>CM060928.1:15000000-17500000 GCA_030765085.1 Allium cepa
ACCCGTGGCTGCTCTATGATTTACCATCGCTGGAGAGTGGTGCACCATGGTACTGCAATGTTTCAAATCCATGCACCCATTTCTAAAGGTCGTACCGCACTGTTTAGTCATTTTGGACGGATGTTGCACCTTGCACCGTAGATGTTGCACTCTGTGGATATCGATTCTTCGGAGGGACATAACTCTTCGCTCGTTTAGAGTTACGGGAGCCATAACCAGTCAAAACGAAGGTATCTGTGAGTTCTACAGCTATGACGGCTTTTAGCCGTCATTGGTTAGTTTCATACCCATAAAATCCTATCCGAACCTCAATCGGGACATGGAAGTTTTTTACCCTTCGTTTTTCGTCACGTGGATTTTTTCTGTAAAACGGGATCCCCGTGGCTGGTCTATGAGTTACCATCGCTGGAGAGTGGTGTACCATGGTACTGCACCGTTTCAAATCCATGAACCCATTTCTAAAGGTCGTACCACACTGTTTCGTCAATTTGGACGGATGTTGCACCTTGCACCGTAGATGTTGCACCCTGTGGATATCGATTCTTCGGAGGGCCATAACTCTTGGCTCGTTTAGAGTTACGGGAGCCATAACCAGTCAAAACGAAGGTATCTGTGAGTTCTACTACTATGACAGCTTTTAGCCATCATTGGTTAGTTTCATACCCAAAAAATCCTATCCGAACCTCAATTGGGTCATGGAAGTTTTTTACCCTTCGTTTTTCGTCACGTGGATTTTTTCTGTAAAACGGGATCCCAGTGGCTGGTCTATGAGTTACCATCCCTGGAGAGTGGTGCACCATGGTACTGCACCGTATCAAATCCATGCACCTATTTCTAAAGGTCGTACGGCACTATTTCGTCATTTTGGACGGATGTTGCACCTTGCACCGTAGATGTTGCACCCTGTGGATATCGATTCTTCGGAGGGCCATAACTCTTGGCTCGTTTAGAGTTACGGGGGCCAAAACAAGTCAAAAAGAAGGTATCTGTGAGTTCTACATTTATGACAGCTTTCAGCCGTCATTGTTAAGTTTCATACCCAAAAAATCATATCCGAACCTCAATCGGGTCAAGGAAGTTTTTTACCCTTCGTTTTATCATCACGTGGATTTTTTCTGTAAAACGGGATCCCTGTAGCTGGTCTATGATTTGCCATCGCTGGAGAGTGGTGCACCATGGTACTGCACCGTTTCAAATCCATGCACCCATTTCTAAAGGTCGTACGGCACTGTTTCGTCATTTTGGACGGATGTTGCACCTTGCACCGTAGATGTTGCACCCTGTGGATATCGATTCTTCGGAGGGCCATAACTCTTGGCTCGTTTAGAGATACGGGAGCCATAACTAGTCAAAAAGAAGGTATCTGTGAGTTCTATAGCTATGACGGCTTTCAGCCGTCACTGGTTAGTTTCATACCCAAAAAATCCTATCCAAACATCAATCGGGTCATGGAAGTTTTTTACCCTTCGTTTTTTCGTCACGTTGATTTTTTCAGTAAAACGGGATCCCCGTGGCTGGTCTATGATTTATCATCACTGGAGAGTGGTGCACCATGGTACTGCATCATTTCAAGTCCATGCACCCATTTCTAAAGGTCGTACGGCACTGTTTCGTCATTTTGGACGGATGTTGCACCTTGCACCGTACAAGTTGCACCCTGTGGATATCGATTCTTCGGATGGCCATAACTCTTGGCTCGTTTAGAGTTACGGGAGCCATAACCAGTCAAAACGAAGGTATCTGTGAGTTCTATAGCTATGACGGCTTTCAGCCGTCACTGGTTAGTTTCATACCCAAAAAATCCTATCCTAACCTCAATTGGGTCATGGAAGTTTTTTACCCTTCGTTTTTCGTCACTTGGATTTTTTCTGTAAAACGGGATCCCCGTGGCTGGTCTATGATTTACCATCGCTGGAGAGTGGTGCACCATGGTACTGCATCGTTTCAAATCCATGCACCCATTTCTAAAGGTCGACGGCACTGTTTCGTCATTTTGGACGGATGTTGCACCTTGCACCCAAGATGTTGCACCATGTGGATATTGATTCTTCGGAGGGCCATAACTCTTGGCTCGTTTAGAGTTACAGGAGCCATAACCAGTCAAAAAGAAGGTATCTGTGAGTTCTACACCTATGACGGCTTTCAGCCGTCACTGGTTAGTTTCATATCCAAAAAATCCTATCCGAACCTCAATCGGGTCATGGAAGTTTTTTACCCTTCGTTTTTCCTCACGTGGATTTTTTCTGTAAAACGGGATCCCCGTGGCTGGTCTATGATTTAGCATCGCTGGAGAGTGGTGCACCATGGTACTCCATCGTTTCAAATCCATGCACCCATTTCTAAAGGTCGTACGGCACTGTTTCGTCATTTTGAACGGATGTTGCACCTTGCACCGTAGATGTTGCACCCTATGGATATCAATTCTTCGGAGGGCCATAACTCTTGGCTCGTTTAGAGTTACAGGAGCCATAACCAGTCATAACGAAGGTATCTGTGAGTTCTACAGTTATGACAGCTTTCAGCCGTCACTGGTTAGTTTCATACCCAAAAAATCCTATCGGAACCTCAATCGGGTCATGGAAGTTTTTTACCCTTCGTTTTTCCTCACGTGGATTTTTTCTCTAAAACAGGATCCCCGTGGCTGGTCTAAGATTTACCATCGTTGGAGAGTGGCGCACCATGGTACTGCACCGTTTCAAATCCATGCACCCATTTCTAAAGGTCGTACGACACTGTTTCGTCATTTTGGACGGATGTTGCACCTTGCACCGTAGATGTTACACCCTATGGATATCGATTTTTCGGAGGGACATAACTCTTGGCTCGTTTAGAGTTACGGAAGCCATAACCAGTAAAAACGAAGGTATCTATGAGTTCTACAGCTATGACAGCTTTCAGCCGTCACTGCTTAGTTTCATACTCAAAAAATCATATCCGAACCTCAATCGGGTCATGGAAGTTTTTTACCCTTCGTTTTTCGTCACGTGGATTTTTTTCTGTAAAACGGGATCCCCGTGGCTGGTCTATGAGTTACCATCTCTGGAGAATGGTGCACCATGGTACTACACCGTTTCAAATCCATGCACCCATTTCTAAAGGTCGTACGACACTGTTTCGTCATTTTGGACGGATGTTGCACCTTGCACCGTAGATGTTGCACCCTATGGATATCGATTCTTCGGAGGGCCATAACTCTTGGCTCGTTTAGAGTTACGGGAGCCATAACAAGTCAAAACGAAGGTATGTGTGAGTTCTACAGTTATGATGGTCTTCAGCCGTCACTGGTTAGTTTCATACCCAAAAAATCCTATCCAACCTCAATCGGGTCAAGGAAGTTTTTTACCCTTCGTTATATCGTCACGTGGATTTTTTCTGTAAAACGGGATACCCGTGGCTGCTCTATGATTTACCATCGCTGGAGAGTGGTGCACCATGGTACTGCAATGTTTCAAATCCATGCACCCATTTCTAAAGGTCGTACCGCACTGTTTAGTCATTTTGGACGGATGTTGCACCTTGCACCGTAGACGTTGCACTCTGTGGATATCGATTCTTCGGCGGGACATAACTCTTCGCTCGTTTAGAGTTACGGGAGCCATAACCAGTCAAAACGAAGGTATCTGTGAGTTCTACAGCTATGACGGCTTTTAGCCGTCATTGGTTAGTTTCATACCCACAAAATCCTATCCGAACCTCAATCGGGACATGGAAGTTTTTTACCCTTCGTTTTTCGTCACGTGGATTTTTTCTGTAAAACGGGATCCCCGTGGCTGGTCTATGAGTTACCATCGCTGGAGAGTGGTGTACCATGGTACTGCACCGTTTCAAATCCATGAACCCATTTCTAAAGGTCGTACCACACTGTTTCGTCAATTTGGACGGATGTTGCACCTTGCACCGTAGATGTTGCACCCTATGGATATCGATTCTTCGGAGGGCCATAACTCTTGGCTCGTTTAGAGTTACGGGAGCCATAACCAGTCAAAACGAAGGTATCTGTGAGTTCTACTGCCATGACAGCTTTTAGCCGTCATTGGTTAGTTTCATACCCAAAAAATCCTATCCGAACCTCAATTGGGTCATGGAAGTTTTTTTCCCTTCGTTTTTCGTCACGTGGATTTTTTCTGTAAAACGGGATCCCAGTGGCTGGTCTATGAGTTACCATCCCTGGAGAGTGGTGCACCATGGTACTGCACCGTATCAAATCCATGCACCTATTTCTAAAGGTCGTACGGCACTATTTTGTCATTTTGGACGGATGTTGCACCTTGCACCGTAGATGTTGCACCCTGTGGATATCGATTCTTCGAAGGGCCATAACTCTTGGCTCGTTTAGAGTTACGGGGGCCAAAACAAGTCAAAAAGAAGGTATCTGTGAGTTCTACATTTATGACAGCTTTCAGCCGTCATTGTTTAGTTTCATACCCAAAAATTCATATCCGAACCTCAATCGGGTCAAGGAAGTTTTTTACCCTTCGTTTTATCATCACGTGGATTTTTTCTGTAAAACGGGATCCCTGTAGCTGGTCTATGATTTACCATCGCTGGAGAGTGGTGCACCATGGTACTGCACCGTTTCAAATCCATGCACCCATTTCTAAAGGTCGTACGGCACTGTTTCGTCATTTTGGACGGATGTTGCACCTTGCACCGTAGATATTGCACCCTGTGGATATCGATTCTTCGGAGGGCCATAACTCTTGGCTCGTTTAGAGATACGGGAGCCATAACTAGTCAAAAAGAAGGTATCTGTGAGTTCTATAGCTATGACAGCTTTCAGCCGTCACTGGTTAGTTTCATACCCAAAAAATCCTATCCAAACCTCAATCGGGTCATGGAAGTTTTTTACCCTTCGTTTTTTCGTCACGTTGATTTTTTCAGTAAAACGGGATCCCCGTGGCTGGTCTATGATTTATCATCACTGGAGAGCGGTGCACCATGGTACTGCATCGTTTCAAGTCCATGCACCCATTTCTAAAGGTCGTACGGCACTGTTTCGTCATTTTGGACGGATGTTGCACCTTGCACCGTACAAGTTGCACCCTGTGGATATCGATTCTTCGGATGGCCATAACTCTTGGCTCGTTTAGAGTTACGGGAGCCATAACTAGTCAAAACGAAGGTATTTGTGAGTTCTATAGCTATGACGGCTTTCAGCCGTCACTGGTTAGTTTCATACCCAAAAAATCCTATCCTAACCTCAATTGGGTCATGGAAGTTTTTTACCCTTCGTTTTTCGTCACTTGGATTTTTTCTGTAAAACGGGATCCCCGTGGCTGGTCTATGATTTACCATCGCTGGAGAGTGGTGCACCATGGTACTGCATCGTTTCAAATCCATGCACCCATTTCTAAAGGTCGTACGGCACTGTTTCGTCATTTTGGACGGATGTTGCACCTTGCACCCAAGATGTTGCACCATGTGGATATTGATTCTTCGGAGGGCCATAACTCTTGGCTCGTTTAGAGTTACAGGAGCCATAACCAGTCGAAAAAAAGGTATCTGTGAGTTCTACACCTATGACGGCTTTCAGCCGTCGCTGGTTAGTTTCATATCCAAAAAATCCTATCCGAACCTCAATCGGGTCATGGAAGTTTTTTACCCTTCGTTTTTCCTCACGTGGATTTTTTCTGTAAAACGGGATCCCCGTGGCTGGTCTATGATTTACCGTCGCTGGAGAGTGGTGCACCATGGTACTGCATCGTTTCAAATCCATGCACCCATTTCTAAAGGTCGTACGGCACTGTTTCGTCATTTTGAACGGATGTTGCACCTTGCACCGTAGATGTTGCACCCTGTGGATATCAATTCTTCGGAGGGCCATAACTCTTGGCTCGTTTAGAGTTACAGGAGCCATAACCAGTTATAACGAAGGTATCTGTGAGTTGTACAGTTATGACGGCTTTCAGCCGTCACTGGTTAGTTTCATACCCAAAAAATCCTATCGGAACCTCAATCGGGTCATGGAAGTTTTTTACCCTTCGTTTTTCCTCACGTGGATTTTTTCTGTAAAACAGGATCCCCGTGGCTGGTCTAAGATTTACCATCGTTGGAGAGTGGCGCACCATGGTACTGCACCGTTTCAAATCCATGCACCCATTTCTAAAGGTCGTAAGACACTGTTTCGTCATTTTGGACGGATGTTGCACCTTGCACCGTAGATGTTACACCCTGTTGATATCGATTTTTCGGAGGGACATAACTCTTGGCTCGTTTAGAGTTACGGAAGCCATAACCAGTAAAAACGAAGGTATCTATGAGTTCTACAGCTATGACAGCTTTCAGCCGTCACTGCTTAGTTTCATACTCAAAAAATCATATCTGAACCTCAATCGGGTCATGGAAGTTTTTTACCCTTCGTTTTTCGTCACGTGGATTTTTTTCTGTAAAACGGGATCCCCGTGTCTGGTCTATGAGTTACCATCTCTGGAGAATGGTGCACCATGGTACTACACCGTTTCAAATCCATGCACCCATTTCTAAAGGTCGTACGGCACTGTTTCGTCATTTTGGACGGATGTTGCACCTTGCACCGTAGATGTTGCACCCTGTGGATATCGATTCTTCGGAAGGCCATAACTCTTGGCTCGTTAAGAGTTACGGGAGCCATAACCTGTCAAAACGAAGGTATCTGTGAGTTCTATAGATATGAAAGCTTTCAGCCGTCACTGCTTAGTTTAATACCCAAAAAATCATATCCAAACCTCAATCGGGTCAAGGAAGTATTTTACCCTTCGTTATATCGTCACGTGGATTTTTTCTGTAAAACGGGTGGCTGGTCTATGATTTACCATCGCTGGAGGTTGGTGCACCATGGTACTGCACCGTTTCAAATCCATGCACCCATTTCTAAAGGTCGTACGACACTGTTTCGTCATTTTGGACAGATGTTGCACCTTACAGCGTAGATGTTGCACCCTGTGGATATCGATTCTTCGGAGGGCCATAACTCTTGGCTCATTTAGAGTTACGGGAGCCATAACAAGTCAAAACGAAGGTATCTGTGAGTTCTACAACTATGATGGCTTTCAGCCGTCACTGGTTAGTTTCATACCCAAAAAATCCTATCCGAACCTCAATCGGGTCATGGAAGTTTTTTACCCTTCGTTTTTCCTCAGGTGGATTTTTTCTGCAAAACGGGATCCCCGTGGCTGGTCTATGCTTTACCATCGCTGGAGAGTGGTGCACCATGGTACTGCACCGTTTCAAATCCATGTACCCATTTCTAAAGGTAGTACGGCACTGTTTCGTCATTTTGGACGGATGTTGCACCTTGCACCGTAGATGTTGCACCCTGTGGATATCGATTCTTCGAAAGGCCATAACTCTTGGCTGGCTTAGAGTTACGGGAGCCATAACCAGTCAAAATGAAGGTATCTGTGAGTTCTACAGCTATGACGGCTTTCAGCCGTCTCTGGTTAGTTTCATACCCAAAAAATCCTATCCGAACCTCAATCGGGTCATGGATGTTTTTTACCCTTCGTTTTTCATCACGTGGATTTTTTCTGTAAAACGGGATCCCCGTGGCCGGTCTATGATTTACCATCGTTGGAGAGTGGTGCACCATGGTACTGCACCGTTTCAAGTCCATGCACCCATTTCTAAAGGTCGTACGGCACGGTTTCGTCATTTTGGAAGGATGTTGCACCTTGCACCGTAGAAGTTGCGCCCTGTGGATATCGATTCTTTGGAGGGCCATAACTCCTGGCTCGTTTAGAGTTACGGGAGCCATAACCAGTCAAAACGAAGGTATGTGTGATTTCTACAGCTATGACGGCTTTAAGCCGTCACTGGTTAGTTTCATACCCAAAAAATACTATCCAAACCTCAATCGGGTCATGGAAGTTTTTTACCCTTCGTTTTTCCTCACGTGGATTTTTTCTGTAAAACAGGATTCCCGTGGCTGGTCTATGATTACCATCGCTGGAGAGTGGTGCACCATGGTACTGCACCTTTTCAAATCCATGCACCCATTTCTAAAGGTCGTACGGCACTGTTTCGTCATTTTGGACGGATGTTGCACCTTGCACCGTAGATGTTGCACCCTATGGATATCGATTCTTTGGAGGACCATAACTCTCGGCTCGTTTAGAGTTGTGAGAGCCATAACCAGTCGAAACGAAGGTATCTGTGACTTCTACATCTATGACGGCTTTCTGCCTTCACTGGTTAGTTTCATACCCAAAAAATCCTATACGAACCTCAATCGGGTCATGGAGGTTTTTTACCATTCGTTTTTCGTCACGTGGATTTTTTCTGTAAAACGGGATCCCCGTGGCTGGCTATGAGTTACCATCGCTGGAGAGTGGTGCACCATCTTACTGCACCGTTTCAAATCCATGCACCCATTTCTAAAGGTCGTACGACACTGTTTTGTCATTTTGGACGGATGTTGCACCTTGCACCGTAGATGTTGCACACCGTAGATGTTGCACCCTATGGATATCGATTCTTCAGAGGGCCACAACTCTTGGCTCGTTTAGAGTCACGGGAGCCATAACCAGTCAAAATGAAGGTATCTGTGAGTTCTATAGCCATGACGGCTTTCAGCCATCACTGGTTAGTTTCATACCCAAAAAATCCTATCCAAACCTCAATCGGGTCATGGAAGTTTTTTACCCTTCGTTTTTTCGTCACGTGGATTTTTTCTATAAAACGGGATCCCCGTGGCTGGTCTATGATTTACCATCGCTGAAGAATGGTGCACCATGGTACTGCACCGTTTCAAGTACATGCACCCATTTCTAAAGGTCGTACGGCACTGTTTCGTCATTTTGGAAGGATGTTGCACCTTGCACCGTAGAAGTTGCACCCTGTGGATATCGATTCTTCGGAGGGCCATAACTCTTGGCTCGTTTAGAGTTACGGGAGCCATAACTAGTCAAAACGAAGGTATCTGTGAGTTCTACAGCTATGATGGCTTTCAGCCATCACTGGTTAGATTCATACCCAAAAAATCCTATCCGAACCTCAATCGGGTCATGGAAGTTTTTTACCCTTCGTTTTTCGTCACTTGGATTTTTTCTGTAAAACGGGATCCCCGTGGTTGGTCTACGATTTACAATCGCTGGGGAGTGGTGCACCATGGTACTGCATCGTTTCGAATCCATGCACCCATTTCTAAAGGTCGTACGGCACTGTTTCGTCATTTTGGACGGATGTTGCACCTTGCACCGCAGATGTTGCACCCTGTGGATATCGATTCTTCGGAGGGCCATAACTCTTGGCTCGTTTAGAGTTACGGGAGCCATAACCAGTCAAAACGAAGGTATCTGTGAGTTCTACAACTATGACCGCTTTCAGCCGTCACTGGTTAGTTTCATACCCAAAAAATCCTATCCGAACCTCAATCGGGTCAAGGAAGTTTTTTACCCTTCGTTTTATCGTCACGTGGATTTTTTCTGTAAAACGGGATCCCCGTGGCTGGTCTATGCTTTACCATCGCTGGAGAGTGGTGCACCGTGGTACTGCACCGTTTCAAATCCATGAACCCATTTCTAAAGGTCGTACGCCACTGTTTCGTCATTTTGGACGGATGTTGCACCTTGCACCGTAGATGTTGCACCCTGTGGATATCGATTCTTCGAAAGGCCATAACTCTTGGCTGGTTTAGAGTTACGGGAGCCATAACCAGTCAAAATGAAGGTATCTGTGAGTTCTACAGCTATGACGGCTTTCAACCGTCACTGGTTAGTTTCATACCCAAAAAATCCTATCCGAACCTCAATCAGGTAAGGGATGTTTTTTACCCTTCGTTTTTCATCACGTGGATTTTTTCTGTAAAACGGGATCCCCGTGGCTGGTCTACAATTTACCATCGTTGGAGAGTGGTGCACCACGGTACTGCACCGTTTAAAATCCATGCACCCATTTCTAAAGGTCGTACGGCACTGTTTCTTCATTTTGGACGGATGTTGCACCTTGCACCGTAGATGTCGCACCCTGTGGATATCGATTCTTCGGAAGGCCTTAACTCTTGGCTCGTTTAGAGTTACGGGAGCCATAACCAGTCAAAACGAAGGTATCTGTGAGTTCTACAGTTATGATGGCTTTCAGCCATCACTGGTTAGTTTCATACCCAAAAAATCCTATCCGAACCTCAATCGGGTCATGGAAGTTTTTTACCCTTCGTTTTTCCTCACGTGGATTTTTTCTGTAAAACGGGGCCCCCGTGGCTGGTCTATGATTTACCATCGCTGGAGAGTGATGCACCATGGTAGTGCACCGTTTCAACTCGATGCACCCATTTCTAAAGGTCGTACGGCACTGTTTCGTCATTTTGGACGGACGTTGCACCTTGCACCGTAGATGTTGCACCCTGTGGATATCGATTTTTCGGAGGGACATAACTCTTGGCCCGTTTAGAGTTACGGGAGCCATAACCAGTCAAAACGAAGGTATCTGTGAGTTCTACAGCTATGACATCTTTCAGTCGTCACTGGTTAGTTTCATACTCAAAAAATCCTATCCGAACCACAATCGGGTCATGGAAGTTTTTTACCCTTCGTTTTTCCTCACGTGGATTTTTTCTGTAAAACAGGATTCCCGTGGCTGGTCTATGATTTACCATCGCTGGAGAGTGGTGCACCATGGTACTGCACCTTTTCAAATCCATGCACCCATTTCTAAAGGTCGTACAACACTGTTTCGTCATTTTGGACGGATGTTGCACCTTGCACCGTAGATGTTGCACCCTTTGGATATCGATATTTCGGAGGGACATAACTCTTGGCTCGTTTAGAGTTACGGAAGCCATAACCAGTAAAAACGAAGGTATCTATGAGTTCTACAGCTATGACAGCTTTCAGCCGTCACTGCTTAGTTTCATACTCAAAAAATCATATCCGAACCTCAATCGGGTCATGGAAGTTTTTTACCCTTCGTTTTTCGTCACGTGGATTTTTTTCTGTAAAACGGGATCCCCGTGGCTGGTCTATGAGTTACCATCTCTGGAGAATGGTGCACCATGGTATTACACCGTTTCAAATCCATGCACCCATTTCTAAAGGTCGTACGGCACTGTTTCGTCATTTTGGACGGATGTTGCACCTTGCACCGTAGATGTTGCACCCTGTGGATATCGATTCTTCGGAGGGCCATAACTCTTGGCTCGTTTAGAGTTACGGGAGCCATAACAAGTCAAAACGAAGGTATGTGTGAGTTCTACAGTTATGATGGTCTTCAGCCGTCACTGGTTAGTCTCATACCCAAAAAATCCTATCCAACCTCAATCGGGTCAAGGAAGTTTTTTACCCTTCGTTATATCGTCACGTGGATTTTTTCTGTAAAACGGGATACCCGTGGCTGCTCTATGATTTACCATCGCTGGAGAGTGGTGCACCATGGTACTGCAATGTTTCAAATCCATGCACCCATTTCTAAAGGTCGTACCGCACTGTTTAGTCATTTTGGACGGATGTTGTACCTTGCACCGTAGATGTTGCACTCTGTGGATATCGATTCTTCGGAGGGACATAACTCTTCGCTCGTTTAGAGTTACGGGAGCCATAACCAGTCAAAACGAAGGTATCTGTGAGTTCTACAGCTATGACGGCTTTTAGCCGTCATTGGTTAGTTTCATACCCATAAAATCCTATCCGAACCTCAATCGGGACATGGAAGTTTTTTACCCTTCGTTTTTCGTCACGTGGATTTTTTCTGTAAAACGGGATCCCCGTGGCTGGTCTATGAGTTACCATCGCTGGAGAGTGGTGTACCATGGTACTGCACCGTTTCAAATCCATGAACCCATTTCTAAAGGTCGTACCACACTGTTTCGTCAATTTGGACGGATGTTGCACCTTGCACCGTAGATGTTGCACCCTGTGGATATCGATTCTTCGGAGGGCCATAACTCTTGGCTCGTTTAGAGTTACGGTAGCTATAACCAGTCAAAACGAAGGTATCTGTGAGTTCTACTGCTATGACAGCTTTTAGCCGTCATTGGTTAGTTTCATACCCAAAAAATCCTATCCGAACCTCAATTGGGTCATGGAAGTTTTTTACCCTTCGTTTTTCGTCACGTGGATTTTTTCTGTAAAACGGGATCCCAGTGGCTGGTCTATGAGTTACCATCCCTGGAGAGTGGTGCACCATGGTACTGCACCGTATCAAATCCATGCACCTATTTCTAAAGGTCGTACGGCACTATTTCGTCATTTTGGACGGATGTTGCACCTTGCACCGTAGATGTTGCACCCTGTGGATATCGATTCTTCGGAGGGCCATAACTCTTGGCTCGTTTAGAGTTACGGGGGCCAAAACAAGTCAAAAAGAAGGTATCTGTGAGTTCTACATTTATGACAGCTTTCAGCCGTCATTGTTTAGTTTCATACCCAAAAAATCATATCCGAACCTCAATCGGGTCAAGAAAGTTTTTTACCCTTCGTTTTATCATCACGTGGATTTTTTCGGTAAAACGGGATCCCTGTAGCTGGTCTATGATTTACCATCGCTGGAGAGTGGTGCACCATGGTACTGCACCGTTTCAAATCCATGCACCCATTTCTAAAGGTCGTACGGCACTGTTTCGTCATTTTGGACGGATGTTGCACCTTGCACCGTAGATATTGCACCTTGTGGATATCGATTCTTCGGAGGGCCATAACTCTTGGCTCGTTTAGAGATACGGGAGCCATAACTAGTCAAAAAGAAGGTATCTGTGAGTTCTATAGCTATGACAGCTTTCAGCCGTCACTGGTTAGTTTCATACCCAAAAAATCCTATCCAAACCTCAATCGGGTCATGGAAGTTTTTTACCCTTCGTTTTTTCGTCACGTTGATTTTTTCAGTAAAACGGGATCCCCGTGGCTGGTCTATGATTTATCATCACTGGAGAGCGGTGCACCATGGTACTGCATCGTTTCAAGTCCATGCACCCATTTCTAAAGGTCGTACGGCACTGTTTCGTCATTTTGGACGGATGTTGCACCTTGCACCGTACAAGTTGCACCCTGTGGATATCGATTCTTCGGATAGCCATAACTCTTGGCTCGTTTAGAGTTACGGGAGCCATAACCAGTCAAAACGAAGGTATCTGTGAGTTCTATAGCTATGACGGCTTTCAACCGTCACTTGTTAGTTTCATACCCAAAAAATCCTATCCTAACCTCAATTGGGTCATGGAAGTTTTTTACCCTTCGTTTTTCGTCACTTGGATTTTTTCTGTAAAACGGGATCCCCGTGGCTGGTCTATGATTTACCATCGCTGAAGAGTGGTGCACCATGGTACTGCATCGTTTCAAATCCATGCACCCATTTCTAAAGGTCGTACGGCACTGTTTCGTCATTTTGGACGGATGTTGCACCTTGCACCCAAGATGTTGCACCATGTGGATATTGATTCTTCGGAGGGCCATAACTCTTGGCTCGTTTAGAGTTACAGGAGCCATAACCAGTCAAAAAAAAGGTATCTGTGAGTTCTACACCTGTGACGGCTGTTTGCACAAAATATGGGCAAACACCCTTAATTCGTATGATTCTGTTGATTTTACGTTGTTCTCTGTAATTTGGGTGATTTATGCAAATGTATAAAAAGCAGATACTAAACTGTAAAAAACACACAGATTTATAGTGGTTCGGCGTTCGTGCCTACGTCCACTTTGAAGGTTTTCTCTTTATTGCTTCTCTTGATGATCTTAATCAATTACAACGGGTTAAATCTCTAAACTTGATAATCTTAACTGATTACTATGGATTATAGCCTTGAAATCTGAACACAACAGCCAAAAGGGATTGAATTCAGCAGAGTCTGGGCTTGCTCTCTTTCTCCTGGAACTCTCTCCCCTTTCTGAATGACCAGGGGCTCTATTTATAGGCGTGGAAGGTTGGAATCCCGCCCAAAACCTGAGGAGGCTGCTTGGCACGTGACGGGGGGCCCACAGGCCCGTGTTCTCGGAATGCGTGCCCAGTTTGGCATCGATTCGAAGTGAACTTCGAATCGATCAAAAATTGTCCAATTGCGATGAAACTTGGCGTGGACGTTCTTCATCATGTAGACACACATCTGTGAAAATTTCATTGGATTTGGATCAGTAGATTGAGAGAAATGATCGGTTCGAAATTGGGCGTTCGTCACGCTGTTGGCTTCGACTCCATTTGTTGATTCATTCGAATCCATATGGTTCGAAACCATATGGTTCGAATCCATACAGTTCGAACCCATGCGGTTCGAATCCATGGGTTCGAAACCATATGTTTCGACTCCTTATGGATCGAATCCATACTTTGGTGGATGGATTCGAAGCCGATGGGTGAGAGGCCGAAGGAGTCGAAGTAGGGAGTATTTCAGATGGATTCGAAGTGGAGCCAGCATGATGGAGTCGAAACAAGGACATCGATTCGAAGCAAGGATACAGGGAGGCTTCGGCTGAATGGATACGAAGCTAGGTGGGGGTTCGATGGAGTCGAAGTTGATGGAGTCGAAGGTGATGGGTGGATTCTAAGGTGAGTGATGGATACGAAGTTGGTGATGGATACGAAGTTGGTGATGGATACGAAGTGTGATGGATACGAAGTGTGAAGTTGGTGATGGATACGAAGTGTGATGGATACGAAGTTGGTGTTAGCTGATGGGTTCGAAGTGATGGGTTCGAACGTGATGGGTTCGAACGTGATGGTTTCGAATACGAGGGGTTTGAATACGAGGGGTTCGAATAGGATGGGTTCGAATATGATGGGTTCGAACATGATGGGTTCGAAGCGAGCAATGTACACCTTCTTAACTTGAACCCATCATAACTTGAGCATATGACCTCGGATTGACTTGAAATTTGAAATGCTGGCTTCTATGGTCTTTCTTGTCATGTCTTATCAATTGCGGCCCGTTACGGACTCGAACAAAATTCACTGATATCCATAGCGAAATGAAGTGCAACCAGGCTCTGAAGCGAACTGTCTTTTGTTTTTGACCAATCTTTTGGTATCACGGCTTTTGCCCAAAAAGCGGGATAACAACGGCTTTCAGCCGTCACTGGTTAGTTTCATATCCAAAAAATCCTATCCGAACCTCAATCGGGTCATGGAAGTTTTTTACCCTTCGTTTTTCCTCACGTGGTTTTTTTCTGTAAAACGGGATCCCCGTGGCTGGTCTATGATTTACCGTCGCTGCAGAGTGGTGCACCATGGTACTGCATCGTTTCAAATCCATGCACCCATTTCTAAAGGTCGTACGGCACTGTTTCGTCATTTTGAACGGATGTTGCACCTTGCACCGTAGATGTTGCACCCTGTGGATATCAATTCTTCGGAGGGCCATAACTCTTGGCTCGTTTAGAGTTACAGGAGCCATAACCAGTCATAACGAAGGTATCTGTGAGTTCTACAGTTATGACGGCTTTCAGCCGTCACTGGTTAGTTTCATACCCAAAAAATCCTATCGGAACCTCAATCGGGTCATGGAAGTTTTTTACCCTTCGTTTTTCCTCACGTGGATTTTTTCTGTAAAACAGGATCCCCGTGGCTGGTCTAAGATTTACCATCGTTGGAGAGTGGCGCACCATGGTACTGCACCGTTTCAAACCCATGCACCCATTTCTAAAGGTCGTACGACACTGTTTCGTCATTTTGGACGGATGTTGCACCTTGCACCGTAGATGTTACACCCTGTGGATATCGATTTTTCGGAGGGACATAACTCTTGGCTCGTTTAGAGTTACGGAAGCCATAACCAGTAAAAACGAAGGTATCTATGAGTTCTACAGCTATGACCGCTTTCAGCCGTCACTGCTTAGTTTCATACTCAAAAAATCATATCCGAACCTCAATCGGGTCATGGAAGTTTTTTACCCTTCGTTTTTCGTCACGTGGATTTTTTTCTGTAAAACGGGATCCCCGTGGCTGGTCTATGAGTTACCATCTCTGGAGAATGGTGCACCATGGTACTACACCGTTTCAAATCCATGCACCCATTTCTAAAGGTCGTACGGCACTGTTTCGTCATTTTGGACGGATGTTGCACCTTGCACCGTAGATGTTGCACCCTGTGGATATCGATTCTTCGGAGGGCCATAACTCTTGGCTCGTTAAGAGTTACGGGAGCCATAACCTGTCAAAACGAAGGTATCTGTGAGATCTATAGATATGAAAGCTTTCAGCCGTCACTGCTTAGTTTAATACCCAAAAAATCATATCCAAACCTCAATCGGGTCAAGGAAGTTTTTTACCCTTCGTTATATCGTCACGTGGATTTTTTCTGTAAAACGGGTGGCTGGTCTATGATTTACCATCGCTCGAGGTTGGTGCACCATGGTACTGCACCGTTTCAAATCCATGCACCCATTTCTAAAGGTCGTACGACACTGTTTCGTCATTTTGGACAGATGTTGCACCTTACAGCGTAGATGTTGCACCCTGTGGATATCGATTCTTCGGAGGGCCATAACTCTTGGCTCATTTAGAGTTACGGGAGCCATAACAAGTCAAAACGAAGGTATCTGTGAGTTCTACAACTATGATGGCTTTCAGCCGTCACTGGTTAGTTTCATACCCAAAAAATCCTATCCGAACCTCAATCGGGTCATGGAAGTTTTTTACCCTTCGTTTTTCCTCAGGTGGATTTTTTCTGCAAAACGGGATCCCCGTGGCTGGTCTATGCTTTACCATCGCTGGAGAGTGGTGCACCATGGTACTGCACCGTTTCAAATCCATGTACCCATTTCTAAAGGTAGTACGGCACTGTTTCGTCATTTTGGACGGATGTTGCACCTTGCACCGTAGATGTTGCACCCTGTGGATATCGATTCTTCGAAAGGCCATAACTCTTGGCTGGCTTAGAGTTACGGGAGCCATAACCAGTCAAAATGAAGGTATCTGTGAGTTCTACAGCTATGACGGCTTTCAGCCGTCACTGGTTAGTTTCATACCCAAAAAATCCTATCCGAACCTCAATCGGGTCATGGATGTTTTTTACCCTTCGCTTTTCATCACGTGGATTTTTTCTGTAAAACGGGATCCCCGTGGCCGGTCTATGATTTACCATCGTTGGAGAGTGGTGCACCATGGTACTGCACCGTTTCAAGTCCATGCACCCATTTCTAAAGGTCGTACGGCACGGTTTCGTCATTTTGGAAGGATGTTGCACCTTGCACCGCAGAAGTTGCGCCCTGTGGATATCGATTCTTCGGAGGGCCATAACTCCTGGCTCGTTTAGAGTTACGGGAGCCATAACCAGTCAAAACGAAGGTATGTGTGATTTCTACAGCTATGACGGCTTTAAGCCGTCACTGGTTAGTTTCATACCCAAAAAATACTATCCAAACCTCAATCGGGTCATGGAAGTTTTTTACCCTTCCTTTTTCCTCACGTGGATTTTTTCTGTAAAACAGGATTCCCGTGGCTGGTCTATGATTACCATCGCTGGAGAGTGGTGCACCATGGTACTGCACCTTTTCAAATCCATGCACCCATTTCTAAAGGTCGTACGGCACTGTTTCATCATTTTGGACGGATGTTGCACCTTGCACCGTAGATGTTGCACCCTATGGATATCGATTCTTTGGAGGACCATAACTCTTGGCTCGTTTAGAGTTGTGAGAGCCATAACCAGTCGAAACGAAGGTATCTGTGAGTTCTACATCTATGACGGCTTTCAGCCGTCACTGGTTAGTTTCATACCCAAAAAATCCTATACGAACCTCAATCGGGTCATGGAAGTTTTTTACCCTTTGTTTTTCGTCACGTGGATTTTTTCTGTAAAACGGGATCCCCGTGGCTGGCTATGAGTTACCATCGCTGGAGAGTGGTGCACCATCTTACTGCACCGTTTCAAATCCATGCACCCATTTCTAAAGGTCGTACGACACTGTTTCGTCTTTTTGGACGGATGTTGCACCTTGCACCGTAGATGTTGCACCCTATGGATATCGATTCTTCAGAGGGCCACAACTCTTGGCTCGTTTAGAGTCACGGGAGCCATAACCAGTCAAAATGAAGGTATCTGTGAGTTCTATAGCCATGACGGCTTTCAGCCATCACTGGTTAGTTTCATACCCAATAAATCCTATCCAAACCTCAATCGGGTCATGGAAGTTTTTTACCCTTCATTTTTTCGTCACGTGGATTTTTTCTGTAAAACGGGATCCCCGTGGCTGGTCTATGATTTACCATCGCTGAAGAATGGTGCACCATGGTACTGCACCGTTTCAAGTACATGCACCCATTTCTAAAGGTCGTACGGCACTGTTTCGTCATTTTGGAAGGATGTTGCACCTTGCGCCGTAGAAGTTGCACCCTATGGATATCGATTCTTCGGAGGGCCATAACTCTTGGCTCGTTTAGAGTTACGGGAGCCATAACCAGTCAAAACGAAGGTATCTGTGAGTTCTACAGCTATGATGGCTTTCAGCCATCACTGGTTAGATTCATACCCAAAAAATCCTATCCGAACCTCAATCGGGTCATGGAACTTTTTTACCCTTCGTTTTTCGTCACTTGGATTTTTTCTGTAAAACGGGATCCCCGTGATTGGTCTACGATTTACAATCGCTGGGGAGTGGTGCACCATGGTACTGCATCGTTTCAAATCCATGCACCCATTTCTAAAGGTCGTACGACACTGTTTCGTCATTTTGGACGGATGTTGCACCTTGCACCGCAGATGTTGCACCCTGTGGATATCGATTCTTCGGAGGGCCATAACTCTTGGCTCGTTTAGAGTTACGGGAGCCATAACCAGTCAAAACGAAGGTATCTGTGAGTTCTATAACTATGACCGCTTTCAGCCGTCACTGGTTAGTTTCGTACCCAAAAAATCCTATCCGAACCTCAATCGGGTCAAGGAAGTTTTTTACCCTTCGTTTTATCGTCACGTGGATTTTTTCTGTAAAACGGGATCCCCGTGGCTGGTCTATGCTTTACCATCGCTGGAGAGTGGTTCACCGTGGTACTGCACCGTTTCAAATCCATGAACCCATTTCTAAAGGTCGTACGCCACTGTTTCGTCATTTTGGACGGATGTTGCACCTTGCACCGTAGATGTTGCACCCTGTGGATATCGATTCTTCGAAAGGCCATAACTCTTGGCTGGTTTAGAGTTAAGGAAGCCATAACCAGTCAAAATGAAGGTATCTGTGAGTTCTACAGCTATGACGGCTTTCAGCCATCACTGGTTAGTTTCATACCCAAAAAATCCTATCCGAACCTCAATCGGGTCATGGATGTTTTTTACCCTTCGTTTTTCATCACGTGGATTTTTTCTGTAAAACGGGATCCCCGTGGCTGGTCTACAATTTACCATCGTTGGAGAGTGGTGCACCACGATACTGCACCGTTTAAAATCCATGCACCCATTTCTAAAGGTCGTACGGCACTGTTTCTTCATTTTGGACGGATGTTGCACCTTGCACCGTAGATGTCGCACCCTGTGGATATCGATTCTTCGGAAGGCCTTAACTCTTGGCTCGTTTAGAGTTACGGGAGCCATAACAAGTCAAAACGAAGGTATCTGTGAGTTCTACAGTTATGACGGCTTTCAGCCGTCACTGGTTAGTTCCATACCCAAAAAATCCTATCTGAACCTCAATCGGGTCATGGAAGTTTTTTACCCTTCGATTTTCCTCACGTGGATTTTTTCTGTAAAACGGGGCCCCCGTGGCTGGTCTATGATTTACCATCGCTGGAGAGTGATGCACCATGGTAGTGCACCGTTTCAAATCGATGCACCCATTTCTAAAGGTCGTACGGCACTGTTTCGTCATTTTGGACGGACGTTGCACCTTGCACCGTAGATGTTGCACCCTGTGGATATCGATTTTTCGGAGGGACATAACTCTTGGCCCATTTAGAGTTACGGGAGCCATAACCAGTCAAAATGAAGGTATCTGTGAGTTCTACAGCTATGACATCTTTCAGTCGTCACTGGTTAGTTTCATACTCAAAAAATCCTATCCGAACCACAATCGGGTCATGGAAGTTTTTTACCCTTCGTTTTTCCTCACGTGGATTTTTTCTGTAAAACAGGATTCCCGTGGCTGGTCTATGATTTACCATCGCTGGAGAGTGGTGCACCATGGTACTGCACCTTTTCAAATCCATGCACCCATTTCTAAAGGTCGTACGGCACTGTTTCGTCATTTTGGATGTATGTTGCACAATGCGCCGTAGATGTTGCACCCTATGGATATCGATTCTTTGGAGGACCATAACTCTTGGCTTGTTTAGAGTTATGAGAGCCATAACCTGTCGAAACGAAGGTATCTGTGAGTTGTACGTCTATGACGGCTTTCAGCCGTCACTGGTTAGTTTCATACCCAAAAAATTCTATCCGAACCTCAATCGGGTCATGGAAGTTTTTACCCTTCGTTTTTCGTCACGTGGATTTTTTCTGTAAAACGGGATCCCCGTGGCTGGCTATGAGTTACCATCGTTGGAGAGTGGTGCACCATCTTACTGCACCGTTTCAAATCCATGCAACCATTTCTAAAGGTCGTACGACATTGTTTCGTCATTTTGGACGGATGTTGCACCTTAGACCGTAGATGTTGCACCCTATGGATATCGATTCTTCAGAGGGCCACAACTCTTGGCTCGTTTAGAGTCACGGGAGCCATAACCAGTCAAAAAGAAGGTATCTGTGAGTTCTATAGCCATGACGGCTTTCAGCCATCACTGGTTAGTTTCATACCCAAAAAATCCTATCCAAACCTCAATCGGGTCATGGAAGTTTTTTACCCTTCATTTTTTCGTCACGTGGATTTTTTCGTAAAACGGGATCCCCGTGGCTGGTCTATGATTTACCATCGCTGAAGAATGGTGCACCATGGTACTGCACCGTTTCAAGTACATGCACCCATTTCTAAAGGTCGTACGACACTATTTCGTCAATTTGGATGGATGTTGCACCTTGCACCGTAGAAGTTGCACCCTGTGGATAACGATTCTTCGGAGGGCCATAACTCTTGGCTCGTTTAGAGTTACGAGAGCCATAACTAGTCAAAATGAAGGTATCTGTGAGTTCTACGGCTCTGATGGCTTTCAGCCGTCACTGGTTAGTTTCATACCCAAAAAATCCTATCCGAACCTCAATCGGGTCATGGAAGTTTTTTACCCTTCGTTTTTCGTCACTTGGATTTTTTCTGTAAAACGGGATCCCCGTGGTTGGTCTATGATTTACAATCGCTGGAGAGTGGTGCACCATAGTACTGCATCGTTTCAAATCCATGCACCCATTTCTAAAGGTCGTACGACACTGTTTCGTCATTTTGGACGGATGTTGCACCTTGCACCGTAGATGTTGCACCCTATGGATATCGATTCTTTGGAGGGCCATAACTCTAGGCTCGTTTAGAGTTACGGGAGCCATAACCAGTCAAAATGAAGGTATCTGTGAGTTCTACAGCTATGATGGCTTTCAGCCGTCACTGGTTAGTTTCATACCCAAAAAATCCTATCCGAACCTCAATCGGGTCAAGGAAGTTTTTTACCCTTCGTTTTATCGTCACGTGGATTTTTTCTGTAAAACGGGATCCCCGTGGCTGGTCTATGCTTTACCATCACTGGAGAGTGGTGCACTATGGTACTGCACCGTTTCAAGTCCATGTACCCATTTCTAAAGGTCGTACGGCACTGTTTCGTCATTTTGGACGGATGTTGCACCTTGCACCGTAGATGTTGCACCCTGTGGATATCGATTCTTCGAAAGGCCATAACTCTTGGCTGGTTTAGAGTTACGGGAGCCATAACCAGTCAAAATGAAGGTATCTGAGAGTTCTACAGCTATGACGGCTTTCAGCCGTCACTGGTTAGTTTCATACCCAAAAAATCCTATCTGAACCTCAATCGTGTCATGGATGTTTTTTACCCTTCGTTTTTCATCACGTGGATTTTTTCTATAAAACGGGATCCCTTTGGCTGGTCTACGATTTACCATAGTTGGAGAGTGGTGCACCACGGTACTGCACCGTTTAAAATCCATGCACCCATTTCTAAAGGTCGTATGGCACTGTTTCTTCATTTTGGACGGATGTTGCACCTTGCACCATAGATGTCGCACCCTGTGGATACTGATTCTTCGGAGGGCCTTAACTCTTGGCTCGTTTAGAGTTATGGGAGCCATAACCAGTCAAAACGAAGGTATCTGTGAGTTCTACATTTATGACGGCTTTCAGCCGTCACTGGTTAGTTTCATACCCAAAAAATCCTATCTGAACCTCAATTGGGTCATGGAAGTTTTTTACCCTTCGTTTTTCCTCACGTGGATTTTTTCTGTAAAACGGGGCCTCCGTAGCTGGTCTATGATTTACCATCGCTGGAGAGTGGTGCACCATGGTAGTGCACCGTTTCAAATCCATGCACCCATTTCTAAAGGTCGTACGACACTGTTTCGTCATTTTGGACGGATGTTGCACCTTGCACCGTAGATGTTGCACCCTGTGGATATCGATTTTTCGGAGGGACATAACTCTTAGCTCGTTTAGAGTTACGGGAGCCATAACCAGTCAAAACGAAGGTATCTGTGAGTTCTACAGCTATGACATCTTTCAGTCGTCACTGCTTAGTTTCATACACAAAAAATCCTATCCGAACCTCAATCGGGTCATGCAAGTTTTTTACCCTTCGTTTTTCCTCACGTGGATTTTTTCTGTAAAACAGGATTCCCGTGGCTGGTCTATGATTTACGATCGCTGGAGAGTGGTGCACCATGGTACTGCACCTTTTCAAATCCATGCACCCATTTCTAAAGGTCGTACGACACTGTTTCGTCATTTTGGACGGATGTTGCACAATTTACCATAGATGTTGCACCCTATGGATATCGATTCTTTGGAGGACCATAACTCTTGGCTTGTTTAGAGTTATGAAAGCCATAACCTGTCGAAACGAAGGTATCTGTGAGTTCTACGTCTATGAAGGCTTTCAGCCGTCAATGGTTAGTTTCATACCCAAAAAATCCTATCCGAACCTCAATCGGGTCTTGGAAGTTTTTTACCCTTCGTTTTTCGTCACGTGGATTTCTTCTGTAAAATGGGATCCCCGTGGCTGGCTATGAGTTACCATCGCTGGAGAGTGGTGCACCATCTTACTGCACCGTTTCAAATCCATGCACCCATTTCTAAAGGTCGTATGACACTGTTTCGTCATTTTGGACGGATGTTGCACCTTGCACCGTAGATGTTGCACCCTATGGATATCGATTCTTCAGAGGGCCACAACTCTTGGCTCGTTTAGAGTCACGGGTGCCATAACCAGTCAAAAAGAAGTTATCTGTGAGTTCTATAGCCATGACGGCTTTCAACCATCACTGGTTAGTTTCATACCCAAAAAATCCTATCCAAACCTCAATCGGGTCATGGAAGTTTTTTACCCTTCATTTTTTCGTCACGTGGATTTTTTCTGTAAAACGGGATCCCCGTGGCTGGTCTATGATTTACCATCGCCGAAGAATGGTGCACCATGGTACTGCACCATTTCAAGTACATGCACCAATTTCTAAAGGTCGTACGGCACTATTTCGTCATTTTGGATGGATGTTGCACCTTGCACCTTAGATGTTGCACCCTGTGGATATCTATTCTTCGGAAGGCCATAACTCTTGGCTCGTTTAGAGTTACGGGAGCCATAACCAGTCAAAACGAAGGTATCTGTGAGTTCTACAACTCTGATGGCTTTCAGCCGTCACTGGTTAGTTTCATACCCAAAAAATCCTATCCGAACCTCAATCGGGTCATGGAAGTTTTTTACCCTTCGTTTTTCGTCACTTGGATTTTTCTGTAAAACGGGATCCACGTGGTTGGTCTATGATTTACAATCGCTAGAGAGTGGCGCGCCATGGTACTGAATCGTTTCAAATTCATGCACCCATTTCTAAAGGTCGTACGACATTGTTTCGTTATTTTGGACGGATGTTGCACCTTGCACCGTAGATGTTGCACCCTATGGATATCGATTCTTCGGAGGGCCATAACTCTTGGCTCGTTTAGAGTTACGGGAGCCATAACCAGTCAAAACGAAGGAATCTGTGTGTTCTACAGGTATGACGGCTTTCAGCCGTCACTGGTTAGTTTCATACCCAAAAAATCCTATCCGAACCTTAATCGGGTCAAGGAAGTTTTTTACCCTTGGTTTTATCGTCACGTGGATTTTTTCTGTGAAACGGGATCCCCGTTGCTGGTCTATGCTTTACCATCGCTGGAGAGTGGTGCACCATGGTACTGCACCGTTTCAAATCCATGTACCCATTTCTAAAGGTCGTACGGCACTGTTTCGTCATTTTGGACGGATGTTGCACCTTGCACCGTAGATGTAGCACCCTGTGGATATCGATTCTTCGAAAGGCCATAACTCTTGGCTGGTTTAGAGTTACGGGAGCCATAACCAGTCAAAATGTAGGTATCTGTGAGTTCTACAGCTATGATGGCTTTCAGCCGTCACTGGTTAGTTTCATACCCAAAAAATCCTATCCGAACCTCAATCAGGTCATGGATGTTTTTTACCCTTCGTTTTTCATCACGTGGATTTTTTCTGTAAAACGGGATCCCCGTGGCTGGTCTACGATTTACCATCGTTGAAGAGTGGTGCACCACGGTACTGCACCGTTTAAAATCCATGCACCCATTTCTAAAGGTCGTACGGCACTGTTTCTTCATTTTGGACGGATGTTGCACCTTGCACCGTAGATGTCGCACCCTGTGGATATCGATTCTTCGAAGGGCCTTAACTCTTGGCTCGTTTAGAGTTACGGGAGCCATAACCAGTCAAAACGAAGGTATCTGTGAGTTCTACAGTTATGACGGCTTTCAGCCGTCACTGGTTAGTTTCATACCCAAAAAATCCTATCTAAACCTCAACCGGGTCATGGAAGTTTTTTACCCTTCGTTTTTCCTCACGTGGATTTTTTCTGTAAAACGGGGCCCCCGTGGCTGGTCTATGATTTACCATCGCTGGAGAGTGGTGCACCATGGTAGTGCACCGTTTCAAATCCATGCACCCATATCTAAAGGTCGTACGACACTGTTTCGTCATTTTGGACGGATGTTGCACCTTGCACTGTAGATGTTGCACCCTATGGATATTGATTTTTCGGAGGGACATAACTCTTGGCTCATTTAGAGTTACGGGAGCCATAACCAGTCAAAATGAAGGTATTTATGAGTTCTACAGCTATGACATCTTTCAGTCATCACTGGTTAGATTCATACTCAAAAAATCCAATCCGAACCTCAATCGGGTCTTGGAAGTTTTTTACCCTTCGTTTTTCGTCACGTGGATTTTTTCTGTAAAACGGGATCCCCGTGGCTGGTCTATGAGTTACCATCGCTGGAGAGTGGTGCACCATGGTACTGCACCGTTTCAAATCCGTGCTTCTATTTCTAAAGGTCGTACGGCATTATTTCGTCATTTTGGACGGATGTTGCACCTTGCACCGTAGATGTTGCACCCTGTGGATACCGATTCTTCGAAGGGCCATAACCCTTGGCTTGTTTAGAGTTACGAGAGCCATAACCAGTCAAAATGAAGGTATCTGTGAGTTCTACAGCTATGACAGCTTTCAGCCGTCACTGGTTAGTTTCATACCCAAAAAATCCTATCTGAACCTCAATCGGGTCATGGAAGTTTTTTACCCTTCGTTTTTCCTCACGTGGATTTTTTCTGTAAAACGGGATCCCCGTGGCTGGTCTATGATTTACCATCGCTGGAGAGTGGTGCACCATGGTAATGCACCGTTTCAAATCCATGCACCCATTTCTAAAGGTCGTACGACACTGTTTCGTCATTTTGGACGGATGTTGCACCTTGCACCATTGATGTTGCACCATGTGGATATCGATTTTTCGGAAGGACATAACTCTTGGCTCGTTTAGTGTTACGGGAGCCATAACCAGTCAAAACAAATATATCTGTGATTTCTACTGCTATGACGGCTTTCAGCCGTCACTGGTAAGTTTCATACCCAAAAAATCCTATCTGAACATCTATCGGGTCATGGAAGTTTTTTACCCTTCGTTTTTCCTCACGTGGATTTTTTCTGTAAAACGGGATCCCCGTGGCTGGTCTATGATTTACCATCGCTGGACAGTGGAGCACCATGGTATTGCACCGTTTCAAATCCATGCACCCATTTCTAAAGGTCGTACGACACTGTTTCGTCATTTTCGACGGAAGTTGCACCTTGCACCGTAGATGTTGCACCCTGTGGATATCGATTTTTCGAAGGGACATAACTCTTGGCTCGTTTAGAGTTACGGGAGCCATAACTAGTCAAAACAAAGGTATCTGTAAGTTCTACAGCTATGACAGCTTTCAGCCGTCACTGGTTAGTTTCGTACCCAAAAAATCATATCCGAACCTCAATCGGGTCATGGAAGTTTTTTACCCTTCGTTTTTCGTCACGTGGATTTTTTCTGTAAAACAGGATCCCCGTTGCTGGTCTATGTGTTACCATCGCTGGTGAGTGGTACACCATGGTACTGCACCGTTTCAAATCCATGTACCCATTTCTAAAGGTCGTACGGCACTGTTTCGTCATTTTGGACGGATGTTGCACCTTGCACCGTAGATGTTGCACCCTGTGGATATCGATTCTTCGGAGGGCCATAACTCTTGGCTCGTTTAGTGTTACGGGAGCCATAACCAGTCAAAACGAAGGTATCTGTGAGTTCTACAGCTATGACGGCTTTCAGCCGTCACTGGTTAGTTTCGTTCCAAAAAAATCCTATCTGAACCACAATCGGGTCATGGAAGTTTTTTACCCTTCGTTTTTCGTCACGTGGATTTTTTCTGTAAAACGGGTTCCCCTTGGCTGGTCTATGATTTACCTTCGCTGGAGAGTGGTGCACCACGGTACTACACCATTTAAAATCCATGCACCCATTTCTAAAGGTCGTACGGCACTGTTTCTTCATTTTGGACGGATGTTGCACCTTGCACCGTAGATGTCGCACCCTGTGGATATCGATTCTTCGGAGGACCTTAACTCTTGGCTCGTTTAGAGTTACGGGAGCCATAACTAGTAAAAACGAAGGTATCTGTTAGTTCTACAGTTATGACGGCTTTCATCCGTCACTGGTTAGTTTCATACCCAAAAAATCCTATCTGAGCCTCAATCGGGTCATGGAAGTTTTTTACCCATCGTTTTTCCTCACGTGGATTTTTTCTGTAATACGGGGCCCCCGTGGCTGGTCTATGATTTACCATCGCTGGAGAGTGGTGCACCATGGTAGTGCACCATTTCAAATCCATGCACCCATTTCTAAAGGTCGTACGGCACTGTTTCGTCATTTTGGACGGATGTTGCACCTTGCACCGTAGATGTTGCACCCTGTGGATTTCGATTTTTCGGAGGGACATAACTCTTGGCTCGTTTAGAGTTACGTGAGCCATAACCAGTCAAAATGAAGCTATCTGTGAGTTCTACAGCTATGACATCTTTCATTCGTCACTGTTTAGTTTCATACTCAAAAAATCCTATCCGAACCTCAATCGGGTCTTGGAAGTTTTTTACCCTTCGTGTTACGTCACGTGGATTTTTTCTGTAAAACGGGATCCCCGTGGCTGGTCTATGAGTTACCATCACTGGAGAGTGGTGCACCATGGTACTGCACCGTTTCAAATCCATGAACCTATTTCTAAAGGTCGTACGACATTGTTTCGTCATTTTGGACGGATGTTGCACCTTGCACCGTAGATGTTGCACCCTGTGGATATCGATTCTTCGAAGGGCCATAACTCTTGGCTCGTTTAGAGTTACGAGAGCCATAACCAGTCAAAACGAAGGTATCTGTGAGTTCTACTGCTATGACGGCTTTCAGCCATCACTGGTTAGTTTCATACCCAAAAAATCCTATCTGAACCTCAATCGGGTCAGGGAAGTTTTTTACCCTTCGTTTTTCCTCACGTGGATTTTTTCTGTAAAACGGGATCCCCGTGGCTGGTCTATGATTTACCATCGCTGGAGAGTTGTGCACCATGGTACTGCACCGTTTCAAATCCATGCACCCATTTCAAAAGGTCGTACGGCACTGTTTCGTCATTTTGGACGGATGTTGCACCTTGAACCGTAGATGTTGCACCATGTGGATATCGATTTTTCGGAAGGACATACCTTTTGGCTCGCTTAGTGTTTCGGGAGCCATAACCAGTCAAAACGAATGTATCTGTGAGTTCTACTGCTATGACGGCTTTCAACCGTCACTGGTAAGTTTCATACCCAAAAAATCCTATCTGAACATCTATCGGGTCATGGAAGTTTTTTACCATTCGTTTTTCCTCACGTGGATTTTTTCTGTAAAACGGGAAACCCGTGGCTGGTCTATGATTTACCATCGCTGGAGAGTGGTACACCATGGTACTGCACCGTTTCAAATCCATGAACCCATTTCTAAAGGTCGTACGGCACTGTTTCGTCATTTTGGATGGATGTTGCACCTTGCACCGTAGATGTTGCACCCTGTGGATATCGATTCATCGAAGGCCCGTAACTCTAGGCTCGTTAAGAGTTACGAGAGCCATAACCAGTCAAAACGAAGGTATCTGTGAGTTCTATAGCTATGACGGCTTTCAGCCGTCACTGTTTAGTTTCATTCCCAAAAAATCCTATCCGAACCTCAATCGGGTCATGGACGTTTTTTACCCTTCGTTTTTCGTCACGTGGAATTTTTCTGTAAAACGGGTTCCCCTTGGCTGGTCTATGATTTACTTTCGCTGGAGAGTGGTGCACCACGGTACTACACCGTTTAAAATCCATGCACCCATTTCTAAAGGTCGTACGGCACTGTTTCTTCATTTTGGACGGATGTTGCACCTTGCACCATAGATGTCGCACCCTGTGGATATCGATTCTTCGGAGGACCTTAACTCTTGGCTCGTTTAGAGTTACGGGAGCCATAACTAGTCAAAACGAAGGTATCTGTGAGTTCTACAGTTATGACGGCTTTCAGCCGTCACTGGTTAGTTTCATACCCAAAAAATCCTATCCGAGCCTCAGTCGGGTCATGGAAGTTTTTTACCCTTCGTTTTTCCTCACGTGGATTTTTTCTGTAAAACGGGGCCCCCGTGGCTGGTCTATGATTTACCATCGCTGGAGAGTGGTGCACCATGGTAGTGCACCATTTCAAATCCATGCACCCATTTCTAAAGGTCGTACGACACTGTTTCGTCATTTTGGACGGATGTTGCACCTTGCACCGTAGATGTTGCACCCTGTGGATTTCGATTTTTCGGAGGGACATAACTCTTGGCTCGTTTAGAGTTACGGGAGCCATAACCAGTCAAAACGAAGGTATGTGTGAGTTCTACAGCTATGATGGCTTTTAGCCGTCACTGGTTAGTTTCATAATGAAAAAATCCTATCTGAACCTCAATCGGGTCATGGAAGTTTTTTCCCTTCGTTTTTCCTCACGTGGATTTTTTCTGTAAAACGGGGCCCCCGTGGCTGGTCTATGATTTACCATCGCTGGAGAGTGGTGCACCATGGTAGTGCACCGTTTCAAATCCATGCACCCATTTCTGAAGGTCGTACGGCACTGTTTCGTCATTTTGGACGGATGTTGCACCTTGCACCGTAGATGTTGCACCCTGTGGATATCGATTTTTCGGAGGGACATAACTCTTGGCTCGTTTAGAGTTACGGGATCCATAACCAGTCAAAACGAAGGTATCTGTTTGTTCTACAGCTATGACATCTTTCAGTCGTCACTGGTTAGTTTCATACTCAAAAAATCCTATCCGAACCTCAATCGGGTCATGGAAGTTTTTTACCCTTCGTTTTTCCTCACGTGGATTTTTTCTGTAAAACAGGATTTTTTCTGTAAAACAGGATTCCCATGGCTGGAGAGTGGTGCACCATGGTACTGCACCTTTTCAAATCCATGCACCCATTTCTAAAGGTTGTACGGCACTGTTTCGTCATTTTGGACGGATGTTGCACAATGCACCGTAGATGTTGCACCCTATGGATATCGATTCTTTGGAGGACCATAACTCTTGGCTTGTTTAGAGTTATGAGAGCCATAACCTGTCGAAACGAAGGTATCTGTGAGTTCTACGTCTATGACGGCTTTTAGCCGTCACTGGTTAGTTTCATACCCAAAAAATCTTATCCGAACCTCAATCGGGTCATGGAAGTTTTTTACCCTTCGTTTTTCGTCACGTGGATTTTTTCTGTAAAACAGGATCCCCGTGGCTGGCTATGAGTTACCATCGCTGGAGAGTGGTGTTCCATCTTACTGCACTGTTTCAAATCCATGCACCCATTTCTAAAGGTCCTATGACACTGTTTCGTCATTTTGGACGGATGTTGCACCTTGCACCGTAGATGTTGCACCCTATGGATATCGATTCTTCAGAGGGCCACAACTCTTGGCTCGTTTAGAGTCATGGGAGCCATAACCAGTCAAAAAGAAGGTATCTGTGAGTTCTATAGCCATGACGGCTTTCAGCCATCACTGGTTAGTTTCATACCCAAAAAATCCTATCCAAACCTCAATCGGGTCATGGAAGTTTTTTACCCTTCATTTTTTCGTCACGTGGATTTTTTCTGTAAAACGGGATCCCCATGGCTGGTCTATGATTTACCATCGCTGAAGAATGGTGCACCATGGTACCGCACCGTTTCAAGTACATGCACCCATTTCTAAAGGTCGTACGGCACTATTTCGTCATTTTGGATGGATGTTGCACCTTGCACCTTAGAAGTTGCACCCTGTGGATATCGATTCTTCGGAGGGCCATAACTCTTGGCTCGTTTAGAGTTACCGGAGCCATAACCAGTCAAAACGAAGGTATCTGTGAGTTCTACAGCTATGATGGCTTTCAACCGTCACTGGTTAGTTTCATACCCAAAAAATCCTATCCGAACCTCAATCGGGTCATGCAAGTTTTTTACCCTTCGTTTTTCGTCACTTGGATTTTTTCTGTAAAACGGGATCCCCGTTGTTGGTCTATGATTTACAATCGCTAGAGAGTGGTGCACCATGGTACTGCATCATTTCAAATACATGCACCCATTTCTAAAGGTCGTACGACACTGTTTCGTCATTTGGGACGGATGTTGCACCTTGCACCGTAAATGTTGCACCCTAGGGATATCGATTCTTCGGAGGGCCATAACTCTTGGCTCGTTTAGAGTTACGGGAGCCATAACTAGTCAAAACAAAGGTATCTGTGTGTTCTACAGCTATGACGGCTTTTAGCCGTCACTGGTTAGTTTCATACCCAAAAAATCCTATCCGAACCTCAATCGGGTCAAGGAAGTTTTTTACCCTTCGTTTTATCGTCACGTGGATTTTTTCTGTGAAACGGGATCCCCGTGGCTGGTCTATGCTTTACCATCGCTGGAGAGTGGTGCACCATGGTACTGCACCGTTTCAAATCCATGTACCCATTTCTAAAGGTCGTACGGCACTGTTTCGTCATTTTGGACGGATGTTGCACCTTGCACCGTAGATGTTGCACCCTGTGGATATCGATTCTTCGAAAGGCCATAACTCTTGGCTGGTTTAGAGTTACGGGAGCCATAACCAGTCAAAATGAAGGTATCTGTGAGTTCTACAGCTATGATCGCTTTCAGCCGTCACTGGTTAGTTTCATACCCAAAAAATCCAATCTGAATCCCAATCGGGTCATGGATGTTTTTTACCCTTCATTTTTCATCACGTGGATTTTTTCTGTAAAACGGGATCCCCGTGGATGGTCTACGATTTACCATCGTTGGAGAGTGGTGCACCACGGTACTGCATCGTTTAAAATCCATGCACCCATTTCTAAAGGTCGTACGGCACTGTTTCTTCATTTTGGAAGGATGTTGCACCTTGCACCGTAGATGTCGCACCCTGTGGATATCGATTCTTCGGAGGGCCTTAACTCTTGGCTCGTTTAGAGTTACGGGAGCCATAACCAGTCAAAACGAAGGTACCTGTGAGTTCTACAATTATGACGGCTTTCAGCCGTCACTGGTTAGTTTCATACCCAAAAAATCCTATCTGAACCTCAATCGGGTCATGGAAGTTTTTTACCCTTCGTTTTTCCTCACGTGGATTTTTTCTGTAAAACGGGGCCCCCGTGGCTGGTCTACGATTTACCATCGCTGGAGAGTGGTGCACCATGGTAGTGCACCGTTTCAAATCCATGCACCCATATCTAAAGGTTGTACGGCACTGTTTCATCATTTTGGACGGATGTTGCACCTTGCACCGTAGATGTTGCACATTATGGATATCGATTTTTCGGAGGGACATAACTCTTGGCTCGTTTAGAGTTACGGGAGCCATAACCAGTCAAAACGAAGGTATCTGTGAGTTCTATAGCTATGACATCTTTCAGGCGTCACTGGTTAGATTCATACTCAAAAAGTCGTATCCGAACCTCAATCGGGTCTTGGAAGTTTTTTACCCTTCGTTTTTCGTCACGTGGATTTTTTCTGTAAAACGGGATCCCCGTGGCTGGTCTATGAGTTACCATCGCTGGAGAGTGGTGCACCATGGTACTGCACCGTTTCAAATCCATGCACCTATTTCTAAAGGTCGTACGGCATTGTTTCGTCATTTTGGACGGATGTTGCACCTTGCACCGTAGATGTTGCACCCTGTGGATACCGATTCTTCGAAGGGCCATAACTCTTGGCTCGTTTAGAGTTACGAGAGCCATAACCAGTCAAAACGAAGGTATCTGTGAGTTCTACAGCTTTCAGCCGTCACTGGTTAGTTTCATACCCAAAAAATCCTATCTGAACCTCAATCGGGTCATGGAAGTTTTTTACCCTTCGTTTTTCCTCACGTGGATTTTTTCTGTAAAACGGGATCCCCGTGGCTGGTATATTATTTACCATCGCTGGAGAGTCGTGCACCATGGTACTGCACCGTTTCAAATCCATGCACCCATTTCTAAAGGTCGTACGGCACTGTTTCGTCATTTTGGACGGATATTGCACCTTGCACCGTAGATGTTGCACCATGTGGATATCGATTTTTCGGAAGGACATAACTCTTGGCTCGTTTAGTGTTACGGGAGCCATAACCAGTCAAAACGAATGTATCTGTGATTTCTACTGCTATGACGGCTTTCAGCCGTCACTGGTAAGTTTCATACCCAAAAAATCCTATCTGAACATCTATCGGGTCATGGAAGTTTTTTACCCTTCGTTTTTCCTCACGTGGATTTTTTCTATAAAACGGGATCCCCGTGGCTGGTCTATGATTTACCATCGCTGGAGAGTGGAGCACCATGGCATTGCACCGTTTCAAATCCATGCACCCATTTCTAAAGGTCGTACGACACTGTTTCGTCATTTTCGACGGAAGTTGCACCTTGCACCGTAGATGTTGCACCCTGTGGATATCGATTTTTCGAAGGGACATAACTCTTGGCTCGTTTAGAGTTACGGGAGCCATAACTAGTCAAAACGAAGGTATCTGTGAGTTCTACAGCTATGACAGCTTTCAGCCATCACTGGTTAGTTTCTTACCCAAAAAATCATATCCGAACCTCAATCGGGTCATGGAAGTTTTTTACCCTTCGTTTTTCGTCACGTGGATTTTTTCTGTAAAACGGGATCCCCGTTGCTGGTCTATGAGTTACCATCGCTGGAGAGTGGTACACCATGGTACTGCACCGTTTCAAATCCATGTACCCATTTCTAAAGGTCGTACGGCACTGTTTCATCATTTTGGACGGATGTTGCACCTTGCACCGTAGATGTTGCACCCTGTGGATATCGATTCTTCGGAGGGCCATAACTCTTGGCTCGTTTAGTGTTACGGGAGCCATAACCAGTCAAAACGAAGGTATCTGTGAGTTCTACAGCTATGACGGCTTTCAGTCGTCACTGGTTAGTTTCATTCCCAAAAAATCCTATCCGAACCTCAATCGGGTCATGGAAGTTTTTTACCCTTCGTTTTTCGTCACGTGGATTTTTTCTGTAAAACGGGTTCCCCTTGGCTGGTCTATGATTTACCTTCGCTGGAGAGTGGTGCACCACGGTACTACACCGTTTAAAATCCATGCACCCATTTCTAAAGGTCGTACGGCACTGTTTCTTCATTTTGGACGGATGTTGCACCTTGCACCGTAGATGTCGCACCCTGTGGATATCGATTCTTCGGAGGAGCTTAACTCTTGGCTCGTTTAGAGTTACGGGAGCCATAACTAGTCAAAACGAAGGTATCTGTGAGTTCTACATTTATGACGGCTTTCAGCCGTCACTGGTTAGTTTCATACCCAAAAAATCCTATCTGAGCCTCAATCGGGTCATGGAAGTTTTTTACCCTTCGTTTTTCGTCACGTGGATTTTTTCTGTAAAACGGGGACCCCGTGGCTGGTCTATGATTTACCATCGCTGGAGAGTGGTGCACCATGGTAGTGCACCGTTTCAAATCCATGCATCCATTTCTAAAGGTCGTACGGCACTGTTTCGTCATTTTGGACGGATGTTGCACCTTGCACCGTAGATGTTGCACCCTGTGGATTTCGATTTTTCGGAGGGACATAACTCTTGGCTCGTTTAGAGTTACGTGAGCCATAACCAGTCAAAACGAAGGTATCTGTGAGTTCTACAGCTATGACATCTTTCATTTGTCACTGGTTAGTTTCATACTCAAAAAATCCTATCCGAACCTCAATCGGGTCTTGGAAGTTTTTTACCCTTCGTTTTTCGTCACGTGGATTTTTTCTGTAAAACGCGATCCCCGTGGCTGGTCTATGAGTTACCATCGCTGGAGAGTGGTGCACCTTGGTACTGCACCGTTTCAAATTCATGCACCTATTTCTAAAGGTCGTACGGCATTGTTTCGTCATTTTGGACGGATGTTGCACCTTGCACCGTAGATGTTGCACCCTGTGGATATCGATTCTTCGAAGGGCCATAACTCTTGGCTCGTTTAGAGTTACGAGAGCCATAACTAGTCAAAACGAAGGTATCTATGATTTCCACTGCTATGACAGCTTTCAGCCGTCACTGGTTAGTTTCATACCTAAAAAATCCTATCTGAACCTCAATCGGGTCAGGGAAGTTTTTTACCCTTCGTTTTTCCTCACGTGGATTTTTTCTGTAAAACGGGATCCCCGTGGCTGGTCTATGATTTACCATCGCTGGAGAGTTGTGCACCATGGTACTGCACCGTTTCAAATCCATGCACCCATTTCAAAAGGTCGTACGGCACTGTTTCGTCATTTTGGACGGATGTTGCACATTGCACCGTAGATGTTGCACCATGTGGATATCGATTTTTCGGAAGGACATAACTCTTGGCTCGCTTAGTGTTATGGGAGCCATAACCAGTCAAAACGAATGTATCTGTGAGTCCTACTGCTATGACGGCTTTCAACCGTCACTGGTAAGTTTCATACCCAAAAAATCCTATCTGAACATCTATCGGGTCATGGAAGTTTTTTACCCTTCGTTTTTCCTCACGTGGATTTTTCTGTAAAACAGGATCCCCGTGGCTGGTCTATGATTTACCATCGCTGGAGAGTGGAGCACCATGGTATTGCACCGTTTCAAATCGATGCACCCATTTCTAAAGGTCGTACGGCACTGTGTTTGATGTGATTTTTTGTTTGATGATAACAAACATATATCAATATATATGTGTGTTTGTAGTTTGGACTATATACAGAAAGGAAGAAATATTCATATTGAATAATTATACTATTGCACAGAATTTATATAATTCAAACAGTATTTTTTATTCAATATAATATTTTATTACAACACTTAAACAATACAAAGTTTTTCAGTTCTCTCTCTATATATATATACATACATCAGTTCATACATTTTACTCTTCTCACTACAACACTCAACACTCAGTTTTTCACTCTGTCTGCACATCTGCATCTATCTGCATTGTCCAGCTTCACTTCTCGTCCTGTCTCCTGTGTACCTGTATAATTAGCAACTACAACAGTAATCTGAAAACAAACAAATTTAAATTTGCAAAAATAAAAATTTTTTGTGTCTCAGATACATGGGTTATTGTCATCATCTTTGATTGTGCAATATCTGTGCATATCAGTATTTTTTATCAGGAACAGGCAATTATAAGTGGCTGCAGTACACACGTATACATTCGTATACGTGTGCACTGCCACGCCAACTCGTGTGCACAAACTACAACAAAACACAAATTCATTCAAAGCAACATAACAGAGAAGAACAAAGACCAAGTGCAGCATCAGAATGCACCAATCAGAATGAACCAGTGATACAAGGCAACAAGGACAACACTGCACAAATTCAACATGAAGCAGTGCAAGCCCTCAAAGATACAACAGTGAAAGAAACTGCATCACAGCAGCATGAAACATCAAAATACACAAAATATGGAAACTGCATCAATGCAGTACAAAACATAGTATATATATAGTGATGCATAGCAACTGCATAGCAGCTACAAACACCAAGTGCAACAGTGAACACAGAGTACAATGCAACATTTCTATAATGCAGTGATGGTTGCAGATTCAAGTTCAAGTTACAGGTTAAAATGCACAAAGACATGGCAAGAGTCACAAGACCATCAAGCAGTGAGCAAGTGCAACTTGAACTTCAGAAATAACAAATGCAGATACAAAATGACCTAGTGCAACTGGAAACAATGGAAATTGTGCAACATTTTCATAATGCAGTGAAGCATGCTCATGGAACACAGCAACAACAGAGCTATATGAACAAATGCACCACTGTGAAGTAATGTAACAGCAATTACAGTGACAAACTGCAACAAACAAGGAACATAAATACTGCAACTTCAACTATGGAACAACAGCTCATATGAACAAGTGTACAAAGGCAACATGAACAAGTGTAGCATCTGTATCAAAGCAGTGGAAACAAACTCAAGTGCACATGAACATGGCAGCAGACCAGTGACAACAACCAAGTAAAGAACATGGATGTACAAGGCAATGCACCAATGCAAGTGACTAATGCAACATGAAGTGAATCAAGTTCAAAACATCATAACAACAAGTACAGTGTTCCTCAAAGAAGAATTCGAGCTAGAAACAAATGACATGCACCAGCAAGCTATCAAGAATCAGATCACAACTACATGCAGATCAAATGAAGTTCTGATTCAATCCCATAACAAAATCAAGTCACAATGAAAGTACAAACCCAAAAATATATGCATACACACATACAAATGTATATATGCACATATATAGTAAACTGGTGAATGTGCAGTAGGAACACAAGACAGTGGCAAGTACAAGGCTGTGTAGAAATCAAGCCGAAAGAATAAATTCGTTTTTTTTTTATTAAGTCTTTGATTAAGTCAAAGAGCTCTAATTTGGAAAGAAATTTTTGCAGCAAATTTCTCGAATTCATATATGGACAGCATTAATTCAAATGAGGACCGAGACAATAAATACAGCAAGATATCTTCGAATCAATTAATTCGAATTCAAATATGGACAGCAATTATTCGAATTCGAATCAAGAAAGGAATACTCCAAATCCAGAACAAATTCAGGAAAATAATCAACGACATGAAGAAATCAAATCTGACAGTGTTAATTAGGGTTTCAACCCTATAAATACACCCCAAGAAATCATCATAGAACATAGAACAATCGAGTTCAAGTATCAATTTAGAAAAACAAAAGGAGACAGTACATACCGAATTCACAAGCAATGAACTCGATCGAGCGACTGCAAAACTAGCAATAGTCAACCATCAGAGAAGCAGCGAGCTAGGGAAACAAATCACCGATCAATTGAAGAAACCGAAGCCCTAATTGGAACAAAGAGCCGAAGCCCTAATTGGAACAAAAAGGAACGAAGCCCTAATCAGAACGAAGCCGCCATTATTTCTCACGAACGAGACAAAAGAGGATCGGGTGAAATAAGGAAGTGGGCCGGTCTTAAAAATAAAAGGGGGTTTTGTTTCTATTTAACTATAGGCTTTTATTAATATTGTTAATTAGTTTAGGGTTATTTTCTATTGTTCTTAATTATTGTTTTTATTTTACGAATCAAAGAGTTTAGGTAAATCACCACCTAGGTTTTAGGTTGTGTCTGATTGTCTATTTAGAGTTAGTTCAGTAAGCAGGGGTTGCGAGTTTGCAAAACTCTATAGGCGGTAGCAGGGTTTGCAAGTTTGTTAGAGTGTTTGTAAGCGTGATACTGTTTAATTCTAATAGAAATCTGGGAATGCAGCAGTAGGCAGGGGTTGCCGAAGCTGGGTAAATCTTGTGTGCGATTTATTTTTCAGCATATTTATTTCTGCAGTTTGCTTCTGTGTTTAATTCGCAAAAATTTGCTATAACCCTATTCACCCCCCCTAGGGTTAATCTACATCCTACAAGTGGTATCAGAGCCTGGTATTTTACTTTAACTCTAGAGTCATGAATCCACCAAATAATGCTTTTTCTGAGGGGCAATCTATTGCTAGGCCACCCATGTTTAATGGGAATGATTATGCTTATTGGAAAGTTAGAATGAGTATTTATCTTAGTTCTGTCGATTATGATGTTTGGGATATTATTGAAACTGGCTATAAATCTCCCACTATAGTTGTTGGTGATACTGAGATTCCTAAACCTAAGAATAGGTGGGATGCTAACGATAAGAAATTAAAAACTACAAATGCCAAAGCAATGAACGCTTTGATCTGTGCTCTTGATAAAAATGAATTTAATAGAATTTCTCATTGTACAACAGCACAGGAAATTTGGCACACTCTGGAGGTGACACACGAAGGAACTTCTCAAGTCAAGGAGTCACGACTAGCTCTATTTAGCAATGAATACGAAAACTTTGTGATGGAAAAGGGCGAGAGCATAAAGGATATGTTTGGACGGTTTTCAACCTTGGTGTACAATGCTAGAGCGCTTGGGAAGGTCTTCACTGAAGTAGAGCTTGTACGGAAGATACCGCGAGTCTTACCAATGAACTTTGAGGCAAAAGTCACTGCAATACAAGAATCGAAAGATCTGAGTAAACTAAGCATGGAGGAGTTGATCGGAAACTTGATGACATATGAGCTTGAGCTAAAGGCAAAAGAGGAACGTAACAATTCCGAATCAAAAAAAAAAACGATTGCCTTAAAAAGCAAAGAAGAAAGCGGTGAAGAAGAAGAAGATCCAATTGAAGAGCTTGCGATGGCTGTCAATAATTTTAGAAAATGGTCAAAATTCAGGCCACGCAAGAAGAAAACAAGTGGTAATAAGTCAAAAGATTCTGATGATTCCGATAATGAATTGACATGCTTTAACTGCAAAAAGCCTGGCCACTTCAAACAAAAATGTCCACTTCTCAAAAACAACAAAGGAAAGAAAAAGAAGAAGAAGGCCTTTGCAGCAACTTGGGATGATGAAGAAGGAGAAGAAGTTTCGGATAATAGCTCAGAAGAGGCTAACTTGTGCCTTATGGCAAAATCAGATTCAGAAATAAGTTCAGAGGAATCCAGTGAGGTACGTGACTATTCTTATAAAGAACTTGTTTTGATGTGTTATGATCTTACTAATACAATTGATACTCTTGAAACTAAGATTGAAAAATTGAAGTCTGACAGGAGAGAACTTGTTCATGAGAATACTAGGTTAGAAACTGAACTTGAGAATATTCAAAACCTAGACTGTAAAAAATGTAAAACTTTAGATTCAGAAATATCAAGACTTAAGAATAGCTTCGATAATCTTGAAAAAGAAAACTCAAGTCTTAAGGAAACCATTGACACGAGGAAAAAGGATTTTATAAATAGATGCACCACACTTGTAACTGAAAACACAACACTAAAAACCAAAGTCCAAAATCTTGAGAAATCTCTGAATAACTTTTCAAGAGGAGAAAAATCGTTTAGCATGTTATTGGGAAATCAACTCTTTGCTAATAATAGAAAAGGACTAGGTTTTGGGAAAACACCGGTTGATGATCATGCAAAAGGTAAGAGTGTCTTTGTTAGAAGTGAAATTGGACATCGTGTTGAAAATTGTAGTCATAGGAACAAGAACACAAAATTTATACAAGTTTGGGTTCCTAAGAATTCTACAAACAAATTTCATGTCTATAGGAACAAAAATAAAAGGACAAAACAAGTTTGGGTTCCAAAGGGATTGTTTGTTCACAATGCTTCAGTTACTAATATCATTGGACCTAAGAGTTTCTCTAGGTCATCCTCCTCTCTCTTTATGGGTCTGTTGGCGGGCTAAGGAGCAACAAGAATGGTTTCTAGATTCAGGTTGTTCTAGACATATGACAGGTGATAAATCTAAGTTCCTTAGCCTAGAGAAGTTTAGAGGTGGAAATGTGATCATGGGAGACAATAGCAAGTGTAAGATTATTGGGAAAGGTGAAGTAAGTAATGGTACTTTTTCCTTGACTAATGTTTTATACGTTGATAATTTGTATCACAATCTCATTTCTATTAGCCAACTCTGTGACAAAGGTATGAATGTGGTTTTTGATAGTGATACTTGCAAAATCATTGATAAAACTTCTAATAACATTGTTTTTATGGGCAAAAGAAAAGGAAATGTTTACTCACTTTCGTTTGACAATCTAAATCTTTCCAGATGTTTGGTAGCCACTGACGAAGAGGCTTCTTTATGGCATAGGAGACTTGGACATGCTAGCATGAGTCTCTTAAGAAATCTTGAAACGAATGATTTAGTCAGAGGGTTACCACATCAGAAATTTAAAGATAACAAAGTGTGTAAAGCATATTCCTTGGGCAAGCTTAGTCGATCATCATTTCGCCCTAAAAATATTGTTAGCACATCAAGGGTCCTCGAATTAATTCATATGGACTTATTTGGACCAAATGAAATTGCAAGTTTGAATGGAAAACGTTATTGTTATGTATTGGTTGACCATTACTCTAGATTTACATGGGTTTATTTCTTAGCCAAAAAGTCTGAATCTTTTGATTATTTTTCAAAATTTGCTAAACTTGTTCAAAATGAAAAAGGAGTTTCAATTAAAACTTTGAGAAGTGATCATGGAGGCGAATTTGAAAATTCGGAATTTGAAAACTTTTGTGAAGAAAATGGTTTAAAACATGAATTTTCTGCTCCACGAACACCTCAACAAAATGGGGTGGTTGAAAGGAAAAATCGTACATTGCAAGAATTGGCTAGATCCATGTTGAGTGAGTATAAACTACCTCTAACTTTTTGGGCAGAGGCGGTGAATACTTCGTGCTACGTAATGAATAGAGTAATGATTAGACCAATACTAGGCAAAACGGCTTATGAAGTGTGGCATGAAAGGAAACCTAACATCTCTTATTTTCGTGTTTTTGGATGCCCTTGTTTTATTCTTAACACAGGTGATCAACTTGGAAAATTTGAATCAAAGGCCGATGAGGGAATTTTCATGGGCTATTCAACAAGGAGCAAGGCTTACAGGATATACAACAAACGAACAAAGACAATTGTTGAATCAGTCAATGTGAAATTTGATGAATCTGATCTGGAAAGGACGACTGAAAAAACAGGTGATGATGGGGTAGATCATGAAGGCATTAAAGAAGGGACATCTACTGAGAAAGATGGAAGTAGGACTGTTGATGCTGATAGATTGAAATTCAAATCCAATCATCCTCCTGAATTGGTTATAGGAGATCCTACGGAAGGTATACGCACTCGCTCTGCATTTGATAAAAATTTGTGTGCGTTTTGTTGTCATAGTGGTTTTATTTCTGAAATAGAACCTGATTCTGTTGAAATGGCTCTTAATGATGAAAGTTGGGTTTTAGCAATGCAAGATGAACTTAATCAATTTGAGAGAAATAAAGTTTGGAAATTAGTTCCTAGGCCTAATGACTATCCAATTGTAGGAACTAAATGGGTGTTCAAAAACAAACATGATGAATCAGGAAATGTAATTAGAAACAAAGCTAGGTTGGTCGCAAAAGGATATAACCAAATAGAAGGCATAGATTTTGATGAGACATTTGCACCAGTTGCTAGGTTAGAAGCCATTAGGATTTTGCTCAGCTTTGCTTGTTATAAAGGTTTCAAACTTAAACAAATGGATGTAAAAAGTGCATTTCTAAATGGTGATCTGAAAGAAGAAGTTTTTGTTGAACAACCCCCCGGATTTGAAAATCATGTTTTTCCAAATCATGTGAATAAACTTGAAAAAGCATTATATGGTCTTAAGCAAGCTCCTAGAGCTTGGTATGACCGCCTTTGTACATATCTTTTGGAAAATGGCTTTAAAAAGGGGAGTGCTGACACGACACTGTTTCTATTACATAAAGGAAGTGATTTTTTGATTGTTCAGATTTATGTGGATGATATCATTTATGGTGCTACTAATGATATCTTGTGCGAGAAATTTGAGCAAGTCATGCAGGCTAAATTCGAGATGAGCTTGGTTGGAGAATTGAAATATTTTCTTGGATTTCAAATCAAGCAAAGCAGTGATGGCATTTTCATTTCGCAATCCAAGTATGTGTTGGAACTGTTGAAGAAATTTGGAGTTGAGAACTCCAAACCATTGAGAACTCCTATGAGCCCATCAACAAAGTTGGACAAAGACGAGAAAGGAAGTGCTGTTGATCAGAAAAAATATCGAGGGATAATTGGTTCACTTCTCTATCTTACTGCTTCTAGACCTGATATTATGTTTTCTGTATGTTTGTGTGCACGTTTTCAATCTAATCCTAAAGAATCTCATTTGAAAGCCACTAAACGAATTTTGAGATATCTTTCACACACACAAAAATTTGGATTATGGTACCCTTCTTGTGAAAACTTTGATTTAGTTGGTTATTCTGATGCTGATTATGCTGGTTCATTGGTTGACAGGAAAAGCACCAGTGGGACATGTTTCATGCTAGGACATTCATTAGTTTCCTGGTCAAGTCGAAAACAGAATTGTGTTGCATTATCCACCACTAAAGCAGAATATATTGCTTTAGGAAGTTGCTGTGCTCAAATTTTATGGATGATGCAAACTCTTTCTGATTTTGGCTTAGTTTATAAACAAGTTCCATTAAAATGTGACAGTAAAAGTGCAATAGACTTATCAAATAATCCTGTTCATCATTCACGCACAAAACACATTGATGTGAGACACCACTTTCTTAGAGATCACATTGCTAAGGAAGACATTTGCATTGAATATATTTCAACTGAGGCTCAACTTGCTGATATTTTCACAAAACCCCTCCCTGAAGACAGATTTTCTAGATTACGTTTGGATTTGGGGATTATAGAAATTGACTAACCATTTTTTCATTGTTAGGTAGAAATATTCTTGGATATATACTTTCAACTTCAATTTCTAGGATTCAAACAAGTTTTGGATATTTTCCAAAGATTGATTCGAATATGGTATTTAAGTACTGGATATTACATAATATAATTAACTTGGTAACTTATTCCACGATCATTTCTATTTCTACCATCTTTTCTATCATTCATAATGGTTTGATAAAATAAGAAGAGTGAATTATTTTTAAATTAAAAAAAAATAATAATAATAATAATAATAATAATAAAATATTTTAATAATAAATAATAATAACTCTCATGTATCCATTCTCATTTAAAAGTCCTTATGGTTATGCATGGATGGAACATATGAGTGAATTATTTTTATCATTACTTTATTCTCATTTAAAAGTCCTTATGGTTATGCATGGATGGAGTATGGTAACTAAGTATTCTGGTCTCACTTAATAGTCTGGATGCTTAGACTAATAAGTAACTGCTAATCCCATTTAAAAGTCCTTATGGTTATGCGTGGTTAGTAAGTGCTTATTTTTTTGTTTTTGTGCTTAAATGTCAAATTAATGTTAAAATGTCTCTCTTCTTATTAAAACTGATCATCGATCCATCCTCTACAATATGGAAGTTTTTATCTCGTTATGATATATTATTTTTTGTTCCTACTGTTCCATTGTTTTTTTGTCAGTCTTTTGATAATGACAAAAGGGGGAGAAGAACAAGATTTTGATGAGGAAGTAAATATTTTTTGGAATATTTCAACAAATTTGGTTAAATGTCGTTAGTTAATTTTCTTTAGTTCTTTTATTCCTTTGTAAATTTTGAGTAAATTTTGTTAACTTGTAAATAGGGAGTGGTCTTGGTTGTAGGGGGAGCATCCAAATAGGGGGAGCTAAAAATTTTTTGTTCAAACACATGTATTAGCATTTCAAAATCTTTAATATATATGTTTGTCATCATCAAAAGGGGGAGATTGTTTGATGTGATTTTTTGTTTGATGATAACAAACATATATCAATATATATGTGTGTTTGTAGTTTGGACTATATACAGAAAGGAAGAAATATTCATATTGAATAATTATACTATTGCACAGAATTTATATAATTCAAACAGTATTTTTTATTCAATATAATATTTTATTACAACACTTAAACAATACAAAGTTTTTCAGTTCTCTCTATATATATATATACATACATCAGTTCATACATTTTACTCTTCTCACTACAACACTCAACACTCAGTTTTTCACTCTGTCTGCACATCTGCATCTATCTGCATTGTCCAGCTTCACTTCTCGTCCTGTCTCCTGTGTACCTGTATAATTAGCAACTACAACAGTAATCTGAAAACAAACAAATTTAAATTTGCAAAAATAAAATTTGTTTGTGTCTCAGATACATGGGTTATTGTCATCATCTTTGATTGTGCAATATCTGTGCATATCAGTATTTTTTATCAGGAACAGGCAATTATAAGTGGCTGTAGTACACACGTATACATTCGTATACGTGTGCACTGCCACGCCAACTCGTGTGCACAAACTACAACAAAACACAAATTCATTCAAAGCAACATAACAGAGAAGAACAAAGACCAAGTGCAGCATCAGAATGCACCAATCAGAATGAACCAGTGATACAAGGCAACAAGGACAACACTGCACAAATTCAACATGAAGCAGTGCAAGCCCTCAAAGATACAACAGTGAAAGAAACTGCATCACAGCAGCATGAAACATCAAAATACACAAAATATGGAAACTGCATCAATGCAGTACAGAACATAGTATATATATAGTGATGCATAGCAACTGCATAGCAGCTACAAACACCAAGTGCAACAGTGAACACAGAGTACAATGCAACATTTCTATAATGCAGTGATGGTTGCAGATTCAAGTTCAAGTTACAGGTTAAAATGCACAAAGACATGGCAAGAGTCACAAGACCATCAAGCAGTGAGCAAGTGCAACTTGAACTTCAGAAATAACAAATGCAGATACAAAATGACCTAGTGCAACTGGAAACAACAGAAATTGTGCAACATTTTCATAATGCAGTGAAGCATGCTCATGGAACACAGCAACAACAGAGCTATATGAACAAATGCACCACTGTGAAGTAATGTAACAGCAATTACAGTGACAAACTGCAACAAACAAGGAACATAAATACTGCAACTTCAACTATGGAACAACAGCTCATATGAACAAGTGTACAAAGGCAACATGAACAAGTGTAGCATCTGTATCAAAGCAGTGGAAACAAACTCAAGTGCACATGAACATGGCAGCAGACCAGTGACAACAACCAAGTAAAGAACATGGATGTACAAGGCAATGCACCAATGCAAGTGACTAATGCAACATGAAGTGAATCAAGTTCAAAACATCATAACAACAAGTACAGTGTTCCTCAAAGAAGAATTCGAGCTAGAAACAAATGACATGCACCAGCAAGCTATCAAGAATCAGATCACAACTACATTCAGATCAAATGAAGTTCTGATTCAATCCCATAGCAAAATCAAGTCACAATGAAAGTACAAACCCAAAAATATATGCATACACACATACAAATGTATATATGCACATATATAATAAACTGGTGAATGTGCAGTAGGAACACAAGACAGTGGCAAGTACAAGGCTGTGCAGAAATCAAGCCGAAAGAATAAATTCGTTTTTTTTATTACGTCTTTGATTAAGTCAAAGAGCTCTAATTTGGAAAGAAATTTTTGCAGCAAATTTCTCTAATTCATATATGGACAACATTAATTCAAATGAGGACCGAGACAACAAATACAGCAAGATATCTTCGAATCAATTAATTCGAATTCAAATATGGACAACAATTATTCGAATTTGAATTAAGAAAGGAATACTCCAAATCCAGAACAAATTCAGGAAAATAATCAACGACATGAAGAAATCAAATCTGACAGTGTTAATTAGGGTTTCAACCCTATAAATACACCCCAAGAAATCATCATAGAACATAGAACAATCGAGTTCGAGTATCAATTTAGAAAAACAAAAGGAGACAGTACATACCGAATTCACAAGCAATGAACTCGATCGAGCGACTGCAAAACTAGCAATAGTCAACCATCAGAGAAGCAGCGAGCTAGGGAAACAAATCACCGATCAATTGAAGAAACCGAAGCCCTAATTGGAACAAAGAGCCGAAGCCCTAATTGGAACAAAAAGGAACGAAGCCCTAATCAGAACGAAGCCGCCATTATTTCTCACGAACGAGACAAAAGAGGATCGGGTGAAATAAGGAAGTGGGCCGGTCTTAAAAATAAAAGGGGGTTTTGTTTCTATTTAACTATAGGCTTTTATTAATATTGTTAATTAGTTTAGGGTTATTTTCAATTGTTCTTAATTATTGTTTTTATTTTACGAATCAAAGAGTTTAGGTAAATCACCACCTAGGTTTTAGGTTGTGTCTGATTGTCTATTTAGAGTTAGTTCAGTAAGCAGGGGTTGCGAGTTTGCAAAACTCTATAGGCGGTAGCAGGGTTTGCAAGTCTGTTAGAGTGTTTGTAAGCGTGATACTGTTTAATTCTAATAGAAATCTGGGAATGCAGCAGTAGGCAGGGGTTGCCGAAGCTGGATAAATCTTGTGTGATTTATTTTTCAGCATATTTATTTCTGCAGTTTGCTTTTGTGTTTAATTCGCAAAAATTTGCTATAACCCTATTCACCCCCCCTCTAGGGTTAATCTAGATCCTACACACTGTTTCGTCATTTTCGACGGAAGTTGCAACTTGCACCGTAGATGTTGCACCCTGTGGATATCGATTTTTCGAAGGGACGTAACTCTTGGCTCGTTTAGAGTTACGGGAGCCATAACTAGTCAAAACAAAGGTATCTTTGAGTTCTACAGCTACGACAGCTTTCAGCCGTCACTGGTTAGTTTCATACCCAAAAAATCATATCCGAACCTCAATCGGGTCATGGAAGTTTTTTACACTTCGTTTTTCATCACGTGGATTTTTTCTGTAAAACGGGATCCCCGTGGCTGGTCTATGAGTTACCATCGCTGGAGAGTGGTACACCATGGTACTGCACCGTTTCAAATCCATGAACCCATTTCTAAAGGTCGTACGACACTGTTTCGTCATTTTGGACGGATGTTGCACCTTGCACCGTAGATGTTGCACCCTGTGGATATCGATTCTTCGAAGGCCCGTAACTCTTGGCTCGTTTAGAGTTACGAGAGCCATAACCAGTCAAAACGAAGGTATCTGTGAGTTCTATAGCTATGACGGCTTTCAGCCGTCACTGGTTAGTTTCATTCCCAAAAAATCCTATCCGAACCTCAATCGGGTCATGGACGTTTTTTACCCTTCGTTTTTTGTCACGTGGATTTTTTCTATAAAACGGGTTCCCCTTGGCTGGTCTATGATTTACCTTTGTTGGAGAGTGGTGCACCACGGTACTACACCATTTAAAATCCATGCACCAATTTCTAAAGGTCGTACGGCACTATTTCTTCATTTTGGACGGATGTTGCACCTTGCACCATAGATGTCGCACCCTGTGGATATCGATTCTTCGGAGGAGCTTAACTCTTGGCTCGTTTAGAGTTACGGGAGCCATAACTAGTCAAAACGAAGGTATCTATGAGTTCTACAGTTATGACAGCTTTCAGCCGTCACTGGTTAGTTTCATACCCAAAAAATCCTATCTGAGCCTCAATCGGGTCATGGAAGTTTTTTACCCTTCGTTTTTCCTCACGTGGATTTTTTCTGTAAAACGGGGCCCCCGTTGCTGGTCTACGATTTACCATCGCTGGAGAGTGGTTCACCATGGTACTGCACCGTTTCAAATCCATGCACCCATTTCTAAAGGTCGTATGACACTGTTCCGTCTTTTTGGACGGATGTTGCACCTTGCACCGTAGATGTTGCGCCCTGTGGATATCGATTTTTTGAAGGGACATAATTCTTGGCTCATTTAGAGTTACGGGAGCCATAACTAGTCAAAACGAAGGTATCTGTGAGTCCTACAGTTATGACGGCTTTCAGCCGTCACTGGTTAGTTTCATAGCGAAAAATTCCTATCCAAACCTCAATCGGGTCATGGAAGTTTTTTACCCTTCGTTTTTTCGTCACGTAGATTTTTTCTGTTAAACGGGATCCCCATGGCAGGTCTATGATTTACCATCGCTGGAGAGTGGTGCACCATGGTATTGCTCCGTTTCAAGTCCGTATACCCATTTCTAAAGGTCTTACGGCACTATTTCGTCATTTTGGATGGATGTTGCACCTTGCACCGTAGAAGTTGCACCCTGTGGATATCGATTCTTCGGAAGGCCATAACTCTTGACTCGTTTAGAGTTACGGGAGCCATAACCGGTCAAAACGAAGGTATCTGTGAGTTCTACAGCTAAGAATGCTTTCAGCCATCACTGGTTAGTTTCATACCCAAAAAATCGTATCCGAACCTCAATCGGGTCAAGGATGTTTTTTACCCTTCGTTTTATCGTCACGTGGATTTTTACTGTAAAACGGGATCCCCATGGCTGGTCTATGATTTACCATCGCTGGAGGGTGGTGCGCCATGGTACTGCACCGTTTCAAATCCATGCACCCATTTCTAAAAGTCGTACGACACTGTTTCGTCATTTTGGACGGATGTTGCACCTTGCACCGTAGATGTTGCACCCTGTGGATATCGATTTTTCAGAGGGACATAACCCTTGGCTCGTTTAGAGTTACGGGAGCCATAACTTGTGAAAACAAAGGTATCTGTGAGTTCTATAGCTATGACGGCTTTCAGCCGTCACTGGTTAGTTTCATACCCAAAAAATCATATCCGAACCTCGATCGGGTCATGGAAGTTTATTACCCTTCGTTTTTTCGTCACGTGGATTTTTTCTGTAAAACGGGATCCCCGTGGCTGGCCTATGGTTTACCATCGCTGAAGAGTGGTGCATCATGGTACAGCACCGTTTCAAGTCCATGCGACCCATTTCTAAAGGTCGTACGGCACTGTTTCGTCATTTTGGATGGATGTTGCACCTTGCACCGTATAAGTTTCACCCTTTGGATATCGATTCTTCGGAGGGCCATAACTTTTGGCTCGTTTGGAGTTACGGGAGCTATAACCTGTCAAAACGAAGGTATCTGTGAGTTCTACAGCTATGATGGCTTTCAGCCGTCACTGGTTAGTTTCATACCCAAAAAATCCTATCCGAACCTCAATCGGGTCATGGAAGTTTTTTACCCTTCGTTTTTTCGTCACGTGGATTTTTATGTAAAACGGGATCCCTGTGGCTGGTCTATGATTTACCATCGCTGGAGAGTGGTGCACAATGGCACTGCATCGTTTCAAATCCATGCACCCATTTCTAAAGGTCGTACGGCACTGTTTCATCATTTTGGACGGATGATGCACCTTGCACCGTAGATGTTGCGCCCTGTGGATATCGATTCTTCGGAGGGCCATAACCCTTGGCTCGTTTAGAGTTACGGGAGCCATAACCAGTCAAAACGAAGGTATCTGTGAGTTCTACATCTGTGACGGCTTTCAGCCGTCACTGGTTAGTTTCATACCCAAAAAATCCTATCCGAACCTCAATTGGGTCATGGAAGTTTTTACCCTTCGTTTTTCCTCATGTAGATTTTTTTCTGTAAAACGGGATCCCCGTGGCTGGTTTATGATTTACCTTCGTTGGAGAGTCGTGCACCATGGTACTGCACCGTTTCAAATCCATGCACCCATTTCTAAAGGTCGTACGGCACTGTTTTGTCATTTTGTACGGATGTTGCACCTTGCACCGTAGATGTAGCACCCTGTGGATATCGATTTTTCGGAGGGACATAACTCTTGTCTCGTTTAGTGTTACGGGAGCCATAACCAGTCAAAACGAAGGTATCTGTGAGTTCTACAGCTTTGACGGCTTTCTGCCGTCACTGGTTAGTTTCACACCCAAAAAATCTTATCCGAAGCTCAATCGGGTCATGGAAGTTTTTTACCCTTCGTTTTTCGCAACGTGGATTTTTTTCTGTAAAACGGGATCCCCGTGGCTGGCCTATGAGTTACCATCGCTGGAGAGTGGTGCACCATGGTACTGCACCGTTTCAAATCTTTGCACCTATTTCTAAAGGTCGTACGGCACTGTTTCGTCATTTTGGACGGATGTTGCACCTTGCACCGTAGATGTTGCGTCCTGCGGATATCGATTCTTCGGAGGGCCATAACTCCTGGCTCGTTTAGAGTTACAAGAGCCATAACTAGTCAAAACGAAGGTATCTGTGAGTTCTACAGCTTTGACAGCTTTAATCCGTCACTGGTTAGTTTCATACCGAAAAAATCCTATCTGAACCTCAATCGGGTCAAGGAAGTTTTTTACCCTTAGTTTTATCGTCACGTGGATTTTTTCTGTAAAACGGGATCCCCGTGGCTGGTCTATGATTTACCATCGCTGGAGAGTGGTGCACCATGGTACTGCACCTTTTCAAATCCATGCATCCATTTCTAAAGATCGTACCGCACTTTTTCATCATTTTGGACGGATGTTGCACCTTGCACCGTAAATGTTGCACCCTGTGGATATCGATTCTTCGGAGGTCCATAACTCTTGGCTCGTTTAGAGTTACGGGAGCCATAAGCAGTCAAAACAAAGGTATCTGTGCGTTTTACAGCTATGACGGCTTTCAGCCGTCACTGTTTAGTTTCATACGTAGAAAATCCAATCCGAACCTCAATCGGGTCATGGAAGTTTTTTACCCTTCGTTTTTCCTCACGTGGTTTTGTTCTGTAAAACGGGATCCCCGTAGCTGGTCTATGATTTACCATCGCTGGAGAGTGGTGCAACATGGTACTGCACCATTTCAAATCCATGCACCCATTTCAAAAGGTCGTACGACACTGTTTCGTCATTTTGGACGGATGTTGCACCTTGCACCGTAGATGTTGCACCCTGTGGATATCGAATTTTCAGAGGGCCGTAACTCTTGGCTCGTTTAGAGTTACGGGAGCCATAACCAGTCAAAACGAAGGTATCTGTGAGATCTACAGCTATGATAGCTTTCAGCCGTCATTGGTTAGTTTCATACCCAAAAAATCCTATCCGAACCTCAATCGGGTCAAGGAAGTTTTTTACCCTTCGCTTTATCATCACGTGGATTTTTTCTGTAAAACGGGATCCCCGTGGCTGGTCTATGATTTACCATCGCTGGAGAGTGGTGAACCATGGCACTGCACCGTTTCAAATCCATGCACCCATTTCTAAAGGTCGTACGGCACTGTTTCATCATTTTGGACGGATGTTGCACCTTGCACCGTAGATGTTGCACCATGTGGATATCGATTCTTCGGAGGGCCATAACTCTTGGCCCGTTTAGAGTTACGGGAGCCATAACAAGTCAAAACGAAGGTATCTGTGAGAACTACAGCTATGACGGCTATTAGCCGTCACTGGTTAGTTTCATACCCAAAAAATGCTATCCGAACCTCAATCGGGTCAAGAAAGTTTTTTACCCTTCGCTTTATCATCACGTGGATTTTTTTCTGTAAAATGGGATCCCCGTGGCTAGTCTATGATTTACCATCGCTGGAGAGTGGTGAACCATGGCACTGCACCGTTTCAAATCCATGCACCCATTTCTAAAGGTCGTACCGCACTTTTTCGTCATTTTGGATGGATGTTGCACCTTGCACCGTAGATGTTGCACCCTGTGGATATCGATTCTTCGGAGGGCCATAACTCTTGGCTCGTTTAGAGTTAAGGGAGCCATAACCAGTCAAAACAATGGTATCTGTGAGTTTTACAGCTATTACGGCTTTCAGCCGTCACTGGTTAGTTTCATACACAGAAAATCCTATCCGAACCTCAATCGGGTCATGGAAGTTTTTTACCCTTCGTTTTTCCTCACGTGGATTTTTTCTGTAAAACGGGATCCCCGTAGCTGGTCTATGATTTACCATCGTTGGAGAGTGGTGCGCCATGGTACTGCACCGTTTCAAATCCATGCACCCATTTCAAAAGGTCGTACGACACTGTTTCGTCATTTTGGACGGATGTTGCACCTTGCACCGTAGATGTTGCACCCTGTGGATATCGAATTTTCAGAGGGCCGTAACTCTTGGCTCGTTTAGAGTTACGGGAGCCATAACCAGTCGAAACGAAGGTATCTGTGAGATCAACAGCTATGATAGCTTTCAGCCGTCACTGGTTAGTTTCATACCCAAAAAATCCTATCCGAACCACAATCGGGTCAAGGAAGTTTTTTACCCTTCGCTTTATCATCAAGTGGATTTTTTCTGTAAAACGGGATCCCCGTGGCTGGTTTATGATTTACCATCGCTGGAGAGTGGTGCACCATGGCACTGCACCGTTTCAAATCCATGCACCCATTTCTAAAGGTCGTACGGCACTGTTTCTTCATTTTGGACGGTTGTTGCACCTTGCACCGTAGATGTTGCACCATGTGGATATCGATTCTTCGGAGGGCCATAACTCTTGGCTCGTTTAGAGTTACGGGAGCAATAACAAGTCAAAACGAAGGTATCTGTAAGTTCTACAGCTATGAGGGTTATCAGCCGTCACTGGTTAGTTTCATACCCAAAAAATCCTATCCGAACCTCAATTGGGTCATGGAAGTTTTTTACCCTTCGTTTTTCCTCACGTCGATTTTTTCTGTAAAACGGGATCCCCTTGGCTGGTCTATGATTTACCATCGCTGGAGAGTGGTGCACCATGGTACTGCACCGTTTCAAATCCATGCATCCATTTCTAAAGGTCGTACCGCACTTTTTCGTCATTTTGGACGGATGTTGCACCTTGCACCGTAGATGTTGCACCCTGTGGATATCGATTCTTCGGAGGGCCATAACTCTTGGCTCGTTTAGAGTTACGGGAGCCATAACCAGTCAAAACAAAGGTATCTGTGAGTTTTACAGCTATGACGGCTTTCTGCCATCACTAGTTAGTTTCATACATAAAAAATCCTATCCGAACCTCAATCGGGTCATGGAAGTTTTTTACCCTTCGTTTTTCCTCACGTGGATTTATTCTGTAAAACGGGATCCCCGTAGCTGGTCTACGATTTACCATCGCTGGAGAGTGGTGCACCATGGTACTGCACCGTTTCAAATCCATGCACCCATTTCAAAAGGTCGTAAGGCACTGTTTCGTCATTTTGGACGGATGTTGCACCTTGCATCGTAGATGTTGCACCCTGTGGATATCGATATTTCAGAGGGCCGTAACTCTTGGCTCGTTTAGAGTTACAGGAGCCATTACCAGTCAAAACGAAGGTATCTGTGAGATCTATAGCTATGACAGCTTTCAGCCGTCACTGGTTAGTTTCGTACCCAAAAAATCCTATCCGAACCTCAATCGAGTCAAGGAAGTTTTTTACCCTTCGTTTTATCATCACGCGGATTTTTTCTGTAAAACGGGATCACCTTGGATGGTCTACGATTTACCATCGCTGGAGAGTGGTGCACCATGGCACTGCATCGTTTCAAATCCATGCACCCATTTCTAAAGGTCGTACGGCACTGTTTCATCATTTTGGACGGATGTTGCACCTTGCACCGTAGATGTTGCACCATGTGGATATCGATTCTTCGGAGGGCCTTAACTCTTGGCTCGTTTAGAGTTACGGGAGCCATAACAAGTCAAAACGAACGTATCTGTGAGTTCTACAGCTATGACGGCTATCAGCCGTCACTTGTTAGTTTCACACCCAAAAAATCCTATCCGAACCTCAATCGGGTCATGGAAGTTTTTTACCTTTCGTTTTTCGTCACGTGGATTTTTTCTGTAAAACGGGATCCCCGTGGCTGGTCTATGAGTTACCATCGCTGGAGAGTGGTGCACCATGGTACTGCACCGTTTCAAATCAATGCACCCATTTCTAAAGGTCGTACGGTACTGTTTCGTCATTTTGGACGGATGTTGCACCTTGCACCGTAGATGTTGCGCCCTGTGGATATCGATTCTTCGGAGGGCCATAACTCTTGGCCCGTTTAGAGTTACAGAAGCCATAACCAGTCAAAACGAAGGTATTTGTGAGTTCTACAGCTATGACAGCATTCAGCCGTCACTGGTTAGTTTCATACCCAAAAAATCCTATCCGAACCACAATCGGGTCAAGGAAGTTTTTTACCCTTCGTTTTATCATCACGTGGATTTTTTCTGTAAAATGGGATCCCCGTGGCTGGTCTATGATTTACCATCGCTGGAGAGTGGTGCACCATGGTACTGAACCGTTTCAAATCCATGCATCCATTTCTAAAAGTCGTACCGCACTTTTTCGTCATTTTGGACGGATGTTGCACCATGCACCGTAGATGTTGCACCCTGTGGGTATCGATTCTTCGGAGGGCCATAACTCTTGGCTCGTTTAGAGTTATGGGAGCCATAACCAGTCAAAACAAACTTATCTGTGAGTTCTACCTCTATGATGGCTTTCAGCCATCACTGGTTAGTTTCATACCCAGAAAATCCTATCAGAACCTCAATCGGGTCATGGAGGTTTTTTACCATTCGTTTTTCGTCACGTGGATTTTTTCTGTAAAACGGGATCCCCGTGGCTGGTCTATGAGTTACCATCGCTGAAGAGTGGTGCACCATCGTACTGCACCATTTCAAATCCATGCACCCATTTCAAAAGGTCGTACGGCACTGTTTCGTCATTTTGGACGGATGTTGCACCTTGCACCGTAGATGTTGCACCCTGTGGATATCGAATTTCCAGAGGGCCGTAACTCTTGGCTCGTTTAGAGTTACGGGAGCCATAACCAGTCAAAACGAAGGTATTTGTGAGATCTACAGCTATGACGGCTTTCAGCCGTCACTGGTTAGTTTCATACCCAAAAAATCCTATCCGAACCTCAATCGGGTCAAGGAAGTTTTTTACCCTTCGTTTTATCATCACGTGGATTTTTTCTATAAAACGGGATCCCCGTGGCTGGTCTATGATTTACCATTGCTGGAGAGTGGTGGACCATGGTACTGCACCGTTTCAAATCCATGCACCCATTTCTAAAGGTCGTAAGGCACTGTTTCGTCATTTTGGATGGATGTTGCACCTTGCACCGTAGATGTTGCACCATGTGGATATCGATTCTTCGAAGGGCCATAACTCTTGGCTCGTTTAGAGTTACGGGAGCCATAACCAGTCAAAACGAAGGTATCTGTGAGTTCTACAGCTATGATGGCTATCAGCCGTCACTGGTTACTTTCATCCCCAAAAAATCATATCCGAACCTCAATCGGGTCATGGAAGTTTTTTACCCTTCGTTTTTCCTCACGTCGATTTTTTCTGTAAAACGGGATCCCCGTGGCTGGTCTATGATTTACCATCGCTGCAGAGTGGTGGACCACGGTACTGCACTGTTTCAAATCCATGCACCCATTTCTAAAGGTCGTACGACACTGTTTCGTCATTTTGGACGGATGTTGCACCTTGCACTGTAGATGTTGCACCCTGTGGATATCGATTTTTCGGAGGGACATAACTCTTGGCTCGTTTAGATTTACGGGAGCCATAACCAGTCAAAACAAAGGTATCTGTGAGTTCTACAGCTATGACGGCTTTCAATCGTCACTGGTTAGTTTCACACCCAAAAAATCCTGTTCGAACCTCAATCGGGTCATGGAAGTTTTTAACCCTTCGTTTTTCGTCACGTGAATTTTTTCTGTAAAACGGGATCCCCGTGGCTGGTCTACGAGTTACCATCGCTGGAGAGTGGTGCACCATGGTACTGCACAGTTTCAAATCCATGCACCCATTTCTAAAGGACGTACGGCACTGTTTCGTCATTTTGGATGGATGTTGCACCTTGCACCGTAGATGTTGCGCCCTTTGGATATCGATTCTTCGGAGGGCCATAACTCTTGGCCCGTTTAGAGTTACAGGTGCCATAACCAGTCAAAACGAAGGTATCTGTGAGTTCTATAGCTATGACAGCTTTCAGCCGTCACCGGTTAGTTTCATACCCAAAAAATCCTATCCGAACCACAATCGGGTCAAGGAAGTTTTTTACCCTTCGTTTTATCATCACGTGGATTTTTTCTGTAAAACGGGATCCCCGTGGCTGGTCTATGATTTACCATCGCTGGAGAGTGGTGCACCATGGTACTGCACCGTTTCGAATCCATGCATCCATTTCTAAAGGTCGTACCGCACTTTTTCGTCATTTTGGACGGATGTTGCACCTTGCACCGTAGATGTTGCACCCTGTGGATATCGATTCTCCGGAGGGCCAATACTCTTGGCTCGTTTAGAGTTACGGGAGCCATAACCAGTCAAAACAAACGTATCTGTGTGTTCTACCGCTATGATGGCTATCCGCCGTCATTGCTTAGTTTCATACCCAAAAAATCCTATCCGAACCTCAATCGGGTCATGGAAGTTTTTTACCATTCGTTTTTCGCCACGTGGATTTTTTCTGTAAAACGTGATCCCCGTGGCTGGTCTATGAGTTACCATCGCTGAAGAGTGGTACACCATGGTACTGCACCATTTCAAATCCATGCACCCGTACAAAAGGTCGTACGGCACTGTTTCGTCATTTTGGACGGATGTTGCACCTTGCACCGTAGATGTTGCAACCTGTGGATATCGAATTTTCAGAGGGCCATAACTCTTGGCTCGTTTAGAGTTACGGGAGCCATAACTAGTCAAAACGAAGGTATTTGTGAGATCTACAGCTATGACGGCTTTCAGCCGTCACTGGTTAGTTTCATACCCAAAAAATCCTATCCGAACCTCAATCGGGTCAAGGAAGTTTTTTACCCTTCGTTTTATCATCACGAGGATTTTTTCTATAAAACGGGATCCCCGGGGCTGGTCTATGATTTACCATCGCTGGAGAGTGGTGGACCATGGTACTGCACCATTTCAAATCCATGCACCCATTTCTAAAGGTCGTAAGGCAATGTTTCGTCATTTTTGATGGATGTTGCATCTTGCACCGTAGATGTTGCACCATGTGGATATCGATTCTTCGAAGGGCCATAACTCTTGGCTCGTTTAGAGTTACGGGAGCCATAACCAGTCAAAACGAAGGTATCTGTGAGTTCTACAGCTATGACGGCTATCAACCGTCACTGGTTACTTTCATCCCCAAAAAATCCTATCCGAACCTCAATCGGGTCATCGGAGTTTTTTACCCTTCGTTTTTCCTCACGTAGATTTTTTCTGTAAAACGGGATCCCCGTGGCTGGTCTATGAATTACCATCGCTGCAGAGTGGTGGACCATGGTGCTGCACCGTTTCAAATCCATGCACCCATTTCTAAAGGTCGTACGACACTGTTTCATCATTTTGGACGGATGTTGCACCTTGCACTGTAGATGTTGCACCGTTTGGATATCGATTTTTCGGAGGGACATAACTCTTGGCTCGTTTAGATTTACGGGAGCCATAACCAGTCAAAACAAAGGTATCTGTGAGTTCTACAGCTATGACGGCTTTCAGTCGTCACTGGTTAGTTTCACACCCAAAAAATCCTATTCGAGCCTCAATCGGGTCATGGAAGTTTTTTACCCTTCGTTTTTCGTCACGTGGATTTTTTCTGTAAAACGGGATCCCCGTGGCTGGTCTATGAGTTACCATCGCTGGAGAGTGGTGCACCATGGTACTGCACAGTTTCAAATCCATGCACCCATTTCTAAAGGTCGTACGGCACTGTTTCGTCATTTTGGACGGATGTTGCACCTTGCACCGTAGATGTTGCGCCCTGTGGATATCGATACTTCAGAGGGCCATAACTCTTGGCCCGTTTAGAGTTACACGAGCCATAACCTGTCAAAACGAAGGTATCTGCGAGTTCTACAGCTATGACAGATTTCAGCCGTCACTGGTTAGTTTCATACCAATAAAATCCTATCCGAACCACAATCGGGTCAAGGAAGTTTTTTACCCTTCGTTTTATCATCACGTGGATTTTTTCTGTAAAACGGGATCCCCGTGGCTGGTCTACGAGTTGCCATCACTGGAAAGTGGTGCACCATGGTACTGCACCGTTTCAAATCCATGCACCCATTTCTAAAGGTCGTACGACACTGTTTCGTCATTTTGGACGGATGTTGCACCTTGCACCATAGATGTTGCGCCCTTTGGATATCGATTCTTCGGAGGGCCATAACTCTTGGCCCGTTTAGAGTTACAGGAGCCATAACCAGTCAAAACGAAGGTATCTGTGAGTTCTATAGCTATGACCGCTTTCAGCCATCACCGGTTAGTTTCATACCCAAAAAATCCTATCCGAACCACAATCGGGTCAAGGAAGTTTTTTACCCTTCGTTTTATCATCACGTGGATTTTTTCTGTAAAACGGGATCCCCGTGGCTGGTCTATGATTTACCACCGCTGGAGAGTGGTGCACCATGGTACTGCACCGTTTCGAATCCATGCATCCATTTCTAAAGGTCGTACCGCACTTTTTCGTCATTTTGGACGGATGTTGCACCTTGCACCGTAGATGTTGCACCCTGTGGATATCGATTCTTCGGAGGGCCATAACTCTTAGCTCGTTTAGAGTTACGGGAGCCATAACCAGTCAAAACAAACGTATCTGTGTGTTCTACCGCTATGATAGCTTTCAGCCGTCACTGGTTAGTTTCATACCCAGAAAATCCTATCCGAACCTCAATCGGGTCTTGGAAGTTTTTTACCATTCGTTTTTCGTCACGTGGATTTTTTCTGTAAAACGACATCCCCGTGGCTGGTCTATGAGTTACCATCACTGGAGAGTGGTGCACCATGGTACTGCACCGTTTCAAATCCATGCACCCATTTCTAAAGGTCGTACGACATTGTTTCGTCATTTTGGACGGATGTTGCACCTTGCACCGTAGATGTTGCACCCTGTGGATATCGATTCTTCGCAGGGCCATAACTCTTGGCTCGTTTAGAGTTACGGGAGCCATAAGTAGTCAAAACGAAGTTATCTGTGAGTTCTACAGCTATGACAGCTTTCAGCCGTCACTGGTTAGTTTCATAACCAAAAAATCCTATCCGAACCTCAATCGGGTCAAGGAAGTTTTTTACCCTTCGTTTTATCGTCACGTGGATTTTTTCTGTAAAACGGGATCCCCGTGGCTGGTCTTTGATTTACCATCGCTGGAGAGTGGTGCACCATGGTACTGCACCATTTCAAATCCATGCACCCATTTCTAAAGGTCGTATGGCATTGTTTCGTCATTTTGGACGAATGTTGCTCCTTGCACCGTAGATGTTGCACCCTATGAATATCGATTCTTCGGAGGGCCATATATCTTGGCTCGTTTAGAGTTACGGGAGCCGTAACCAGTCAAAACAAAGGTATTTGTGAGTTCTACCACTATGATGGCTTTCAGCCGTCACTGGTTAGTTTCATACCCCAAAATCCTATCCGAACCTCAATCGGGTCATGGAAGTTTTTTACCCTTCATTTTTTCGTCACGTGGATTTTTTTTGTAAAACGGGATCCCCGTGTCTGGTCTATGATTTACCATCGCTGGAGAGTGGTGTACCATGGTACTGCATCGTTTCAAATCCATGCACCCATTTCTAAAGGTCGTACGGTACTGTTTCGTCATTTTGGACGGATGTTGCACCTTGCACCGTAGATGTTGCACCCTGTGGATATCGATTCTTCGGAGGGCCATAACTCTTGGCCCGTTTAGAGTTACGGGAGCCATAACCAGTCAAAACGAAAGTATCTGTGAGTTCTATAGCTATGACGGCTTTCAGCCGTCAGTGGTTAGTTTCATACCCAAAAAATCCTATCTGAACCTAAATCGGGTCATGGAAGTTTTTTCCCTTCGTTTTTTCGTCACGTGGATTTTTTCGGTAAAACGGGATCCCCGTGGCCAGTCTATGATTAGCCATCGCTGGAGAGTGGTGCAACATGGTACTGCACCGTTTCAAGTCCATGCACTCATTTCTAAAGGTCATACGGCACTGTTTCGTCATTTTGGGTGGATGTTGCACCTTGCACCGTAAATGTTGCACCCTGTGGATTTCGATTCTTCGGAGGGCCCTAACTCTTGGCTCGTTTAGAGTTATGAGAGCCATAACCATTCAAAACGAAAGTATCTATTCGTTCTACAGTTATGATGGCTTTCAGCCGTCAGTGGTTAGTTTCATACCCAAAAAATCCTATCCGAACCTCAATCGGGTCATGGAAGTTTTTTACCCTTCATTTTTTCGTCACGTGGATTTTTTCGGTAAAACGGGATCCCCGTGGCTGGTCTATGATTTACCATCGCTGGAGAGTGGTGCACCATGGTACTGCACCTTTTCAAATCCATGCACCCATTTCAAATGGTCGTACGACACTGTTTCGTCATTTTGGACGGATGTTGCACCTTGCACTGTAGATGTTGCACCCTGTGGATATCAATTCTTCGGAGGGCCATAACTCTTGGCTCGTTTAGAGTTACGGGAGCCATACCCAGTCAAAACAAAGGTATCTGTGAGTTCTATAGCTATGACGGCTTTCAGCCGTCACTGGTTAGTTTCATTCCGAAAAAATCCTATCCGAACCTCAACCGGGTCATGGATGTTTTTTCCCTTCGTTTTTCCTCACGTGGATTTTTTCTGTAAAACGGCATCCCCGTGGCTAGTCTATGATTTACCATCGCTGGAGAGTGGTGCACCATGGTACTGCACCGTTTCAAATCCATGCACCCATTTCTAAAGGTCGTACGACACTGTTTTGTCATTTTGGACGGATGTTGCACCTTGCACCGTAGATGTTGCACCCTGTGGATATCGATTCTTCGGAGGGCCATAAATCTTGGCTCGTTTAGAGTTACGGGAGCCATAACCTGTCAAAAAGAAGGTAACTGTGAGGTCTACATCTATGATGGCTTTCAGCCATCACTGGTCAGTTTCATACCCAAAAAATCCTATCCGAACCTCAATCGGGTCGTGGAAGTTTTTTACCCTTCGTTTTTTCGTCACGTGGATTTTTTCGGTAAAACGGGATCCCCATGGCTGGTCTATGATTTGCCATCGCTAGAGTGCGGTGCACCATGGTACTGCACCGTTTCAAGTCCATGCATCCATTTCTAACGGTCGTACGACACTGTTTCGTCATTTTGGTCGGATGTTGCACCTTGCACTGTAGATGTTGCACCCTGTGGATATCGATTCTTCGGAGGGCCATAACTCTTGGCTCGTTTCGAGTTACGGGAGCCGTAACCAGTCAAAATGAAGGTATATGTGAGTTCTACAACTATGACGGCTTTCAGCCGCCACTGGTTAGTTTCATTCCCAAGAAAACCTATCCGAACCACAATCGGGTCATGGAAGTTTTTTACCCTTCGTTTTTCCTCACGTGGATTTTTTCTGTAAAACGGGATCCCCGTGGCTGGTCTATGATTTACCATTACAGGAGACTGGTGCACCATGGTACTGCACCATTTCAAATCCATGCACCCATTTCTAAAGGTCGTACGGCACTGTTTCGTCATTTTGGACGGATGTTGCACCTTGCACCGTAGATTTTGCACCCTGTGGATATAGATTCTTCGGAGGGCCATAACTCTTGGCTCGTTTAGAGTTACGGGAGCCATAACCTACCAAAACGAAGGTATCTGTGAGTTCTACAGCCATGAAGGCTTTCAGCTATCAATGGTTAGTTTCATACCCAAAAAATCCTAACCGAACCTCAATCGGGTCATGGAAGTTTTTTACCCTTCCTTTTTCCTCACGTGGATTTTTTCTGTAAAACGGGATCCCCGTGGCTGGTCTATGATTTAACATCGCTGGAGAGTGGTGCACCATGGTACTGCACCATTTCAAATCCATGCACCCATTTCTAAAGATCATACGGCACTGTTTCGTCATTTTGGACGGATGTTGCACCTTGCACCGTAGATGTTGCACCCTGTGGATATCGATTCTTCGGAGAGACATAACTCTTGTCTCGTTTAGCGTTACGGGAGCCAGAACCAGTCAAAACGAAGGTATCTGTGAGTTCTACAGCTATGACAGCTTCTAGCCGTCACTGGTTAGTTTCATACCCAAAAAATCCTATCCGAACCTCAATCGGCATGGAAGTTTTTTACCCTTCGTTTTTTCGTCACGTGGATTTTTTCTGTCAAACGGGATCCACGTGGTTGGTCAATGAGTTACCATCGCTGGAGAGAGGTGCATCATGGTACTGCACCGTTTCAAATCCATGCACCCATTTCTAAAGCTCGTACGGCACTGTTTCGTCATTTTGGACGGATGTTGCAACTTGCACCGTAGATGTTGCACCCTGTGGATATCGATTCTTCGGAGGGCCATAACTCTTGGCTCGTTTAGAGTCACGGGAGCCATAACCAGTCAAAACGAAGGTATCTGTGAGTTCTATAGCTATGACTTATAGGTGGCTTTCGATATGGGAGTTGCCCCCTAGTTTCAGTTTAGATTCTTTCTAGGCTTGCATTCAGATCGGTGTACTGCCTGAATCTTGGTTCTCAGAATTTCTTCCGTTTATCAGGACCATCATGTCTGTCATCCTGTTTTCTTTTTCCCTTGTCCGCTCCGGACTGCTCTCTAGAGGTCCCTATGCTTTGTGTGGCATTTATTTCACGACTCTCGACTCGTGATTCTTCTAATCGGATGAATTTTTAAGCTTTATGAAAGAATTCTCCAAGATCTTGCGGTGGATCTTTGGTTAGAGAATCTTTAAATTTGGTGCCTTCCGCGACTCCTGCCACCGCCGCCATTAAAATCATTGATGGATCCGGGCGATCCACAGAAGTCACTGTCACGTTGAATCTTAGTAGGAAATCTTTTATGGACTCTCCGGTCCTCTGCTTGATTGATGCTAAGGTCATCACACTCTTAAGTCGCGTCACGTGGACCCTAAACTGTCTCATGAAGCAATCTACAAGCTCGCTCCATGTTCCGATTGATCCAGTCTCTAGTTGTCTGAACCATAGTGAAGCTAAATCTGTCAAATATAGAGGGAAGCATCGTGCCATCACTTCCTCGGATGCCCCCAGCACTTCCATGTGCCTAATATATCTTGTAATATGCATGGTCGGGTCTGATCTCCCGTCATATGGTTCTAGCGTTGGTAGTTTGAACTTTGGAGGGTTCCTTGCGTTTCGGATGTTTGAAGTGAATGGACTCGGACTAACTTCTTCCAGACCTCCGCTAGGCAATCCTCCTATCATGATTCGTCGCATTAGGCCTATCATTCTCTCATCTCCGTCTAGGGGTTGGCCCCTTGTCAGATTCCTGTCCTGCCCCCCGAGCCTTGAAGGGAATTCTGGTACGTATACTTCTGGTGGCTCGTTAGCATAGGCATTGGCTCCAGTCTGTTGAGCTCCGTCTGTTGGTCTTCCAGTATCAGACCCTGAGGGTCTGCCCCCAAGGCCTTGCTGACCACCTTCAATCCCTGTATTCTGGCCTTGAGCCTGTCCTTCATTTGCTTCTGCAATCCTGATTCCTTGTCCCGTGCTCGTAGCCGTTGTAGTTGGTCCAAGGTTTTGCATATCGCCGCCCTCATTTGCTCGAGGAAATTCTGCAGCATCTCCTGTTGACTTTTCATTATGCTTTCGCGTAATGAATTGACCATAGCCTCCATCTCGTCTCTAGTGATGTAGACGGAAGCTTGTCCTTCTCCTGATCCGGAGGATGCTTCTTGGCTTCCTCCTTGTTGGCTCCTATCAATCCTCTCTCTTGTTTGTCGAGTCATTGTCTCTGAATTGGATGTAGCGGGTGCTAGTTCTTCTCGGTGAGAGCACCAAAGTGTTTGCGCCAAAATTGGTCACAAACCCCGATGAATGTGAAAGCACCAGTGTTGGAATATAAGTCAGCAATATCCAAACACAAATCACAGATCTAAGTAGCAAAATAATAAATGTAAACAAGAACACACGATTTATAGTGGTTCGGCTATCTCCGGCCTACGTCCACTTCAAAGGGTTTTCCTTTTATTGATGTTCTTCGCTGATTACAATCGATTACAGCGGATTACAATGAATTGTAGTTCTGAAATTCAAGTATAACGGTGGTTGTTGAGTGCAAAAATAGAGCCTTGGTGGAGTCTTGATGCTTCAGAGTCTTGATCTTGCCAAGGAGAATCCGGTCCCTTTTCTGAATGATCTGGGAGTCTATTTATAGGCGTAGGAGGCTGATATTTCTCCTAGAAATCAGGTAGACCACTTCCAGCACGTGGGGGGGCCCACATGGCCGAAACCTGGAGATCCGGGCCCACATTGGGATCGATTCGACCCTTGGTTCGAATCGATCAAGAAATCGTCCAATCGTGGTGAAATTTGGCGTGGACATTCTTCAACATGTAGGTGAACTCCTGTAAAAATTTCATGGGATTTCGATCAGTAGATTAGGAGTTATGATCGGTTCGAAATTGGTGTGTTCGGCATTCTGTATGGTTCGAATCGATGTCATGGTCTTGTTCGAATCGATTTGTTTGATTCGAGTACTCGAATCGATCCCAGGGCGCGTAAGTGGGTTGACTCCGAGTTCTCTGCCGAGTTTGCTGGATGACTTCGTGGTTGGCTTCGAGGTTCATCTTCGAATCGATGGGGAGACACTCATTCGAATCGATCCGAATACATTGCATAGGATCGATTCGAAGTCGTTCTTATCATGAGGGTTCGAAGACAGTATAGAGCCACATGTTGTGTTTGTGGTCTCGTTAAGATGGATTCAAACTAACGCCTGGTTGATGGAGTCGAAGTATGGCTTCTTGGATGGAGTCGAAGCAAAGGTTTGGTTCATGGATTCGAAGGTAGGCCATGGATGGATTCGAGGCAAGGCTATAAGTGGCTTGGATGGAGTCGAAGGAAGGGCATATCCCATGGATTCGAAGTAACGGCAACTCCATGGATACGAACTCTATAACCTGGAGGGATTCGAAGAGAGGACATCATGATGGAGTCGAAGGATGATGTTAGCTGATGGATTCGAACGCCACCTCTTCGTATGGATTCGAACTAGTTGGTTTCGAATATGATGGGTTCGAAACAGATGGTTTCGAACTAGTTGGGTTCGAACATGATGGGTTCGAAATAGATGGTTTCGAACGTGATGGGTTCGAACATGATGGGTTCGAACCGAGCAATGTCCATCCTCCTTAACTTGAATCCATCATAACTTGAGCATACGATCTCGAATTGACTTGAAATTTGAAAAGCAGATTTCTATGATCTTTGTTGTCGTGTCCAATCAATTGTGGCCCGTTCCGGACTCGGACAAAATTCATCGATATCCATGGTTATCCTGCAATGCATGGTTAATATTCATGAATAGTAATCATTGTCTTTCAGTAAATTTTGGATATCTCAACTTTGCCAAAAGTTGGGATAACAGCGTGTTTTGAATAACTCCGAATCCAATACCCGAAGTCCAAAGCCATATCACCAGAGTTATCGTCCTTGACTGCTTCGAGTCGATGTCCAATTCCAGATCCAATAACCAAAGCCTTAGACAATTCTATATCCATTCGAACTCGACAACCGAGTTCTAATCCATCCTTATCCAATAGCCAATAACCGAATCCAGGACCTCTCCGGGTCGATATCCAAATCCATAACCTCTCTGGGCTCCTGCCAAGCGTAATCCACATCTGACGGCCGTGGTCCAGTGTCCCTGGACGTTGAGTTGACCTTCCGGTTCTTTTCAAGCGCAATCCATACTTGGTGTCCTTGGTCCAGTATCCTTGGACGATGAGCTAACCTCTCCGGGTTCTTGCCAAGCGTAATCCACACTTGACGACCTTGGTCCAGTGTCCCTGGGTGCTGTAAAATGTCATGGCATAAGTCCTAAGCCGAATCCTGGTCTCTCCGGACCCTTGCCGAGCATAGTCCATACTCAACGACCTTGTTCGGGCAAAGTGACTCACCCCTTGCCAGGCATAATCCATACCTGATGACCATTTATCAAAAGCCAGATAAAAGTCCAACCAAAATCCAGTCCAAAATCCAAATCCGAAATTCAAATCCGAAATCCAAATCCAAAATTCAAACCCAAATCCAAAATTCAAATCCAAATCCAAAATTCAAACTCAAAAACCAGAAAACCAGAAATCCAAACCAGATCCAAAACCAAAAAACAATCATCCAAAGGAAAATCCAAATAAAAAAGCAAGAAAATCCAGGAGCTCAATCCAAGCTCCAAAACCAAATTCAAAAAGAAAAGCAATGTCCGATCTAAAAGCAAGAAATAAATTTCACAAACCATAGCATCCCGGTTTATCATCATTCAGAGCATGCCTAGGGGCTATCTCCGTCCCCATACATGTGTAAATGACTTTACCGTTTGCTAGTAGCTTGTTACTTATTCCATATTATCCTTGTAAATGGATGATCAATCGACGATCATCTTTAGGCCTCCCATCATCACGGCGTGAGGTGGTCGGTGGTTGCTCCTGCTCCACCGTTGCATTCCGAGTTCCAACGTATTGTTGTAACTATCCATTCCTTACATGCTCCTCGATTATATCCTTTAGGTGCCTGCAGCTGTTGGTATCGTGTCCATCCAGATCATGGAAGAGACAGTGCCTTCCTGATGTCCTTTCCCGTTCTGTTGGTTCCCTCCTAGCCGGCCTTCGGTAGGGAAGGCGATTCCGAGTTTCCAGGTATATCCGCTCCAGCGTCTCGTTCAATCCTGTGTATGTGGAAAACCTTGGATCCTTCCATCGCTTCCTAGCGTTTCCAGAGTCGTCATCTAACTTCCTTTTTCCTTTATCCTTATCCAAACCATTTTTGGATACCGCTCCAACCTCGATTGCATTAACCTTCTTCAACTTTAAATCCGTACTTGCATCTTCCTGCCGAAGGAACCTTTCTGCCTCGTGAAAGAATTCGACAAGATTTTGCGGGGGATTTCGTATCAAAGATACCTTGAAATCCGAATTCTCCCTTACTCCTGATACTGCTTCCATTAAAACCATTGATGGATCAGGCCGATCCACCGAAGCGACCGCCGCACTGAATCGAGTTAGAAAAGCTCTAAGCGATTCGTCCAACCTTTGCTTTACCGATGTTAAAGTCATCACGTTCTTCGGCCTCTTGACGTGAACCCGAAACTGTCCCAGAAACTTTTCCACTAATTCCTTCCAAGTCCTGATAGATCCTTCTCCCAGCTACCTAAACCACATTGCAGCTAAGTCCTTCAACTACAAAGGGAAGCATCGGGCCTTCACTTCCTCCGATGCCCCCAGCACCTCCATGTGTCTGGTGTACCTCATCATGTGATCTGTTGGATCTGCCTTACCATCATATACCTCCACGCTAGGTAGCTTGAACTTAGGTGGATTCTGAGCCATCCTTATTTCCCGAGTGAACGGACTCCTGTTTACTCCTTCTAAGTCTCCGTTGGTCAAACCACCTCGTACAGTCTTTCTGATGATTTCTGCTAGTCCAGTATTGTCTGTTAGGGGTTGCCCCCCATGCCCCCGAGGAAACTCTGGAACATATTCCTCGTGTGGTTCACTAGTGGCTGAATTCCCTCCAAAGGTTCTCCCGTGTTGAGTCCCGTGGGCCTGCCCCCAAGCCCTTGCTGATTGCCTTCTAGTTTCGTTTCCTGTCCTTCATTGGGTTCCACGACCCTAGCTCCTTGTCCTGCATTCGTAGCCGCCGTAGCTGTTCCTAAATTCTGTATTCCTGCAGCTCTCATTTTCTCCAAGAAAGTTTGCATCATTTCCTGTTGACTTTTCAACAACCTCTCCTGTAGTGAATTTGTTATGGCTTCCATCTCATCCCGGGTTACGTAGATCGAAGTCGGTCCTTCCTCACCTCCGGAGGATGCTTGTTGACTTCCTCCTTGTTGGCTTCTCTCAGCCCTCAGCCTTCTGCTACTCTGCCTAGTCATTGTCTTCCAAATCCAAACTCCTTAAACACTTCAAAATCTAATGTAGTAGGTGCTAGTCCTTCTCAGTGAAAGCACCAAAATGTTTGCGCAAAAATTTGTCACAAACACCCAATACCGTGAAAGCACCAAAATGTTTGCTCCAAAATTGGTCACAAACACCCAATACCGTGAAAGCACCAGTGTATGAATATAAATTAGTGATATTCAAACGCAAATAACAAATATCAGCAAATAATAGACAACAATCCAAAAGTAAAGAACAGAGACACAAGTTTTATAGTGGTTCGGCTATCTCCGGCATACGTCCACTCCAATTTTTTGTATTAATTATCCTTGAAGATTACAAGTGATTACAACAGTTGTAGTGACCAAATCTGAAGAAAATAGCAGTAATGATGCTATGGAATGATTCTAGCAGCGTCTGGGCTTGCCTTTTCTCTCCAACTTTTCCGACCCCTTTTCTGAATGACCAGGGGCTCTATTTATAGGCGTGGAAGGCTGAAATCCCGCCTAAAACCTGGGAAGGCCGCTTGGCACGTGAGGGGGGCCCACAGGCCCGTGTTCTCGGAATCTGTGCCCAGTTTGGGATCGATTCGAAGTGACGTTCGAATCGATCAAAAATCCATCCAATTGAGCTTAAAATTGGTGTGAACATTCTTCAACACGTATGTGAGCTCCTGTAAAAATTTCATTGCATTTGGATCAAAGGTTTGGAAGATATGATCGATTCAAGATCAAAGCTCCGTGCGTTCTGCCTGGTTCGAACCCATACTTCGAACCCGCCTTCTTCGAAACCATCCACTTCGAAACCATCTCCTTCGAATCCATAAGGCCGACTCCTTCGAATCCATGCTTTTCGAATCCATGCTTTCTGAAGCCGCCTCCTTAAAGTCCATATCCTACGAGTCCATCCTTTTCGAATCCATCCCTTTCGAATCCACGTCCTTCGAATCCGTGTCCCTTGCTTCGTATCCATCATCTTCGAATCCATGTCCACTTCGAATCCATCTTCTTCTTCGAATCCATGTCCACTTCGAATCCATCTCCTTCTTCGAATCCATGTCCACTTCGAATCCATCTTCTTCTTCGAATCAATGTCCACTTTGAATCCATCTCCTTCTTCGAATCCATGTCCACTTCGAATCCATCTCCTTCGAGCCCATCTTCTTCTTCGAATCCATGTATACTTCGAATCCATGTATGCGACAGTATGCCTTTGATCGGTTCAAAATTGATGGGTTCGAATCCATCCTGATGGGTTCGAATCTGATCGATTCGAACCGAGCGCTGCATCTTGATGGATTCGAACAACATACCTCTCCCACCTTGAATCCATCGTATTTTCTTCATACGAACTCCGATTATCCTGAAATATGAAACATAGCCTTTTCTAGCCCTTATCATCGTCTCCAATCAATTTCGTCCTGATTGGAGTTTAACAAAATTTTGACGATATCGATCACAACCTTGATTCCAACTGATCTCCAATCCTGATATCCATAATTCCTTGCCAATTTGTTGATATTCCAGTTTTGACCAAAAAATGGGATAACAGTTCAAATGTTCGAAGAGCTATTTGGTCACCCTCTTGACCCCATTCCCGATCTTTCTTTTGCGACGAGTGGAGCTGCTCTAGTTTCTAGTTCGATCGTGATGACCACCAGCGTATCTAGCGCAGCCCAACTGTCTCGAGAGGAAGAGATTCTAGCCGAGATAAGTGCCGAGATGGCCATGACAGTAGTTGGTCCCAGTTGTGACGCCGCTCCCTCAAGCTTATCCTCTCTAATGATGATTTCTCCTGGTGGCACGGTAACCGTTTCGAGTGTTGCTGAAGAAGTACCTGTTGCTGCTCCCATGCCTTCGGTTCACCATCACAGAAGGATCTCTATCCCTTCCAGTTCTGAGGAAGACGTCGATATTATGCCAGACCCAGAGGATGTTCCCAAGAAAGGCAAAAAGTCTCGCAGGAAGCCGGGTAGTGGGTCTAGCGGCTCGACTCCGAGGAAGAAGCACCGGAGGAAGAAAGAGTGATCTTTTCGCTTCATCATGTGATTACGAATAGCAATTCTTTTATCTTTTCTCTTGTTCTTTTTGGGCCGTGTATATGTGTGGATTCGGCCTCCACTTAATCGAAACATCCTTACTTGCCATGTAATCAAACCTGTTTTTGTTGGCTGATGAAATGGGAAACTGCTCTTTTCTTTTACCTAAATGCCTTGTAGTATTTGTTTTCTATCCGCTCAGTGTCTAAATATAGCTTCGTGTCGTGCTTTAATGAATGAGTCGTACTTTGAATATAGTATCACTTAAGTCAATGATTAACGCTCAGCTTTTTGCCCCTTAGTTGCGGGGAATAATATTCTTATTCTGGCGGCTGATTGCGTTTACTGCAAATTTTGGGCACATGTCCCCCTTCTAGGGACTTATGACAATTTGAGATCGATAATCTGTTCTGCGTTCCAGGAATCTGAGAGTTATCGATGTTTGGAACATGGTTTGCGTTCCGGGAACTTGGAATTGATGTTTATACTCCACTTCATGCTATGGGAATTGGGAGTTGATGTTGACATCTCGGCCCATACTTCGGGAACTTCGAATTGTTGTTTGCACTCCGACTCGCGCTCTGGGAATCTAGAGGCCGCATGAATGCTCTGGTTCGCGCTCCGGGAACCTGTAATTTATGTGTATACTCCAATTCACGCTTTGAGAACTCGGAGTTCGCATTGATTGGTTGGTTCACATTCCAGGAATCTGGACTAGAGGTTTATACTTCAATTCACACTCTGGGAAGTTGGAGTTAGCCGATAGATGGTCAGTCACACCTATTTGTGCTTTTTAGGAATTCGTTCACACTTTGGGAATGATGGATTTGATGTTTATACTCCAATTCGCACTCTGGGAAGTTGGAGTTAGCCGATAGATGGTCAGTCACACCTATTTGGGCTTTTTAGGAATTCGTTCACACTCTGGGAACGATGGATTTGATGTTTATACTCCAATTCGCACTTTGGGAAGTTGGAGTTAGCCGATAGATGGTCAGTCACACTTATTTGGGCTTTTAAGGAATTCGTTCACACTCTGGGAACGATGGATTCGATGTTCATACTCCAATTCGCACTCTGGGAAGTTGGAGTTAGCCGATAGATGGTCAGTCACACCTATTTGGGCTTTTTAGGAATTCGTTCATACTCTGGGAACGATGGATTCGATGTTCATACTCCAATTCGCACTCTGGGAAGTTGGAGTTAGCCGATAGATGGTCAGTCAAACCTATTTGGGCTTTTTAGGAATTCATTCACACTCTGGGAACGATGGATTCGATGTTTATACTCCAATTCGCACTCTGGGAAGTTGGAGTTAGCCGATAGATGGTCAGTCACACCTATTTGGGCTATTTAGGAATTCGTTCACACTTCGGGAACGATGGATTCGATGTTTATACTCCAATTCGCACTCTGGGAAGTTGGAGTTAGCCAATAGATGGTCAGTCACTCCTATTTGGGCTTTTTAGGAATTCGTTCACACTTTGGGAATGATGGATTTGATGTTTATACTCCAATTCGCACTCTGGAAAGTTGGAGTCCATTCGCACTCCGGGAACGAATTATGCAATGTTTATACTCCAATTCGCACTCTGGAATTTGGAGTTAGTAAAAGGATTGTCGTGTATCAATCCCTGTGATTGCTGGTATTGTGTTCTGTCCCCGAGCTCGGGTTTCACTTAGTGAGTGACTGGTCGAATCACAGTTTCTCCCTATTTGAATAAATCCCACCGCGCGATGGAATTTAACTCTTCGTGCAACGTGATATTATGCGTTATTTTCAGTGAATCACAACTTTTGGCTCGAAGAGATGGCATTTTATTGCTGAAACGAAAGAAACATGGCAAAATTAGTTGCCTTATTACAAGTTCAAATTTCAAAATGCAAAAACAAAATGCTAAGGAAGAAATTGATAAAAAATAGATAAATAAAGCCTGTCATATGTAGTAGCGACGGAGGCTTCCGCTATTCCAGGCTCTTGGTAAAGTAAGACCATCAACGGTTGATAACTTGAATGTGCCATCTCTGAGCTTTTCTGAAATCATATACGGCCCTTCCCAATTTGGGTTTATGTGCGAAGGGACCGGGTAAATTCTCTTGAGTACCAGGTCGCCGGGTTCAAAGGTTCGTGGGCGGACCTTGGCGTTGTATATTCGAGCGACTCGACCTTGATATGCAGCTGCCCTCACATCGGCTTCTTCACGCTTCTCATCAAGCAGATCTAGGGATTCAGCAAGTAATATAGCATTCGTTTTCGGGTCGTAATACGTCACACGATGAGAGTGAACTTCCATTTCGACTGGAATAACTGCTTCAGAGCCATAGGATAGAGAAAAAGGAGTGTGTCCGGTCGCAGTTTTGTGAGTTGTTCTGTATGCCCACAGAGCCATAGGTAGTTCATCAACCCACTTGCCCCCGGCTTTCTCTAGTCGTTTCTTCAATATAGACTTGATAACCTTATTGACGGCCTCGACTTGACCATTTGCTTGAGGGTGCGCTACCGCAGAGAATCTCTTATGGATGTGAAATCGTTGACAGAAGTCCCTGAATTCAGCACTGTCGAATTGGGCTCCATTGTTGGTGATAATAGTGTGCGGGAGACCAAATCGGCAGATGATGTTGCGTATCACAAAGTTGATTACCTTTTTTGTTGTAATTGTTGTAAGAGGTTAAGCCTCAGTCCATTTTGGTGAAGTAATCAACCGCGACTATGGCGTACTTTGCACCCCCTTTAGCTAAAGGCAATGGACCAATTATATCAATCCCCCACATTGCAAATGGCCACGGACTGACCATTTGGGTTATTTCAGAAGGCGAGGCTCTAGGGATCCGAGCGTGTCTTTGGCATTTATCACATCTTTTGGCATAATCCATAGCATCGCGGTTAACGGTAGGCCAATAATATCCATATCGAAGTATTTTCTTGGCAAGTGCTTGCCCCCCAGTGTGATCGCCACATTCGCCTTCGTGCACATCGCGCAACACTCGTTTGATTTCGTCGTGTGCGATACACCGGAGAAAAGGAACAGAATATCCCCTCCGACACATAACTCCATTTTGAATGACAAATCGTGAAACCTTTTGAAGAATCTGTCTTCTTTCACTTCGTCGTTCAGGCAGCGTGCCATGCTCAATGTAATCTTGGTAGGGGGTCATCCATGATTCCCTATTGGAGGTAGTTTCAAGTGTGAATTCATTCCCCGTTCGATCAATGCTTGGAGAGGATAAAGTCTCGACGGGAACGAGTCCCAAGTGTTGAGCTTCGCCTGTGCTTGCCAACTTTGCCAACGAATTGGCCTTCTGATTGTGTTCTTGAGGTATATAGAAAATGGTATAATAATCAAACTGATCCAGTATTTCTCAGACCCGGGCTAGATAGGCGGCTAGTCTTCGATCCTTGGCCTGATATTCACCCCGAACTTGGTATACCACCAACTGGGAATCGCAGTAGATCTCCACAGCGATAATTCTCAGGTCACGGGCCAACTTCAACCCGGTGAGCAAGGCTTCATATTCAGGTCACGTTCCTGTTGGTGGTAGTTTGGACTGGAGTGATTTCCGGTGTCAATTCCTGTGTCAACCGCGGTGGCTTGGTTACCCGCAGTGTGGTGTGGAACAGTGCCTCCTCGAGAGGAAGGTCTCGTATGAAAACTGGCAGAGGGGCCAACTCTTATTTGCCCAACAGTTAACGTTTGCCGGAGATCAGAAGCATGCGCATGACTTCCGTCTAGCCTGGGGCGCGTAGATCTGTCATCATAGTCGGATGAGGAAGCGCTTTCCGTGGAAGAATGCGGAGCGTGGTCCCTCTTGAATCTTCTTCGCCCTTGATGGTTTAGTTGGTTAGTCAATTCAGCATTGACACGTAACTGCTCAGTTAGCTGTTGTCGGCTTTGAGTTAATTCCTGGAGTAATGTTTGGAACTCCTGTCTTGTAACCCGACCTGACTGATCCGTTTGTCCAGCGGCATCCTGATTGGCTGACTGTAGCCGTGCCGGATTCTGCCTATCCCGACCTTCTTGATTACCAACATTGGAAGTGGTTCTCGTACTAACCATCCTGAAGGTTGGATTCCTTACCTAGATTTTGAGCAAATTTGAAAAGAATGGAAGGAACCTGAATTTGAGATCTGGATTTCCTTCTTAGATTTATGCAATCCGGTATTGAAGATAGATCCACGGGGCAGGAGAAAGAGCTGGTTTTTCTTTCTCAGTGAAAGTACCAAAATGTTTGCGCCAAAAATGGCCACAAACACCCAATGTAATGTGAAAGCACCAGTCTTAACAGCAATCCAGAAAACAGCAACGCAGATCACCAAAATAAGCAGATAAAAAGAAGAAAGGATAAAAGAGAAGAAATTTTTATAGTGGTTTGGCATAATCTATGGCCTACATCCACTTTATATTTTATTTATCACTCGTAGTTTCATATTACAAGAGATTTTGAGGAGCAGAGGTGAAGTCATATTTTCTATTTCATTTTCTTTTTTTCTTGCTATTGCAATACTTGGTGTCTTTATAGCTGTAAGCCTTGACCCGGTGATTGTGTGGAATTGTAGTGACGCTGACTAGGCTGGTATTAATTGCAGCATAATCTTCTTATTTTAGGTAAGGATGAAGGGAATTAAGGAATATTTGATATGGAAATGGTTGGCATTAATCAGTAATAAATAAGCAGGTTATCATGGCATTTTATGGCATTAAATCCGGCTTTTGTGGTTATTGGTATTTATAGTGGAGATATGGTTGGATTTTATTAATTATTTGAGGTAATAAATGCAAGGAAATCAAGAAGTAAATCTTTAGCTTCTTCTTCAAGGATGGTGACTAATTTGCTGGATAACATTTGCCCCTCGAACTATGTCTTGTTGGAAACGAGGCGTGCTTCGCTCAAGAACTTGTGTTGGTGAAAGCAAATTTGTTGGCATAAAATTCTCATCTCTCTGAATGTTTGACAGATGTTAAGTGTCTGACCATTCCTGCAAAAAGAGATAGAGTTAATCATTCATATTAGAGAGCACTCATATTCTAAAGAGAGCAGTTCTCAAGTCACTTCTATAACCTTTGATTGAAAGCAAAAACAATGCTGTAAAGATTTTTGAAAGGTGTCGCCCTTAGGAACGAATCAGAGCATGGTTGTGGACCGTTCGGGGTCGCTCATCACATGTGTAAGTCGTTCTCTAAGCACTAACCTTTAAAACTAGTTTTATGCAGGAAATCATTTTTTTTATGAGGTGTCGCTCATGGAAAGGAATTAGAGCATTAGACCGCTTACATTCGCAATTGCTTACATGAGTAAGTAGCTTCCCAAATGCTAAATTTTAAAGCATTTTTTGACGATTCATAATTCAAATGCAGAAAGGAATCTAAATTCTAGATCTCATTTTATTTAGTTCAGTTCAGTTGATGATAATTTCTATTTGATTAGCAGACCCTAGAGTCGGATACTTATCTGGGTGAGGGGCTTCGCATGCTCCCTTTTTCTGGTCCTTGCTGATTGCCCCTAGCTTTTTGCTTCATGGTAAAAGGAAAGTTTGAATGAGAGGACGCCTCCTAGTTGCCCCCTTCATGAGCTCCTTCCATAGCGCTTTTCTTTATATAAGGCTTCTTCATCTTCATAAAAGCTAGATCTATGAATCTGTTTTCTAGATCTAAATCTTTTATTTTAGATCTGGAGTTGGATCTTCTTCCAAACATAGAATAAACTTCAGATCTGAGATTCCTGAGTTCAATTCTCAATGAAAGCACCAAAATGTTTGCACCAAAATTGGGCAAACACCCTTCGAAAGTTTTGAAGAGATAATAAATGAAGAACTTGAATTGGAAATTAGGACTATCTAACAAAAACTCCAAGTCACAGAAAAGTAAATTGCATAGAAGACAAGGATTTAGAGTGGTTCGGCGATGCGCCTACGTCCACTATGAAGTTTTATCACTTTATTACTTAATACTTGAAGGTTACAAGTGTTTTTAAGCAAATTACAGCAGAAAATGGACTTAAATTCGAAACCAGCAACACTGGAGAAGATATGGAGTGCTTCTGGCAGCGTTTGGGCGTATCCTTTCTCTCCAAATTCTCCGACCCCTTTTCTGAATGACCAGGGGCTCTATTTATAGGTGTGGAAAGCCAAAATCCCGCCTAAAACTCAGGGAGGTTGCCTGGCACGTGGGGGGGCCCGTAGGCCCGCGTTCTCGGAATCCGTGCCCAGTTTAGGATCGATTCGAAGTGAACTTCGAATCGATCAAATATGCATCCAATCGAGGCGAAATTTGGTGTGGACATTCCTCAACATGTATGCAAGCTTCTGTGAAAATTTCATGGCATTTGGATCGTGGGATTGAGAGATATGATCGATTTAAGATTGCGTCTTCGTGTACCCTGTTTGCTTTGACTCCACTCTATGGATTCGTTCGAATCCATATGGTTCGAATCCATATGGTTCGAATCCATGCTTTTGTATGCGAAGGCAGCGACGTGGTGTTCACAGTGTGGATGGATTCGAAGCCGATGGATACGAGGCCGATGGAGTCGAAGTTGATGGATTCGAAGTAGGCACTGGCTGGTGGATTCGAGGAAGATGGAGTCGAGGATGGGAATACTTCGAAGGACTCGAACCAGGGTAGATGCAGGACAGATGGATTCGAGGATAGGTGAATTCGTGGATTCGAAGCGTGTTTACCTCCGATGGATTCGAACGGAGGCACGCCCCTGATGGATTCGAAGTGAAGGCTTGCTCGATGGAGTCGAAGCAAATGCGCTTCTCATGGGTTCGAGGTAACACGCGTCTTGGTAGATTCGAAGGAAGGTCAGGGGATGGTTTCGAATTTTGAGGGTTCGAACTGTATGGGTTCGAGCCAATGTAGAGGTGATGGGTTCGAACCGAGCAACGTTCATCTCTTTCAATCTTGAATCCATCATAACTTGAGCATACTACCTCGGATTGACTTGAAACTTAGAATGTTGGTTCCTGTGACTTTGCTCATCATGTCCAGTCGATTCTGGCCCAATCCGGACTCGGACAATATTCATCGATATCCATAGCGAAGGGAAGTACGATCCATCTCTGAGGTGAACTGTCTTCTGTTTTTGACCAATCTTTTGGTATCACGGCTTCGCCAAAAAGCGGGATAACACCTTGCACCTTAGATGTTGCATCCTATGGATATCGATTCTTCGGAGGGCCATAACTCTTGGCTCGTTTAGAGTTACATGAGCCATAACCAGTCAAAACGAAGGTATCTGTGAGTTCTACAGCTATGACGGCTTTCAGCCGTCACTTGTTAGTTTCATACCCAAAAAATCCTATCTGTTATCCCATTTTTTGGACAAAACGGGAATATCAATGTTGTGTGCGTTTCCACCACGACCGGAGCAAGAAGAAGCAAGCAAGCGTACATAAGTCAGCGATTTCACTCAAGGTTCAAATATAAGAGTTCATTCGGTAAAACAATGCGAGAGTCCATTCGGCACTCCAACACTCAAGCCCATTCGGCATCTACAACATAAGGTTCATTCGGTAATCATCACCAGAGTCATTAGGCAGATCTAAGCTAAGGGCCATTCGGCACTTACGTTCTCAATGACGGTCGGTAGCCCAAACTCAAAGTACATTCGACAAGAGCAAGCTCACCTGGTTCGACAATTAACTATGATTCGGTCCATCTCCATTCCCATGCATGGCCGAACCAACTCACCTCTCATCCACCACCGAATCACCACAACTCCATGTACTACCGGACTAACAACTACCGGATCAACTCCATGCCAAGCCAATCCACTCACCACTGAATCATGTCCCACCGAACCAAACCAAGACCGGACCACCCAACTCCGAACCAGGTGACCACCGAACCAAGGCTTCTCCATCCTTCTCTCCAAGCACGACCGAACCAAGCTCCGCCGAACCAGATGTGCCAGTCCAGATTGCATCAGCCCAGCCCACCAGCAGCTATAAACATCCAAGACCCCTGCCCCCAGCCTCACTCTATAAATAGAGGGGCAGGGGTACAACAATGGCAGACAAGTTTGAGAGCTCAAGCCTGGAAGGAACTTTCAAACAACTTTAGATACTTGTAATCAAAGCTTTGTACTTGTAATCTAAAGAAAAAAGGAGAATAACATATAAAGTGGACGTAGGCACGTTCTGGCCGAACCACTATAAATCTGTGCGTCATTTACAGTTTAGTCCCTGCTTTTTATATATTTGCATAAATCACCCAAATCACTAAATACAACATAAAATCAGCTAAATCACACGACTTTGAGGTGTTTGCCCATTTTTTGCATGAACATTTTGGTGCTTTCATTGAGAGGAACCAGCTCCCGCTACATCAGATAGAAGTTGAATTTGAAAATCTAAGAGTTAAGATCTAAGAGTTATGACGAGACAAACAAGTAGAAGGAAAAGGCCAGAGGGAAGTGAACACCAAGGAAGTCAAGAGGCTTCCTCAGGAGGGAATCAAGCGTCGATCTTCATCACAAGGGATGAGATGTAGGCCATGATGAGGAGACAAGAAGAGATGATCCAGAAATTACTTCAACAAATTGGGCAAATTGGAGCACAAATCCAAGGAGCAACTGGAGTTCAAAACGGTGCAGGACCATCTGGCGCAGCACCAGAACTAGGGGTCACTCACGCAGAGCATGTTGATCCGACCCCGGGAAGAGAGATGGGGGCATCCGAGCCACCTGGTAGCCATAGAGGAATGAACGTTCAGCCAGGGAGGCATACACATGAAAACTCCCGCGGACTCGGGGGGCAGGTCGAAGGTAGTGAACGGGAACTACAGCTTGGAGACAATGACAGATTATCAGAGATGGTTAGAAGAGCTATGAGAGGCGGTTTAGTAAATAGAGACTTGGAAGATGTAAACAGGAGTCCTTTTTCTTCTGCGATTAGGATGGCTAGGAACCCACCAGAATTGAAGCTACCATTAGTAGAGATGTACGATGGGAAGACAGACCCTGCAGTCCATCTTACTAAGTATATGAGGCACATGGAAGTGCTGGGGGCATCACAGGAGATCATGGCCCGGTGCTTTCCACTGTATTTGACGGACATTGCAGCGTTATGGTTTAGGCAACTGGAGAGCGGCTCCATAGGAAGGTGGGCAGATTTAACTGAGAGATTCATGAGGCAATTCAGGGTTCATATTGCGAGACCCAAGAATGTGATGACTTTGGCAACCTTGAAGCAGAAAACTGGAGAGACTTTGAGGAGCTTTCTAACACAATTTAATGCGGCGGCAGCATCAGTGGATCGACCAGATCCATCTATGGTCATGATGGCGGCTGTATCTGGAATAGCTAATAGTACAGAGTTCAAGAATTCATTAACCAAGGACCCGCCTATGAATCTGGGAGAGTTCTATCAAGAGGCTGAAAATTTTCCGCGTTTGGAAGATGCTAGTGCAGAAAGAGAGGAAGAAGATGACGTTTACGCAATCAAGAGCGGAAACCCACATGGAAAGGGTGCGGAGACTAGCAAAGGAAAAAGAAAGGCCGAGGATAATGATGACAGGACAAAGTGGCTACGAAGAGAGCCACGATTCACCACCTATTCAGAGCTGAATGAGAGTTTGGAACAAATTTATCAGGATACCAAGGAGCAGGTTCCGTATCATAGACCAATGCGAAGGGATCCAACCTCTGACGAAAGAAAATCAGATAAGTTTTGTGTATTTAATGAATTGAATGGTCATAACACTAATGATTGTAGGCATTTGAAGGACGAGGTGGAAGGGCATATCAGGAACGGTATGCTCCTTCAGTATGTGAGGAGGCGAACTCCAGCGGTGGAGCCAGAGCGACCACCCTCTACATCGGCTAGAGGTGACCCAGGATCGGGGCACCATTTGATTATCCATTGATTGCTTGATCGAAATAACGATGAACAAGTCGTAAGCTTCCACTAACACAATTAAATCATTTACACATGTACGAGATCACGAACGATCTCCAGGCATGCTCTGAGTGATCATTGACTGTTTTGGAGTGGGAACTTACACTTTGACATCCTTGCTTTGCTTTTGTTTCATTTTGATTTGAACATTTAAATTCTTCCTGTTTGGACATTTCTGCTGTAAGGTTCATATGACTATTGCTTTAACATTTACAATTCTATGGAAAAATTTACTTGTATGCCCGTTGGATCGCGAACGGTCCACGAGCACCTCTTGCATGGCAGCGAACTACCGAAGTCTTTGGTTCGAAAACTCCCCCAAACAATAACTCCGGCACTGATAATAAAGTCCCCTCCGGGCACACTCATTCGCCTCGAACGGCACCCGACTTCGAACAGTCACAATTCGCCTCGAACGGCACCCGACATCGAACAGTCACAATTCGCCTCGAACGGCACCCGACTTCGAACAGTCACAATTCGCCTCGAACGGCACCCGATCGCGAACGATCACAACTCGCCTCGAATGGCACAACTCGCCTCGAACGGCACAACTCGCCTCGCCACAAATGGCTCGATCGCGAAAAATCGCCATTTGAGGTCCACCCCCTGACCGCCAACAGTCGCACCTTACCACGAATGGCTCGATCTCGAACGATCGTCATCCAAAGTAAGGCGCTTGACCGCGAACGGTCCTATTTCATCTTTTGTCGTGAACGGCACCGGCCGTGAACGGTCACATTTCACCCAAAGTGGCTTGATCGCGAACGGTCGCCATTAGAGGACCGCCCTCTGACCTGGCTCGGTCGCACTTTGCCTCGAATGGGTCGATCCCGAACGGTCGTCATTTGAAGTAAAACGCTTGACCGTGAACGATCACATTCCGCCGCAAATGACTCGATCTCGAACGATCGTCGCATGGATTTAGACGCTTGACCGCGCGGTCGCACTTCACCTCAAATGACTCGATCGCGAACGGTCGTCATTTGAAGTTAGGCGCTTGACCATGAACGGCCGCGCTTCATCCCAAATAGATCGATCCCGAACGGTCGTCATTTGGGGCCATATAAAATAGCAAGCTCTTTATAGGTTGTCAACAGGATATGAACATCCAGCTCATGGCATTACAAAACACGCCTTCCTACCGCAAGGACATCAACAGGATACGAACATCCAGCTCATGGCATTACAAATCACGTCTTCCTACCGCAAGGCATATTTTGGGGGGCAAAGTGTTATCCCATTTTTTGGACAAAACTGGAATATCAATGTTGGGTGCGTTTCCACCACGACCGGAGCAAGAAGAAGCAAGCAAGCGTACATAAGTCATGGATTTCACTCAAGGTTCAAATATAAGAGTTCATTTGGTAAAACAATGCGAGAGTCCATTCGGCACTCCAACCCTCAAGCCCATTCGGCATCTACAACATAAGGTTCATTCGGTAATCATCACCAGAGTCATTAGGCAGATCTAGGCTAAGGGCCATTCGGCACTTACGTTCTCAATGACGGTCGGTAGCCCAAACTCAAAGTACATTCGACAAGAGCAAGCTCACCTGGTTCGACAATTGACTATGATTCGGTCCATCTCCATTCCCATGCATTGTCGAACCAACTCACCTCTCATCCACCACCGAATCACCACAACTCCATGTACTACCGGACTAACAACTACCGGATCAACTCCATGCCAAGCCAATCCACTCACCACTAAATCATGTCCCACCGAACCAAACCAAGACCGGACCACCCAACTCCGAACCAGGTGACCACCGAAGCAAGGCTTCTCCATCCTTCTCTCCAAGCACGACCGAACCAAGCTCCGCCGAACCAGATGTGCCAGTCCAGATTGCATCAGCCCAGACCCACCAGCAGCTATAAACATACAAGACCCCTGCCCCCAGCCTCACTCTATAAATAGAGGGGCAGGGGTACAACAATGGCAGACAAGTTTGAGAGCTCAAGCCTGGAAGGAACTTTCAAACAACTTTAGATAGTTGTAATCAAAGCTTTGTACATGTAATCTGAAGAAAAAAGGAGAATAACATATAAAGTGGACGTAGGCACGTTCTGGCCGAACCACTATAAATCTGTGCGTCTTTTACAGTTTAGTCCCTGCTTTTTATATATTTGCATAAATCACCCAAATCACTAAATACAACATAAAATCAGCTAAATCACACGACTTTGAGGTGTTTGCCCATTTTTTGCACAAACACTATCCGAACCTCAATCGGGCCATGGAAGTTTTTTACCCTTCGTTTTTCCTCACGTGGATTTTTTATGTAAAACGGGACCCCCGTGGCTGGTCTAAGAGTTTCCATCGCTGGAGAGTGGTGCAACGTGGTAATACACCGTTTCAAATCCATGCACCCATTTCTAAAGGTCGTAGGGCACTGTTTCGTCATTTTGGACGGATGTTGCACCTTGCACCGTAGATGTTGCACCATGTGGATATTGATTCTTCGAAGGGCCATAACCCTTGGGTCGTTTAGAGTTACGGGAGCCATAACCAGTCAAAACAAAGATATCTGTGAGTTCTACAGCTATGATGGCTTTCAGCCATCTCTGGTTTTTTTCATACCCAAAAAATCCTATACGAACCTCAATCGGGTCATGGAAGTTTTTTACCCTTCGTTTTTCCTCACGTGGATTTTTTCTGTAAAACGGGATCCCCATGGCTGGTCTGTGATTTACCATCGCTGCAGAGTGGTGCACCATGGTACTGCACCGTTTCAAATCCATGCACCCATTTCAAAAGGTCGTACGGCACTGTTTCGTCATTTTGGACTGATGTTGCACCTTGCATCGTAGATGTTGCACCCTGTGGATATCGATTCTTTGGAGGGCCATAACTCTTGGCTCGTTTAGAGTTACGGGAGCTATAACCAGTCAAAACGAAGGTATCCATGAGATCTACAGCTATAACAGCTTTCATCTGTCACTGGTTAGTTTCATACCAAAAAAATCCTATCCGAACCTCAATCGGGTCATAGAAGTTTTTTACCCTTCATTTTTTCGTCACGTGGATTTTTTCTGTAAAACGAGATCCCCATGGCTGGTGTATGAGTTACCATCGCTGGACAGTGGTGCACCACGGTACTGTACCATTTCAATTCCATGCACCCATTTCTAAAGGTCGTACGACACTGTTTCGTCATTTTGGACGGATGTAGCACCTTGCACCGTAGATGTTGCACCCTGTGAAAATCGATTCTTCGGAGGGCCATAACTCTTGGCTCGTTTAGAGTTACGGGAGCCATAACCAGTCAAAATGAAGGTATCTGTGAGTTCTATAGCTATGATCGCTTTCAGCCGTCATTGGTTTGTTTCATACCCAAAAAATCCTATCCGAACCTCAATCGGGTCATGGAAGTTTTTTACCCTTCGTTTTTTCGTCACGTGGATTTTTTCTGTCAAACGGGATCCACGTGGCTGGTCTATGAGTTACCATTGCTGGAGAGTGGTGCATCATGGTACTGCACTATTTCAAATTCATGCACCCATTTCTAAAGGTCCTACGGCACTGTTTCGTCATTTTGGACGGATGTTGCACATTGCACCGTAGATGTTGCACCCTGTGGATATCGATTCTTCGGAGGGACATAACTCTTGGCTCGTTTAGCGTTACGGGAGCCATAACCAGTCAAAACGAAGGTATCTTTGAGTTCTACAGCTATGACAACTTTTAGCCGTCACTGGTTAGTTTCATGCCCAAAAAATACTATCGGAACCTCTATCGGGTCATGGAAGTTTTTTATCCTTCGTTTTTTCGTCACGTGGATTTTTTCAATCAAATGGGATCCACGTGGCTGGTCTATGAATTACCATCGCTGGAGAGTGGTACATCATGGTACTGCACCATTTCAAATCCATGAACCCATTTCTAAAGATCGTACGACACTGTTTCATCATTTTGGACGGATGTTGCACCTTGCACCGTAGTTGTTGCACCCTGTTGATATCGATTCTTCGGAGGGCCATAACTCTTGGCTCGTTTAGAGTTACAGGAGCCATAACCAATCAAAATGAAGGTATCAGTGAGTTCTACAGGTATGACAGCTTTCAGCCGTCACTGGTTAGTTTCATACCCAAAAAATCCTATCCGAACCTCAATCGGGTCAAGGAAGTTTTTTACCCTTTGTTTTTCGTAACGTGGATTTTTTCTGTAAAACGGGATCCCCGTTGCTGGTCTATGATTTACCATCGCTGGAGAGTGGTGCACCATGGTACTGCACCGTTTGAAATCCATGCACCCAATTCTAAGGGTCGTACGGCACTGTTTCGTCATTTTGGACGGATGTTGCACCTTGCACCGTAGATGTTGCACCCTGTGGATATCGATTCTTCGGAGGGCCATATGTCTTGTCTCGTTTAGAGTTACGCGAGCCATAACCAGTCAAAACGAAGGTAACTGTGAGTTCTACAGCTATGATGGCTTTCAGCCGTCACTGGTTAGTTTCATACCAACAAAATCCAATACGAATCTCAATCGGGTCATGGAAGTTTTTTACCCTTCGTTTTTCCTCACTTGGATTTTTTCTGTAAAACGGGATTCCCGTGGCTGGTCTGTGATTTACCATCGCTGGAGAGTGGTGCACCACGGTACTGTACCGTTTCAAATCCATGCACCCATTTCAAAAGGTCGTACGGCACTGTTTCGTCATTTTGGACGGATGTTGCACCTTGCACCATAGACGTTGCGCCCTGTGGATATCGATTGTTCGGAGGGCCATAACTCTTGGCTCGTTTAGAGTTACGGGAGCCATAACCAGTCAAAACGAAGGTATCTGTGAGTTCTACAGCTATGAGGGCTTTCAGCCGTCACTGGTTATTTTCATACCCAAAAAATCCTATTCGAACCTCAATCGGGTCATGGAAGTTTTTTACCCTTCGTTTTTTATCACGTGGATTTTTTATGTAAAACGGGATCCCCGTGGCTGGTCTAAGATTTACCATCGCTGGAGAGTGGTGCACCATGGTACTGCACCGTTTGAAATCCATGCACCCAATTCTAAGGGTCGTAAGGCACTGTTTTGTCATTTTGGACGGATGTTGCACCTTGCACCGTAGATGTTGCACCCTGTGGATATCGATTCTTCGGAGGGCCATATATCTTGTCTCGTTTAGAGTTACGGGAGCCATAACCAGTCAAAACGAAGGTAACTGTGAGTTCTACAGCTATGATGGCTTTCAGCCGTCACTGGTTAGTTTCATACCCAAAAAATCCAATACGAATCTCAATCGGGTCATGGAAGTTTTTTACCCTTCGTTTTTCCTCACGTGGATTTTTTATGTAAAACGGGACCCCCGTGGCTGGTCTAAGATTCACCATCGCTGGAGAGTGGTGCACCATGGTACTGCACCGTTTCAAATCCATGCACCCATTTCAAAAGGTCGTACGGCACTGTTTCGTCATTTTGGACGGATGTTGCACCTTGCACCGTAGACGTTGCGCCCTGTGGATATCGATTGTTCGGAGGGCCATAACTCTTGGCTCGTTTAGAGTTACGGGAGCCACAACCAGTCAAAACGAAGGTATCTGTGAGTTCTACAGCTATGAGGGCTTTCAGCCGTCACTGGTTATTTTCATACCCAAAAAATCCTATCCGAACCTCAATCGGGTCATGGAAGTTTTTTACCCTTCGTTTTTTCTCACGTGGATTTTTTATGTAAAATGAGATCCCCGTGGCTGGTCTAAGATTTATCATCGCTGGAGAGTGGTGCACCATGGTACTGCTCCATTTCAAATCCATCCACCCATTTCTAAAGGTCGTACGACACTGTTTCGTCATTTTGGACGGATGTTGCACCTTGAACCTTAGATGTTGCACCCTGTGGATATCGATTCTTCGGAGGGCCATAACTCTTGGCTCGTTTAAAGTTACAGGAGCCATAACATGTCAAAACGACAGTATCTGTGAGTTGTACATCTATGACGGCTTTCAGCCGTCACTGGTTAGTTTCATACCCAAAAAATCCTATCCGAACCTCAACCGGGCCGTGGAAGTTATTTACCCTTCGTTTTTCCTCACGTGGATTTTTTATGTAAAACGGGACCCCCGTGGCTGGTCTAAGATTCACCATCGCTGGAGAGTGGTGCACCATGGTACTGCACCGTTTCAAATCCATGCACCCATTTCAAAAGTTCGTACGGCACTGTTTCGTCATTTTGGACGGATGTTGCACCTTGCACCGTAGACGTTGCGCCCTGTGGATATCGATTGTTCGGAGGGCCATAACTCTTGGCTCGTTTAGAGTTACGGGAGCCATAACCAGTCAAAACGAAGGTATCTGTGAGTTCTACAGCTATGAGGGCTTTCATCCATCACTGGTTATTTTCATACCCAAAAAATCCTATCCGAACCTCAATCGGGTCATGGAACTTTTTTACCCTTCGTTTTTTCTCACGTGGATTTTTTATGTAAAACGGGATCCCCGTGGCTGGTCTAAGATTTATCATCGCTGGAGAGTGGTGCACCATGGTACTGCTCCATTTCAAATCCATGCACTCATTTCTAAAGGTCGTACGACACTGTTTCGTCATTTTGGACGGATGTTGCACCTTGCACCTTAGATGTTGCACCCTGTGGATATCGATTCTTCGGAGGGCCATAACTCTTGGCTCGTTTAGAGTTACAGGAGCCATAACATGTCAAAACGAAGGTATCTGTGAGTTGTACATCTATGACGGCTTTCACCCGTCACTGGTTAGTTTCATACCCAAAAAATCCTATCCGAACCTCAACCGGGCCGTGGAAGTTTTTTACCCTTCGTTTTTCCCCACGTGGATTTTTTATGTAAAACGGGACCCCTGTGGCTGGTCTAAGATTCACCATCGCTGGAGAGTGGCGCACCATGGTACTGCACCGTTTCAAATCCATGCACCCATTTCAAAAGGTTGTACGACACTGTTTCGTCATTTTGGACGGATGTTGCACCTTGCACCGTAGACGTTGCGCCCTGTGGATATCGACTGTTCGGAGGGCCATAACTCTTGGCTCGTTTAGAGTTACGGGAGCCATAACCAGTCAAAACGAAGGTATTTGTGAGTTCTACAGCTATGAGGGCTTTCAGCCGTCACTGGTTATTTTCATACCACAAAAATCCTATCCGAACCTCAATCGGGTCATGGAAGTTTTTTACCCTTCGTTTTTTCTCACGTGGATTTTTTATGTAAAACGGGATCCCCGTGGCTGGTCTAAGATTTATCATCGCTGGAGAGTGGTGCACCAGGGTACTGCTCCATTTCAAATCCATGCACCCATTTCTAAAGGTCATACGACACTGTTTCGTCATTTTGGACGGATGTTGCACCTTGCACCTTAGATGTTGCACCCTTTGGATATTGATTCTTCGGAGGGCCATAACTCTTGGCTCGTTTAGAGTTACAGGAGCCATAACATGTCAAAACGAAGGTATTTGTGAGTTCTACATCTATGATGGCTTTCAGCCGTCACTGGTTAGTTTCATACCCAAAAAATCCTATCCGAACCTCAACCGGGCCGTGGAAGTTTTTTACCCTTCGTTTTTCCTCACGTGGATTTTTTATGTAAAACGGGACCCCCGTGGCTGGTCTAAGATTCACCATCGCTGGAGAGTGGTGCACCATGGTACTGCTCCGTTTCAAATCCATTCACCCATTTCTAAAGGTCGTACGGCACTGTTTCGTCATTTTGGACGGATGTTGCACCTTGCACCGTAGATGTTGCACCCTGTGGATATCGATTCTTCGGAGGGCCATAACTCTTGTCTCGTTTAGAGTTACAGGAGCCATAACTAGTCAAAACAAAGGTATCTGTGAGTTCTACAGCTATGACAGCTTTCATCCGTCACTTGTTTGTTTCATACCCAAAAAATCCTATCCGAACCTCAATCGGGTCATGGAAGTTTTTTACCCTTCGTTTTTTCGTCACGTGGATTTTTTCTGTAAAACGGGGTCCCCGTGGCTGGTCTATGAGTTACCATCGCTGGAGAGTGGTGCACCATGGTACTGCACCGTTTAAATTCCATGCACCCATTTCTGAAGGTCGTACGACACTATTTCGTCATTTTGGACGGATGTTGCACCTTGCACCGTAGATGTTGCACCCTATGGATATCGATTATTCGGAGGGCCATAAATCTTGGCTCGTTTAAAGTTACGGGAGCCATAACCAGTCAAAAGGTAGGTATCTGTGAGTTCTACAACTATGACAGCTTTCATCCGTCACTGGTTAGTTTCATACCCAAAATATCCTATCCAAACCTCAATCGGGTCAAGGAAGTTTTTTACCCTTCATTGTATCGTCACGTGGATTTTTTCTGTAAAACGGGATCCCCGTTGCTGGTCTATGATTTACCATCGCTGGAGAGTGGGGCACCATGGTACTGCACCGTTTCAAATCCATGCACCCATTTCTAAAGGTCGTACGACACTGTTTCGTCATTTTGGACGGATGTTGCACCTTGCACCGTAGATGTTGCACCCTATGGATATCGATTATTCGGAGGGCCATAAATCTTGGCTCGTTTAAAGTTACGGGAGCCATAACCAGTCAAAAGGTAGGTATCTGTGAGTTCTACAACTATGACAGCTTTCATCCGTCACTGGTTAGTTTCATACCCAAAATATCCTATCCAAACCTCAATCGGGTCAAGGAAGTTTTTTACCCTTCATTGTATCGTCACGTGGATTTTTTCTGTAAAACGGGATCCCCGTTGCTGGTCTATGATTTACCATCGCTGGAGAGTGGGGCACCATGGTACTGCACCGTTTCAAATCCATGCACCCATTTCTAAAGGTCGTACGACACTGTTTCGTCATTTTGGACGGATGTTGCACCTTGCACCGTAGATGTTGCACCTTGTGGATATCTATTCTTTAAAGGGCCATAACTCTTGGCTTTTTAGAGTTACGGGAGCCGTAACCAGTCAAAACGAAGGTATCTGTGAGTTCTACAGCTAGGATGGCTTTCAGCCGTCACTGGTTAGTTTCATACCCACAAAATCCTATCCGAACCTCAAGCGGGTCATGGAAGTTTTTTACCCTTCGTTTTTCCTCACGTGGATTTTTTCTGTAAAACGGGATCCTCGTGGCTGGTCTATGATTTACCATAGCTGGAGAGTGGTGCACCATGGTACTGGACCATTTCAAATCCATGCACCCATTTCTAAAGGTCGTACCGCACTGTTTCGTCATTTTGGACGGATGTTGCACCTTGCACCTTAGATGTTGCATCCTGTGGATATCGATTATTCGGAGGGCCATAACTCTTGGCTCGTTTAGAGTTACGGGAGCCATAACCAGTCACAACGAAGGTATCTGTGAGTTCTACAACTATGACGGCTTTTAGCCATCACTGGTTAGTTTCATACCCAAAAAATCCTATCCGAACCTCAATCGGGTCATGGAAGTTTTTTACCCTTCATTTTTCCTCACGTGGATTTTTCTGTAAAACGGGATCCCCGTGGCTGGTCTATGATTTACCATCGCTGGAGAGTGGTGCACCATGTTACTGCACCATTTCAAATCCATGCACCCATTTCAAATCCATGCACCCATTTCTAAAGGTCGTACGACACTGTTTCGTCATTTTGGACGGATGTTGCACATTGCACCGTAGATGTTGCACCCTGTGGATATCGATTCTTTTGAGGGACATAACTCTTGGCTCGCTTAGAGTTACGGGATCCATAACTAGTCAAAATGAAGGTATTTGTGAGTTCTACAGCTATGACGGCTTTTAGCCGTCACTGGTTAGTTTCATACCCAAAAAATCCTATCCGAACCTCAATCTGTTCATGGAAGTTTTTACTCTTCGTTTTTCCTCACGTGGATTTTTTCTGTAAAACGGGATCCCCGTGGCTGGCTTATGATTTACCATCGCTGGAGAGTGGTGCACCAAGGTACTGCACAGTTTCAAATCCATGCATCCATTTCTAATGGTCGTACCACACTGTTTCGTCATTTTGGACGGATGTTGCACCTTGCACCGTAGATGTTGCACCCTGTGGATATCGATTCTTCGGAGGACCATAACTCTTGGCTAGTTTAGAGTTACGTGAGCCATAACCTGTCAAAACGAAGGTATCTGTGAGTTCTAATGCTATGACGGCTTTCAGCCTTCACTGGTTAGTTTCATACCCAAAAAATCCTATCCGAACCTCAATCGGGTCAAGGAAGTTTTTTACCATTCGTTTTATCGTCACATGGATTTTTTCTGTAAAACGGGATCCCCGTGGCTGGTCTATGATTTACCATCGCTGGAGAGTGGTGCACCATGGTACTGCACCGTTTCAAATCAATGCACCCATTTCTAAAGGTCCTACCGCACTGTTTCGTAATTTTGGAAGGATTTTGCACCTTGCACCGTAGATGTTGCACCCTCTGGATATCGATTCTTCGGAGGGCCATAACTCTTGGCTCGTTTAGAGTTACAGGAGCCATAACCAGTCAAAACGAAGGTATCTGTGAGTTCCACATCTATGACGGCTTTCAGCCGTCACTGGTTAGTTTCATATCCAAAAAATCCTATCCGAACCTCAACCGGGCCATGGAAGTTTTTTAACCTTCGGTTTTCCTCACGTGGATTTTTTATGTAAAACGGGACCCCCGTGGCTGGTCTAAGATTTACCATTGCAGGGGAGTAGTGCACCATGGTACTGCACCGTTTCAAATCCATGCACCCATTTCTAAAGGTCGTACGACACTGTTTCGTCATTTTGGATGGATGTTGCACCTTGCACCGTAGATGTTGCACCCTGTGGATATCGATTATTCGAAGGGCCATAACTCTTGGCTCGTTTAGAGTTACGGGAGCCATAACCTGTCAAAACGAAGATATCTGTAGTTCTACAGCTATGATGGCTTTTAGCCATCACTGGTTATTTTCATACCCAAAAAATCCTATACGAACCTCAATCGGGTCATGGAAGTTTTTTACCCTTCGTTTTACCTCACGTGAATTTTTTCTGTAAAACGGGATTCTAAAGGTTGTACGGCACTGTTTCGTCATTTTGGACGGATGTTGCACCTTGCACCGTAGATGTTGCACCCTGTGGATATCGATTCTTCGGAGGGCCATAACTCTTGGCTCGTTTAGACTTACGGGAGCCATAACCAGTCAAAACGAATGTATCTATGAGTTCTACGGCTATGACAGCTTTCATCCGTCACTTGTTAGTTTCATACCCAAAAAATCCTATACGAACCTCAATCTGGTCAAGGAAGTATTTTACCCTTCATTGTATCGTCACGTGGATTTTTTTTGTAAAACGGGATCCCCGTTGCTGGTCTATGATTTACCATCGCTGAAGAGTGGGGCACCATGGTACTACACCATTTCAAATCCATGCACCCATTTCTAAAGGTCGTACGACACTGTTTCGTCATTTTGGACGGATGTTGCACCTTGCACCGTAGATGTTGCACCCCGTGGATATCGATTCTTTAAAGGGCCATAACTCTTGGCTTGTTTAGAGTTACGGGAACCGTAACTAGTCAAAACGAAGGTATCTGTGAGTTCTACAGCTACGACGGCTTTCAGCCGTCACAGGTTAGTTTCAAACCCACAAAATCCTATCCGAACCTCAAGCGGGTCATGGAAGTTTTTTACCCTTCGTTTTTCCTCACGTGGATTTTTTCTGTAAAACGGGATCTCCGTGGCTGGTCTATGATTTACCATCGCTGGAGAGTGGTGCACCATGGTACTGCACCATTTCAAATCCATGCACCCATTTCTAAAGGTCGTACCGCACTGTTTCGTCATTTTGGACGGATGTTGCACCTTGCACCGTTGTGGCGACCGCCCATGACTCCCGCACCAAAACAAGAGAATAGTGCGCTGAAAGGTGTGCCAGGTAGCCATGGACGATAGTCAGGGTAAAATAAAATCGCAGAATCTCTATCGTAACTCACAGCGCATGGATAAAATACAATAGAGAAATATATAGTGAAGTCTCATAACAGAAAATCATCATATAAGCATCACAATAGTTTTATACAATCATCTCAACAAATCCATACAACAAGACCTCACTACATAACACTCAATCAAATATAGCAGCGGATACCCAGTACATATAGAAAGAAATAATATGCATAGCCTCCTGCTCGTCTTCGTCATCATCAGCGGATCACTCTAAGCACAGCACCTGCCACCTGCTACCTAGTCTGCCCATCCCAACATGGATGAACAGCCCAAGGTAATAAGAGGAGACATAAAACCTTGAGTCAGACAAAGTCTTAGTGAGCAGTAAATTAACAATCAAACATACCAAAAGAGCATAAGGAATAAAAAGGAATAGGAACCAAACCATCCCACTCCACCTCATCTCACAGTGATAGCCCCCAGACACACTAAGGAGAATCAAGCATAACAATATAGACAATTAAGGTAAAGCAATAACCACTCGAGTCAAGGACGATGTTTTCCAAATACAAACCCCCAAGGCCTAAACCAAGATCAGATAAGCACCCAGAAAACACCGCTCTTGAGACCGAATGATAATACAACCAAACATCCATGACTCTGGCTATCACTGTTATCATTGCCTTGATATCACCGTTAGTTGAATGACCACCAGTCAAGGGCTAATGGTAACCCCGGTTCTAAACATAACTCCGCACGTCATCATGACCCGTGCCTAAGCCGAACGCATCAGCCCAGAGTACTAGCACGTCATCGTGACCCGTGCTTGGAACGTCATCGTGACCCGTTCCAACGTATCCTTGCTTTGAGTATGCTAGAACCTTCAACAACGATGAGATCTTAGCCTCCTAGTCATCCTCCTTGGCGACTATTTCCATACTAGCTCAAGCGCCTCTCAAGCTAACCATTATCCACACCAACCCGGACCGCATCACCGAGTTATAACTTTGCACGTCGTCATGACCCGTGCTTGGAACATCGTCATGACCCGTCCCATCACAATATATGTCTTGCCTCATCACATCATAGCAAAGTTCCAGCTCAATCATGCTTTGCCTTCTCGCATCATGGCAAGATCCCATATCCTCGAATCCATTCATATGAGCTTCCACATCCGCTTCATATGCTACAGGCAGCTTCCACCATTCAAGAGCCTTTACACTTAGCTTTTGAATCATCTCGAACCATCTTGTTCCAAATCAACCACTAGCTAACTTGAAACAATCCAAATCAATCATCAATACAAACAATCAAGCATTCAAACAAGATCTAACAGGTGATATCAACAATAATGGCAATTTCGTAAATAAATGAGCAAAAGACCAACATACATGAAATCATGGTTTTTAGCATAGATCTATCAAATCTAAAACATGGGTTTTGTCTCTAATACTTGTTAAACTAATTTGCATAAGTAAACATCTTCAAAAACAATGGATCTAGACTTGGATTTAAGAAATATGCATGAAATCTCTAACTTTAACACTCAAACAAGTCACCAATCCAATATACTCTTTTGGATCCGCGTGAGAGATAACTACCACTCACCAAATCACCAAAACAACCTAAAATGAATCAACTTCAGATCTGGACAGCAAAGACTTGGACTTGATCCGGAGAAATTTCACTTGAAACGGTGAAATCTAGCCTCTTCGGATGAAAATCTTCAACTTTGGCTCTAGATCTTTGATCTTGACCTTCAATCTTCAATGGATGTTAGCACTTGATAGAAGTAGAGAAAGAAGTGAAGAAAATACTGTAGTCGAGTTCCAAAATGGCAGCACTTCGTCGCTTCGAAAACCGGTGCCAAAAAGTGAGCCGAACCCCTCAATTTATAGGCTGGAACCTCCCTAAGTCGTCGCCCCATGAGTCGGTCCCGACTCATCATGAGTCGTCCACGACTCATCTCCTGCCGACTCAACAACCCCAACGACCTATGCCTAGCCGACTCAAGAACCTGCCGACTCAAAGACCTAACGACTCAACATAACACTGCCGCACCTCCTAAGTCGTATGACGACTCAACTATGAGGCCGACTCAACTGCAAACGACTCAAGACCCCTTTGCCGACTCAGCATGAGTCGTTTACGACTCATTACCATGCCGACCTAACCTATCAACGACTCAAGACCTAAACCCCTTAAGCCGCTAACCCATGAGTCGGCCATCACCTAAGTCGGCCAACCCCATCACCTGTTGACCCTATGAGTCGGTCATGACTCATCTTGCTAACCCGTCTAAGTCCTAAGTCGGTCACCAACCCTTAAACCACTGTCTCTTGAGTCGGTCACCACTTAGACCATCAACCCTATGAGTCGGCAACGACTCATCTTGCTAACCCTTAACCCACTAACTCGGCCTAGACCATGAGTCGTTCCCTTCTTGACTCGGTCACATATTAACTCGGCCACACCTACACTCGCTCCTTCTCTAAGTCGTCTAAGCCTATGAGTCGAACCATCCTATGAGTCGGTAACGACTCAAGCCTTAACTCGGCTATGACTCATCCCACTAACTCGTTAACTACTATAAGTCGCTATGCTTCTTAGGTCGCTCACCCCTACTCACGGCCTAACTCCCTAACGACCTAACTCCTTAAGTCGTTCACGACTTAACTTAGCTCACGAGTTAACTTTCTAAACGACTCAGGCTAAAGGCAACACAAACAATACTAACGTCCTGCAAATTCTACGATCCATCGACACGTAAAAATACGGGTCGTTACATTCTCTCCCACTTAGGAATTTCGCCCCCGAAATTCCAAACAAACAACAACAATCAAAGGTATTCCGCATGCCTACTGTCCAAAGCAATCAACAAACCATGCAACCAATTCTAGCCTAGCATGCAGAATTCTAAAACTTAGAACAAGCTACAAATTCATGAGATGTCACGACACTTTAGGGCCATACCTCGAAGAGTCCTGGATGAGCTGCCTTCATCCTCTCTTCCTCCTCCCACGTACAGTCGTTAACATCATCACTCCATTGTACCTTGAGCAACGTAATCGTCTTCCTCCTAAGCTGTTTCGTATCGGTTTCAACAATACGAAGCGGCTTACGAGGTCTCGAAACAACTGGATCAACCTCCAAGTCTTCACAGCTATCAGCAGAAACCACCGTAGTTGGATCATGCACATACTTCCGTAGATAAGATACATGAAAAACATTGTGCACACCCGCCATCCTTTCCGGTAACTCCAATCTATAAGCGAGCTTTCCAATTCGCTCGATAATCGGGAATGGTCCAACAAATCTCGGAGTTAACTTTCCTTTGTTCCCGAATCTAACAACATTCTTCAATGGAGAAACCTTCACAAAAACCATATCACCCACGTCGAATTCCAAATCCTTTCGACGATTATCTGCATAACTTTTCTGACGATCCTGGGCTGCCTTCATTCTTTGTCGAATGATCTCTATACAATCCGAAGTCTGTCGAATCATCTCTGGCCCAAGTATCAGCTTTTCTCCAGTTTCCAACCAACATGTCGGAGAGTTACACGGTCTTCCATATAATGCCTCATATGGTGCCATACCAATACTCGACTGATAACTGTTATTATAAGCAAACTCCACCAAATGAAGGTGATCTTCCCATGATCCTCCGAAGTCCAAAACACATGCCCTAAGAAGATCTTCCAATACTCGGTTGACTCTCTCAGTCTGACCATCCGTTTGAGGGTGATAAGCTGTACTCAAACACAACTTGGTTCCCAAAACTTCCTGGAAGCTCTTCCAAAATCCACTAGTGAACAATGGATCTCGATCGCTTACTATACTCTTCGGAACACCATGGAATCGAACAATCCACTTCACATACAACTCAGCCAACTTCGATGCAGTCCTAGTTGATCGAACAGGAATGAACCTTGCACTCTTGGTCAAACGATCTACAACGACCCAAATCCCTTCATTCCCTGCTCTTGTCCTAGGTAGACCATCGATAAAGTCCATCGACACTTGCTCCCACTTCCATGTAGGAACCTCTAATGGCTGAAGCAATCCACTAGGCTTCTTCTGCTCAGCTTTCACCAACTGGCAATTCATACACTTGGAAATAAAATTTCCAACATCCTTCTTCATACCTTCCCAGTAGTAGGTTCTCTTCATATCCCGATACATCTTATTTCCACCTGGATGAATTGTCAACTTCGAGTGATGACTTTCTCTCAGAACTTCATCTCTCAATCCATCAATATCGGAAACAACCAATCGTCCTTGCTTTCGAAGCCAACCCTCTCGATCGACCTCGAATCCTTTATCCTTCTCCGGGTCCAATCCGGATTCCAAATCACGAATAATCTTGACAAGCTTATCGTCTCGCCTTTGGCTTTCACCAATTCTTTCCACAAGAGTAGGTCTTATCGATAAGTTTGCCAACATCTCAGGTTCCAATTCACATCTAGGCCTGAAATCAAACCCAGCCAAATACTCGAGACTCTTCCATTCCGAAAACATGGCTCCCAATCCTGCATGTCTTCGTTTTATCGTCACGTGGATTTTTTCTGTAAAACGGGATCCCCGTGGCTGGCCTATGATTTACCATCGTTGGAGAGTGGTGCACTACGGTACTGCACCGTTTCAAATCCATGCACCCATTTTTAAAGGTCGTACGGCACTGTTTCGTCATTTTGGATGGATGTTGCACCTTGCAACGTAGATGTTGCACCCTGTGGATATCGATTCTTCGGAGGGCCATAACTCTTGGCTCGTTTAGAGTTACGGGAGCCATAACCTGTCAAAACGAAGGTATCTGTGAGTTCTATAGCTATGATGGATTTCAGCCGTCACTGGTTAGTTTCATATGTAAAAAATCCTATCCGAATCTCAATCGGGTCAAGGAATTTTTTTACCCTTCGTTTTATGGTCACATGGATTTTTCCGTAAAACGGGATACCCGTGGCTGGTCTATGATTTACCATCGCTGGAGAGTGGTGCACCATGGTACTGCACCGTTTCAAATCCATGCATCCATTCTAAAGGTCGTACCGTACTGTTTCGTCATTTTGGACGGATGTTGCACCTTGCACCGTAGATGTTGCACACTGTGGATATCGATTCTTCGGAGGGCCATAACTCTTGGCTCGTTTAGAGTTACGGGAGCCATCACTAGTCAAAACGAAGGCAATCGGGTCATGGTAATTTTTTACCCATCGTTTTTCCTCACGTGGATTTTTTCTGTAAAACGGGATCCCTGTGGTTGGTCTTTGATTTACCATCGCTGGAGAGTGGTGCACTATGGTACTGCACCGTTTCAAATCCATGCACCCATTTCTAATGGTCGTACGGCACTGTTTCGTCATTTTGGACGGTTGTTGCACCTTGCACCGTAGATGTTGCGCCCTGTGGATATCGATTCTTCGGAGGGCCATAACTCTTGGCTCGTTTAGATTTACGGGAGCCATAACCAGTTAAACCGAAGGTATCTGTGAGTTCTATGGCTATGACAGCTTTCAGCCGCCACTGGTTAGTTTCATACCCAAAAAATTCTATCCGAACCTCAATCGGGTCAAGGAAGTTTTTTACCCTTCGTTTTATCGTCACGTGGATTTTTTCTGTAAAACGGGATCCCCGTGGCTGGTCTATGATTTACCATCGCTGGAGAGTGGTGCACCATGGTACTGCTCCGTTTCAAATCCATGCACCCATTTCTAAAGATCTTACGGCACTGTTTCGTCATTTTGGACGGATGTTGCACCTTGCACCGTAGATGTTGCACCCTCTGGATATCGATTCTTCGGAGGGCCATAACTCTTGGCTCGTTTAGAGTTACGAGAGCCATAACCAGTCAAAACAAAGGTATCTGTGAGTTCTACAGCTATGACGGCTTTCAACCGTCATTGGTTAGTTTCATACCCAAAAAATCATATCCGAACCTCAATCGGGTCATGGAAGTTTTTTACCCTTCGTTTTTCCTTATGTGGATTTTTCCTGTAAAACGGGATCCCCGTTGCTGGTCTATGATTTACCATCGCTAGAGAGTGGTACACCATGGTACTGCACCGTTTCAAATCAATGCACCCATTTCTAAAGGTCGTACGACACTGTTTCGTCATTTTGGACGGATGTTGCACCTTGCACCGTAGATGTTGCACCCTATGGATATCAATTCTTCGGAGGGCCATAACTCTTGGATCGTTTAGAGTTACGGGAGCCATAACTAGTCAAAACGAAGGTATCTGTGAGTTCTACCGCTATGACGGCTTTCAGCCATCACTGGTTAGTTCCACATCCAAAAAATCCTATTCGAACCTCAATCGGGTCATGGAAGTTTTTTACCCTTCGTTTTTCATTACGTGGATTTTTTCTGTAAAACGGAATCCCCGTGGCTGGTCTATGATTTACAATCGCTGGAGAGTGGTGCACCACGGTCCTGCACAGTTTCAAATCCATGCACCCATTTCTAAAGGTCGTACGACACTGTTTCGTCATTTTGGATGGATGTTGAACCTTGCACCGTAGATGTTGCACCCTGTGGATATCGATTCTTCGGAGGGACATAACTCTTGGCTCGTTTAGAGTTACGGGAGGCATAACCAGTCAAAACGGAGGTATGTGTGAGTTCTATAGCTATGTCGGCTTTCAGCCGTCACTGGTTAGTTTCATACCCAAAAAATCCTATCCGAACCTCAATTGGGTCATGGAAGTTTTTTATCCTTCGTTTTTCATCACGTGGTTTTTTCTGTAAAACGGGATCCCCGTGGCTGGTCTATGAGTTACCATCGCTGGAGAGTGGTGCACCATGGTCCTACACCGTTTCAAATCCATGCACCCATTTCTAAAGGTCGTACGGCACTGTTTCGTCATTTTGGACGGATGTTGCACCTTGCACCGTAGAAGTTGCACCCTGTGGATATAGATTCTTCGGAGGGCCATAACTCTTGGCTCGTTTAGAGTTACGAGAGCCATAACCTGTCAAAACGAAGGTATCTGTGAGTTCTACAGCTATGACGGCTTTCAGCCGTCACTGGTTAGTTTCGTACCCAAAAAATCCTATCTGAACCTCAATCGGGTCAAGGAAGTTTTTTACCCTTCATTTTATCGTCACGTGGATTTTTTCTGTAAAACGGGATCCGGGTGGCTGGTCTATGATTTACCATCGCTGGAGAGTGGTGCACCATGGTACTGCACCGTTTCAAATCCATGCACCCATTTCCAAAGGTCGTACGACACTATTTCGTCATTTTGGACGGGTGTTGCACCTTGCACCGTAGATGTTGCACCCTGCGGATATCGATTCTTCGAAGGGCCATAACTCTTGGCTTGTTTAGAGTTACGGGAGCCAAAACTAGTCAAAATAAAGGTATTTGTGAGTTCTACAGCTATGAAGGCTTTCAGCCGTCACTGGTTAGTTCCATACCCAAAAAATCCTATCCAAACCTCAATCGGGTCAAGGAAGTTTTTTACCCTTCGTTTTATCGTCACGTGGATTTTTTCCGTAAAACGGGATACCCGTGGCTGGTCTATGATTTACCATCGCTGGAGAGTGGTGCACCATGGTACCGCACCGTTTCAAATCCATGCATCCATTCTAAAGGTCGTACCGCACTGTTTCGTCATTTTGGACGGATGTTGCACCTTGCACCGTAGATGTTGCACACTGTGGATATCGATTCTTCGGAGGGCCATAACTCTTGGCTCGTTTAGAGTTACGGGAGCCATCACTAGTCAAAACGAAGGCAATCGGGTCATGGTAATTTTTTACCCATCGTTTTTCCTCACGTGGATTTTTTCTGTAAAACGGGATCCCTGTGGTTGGTCTATGATTTACCATCGCTAGAGAGTGGTGCACTATGGTACTGCACCGTTTCAAATCCATGCACCCATTTCTAAAGGTCGTACGGCACTGTTTCGTCATTTTGGACGGATGTTGCACCTTGCACCGTAGATGTTGCGCCCTGTGGATATCGATTCTTCGGAGGGCCATAACTCTTGGCTCGTTTAGATTTACGGGAGCCATAATCAGTTAAACCGAAGGTATCTGTGAGTTCTATGGCTATGACAGCTTTCAGCCGTCACTGGTTAGTTTCATACCCAAAAAATTCTATCCGAACCTCAATCGGGTCAAGGAAGTTTTTTACCCTTCGTTTTATCGTCACGTGGATTTTTTCTGTAAAACGGAATCCCCGTGGCTGGTCTATGATTTACCATCGCTGGAGAGTGGTGCACCATGGTACTGCTCCGTTTCAAATCCATGCACCCATTTCTAAAGATCTTATGGCAATGTTTCGTCATTTTGGACGGATGTTGCACCTTGCACCGTAGATGTTGCACCCTCTGGATATCGATTCTTCGGAGGGCCATAACTCTTGGCTTGTTTAGAGTTACGGGAGCCATAACCAGTCAAAACAAAGGAATCTGTGAGTTCTACAGCTATGACGGCTTTCAACCGTCATTGGTTAGTTTCATACCCAAAAAATCATATCCGAACCTCAATCGGGTCATGGAAGTTTTTTACCCTTCGTTTTTCCTTATGTGGATTTTTTCTGTAAAACGGGATCCCCGTTGCTGGTCTATGATTTACCATCGCTAGAGAGTGGTACACCATGGTACTGCACCGTTTCAAATCAATGCACCCATTTCTAAAGGTCGTACGACACTGTTTCGTCATTTTGGACGGATGTTGCACCTTGCACCGTAGATGTTGCACCCTGTGGATATCAATTCTTCGGAGGGCCATAACTCTTGGATCGTTTAGAGTTACGGGAGCCATAACTAGTCAAAACGAAGGTATCTGTGAGTTCTACCGCTATGACGGCTTTCAGCCATCACTGGTTAGTTCCACATCCAAAAAATCCTATCCGAACCTCAATCGGGTCATGGAAGTTTTTTACCCTTCGTTTTTCATTACGTGGATTTTTTCTGTAAAACGGAATCCCCGTGGCTGGTCTATGATTTACCATCGCTGGAGAGTGGTGCACCACGGTCCTGCACAGTTTCAAATCCATGCACCCATTTCTAAAGGTCGTACGACACTGTTTCGTCATTTTGGATGGATGTTGAACCTTGCACCGTAGATGTTGCACCCTGTGGATATCGATTCTTCGGAGGGACATAACTCTTGGCTCGTGTAGAGTTACGGGAGGCATAACCAGTCAAAACGGAGGTATGTGTGAGTTCTATAGCTGTGTCGGCTTTCAGCCGTCACTGGTTAGTTTCATACCCAAAAAATCCTATCCGAACCTCAATTGGGTCATGGAAGTTTTTTATCCTTCGTTTTTCATCACGTGGTTTTTTTCTGTAAAACGGGATCCTCGTGGCTGGTCTATGAGTTACCATCGCTGGAGAGTGGTGCACCATGGTCCTACACCGTTTCAAATCCATGCACCCATTTCTAAAGGTCGTACGGCACTGTTTCGTCATTTTGGACGGATGCTGCACCTTGCACCGTAGAAGTTGCACCCTGTGGATATAGATTCTTCGGAGGGCCATAACTCTTGGCTCGTTTAGAGTTACGAGAGCCATAACCTGTCAAAACGAAGGTATCTGTGAGTTCTACAGCTATGACGGCTTTCAGCCGTCACTGGTTAGTTTCGTACCCAAAAAATCCTATCTGAACCTCAATCGGGTCAAGGAAGTTTTTTACCCTTCATTTTATCGTCACGTGGATTTTTTCTGTAAAAACGGGATCCGGGTGGCTGGTCTATGATTTACCATCGCTGGAGAGTGGTGCACCATGGTACTTCACCGTTTCAAATCCATGCACCCATTTCCAAAGGTCGTACGACACTGTTTCGTCATTTTGGACGGGTGTTGCACCTTGCACCGTAGATGTTGCACCCTGCAGATATCGATTCTTCGAAGGGCCATAACTCTTGGCTTGTTTAGAGTTACGGGAGCCAAAACTAGTCAAAATAAAGGTATCTGTGAGTTCTACAGCTATGATGGCTTTCAGCCGTCACTGGTTAGTTCCATACCCAAAAAATCCTATCCGAACCTCAATCGGGTCAAGGAAGTTTTTTACCCTTCGTTTCATCGTCACGTGGATTTTTTCTGTAAAACGGGATCCCCGTGGCTGGTCTATGATTTACCATCCCTGGAGAGTGGTGCACTACGGTACTGCACCGTTTCAAATCCATGCACCCATTTCTAAAGGTCGTACGGCACTGTTTCGTCATTTTGGACGGATGTTTGATGCAGCAAGGCATATAGGAATTCAGAAGTTAAACCATATTAAATCATGCACGAGTCAAGGAGCTTCGGATTTAACTCGTAAGGCGTACACAAGTTTAAAACATGCATGCTTGATGAGTCGGTCACGAGATAGGGGGAGCATGAGACGGTGCCGATTTAACAAAGCTTGGAGGAGTTCCTGCTTGATGAGTCGTCCACAATTTAAAGTGATGAGTCGTTTCCGGTTTAAGAGTTTACAAGGGGGAGATAACATAGGTCGAGCAAAGTGGGCTTCGGAGATGTGTCGTTTACGACTTAGTATGAGTCGTTCCCGATTCAATGGAACACAGGAAGGAAAGGTGCGAGTTAATGCAGAAAGGATGAGTCGGAACCGAGCTAAGGGGCTACGACCTAAGATGAGTCGGCAAGGAGATAAGCTGAGTATCTTGAGTCGGTCGTGTTGAGACGAGTCATGTATATACTATATGAGTCGGTCTTGTATGAGTCGTATGTCGCGAGTTTTTAAGTCGGTATATAATTGAGTCGTGGGTTGCTGGGTTTGATGAGTCGGTTGCATTTTTTGAGTCGTGTATTGTTGGGGCTGTACATGTGTTGAGTCGTGTGACCCGCTGTGTCTTTAAGTCGTGCCTTGTTGAGTCGGCAGCGACTTATGTTGAGTCGGCCGAGATGAGTCGTATTTGTTGAGCCGGTGCCGACCTAGGAGTTGAGTGTTGTATGTTGTGTTGAGTTGTAATGCCTATAAATAGCGGGTGTGTTGTAAATTTTTGGGTTTTTGATTTTCGAATAAAATTTCTCTTTTGTTAGCTTTGTGCTTTCATACCAATTGGTAGTTGAGTGTAATCTCCTATCTCCTCTTTCGGTTAATCGAGTGCGCTCGATTCAACGATCGAAGAAGCCGATTCACGGAATCTAGTGCGCTAGATCAACGTGCGAAGAATCGTAGATCTTTGAACACGGTATAGTGCGCTATCAACGTGTTTGAGATAGCTAGAGTTCGGTATCTTTGGATCAACGAACTTGGGCATTTTGGTATCTTCAACTCACCGATTGCTACATTTCACCGATTGAAGTTTTGTTTGATTAATCCGCTGCGTCAGTTTGGTATCAGAGCCATACTTAGCCAATCATAGCTAAGTTTGATTCTTGGAGCCAAGTTTTTGAAGTTTGAAGTTGTTCATCGTGTTCATATTGAAGTTGCATCAAGTTTGGAGTGTTTGATCTATTTCATTTTGGATCGAGGAGTTGGACTTTGTTTGGATTTTGACTTGGAGTTTTTGCGCGCCAAGGAGTTTGAATTTGAAGAAGGCCGTGTATACTTGGGAGTAGCCGTGCCTTGTTGATTGCATTGAAGTGTTTGTAGTAGGTGGCCAAGACAAGTGTACCGAGGCAAGTCATAGCGAGTCAAGGTAGAGCCGACCTAACTTGAACCGAGTTAGTGTGAGCCGTGAACATCTATTGCCGATCTAAGGTTGAGCCTAGATTGCTTTATTGTGTGAAATTTTGAAGTATTGTGTTCAATTTGTTGAAGTTTGTGAAGTTTACAACCATGCCACCAAGGAGAGCTAACCGACATCAAAACGTTGAAGCTTTGTATCGTAGAGAAGAAGCCGAGCTTATGGAACAACGTATTAATGAAAAGTTTGATGAAGGCATTGGTAAATTGGAGAGATTGATGACTGATTTGAATCAAAGGAGGAGATCACCAAACTCGAACCATGGAGGAACCCGAGTTTCGCCATTGGTTACGGAAGCGAGGAGGGTATCACCACATTCTTGTAGAGATAGAAGAGAAACATCAATTTCATCACGAAGAGATCATCATGACTATGCACATGAAGAAAGAAGAAGTCATCGAGAATTTGACCATGAAGTATATAGAGATGAAGAGAGACATAGTCAAAGAAGCATGCATGAGAGAAGGGATGATGTTAGTCGAGATCGATGTAGGCGTACCTTTGATTTTGTTGAAGAGGGTGATAGAGCAAGTATTCCTTATAGAGATCGAGACCAAATTCGAAATTCTTACCGTGATGAGGAGGATGATCGTCGTTGGGAGTCGGGTATGAAAATGGAGATTCCGGAGTTTAAAGGCGGGATGGTTGCTGAGGAATTCTTAGATTGGTTGTCTAATGTGGAGGAAATCTTTGATTTCAAGGAGGTGCCGGAGAATCGAAGGGTGAAGTTAGTTGCTACAAGGCTGAGGGGGAGAGCATTGGCATGGTGGCAGCAAACTAAACTTACTCGAGAACGAATGGGGAAGTCAAAGATAGAATCTTGGGAGAAGATGAAAAAGTTGATGAGATCTACTTTCTTACCTTATAATTACCAGTCACTTATGTATCAGAGGTTGCAGAATCTGAGGCAGGGGACAAAGTCTGTTAGTGATTATGCTGATGAATTTTACCAACTCATTGCCAGGAATGATATCATGGAGACAGAAGAGCAGTTAACTGCTAGATTCGTTGGGGGTTTGAGAATGCAGATCCAGGATATGGTTAATATGTTTGATCCTAGATCCGTTGTAGAGGCACATCAGAAAGCGTTAGCTTGGGAGAAACAAGGAAGGCGTGGAGGTGGTGTGTTTACTAATTCCAATAACCAAGCAAGGGGTGTTGGCGGAAGTTCTAATACTCCTAAACCAGTTACCAAGCCAGTGGTGAAGGAGGCTGAGAAGGCAAGGGCTAGCAGTATTTTCAAATGTTATAATTGTCAGGAGTTGGGTCACAAAAGCAACGAATGTCCGAAGCCGAAGAAGAGAACCATGGTTGCAGAGGTTGAAGCAGATGATGGTGAGGAGGCAGAGTATTCAAATGTACCTTATGTTGAGGAGGAAGAAAAAGTGTCGGGTGATGAAGGTTGTAATCTTATGATGAGGAGAAGTTGTTTGACACCTAAGCAAGAGGAGGATTGTAGTTGGCTGAGAAGCAATATTTTTCAATCGACATGTACTATTCTGGGGAAAGTTTGCAAGTTCGTTATTGATGCGGGGAGTTGTGATAATATTATTTCTACAGAGGCAGTTAGGAAGTTGAATTTGAAGACCGAGAAGCATCCTAAACCATACAAGCTAGCATGGTTAAGGAAAGGAGGTGAAGTGAAAGTGTGTCGAAGAGCTTGTGTGAATTTTTCAATCGGAAAGAAGTACAAAGATGAAATCTGGTGTGATGTCGTAGATATGGATGTTTGTCACTTATTGTTGGGCAGACCATGGCAGTTTGATAGAGCAGTTCAGCATGACGGTCGTGCCAACAGTTACAGTTTCATGTTCGAGGGTACTAAAATCACTTTAGTTCCTAAGAGACAGCAGCAGAAGGAGAGCAAGCTAGAAGAGATTGAAGAATTGAAAACTCTGTTGACTTTGAAGGAGTTTGTTAAAGAAGTGGAGGAAGAACCGGAAGTGTTTTTGTTGATTGGGAGAGAGAGTAGTGAAGAAGTTGAGATTCCCGAAGAAGCAAAGCCAGTTTTGGAAGAGTTTGAAGATGTCTTTCCAGAGGAGTTGCCAAAGGAGTTACCACCACTTAGAGACATTCAACATCAGATTGATCTTGTTCCCGGAGCAGTGTTACCACACCGACCACATTACAGAATGAGTCCGAAGGAACATGAGGAGTTACGAAGGCAGGTGGAAGAATTACTTGAACAGGGTCGTATTCAGGAAAGTTTGAGTCCGTGTGCTGTACCTGCATTGTTAGTACCAAAGAAGGACGGAACTTGGAGAATGTGCACTGATAGTAGAGCTTTGAATAAGATCACTGTTCGTTACAGATTTCCTATGCCGAGGTTGGATGATTTGTTGGATCAGTTGAGTGGGGCAACTATATTCTCGAAAATTGATTTGAAGAGTGGTTATCATCAAATTCGTATCAGACCTGGAGACGAATGGAAGACAGCTTTCAAAACTAGAGAGGGGTTGTACGAATGGTTGGTTATGCCATTTGGTTTGTCTAATGCACCTAGTACATTCATGCGGGTGATGAATCAAATTTTTAGACCATTCATTGGAAAGTTCGTCGTGGTGTATTTCGATGATATTTTGATTTATAGCAGGAGTACGGAGGAGCATGTTCTACATCTGAGGGAAGTGTTGCTTATTCTTCGTGAAGAACAATTTTATGCTGCTACAAAGAAATGTGTGTTTATGACACCTACTGTTTTATTCCTGGGTTATGTTGTTTCAGGGAAAGGTATTCAAGTTGACCAGAGCAAAGTTGAAGCAGTCAAGAATTGGCCACAGCCAAAGACAATTACAGAAGTGAGAAGTTTTCATGGGCTAGCGTCATTCTACCGAAGGTTCATACCACACTTCAGTAGCGTGATGGCTCCAGTGACTGATTGCATGAAGGGTAAACAGTTTGTGTGGTCAGAGGAAGCGAGGGTTGCCTTTGAGAAGATTAAGGAATTGTTAACGTCTGCACCAATTCTTGTTCTACCTAATTTTCAGTTATTGTTTGAATTGCATACTGATGCTTCGAAGGTTGGTATTGGAGGAGTTCTGAGCCAGAATGGAAAGCCAGTTGCTTATTTTAGTGAGAAACTGTCAGGGGCAAAGATGAGATACAGTACATATGACGTTGAATTTCATGCTGTTGTTCAGGCTGTTAAGCATTGGAGACATTACTTATTTCAGAAGGAATTTGTTCTTTACACTGATCATGAAGCATTGAAGCATTTACAGGGGCAGGATAAAATTTCAGCAAGACATGCATCGTGGATTGCATATTTACAGCAGTTTACTTTTGTCGTTAAGCACAAATCTGGGGTGACGAATCGAGTAGCTGATGCTTTAAGTAGGAGGAGTCATTTGTTAACGACAATGAAGGTTGAAGTGACCGGGTTTGAAATGTTGCCAGAAATTATTGAAGAAGATCCTTACTTTGTGAAATATGTGGAGAAAGTGAAGGATGGGAGTACCGATGAATTCATGTTGGTTGATGGTTTTCTGTTTAAAGGGAATCGTTTATGCATACCGGACTGTAGTTTGAGGATGAAGATTGTGAAGGAATTACATGAAGAAGGGCATGTGGGCCGTAATCGTACTTTGCAGTTGATTTCACAATCTTATTTTTGGCCATCGATGAGGAAAGAGGTTGAAAGATTCGTGGAGCGATGTCATATTTGCCAAGTTTCAAAAGGAACAGCGACGAATGCAGGATTGTATATGCCATTACCAGTACCATCTAAGCCATGGGTTGATATCAGCATGGATTTCGTTTTGGGTTTGCCGAGAACTCAAAGGGGAAATGATTCGATATTTGTTGTGGTGGACAGGTTTTCGAAGATGGCACATTTTGTTGCTTGCAAGAAGACAGCAGATGCAGTTCGAGTAGCGCAGTTATTTTTCAAGGAGATTTATCGACTTCATGGTTTACCAGAATCTATTGTTTCTGATCGAGATACTCGTTTTCTGAGTCACTTTTGGCTGAGTTTGTGGAAGATGGTGGGAACGAAACTGAAATTTAGTAGTGCTTATCATCCACAAACTGATGGACAGACAGAAGTTGTTAACAGGTCATTGGGGAATTTGTTGCGTTGTCTTGTACAGGATAATTTGAGAAGTTGGGACATGAAGCTATGCCAGGCAGAATTTGCTCATAATCATGCAGTAAATCGTAGCACAGGATTCAGTCCGTTTCAGATTGTTTATTCAAATTTACCCAGGGGGCCGTTGGATTTAGCAGTTGTACCACAGTCAAAGAGAACAGTTAAACGAGCTACTGATTTTGTTGAAGAGCTGAATGAATGTCATAAAATCGTTCAGGAACGATTGGAGAAGTCGAATGAGACGTATAAGAAGTCTGCAGATTTGAAACGTCGAAATGTTGAATTTAACGAAGGTGATTTGGTTTATGCTATATTGACAAAGGATCGTTTTCCAGTGGGTGCTTACAACAAGTTGAAAGCCAGAAAAATTGGTCCAGTGGAAGTTTTGAAGAAAATTAATGAGAATGCTTATCGATTAAAGCTACCAGATGATGTTTATACTTCTGATATTTTTAACGTTAAACATTTAATTCCGTATCATGGGGATGAACATTTTGATGAGAAAGAATTTGCAAATTCGAGGTCGAATTTTTCTCAACCTGGGAAGGATGATGCAGCAAGGCATATAGGAATTCAGAAGTTAAACCATATTAAATCATGCACGAGTCAAGGAGCTTCGGATTTAACTCGTAAGGCGTACACAAGTTTAAAACATGCATGCTTGATGAGTCGGTCACGAGATAGGGGGAGCATGAGACGGTGCCGATTTAACAAAGCTTGGAGGAGTTCCTGCTTGATGAGTCGTCCACAATTTAAAGTGATGAGTCGTTTCCGGTTTAAGAGTTTACAAGGGGGAGATAACATAGGTCGAGCAAAGTGGGCTTCGGAGATGTGTCGTTTACGACTTAGTATGAGTCGTTCCCGATTCAATGGAACACAGGAAGGAAAGGTGCGAGTTAATGCAGAAAGGATGAGTCGGAACCGAGCTAAGGGGCTACGACCTAAGATGAGTCGGCAAGGAGATAAGCTGAGTATCTTGAGTCGGTCGTGTTGAGACGAGTCATGTATATACTATATGAGTCGGTCTTGTATGAGTCGTATGTCGCGAGTTTTTAAGTCGGTATATAATTGAGTCGTGGGTTGCTGGGTTTGATGAGTCGGTTGCATTTTTTGAGTCGTGTATTGTTGGGGCTGTACATGTGTTGAGTCGTGTGACCCGCTGTGTCTTTAAGTCGTGCCTTGTTGAGTCGGCAGCGACTTATGTTGAGTCGGCCGAGATGAGTCGTATTTGTTGAGCCGGTGCCGACCTAGGAGTTGAGTGTTGTATGTTGTGTTGAGTTGTAATGCCTATAAATAGCGGGTGTGTTGTAAATTTTTGGGTTGTTGATTTTGGAATAAAATTTCTCTTTTGTTAGCTTTGTGCTTTCATACCAATTGGTAGTTGAGTGTAATCTCCTATCTCCTCTTTCGGTTAATCGAGTGCGCTCGATTCAACGATCGAAGAAGCCGATTCACGGAATCTAGTGCGCTAGATCAACGTGCGAAGAATCGTAGATCTTTGAACACGGTATAGTGCGCTATCAACGTGTTTGAGATAGCTAGAGTTCGGTATCTTTGGATCAACGAACTTGGGCATTTTGGTATCTTCAACTCACCGATTGCTACATTTCACCGATTGAAGTTTTGTTTGATTAATCCGCTGCGTCAATGTTGCACCTTGCACCGTAGATGTTGCACCCTGTGGATATCGATTCTTCGGAGGGCCATAACTCTTGGGTCGTTTAGAGTTACGGGAGCCATTACCAGTCAAAATGAAGGTATGTGTGAGTTCTACAGCTATGACGGCTGATGTGCACGTAAATGTGCATATTTTTACCACCATATTTATTCTATTTAAATTAAATAAATGATCATATTGGGTATTTTAACTTGTTTTAACCAAAATTCATATTAATTCCAAATTTTCACATATCCATCTTCATATAGGGGCATAACGGTCATTTAAGTGCATATATTTCTTTGAGAAAAATTAATTGAAAATTTGTATATATTTTTGTAGGAAATTGGTCTCAAATAGAAGTGGTTTCATGAAGATATGCATGCACAAAATTAATACAAAGGAATGAAGAAAGAAATAATTCAAAGTGAAGAACATGGAGGACCCCACCTACCCACCTACCTTAATGTACAAATTAAAGGCTAATGCACATGCTTTTGGACTTAATGGTTTCATGTACACTTAATGGGGGATTAAGACATGTTAATGGTTACTTGGCATCCACACTTCCTAAGGGGCATTTTGGGTATTCTCCAAAAATATGAATTAGGGTTTCATACATGTATAAATACCCATATGTTTCATGTAACAAAGTCCCTCCTCTCTTAGTCTCTTTTAGGCCTCCTTCTCTTTAGTTTAGTTTTAGATCAAATAAAAGAAAGCTCTCTTCTCTTTTCCATGGCTACTTAGCCATTTCTCTTTTATGTAATTTTTTTTATGCAATTTCAATACATGTTCTTTTTCTTTTCATGCTTATTTACTTTCATGTTGTAGTGTAGATTTACTTTCATGCAAGTAGAATAGTTTTTTCATTTAATTTTGCTCTCTTTTTCTTTTCTTATTCTTTCATGTTGAAAGCTACATTGGTTGTTTTGATAACAAATATGAGAGGCTAAACCCCTTCAATTTAGGGGTAATGAAGCTCTCTAATCATGTAGCTTTAACTTAACTTGATGTTTATGCTCTCTTTTTGTGCTTAATGAGAATGATTGAAGTGGTTTAATGATGATTGTTTTGCTTTGAATTTGATAGTCTATGTTGATCATATCAAATAGACTATGCTTAAACAAACATAACACAAATTGCCTCTTCATCTAAATATGATTATAGCAAAGAAGTGAATGTTGAAATTGAAATTTGATAGCCTATATTTCTAAACAATAGTTAATAGGCTATGCTTAAAATAGATTTTGCTTTCAACTTTGTTGTCATATTTTATGACATTTAGAAGTGTATTAGTGGTTGTGTTATAGTTTGATGGTTTATGTTGGGCTAATTAATAGCACAAATATATCATACTTATGATAAGCACATCAACTAATTACACTAATGAAAAGAAAAGAGAGATCATAACTTCATTTTGTTGATTTATGTGACCTAGAGAGTGAATTTATCTCTAAATTGTTCTTAAACTCTCACATTTTTTATCAATTTTTCTTTTGCTAGTTTTTGTTAGTTTCTTACATTTTTAGCTAATCACATTCTCGACTTGGGTATAATTTGATTGAATAGAATTTGAAAATCATCAATTCCCTGTGGATCGACCCGTATTCGCCGCGTGCTACATTCGTACACCGTGCGCTTGCGGTTATTTTAATTTTGAAATTCGTTCGACGGTTTTCTAAATCGATAGAATTTCCGTCGACCGAACAAGTTTTTGGCGCCGTTGCCGGGGATTGCTTTGATTTTTGATTTTCTATTCTTCGAATTATTTTCATTTGATTTTTGTGTGTTTTTATTTAGTGTGTTCGATTTTTTATTTTTTTTATTTTTGAAAAAAGAAAAAAAAAAGATATTGGTTGTTTGATTTTTGTGTGCATTTGTTGTTCTAGTTTCATTTGCTCGTTTCTATTATAATAAAAATTAGCACAGTTATTACTTTGCATTTGTGTGTAGTCATTTTGGTGGTTCACTGTTTTCAAGTTGTTCTCTGTTTTCACTTGTTTTGTGCATTGATTCATCATTCAGTTTGCATTGCATTTCACTGTTCATTTGATTATCTGCTCATTATCATTCTCTGTGTTTAGGTGCATTTTGTGTTTCTGGTATCATACTCATTTAGTTCTCTTGCATTGCATTTTTCATCTTTGTTTTCAGATAACTGCAACTTCCATTCTCTATATTAAGAGAAAAAAAGCATTTGCATTTCCTTTCTATTACTGTTTACATCTGCATTCTCTGTCAAACAACACAACAACCACTTCCTCAACCACCAACAAACACTACTCCATCCTCTAACCATCCTCGCTGCCTTTTCATCCCTCAACCATCACTTCTGGCCACTGCACTGTTGCTGTACATCCACCACACATCACCAAAACTTCTACCATCAAACCAACCTGACTATCACTGCCTTTCACCAATCATACCAAACTAGCCCTTCATTGAAGCAACTTTCAAACTGCTCCGCATATCACTTCTCCCTTCCTTCCTGTCTGTTCAATCAAAAAACACAGCAACCAAGTTCGCATTAACCACAACTTCCTCTCAACCAAAAAACCACATCACACATCTTCAATTTCAACAGTTCTGCCTCACAAAAAATAGATAAAAGAAAAAAGAAACAAAATCTGCACCTTTGAATCATCCATAACCTGCCTTATCACCTTCCATTAAAACACCACTCAAACCAACTTCATCAACCCACTTCTGCAACTCCATCCCAACCAGATTCCACCAGCACTGACAACTGACATCGACTGCAGCAAAAATCACCAAATCCAACCTCTACAATCGAGCTTGACCACCAATCTTCCTCCGAGAACCACACAGCACCACAATCAAGCAACAACTACTACTGCAAACTTCACATTTACCATCCACTACCCCATCCTTGTCTACAGAACACCATATCAGTGCTCCACTATCATCAAAAGCCTTCACATTGCCTCTATTTTATACCATACCTACTGCAGCTGTCCTTATCCACCATCCATTGCCACAACCATTTCACCTCCGCAGCTTCAATTGAACTCTGCCTCACCACTTCACAAACTCCATAGACCATTAAACTCTCCACTTGCTCAATTCAACACTTCCCTGACTAGTTCACTCTGCAACAACTGCAATCACCAAACACTACCTCCCTCTGCTTCACTTCAAAATACCACTGACCTCTGCATATTACCACCCAAACATACAGACATCACAACATCACAGCAACTACCACTTCTTCCCATACATTCCGCACTCCAACCACCCACTCATCAAACCAGCAGACCTTCAACCTACAACAACAGCCAGTATAGTCAAAACCACCATCTACTTCCCTACCTTACCTGATTGCCGTCATAGCATGCTATAACATATAGAACATCACACCAATTCACAACTGCCTCGACATCACACTCATCCACCAAAACCGAACTTGCCTGCCACCAGTCACTAACACAGTCACAAAATCCACTTACCTACACTTTGACTACACAATACCCATCCTGATCACCAGAAACAAATCGCCTCTACTTCGAAACCCACCAACCTCGACTGCTACGTCTACAAACTCATCCCAGTTAGTCACCGTGACTTCGATTAGATGACCACAAACCTCCAAGCAACCTTCACGCAACCTCAAAACAGAGTTGCGACCTTCTTTTTTTAAGAATTGAAGTGGAAACGAATTGGGAATTGATTTGAATGTTTCGGTTTCAATTTTAACTGTAGCAGTGAAGTCATTTTTTTTACAGAGATTAATTTGGGAAGTAATTTTGGTTTTATTAGTAGGTGGGCCGGGCCTCAATCATTTGAAGCTTGCTAATTTTCTTTTTATTTTGTTAAGTTAGCTTTTGAGTTTCTCTTGTTAGGGTTCAAATTGTTTAAAGTTTTTTTTTTCTGATTTGCTTGGACCTGCTATTTTTTTTCTTCCACTAATTTTTTTTTTTTTTTTTAAGTAAAACCCTACTTTTAAGTTTCCTTTTCAAAAAAAAAAATTAAAAAAAAAAAAAAATTGTACGTATTCTTGTTATATATTTCAGGTTGCCAAAGCAGAATTTCAGAAGGAAGACAGCTGCCAAAAATATTTGCCTGCTTGCTAATAGTTTTTTTTGTTTTATTTGCCTTGCATTGTATATATCTCTTGTTTTTATTAGTTGCATTGTTGATTGTTTGCATTTGAATTTATATATAAAAAAAAATTCAAAAGAAAAAACAAAAAAAAACAAAAATTATTTGTAGTTGCATTGTTAATACACGTTTAATTTCTGCTTTACCTTTCATCTTAGATTTTGATTAATAATAACGGTTAGAAATCAATAAATTGTATATTAACAATTTGTCTTCTTTGAACAATTTAATTTCTTGGTGTCTAGGCTACGGCAGAGTAATAACCATTTATAAATATTACGGTGATTCGTAAATATTATAGTGGTTGTTCCTCTGAAGGTACTTAAACCTTCGGCTGCATTGCTACGGTGATTCGTGGTGCACCGATAAATCCTGTCCGTTACCTGGCTGAGAACTATCTTGTTTATCTAAGACAATTTGTGATTATACAATTTTGGGTTAATATAGGAGAAATCATTTGTAATTAGACCCTTGCATTCATTTAGTTGCATTAGTCCATGCATATTTAAAAAAAAAAACAAAAAAAAATTCAAAATCCAAAACTAAAAAAATTGTTAATATTTTCAAACTTAGTTTTTTTCCTTTTCTTTTGAAAATTTTCAAATCAAAATTCCAAAAAAAAATTAAAATCAAAAATCCAAAAAAATCTTTTCAAAAACAAAAAAATTGAAATCCAAAAACAAAATAAAAACCAATTTTCCATTTTGAAAAATAAATTCCACTTGTAAATATTATTTTTTATTTTATAAAAAAAAAACAAAAAAAAAATTCTTGAAAATGTCCGAGTTTCCTCCCTCTTACTCACTTGAATTTAGTTGTGAAAATCAATATAATCCATATGAGTTCACTCAAAATTCGTATGGATATTTTAACAATAACTATTGATTAAACAATTCGAATTTTGAACCACAAAATTTTCGAAATGAGGACCAACCTTCAAATCTTGAAAATAGCATTTCATCTTTACTTGAAATCGCTACACAACAAAATCAAATGATAAATAAGTTGTGTAATTCATATTTGTGCAATAACTCGAATCAAAGTTTTCAAAATAATCAAAATTTGAATTCACTTCAAAATTCAAATGATTTCGAGTATAACCCATGCCAATTCAATTTCGAGCTTCAAAATGAATTCCAAAATCAAGACGAAAATGTGAACCAATTTTCAAATAATTTTGGCAATGGGAATAGTTTCAATAACGATACGATTGAAAACTTTGGTTGTCAACAAATTCGAAATGAAAATTTTCAAATTAATAATCATGAATTTGATTTTGTTGACCAAATGGAAGAAGACAACGGGGATTTATTACTTGAGAAATACAAAACTTTTTGTGAAAATCATAATCAAATCCCAACTTCCGAAGAATCAAATCCACCATTTATTGAAATTGACAATTCTTGTTCTCAACAAGTCCAAATCGAAAATTTTCAAGTTAATAATTACAAATTTGACTTTGTTGAGCAAATGAATGAAATTTATGATGATCACACAAATTTGTTGATTAAAACAATGGAAAATTTTCGTGAGAAACAAAATCAAATTTCAATGTGTGACGAGTCAAACGATAATCCATCTTTTACCCAAATCGATGATTTTAAAATGACAACTTTTGAAATTGATAATGACGATCTTAATCAAGTTGTTGAAAATACGGTAATTAAGTTGGATTTCAATTCTTTTGAGGGTGTGGTACCAAATTTAAAATTCGATCTTCCTTTTCACGATTTCGAAAATTTATATACAACAACTTTGAATTTTGAACTTGAGACATGTAATAAAGTTGTTGATAATCCAATAAAGGAAGTGGAATTTAGCGAACACGAATTTTTTGGACTTTTGGATGACGAGTTGTTAAATTTCAACGGGGAAGATTTAAATCACCACTTTGATTTTGAAATCAATACTTTTGAAGAATTTTTCAACGATAAACTTGAATTTCAATCAATTGTTTTATCAACCCCAAAAATCATTGAAAATAAAACAACTCGTTCAATTTTTAATAAAACAAAATTCGTTTTTCCAAATCGACAATCAACTTCGAAATCTTTTACGATTTGGTTTTTCGTGCTTAAGCTGTGTCTCGTATACTCGACGAGACAAATGAATCGGTTTTTGGAAGACCGTTTCATTTACATTTTGACTGTATACTTTCTCATGTCTTGTAAATAATCATCTTTTCATTTTCATTTAAATAAAGGTTATGTTTTTATTTTTCTTCTTCCACTTGGGTTGACTGTGGGGACACAGTCAAAATCAAGTGTGGGGGGAGACTCATCTTCTACTTGATTTTTCAAGATTAATTTTTCATTTTTCTTCCAAAAACTCAAAAAAAAAAATCCCAAAAACAAATTTTCTTTTGATTTATTTTTAAAAGAAACACTATAAGATAAATATATGCTTTTGGTTTATTAAATTGAAATTATTGAAAATTTATTTGTCTTAACAAAAATAAAAATGAAGTTTGTTTAAATAATTGTGGTTTAACTAGTATATAGGAAGATTCATACGTGTTAATTATGAAATACATCCTAATTGACAATCTTTGTTTTAAAAGTGGTGAATTTAAAGTAAAGGATATAACATTTTTTTTGTCTTCTAAGTTAAATGATGCTAAGATGATTTTGTAAAACTCTCTCTCTCTTAAAAAAAAACAAAAAAAAACATCCAAGTATTCACTCTCATTTAAAAGTCCTTACGGTTATGCATGGGTGAATTACTTGAAATCTTTGATTATGTGCTTTCATGCTCATTTAAAAGTCCTCACGGTTATGCATGTATGGAACACATGTAAAAAAATAGAATAGACTTAATAAAAACCACCTACGGTCGATTGGTGTATGCACGAAAGTGTGTGCACTCGCCATGCTCTGTACTCCCCTCGCATAAGCCCGAAAGGCAATGCATGGGTGGTATATCTGGCCTCGGTTTACCTGAGCTAGGTGTGTAATTTTTCTTGCAAATAATGAGAGAGCAAGCAATTGAAATCCTAGCACTATTTTTACTTATTTGATTTGATTTGTTATTGAAAAGAAATGAAAATGCCACTTTTATAAACTTTGATAATCAACTAAGGATCCATTTTATAATTACACTTTGTTATCAACCGAAACAACAAGTTAAACTATTGTCTATTTGTTATGATAACTTGATTTTTGTTGAAAATTTTGACGAGTAATGACATAAATTTTCAAGATAATAACCAAAACCTATATTTAACTTATTTGTGTCAATTTAAAAATAAATCCTTCATTTGTAAATATTTTCAAAATTTTGCATTCATCTTTTTGTAAATAAATCTTGCATTTTGTAAATATTTTCATCATGCATTTGGATTTTGTGGGTAGTATCCGCTGAAAACCCTCACGAGACAACACTCGTCCTACCGGGGACACCCAGAGGTTTAACGGCTTGTTGCATACGCTCAATGCAATCGTGCTCCCTACGAAAACAGATTTATCTTAGTTTTTCTTTATTCGAGGACGAATAAAAAGATAAGTGTGGGGGTATTTGATGTGCACGTAAATGTGCATATTTTTACCACCATATTTATTCTATTTAAATTAAATAAATGATCATATTGGGTATTTTAACTTGTTTTAACCAAAATTCATATTAATTCCAAATTTTCACATATCCATCTTCATATAGGGGCATAACGGTCATTTAAGTGCATATATTTCTTTGAGAAAAATTAATTGAAAATTTGTATATATTTTTGTAGGAAATTGGTCTCAAATAGAAGTGGTTTCATGAAGATATGCATGCACAAAATTAATACAAAGGAATGAAGAAAGAAATAATTCAAAGTGAAGAACATGGAGGACCCCACCTACCCACCTACCTTAATGTACAAATTAAAGGCTAATGCACATGCTTTTGGACTTAATGGTTTCATGTACACTTAATGGGGGATTAAGACATGTTAATGGTTACTTGGCATCCACACTTCCTAAGGGGCATTTTGGGTATTCTCCAAAAATATGAATTAGGGTTTCATACATGTATAAATACCCATATGTTTCATGTAACAAAGTCCCTCCTCTCTTAGTCTCTTTTAGGCCTCCTTCTCTTTAGTTTAGTTTTAGATCAAATAAAAGAAAGCTCTCTTCTCTTTTCCATGGCTACTTAGCCATTTCTCTTTTATGTAATTTTTTTTATGCAATTTCAATACATGTTCTTTTTCTTTTCATGCTTATTTACTTTCATGTTGTAGTGTAGATTTACTTTCATGCAAGTAGAATAGTTTTTTCATTTAATTTTGCTCTCTTTTTCTTTTCTTATTCTTTCATGTTGAAAGCTACATTGGTTGTTTTGATAACAAATATGAGAGGCTAAACCCCTTCAATTTAGGGGTAATGAAGCTCTCTAATCATGTAGCTTTAACTTAACTTGATGTTTATGCTCTCTTTTTGTGCTTAATGAGAATGATTGAAGTGGTTTAATGATGATTGTTTTGCTTTGAATTTGATAGTCTATGTTGATCATATCAAATAGACTATGCTTAAACAAACATAACACAAATTGCCTCTTCATCTAAATATGATTATGGCAAAGAAGTGAATGTTGAAATTGAAATTTGATAGCCTATATTTCTAAACAATAGTTAATAGGCTATGCTTAAAATAGATTTTGCTTTCAACTTTGTTGTCATATTTTATGACATTTAGAAGTGTATTAGTGGTTGTGTTATAGTTTGATGGTTTATGTTGGGCTAATTAATAGCACAAATATATCATACTTATGATAAGCACATCAACTAATTACACTAATGAAAAGAAAAGAGAGATCATAACTTCATTTTGTTGATTTATGTGACCTAGAGAGTGAATTTATCTCTAAATTGTTCTTAAACTCTCACATTTTTTATCAATTTTTCTTTTGCTAGTTTTTGTTAGTTTCTTACAATTTTAGCTAATCACATTCTCGACTTGGGTATAATTTGATTGAATAGAATTTGAAAATCATCAATTCCCTGTGGATCGACCCGTATTCGCCGCGTGCTACATTCGTACACCGTGCGCTTGCGGTTATTTTAATTTTGAAATTCGTTCGACGGTTTTCTAAATCGATAGAATTTCCGTCGACGAACAACGGCTTTCAGCCGTCACTGGTTAGTTTCATACCCATAATATCCTATTCGAACCTCAATCGGGTCATGGTAATTTTTTACCCTTCGTTTTTCCTCACGTGGATTTTTTCTGTAAAACGGGATCCCCGTAGTTGGTCTATGATTTACCATCGCTGGAGAGTAGTGCACCATGGTACTGCACCGTTTAAATCCATGCACCCATTTCTAAAGGTCGTACGACACTGTTTCGCCATTTTGGACGGATGTTGCACCTTGCATTGTAGATGTTGCACCCTGTGAATATCGATTCTTCGGAGGGCGATAACTCTTTGCTCGTTTTGAGTTACGGGAGCCATAACCAGTTAAAACGAAGGTATTTGTGAGTTCTACAGCTATAACGGCTTTTAGCCGTCACTGGTTAGTTTCATACCCAAAAAATCCTATCTGAACCTCAATCGGGTCATGGAAGTTTTTTACCCTTCGTTTTATCGTCACGTGGATTTTTTCTGTAAAACGGGATCCCCGTGGCTGGCCTATGATTTACCATCGCTGGAGAGTGGTGCACTACGTTACTGCACCGTTTCAAATCCATGCACCCATTTTTAAAGGTCGTACGGCACTGTTTCGTCATTTTGGATGGATGTTGCACCTTGCAACATAGATGTTGCACCCTGTGGATATCGATTCTTCGGAGGGCCATAACTGTTGGCTCGTTTAGAGTTACGGGAGCCATAACCTGGCAAAACGAAGGTATCTGTGAGTTCTATAGCTATGATGGCTTTCAGCCGTCACTGGTTAGTTTCATATGTAAAAAATCCTATCCGAACCTCAATCGGGTCATGGAATTTTTTTACCCTTCGTTTTATGGTCACATGGATTTTTCTGTAAAACGGGATCCCCGTGGCCGGTCTATAATTTACCATCGCTGGAGAGTGGTGCACCATGGTACTGCTCCGTTTCAAATCCATGCATCCATTCTAAAGGTCGTACCGCACTGTTTCGTCATTTTGGACGGATGTTGCACCTTGCACCGTAGATGTTGCACACTGTGGATATCGATTCTTCGGAGGGCCATAACTCTTGGCTCGTTTAGAGTTACGGGAGCCATCACTAGTCAAAACGAAGGTATGTGTGAGTTCTATAGCAATGACGGCTTTTAGAAATCACAAGTTAGTTTCATACCCAAAAAATCCTATCCAAATCTCAATCGGGTGATGGTAATTTTTTACCCGTCGTTTTTCCTCACGTGGATTTTTTCTGTAAAACGGGATCCTTGTGGTTGGTCTATGATTTACCATCGCTGGAAAGTGGTGCACTATGGTACTGCACCGTTTCAAATCCATGCACCCATTTCTAAAGGTCGTACGGCACTGTTTCGTCATTTTGGACGGATGTTGCACCTTGCACCGTAGATGTTGCGCCCTGTGGATATCGATTCTTCGGAGGGCCATAACTCTTGGCTCGTTTAGATTTACGGGAGCCATAACTAGTTAAACCGAAGGTATCTGTGAGTTCTATAGCTATGACAGCTTTCAGCCGTCACTGGTTAGTTTCATACCCAAAAAATTCTATCCGAACCTCAATCGGGTCAAGGAAGTTTTTTACCCTTCGTTTTATCGTCACGTGGATTTTTTCTGTAAAACGGGATCCCCGTGGCTGGTCTATGATTTACCATCGCTGGAGAGTGGTGCACCATGGTACTGCACCGTTTCAAATCCATGCACCCATTTCTAAAGATCTTACGGCACTGTTTCGTCATTTTGGACGGATGTTGCACCTTGCACCGTAGATGTTGCACCCTCTGGATATCGATTCTTCGGAGGGCCATAACTCTTGGCTCGTTTAGAGTTACGGGAGCCATAACCAGTCAAAACAAAGGTATCTGTGAGTTCTACAGCTATGACGGCTTTCAGCCGTCATTGGTTAGTTTCATACTCAAAAAATCATATCCGAACCTCAATCGGGTCATGGAAGTTTTTTACCCTTCGTTTTTCCTTACGTGGATTTTTTCTGTAAAACGCGATTCCCGTTGCTGGTCTATGATTTACCATTGCTAGAGAGTGGTACACCATGGTACTGCACCGTTTCAAATCAATGCACCCATTTCTAAAGGTCGTACGGCACTGTTTCGTCATTTTGGACGGATGTTGCACCTTGCACCGTAGATGTTGCACCCTGTGGATATCAATTCTTCGGAGGGCCATAACTCTTGGATCGTTTAGAGTTACGGGAGCCATAACTAGTCAAAACGAAGGTATCTGTGAGTTCCACCGCTATGACGGCTTTCAGCCAGCACTGGTTAGTTTCACATCCAAAAAATCCTATCCGAACCTCAATCGGGTCATGGAAGTTTTTTACCCTTCGTTTTTCCTTACGTGGATTTTTTCTGTAAAATGGAATCCCCGTGGCTGGTCTATGATTTACCATCGCTGGAGAGTGGTGCACCACGGTTGTGACGACCGCCCATGACTCCCGCACCAAAACAAGGAAATAGTGCGCTGAAAGGCGTGCCAGGTAGCCATGGACAATAGTCAGGGTAAAATAAAAACAGAAACTCTATCGCATAACTCACAGCGCATGGATAAAATACAATAGAGAAATATATATAGTGAAGCTTCATAGCAGAAAATCATCATATAAGCATCATAGTAGTTTGATACAATCATCCAAACAAATCCATACATCAAAGCCTCACTACATAGCACTCAGAATATACAAACAGCGGAACACCCAGTACATATAGTAAGAAACTAATATGCAAAGCCTCCTGCTCGTCTTCGTCACCATCAGCGTTGATCTCTAAGAACAACACATGTCACCTGCTACCTAGTCTGCCCATCCCAACATGGATGAACAGCCCAAGGTAATAAGAGGAGACATAAAACCTTGAGTCAGACAAAGTCTTAGTGAGCAGTAAATTAACTATCAAACATACCAAAAGAGCATAAGGGATAAAAGGAATAGGAACCAAACCATCCCACTCCACCTCTTTCTACAGTGATAGCCCCAGACACACACTAAGGAGAAGCAAGCATAACATAGCAGATAATTAAGGTAAAGCAATAATCACTCGAGTCAAGGGCGATGCTTTCCAAATACAAACCCCCAAGGCCTAAACCAAGATCAGATAAGCACCCAGAAAACACTGCTCTTGAGACCGAATGATAATACAACTAAACATCCATGACTCTGGCTATCACTGTTATCTTTGCCTTGATTTCACCGTTAATTGAATGACCATCCGTCAAGGGCTAATGGTAACCCCGGTTCTAGACATAACTCCACACACTGCCTTGTGCCTAGGACTTATCTACTTTGCCCAGAGTACTCGACTACCTACCTGTAGTCTTTTGGGTGTCCCGGCTACCTACCTGTAGTCGTTATGGGCGCCCCATGTACTCTTGCTTTTGAGCATGCTAGAACCTTCAACAACGATGAGATCCAAGCCTCCTAGCCATCCTTCTCGACGACTATCCTCATACTAGCTCAAGCTACCTCTCGAGCAATCCATTATCAACCAACTCGAACCATCCCTCGAGTTATCAACATGCTTGGAATGATCCCTGCCTGCATTACACCAAGTCTACATCACATCATACTTCGCTTTATCACACCATAGCAAAGTCTCAACTCAACAACATGGTTTGCCTCATCGCATCATGGCAAAGTTCCACCTCAACATCATCCAATCCATACATATGAGCTTCAACATCCGCTACATATGTCTCAAACAGCTTTCATCATTCAAGAGCCTTCCCACTTAGCTTTCGAATCACCTTCAATCATCTTGTTCCAAATCAACTACTAGCTAACTTGGAAACAATCAAATCAATCATACATTCCAAGCAATCAATCATTCAAACAAGATCTAATAAGCAATATTAAACATAATGGCAATTTCGTAAATAAATGAGCATAAGTCCAACATGCATGATTCATAGGTTTTTAGCATAGATCTATCAAATATAAAACATGGGTTTTGTCTCTAATACTTGTTAAATGAACTTGCATAAGTAACATCTTCATAAGTAATGGATCTACACTTGGATCTAAGGAAAAATGCATAAAAATCACTATCTACAACACTCCAACAAACCACCAAACCAATATACTCCTTTGGATCCGCGTGAGAGATAACCACCACTCACCAAATCACCCAAACACTTCACAAACTATCAACTACAGATCTGGACAGCGAAGATCAAGGCTTGATCCGGCAATATTTCGCTTCAATCGATGAAATCTAGCTTCGTTGGATAAAGATCTTCAACTTTGGCTCTTGGATCTTCGATCTCGATCTTCGATCTTGGATGGATGTTAGAATTAGATTGGAATGGAGAAAAGAAGATGAAGAAATGTTGTAGTCGAGTTCCCAAAATGGCAGCACTTCGTCGCTTCAAAAACCGGTGCCAAAAAGTGAGCCAAACCCCTCTATTTATAGGCTGAAACCACTATGAGTCGTCGCCCCTTAGGTCGGTCACGTCCTATCTATGAGTCATTGCCGACTCATCAGCCCCTACGACCTACGTCCTAACCAACACAACATACTACCGACCTACGACTCAACTCTAACACGGCCCAGCCTTATACGGCTTATAACACCCACGACCTAACTCACTGCCGACCCAAACGACTTAGCCTTATGGCCGACCTAAGCCCTAGCCGACTCAACTGCATACGACTCAACAGCCTCTGCCGACTCAACACCCACCGACTCAACTCCTTGCCGACCTTAAATTCAAACCCAATGGCATACGACCTTACAAGCTACGACTCAACCAAGCGCGCGACCTAATCCACACGCGATATAACGACCTATCCCCTTGGGTCGGTCAAAACCTTAAGTCGTTACACCCTTAACTCGTTAACTCCTTAACTCGGCAAACCCTATGAGTCGTAACTCGTTGACTCGGCCACACTTCTTATCTCACTACCCTCTTAGGTCGGTCACCCCTATGAGTCGGTCAACCCCTTAACTCGGCCACATACTAACTTGACCATACCTAAGTCGCTGCCTCTATGAGTCGGTTACCATATGAGTCGCTGCCTACCTTAACTCGGTCCAAACTCAACCCTCAACATGTTGACTCGTTAACGACTCAAAACTTGATAACTCAAACTCATCACTAAACACACGAGTTAACTTTCTAAACGACTCAGGCTAGAGACAACATAAACAGTACTAATGACCTGTAAATTCTACGATTTATCGACACGTAAAATACGGGTCGTTACATTCTCTCCCCCTTAGGAATTTCGCCCCCGAAATCCCAAGCAAACAACAGCAATCAAAGATATTCCGCATGCCTACCATCCATAGCAATCAACAAACCATGTATCCAATTCTAGCCTAGCATGCAGAATTCTAAGACTTAGAACAAGCTACAAATTCATGAGATGTCACGACACTTTAGGGCCATACCTTGAAGAGTCCGGGATGAGCTGCCTTCATCCTCTCTTCCTCCTCCCATGTACAGTCGTTAACATCATCACTCCATTGTATCTTGAGCAACGTGATCGTCTTCTTCCTAAGCCGTTTTGTATCGGTTTCAACAATACGAAGCGGCTTACGAGGTCTCGAAACAACTAGATCAACCTCTAAGTCTTCACAGCTATCAGCAGATACCACAGTAGTTGGATCATGCACGTACTTCCGTAGATAAGATACATGAAAAACATTGTGCACACCCGCCATCTTTTCCGGTAACTCCAATCTATAAGCGAGCTTTCCAATTCGCTCGATAATCGGGAATGGTCCAACAAATCTCGGATTTAACTTTCCTTTGTTCCCGAATCTTATAACACTCTTCAGAGGAGAAATCTTCACAAAAACCATATCTCCTACGTCGAATTCCAAATCCTTACGACGATTATCTGCATAACTTTTCTGACAATCTTGGGCTGCCTTCATTCGTTGTCAAATGATCTCTACACAATCCGAAGTCTGTCGAATCATCTCTGGCCCAAGTATCAACTTTTCTCCGGTTTCCAACCAACATGTCGGAGAGTTACACGGTCTTCCATATAATGCCTCATATGGTGCCATTCCAATACTCGACTGATAACTGTTATTATATGCAAATTCCACCAAATGAAGATGATCTTCCCATGATCCTCCGAAGTCCAAGACACATGCTCTCAAGAGATCTTCCAAAACTCGGTTGACTCTCTCAGTCTGACCATCTGTTTGAGGGTGATAAGCTGTACTCAAACATAACTTGGTTCCCAAAACTTCCTGGAAGCTCTTCCAAAATCCACTAGTGAACAAAGGGTCTCGATCGCTCACTATACTCTTCGGAATACCATGGAATCGAACTATCCACTTCACATAAAGCTCAGCCAATTTCGATGCAGTCCTAGTTGATCGAACAGGAATGAACCTTGCACTCTTGGTCAAACGATCTACTATGACCCAAATCCCTTCATTTCCTGCTCTTGTCCTAGGTAGACCATCGATAAAATCCATCGACACTTGCTCCCACTTCCATGTAGGAACTTCTAATGGCTGAAGCAATCCACTGGGCTTCTTCTGCTCAGCTTTCACCAACTGGCAGTTCATACAATTGGAAATAAAACTTCCAACATCTTTCTTCATACCTTCCCAGTAGTAGGTCCTCTTCATATCCCGATACATCTTATTACCACCTGGATGAATCGTCAACTTCGAGTGATGACTTTCCCTCAGAACTTCATCTCTCAATCCTTCTATATCGGGAACAACCAACCGTCCTTGCTTTCGAAGCCAACCCTCTCGATCGACCTCGAATCCCTTATCCTTCTCCGGATCTAATCCGGATTCCAAATCACAGATAATCTTGACAAGCTTATCATCTCTCTTTTGGCTCTCGCCAATCCTTTCCACAAGAGTAGGTCTTATCGATAAGTTTGCCAACATCTCAGGTTCCAATTCACATCTTGGCCTGAAATCAAACTCAGCTAAATACTCAAGACTCTTCCATTCCGAAAACATGGCTCCTAATCCTGCATGTCTTCGACTTAATGCATCAGCCACTGCGTTACCTTTTCCCGGAGTATAGGCTATATCAAAATCATATGATGCTAAAAACTCTAGCCACCGTTGCTGTCGAAGATTCAAATCCTTTTGGGAGAACAGATACTTCAACGACTTATGATCTGTAAACAACTCAAATCTAACTCCCAATAGATAATGTCTCCACATCTTCAAAGCAAACACAATCGCTGCCAACTCCAAATCTTGAGTCGGGTAATTCCTTTCATGCGGCTTCAGTTGTCGACTTGCATACGCAACAACTTTATCCTTCTGCATTAGCACTGCTCCAAGTCCAGTGCCACATGCATCGGTGTAAACCACCATCTCATCATTCCCACTTGGAATAGTCAAAACAGGAGCACTCGTCAGTCGCTCTTTCAGGATTACGAAAGCTTGCTCACACTTATCATCCCATCTGAACACTTGGTTCTTTTTCATCAATCCTGTTAATGGTGCAGCTATCTTGGAAAAGTCTTTGATAAACCGACGATAATATCCTGCTAATCCAAGAAAACTTCTCACATCGGATGCATTCTTAGGTCTAACCCAATCCTGGATTGCTGCCACCTTAGCGGGATCAACCGCTATTCCATTTCCAAAGATAACATGGCCTAAGAACCTCACTTCACTCTTCCAGAAGTGACACTTCGAAAACATAGCCTTCAGCTGATGTTTCCGTAAGATTTCCAAAACAATCCGCAAGTGCGTCTTGTGCTCTTCCTTAGTTCTGGAATAAACCAAAATATCATCCACGAACACAAGCACGAACTTATTCAACTGATCTCTGAACACTCGATTCATAAGATCCACAAAATATGCTGGTGCATTGGTCAATCCAAATGGCATTAACAGCCACTAATAAAACCCGGATGGTGTCCTAAAAGCAGTCTTCGGCACACTATCCTTAGCCACTCTCAACTGGTGAAATCCCGTTGCCAAATCCATCTGAGAAAACACCTTAGCCTCGTGAAGCTGATCAAACAAGTCATCTATTCTCGGCAATGGATACTTGTTCTTCTTAGTCACCTTATTCAACTCACGATAATCGACACACAACCTCAACGATCCATCCGCTTTGGTTGCGAACACAACTGGTGCACCCCATTCGGACACACTACGCCGAATAAATCCTTTCCGTAAAAGGTCATCAACTTGCACCTTCATCTCTTGCTGCTCCCTCGGTGCCATCCGCCTAAGAGGCATCACAACAGGTCTGGCTCCCTCAACTAGATCGATACGAAACTCGATCTCCCAATGAGGCGGCAACCCTTTGACTTCGTCAAAGACATCCTCAAATCCATTCACAATAGGCACTGATGACAGTCCATCCCGTGGAACAACCAGCGAATACATGAAGCTCATGAAGACGCCTTCCTCATGCTTACATCGTATCACTACCTTTCGCCCTTCCACATTCCCGACTGTCACCTCCAGCCTCTCACAATCAATCCTAGCCGCATACTTCCTAAGCCAGTCCATACCCAAAATAATTCCGAACCCCGCAAAGTTCAGAACAAAGCAATCACAAACAAACGAGCAATCATGACTCGACACAACTAGACCACGGCATATCATACACAAACATGACGAACCCCCAACTGGATTAGTCACAACCAATGGCCTGTCAACAATATCCGGTTCCAAACCTAACCGGCCTACCAAATCATCACAAACAAAAGAATGCGACGCTCCAGTATCAAACAACACTCTAACTGGAACACCACAAATAGAAAGAGTACCTTGAACCACCACACTCTTCCCCTTCTCTTCAGCTGTAGGAGCTTTTGAAGATGACGGCACAGCTCCCAAAGCATAAGCTTGCACAATCTGCCTATCTTTCCTCGGCTCTGGGCAATCCTTCTTGATATGTCCCAGCTTATCACAGTTGTAACACTTTCCCAGCACCTTGGGATTCTTACAATCTTTGTAAAGATGGCCCTTCTGCTGGCAGTTATAGCAAGTCACTTCGCTCTTCGGCTTCTTCTGGCCATCCTTTCCCTTCTGTTGCTGCTGCTTCCTCTTCTTGTTTCCATTCTGCTGGGGTTTAGATCCTTCCTTGGTTACAGCAACAACAGAACTTTCCCTAGGAAACAGACTCTCACGCCTAAGAGCTTTCTCCACAAGATTTTCAAATGGATCATCCAAATGATCCACTAACTGCCTCCCAAGATAAGCATCCAGACCAGTCACAAACTTTTCATTCTTCTGATAGGGAGAATCAATGTACGATCTGGCATACTTGGACAAAGCTTCAAACTCTGAAATATACTCAAGTACAGGCCTCCCACCTTGCTTGAGCTCCACAAACCTCTTAAACAAGACAGATTTCTGAGCCGTAGAGATGAACTTAGCTTCAAATCTAACTTGGAATTGCTCCCAAGTAATCTCTTCTTCTGGTGTATCTATGGTGATAGAGTTCCACCAAACATCAGCTCTTCCCTGAAGCTGTCTCGATGCAAGCTTCCTCTTGGTTGCATCCTCAATCCCCAAGTCACCAAAGATCCTTCGGCAAGCACCAATCCATCTCTGCACTTCAATAGTCGACTCCGTCCCCAAGAAAGCTTTTCCTCCAAGAGAAGTATAATCCTTACAAAGCTTAGCAAAATCCACCGATCTTGGAGCTTAGACTTGAACTCCCACATCCACTGATGATCCTGAAGCTGGTACCCTCCTCATGATCGAAGTCATCATGGCCTCAAACATAGGAGCATAATCAACAGCTTCCCTAGCAGCACGGCTATCCCTCGCAGCTTGTCTCTCACTTCGACTCATCCTTAATATCTGTAAAAAGAATGATTAGAACACCTCAAGAAACAACTGCATAAGGAGTTCAAATCCTTCTAAACTACTATATTATAAATAGTAATCATCCATCATAATACAATTACGTCTCTCATACGTAGTTACATCAGCGAGCGTTGGCTAAAATCGATTAACCAAAGCTCTGATACCAAATGTGACGACCGCCCATGACTCCCGCACCAAAACAAGGAAATAGTGCGCTGAAAGGCGTGCCAGGTAGCCATGGACAATAGTCAGGGTAAAATAAAAATAGAAACTCTATCGCATAACTCACAGCGCATGGATAACATACAATAGAGAAATATATATAGTGAAGCTTCATAGCAGAAAATCATCATATAAGCATCATAGTAGTTTGATACAATCATCCAAACAAATCCATACATCAAAGCCTCACTACATAGCACTCAGAATATACAAACAGCGGAACACCCAGTACATATAGTAAGAAACTAATATGCAAAGCCTCCTGCTCGTCTTCGTCACCATCAGCGTAGATCTCTAAGAACAGCACCTGTCACCTGCTACCTAGTCTGCCCATCCCAACATGGATGAACAGCCCAAGGTAATAAGAGGAGACATAAAACCTTGAGTCAGACAAAGTCTTAGTGAGCAGTAAATTAACTATCAAACATACCAAAAGAGCATAAGGGATAAAAGGAATAGGAACCAAACCATCCCACTCCACCTCTTTCTACAGTGATAGCCCCCAGACACACACTAAGGAGAAGCAAGCATAACATTGCAGATAATTAAGGTAAAGCAATAATCACTCGAGTCAAGGGCGATGCTTTCCAAATACAAACCCCCAAGGCCTAAACCAAGATCAGATAAGCACCCAGAAAACACCGCTCTTGAGACCGAATGATAATACAACCAAACATCCATGACTCTGGCTATCACTGTTATCTTTGCCTTGATTTCACCGTTAATTGAATGACCATCCGTCAAGGGCTAATGGTAACCCCGGTTCTAGACATAACTCCACACACTGCCTTGTGCCTAGGACTTATCTACTTTGCCCAGAGTACTCGACTACCTACCTGTAGTCTTTTGGGTGTCCCGACTACCTACCTGTAGTCGTTATGGGCGCCCCATGTACTCTTGCTCTTGAGCATGCTAGAACCTTCAACAACGATGAGATCCAAGCCTCCTAGCCATCCTTCTCGACGACTATCCTCATACTAGCTCAAGCTACCTCTCGAGCAATCCATTATCAACCAACTCGAACCATCCCTCGAGTTATCAACATGCTTGGAATGATCCCTACCTGGATTACGCCAAGTCTACATCACATCATACTTCGCTTTATCACACCATAGCAAAGTATCAACTCAACAACATGGTTTGCCTCATCGCATCATGGCAAAGTTCCACCTCAACATCATCCAATCCATACATATGAGCTTCAACATCCGCTACATATGTCTCAAGCAGCTTTCATCATTCAAGAGCCTTCCCACTTAGCTTTCGAATCACCTTCAATCATCTTGTTCCAAATCAACTACTAGCTAACTTGGAAACAATCAAATCAATCATACATTCCAAGCAATCAATCATTCAAACAAGATCTAATAAGCAATATTAACCATAATGGCAATTTCGTAAATAAATGAGCATAAGTCCAACATGCATGATTCATAGGTTTTTAGCATAGATCTATCAAATATAAAACATGGGTTTTGTCTCTAATACTTGTTAAATGAACTTGCATAAGTAACATCTTCATAAGTCATGGATCTACACTTGGATCTAAGGAAAAATGCATAAAAATCACTATCTACAACACTCCAACAAACCACCAAACCAATATACTCCTTTGGATCCGCGTGAGAGATAACCACCACTCACCAAATCACCCAAACACTTCACAAACTATCAACTACAGATCTGGACAGCGAAGATCAAGGCTTGATCCGGCAATATTTCGCTTCAATCGATGAAATCTAGCTTCGTTGGATGAAGATCTTCAACTTTGGCTCTTGGATCTTCGATCTCGATCTTCGATCTTGGATGGATGTTAGAATTAGATTGGAATGGAGAAAAGAAGATGAAGAAATGTTGTAGTCGAGTTCCCAAAATGGCAGCACTTCGTCGCTTCAAAAACCGGTGCCAAAAAGTGAGCCAAACCCCTCTATTTATAGGCTGAAACCACTATGAGTCGTCGCCCCTTAGGTCGGTCACGACCTATCTATGAGTCGTTGCCGACTCATCAGCCCCTACGACCTACGTCCTAACCAACACAACATACTACCGACCTACGACTCAACTCTAACACGGCCAAGCCTTATACGGCTTATAACACCCACGACCTAACTCACTGCCGACCCAAACGACTTAGCCTTATGGCCGACCTAAGCCCTAGCCGACTCAACTGCATACGACTCAACAGCCTCTGCCGACTCAACACCCACCGACTCAACTCCTTGCCGACCTTAAATTCAAACCCAATGGCATACGACCTTACAAGCTACGACTCAACCAAGCGCGCAACCTAATCCACACGCGATATAACGACCTATCCCCTTGGGTCGGTCAAAACCTTAAGTCGTTACACCCTTAACTCGTTAACTCCTTAACTCGGCAAACCCTATGAGTCGTAACTCGTTGACTCGGCCACACTTCTTATCTCACTACCCTCTTAGGTCGGTCACCCTTATGAGTCGGTCAACCCCTTAACTCGGCCACAAACTAACTCGACCATACCTAAGTCGCTGCCTCTATGAGTCGGTTACCATATGAGTCGCTGCCTACCTTAACTCGGTCCAAACTCAACCCTCAACATGTTGACTCGTTAACGACTCAAAACTTGATAACTCAAACTCGTCACTAAACACACGAGTTAACTTTCTAAACGACTCAGGCTAGAGACAACATAAACAATACTAATGACCTGTAAATTCTACGATTTATCGACACATAAAATACGGGTCGTTACAACGGTCCTGCACAGTTTCAAATCCATGCACCCATTTCTAAAGGTCGTACGACACTGTTTCGTCATTTTGGACGGATGTTGAACCTAGCACCGTAGATGTTGCACCCTGTGGATATCGATTCTTCGGAGGGACATAACTTTTGGCTCGTTTAGAGTTACGGGAGCCATAACCAGTCAAAACGGAGGTATATGTGAGTTCTATAGCTATGTCGGCTTTCAGCCGTCACTGGTTAGTTTCATACCCAAAAAATCCTATCCGAACCTCAATTGGGTCATGGAAGTTTTTTATCCTTCGTTTTTCATCACGTGGATTTTTTCTGTAAAACGGGATCCCCGAGGCTGGTCTATGAGTTACCATCGCTGGAGAGTGGTGCACCATGGTCCTACACAGTTTCAAATCCATGCACCCATTTCTAAAGGTCGTACGACACTGTTTCGTCATTTTGGACGGATGTTGCACCTTGCACTGTAGAAGTTGCACCCTGTGGATATCGATTCTTCGGAGGGCCATAACTCTTGGCTCGTTTAGAGTTACGAGAGCCATAACCTGTCAAAACGAAGGTATCTGTGAGTTCTACAGCTATGACGGCTTTCAGCCGTCACTGGTTAGTTTCATACCCAAAAAATCCTATCCGAACCTCAATCGGGTCAAGGAAGTTTTTTACCCTTCGTTTTATCGTCACGTGGATTTTTTCTGTAAAACGGGATCCCCGTGGCTGGTCTATGATTTACCATCGCTGGAGAGTGGTGCACCACAGTACTGCACCGTTTCAAATCCATGCACCCATTTCTAAAGGTCGTACGGCACTGTTTCGTCATTTTGGACGGATGTTGCACCTTGCACCGTAGATGTTGCACCCTGTGGATATCGATTCTTCGGAGGGCCATAACTCTTGGCTCGTTTAGAGTTACGGGAGCCAAAACTAGTCAAAACAAAGGTATCTGTGAGTTCTACAGCTATGACGGCTTTCAGCCGTCACTGGTTAGTTCCATACCCAAAAAATCATATCCGAACCTCAATCGGGTCAAGGAAGTTTTTTGCCCTTCGTTTTATCGTCACATGGATTTTTTCTATAAAACGGGATCCCCGTGGCTGGTCTATGATTTACCATCGCTGGAGAGTGGTGCACTACGGTAATGCACCGTTTCAAATCCATGCACCCATTTCTAAAGGTCGTACGGCACTGTTTCGTCATTTTGGACGGATGTTGCAGCTTGCACCGTAGATGTTGCACCCTGTGGATATCGATTCTTCGGAGGGCCATAACTCTTGGGTCGTTTAGAGTTACGGGAGCCATAACCAGTCAAAACGAAGGTATGAGTGAGTTCTACAGCTATGACGGCTTTCGGCCGTCACTGGTTAGTTTCATACACAAAATATCCTATCCGAACCTTAATCGGGTCAGGGAATTTTTTTACCCTTCGTTTTTCCTCACGTGGAATTTTTCTGTAAAACGGGATCCCCGTGGCTGGTCTATGAGTTACCATCGCCGGAGAGTGGTGCACCATGGTACTGCACCGTTTCAAATCCATGCACCCATTTCTAAAGGTCGTACGGCACTGTTTCGTCATTTTGGACGGATGTTGCACATTGCACCGTAGATGTTGCACACTGTGGATATCGATTCTTCGGAGGGCCATAACTCTTGGCTCGTTTAAAGTTACAGGGAGCCATAACCTGTCAAAACGAAGGTATCTGTGAGTTCTATAGCTATGACGGCTTTCAGCCGTCACTGGTTAGTTTCATACCCAAAAAATCCTATCCGAACCTCAATCGGGTCAAGGAAGTTTTTTACCCTTTGTTTTATTGTCACGTGGATTTTTTCTGTTAAACGGGAACCCCGTGGCTGGTCTTTGATTTACGGTCCCTGGAGAGCGGTGAACCATGGTACTGCATCGTTTCAAATCAATGCACCCATTTCTAAAGGTTGTACGACACTGTTTCGTCATTTTGGACGGATGTTGCACCTTGCACCGTAGATGTTGCACCCTGTGGATATCGATTCTTCGGAGGGCCATAACTCTTGGCTCGTTTTGAGTTATGGGAGCCATAACCTGTCAAAACGAAGGTATTTGTGAGTTCTATAGCTATGACCGCTTTCAGCCGTCACTGGTTATTTTCATACCCAAAAAATCCTATCCGAACCTCAATCGGGTCGAGGAAGTTTTTTACACTTCGTTTTATCGTCACGTGGATTTTTTCTGTAAAACGGGAAACCCGTGGCTGGTCTATGATTTACCATCGCTGGAGAGTGGTGCACCATGGTACAACACCGTTTCAAATCCATGCACCCATTTCTAAAGGACGTACCGCACTGTTTCGTCATTTTGGACGGATGTTGCATCTTGCACCGTAGATGTTGCACCCTGTGGATATCGATTCTTCGGAGGCCATAACTCTTGGCTCTTTTAGAGTTACGGGAGCCATAACCAGTTAAAACGAAGGTATCTATGAGTTCTACAGCTATGACCGCTTTCAGCCGTCACTGGTTAGTTTCATAGCCAAAAAATCCTATCCGAACCTCAATCGGGTCAAGGAAGTTTTTTACCCTTCGTTTTATCGTCACGTGGATTTTTTCTGTAAAATGGGATCCACGTGGCTGGTCTATGATTTACCATAGCTGGAGAGTGGTGCACCATGGTACTGCACCATTTCAAATCCATGCACCCATTTCTAAAGATCTTACGGCACTGTTTCGTCATTTTGGACGGATGTTGCACCTTGCACCGTAGACGTTGCACCCTGTGGATATCGATTCTTCGGAGGGCCATAACTCTTGGCTCGTTTAGATTTACAGGAGCCGTAACCAGTCAAAACGAAGGTATTTGTGAGTTCTACAGCTATGACGGCTTTCAGCCGTCACTGGTTAGATTCATACCCAAAAAATCATATCCGAACCTCTATCGGGTCATGGAAGTTTTTTACCCTTCGTTTTTCCTAACGTGGATTTTTTTTGTAGAACAGGATCCCCGTTGCTGGTCTATGATTTACCATCGCTAGAGAGTGGTACACCATGGTACTGCACCGTTTCAAATCAATGCACCCATTTCTAAAGGTCGTACGACACTGTTTCGTCATTTTGGACGGATGTTGCACCTTGCACCGTAGATGTTGCACCCTGTGGATATCAATTCTTCGGAGGGCCATAACTCTTGGCTCGTTTTGAGTTACGGGAGCCATAACTAGTGAAAACGAAGGTATCTGTGTGTTCTACCGCTATGACGGCTTTCAGCCATCACTGGTTGGTTTCACATCAAAAAAATCCTATCCGAACCTCAATCGGATCATGGAAGTTTTTCACCCTTCGTTTTTCCTCGCGTGGATTTTTTCTGTAAAACGGAATCCCCGTGGCTGGTCTATGATTTACCATCGCTGGAGAGTGGTGCACCACGGTCCTGCACAGTTTCAAATCCATGCACCCATTTCTAAAGGTCGTACGACACTGTTTCGTCATTTTAGACGGATGTTGAACCTTGCACCGTAGATGTTGCACCCTGTGGATATCGATTCTTCGGAGGGACATAACTCTTGGCTCGTTTAGAGTTACGGGAGCCATAACCTGTCAAAACGAATGTATGTGTGAGTTCTATCGCTATGTCGGCTTTCAGCCGTCACTGGTTAGTTTCATACCCAAAAAATCCTATCCGAACCTCAATTGGGTCATGGAAGTTTTTTATCCTTCATTTTTTCGTCACGTGGATTTTTTCTGTAAAACGGGATCCCCATGGCTGGTCTATAAGTTATCATCGCTGGAGAGTGGTGCACCATGGTACTGCACCGTTTCAAATCCATGCACCCATTTCTAAAGGTCGTACGGCACTGTTTCGTCATTTTGGACGGATGTTGCACCTTGCACCGTAGAAGTTGCACCCTGTGGATATCGATTCTACGGAGGGCCATAACTCTTGGCTCGTTTAGAGTTACGAGAGCCATAACCTGTCAAGACGAAGGTATCTGTGAGTTCTACAGCTATGATGGCTTTCAGCCGTCGCTGGTTAGTTTCATACCCAAAAAATCCTATCAGAACCTCAATCGGGTCAAGAAAGTTTTTTACCCTTCGTTTTACCGTCACGTGGATTTTTTCTGTAAAAAGGGATCCGCGTGGCTGGTCTATGATTTACCATCGCTGGAGAGTGGTGCACCATGGTACTGCACCGTTTCAAATCCATGCACCCATTACAAAAGGTCGTACGGCACTGTTTCGTCATTTTGGACGGGTGTTGCACCTTGCACCGTAGATGTTGCACCTTGTGGATATCGATTCTTCGAAGGGCCATAACACTTGGCTCATTTAGAGTTACGGGAGCCAAAACCAGTCAAAACAAAGGTATCTGTGAGTTCTACAGCTATGACGGCTTTCAGCCGTCACTGGTTAGTTTCATACCCAAAAAATCCTATCCGAAACTCAATCGGGTCAAGGAAGTTTTTTACGCTTCGTTTTATCGTCACGTGGATTTTTTCTGTAAAACGGGATCCCCGTGGCTGTCTATGATTTACCATCGCTGGATAGTGGTGCACTACGGTACTGCACCTTTTCAAATCCATGCACCCATTTCTAAAGGTCGTACGGCACAGTTTCGTCATTTTGGACGGATGTTGCACCTTGCACCGTAGATGTTGCACCCTGTGGATATCGATTCTTCGGAGGGCCATAACTCTTGGGTCGTTTAGAGTTACGGGAGCCATAACCAGTCAAAATGAAGGTATGTGTGAGTTCTACAGCTATGATGGCTTTCAGCCGCCACTGGTTAGTTTCATACCCAAAAAATCCTATCCGAACCTTAATCGAGTCAGAGAATTTTTTTACCCTTCGTTTTTCCTCACGTGGATTTTATCTGTAAAACGGGATCCCCATGGCTGGTCTATGAGTTATCATCGCTGGAGAGTGGTGCACCATGGTACTACATCGTTTCAAGTCCATGCACCCATTTCTAAAGGTCGTACGGCACTGTTTCCTCATTTTGGACGGATGTTGCACCTTGCACCGTAGAAGTTGCACCCTGTAGATATCGATTCTTCGGAGGGCCATAACTCTTGGCTCGTTTAGAGTTACGGAGCCATAACCTGTCAAGACGAAGGTATCTGTGAGTTCTACAGCTATGACGGCTTTCAGCCGTCGCTGGTTAGTTTCATACCCAAAAAATCCTATCCGAACCTCAATCGGGTCAAGGAAGTTTTTTACCCTTCGTTTTATCGTCACGTGGATTTTTTCTGTAAAACGGGATCCGCGTGGCTGGTCTATGATTTACCATCGCTGGAGAGTGGTGCACCATGGTACTGCATTTCAAATCCATGCACCCATTTCCAAAGGTCGTACGGCACTGTTTCGTCATTTTGGACGGGTGTTGCACCTTGCACCGTAGATGTTGCACCCTGCGGATATCGATTCTTCGAAGGGCCATAACTCTTGGCTCATTTAGAGTTACGGGAGCCAAAACCAGTCAAAACAAAGGTATCTGTGAGTTCTACAGCTCTGACGGCTTTTAGTCGTCACTGGTTAGTTTCATACCCAAAAAATCCTATCCGAACGTCAATCGGGTCAAGGAAGTTTTTTACCCTTCGTTTTATCGTCACGTGGATTTTTTCTGTAAAACGGGATCCCCGTGGCTGGTCTATGATTTACAATCGCTGGAGAGTGGTGCACCACAGTACTGCACCGTTTCAAATCCATGCACCCATTTCTAAAGGTCGTACGGCACTGTTTCGTCATTTTGGACGGATGTTGCACCTTGCACCGTAGATGTTGCACCCTGTGGATATCGATTCCTCGGAGGGCCATAACTCTTGGGTCGTTTAGAGTTACGGGAGCCATAACCAGTCAAAATGAAGGTATGTGTGAGTTCTACAGCTATGACGGCTTTCAGCCGTCACTGGTTAGTTTCATACCCAAAAAATCCTATCCGAACCTTAATCGGGTCAGGGAATTTTTTTACCCTTGTTTTTCCTCACGTGGATTTTTTCTGTAAAACGGGAATCCCGTGGCTAGTCTATGAGTTACCATCACCGGAGAGTGGTGCACCATGGTACTGCACCGTTTCAAATCCATGCACCCATTTCTAAAGGTCGTACGGCATTGTTTCGTCAATTTGGACGGATGTTGCACCTTGCACCGTAGATGTTGCACACTGTGGATATCGATTCTTCGGAGGGCCATAACTCTTGGCTCGTTTAGAGTTACAGGGAGCCATAACCTGTCAAAACGAAGGTATCTGTGAGTTCTATAGCTATGACGGCTTTAAGCCGTCAATGGTTAGTTTCATACCCAAAAAATCCTATCCGAACATCAATTGGGTCAAGGAAGTTTTTTACCCTTCGTTTTATCGTCACGTGGATTTTTTCTGTTAAACGGGATCCCCGTGGCTGGTCTATGATTTACGATCGCTGGAGAGTGGTGCACCGTGGTACTGCACCGTTTCAAATCCATGCACCCATTTCTAAAGGTTGTACGACACTGTTTCGTCATTTTGGACGGATGTTGCACGTTGCACCGTAGATGTTGCACCCTGTGGATATCGATTCTTCGGAGGGCCATAACTCTTGGCTCGTTTTGAGTTATGGGTGCCATAACCTGTCAAAACGAAGGTATCTGTGAGTTCTATAGCTATGACGGCTTCCAGCCGTCACTGGTTAGTTTCATACCCAAAAAATCCTATCCGAACATCAATCGGGTCAAGGAAGTTTTTTACACTTCGTTTTATCGTCACGTGGATTTTTTCTGTAAAACGGGATCCCCGTGGCTGGTCTATGATTTACCATCGCTGGAGAGTGGTGCACTATGGTACAGCACCATTTCAAATCCGTGCACCCATTTCTAAAGTTCTTATGCCACTGTTTCGTCATTTTGGACGGATGTTGCACCCTGTGGATATCGATTCTTCGGGGGGCCATAACTCTTGGCTCGTTTAGAGTTACGGGAGCCATAACCATTCAAAATGAAGGTATCTACGAATTCTACAGCTATGACGGCTTTCAGCCGTCATTGGTTAGTTTCATACCCAAAAAATCCTATCCGAACCTCAATCGGGTCATGAAAGTTTTTTACCCTTCGTTTTTCCCCATGTGGATTTTTTCTGTAAAACGGGATCCCCGTGGCTGGTCTATGATTTACCATCGCTGGAGAGTGGTGCACCATGGTAATGCATCGTTTCAAATCAATGCACCCATTTCTAAAGGTCGTACGACACTGTTTCGTCATTTTGGACGGATGTTGCACCTTGCACCGTAGATGTTGCACCCTGTGGATATCGATTCTTCGAAGGGCCATAACTCTTGGCTCGTTTAGAGTTACGGGAGCAATAACTAGTCATAATGAAGGTATCTGTGAGTTTTACCGCTATGACGGCGTTCAGCCGTCATTGGTTAGTTTCACACCCAAAAAATCCTATCCGAACCTCAATCGGGTCATGGAAGTTTTTTACCCTTCGTTTTTCCTCACGTGGATTTTTTCTGTAAAACGGGATCCCCGTGGTTGGTCTATGATTTACCATTGCTGGAGAGTGGTGCACCACGGTACTGCACCGTTTCAAATCCATGCACCCATTTCTAAAGGTCGTACGACACTATTTCGTCATTGTGGACGGATGTTGCACCTTGCACCATAGACGTTGCACCCTGTGATCTCGATTCTTCGGAGGGACATAACTCTTGGCTCGTTTAGAGTTACGGGAACCATAACCAGTCAAAACAAAGGTATGTGTGAGTTCTACAGCTATGACGGCTTTCAACCGTCACTGGTTAGTTTCATACCCAAAAATCCTATCCGAACCTCAATCGGGTCATGGATGTTTTTTACCCTTCGTTTTTCATCACGTGGATTTTTTCTTTAAAACGGGATCCCCGTGGCTGGTCTATGAGTTACCATCGCTGGAGAGTGGTGCACCATGGTACTGCACCGTTTCAAATCCATGCACCCTGTGACGACCGCCCATGACTCCCGCACCAAAACAAGGAAATAGTGCACTGAAAGGCGTGCCAGGCAGCCATGGACGATAGTCAGGGTAAAATTAAACAGCGGAATCTATCGCATTACTCACAGCGCATGGACAAAATACAATAGAAAATATACATAGTGAAGCTCCATATCACAGAATCATATAAACTCATAATGGTTTTATACAATAATCTTAATAGTCAATACATCAAGCCTCACTACATAACACTCAGAGTATCAAACAAACAGCGAAACATCCAGTACATATAGTAGGAAAACTAATATGCTAGCCTCCAGCTCGTCTTCGTCATCATCATCGTAGATCCTTAAGAACTGCACCTGTCACCTGCTACCTAGTCTGCCCATCCCAACATGGATGAACAGCCCAAGGTAATAAGAGTGGAACATAAAACCTTGAGTCAGAAAACAGTCTTAGTGAGCAGTAAATTAACTATCAAACATACCAAAAGAGCATAAAGGATAAAAGGAATAGGAACTTAACCATCCCACTCCACGTCATTCTACAGTGATAGCCCCAGACCCAGTAAGCATAAACGAGCATAGCAAAGCAAACAATTTAAGTAAAGTAATTATCACTCGAGTCAAGGTCGATGTTTTCCAAATACAAACCCCCAAGGCCTAAACCAAGATCAGATAAGCACCCAGAAAACACCGCTCTTGAGGCCGAATGATGGTACAATCAAACATCCATGACTCTGGCTTCACTATTAACATTGCCTCGATATCACCGTTAATTGAATGACCGGCACCTTCTTTCTGCCGTCCGTCAAGGGTTAATGGCAACCCCGGTTCTAGACATAACTCCACACATCATCATGACCCGTGCCTAGGACTATCGCATCTGCCCAGAGTACTAACACATCATCTTGACCCGTGTCTGGAACGTCATCGTGACCCGTTCCAACGTACTCTTGCTTTGAGCATGCTAGAACCATCAATAACGATAAGATCCAAGCCTCCTAGTCATCCTCCTCGACGACTATTCCAAACTAGCTCAAGCGCCTCTCGAGCCCACCATTATCCACACAAACTCTGACCGCATCACCGAGTTATCAACATAGCTTCTCACGTCGTCGTGACCCGTGCTTGGAACGTCATCATAACCTGTCCCATCTCAACATCATGCTTTGCCTCATCTCATCATGGCAAAGTCCATCATCATCGAATCTATCCATATGAGCTTCCACATCCGCTTCATAAGCCACAGGAAGCTTTCCTTATTCAAGAGCCTTTCCACTTAGCTTTTGAATCATCTTCGACCAACTTGTCCAAATCAAGTTATCGATCAACTAATCAATCAAATCAAACATTAATCCAAGCAAATAATCATTCAAACAAGATCTAAATAAACAATTACAACAATAATGGCAATTTCGTAAATAAAGTGTCCAAATCTAACATGCATTCTAACATACATGAATCATGAACAATATCTCTACAACTTGACGAATAAACTTGCATAAGTTATCATGTAGTAAAATAGGTGTCAAATCATCATGAACAATAGATCTACATGTAGACTTAAGAAAAATGCACGAAATCGCTCTCTTTAACACATAAACAAACCACCGATCCAATATACTCCTTTGGGTCCGTGTGAGAGATAACTACCACTCACCAAATCACCTAAACTCCTCAAAAACAACTAACTCCAGATCTGGACAGCAAAGATCTAAGCTTGATCCAGCAAAATCTCACTTCAAACGATGAAATCTCTCTTTGTTGGACGAAGATCTTCAACTTTGGCTCTTGGATCTTCAATCTAGATGGAAGGAATCACTAGATTAGAGTGGAGAAAAGAAGTGAAGAAGTGTTGTAGTCGAGCTCTCAAAATGGCAGCACTTTGTCGCTTCAAAATCCGGTGCCAAAAAGTGAGGCGAACCCCTTCTATTTATAGGCTGGAAATCCCCCCTTTAAGTCGCCGCCGACCCATCCCCTGCCGACCTAACAACCTAGACAAGCTACCGACCTAGCAACATATCATAAGTACGGCATAGCCGACCCAGAACACACGCCGACTCACGACTTAACACAATAGCCGACCCAACCAAGCACAGGGCCATACGACTTACACGACCTAACCCAAGCGCCGACCTAACGACTCAACCATGGTGTCGACCTAAGACCAGCTACACATGAATGTATACGTGAGTTAGCGACTTAGCAGGGGTGCCGACCTACGACCTAAAGCACTGCCGACCTAACTCATAGCAAGGGTACCGACCTAACCTATAACTCGGCATAGCCGACCTAACACAACACCACGCTAACCCCTAACTCGTTAACCCGTTAACTATTAAGTCGTTAGCTCTTAGGTCGGCTTATCTCCTTAACTCTCTAACTATTAGACCGGTCAACTCCTTAGGTCGCTAACTCCTTAAGTCGGCCACACCTTAACTCAGCCACACCAATGAGTCGGCCATGCCTTAAGCCGGCCATCCTCTAAGCCGTTAGCTACTACCACTAGCTTCCTTAGGTCGGTCTCTCCCCTTAGGTCGGTCCAATTCCTTATGTCGCCTAACCGACCTAACTAACACGACCAATCTCGAGCAACTTATCTCCTACACGACTCATACTCTAAACGTCTTAACAACATCAATGACTTAAAGCATATAGTTTAACAATGTTTCGATCCGTAAAAATACGGGTCGTTACATTCTCTCCCCCTTAGGAATTTCGCCCCCGAAATTCCAAACAAACAAGAGCAATCAAAGTTATTCCGCATGCCTACCATCCATAGCAATCAACAAATCATGCATCCAATTACTAGCCTAGCATGCAGAATTCTAAGACTAGAACAAGTTACAAATTCGTGAGATGTCACGGCACCTTAGGGCCATACCTCGAAGAGTTCAGGATGAGCTGCATTCATCCTCTCTTCCTCCTCCCATGTACAGTCGTTAACATTATCACTCCATTGTACCTTGAGCAACGTAATCGTCTTCCTCCTAAGCTGTTTCGTGTCGGTTTCCACAACACGAAGCGGCTTACGAGGTCTCGTAACAACTGGGTCAACTTCCAAATCTTCACAGCTATCAGCAGAAACCACCGTAGTTGGGTCGTGCACATACTTCCGTAGATACGATACGTGAAAAACATTGTGCAGACCCGCCATCTTTTCCGGTAACTCCAATCTATAAGCGAGCTTTCCAATTCGCTCGATGATCGGGAATGGTCCAACAAATCTCGTAGTCAATTTTCCTTTCTTCCCGAATCGAATAACATTCTTCAATGGAGAAATCCTCACAAAAACCATATCACCTACATCGAATTCCAAATCCTTACGACGCTTATCTGCATAACTTTTCTGACGATCTTGGGCTGCCTTCATTCATTGCCGAATGATCTCTATAAAATCCGAAGTCTGTCGAATCATTTCTGGCCCAAGTATCAGCTTTTCTCCAGTTTCCAACCAACATGTCGGAGAGTTACACGGTCTTCCATACAATGCCTCATATGGTGCCATACCAATACTAGACTGGTAACTGTTATTATACGCAAATTCCGCCAAATGAAGGTGATCTTCCCATGATCCTCCGAAATCCAAAACACATGCCCTCAGGAGATCTTCCAAAACTCGGTTGACTCTTTCGGTCTGACCATCTGTTTGGGGGTGATAAGCTGTTCTCAAACACAACTCGGTTCCCAAAACTTCCTGGAAGCTCTTCCAAAATCCACTAGTGAACAATGTGTCTCGATCGCTCACTATACTCTTCGGAATACCATCGAATCGAACTATCCACTTAACATAAAGCTCAGCCAACTTCGATGCAGTCCTAGTTGATCGGACAGGAACGAATCTTGCACTCTTAGTCAAACGATCTACAATGACCCAAATCCCTTCAATCCCTGCCCTGGTTTTAGGTAGACCATCGATAAAATCCATCGATATCTGTTCCCACTTCCATGTAGGAACATCTAATGGCTGAAGTAATCCACTTGGCTTCTTCTGTTCGGCTTTTACCAACTGGCAGTTCATGCATTTGGAAATAAAATTTCCAACATCCTTCTTCAAACCTTCCCAGTAGTAGGCTCTCTTCATATCACGATACATCTTATTTCCACCTGGATGAATTGTCAACTTCGAGTGATGACTCTCCTTTAGAACTTCATCTCTCAATCCATTTATATCGGGAACAACTAATCGTCCTTACTTCCGAAGCCAACCCTCTCGATCGACTTCGAATCCTTTATTCTTTTCTGGGTCCAATCCAGATTCCAAATCATGGATAATCTTGACAAGCTCATCATCTCGCTTTTGGCTCTCGCCAATTCTTTCCACAAGAGTACGTCTTATTGATAAGTTTGCCAACATCTCAGGTTCCGATTCACATCTAGGCCTGCAGTCAAATCCAGCCAAATACTCGAGACTCTTCCATTCCGAAAACATGGCTCCCAATCCTGCATGTCTTCGACTTAACGCATCAGCCACTGCGTTACCTTTTCCCGGAGTATAGGCTATACCAAAATCATATGATGCTAAGAACTCTAGCCACCGTTACTGTCGAAGATTCAAATCCTTTTGGGAAAACAGATACTTCAACGACTTATGATCCGTAAACAACTCGAATCGAACTCCCAATAGGTAATGTCTCCACATCTTCAAAGAAAATACAATTGCCGCTAACTCCAAATCTTGAGTCGGATAATTCCTTTCATGCGGCTTTAGTTGTCGACTTGCATATGCAACGACTTTATACTTTTGCATTAGTACCGCTCCAAGTCCAGTACCACATGCATCGGTGTAAACCACCATCTCATCATTCCCACTTGGAATAGTCAAAACAGGAGCACTTGTTAGCCGCTCCTTCAGGATTCCGAAAGCTTGCTCACTCTTCGCATCCCATCTGAACACTTGGTTCTTTTTCGTCAATCCTGTTAACGGTGCAGCTATCTTGGAAAAGTCTTTGATAAACCGACGATAATATCCTGCTAATCCAAGAAAACTTCTCACATCAGATGCATTCTTAGGTCTAACCCAATCCTGGATTGCTGCCACCTTAGCGGGATCAACCGCTATTCCATTTCCAGAGATAACATGGCCTAAGAACCTAACTTCACTCTTCCAGAGGTGGCACTTCGAAAACTTAGCCTTCAGCTGATGTTTTCGCAAGATTTCCAAAACAATACGCAAGTGTGTCTTGTGCTCTTCCTCAGTTCTGGAATAAATCAGAATATCATCCACGAACACAAGTACAAACTTGTTCAACTGATCTATGAACACTCTATTCATAAGATCCACAAAATATGCTGGTGCGTTAGTCAATTCAAACGACATTAACAACCACTTATAAAAACCGGATGGTGTCCTAAAAGTAGTCTTCGGCACACTATCCTTAGCCACTCTCAACTGGTGAAATCCCGTTGCCAAATCCATCTGAGAAAACACCTTAGCTTCGTGAAGCTGATCAAACAAGTCATCTATTCTCGGCAATGGATACTTGTTCTTCTTAGTCACTTTATTCAGCTCACGATAATCCACACACAACCTCAACGATCCATCCGCTTTGGTTGCGAACACAACTGGTGCACCCCATTCGGACACACTACGCCGAATGAATCCTTTCCGTAAAAGGTCATCAACTTGCACCTTCAACTCTTGTTGTTCCTTGGGTGCCATTCGCCTAAGAGGCATCACAACTGGTCTAGCTCCCTCAACTAGATCGATACGAAACTCGATCTCCCTATGCGGCGGTAATCCTTTGACTTCGTCAAAGACATCCTCAAATCCATTCCCAATAGGCACCGATGACAGTCCATCCCGTGGAACAACCAGCGAATACATGAAGCTCATGAAGACGCCTTTCTCATGCTTACATCGTATCACAACCTTTCGCCCCTCCACATTCTCAACTGTCACCTCAAGCCTCTCACAATCAACCTTTGCCGCATACTTCCTAAGCCAGTCCATGCCCAAAATAATTCCGAACCCCGCAAAGTTCAGAACAAAACAATCACAAACAAAAGAGCAATCATGACTCGACACAACTAGACCACGACATATCATACACAAACAAGACGAACCCCCAACTGGATTAGTCACAACCAATGGTCTATCTACAATTTCCAGTTCCAAACCCAACCGGCCTACCAAATCATAACAAACAAACGAATGTGACGCCCCAGTGTCAAACAACACTCTAACTGGAATACCACAAATGGAAAGAGTACCTTGAACCACCACACTCTTCCCTTTCTCATCAACAGTAGGAGCTTTCGAAGACGATGGAACAACTTCCAAAGCATAAGCTTGCACAATCTGCTTATCTTTTCTCGGTTCTGGACAGTCCTTCTTGATATGTCCCAGCTTATCACAGTTGTGGCACTTCAACTGCACCTTTGGATTCTTGCAATCCCTAGAGAAATGGCCCTTCTGCCGACAATTATAGCAGGTCACTTCACCCTTTGGCTTCTTCTGGCCATCCTTACCCTTCTGATGCTGCTGCTTCCTCTTCTTGCTTCCACCCTGCTGTGGTTTGGACTCTTCCTTGGTCACAGCAACAACAGACCCTTCCTTAGGAAACAAACTCTCATGCCTGAGAGCTTTCTCCACAAGCTTCTCAAATGGATCATCCAGATGATCCACCAACTGTCTCCCAAGATAATTGTCCAAGCCTGTCACAAACTTCTCATTCTTATGATAGAGAGAATCAATATATGACCGAGCATACTTGGACAAAGCTTCAAACTCAGAAACATACTCAAGAACTGGTCTTCCACCTTGCTTGAGCTCCACAAACTTCTTAAACAAGACATATTTCTGAGCCGTAGAAATTAACTTAGCTTCAAATCTAACTTGGAATTGCTCCCAAGTAATCTCTTCCTCTGGAGTATTAATGGTGATAGAATTCCACCAATCCGAAGCTCTCCCTTCAAGCTGCCTTGATGCAAGCTTCCTCTTAGTTGCATCCTCTATTCCCAAGTCACCAAAGATCCTTCTACAAGCATCAATCCATCTCTGAACTTCAACGGTTGATTCTGTTCCCAAGAAAACCTTCCCTCCAACAGCAGTATAGTCCTTACACAACTTTGCAAAATCCACTGGTCTTGGAGCTTGAACTTGAACTCCAACATCTACTGACGGTCCTGAAGTTGGTATCCTTCTCATGATCGAAGTCATCATAGCCTCGAACATTGCACCATAGTCAGTAGCTCCCCTAGCAGCACGGCTTTCCCTAGCAGCTTGTCTCTCACTTCGACTCATCCTTAATATCTACAAAAAGGAATGATTTAGAACACCTTGAGAAACAACTACATAAGGAGTTCAAATCCTTCTAAGCTACTATATTATATATAGTAATCATCCATCAAAATACAATTACGTCTCTCATACGTAGTTACGTCCGCGAGCGTTGGCTAAAATCGATTAACCAAAGCTCTGATACCAAATGTGACGACCGCTCATGACTCCCTCACCAAAACAAGGAAATAGTGCGCTGAAAGGCATGCCAGACAGCCATGGACGATAGTCAGGGTAAAATTAAACAGCGAAATCTATCACATTACTCACAGCGCATGGACAAAATACGATAGAAAATATACATAGTGAAGCTCCATAGCACAGAATCATATAAACTCATAATGGTTTTATACGATAATCTGCTTAGTCAATACATCAAGTGCACGTCAAATACCCCCACACTTATCTTTTTATTCGTCCTCGAATAAAGAAAAACTAAGATAAATCCGTTTTCGTAGGAAGCATGATTGCATTGAGCGTATGCAACAAGCCGTTAAACCTCTGGGTGTCCCCAGTAGGACGAGTGTTGTCTCGTGAGGGTTTTCAGCGGATACTACCCACAAAATCCAAGTGCGGGATGAAAATATTTACAAAATGCAAGATTTATTTACAAAGAGATGAATGCAAATTTTTGAAAATATTTACAAATGAAAGACTTATTTTTAAATTGACACGAATAAGTTAAATATAGGTTTTGGTTATTCTCTTGAAAATTTATGTCATTTACTGGTCAAAATTTCCAACAAAAATCAAGTTATCATAACAAATAAACAATAGTTTAACTTGTTGTTTCGGTTGATAACAAAGTGTAATTATAAAATGGATCCTTAGTTGATTATCAAAGTTTATCAAAGTGGTATTTTCATTTCTTTTCAATAACAAATCAAATCAACTAAGTAAAAATAGTGCTATGATTTCAATTGCTTGCTCTCTCATTATTTGCAAGAAAAATTGCACACCGAGCTCAGGTAAACTGAGGCCAGATATACCACCCATGCACTGCCTTTCGAGGGGAGTACAGAGCATGGCGAGTGCACACACTTTCGTGCATACACCTATCGACCGTAGGTGGTTTTTTATTAAGTCTTTTTTTTTGCATGTGTTTCATACATCATAACCGTGAGGACTTTTAAATGAGTATGAAAGCACATAATCAAAAATTCCAAGTAATCACCCATGCATAACCGTGAGGACTTTTAAATGAGAGTGAATACTTGGATGTTATTATTTTTTATTTTTATATTTTTTTGAGTGGGAGTTTTGCAAAATCATCTTAGCACCATTTAACTTAGAAGACAAAAAAAATGTTATATCCTTTACTTTAAATCAACCACTTTTTAAAACAAAGATTTTCAACTAGGATGTACTTCATAATTAACACGTATGAATCTTCCTATATACTAGTTAAACCATTATTATTTGTAGTCAAACTTCATTTTTATTTTTGTTAAGACCAATAAATTTCCAAAAATTTCATTTTAATAAACCAAAGCCATATATTTATCTTATAGTGTTTCTTTTAAAAATAAATCAAAAGAAAATTTGTTTTTGGAATTTTTTTTAAATTTTTTTTGTTTTTGTGATTTTAAAGCAAAAATAAACCAAAAAAAATGAAGATGAGTCTCCAAAAAACTTGTTCGTCGACGAAAATTCTATCGGTTTATAAAACCGTCGAACGAATTTTGAAATAAAAATAACCGCAAGCGCACGGTGTACGAATGTAGCACGTGGTGAATACGGGTCGATCCGCAGGGAATTGATGATTTTAAAATTCTATTCAATCAAATTATACCGAAGTCGAGAGAGTGATTAACTAAAAAAAAAGAGAAAAATTACAAAAGAAAATAGATAAAAATATGAGAGTTTGAGGACAATTTAGAGATAAATCCACTCTCTAGATCATATAAATCAACAAAATAAAGTTATGATCTCTCTTTTCTTTTCATTAGTGTAATTAGTTGATGTGCTTATCATAAGTATGATATATTTGTGCTATTAATTAGCACAATATAAACCATCAAACTATAACACAACTACTAATACACTTCTAAATATCATAAAATATGACAACAAAGTTGAAAGCAAAATCTATTTTAAGCATAGCCTATTAACTATTGTTTAGAAATATAGGCTATCAAATTTCAATTTCGACATTCACTTCTTTGCCATAATCATATTTAGATGAAGAGACAATTTGTGTTATGTTTGTTTAAGCATAGTCTATTTGGTATGAACAACATAGACTATCAAATTCAAAGCAAAAAAACATCATTAAACCACTTCAATCATTCTCATTAAGCACAAAAAGAGAGCATAAACATCAAGTTAAGTTGAAGCTACATGATTAGAGAGCTTCATTACCCCTAAATTGAAGGGGTTTAGCCTCTCATATTTGTTATCAAAACAACAAATGTAGCTTTCAACATGAAAGAATAAGAAAAGAAAAAGAGAGCAAAATTAAATGAAAAAACTATTCTACTTGCATGAAAGTAAATCTACACTACAACATGAAAGTAAAGAAGCATGAAAAGAAAAAGAACATGTATTGAAGTTGCATAAAAAAAAATTACATAAAAGATAAATGGCTAAGTAGCCATGGAAAAGAGAAGAGAGCTTTCTTTTATTTGATCTAAAACTAAACTAAAGAGAATGAGGCCTAAAAGAGACTAAAGAGAAGAGCCCTTGTTACATAAAACATAAGGGGTATATATACAAGTTTAAAACCCTAGTTCCTATTTTTGGGGAATGCCCAAAATGCCCATGAGAAAGTGTGGAGGCCAAGTTATCATTAGCATGTTTTAATCCCCACTTAAATGTACATGAAGCCATTAAATTCATAAGCATGAGCATTAGCCTTTAATTTGTACATTAAGGTAGGTGGGTAGGTGGGGTCCTCCATGATCTTCACTTTGAATTATTTACATCTTCATTCCTTTGTATTGATTTTGTGCATGCATATCTTCAAGAAACCACTTGTAAAAGTCACCAAATTTACTACAAAAAACATAGAAAATTCTAAGTAAATTTTCATAATTTAGTAAATGCACAAAAATGACCATTTCACCCTTGTATGAAGATGAATGTGTGACAATTTGGAAATAATGTGAATTTTGGTTAAAACAAGTTAAAATACCCAATATGATCGTTTATTTAATTTAAATAGATTAAATATGGCGATAAAAATGTGCATATTTACATGCACATCATCGAGCCTCACTACATAACACTCAGAGTATCAGACAAACAGCGAAACATCCAGTACATATAGTAGGAAAACTAATATGCTAGCCTCCAGCTCGTCTTCGTCATCATCATCGTAGATCCTTAAGAACTGCACCTGTCACCTGCTACCTAGTCTGCCTAGCCCAACATGGATGAACAGCCCAAGGTAATAAGAGTTGAACATAAAACCTTGAGTCAGACAACAGTCTTAGTGAGCAGTAAATTAACTATCAAACATACCAAAAGAGCATAAAGGATAAAAGGAATAGGAACTTAACCATCCCACTCCACCTCATTCTACAGTGGTAGCCCCAGACCCACTAAGCATAAAGAAGCATAGCAAAGCAGACAATTTAAGTAAAGTAATTATCACTCGAGTCAAGGTCGATGTTTTCCAAATACAAACCCCAAGGCCAAAACCAAGATCAGATAAGCACCCAGAAAACACCGCTCTTGAGGCCGAATGATGGTACAATCAAACATCCATGACTATGGCTATCACTGTTAACAATTCCTCGATATTACCGTTAATTGAATGACCGGCACCTTCTTTCAGCCGTCCGTCAAGGGTTAATGGCAACCCCGGTTCTAGACATAACTCCGCACGTCATCATGACCCGTGCCTAGGACTATCGCATCTGCCCAGAGTACTAACATGTCATCATGACCCATGTCTGGAACGTCATCGTGACCCGTTCCAATGTACTCTTGCTTTGAGCATGCTAGAACCTTCAATAACGATAAGATCCAAGCCTCCTAGTCATCCTCCTCGACGACTATTCTCACACTAGCTCAAGCGCCTCTCGAGCCCACCATTATCCACACAAACTCGGACCGCATCACCGAGTTACATAGCATCTCACGTCGTCATGACCCGTGCTTGGAACGTCATCATAACCCGTCCCATCTCAACATCATGCTTTGCCTCATCTCATCATGGCAAAGTGCATCATCATCGAATCTATCCATATGAGCTTCCACATCCGCTTCATATGCCACAGGCAGCTTTCCTTATTCAAGAGCCTTTCCACTTAGCTTTTGAATCATCTTCGACCAACTTGTCCAAATCAAGTTATCGATCAACTAATCAATCAAATCAAACATTAATCCAAGCAATTAATCATTCAAACAAGACCTAAATAAACAATTACAACAATAATGGCAATTTCGTAAATAAAGTGTCCAAATCTAACATGCATTCTAACATACATGAATCATGAACAATGTCTCTACAACTTGATGAATAAACTTGCATAAGTGATCATGTAGTAAAATAGGTGTCAAATCATCATGAACAATAGATCTACATGTAGACTTAAGAAAACCGCACGAAATCACTCTCTTTAACACATAAACAAACCACCGATCTAATATACTCCTTTGGGTCCGTGTGAGAGATAACTACCACTCACCAAATCACATAAACTCCTCAAAAACAACTAACTCCAGATCTTGACAGCAAAGATCTAAGCTTGATCCGGCAAAATCTTGCTTCAAACGATGAAATCTCTCTTTGTTGGATGAAGATCTTCAACTTTGGCTCTTGGATCTTCAATCTGGATGGAAGGAATCACTAGATTAGAGTGGAGAAAAGAAGTGAAGAAGTGTTGTATTCGAGCCCTCAAAATGGCGGCACTTTGTCGCTTCAAAATCCGGTGCCAAAAAGTGAGGCGAACCCCTTCTATTTATAGGCTGGAAATCCCCCCTTTAAGTCGCCGCCGACCCATCCCCTGCCGACCTAACAACCTAGACAAGCTACCGACCTAGCAACATATCATAAGTACGGCATAGCCGACCCAGAACACACGCCGACACACGACTTAACACAACAGCCGACCTAACCAAGCACAGGCCATACGACTTACACGACCTAACCCAAGCGCCGACCTAACGACTCAACCATGGTGCCGACCTAAGACCAGCTACACATGAACGTATACGCGAGTTAGCGACTTAGCAGGGGTGCCGACCTACGACCTAAAGCACTGCCGACCTAACTCATAGCAAGGGTACCGACCTAACCTATAACTCGGCATAGCCGACCTAACACAACACCACGCTAACCCCTAACTCGTTAACCCGTTAACTATTAAGTCGTTAGCTCATAGGACAGCCTATCTCCTTAACTCTCTAACTATTAGACCGATCAACTCCTTAGGTCGCTAACTCCTTAAGTCGGCCACACCTTAACTCGGCCACACCTATGAGTCGGCCATGCCTTAAGCCGGCCATCCTCTAAGCCGTTAGCTACTACCACTATCTTCCTTAGGTCGGTCTCTCCCCTTAGGTCGGTCCAATTCCTTATGTCGCCTAACCGACCTAACTAACACGACCAATCTCGAGCAACTTATCTCCAACACGACTCATACTCTAAACGTCTTAACAACATCAACGACTTAAAGCATATAGTTTAACAATATTTCGATCCGTAAAAATACGGGTCGTTACACACCCATTTCTAAAGGTCGTACGGCACTGTTTCGTCATTTTGGACGGATGTTGCACCTTGCACCATAGATGTTGCACCCTGTAGATATCGATTCTTCGGAGGGCCATAACTCTTGGCTCGTTTAGAGTAACGGGAGCCATAACCTGTCAAAACAAAGGTACCTGTGAGTTCTACAGCTATGACGGCTTTCAGCAGTCACTGATTAGTTTCATACCCAAAAAATCCTATCCGAACCTCAATCGGGTCAAGGAAGTTTTTTACCCTTCGTTTTATCGTCACGTGGATTTTTTTTGTAAAACGGGATCCGCGTGGCTGGTCTATGATTTACCATCGCTGGAGAGTGGTGCACCATGGTACTGCATTTCAAATCCATGCACCCATTTCCAAAGGTCGTACGGCACTGTTTCGTCATTTTGGACGGGTGTTGCACCTTGCACCGTAGATGTTGCACCCTGCGGATATCGATTCTTCGAAGGGCCATAACTCTTGGCTCGTTTAGAGTTACGGGAGCCATAACCAGTCAAAATGAAGGTATCTGTGAGTTCTAAAGCTATGACGGCTTTCTGCCATCACTGGTTAGTTTCATACCCAAAAAATCCTATCCGAACCTCAATCGGGTCAAGGAAATTTTTTACACTTCGTTTTATCGTCACATGGATTTTTTCTGTAAAACGGGATCCCCGTGGCTGGTCTATGATTTACCATCGCTGGAGAGTGGTGCACCATGGTGCTGCAAGGGTTCGAAGTGATGGTTTCGAAGATGAGGCGCCTTGAGGGTTTCGAGTTCGATCGATTCGAAGGTGATGGTTTCGAAATACTATTTAGTGATGGTTTCGAAACCCGGTCTTTCCCTTCAAATTTAATCGATCATAACTCGAGCATATGAACTCGGATTGACTTGAAATTTGAAATGCTGACTCCTGTGGTCTTTCTTGCCGTGTCCTACCAATTGTGGCTCAATCTGGACTCGGATAAAATTCGGTAATATCCATGGCGAAACGAGTATGATCAACCTCTAAGGCGAACTGTCCTTCATTTTCGATCGATCTTTTGGTATCGCGGCTTCGCCAAAACGCGGGATAACATTTTGCCCCCCAATGTACGGGCATCACCTGAGCGCTGTTTCGTATCGATCGACCATCAAGAATGCAAGATCGTTCCTTCGTATCCATGTATTCTGCCATGTTCGAATCCACTCGGTTCGCCTTGATCCCCTTCACATCGATCCATTTTGAATCCATTGATGCGAACTGGGTCGCGGCGCACGATACGAACGAGGCGAAATCCATGGGTGCGAAGCGGTCAACTCGGAGATAAAGTAGGATCGATTCGAGAGATGCGCGCCACGTCACTGCAGACTCACGTGCGTCCATGGATTCGAAGTCGTGGTTTCGAAGTGATCGGTTCGAACTCCACAGCCAACCGAGAAACACCATTTCGAACCGATCATATCTCCTAAACCACACATCCAAATGCAACCAAATTTTCACAGTAGCTTCCATACGAGGTAACGATTGTTCCTGCCAAGTTTGAGCTCGATTGGACCATTCCTTGATGGGTTCGAAATCACTTCGAATCGATGTCTGATCGAGACGAAACTTGGTGTGGTCGGTCGCGTGGGCCCACTCACGTGCCAGAAGAAGACTCTCTAAGTTTGAACGAGATCTGGGCCTCCAACGCCTATAAATAGCACCCTGAAGCCTTCGGAAAGGGGGATCTTCCGAGAACTTCTGCCGTTGAACGCCAAGACTCTATCGGATTCAAGTCTACCTATCAGAACCACTGTTGTATTCAGATTTCAAAGCAATTATCAACTGTAATCCGTTGTAATCGATTTAATCAAGCAAAGCAATAAAGAGAAAACCTTCGAAGTGGACGTAGGCGCGAACGCCGAACCACTATAAATCCTGTGGTAATGATTGTTGTTTGTGAATTACTGTGATTTGTTACTTAGAGCTGAATTCTATATTGATTGTTGCTGAGTTTTGTGTTGATTATTATCGAATTAAGTACGTAAACTGGTGCTTTCGTGATATTGGGTGTTTGTAACCAATTTTGGCGCAAACATTTTGGTGCTTTCACTGAGAGGGCTAATTCAGGAGTTCTACCAATTGATAGCAGATTCAGAGAGAGTTTGAAAGTTCAGGTTTGAGAAATTATGACGAGACAATCGAGTAGGAGGCCAAGGCCAGAGAGAAGCGAACATCAAGGAAGTCAAGAGGCTTCCTCAGGAGTGAATCAACCATCGATCTTCATCACTAGGGACGAGATGGAGACTATGATGAAGACGCAAGAGGAATTGATCCAGAGTTTATTTCAACAGATAGGACAACTTGGAGCACAGAATAGGGAAGCCAATGGAGTCCAGAACGGAGCAGGACCATACGGCGTAGCACCTGGATTAGGGGGCACACCCATGGAGAACGTTGATCCAGTTTCGGAGAGAGAAAGAGGAGCATCTGTGCAACCCGGTAGTAGTAGAGGAGTGAACGCTCAGTCAAGGGGGCAGATCCGAGAGTTCCCTCGTGAGCTAGGGGGGCAGGTTGAAAGTAGTGAACAAGGATTACATCTTGGAGACAATGACAGATTAGCAGAGATGGTTAGAAGAGCTTGGAGAGGCGGTTTGGTGAACAAAGATTTGGACGATGTTAATAGAAGTCCTTTTACTTCAGCAATCAGGCAAGCTAGGAACCCACCAGATTTCAAACTACCATCGTTGGATATGTATGACAGGAGAACGGACCCCACGGTCCATCTGACAAAATACATGAGACATATGGAAGTGCTGGGGGCATCAGAGGAGGTTATGGCCCGGTGCTTTCCATTATACTTGACAGATATCGCCGCACTGTGGTTTAGACAATTGGAGAATGGATCCATCGGAACATGGAATGGTTTAGTTGAAAGATTTATGAGGCAATTCAGGGTTCATATTACAAGACCCAAGAATGTGATGACTTTGGCAACCCTAAAGCAAAAAGCCGGAGAGACCTTGAGGAGTTATCTAGCACGATTCAATGCAGCAGCAGCTTCAGTGGATCGAGCAGATCCGTCCATGGTGGTAATGGCAGCTGTGTCCGGAATAGCTGACGGCACAGAGTTCAAGAATTCATTGACTAAAGATCCACCCATAGATCTAGAGGAATTCTATCATGAGGCAGAAAAGTTTTTACGATTAGAGGATGCAAATGCGGAAAGAGAAGAGGGAGATGGGATAGAAGTTAATGCACTCAAAGACGAAAAGCCCCCTAGAGGGACACGGACAAGGATAAAGGTAAGAGAAAGATTGAGAATGACGGAGACAGATCGATGCGGCAATGGAGGGAGCCGCGATTCACCACCTACACTGAGCTGAACGAGAGCCTGGAACGGATTTATCAGGATGCCAAAGAGCAGGTCCCATATCGTAGGTCAATGCGAAGGGATCTAACCTATGACGAAAGGAAATCGGATAAGTTTTGTGTATTCCATGAATTAAACGGTCATAACACTAATGATTGTAGGCACCTAAAGGATGAGGTGGAAGGGCATATCAGGAACGGTATGCTCCTTCAATATGTAAGGAGGCGAGCTCCTGCGACGGAACCAGAGCGACTACCATCCACATCAGCTAGAGGCGATCCTGAATCAAGGCACCGTTTGGTTATCAATTGAGTGAAATAACGATGGACAAGTTGTAAGCTTCCACTAACGCAATTAAATCATTTACACATGCGCGAGATCGCGAACGATCTCCAGGCATGCTCTGAGTGATCATTGACCGTTTTGTAGTGAGAACTTACACTTTGACATTCTTGCTTTACTTTCATTTCGTTTTGATTTGGACATTTAGACTTTTTTTGTTTGCACATTGTTTTTGAAACTCATTCGTTTAATAGATATTTGTTTCTGATAACTCTGGAATGGCTAAGCTACTTACACATGTATGGGGTCGCGAACGATCCATAGGCATGCTCTGAGACGGCGATGAACCGCCCCGACAAACGATCCATGAACTCACCCGAACGTGACCCTGGCATCGATAACACCAAGCCCTCCCGGTCACACTTTCTCGCCTCGAACGGCATCAGACTTCGAACAGTCACAAACTCGCCTCGAACGGCACACGATCGCGAACGATCACAATTCGCCCCGAACGGCACCCGACCGCGAACGGTCACAACCCGACTTCGAACAGTCACAACTCACCTCACCTCAAATGGCTTGATCGCGAAAGGTCGTAACTTGAGGTCCGACAGCCGACCTCGAGCGGTCACAAATTTGCCTCGAACGGCACACGATCGCGAACGATCACTTTCTGCCTTGAACGGCACCGACCGCGAACGGTCATGGTTCACCAATTATGAAATACGACCTCGAACGGTCACAACTCGCCCTGAACGGCACTTGGTCGCGAACGATCATTATTTGCCATGAACGGCAGTCGACCGCGAACGGTCCCATTTCATCATCATTTGCCACGAACGACATCGACCGCGAACGGTCCTATTCCATCCTATGCCACGAACGGCACGGACCGCGAACGGTCCCGATTCACCTCAAACAGTACACGATCCCGAACGATCGACGCATGGATTTATACGCTCGACCGCGCACGGTCGCACTTCACCTCGAATGACTCGATCACGAACGATCGTCATTTGAAGTTGAGCGCTTGACCACGAACGGCCGCGCTTCATCCCAAATAGCTCGATCCCGAATGATCGTCATTTGAGGCCATATGAAACTATCAAGTTCTTTGCAGGTTGATGATCGGATACGAACATCCAACTCAAGGCATTACAAAACACACCTTCCTACCGCAAGGCATGTTTTGGGGGGCAAGATGTTATCCCGCTTTTTGGCAAAGCCGTGATACCAAAAGATTGGTCAAAAACGAAAGACAGTTCGTCTCATAGATTGGTTATACTTCACTTTGCTATGGATATCGATGAATTTTGTCCGAGTCCGGAACGGGCCAAAATTGATAGGACATGACAAGAAAGGTCGTAGGAGTCGTCATTTCAAATTTCAAGTCAATCCGAGTTCGTATGCTCAAGATATGATGGATTTCATTTTGAGAAAGGCAGTCATTGTCTGTTTCGAAACCATCACGTTGGAGTCTTCGAAACCATCACCTTCGAACCTATCACTGCCTCCCATGTTCGAACCCATCGGCCACCGTTAACTTCGAATCGATCGAATTCGAACCGATCAGGCACGATACTGATCACTTCGAATCGATCAATTCGAACCCTCCAGTTGGCCGTCCCCTCCATCTACTTTGAACCGACCATTTCGAATCCATCATACGGGCATCACCTGAGCGCTGTTTCGTATCGATCGACCATCAAGAATGCCAAATCGTTCCTTCGTATCCATGAATTCTGCCATGTTTGAATCCACTCGGTTCGCCTTGATCCCCTTCTTATCGATCCATTTCGAATCCATTGATGCGAACTGGGTCGCGGCGCACGATACGAACGAGGCGAAATCCATGGGTGCGAAGCGGTCAACTCGGAGATAAAGTAGGATCGATTCGAGAGATGCGCGCCACGTCACTGCAGACTCACGTGCGTCCATGGATTCGAAGTCGTGGTTTCGAAGTGATCGGTTCGAACTCCACAGCCAACCGAGAAACACCATTTCGAACCGATCATATCTCCTCAACCACACATCCAAATGCAACCAAATTTTCACAGTAGCTTCCATACGAGGTAACGATTGTTCCTGCCAAGTTTCAGCTCGATTGGACCATTCCTTGATGGGTTCGAAATCACTTCGAATCGATGTCAGATCGAGACGAAACTTGGTGGGGTCGGTAGCGTGGGCCCACTCACGTGCCAGAAGAAGTCTCCCGAAGTTTGACCGAGATCTGGGCCTCCAACGCTTATAAATAGCACCCTGAAGCCTTCGAAAAAGGGGATCTTCCGAGAACTTCTGCCATTGAACGCCAAGACTCTATCGGATTCAAGTCTATCTATTAGAACCACTGTTGTATTGAGATTTCAAAGCAATTATCAACTGTAATCCGTTGTAATCGACTTAATCAAGCAAAGCAATAAAGAGAAAACCTTCAAAGTGGACGTAGGCGCGAACGCCGAACCACTATAAATCCTGTGTTAATGATTGTTGTTTTTGAATTACTGTGATTTGTTACTTAGAGCTGAATTCTATATTGATTGTTGCTGAGTTTTGTGTTGATTATTATCGAATTAAGTACGTAAACTGGTGCTTTCGTGATATTGGGTGTTTGTGACCAATTTTGGCGCAAACAGCTCTCTCTTTTTGTTGAAACTCGTATGCTGTATTGCGGTAACCTTACATTGATATGATTGATTGTTGTATAATAGCACTTAGCCGTTGGCTGTCGTATTTGTAACAGGATGAGTGTTTGATCCCTGTAAATGTTTAAAATCGAATGTTAGTTTGACATATATGCACATATGTTAATTTGACCCTTGTTAACGTCGTGCGTCCACGAGTCGTTGCCAGCTTGGTTGGCTATTGAATTTCGTATCGATTCTCTCCTGAACCGATTTTGAAATTTGAATTGAGACAATGCTTGATGGTTGTTGTGGAAGGTTCCTTCGTGTCGATCCTCTCCTTAACCGATGTGGAAGGTTGAAGGAATTGAATTTGTATTGCGCGAGTATGATGTTTTCGAACCGATGAGTTTAAGCACCGATGGATTCGAAATCTACGCGCGTATGGATGGAGTATGTTTGCGTTATGATGGGCTCACAATTTACATTCGAACCGGTTTGAGAGGATGGATACGAAATAGTTGTTCGAGTCGACTCGAATTGGAAGCGGATGGATACGAAGTCGTCTGTCGTATCGGTAGGCCATGGATGGATTCGAAGTGGTTGATGTGAACGAGGTCTTCGAATCGATGTACCCACGATGCGTTTCAGATCGATGCAGCCTGTCACTCTGTAGTGCGTTTCGTACCGATGAAACATGAGATGAACTTCGAATCGATAGGGCTTTAGGTAGATGGGTTCGAAATCTAACTTCGAACCGATCTGATACTTGACCGGTTGTGACCGGTTGGCTTGACTGGGAGAGCAATCGTCTCGGTTGCTTTCAACGCCTCATATAAATAGCAGTGGGCTCGCCATTTTTTACTTTTTAATTTTCTACTTCTGCCTCGTTTTACTGCGCGCTCAAAACTCCAGAGAAGAAGGTGCCGTGCTTTTGTATTCGAATCATTCGAGATCTAAATCTTCAATTCCTCAAACCTATCATCCAAACTTGGTAACTAACCTTGAATTCACACGGCAAAGCTATCTCGAATCCATCACTCCTTCATCGATCGACCTTTCTTGGGACTTGATAAATCCAGATCTGGCTTTTGGAGGAATTTTGAATCGATGCGTGGATTTGAGCTTGAATCGATGATGGGTGCACCATTGTCCGTTGGGTTTCACGTCGATCCATGGAATGGTTCCACGGGGCGATGTAGTTCGCACCGACTGATGGATTCGATGGATCCATTCGAACCGATGGGTTCGAATCCATCGGCTATCGGTGCGGAATTCGCAGCTTTGTGTCGATTCGAATAGGATCGACTCGAATGATGCCGATGTCAAGTTGGGAGTCCCTGATCGGTTCGAGTTTGCCAAACAAGGATTGGTTCGAAATCAACCATTTTCGATCGATTCGAACTTGACACCTGTTCATCGTTTCGAAGCGAGCTTTCCAGCCATTGATTCGAAGTGATGTTAGGGTGGTTTCGAACGAAGTGTCGGTTCGAACCCCCTATGATGGATTCCAAAATTTGATATTTTCTGAGCATAACTCCGGCGAGCTTCATTCTTGCATATTTGGACATGTTAAATTGCATACTTGACCACCTTTCGAAGCTCGTCGATGGAACAATAATGACTTCTATTCAAATCAAATTTCCAACATACAAGCGGTTTAATCGATGACGGTCAACGATGACGGTCATCGTAAATGGACTCCATTGCTTTGTCGTGTGCATATTTACTTTAACTCTGCGATATTTATTCAAGTAATGCATGGCACGGCACAACATACACTCATACACGTTACACTGGGGAACGCACGGGTTCTTTATCGTCTAACGATGGTTTCTCATGAGTTAGCTAGTGATGGAACCGTCAAGTTCACAGCAGCAGGAGATTCAAGGTACAGTCTCTCCGAGGCTAGAGGTTCCGGATATTGATCCTGAGATCATTGGTCTGGCCCCGGACGAACTTCCCGATGCGTCGTTCATTGCCAATCCATCAGATTCCGTTCCATCCAATATCTCTGAAGACATGTTGGGGAGAATATGTTTGAGGCACGGCTTGTCATTGGATGATGTGTTACTGCTGGGGCCGAATGATCGACCGCACAATCCGCCGGAAGGATATACAGCATTTAACCACCACGCGTGTGCGGCCGAGACACTTCCTCCTTTCAACGAATATATAAGGGAAGTATTGTCGTTTTTGAGGATCGCCCCATCTCAGCTGCACCCGAACGGATATGCGTCGATCAATAGCTTGTTCATTGCATTTATGGAATATCTCTATCGACCGCCACTTCCGATTGAAATCAGATACTTGTTCAATTTCAAAACTCGAGGCGACTATCCCTCTTTCACATTTTTGGAAGCGGTGAGAAATTGTCAAGTGGTCACTGGATCCTGGACAAGGTTGTGTTACTACAGGACAGAATGGTTTTATGTCAGATGTCCTCCTGGATTTGCCCGATGATGGTTATGCAGACGTGAGTATAGCCGAGTTCTCAAATAATTACTACGGCAATTGCAACCGGAGTGGGACTTATGTTTTTTTTTTTACGGCGGCGATTCAGCGACCTGAGGGCGAGCACTTTAGGGAGATGGTGCGAGTGCTTCGAGAAGTCCCGAGTGGAGATAGGGATATCGACGTGTTATTGACGGATAGGAATCCCCGGGCCTGCGGTTTGATCGAACAAGGGCAGAGCATAAGCTTTGAGGTGGCACTAAGGGTCGTCTCGAAAAAACGAGTCAAGCACAAGAAGCCAAAAGTTACCACAGCTGAGGAAGTCGACTATGAAAGAACCCATACCGATGATGAGCCGCTGACCGAGCCTACGGACGTAGTTCCGGATGTCGCGGAGCAGAGAAAAGGCTAGGCTGCCATGGTTAAGTCAACTAAGCAGGGGAGACGGAAATCGGTTGTCACGATCCGGTCCTCTCCCGGAGTTAGAATTTCTGAGATGTCTCCTCCGCGAACTGAAAGTCTCTACGAAGGACTTACCGATCTTCCAATCCCGGATGATGTGTCTTTTCAACATGACGCCGGGTTGGAAGAGTTCCATCGTACTCTAGAACTGAGTGAGCCTCTTATTACTAGCGAGGCCGACATTTCTGGTTGGTCGGGGGGGATGCATGTTCATACACATCTCACGACACTGCATAACTTTTGACTGTAAACTACCTGTTTCGAAAGGTGATTAATTCTATCTTATTTTGCTTTGCAGATGCTATGACAAAGCATGGTTCAATTTTAGGAAGCCTTCGACATATCCGCAAGTCCTCATATTACGATTCGCGCAGACGAGAGGGGGATAGAGATTATGACCAGGGACACTCTGGGTACTATGACCAAGGACGCTCTGGGTATCATAGTTATGAGAGATATGACTCGGACAGAGGCTACAAGCGTCGATCGCAGTCGCGTACCCCTCCTCCTTCCAGAGATCCCATACAACCTCCCGTTCATGTCTCTCGTCCTTTCGATTCTTCTCGATATGTGTCGGTTTCTCAAGCTTCTAGATCCGAGGCGATGGCGCCGATGGTTGCGGAGGAACCTCCTACTGAAATGTCGGGGGAACGAGCAATTAGGCTTGCGCAACTGGAGAGGGATTTCCCGAATATTTGCTTCGATAATTACGCCTTTCCCCGAACCTAAAAAGAATCCCGCCGGAGGTCGAGCGGTTGGCGCTCGACTACGTGCATGACTTTTACGCCCAATACAAGGCGTGGTATAGGGCGGCCGACAAGGCATCGGCGTTGGCCTTCGAACGAGCGACCACCATTGAAAAGTTGCAAGTTGAGTTAGCACAAAAAGATCGCATCGTACAAGTGCTGAATACTGAAGCGGAATCATCTCGTAAATCTGAAATGGAGGCCACCACAAGAGCCGATGAAGCCCAGGCAACCATGGATAGGATGAAACGCGAGCATTACGCCACGGTTGAGGACATGGGCCATCGAAACACCTTGGTTACTACTGAGAGGGACGCAGCCCTGAAGGAGTTAAACGAGCTTAAGTCCAAATTCGCCGAAATCGCCAAGGAAAGGGATGATGCGAATAATGCAGCCCAGGAGGCGTGTGAACAAGCCGTGATTTCCAAGACTGAACGGGATGCAGCAGTGGCCAAAGTTCAGGTGGTCGAAGCAGAGGTGGAGGAGAAAGCTCAATGGGCGGAGGCCAGGCTAGAGGCCGATATCGATGATTTGCTTATAACTTACAACGCCAATGTGTTAAAACACAAAAACTTGGCCTTGCTTCAGGATTATCCGGTTCACCTTCGTAGAGCTTGGGGCCGATTGGTTGAGGAGGAAGAGGAAGCACATCCGGGTGAAGCGGTCGATCAATTCGAGCTCGAGAACCGGCTGTTGACTGATGACGAGAAGAAGGTCCTCCATGACGCTATGATTGCTCATGAGAAGGAGATGATGGGTGGTCGTTCCCTTGAAGTCGGAGAGGGGTCGGGTGTTGAGCACCATTCTGCTGTCACCGAAGTCACCACACCATCTTCGTCAGTGCCTGCAACTGCGGTCGGTTTGCAATCTGTTCCTGCTTACGACCCAGAACAGCCGCGCTTATCTCCTATTCATTAGCATACCTCCGAGGCCGTTCAGCCGTCTGCGAATCAAACTAGGGAAGGTATTTCGAAGTTATCTCAAGCGTTTTCTAAATAGAGAGTTTGTTTTGAAGAAGTTATTAATAACTTATTATTTTTGCCTAGTGACGGGAGTTGCGCCGACAGTCGCGGCTCAAGAATCAAGCCAAAGGGATAAGGCCATCGCCACCGAGACTACTGTTGTAACTGCGGTATCGACCGAGGCGGCACAGGGGAGTGGGTTATCTCTCGAGGAACAAATGGTGAGCGAGCTGCTCGGTGAGCAGGGCGGTTTCTCCACGGACTTACCTTTATCATCGTTAGTGATCTCCCACCGACCACAAGTTCTTTTATGCAGACCGCGGATGCCCCCAGCCAGGCCCAAGCGACTCGAGCTGAGGAAATTTTGGCTGAAATCAACGCTGAAATAGAAGCCGCGGGGCACAGTGGTAGCGTCGGTGGCAGCACGACGGCGCAAAGTTCAGCTCCTGCTAGGGTAGTACCATCGGGTGGCACTATCTCAACTCCGTCACGGATCCAGTCCCCCCTACTCCTCCGACGGGAAGCCTTCATGCGGATTCAAGCTCTGAGGAGGACATTGACATCATGCCCCCAGCCGTAGAGCCACCGCCGGAGAGGAGACACTCAAAGCGAAGAATTTCTGCCCCTAGTGATTCTGATGATGAACCACTAGTAAGAAGGATGAAGAAGAAGAAATAAATCGGCTTTTCACGTAGACGTTTTGGTAGATAGGCACTTGTTTTTGTTTTTTGTTAGTAAGCCGTGTATAGATGCAGGTTCGGCCCCTGCTAGTAGGAATTCTTTTTGGAAGACTTATTAGTATGTAAGTCCGTGTCTTCAGTTAGTTGAAATAAAATTCAGTTTCTTTGTTTCAACTCTTGTTTTATTTGTGCTTAAGTACTTGCAGTGTCATGTTTTCGGTCCGGTGTACTTGTGGTGTTTTTACCGTTTAAGTAGAGTTCGTTTCACTTACCAAGTCTGAAGATCTTGGTCACAAGTTGTGATTGATGAATGAGTTGAACTTCGGACGTTATATCACTTCGGTAAGTGGTTAACACTTAGCTTTCTTGCCCCCCGGTTTTGGGGTACAGCACTTGTATTTTTGGTTGTTGATCGCACTTGTTGCAAATCTTAAGCACACGTCCACATTCTGGGGACTTAGGATACTTTGAGATCGATAATCTGCTTTGCACTCTAGGAATTTTAGAGTTACCGATGTTTGTAATGTGGTTCGCACTCCGGGAACCTGGAATTACTGATTATATTCCATTTCACGCTTTGGGAACTTGGAGTTGACGCTGATACTTCGGTTCGCACTCCGGGAACTTTGAATTGTGGTTTGTACTCCAATTTACGCTTTAAGAACTTGGAGTTGATGTTGATACTTCGGTTCGCACTCCGGGAACTTTGAATTGTTGTTTGTACTCCGACTCATGCTCTGGGAATCTGGAGTTAGCATAGATGCTTCGGTTCGCGCTCCGGGAACCTGTAATTTGTGTTTATACTCTAATGCATGCTTTGAGAACTTGGAGTTTGCATTGATGGGTTGGTTCGCACTCCGGGAACTTGGAATAAATGTTTATACTCCAACTCACACTCTGGGAAGTTGGAGTTAGCCGATAGATGGTCAGTCACACCTAGTTGGGCTTTCTAGGAATTCGTTTTCACTCTGGAAACGATGGATTTGATGTTTCTACTCCAATTCACACTCTGGGAAGTTGGAGTCAGCCGATAGATGGTCAGTCACACCTATTTGGGCTTTTTAGGAGTTCGTTAGCACTCTGGGAACGATGGATTTGATGTTTATACTCCAATTCACACTCTGGAAAGTTGGAGTCAGCCGATAGATGGTCAGCCACACCTATTTGGGCTTTTTAGGAGTTCGTTCGCACTCTGGGAATGATGGATTTGATGTTTGTACTCCAATTCGCGCTCTGGGAAGTTGGAGTCCGTTCGCGCAGAGGGAACGAGTTATGGAATGTTTATACTCCAATTCACACTGTGGGAAGTTGGAGTCCGTTCACGCAGTGGGAACGAATTATGGAATGTTTATACTCCAATTCACGCTGTGGGAAGTTGGAGTACGTTCGCGCATTGGGAACAAATTATGGAATGTTTATACTCTAATTCACGCTGTGGGAAGTTGGAGTCCGTTCGCACTCTGGGAACGAATTATGGAATGTTTATACTCCAATTCACGCTGTGGAAAGTTGGAGTCCGTTCGCACTCTAGGAACGAATTATGGAATGTTTATACTCCAATTCACACTGTGGGAAGTTGGAGTCCGTTCGCACTCTGGGAACGAATTATGGAATGTTTATACTCCAATTCACGGTGTGGGAAGTTGGAGTCCGTTCGCACTCTAGGAACGAATTATGGAATGTTTATACTCCAATTCACGCTGTGGGAAGTTGGAGTCCGTTCGCACTCTGGGAACGAATTGTTGAATGTTTATACTCCAATTCACGCTGTGGGAAGTTGGAGTTAGTTGTAGGACTGTCGTGTGTTGGTCCAGTTTAGCCTTTGATGTGTTGGCTTGCCCCCGAGCTAGGGTTTCACTTAGTGAGTGGCCGGTTGTATTGCAGTCACTCGCTATTTGAATAAATTCCATTGTTTGATGGAATTTAGCTCTTCGTGTTTCGTGATTGTTGAACGTTGCATTCGGTGAATCACAGCTCTAGCTTGAAGAGATAATGTTTTATTGCTGAAATAAGAAAATACGGCAAAGTCAGTGCCTTATTACAAATTCAAATTTCAGAATCTAAAAGAAATTGCAAAGTCATAGATTGAATGAGCCTGTCATGTATGACAGTGACGAAGATCTTCGTCGTTCCAGGCTCCTGAAAAAGTTGGTCCACCACTGATAGCGTTTATCACCAATCTCCCACGGGGACAAGTCGAGTCCTCCTGTCTCGGTCGATTGGGTTCATTGTTTGGATTGGATGGGCCCGCTTCTCTGGGTTGTGGTGTCCGCACAAACCGTTCGAGCTTCCTTTCTCTGATCAGTTTTTCAACAAGATCTTGTAAGTGACGACACTCGTTTGTGTTGTGCCCGTAATTTTGATGGAACCTGCAAAACTTTCCTGTTTGGATTTGTCTCTCTGACGACGGCCTTGGAGCAGGTTTTTCATATTGAATTGTATTACGGGTTTGTAAGTACAATTCCTCCAGTGAAGTATTCATAGGAGTATAACTATCAAACATTGGATTCTTGCATTGCGGGCCACGAGTTTGATCTTGTTTTTTAGTTTGATTCATGCTCTCTCTTTGCCGAGCTTGTTTGTTTTTGACGTTCAACTGAACTTTTCCGGAGCTCTCGCCGGATTGTTTGATTGCAACGTTGCTTTGGATCTCTTCCGTACTTGGTTTTGCATCGGTTTGCTTCCTAGACTGTTTCGCGTCTTCCCGTCTCAGGAATTGAGCCGCCTTGGCGTGGAAACGGTCAAACGATGCAGGTGGTTTTCCGGCTAACCAATTACCGAACTTAGAATCGGGGTCGATCCCCTTAATTAGCGCCATGACGATGGAGTTATCGTTCGGATTGCTGATCTCCGCGCATGCAGTATGGAATCTCTCTAAGTAGTGTCTGAGCGTTTCTCTCGGAGCTTGAGTGACGCTAGACAGAGTGTTGACATCTTTGGGTCTTGCGATATGCATGCGGAATTGCTCAACGAATTTTGTGGCTAAATGGTCGAATGATGAGACGGATCGAGGTGGCAATCGAGTGAACCATATGGTAGCGATGCCCCCCAAGGATATGGGTAAACTACGACACTTTACTGCGCCGTCGGCACGGGCAGCAGTCATCGACCATTCATATTTTAGAATATGTTGGTTGGGGTCGGAGTTTCCTTCGTACATGGGTAGAGTTGGCATCCGGAATCGATGTGGGGGTTCAGGAGTAAGAATATCGTCCGTAAAAGGAGTGTGACTTCGGGTAACCCCCCAATCGTCATTTGTGTATCCCTGGCTCTCACGGATCATTTGACGTATCATAGTGGAAAGATCCGGCATTTGCGCGTTCTATGCGGCCTGTGCCGGAGTATGATTACGTTCCATGCTTTCGGGTTGGACCGGATATTGTCGACGGTCCGAGTTTTGCCTTCTTGGCTCATAGTCCTCTGGGACGTATGGTTCAGGAGTACGTCTGTCATAGCGACGGTTCAGGTCCGACTGATCTTGAACGTCGACCGCTGGTTCAGCTGCAACGTCGGTAGTGCGGTATTCTGTATTGTGGTGAGGGATGGCACCTCCTCGGGAGGAGGGTCCGGTTCGGAAACTGGCCGATGGACCAACTCTCAGTTGTCCAACGGTCGTACCGCACTGTTTCGTCATTTTGGACGGATGTAGCACCTTGCACCGTAGATGTTGCACCCTGTGGATATCGATTCTTCGGAGGGCCATAACTCTTGGCTCGTTTAGAGTTACGGGAGCCATCACTAGTCATAATGAAGGAATATGTGAGTTCTACAACTATGATGGCTTTCAGACGTCACTGGTTAGTTTCATACCCAAAAAATCCTATCCGAACCTCAATCGGGTCATGGTAATTTTTTACCCTTCGTTTTTCCTCATGTGGATTTTTTCTGTAAAATGGGATCCCCGTGGTTGGTCTATGATTTACCATCGCTGGTGAGTGGTGCACCGTGGTACTGCACCGTTTCAAATCCATGCACCCATTTCTAAAGGTCGTACGACACTGTTTCGCCATTTTGGACGGATGTTGCACCTTGCACCGTAGATGTTGCACCCTGTGGATATCGATTCTTCGGAGGGCCATAACACTTTGCTCGTTTAGAGTTACGGGAGCCATAACCAGCTAAAACGAAGGTATCTGTGAGTTCTACAGCTATGATGGCTTTCAGCCATCACTGGTTAGTTTCATACCCAAAAAATCCTATCCGAACCTCAATCGGGTCATGGATGTTTTTTACCCTTCGTTTTATCGTCACGTGGATTTTTTCTGTAAAACGGGATCCCCGTGGCTGGTCTATGGTTTACCATCGCTAGAGAGTGGTGCACCATTGTACTGCACCGTTACAAATCCATGCACCCATTTCTAAAGATTTTACGGCACTGTTTCGTCATTTTGGACGGACGTTGCACCTTGCACCGTAGATGTTGCGCCCTGTGGATATCGATTCTTTGGAGGGCCATAACTCTTGGATCGTTTAGAGTTACAAGAGCCATAACCAGTCAAAACGAAGGATTCTGTGAGTTCTACAGCTATGACAGCTTTCAGCCGCCATTGGTTAGTTTCATACTCAAAAAATCCTATCCGAACCTCAATCGGGTCATGGAAGTTTTTTACCCTTCGTTTTTCCTCACATAGATTTTTTCTGTAAAACAGGATCCCCGTGGCTGGTCTATGATTTACCATCGCTGGAGAGTGGTGCACCATGGTACTGCACCGTTTCAAATCAATGCACCCATTTCTAAAGGTTGTACGGCAATGTTTCGTAATTTTGGACGGATGTTGCACCTTGCACCGTAGATGTTTCACCCTGTGGATATCGATTCTTCTGAAGGCCATAACTCTTGGCTCGTATAGAGTTACGGGAGCCAAAACTAGTCAAAACGAAGGTGTCTGTGAGTTCTACCGCTACGACGGCTTTCAGCCCACTGGTTAGTTTCATACCCAAAAAATCATATCCGAACCTCAATCGGGTCATGGAAGTTTTTTACCCTTCGTTTTTCCTCACGTGGATTTTTTCTGTAAAACAGGATCCCCGTGGCTGGTCTATGATTTACCATCCCTGGAGAGTGCTGCACCATGGTACTGCACCGTTTCAAATCCATGCACCCATTTCTAAAGGTCGTACGACACTGTTTCTTCATTTTGGACGGATGTTGCACCTTGCACCGTAGATGTTGCACCCTGTGGATATCGATTCTTCGGAGGGACATAACTCTTGGCTCGTTTAAAGTTACGAGAGCCATAACCAGTAAAAACGAAGGTATCTATGAGTTCTACAGCTATGACGCTTTCAGTCATCACTGGTTAGTTTCATACCCAAAAAATCCTATCTGAACCTCAATCGGGTCATGGAAGTTTTTTACCCTTAGTTTTTTCTCACGTTGTTTTTTCTGTAAAACGGGATCCCCATGGCTGGTCTATGATTTACCATCGCTGGAGAGTGCTGCACCATGGTACTGCACCGTTTCAAATCCATGCACCCATTTCTAAAGGTCGTACGACACTGTTTCGTCATTTTGGACGAATGTTGCACCTTGCACCGTAGATGTTGCACCCTGTGGATATCGATTCTTCGGAGGGACATAACTCTTGGCTCGTTTAAAGTTACGGGAGCCAAAACCAGAAAAAACGAAGGTATTTGTGAGTTCTACAGCTATGACGCTTTCAGTCATCACTAGTTAGTTTCATACCCAAAAAATCCTATCTGAACCTCAATCGGGTCATGGAAGTTTTTTACCCTTAGTTTTTCCTCACGTTGTTTTTTCTGTAAAACGGGATCCCCATGGTTGGTCTATGATTTACCATCGCTGGAGAGTGGTGCACCATGGTACTGCACCGTTTCAAATCCATGCACCCATTTCTAAAGGTCGTACCGCACTGTTTCGTCATTTTGGACGGATGTTGCACCTTGCACCGCAGATGTTGCACCCTGTGGATATCGATTCTTCGGAGGGCCTTCACTCTTGGCTCGTTTAGAGTTACGGGAGCCATCACTAGTCAAAAACAAGGTATCTGTGAGTTCTACAGCTATGACAGCTTTCAGCCGTCACTAGTTAGTTTCATTCCCAAAATATCCTATCCGAACCTCAATCGGGTCATGGAAGTTTTTTACCCTTCGTTTTTCCTCACGTGGATTTTTTTCTGTAAAACGGGATCCCCGTGGCTGGTCTATGATTTACCATCGCTGGGGAGTGGTGCACCATGGTACTGCACCATTTCAAATCCATGCACCCATTTCTAAAGGTCGTACGACACTGTTTCGTCATTTTGGATGGATGTTGCACCTTGCACCGTAGATGTTGCACCCTGTGGATATCGATTCTTCGGAGGGCCATAACTCTTCGCTCGTTTAGAGTTACGGGAGCCATAACCTGTCAAAACGAAGGTATCTGTGAGTTCTATAGCTATGATGACTTTCAGCCGTCACTGGTTAGTTTCATATGCAAAAAATCCTATCCGAACCTCAATCGGGTCAAGGATGTTTTTTACCCTTCGTTTTATCGTCACATGGATTTTTCTGTAAAACGGGATCCCCGTGGCTGGTCTATGATTTACCATTGCTGGAGAGTGGTGCACCATGGTACTGCTCCGTTTAAAATCCATGCACCCATTTCTAAAGGTCGTACGGCACTGTTTCGTCATTTTGGACAGATGTTGCACCTTGCACCGCAGATGTTGCACCCTGTGGATATCAATTCTTTGGAGGGCCATAACTCTTGGCTTGTTTAGAGTTACGAGAGCCATAACCAGTCAAAACGAAGGTATCTGTGAGTTCTACCGCTGTGACAGCTTTTAGCCATCACTGGTTAGTTTCATACCCAAAAAATCCTATCCGAACCTCAATCGGGTCATGGAAGTTTTTTACCCCTCGTTTTATCGTCACGTGGATTTTTTCTGTAAAACGGGATCCCCGTGGCTGGTCTATGATTTACCATCGCTGGAGAGTGGTGCACCATGGTACTGCACCGTTTCAAATCCATGCACCAGTTTCTAAAGGTCGTACGGCACTGTTTCGTCATTTTGGACGGATGTTGCACCTTGCACCGTAGATGTTGCACCCTGTGGATATCGATTTATCGGAGGGCCATAACTCTTGGCTCGTTTAGAGTTATGGGAGCCATAACTAGTCAAAACGAAGGTATCTGTGAGTTGTATAGCTATGATGGCTTTCAGCCGTCACTGGTTAGTTTCATACCCAAAAAATCCTATCCGAACCTCAATCGGGTCAAGGAAGTTTTTTACCATTCGTTTTATCGTCACGTGGATTTTTTCTGTAAAACGGGATCCCCGTGGCTGGTTTATGATTTACCATCGCTGGAGAGTGGTGCACCATAGTACTGCACCGTTTCAAATCTATGCACCCTTTTCTAATTGTCGTACGACACTGTTTCATCATTTTGGATGGATGTCGCACCGTGCACCGTAGATGTTGCACCCTGTGGATATCGATTCTTCGGAGGGCCCTAACTCTTGGCTTGTTTAGAGTTACGGGAGCCATAACCAGTCAAAATGAAGTAATCTGTGAGTTCTACAGCTATGACGGCTTTCAGCCGTCACTGGTTAGTTTCATACCCAAAAAATCATATCCGAACCTCAATCGGGTCAAGGAAGCTTTTTACCCTTCATTTTATCGTCACGTGGATTTTTTCTGTAAAACGGGATCCCCGTGGCTGGTTTATGATTTACCATCGCTGGAGAGTGGTGCACTATGGTACTACACCGTTTCAAATCCATGCACCCATTTCTAAAAGTCGTACGGCACTGTTTCGTCATTTTGGACGGATGTTGCACCTTGCACCGTAGATGTTGCACCCTGTGGATATCGATTCATCGGAGGGCCATAACTCTTGGCTCTTTTAGAGTTACGGGAGCCATTACCAGTCAAAACGAAGGTATTTGTGAGTTCTACAGCTACGACGGCTTTTAGCCGTCACTGGTTAGTTTCATACCCAAAAAATCCTATCCGAACCTCAATTGGGTCATGAAAGTTTTTACCCTTCGTTTTTCGTCACGTGGATTTTTTCTGTAAAATGGGATCCCCATTGCTGGTCTATGATTTACCATCGCTGGAGAGTGATGCACCATGGTACTGGACCGTTTATAATCCATGCACCCATTTCTAAAGGCCGTACGGCAATGTTTCGTCATTTTGGACGGATGTTGAACCTTGCACCGTAGATGTTGCACCCTGTAGATATCGATTCTTCGGAGGGCCATAACTCTTGGCTCGTTTAGAGTTACGGGAGCCATAACCAGTCAAAATGAAGGTATCTGTGAGTTCTACAGCTATGATGGCTTTTAGTCGTCACTGTTTAGTTTCATACCCATAAAATCCTATCCGAACCTTAATCGGGTCAAGGAAGTTTTTTACCCTTCGTTTTATCGTCACGTGGATTTTTTCTGTAAAACGGGATCCCCGTGGCTGGTCTTTGATTTACCATCGCTGGAGAATTGTGCACCATGGTACTACACCGTTTCAAATCCATGCACCCATTTCTAAAGGTTGTACGGCACTGTTTCGTCATTTTGGATGGATGTTTCACCTTGCACCGTAGATGTTGCACACTGTGGATATCGATTCTTCGGAGGGCCATAACTCTTGGCTCGTTTAGAGTTACGGGAGCCATAACCAGTCAAAACGATGGTATCCGTTAGTTCTACAGCTATGACGGCTTTTAGCCATCACTTGTTAGTTTCACCCAAAAAATCTTATCCGAACCTCAATCGGGTCATGAAAATTTTTTACCCTTCGTTTTTCGTCACGTGGATTTTTTCTGTAAAACGGGATCACCGTGGCTGTTCTATGATTTACCATCGCTGGAGAGTGGTGCACCATGGTATTGCACCGTTTAAAATCCATGCACCCTTTTCTAAAGGTCGTACGACACTGTTTCATCATTTTGGACGGATGTTGCACCTTGCACCGTAGATGTTGCACCCTGTGGATATCGATTCTTCGGAGGGCCATAACTCTTGGCTCGTTTAGAGTTACGGGAGCCATAACCAGTCAAAACGAAGGTATCTGTGAGTTCTACAGCTATGACGGCATTCAGCCATCACTGGTTAGTTTCATACCCAAAAATCCTATCCGAACCTCAATCGGGTCAAGGAAGTTTTTTACACTTCGTTTTATCGTCATGTGGATTTTTTCTGTAAAACAGGATCCCCGTGGCTAGTTTATGATTTACCATCGCTGGATAGTGGTGCACCATGGTACTGCACCGTTTTGAATCCATGCACACATTTCTAAAGATCGTACGACACTGTTTCGTCATTTTGGACGGATGTTGCACCTTGCACCGTAGATGTTGCACCCTGTGGATATCGATTCTTCGGAGGGCCATAACTCTTGGCTCGTTTAGAGTCACGGGAGCCAGGACCAGTCAAAACGAAGGTATCTGTGAGTTCTACAGCTATGATGGCTTTTAGCCGTCACTGGTTAGATTCATACCCATAAAAATCCTATCCGAAGATTTTTACCCTTCGTTTTTCCTCACGTGGATTTTTCTGTAAAGCAGGATCCCCGTGGCTGGTCTATGATTTACCATGGCTGGAGAGTGGTGCACCATGGTACTGCACTGTTTCAAATCCATGCACCCATTTCTAAAGGTCGTACGACACTGTTTCGTCATTTTGGACGGATGTTGCACCTTGCACCGTAGATGTTGCATCCTGTGGATATCGATTCTTCGGAGGGACATAACTCTTGGCTCGTTTAGAGTTACGGGAACCATAACCTGTCGAAACGAAGGTATTTGTGAGTTCTACAGCTATGACGGCTTTCAGCCGTCACTGGTTAGTTTCATACCCAAAAAATCCTATCCGAACTTCAATCGGGTCATGGAAGTTTTTTACCCTTCGTTTTTCCTCACTTGGATTTTTCTGTAAAACGGGATCCCCGTGGCTGGTCAATGATTTACCATCGCTGGAGAGTAGTGCACCATGGTACTGCACTATTTCAAATCCATGCACCCATTTCTAAAGGTCGTACCGCACTGTTTCGTCATTTTGGACGGATGTTGCACCTTGCACCGTAGATGTTGCACCCTGTGGATATCGATTCTTCGGAGGGCCATAAATCTTGGCTCATTTAGAGTTACGGGAGCCATAACTAGTCGAAACGAAGGTATCTGTGAGTTCTACGGCTATGATGGCTTTCAGCCGTCACTAGTTAGTTTCATACCCAAAAAATCCTCTCCGAACCTTAATCGGGTCATGGATGTTTTTTACCCTTCGTTTTTCCTCACGTGGATTTTTTCTGTAAAACGGGACCCCCGTGGCTGGTCAATGATTTACCATCGCTGGAGAGTGGTGCACCATGGTACTGCACCGTTTCAAATCCATGCACCCATTTCTAAAGGTCGTACCGCACTGTTTCGTCATTTTGGACGGATGTTGCTCCTTGCACCGTAGATGTTGCACCCTGTGGATATCGATTCTTCGGAGGGCCATAACTCTTGGCTCGTTTTGAGTTACGGGAGCCATAACCAGTCAAAACGAATTTATCTGTGAGTTCTACAGCTATGACGGCTTTCAGCCGTCACTGGTTAGTGTCATACCCAAAAAATCTTATCTGAACCTCAATTGGGTCAAGGATGTTTTTTACCCTTCGTTTTATCGTCACATGCATTTTTTCTGTAAAACGGGATCCCCATGGCTGGTTTATGATTTACCATCGCTGGAGAGTGGTGCAACATGGTACTGCACCGTTTCAAATCCTTGCTTTGAGTATGTTAGAACCTTCAACAACGATGAGATCTTAGCCTCCTAGTCATCCTCCTTGACGACTATTTCCATACTAGCTCAAGCGCCTCCCAAGCTAACCATTATCCACACCAACCCGGACCGCATCACCGAGTTATAGCTTCGCACGTCGTCATGACCTGTGCTTGGAACGTCATCATGACCCGTCCCATCTCAACTTATGTCTTGCCTCATCATATCGTAGCAAAGCCTTTCATCTCGGAACGTCATCATGACCCGTCCCATTTCAACACACGCCTTGCTTCATCACACCATAGCAAAGTCCCATCTCAATATTATGCTTTGCCTTCTCACATCATGGCAAGATCCCACATCCTTGAAGTCAACAAAGCATCCAGGCAAGCTACATGAAGGAGCAACTCAAACTCATCAAGTGCAGACTTACAAAGCAAACCAGACTCAAGTGAAATAAAATGAACATGGAGTGAGTGGATGAATACATATGCATCATGTCGCAAATGCCACAGTGGTTTCAACATCAAGCCAAGTCAATACAGATTCAAGCATATGATATTCAAGTGTATTGAAACCACACAGCAAATACAACCTGATATGCAAAACACACAACTGTCAACAAGTGAATCAAACCCAACTGTATACAAGTGCAAGTACACAAGATGAATGCATATCATCAATGTGCACAACATCCATCCAGTGCAAGCTCGAATTAGCAAGTGCACCAGAGGCAACGACAAATAAATGGACGAATCTCAATACAGTGAACAATGCATCAAGTCAAAAATCCAACAAGAATGAACAACAAGAATAACACATCATACATACATATGCAAGTACATATATAAATGTACAACTACAAGTTCACATGAGAACCAGGCATAGTGGAATGCATCAGAGCAACGAGATGACCAGACCAAACTACAGACTACAAATTATGAAATCAACAAAGTAATACAACAGTTCAGCATCTTTGTTTATATGGTTAAATATAGCAAGTTCAAGCTGCAGGTCAAAGACATAAGGGCCGAAGTTAGTCATAAAGAAAACAGTCTCAGCAAAAATATGCAGCGCACAAATATCATAAACCAGACTTCGAAGCATGACCATGCAGACTCGGGTACAGCAATAAATTCAACAAAACCAAAGTCAACATCGAACCAAGTCAAAGCCATGATCAAAGAATATGATGAACAAGTCAGAGACGAGGTGGTGAAGAATCGAACAGTTCAAATACGATACTGTGGTCATCACGAAATGATTCAAAACCGTGTCATGCAAGTAAATTGAAAAAGTCAAAATCAATCTCAAGCATCCAAAAAAAATCTAATGGCCGAAGACGAATTCAAATAGATATATACGAACAAATATATAGGAATCCAAATCCTATATAAACTAAATCATCATAGACGTTGAAAAGCATTCGAGTTCGAGCTTAACAGAACATAAACATTACAACTCGAATCAGATCGGAGTTCAAGCAAGCAAAACCTGCAAAGAAAAAGAAAAAAAGTACTTACCGAAATTGTAATCGAACTCGATCAAGGTTGAAGCTGCCATATATGTTTGCGCCAAAATTGGTCACAAACCCCAGATGTTGTGAAAGCACCAGTGTGTGAACATAAATCAGCAATATTCAAACACAAATCTTAGATCTAAACAAGTAACAAGCAGCAATTCAGAACTAATGAACAAGAACACACGATTTATAGTGGTTCGACTATCTCCAGCCTATGTCCACTTCAAGGGTTTTATCTTTTATTGATATTGTTCGCTGGTTATAGTCGATTACAGCGGATTACAATGAATTATAGCTCTGAAATTCAAGTACAACGGTAGTAGTGAAGTGCAAAGTAGAGTCTGGTAGAGTCTGGGCGCTTCCGAATCAAGATCCCCTTTTCTGAACGGCCTCGGGCTCAATTTATAGGCGTAGGAGGCTGATATCTCTCCTAAAAATAAGGTAGACCGCTTCAGGCACGTGAGAGGTCCCACACGGCCGAAACCTGGAGATCCGGGCCCACATTGGGATCGATTCGACCCTTGGTTCGAATCGATCAAAAAATTGTCCAATCGTGATGAAACTTGGCGTTGACATCCTTCAACACGTAGCCAAACTCCTGTAAAAATTTCATGGCATTTGGATCAAGGGATTGAGAGATATGATCGATTTGAAGTGGAGATTTTCGTTTGGCTGTTTGGGTCGAATCGATCCCTTCGAACCCACCCACTCCCTTCGAATCCATTAGCAAACGCGGTTTTGTGATGAGGTGGCGCGCTCTTTCGAGTCGATCCACTTATTGCTCCGAGTTGAATGGGTCGACTCCGAGGTTTTAGCCGCGTTTACTTGATGGTTTCGAGGTGTTGGATTTGAAGGTTCATTTCGAATCGATGGAGCCAGTACACATTCGAATCGATCAAAATAGGCTACCGTGGATCGATTCGAAGTTGCCTCAACATAGGGATTCAAAGACAAGCAAGGGATGGAGCCGGAGCTTCCTCAAATGCTTGGATTCGAAGGTGGGAATGCTCCAATGGATTCGAACTTTAGGCACGCGTGGATGGTTTCGAAGCATGGCTATCTAGATGGAGTCGAACTGCTTGCTTGCTTGATGGGTTCGAAGTAGATGGAGTCGAACTAGATTGAGTCGAGCTGAGACATGATGATGGGTTCGAACTTCATGGATTCGAAGTATTCCAAAGTGATGGATTCGAAGTAAGGGGAGTCGAGCCAATGGATTCGAACCGAACAAGGTTCATCTCCCTTAAATTGAATCCATCATATCTTGAGCATACGAATTCGGATTGACTTGAATTTAAACCACCGGCTTCTATGATCTTTCTGGCCATGTCCTATCAATTGTAGCTCAATCTGGACTCGGACAACATTCATCGATATCCATGGTTATCCTGCAGTACATAGTTGATACTCAAGAATAATAATCATTGATTCTCAGTAAATTTTGGATATCCTAACTTTGCCAAAAGTTGGGATAACACTTTGCCCCCCAAAACATGCCTTTTGGTAAAAGGTATGTTTTAAACGGTCTTAAATCGAATGTAAATTCACGTTTCATTCATGGGTGCAGTATTATTAATCAAGTTTATGGCTGTTCCAAGTCGAATCAGCATTCATTCTTTCTGTAAAAGTTGAGAATGAAGTTCCGTAGTCTCTCCGGACTATTAATGGCTACTCTGAACCCTTACTAAGTCCATTCTAGACTTAGTGATTGAATAGAAAGATCCTATTGCACTCTGGCGTTGCCTTCTATCCCTTGCACTCTGGTCCCGGTTAGGACGTATAGCGATGTCATGGTCGTTCTGGACCGATCATAGCCTCTCCGGGCTCTTGCTGGATCCCATCCTGTCACTCTCCGATGAAGGGGAAACAGCGCTTAAGTGAGTCGATCATGTCGCTCTCCGGCGAAGCAACTCACTTCTTGCACTCCGGACCCCGCCTCTCCGGGTAGGGTCATAAAGCGATCATTTTTATATTGGTATTTAATGTTCATCTTCTGACTCTCCGGTCAAAAGTTTTATTGTAAGAAGTTCTAATTTATTTATTAAAATTCGAGTTCTAGATGTTCAATCTTAAACATCAGAAAAAGCTAAACATTGCCTCTCCGGGCATATCGGTTTATCTCCATCCCAGAGCATGCCTAGGGTTCTCTCCGGTTCCGGTACATGTGTAAGTCGAGTAACCGTTTATTCTGAAAACAAATCTAAATAGAATTATTCGACCGAAGTCCAAATCCTGGACTTAGCCCTTGCCATCTTTAATCAGTGGATGACGAGTCGTGATCCCGATCTAGGATCGTTCCTGTTAGGTGGAGGCGGTAGTTGTTCAGGCCTTACCGCCGCTGTCCGTTCTCTAACAAATTGCGGCAATCTACCACCCCTGGCATGTTCTTCCACCTCATCCCTTAGGTGGCGGCATTCGTCTGTGGTGTGCCCATCCAGCTCATGGAATAGGCAGTATTTTCCAGTCCTACGCTCCCGCTCAGTGGGATCCTGTATAGGTGGCTTTCGATAGGGGAGTTGCCCCCAAGTTTCAGTGTAGATTCTTTCTAGGCCTGCAGTCAGATCTGTGTACTGCCTAAATCTTGGTTCTCGGAATTTCTTCCGTTTATCAGGACCATCATGTCTGTCGTCCTGTTTTCTTTTTCCCTTGTCCACTCCGGATTGTTCTCTGGAGGTTCCTTCGCTCTGTGCAACATTTGTTTCCAGCCTCTCGGCTCGTGATTCTTCTAATCGGATGAACTTTTCAGCTTTATGAAAGAACTCTTCAAGATCTTGTGGTGGATTTTTAGCCAGAGAATCTTTAAATTTGATGCCTTCCGCGACTCCTGCCACTACTGCCATCAAAATCATTGATGGATCCGGGCGATCTACAGAAGTCACTGTTACATTGAATCTTAGTAGGAAATCTTTTATGGACTCTCCGGCCCTTTGCTTTATCGAGGCTAAAGTCATCACACTCTTGGGTCGCGTCACGTGGACCCGGAATTATCTCATGAAGCAATCTACAAGCTCGCTCCAAGTCCCGATTGATCCAGTCTCCAGTTGTCTAAACCAAAGTGCGGCTAAATCTGACAAGTATAGAGGGAAGCATCGTGCCATCACTTCCTCGGATGCCTCCAACACTTCCATGTGCCTAATATATCTAGTAATATGCATGGTTGGGTCTGACCTTCCATTATAAGGATCTAGCATTGGTAGTTTGAATTTTGGAGGGTTCCTTGCATTTCGGATGTTTGGAGTGAATGGACTCCGACTGACTTCTTCCAGCCGCCCACTAGTCAATCCTCCTCTCATGATTCGTCGCATTAGGCCAATCATTCTCTCGTCTCCGTCTAGGGGTTGGCCCCTTGTCAAGTTTCTATCCTGCCACCTGAGCCTTGAAGGGAATTCTGGCACGTATTCTTCTGGTGGCTCATTAGCATAAGCATTGTTTCCGGCTTGTTGAGCTCCGTCTGTTGGTCTTCCAGTATCGGACCCTGAGGGTCTGGCCCCAAGCCCTTGTCGGTCACCTTCAATTCCTACGTTCTGATCGTGACCTTGACCTTCGTTAGCTTCTGTAATCCTGATTCCTTGTCCCGCACTACAAGTTGTTGTAGTTGGTCCAAGGTTCTGCATATTCGCCGCCCTCATTTGTTCGAGGAAATTCTGCAGCATCTCCTGTTGGGTCTTCATCATGCTTTCGCGTATTGAATTAGCCATAGCTTCCATCTCGTCTCTGGTGATGTAGACGGAAGCTTTTCCTTCTCCTGCTCCTGAGGATGCCTCTTGGCTTCCTCCTTGTTGGCTCCGATCAACTCTTTGTCTTGTTTGTCGAGTCATCGTCTCTGAATCGAAATTCTTCAAACTTTTAAATCTAAATTCTGAATCTGATGTAGCGGGTGCTGGTTCTTCTCAGTGAAAGCACCAAAGTGTTTGCGCCAAAATTGGCCACAAACCCCAGATGTTGTGAAAGCACAAGTGTGTGAATATAAATCAGCAATATTCAAACACAAATCATAGATCTAAACAAGTAACAAGCAGCAATTCAGAACTAATGAACAAGAACACACGATTTATATTGGTTCGGCTATCTCCGACCTACGTCCACTTCAAGGGTTTTATCTTTTATTGATATTCTTCGCTGGTTACAGTTGATTACAGCGGATTACAATGAATTATAGCTCTGAAATTCAAGTACAACGGGAGTTGTGAAGTGCAAAGTAGAGTCTGGTAGAGTCTGGGCGCTTCCGAATCAAGATCCCCTTTTCTGAATGACCTGGGGCTCTATTTATAGGCTTAGGAGGCTGATATCTCTCCTAAAAATAAGGTAGACCGCTTCAGGCACGTGAGAGGGCCCACACGGCCGAAACCTGGAGATCCGGGCCCACATTGGGATCGATTCGACCCTTGGTTTGAATCGATCAAGAAATTGTCCAATCGTGATGAAACTTGGCGTGGACATCCTTCAACACGTAGGCAAACTCCTGTAAAAATTTCATGGCATTTGGATCAAGGGATTGAGAGATATGATCGATTCGAAGTGGAGATTTTCATTTGGCTGTTTGGGTCGAATCGATCCCCTCGAACCCACTCCCTTCGAATCCATCAGCGCACGCGGTTTTGTGATGAGGTGGCGCGCGTCCTTCTAGTCGATCCACTTATTGCTCCGAGTTGAATGGGTCGACTACGAGGTTTTAGCTGCGTTTACTTGATGGTTTCGAGGTGTTGGATTCGAAGGTTCGTTTCGAATCGATGGAGCCAGTACACATTCGAATCGATCAAAATAGGCTACTGTGGATCGATTCGAAGTTGCCTCAACATGGGGATTCGAAGACAAGCAAGGGATGGAGCCGGAGCTTCCTCAACTGCTTGGATTCGAAGGTGGGAATGCTCCAATGGATTCGAACTTTAGGCACGCGTGGATGGTTTCGAAGCATGGCTATCTGCATGGAGTCGAACTGCTTGCTTGCTTGATGGGTTTGAAGTAGATGGAGTCGAACTAGATGGAGTCGATCTGAGACATGAGGATGGGTTCGAACTTCATGGATTCGAAGTATTCCAAAGTGATGGATTCGAAGTAAGGGGAGTCGAGTCAACGGATTCGAACTGAACAAGGTTCATCTCCCTTAAATTGAATCCATCATATCTTGAGCATACGAACTCGGATTGACTTGAAATTTGAACCACCAGCTTCTATGATCTTTCCGGTCATGTCCTATCAATTGTAGCTCAATCTGGACTTGGAAAAAATTCATCGATATCCATGGTTATCCTACAGTACATAGTTGATACTCAAGAATAATAATCATTGATTCTCAGTAAATTTTAGATATCCTAACTTTGCCAAAAGTTGGGATAACAATATAATCAATCGAAGAAACAAATCATAGTATCATCGCAATCAATTTGAAGAAGCGGCGCTTCGACTACAGAAGCCCCAATTTTTAGAAACGAACGAGCAACGAAGAAGCTGATATTTTCACAAGGAACGGCCGCCATTTTCACGAAAAGGAACAGAGCAAATAAAAGAGGAACCAGGCCGATAAAGAAATAAATGAAAAGGGGGACGGCTTTTATTGTCTTATAATTATAATTGGGCTTAACCTTTTAAATTAGGGTTTTGTTTTATTTTGTATTTCTCTTTAAACCTTTGTAATTTCTAGTCGTGTGACTAGGGGACAAACTACGTGGCGTAGTTTGAGAATTCGCAACTCAGTGGCTGAGTTGTGGCAGGGTTTTGATCGTAGAGTTAGGTTTAGTCGATAGCGGGTGTCGCGAGTTTACGTGTGTAAGTGTCTGACTATCTAATTTCTAGTAGAAACCTTGGGGGCAACACGTATGCAGGGTTTTGCCGAAGCTGGGTAAATTCTGTGTCGTTCTATTTCTGCATTTATTATTCTGCTATTATCTGTGCTGCTATAATTTTGATATATCTATGTTGAAATAATTTTATTAGCTTCCGCAATTAATTTTTATAATTAATACTACCACCCTATTCACCCCCCTCTAGGGTGAAATCAATCCTACATAAAGGTCGTACGACACTGTTTCGTCATTTTGGACGGATGTTGAACCTTGCACCGTAGATGTTGCACCCTTTGGATATCGATTCTTCGGAGGACCATAACTCTTTGCTCGTTTAGAGTTACGGGAGCCATAACCAGTCAAAACAAAGGTATCTGTGAGTTCTACAGTATGACGGCTTTCAGCCGTCACTGGTTAGTTTCATACCTAAAAAATCCTATTCGAACCTCAATCGGGTCAAGGAAGTTTTTTACCCTTTGTTTTATCGTCACATGGATTTTTTCTGTAAAACGGGATCCCCGTGGCTGGTTTATGATTTACCATCGCTGGAGAGTGGTGCACCATGGTACTGCACCGTTTCAAATCCATGCACCCATTTCTAAAGGTCGTACGGCACTGTTTCGTCATTTTGGACGGATGTTGCACCTTGCACCGTAGATGTTGCACCCTGTGGATATCGATTCTTCGGAGGGCCATAACTCTTGGCTCGTTTAGAGTTACGAGAGCCATAACCAGTCAAAACGAAGATATCTATGAGTTCTACAGCTATCATGGTTTTTAGCCATCACTGGTTAGTTTCATACCCAAAAAATACTATCCGAACCTCAATCGGGTCATGAAAGTTTTTTACCCTTCGATTTTCGTCAAGTGGATTTTTTCTGCAAAACGGGATCCCCGTGGCTGGTCTATGATTTACCATCGCTGGAGAGTGATGCTCCATGGTACTGCACCATTTATAATCCATGCAACCATTTCTAAAGGTCGTACGACACTGTTTCGTCATTTAGGACGGATGTTGCACCTTGCACCGTAGATGTTGCACCCTGTGGATATCGATTCTTCGAAGGGCCATAACTCTTGGCTCGTTCAGAGTTACGGGAGCCATAGCCAGTCAAAGAGAAGGTATCTGTGAGTTCTACATCAGTGATGGCTTTCAGCCGTCACTGGTTAGTTTCATACCCAAAAAATCCTATCCGAACCTTAATCGGGTCAAGGAAGTTTTTTACCCTTCGTTTTATCGTCACGTGGATTTTTTCTGTAAAACGGGATCCCGGTGGCTGGTTTATGATTTACCATCGCTGGAGAGTGTTGCACCATTGTACTGCGCCGTTTCAAATCCATGCACCCATTTCTAATGGTCGTACGGCACTGTTTCGTCATTTTGGACGGATGTTGCACCTTGTACCGTAGATGTTGCACCCTGTGGATATCGATTCTTTGGAAGGCCATAACTCTTGGCTCGTTTAGAGTTACAGGAGCCATAGCCAGTCAAAACGAAGGTATCAGTGATTTCTACAGCTATGATGGTTTTTAGCCGTCACTGGTTAGCTTCATACCCAAAAAATCCTATCCGAACCACAAACGGGTCAGGGAAGGATTTTACCCTTCGTTTTATCGTCACGTGGATTTTTTCTGTAAATTGGGATCCCCGTGGCTGGTTTATGATTTACCATCGCTGGAGAGTGGTGCACCATGGTACTGCACCTTTTCAAATCCATGCACCCATTTCTAAAGGTCGTACGACACTGTTTCGTCATTTTGGACGGATGTTGCACCTTGCACCGTAGATGTTGCACCCTGTGGATATCGATTCTTCGGAGGGTCATAACTCTTGGCTCGTTAGAGTTCCGGGACCCATAACCAGTCAAAACGAAGGTATCTGTGAGTTCTACAGCTATGATGGTTTTTAGCCGTCACTGGTTAGTTTCATACCCAAAAAATCCTATCCGAACCACAATCGGGTCATGAAAGTTTTTTACCCTTTGATTTTCGTCACGTGGATTTTTTTTGTAAAACGGGATCCCCGTGGCTAGTCTATGATTTACCATCGCTGGATAGTGATGCACCATGGTACTGCACCGTTTAAAAACCATGCACCCATTTCTAAAGGTCGTACGAAACTGTTTCATCATTTTGGACGGATGTTGCACCTTGCACCGTAGATGTTGCACCCTGTGGATATCGATTCTTCGAAAGGCTATAACTCTTGGCTCGTTTAGAGTTACGGGAGCCATAGCCAGTCAAAGAGAAGGTATCTGTGAGTTCTACAGCAGTGATGGCTTTCAGCCGTCACTGGTTAGTTTCATACCCAAAAAATCCTATCCGAACCTTAATCGGGTCAAGGAAGTTTTTTACCCTTCGTTTTATCGTCACGTGGATTTTTTCTGTGAAACGGGATCCCCGTGGCTGGTTTATGATTTACCATCGCTGGAGAGTGTTGCACCATTGAACTGCACCGGTTCAAATCCATGCACCCATTTCTAATGGTCGTACGGCATTGTTTTGTCATTTTGGACGGATGTTGCACCTTGCACCGTAGATGTTGCACCCTATGGTTATAGGTTCTTCAGAGGGCCATAACTCTTGGCTCGTTTAGAGTTATGGGAGCCATAACTAGTCAAAACGAAGGTATCTGTGAGTTCTACAGCTATGACGACTTTTAGCCGTCACTGGTGAGTTTCATACCCAAAAAATCCTATCCGAACCTCAAACGGGTCGTGAAAGTTTTTTACCCTTCGTTTTTCGTCACGTGGATTTTTTTCCGTAAAACGGGATCCCCGTGGCTGGTCTATGATTTACCATCGCTGGAGAGTGGTGCACCATGGTACTGCACTATTTAAAATCCATGCACCCATTTCTAAAGGTCGTACGGCACTGTTTCGTCATTTTGGACGGATGTTGCACCTTGCACCGTAGATGTTGCACCCTGTGGATATCGATTCTTCAGAGGGCCATAACTCTTGGCTCGTTTAGAGTTACAGGAGCAATAACCAGTCAAAACGAAGGTATCTGTGAGTTCTACAGCTATGACGGCTTTTAGCCGTCACATGTTAGTTTCATACCCAAAAAATCCTATCAGAACCTCAATCGGGTCATGGAAGTTTTTTACCCTTCGTTTTATCGTCACGTGGATTTTTTCTGTAAAACGGGATCCCCGTGGCTGGTCTATGATTTACCATCGCTGGATAGTGGTGCACCATGGTACTGCACCGTTTCAAATCCATGCACCCATTTCTAAAGGTCGTACGGCACTGTTTTGTCATTTTGGACGGATGTTTCACCTTGCACCGTAGATGTTGCACCCTGTGGATATCGATTCTTCGGAGGGTCATAACTCTTGGATCGTTTAGAGTTACGGGAGCCATAACCAGTTAAAACAAAGGTATCTGTGAGTTCTACAGCTCTGATGGCTTTCAGCCGTCATTGGTTAGTTTCATACCCAACAAATCCTATCCGAACCTCAATCGGGTCATGGAAGTTTTTTACCCTTTGTTTTTCCTCACGTGGATTTTTTCTGTAAAGCGGGATCCCCGTGGCTGGTCTATGATTTACCATCGCTGGAGAGTGGTGCACCATGGTACTGCACCGTTTCAAATCCATGCACCCATTTCTAAAGGTCGTACGACGCTGTTTCGTCATTTTAGACGGATGTTGCACCTTGCACCTTAGATGTTGCACCCTGTGGATATCGATTCTTCGGAGGGCCACAACTCTTGGCTTTCAGCCGTCAATGTTTAGTTTCATACCCAAAAAATCCTATCCGAACCTCAATCGGGTCAAGGAAGTTTTTTATCCTTCGTTTTGTCGTCACGTAGATTTTTTCTGTAAAAGGGGATCCCCATGGCTGGTCTATGATTTACCATTGCTGGAGAGTTGTGCGCCATGGTACTGCACTATTTCAAATCCATGCACCCATTTCTAAAGGTCGTACGGCACTGTTTCGTCATTTTGGACGGATGTTGCACCTTGCACCGTAGATGTTGCACCCAGTGGATATCGATTCTTCGGAGGGCCATAACTCTTGGCTCGTTTAGAGTTACGGGAGCCATAACCAGTCAAAACGAAGGTATCTGTGAGTTTTACCGCTTTAACGGCTTTCAGCCGTCACTGGTTAGTTTCATGCCCAAAAAATCCTATCCGAACCTCAATCGGGTCATGGAAGTTTTTTACCCTCCGTTTTTCCTCGCGTGGATTTTTTCTGTAAAACGGGATCCTCGTGGCTGGTCTATGATTTACCATTGCTGGAGAGTGGTGCACCATGGTACTGCACCGTTTCAAATCCATGCACCAATTTCTAAAGGTCGTACGACACTGTTTCGTCATTTGGATGGATGTTGCACCTAGCACCGTAGATGTTGCACCCAGTGGATATCGATTCTTCGGACGGACAAAACTCTTGGCTCGTTTAGAGTTACGGGAGCCATAACCAGTCAAAACGAAAGTATCTGTGAGTTCTACAGCTATGACGGCTTTCAGCCGTCACTGGTTAGTTCCATACTCAAAAAATCCTATCCGAACCTCAATCGGGTCAAGGAAGTTTTTTACCCTTTGTTTTATCGTCACGTGGTTTTTTTCTGTAAAAGAGGATCCCCGTGGCTAGTCTATGATTTACCATCGCGGGAGAGTGGTGCACCATGGTACTGCACTGTTTCAAATCCATGCACCCATTTCTAAAGGTCGTACGACACTGGTTCGTCATTTTGGACGGATGTTGCACCTTGCACCGTAGATGTTGCACCCTGTGGATATCGATTTTTCGGAGGGCTATATCTCTTGGCTCGTTTAGAGTTACGGGAGTCATAACCAGTCAAAACGAAGGTATTTGTGAGTTCTACAGCTATGATGGCTTCCAGCCGTCAAAGGTTAGTTTCATACCCATAAAATCCTATCCGAATCTCAATCGGATCATGGAAGTTTTATACCCTTCGTTTTTCCTCACGTGGATATTTTCTGTAAAACGAGATCCCCGCGGCTGGTCTATGATTTACCATCGCTGGAGAGTGGTGCACCATGGTACTGCACCATTTCAAATCCATGCACCCATTTCTAAAGGTCGTACCGCACCGTTTCGTCATTTTGGACGGATGTTGCACCTTGCACCGTAAATGTAGCACCCCGTGGATATCGATTCTTCGGAGGGATATAACTCTTGGCTCGTTTAGAGTTACAGGAACCATAACCAGTCAAAATGAAGGTATCTGTGAGTTCTATAGCTATGATGGCTTTCAGCCGTCACTGGTTAGTTTCATACCCAAAAAATTCTATCCGAACCTCAATCGGGTCATGGAAGTTTTTTACCCTTCGTTTTTCCTCACGTGGATTTTTTCTGTAAAACGGGATCCCCGTGGCTAGTCTATGATTTAACATTGCTAGAGAGTGGTGCACCATGGTACTGCACCATTTCAAATCCATGCACCCATTTCTAAAGGTCGTACGACACTGTTTCGTCATTTTGGACGGATGTTGCACCTTGCACCGTAGATGTTGCACCCTGTGGATATCGATTCTTCGGAGGGCCATAACTCTTGGCTCGTTTAGAGTTACGGGAGCCATAACCAGTCAAAATGAAGGTATCTGTGAGTTCTACAGCTATGACGGCTTTCAGCCATCACTGGTTAGTTTCATACCCAAAAAATCCTATCCGAACCCCAATCGGGTCAAAGAAGTTTTTTACCCTTCGTTTTTCCTCACGTGCATTTTTTCTGTAAAACGGGTTCCCCGTGGCTAGTCTATGATTTAACATTGCTGGAGAGTGGTGCACCATGGTAATGCCCCATTTCATATCCATGCACCCATTTCTAAAGGTCGTACGGCACTGTTTCGTCATTTTGGACGGATGTTGCACCTTGCACCGTAGATGTTGCACCCTGTGTATATCGATTCTTCGGAGGGACATAACTCTTGGCTCGTTTAGAGTTACGAGAGCCATAACCAGTCAAAAGGAAGGTATCTGTGAGTTCTACAGCTATGAAAGCTTTCAGCCGTCACTGGTTAGTTTCATACCCAAAAAATTCTATCCGAACCTCAATCGGGTCAAGGAAGTTTTTTACCCTTCGTTTTATCGTCACGTGGATTTTTTCTGTAAAACGGGAAACCCGTGGCTGGTCTATGATTTACCATCGCTGGAGAGTGGTGCACCATGGTACAACACCGTTTCAAATCCATGCACCCATTTCTAAAGGTCGTACGACACTGTTTCGTCATTTTGGACGGATGTTGCACCTTGCACCGTAGATGTTGCACCCTGTGGATATAGATTTTTCGGTGGGCCATAAATCTTGGCTAGTTTAGAGTTACGAGAGCCATAACTAGTCAAAACAAAGGTATCTGTGAGTTCTACAGCTGTGACGGCTTTCAGCCGTCACTGGTTAGTTTCATACTCAAAAAATCCTATTCGAACCTCAATCGGGTCATGGAAGTTTTTTAACCTTCGTTTTTCCTCGCGTGGATTTTTTCTTTAAAATGGGATCCCCGTGGCTAGTCTATGATTTACCATCGCTGGAGAGTGGTGCACCATGGTACTGCACCGTTTCAAATCCATGCACCCATTTCTAAAGGTTGTACGACACTGTTCGTCATTTTGGACGGATGTTGCACCTTGCACCGTAGATGTTGCACCTTGTGGATATCGATTCTTCGGAGGGCCATAACTCATGGCTCGTTTAGAGTAACGGGAGCCATAACTAGTCAAAAGGAAGGTATCTGTGAGTTCTACAGCTATGACAGCTTTCAGCCGTCGCTGGTTAGTTTCATACCGAAAAAATCCTATCCGAACCTCAATCGGGTCAATGAAGTTTTTTACCCTTCGTTTTATCGTCACGTGGATTTTTTCTGTAAAACGGGATCCCCGTGGCTGGTCTATTATTTACCATGGCTGGAGAGTGGTGCACCATGGTACTGCACCGTTTCAAATCCATGCACCCATTTCTAAAGGTCGTACGGCACTGTTTCGTCATTTTGGACGGATGTTGCACCTCGCACTGTAGATGTTTTACCCTATGGATATCGATCCTTCGGAGGGCCATAACTCTTGGCTCGTTTAGAGTTACGGGAGCCATAACCAGTGAAAAGGAAGGTATCTGTGAGTTCTACAGCTATGATAGCTTTCAGCCGTCACTGGTTAGTTTCATACCCAAAAATCCTATCCGAACCTCAATCGGGTCAAGGAAGTTTTTTACCCTTCGTTTTATCGTCACGTGGATTTTTTCTGTAAAACGGGATCCTCGTGGCTGGTCTATTATTTACCATTGCTGGTGAGTGGTGCACCATGGTACTGCACCTTTTCAAATCCATGCACCCATTCCTAAAAGTCGTACGGCACTGTTTCGTCGTTTTGGACGGATGTTGCACCTTGCACCGTAGATGTTGCACCCTGTGGATATCGATTCTTCGGAGGGACATAACTCTTGGCTCGTTTAGAGTTACGGGAGCCATTACCAGTCAAAAAGAAGGTATCTGTGAGTTCTACAGCTATAAAGGCTTTCAGCCGTCACTGGTTAGTTTCATACCCAAAAAATCATTTCCGAACCTCAAACGGGTCATGGAAGTTTTTTACCCTTCGTTTTTTCCTAACGTGGATTTTTTCTGTAAAACGGGATCCCCGTGGCTGATCTATGATTTAACATCGCTGAAGAGTGGTGCACCATGGTACTGCACCGTTTCAAATCCACGCACCAATTTCTAAAGGTCGTACCGCACTGTTTCTTCATTTTGGACGGATGTTGCACCCTGTGGATATCGATTCTTCGGAGGGCCATAACTCTTGGCTCGTTTAGAGTTACGGGAGCATTAACCAGTCAAAATGAAGGTATCTGTGAGCTCTACTGCTATGACGGCTTTCAGCCGTCACTGATTAGCTTCATACCCTAAAATTCCTAACCGAACCTCAATCGGGTCAAGGAAGTTTTTTACCCTTCGTTTTATCGTCACGTGGATTTTTTCTGTAAAACGGGATCCCCGTGGCTGGTCTATGATTTACCATCAATGGAGAGTGGTGCACCATGGTACTGCACCATTTCAAATCCATGCACCCATTTCTAAAGGTCATACGACACTGTTTCGTAATTTTGGACAGATGTTGCACCTTGTACCGTAGATGTTGCACCCTGTGGATATCGATTCTTCGGAGGGCCATAACTCTTGGCTCGTTTGGAGTTACGGGAGCCATAACTAGTCAAAACGAAGGTATCTGTGAGTTTTACAGCTATGATGGCTTTCAGCCGTCACTGGTTAGTTTCATACCCAAAAAATCATATCCGAACCTCAATCGGGTCATGGAAGTTTTTACCCTTCGTTTTTCCTCACGTGGATTTTTTCTGTAAAACGGGATCCCCGTGGCTGGTCAATGATTTACCATCGCTGGACAGTGGTGCACCATGGTACTACACCGTTTCAAATCCATGCACCCATTTCTAAAGGTCGTACGGCACTGTTTCGTCATTTTGGACGGATGTTGCACCTTGCACCGTAGATGTTGCACCCTGTGGATATCGATTCTTCGGAGGGACATAACTCTTGGCCCGTTTTGAGTTACGGGAGCTATAACGAGTCAAAACGAAGGCATCTGTAAGTCCTACGGCTATGAAGGCTTTCAGCCATCACGGGTTAGTTTCATACCCAAAAAATCCTATCCGAACCTCAATCGGGTCATGGAAGTTTTTTACCCTTCGTTTTTCCTCACGTGGATGTTTTCTGTAAAACGGGATCTCCGTAGCCGGTCTATGATTTACCATCGCTGGAGAGTGGTGCACCATGGTACCGCGCCGTTTCAAATCCATGCACCCATTTCTAAAGGTCGTACGACACTGTTTCGTCATTTTCGATGGATGTTGCACCTTGCACCGTAGATGTTGCACCCTGTGGATATCGATTCTTCGGAGGGCCATAAATCTTGGCTCATTTAATGTTACGGGAGCCATCACTAGTCAAAACGAAGGTATCTGTGAGTTCTACAGCTATGACGGCTTTCAGCCGTCACTGGTCAGTTTCATACCCAAAAAATCCTATCCGAACCTCAATCGGATCATGGAAGTTTTTTACCCTTCGTTTTTCCTCACATGAATTTTTTCTGTAAAACAGGATCCCCGTGGCTGGTGTTATCCCATTTTTGGTCAAAACTGGAATATCAACAAATTAACGAGGAGTGATGGATATCAGGATTGGAGATCAGTTGGAATCAAGGCTACGATCGATATCGTCAAAATTTGGTTGAACTCCAATCGGGACGTAATTGATTGGAGATGATGATAAGGATTAGGAAATGCTATGTTTCAAATTTCGTGTTAATCGGAGTTCACATGAAGGAGTTATGATCGGTGCAAGGTAGGAAAGTCATGCTGTTCGAATCCATCAACGGGTCAAGGTGGTGCTCGTTTCGAATCCATCGGATTCGAACCCATCAGGTTCGCATCGATCGAAGGCACGACACAAGGATGGCTTCGAATCGATACCTTTCATATCGATCTGCTTGCGCATGGCTCGATGGTCTTCGTATCGATCATAAAGGGAGAACAGGGTGACGGACTTCGACTCGATGGAGGACTTCATATCGATCACCATGGATTCGGCTCAGTGAAGTTCGCAACGGGTTAGGATGGGAAGAAACAAGATGCTTCGAATCGATACATTCGTATCAATGGAAGGTGGATTTTGTCTCCTTCGTATCCATCAGGTTGTAGTGCTTCGAACCCATGCAGGCACCTCTCTTCGAATCCAACCAGTGCTGTCATTTCGTATCGATCAGCTGAAGTGAGATATGATCGATACGAACGAGTCTCAGTTCGAATCCATGCTTGAGCAAAGCCTTCGAATCGATTAAGTCAAAGCAGCGAAGTTCAAGCGACGACTCTGTCAACTCAGCAAAAAATGCGGATCGACTCGAAGAACGTGCGCCACGTCAACCTACTAGCGCGTGCTTGGATCGATTTGAATCAATCGATTCGAATTGATCGATTCGAAAGAAGCGAAAAGTCCAGGAAATGCTAATTCGAATCGATGATATCTCGTGATCTACAAGTCCAAATGCTATGAAATTTCCACAGGAGCTTACGTACATGTTGAAGAATGTTCTCACCGAATTTCGGCTCGATTGGATGCATTCTTGATCGGTTCGAACCTTACTTCGAATCGATCCCGATGTGGGCCCAGATCTCCAAAATTCGGCCGTATGGGCTCCCCTCACGTGCCAGAAGTGGTCTACCGGATTTTAAGGAGATATATCAGCCTTCTACGCCTATAAATAGGGCCCCAGGTCATTAAGAAAAGAGGAGCTGGATTCTGAAGCGCTCAGACTCTGCCGGATTCAACTCTACACTTCACCATCACTATTGTAATCAAATTACTTCGTTGTAATCATTGCAATTCTCTGTAATCATCAAGGATAATCAATAAAAGGATAAAAAATTTAGAGTGGACGTAGGCTGGAGATAGTCGAACCACTATAAATCATGTGTCTCTACTCTTTACTTTTGGATTGCTGTTTAATATCTACTTAGATCTATGATTTGTGTCTGAATATTGCTGGTTTGCATTCATACACTGGTGCTTTCACGGTATTGGGGGTTTGTGACCAATTTTGACACAAACACTTTGGTGCTTTCATTTAGAAGGACTAGCACCCGCTACACCGGATTCGAAGTTCAGACTTGCAGAGTTTGAGGACATCAGACTTGAAGACAATGACACGGCAAAGTAGTAGGAGACAATGGGCTGAGAGAAGCCAACAGGAAGGAAGTCAAGAAGCTTCCTCTGGTGCAGGAGAGGGACAAGCTTCCATCTATATCAACAGAGACGAAATGGAAGCTATAACGAACTCGTTGCAAGAGAGGTTGTTGAAGAGTCAACATGAAATGATGTAGTCTTTCTTTGAGCAATAAGAGCTGCAGGGACGTAGAACTTAGGAACAGCTACGGCGGCTGTGGATGCAGGACAAGGAGCCAGGATAGTGGAACCCCGCGGAAGACAAGATACAGAGCCAGAAGGCGATCAACAAGGGCTTGGGGGCAGGCCCACAGGATCTAACGCAGGAGGACCTTTGGAAGGAGTTCAACAGGCTAGGGCCAACGTCGCCGTTAATGAGCCACATGAATAATATGTACCAGAATTCCCTCAGGGGCATGGGGGGCAACCCCCGACAGACAATACTGGATTAGTAGAGATCATCAGGAAAACCATGCATGGAGGGTAGACCAATAGGGATCTAGAAGGGGTAAGCAGGAGTCCGTTTACTCGAGAAATCAGGATGGCTCAGAACCCACCTAAGTTCCAGCTACCTAGCGTGGAGGTATATGATGGAAAGACCGATCCAACTGATCACTTAATGAGGTACACCAGACACATGGAGGTGTTGTGGGCATCGGAGGAAGTGATGGCCCGATGTTTCCCTTTGTATTTGACGGATTTAGCAGCAATGTGGTTTAGGCAGCTAGGAGAAGTATCTATCAGGACTTGGAGGGAATTGGTGGATAGGTTTTTGGGGCAGTTTCGGGTCCATATCAAAAGGCCGAAGAATGTAATGACATTGACCTTGGTGAAACAAAGGACGGATGAATCGCTTAGAGGTTTTCTAACTCGATTTAATGCGGCGGTTCCTTCAGTAGATCGGCCGGATCCATCGATGGTTCTGATGGCGGCGGTATCAGGAATCAGGGAGGACTCAGACTTTAAGGTATCTTTAATACGAGATCCCCCACAGGATCTCGGGGAATTCTTTCACGAAGCCGAATGGTTCCTACGGCAAGAAGATGCGAGTATGGATTTAAAGCTAAAGGAAGTAAACGCGACCGATGGTGGAGGACCATCCAACGGAAACTTGGATAAGGACAAGGGAAAAAGGAAGCTGAATGACAATTCAGGGAAAGCTGGAAAGTGATGGAAGGATCCAAAGTTTTCCACTTAAACAAGATTAAACGAGACACTAGAGCTGATATACATTGATACTCGAAACCGCCTTCCTTACCGGAGGCCGGCTAGGAGGGAGCCATCTGAACGGGAAAAGGCATCAGGAAGGCATTGTCTCTTCCACGATTTAGACGGACATGACACCAACAGCTGCAGGCATTTAAAGGATATAATTGAAGAACATGTGAGGAATGGGCAAGTGAGGCAATATGTTGGAACGCGGAATGCAGCGGTGGAGCAGGAGCAGCCACCATCAACCTCACACCGTGATGATGTGAGGCCCAGGAATGATGGTCGATTGGTTATCAATTGACGTGGATAATATGGAATAAGTAACAAGCTATTTGCAAACGGCTAAGTCATTTACACATGTACGGGGACGGAGATAGCCCCTAGGCATGCTCTGAACGATGATAAACTGCGAAGCTATGGCTTGTGAAATCTGTTTTTCTGTCCTGGATTGGACACTTGGCTTTCTGGTTTGGTTTTGGAGTTTGGAATGAACTCCTGGTTTTTATTTGCTTTATGGTTTGGATTTTTCCTTTGGACGAATGATTTTTATTTTGGATGTTGGTTTGGATTTCTGACTTTCTGGTTTTGATCTGGATTTTGGATTGGATTTTGGTCGGATTTTTATCTGGTTTTTGATAAACGGCCGTCGGGTATGGATTATACCTGGCAAGGGGTGAGTCGCTTTGCCCGAACGCGGCAAACTGACTCATTCAGGTCGTCGAGTATGGACTATGCTCGACAAGGGTCTGGAGTGACCAAGATTTGGCCTAGGACTTAGGCCCCATATTATCGATTATTGTTTCAGGTTGTTGAGTATGGACTATGCTCAACAAGGGTCCGGAGAGACCAGGATTCAGCTTAGGACTTAAGCCATGGCATTGCTCAACGTCCAAGGACACTGGACCACGGTCGTCAGGTGTGGATTACGCTTAGTAAGAACCCGGAGAGGTTATGGATTCGGATATCGACCCGGAGAGGTCCTGGATCTGGTTATTGGCTATTGGATAAGGATGGATTAGGACTCGACTGTTGATTTCGAATGGATATGGAATTGGCTAAGGCTTTGGTTACGGGATTTGGAATTGGGCATCGAATCGAAGCAGTCAAGGATGACATACTCTGGCAATGTGGCTATGGACTTTGGATATTGAAATCGGAACTATTCAAAACACGCCTTCTTACCAAAAGGCATGTTTTGGGGGGCAAAGTGTTATCCCATTTTTGGTCAAAACTGGAATATCAACAAATTAACGAGGAGTGATGGATTCAGGATGGGAGATCAGTTGGAATCAAGGCTACGATCAATATCGTCAAAATTTGGTTGAACTCCGATCGGGACGAAATGGATTGGAGATGATGATAAGGATTAGGAATGGCTATGTTTCACATTTCGGGTTAATCGGAGTTCACATAAAGGAGTTATGATCGGTGCAAGGTAGGAAAGTCATGTTGTTCGAATCCATCAAGGGGTCAAGGTGGTGCTCATTTCGAATCCATCGGATTCGAACCCATCAGGTTCGCATCGATCGAAGGCATGGTGCAAGGATGGCTACAAATCGATACCTTTCGTATCGATTAGCTTGCGCACGGCTCGATGGCCTTCGTATCGATAAGAAAGGGAGAACAAGGTGATGGACTTCGACTCGATGGAGGACTTCGTATCGATCACCATGGATTCGACTCAGTGAAGTTCGCATCGGATTAGGATGGGAAGAAACAAGATGCTTCGAATTTATACGTTCGTATCAATGGAAGGTGGATTTTGGCTCCTTCGTATCCATCAGGTTGTAGTGCTTCGAACCCATGCAGGCACCTCTCTTCGAATCCAACCAGTGCTGTCGTTTCGTATCGATCAGCTGAAGTGATATATGATCGGTACGAACGAGTCTCAGTTTGAATCCATGCATGAGTAAAGCCTTCGAATCGATTAAGTCAAAGCGGCGAAGCTCACGCGACGACTCTGTCAACTCGACGAAAAATGTGGATCGACTCGAAGAACGTGCGCCACGTCAACCTACTAGCGCGTGCTTGGATCGATTCGAATCAATCGATTCGAATTGATCGATTCGAAAGAAGCGAAAAGTCTAGGAAATGCTAATTCGAATCGATGATATCTCGCGATCTACAAGTCAAAATGCTATGAAATTTACACAGGAGCTTACATACATGTTGAACAATGTTCTCACGAATTTCGGCTCGATTTGATGCATTCTTCATCGGTTCGAACCTTACTTCGAATCGATCCCGATGTAGGCTCGGATCTCCAGAATTCGGCAGTATGGGCCCCCCTCACGTTCCAGAAGCGGTCTACCAGATTTTTAGGAGATATATCAGCCTTCTACGCCTATAAATAGGGCCCCAGGTCATTCAGAAAAGAGGAGCTGGATTTTGAAGCGCTCAGACTCTTCACGATTCAACTCTACACTTCACCATCGCTATAGTAATCAAATTACTTCATTGTAATCGTTGCAATTCTCTGTAATCATCAAGGATAATCAATAAAAGGATAAAAACATTGGAGTGGACATAGGCCGGAGATAGCCAAACCACTATAAATCGTGTGTCTCTGCTCTTTACTTTTGGATTGCTGTTTAATATCTGCTTAGATCTGTGATTTGGGTCTGAATATTGCTGGTTTGCATTCATACACCGGTGCTTTCACGGTATTAGGGGTTTGTGACCAATTTTGGCACCAACAGCTGGTCTATGATTTAACATCGCTGGAGAGTGGTGCACCATGGTACTGCACTGTTTCAAATCCATGCACACATTTCTAAAGGTCGTACGGCACTGTTTCGTCATTTGTGACGGATGTTGCACCTTGCACCGTAGATGTTGCACCCTGTGGATATCGATTCTTCGGAGGGCCATAACTCTTGGCTTGTTTAGAGTTACGGGAGCCATAACTAGTCAAAACGAAGGTATCTGTGAGTTCTACGGCTATGACCGCTTTCAGCCGTCACTGGTTAGTTTCATACCCAAAAAATCCTATCCGAACCTCAATCGGGTCAAGGAAGTTTTTTACCCTTCATTTTATCGTCACGTGGATTTTTTCTGTAAAACGGGATCCCCGTGGCTGGTCTATGATTTACCATAGTTGGAGAGTGGTGCACCATGGTACTGCAGCATTTCAAATCCATTCACCCATTTCTAAAGATCGTACGGCACTGTTTCGTCATTTTGGACGGATGTTTCACCTTGCACCGTAGATGTTGCACCCTGTGGATATCGATTCTTCGGAGGGCCATAACTCTTGGCTCGTTTAGAGTTACGAGAGCCATAACCAGTCAAAATGAAGGTATCTATGAGTTCTACTGCTATGACAGCTTTTAGCCATTACTGGTTAGTTTCATACCCAAAAAATCATATCTGAACCTCAATCGGGTCAAGGAAGTTTTTTACCCTTCGTTTTTCCTCACGTGGATTTTTTTTGTAAAACGGAATCCCCTTGGCTGGTCTATGATTTACCATCACTGGAGAGTGGTGCACCACGGTACTGCACCGTTTCAAATCCATGCACTCATTTCTAAAGGTCGTACGGCACTGTTTCGTCATTTTGGATGGATGTTGCACCTTGCACCGTTGATGTTGTACCCTGTGGATATCGATTCTTCGGAGGGACATAACTCTTGGCACGTTTAGAGTTACGGGACCCATAACAAGTCAGAACGAAGGTATCTGTGAGTTTTACAGCTATGACGGCTTTCAGCCGTCACGGGTTAGTTTCGTACCCAAAAAATCCTATCCGAACCTCAATCGGGTCATGGAAGTTTTTTACCCTTCATTTTTCCTCACGTGGATTTTTTCTGTAAAACGGGATCCCCGTGGCTAGTCTATGATTTACCATCGCTGGAGAGTGGTGTACCATGGTACTGCACCGTTTCAAATCCATGCACCCCTTTCTAAAGGTCGTACCGCACTGTTTCGTCATTTTGGATGGATGTTGCACCTTGCACCGTAGATGTTGCACCCTGTGGATATCGATTCTTCGGAGGGCCATAACACTTGGCTCGTTTGAGTGAAGGGATCCATAACCAGTCAAAAGGAAGGTATCTGGGAGTTCTACAGCTATGACGGCTTTCAGCTCTCACTGGTTAGTTTCATACCCAAAAAATCCTATCCGAACCTCAATCGGGCCATGGAAGTTTTTTACCCTTCGTTTTTCCCCACGTGGATTTTTTCTATAAAACGGGATCCCCGTGGCTGGTCTATGGTTTACCATCGCTGGAGAGTGGTGCACCATGGTACTGCGCCGTTTCAAATCCATGCACCCATTTCTAAAGATCGTACAGCACAGTTTCGTCATTTTGGATGGATGTTGCACCTTGCACCGTACATGTTGCACCCTGTGGATATCGATTCATCGGAGGGCCATAACTCTTGGCTCGTTTATAGTTACGGGAGCCATAACCAGTCAAAACGAAGTCATCTATGAGTTCTACAGCTATGATGGCTTTCAGCCATCACTGGTTAGTTTCATACCCAAAAAATCCTTTCCGAACCTCAATCGGGTCATGGAAGATTTTTACCCTTCGTTTTTCCTCACGTGGATTTTTTCTGTAAAACGGGATCCCCGTGGCTGGTCTATGATTTACCATCATTGTAGAGTGGTGCACCGTGGTACTGCACCGTTTCAAATCCATGCACCCATTTCTAAAGGTCGTACGGCACTGTTTCGTCATTTTGGACGGATGTTGCACCTTGCACCGGAGATGTTGCACCCTGTGAATATCGATTCTTCGGAGGGCCATAACTCTTGGCTCGTTTAGAGTTACGCGAGCCATAACCAGTCAAAACGAAGGTATCTTTGAGTTCTACAGCTATGGCAGCTTTCAGCCATCACTGTTTAGTTTCATACCCAAAAAATCCTATCCGAACCTCAATCGGGTCAAGGAAGTTTTTTACTCTTCGTTTTATCGTCACGTGGATTTTTTCTGTAAAACGGGATCCCCATGGCTGGTCTATGATTTACCATCGCTAGAGAGTGGTGCACCATAGTACTGCACCGTTTCACATCCATGCACTCATATCTAAAGGTCGTACGGCACTGTTTCGTCATTTTGGACGGATGTTGCACCTTGCACCGTAGATGTTGCACCCTGTGGATATAGATTCTTCGGAAGGACTAACTCTTGGCTCGTTAAGAGTAACGGGAGGCATAACCAGTCAAAACGAAGGTATCTGTGAGTTCTACAGCTGTGACGGCTTTCTTCCATCACTGGTTAGTTTCATACCCAAAAAATCCTATCCGAACCTCAATCGGGTCATGGAACTTTTTTACCCTTCGTTTTATCGTCACGTGGATTTTTTCTGTAAAACGGGATCCCTGTGGCTGGTCTATGATTTACAATCGCTGGAGAGTGGTGCACCATTTCAAATCCATGCACCCATTTCTAAAGGTCGTACGGCACTGTTTCTTCATTTTGGACGGATGTTGCACCTTGCACCGTAGATGTTGCACCCTGTGGATATCGATTCTTCGGAGGGCCATAACTCTTGGCTCGTTTAGAGTTACGGGAGCCATAACCAGTCAAAACAAAGGTATTTGTGAGTTCTATAGCTCTGATTGCTTTCATTCATCACTGGTTAGTTTCATACCCAAAAATCCTATCCGAACCTCAATCGGGTCATGGAAGTTTTTTACCCTTCATTTTTCCTCACGTGGATTTTTTCTGTAAAACGGGATCCCCGTGGCTGGTCTATGACTTACCATCGTTGTAGAGTGTTACACCATGGTACTGCACCGTTTCAAATCCATGCACCCATTTCTAAAGGTCGTACGAGACTGTTTCGTCATTTTGGACGGATGTTGCACCTTGCACCGTAGATGTTGCACCCTGTGGATATAGATTCTTCGGAGGGATATAACTCTTGGCTCGTTAAGAGTAACGGGAGCCATAACCAGTCAAAACAAAGGTATCTGTGAGTTCTACAGCTGTGATGGCTTTCAGCCATCACTGGTTAGTTTCATACCCAAAAAATCCTATCCGAACCTCAATCGGGTCATGGAACTTTTTTACCCTTCGTTTTATCGTCACGTGGATTTTTTCTGTAAAACGGGATCCCTATGGCTGGTCTATGATTTGACATCGCTGGAGAGTGGTGCACCATGGTACTGCACCGTTTCAAATCCATGCACCCATTTCTAAAGGTCGTACGGCACTGTTTCGTCATTTTGGACGGATGTTGCACCTTGCACCGTAGGTGTTGTACCCTGTGGATATCGATTCTTCGGAGGCCATAACTCTTGGCTGGTTTAGAGTTACGGGAGCCATAACCAGTCAAAAGGAAGGTATCTGTGAGTTCTACAGCTATGAAAGCTTTCAGCAGTGACTGGTGTTATCCCGCCTTTTGGCAAGGCGGTGACACCAAGAACTCGACTAGAAACCAAGGACGGTTCGTCTTGAAGATCAGTTATACATAGGTCTACTATAGATGTTGGTAAATTTTTTTCGAATCCGGATCGAGCTGCAATTGATGGGACATGACTAGCAAAGCCACAAGAGTCAACGTTTCAAATTTCAAGTCAATCCGAGTTCGTATGCTCAAGTTATGATGGATTTGACCCTATGGATTCGGCCCTATGGATTCGACCCTATCGATTCGACCCTATGGATTCGACCCTATCGATTCGACCCTATGGATTCGACCCTGTCGATTCGACCCTGTGGATTCGACCCTATGGATTCGACCCTATCGATTCGACCCTAAGGAATCGATTCGAACCAAGCTTGTTGAGCGGAAGCGCAATCTTTAATCGATCATAACTCGAGATCTACAGGTTCAAATGCTATGAAATCCCACAGGAGCTTATATACATGTTGAAGAATGCCCACACCAAATTTCACCTCGATTGGATGCTTTCTTGATCGATTCGAACCCTACTTCGAATCGATCCCAATGTGGGCCCAATTTCCTAAGGACGGGCGTGTGGGCCTCCCTCACGTGCCAGAAGCGGTCTTCTCGGAGTTTAGGCGAAATATCAGTCTCTTACGCCTATAAATAGAGCCCCTGGTCATTCAGAAAAGGGGACGGAGAATTCTTGGAGATAAAAGCACACCTGGACGTTGCCAGAATCACTCCATACCATTATGATTGCTGCTGATCTCGAATTTAAGCTTATTATCTGCTGTACTTCACTTTAGAACACTTGTAATCTTCAAGTATCAATCAATAAAGTGATATAACTTCATAATGGACGTAGGGAAATCGCCGAACCACCCTAAATCATTGTCTTCTGTGTAATTTACTTTTCTGTGTCTTGGAGTTTTTGTTAGATAATCTTTATTTTCAATTTAATTTCTTCATTTATTATCTCTTCAAAAACTTCCGAAGGGTGTTGCCCAATTTTGGTGCAAACACTTTGGTGCTTTCACTGAGAAAAACCCTATTTTTCTCCCATTCCTTGGATCTACTCTCGATATCGGATTGCATAAATCTAAGGAGAAGATCCAGATCTATCGCTCAATGGTTCCTTCTATTCTATTCAGATTGCTGCAGATCTAAGAGGAGCCACATTCAACATGAATTTCATACCCATATTTTCGAATCCATAAAATATGCTGTTTTTCGTAACCGTATTTTCGAACCCAGAAAAAATGCATTTTTTACCCATATTTTCGAATCCAGAAAAAATGCAGTTTTTCGTACCCATATTTCGAATCCAGAAAATATGTTGTTCTTCGTACCCATATTTTCGAATCCATGAAAATATGATCATTTTCGTATCCATGTTTTTGTATCCAGAAAATGTGATGATTTTCGTATCCATATTTTCGTATCTAGAAAATTTGGTGATTTTCGTATCCATGCTTTCGTATCCACTAAATATGGTGCTTTTCGTATCCATGCTTTTGTATCCAGTAAATGTGGTGGTTTTCGTATCCATCAGCAGATAGTCTCTCTTCGTATCGATCACTATTGACTATTTCGTATCCATCATGGAGCGCTACTTCGTATCCATCATGGAGCGCCACTTCGTATCCATCAGGGCGCTACTTCGTATCCATCAGGGCGCGCTACTTCGTATCCATCAGGAGGGGTTACTTCGTATCCATCCATCTGCATCCAATTCGTATCGATACGCACATGCAGTTCGTATCCGTCCATCTGCCTCTAATTCGTATCGATACACACATGCAGTTCGTATCCATCATCTGCCTCCAATTCGTATCGCATGCAGTTCGTATCCATCCATCTGCCTCCAATTCGTATCGATACGCACATGCAGTTTGTATCCATTCATCTGCCTCCAATTCGTGTCGATACTCACATGTACTTCGTATCCATCCATCTGCCTCCATTTCGCATCGATACGAACATGCAGTTCATATCCATCCATCTGCCTCTAATTCGTATCGATCTAGCCATTTCGTATCGATGCTACTAGAGCTAATTCTCTGGATGGATACGAAGTGGGTCTTTCAACTAATGAATACGAAAAGTGCAATTCCTCTGATCGATACGAAGACGAGCACATCTGATGGATTCGAACAAGAACGATATGAAGAAGGACTTAATTCAAAACTCAACTTAGTAAAGAACATTCTGATCGTTCCATGACTGGACGGGACATAGGAGATTACAACAACAATTGTTGAATTGCAATCGAGGAATGGGTATTGAAATACTACTCAACCGGTGACCCTAGAGGCTGAAGAACCTAGCTAATATGCCAAGAACTGGAGTTGATTAATATACCATGCTTCTAAGGTGGACTGCAACTCCCTTCAATTGACCAGCTTTTAAAACTGCTGAATTGACAACTATGGTACGATGCCTAATATGACAACTGCTCTACACTGCCAACTCTGCCAATTCAAAGCATAGCTGGACACCACTAAATCATCTTCAAATGTCCACATCTTAATCATTCCATATCTATACGACTTAAAGCATGGCATACAACCTCCAGAGAACTTCCTTAATACCCTATACTGGTCTCCTATCTGTTAGCCCATCTTAACAAACTCACATCGAATCAGTGTTACCAACCATTCAAACATTGGGCAATCATGCATGCATCATTCACTAGTATTACAAGACCATGTAGCCATAAAATGGACTTGATAATATTGAATGGAGTATCTTTCCCAATCGGGGCCTATTCATCGAAATCATCCTACATACAAAATTTCAAGCAAAAATTCAGCACGGTGACTATGTCAGTGTACTATGGAAATTCAACCTCCGCCACTACCTCATGAAGTGAGAATGGTGAATGGAGTCCACGAAAAGTGATGAATGCCATCAAATGCATTGTATCCCCTATTCCTCAAAGAAGACTGTCAATCGTAGTTAGGCATATCATTTCTACTTCTCATATTGCTAAAGGGAATAAAGAAGCTGGCAGCCAATGAAATGATCAAAAACCACAGCCCGTTGCTGCCAACACTAATAAATGAAATCAGCACAAAAGCTTATTTCTAGAGTTTGATAACAGAACTAGTGGATAGCCGCCGACGACTACACCAACATGTCCAGGCCAACGTTACGTTGATGAATCAGACGAAGGATCAACTTGGCGACATAAAAGGGAACCTGCTCCATACTCTAAATCGGGAAGCTCCTCTTCTTTATATAACTATCATGGATGCCAATGCCATAAGGCTGCTACAGAAAGGATAGCTCTGGCAATATGTTCAAGCCCCATAAAATGAAGAGCCGGGAACCCCCGACCTCAATCAGAACTTTGATCAAACTGAACCATTTGCGTTAGACTCCCAACTGTGAAAGGCTGGACCGAAGTGCAATAGCGAGCATACGACGCCGCTTCACTTATCAATGAGATTTTATCCGATCTCTTTTGAATTATTTCTATTTCTATTTCGTTTATGTTGCAAAATATAATCGACTTGAATTAAACTACTTGCAAATGATGCAGGTAACCGAGTACTTAAGGATGGGTGCAAAACAACCTCCGTGGACTATGATAAATTGATTTAGGTAACATCATGATGAGCATGATTCAACCACTCGCTGGCTGCTCTATGCCCCTAACTTGGGGGCAGGCCATCAAAGCGGAAGAGACAGACAAGTTCAGGGCTCCAGTACGAAGTGGATGCAACCGACCATCCACTCACATGCCTATGCAATTTAATTAGGAGATTTGATAAAGACTTGGAGTTATATGTCCCAACCATGCACTCTCCATCTCTTACTTGAAGCTTGCCAAAATACTTATGCTTCTTCTGATGCCTAGTAAAAGAGAAATCACACCAAAGATGGACGTGACTTGACCGTCCATGCATCCAATCCTGCATTGGACACTTGGGGATTTTTAAGAGTACATATTTATAGCGGATATGGTTTGACCATTTACTCCCCAGTTTGCATCAATGATTCGACAAACCAATCATGCCTCAAACCGACTTTATCAGGGGCCAACCCTCAATTTATAGTCATCAACAACCAACTGCTTACTCGCTAATCATCATGAGCCATCATTCCAACTCTCTTCCTCAACTCGACTGGAAGAGCGCAAACCATAAAGTGGACGTGGCTCGACCGTCTACTCTCCAACTCTTGCCCCCAACTTAAGGGAAAATACACAACTGAAAGTGGATGTAGTTCAGCCATCCTCTCCTCTGCTCGAGCTCAAAGCTTGCCAGAACACTAATCTTACTCCTTAGGCTTGGCAGAAGCGGGATCCAAATGAACACGGACGTGTTTATCCGTCCATAAACTATGTCTCCTCCTTCGTTGATGGCAGATAAGTGGAAAGTAATCGAGATCCCACCGATCATTTGCTAAGCGAAATCCACCTCTCGGGGGCAAGCCATCGCATAAATGGCCGAACTGGACCGACACACGACAGTCCTGCAATCAACTCTAGGTTCCTAGAGTGCGAGCTGGAGTATAAACACTAACTCCACTTTCCCAGAGTGTGAATTGGAGTATAAACATCAAATCCATCGTTCCCAGAGTGCGAACGGACTCCAACTTCCCAGAGTGTGAATTGGAGTATAAACATCCAATAAATCGTTCCCAGAGTGCGAACGGACTCCAACTTCCCAGAGTGTGAATTGGAGTATAAACATCCAATAAATCGTTCCCAGAGTGCGAACGGACTCCAACTTCCCAGAGTGCGAATTGGAGTATAAACATCCAATAAATCGTTCCCATAGTGTGAACGAATTCCTAAAAAGCCCAAATAGGTGTGACTGACCATCTATTGGCTGACTCCAACTTCCCAGAGTGTGAATTGGAGTATAAACATCTATTCCAGGTTCCCGGAGTGTGAACCAACCCATCAATGCGAACTCCAAGTTCCAAAAGCATGAATTGGAGTATAAACATAAATTACAGGTTCCCGAAGCGCGAACCGAAGCATCCATGCTAACTCCAGATTCCCAGAGCATGAATTGGAGTGTAAACATCTGTTCCAGGTTCCCACAATGTGAACCAAAAACACAAATACTAACTCCAGGCTCCTGTAGCGTGAATCGGAGCATTAACATCAATTCCATTTTCCCGGAGGGCGAACAGGAAAATCAAATGTCAACTCCAAATTCCCAGAGTGTGAATTAGAGTGCGAATGCCAAGTCAAAGTTGCGAACTGGAGTATAAACATTTAATAACTCTAAGTCCCCAGAGTGCGGACTGGAGTATAAACACTAAAATGGGTGTGATCGACCATACATCAACTAACTCCAAATTCCTAGAGTGCGAACTGGAGTATAAACATCAATAAACTCCTGATTCCCAAAGGATGAATTGGAATATAAAACAATGACTCACTCAAGTCCTGAGAGCACGGACCGGAGCACGAATGCCAAATGGGTGTGACTAACCACCCATCAACTAATTCCAAATTCCCAGAGTGTGAACTGGATTGTAAACATCAACTAACCCTGGTCCCGAAAGCACAGACTGAAGTATAAAGACCTAGTGGGCGTGACATACCACCTATCAACCAACTCCAATCCTTGAAGCATGGATTGGAATATAAATACCAGGAGGGATGTGATTTTATTGTCCATCTATCAATTCTAATTCCGCAGCAAGTTCTGTAGTACAAAAAGCGGATGTGTTTAGACTTTCTTCTTTCCAACTCTTCCCCTGACATGGGGGCACACTTGTCATAAAAAATCGGTTGTGATCCGACTATCTAGCACTAAGCGGGCACGACATGACCGTTCATGCATCAACACGTATTCCCGGCACGGGACCTATAACATAATCTTTTAGGGATGCACTCCAACCCAGCAAGACAAGATTTCTTCCTTGATTCGACAGGGAGATTTAGAATTGCAAAACGTACCTAGCTGAACGCCTTATTCTAAATGGATGTGACTACCCATCCAACCGCAAATGAACATGACACGACCGTTCATCCGCAAACTCTAGCCAACGATCTAGCGCGTTATGCATGCAACGTGGACGGATGTGACCCAACCATCTGCCAATCAACTTCTTCCTCCAATTCAGTAGGAGAAACATCAAATTAAAGTTGCCGCAATGTGACCGACTACACTTCGACTTTCGCCATTGACAAGTGCCAGAGGAATCAATCGAGGAAAATGTGGTTAACCATTTTCTGCTAAAATTCTTAGTCCCCAGAGTGGGGACATGGGTATGAACATCAATTAGGTGTGACTAATGGCCCTTCAACTGCCACTAGTCCCCAGAGTGCGACTGCGACCATAGACAGATGAAGAATGTGATTCGACCATTCATTCACCAACTCCGACCTAAAGTCGACGAGAGGAGTATAAACTCGCTACAGATGCAATTGGACCGTCCACAAACTAACTCTGCTAACCCAAGACTGGGGGCAGAAGAACAAATCATTGAAAGAAGAGAAATGAAACTCGCTACATTGCTAGCTATTCAGATTCCTTTACAACTTAAGGCAACGACTGCAAGGAGGCCTTAATGCTAACCAATCAGAATGATGCTCGAAGTTACAAGAAGCCAATTATATCGTATCGCCAGATCGACGGGAAATAACGATCTGCGCCTTTCATATCATACCAAAGGATTGATAGGCAATGAGGTCCGTACATTCTACATTGTGTCGCTAAATCGACGGCCAATATTGATCCTCTTCGACTACAATTCGATGTGACCCGAGCACCCATCGAATACCTTCGACCACCAGAGCATGGATAGAACAGCGAATGAGTGTGACTTGACCATTCGTCCTCCGTCACCTTCCATCGATCCGCCAGGAAGTGCATGAGACTGGATGAGCATGACCTGACTGCATTTGAGCTGACTTTGTCCCTAGATCTGACGGGAGAACGTAAATCGAAACGGACGTAGTTGATCACCTAACTCCAAAAGAACGCAATGCGACCATTCATTCTTTGGCTCTTAACCAAATATGACAAAACGAGCAATTCAAAACAAGTACAACCTAAATGTTCGCGCACCGTTTCTAACCCTCGGTTCGAGAATGCATCAATCCTGCATTGAATCTTACTGGACAATTTATTCTTCATATGTTTCCCCGCGTATGAAAACATAGGCAGCAAAGTGAATGTCGATAAGGCAACGAGATATTCTGCCTAGAGGAAAGAACTTGGACAGAATGCAGGATAAGGCACAACTCAGCTTTCCATTGATTAACTCGATCCTATAGTTCAATGGGACAGAATGCGAAATTGAAGCGGACATTATCTACCTTGCTGCTTATCGAGATATTCCCCCGACTTGGGGGCACGCATGAGAATTAAGATGAAAATAATTTGATCGTTCGTTGAACAACTCTGGCTCTTACGGCTTGGACTACAGTATAAACACAGCAGAAGCTAGGCTCCCATTGCAAATAAGCATATGAAGTGCCTACAACCCATCACAGGTATTGTAGATCAAATCACAACTCTTCGCAAGGATGATGCAAGAGTCAACTGCATTGCTCCAGGTGAATTTGATATCTTCGCTTGGACTCGATCTCATATATATATATGGACCCTCACCATCTATTGAGAACCTTGCATTAAATGTCAACTCGAAGCATGTCTCGGTGAATAAAAATGAAGCGACACTGATCTAGAAAGATCTGATGCACTAAAGGAGGAGGCGAATCTACTCAAAACCAATAGGTTTATCCATGATGCCCTCTACCCAAAATGAGTATCCAATCCTTTACTTACGAAAGAAACAAATGGAGAGTGGCAGACGTACGCCAACTACTCAGATTTGCACGAGGCATGGCGAAGCATAGCTTTCCACATCCAATGATCAACCAACTAATTGACTCGATCACCAGACATAAATTACTCTCATCCATGTATGCAAAATACCAAATAAAATCAAATATTGAAAAGTGTCCGAGACAAGGAATACAACAGTTTCGTTACTGACCCGAGCCTGTAGTGCTATACTGCAATCCATGGATTCGAACTTGAGAATGCTTATGCTACTTACCAAAAGACGATTAATTGATCATTCAATAATCAGATCGGCCGATAAATGAATGTATATGTGGTTAATATGCTCGTGAGATCACGATCATCAACCGACCGCATCGATCACTTGGCAAAGATATTCAGTGCTATCCAACAACTGCAGAATGAAATTTAATCCTTTGAAAGGCTCTTTCAGCGTTGTATAAAAAAAATTCTCAGGTTTTGTCATTAATTCTCGTAGTATTGAGGCTAATTTCAGAAGATGCTGAAGATTAATGTCATCCATACATGGAGGAAACCAAGCAGCATTGATAGATCGCTTAGAGAGGCCTCCCATTTTACGCAAGATGTTGGATCGTGAAGATCTATACCTTAATTAGGTCATGTCAACACACGCCATAAGCATTGCAATGTTAAGTGAAGAGAAACTAAACCAAAGACCAGTATATTATGAAAGCTAGCCATTGACGAGCTTACCCAGCTAATGTCTATATCAACCAACTGTTATGATAGGTCCAATGGCAACCTTAGATATTTCAAGGGTTACTCAAACGGAATATCAAGCAAAGCCAATTTGATATCACTTATCTCCCTTAGAGAGCTATCCATGGTCAAACATTAGTGTACTTCATAACTGAATTCACGGCATCAGACGATTATCTGAAGAACATTAGAGAACCGTCCAATCAATGGAGAACATACATAAATGGAACTCCCAATAATCATCTTTCTAACATCGAAGTCGTGTTAATGGCACTTGAAAAATGATCGATCTTCTATACTCTGAAACCCAGCTTCCTCGCAACAAATAACAAAGCTAAGTATGAAGCCTTGGTCGCCACGCTGAGACTTGCAAGAAAGCTAAGATTGGAAACTTTACATATCTTTTGTGATTTCTGATTAGTAGTATGCTAAGGTAGGGAGGATTATCGGGCTAGGGGGCAACGCCTTGTTCCTTGCCTTAGCTGAAGCCAAAAGCTACTAGTTGACTTCGAGAATTACACCACTACACAAATCCTCAGAGAGCAAAACGAAATGACCGAATCAATGGCCAAGCTAGCCAGTTCTGGGAATGCGCAACAAATAGACTTTATCCCAGTTGAAATACTTATTATTCCAAGCACTGATAGATGAAGATCAACTAGATCTTAGAGATGGATCCAGGAAAGGGATCATGGATGACTCCTATCAAAAACTATTTACCATAGGGAATTCTTATTGAATAAGGGAATGGGAGATGGCATATCCTCCGCGAAGCATCACTGCATGATTACATCTGGATCGTTCGACTCCAACGACACAAAGCATTACTTTTGAATCCACCAATGTGAGACCCAATATTACGTAACCATCGATACGAAGTCTACCTTAGTGCATGCCAGATCGATCCAAGATAGGATCAATGCGAAGGAATGAATCCAAAACAACCATCAAGTGTTGTGGCAACTCGAATTTCACATCGATTCAGGAGAGGATCGATACAGAATTCGATATGAGAAGACCGACAACGACTTGTTAACGTGCGAACGTCAACAAAGAGTCAGGTTAACGTATATGCAGGTACGTTGAACTAATTTTCAATTTTAAAAATCCGCAGGTCGAATGCCCACCTGATGACAATTACAACAACAAATAGCTAATCGTTATCATACAACAATCGGTTACAACGGCACAACAGTTGGTAGTCAACAGTTCATATTACTAAAAAAACAGTCAAGGATCACAACTTCCAACAAGAAGACTATAACTGTTTAACAAGTTAAATGGAACTATTCAGAAACAAGTTAAATGGAAATATTCAGAGTGAAGATGGAAGTTTTCAAAGCACGTCATGTTCACACAAGACGTACTTTAGGGGGCAAATGTTATCCCGCCTTTTGGTAAGGCCGTGACACCAAGAACTCGACTAGAAACCAAGGATGGTTCGTCTTGAAGATCAGTTATACATAGGTTTACTATGGATGTCGGTAAATTTTTTTCGAAATCGGATCGAGCTACAATTGATGGGACATGACTAGCAAAGCCACAAGAGCCAACGTTTCATATTTCAAGTCAATCCGAGTTCGTATGCTCAAGTTATGATGGATTCGACCCTATGGATTCGACCCTATCGATTCGACCCTATGGATTCAACCCTATCGATTCAATCCTATCGATTCGACCCTATGGATTCAGCCCTATGGATTCGACCCTGTCGATTCGACCCTATGGATTCGACCCTATGGATTCGACCCTATCGATTCAACCCTAAGGAATCGATTCGAACCAAGCTTGTTGACCGGAAGCGCAATCTTGAATCGATCATAACTCGAGATCTACAAGTCCAAATGCTATGAAATTTTCACAGGAGCTTATATACATGTTGAAGAATGCCCACACCAAAGTTCACCTCGATTGGATGCTTTCTTGATCGATTCGAACCCTACTTCGAATCGATCCCAATGTGGGCCCAATTTCCTAAGGACGGGGGTGTGGGCCCCCCTCACGTGCCAGAAGCGGTCTTCTCGGATTTTAGGCGAAATATCAGTCTTCTACGCCTATAAATAGAGCCCCTGGTCATTCAGAAAAGGGGACGGAGAATTCTTGGAGATAAAAGCACGCCCGGACGTTGCCAGAATCACTCCATACCATTATGATTGCTGCTGATCTCGAATTTAAGCTTATTATCTGCTGTACTTCACTTTAGAACACTTGTAATCTTCAAGTATCACTCAATAAAGTGATATAACTTCATAGTGGACGTAGGCAATTCGCCGAACAACACTAAATCATTGTCTTCTGTGCAATTTACTTTTCTTTGTCTTGGAGTTTTTGTTAGATAATCTTCATTTTCAATTTAATTTCTTCATTTATTATCTCTTCAAAAACTTCAGAAGGGTGTTTCCCAATTTTGGTGCAAACAACTGGTTAGTTTCATACCCAAAAAATCCTATCCGAACCTCAATCGGGTCAAGTAAGTTTTTTACCCTTCGTTTTATCGTCACGTGGATTTTTTCTGTAAAACGGGAAACCCGTAGCTGGTCTATAATTTACCATCGCTGGAGAGTGGTGCACTATGGTACTGCACCGTTTCAAATCCATGCACCCATTTCTAAAGGTCGTACGACACTGTTTCGTCTTTTTGGACGGATGTTGCACCTTGCACCGTAGATGTTGCACCCTGTGGATATCGATTCTTCGGAGGGCCATAACACTTGGCTCATTTAGAGTTACGGTAGCCATAACAAGTCAAAACGAAGGTATCTGTGAGGTCTACAGCTATGACGGCTTTTAGCCGTCACTGGTTAGTTTCATACCCAAAAAATCCCATCCGAACCTCAATGGGGTCATGGAACTTTTTTACCCTTCGTTTTTCTTCATGTGGATTTTTTCTGTAAAACGGGATCCCCGTGGCTAGTCTATGATTTAACATTGCTGGAGAGTGGTGCACCATGGTACTGCACCGTTTCAAATCCATGCACCCATTTCTAAAGGTCGTACGGCACTGTTTCTTCATTTTCGACGGATGTTGCACCTTGCACCGTAGATGTTGCACCCTATGGATATCGATTCTTCGGAGGGACATAACTCTTGGCTCATATAGAGTTACGGAAGCCATAACCAGTCAAAAGGAAGGTATCTGTGAGTTCTACAGCTATGACAGCTTTCAGCCGTCACTGGTTAGTTTCAGACCCAAAAAATCCTATCCGAACCACAATCGGGTGAAGGAAGTTTTTTACCCTTCGTTTTATCGTCACGTGGATTTTTTCCGTAAAACGGGAAACCCGTAGCTGGTCTATGATTTACCATCACTGGAGAGTGGTGCACCATGGTACTGCACCGTTTCAAATCCATGCACCCATTTCTAACGGTCGTACGACACTGTTTCGTCATTTTGGACGGATGTTGCACCTTTCACCGTAAATGTTGCACCCTGTGGATATCGATTTATCGGTGGGCCATAACTCTTGGCTCGTTTAGAGTTACGGGAGCCATAACCAGTCAAAAGAAAGGTATATGTGAGTTCTACAGCTATGACAGCTTTCAGCCGTCACTGCTTAGTTTCATACCCAAAAAATCCTATCCGAACCTCAATCGGGTCAAGGAAGTTTTTTACCCTTTGTTTTATCATCACGTGGATTTTTCTGTAAAACGGGATCCTCGTGGCTGGTCTGTGATTTACCATGGCTGGAGAGTGGTGCACCATGGTACTGCACCATTTCAAATCCATGCACCCATTTCTAAAGGACGTACGGCACTGTTTCATCATTTTGGACGGATGTTGCACCTTGCACCGTAGATGTTGCACCCTGTGGATATCGATTCTTCGGAGGGCCATAACTCTTGGCTCGTTTAGAGTTACGGGAGCCATAACCAGGCAAAAGGAAGGTATCTGTGAGTTCTACAGCTATGACAGCTTTCAGCCATCACTGGTTAGTTTCATACCCAAAAAAGCCTATCCGAACCTCAATCGGGTCAAGGAAGTTTTTTACCCTTCGTTTTATCGTCACGTGGATTTTTCCTGTAAAAGGTGATCCCCGTGGCTGGTCTATGATTTACCATTGCCGGAGAGTGGTGCACCATGGTACTGCACTGTTTCACATCCATGCACCCGTTTCTAAAGGTCGTACGACACTGTTTCGTCATTTTGGACGGATGTTGCACCTTGCACCGTAGATGTTGCACCCTGTGGATATAGAATCTTCGGAGGGACATAACTCTTGGCTCGTTTAGAGTTACGGGAGCCATAACCAGTCAAAACGAAGGTATCTGTGAGTTCTACAGCTATGATGGCTTTCAGCCGTCACTGGTTAGTTTCATACCCAAAAAATCCTATCCGAACCTCAATCTGGCTGTGGAAATTTTTTACCCTTCGTTTTATCGTCACGTGGATTTTTTCTGTAAAACGGGATCCCCGTGGCTGGTCTATGATTTACCATCGCTGGAGAGTGGTGCACCATGGTACTGCACCGTTTCAAATCCATGCACCTATTTCTAAAGGTGGTACCGCACTGTTTCGTCATTTTGGACGGATGTTGCACCTTGCACCGTAGATGTTGCACCCTGTGGATATCGATTCTTCGGAGGGCCATAACTCTTGGCTCGTTTAGGGTTATGGGAGCCATAACCAGTCAAAACGAAGGTATCTATGATTTCTATAGCTATGACGGCTTTCAGCCATCACAGGTTAGTTTCATACCTAAAAAAATCCTATCCGAACCTCAATCGGGCCATGGAAGTTTTTTACCCTTCGTTTTTCATCACGTGGATATTTTCTGTAAAACGGGATCCCTGTGGCTGGTCTATGATATACCATCGCTGGAGTGCGGTGCACCATGGTACCGAACCGTTTCAAATCCATGCACCCAATCCTAAAGGTCGTACGACACTGTTTCGTCATTTTGGACGGATGTTGCACCTTGCACCGTAGATGTTGCACCCTGTGGATATCGATTCTTCGGAGGGTCATAACTCTTGGCTCGTTTAGAGTTACGGCAGCCATAACCAGTCAAAAGGAAGGTATCTGTGAGTTCTACAGCTATGATGGCTTTCAGCCATCACTGGTTAGTTTCATACCCAAAAAATCCTATCCGAACCTCAATCGGGTCAAGGAAGTTTTTTACCCTTCGTTTTATCGTCACGTGGATTTTTTCTGTAAAACGGAATCCCCGTGGCTGGTCTATGATTTACCATCGCTGGAGAGTGGTGCACCATGGTACTGCACCGTTTCACATCCATGCACCCATTTCTAAAGGTCGTATGGCACTGTTTCGTCATTTTGGACGGATGTTGCACCTTGCACCGTAGATGTTGCACCCTGTGGATATAGATTCTTCGGAGGGACATAACTCTTGGCTCGTTTAGAGTTACAGGAGCCATAACCAGTCAAAATGAAGGTATTTGTGAGTTCTATAGCTATGATGCAGCCGTCACTGGTTAGTTTCATACCCAAAAAATCCTATCCGAACCTCAATCGGGTCATGGAATTTTTTTACCCTTCGTTTTTCATCACGTGGATATTTTCTGTAAAACAGGATCCCCGTGGCTGGTCTATGATTTACCATCGCTGGAGTGCGGTGCACCATGGTACTGAACCGTTTCAAATCCATGCACCCAATTCTAAAGGTCGTACGACACTGTTTCGTCATTTTGGACGGATGTTGCACCTTGCACCGTAGATGTTGCACCCTGTGGATATCGATTCTTCGGAGGGTCATAACTCTTGGCTCGTTTAGAGTTACGGCAGCCATAACCAGTCAAAAGGAAGGTATCTGTGAGTTCTACAGCTATGATGGCTTTCAGCCATCACTGGTTAGTTTCATACCCAAAAAATCCTATCTGAACCTCAATCGGGTCAAGGAAGTTTTTTACCCTTCGTTTTATCGTCACGTGGATTTTTTCTGTAAAACGGAATCCCCGTGGCTGGTCTATGATTTACCATCGCTGGAGAGTGGTGCACCATGGTACTGCACCGTTTCACATCCATGCACCCATTTCTAAAGGTCGTATGGCACTGTTTCGTCATTTTGGACGGATGTTGCACCTTGCACCGTAGATGTTGCACCCTGTGGATATAGATTCTTCGGAGGGACATAACTCTTGGCTCGTTTAGAGTTACAGGAGCCATAACCAGTCAAAATGAAGGTATTTGTGAGTTCTACAGCTATGATGCAGCCGTCACTGGTTAGTTTCATACCCAAAAAATCCTATCCGAACCTCAATCGGGTCATGGAATTTTTTTACCCTTCGTTTTATCGTCACGTGGATTTTTCTGTAAAACGGGATCCCCAAGGCTGGTCTATGATTTACCATCACCGGAGAGTAGTGCACCATGGTACTGCACCATTTCAAATCCATGCACCCATTTCTAAAGGTAGTACGGCACCGTTTCGTCATTTTGGATGGATGTTGCACCTTGCACCGTAGATGTTGCACCCTGCGTCTATCGATTCTTCGGGGGGTCATAACTCTTGGCTCATTTAGAGTTACGAGAGCTATAACCAGTCAAAACGAAGGTATCTGTGAGTTCTACAGCTATGATGGCTCTCAGCCGTCACTGGTTAGTTTCATATCCAAAAAATCCTATCCGAGCCTCAATCGGGTCATGGAAGTTTTTTACCCTTCGTTTTTCTTCATGTGGGCTTTCTCTGTAAAATGGGATCCCCGTGGCAGGTCTATGATTTACCATCGCTGGAGAGTGGTGCACCATGGTACTGCACCGTTTCAAATCCATGTACCCATTTCGAATGGTCGTACGACACTGTTTCGTCATTTCGGACGGATGTTGCACCTTGCACCGTAGATGTTGCACCCTGTGGATATCGATTCTTCGGAGGGCCATAGCTCTTGGCTTGTTTAGAGTTACGGGAGCCAAAACCAGTCAAAAGGAAAGTATCTGTGAGTTCTACGGCTATGACAACTTTCAGCCGTCACTGGTTAGTTTCATACCCAAAAATTCCTATCCGAACCTCAATCGGGTCAAGGAAATTTTTTACCCTTCGTTTTATCATCACGTGGATTTTTTCTGTAAAACGGGATCCCCATGGCTGGTCTATGATTTACCTTCGTTGTAGAGTGGTGCACCATGGTACTACACCGTTTCACATCCATGCACCCATTTCTAAAGGTTGTACGGCACTGTTTCGTCAGTTTGGACGGATGTTGCACCTTGCACCGTAGATGTTGCACCCTGTGGATATGGACTCTTCGGAGGGACATAACTCTTGGCTCGTTTAGAGTTATGGCAGCCATAACCAGTCAAAACGATGGTATCTGTGAGTTCTACAGCTATGACGCCTTTCAGCCATCACTGGTTAGTTTTATACCCAAAAAATCCTATCCGAACCTCAATCGGGTCATGGAAGTTTTTTACCTTTCGTTTTATCATCACGTGGATTTTTTCTCTAAAACGGGATCCCCATGGCTGGTCTATGATTTAACATCGCAGGAGAGTGGTGGACCACGGTACTGCACCGTTTCAAATCCATGAACCCACTTCTAAAGGTCGTAGCGCACTGTTTCGTCATTTTGGACGGATGTTGCACCTTGCATCGTACATGTTGCACCCTGTGGATATCGATTCTTCGGAGGGCCATAGCTCTTGGCTTGTTTAGAGTTACGGGAGCCATAACCAGTCAAAACGAAGGTATCTCTGAGTTCTATAGCTATGATGGCTTTCTGCCATCACTGGTTAGTTTCATACCCAACAAAATCCTATCCGAACCTCAATCGGGCCATGGAAGTTTTTTACCCTTCGTTTTTCATCATGTGGATTTTTTCTGTAAAACGGGATCCCCGTGGCTGGTCAATGATTTACCATCGCTGGAGAGTGGTGCACTATGGTACTACACCGTTTCAAATCCATGCACCCATTTCTAAAGGTCGTACGACACTGTTTCGTCATTTTGGACGGATGTTGCACCTTGCACCGTAGATGTTGCACCCTCTGGATATCGATTCTTCGAAGTGCCATAACTCTTGGCTCATTTAGATTTACGGGAGCCATAACCAGTCAAAAGGAAGGTATCTGTGAGTTCTACAGCTATGACAGCTTTCAGCCGTCACTGGTTAGTTTCATACCCAAAAAATCCAATCCGAACCTCAATTGGGTCATGGAAGTTTTTTACCCTTCGTTTTATCGTCACGTGGATTTTTTTATAAAACGGGATCCCCGTGGCTGGTCTATGATTTACCATCGCTGGAGAGTGGTGCACCATGATACTACACTGTTTCACATCCATGCACCCATTTCTAAAGGTCGTACGGCACTATTTCGTCATTTTGGACGGATGTTGCACCTTGCACCGTAGATGTTGCACCCTGTGGATATAGATTCTTCGGAGGGACATAACTCTTGGCTCGTTTAGAGTTACGGGAGCCATAACCAGTCAAAACGAAGGTATCTGTGAGTTCTACAGCTATGACGGCTTTCAGCCGTCACTGGTTAGTTTCATACCCAAAAAATCCTATCCGAGCCTCAATCTGGTCATGGAAATTTTTTACCCTTCGTTTTATCGTCGCGTGGATTTTTTCTGTAGAACGGGATCCCCGTGGCTGGTCTATGATTTGCCAGTGCTAGAGAGTGGTGCACCATGGTACTGCATCGTTTCAAATCCATGCACCCATTTCTAAAGGTCGTACCGCACTGTTTCGTCATTTTGGACGGATGTTGCACCTTGCACCGTAGATGTTGCACCCTGTGGATATCGATTCTTCGGAGGGTCATAGCTCTTGGCTCGTTTAGAGTTACGAGAGACATAACCAGTCAAAACGAAGGTATCTGTGAGTTCAACAGCTACGATGGCTTTCAGCCGTCACTGATGTGCACGTAAATGTGCATATTATTACCACCATATTTATTCTATTTAAATTAAATAAATGATCATATTGGGTATTTTAACTTGTTTAAACCAAATTCAAATTATTTTCAAATTGTCACATATTCATCTTCATATAGGGACAAAATTGTTTTTTTTTGTGCATTTATTAATTTATGAAAATTTAATTGAAAATTTCTATGTATTTTGTAGGAATTAAAATTCAAACACAAGTGGCTTTATATGTATGCACAAGGATGAATAGAACAAATGGAGATGGAAATAATTCAAAGGCATGATAATGGAGGACCCCACCTACCCACCTTTCTTCATGTACAAATTAGAAGCTAATCCACATGCTTATGGCCATTAAATCTTCATGCATGCTTAATGGATGATTAGTGGAAGTTAATAGTTACTTGGTGACCACACTTCCTCCAAGGGCATTTTGGGGAGTACCCAAAAATATGCATTAGGGTTTCTAACTTGTATAAATACCCTTTATGTTTCATGTAGCCATCTTGCTCTTAGTTAGTTAGTTTTAGTTTAAAAAAAATAAATCAAATCTCTCTTTCTTTCCATGGCTACTTAGCCATGTCTTCTCTTATGTAATTCCTTTTTTTATGCAATGTTAATTATTGTTTCTTTTTAATTACATGTTCATTTCCTTTTATGCAAGTAGTGTAGATTTTCCTTTATGCAATTAGAATAGTTTTCCATTTCACTTTGCTCTCTTTTCCTTTTCTTTTTCTCTCATCTTGCAAGCTACATTTGTTCATATGATAACAAATATGAGAGGCTAAACCCCTTCAATTTAGGGGTAATGAAGCTCTCTAGTATGTAGATCCAACATTTTGTTGTTTATGCTCTCTTTTGTGCTTAATGAGAATGATTGAAGTGTTTTCATGATGTTGTTTTGCTTTGAATTTGATAGTCTATGTTGATCATATCAAATAGACTATGCTTAAACAAACATAACACAAATTGCCTCTTCATCTAAATATGATTATGGCAAAGAAGTGAATGTTGAAATTGAAATTTGATAGCCTATATTTCTAAATAATAGTTAATAGGCTATGCTTAAAATAGATTTTGCTTTCAACTTTGTTGTCATATTTTATGACATTTAGAAGTGTATTAGTGGTTGTGTTATAGTTTGATGGTTTATATTGGGCTAATTAATAGCACAAATATACCATACTTATGATAAGCACATCAACTAATTACACTAATGAAAAGAAAAGAGAGATCATAACTTCATTTTGTTGATTTATGTGATCTAGAGAGTGGATTTATCTCTAAATTGTTCTTAAACTCTCACATTTTTTATCAATTTTTCTTTTGCTAGTTTTTGTTAGTTTCTTACATTTTTAGCTAATCACATTCTCGACTTTGGTATAATTTGATTGAATAGAATTTTAAAATCATCAATTCCCTGCGGATCGACCCCTATTCGCCGCGTGCTACATTCGTACACCGTGCGCTTGCGGTTATTTTTTAATTCAAATTCGTTCGACGGTTTTCTAAAGCGATAGAATTTCCGTCGACGAACAAGTTTTTGGCGCCGTTGCCGGGGAGTTGCTTTGATTTTTGATTTTCTATTCTTCGAATTATTTTCGTTAGCTTTGTGTGTTTTAATTTTGTGTGTGTTTGCATTTTAAAGAAAAAGTGTTTGTTTGATTTTTGTGTGCATTTGTGTGCTTGTTTTCTTTTTTGTTTCCATTTGCATTTGTTTTTATTTTATTTTGGTAATATATATACAAAAAAAACATTAAAATTTCAAAACAAAAACAAAAACATTTTATTTCTTCTTCATTTACAAATTTCACTTTGTTTACAAATTTTCTTTTCATCTCTGCCTCCCTGTTCACTGTGCACAAAGCCTGCACATACCCTTCTATACAACTGTTACCACAACTCAAACTCCCCTTGCCTTCTACAACTTGCTCTGTCTTTAACATTCAACTATTCAAACTTCTATAGCCACCACACTCACTACTCATATACTCCTCCTTCCATATTTCTCTGATACCATCACCATAACTTTGATACCATATTCTCTGATACATATATCTGATACCACTTTACATACACCTCTGCTACTTCATCAACTTGCCCCCTATATACCATAACATTACCAAACAGTCATCTTCTTCCTCACCAATTGCTTCTATACATCAACTTTCCTTTACATTGACACAATCCATTTCACAATTGCCACAAATTTCCTCAATCCTACCACTCACCACAAATCTTCATTCACTGACCATCTCCATTCAGCATTACCTAAATTCAACTCACCGATCAACATCGTTGTCACTGCCTCAATACAAAACCACTGTTGTGCTACTGCCCAGAAAACCAACTGACCATCGACGGTCATCCAAACTTCACTGGTGCTGTTCTTTTATCAACTGCCACTCTTCTTTACTTCACAAACCATCACCTTCCTCGACCACCAACCGTGACAGAACTCCCTCGATCCCTGACATCATTTCGATACAACCAAGCACCAAATTCCACTCAGTCAAGCAAACAGCAGGAACAACAATCTTCCCTCACCATACTTTCCCCTCTAGTCAGATCAAACTGACCCACTTCCTCATTCAACAACCTCCACAGCAGCATCCTCATCCCTCGATCCATTGATCTACAACAAACTGCCCACAATCCACAAACAATCCATCCAGTCATCATCGCATTTCTCAGAAACCACTGCCTAAATCCACCAACCACTTTCAAAACTGCTAACTGACCAGCCTACAATCTACCTGACCGCGACAACCCAATACTTCACTGCAAACACTGTCACAATAATCTTCATTTCATCATTATCACTTCTTCTAACCACACTACATTCTCCACTCCACTGTCAATTCCATATATATCATCTTGCACAACATCAATACCAAACATCCCACTTCAATACAGCTAAACACCCCACCACACCTTACAATCCATCAATATAACAGCACTGTTCGGCAGCAAACTCTCAGCACTTCTGACCAAATCCCCTCCTCGTCTCTGTTCATACAATTGCTCGCCCCACTACATCACAGTCCATCCACTTTCCTGAGCAATCACTCATCTCTCGCTACTGCTGCAATCGAAATCAACCCACTTTTGATCAAACCCAAACGACACATAAGAAAAAGAAACCGCACATACATCATCACCACATCAATACAACCACAAAGTCGCGACTACTCACGCGACTGCAAATCGACCACCTCCTCTGCATCGATCACCACCTCCAGCCTCATCTTCACTCCAAATCACCTACAGCCACACCTACAGCCTCAAAACAACTCTCAATCGTTGACCACCAATACCCTAACCAATCGCAGCCACCATTCGCATTCCACCCAACAGCCTAAATCTGGGATTTATTTCGAAAATGGTTGTAATTTATTTCGATGTTTTGTTCTGAATTTTGGATAGGAGACTGTATCAAATTTTGAGTTTTTGTTTGTTTGTGACCTTGGGTGTTCGCATTCTGGAATCTGGTTTGGTTATATTGGCTCTTGCGTGTGGGCTTGAGGGAGATTTGTAAATTCTTGCGTGTAGTTGTTTTAGTGTAACTTGTTTTTCTTTTGTTTTAGTTTAATTGAAAAACAAAAAAAAATGTGTTTGTTTTAATTTGTTTTAATTTTGTTTCATTTGTTCTAGTTTCATTTATTTTAGTTTAGTTTCATTTCTATTTTGTTTTTATTTATTTTAGTTTCTTCGTTGATATCTATATTTTTAAAAAACTTTTTTTTTTTTTAGTAAAACCCTACTTTTAAGTTTCCTTTCAAGAAAAAAAAAAAAATTGTACATATTCTTGTTTTATATTTCAGGTTGCCAAAGCAGAATTTCAGAAGGAAGACTGCTGCCAAAAAAAAAAATTTGCCTGCTTGCTAGTAGTTTTTTTTTTTATTTGCCTTGCATTGTATATATCTCTTGTTTTTATTAGTTGCATTGTTGATTGCTTGCATTTGAATTTATATACAAAAAAATTCAAAAAAAAAAAACAAATAAAAACAAAAATCATTTGTAGTTGCATTGTTAATACACGATTAATTTCTGCTTTGCATTTCATCTTAGATTTTGATTAATAATAACGGTTAGAAATCAATAACACTAAATTGTATATTGACAATTTGTCCATTTTCGATAATTTAATTTCTCGGTGTCTAGGCTACGGCAGAGCAATAATCAGTTATAAATATTACGGTGATTCGTAAATATTATACTGAATTGTTTCTTTGAAGGTACTTAAACCTTCGACTGCATTGCTACGGTGATTCGTGGTGCACCGATAAATCCTGTCCGTTACCTGGCTGAGAACTATCTTGTTGATTTAAGACAATTTGTAATTATACAATTTTGGGTTAACGTAGGATAAATCATTTATAATTAGGCCCCTGCATTCATTTAGTTGCATTAGTTCATGCATATTTAAAAAAAAAAACAAAAAAAAAAATTCAAAATCCAAAACTAAAAAATTGTTAATATTTCTTAACTTAGTTTTTTTTTCCTTTTCTTTTGAAAATTTTCAAATCAAAATTCCAAAAATCCAAAAAAAATAAAAAATTAAAATCAAAAATTCAAAAAAATCTTTTCAAAAACAAAGAAAAAAATGATTGAAATCCAAAAACAAAACAAAAATCAATTTTCCATTTTGAAAAATAAATTCCACTTGTAAATATTTTTGTTTATAAAAAAAAACAAAAAAAAAATTCTTGAAAATGTCCGAGTTTCCTCCCTCTTACTCACTTGAATTTAGTTGTGAAAATCAATATAATCCATATGAGTTCACTCCAAATTCGTATGGATATTTTAACAACAACTATTGTTTAAACGATTCGAATTTTGAACCACAAAATTTTCAAAATGAGGACCAACCTTCAAATCTTGAAAATAGCATTTCATCTTTACTTGAAATCGCTACACAACAAAATCAAATGATAAATAAGTTGTGTAATTCATATTTGTGCAATAACTCGAATCAAAGTTTTCATAATAATCAAAATTTGAATTCACTTCAAAATTCAAATGATTTCGAGTATAACCCATGCCAATTCAATTTCGAGCTTCAAAATGAATTCCAAAATCAAGACGAAAATGTGAACCAATTTTCAAATAATTTTGGCAATGGGAATAATCTCGACCGCGATATAATTGAAAACTTTGGTTATCAACAAATTCAAAGTGAAAATTTTCAAATTAATAATCATGAATTTGATTTTGTTGACCAAATGGAAGAAGACAACGAGGATTTGTTACTTGAGAAATACAAAACTTTTTGTGAAAATCATAATCAAATCCCAACTTCCGAAGAATCAAATCCACCATTTATTGAAATTGACAATTCTTGTTCTCAACAAGTCCAAATCGAAAATTTTCAAGTTAATAATTACAAATTTGACTTTGTGGAGCAAATGAATGAAATTTATGATGATCACACAAAGTTGTTGATTAAAACATTGGAAAATTTTTGTGAGAAACAAAATCAAATTTCAATGTGTGACAAGTCAAACGATAATCCATCTTTTACCCAAATCGATGATTTTCAAATGACAACTTTTGAAATTGATAATGATGATCTTAATCAAGTTGTTGAAAATATGGTAATTAAGTTGGATTTCAATTCTTTTGAGGGTGTGGAACCAAATTTAAAATTTGATCTTCCTTTTCACGATTTCGAAAATTTAAATACAACAACTTTGAATTTTGAACTTGAGACATGTAATAAAGTTGTTGATAATCCAATAAAGGAAGTGGAATTTAACGAACACGATTTTTTTGGACTTTTGGATGACGAGTTGTTAAATTCCAACGGGGAAGATTTAAATCACCACTTTGATTTTGAAATCAATAATTTTGAAGAATTTTTCAACGATAAACTTGAATTTCAATCAATTGTTTTATCAACCCCAAAAATCATTGAAAATAAAACAACTCGTTCAATTTTTAATAAAACAAAATTCGTTTTTCCAAATCGACAATCAACTTCGAAATCTTTTACGATTTGGTTTTTCGTGCTTAAGCTGTGTCTCACACATTTGACGAGACAGATGAATCGGTCTTTAGAAGACCGTTTCATTTACTTTTTGACTGTATACTTTCTCATCTCTTGTAAATAATAATCTTTCTTGTAAATATAGGATTTTTATTTTATTTTTCTCCTTCCACTTGGGTTGACTGTGGGGACACAGTCAAAGTCAAGTGTGGGGGGAGACTTATCTTCATTTTTTTTTATGGTTTATTTTTGTCGTTTTCTTTTAAAATCTAAAAAAATCCCAATTTTTTTTCTTTTGATTTATTTTTAATGAAACACTATAGGATAAATATATGGTTTTGGTTTACTAAATGGAAACTTTTGAAAATTTAGTCGTCTTAACAAAAATAAAAATGAAGTTTTATTACAAATAGTAATGGTTTAACTGGTATATAGGAAGATTCATACGTGTTAATTATGAAGTACATCCTTATTGAAAATCTTTGTCTTAAAAAGTGGTTGATTTAAAGTAAAGGATATAACATTTTTTTTGCCTTCTAAGTTAAATGGTGCTAAGATGATTTTGCAAAACTCTCTCTCTCTCTCTTTTTTAAAAAAAAATAAAAAAATAAAAAAATCCAAGTATTCACTCTCATTTAAAAGTCCTCACGGTTATGCATGGGTGAATTACTTGGAATCGTTGATTATGTGCTTTCATACTCATTTAAAAGTCCTCACGGTTATGCATGTATGGAACACATGTAAAAAAACAGACTTAATAAAAACCACCTACGGTCGATAGGTGTATGCACGAAAGTGTGTGCACTCGCCATGCTCTGTACTCCCCTCACATAAGCCCGAAAGGCAGTGCATGGGTGGTATATCTGGCCTCAGTTTACCTGAGCTAGGTGTGTAATTTTTCTTGCAAATAATGAGAGAGCAAGCAATTGAAATCCTAGCACTATTTTTACTTATTTGATTTGATTTGTTATTGAAAAGAAATGAAAATACCACTTTGATAAACTTTGATAATCAACTAAGGATCCATTTTATAATTACACTTTGTTATCAACTGAAACAACAAATTAAACTATTGTCTATTTGTTATGATAACTTGATTTTTGTTGAAAATTTTGACGAGTAAATGACATAAATTTTCAAGATAATAACCAAAACCTATATTTAACTTATTTGTGTCAATTTAAAAATAAATCCTTCATTTGTAAATATTTTCAAGAATTTGCATTCATCTCTTTGTAAATAAATCTTGCATTTTGTAAATATTTTCATCCTGCATTTGGATTTTGTGGGTAGTATCCGCTGAAAACCCTCACGAGACAACACTCGTCCTACCGGGGACACCCAGAGGTTTAACGGCTTGTTGCATACGCTCAATGCAATCGTGCTCCCTACGAAAACGGATTTATCTTAGTTTTTCTTTATTCGAGGACGAATAAAAAGATAAGTGTGGGGGTATTTGATGTGCACGTAAATGTGCATATTTTTAACACCATATTTATTCTATTTAAATTAAATAAATGATCATATTGGGTATTTTAACTTGTTTAAACCAAATTCAAATTATTTTCAAATTGTCACATATTCATCTTCATATAGGGACAAAATTGTTTTTTTTGTGCATTTATTAATTTATGAAAATTTAATTGAAAATTTCTATGTATTTTGTAGGAATTAAAATTCAAACACAAGTGGCTTTATATGTATGCACAAGGATGAATAGAACAAATGGAGATGGAAATAATTCAAAGGCATGATAATGGAGGACCCCACCTACCCACCTTTCTTCATGTACAAATTAGAAGCTAATCCACATGCTTATGGCCATTAAATCTTCATGCATGCTTAATGGATGATTAGTGGAAGTTAATAGTTACTTGGTGACCACACTTCCTCCAAGGGCATTTTGGGGAGTACCCAAAAATATGCATTAGGGTTTCTAACTTGTATAAATACCCTTTATGTTTCATGTAGCCATCTTGCTCTTAGTTAGTTAGTTTTAGTTTAAAAAAAATAAATCAAATCTCTCTTTCTTTCCATGGCTACTTAGCCATGTCTTCTCTTATGTAATTCCTTTTTTTTATGCAATGTTAATTATTGTTTCTTTTTAATTACATGTTCATTTCCTTTTATGCAAGTAGTGTAGATTTTCCTTTATGCAATTAGAATAGTTTTCCATTTCACTTTGCTCTCTTTTCCTTTTCTTTTTCTCTCATGTTGCAAGCTACATTTGTTCATATGATAACAAATATGAGAGGCTAAACCCCTTCAATTTAGGGGTAATGAAGCTCTCTAGTATGTAGATCCAACATTTTGTTGTTTATGCTCTCTTTTGTGCTTAATGAGAATGATTGAAGTGTTTTCATGATGTTGTTTTGCTTTGAATTTGATAGTCTATGTTGATCATATCAAATAGACTATGCTTAAACAAACATAACACAAATTGCCTCTTCATCTAAATATGATTATGGCAAAGAAGTGAATGTTGAAATTGAAATTTTATAGCCTATATTTCTAAATAATAGTTAATAGGCTATGCTTAAAATAGATTTTGCTTTCAACTTTGTTGTCATATTTTATGACATTTAGAAGTGTATTAGTGGTTGTGTTATAGTTTGATGGTTTATATTGGGCTAATTAATAGCACAAATATACCATACTTATGATAAGCACATCAACTAATTACACTAATGAAAAGAAAAGAGAGATCATAACTTCATTTTGTTGATTTATGTGATCTAGAGAGTGGATTTATCTCTAAATTGTTCTTAAACTCTCACATTTTTTATCAATTTTTCTTTTGCTAGTTTTTGTTAGTTTCTTACATTTTTAGCTAATCACATTCTCGACTTTGGTATAATTTGATTGAATAGAATTTTAAAATCATCAATTCCCTGCGGATCGACCCCTATTCGCCGCGTGCTACATTCGTACACCGTGCGCTTGCGGTTATTTTTTAATTCAAATTCGTTCGACGGTTTTCTAAAGCGATAGAATTTCCGTCGACGAACAGTCACTATTTAGATTCATACCCAAAAAATCCTATCCGAACCTCAATCGGGTCAAGGAAGTTTTTTACCCTTCGTTTTTCCTCATGTGGACTTTCTCTGTAAAACGGGATCCCCGTGGCTGGTCTATGATTTACCATCGCTGCAGAGTGGTGCACCATGGTACTGCACCGTTTCAAATCCATGCACCCATTTCTAAAGGTCATACGACACTGTTTCGTCATTTTGGACGGATGTTGCACCTTGCACAGTAGATGTTGCACCATGTGGATATCGATTCTTCGGACGGCGATAACTCTTGGCTCGTTTAGAGTTACGGGAGCCATAACTAGTCAAAAGGAAAGTATCTGGGAGTTCTACAGCTATGACAACTTTCAGCCGTCACTGGTTAGTTTCATACCCAAAAAATCCTATCCGAACCTCAATCGGGTCAAGGAAGTTTTTTACCTTTCGTTTTATCGTCATGTGGATTTTTTCTGTAAAACGGGATCCCCGTGGCTGGTCTATGATTTACCATCGCTGGAGAGTGGTGCACCATGGTACTGCACCGTTTCACATCCATGCACCCATTTCTAAAGGTCGTACGGCACTGTTTCGTCATTTTGGACGGATGTTGCACCTTGCACCGTAGATGTTGCACCCTGTGGATATAGATTCTTCGGAGGGACATAACTCTTGGCTCGTTAAGACTTACGGGAGCCATAACCAGTCAAAACGATGGTATCTGTGAGTTTTACAGCTATGACGCCTTTCATCCGTCACTGGTTAGTTTCATACCCAAAAAATCCTATACGAACCTCAGTCGGGTCATGGAAGGTTTTTACCCTTCGTTTTTCATCACGTGGATTTTTTCTGTAAAACGGGATCCCCGTGGCTGGTCTATGATTTACCATCGCTGGAGAGTGTTGCACCATGGTACTACACCGTTTCAAATCCGTGCACCCGTTTCTAAAGGTCGTACGGCACTGTTTCGTCATTTTTGACGGATGTTGCACCTTGCACCGTAGATGTTGCACCCTGTGGATATCGATTCTTCGGAGGGCCTTAACTCTTGGCTCGTTTAGAGTTACAGGAGCCATAACCAGTCAAAACGAAGGTATCTGTGAGTTCTACAGCTATGACGGCTTTCATCCGTCACTGGTTAGTTTCGTACCCAAAAAATCCTATCCCAACCTCAATCGGGTCATGAAAGTTTTTTACCCTTCGGTTTTCGTCACGTGGATTTTTTCTGTAAAACGGGATCCCTGTGGCTGGTGTATGAGTTACCATCGCTAGAGAGTGGTGCACCATGGTACTGCACCATTTCAAATCCATGCACCCATTTCTAAAGGTCGTACGACACTGTTTCGTCAATTTGGACGGATGTTGCACCTTGCACCGTAAATGTTGCACCATGTGGATATCGATTCTTCGGAGGGCCATAACTCTTGGCTCGTTTAGAGTTACGGGTGCCATAACTAGTCAAAACGAAGATATCCGTGAGCTCTACGGCTATGATGGCTTTCAGCCGTCACTGGTTAGTTTCATACCCAAAAAATCCTATCCGAACCTCGATCGGGTCATGAAAGTTTTTTACCCTTCGTTTTTCCTCACGTGGATTTTTTCTGTAAAACGGGATCCCCGTGGCTGGTCTATGAGTTACCATCGCCGGAGAGTGGTGCACCACGGTACTGCACCGTTTCAAATCCATCCACCCATTTCTAAAGGTCGTATGGCACTGTTTCGTCATTTTTGACAGATGTTGCACCTTGCACCGTAGATGTTTCACCCTATGGATATCGATTCTTCGGAGGGCCATAACTCTTGGCTCGTTTAGAGTTACGGGAGGCATAACCAGTCAAAAGGAAGGTATCTGTGAGTTCTACAGCTATGACAGCTTTCAGACGTCACTGGTTAGTTTCATACCAAAAAAAATCCTATCCGAACCTCAATCGGGTCAAGGAAGCTTTTTACCCTTCGTTTTATCGTCACGTGGATTTTATCTGTAAAATGGGATCCCCGTGGCTGGTCTATGATTTACCATCGCTGGAGAGTGGTGCACCATGGTACTGCACCGTTTCAAATCCATGCACCCATTTCTAAAGGTCGTACGGCACTGTTTCGTCATTTTGGACGGATATTGCACCTTGCACCGTTGATGTTGCACCCTGTGGATATTGATTCTTCGGAGGGCCATAACTCTTGGCTCGTTTAGAGTTACGGGAGCCATAACCAGTCAAAAAGAAGGTATTTGTGAGTTCTCCAGCTATGACAGCTTTCAGCCATTACTGGTTAGTTTCATATCCAAAAAATCCTATCCGAACCTCAATTGGGTCATGGAAGTTTTTTACCCTTCGTTTTTTCGTCACGTGGATTTTTTCTGTAAAACGGGAACCCCGTTGCTGGTCTATGATTTACCATTGCAGGAGAGTGGTGCACCATGGAACTTCACCGTTTCAAGTCCATGCACTCATTTCTAAAGGTCGTACGGCACTATTTCGTCATTTTGGATGGATGTTGCACCTTGCACCGTAGTTGTTGCACCCTGTAGATATCGATTCTTCGGAGGGCCATAACTCTTGGCTCATTTAGATTTACGGTAGCCATAACCAGTCAAAACGAAGGTATCTGTGAGTTCTACAGCTATGACGGTTTTCAGCCGTCACTGGTTAGTTTCATACCCAAAAAATCCTATCCGGACCTCAATCGGGTCATGGAAGTTTTTTACCCTTCGTTTTTTCGTCACCTGGATTTTTTTTTAAAACGGGATCCCCGTAGCTGGTCTACGATTTACCATCGCTGGAGAGTGGTGCACCATGCAACTGTACCGTTTCAAGTCCATGCACTCATTTCTAAAGGTCGTACGACACTATTTCGTCATTTTGGATGGATGTTGCACCTGGCACCGTAGATGTTGCACCCTGTGGATATCGATTCTTCGGAGGGCCATAACTCTTGGCTCATTTAGATTTATGGTAGCCATAACCAGTAAAAACGAAGGTATCTGTGAGTTCTACAGCTATGACGGTTTTCAACCATCACTGGTTAGTTTCATACCCAAAAAATCCTATCCGAACCTCAGTCGGGTCATGGAAGTTTTTTACCCTTCATTTTTTCGTCACATGGATTTTTCTGTAAAACGGGATCCCCATGGCTGGTATATGACTTACCATCGCTGGAGAGTGGTGCACATGGTATTTCACCGTTTCAAATCCATGCACCCATTTCTAAAGGTCGTACGGCACTGTTTCGTCATTTTGGACGGATGTTGCACCTTGCACCGTAGATGTTGCACCCTATGGATATCGATTCTTCGGAGGGCCATAACTCTTGGCTCGTTTAAAGTTACGGGAGCCATAACTAGTCAAAACGAAGGTATCTGTGAGTTCTACAGCTATGACGGCTTTCAGCCGTCACTGGTTATTTTCATACCCAAAAAATCCTATCCGAACCTCAATCGGATCATGGAAGTTTTTTACCCTTCGTTTCTCCTCACGTGGATTTTTTCTGTAAAACGGGATCCCCGTGGCTGGTCTAAGATTTACCATCGCTGGAGAGTGGTGCACCATAGTACTGCACCGTTTCAAATCCATGCACCCATTTCTAAAGGTCTTACGGCACTGTTTCATCATTTTGGACGGATGTTGCACCTTGCACCGTAGATGTTGCACCCTATGGATGTCCATTCTTCGGAGGGACATAAATCTTGGCTCGTTTAGAGTTATGGGAGCCATAACTAGTCAAAACGAAGGTATCTGTGAGTTCTACAGCGATGACCGCTTTCAGCCGTCACTGGTTAGTTTCATACCCAAAAAATCCTATCCGAACCTCAATCGGGTCATGGAAGTTTTTTAACCTTCGTTTTTCGGCACGTTGATTTTTCCTGTAAAACGGGATCCCCATGGCTGGGTCTATGAGTTACCATCGCTGGAGAGTGGTGCACTATGGTACTGCACCGTTTCAAATCCATGCACCCATTTCTAATGGTCGTACGGCACTGTTTCGTCATTTTGGACGGATGTTGCACCTTGCACGGCAGATGTTGCACCCTGTGGATATCGATTCTTCGGAGGGCCATAACTCTTCGCTCGTTTAGAGTTACGGGATCCATAACCAGTCAAAAAGAAGGTATTTGTGAGTTCTACAACTATGACAGCTTTCATCCGTCACTGGTTAGTTTCATACCCAAAAAATCCTATCCGAACCTCAATCCGGTCATGGAAGTTTTTTACCCTTCGTTTTTTCGTCACGTGGATTTTTTCTGTAAAACGGAATCCCCATGGCTGGTCTATGATTACCATCGCTGGAGAGTGGTGCACCATGGAGCTGCACCATTTCAAGTCCACGCACCCATTTCTAAAGTTCGTACAGCACTGTTTCATCATTTTAGATGGATGTTGCACCTTGCACCGTAGATGTTGCACCCTCTGGATATCGATTCTTCGGAGGGCCATATATCCTGGCTCGTTTAGATTTACGGGAGCCATAACCAGTCAAAACGAAGGTATCTGTGAGTTCTACAGCTATGACGGCTTTCAGCCGTCACTGGTTAGTTTCATACCCAAAAAATCATATACGAACCTCAGTCGGGTCATGGAAGTTTTTTACCCTTCGTTTTTCCTCACGTGGATTTTTTCTGTAGAACGGGAACCCCGTGGCTGGTCTATGATTTACCATCGCTGGAGAGTGGTGCACCATGGTACTACACCATTTCAAATCCATGCACCCATTTCTAAAGGTCATACGGCACTGTTTCATCATTTTGGACGGATGTTGCACCTTGCACCGTAGATGTTGCACCCTATGGATGTCCATTCTTCGGAGGGCCATAACTCTTGGCTCGTTTATAGTTACGGGAGCCATAACCAGTCAAAACGAAGGTATATGTGAGTTCTACAGCTATGATGGCTTTCAGCCGTCACTGGTTAGTTTCATACCCAAAAAATCCTATACGAACCTCAGTCGGGTCATGGAAGTTTTTTACCCTTCGTTTTTCCTCACGTGGATTTTTTCTGTAAAACGGGATCCCCGTGGCTGGTCTAAGATTTACCATCGCTGGATATGGTGCATCATGGTACCGCACCGTTTCAAATCCATGCACCCATTTCTAAAGGTCGTACGACACTGTTTCGTCATTTTGGACGGATGTTGCACCTTGCACCGTAGATGTTGCACCCTGTGGATATCGATTCTTCGGAGGGCCATAAATCTTGGCTCATTTAATGTTACGGGAGCCATCACCAGTCAAAACGAAGGTATCTGTGAGTTCTAGAGCTGTGACGGCTTTCAGCCGTCACTGGTTAGTTTCATACCCAAAAAATCCTATCCGAACCTCAATCGGGTCAAGGATGTTTTTTACCCTTCGTTTTATCGTCACATGGATTTTTTCTGTAAAATGGGATTCCCGTAGCTGGTCTATGATTTACCATCGCTGGAGAGTGGTGCACCATGATACTGCACCATTTCAAATCCATGCACCCATTTCTAAAGGACGTACGGCACTGTTTCGTCATTTTAGACGGATGTTGCACCTTGCACCGTAGATGTTGCACCCTATGGATATCGATTCTTCGGAGGGCCACATATCCTGGCTCGTTTAGAGTTACGGGAGCCATAACCAGTCAAAACGAAGGTATCTGTGAGTTCTGTTTGCGCCAAAATTGGCCACAAACCCCAATGAATGTGAAAGCACCAGTGTTGGAATATAAATCAGCAATATCCAAACACGAATCACAGATCTAATTAGCAAAATAGTGAATGTAAACAAGAACACACGATTTTATAGTGGTTCGGCTATCTCCGGCCTACGTCCACTTCAAAGGTTTTTCCTTTTATTGATGTTCTCGCTGATTACAATCGATTATAGCGGATTACAATGAATTGTAGTTCTGAAATTCAAGTACAACGGTGATTGTTGGGTGCAAAGTAGAGCCTTGGTGGAGTACTGATGCTTCAGAGTCTTGATCTTGCCAAAGAAAATCCAGCCCCTTTTCTGAATGATCTGGAGGTCTATTTATAGGTGTAGGCTGCTGCTATCTTGCTGAAAACTCGGGAGATCTCTTCTGGCACGTGAGGGGGCCCACACGTACGGTCTCGGGAAGTTTGGGCCCACTTTGGCATCGGTTCGAACTCCATTCGAACCGATCAAGAATTCATCCAATCGAGGTGAACTTTGGCATGGACATTCTTTATCATGTATGCAAGCATCTGTGAAAATTTCATGGCATTTGGATCAGCAGGTTAGGAGATATGATGGGTTCGAAATTGAGTTTACGAGATAGCTGTTTGGTTCGAACCCAAGTTTTCGAACTGATGGTTTCGAATCCATCATAGCACGCGACTTCGTGGTGACGTGGAGCGCAAACTTCGAATCGATCCGGACTTCACTCCGTGTTGACCGCTTCGACTCCATATATCTCGGCGCATTCGAACCGATGGAAGACACGTCATCAAGGTTGTTTGACCCAGTGGGTTCGAATGAAGCTACATAGGATGGGTTCGAAGATGATATCACGGATGGGTTCGAAGTATGGCTTTGTGATGGGTTCGAAGCTAGGTTCTGGCTGATGGATTCGAACGCCGTCTTTCTTATCGGTTCGAACATGGTGGGTTCGAACTAGTTGGGTTCGAAGTGGAGCCGAGGACGATGGTTTCGGGTGTGGCGTGGCCTCACTTCTTGGGTTCGAACCAGATGGGTTCGAACATAGGTAGGGTAATGGTTTCGAATATGATGGGTTCGAACACTATGGGTTCGAAACGAGCAATGTCAATTCCTCTTAACTTGAATCCATCATAACTTGAGCATACGACCTCGGATTGACTTGAAATTTGGAATGCAGGTTCCTATGATCTTTCTTGTCATGTCCTATGAATTGTGGCCCATTCCGGACTCGGACGAAATTCATCGATATCCATGGTTATCCTGCAATGCATGGTTAATATTCATGAATAGTAATCATTGATTTCTAGTAAATTTTGGATATCTCAACTTTGCCAAATGTTGGGATAACACTTTGCCCCCCAAAACAAGCCTTTTTGTAAAAGGTATGTTTTGAACGGTCTTATATCATGTGTAATAAATTCGTGTTTCATTGATAGCTGTGGCATTATCAATCAAGTTTGTGGCTGTTCGAAGCCAAATCAATGTCTGTTCTTCCCGTAGGAGTTGAGAATGAAGTTTCGTAGTCTCTCCGGACTATTATTGGCTGCTCTAAACCCTTACTGAGTCCGTTCTAGACTCAGTGATTGAATAGAAAGATCCTATTGCTCTCTGGCGTTGCCTTCTATCCCTTGCACTCTGGTCCCAGTTAGGACATATAGCGATATCATGGTCGTTCGGGACCGATCATAGCCTCTCCGGGCTCTTGCTGGATCCCATACTGTCACTCTCCGGTGAAGGGGAAACAGCGCTTAAGTGAGTTGATCCTGTCGCTCTCCGGCGAAGCGACTCACTTCTTGCACTCCGGTTCAGTGTATCTGAACATTAAGCGATGTCATGGTCGTTCGAGACCGATCATAGCCTCTCCGGGCTCTTGCTGGATCCCATCCTGTCACCCTCCGGTGAAGGGGAAACAGCGCTTAAGTGAGTCGATCCTGTCGCTCTCCGGCGAAGCAACTCACTTCTTGCACTCCGGACCCCGTCTCTCCGGGTAGGGTCATAAAGCGATCATGTTTATATGTAATGTTCATCCTTTGACTCTCTGGTCAAAAGGTTTATTGCAAGAAGTTCTAATTCATTTACAAAAATTCAAGTTCTAGACGTTCGATCTCAAACATCAGAAAAAACTAAAGATTGCCTCTCCGGGCGTATCGGTTTATCTCCATCTCAGAGCATGCCTAGGGATTTCTCCGGTTCCCGTACATGTGTAAGTGGAGTAAACGTTTTATTCTGAAAATAAATCTAAATAAAATTATTCGACCGAAGTCCAAATCCTGTACTTGGCCCTTGCCATCTTTGATCAGTTGATGACGAGTCGTGATCCCGATCCAGGATCATTCCTGCAAGGTGGAGGCGGTAGTTGTTCATGTCTCGTTGCTGCTGTCCGTTCTCTGACATATTGTGGCAATCTACCACCCCTAGCGTGTTCTTCCACTTCATCCTTCAGGTGACGGCATTCATCTGTGGTGTGCCCATCCAGCTCATGGAACAGGCAATATTTTCCAGTCCTGCGCTCCCGCTCGGTGGGATCCCTTATAGGTGGCTTTCGATAGGGGATTTGCCCCCGAATCTCAGTGTAGATTCTTTCTAGGCTTGCATTCAAATCGGTGTATTGCCTGAATCTTGGTTCTCGGGATTTCTTTCGCTTATCAGGACCATCATGTCTGTCGTCCTGTTTCCTCTTTCCCTTGTCCGCTCCGGACTGTTCTCTGGAGGTTCCTACGCTTTGTGTGGCATTTATTTCACGACTTTCGACTCGTGATTCTTCTAACCGAATGAACTTTTCAGCTTTATGAAAGAACTCTCCAAGATCTTGCGGTGGATCTTTCGTTAGAGAATCTTTAAACTTGGTACCTTCCGCGACTCCTGCCACCGCCGCCATTAAAATCATAGATGGATCCGGGCGATCTACAGAAGTCACTGTCGCGTTGAATCTTAGTAGGAAATCTTTTATGGACTCTCCGGTCCTCTGCTTGATTGATGCCAAGGTCATCACACTCTTGGGTCGCGTCACGTGGACCCTGAACTGTGTCATGAAGCAATCAACGAGCTCGCTCCATGTTCCGATTGATCCAGTCTCTAGTTGTCTGAACCATAGTGAAGCTAAATCTGTCAAATATAGGGGGAAGCACCGTGCCATTACTTCGTCGGATGCCCCCAGCACTTCCATGTGCCTGATATATCTTGTGATATGCATGGTCGGGTCTGACCTTCCGTCATAGGGATCTAGCGCTGGTAATTTGAACTTTGGAGGGTTCCTTGCATTTCGGATGTTTGGAGTGAATGGACTCCGACTAACTTCTTCTAGGCCTCCGCTAGGCAATCCTCCTCTCATGATTCGTCGCATTAGGCCTATCATTCTCTCATCTCCGTCTAGGGGTTGCCCCCTTGTCAAGTTTCTATCCTGCCCCCGAGCCTTGAAGGGAATTCTGGAACGTATTCTTCTGGTGGCTCGTTAGCATAGGCATTGGCTCCAGCTTGTTGAGCTCCATCCGTTGGTCTTCCGGTATCAGACCCTGAGGGTCTGCCCCCAAGGCCCTGCTGACCAGCTTCAATTCCTGTGTTCTGGCCTTGAGCCTGTCCTTCGTTTACTTCTGCAATCCTGATTCCTTGTCCCGTACTCGTAGCTGTTGTAGTTGGTCCAAGGTTTTGCATGTTTGTTGTCCTCATCTGCTCGAGGAAATTTTGCAGCATCTCCTGTTGACTTTTCATTATGCTCTCGCGTAGTGAATTAGCCATAGCCTCCATCTCGTCTCTAGTGATGTAGACGGAAGCTGGTCCTTCTCTTGATCCAGAGGATGCTTCTTGGCTTCCTCCTTGTTGGCTCCTATCAATTCTCTGTCTTGTTTGTCGAGTCATAGCTTCTGGATTGGAGTTTCTTCAAATTTCTGAATTCTGATGTAGCGGGCGCTAGTTCTTCTCGGTGAAAGCACCAAAGTGTTTGCGCCAAAATTGGCCACAAACCCCAATGAATGTGAAAGCACTAGTGTTGGAATATAAATCAGCAATATCCAAACACGAATCACAGATCTAATTAGCAAAATAGTGAATGTAAACAAGAACACACGATTTTATAGTGGTTCGGCTATCTCCGGCCTACGTCCACTTCAAAGGTTTTTCCTTTTATTTATGTTCTCGCTGATTACAATCGATTACAGCGGATTACAATGAATTGTAGTTCTGAAATTCAAGTACAACGGTGATTGTTGGTTGCAAAGTAGAGCCTTGGTGGAGTCCTGATGCTTCAGAGTCTTGATCTTGCCAAAGAAAGTCCAGCCCCTTTTCTGAATGATCCGGAGGTCTATTTATAGGTGTAGGCTGCTGCTATCTTGCTGAAAACTCGAGAGACCTCTTCTGGCATGTGAGGGGGCCCACACGTACGGTCTCGGGAAGTTTGGGCCCACTTTGGCATCGGTTCGAACTCCATTCGAACCGATCAAGAATTCATCCAATCGAGGTGGAATTTGGCATGGACATTCTTTATCATGTATGCAAGCATCTGTGAAAATTTCATGGCATTTGGATCAGCAGGTTAGGAGATATGATGGGTTCGAAATTGAGTTTACGAGATAGCTGTTTGGTTCGAACCCAAGTTTTCGAACTGATGGTTTCGAATCCATCATAGCACGCGACTTCGTGGTGACGTGGAGCGCAAACTTCGAATCGATCCGGACTTCACTCCGTGTTGACCGCTTCGACTCCATATATCTCGGCGCATTCGAACCGATGGAAGACACGTCATCAAGGTTGTTTGACCCAGTGGGTTCGAATGAAGCTACATAGGATGGGTTCGAAGATGATATCACGGATGGGTTCGAAGTATGGCTTTGTGATGGGTTCGAAGCTAGGTTCTGGCTGATGGATTCGAACGCCGTCTTTCTTATCGGTTCGAACATGGTGGGTTCGAACTAGTTGGGTTCGAAGTGGAGCCGAGGACGATGGTTTCGGGTGTGGCGTGGCCTCACTTCTTGGGTTCGAACCAGATGGGTTCGAACATAGGTAGGGTAATGGTTTCGAATATGATGGGTTCGAACACTATGGGTTCGAAACGAGCAATGTCAATTCCTCTTAACTTGAATCCATCATAACTTGAGCATACGACCTCGGATTGACTTGAAATTTGGAATGCAGGTTCCTATGATCTTTCTTGTCATGTCCTATGAATTGTGGCCCATTCCGGACTCGGACGAAATTCATCGATATCATGGTTATCCTGCAATGCATGGTTAATATTCATGAATAGTAATCATTGATTTCTAGTAAATTTTGGATATCTCAACTTTGCCAAATGTTGGGATAACAAGTTCTACAGCTATGATGGCTTTCAACCGTCACTGGTTAGTTTCATACCCAAAAAATCCTATACGAACCTCAATCGGGTCATGGAAGTTTTTTACCCTTCGTTTTTTCGTCACGTGGATTTTTTCTGTAAAACGGGATCCCCATGGCTGGTCTATGATTTACCATCGCTGGAGAGTGGTTCACCATGGAACTGCACCGTTTCAAGTCCACGCACCCATTTCTAAAGGTCGTACAGCACTGTTTCATCATTTTAGATGGATGTTGCACATTGCACCATAGATGTTACACCCTGTGGATATTGATTCTTCGGAGGGCCATAACTCTTGGCTCGTTTATAGTTACGGGAGCCATAACCAGTCAAAATGAAGGTATCTGTGAGTTCTACAGCTATGACAGTTTTCAGCCGTCACTGGTTAGTTTCATACCCAAAAAATCCTATCCGAACCTCAATCGGGTCATGGAAGTTTTTTACCCTTCGTTTTTTCGTCACGTGGATTTTTTCTGTAAAACGAGATCCCCGTGGCTGGTCTATGATTTACCATCGCTGGAGAGTGGTGCACCAGGGTACTTCACGTTTCAAATCCATGCACCCGTTTATAAAGGTCGTACGGCACTGTTTCGTCATTTTGGACGGATGTTGCACCTTGCACCGTAGATGTTGCACCCTGTGGATATCGATTCTTCGAAGAGCCATAACTCTTGGCTCGTTTAGAGTTAGGGAGCCATAACCAGCCAAAACGAAGGTATCTGTGAGTTCTACAGCTATGACGGCTTTCAACCGTCACTGATTAGTTTCATACCCAAAATATCCTATCCGAACCTGAATCGGGTCATGGAAGTTTTTTACCCTTCGTTTTTCCTCACGTGGATTTTTTCTGTAAAACGGGATCCCCGTGGCTGGTCTAAGATTTACCATCGCTGGAGAGTGGTGCAACATGGTACTGCACCGTTTCAAATCCATGCACCTGTTTCTAAAGGTCGTACGACACTGTTTCGTCATTTCGGACGGATGTTGCACCTACAGCTATGACCGCTTTCAGCTGTCACTGGTTAGTTTCATACCCAAAAAATCCTATCCGAACCTCAATCGGGTTAAGGAAGTTTTTTACCCTTCGTTTTATCGTCACGTGGATTTTTTCTGTAAAACGGGATTCCCGTGGCTGGTCTGTGATTTACCATCTCTGGAGAGTGGTGCACCATGATACTGCACCATTTCAAATCCATGCACCCATTTCTAAAGGACGTACGACACTGTTTCGTCATTTTAGACGGATGTTGCACCTTGCACCGTAGATGTTGCACCCTCTGGATATCGATTCTTCGGAGGGCCATATATCCTGGCTTGTTTAGAGTTACGGGAGCCATAACCAGTCAAAACGAAGGTATCTGCGAGTTCTACAGCTATGATGGCTTTCAACCGTCACTGGTTAGTTTCATACCCAAAAAATCCTATACGAACCTCAATCGGGTCATGGAAGTTTTTTACCCTTCGTTTTTTCGTCACGTGGATTTTTTCTGTAAAACGGGATCCCCATGGCTGGTCTATGATTTACCATCGCTGGAGAGTGGTGCACCATGGAACTGCATCGTTTCAAGTCCACGCACCCATTTCTAAAGGTCGTACAGCACTGTTTCATCATTTTAGATGGATGTTGCACATTGCACCATAGATGTTACACCCTGTGGATATTGATTCTTCGGAGGGTCATAACTCATGGCTCGTTTATAGTTACGGGAGCCATAACCAGTCAAAACGAAGGTATCTGTGAGTTCTACAGCTATGACAGTTTTCAGCCGTTACTGGTTAGTTTCATACCCAAAAAATCCTATCCGAACCTCAATCGGGTCATGGAAGTTTTTTACCCTTCGTTTATTCGTCACGTGGATTTTTTCTGTAAAACGGGATCCCCGTGGCTGGTCTATGATTTACCATCGCTGGAGAGTGGTGCACCAGGGTACTACACGTTTCAAATCCATGCACCCGTTTATAAAGGTCGTACGGCACTGTTTCGTCATTTTGGACGGATGTTGCACCTTGCACCGTAGATGTTGCACCCTATGGATATCGATTCTTCGAAGAGCCATAACTCTTGGCTCGTTTAGAGTTAGGGAGCCATAACCAGCCAAAACGAAGGTATCTGCGAGTTCTACAGCTATTACGGCTTTCAGCCGTCACTGATTAGTTTCATACCCAAAATATCCTATCCGAACCTGAATCGGGTCATGGAAGTTTTTTACCCTTCGTTTTTCCTCAAGTGGATTTTTTCTGTAAAACGGGATCCCCGTGGCTGGTCTAAGATTTACCATCGCTGGAGAGTGGTGCAACATGGTACTTCACCGTTTCAAATCCATGCACCTGTGTCTAAAGGTCGTACGACACAGTTTCGTCATTTTGGACGGATGTTGCACCTACAGCTATGACCGCTTTCAGCCGTCACTGGTTAGTTTCATACCCAAAAAATCCTATCCGAACCTCCATCGGGTTAAGGAAGTTTTTTACCCTTCGTTTTATCGTCACGTGGATTTTTTCTGTAAAACGGGATCCCCGTGGCTGGTCTATGATTTACCATCTCCGGAGAGTGGTGCACCATGATACTGCACCATTTCAAATCCATGCACCCATTTCTAAAGGACGTACGGCACTGCTTCATCATTTTAGACGGATGTTGCACCTTGCACCGTAGATGTTGCACCCTGTGGATATCGATTCTTCGGAGGGCCATATATCCTGGCTCGTTTAGAGTTACGGGAGCCATAACCAGTCAAAACGAAGGTATCTGTGAGTTCTACAGCTATGATGGCTTTCAACCGTCACTGGTTAGTTTCATACCCAAAAAATCCTATACGAACCTCAATCGGGTCATGGAAATTTTTTACCCTTCGTTTTTTCGTCACGTGGATTTTTTTTGTAAAACGGGATCCCCATGGCTGGTCTATGATTTACCATCGCTGGAGAGTGGTGCACCATGGAACTGCACCGTTTCAAGTGCACGCACCCATTTCTAAAGGTCGTACAGCACTGTTTCATCATTTTAGATGGATGTTGCACATTGCACCATAGATGTTACACCTTGTGGATATTGATTCTTCGGAGGGCCATAACTCTTGGCTCGTTTATAGTTACGGGAGCCATAACCAGTCAAAACGAAGGTATCCGTGAGTTCTACAGCTATGACAGTTTTCAGCCGTCACTGGTTAGTTTCATACCCAAAAAATCCTATCCGAACCTCAATCGGGTCATGGAAGTTTTTTACCCTTCGTTTTTTCGTCACGTGGATTTTTTCTGTAAAACGGGATCCCCGTGGCTGGTCTATGATTTACCATCGCTGGAGAGTGGTGCACCAGGGTACTGCACGTTTCAAATCCATGCACCCATTTATAAAGGTCGTACGGCACTGTTTCGTCATTTTGGACGGATGTTGCACCTTGCACCGTAGATGTTGCACCCTATGGATATCGATTCTTCGGAGAGCCATAACTCTTGGCTCGTTTAGAGTTAGGGAGCCATAACCAGTCAAAACGAAGGTATCTGTGAGTTCTACAGCTATGACGGCTTTCAGCCATCACTGATTAGTTTCATACCCAAAATATCCTATCCAAACCTGAATCGGGTCATGGAAGTTTTTTACCCTTCGTTTTTCCTCACGTGGATTTTTTCTTTAAAACGGGATCCCCGTGGCTGGTCTAAGATTTTCCATCGCTGGAGAGTGGTTTAACATTGTACTGCACCGTTTCAAATCCATGCACCTGTTTCTAAAGGTTGTACGACACTGTTTCGTCATTTTGGACGGATGTTGCACCTACAGCTATGACAGTTTTCAGCCGTCACAGGTTAGTTTCATACCCAAAAAATCCTATCCGAACCTCAATCGGGTCAAGGAAGTTTTTTACCGTTCGTTTTTCGTCACGTGGATTTTTTCTGTAAAACGGGATCCCCGTGGCTGGTCTATGAGTTACCATCGCTGGAGAGTGGTGCACCATGATACTGCACTGTTTCAAATCCGTGCACCCATTTCTAAAGGTCGTACGGCACTGTTTCGTCATTTTGGACGGATGTTGCACCTTGCACCATAAATGTTGCACCCTGTGGATATCGATTCTTCGAAGGGCCATAACTCTTGGCTCGTTTAGAGTTACGGGAGCCATAACCAGTCAAAACGAAGGTATCTGTGAGTTCTACAGCAATGATGGCTTTCAGCCGTCACTGGTTAGTTTCATACCCAAAAAATCCTATCCGAACCTCAATTGGATCATGGAAGTTTTTTACCCTTCGTTTTATCGTCACGTGGATTTTTTCTGTAAAACGGGATCACCGTGGCTGGTCTATGATTTACCATCGCTGGAGAGTGGTGCACTATGGTATTTCACCTTTTCAAGTCCATGCACCCATTTCTAAAGGTCGTACGACACCGTTTCGTCATTATGGACGGATGTTGCAACCTGTGGATATCGATTCTTCGGAGGGCCATAACTCTTGGCTCGTTTAGAGTTACGGAAGCCATAACCACTCAAAACGAAGGTATCTGTGAGTTCTACAGCTATGAAGGCTTTTAGCCGTCACTGGTTAGTTTCATTACCAAAAAATCCAATACGAACCTCAATCGGGTCATGGAAGTTTTTTACCCTTCATTTTTCCTCTCATGCATTTTTTCTGTAAAACGGGATCCCTTTGGCTGGTCTATTATTTACCATCGCTGGAGAGTGGTGCACCATGGTACTGCACCGTTTCAAATCCATGCACCCATTTCTAATGGTCGTACGACACTGTTTCGTCATTTTGGACAGATGTTGCACCTTGCACCGTAGATGTTGCACCCTGTGGATATCGATTCTTCGGAGGGCCATAACTCTTGGCTCCTTTAGAGTTACGGGAGCCATAACCAGTCAAAACGAAGGTATCTGTGAGTTCTACAGCTATGATGGCTTTTAGCCGTCACTGGTTAGTTTCAAACCCAAAAAATCCTATCCGAACCTCAATTGGTTCATGGAAGTTTTTTACCCTTCGTTTTTCGTCACGTGGATTTTTTATGTAAAATGGCATCCTCGTGAATGGTCTATGATTTGCCATCGCTAGAGAGTGGTGCACCATGGTACTGCACCGTTTCAAATCCATGCACCCATTTCTAAAGGTGGTACGACAATGTTTCGTCATTTTGGATGGATGTTGCACCTTGCACCGTAGATGTTGCACTCTTGGCTCGTTTTTCGTCACGTAGATTTTTTCTGTAAAACGGGATCCCCGTGGCTGGTCCATGAGTTACCATCGCTGGAGAGTGGTGCACCATGGTACTGCACCATTTCAAATCCATGCACCCATTTCTAAAGGTCGTACGACACTGTTTCGTCATTTTGGACGGATGTTGCACCTTGCACCGTAGATGTTGCACCATGTGGATATCGATTCTTCGGAGGGCCATAACTCTTGGCCCGTTTAGAGTTACGGGAGCCATAACCAGTCAAAAGGAAGGTATCTGTAAGTTCTACAGCTATGACAACTTTCAGCCGTCACTGGTTAGTTTCATACCCAAAAAATCCTATCCGAACCTCAATCGGGTCAAGGAAGTTTTTCACCCTTCGATTTATCGTCACGTGGATTTTTTCTTTAAAACGGTGTTGGGTGCATTTCCACCACCGTACCGAGAATGAGGACGACAATGCCGGTCCAAGCTCCTTCTCCTCGTACCATGGAACCAACTCCTTTACCGTCCACTGCCTCTGCCGAACCAAGTCCTACCGGGCCACGTGCTGCCGAACCAAACTACACGAGACACACTGCCTCTACCGAACCAACTCCACACCAAACCGACAATGCTGAACCAACCTACCGGACCACCTCCACTCCAACAACTACCGGACCAACCAACCCACCCAGCCACCTCCTAGCCGAACCAACATGGCTCCCAACTACTACCGGTCCAAGCCTCTTCCATTTCACCACCGGACCAGCACTCTCCTGACCATCTCCATCTTCCACTACCGAACTGTTCGTCGACGAAAATTCTATCGGTTTAGAAAACCGTTGAACGAATTTAAATTAAAAATATAACCGCAAGCGCACGGCGTACATTTGTAGTACGTGGCGAATACGGGTCGATCCACATGGAATTGATGATTTAATTTTTCTATTCAATTAAATTAACCAAAAGCTTGAGAATATTTAAGCTAGAAAAAGAGAAAAACAAACAAAATAAAATTGATAAAAAATGTGAGAGTCTAAGAACAATTTAGAGATAAATCCACTCTCTAGATCACATAAATCAACAAAATGAAGTTATGATCTCTCTTTTCTTTTCATTAGTGTAATTAGTTGATGTGCTTATCATAAGTATGGTATATTTGTGCTATTAATTAGCCCAATATAAACCATCGAACTATAACACAACCACTAATGCACATTTAACTCTCATGAAATATGACAACAAGTTGAAATAAAAATCTATTTTAAGCATAGCCTATTAACTATTGTTTAGAAATATAGGCTATCAAATTTCAATTTCAACATTCACTTCTTTACCATAATCATATTTAGATGAAGAGGCAATTTGTGTTATGTTTGTTTAAGCATAGCCTATTTGTTATGAACAACATAGACTATCAAATTCAAAGCTAAACAACAAGTTAACCACTTCATACATTCACATTAAACCACAAAAAGAGAGTACAAAATATCAAAATGTTGAAGCTACATGATTAGAGGCTTCATTACCCCTAAATTGAAGGGATTAGCCTCTCATATTTGTTATCAAAACAACAAATATAGCTTGCAACATGAAAGAAACAAGAGGAAAAAGAGAATAAAAAGAAAGGAAAAACTATTCTACTTGCATAAAAGAGAAGAGATCTACACTACAACATGAAAGTAAATGAACATGAAAAGGAAAGAGCATGTATTAAATTGCATTAAAAAAAAAGATTACATAAAAGATAAATGGCTAAGTAGCCATGAAAAGAGAAAGAGAGCTTTCTTTTATTTGATCTAAACTAAAGAGAAGGAGGCCTAAGAGAGACTAAGAGAAGAGGGATTATACATGAAACATATGGGTATTTATACAAGTTTAAAACCCTAATTCCTATTTTTGGGGAATGCCCAAAATGCCCATGAGAAAGTGTGGTGGCCAAGTTATCATTAGCATGTTTTGATCCCCACTTAAATGTACATGAAGCCATTAAATCCATAAGCATGTGCATTAGCCTTTAGTTTGTACATTAAGGTAGGTGGGTAGGTGAGGTCCTCCATGATCTTCACTTTGAATTATTTACATCTTCATTCCCTTGTATTGATTTTGTGCATGCATATCTTCATGAAACCACTTGTAAAAGTCACCAAATTTCCTATAAAAAACATAGAAAATTCTAAGTAAATTTTCACAATTTAATAAATGCACAAAAATGACCATTTCACCCTTGTATGAAGATGAATGTGTGACAATTTGGAATTAATGTGAATTTTGGTTAAAACAAGTTAAAATACCCAATATGATCATTTATTTTATTTCAATAGATTAAATATGGCGATAAAAATGTGCACATTTACGTGCACATCAAATACCCCCATACTTATCTTTTTATTCGTCCTCGAATAAAGAAAAAACTAAGATAAATCCATTTTCGTAGGGAGCACGATTGCATTGAGCGTATGCAACAAGCCGTTAAACCTCTGGGTGTCCCCAGTAGGACGAGTGTTGTCTCGTGAGGGTTTTCAGCAAATACTACCCACAAAATCCACATGCAGGATGAAAATATATACAAAATGCAAGATTTATTTACAAAGAGATGAATGCGAATTTTTGAAAATATTTACAATGAAAGATTTATTTTTAAATTGACACAAATAAGTTAAATATAGGTTTTGGTTATTATCTTGAAGTTTAAGTCATTTACTCATCAAAATTTCCAATAAAAATCAAGTTATCATAACAAATAGACTATAGTTTAACTCGTTGTTTCGATTGATAACAAAGTGTAATTATAAAATGGATCCTTAGTTGATTATCAAAGTTTATCAAAGTGGTATTTTCATTTCTTTTCAATAACAAATCAAATCAAATAAGTAAAAATAGTGCTAGGATTTCAATTGCTTGCTCTCTCATTATTTGCAAGAAAAATTACACACCTAGCTCAGGTAAACTGAGGCCAGATATACCACCCATGCACTGCCTTTCGGACTTATGTGAGGGGAGTACAAAGCATGGCGAGTGCACACACCTTCATGCATACACTATCGACCGTACGTGGTTTTTATTAAGTCTTTTTTTAACATGTGTTCCATACATCATAACCGTGAGGACTTTTAAATGAGTATGAAAGCACATAATCAAAAATTCCAAGTAATCACCCATGCATAACCGTGAGGACTTTTAAATGAGAGTGAATACTTGGATGTTATTATTTTTTATTTTTTTATGTTTTTGAGTGGGAGTTTTGCAAAATCATCTTAGCACATTTAACTTAGAAGACAAAAAAAATGTTATATCCTTTACTTTAAATCAACCACTTTTTAAAATAAAGATTTTCAATTAGGATGTACTTCATAATTAACACATATGAATCTTCCTAGATACTAGTTAAACCATTATTGTTTGTAATCAAACTTCATTTTTATTTTTGTTAAGACCAATAAATTTTCAAAAAATTCAATTTAATAAACCAAATCCATATATTTATCTTATAGTGTTTCTTTTAAAAATAAATCAAAAGAAAATTTTTTTTTTGGGATTTTTTTTAATTAATTTTTTTTTTGATTTTAAAGCAAAAATAAACCATGAAAAAAAATGAAGATGAGTCCCCCCCACACTTGATTTTGACTGTGTCCCCACAGTCAACCCAAATGGAAGGAGAAAAATAAAATAAAAATCCTATATTTACATGAAAGATTATTATTTAGAAGAGATGAGAAAGTATACAGTCAAAAAGTAAATGAAACGGTCTTCTAAAGACCGATTCATTTGTCTCGTCAAATGTGCGAGACACAGTTTAAGCTCAAAAAACCAAATCGTCAAAGATTTCTAAGTTGAGTCTTGATTTGGAAAAACAAATGTCGTTTTATTGAAAATCGTACGAGTTGTTTTATTTTCTATGATTTTGGGGGTAGATAAAACAATTGGTTGAAATTCACATTTATTTTCACCAAATTGAAATTCAAGTGTGTCATTGAAAACTTCATCCAAATTATCAATTTCAAAGTCAAAATGGTGATTGAAATCTTCCCCATCAGAATTTAATGACTCATTTTCGAAAAGTCCATAAAACTCGTGTTTATTAAATTCATCTTCCTTCAATGGGTTATCAACAACTTTATCGCATATATCCATTTCAAAATCCAATGTTGTTGTATTCACATTTTTAGAAAAAGGAAGATCGAAATTTAAATCGAGTTTCTCACCCTCAAAAGAATTGAAATCCAACATAATTACCGTCTTTTCAACAACTCGGTTAAGATCATCATTTTCAGTTTCAAAAGTTGTTGTTTGAAAATCATCGATTTGGGTAAAAGATGGATTATCACTTGACTCGTCACATGTTGAAATTTGATTTTGTTTTTCACTATGTTTCATATAAGTTTCAAACAACAAATCCGTGTGATCATCATAAATTTCATTCATTTGTTCAACAAAATCCAATTTGTAGTTATTAAATTGAGAATTTTTGATTTGGATTTGTTGAGAACAAAAATTTTCACTCGTAACATGGTTAAGATTATTCCCATTGCCCAATTCGTTTGAAAAGTTGTTACCATTTTCATGTTGAGTTTGAAATTCATTTTGAAGTTCGAAACTAAATTGGCATGGGTTATAATCGTAATCGTTTGAATTTTGAATTGAATTCAAATTTTGAAATCCTTGACTCGAGTTATTACACAAATAAGAATTACATAAATCATTTATCTCTTGATTTTGTCGTGTAGAAAGTTCGAGTAAAGATGAAATCACTTCAATGCTATTTTCAAGAGTTGAAGGTTGGTCATTGTCTTGAAAATTTTATGGTTCAAAATTTGAATCGTTTAAACAATAGTTGGCGTTAAAATATCCATAAGAATTTGGAGTGAAATCGTATGGATTATATTGATTTTCACAACTATTGTAAAATTCACGTAAGTGGGGAAACTCGGACATTTTCAAGAAATTTTTTTTTTGTTTTTTTTATAAACGGAAAATATTTACAAAGAAAATTTATTTTTAAAAAGGAAAATTGATTTTTGTTTTGTTTTTATTTTTCAATTTTTTTTGCCTTTTGAAAAGATTTTATAATTTTTTTTTGGATTTTTGTTTTCCTAATTTTTCTGGATTTTTGAAATCTCAAAGGAAAAGGATTTAAAAATTTCAGAGAAAAATAAAAGGAATATTTACAGTTTTTTTAGTTTTGGATTTCGGAATTTTTTTTTGTTTTTTTTTAAAAAAATATATGCATGAATTAATGCAACTAGATGAATGCAGTGGCTAATTACAAATGATTTATCCTAAGTTAACCCAAAATTGTATAATCACAAATTGTCTTAAATCAACAAGATAGTTCTCAGCCAGGTAACGGGCAGGGGTTATCGGTGCACCACGAATCACCGTAGCAATGCAGCCGAAGGTTTAAGTACCTTCAGAGGAACAACCACTATAATATTTACGAATCACGGTAATATTTATAAATGGTTATTACTCTGCCGTAGCCTAGACACCAAGAAATTAAATTGTTCAAAGAAGACAAATTATTAATATACAATTAAGTGTTATCGATGTCTAACCGTAATTATTAACAAATTCTATGATGAAATGCAAAGCAGAAATTAAATGTGTGTTAACAATGCAACTACGAATGGATTTTGTTTTTGTTTTTGTTTTTTTTTTGGTTTTTGATTTTTTTTTAAATGCAAGCAACCAACAATGCAAGACAAACAGAAACAATAGATATATACAATGCAAGGAAAATAAAAAGAAACTTATAAATAAGCAAGCAGTTATTATTTTTTTGGCAAGCTTGGTGAAGCCAGCAATTTATTTTAGCAAGCAAGTCTTCTCCTTTATTTCCTGCTTTGGCAACCTGAAAAATAAAAACTAAGATATATACAATATTTTTTTTAAAGGAAACTTAAAAGTAGGGTTTTACTTAAAAAAAAAAAAAAATTTTTTTTTTTGGGAGAGAAAGAAGCTAAAAAATTTGAAACCAAAAACAAACAATTTGCCAAAACCAATTTCACTAAATAAATAAGACCAAAAACAATTTGTTATTATTACTCTTTTTTTTGTTTTTTTTTAAAAATATATTTAAACAAAAGAAAACACAAAAGGTTTGAAATAAAACAAAACAAAATAATAACTTAGCCCAATAGGCCCAGTACCCACTAAACAAAAGAAAACATAAACGAGCACAGTTAAAACAAGGACACCTACTTCCTTCTCTTCTGTAAAACCGCTTTTCAAAAGAAAACAAAACCAAATCCAATTTGCCTCTAATGAAATCCAATTCTAATTCACGAACCCAAAAAAAAAAAAAACGAAATCAAAATCTTCGGTTAGGGTCGCGATGATTCAGGCTTCGGTTTGGGTTGTTCGATTTCAGCGATGAGGTGGGCGGTTTCTGTTTTGATGTGGGGTTCGTGCAGGTGATTTGTAGAAGGTGGTATGGAAGTGAGGCGATGTTCGATTTGACGGCGTTTCTGGTGCTTTGGGGAATGTCGATTGGATTGCGGACGGCTGCTTGTTCGAGGCGAGCAAGTGAGGAAGGATGTTTGGTGGAAGGAGGCAGTGGAGTTGATTTGGTGATCGCAAGTTCGGTTGGAGGTTTGTATTGCTGTCGTAGTTCAAAGTTTGGGTATTTCATGAATTGGTCAGAGGAAGATTGAGTTGCGGTTGATGTCAATTGACTTTCTGGTGGTTGAATCTTGTGGTTGATGGCAGTAAATGTTGTATGGAGGATGGGAAGTTGACTAAGTGAAGAAGTGGTTGTATGTTGTGTGCCTATTGTCGAGGCAGTGAAATAAGGTGGAGTTGGGGAATGAAGTTGTTTAGGGTTGCACTGTGTACGGTAGTAAGGTCGGCAGAGGAGGGAAGTTTATAGAAGAGGATTGTGGGATGGTTGTGGGTTAAGTGTAGCTGCAGTTGTTCAGCGAATTGGAGTGGAGAGGGAGGCACAGAGTAGCAGAGGTGAAATGACAGTGTGGTGAGGAGATGCGAAATGTTGTATGGTTTTTGTGGAGTTGTAGGAGTTATGGCTGTTGACTGACAGGGGTTGGTGAATGTTGCTTTAACAGTGGCACTGAAGTTTGAGGCTGGTAGCAGTGATGACTGGTTTGATGAAGTTTAGGGTAGGGGAGATGTGTGAATGGCAAGGAGTAAGGCAGTAGGGAGGTTAAATCGGAGTAGAAGCAGTTAGGGGGTGGAGATGAATGCGGTTCGAGTGGGTTTTAGACGATGGTTGGCAGAGAGTTGTTTGTATGATGCAAGGGGTGTAGTGGTTTGGATGAAGTGTGTAGGCAGATTGATGGAGAATGAAGAATGTTGATGGAGTTATGAGGATGGGGAGAGTATATCAGTGATATGTGCACTGTTGCAGTGAGTGGTTAAAGAATGTTGACAGAGGAGTGTTTGGACAGTTGGGTTGTGGGGAAAGTCTGGTGATGGAATGTGTAGGAAGATAAAGGAGGAGGTTGTAACTGAAGTGAGGTGAAGCTGGAGTGTACAGTGCAGATTAGCAGGAAATTGAAGGCAGACAGAGACTATGTATTCACTGTGCACATGCAAATGTAAACTCAGAAATTATAAAAAAAGAAAAGAAAATGAGATTGCAAATAGAATTTGTAAAAGAAAATGAAAATGGAATAAGAGCTTTTTTTTTCTTTTTTTTTCGGTTGAAATTTGTGTATTTTTTTTAATATGAAATGGAAATGCAAGTTGACTAGAAAACAAGCACACAATGTACACAAACAAATGAAAACTAAATTGACACAAAAAACAATTTTTTTTTAAAAAAAATGCACTTAAACACACAAAAATCAAACAAAAATAATCCGAAGAATAGAAGATCAAAATCAAAATAATACCCCGGCAACGGCGCAAAAAACATGTTCGTCGACGAAAATTCTATCGGTTTAGAAAACCGTCGAACGAATTTAAATTAAAAATATAACCGCAAGCGCACGGCGTACATTTGTAGTACGTGGTGAATACGGGTCGATCCACAGGGAATTGATGATTTAAATTTTCTATTCAATCAAATTAACCAAAAGCTTGAGAATATTTAAGCTAGAAAAGGAGAAAAACAAACAAACTAAAATTGATAAAAAATGTGAGAGTCTAAGAACAATTTAGAGATAAATCCACTCTCTAGATCACATAAATCAACAAAATGATGTTATGATCTCTCTTTTCTTTTCATTAGTGTAATTAGTTGATGTGCTTATCATAAGTATGGTATATTTGTGCTATTAATTAGCCCAATATAAACCATCGAACTATAACACAACCACTAATACACATTTAACTCTCATGAAATATGACAACAAGTTGAAATAAAAATCTATTTTAAGCATAGCCTATTAACTATTGTTTAGAAATATAGGCTATCAAATTTCAATTTCAACATTCACTTCTTTGCCATAATCATATTTAGATGAAGAGGCAATTTGTGTTATGTTTGTTTAAGCATAGCCTATTTGTTATGAACAACATAGACTATCAAATTCAAAGCTAAACAACAAGTTAACCACTTCATACATTCACATTAAAGCACAAAAAGAGAGTACAAAATATCAAAATGTTGAAGCTACATGATTAGAGGCTTCATTACCCCTAAATTGAAGGGATTAGCCTCTCATATTTGTTATCAAAACAACAAATATAGCTTGCAACATGAAAGAAACAAGAGGAAAAAGAGAATAAAAAGAAAGGAAAAACTATTCTACTTGCATAAAAGAGAAGAGATCTACACTACAACATGAAAGTAAATGAACATGAAAAGGAAAGAGCATGTATTAAATTGCATTAAAAAAAAGATTACATAAAAGAGAAATGGCTAAGTAGCTGTGAAAAGAGAAAGAGAGCTTTCTTTTATTTGATCTAAACAAAAGAGAAGGAGGCCTAAGAGAGACTAAGAGAAGAAGGATGATACATGAAACATATGGGTATTTATACAAGTTTAAAACCCTAATTCCTATTTTTGGGGAATGCCCAAAATGCCCATGAGAAAGTGTGGTGGCCAAGTTATCATTAGCATGTTTTGATCCCCACTTAAATGTACATGAAGCCGTTAAATCCATAAGCATGTGCATTAGCCTTTAATTTGTACATTAAGGTAGGTGGGTAGGTGAGGTCCTCCATGATCTTCACTTTGAATTATTTACATCTTCATTCCTTTGTATTGATTTTGTGCATGCATATCTTCATGAAACCACTTGTAAAGGTCACCAAATTTCCTATAAAAAACATAGAAAATTCTAAGTAAATTTTCACAATTTAATAAATGCAGAAAAATGACCATTTCACCCTTGTATGAAGATGAATGTGTGACAATTTGGAATTAATGTGAATTTTGGTTAAAACAAGTTAAAATACCCAATATGATCATTTAATTAATTTCAATAGATTAAATATGGCGATAAAAATGTGCACATTTACGTGCACATCACGAACCAACCTGAAGAAGGCATTCCGGATCAACTTTACCGGGCCAGATTGTAGCAGTCCAGGCCCGTCAGCGGCTATATACATCCAAGACCCCTGCCCCCAGCCTCACTCTATAAATAGAGGGGCAGGGGTACAACAATGGCAGACAAGTTTGAGAGCTCAAACACGGGAGGAACTTTCAAACAACTTTCATATACTTGTAACCAAAGCTTTGTACTTGTAATCTGAAGGAAAAAGGAGAATAACATATAAAGTGGACGTAGGCACGTTCTGGCCGAACCACTATAAATCTGTGTGTCTTTTACAGTTTAGTCCCTGTTTTTTACGTATTTGCATAAATCACCCAAACCACTAAGAATAATATATAATCAACTAAATCATACGACTTGGAGGTGTTTGCCCATTTTTTGTGCAAACATTTTTGGTGCTTTCACTGAGAACTTCGAACCCGAAGCCTCAAGCTTCTCCCACTCAGCCTTCTTCCTAACAGCATTGCTTAGTGCCCGAACAAAATGACTTCCACGCAGAGAAAGGGAAAAAACGTTGCAACCAGCAGTGCTCCAGATCCAGTGGTTCCAGATCAAGAGAATCATCTCATTCCTATAACAGTGCCAAATAAAGATCGAACAAACCCAACAGCCCCTGCCACAGAACAGCCAGCAGCGATTACCAGGGCAGATCTAGACAGGATTGTGGCTGAAGTGACTGACCGCTTCACATCCCAACAAGAAGCCTTGGTAAACCAACTCATGTCACGCTTAAGAGATGCTGAAGAATCCAACCGCAACACTGAATCATGGGGTGAATCCCAATCCGAAGGATCTGGGAGGCGACAAAGGTCTTCCTTCTTCGAAGAAGCTATCAATAGGAACAACAATGGTAGGGGCCGAGCCCGAACTCAGCCCGAACTCCGACCCGAGGAAACGCTTGGAACCGAACCTCGCCTGGGAGGTACCAGGCAAGGATCGGATGTAGCTGAGCCGGTCATGCTGCCTAACCAGAGAAACACCAACGAACGGAGCCGAGCTAGAATCCAGTCCGAAGTTGACCCCGAGGAAAGGCTTGAAACGGAACCCCACAGGGGAAGATCAAGGCAAGGGCCAACTATAGCTGAACCTAGCATGCATCCGGACAGCCAAAGACAGCCGCTGGGAAACGTTAGGAGTGATAGATTATACCACCCCTACAGGCCATCCGGACAGAATAGATCCCGCAGGGAAGAACCAACCTCATTCTTACATGCCCCATATTCTGATGAGAGGATGGCGCGACTGTTCAGAGAATGCATCCAACGGGACCAAAGAGATCGTGGGATAGGTGCTAGGGTAACCAGCCCTTTCACCCGCGATATTGAAATTGCCATCACCCCCCGAGAGTGGAAAATGCCGACAATGGAACCATAGAAGGGAACCTCTGACCCCGTTGTACACCTACAAAGATACACACAGCATATGCTCATGAGCGGGGCAATGGAAGGAGTATTATGCAAATGCTTTCCACTATTTTTAGCAGATCTAGCTACCTCCTGGTTCTGCCATCTACCCCAAGGATCCATCAGTTCATAGGAAATGTTGAAAGAGAAGTTCATCAGCCAGTTCCGCTTCCATGTGGAACAACCCAAGGATGCTTACTCCCTATCTAATGTCAAACAGAAACCCGGAGAGACATTGCACCAATACCTAACCCGGTTCAATGCAGCAGCGGCAGCAGATCAAGACGCCGCTCGAGACTGCTATGTAACCGAACTTCGCAACAACCGCAGGAAGGATAAAGGGAAGGGTGCAGAGACTACTCTTTGCACGAAAAGTTTGGAAGCATAAAAACTAAAGAAAGCCCCTCCTCTCTGATATACCAGTGATCCTTTCAATGAATTAGACCCCAGAGATGGAGAGGAGGAGGCCACCGCAGAGCCTGCGGAGGCCATGGAGTTTGTATCTGTAGACAAACACGACTCGAGTAGACTACTGAAAATTGGATCTCAGCTAAAAGCAGAATTAGAGGATCAACTCATTGATTTTCTCCGCCACAACTTGGACGTATTTGCGTGGACGCACGCTGACATGACTGAATCTCCCCCGACATAGCATGTCATGCGCTAAACATCGATCCTACCAAGGTACCGGTCAAGCAGAAGAAGAGAAGCATGAGGGAAGATCGATCAGCGGCCCTCGATGAAGAGGTAAAGAAACTACTCGCCAATGACTTCATACGGGAAGCCATCTACCCATAATGAATCGCCAACCCAGTACTAGTAAAGAAGGCTAACGGGAAGTGGCGAACATGCATTCACTTTACTAACTTAAATGATGCTTGCCCGAAGGATTGCTTCCCACTCCCCCGAATCGATCGGCTTGTGGACAGCACAGTCGGCACGAACTCTTATCCTTTATGGATGCATACTCAGGATACAACCAAATTCCTATGCATGCTTCCGATCAAGAATACACTAGTTTCATCACTGACCGAGGATTGTACTGCTATAAAGTAATGCCTTTCGGACTTAAAAACGCCGGAGCCACTTATCAGCACCTCGTCAACAAGATGTTTGCAAAACTGATAGGACGAACTATGGAAGTCTATGTGGATGACATGCTGGTAAAATCAAGGAAAGCCAACGATCATGTAAGCCGCCTGGATGAAATGTTTCAAGTAATTCGCCAATAAGGAATGATGCTGAATCCACTAAAATGCTCCTTCAGAGTATCGTCAGGAAAGTTCTTGAGATTCATCGTCCATGGCAGGGGGATTGAAGCAAATCCCGAACAAGTTCGAGCCCTGAAGGACATCAAGATACCTTCCACCCGAAAAGAAATGCAAAGCCTAAATGGGAAGGTGGCCGCCCTAAGTAGATTCATCTCTAAAGCAATCGACAAGTGTGTCCCCTTCTTCGACGTTCTAAAGAAAGAAAAAGGAAAGTTCGAATGGACTGACAAATGCTTGACAGCCTTCCATAACCTAATCGAGCACCTCCAAAGACCACCAGTACTCCCAAATCCAAGTGAAGGCGAAGAGTTATACCTTTACCTTGCTGTGTCACAACATGCCCTAAGCGCCGCGTTGGTGAGAGAAGACAACCGCATGCAACGGCCCGTATACTTTGTAAGTAAGAGGTTTACAGGGGCAGAAGCCAGATATCCTAAACTTGAGAAGCTAGCGTACTGCTTACTAATCACATCATGGAAACTGCGACACTACTTCCAGTCTCATTCCATCCGAGTTCTAACCGATCAACCACTAAGGCAAGTACTTCATCGTCCCGATACTTCTGGGCGGCTACTTAAGTGGTGCATTGAATTGAGTCAATATGATATCACCTACCATCCCCGCACCGCCATTAAGGGACAAGCTATGGCCGATTTCATTGTCGAATTCACCACCGGTTAAGGTAGGGAGCAATCCGAGGTGTCAGAAGACATCAAATGGAATCTCTTTATAGATGGAGCATCAAACGAACAAGGCTCGGGGGCAGGCATCGTGATAGTCACCCCCAGGGGAAGGAAGCTGCACTATGCCCTGAAGTTGGAATTCGCCGCCACCAATAACGATGCAGAATATGAAGCAGTAATAGCAGGATTAGAACTTGCTTTGGAAATAGGAGTCAGTTCTTTATGCCTCCATAGTGATTCCCAACTCATTGTAAATCAAGTACTAGGAGAATTCCAAACTCGAGGAGGACGACTCATAGCATATCTGAAGAAGACCAAGTTGCTACTCGATCAACTGGATCGTTACTTAATCGAACACATTCCTCGAGAAGAAAACCAAGAGGCCGACGAGCTGGCAAAGCAAGCAAGCATGAAGAACGGTTCCATTTCCGGAATAGTGACCATCTCAAAGCAACTAACTCTGAGTTTCGAGCAAGTGAATCTGATAGCCGCAACCGAAGAAGAAACTTGGATGACTCCCGTCCGGAAATACTTACAAAGTGGCACACTACCCGACGGGCGCAACGAAGTCAAGAAAATTTTGAGGAAGGCTTCCCGCTACACTATACAAGAAGGCATCCTCTATCGGCGCAGCTTCTCCAACCCCCTATTAAGGTGTGTCGTCGGAAGGGAAGCTCAAGAAATCTTGTCCAACGTCCACCAAGGGAGTTGCGGGGATCACACTAGAGGGCAGACTCTGGCAAAGAAGATACTCCGATATGGATATTTCTAGCCCACCTTGAACAAAGACGCCTTAGACTTCGTCAAAAAATGTGACAGATTTCAGAAATTTGCCAAAATTCCTCGACTACCAACAAATGAGATCACTCAAATGACTAGCCCTTGGCCCTTTGCAGTATGGGGAATTGACTTGATTGGTGAACTGCCGATAGGCCGAGGCGGAGCTAAATATGCTATAGTAGCAGTCGACTATTTCACCAAATGGGTGGAAGCAGAACCTCTAAATAAAATATCTTTGACAAAGGTCATTAACTTCTTGATAAAAAATGTTCTGTGCAGGTACGGAGTACCACTCAAAATCATATCAGACAATGGACTTCAGTTTGACAGCGAGGAGTTCACCAACTGGTGCCAAGAGCACGGAATTCACAAAAGCTTCTCATCCGTGGCTTATCCCCAGGCAAATGGCCAAGTTGAAGCTGTTAACAAAATTCACATAACACTGATCAAGAAGAAACTTGAAAAGTCAAACGGCGCTTGGGTGGATCAACTTCCTACGGCACTTTTGGCCTACCGCACATCTTTCAGAACATCAACAGGACATACTCCTTTCTCTTTGGCATACGGATCGGAGGCAATGCTCCCAGTTGAGACTATTGTGCCTTCCCACCGTAGGATCCACTACAATCCAGAAGAAAACGAAGAACTCCTCCTCAAGTCTTTGGATCTGATTGAGGAAGGGAGAAACAATGCAGCACTCAAAGTAGCAGCTCACAAACAAAAAGTGGCAGCTCAGTACAACTCCAAAGTCAAGCATCATAGCTTACAAGAAGGAGATCTTGTCCTCAAGCGAATTTTTCTGCGCCCCGGGGCACTGGACCCCATGTGGGACGGACCATATGTAATTCATAAAGATCTCCACAACGTAGCTTATATTTTATCAATAGTAGACGGAGAGGCGTTCCAGAGGGCATGGAACATCCAACACCTTCGTCGATACTTTTGTTAACTTGTACTGCCCATATGAAGTGAAATAACAAAGAGAATCAATGGACGTAGGCATTTTCGTGCCGAACCACTTTAAAAATCTTGTCTCCTGTTAACTTGTTCCTTTATATCTTGGCTACTTGTTGAGCTTTATCCTTTTCTATTGAACAAAATCCTGTATTTCCATTCAAGACGCATCACAACGCACCTCACCTGGACAAGACCTAACAGGTACTCTGCGAATCTATGCACTCGTCAATGAGACACTTTTTCTCCAGTATCCCTCTGCTGCGGGTTAACTCATTGCTCGCAACTGCCCTTAAAGCCAACTGTAATGAGCCGATCATAAGCCATCAAGAAGGCCAACTATAGCCGATGGCAGCTCATTACGGCGTTCGGCTCGCCGGCAACCGTGAACCGATTATAAGCCCCAACATAAGGTGGGGCCAGCCAGGGGCAGTTCACGGTTGACGATCGGCACCCACGCTAGCCGGCCACAGTAAATCGAATAATACCCATGATTACGTGCCATAATGGCCTGGGTAGTTACTGTGCACGATCTCGGCTCTGATGTGTCTTAAGTACGGCTGTGGCAGAAAAGAAAAATCCCCACAGTAGGTGTAAGATGGGTGACATATGTCTCAAAGACCCACAGCTACGGAAAGTGACTACAAAACCCGTTTGCCACGAACTTAAGCACATCGACGGCTTTCCGTGACTGGAAGTTTTACTTTTCCCATATTTTCATTTCATTTAAATACTTTTTTCCTATCCTATATAACGGTCCCCAAAGTACAGTATGTCAAATAGGAGGCATTCGCTCATGAAAATCTGAGCACACAAACGGGGTGACAAGGCACTCAGCCGCACCCGTGGTCAGTTACACAAGACGTTCAAAGCTACCCTCTACAACTAAAACATGAAGGACGGTACTCACTCCTCTTGTACATAAGCATGTAGCTATAACTTGTTCGTAACATTGAAAAACATAAAATTATATTTCAAGCAGAAGCTTAGCGTCAAACACAATCAAATCTCAGGCATATGCATGGTTATATTTCTTATACAACACATCAAAACAATAGCAGCATTCAAAATATAACAGAATCAGCTCGTGTTATAAAATTATATAGAGTCGTTCAATGACATAATTACAATCCGAAAATATACTAATGTTTTTGACTAAGTATAGACAGGAAAGTCTAGAAAACCAAAAACTATACGGATCAGGTCAAGTAGTAAACTGCATCAGTGCTCCGCCCTCATCCTACCAGCTCTTCGAATCTACTTGACTGCAGGATCGGAGCTCCCAGCATGTTGACCAGAGGTCCCACCTGTCCAATTCAGGAAAAGAGTCCATTAAACCAACAACGAACGATCAAGTTATGAAAAGCTAAAAAGGGAAAACTCACCAACACCTGCTCCATGGTCCTCATCCCCCAACAGCACACCGGCTTCCTCCGCAGCAAGTAGCCGCATCCCCTCCTTCACCGCTGCCTTCTCCTCCTTTGAAAACTGGGCGGTAACCACATCCATCCTGAATACCGCTCCACCTTCCTTGTCCGCATCGGCCTTGGCCTCCTCCAAAGCCCGGAGATATATCCTAGCCATGATCCGAGGATAATCATCCATCCAGGATAGATTGCCCTGCTTCCAAGTACGGAAGTACATATCCTGCAACATCTCATCCATCATCCCCTCATTCTCCTCAAACTCCCTCACCCGGGCCTCAGAGGACAGTAACTTAGCGATGGCAACATCCCTTTCCGATCGATATCTCAAGCGGTCAGCCTGGAGAGACCTCCTCATTTCCTCCATCTCTTCCTTTAGCCTGGCCTGAGCAAGCTCTACGGCCTCAAGCCTCCCAGACAGCTCCTCTACCTGCTCGAGATCCGCCCTCCGAACCTCATCCACCGTAGCAATGGCTATGTCAACCACTCCTTGCAGGCGGCCTCCATCTTTCGTAGTTCTGCCCTACTAGCCTCTTCCATAGTCTCCTTCAACTGCTTGGAGGCTGCCTCGTGCTAAGAAATCTGAATAGCCTGATCGGCAAGCTGCTTGGCTTGGTCAGAAACTATTAACCGTAGTCGGATATTAGCACTCCCAATCTCCTCTCCAGCCTTGACCAGCCGGGCATGATGACCCATCTACTTCCTGGCCTCCTCCGCCACCCGGTCAATATTAGCCTTGGCTTCGTCCCCCATGGTAATTATCCGAGTAGTAAGCAGATCAAGGTCTAGGGACTTGGCCTCATCAAGCACTCGCACCATGGGGTTGCGGGGAAGAAGGTGCTCACCCGTGGCCTCGTCAAATGAAATATCCTGAGAACTCGGGTCCAGATCGGGGTGACCAACAAATGGGTTGCGTGCCAAACCAGGGCGATCTATCAGGGTGACAGTTGGATTTTCCCATGGATGTGGGGAAGGTGTAAGCCCAGTATCTTCCTCAGTAGTATCGTGGATAGGCAGGACTGGGGGCAGAGGGCCAGGTGGAGAATCAAACAATGAACGTCTCCTCTTCCTCTTCTGAATGTCTTCTTCGATAACTCCGAGAAGAGGGCGATAGCCAACTACGTCTCCAGGACGGTTAGTAGGGGGCTTGGGCTTGGCCGAGGCTTTGAGAAGTCGGTATTGTTCGAGACGGTGCCGAACGCCTGAGGTCTTTGCCACCCCGCCTGCCCCTGAAGTTAAGAACAAGTGTTACGAACATTCAATGATCCATAATTCAAGAAATATGTTAAGTTAAAAGGAGTGAGCAGACACATCTACTATACAAACCCTGCGGAGGAGTAGGATACTGCAATAAGTCCAGAATCTCATTCCAGGACGGGAGCGAGCCGTAAAATATTCCTAAGTCCTTATCGTAAATGGAGTCTACGGAAGTCAAAAGTTCACCTTGAGTCGCCGGAGTCACCTTAGCTGAAGAACTCTTAGAGGATGGATCGGCACCAGCCCCAGCCTTGTCAGCCTCCTTTGCCTTCTCAACCAAAGCTGATCCTCCCTCCGGCTCCCCGAAAGCTTGACAGAAAGCGTCATCCGTCCACTCCTGAATCTCTCCCGCTTGCCCGGAAGTTAAGGCACCAACCCCACTACCGCTCTGTCCATTGCCTCCTTCACCCTCACCTCTATCTTCCTCCACATCTTCCTCTTCCAGAGCAATTGGGCAAGTGCTAGGAGAGGGACCGTCAGACTTCTTAAGCTTCTTTCCTCCGACAGCGGGAGGCTTTGTAAAAGGTTCCCTCTTGCCACTTTTTACCGTGGCCCCTTCCTTGGCTTTGCCGGCCTTCTCCTCAGCCGTATCCCTCTGCTTAACCACGGACTGGTGTGGCAGGATCAAGTTGTGCTCCAAGAGAGTAGCATTCCTGATCAGGAAAGAAGACGACCTGTCCCGTCCCGAAATGGCCTTTATTTCCGCAGCCATCTGGACCAGGGAATCACTCTCCACGGCCGCAAAGCCACCTGTCGCTAGCAAGAAATAAAAGCATATCAGAAGAAGCATTGCATTCGGAACAAGAAAACTGTAAATAAAGTTCAACTTACAGCCAAAAGTGAAGAGGAGGGAGGAGACAGGATCGTCCTTGATAAAAAACCATTCTTTCTTAAACATGGTGAACTTTGAGTATAAGTCCAAGACCGGCTTGAAGGACACGGCCGCCTCTAAACTAACGTACGAAGACCCCTTCTTGTAGCCTCTCAGATTATACAAGTATCGGATTTCCCGGTTAGAAGGGGGGCGCCCATACCTCCTTTGGAAGACAACGAATAAGCACAACAAGATAGCGAGGAGTTGGGCTGGAGCTGGAAAGGGGCCACCTTCAGATAGGTGATGAAGCTGATTATCCAGGCATTGATAGGAGGAATGGCCCCACACATACAGTGGTATCTGCTGTAAGCGAAATATCCTTCAGGAGGGTCATATGGCATAACTCCTTCCCCCGACAATAGCATGCGCGCTCTGTCAATCCCAAAGGAACGAGAAATGACATCAAGCTGCTCCTCTCCGAGGGAGCTAGGAAAACAGTCGGGCGGAGAGTTCAGAAGCTCCTGGGGGCCATACCCATCTACTAGCGACCTCGGGGCAGGTCCATGATGTTCCGGTCTTGGCTGGGCTGGGGGCATGGAGGAGGACTCTCCTTCGCCCCTAGACTTCCGTTTATCTGATCGAGTTTCTACTTTGCGAGACATTATCTGCAAACACCGGAAGAACAAATTAGAACAAGGAATATGGAAATACAAGCAAAAAAGTTCAAAACACAAAGGTTGAGATTAAAGTCCATTCGGCATTGAAAGCCTTTAAGTTCATTCGATAAAGCAAGGCGAGAGTTCGTTCGGCACTACACTCCCCGAGCTCTTCCGGTGATAATTCCATTCGGTATTCGAACACCTTATCACATTCGGGATTCCAACCCTCAGGCTCATTCGGTTCATCCGATAAAGTAAATAATAAGTCTTCATTCGATACACGAGGCCCCGAGCTCATTCGGTAGAACAATATAGAAGTTCATTCGGCGGCAAAGGGTCTCACCTGGTTCAGCTAACACTATGATTCGTCAGAAATGAGAGTTTGATTCAGCAAAAGGTTTGGCTCGTTCGGTAAGGAATAACGAAGGCACGTGGCCCCTATTTATAAGAAAACATCAATGACCGGAACAATTGATTCGGCGTTAATGACCGAATGAAAACACCAAAGTTAAAACAAAGCCGCCATGAGTATGCACATGCCCTGCTTTGGGGGGCAAGTGTTGGGTGCATTTCCACCACCGTACCGAGAATGAGGACGACAATGCCGGTCCAAGCTCCTTCTCCTCGTACCATGGAACCAACTCCTTTATCGTCCACTGCCTCTGCCGAACCAAGTCCTACCGGACCACGTGCTGCCGAACCAAACTACACGAGACACACTGCCTCTACCGGACCAACTCCACACCGAACCGACAATGCCGAACCAACCTACCGGACCACCTCTACTCCACCAACTACTGGACCAACCAACCCACCGAGCCACCTCCTAGCCGAACCAACATGGCTCCCAACTACTACCGGTCCAAGCCTCTTCCATCTCACCACCGGACCAGCACTCTCCTGACCATCTCCATCTTCCACTACCGAACCAACCTGAAGAAGGCATTCCGGATTAACTTTACCAGGCAAGATTGCAGCTGTCCATGTCCGTCAGCAGCTATATACATCCAAGACCCCTACCCCAGCCTCACTCTATAAATAGAGGGGCAGGGGTACAACAATGGCAGACAAGTTTGAGAGCTCAAACACGGGAGGAACTTTCAAACAACTTTCGTATACTTGTAATCAAAGCTTTGTACTTGTAATCTGAAGGAAAAAGGAGAATAAAATGTAAAGTGGACGTAGGCACGTTCTGGCTGAACCACAACAAATCTGTGTGTCTTTTACAGTTTAGTCCTTGTTTTTTTACGTATTTGCATAAATCACCCAAACCACTAAGAATAAAATATAATCAACTAAATCATACGACTTGGAGGTGTTTGACCATTTTTTGTGCAAACAAACGGGATCCTCGTGGCTGGTCTATGATTTACCATTGCTGGAGAGTGGTGCACCATGGTACTACACCGTTTCAAATCCATGCACCCATTTCTAAAGGTCGTACCGCACTGTTTCGTCATTTTGGACGGATGTTGCACCTTGCACCGTGGATGTTGCACACTGTGGTTATCGATTCTTCGGAGGGCCATAACTCTTGGCTCGTTTAGAGTTACGAGAGCCAAAACCAGTCAAAACGAAGGTATTTGTGAGTTCTACAGCTATGACCGCTTTCAGCCGTCATTGGTTAGTTTCATACCCGAAAAATCCTATCCGAACCACAATCTGGTCATTGAAGTTTTTTACCCTTCGTTTTTCCTCACGTGGATTTTTTCTGTAAAACGGGATCCCCGTGGCTGGTCTATGATTTACCATTGCTAGTGAGTGGTGCACCATGGTACTGCACCATTTCAAATCCATGCACCCATTTCTAAAGATCGTACGGCACTGTTTCGTCATTTTGGACGGATGTTGCACCTTGCACCGTAGATGTTGCACCCTGGGGATATCGATTCTTTGGAGGGACAAACTCTTGGCTCGTTTAGAGTTACGGGAGCCATAACCAGTCAAAAAGAAGGTATCTGTGAGTTCTACAGCTATGACAGTTTTAAGCCGTCACTGGTAAGTTTCATACCCAAAAAATCCTATCCGAACCTCAATCGGGTCAAGGAAGTTTTTTACCCTTCGTTTTATCATCACATGGATTTTTTATGTAAAACGGGATCCCCGTGGCTGGTCTATGAATTACCATTGCTGGAGAGTGGTGCACCATGGTACTGCACCATTTCAAATCCATGCACCCATTTCTAAAGGTCGTGCCGCACTGTTTCGTAATTTTGGACGGATGTTGCACCTTGCACCGTAGATGTTGCACCCTGTGGATATCGATTCTTCGGAAGGCCATAACTCTTGGCTCGTTTAGAGTTACGGGAGCCATAACCAATCAAAACGAAGGTATCTGTGAGTTCTACAGCTATGATGGCTTTCAGCCGTCACTGGTTAGTTTCATACCCAAAAAATCCTATACGAACCTCAATCGGGTCATGGAAGTTTTTTACCCTTCGTTTTTCGTCACGTGAATTTTTTATGTAAAACGGGATCCCCGTGGCTGGTCTATTATTTACCATTGCTGGAGAGTGGTGCACCATGGTACTGCACCGTTTCAAATCCACGCACCCATTTCTAAAGGTCGTACGACACTATTTCGTCATTTTGGATGGATGTTGCACCTTGCACCGTAGATGTTGCACCCTGTGGATATCGATTCTTCGGAGGGACATAATTCTTGGCTCGTTTAGAGTTACGGGAGCCATAACCTATCAAAATGAAGGAATCTGTGAGTTCTACAGCTATGATGGCTTTCAGCCGTCATTGGTTAGTTTCATACCCAAAAAATCCAATCCAAACCTCAATCGGGTCATGGAAGTTTTTTACCCTTCGTTTTTCGTCACGTGGATTTTTTATGTCAAACGGGATCCCCGTGGCTGGTCTATGATTTACCATCGCTGGAGAGTGGTGCATCGTGGTATTGCACCGTTTCTAATCCATGCACCCATTTCTAAAGGTCGTACGGCACTGTTTCGTCATTTTGGACGGATGTTGCACCTTGCACCGTAGATGTTGCACCCTGTGGATATCGATTCTTCGGAGGGCCATAGCTCTTGGCTCGTTTATAGTTACGGGAGCCATAACCAGTCAAAACGAAGGTATCTGTGAGTCCTACAGCTATGACAGCTTTCAGCCGTCAATGGTTAGTTTCATACCCAGAAAATCCGATCCGAACCTCAATCGGGTCATGGAAGTTTTTTACCCTTCGTTTTTCGTCATGTGGTTTTTTTCTGTAAAACGGGATCCCCGTGGCAGGTCTATGAGTTACCATCACTGGAGAGTGGTGCACCATGGTACTGCACCATTTCAAATCCATGCACCCATTTCTAATGGTCGTACGACACTGTTTCGTCATTTTGGACGGATGTTGTACCTTGCACCATAGATGTTGCACCCTATGGATATCGATTCTTCAGAGGGCCGTAACTGTTGGCTCGTTTAGAGTTACGGGAGCCATAACCAGTAAAAAGGAAGGTATCTGTGAGTTCTACAACTATGACAACTTTCAGCCGTCAATGGTTAGTTTCATACCCAAAAAACCCTATCCGAATCTCAATCGGGTCAAGGAAGTTTTTTACCCTTCGTTTTATCGTCACGTGGATTTTTTCTGTAAAACGGGATTCCCGTGGCTAGTCTATGATTTACCATCGCTGGAGAGTGGTGCACCATGGTACTGCACCATTTCAAATCCATGCACCCAGGTCGTACCGCACTGTTTCGTCATTTTGGACGGATGTTGCACCTTGCACCGTAGATGTTGCACCCTGTGGAAATCGATTCTTCGGAGGGTACAACTATGACCACTTTTAGTCGTCACTGGTTAGTTTCATACCAAAAAAATCCTATCCGAACCTCAATCAGGTCAAGGAAGTTTTTTTACCCTTCGTTTTATAGTCATGTGGATTTTTTTCTTTAAAACGGGATACCCGTGGCTGGTCTATGATTTACCATCGCTGGAGAGTGGTGCACCATGGTACTGCACTGTTTCAAATCCATGCACCCATTTCTAAAGGTCGTACGACACTGTTTCATCATTTTGGACGGATGTTGCACCTTGCACCGTAGATGTTGCACCCTGTGGATATCGATTCGGAGGGCCATAACTCTTGGCTCGTTTAGAGTTACGGGAGCCATAACCAGTCAAAACGAAGGTATCAGTGAGTTCTACAGCTATAACGGCTTTCAGCCGTCACTGGTTAGTTTCATACCCAAAAAATCCTATCCGAACCTCAATCGGGTCATGGAAGTTTTTTACCCTTCGTTTTTCCTCGCGTGGATTTTTTCTGTAAAACGGGATCCCCGTGGCTGGTCTATGATTTACCATTGCTGGAGAGTAGTGCACCATGGTACTTCACCGTTTCAAATCTGTTTGCACAAAAAATGGACAAAAACCTCCAAGTCGTATTATTTAGTTGATTATATGTGATTTTCAATGGTTTGGATGAGTTAAGTAAATATGAAAAAGCAGGGGCTGAAATGTAAATGACACACAGATTTATAGTGGTTCGGCCAGAATGTGCCTACGTCCACTTTATATGTTATTATCTTCTTTCTTTCAGATTACAAGTACAATGCTTCGTATACAAGTATATGAAAGTAGTTTGAAAGTTCCTTTCTTGCTTGAGCTCTCAAACTTGTCTGCCATTGTTGTACCCCTACCCCTCTATTTATAGAGTGAGGCAGGGGGCAGGGGTCTTTGAAGTATATAGCTGCTGGTGGGCCCGGGCTGAAGCAATCTGGACTGGCAATCATTTGGTTCGGCGGAGCTTCGTTCGGCGTTGAGCATGGACCGGTGGTAGGTATGGACCGGTGGCAGTGAGGTGGTTCGGTGCTTGTTTGGTCCGGTGGTGGCTTTGTTGGGTTGGTTCGGCATGGGGCAACCTACCTCTGGTTCGGCAGTAGGGAGAAATGTGTATTCGGTAGATGCTACCATGGGTTGGTTCGGTGGTCGAGTGGGGGATGTGTGGTTCGGTATAGGTTGGTTCGGTGGTTACTAGTAGGAGCTGGTCCGGTAGGGGCTTGGACGAATGCCGGTTCGGCTATGGAAGTTTGGGGCCGAGTGAAAGCTTGGGGCCGAATGAGCCTCTTCATGGAGAACGTTGGATGGACTTCTAGGTCAGTATTGAGCTTCTTTGCTGGCGAACGAAGTGGAGGTTGCGAGCCCGGGTGAAATTGTGACTTCTCGGTCTTGAGATCTTCTGGGTGAGAATTCGCCCAACATTTGCCCCCCAAAGTGGGGCACGTGCTTGCATGTGTCGCGCTTTGTTTCTCCGTGGTAGAAAGGCTTGTTTTGTAATGCCATGGGCTGGACATTCATATCTTGTTGATGTCCTGCAGAGGAATTTATAGTTTTAGTGTGGTTTTAGGTAACGATCGTTCGGGATCGAGATATTTGAGATGAAGCTAATCGTGTCGTTCGAGGCGAGCAAGTGTGCCCCGAGGGGGCTTAGCATTATTGATGCCAGGTTCACGTTAGAGTGGTCCCTGGGTCATTTGCCAAGGTGGTTTATCGCCAGCTCAGAAGGATCGTTCGTGACCTCGTACATGTGTAAGTGGTTTAGCCATCTCCTAGTTATCAGAATCAAATATTCGTTTATCCTATGAGTTTAAAATGGTATGTCAAAGTGTAAATTCTCACGATGATAGGGTTAATGGCCATTCAGAGCATGCCTATGGACCGTTCGTGGTCGCGTACACGTGTAAATTATTAATCCACGTTAATGAGAGATTTACGACTTATTCATCGTTATTATATTCCCTACTTTATTAGTAGGTTCTAGAATTCGGTACTTATCTGAGTGAGGTGCTCCGCATGCCCCTAGTTCCTGGTTTTTGTTGGTAGAGACAGAGTCTCATTTGGTTTTTGGTTGGTCCGGTTGTTCTCATCCGGCTTCTGGTTGGTCCGGTATTACGGTCTGGCGGGCCAAACCATTTGGTTCGGCGGTCCTGAGTTCGCCTATATATAGAGGCTACACCCCCTTAGTTTTTCCAAAGAGAACCGAATCAATTCTTAGCCGAGCAAACCTTCTGCCGAACCAAGCTTATACCGGATCAGGTATATATCCTTTTGCCGAATGTTTTTTTTTTATCACCGGATGAACTTGATTGCCGAATGCACACGAAGGGTTTTGTTTTACCGAACGAGACTTAGGCTTTAGTAGCGAATGATATGTATACCGGATGGACTTAAGACCCTATTGCCGAATGAACTTAAGACCCTATTGCCGAATGAACTTAAGACCCTAATGCCGAATGAACTTAAGACCCTAATGCCGAATGAACTTAAGACCCTATTGCCGAATGAACTTAAGACCCTAATGCCGAATGAACTTAAGACCCTAATGCCGAATGAACTTAAGACCCTAGTGCCGAATGAACTTTGTATTCGGACTTTGGGTGGAACTCTGGACTTATGTATGTTTGCTTGCTTATACTTCCGTTCTAACGTCATGTTTTTTCACTTTTGTGTATGCAGATAAATGACTCGCAAGGCAGAAACACGATCAGATAGACGGAAATCCAAGGATGGAGGAGAGTCTTCTTCTGTGCCCCCAGCCCAACCAGGATCCGGGCAACATCGACCTGTTCCGAGGTCGTTTGTGGATGGATATGGTCCACAGGAACTTCTGATCTCCCCCCCTGATTGCTTTCCTAGCTCCCTAAAGGAGGAGCAACTTGACGTCATATCTCGTTCCTTCGGGATAGATAGGGCTCTTATGCTATTACCGGGGGAGGGAGTCATACCATATAATCCCCCCGAAGGCTACTTCGCTTATAGCAGATATCATTGCATGTGTGGTGCTATCCCTTCTATCAATGCTTGGATAGTTAGCTTCACCACATATTTGAAGGTGGCTCCCTTCCAACTTCAGCCTAACTCTTATGCCATCCTGGTGAGCCTTTTTGTTATCTTCCAGAGGAGGTATGGGCATCCTCCTTCTAACCGGGAAATTCGATATTTGTACAACCTGAGGGGCTACAAGACGGGATCTCCGTATATTAGTCTGGAAGCGGTCGTGCCCTTCAAGCCAGTCCTGGACTTATATTCCAAGTTTACCATGTTCAAAAAAGAATGGTTTTTTATCAAGGACGATTCTGTTTCTTTCCGCCTTTTCACTTCTGGCTGTAAGATGGATTTTATTTATATTTTCCATGTTCTGACTGTAGTGCTTTTTCTGACATGCTCCTATTTCTTGCTAGCGACAGGTGGTATTGCAGTCGTGGAGGACGATTCCTTGGTGCGAATGGCTGCTGAACTAAAGGCTATTCCGGCACGGGACCGGTCGGCTTCCTTCTTGATCAGGAACGCAACCCTCCTGGAGTACAACTTGATCCTACCGCACCAGTCCGTGGTTAAGCAGAGGGATACGGCTGAGGAGAAGGCTGCTAAAGCTAAAGAGGGGGCCACGGTGAAGAGCGGCAAGAGGGAGCCTTTTACAGAGCGTCCCGTTGTTGGGGGGAAGAAACTGATGAAGTCTGATGGCCCTTCTCCAAGTACTTGTCCGACTGTCCCGGAGGAGGAAGGTGTGGAAGAGGGGGAAGGAGGCGAAGTTGGAGAAGGGTCAGAGGATGGAGGAGATGGCGACGGTCAGGGTGGTAGTGGCGTTGGTGCCCTAACTTCTGAGCAAGACCTTGAACTGGATGAGGCTCTCCGTCGGGCCTTCCGGGAGTCGGAGGGAGAGTCGGAAACGGAGAAGGCAAAGGAAACCGGCAAAGCTGTGGCTGGTGCTGACCCATCCTCTAAGGGTTACTCAGCTAGGGTGATTCCGGCGATGCAAGGTGAACTTTTGTCTTCTGCCGATTCCATTTACGATAGGTACTTAGAAATATTTTACAGTTCACTTCCGTCCTGGAACGAGATCCAGGACTTATTGCAGTATCCCACTCCTCCGCAGGGTTTGTATAATAGATGTGCCTTCTCACTTTTCTTTCTTTTTAACTTAACACCTTTTTTTTTGAATTTTGGATCATGGTACGTTCGTAACACTTGTTCTTTATTCCAGGGGAAGGCCAGGTGGTTAAAACGTCCGATGTTCGACACCGCCTCGAACAATTCAAGTCGAGGAGAGCTTCTGCAAAGTCCCCTACTGGTCGTGCTGAGGACGTAGTCAGTTACCGTCCTCTTCTTGGGGTCATTGAAGAGAGCATTCGGAAAAAGAAGCGGAGTCGTTCCTTATTTGAGTCTTCCTCTGGTTCGCAGCTTCCTACTCAGCCTCCTCGTGATACTACGGAGGAGAGCACGGAGTCCGGCCACCCTCATCCTCCTTTCAAGAGTCCAACTGTTATCCGCATAAGGCGTCCTGACGTGCCTCGCCCTGTGCCTCTTGACCCCTTCGCCGGTCATCCTGATTTAGATCCAAGCTTTCAGGATATCTCATTTGATGAGGCCACGGGCGAGCACCTCCTTCCCTGCAACCCCATGGTACGAGTGCTGGACGAGGCCAAGTCTTTAGATCTTGATTTGCTTACTACACGGGTAGTTACCATGGGGGACGAGGCCAAGGCTAATATCGATCAGGTGGCCGCAGAGACCAAGAAGTTAATGGAGCATCATGCTAAATTGGTCAAGGCCGGGGAAGAGATTAGGAGTGCTAATATCCGGTTGAGGCTAAAGGTTGCCGATCAGGCCAAGCAGCTCGCCGATCAAGCCATCCAGATTTCCCAGCACGAGGAAGCCTCCAAGCGGCTGAAAGAGACTATGGAGAAGGCTAGTAGGGCGGAATTACAGAAGATGGAGGCCGCCTGCAGGGAGCGGATTAACATGGCCATTACTACGGTGGATGAGGTTCGAAATGCGGATCTCGAGCGGGTAGAGGAGGCTCGAGGCTGCGGAGATGGCTCAGGCCGAGTTGAAGGAGGAGATGGAGGAAATGAGGAGGTCCCTCAAGTTAAAGGAGGAGGAAATGAGGAGGTCTCTCCAGGCTGACTGCTTGAGATACCAATCAGAGAGGGATGTCGCTGTCGCCAAGTTGCAAGCTTCCGAGGCCCGGGTGAGGGAGTTTGAGGAGAATGAGGGGATGATGGATGAGATGCTGCAAGACATGTACTTCCACACTTGGAAGGAGGGCGGCTTGTCTTGGATGGACGATTACCCTCGGGTCATGGCCAAGGTGTATCTCCAGGCTTTAGAGGAGGCCAGGGTGAATGCGGGTAAGGAAGGCGGAGAGGCTTTCAATTTGGATGCGGTCACTGCTCAGTTCTCGAAGGAGGAGCAAGCGGCGGTGAAGGAGGGGATGCGGCTGCTTGCTGCAGAGGGAGCGGGCGTACAGTTGGAGGATGAGGATCAAGCGGCGGGCGCTGGTGAGTTGTTCTTCTCTTTTTCTTTTCTTCCTGTGTTTCCACAACTTGATCGTTCATCGTTCGTTTAGTGAATTCCTCTTCTGAATTGGACAGGTGGAACTTCTGATCAACCCGCTGGGGGCTCTGATCCTACGGCCAAGTAGACTTGGGAAGTCGGAAGGACGAGAGAGAAGTGTGGACGTAGCTGCCACCTATTTATTTCTTTTTATCACTGTTTACGTTAGTCATTGACGCGACTGTAATAATATTATTTGCAAAGAATAACTTCGTGTGATTTTATAATATAAGCTGATTTTGTTATGTTTGAATGTTGTTGTCATCTTGATGTGCTGCGTGAGAAGTATAACTATGTATATGCATGTGATTCTAGTTGTGTTTGATGTTAAGTTTTTGCTTGAAATATAATTTCATGTTTTGCAATGTTAATGTAGGAACAAGCTATAGTTACGTATTTATGTACAAGAAAAGAGAGTACCGCCTTCATGTTTTATTTGCAGGCGGTAGCTTTGAGTGTCTTGTGTAACTATTCACGGATATAGCTGAGTACCCTGCCACCCAGTGTGCAGGCTTAGATTCTCATGAGTGAGTGCTTCCTATTTGGTTTCCTGTACTTTAGAGTTCGTTATACAGGATAGGAGAAAAGTATTTGAATGAAATGGAAATATAGAAAAAGTAAAACTTCCAGTCACGGAAGGCCGTCGATGTGCTTAAGTTCTTGGCAAACGGGTTTTGTAGTCACTTTCCCTAGCTTTGGGTCTTGGAGACATTTGTCACCCATCTTACGCCTCCGCGGGGAGTTTTCTTTTTTACCACAGCCGTACTTAAGACACATCGGAGCCGAGATCGCGCATGGTAACTACCCGAACCATTATGGTCCGTAATCATGGGTATTATTCGATTTACCGTGGCCGGCTAGCGTGGGTGCCGTTGGCCTTGAACTACCCCTGGCTGGCCATACCTTATGTTGGGGTTTAAAGTAGGTTCACAGTTGCCGGCGAGCCGAACGCCGTAATGAGCTGCCATCGGCTATAGTCGGCCTTTATGATGACTTATAATCGGCTCATTACAGTTGGCTTTGAGGGCAGGCGCGAGCAATGAGTTAACTCGTAGCAGAGGGATGCTGGAGCAAAAGTGTCTCATTGGCGAGTGCATAGAATCGTAGTGTACCTGTTAGGCCTAGTCCAGATGAGGCCGCGGTGCGTCTTGAGTGGAGATGCCATAGGATTTTGTTCAACAGAAAGGGATAAAACTTAACAAGCAGCCAATACATAAAGGAACAAGTTGAAAAGAGACAAGATTTTTTAAAGTGGTTCGGCACGAAAATGCCTACGTCCACTGATTCTCTTTGTTAATTCACTTCATATGGGCAGTACAAGTTAAGAAAAGTATCGACGGAGGTGTCGGATGTTCCATGCCCTCTGGAACACCTCTCCGTCCACTGTTGACAAAATATAAGCTCCGTTGTGGAGATCTTTATGAATTACATATGGTCCGTCCCAGATGGGGTCCAGTGCCCCGGGGCGCGGAAAGATTCGCCTGAGGACAAGATCTCCTTCTTGTAAGCTGCGATGCTTGACTTTGGAATTGTATAGTGCTGCCACTTTTTGTTTGTGAGCTGCTGCTTTGAGTGCTGCATTGTTTCTCCTTTCCTCAATCAGATCCAAAGACATGAGGAGGAGTTCTTCGTTTTCTTCTGGGTTGTAGTGGATCCTACGGTGGGAAGGCACAATAGTCTCAACTGGGAGCATTGCCTCCGATCCATATGCCAAAGAGAAGGGAGTATGTCCCGTTGATGTTCTGAAAGACGTGCGGTATGCCCATAGTGCCGTAGGAAGTTTGTCCACCCAAGCGCCTTTTGACTTTTCAAGTTTCTTCTTGATTAGGGTTTTGAGAATTTTGTTGACAGCTTCGACTTGTCCGTTTTCCTGGGGATAAGCTACTGATGAGAAGCTTTCATGAATTCCATGCTCTTGGCACCAGTCGGCAAATTCTTCGCTGTCAAATTGGAGTCCGTTATCTGATACAATCTTGAGTGGGACTCCGTACCTGCACAGAATATTTTTGATCAAGAAGTTGATAACTTTTGCTGAAGATATTTTATTTATAGGTTCCACTTCCACCCATTTGGTGAAATAATCGACTGCCACTATAGCATATTTGGCTCCGCCTCGGCCCATCGGCAGTTCGCCAATTAAGTCAATTCCCCATACAGTAAAGGGCCAAGGGCTGGTCATTTGAGTAATCTCATTTGTGGGCAGTCGAGGAATCATGGCAAATTTCTGATATCTGTCGCATTTCTTGACGAAGTCTAAGGCGTCTTTGTTTAGTGTGGGCCAGTAATATCCATATCGGAGTATCTTTTTTGCCAGAGTCTGTCCTCCAGTGTGATCTCCGCATCCTCCCCGATGGATGTCGGATAAGATTTCCTTGGCTTCCCTTCCAGCTATGCATCTTAATAAGGGGCTAGAGAAGCCGCTCCTATAGAGGATGCCTTCTTGTATGGTGTAGTGGGGAGCTTTCCTCAAGATTCTCTTAGCTTCATCACGCCTGTCAGGAAGTGTGCCGTCTTGCAAATATTTCCGGATAGGGGTCATCCAGGTTCCTTCTTCGATTGCAGTTATTAGATTCACTTGTTCGAAACTTGGGGCTAGCTGCCTTGAGATGGATAGTGCCCCGGAAATGTTGCTATTCTTCATACTAGCTTGCTTTGCAAGTTCATCGGCCTCTTGGTTCTCCTCTCGAGGAATGTGTTTGATTAGATAGTGGTCCAATTGATCGAGCAGCAGTTTGGTTTTCTTTAGGTATGCTGTGAGTCGTTCTCCTCGAGTCTGGAATTCTCCTAGTACTTGGTTTATGATAAGCTGAGAATCACTATGAAGACATAAAGAGTAGACTCTGATTTATAGGGCAAGTTCCAATCCCGCTATTACTGCTTCATATTCAGCATCATTGTTAGTGGCCGTGAATTCCAACCTTAATGCATAGTACAACTTTCTTCCCCTGGGGGTGATGATCACAATACCTGCCCCCGAGCCTTGTTCGTTCGATGCTCCATCTACAAAGAGGTTCCACTTGATGTTTTTTGCTACTTCGGATTGTTCCTTGCCTTCGTTGGTAGTGAATTCGGCAATGAAATCGGCCATGGCTTGCCCTTTGATAGCAGTGCGAGGATGGTAGGTGATATCATACTGACTTAGTTCAATGCACCATTTGAGGAGTCGCCCAGAAGTGTCAGGACGATGGAGCACTTGTCTTAGCGGTTGATCGGTTAGAACCCTGATGGAGTGAGACTAGAAGTAGTGTCGCAGTTTTCGTGACACGATCAATAAACAATATGCAAATTTCTCAAGTTTAGGATATCTGGCCTCTGCCCTTGTAAATCTCTTACTTACAAAGTAAACGGGGCGTTGTGTGCGGTCTTCTTCTCTTACCAGGGCGGCGCTTAAAGCATGGGATGATACAGCGAGGTATAGGTACAACACTTCACCTTCATTCGGAGTTGAGAGTACTGGTGGCCTCTGAAGGTGTTCGATTAGGTTAATGAAGGCTTTTAAGCATTCATCGGTCCACTCGAACTTCCCTTTGTCTTTCTTGAGAGCTTCGAAGAAAGGGACACACTTGTTAGTTGCCTTGGAAATGAATCTGCTTAGGGCGGCCACCTTTCCGTTTAGGCTCTGCATTTCTTTTCGAGTGGAAGGTATCCTTATTTCTTTCAGAGCCCGGATTTGTTTCAGGGTTTGCTTCGATTCCTCTGGCGTGGACGATAAATCCTAAGAATTTTCCCGATGATACTCCGAAGGAGCACTTTAGAGGATTCAGCTTCATTCCATATCGGCGAAGTACCTGAAACATCTCACCCAGATGGCTTACATGGTCGTCGGCTTTCCTGGACTTTACCAACATGTCATCCACATACACTTCCATAGTTCGTCCTATTAGTTCCGCGAACATCCTGTTGACGAGGCGCTGATAGGTAGCTCCAGCATTTTTGAGTCCAAAAGGCATGACTTTGTAACAATATAATCCGCGGTCAGTGATGAAGCTAGTGTGGTCTTGATCGGGAGCGTGCATGGGAATCTGGTTATATCCGGAGTATGCATCCATAAATGACAAGAGTTCGTGTCCGGCTGTGCTGTCCACAAGTTGGTCAATTCGGGGAAGTGGGAAGCAATCTTTTGGGCAAGCATCATTCAGATTGGAGAAGTCAATACATGTTCGCCACTTTCCATTGGCCTTTTTCACTAGCACTGGGTTAGCGATCCATTCTGGGTAGATGGCTTCCCGTATGAAGCCATTAGCAAGTAGATTCTTTACTTCCTCATCAAGGGCTGCTGATCGCTCTGCCCCCATGCTCCTCTTTTTCTGCTTTACTGGTACCTTGGTGGGATCGATGTTCAGCATGTGGCATGCTATGTTTGGGGAGATTCCCATCATATCGGCATGGGTCCACGCAAATACATCTAAGTTGTGGCGGAGAAAGTCAATGAGTTGATCTTTCAATTCCGTTTTTAGCTGAGATCCGATTTTTAATAGTCTATTTGAATCATGCTTATCTACAGATACGAATTCCATAGCCTCTGCAGGCTCGGCGGTAGCCTCCTCCTCTTTATCCCTGGGGTCTAGTTCATTGAAGGGATCGCTTGTATACCAAAGAGGAGGGGCTTTCTTTAGTTGCTATGCTTCCAAGCTTTTCATGCAGAGAGTAGTCTCTGCATCTTTTCCTTTATTCTTTCTGCGGTTATTGCGAAGTTCAGTTACGTAGCAGTCTCGGGCAGCGTCTTGATCTCCTTCTACTTCTCCTATTCCGTTGTCCGTTGGAAATTTCATTTTCAGGCACCAGGGGGCTAAGACAATTTGGAAGTCAGACAAGGCTGGTCTTCCCAAGAAGGCATTGTAGGCCGAGTGGTTTTGTATTAGTACGAATGTTTGTTTTCGCACAACGGAGCGGGGATGACTTCCTATTTCGACGAAGAGGTCAAGTTGCCCGAGGGGCATTTTTGCATCTCCAGTGAAACCGTGCAGTGGTTTGTCGCAGGGGGACACATCCTTCATTGATAACTTCATTTTGTCGAAAGCATGCTTGAATAGGATATTTACGGAGCTTCCCGTGTCTATTAGAATCCGGAAAACTTTAGCTGGACCGAACCAGGCAGAGATGACCATGGGATCCATATGTGGGTACTATCTTCCTTCCAAATCACGCCTACTGAATATGATGTCATCGTTCTCTTTTCGTTTCGGGTGTCGTTCTTCCGTAATGGAGTTAACATAGCCTTCAGCATTCCTAAGTGACTTGCCGTACCTTTCCATCTCTGCCCAACTTCTGTCGGCGATGTGTGGTCCTCCCGAGATGGTAAGGACCACTATCTTCTCTTGACTAGAGCCACTGGTGTTGTGATTGTTGCGATTCCCTCCGCCTACTTCTTGGATGGGTTGCTTTGAGTTCTCATTGACAGGAGTTGGAGTCCTGTTCTGTCCCTTCACATAGCGTTCCAGTCTTCTTCTTCTAATGTGTTCTTCGATCAAGTCCCGAAGATGGTGGCATTCATTGGTGTCATGTCCGTGGGATTCGTGGAAGCGACAGAACTTTCCAGACTTGAGTTCGTTATCTGATTCTTTCTTGTGCGGGGGGCGCTTGTATCCGAGTTCGCCCTGAGTGGCTAGGAAGATATTTTCGATCGTTTCATTCAAAGGAGTGTAGGAGTCAAATCTTGGTCCTGGTCGATATTGGCGTTTTTCAATCTTCCTGCCCCCAGTATTGTCTCTAGATTCGTTTCTTCGAGCATCCTTAGCTGCAGTGGGAACCTTTTCCTGAACTGTCTTACCTTGTTGCCCTGACTGCCTCTCAGAGGTGGCGTCTTCAAGTCTCATATACTTTCCAGCTTCATGGAAGAAATCATGCAAGGTAGCTGGTTTTTCCTTAGTTAATCTTCAGGCAAACTTGGTATCTGGATGTACACCACTACATAGGGCCATTAGGGTGAGTTTTTCATCGGCGTCTTGAACTGCGGCTGCTGCGGCGTTGAACCGGGTTAGATATTGTTGCAGTGTTTCTCCGGATTTCTGTTTGACATTGGATAGTGAATAAGCATCCTTGGGTTGATCCACATGGATGCGGAACTGGCTAATAAACCTTTCTTTCAACATCTCCCATGAGCTGATGGATCCTTGGGGTAGATGGCAGAACCAGGAAGTGGCTAGATCTGCTAGGAATAGCGGAAAGCATTTGCACAATACCCCTTCTGTTGCTCCACTCATGAGCATATGCTGGGTGTATCTCTGTAAGTGTACGATGGGGTCGGAAGTTCCTTTGTAAGGTTCCATGGTTGGCATCTTCCATTCCCAGGGAGTGATGGCAGTTTCGATATTTCGGGTAAAGGGGCTGGTGACCCTAGTGCCTATTCCCCGGTCCCTTTGCTCCCGTTGGACGCACTCTCTGAATAATCGTGCCATTCGTTCATCAGAATTTGGAGCGGACAAAAATGAGCTTGGCTCTTCCCTGCGGGATCTATCTCGTCCAGATGACCTGTAGGGATGGTACAGTCTATCACTTCTAGCATTATCCAGTGGTTGTCTCTGGCTGCTCGGATGCATGCTAGGACCAGCTACAGTTGCCCCCTGCCTTGATCTTCCCCTGTGGGGTTCCGTTTCGAGCATATCCATGGGGTCAACTTCGGGCTGGGTCCTAGTTCGGCTCCGCTCAGCGGGGTTTCTATGATTAGGTGGCATGACTGGCTCAGCTACATCCGACCCTCGCCTGGCGCCTCCCCCACTGGGTTCGGTCCCAAGCGCTTCCTCGAGTCGGAGTTCGGGCTGAGTCCGGGCGCGGCCCCTGTCATTGTTGTTCCTGTTGATAGCTTCTTCGAAGAGGGAAGACCTTTGTTGTCTCCGAGATCCTCCGGATTAGGATTCACCCCATGATTCAGTGTTGCGGTTGGATTCTTCAGCATTCCTTAAGCGTGACATGAGTTGGTCCACCAAAGCTTCTTGTTGGGATGTGAAGCGGTTAGTTACTTCAGCCACAACCCTGTCCAGATCTGCCCTAGTGATTGGTTGTTCCATGGCGGGGCCAGTTGGATCTTCCTGATTTTCATCTGGTACTGCTGTTGAAGTGGGCTGATCTGCGACTGCTGGATCTGGAAGGCTGCTAGTTGCGATGTTCTTTCCTTTGTTAACATCCTTTCTCTGCTTGGAAGGCATGATTTCTAAGTAACGAACGATGTTGTTAGGAAGAAGGTTGAGTGAGAGAAGCTGAAGCTTCGAGCTCTTGTTCTCAGTGAAAGCACCAAAAATGTTTGCACAAAAAATGGACAAACACCTCCAAATCGTATTATTTAGTTGATTATATGTGATTTTCAATGGTTTGGATGAGTTATGTAAATATGAAAAAGCAGGGGCTGAAATGTAAAAGACACACAGATTTATAGTGGTTCGGCCAGAATGTGCCTACGTCCACTTTATATGTTATTATCTTCTTTCTTTCAGATTACAAGTACAATGCTTCGTATACAAGTATATGAAAGTAGTTTGAAAGTTCCTTCCTTGCTTGAGCTCTCAAACTTGTCTGCCATTGTTGTACCCCTACCCCTCTTTTTATAGAGGGAGGTAGGGGGCAGGGGTCTTGGAAGTATATAGCTGCTGGTGGGCCCGGGCTGAAGCAATCTGGACTGGCAATCATTTGGTTCGGCGGAGCTTCGTTCGGCGTTGAGCATGGACCGGTGGTAGGTATGGACCGGTGGCAGTGAGGTGGTTCAGTGCTTGTTTGGTCCGGTGGTGGCTTTGTTGGGTTGGTTCGGCATGGGGCAACCTACCTCTGGTTCGGTAGTAGGGAGAAATGTGTATTCGGCAGATGCTACCATGGGTTGGTTCGGTGGTCGAGTGGGGGATGTGTGGTTCGGTATAGGTTGGTTCGGTGGTTACTAGTAGGAGCTGGTCCGGTAGGGGCTTGGACGAATGCCGGTTCGGCTATGGAAGTTTGGGTCCGAGTGGAAGCTTGGGGCCGAATGAGCCTCTTCATGGAGAACGTTGGATGGACTTCTAGGTCAGTATTGAGCTTCTTTGCTGGCGAACGAAGTGGAGGTTGCGAGCCCGGGTGAAATTGTGACTTCTCGGTCTTGAGATCTTCTGGGTGAGAATTCGCCCAACAAAATCCATGCACCCATTTCTAAAGGTCGTATGGCACTGTTTCGTCATTTTGGACGGATGTTGCACCTTGCACCGTAGATGTTGCACCCTGTGGATATCGATTCTTCGAAGGGCCATAACTCTTGGCTCATTTAGAGTTATGGGATCCATAACCGGTCAAAATGAAGGCATCTGTGAGTTCTACAGCTATGACAGCTTTTAGTCGTCACTGGTTAGTTTCATACCCAAAAAATCCTATCCGAACCTCAATCGGGTCAAGGAAGTTTTTTTACCCTTCGTTTTATCGTCACGTGGATTTTTTCTGTAAAACGGGATCCCCGTGGCTGGTCTATGATTTACCATCGCCGGAGAGTGGTGCACCATGGTACTGCACCATTTCAAGTCCATGCACCCATTTCTAAAGGTCGTACGACACTGTTTCGTCATTTTGGATGGATGTTGCACCTTGCACCGTAGATGTTGCACCCTGTGGATATTGATTCTTCGGAGGGCCATAAATCTTGGCTCGTTTAGAGTTACAGGAGCCATAACCAGTTAAAACGAAGGTATCTGTGAGTTCTACAGCTATAACGGCTTTCTGCCGTCACTGGTTAGTTTCATACCCAAAAAATCCTATCCGAACATTAATCGGGTCACGGAAGTTTTTTACCCTTCGTTTTTCCTCACGTGGATTTTTTCTGTAAAACGGGATCCCCGTGGCTGGTCTATGACTTACCATCGCTGGAGAGTGGTGCACCATGGTACTGCACCGTTTCAAATCCATGCACCCATTTCTAAAGGACGTACGACACTGTTTCGTCATTTTGGACGGATGTTGCACCTTGCACCGTAGATGTTGCACCCTGTGGATATCGATTCTTCGAAGGGCCATAACTCTTGGCTCGTTTAGAGTTACGGGATCCTTAACCAGTCAAAATGAAGGTATCTGTGAGTTCTACAGCTATGACAGCTTTTAGTCGTCACTGGTTAGTTTCATACCCAAAAAATCCTATCCGAACCTCAATCGGGTCAAGGAAGTTTTTTTACCCTTCGTTTTATCGTCACGTGGATTTTTTCTGTAAAACGGGATCCCCGTGGCTGGGGTATGATTTACCATCGCTGGAGAGTGGTGCACCATGGTACTGCACCATTTCAAGTCCATGCACCCATTTCTAAAGGTCGTACGACACTGTTTCGTCATTTTGGATGGATGTTGCACCTTGCACCGTAGATATTGCACCCTGTGGATATCGATTCTTCGGATGGCCATAACTCTTGGCTGGTTTAGAGTTACGGGAGCCATAACCAGTCAAAAAGAAGGTATCTGTGAGTTCTACATCAATGACGGCTTTCTGCCGTCACTGGTTAGTTTCATACCCAAAAAATCCTATCTGAATCTCAATCGGGTCATGGAAGTTTTTTACCCTTCGTTTTTTCGTCACGTGGATTTTTTCTGTAAAACGGGATCCCCGGGGCTGGTCTATGATTGACCATCGCTGGAGAGTGGTGCACCATGGTACTGCACCGTTTCAAATCCTTTCACCCATTTCTAAAGGTCGTACGGCACTGTTTCGTCATTTTGGACGGATGTTGCACCTTGCACCGTAGATGTTGCACACTGAGGATATCGATCCTTTGGAGGGCATAACTCTTGGCTCGTTTAGAGTTACGGGAGCCATAACCAGTCAAAACGAAGGTATCTATGAGTTCTACGGCTATGACGGCTTTCTGCCGTCACTGGTTAGTTTCATACCCAAAAAATGCTATCCGAACCTCAATCGGGTCATGGAAGTTTTTTACCCTTCGTTTTTCGTCACGTGGATTTTTTCTGTAAACGGGATCCCCGTGGCTGGTCTATGATTTACCATCGCTGGAGAGTCGTGCACCATGGTACTCCACCGTTTCAAATCCATGCACCCATTTCTAAAGGTCGTACGACACAGTTTCGTCATTTTGGACGGATGTTGCACCTTGCATCGTAGATGTTGCACCTTGTGGATATCGATTCTTCGGAGGGCCATAACTCTTGGCTCGTTCAGAGTTACGGGAGCCATAACTAGTCAAAACAAAGGTATCTATGAGTTCTACAGCTATGATGGCTTTCAGCCGTCACTGGTTAGTTTCATACCCAAAAAATGCTATGCGAACCTCCATCGGGTCATGGAAGTTTTTTACCCTTCGTTTATCGTCACGTGGATTTTTTCTGTAAAACGGGATCCCCATGGCTGGTCTATGATTTACCATCGCTGGAGAGTGGTGCACCATGGTACTGCACCATTTCAAGTCCATGCACCCATTTCTAAAGGTCGTACGACACTGTTTCGTCATTTTGGATGGATGTTGCACCTTGCACCGTAGATGTTGCACCTTGTGGATATCGATTCTTCGAAGGGCCATAACTCTTGGCTCGTTTAGAGTTACGGGTGGCATAACCAGTCAAAACGTAGGTATCTGTGAGTTCTACAGCTATGACGACTTTAAGCCGTCACTGGTTAGTTTCATACCCAAAAAATCCTATCCGAACAACAATCGGATCATGGAAGTTTTTTACCTTTCGTTTTTCGTCACGTGGATTTTTTCTGTAAAACGGGATCCCCGTGGCTGGTCTATGATTTACGACGCTTGAGAGTGGTGCACCATGGTACTGCACAGTTTCATGTCCATGCACCCATTTCTAAAGGTCATACGACACTGTTTCGTCATTTTGGATGGATGTTGCACCTTTCACCGAAGATGTTGCACCCTGTGGATATCGATTCTTCGGAGGGCCATAACTCTTGGCTCGTTTAGAGTTAAGGGAGCCATAACCAGTCAAAAAGAAGGTATCTATGAGTTCTATAGCTATGATGGCTTTCTGTCGTCACTGGTTAGTTTCATACCCAAAAAATCCTATCTGAACCTCAATAGGGTCATGGAAGTTTTTTACCCTTCGTTTTTCGTCACGTGGATTTTTTTCTGTAAAACGGGATCACCGTGGCTGGTCTATGATTTACCACCGCTGGAGAGTGGTGCACCATGGTACTGCACCGTTTCAAATCCATGCACCCATTTCTAAAGGTCGTACGACACTGTTTCGTCATTTTGGACGGATGTTGCACCTTGCACCGTAGATGTTGCACCCTGTGGATATCGATTTGGAGGGCCATTACTCTGGGCTCGTTTAGAGTTACGGGAGCCATAACCAGTCAAAACGAAGGTATCTGTGTGTTCTACAGCTATAACGGCTTTCAGCCGTCACTGGTTAGTTTCATACCCAAAAAATCCTATCCGAACCTCAATTGGGTCATGAAAGTTTTTTACCCTTCGTTTTTCCTCACGTGGATTTTTTCTGTAAAACGGGATCCCCGTGGCTGGTCTATGATTTACCATCGCTGGAGAATGGTGAACCATGGTACTGCACCGTTTCAAATCCATGCACCCATTTCTAAAGGTCGTACGACACTGTTTCGTCATTTTGGACGGATGTTGCACCTTGCACCGTAGATGTCGCACCCTGTGGATATCGATTCTTCGAAGGGCCATAACTCTTGGCTCGTTTAGAGTTACGGGATCCATAACCAGTCAAAATGAAGGTATCTGTGAGTTCTACAACTATGACAGATTTTAGTCGTCACTGGTTAGTTTCATACCCAAAAAATCCTATCCGAACCTCAATCGGGTCAAGGAAGTTTTTTTACCCTTCGTTTTATCGTCACATGGATTTTTTCTGTAAAACGGGATCCCCGTGGCTGGTATATAATTTACCACCGCTAGAGAGTGGTGCACCATGGTACTGCACCATTTCAAGTCCAGGCACCCATTTCTAAAGGTCGTACGACACTGTTTCGTCATTTTGGATCGATGTTGCACCTTGCACCGTAGATGTTGTACCCTGTGGATATCGATTCTTCGAAGGGCCATAACTCTTGGCTCGTTTAGAGTTACGGGAGCCATAACCAGTCAAAAAGAAGGTATCTGTGAGTTCTAAAGCTACGACGGCTTTCTTCCGTCACTGGTTAGTTTCATACCCAAAAAATCCTATCTGAACCTCAATCGGGTCATGGAAGTTTTTTACCCTTCGTTTTTTCGTCACGTGGATTTTTTCTGTAAAACGGGATCCCCGGTGCTGGTCTATGATTTACCATCGCTAGAGAGTGGTGCACAATGGTACTGCACCGTTTCAAATCCTTGCACCCATTTCTAAAGGTCGTACGTCACTGTTTCGTCATTTTGGACGGATGTTGCAACTTGCACCGTAGATGTTGCACCCTGAGGATATCGATTCTTCGGAGGGCATAACTCTTGGCTCGTTTAGAGTTACGGGAGCCATAACCAGTCAAAAAGAAGATATATGTGAGTACTACAGCTATGATGGCTTTCTGCCGTCACTGGTTAGTTTCATACCCAAAAAATCCTATCCGAACCTCAATCGGGTCATGGAAGTTTTTTACCCTTCGTTTTTTCGTCACGTGGACTTTTTCTGTAAAACGGGATCCCCGTTGCTGGCCTATGATTGACCATCGCTAGAGAGTGGTGCACCATGGTACTGCTCCGTTTCAAATCCATGCACCCATTTCTAAAGGTCGTTCGGCACTGTTTTGTCATTTTGGACGGATGTTGCACCTTGCACCGTAGATGTTGCACCCTGTAGATATCGATTCTTCGAAGGGCCATAACTCTTGGCTCCTTCAGAGTTACGTGAGCCATAACCAGTCAAAACGAAGGTATCTGTGAGTTCTACAGCTTTGATGGCTTTCAGCCATCACTGGTTAGTTTCATGCCCAAAAAATGCTATCCGAACCCGGGTCATGGAAGTTTTTAACCCTTCGTTTTTCGTCACGTGGATTTTTTCTGTAAAACGAGATCCCCGTGGCTGGTCTATGATTTACCATCGCTGGAGAGTGGTGAAGCATGGTACTGCACCGTTTCAAATCCATACACCCATTTCTAAAGGTCGTACGGCACTGTTTCGTCATTTTGGACGGATGTTGCACCTTGCACCGTAGATGTTGCACCCTGTGGATATCGATTCTTCGGAGGGCCATAACTCTTGGCTCGTTTAGAGTTACGGGAGCCATAACCAGTCAAAAAGAAGGTATCCATGAGTTCTACAGCTATGACAGCTTTCAGCCATCACTAGTTAGTTTCATACCCAAAAAATCCTATCCGAACCTCAATCGGGTCATGGAAGTTTTTTACCCTTCGTTTTATTGTCACGTGAATTTTTTCTGTAAAACGGGATCCCCGTGGCTGGTCTATGATTTACCATCGCTGGAGAGTGGTGCACCATGGTACTGCACCGTTTCAAGTCCATGCACCCATTTCTAAAGGTCGTACGACACTGTTTCGTCATTTTGGACGGATGTTGCACCTTGCACCGTAGATGTTGCACCCTGTGGATATCGATTCTTCGAAGGGCCATGACTCTTGGCTCGTTTAGAGTTACGGGAGCCATAACCAGTCAAAACGAAGGTATCTGTGAGTTATACATCTATGACGGCATTTAGCCGTTACTGGTTAGTTTCATACCCAAGAAATCCTATCCGAACCTCAATCGGGTCATGGAAGTTTTTTACCCTTCGTTTTTCGTCACGTGGATTTTTTCAGTAAAACGGGATCCCCGTGGCTGGTCTATGATTTACCGTCACTGGAGCGTGGTGCACCATGGTACTGCACTGTTTCAAATCCATGCACCCATTTCTAAAAGTCGTACGGCACTGTTTCGTCATTTTGGACGGATGTTGCACCATGCACCGTAGATGTTGCACCCCGTGGATATCGATTCTTCGGAGGGCCATAACTCTTGGCTCGTTTAGAGTTACGGGAGCCATAACCAGTCAAAACGAAGGTATGTGTGAGTTCTACAGCTATGATGGCTTTTAGCCGTCACTGCTTAGTTTCATACCCAAAAAATCCTATTCGAACCTCAATCGGGTCATGGAAGTTTTTTACCCTTCGTTTTTCGTCACGTGGATTTTTCTGTAAAACGGGATCCCCGTGGCTGGTCTATGATTTACCATCGCTAAAGAGTGGTGCACCACGGTATGTGTGAGTTCTACAGCTATGATAGCTTTCATCCGTCACTGGTTAGTTTCATATCCAAAAAATCCTATCCGGACGTCAATCGGGTCATGGAAGTTTTTTACCCTTCGTTTTATTGTCACGTGGATTTTTTTTTGTAAAACGAGATCCCCGTGGCTGGTCTATGATTTACCATCGCTGAAGAGTGGTGCACCATGGTACTGCACCGTTTCAAGTCCATGCACCCATTTCTAAAGGTCGCACGACACTGTTTCATCATTTTGGACGGATGTTGCACCTTGCACCGTAGATGTTCCACCTTGTGGATATCGATTCTTCGGAGGGCCATAAATCTTGGCTCGTTTAGAGTTACGGGAGCAATAACCAGTCATAAAGAAGGTATCCGTGAGTTCTACAGCTATGACAGCTTCCATAACCAGTCTAAACGAAGGTATCTGTGAGTTCTACAGCTATGATGGCTTTCAGCCGTCACTGGTTAGTTTCATTCCCAAAAAATCCTATCCGAACCTCCATCGGGTCATGGAAGTTTTTTACCCTTCGTTTTTTCGTCACGTGGATTTTTTCTGTAAAACGGGATCCCCGTGGCTGGTCTATGATTTACCATCGCTAGAGAGTGGCGCACCATGGTACTGCACTGTTTAAAATCCATGCACCCATTTCTAAAGGTCGTACGGCACTGTTTTATCATTTTGGACGGATGTTGCATCTTGCACCGTAGATGTTGCACCCTGTGGATATCGATTCTTCGGAGGGCCATAAATCTTGGCTCGTTTAGAGTTACGGGAGCTATAACCAGTCAAAACGAAGGTATCTGTGAGTTCTACAGCTTTGATGGCTTTCTGCCGTCACTGATTAGTTTCATACCCAAAAAATGCTATTCGAACCTCAATCGGGTCAAGGAAGTTTTTTACCCTTCGTTTTTCGTCACGTGGAATTTTTCTGTAAAACGGGATCCCCGTGGCTGGTCTATGATTTACCATCGCTGGAGAGTGGTGAAACATGGTACTGCACCGTTTCAAATCCATGCACCCATTTCTAATGGTCGTACGGCACTGTTTCGTCATTTTGGACGGATGTTGCACCTTGCACCGTAGATGTTGCACCCTGTGGATATCGATTCTTCGGAGGGCCATAACTCTTGGCTCGTTTAGAGTTACAGGAGCCATAACCAGTCAAAAAGAAGGTATCTGTGAGTTCTACATCTATGACAACTTTCAGCCATCGCTGGTTAGTTTCATACCCAAAAAATCCTATCCGAACCTCAATCGGGTCATGGAAGTTTTTTACCCTTCGTTTTATAGTCACGTGGATTTTTACTATAAAACAGGATCCCCGTGGCTGGTCTATGACTTACCATCGCCGGAGAGTGGTGCACCATGGTACTGCACCGTTTCAAGTCCATGCACCCATTTCCAAAGGTCATACGACACTGTTTCGTCATTTTGGATGGATGTTGCACCTTTCACCGTAGATGTTGCACCCTATGGATATCGATTCTTCGGAGGGCCATAACTCTTGGCTCGTTTAGAGTTACGGGAGCCATAACCAGTAAAAAAGAAGGTATCTGTGAGTTCTACAGCTATGACGGCTTTCTGCCGTCAATGATTAGTTTCATACCCAAAAAATCCTATCTGAACCTCAACCGGGTCATGGAAGTTTTTTACCCTTCGTTTTTTCGTCACGTGGATTTTTTCTGTAAAACGGGATCCCCGTGGCTGGTCTATGATTTACCATCGCTAGAGAGTGGTGCACCATGGTACTACACCATTTCAAATCCATGCACCCATTTCTAAAGGTCGTATGACACTGTTTCGTCATTTTGGACGGATGTTGCACCTTGCACCGTAGATGTTGCACCCTGTGGATATCGATTCTTCGGAGGGCCATAACTCTTGGCTCGTTTAGAGTTACGGGAGCCATAACCAGTCAAAACGAAGGTATCTGTGATTTCTACAGCTATGACGGCTTTCAGCCGTCACTGGTTAGTTTCATACCCAAAAAATCCTATCCGAACCTCAATCGGGTCATGGAAGTTTTTTACCCTTCGTTTTATCGCGTAGATTTTTTCTGTAAAACGGGATCCCCGTGGCTGGTCTATGATTTACCATCGTTGGAGAGTGGTGCACCATGGTACTGCACCGTTTCAAGTCCATGCACCCATTTCTAAAGGTCGTACGACACTGTTGCGCCCTTTTGGATGGATGTTGCACATTGCACCATAGATGTTGCACCCTGTGGATATCGATTCTTCGGAGGGCCATAACTCTTGGCTCGTTTAGAGTTACGGGAGCCATAACCAGTCAAAAAGAAGGTATCTGTGAGTTCTACAGCTATGATGGCTTTCTGCCGTCACTGGTTTGTTTCATACCCAAAAAATCCTATCCGAACCTCAATCGGGTCATGGAAGTTTTTTACCCTTCGTTTTTTCGTCACGTGGAATTTTTCTGTAAAACGGGATCCCCGTGGCTGGTCTATGATTTACCATCGCTAGAGAGTGGTGCACCATGGTACTGCACCGTTTCAAAACCATGCACCCATTTCTAAAGGTCGTACGACACTGTTTCGTCATTTTGGATGGATGCTGCACCTTGCACCATAGATGTTGCACCCTGTGGATATCGATTCTTCGGAGGGCCATAACTCTTGGCTCGTTTAGAGTTACGGGAGCCATAACCAGTCCAAACGAAGGTATCTATGATTTCTACAGCTAGGATGGCTTTCAGCCGTCACTGGTTAGTTTCTTACCCAAAAAATCCTACCGAACAACAATCGGGTCATGGAAGTTTTTTACCCTTCGTTTTTCGTCACGTGGATTTTTTCTGTAAAACGGGATCTCCGTGGCTGGTCTATGATTTACGATCGCTGGAGAGTGGTGCACCATGGTATTGCACTGTTTCAAATCCACGCACCCATTTCTAAAGGTCGTACGGCACTGTTTCGTCATTTTGGACGGATGTTGCACCTTGCACCGTAGATGTTGCACCCTGTGGATATCGATTCTTCAGAGGGCCATAACTCTTGGCTCGTTTAGGGTTACGGGAGCCATAACCAGTCAAAACGAAGGTATCTGTGAGTTCTACAGCTACGATGGCTTTCAGCCGTCACTAGTTAGTTTCATACCCAAAAAATCATATCCGAACCTCAATCAGGTCATGGAAGTTTTTTACCCTTCATTTTTCGTCACATGGATTTTTTCTGTAAAACGGGATCCACGTGGCTGGTCTACGATTTACCATCGCTGGAGAGTGGTGCACTATGGTACTGCACCGTTTCAAATCCATGAACCTATTTCTAAAGGTCGTACGGCACTGTTACGTCATTTTGGACGGATGTTGCACCTTGCACCGTAGATGTTGCACCCTGTGGATATCGATTCTTCGGAGGGCCATAACTCTTGGCTCGTTTAGGGTTACGGGAGCCATAAATAGTCAAAACGATGGTATCTGTCAGTTCTACAGATACGACGGCTTTTAGCCGTCACTGGTTAGTTTCATACCCAAAAAATCCTATCCGAACCTCAATCGGGTCATAGAAGTTTTTTACCCTTCGTTTTTCCTCACGTCGATTTTTCTGTAAAACGGGATCCCCGAGGCTGGTCTATGATTTACCATCACTGGAGAGTGGTGCACCATGGTACTGCACCGTTTCAAATCCATGCACCCATTTCTAAAGGTCGGACGGCACTGTTTCGTCATTTTGGACGGATGTTGCACCTTGCACCGTAGATGTTGCACCCTGTGGAAATCGATTCTTCGGAGGGCCATAACGCTTGGCTCGTTTAGAGTTATGGGAGCCATAACCAGTCAAAATGAAGGTATCTGTGAGTTCTACAGCTATGATGGCTTTCTGCAGTCACTGGTTAGTTACATACCCAAAAAATCCTATCCGAACCTCAATCGGGTCATGGAAGTTTTTTACCCTTCGTTTTATCGCGTGGATTTTTTCTGTAAAACGGGATCCCCTTGGCTGGTCTATGATTTACCATCGTTGGAGAGTGGTGCACCATGGTACTGCACCGTTTCAAGTCCATGTACCCATTTCTAAAGGTCGTACGACACTGTTTCGTCATTTTGGATGGATGTTGCACCTTGCACCGCAGATGTTGCACCCTGTGGATATCGATTCTTCGGAGGGCCATAACTCTTGGCTCGTTTAGAGTTACGGGAGCCATAACCAGTCAAAAGAAGGTATCTGTGAGTTCTACAGATACGACAGCTTTCTGCCTTCACTGGTTAATTTCATACCCAAAAAATCCAATCCGAACCTCAATCGGGTCATGGAAGTTTTTTACCCTTCGTTTGTCGTCACGTGGATTTTTTCTGTAAAATGGGATCCCCGTGGCTTGTCTATGATTTACCATCGCTAAAGAGTGGTGCACCATGGTACTGCACCGTTTCAAATCCATGCACCCATTTCTAAAGGTCGTACATTGCACGATAGATGTTGCACCCTGTGGATATCGATTCTTCGGAGGGCCATAACTCTTGGCTCGTTTAGAGTTATGGGAGCCATAACCAGTCAAAACGAAGGTATCTGTGATTTCTACAGCTATGACGGCTTTCAGCCGTCACTGGTTAGTTTCATACCCAAAAAATCCTATCCGAACATCAATCGGGTCATGGAAGTTTTTTACCCTTCGTTTTATCGCGTGGATTTTTTCTGTAAATGGGATCCCCGTGGCTGGTCTATGATTTACCATCGTTGGAGAGTGGTGCACCATGGTACTGCACCGTTTCAAGTCCATGCACCCATTTCTAAAGGTCGTACGACACTGTTTCATCATTTTGGATGGATGTTGCACCTTGCACCGTAGATGTTGCACCCTGTGGATATCGATTCTTCGGAGGGCCATAACTCTTGGCTCGTTTAGAGTTACGGGAGCCGTAACCAGTCAAAAAGAAGGTATCTGTGAGTTCTACAGCTATGATGGCTTTCTGCCATCACTGGTTTGTTTCATACCCAAAAAATCCTATCCGAACCTCAATCGGGTCATGGAAGTTTTTTACCCTTCGTTTTTTCGTCACGTGGATTTTTTCTGTAAAACGGGATCCCCGTGGCTGGTCTATGATTTACCATCGCTAGAGAGTAGTGCACCATGGTACTGCACCGTTTCAAATCCATGCACCCATTTCTAAAGGTCGTACGGCACTTTTCGTCATTTTGGACGGATGTTGCACCTTGCACCATAAATGTTGCACCCTATGGATATCGATTCTTCGGAGGGCCATAACTCTTGGCTCGTTTAAAGTTACGGGAGCCATAACCAGTCAAAACGAAGGTATCCGTGAGTTCTACACCTATGACGGCTTTCAGCCGTCACTAGTTAGTTTCATACCCAAAAAATCCTATCCGAACAACAATCGGGTCATGGAAGTTTTTTACCCTTCGTTTTTCGTCACGTGGATTTTTTCTGTAAAACGGGATCCTCGTGGCTGGTCTATGATTTACGATCGCTGGAGAGTGGTGTACCATGGTACTGCACCATTTCAAATCCGTGCACCCATTTCTAAAGGTCGTACGGCACTGTTTCGTCATTTTGGACGGATGTTACACCTTGCACCGTAGATGTTGCGCCATGTGGATATCGATTCTTCGGAGGGCCATAACTCTTGGCTCGTTTAGGTTTACGGGAGCCATAACCAGTCAAAACGATGGTATCTGTGAGTTCTAAAGCTATGATGGCTTTCAGCTCTCACTGGTTAGTTTCATACCCAAAAAACCCTATCCGAACCTCAATCGGGTCAAGGAAGTTTTTTACCCTTCGTTTTTCCTCACGTCGATTCTTCTGTAAAACGGGATCCTCGTGGTTGGTCTATGATTTTGCATCACTGGAGAGTGGTGCACCATGGTACTGCACCGTTTCAAATCCATGCACCCATTTCTAAAGGTCGTACGGCACTGTTTCGTCATTTTGGACGGATGTTGCACCATGCACCGTAGATGTTGCACCCTGTGGTTATCGATTCTTCGGAGGGCCATAACTCTTGGCTCGTTTAGAGTTACGGGAGCCATAACCAGTCAAAAAGAAGGTATAAGTGAGTTCTACAGATACGACGACTTTCTTCCTTCACTGGTTAGTTTCATACCCAAAAAATCTAATCCGAACCTCAATCGGGTCATGGAAGTTTTTTACCCTTCGTTTTTTCGTCACGTGGATTTTTTCTGTAAAATGGGATCCCCGTGGCTGGTCTATGATTTACCATCGCTAAAGAGTGGTGCACCATGGTACTGCACTGTTTCAAATCCATGCACCCATTTCTAAAGGTCGTACGGCACTGTTTCGTCATTTTGGACGGATTTTGCACCTTGCACCATAGATGTTGCACCCTATGGATATCGATTCTTCGGAGGGCCATAACTCTTGGCTCGTTTAGAGTTATGGGAGCCATAACCAGTCAAAACGAAGGTATCTGTGAGTTCTACAGCTGTGAAAGCTTTCAGCCATCACTGGTTAGTTTCATACCCAAAAATTCCTATCCGAACCTCAATCCGGTCATGGAAGTTTTTTACCCTTCGTTTTATCGCGTGGATTTTTTCTGTAAATGGGATCCCCGTGGCTGGTCCATGATTTACCATCATTGGAGAGTGGTGCACCATGGTACTGCACCGTTTTAAGTCCATGCACCCATTTCTAAAGGTCGTACGACACTGTTTCGTCATTTTGGATGGATGTTGCACCTTGCACCGTAGATGTTGCACCCTATGGATATCGATTCTTCGGAGGGCCATAACTCTTGGCTCGTTTAGAGTTACGGGAGCCATAACCAGTCAAAAAGATGGTATCTGTGAGTTCTACAGCTATGATGGCTTTCTTCCATCACTGGTTTGTTTCATACCCAAAAAATCCTATCCGAACCTCAATCGGGTCATGTAAGTTTTTTACCCTTCGTTTTTTCGTCACGTGGATTTTTTCTGTAAAACGGAATCCCCGTGGCTGGTCTATGATTTACCATCGCTAGGGAGTAGTGCACAATGGTACTGCACCGTTTCAAATCCATGCACCCATTTCTAAAGGTCGTACGGCACTGTTTCGTCATTTTGGACGGATGTTGCACCTTGCACCATAGATGTTGCACCCTGTGGATATCGATTCTTCGGAGGGCCATAACTCTTGGCTCGTTTAGAGTTACGGGAGCCATAACCAGTCAAAACGAAGGTATCCGTGAGTTCAACACCTGTGATGGCTTTCCGCTGTCACTAGTTAGTTTCATACCCAAAAAATCCTATCCGAACAACAATCGGGTCATGGATGTTTTTTACCCTTCGTTTTTCGTCACGTGGATTTTTTCTGTAAAACGGGATCCTCGTGGCTGGTCTATGATTTACGATCGCTGGAGAGTGGTGTACCATGGTACTGCACCTTTTCAAATCCATACACACATTTCTAAAGGTCGTACGGCACTGTTTCGTCATTTTGGACGGATGTTACACCTTGCAGCGTAGATGTTGCGCCATGTGGATATCGATTCTTCGGAGGGCCATAACTCTTGGCTCGTTTAGGGTTACGGGAGCCATAACCAGTCGAAACGATGGTATCTGTGAGTTCTACAGCTATGATGGCTTTCAGCCCTCACTGGTTAGTTTCATACCCAAAAAACCCTATCCGAACCTCAATCGGGTCATGGAAGTTTTTTACCCTTCGTTTTTCCTCACGTCGATTCTTCTGTAAAACGGGATCCTCGTGGCTGGTCTATGATTTACCATCACTGGAGAGTGGTGCACCATGGTACTGCACCGTTTCAAATCCATGCACCCATTTCTAAAGGTCGTACGGCACTGTTTCGTCATTTTGGACGGATGTTGCACATTGCACCGTAGATGTTGCACCCTGTGGAAATCGATTCTTCGGAGGGCCATAACTCTTGGCTCGTTTAGAGTTATAGGAGCCATAACCAGTCAAAACGAAGGTATCTGTGAGTTCTACAACTATGACGGCTTTCAGCCGTCACTGGTTAGTTACAAACCCAAAAAATCCTATCCGAACCTCAATCGGGTCATGGAAGTTTTTTACCCTTCGTTTTATCGCGTGGATTTTTTCTGTAAAACGGTATCTCCTTGGCTGGTCTATGATTTACCATCGTTGGAGAGTGGTGCACCATGGTACTGCACCGTTTCAAGTCCATGCACCCATTTCTAAAGGTCGTACGACACTGTTTCGTCATTTTGGATGGATGTTGCACCTTGCACCTAGATGTTGCACCCTGTGGATATCGATTCTTCGGAGGGCCATAACTCTTGGCTCGTTTAGAGTTACGGGAGCCATAACCAATCAAAAGAAGGTATCTGTGAGTTCTACAGATACGACAGCTTTCTGCCTTCACTGGTTAATTTCATACCCAAAAAATCCAATCCGAACCTCAATCGGGTCATGGAAGTTTTTTACCCTTCGTTTGTCGTCACGTGGATTTTTTCTGTAAAATGGGATCCCCGTGGCTTGTCTATGATTTACCATCGCTAAAGAGTGGTGCACCATGGTACTGCACCGTTTCAAATCCATGCACCCATATCTAAAGGTCGTACGGCACTGTTTCATCATTTTGGATGGATGTTGCACCTTGCACGATAGATGTTGCACCCTATGGATATCGATTCTTCGGAGGGCCATAACTCTTGGCTCGTTTAGAGTTATGGGAGCCATAACCAGTCAAAACGAAGGTATCTGTGAGTTCTACAGCTATGACGGCTTTCCGCCGTCACTGGTTAGTTTCATACCCAAAAATCCTATCCGAACCTCAATCGGGTCATGGAAGTTTTTTACCCTTCGTTTTATCGCGTGGATTTTTTCTGTAAATGGGATCCCCGTGGCTGGTCTATGATTTACCATCGTTGGAGAGTGGTGCACCATGGTACTGCACCGTTTCAAGTCCATGCACCCATTTCTAAAGGTCGTACGACACTGTTTCATCATTTTGGATGGATGTTGCACCTTGCACCGTAGATGTTGCACCCTGTGGATATCGATTCTTCGGAGGGCCATAACTCTTGGCTCGTTTAGAGTTACGGGAGCCATAACCAGTCAAAAAGAAGGTATCTGTGAGTTCTACAGCTATGATAGCTTTCTGCCATCACTGGTTTGTTTCATACCCAAAAAATCCTATCCGAACCTCAATCGGGTCATGGAAGTTTTTTACCCTTCGTTTTTTCGTCACGTGGATTTTTTCTGTAAAACGGGATCCCCGTGGCTGGTCTATGATTTACCATCGCTAGAGAGTAGTGCACCATGGTACTGCACCGTTTCAAATCCATGCACCCATTTCTAAAGGTCGTACCGCACTGTTTCGTCATTTTGGACGGATGTTGCACCTTGCACCATAGATGTTGCACCCTATGGATATCGATTCTTCGGAGGGCCATAACTCTTGGCTCGTTTAAAGTTACGGGAGCCATAACCAGTCAAAACGAAGGTATCCGTGAGTTCTACACCTATGACGGCTTTCAGCCGTCACTAGTTAGTTTCATACCCAAAAAATCCTATTCGAACAACAATCGGGTCATGGAAGTTTTTTACCCTTCGTTTTTCGTCACGTGGATTTTTTCTGTAAAACGGGATCCTCGTGGCTGGTCTATGATTTACGATCGCTGGAGAGTGGTGTACCATGGTACTGCACCATTTCAAATCCGTGCACCCATTTCTAAAGGTCGTACGGCACTGTTTCGTCATTTTGGACGGATGTTACACCTTGCACCGTAGATGTTGCGCCATGTGGATATCGATTCTTCGGAGGGCCATAACTCTTGGCTCGTTTAGGTTTACGGGAGCCATAACCAGTCAAAACGATGGTATCTGTGAGTTCTAAAGCTATGATGGCTTTCAGCTCTCACTGGTTAGTTTCATACCCAAAAAACCCTATCCGAACCTCAATCGGGTCAAGGAAGTTTTTTACCCTTCGTTTTTCCTCACGTCGATTCTTCTGTAAAACGGGATCCTCGTGGTTGGTCTATGATTTTGCATCACTGGAGAGTGGTGCACCATGGTACTGCACCGTTTCAAATCCATGCACCCATTTCTAAAGGTCGTACGGCACTGTTTCGTCATTTTGGACGGATGTTGCACCATGCACCGTAGATGTTGCACCCTGTGGTTATCGATTCTTCGGAGGGCCATAACTCTTGGCTCGTTTAGAGTTACGGGAGCCATAACCAGTCAAAAAGAAGGTATAAGTGAGTTCTACAGATACGACGGCTTTCTTCCTTCACTGGTTAGTTTCATACCCAAAAAATCTAATCCGAACCTCAATCGGGTCATGGAAGTTTTTTACCCTTCGTTTTTTCGTCACGTGGATTTTTTCTGTAAAATGGGATCCCCGTGGCTGGTCTATGATTTACCATCGCTAAAGAGTGGTGCACCATGGTACTGCACTGTTTCAAATCCATGCACCCATTTCTAAAGGTCGTACGGCACTGTTTCGTCATTTTGGACGGATTTTGCACCTTGCACCATAGATGTTGCACCCTATGGATATCGATTCTTCGGAGGGCCATAACTCTTGGCTCGTTTAGAGTTATGGGAGCCATAACCAGTCAAAACGAAGGTATCTGTGAGTTCTACAGCTGTGAAAGCTTTCAGCCATCACTGGTTAGTTTCATACCCAAAAATTCCTATCCGAACCTCAATCCGGTCATGGAAGTTTTTTACCCTTCGTTTTATCGCGTGGATTTTTTCTGTAAATGGGATCCCCGTGGCTGGTCCATGATTTACCATCATTGGAGAGTGGTGCACCATGGTACTGCACCATTTTAAGTCCATGCACCCATTTCTAAAGGTCGTACGACACTGTTTCGTCATTTTGGATGGATGTTGCACCTTGCACCGTAGATGTTGCACCCTATGGATATCGATTCTTCGGAGGGCCATAACTCTTGGCTCGTTTAGAGTTACGGGAGCCATAACCAGTCAAAAAGATGGTATCTGTGAGTTCTACAGCTATGATGGCTTTCTGCCATCACTGGTTTGTTTCATACCCAAAAAATCCTATCCGAACCTCAATCGGGTCATGGAAGTTTTTTACCCTTCGTTTTTTCGTCACGTGGATTTTTTCTGTAAAACGGAATCCCCGTGGCTGGTCTATGATTTACCATCGCTAGGGAGTAGTGCACAATGGTACTGCACCGTTTCAAATCCATGCACCCATTTCTAAAGGTCGTACGGCACTGTTTCGTCATTTTGGACGGATGTTGCACCTTGCACCATAGATGTTGCACCCTGTGGATATCGATTCTTCGGAGGGCCATAACTCTTGGCTCGTTTAGAGTTACGGGAGCCATAACCAGTCAAAACGAAGGTATCCGTGAGTTCAACACCTGTGATGGCTTTCCGCTGTCACTAGTTAGTTTCATACCCAAAAAATCCTATCCGAACAACAATCGGGTCATGGATGTTTTTTACCCTTCGTTTTTCGTCACGTGGATTTTTTCTGTAAAACGGGATCCTCGTGGCTGGTCTATGATTTACGATCGCTGGAGAGTGGTGTACCATGGTACTGCACCTTTTCAAATCCATACACACATTTCTAAAGGTCGTACGGCACTGTTTCGTCATTTTGGACGGATGTTACACCTTGCAGCGTAGATGTTGCGCCATGTGGATATCGATTCTTCGGAGGGCCATAACTCTTGGCTCGTTTAGGGTTACGGGAGCCATAACCAGTCGAAACGATGGTATCTGTGAGTTCTACAGCTATGATGGCTTTCAGCCCTCACTGGTTAGTTTCATACCCAAAAAACCCTATCCGAACCTCAATCGGGTCATGGAAGTTTTTTACCCTTCGTTTTTCCTCACGTCGATTCTTCTGTAAAACGGGATCCTCGTGGCTGGTCTATGATTTACCATCACTGGAGAGTGGTGCACCATGGTACTGCACCGTTTCAAATCCATGCACCCATTTCTAAAGGTCGTACGGCACTGTTTCGTCATTTTGGACGGATGTTGCACATTGCACCGTAGATGTTGCACCCTGTGGAAATCGACTCTTCGGAGGGCCATAACTCTTGGCTCGTTTAGAGTTATAGGAGCCATAACCAGTCAAAACGAAGGTATCTGTGAGTTCTACAACTATGACGGCTTTCAGCCATCACTGGTTAGTTACAAACCCAAAAAATTCTATCCGAACCTCAATCGGGTCATGGAAGTTTTTTACCCTTCGTTTTATCGCGTGGATTTTTTCTGTAAAACGGGATCCCCTTGGCTGGTCTATGATTTACCATCGTTGGAGAGTGGTGCACCATGGTACTGCACCGTTTCAAGTCCATGCACCCATTTCTAAAGGTCGTACGACACAGTTTCGTCATTTTGGATGGATGTTGCACCTTGCACCGTAGATGCTGCACCCTGTGGATATCGATTCTTCGGAGGGCCATAACTCTTGGCTCGTTTAGAGTTACGGGAGCCATAACCAATCAAAAGAAGGTATCTGTGAGTTCTACAGATACGACAGCTTTCTGCCTTCACTGGTTAATTTCATACCCAAAAAATCCAATCCGAACCTCAATCGGGTCATGGAAGTTTTTTACCCTTCGTTTGTCGTCACGTGGATTTTTTCTGTAAAATGGGATCCCCTTGGCTTGTCTATGATTTACCATCGCTAAAGAGTGGTGCACCATGGTACTGCACCGTTTCAAATCCATGCACCCATATCTAAAGGTCGTACGGCACTGTTTCATCATTTTGGACGGATGTTGCACCTTGCACGATAGATGTTGCACCCTGTGGATATCGATTCTTCGGAGGGCCATAACTCTTGGCTCGTTTAGAGTTATGAGAGCCATAACCAGTCAAAACGAAGGTATCTGTGAGTTCTACAGCTATGACGGCTTTCAGCCGTCACTGGTTAGTTTCATACCCAAAAATCCTATCCGAACCTCAATCGGGTCATGGAAGTTTTTTACCCTTCGTTTTATCGCGTGGATTTTTTCTGTAAATGGGATCCCTGTGGCTGGTCTATGATTTACCATCGTTGGAGAGTGGTGCACCATGGTACTGCACCGTTTCAAGTCCATGCAACCATTTCTAAAGGTCGTACGACACTGTTTCATCATTTTGGATGGATGTTGCACCTTGCACCGTAGATGTTGCACCCTGTGGATATCGATTCTTCGGAGGGCCATAACTCTTGGCTCGTTTAGAGTTACGGGAGCCATAACCAGTCAAAAAGAAGGTATCTGTGAGTTCTACTGCTATGATGGCTTTCTGCCATCACTGGTTTGTTTCATACCCAAAAAATCCTATCCGAACCTCAATCGGGTCATGGAAGTTTTTTACCCTTCGTTTTTTCGTCACGTGGATTTTTTCTGTAAAACGGGATCCCCGTGGCTGGTCTATGATTTACCATCGCTAGAGAGTAGTGCACCATGGTACTGCACCGTTTCAAATCCATGCACCCATTTCTAAAGGTCGTACGGCACTGTTTCGTCATTTTGGACGGATGTTGCACCTTGCACCATAGATGTTGCACCCTATGGATATCGATTCTTCGGAGGGCCATAACTCTTGGCTCGTTTAAAGTTACGGGAGCCATAACCAGTCAAAACGAAGGTATCCGTGAGTTCTACACCTGTGATGGCTTTCCGCTGTCACTAGTTAGTTTCATACCCAAAAAATCCTATCCGAACAACAATCGGGTCATGGAAGTTTTTTACCCTTCGTTTTTCGTCACGTGGATTTTTTCTGTAAAACGGGATCCTCGTGGCTGGTCTATGATTTACGATCCCTGGAGAGTGGTGTACCATGGTACTGCACCATTTCAAATCCGTGCACCCATTTCTAAAGGTCGTACGGCACTGTTCCGTCATTTTGGACGGATGTTACACCTTGCACCGTAGATGTTGCGCCATGTGGATATCGATTCTTCGGAGGGCCATAACTCTTGGCTCGTTTAGGTTTACGGGAGCCATAACCAGTCAAAACGATGGTATCTGTGAGTTCTAAAGCTATGATGGCTTTCAGCTCTCACTGGTTAGTTTCATACCCAAAAAACCATATCCGAACCTCAATCGGGTCAAGGAAGTTTTTTACCCTTCGTTTTTCCTCACGTCGATTCTTCTGTAAAACGGGATCCTCGTGGTTGGTCTATGATTTTGCATCACTGGAGAGTGGTGCACCATGGTACTGCACCGTTTCAAATCCATGCACCCATTTCTAAAGGTCGTACGGCACTGTTTCGTCATTTTGGACGGATGTTGCACCATGCACCGTAGATGTTGCACCCTGTGGTTATCGATTCTTCGGAGGGCCATAACTCTTGGCTCGTTTAGAGTTACAGGAGCCATAACCAGTCAAAACGAAGTTATCTGTGAGTTCTACAGCTATGATGGCTTTTAGCCGTCACTGGTCGGTTTCATACCCAAAAAATCCTATCCGAACCTCAATCGGGTCATGGAAGTATTTTACCCTTCGTTTTTCCTCACGTCGATTTTTCTGTAAAACGGGATCCCCGTGGCTGGTCTATGATTTACCATCACTGGAGAGTGGTGCACCATGGTACTGCACCGTTTCAAATCCATGCACCCATTTCTAAAGGTCGTACGGCACTGTTTCGTAATTTTGGACGGATGTTGCACCTTGCACCGTAGATGTTGCACCCTGTGGAAATCGATTCTTCGGAGGGCCATAACTCTTGGCTCGTTTAGAGTTACGGGAGCCATAACTAGTCCAAAAGAAGGTATCTGTGAGTTCTACAACTATGACCGCTTTCAGCCGTCACTGGTTAGTTTCATACCCAAAAAATCCTATCCGAACCTCAATCGGGCCATGGATGTTTTTTACCCTTCGTTTTATCGCGTGGATTTTTTCTGTAAAACGGGATCCCCTTGGCTGGTCTATGATTTACCATCGTTGGAGAGTGGTGCACCATGGTACTGCACCGTTTCAAGTCCATGCACCCATTTCTAAGGGTCGTACGACACTATTTCGTCATTTTGGATAGATGTTGCACCTTGCACCGTAGATGTTGCACCTTGTGGATATCGATTCTTCGGAGGGCCATAACTCTTGGCTCGTTTAGAGTTACGGGAGCCATAACCAGTCAAAAAGAAGGTATATGTGAGTTCTACAGATACGACGGCTTTCTTCCTTCACTGGTTTGTTTCATACCCAAAAAATCCAATCCGAACCTCAATCGGGTCATGGAAGTTTTTTACCCTTCGTTTTTTCGTCACGTGGATTTTTTCTGTAAAATGGGATCCCCGTGGCTGGTCTATGATTTACCATCGCTAAAGAGTGGTGCACCATGGTACTGCACTGTTTCAAATCCATGCACCCATTTCTAAAGGTCGTACGGCACTGTTTCGTCATTTTGGACGGATGTTGCACCTTGCACCATAGATGTTGCACCCTGTGGATATCGATTCTTCGGAGGGCCATAACTCTTGGCTCGTTTAGAGTTATGGGAGCCATAACCAGTCAAAACGAAGGTATATGTGAGTTCTACAGCTGTGACAGCTTTCAGCCATCACTGGTTAGTTTCATACCCAAAAATTCTTATCCGAACCTCAATCAGGTCATGGAAGTTTTTTACCCATCGTTTTATCGCGTGGATTTTTTCTGTAAATGGGATCCCCGTGGCTGGTCTATGATTTACCATCGTTGGAGAGTGGTGCACCATGGTACTGCACCGTTTCAAGTCCATGCACCCATTTCTAAAGGTCGTACGACACTGTTTCGTCATTTTGGATGGATGTTGCACCTTGCACCGTAGATGTTGCACCCTTTGGATATCGATTCTTCGGAGGGCCATAACTCTTGGCTCGTTTAGAGTTACGGGAGCCATAACCAGTCAAAAAGATGGTATCTGTGAGTTCTACAGCTATGATGGCTTTCTGCCATCACTGGTTTGTTTCATACCCAAAAAATCCTATCCGAACCTCAATCGGGTCATGGAAGTTTTTTACCCTTTGTTTTTTCGTCACGTGGATTTTTTCTGTAAAACGGAATCCCCGTGGCTGGTCTATGATTTACCATTGCTAGGGAGTAGTGCACAATGGTACTGCACCGTTTCAAATCCATGCACCCATTTCTAAAGGTCGTACGGCACTGTTTCGTCATTTTGGACGGATGTTGCACCTTGCACCATAGATGTTGCACCCTGTGGATATCGATTCTTCGGAGGGCCATAACTCTTGGCTCGTTTAGAGTTACGGGAGCCATAACCAGTCAAAACGAAGGTATCCGTGAGTTCTACACCTGTGATGGCTTTCCGCTGTCACTAGTTAGTTTCATACCCAAAAAATCCTATCCGAACAACAATCGGGTCATGGATGTTTTTTACCCTTCGTTTTTCGTCACGTGGATTTTTTCTGTAAAACGGGATCCTCGTGGCTGGTCTATGATTTACGATCGCTGGAGAGTTGTGTACAATGGTACTGCACCGTTTCAAATCCATACACCCATTTTCTAAAGGTCGTACGGCACTGTTTCGTCATTTTGGACGGATGTTACACCTTGCAGCGTAGATGTTGCGCCATGTGGATATCGATTCTTCGGAGGGCCATAACTCTTGGCTCGTTTAGGGTTACGGGAGCCATAACCAGTCGAAACGATGGTATCTGTGAGTTCTATAGCTATGATGGCTTTCAGCCCTCACTGGTTAGTTTCATACCCAAAAAACCCTATCCGAACCTCAATCGGGTCATGGAAATTTTTTACCCTTCGTTTTTCCTCACGTCGATTCTTCTGTAAAACGGGATCCTCGTGGCTGGTCTATGATTTACCATCACTGGAGAGTGGTGCACCATGGTACTGCACCGTTTCAAATCCATGCACCCATTTCTAAAGGTCGTACGGCACTGTTTCGTCATTTTGGACGGATGTTGCACATTGCACCGTAGATGTTGCACCCTGTGGAAATCGATTCTTCGGAGGGCCATAACTCTTGGCTCGTTTAGAGTTATGGGAGCCATAACCAGTCAAAACGAAGGTATCTGTGAGTTCTACAGCTATGACGGCTTTCAACGGTCACTGGTTAGTTACATACCTAAAAAATCCTATCCGAACCTCAATCGGGTCATGGAAGTTTTTTACCCTTCGTTTTATCGCGTGGATTTTTTCTGTAAAACGGGATCCCCTTGGCTGGTCTATGATTTACCATCGTTGGAGAGTGGTGCACCATGGTACTGCACCGTTTCAAGTCCATGCACCCATTTCTAAAGGTCGTACGACACTGTTTCGTCATTTTGGATGGATGTTGCACCTTGCACCGTAGATGTTGCACCCTGTGGATATCGATTCTTCGGAGGGCCATAACTCTTGGCTCGTTCAGAGTTACGGGAGCCATAACCAATCAAAAGAAGGTATCTGTGAGTTCTACAGATACGACAGCTTTCTGCCTTCACTGGTTAATTTCATACCCAAAAAATCCAATCCGAACCTCAATCGGGTCATGGAAGTTTTTTACACTTCGTTTGTCGTCACGTGGATTTTTTCTGTAAAATGGGATCCCCGTGGCTTGTCTATGATTTACCATCGCTAAAGAGTGGTGCAACATGGTACTGCACCGTTTCAAATCCATGCACCCATTTCTAAAGGTCGTATGGCACTGTTTCATTATTTTGGACGGATGTTGCACCTTGCACGATAGATGTTGCACCCTGTGGATATCGATTCTTCGGAGGGCCATAACTCTTCGCTCGTTTAGAGTTATGGGAGCCATAACCAGTCAAAACGAAGGTATCTGTGAGTTCTACAGCTATGACGGCTTTCAGCCGTCACTGGTTAGTTTCATACCCAAAAAATCCTATCCGAACCTCAATCGGGTCATGGAAGTTTTTTACCCTTCGTTTTATCGCGTGGATTTTTTCTGTAAATGGGATCCCCGTGGCTGGTCTATGATTTACCATCGTTGGAGAGTGGTGCACCATGGTACTGCACCGTTTCAAGTCCATGCACCCATTTCTAAAGGTCGTACGACACTGTTTCATCATTTTGGATGGATGTTGCACCTTGCACCGTAGATGTTGCACCCTGTGGATATCGATTCTTCGGAGGGCCATAACTCTTGGCTCGTTTAGAGTTACGGGAGCCATAACCAGTCAAAAAGAAGGTATCTGTGAGTTCTACAGCTATGATGGCTTTCTTCCATCACTGGTTTGTTTCATACCCAAAAAATCCTATCCGAACCTCAATTGGGTCATGGAAGTTTTTTACCCTTCGTTTTTTCGTCACGTGGATTTTTTCTGTAAAACGGGATCCCCGTGGCTGGTCTATGATTTACCATCGCTAGAGAGTAGTGCACCATGGTACTGCACCGTTTCAAATCCATGCACCCATTTCTAAAGGTCGTACGGCACTGTTTCGTCATTTTGGACGGATGTTGCACCTTGCACCATAGATGTTGCACCCTATGGATATCGATTCTTCGGAGGGCCATAACTCTTGGCTCGTTTAAAGTTACGGGAGCCATAACCAGTCAAAACGAAGGTATCCGTGAGTTCTACACCTGTGATGGCTTTCCGCCGTCACTAGTTAGTTTCATACCCAAAAAATCCTATCCGAACAACAATCGGGTCATGGAAGTTTTTTACCCTTCGTTTTTCGTCACGTGGATTTTTTCTGTAAAACGGGATCCTCTTGGCTGGTCTATGATTTACGATCGCTGGAGAGTGGTGTACCATGGTACTGCACCATTTCAAATCCGTGCACCCATTTCTAAAGGTCGTACGGCACTGTTTCGTCATTTTGGACGGATGTTACACCTTGCACCGTAGATGTTGCGCCATGTGGATATCGATTCTTCGGAGGGCCATAACTCTTGGCTCGTTTAGGTTTACGGGAGCCATAACCAGTCAAAACGATGGTATCTGTGAGTTCTAAAGCTATGATGGCTTTCAGCTCTCACTGGTTAGTTTCATACCCAAAAAACCCTATCCGAACCTCAATCGGGTCAAGGAAGTTTTTTACCCTTCGTTTTTCCTCACGTCGATTCTTCTGTAAAACGGGATCCTCGTGGTTGGTCTATGATTTTGCATCACTGGAGAGTGGTGCACCATGGTACTGCACCGTTTCAAATCCATGCACCCATTTCTAAAGGTCGTACGGCACTGTTTCGTCATTTTGGACGGATGTTGCACCATGCACCGTAGATGTTGCACCCTGTGGTTATCGATTCTTCGGAGGGCCATAACTCCTGGCTCGTTTAGAGTTACGGGAGCCATAACCAGTCAAAACGAAGTTATCTGTGAGTTCTACAGCTATGATGGGTTTTAGCCGTCACTGGTCAGTTTCATACCCAAAAAATCCCATCCGAACCTCAATCGTGTCATGGAAGTATTTTACCCTTCGTTTTTCCTCACGTCGATTTTTCTGTAAAACGGGATCCCCGTGGCTGGTCTATGATTTACCATCACTGGAGAGTGGTGCACCATGGTACTGCACCGTTTCAAATCCATGCACCCATTTGTAAAGGTCGTACGGCACTGTTTCGTAATTTTGGACGGATGTTGCACCTTGCACCGTAGATGTTGCACCCTGTGGAAATCGATTCTTCGGAGGGCCATAACTCTTGGCTCGTTTAGAGTTACGGGAGCCATAACTAGTCCAAAAGAAGGTATCTGTGAGTTCTACAACTATGACCGCTTTCAGCCGTCACTGGTTAGTTTCATACCCAAAAAATCCTATCCGAACCTCAATCGGGTCATGGATGTTTTTTACCCTTCGTTTTATCGCGTGGATTTTTTCAGTAAAACGGGATCCCCTTGGCTGGTCTATGATTTACCATCGTTGGAGAGTGGTGCACCATGGTACTGCACCGTTTCAAGTCCATGCACCCATTTCTAAGGGTCGTACGACACTATTTCGTCATTTTGGATAGATGTTGCACCTTGCACCGTAGATGTTGCACCTTGTGGATATCGATTCTTCGGAGGGCCATAACTCTTGGCTCGTTTAGAGTTACGGGAGCCATAACCAGTCAAAAAGAAGGTATGTGTGAGTTCTACAGATACGACGGCTTTCTTCCTTCACTGGTTAGTTTCATACCCAAAAAATCCAGTCCGAACCTCAATCGGGTCATGGAAGTTTTTTACCCTTCGTTTTTTCGTCACGTGGATTTTTTCTGTAAAATGGGATCCCCGTGGCTGGTCTATGATTTACCATCGCTAAAGAGTGGTGCACCATGTTACTGCACCGTTTCAAATCCATGCACCCATTTCTAAAGGTCGTACGGCACTGTTTCGTCATTTTGGACGGATGTTGCACCTTGCACCATAGATGTTGCACCCTGTGGATATCGATTCTTCGGAGGGCCATAACTCTTGGCTCGTTTAGAGTTATGGGAGCCATAACCAGTCAAAACGAAGGTATCTGTGAGTTCTACAGCTGTGATAGCTTTCAGCCATCACTGGTTAGTTTCATACCCAAAAATTCCTATCCGAACCTCAATCAGGTCATGGAAGTTTTTTACCCTTTGTTTTATCGCGTGGATTTTTTCTGTAAATGGGATCCCCGTGGCTGGTCTATGATTTACCATCGTTGGAGAGTGGTGCACCATGGTACTGCACCGTTTCAAGTCCATGCACCCATTTCTAAAGGTCGTACGACACTGTTTCGTCATTTTGGATGGATGTTGCACCTTGCACCGTAGATGTTGCACCCTGTGGATATCGATTCTTCGGAGGGCCATAACTCTTGGCTCGTTTAGAGTTACGGGAGCCATAACCAGTCAAAAAGATGGTATCTGTGAGTTCTACAGCTATGATGGCTTTCTGCCATCACTGGTTTGTTTCATACCCAAAAAATCCTATCCGAACCTCAATCGGGTCATGGAAGTTTTTTACCCTTCGTTTTTTCGTCACGTGGATTTTTTCTGTAAAACGGAATCCCCGTGGCTGGTCTATGATTTACCATCGCTAGGGAGTAGTGCACAATGGTACTGCACCGTTTCAAATCCATGCACCCATTTCTAAAGGTCGTACGGCACTGTTTCGTCATTTTGGACGGATGTTGCACCTTGCACCATAGATGTTGCACCCTGTGGATATCGATTCTTCGAAGGGCCATAACTCTTGGCTCGTTTAGAGTTACGGGAGCCATAACCAGTCAAAACGAAGGTATCCGTGAGTTCTACACCTGTGATGGCTTTCCGCTGTCACTAGTTAGTTTCATACCCAAAAAATCCTATCCAAACAACAATCGGGTCATGGATGTTTTTTACCCTTCGTTTTTCGTCACGTGGATTTTTTCTGTAAAACGGGATCCTCGTGGCTGGTCTATGATTTACGATCGCTGGAGAGTGATGTACCATGGTACTGCACCGTTTCAAATCCATACACCCATTTTTAAAGGTCGTACGGCACTGTTTCGTCATTTTGGACGGATGTTACACCTTGCAGCGTAGATGTTGCGCCATGTGGATATCGATTCTTCGGAGGGCCATAACTCTTGGCTCGTTTAGGGTTACGGGAGCCATAACCAGTCAAAACGATGGTATCTGTGAGTTCTACAGCTATGATGGCTTTCAGCCCTCACTGGTTAGTTTCATACCCAAAAAACCCTATCCGAACCTCAATCGGATCATGGAAGTTTTTTACCCTTCGTTTTTCCTCACGTCGATTCTTCTGTAAAACGGGATCCTCGTGGCTGGTCTATGATTTACCATCACTGGAGAGTGGTGCACCATGGTACTGCACCGTTTCAAATCCATGCACCCATTTCTAAAGGTCGTACGGCACTGTTTCGTCATTTTGGACGGATGTTGCACATTGCACCGTAGATGTTGCACCTTGTGGATATCGATTCTTCGGAGGGCCATAACTCTTGGCTCGTTTAGTGTTACGGGAGCCATAACCAGTCAAAAAGAAGGTATCTTGAGTTCTACAGCTATGACAGCTTTCATCTGTCACTGGTTAGTTTCATACCCAAAAAATCCTATCCGAACCTCAATCGGGTCATGAAAGTTTTTTACCCTTCGTTTTATCGCGTGGATTTTTTCTGTAAAACGAGATCCCCGTGGCTGGTCTATGATTTATCATCATTGGAGAGTGGTGCACCATGGTACTGCACCGTTTCAAGTCCATGCACCCATTTCTAAAGGTCGTACGACACTGTTTCGTCATTTTGGATGGATGTTGCACCTTGCACCGTAGATGTTGCACCCTATGGATATCGATTCTTCGGAGGGCCATAACTCTTGGCTCGTTTAGAGTTACGGGAGCCATAACCAGTGAAAAAGAAGGTATCTGTGAGTTCTACATCTATGACGGCTTTTTGCCATCACTGGTTAGTTTCATACCCAAAAAATCATATCCGAACCTCAATCGGGTCATGGAAGTTTTTTACCCTTCGTTTTTTCGTCACGTGGATTTTTTCTGTAAAACAGGATCCCCGTGGCTGGTCTATGATTTACCACCGCTAGAGAGTGGTGCACCATGGTACTGCACCGTTTCAAATCCATGCACCCATTTCTAAAGGTCGTACGGCACTGTTTTGTCATTTTGGACGGATGTTGCACCTTGCACCATAGATGTTGCACCCTGTGGATATCGATTCTTCGGAGGCCATAACTCTTGGCTCGTTTAGAATTACGGGAGCCATAACCAGTCAAAACGAAGGTATCTATGAGTTCTACAGCTCTGATGGATTTTAGCTGTCACTAGTTAGTTCCATACCCAAAAAATGCTATCAGAACCTCAATCGGGTTATGGAAGTTTTTTACCCTTCGTTTTTCGTCACGTGGATTTTTTCTGTAAAACGGGATCCCCGTGGCTGGTCTATGATTTACCATCGCTGGAGAGTGGTGCACCATGGTACTGCACCGTTTCAAATCCATGCACCTATTTCTAAAGGTCGTACGACACTGTTTCGTCATTTTGGACGGATGTTGCACCTTGCACCGTAGATGTTGCACCTTGTGGATATCGAATCTTCGGAGGGCCATAACTCTTGGCTCGTTTAGAGTTACGGGAGCCATAACCAGTCAAAACGAAGGTATCTGTGAGTTCTACAGCTATGACGGCTTTTAGCCGTCACTGGTTAGTTTCATACCCAAAAAATCCTATCCGAACAACAATCGGGTCATGGAAGTTTTTTACCCTTCGTTTTTCGTCACGTGGATTTTTTCTGTAAAACGGGATCCCCGTGGATGGTCTATGATTTACGATCGCTGGAGAGTGGTGCACCATTGTACTGCACCGTTTCACATCCATGCACCCATTTCTAAAGGTCGTACGGCACTGTTTCGTCATTTTGGACGGATGTTTCACCTTACACCGTAGATGTTGCACCCTGTGGATATCGATTCTTCGGAGGGCCATAACTCTTGGCTCGTTTATATTTACGGGAGCCATAACCAGTCAAAACGAAGGTATCTCTGAGTTCTACAGCTGTGATGGCTTTCAGCCGTCACTGGTTAGTTTCATACCCAAAAAATCATGTCCGAACCTCAATCGGGTCATGGAAGTTTTTTACCCTTCGTTTTTCGTCACGTGGATTTTTTCTGTAAAACGGGATCCCCGTGGCTGGTCTATGATTTACCATCGCTGGAGAGTGGTGCACCATGGTACTGCACCGTTTCAAATCCTTGCACCCATTTCTAAAGGTCGTACGGCACTGTTTCGTCATTTTGGACGGATGTTGCACCTTGCACCGTAGATGCTGCACCCGGTGGATATCGATTCTTCGGAGGGCCATAACTCTTGGCTCCTTTAGAGTTACGGGAGCCATAACCAGTCAAAACGAAGGTATCTGTGAGTTCTAAAGCTATGATGGCTTTCAGTCGTCATTGGTTAGTTTCATACCCAAAAAATCCTATCCAAACCTCAATCGGGTCATGGAAGTTTTTTACCCTTCGATTATCGTCACGTGGATTTTTTCTGTAAAACGGGATCCCCGTAGTTGGTCTATGATTTACCATCGCTGGCGAGTGGTGCACCATGGTACTGCACCGTTTCAAATCCATGCACCCATTTCTAAAGGTAGTACGACACAGTTTCGTCATTTTGGACGGATGTTGCACCTTGCACCATAGATGTTGCACCCCGTGGATATCGATTCTTTGGAGGGCCATAACTCTTGGCTCGTTTAGAGTTACGGGAGCCATTAACAGTCAAAACGAAGGTATCTGTGAGTTCTACAGCTGTGACGACTTTCAGCCATCACTGGTTAGTTTCATACCCAAAAAATCCTATCCGAACCTCAATCGGGTGATGGAAGTTTTTTACCCTTCGTTTTTCGTCATGAGGATTTTTTCTGTAAAACGGGATCCCCGTGGCTGGTCTATGATTTACCATCACTGGAGAGTGGTGCACCACGGTACTGCACCGTTTCAAATCCGTGCACCCATTTCTAAAGGTCGTACGGCACTGTTTCGTCATTTTGGACGGATGTTGCACCTTGCACCGTAGATGTTGTACCCTGTGGATATCGATTCTTCGGAGGACCATAACTCTTGGCTCGTTTAGAGTTACGTGGGCCATAACCAGTCAAAACGAAGGTATATGTGAGTTCTACAGCTATGAAAGCTTTCAGCCATCACTGGTAAGTTTCATACCTAAAAAATCCTATCCGAACCTCTATCTGGTCAAGGAAGTTTTTTACCCTTCATTTTATCGTCACGTGGATTTTTTCTGTAAACGGGAAACCCGTGGCTGGTCTATGATTTACCATTGCTGGAGAGTGGTGCTCCGTGGCACTGCACCATTTCAAATCCATGCGTCCATTTCTAATGGTCGTACGACACTGTTTCGTCATTTTGGACGGATGTTGCACCTTGCACCATAGATGTTGCACCCTGTGGATATCGATTCTTCGGAGGGCCATAACTCTTGGCTAGTTTAGAGTTACGGGAGCCATAACAATCAAAACGAAGGTATCTGTGAGTTCTACAGCTATGACAGCTTTCAGCCGTCACTGGTTAGTTTCATACCCAAAAAGTCCTAGCCGAACCTCAGTCGGGTCATGGAAGTTTTTTACCCTTCGTTTTTCCTCACGTGGATTTTTTCTGTAAAACGGGATCCCCGCGGCTGGTCTATGAGTTACCATCGCTGGAGAGTGGTGCACCATGGTACTGCACCATTTCAAATCCATGCACCCATCTCTAATGGTCGTACGGCACTGTTTCGTCATTTTGGACGGATGTTGCACATTGCACCGTTGATGTTGCACCCTGTGGATATCGATTCTTCGGAGGGCCATAACTCTTGGCTCGTTTAGAGTTACGGGAGCCATAACCAGTCAAAAGGAAGGTATCTGTGAGTTCAAAAGCTATAATAGCTTTCAGCCGTCACTGGTTAGTTTCATACCCAAAAAATCCTATCCGAACCTCAATCGGGTCAATGAAGTTTTTTACCCTTCGGTTTATCGTCATGTGGATTTTTTCTGTAAAACGGGATCCCCATGGCTGGTCTATGATTTACCATCGCTGGGGAGTGGTGCATCATGGTACTGCACCGTTTCAAATCCATGCACCCATTTCTATAGGTCGTACCGCACTGTTTCGTCATTTTGGACGGATGTTGCACCTTGCACCGAAGATGTTGCACCCTGTGGATAACGATTCTTCGGAGGGCCATAACTCTTGGCTCATTTAGAGTTACGGGAGCCAAAACCAGTCAAAACTAAGATATCTGTGAACAGATGGTACTGCACCGTTAGTTTCATACCCAAAAAATCCTATCCGAACCTCAATCGGGTCATGGAAGTTTTTTACCCTTCGTTTTTCCTCACGTGGATTTTTTCTGTAAAACGGGATCCCCGTGGCTAGTCTATGATTTACCATCGCTGGAGAGTGGTGCACCACGGTACTGCACCGTTTCAAATCCATGCACCTATTTCTAAAGGTCTTACGGCACCGTTTCGTCATTTTGGACGGATGTTGCACATTGCACTGTAAATGTTGCACCCTGTGGATATCGATTTTTCGGAGGGCCATAACTCTTGGCTCGTTTAGAGTTACGGTAGCCATAACCATTCAAAACGAAGGTATCTGTGAGTTCTACAGCTATGATGGCTTTCTGCCGTCAATGGTTAGATTCATACCCAAAAAATCCATCCGAACCTCAATCGGGTCATGGAAGCTTTTTACCCTTCGTTTTTTTGTCACGTGGATTTTTTCTGTAAAACGGGATCCCCGTGGCTGGTCCATGACTTACCATCGCTGGAGAGTGGTGCACCATGGTACTGCACCGTTTCAAATCCATGCACCCATTTCTAAAGTTCGTACGACACTGTTTCGTCATTTTGGACGGATGATGCACCTTGCACCGTAGATGTTGCTCCCTGTACATATCGATTCTTCGGAGAGCCATAACTCTTGGCTCGTTTAGAGTTACGGGGGCCATAACAAGTCAAAACGAAGGTATTTGTGAGTTCTACAGCTATGACCGCTTTTAGCCGTCACTGGTTAGTTTCATACCCAAAAAATCCTATCCGAACCTCAGTCGGGTCATGGATGTTTTTTACCCTTTTTTTTCGTCACGTGGATTTTTTCTTTAAAACGGGATCCGCGTGGCTGGTCTATGAGTTACCATAGCTGGAGAGTGGTGCACCATGGTACTGCACCGTTTCAAATCCATTCATCCATCTCTAAAGGTCGTACGACACTATTCCGTCATTTTGGACGGATGTTGCACATTGCACCGTAGATGTTGCACCTTGTGGATATCGATTCTTCGGAGGGCTATAACTCTTGGCTCGTTTAGAGTTACGGGAGCCATAACCAGTCAAAAGGAAGGTATCTGCGAGTTCGACAGCTATGACGGCTTTCATCCGTCACTGGTTAGTTTCATACTCAAAAAATCCTATCTGAAACTCAATCGGGTCAAGCAAGTTTTTTGCCCTTCGCTTTTCCTCACGTGGATTTTTCTGTAAAACGGGATCCCCGTGGCTGGTCTAAGATTTACCATCGCTGGAGAGTGGTGCACCATGGTACTGCACCGTTTCAAATCCATGCACCCATTTCTAAAGGTCGTACGGCACTGTTTCGTCATTTTGGACGGATATTGCACCTTGCACCGTAGGTGTTGCACTCTGTGGATATCAATTCTTCGGAGGGCCATAAGTCTTGGCTCGTTTAGAGTTACGAGAGCCATAACCTGTCAAAACGAAGGTATTTGTGAGTTCTACAGCTATGATGGCTTTCAGCCATCACTGGTTAGTTTCATACCCAAAAAATCCTATCTGAACCTGTTTGTGTCGAAATTGGACACAACACTCGTTGGAAGTTTTTGAAGAGATAATAAATGAAGAAAGTAAATATAAAACGTGGATTATCTAACAAAACTCCAAATAACTGGAAATAAATTGCACAAGAGACAACGGATTAGAGTGGTTCGGCGATTTTCCTACGTCCACTATGAAGTTTTGTTACTTTATTGCTTGATATTCGGAGAATACAACTTTTCAATGCCAAAGTACAGCAAGTAGTAAGCCAAAATTCGAAATCAAAGGCAGCAGTGGTGCTCTGAAGCAATTCTGGCAGCGTTTAGACGTGCTTTATTTCTAAAATTCTCCGATCCCCTTTCTGAATGACTAGGGGCTCTATTTATAGGCGTAGGAGGCTGATATTTCGCCTAAAAATCAGATAGACCACTTCTGGCACGTGAGGGGGCCCACAAGGCCGAAACCTGGAGATCCGGGCCCACATAGGGATCGATTCGACCCTTAGTTCGAATCGATCAAGATCTTGCCCAATCGTGATGAAACTTGGCGTGGACATTCTTCGACATGTAGACGAACTCCTGTAAAAATTTCGTAGTATTTGGACTTGTAGATCTCATGTTATGATCGATACAAAATTGCATCTTCAGTTGGTTTACGTGCTTCGAATCGATCCTTCGATGCTTCGAATCGATCCTTCGAATCGATGGGGTTGAACCCTTTGTCTTAGATGCCATGACATGGTGGGTTCAAAGTTATGGATTCGAAGGAATCCTCGTACGCATCCTTCGTATCGGTCAGAATACTCCATAATTGGTCGATTCGCATTCTTCTCCGCTTGATGGATTCGAAGGACTTTCATGGTATGGAGTCGAAGATGGGAATACTTCGAGGGGTTCGAACCAAGGCAGGTGTAGATGGGTTCGAAGCGTAGTTACTTCTGATGGATTTGAACGAGGGCACGTCCCTGATGGATTCGAAGCGGGGAGTGCTTTGGACGGATTCGAAGGGAAGGCTTGCCTGATGGATTCGAAGCAAACTCACTCCTCATGGATTCGAGGCAACATGCGTCTGGTGGATTCGAACCAAGGCCTCCTCTTGATGGATTCGATCCTATGTCATTTTTGGGGGATTCGAACCTTATATTGCCTTATCCATTTCTCATTGGCGGCAACTTGAGCATACGAACTCGTATTGCCTCGAAATTTGGAACGTTGGTTTCCACAGCTTCGCTTGACGTGTCCTATCATTGCAGCCCGATCCAGACTTGGACAAAATCCGTCGATATTTGTATATCTCGGCCTTGCCAAAAGGCGGGATAACATTTTCCCCCCAAAGTACGTCTTCTGTAAACATGGCGTGCTTTGAAAAGCTGCAGTTTCACGTTGGACAATCAGGACTTGCTCCATCAGGACTTGCTCTTCTGAAAGTTGTCAGCCATTGTAACCATGACGAGGTGAACATTCGATCCCTGTAAATGTTAAAGATCAAGTGTTAGTTATACACATGTGCATATATGTACCACTTTGGCTTTGGTTATCGTCGCATGATTGCCAGTCGTTGTCAGTTTAGTTCGTTATCGAATTCTGCATCGGTCCTCTCCTGAACCGATCTTGAGATCCGAGTTGAGACATTGTTTTATGATTTTCTATAATCGTCCTCTTGAATCGATCCTTTCCTGAATCGATGTAAAAGGTAGACAAGTGTGTTTTTCATATCGAAGCACCACGTTCGCTTTCATTGATGGTGTCTAGTGGATTCGAAGCACGTTCGTTCTAACCAATAAGGTTTCGAATCGATGGAATTAATGGTTATGGAACAGGCACTTCGAATCGATAGGATCTTTCAATTTAGCCCTTGTTCATGTGCTTCGTATCTGTGACGCTTCGCATCGATGTTGTCTTGATGGATTCGAAGTTACGTTCGTACGAATCGATTGTCTGGCATCTGCTCAGCACTTCCTCGAACCGATGATGCCTCGCATCGACTAAGTTGGGATGAATTCGATTGTGTAAAGACAGGAAGGCAATGGGTTCGAAGCAAAGGCTCCATGATGTGATGGATTCGAACATGATGGATTCGAACGTGGCTTGTTCGAATCGATAGAATGTGACCGATTAGGGTCGGTCATTTTGACCGGGAGACGAATCGCCCCGTTACTTTCCTAGAATCCATATAAATACGTGAGGCTGGGCTCTTTTTTTTACTTTTTACTTTTCACTGCCACTGTAGCTTCTTCTTCGAATCGTTCTTCCAGAGCTTTGAAAAAGCGCGTCTTCCACGAATCAATCGAATTTCTTTAAGCTTTCCCTTGTGATTTCCTAAATCAGGTAACTGATGGATTCGAAACCGAGTAAGGAATGATGGAACTGGAAGTCTTTGACATCGATTCAATCTTTCCCTTTTGAAAATTTCGAGGAGTGGTGGGATCTGGACAAGGTGGTTCGACTCAATGGGACTGAGGAGTGAGGTCATCTGAGTCGCATTGATCAAAGTGTCGTCTCTCATCGCTTAGCATCGATCTGAGAATGAGCAATTTGAATCGATTTTGAATGCATAGCTTCGAATCGATGGTTGCATAGGAAAAAGGGCTCGTGGCGATCGATTCGAAATAGCGATATTCTGATCGATTCGAAGGGGCTTAATGTGGATCGATTCGAAGGAGTTTAATATGGACCGATTCGAAGTAATGATATGGTGATTGATTCGAAAGTGTTCAACTTTGATCGATTCGAAGTATGTAGGGCTTCATGGATTCGAACTGCTCCTTTGTTCCCAGGTCTCATCGAGTCGAACTACATGGAGTTGGGGCGTACCGATTCGAAGTTCATCGATTCGACTCGTGTCGATTCGAGTCGATCGATTCGAACCTTCTTACTCCTGGGACTTCCACCCTGCTGATTTGCTTCAGTATCTGAACTACGACCAAGTTCAAGCTGAACTTTGACGAACTTACTGAATTTTTAATATTCTTGACTCCGGCGAGCTTCGGCCTTGCATAATCGAATTTTTACTTGACCTTCCTTTTGGAGCTCGTCGATGGCACCATGACTTAAACTAAATATAACGAATTTATACTTGGATTGGTCAGTAGCATCTGGGTGGTGTGAAAGTGACGGTCAGCGGTGACGGTCGTTTTCATTCTCAAACTCCAAAGTTTTATTGTTCGGACATCTCGTTTCATCTCGTAAAATCTTCTTAAATATTTGCATAGCACTTGCACCGCACGACATACTCATACACTTTGCACCGGTGGAATGCATGGGCTTTTTATGTATTTTAATGCCGCTTTCTGGTGAGTTAGTTAATTATGGAATCTTCGAGTTCTCGTCAACAAGAAGCACAAAGCTCGCCTTGTCCAGCGCTTGAGATTCCGGACATCCCTCCAGAAGTCGTAGACCCGGCCCCGGATGAATTGCCGGAGGCCATATTTATCGAAGATCTTGTCGATTCTGTTCAGTCCAATATTTCGGAGTCTCTGTTGGGTCGGATATGTTCGAAACATAACATATCCCTGGACGATGTTTTATTACCTAGTGCTAGCGACAGGCCCCACAACCCACCTGAATGATATACTGCCTTCTACCGTCATGCCTGTGCGGCTGGATCTCTTCCTTCTTTTAACCAATATATTAGAGAGATGCTGTCGTATTTGGGAATCGCTCCTTCACAACTTCATCCCAATGAGCATGCACTATTGAACAACATTTTTGTAATATTTATGGATTGCCTCTTTCGCCTGCCAAGACCTAACGAGATTAGGCACATATTCAACTTTAAGAGTAGGTGTGATAGCCCGTCTTTCACTTTTCTGGAGGCGGTCAGGAATTGTCAGGTTGTGACGGGGGCCTGGACCTGACTTAGTTATTTCAAGAACGAGTGGTTTTTTGTTCGATGCACCCCAGGGTTTGCCAGGAGATGGTTATCCAGACGTAAGTATCATAATTTGTTTTTGAATGGTCACCTTCAATACTTCACACTAATACTCTGCTATTCTTGCAGCCATCATTTCGAGACCTACTGGTGGGCATTATAGAGGCGTCGTTCAAAGCTTGCAAAGTGTTCCATGCGACTCAAGGGACATAGACTTGCTGTTGACCGACGATAACTTAAAAACATTGGGTTTGATTGAGATGGGGCAGAGTATTGTAATTGAAGGACTGGCGAAATCGGCCCTGACGAAGAAGAGGGAAGTAGCAAAAAGAAAACCTGGCGTTGTGATAAGAGAAGTGAGCGACGATGAAAGAACGCCCAGAGATAGCAGCCGACCTTTCCCGAATATAAGAGGGCCAGACAGACCAGGATGCTGTACCTAAGTTTAAGAGATGGAAGTCTGTAGTCGTAACCCGTTCCCAACCTGGGGTTACTGTTTCCAGCGCCTCTCCTTACCAGTCCGGAGACCTTTTCTCAGGGTTGGACGACATTCCCATTCCGGACTACATATCTCTTCACCACGGGTCCGGGTTGGAAGAGCTCCGGGGAGCGCTTGATATAAGGGAATCTTTACCCGTTAGTGTAGTCGACGCTTCTGGTTGGTCGGGGGGTCTACGCATTTATACACTTTTCACAACACTTCACGACTTCCTCATGCATTACAGTGCTTTTTCTTGGCACTTAATCCAATTGTTTCTTCTTTACAGGTGCCATGTCGAATCGTCCTTCTACTCTTGACAAACTTCGGCGAGTGCATCATTCTTCATCCTATTATGAGTCTCGCCGTAGGGATTTTCACCGAGATCGTGAGCGGAGGTATTATGTGCAAGAGCAGCGGGATAGGGACCATTCCCGATACTATTCTAGCCAGGAACGTTCTGATAGGGACCTAAGGTACCGTTCACCCTCTCGTTCTCCTCCGCCATCCAGGGGCCAAGCACCTGCAGTCGAACCTTCGCGGCAACCGTCATCTCAACAAATCTCTAAACCAGGTCCACATCGTTCAAGGACCGATACGGCTATGACCGTAACTGTGGAGGAGGCCCCTCTTGAACCGTCTAGTGAAGGAGCTATTAGAATTGCACAGTTGAAAAAATATTTTCCATAAATATGCTTTGAAGCCTATATCTTTCCACCCAATCTCAAAAGAATTCCCGAAGAGGCCGTGAGCACCGCCCTCAGCTCGCCCGTAGAAAATCCACGTCAAGATTCCACACATATCAGAGTGCATCCAGGCGAACACGTCAAGATTCGCCCGTAGAAAATCAACCAATTCCTGTTGTGTCTTTTGGTTAAGCTGAGACCCTACCTTCAACATTCTCGAGTCATCGTGATCATCGTCGATCGGGACATCAATGGTTAGCTCGGCCGGAGAAGCCTGACTTTCCGTAGATTCTTCTTTATTATCGTTGTCCCTTGGATCAAGATCCTTTTGGAATTGGTTGTGGCGCCCAGGCCGAGGCCCAGGCGCTAATTGTCAATCGTCAGTAAAACGGACGCAGAGAGATTCCTCTACGCCCTTTCCTTTCTCTTTTCGCTGCGCCTCTCGCAGCTCAGCAACATAACAGGCCCTCCCAGCAGCCTGATCTCCTTGTACAACTCCTATCCCGTGGTCAGTAGGGAACTTCAGAGTTAAACACCATGGGGCAATAGCAGCTCTAAATTCAGCAAGGGCCGGTCGGCCCAAAAAGCATTGTACGGGGAAGGAATATCTAAGACGACAAATTGCAACACCCGAACTCTTCGCCATTCCCCCACTCCCAATTCTACCGGCAATTCAACCATTCTGGTCGGTATCATCGCACTTCCATTGAAGCCGTGGACTCGTGATTGACAGGGTTTTAAGTCCTTAGCTTCCATCTTCATTAAATCATATGCTCTTTTGAACAGTATGTTCGCAGAACTCCCACTGTCTACCAAGATCCTCTTCATCCAAGCAGGACCAACTTGTGCGGATATAACCAGTGGGTCGATCGTGGGTGCTTCGATTCCATCAGCATCTCGATTCCTAAACACGATGTCATTTGTCATCGTCTTCTGTTGTTTAGCCGGTGTTCTGTCTTCTGAGTTACTATAGCACTCAAAGTCCGCATGCCTGATCGAGTTAGCATATGACTCCATTTCTCTCCAGCTTCTGTCTGCTGGATGAGGACCACCACTTATTGTATTGATAACCAACCTTCCGCCCGTACGAGCGGGTTCACCTTGCCTTTCCTGATTCTGTGTACGATTTTGATTGGATGGGCCCGCTCCACCAGACTGCGGCGCCCGAACAAACTGGTCCAACTTTCTTTCTCTGATTAACTTTTCAATGAGGTCTTGCAAATGTCTACACTCATTGGTATTATGCCCATAACTTTCATGAAACCTACAAAATTTCCCTGTTTGAATCTGCCTCCCTGATGAAGGCTTCGGAGCAGGCTTCTTGTATTGCATAGTATTACAAGTCTGTAGGTATACGTTTTCCAGTGACGTGTTAAGCGGTGTATAACTGTCAAACATTGCGGCCCTACGTCTTGGACCACGATTCTGGTCTTGCTTCTTGTTTCGGTTATCACCGTTTCTTGATCGTTGAGTATGTTTATTTTGGATGTTCAATTCGACTTTTCCTAAACTTTCTTCGGATTGTTTAACCGCAACATTACTCTAAATCCCTTCACTGTTGGGCCTTGCATCGTCCTGCTTCCTAGACTGTTTCGCATCCGCTCGCCTCAAGAATTGAGCGGCTTTGGAATAGAAACGGTCCAACGATGCGGGAGGTTTCCGGCTAACCAATTTCCAAACTCGGAATCAAGGTCGATTCCTTTAGTCAAAGCCATTAGAACGGAATTATCATTGGGGTTGGTGATCTCTGCGCATGCAGCATTGAATCTCTCCAAATATCGTCTGAGTGTTTCTCCAGGAGCTTGAGTGACACTTGATAGGGTATTAACATCTTTAGGTCGGGAAATATGCATGCGAAATTGTTCAACAAATTTAGTAGCTAACTGGTCAAACGAAGAAATAGATCGTGGCGGTAATCGTGTAAACCACATTGTCGCAATTCCCCCTAAGGAAATGGGAAAACTGCGGCACTAGACTGCGTCATCAGCTCTCGCAGCAGTCATCGACCATTCATATTTCAGAATATGTTGATTTGGGTCGGAATTTCCTCCATACATGGGAAGGGTTGGCATTCTAAATCGCCGAGGAGGTTCAGCATACAATATGTCATCAGTAAATGGGGTATGACTCCGGGAAATTCCCCAATCGTCATTTGTTAGGCCTTGACTCTCGCGAATCATTCATCGTACCATGGCTGAGAAGTCTGGTATCGGAAAATTCTGTGGGTGGTGAGCCAAAGTATGGTCGGGTTCCATAGTGCGAGGTGGGATCGGGCGCTGTCGACGATCCGCATCTCGCCTCCTTGGCTCGATGTCTTCCGGGACATATGGCTCTTGAGCCTGTCCCTGCTGATGATAATTTTGATTGGAGTGATCTCGAGCATCAACTCCTATGTCAACTGCAGCGGCTGTAGCATCTCGATCATCTGCAGGGTATTGTGGAATAGTGCCTCCTCGGGAGGAGGGTCCAGTATGGATGCTGGTAGATGGGCCAACCCTTATTTGCCCAACGGTTAACGCCTGTTGATTGTCAGCAGCTTGCGCATGGTTTCCGTCTAGCCTGGGACGGATAAATCTGTTATTGTAGTCAGATGAAGCGGAACTTTTGGTAGAAGAATGAGGAGCTTGATCCCTTCTGGATCATCTTCTTTTTTGGTGATTTAGTTGATTGGTCAACTCAGCGTTAGCGCGCAACTGCTCAGTTAGCTGTTGTTGGCTTTGGGTTAGTTCCTGGAGTAGCGCCTGGAACTCTTGTCTTGTGACCGGACCTGACTGATCCGTATGCCCAGTAGCATCTTGATTAGTGGACTGTAGCTGTGTGGGATTTTGCCTATCCCGACCTTCTTGATCACCGATGTTAGAAGTGGTCGATGTGCTAACCATTTTGGGTATTAAACTCCTTTCCTAGACTTTAGCAAATCTGAATAGAACGAAGGAATCTGAAGATGAAATCTGGATCTCTCCCTTAGATTTATGCAATCCGGTATCGGTGACAGATCCAAGGAGCAGGAGAAAAACTGGGTTTTTCTCAGTGAAAGCACCAAAGTGTTTGTGTCAAAATTTGGCACAACACTCGTCGGAAGTTTTTGAAGAGATAATAAATGAAGAAAGTAAATTAAAACGTGGATTATCTAACAAAAACTCCAAATAACAGGAAATAAATTGCACAAGAGACAATGGTTTAGAGTGGTTCGGCGATTTGCCTACGTCCACTATGAAGTTTTGTTACTTTATTGCTTGATATTCGGAGAATACAACTTTTCAATCACAAGTACAGCAAGTAGTAAGCCAAAATTCGAAATCAAAGGCAGCAGTGGTGCTTTGAAGCAATTCTGGCAGCGTTTAGACGTGCTTTATTTCTAAAATTCTCCGATCCCCTTTCTGAATGACCAGGGGCTATATTTATAGGCGTAGGAGGCTGATATTTCTCCTAAAAATCAAGTAGACCACTTCTGGCACGTGAGGGGGCCCACATGGCCGAAACCTAGAGATCCGGGCGCACATAGGGATCGATTCGACCCTTGGTTTGAATCGATCAAGATCTTGTCCAATCGTGATAAAACTTGGCGTGGACATTCTTCGACATGTAGACGAACTCCTGTAAAAATTTCGTAGCATTTGGACTTGTAGATCTCAAGTTATGATCGATTCAAAATTGCATCTTCTGTTGGTTTACGTGCTTCGAATCGATCCTTCGATGCTTCGAATCGATCCTTCGAATCGATGGGGTTGAAACCTTGGTCTTAGATGCCATGACATGGTGGGTTCGAAGTTATGGATTCGAAGGAATCCTCGTACGCATCCTTCGTATCGATCAGAATACTCCATAATTGGTCGATGCGCAGTCTTCTCCGCTTGATGGATTCGAAGGACTTTCATGGGATGGAGTCGAAGATGGGAATACTTCGAGGGGTTCGAACCAAGGCAGGTGCAGATGGGTTCGAAGCGTAGTTACTTTTGATGGATTCGAACGAGGGCACGTCCCTGATGGATTCGAAGCGGGGAGTGCTTTGGACGGATTCGAAGGGAAGGCTTGCCTGATGGATTCGAATTAAATTCACTCCTCATGGATTCGAGGCAACATGCGTCTGGTGGATTCGAACCAAGGCCTCCTCTTGATGGATTCGATCCTATGTAATTTCTGAGGGATTCGAACCTTATATTGCCTGATCCATTTCTTATTGGCGGTAACTTGAGCATACGAACTCGTATTGCCTTGAAATTTGGAACGTTGGTTTCCACAGCTTCACTTGACGTGTCCTATCAATTGCAGCCCGATCCAGACTTGGACAAAATCCGTCGATATTTGTATATCTCGGCCTTGCCAAAAGGCGGGATAACAGAACCTCAATCGGGTCATGGAAGTTTTTTACCCTTCGTTTTTCGACACGTGGATTTTTTCTGTAAAACGGGATCCCCGCTGTTGGTCTACGATTTACCATCGCTGGAGAGTGGTGCACCAAGGTACTGCACCGTTTCAAATCCATGCACCCATTTCTAAAGGTCGTACGGCACTGTTTCGTCATTTTGGACGGACGTTGCACCTTGCACCGTAGATGTTGCACCCTATGGATATCGATTCTTCGGAGGGCCATAACTCTTGGCTCGTTTAGAGTTACGGGAGCCATAACCAGCCAAAATGAAGGTATCTATGAACGGATGGTAATGCACAGTTAGTTTCATACCCAAAAAATCCTATCCGAACCTCAATCGGGTCATGGAAATTTTTTACCCTTCGTTTTTCCTCACGTGGATTTTTCTGTAAAACGGGATCCCCATGGCTGGTCTATGATTAACCATCGTTGGAGAGTGGCGCAACATGGTACTACACCATTTCGAATCCATGCACCCATTTCTAAAGGTCGTACGGCACTGTTTCGTCATTTTGGACGGATGTTGCACCTTGCACCGTAGATGTTGAACCGTGTGGATATCGATTCTTCGGAAGGCCATAACTCTTGGCTCGTTTAGAGTTACGGGATCCATAACCAGTCTAAAAGAAGGTATTTGTGAGTTCTACAGCTATGACAGCTTTCAGCCGTCACTGGTTAATTTCATGCCCAAAAAATCCTATCCGAACCTCAATCGGGTCATGGAAGTTTTTTACCCATCGTTTTATCGTCACGTGGATTTTTTCAGTAAAACGGGATCCCCGTGACTGGTCTATGATTTACCATCGCTGGAGAGTGGTGCACCATGGTACTGCACCGTTTGAAGTCCATGCGCCCATTTTTAAAGGTCGTACGACACAGTTTCGTCATTTTGGATGGTTGTTGCACCTTGCACCGTAGATGTTGCACCCTGTGGATATCGATTCTTTGGAGGGCCATAACTCTTGGCTCGTTTAGAGTTACGGGAGAAATAACCAGGCAAAACGAATGTATTTGTGTGTTCTACAGCAAAGATGGCTTTCTGCCGTCACTGGTTTGTTTCATACCCAAAAAATCCTATCCGAACCTCAATCGGGTCATGGAAGCTTTTTACCCTTCGTTTTTTCGTCACGTGGATTTTTTCTGTAAAACGGGATCCCCGTGGCTGGTCTATGATTTACCATCGTTGGAGACTGGTGCACCATGGTACTGCACCGTTTCAAATCTATGCACCCATTTCTAAGGGTCGTACGGCACTGTTTCTTCATTTTGGACGGATGTTGCACCTTGCACCGTAGATGTTGCACCATGTGGATATCGATTCTTCGGAGGGCCATAACTCTTGGCTCGTTTAGAGTTACGGGAGCCATAGCCAGTCAAAATGAAGGTATCTGTGAGTTCTACGGCTATGACAGCTTTCAGCCGTCACTGGCTAGTTTTATACCTAAAAAATCCTATCCGAACCTCAGTCGGGTCACGGAAGTTTTTTACCCTTCGTTTTATCGTCACGTGGATTTTTTCTGTAAAATGGGATCCCCATGGCTGGTCTATGATTTGCTGGAGAGTGGTGCACCATGGTACTGCACCGTTTCACATCCATGCACCCATTTTTAAAGGTCGTACGGCACTGTTTCGTCATTTTGGACGGATGTTGCACCTTGCACCGTAGATGTTGCACCCTGTGGACATCGATTCTTCGGAGGGCCATAACTCTTGGCTCGCTTAGAGTTACGGGAGCTATAACCAGTCAAAACGAAGGTATCTGTGAGTTCTACAGGTACGACAGCTTTCAGCCGTCACTAGTTAGTTTCATACCCAAAAAATCCTATCCGAACCTCAGTCGGGTAATGGAAGTTTTTTACCCTTCGTTTTTCGTCACGTGATTTTTTCTTTAAGAGAGTGGTGCACCATGGTACTGCACCGTTTCAAATACATGCACCCATTTCTAAAGGTCGTACGACACTGTTTCGTCATTTTGGACGGATGTTGCACATTGCACCGTAGATGTTGCACCCTGTGGATATCGATTCTTCGGAGGGCCATAACTCTTGGCTCGTTTAGAGTTACGGGAGCCACAACCAGTCAAAATGTAGGTATCTGTGAGTTCTACAGCTACGATAGCTTTCAGCCGTCACTTCTTAGATTAATACCCAAAAAATCCTATCCGAACCTCAATCGGGTCAGGGAAGTTTTTTACCCTTCGTTTTATCGTCACGTGGATTTTTTCTGTAAAACGGGATTCCCGTGGGTGGTCTATGATTTACCATCGCTGGAGAGTGGTGCACCATGGTACTGCACCGTTTCAAATCCATGCACCCATTTCTAAAGGTCATACCGCACTGTTTCGTCATTTTGGACGGATGTTGCACCTTGCACCGTAGATGTTGCACCCTGTGGATATCGATTCTTCGGAGGGCCATAACTCTTGCCTCGTTTAGAGTTACGGGAGCCAAAACCAGTCAAAACGAAGGTATCTGTGATTTCTACAGTATGACGGCTTTTAGCCGTCGTTGGTTAGTTTCATACCCAATACATCCTATCCGAACCTCAATTGGGTCATGGAAGTTTTTTACCCTTCGTTTTTCCTCACGTGGATTTTTTCTGTAAAACGGGATCCCCGTGGCTGGTCTATGATTTACCATCGCTGGAGAGTGGTGCACCATGGTACTGCACCATTTCAAATCCATGCACCAATTTCTAAAGGTCGTACGGCACTGTTTCGTCATTTTGGACGAATGTTCACCTTGCACCATAGATGTTGCACCCTGTGGATATCGATTCTTCGGAGGGACATAACTCTTGGCTCGTTTAGAGTTACGGGAGCCATAACCAGTCAAAACTAAGATATCTGTGAGTTCTACAGCTATGACCGCTTTCAGCCGTCACTGGTTAGTTTCATACCCAAAAAATCCTATCCGAACCTCAATCGGGTCATGGAAGTTTTTTACCCTTCGTTTTTCGTCACGTGGATTTTTTCTGTAAAACGGGATCCCCGTGGCTGGTCTATGATATACCATTGCTGGAGAGTGGTGCACCATGGTACTGCACCGTTTCAAATCCACGCACCCATTTCTACAGGTCGTACGGCACTGTTTCGTCATTTTGGACGGATGTTGCACCTTGCACCGTAGATGTTGCGCTATGTGGATATCAATTCTTCGGAGGGCCATAACTCTTGGCTCGTTTAGAGTTACGGGAGCCATAACCAGTAAAAACGAAGGTATCTGTGAGTTCTACAGCTATGATGGCTTTCAGCCATCACTGGTTAGATTCATACCCAAAAAATCCTTTCCGAACCTCAATCGGGACATGGAAGTTTTTTACCCTTCGTTTTACATCACGTGGATTTTTTCTGTAAAACGGGATCCCCGTGGCTGGTCTATGATTTACCATTGCTGGGGAGTGGTGCACATTGGTACTGCACCATTTCAAATCCATGCACCCATTTCTAAAGGTCGTACGACACTGTTTCGTCATTTTGGACGGATGTTGCACCTTGCACCGTAGATGTTGCATCCTGTGGATATCGATTCTTCGGAGGGCCATAACTCTTGGCTCGTTTAGAGTTACGGGAGCCATAACCAGTCAAAATGTAGGTATCTGTGAGTTCTACAGCTATGATAGCTTTCAGCCGTCACTTCTTAGATTAATACCCAAAAAGTCCTATCCGAACCTCAATCGGGTCAGGGAAGTTTTTTACCCTTCGTTTTATCGTCACGTGGATTTTTCTGTAAAACGGGATTCCCGTGGGTGGTCTATGATTTACCATCGCTGGAGAGTGGTGCACCATGGTACTGCACCGTTTCAAATCCATGCACCCATTTCTAAAGGTCATACCGCACTGTTTCGTCATTTTGGACGGATGTTGCACCTTGCACCGTAGATGTTGCACCCTGTGGATATCGATTCTTCGGAGGGCCATAACTCTTGCCTTGTTTAGAGTTACGGGAGCCAAAACCAGTCAAAACGAAGGTATCTGTGATTTCTACAGTATGACGGCTTTCAGCCGTCGTTGGTAAGTTTCATACCCAATACATCCTATCCGAACCTCAATTGGGTCATGGATGTTTTTTACCCTTCGTTTTTCCTCACGTGGATTTTTTCTGTAAAACGGGATCCCCGTGGCTGGTCTATGATTTACCATCGCTGGAGAGTGGTGCACCATGGTACTGCACCATTTCAAATCCATGCACCAATTTCTAAAGGTCGTACGGCACTGTTTCGTCATTTTGGACGAATGTTCACCTTGCACCATAGATGTTGCACCCTGTGGATATCGATTCTTCGGAGGGACATAACTCTTGGCTCGTTTAGAGTTACGGGAGCCATAACCAGTCAAAACGAAGATATCTGTGAGTTCTACAGCTATGACAGCTTTCAGCCGTCACTGGTTAGTTTCATACCCAAAAAATCCTATCCGAACCTCAATCGGGTCATGGAAGTTTTTTACCCTTCGTTTTTCGTCACGTGGATTTTTTCTGTAAAACGGGATCCCCGTGGCTGGTCTATGATATACCATTGCTGGAGAGTGGTGCACCATGGTACTGCACCGTTTCAAATCCACGCAACCATTTCTAAAGGTCGTACGGCACTGTTTCGTCATTTTGGACGGATGTTGCACCTTGCACCGTAGATGTTGCGCTATGTGGATATCAATTCTTCGGAGGGCCATAACTCTTGGCTCGTTTAGAGTTACGGGAGCCATAACCAGTAAAAACGAAGGTATCTGTGAGTTCTACAGCTATGATGGCTTTCAGCCATCACTGGTTAGATTCATACCCAAAAAATCCTTTCCGAACCTCAATCGGGACATGGAAGTTTTTTACCCTTCGTTTTACATCACGTGGATTTTTTCTGTAAAACGGGATCCCCGTGGCTGGTCTATGATTTACCATTGCTGGGGAGTGGTGCACATTGGTACTGCACCATTTCAAATCCATGCACCCATTTCTAAAGGTCGTACGACACTGTTTCGTCATTTTGGACGGATGTTGCACCTTGCACCGTAGATGTTGCACCCTGTGGATATCGATTCTTCGGAGGGCCATAACTCTTGGCTCGTTTAGAGTTACGGGAGCCATAACCAGTCAAAATGTAGGTATCTGTGAGTTCTACAGCTATGATAGCTTTTAGCCGTCACTTCTTAGTTTAATAACCAAAAAATCCTATCCGAACCTCAATCGGGTCAAGGAAGTTTTTTACCCTTCGTTTTATCGTCACGTGGATTTTTTCTGTAAAACGGGATCCCCGTGGCTGGTCTATGATTTACCATCGCTGGAGAGTGGTGCACCATGGTACTGCACCGTTTCAAATCCATGCACCCATTTCTAAAGGTCGTACGACACTGTTTCGTCATTTTGGACAGATGTTGCACATTGCACCGTAGATGTTGCACCCTGTGGATATCGATTTTTCGGAGGGCCATAACTCTTGGCTCGTTTAGAGTTACGGGAGCCATAACCAGTCAAAATGTAGGTATCTGTGAGTTCTACAGCTATGATAGCTTTCCTCCGTCACTTCTTAGTTTAATACCCAAAAAATCCGATCCGAACCTCAATTGGGTCAAAGAAGATTTTTACCCTTCGTTTTATCGTCACGTGGATTTTTTCTGTAAAACGGGATTCCCGTGGCTGGTCTATGATTTACCATCGCTGGAGAGTGGTGCACCATGGTACTACACCGTTTCAAATCCATGCACCCATTTCTAAAGGTCGTACCGCACTGTTTCGTCATTTTGGACGGATGTTGCACCTTGCACCGTAGATGTTGCACCCTGTGGATATCGATTCTTCGGAGGGCCATAACTCTTGGCTCGTTTAGAGTTACGGGAGAAATAACCAAGAAAAACGAATGTATTTGTGTGTTCTACAGCTATGACGGCTTTCTGCCGTCACTGGTTAGTTTCATACCCAAAAAATCCTATCTGAACCTCAATCGGGTCATGGAAGCTTTTTACCCTTCGTTTTTTCGTCACGTGGATTTTTTCTGTAAAACGGGATCCCCGTGGCTGGTCTATGATTTACCATCGTTGGAGACTGGTGCACCATGGTACTGCACCGTTTCAAATCTATGCACCCATTTCTAAAGGTCGTACGGCACTGTTTCTTCATTTTGGACGGATGTTGCACCTTGCACCGTAGATGTTGCACCATGTGGATATCGATTCTTCGGAGGGCCATAACTCTTGGCTCGTTTAGAGTTACGGGAGCCATAGCCAGTAAAAATGAAGGTATCTGTGAGTTCTACAGCTATGACAGCTTTCAGCCGTTACTGGCTAGTTTTATACCTAAAAAATCCTATCCGAACCTCAGTCGGGTCACGGAAGTTCTTTACCCTTCGGTTTATCGTCACGTGGATTTTTTCTGTAAAATGGGATCCCCATGGCTGGTCTATGATTTACCTTTGCTGGAGAGTGGTGCACCATGGTACTGCACCGTTTCACATCCATGCACCCATTTTTAAAGGTCGTACGGCACTGTTTCGTCATTTTGGACGGATGTTGCACCTTGCACCGTAGATGTTGCACCCTGTGGATATCGATTCTTCGGGGGGCCATAACTCTTGGCTCGTTTAGAGTTACGGGAGCCATAACCAGTCAAAACGAAGGTATCTGTGAGTTCTACAGTTACGACAGCTTTCAGCCGTCACTAGTTAGTTTCATACCCAAAAAATCCTATCCGAACCTAAGTCGGGTCATGGAAGTTTTTTACCCTTCGTTTTTCGTCACGTGATTTTTTCTTTAAGAGAGTGGTGCACCATGGTACTGCACCGTTTCAAATACATGCACCCATTTCTAAAGGTCATACGACACCGTTTCGTCATTTTGGACGGATGTTGCACATTGCACCGTAGATGTTGCACCCTGTGGATATCGATTCTTCGGAGGGCCATAACTCTTGGCTCGTTTAGAGTTACGAGAGCCATAACCAGTCAAAATGTAGGTATCTGTGAGTTCTACAGCTATGATAGCTTTCAGCCGTCACTTCTTAGATTAATACCCAAAAAATCCTATCCGAACCTCAATCGGGTCAGGGAAGTTTTTTACCCTTCGTTTTATCGTCACGTTGATTTTTTCTGTAAAACGGGATTCCCATGGGTGGTCTATGATTTACCATCGCTGGAGAGTGGTGCACCATGGTACTGCACTGTTTCAAATCCATGCACCCATTTCTAAAGGTCGTACCGCACTGTTTCGTCATTTTGGACGGATGTTGCACCTTGCACCATAGATGTTGCACCCTGTGGATATCGATTCTTCGGAGGGCCATAACTCTTGGCTCGTTTAGAGTTACGGGAGCCAAAACCAGTCAAAACGAAGGTATCTGTGATTTCTACAGCTATGACGGCTTTCAGCCGTCGTTGGTTAGTTTCATACCCAATACATCCTATCCGAACCTCAATTGGGTCAAGGAAGTTTTTTACCCTTCGTTTTTCCTCACGTGGATTTTTTCTGTAAAACGGGATCCCCGTGGCTGGTCTATGATTTACCATCGCTGGAGAGTGGTGCACCATGGTACTGCACCATTTCAAATCCATGCATCAATTTCTAAAGGTCGTACGGCACTGTTTCGTCATTTTGGACGAATGTTCACCTTGCACCATAGATGTTGCGCCCTGTGGATATCAATTCTTCGGAGGGCCATAACTCTTGGCTCGTTTAGAGTTACGGGAGCCATAACCAGTCAAAACGAAGGTATCTGTGATTTCTACAGCTATGACGTCTTTCAGCCGTCACTTCTTAGATTAATACCCAAAAAATCCTATCCGAACATCAATCGGGTCATGGAAGTTTTTTACCCTTCGATTTTTCGTCACGTGGATTTTTTCTGTAAAACGGGATCCCCGTGGCTGGTCTATGATTTACCATCGCTGGAGAGTGGTGCTCCATGGTACTGCACCATTTCAAATCCATGCACCCATTTCTAAAGGTCGTACGACACTGTTTCGTCATTTTGGACGGATCTTGCACCTTGCACCGTAGATGTTGCACCCTATGGATATCGATTCTTCGTAGGGCCATAATTCATGGCTCGTTTAGAGTTACGGGAGCCATAACACGTCAAAACGAAGGTATCTGTGAGTTCTACAGCTATGACAGCTTTCATCCGTCACTGTTTAGTTTCATACCAAAAAAATCCTATCCGAACCTCAGTCGGGTCATGGAAGTTTTTTACCCTTCGTTTTTCGTCACGTGGATTTTTAATTTAAAACTGCATCCCCATGGTTGGCCTATGAGTTACCATCGCTAGAGAGTGGTGCACCATTGTACTGCACCGTTTCAAATCCATGCACCCATCTCTAAAGGTCGTACGACACTGTTTCGTCATTTTGGACGGATGTTGCACATTGCACCGTAGATGTTGCGCCCTGTGGATATCGATTCTTCGGAGGGCCATAACTCTTGGCTCGTTTAGAGTTACAGGAGCCATAACCAGTCAAAAGGAAGGTATCTGTGAGTTCTACAGCTATAATAGCTTTCAGCCGTCACTAGTTAGTTTCATACCAAAAAAATTCTATCCGAACCTCATTCGGGTCAAGGAAGTTTTTTACCCTTCGTTTTATCGTCACGTGGATTTTTTCTGTAAAACAAGATCCCCGTGGCTGGTCTATGATTTACAATCGCTGGAGAGTGGTGCACCATGGTACTGCATCTTTTCAAATCCATGCACCCATTTTTAAAGGTCGTACCGCACTGTTTCTTCATTTTGGACGGATGTTGCACCGTGCACCGTAGATGTTGCACCATATGGATATCGATTCTTCGGAGGGCCATAACTCTTGGCTTGTTTAGAGTTACGAGAGCCAAAACCAGTCAAAAGGAAGGTATCTGTGAGTTCTACGGCTACGACAGCTTTCAGCATTCACTGGTTAGTTTCATACCCAAAAAATCCTATCCGAACCTCAATCGGGTCATGGAAGTTTTTTACCCTTCGTTTTTCCTCACGTGGATTTATTCTGTAAAACGGGATCCCCATGGCTGGTCTATGATTTACCATCGCTGGAGAGTGGTGCACCATGGTACTGCACTGTTTCAAATCCATGCACCCATTTCAAAAGGTCGTACAGCACTGTTTCGTCATTTTGGACGGATGTTGCACCTTGCACCGTTGATGTTGCACTCTGTGGATATCGATTCTTCGGAGGGCCAAAACTCTTGGCTCGTTTAGAGTTACGGGAGCCATAACTAGTCAAAAGGAAGGTATCTGTAAGTTCTACAGCAATGATAGCTTTCAGCCATCACTGGTTAGTTTCATACCCAAAAAATCCTATCCGAACCTCAATCGGGTCATGAAAGTTTTTTACCCTTCGTTTTATCGTCACGTGAATTTTTTCTGTAAAACGGGATCCCCGTGGCTGGTCTATGATTTACCATCGCTTGAGAGTGGTGCACCATGGTACTACACCGTTTCAAATCCATGCACCCATTTCTAAAGGTCGTACGGCACTGTTTCGTCATTTTGGACGGATGTTGCACCTTGCACCATAGATGTTGCACCCTTTGGATATCGATTCTTCGGAGGGCCATAACTCTTGGCTCGTTTAGAGTTACAGGAGCAATAACTAGTCAATACGAAGGTACTTGTGATTTCTACAGCTATGACGGCTTTCAGCCGTCACTGGTTAGTTTCATACCCAAAAAATCCTATCCGAACCTCAATCGGGTAAGGGATGTTTTTTACCCTTCGCTTTTCGTCACGTGGATTTTTTCTGTAAAACGGGATCCCCGTGGTTGGTCTATGATTTACAATCGCTGGAGAGTGGTGCACCATGGTACTGCACCGTTTCAAATCCATGCACCCATTTCTAAAGGTCGTACGGCACTGTTTCGTCATTTTGGACGGATGTTGCACCTTGCACCGTAGATGTTGCACCCTGTGGATATCGATTCTTCGGAGGGCCATAACTCTTGGCTCGTTTAGAGTTATGGGAGCCATAACCAGTCAAAACGAATGTATCTGTGAGTTCTACAGCTATGACAGCTTTCTGCCATCACTGGTGAGATTCATACCCAAAAAATCCTATCCGAACCTCAATCGGGTCATGGAAGTTTTTTACCCTTCTTTTTTTCGTCACGTGGATTTTTTCTGTAAAACGGGATCCCCGTGGCTGGTCTATGATTTACCCCGCTGGAGAGGGGTGCTCTATGGTACTGCACCATTTCAAATCCATGCGCCCGTTTCTAATGGTCGTACGACACTGTTTCGTCATTTTGGACGGATGTTGCACCTTGCACCGTAGATGTTGCACCCTGTGGATATCGATTCTTCAGAGGGCCATAACTCTTGGCTCGTTTAGAGTTACGGGAGCCATAAAAAGTCAAAACGAAGGTATCTATGAGTTCTACAGCTATGACAGCTTTCAGCCGTCACTTGTTAGTTTCATACCCAAAGAGTCCTATCCGAACCTCAATCGGGTCATGGAAGTTTTTTACCCTTCGTTTTTCGTCACGTGAATTTTTTCTTTAAAACGGGATCCCCGTGGCTGGTAAATGAGTTACCATCGCTAGAGAGTGGTGCACCATGGTACTACACCGTTACAAATCCATGCACCCATCTCTAAAGGTCGTACGGCACTGTTTCGTCATTTTGGACGGATGTTGCACATTGCACCATAGATGTTGCACCCTGTGGATATCAATTCTTCGGAGGGCCATAACTCTTGGCTTGTTTAGAGTTACGGGAGCCATAACTAGTCCAAAGGAAAGTATTTGTGAGTTCAACAGCTATAATAGCTTTCAACCGTCACTGGTTAGTTTCATACCCAAAAAATCCTATCCGAACCTCAATCGGGTCAAGGAAGTTTTTTACCCTTCGTTTTATCGTCACGTGGATTTTTTCTGTAAAACGGGATCCCCATGGCTGGTCTATGATTTACCGTCGCTGGAGAGTGGTGCACCATGGTATTGCACCGTTTCAAATCCATGCACCCATTTCTAAAGGTCGTACCGCACTGTTTCGTCATTTTGGACGGATGTTGCACCTTGCACCGTAGATGTTGCACCCTGTGGATAACGATTCTTCGGAGGGCCAAAACTCTTGGCTCGTTTAGAGTTACGGGAGCCATAACTAGTCAAAAGGAAGGTATCTGTAAGTTCTACAGCAATGATAGCTTTCAGCCATCACTGGTTAGTTTCATACCCAAAAAATCCTATCCGAACCTCAATCGGGTCATGAAAGTTTTTTACCCTTCGTTTTATCGTCACGTGAATTTTTTCTGTAAAACGGGATCCCCGTGGCTGGTCTATGATTTACCATCGCTTGAGAGTGGTGCACCATGGTACTACACCGTTTCAAATCCATGCATCCATTTCTAAAGGTCGTACGGCACTGTTTCGTCATTTTGGACGGATGTTGCACCTTGCACCATAGATGTTGCACCCTTTGGATATCGATTCTTCGGAGGGCCATAACTCTTGGCTCGTTTAGAGTTACAGGAGCAATAACTAGTCAATACGAAGGTACCTGTGATTTCTACAGCTATGACGGCTTTCAGCCGTCACTGGTTAGTTTCATACCCAAAAAATCCTATCCGAACCTCAATCGGGTAATGGATGTTTTTTACCCTTCGCTTTTCGTCACGTGGATTTTTTCTGTAAAACGGGATCCCCGTGGTTGGTCTATGATTTACAATCGCTGGAGAGTGGTGCACCATGGTACTGCACCGTTTCAAATCCATGCACCCATTTCTAAAGGTCGTACGGCACTGTTTCGTCATTTTGGACGGATGTTGCACCTTGCACCGTAGATGTTGCACCCTGTGGATATCGATTCTTCGGAGGGCCATAACTCTTGGCTCGTTTAGAGTTATGGGAGCCATAACCAGTCAAAACGAATGTATCTGTGAGTTCTACAGCTATGACAGCTTTCTGCCATCACTGGTGAGATTCATACCCAAAAAATCCTATCCGAACCTCAATCGGGTCATGGAAGTTTTTTACCCTTCTTTTTTTCGTCACGTGGATTTTTTCTGTAAAACGGGATCCCCGTGGCTGGTCTATGATTTACCCCGCTGGAGAGTGGTGCTCTATGGTACTGCACCATTTCAAATCCATGCGCCCGTTTCTAATGGTCGTACGACACTGTTTCGTCATTTTGGACGGATGTTGCACCTTGCACCGTAGATGTTGCACCCTGTGGATATCGATTCTTCAGAGGGCCATAACTCTTGGCTCGTTTAGAGTTACGGGAGCCATAAAAAGTCAAAACGAAGGTATCTATGAGTTCTACAGCTATGACAGCTTTCAGCCGTCACTTGTTAGTTTCATACCCAAAGAGTCCTATCCGAACCTCAATCGGGTCATGGAAGTTTTTTACCCTTCGTTTTTCGTCACGTGAATTTTTTCTTTAAAACGGGATCCCCGTGGCTGGTAAATGAGTTACCATCGCTGGAGAGTGGTGCACCATGGTACTACACCGTTACAAATCCATGCACCCATCTCTAAAGGTCGTACGGCACTGTTTCGTCATTTTGGACGGATGTTGCACATTGCACCATAGATGTTGCACCCTGTGGATATCAATTCTTCGGAGGGCCATAACTCTTGGCTTGTTTAGAGTTACGGGAGCCATAACTAGTCCAAAGGAAAGTATTTGTGAGTTCAACAGCTATAATAGCTTTCAACCGTCACTGGTTTGCTGGAGAGTGGTGCACCATGGTACTGCACCGTTTCAAATCCATGCACCCATTTCTAAAGGTCGTACCGCACTGTTTCGTCATTTTGGACGGATGTTGCACCTTGCACCGTAGATGTTGCACCCTGTGGATAACGATTCTTCGGAGGGCCATAACTCTTGGCTCGTTTAGAGTTACCGGAGCCAAAACAAGTCAAAACAAGTCACGTGGGCCATAACTCTTGGCTCGTGCAGAATTACTACAGCCATAACCAGTCAAAACAAAGCTATCTGTGAGTTCTATAGCTATGATAGCTTTCAGCTATCACTGGTTAGTTTCATACCCAAAAAATCCTATCCGAACCTCAATCGGGTCATAGAAGTTTTTTACTCTTCGTTTTTTTGTCACGTGGATGGTCTATGATTTACCATCGCTAGATAGTGGTGCACCGTGGTACTGCACCATTTCAAATCCATGCACCTATTTCTAAAAGTCGTACGACATAGTTTCGTCATTTTCGACGGATGTTGCACCTTGCACCGTAGATGTTGCACACATTGGATATCTATTCTTCAGAGGGCCATAACTCGTAACCTGTCAAAACGAAGCTCTCGGTGAGTTCTACAGCTATGACATCTTTCAGCCGTCACTGGTTAGTTTCTTACCCAAAAAATAATATCTGAACCTCAATCGGGTCTAGGAAGTTTTTTACCCTTCGTTTTTCGTAACGTGGATTTTTTCTATAGAACGGGATCCCCGTGGCTGGTCTATGATTTACCATCACTGGAGAGTGGTGCACCATGGTACTGCACCGTTTCAAATCCATGCACCCATTACTAAAAGTCGTACGGCACTGTTTCGTCATTTTCGACGGATGTTGCACCTTGCACCGTAGATGTTGCACCATATGGATTTCGATTCTTCAGAGGGCCATAACTCTTGGCTCGTTTAGAGTTACAGGAGCCATAACCAATCAAAACGAAGCTCTCGGTGAGTTCTGCAGCTATGACAGCTTTCAGCCGTCACTGGTCAGTTTCATTCCCAAAAAATCAAATCGGAACCTCAATCGGGTCTGGGAAGTTTTTTACTCTTCGTTTTTTCGTAACGTGGATTTTTTCTGTAAGCGGGATACCCGTGGTTGGTCGATGATTTACCATCGCTGGAGAGTGGTGCACCATGGTACTGCACGATTTCAAATCCATGCACCCATTTCTAAAAGTCGTACGGCAAAGTTTCGTCATTTTCGACGGATGTTGCACCTTGCACCGTAGATGTTGCACCATATGGATATCGATTCTTCAGAAGGCCATAACTCTTGGCTCGTTCAGAGTTACGGGAGCCACAACCAGTCAAAACGAAGCTCTCGGTGAGTTCTACAGCTATGACAGCTTTCTGCCGTCACTGGTTAGTTTCATACCCAAAAAATCAAATCGGGACCTCAGTCAGGTCTGGGAAGTTTTTTACCCTTCGTTTTTTCGTAACGTGGATTTTTTCTGTAAGCGGGATACCCGTGGCTGGTCTATGATTTACCATCGCTGGAGTGTGGTGCACCATGGTACTGCTCCGTTTCAAATGCATGCACCCATTTCTAAAAGTCGTACAACACAGTTTCGTCATTTTGGGCGGATGTTGCACCTTGCACCGTAGATGTTGCACCCTGTGGATATCGATTCTTCGCAGGGCCATAACCCTTGGCTCGTTTAGAGTTACGGGAGCCATAACCTGTAAAAACAAAGCTATCTGTGAGTTCTATAGCTATGACAGCTTTTATCCGTCACTAGTTAGTTTCATACCCAAAAAATCCTATCCGAACCTCAATCGGGTCATGGAAGTATTTTACCCTTCGTTTTTTCGTCACGTGGATTTTTTCTGTAAAACGGGATGCCCGTGGCTGGTTTATGATTTACCATTGCTGGAGAGTGGTGCACTATGGTAATGCACCATTTCAAATCCATGCACCCATTTCTAAAAGTCGTACGGCACTGTTTCCTCATTTTCGACGGTTGTTGCACCTTGCACCGTAGATGTTGCACCCTATGGATATCGATCCTTCAGAGGGCCATAACTCTTGGCTCGTTTAGAGTTACGGGAGCCATAACTAGTCAAAACGAAGATCTTGGTGAACTCTATAGCAATGATAGCTTTCAGCCGTCACTGGTTAGTTTCATACCCAAAAAATCCTATCCGAACTTCAATCGGGTCTTGGAAGTTTTTTACCCAATGTTCTTTCGTCACGTGGAGTTTTTCTGTAAAACAGGATCCCCATGGCTGGTCTATGATTTACCATCGCTGGAGAGTGGTGCACCATGGTATTGCACCGTTTCAAATCCATGCACCCATTTCTAAAAGTCGTACGGCACTGTTTCGTCATTTTCGACGGATGTTGCACCTTGCACCGTTGATGTTGCACCCTATGGATATTGATTATTCAGAGGGCCATAACTCTTGGCTCGTTTTGAGTTACGGGAGCCATAACCAGTCAAAACGCAGCTCTCGGTGAGTACTACATCTATGACCGATTTCGGCCGTCAATGGTTAGTTTCATGCCCGAAAAATCCTATCCAAACCTCAATTGAGTCTTGGAAGTTTTTTACCCATCAGTTTTTCATCATGTTGATTTTTTCTGCAAAACGGGATCCCCATGGCTGGTCTATGATTTACCATAGCTAGAGTGTGGTGCACCATGGTACTTCTCCGTTTCAAATCCATGCACCGATTTCTAAAAGTCGTACGACACAGTTTCTTCATTTTGAACGGATGTCGCACCTTGTACCGAAGATGTTGCACCCTATGGATATCGATTCTTCGCAGGGCCATAACTCTTGGCTCGTTTAGAGTTACGGCAGGCATAACCAGTCAAAACAAAGCTATCTGTGAGTTCTACAGCTATGACAGCTTTTAGCCGTCACTGGTTAGTTTCACACCCAAAAAATCCTATACGAACCTCAATCGGGTCATGGAAGTTTTTTACCCTACGTTTTTTCGTCACGTGGAATTTTTCAGTAAAACGGGATGTCCATGGCTGGTCTATGATTTACCATCGCTGGAGAGTGGTGCACCGTGGTCCTGCTCCGTTTCAAATTCATACCCCATTTCTAAAAGTCGTACGACACAGTTTCGTCATTTTCGACGGATGTTGCACCTTGCACCGTAGATGTTGCACCCTGTGGATATCGATTCTTCGCAGGGCCATAACCCTTGGCTCGTTTAGAGGTACGGGAGCCATAACCACTCAAAATAAATCTATCCGTGAGTTCTAAAGCTATGACAGCTTTCAGCCGTCACTGGTTAGTTTCATACCCAAAAAATCCTATACTAACCTCAATCGGGTCATGGAAATTTTTTATCCTTCGTTTTTTCGTCGCGTGGATTTTTTCTGTAAAACGGGATGCCCATGGATGGTCTATGATTTACCATCGCTTGAGAGTCGTGCACCATGGTACTGCACCGTTTCAAATCCATGCACCCATTTCTAAAAGTCGTACGGCACTGTTTCGTCATTTTCGACGGATGTTGCACCTTGCACCGTAGATGTTGCACCCTGTGGATATCGATCCTTCGGAGGGCCATAACTCTTGGCTCGTTTAGAGTTTCGGGAGCCTTAACCAGTCAAAACGAAGCTCTCGGTGAGTTCTACAGCAATGACAGCTTTCAACCGTCACTGGTTAGTTTCATACCAAAAAAATCATATCGGAACCTCAATCGGGTCTTGGAAGTTTTTTACCCATCGTTTTTTTGTCACGTGGATTTTTTCTGTAAAACGCGATCCCCGTGGCTGGTCTATAATTTACCATTGTTGGAGGGTGGTACACCATGGTACCACACCATTTCAAATCCATGCACCCATTTCTAAAAGTCGTACGGCACTGTTTCGTCATTTTCGACGGATGTTGCACCTTGCATCGTAGATGTTGCACCCTATGGATGTTGATTCTTCAGAGGGCGATAACTCTTGACTTGTTTAGAGTTACGGAAGCCGTAACCAGTCAAAATGAAGCTCTCGGTGAGTTCTACAGCTATAACAGCTTTCAGCCGTCACAGGTTAGTTTCATACCCAAAAAATCCTATCCGAACCTCAATCGGGTCTTGGAAGTTTTTTACCCATCGTTTTTTCGTCACGTGGATTTTTTCTGTAAAACGGGATCCCCGTGGCTTGTCTATGATTTACCATCACTGGAGAGTCGTGCACCATAGTACTGCACCGTTTCAAATCCCTACACCCATTTCTAAATATCGTACGGCACCGTTTCGTCATTTTCGACGGATGTTGCACATTGCACCGTAAATGTTGCACCCTATGGATATCGATTCTTCAGAGGGCCATAACTCTTCGCGCGTTTTGAGTTACAGGAGCTATAACTAGTCAGAACGAAGCTCTCGGTGTGTTCTACAGCTATGACAGCTTTCAGCCGTCATTGGTTCTTCTCATGCCCAAAAAATCCTATCCAAACCTCAATCGGGTCTTGGAAGTTTTTTACCCATCGTTTTTTCGTCACGTGGATTTTTTCTGTAAAACGGGATCCCCATGGCTGGTCTATGATTTACCATTTCTAAAGAGTGGTGCACCATGGTACTGCTCCATTTCAAATCCATGCACCCATTTCTAAAAGTCGTACGACACAGTTTGGTCATTTTGGACGGATGTTGCACCTTGCACCGTAGATGTTGCACCCTGTCGATATCGATTCTTCGCAAGGGCCATAACTCTGGGCTCGTTTAGAGTTACGGCATGCATAACCAGTCGAAACGAAGCTATCGGTGAGTTCTACAGCTATGATAGCTTTGAGTCGTCACTGGTTAGTTTCATACCCAAAAAATCCTATTCGTACCTCAATCGGGTCTTGGAAGTTTTTTACCCATCGTTTTTTCGTCACGTGGATTTTTTCTGTAAAACGGGATCCCCGTGGCTGGTCTATGATTTACCATCGCTGGAGAGTGGTGCACCATGGTACTGCACCATTTCTAAAAGTCGTACGGCACTGTTTCGTCATTTTTGACGGATGTTGCACCTTGCACCGTAGATGTTGCACCCTGTGGATATCGATTTTTCGGAGGGCCATAACTTTTGGCTCGTTTAGAGTTTCGGGTGCCATAACCAGTCAAAACGAAGCATTCGGTGATTTTTATAGCTATGACAGCTTTTAGCTGTCACTGCTTAGTTTCATATCCAAAAAAATCATATCGGAACCTCAATCGGGTATTGGATGCTTTTTACCCTTCGTTTTTTCGTACCGTTGATTTTTTCTGTAAAATGGGATGCCCGTGGCTGGTCTATGATTTACCATCGCTGGAGAGTGGTGCGCCATGGTAATGCACGTTTCAAATCCATGCACCCATTTCTAAAAGTCATACGGCACTGTTTCGTCATTTTCGACGGATGTTGCACCTTGCACCGTAGATGTTGCACCCTATGGATATCGATTCTTCAGAGGGCCATAACTCTTGGCTCATTTAGAGTTACGGGAGCCATAACCAGTCAAAACGAAGCTCTCGGTGAGTTCTACGGCTATGACATCTTTCAGCCGTCACTGGTTAGTTTCATATCAAAAAAATCATATCGGAACCTCAATCGGGTCTTGGAAGTTTTTTACCCTTCGTTTTTTCGTAACGTGGATTTTATCTGTAAAACGGGATGCCAGTGGCTGGTCTATGATTTACAATCGCTAGAGGGTGGTGCATCATGGTAATGCACCATTTCCGTGTACCCATTTTTAAACGTCGTATGGCACTGTTTCGTCATTTTCGACGGATGTTGCACCTTGCACCGTAGATGTTGCACCCTATGGATATCGATTCTTCAAAGGGCCATAACTCTGGGCTCGCTTAGAGTTACGGAAGCTATAACCAGTCAAAACGAAGCCCTCGGTGAGTTCTACACCTATGACAGCTTTCATCCTTCACTGATTAGTTTCATACCCAAAAAATCCTATCCGAACCTCAATCGGGTCTTGGAAGTGTTTTACCCATCGTTTTTTCGTCACGTGGATTTTTTCTGTAAAACGGGATCCCCGTGGCTGGTCTGTGATACACCATCGCTGGAGAGTGGTGTACCATGGTACTATATCGTTTCAAATCCATGCACTCATTTCTAAAAGTCGTACGACACTGTTTCGTCATTTTCGACGGATGTTGCACCTTGCACCGTAGATGTTGCACCTTATGGATATCGATTCTTCAGAGGGCCATAACTCTTGGCTCGTTTAGAGTTACGGGAGCCATAACCAGTCAAAACGAAGCTCTCGGTGAGTTCTACAGCAGTGACCGCTTTCTGTTGTCACTATTTAGTTTCATACCCGAAAAATCCTATCTGAACATCAATCGGGTCTTGGAAGTTTTTTACCCATTGTTTTTTCGTCCCGTGGACTTTTTCTGTAAAATGGGATCCCCGTGGCTGATATATGAATTACCATCGCTGGAGAGTGGTGCACCATAGTACTGCACCATTTCAAATCCATGCACCAATTTCTAAAAGTCGTACGGCACTGTTTCATCATTTTCGATGGATGTTGCACCTTGCACCGTAGATGTTGCACCCTATGGATATCGATTCTTCAGAGGGTCATAATTCTTGGCTCGTTTAGAGTTACGGGAGCCATAACCAGTCAAAATGAAGCTATCGGTGAGTTCTACAGCTATGACATCTTTCAGCCGTCACTAGTTAGTTTCATACCAAAAAATCTTATCCGAACCTCAATCGGGTCTTTGAAGTTTTTTACCCATCGTTTTTTTGTCACGTGGATTTTTTCTGTAAAACGGGATCCCCGTGGCTGGTCTATAATTTACGATCCTCCGACATGCATCTATCCATCTTTGGACTTCAATAGTTGACTCTGTCCCCAAGAAAGCTTTTCCTCCAAGAGAAGTATAGTCCTTGCAAAGCTTAGCGAAATCCAACGGTCTTGGAGCTTGAACTTGAACTCCCACATCCACTGATGATCCTGAAGCTGGTATCCTCCTCATGATCGAAGTCATCATGGCCTCAAACATAGGAGCATAATCAACAGCTTCCCTAGCAGCACGGCTTTCCTTCGCAGCTTGTCTCTCACTTCGACTCATCCTTAATATCTAAAAAAAGGAATGATTTAGAACTCTTTGAAAAACAACTGCATAAGGAGTTCAAATCCTTCTAAGCTACTATATTATATATAGTAATCATCCATCAAAATACAATTACGTCCCTCGTACGTAATTACGTCAGCGAGCGTTGGCTAAAATCGATTAACCAAAGCTATGATACCAAATGTGACGACCGCCCATGACTCCCGCACCAAACAAGGAAATAATGCGCTGAAAGGCGTGCCAGGCCGCCATGGACGATCATCAGGGTAAGATAAAACGGCAAAATCTATCGTACAACTCACAGCGCATGGATAAAATACAATAGAGAAATATAATATAGTGAAGCTCCATAGAACAGAACATCATCATATAAGCATCATAGTAGTTTTATACAAACATATGAATCATCCATACATCAAAGCCTCACTACATAACACTCAAACAAATACAGCAGCGGAACACCCAGTACATAATATGAAAATAATATGCAAAAGCCTCCTGCTCGTCTTCGTCATCATCAGCATAGATCTCCAACAACAGCACCTGTCACCTGCTACCTAGTCTGCCGATCCCAACATGGATGAACAGCCCAAGATAATAAGAGGAGACATAAAACCTTGAGTCAGACAAAGTCTTAGTGAGCAGTAAATCAACTATCAAACACACCAAAAGAGCATAAGGGATAAAAGGAATAGGAACCAAACCATCCCACTCCACCTCTTTCTACAGTGATAGCCCCCAGACTCACACTAAAGAGAAGCAAGCATAACATAGCAGACAATTAAAGTAAAGCAATAATCACTCGAGTCAAGGTCGATGTTTTCCAAATACAAACCCCCAAGGCCTAAACCAAGATCAGATAAGCACCCAGAAAACACCGCTCTTGAGACCGAATGATGATACAACCAAACGTCCAAACATCCATGACTCTGGCTATCGCTGTTATCATCGCCTTGATTTCACCGTTAGTTGAATGACCACCTGTCAAGGGCTAATGATAACCCCGGTTCTAGACATAACTCCGCACGTCGTAGCAGCCCGTGCCTAGGAATTTTCACAACTACCCAAAGTACTAGCACGTCGTCGCAGCCCGTGCTTGGAACGCCGTCGCAGCCCATTCCAACGTACTCTTGCTTTGAGCATGCTAGAACCTTCAACAACGATGAGATCTCAGCCTCCTAGTCATCCTCCTCGACGACTATTTCCATACTAGCTCAAGCGTCTCTCAAGCTAACCATTATCACCAACCCAGATCGCATCACCGAGTTATTAACATTGCTTTGCATGTCGTCGCAGCCCGTGCTTGGAACGTCATCATGACCCGTTCCATCTCAACATCACGCTTTGCCTCAGCGCATCATAGCAAAGTCTCATCTCAACATCATGGTTTGCCTCCTCGCATCATGGCAAAGTCCCATCTCAACATCATTATTTGCCTCCTCGCATCATGGCAAAGTCCATTCTCAACATCATCCAATCCATACATATGAGCTTCAACATCCGCTTTATATGCCACAAGCAGCTTTCCTTATTCAAGGGCCTTTCCACTTAGTTTTTGAATCACCATCATCCAACTTGACCAAATCAAGTTATCAATCAACTAAATAATCAAATCAAACATTAACCAAAGCAATCAATTATTCAAACAAGATCTAAATAAGTAATCAAGTAATCAAACATGATCTAAATAGGCATTTATAACCACAATGGCAATTTCGTAAATAAATGAGCACAGATCTAACATACATGAATCATGGGTTTTTAGCATAGATCTAACAAATATAAATCACGGGTTTTGTCTCTACAACTTGATAAGTGAACTTGCATAAGTAAACATCTTCATAAATAATGGATCTACACTTGGATCTAAGGAAAAATGCATAAAAATCACTATCTACAACACTCCAACAAACCACCAAACCAATATACTCCTTTGGGTCCGCGTGAGAGATAACCACCACTCACCAAATCACCCAAACACTGCAAAAACTATCAACTTCAGATCTAGACAGCGAAGATTTAAGCTTGATTCGTCGAAATCCGGCTTGAAACGGTGAAATCTAGCTTCGTTGGATGAAGATCTTCAACTTTGGCTCTTCAATCTTCAATCTTGATCCTCGATCTTGGATGGATGTTAGCACTCGATCAAAGTGGAGAAAAGCAGATGAAGAAATGTCGTGGCTGGTCTATGATTTACCATCGCTAGAGAGTGGTGCGCCATGGTACTGCACCGTTTCAAATCCATGCACCCATTTCTAAAAGTCATACGGCACTGTTTCGTCATTTTCGACGGATGTTGCACCTTGCACCGTAGATGTTGCACCCTACGGATATCGATTCATCAGAGGGCCATAACTCTTGGCTCGTTTAGAGTTACGGGAGCCATAACCAGTCAAAATGAAACTCTCGGTGAGTTCTATAGCTATGACCGCTTTCAACCGTCACTGTTTAGTTTCATACCCAAAAAATCCTATCCGAACCTCAATCGGTTCTTGGAAGTTTTTACCCATCGTTTTTTCGTCACGTGGATTTTTTCTGTAAAACGGGATCCCCGTGGGTGGTCTATGATTTACCATCACTGGAGAGTGGTGCACCATGGTACTGCACCGTTTCAAATCCATGCACCCATTTCTAAAAGTCGTACGGCACTGTTTCGTCATTTTGGACGGATGTTGCACCTTGCACCGTAGATGTTGCACCCTATGGATATCGATTCTTCAGAGGGCCATGACTCTTGGCTCGTGTACAGTTACGGGAGCCATAACCAGTCAAAACGAAGCTCTAGGTGAGTTCTACAGCTATGACAGCTTTTAGCCATCACTGGTTAGTTTCATACCCAAAATATCCTATCCGAACCTCAATCAGGTCTTGGAAGTTTTTTACCCATTATTTTTTCGTCACGTGGATTTTTCTGTAAAACAGGATCCCCGTGGCTGGTCTATAATTTACCATCACTGGAAAGTGGTGCACCATGGTACTGCACCATTTCAAATCCATGCACCCATTTCTAAGAGTAATACGGCACTGTTTCGTCATTTTCGACGGATGTTGCACCTTGCACCGTAGATGTTGCACCCTATGGATATCGATTCTTCAAAGGGCCATAACTCTTGGCTCGTTTAGAGTTACGGGAGCCATAACCAGTCAAAACGAAGCTCTCGGTGATTTCTACAACTATGACAGCTTTCAGCCGTTAATGTTTAGTTTCATACCCAAAAAATCCTATCCGAACCTCAATCGGGTCTTGGAAGTTTTTTACCCATCGTTTTTCGTCACGTGGATTTTTTCTGTAAAACGGGATCCCCGTGGCTGATCTATGATATACCATTGCTGGAGAGTGGTGAACCATGGTACTGTACTGTTTTAAATCCATGTACCCATCTAAAAGTCGTACGGCACTGTTTTGTCATTTTCGACGGATGTTGCACCTTGCACCGTAGATGTTGCACCCTATGGATATCGATTCTTCAGAGGGCCATAACTCTTGGCTCGTTTAGAGTTACGGGAGCCATAACCAGTCAAAATGAAGTTCTTGGTGAGTTCTACAGCTATGACAGCTTTAAGCCATCACTGGTTAGTTTCATACCCAAAAAATCCTATCCGAACCTCAATCGGGTCTTGGAAGTTTTTTACCCATCGTCTTTTCGTCACGTGGATTTTTTTTGTAAAACGGGATCCCCGTGGCTGGTGTATGATTTACCATCGCTGGAGAGTGGTGGACCACGGTACATCACCATTTCAAATCCAACCACCCATTTCTAAAAGTCGTACGGCACTATTTCGTCATTTGCGACGGATGTTGCACCTTGCACCGTAGATGTTGCACCCTATGGATATCGATTCTTCAGTGGGCCATAACTCTTGGCTCGTTTAGAGTTACTGGAGCCATAACCAGTCAAAACGAAGCTCACGGTGAGTTCCACAACTATGACAGCTTTTAGCCATCACTGGTTATTTTCATACCCAAAAAATCCTACCCGAACCTCAATCGGGTCTTGGAAGTTTCTTACTCTCCGTTTTTTCGTAACGTGGATTTTTTCTATAAAACGGGATGCCCGTGGTTGGTCTATGATTTACCATCGCTGGAGAGTGGTGCACCATGGTACTGCACCGTTTCAAATCCAAGCACCCATTTCTAAAAGTCGTATGGCACTGTTTCATCATTTTCGACAGATGTTGCACCTTGCACCGTAGATGTTGCACCCTATGGATGTCGATTCTTCAAAGGGCCATAACTCTTTGCTCGTTTAGAGTTACGGGAGCCATAACAAGTCAAAATGAAGCTCTCGGTGAGTTCTACAGCTATGACAGCTTTCAGCCGTTACTGGTTAGTTTCATACCCACAAAATCCTATCCGAACCTCAATCGCGTCTTGGAAGTTTTTTACCCATCGTTTTTTCGTCACGTGGATTTTTTCTGTAAAACGGGATCCCCGTGGCTGGTCTATGATTTACCATAGCTGGAGAGTGGTGTGCCATGGTACTACGCCATTTCAAATCCATGCACCCATTTCTAAAAGTCGTACGACACTGTTTCGTCATTTTCGACGGATGTTGCACCATGCACCGTAGATGTTGCACCCTATGGATATCGATTCTTCAGAGGACCATAACTCTTGGCTCGTTTAGAGTTACGGGAGCAATAACCATTCAAAACGAAGCTATCGGTGAGTTCTACAGCTATGACCGCTTTCAGCCGTTACTGGTTAGTTTCATACCCAAAAAATCCTATCCGAAGCTCAATCAGTTCTTGGAAGTTTTTTATCCATCGTTTTTTCGTCACGTGGACTTTTTCTATAAAACGGGATCCCCGTGGCTGGTCTATGATTTACCATTGCTGGAGAGTGGTGCACCATGGTACTGCACCATTTCTAATCCATGCACCCATTTCGAAAAGTCATACGGCACTGTTTCGTCATTTTCGACGGATGTTGCACCTTGCACCGTAGATGTTGCACCCTATGGATATCGATTCTTCAAAGGGCCATAACTCTTTGCTCGTTTAGAGTTATGGGAGCCATAACCAGTCAAAACGAAGCTCTCGGTGAGTTTTACAGTTATGACAGCTTTCAGCCGTCACTGGTTAGTTTCGTACCCAAGAAATCCTATCTGAAACTCAATCAGGTCTTGGAAGTTTTTTACCCATCGTTTTTCGTCACGTGGATTTTTTCTGTAAAACGGGATCCCCGTGGCTGACCTATGATTTACCATTGCTGGAGAGTGCTGCATCATAGTACTGCACCGTTTTAAATCCATGCACCCATTTCTAAAATTCGTACGGCACTGTTTCTTCATTTTCGACGGATGTTGCACCTTGCACCGTAGATGTTGCATCCTATGGATATCGATTCTTCAGAGGGCCATGACTCTTGGCTCGTTTAGAGTTACGGGAGCCATAACCAGTCAAAACGAAGCTCTCGGTGAGTTATACAGCTATGACAGCTTTCAGCCGTCACTGGTTAGTTTCATACCCAAAAAATCCTATCCGAACCTCAATCGGGTCTTGGAAGTTTTTTACCCATCGTTTTTTCGTCACGTGGATTTTTTCTGTAAAACGGGATCCCCGAGGCTAGTCTATGATTTACCATAGCTGGGGAGTGGTGCACCATGGTACTGCACCGTTTCAAATCCATGCACCCATTTCTAAAAGTCGTACGACACTGTTTCGTCATTTTCGACGGATGTTGCACCTTGCACCGTAGATGTTTCACCCTATGGATATCGATTCTTCAAAGGGCCATAACTTTTGGCTCGTTTAGAGTTACGGGAGCAATAACCATTCAAAACGAAGCTCTCGGTGAGTTCTATAGATATGACAGCTTTCAGCCGTCACTGGTTAGTTTCATACCCAAAAAATCCAATCCGAACCTCAATCGGGTCTTGGAAGTTTTTTACCCATCGTTTTTTCGTCACGTGGATTTTTTCTGTAAAACGGGATCCCCGTGGCTGGTCTATGATTTACCATCGCTGGACAGTGGTGCACCATGGTACTGCACATTTTAAAATCCATGCACCCATTTCTAAGAGTCATACGGCACTGTTTCGTCATTTTTGACGGATGTTGCACCTTGCACCGTAGATGTTGCACCCTATGGATATCGATTCTTCAAAGGGCCATAACTCTTGGCTCGTTTAGAGTTACGGGAGCCATAACCAGTCAAAACGAAGCTCTCAGTGAGTTCTACAGTTATGACAGCTTTCAGTCGTCACTGGTTAGTTTCATACACAAGGAATCCTATCTGAAACTCAAACAGGTCTTGGAAGTTTTTTACCCATCGTTTTTTCGTCACATAGATTTTTTCTGTAAAACGGGATCCCCGTGGCTGATCTATGATTTACCATTGCTGGAGAGTGCTGCACCATAGTACTGCACCGTTTTAAATCCATGCACCCATTTCTAAAATTCGTACGGCACTGTTTCTTCATTTTCGACGGATGTTGCACCTTGCACCGTAGATGTTGCACCCTATGGATATCGATTCTTCGGAGGGCCATGACTCTTGGCTCGTTTAGAGTTACGAGAGCAATAACCATTCAAAACGAAGCTCTCGGTGAGTTCTATAGCTATGACAGCTTTCAGCCGTCACTGGTTAGTTTCATACTCAAAAAATCCTATCCGAACCTCAATCGGGTCTTGGAAGTTTTTTACCCATCGTTTTTTCGTCGCGTGGATTTTTTCTGTAAAACGGGATCCCCGAGGCTGGTCTATGATTTACCGTAGCTGGAGAGTGGTGCACCATGGTACTGCTTTGTCTCAAATCGATGCACCCATTTCTAAAAGTCGTACGACACTGTTTCGTCATTTTCGACGGATGTTGCACCTTGCACCGTAGATGTTTCACCCTATGGATATCGATTCTTCAAAGGGCCATAACTCTTAGCTCGTTTAGAGTTACGAGAGCAATAACCATTCAAAACGAAGCTCTCGGTGTGTTCTATAGCTATGACAGCTTTCAGCCGTCACTGGTTAGTTTCATACTCAAAAAATCCTATCCGAACCTCAATCAGGTCTTGGAAGTTTTTTACCCATCGTCTTTTCGTCGCGTGGATTTTTTCTGTAAAACGGCATCCCCGTGGCTAGTCTATGATTTACCATCGTTGGAGAGTGGTGCACCATGGTACTGCACCATTTCAAATCCTTGCACCCATTTCGAAAAGTCGTACGGCACTGTTTCGTCATTTTCGACGGATGTTGCACCTTGCACCGTAGATGTTGCACCCTATGGATATCGATTCTTCAAAGGGCCATAACTCTTGGCTCGTTTAGAGTTACGGGAGCCATAACCAGTCAAAACGAAGCTCTCGGTGAGTTCTATAGCTATGACAGCTTTCAGCCGTCACTGGTTAGTTTCATACCCAAGAAATCCTATTTGAAACTCAATCAGGTCTTGGAAGTTTTTTACCCATCGTTTTTTCGTCACTTGGATTTTTTCTGTAAAATGGGATCCCCGTGGCTGATCTATGATTTACCATCGCTGGAGAGTGCTGCACCACGGTACTGCACCGTTTTAAATCAATGCACCCATTTCTAAAATTCGTACGGCACTGTTTCATCATTTTCGACGGATGTTGCACCTTGCACCGTAGATGTTGCACCCTATGGATATCGATTCTTCAGAGGGCCATGACTCTTGGCTCGTTTACAGTTACGGGAGCCATAACCAGTCAAAACGAAGCTCTAGGTGAGTTCTACAGCTATGACCGCTTTCAGCCATCACTGATTAGTTTCATACCCAAAAAATCCTATCCGAATCTCAATCGGGTCTTGGAAGTTTTTTACCCATTGTTTTTTCGTCACGTGGATTTTTTCTGTAAAACAGGATCCCCGTGGCTGGTTTATGATTTACCATCGCTGGAGAGTGGTGCACCATGGTACTGCACCGTTTAAAATCCATGCACCCATTTCTAAAAGTCGTACGGCACTGTTTCGTCATTTTCGACGGATGTTGCACCTTGCACCGTAGATGTTGCACCCTATGGATATCGATTCTTCAGTGGGCCATAACTCTTGGCTCGTTTAGAGTTACGGGAGCCATAACCAGTCAAAACGAAGATCTCAGTGAGTTCTACAGCTGTGACAGCTTTCAGCCGTCACTGGTTAGTTTCATACCCAGAAAATCATATCGGAACCTCAATCGGGTCTTGGAAGTTTCTTACCCTTCGTTTTTTCGTAACGTGGATTTTTTTTTATAAAACGGGATGCCCGTGGCTGGTCTATGATTTAGAATCGCTGGAGAGTGGTGCACCATGGTACCGCAACATTTCAAATCCATGCACCCATTTCGAAAAGTCGTACGGCACTGTTTCGTCATTTTCGACGGATGTTGCACCTTGCACCGTAGATGTTGCACCCTATGGATATCGATTCTTCAAAGGGCCATAACTCTTGGCTCGTTTAGAGTTACGGGAGCCATAACCAGTCAAAACAAAGCTCTCGGTGAGTTCTATAGCTGTGATAGCTTTCAGCCGTCACTGGTTAGTTTCATACCAAAGAAATCCTATCTGAAACTCAATCAGGTCTTGGAAGTTTTTTACCCATCGTTTTTTCGTCACGTGGATTTTTTCTGTAAAATGGGATCCCCGTGGCTAATCTATGATTTACCATCGCAGGAGAGTGCTGCACCACGGTACTGCACCGTTTTAAATCAATGCACCCATTTCTAAAATTCGTACGGCACTGTTTCGTCATTATCGACGGATGTTGCACCTTGCACCGTAGATGTTGCACCCTATGGATATCGATTCTTCAGAGGGCCATGACTCTTGGCTCGTTTACCGTTACGGGAGCAATAACCAGTCAAAACGAAGCTCTAGGTGAGTTCTACAGCTATGACAGCTTTCAGCCATCACTGGTTAGTTTCATTCCCAAAAAATCCTATCCGAACCTCAATCGGGTCTTGGAAGTTTTTTACCCATTGTTTTATCGTCACGTGGATTTTTTCTGTAAAACAGGATCCCCGTGGCTGGTCTATGATTTACCATCACTGGAGAGTGGTGCACCATGGTAGTGCACTGTTTAAAATCCATGCACCCATTTCTAAGAGTCATACGGCACTGTTTCGTCATTTTCGACGGATGTTGCACCTTGCACCGTAGATGTTGCACCCTATGGATATCGATTCTTCAGTGGGCCATAACTCTTGGCTCGTTTAGAGTTACGGGGGCCATAACCAGTCAAAACGAAGCTCTCAGTGAGTTCTACAGCTGTGATAGCTTTCAGCCGTCACTGGTTAGTTTCATACCCAAAAAATCATATCGGAACCTCAATCGGGTCTTGGATGTTTCTTACCCTTCGTTTTTTCGTAACGTGGATTTTTTTTTATAAAACGGGATGCCCATGGCTGGTCTATGATTTACAATCGTTGGAGAGTGGTGCACCATGGTACTGCACCATTTGAAATTTAAGCACCCATTTCTAAAAGTCGTATGACACTGTTTCATCATTTTCGACAGATGTTGCACCTTGCACCGTTGATGTTGCACCCTATGGATATCGATTCTTCAAAGGGCCATTACTCTTGGCTCGTTTAGAGTTACGGGAGCCATAACTAGTCAAAATGAAGCTCTCGATGAATTCTACAGATATGACAGCTTTCAGCCGTCACTGGTTAGTTTCATACCCAAAAAATCCTATCAGAACCTCAATCGGGTCCTGGAAGGTTTTTACCCATCGTTTTTTCGTCACGTGGATTTTTTCTGTAAAAGGGATCCCAGTGGCTGGTCTATGGCTTACCATTGCGGGAGAGTGGTGCACCATGGTACTGCACTGTTACAAATCCATGCACCCATTTCTAAAAGTCGTACGACACTGTTTCGTCATTTTCGACGGATGTAGCACCTTGCACCGTAGATGTTGCACCCTATGGATATCGATTCTTCAGTGGGCCATAACTCTTGGCTCGTTTAGAGCTACGAGAGCCATAACCAGTCAAAACGAAGCTCTCGGTGAGTTCTACAGCTGTGGCAGCTTTCAGTCGTCACTGGTTAGTTTTCTACCCAAAAAATCCTATACGAACCTCAATCGGGTCTTGGAAGTTTTTTACCCATCGTTTTTTCGTCACGTGGATTTTTTCTGTAAAATAGGATCCCCGTGGCTGGTCTATGATTTACCATCGCTGGAGAGTGGTGCACCATGGTACTGCACCGTTTCAAATCCATGCACCCATTTCTAAAAGTCGTACGGCACTATTTCATCATTTTCGACGGATGTTGCACCTTGCACCGTAGATGTTGAACCCTATGGATATCGATACTTCAAAGGGCCATAACTCTTGGCTCGTTTAGAGTTACGGGAGCCATAACCAGTCAAAATGAAGCTTTCGGTGGATTCTACAGCTATGACAGCTTTCAGCCGTCACTGTTTAGTTTCATACCCAAAAAATCCAATCAGAACCTCAATCGGGTCCTGGAAGTTTTTTACCCATCGTTTTTTCGTCACGTGGATTTTTTCTGTAAAACGGTATCCCAGTGGCTGGTCTATGATTTACCATCGCTGGAGAGTGGTGCACCATGGTACTGCACTGTTTCAAATCCATGCACTCATTTCTAAAAGTCATATGGCACTGTTTCGTCATTTTCGACGGATGTTGCACCTTGCACCATAGATGTTGCACCATATGGATATCGATTCTTCAGAGGGCCATAACTCTTGGCTCGTTTAGAGCTACCAGAGCCATAACCAGTCAAAACGAAGCTCTCGGTGAGTTCTACAGCTATGGCCGCTTTCAGTCGTCACTGGTTAGTTTTCTACCCAAAAAATCCTATCCGAACCTCAATCGGGTGTTGGAAGTTTTTTACCCATCCTTTTTTCGTCACGTGGATTTTTTCTGTAAAATGGGATCCCCGTGGCTGGTCTATGATTTACCATCGCTGGAGAGTGGTGCACCATGGTACTGCACTGTTTCAAATCCATGCACCCATTTCGAAAAGTCGTACGACACTATTTCGTCATTTTCGACGGATTTTGCACCTTGCACCGTAGATGTTGCACCCTATGGATATCGATTTTTCAAAGGGCCACAACTCTTGGCTCGTTTAGAGTTACGAGAGCCATAACCAGTCAAAACGATGCTCTCGGTGAGTTCTATAGCTATGACAGCTTTCAGCCGTCACTGGTTAGTTTCATACCTAAGAAATCCTATCTGAAACTCAATCAGGTCTTGGAAGTTTTTTACCCATCGTTTTTTCGTCACGTGGATTTTTTCTGTAAAACGGGATCCCCGTGGCTGATCTATGATTTACCATCGCTGGAGAGTGCTGCACCATGGTACTGCACCGTTTTAAATCAATGCACCCATTTCTAAAATTCGTACGACACTGTTTCGTCATTTTCGACGGATGTTGCACCTTGCACCGTAGATGTTGCACCCTATGGATATCGATTCTTCAGAGGGCCATGACTCTTGGCTCGTTTACAGTTACGGGAGCCATAACCAGTCAAAACGAAGCTCTAGGTGAGTTCTACAGCCATGACAGCTTTCAGCCATTACTGGTTAGTTTCATACCCAAAAAATCCTATCCGAATCTCAATCGGGTCTTGGAAGTTTTTTACCCATTGTTTTTTCGTCACGTGGATTTTTTCTGTAAAACAGGATCCCCGTGGCTGGTTTATGATTTACCATCGCTGGAGAGTGGTGCACCATGGTACTGCACCGTTTAAAATCCATGCACCCATTTCTAAAAGTCGTACGGCACTGTTTCGTCATTTTCGACGGATGTTGCACCTTGCACCGTAGATGTTGCACCCTATGGATATCGATTCTTCAGTGGGCCATAACTCTTGGCTCGTTTAGAGTTACGGGAGCCATAACCAGTCAAAACGAAGCTCTCAGTGAGTTCTACAGCTGTGACCGCTTTCAGCCGTCACTGGTTAGTTTCATACCCAGAAAATCATATCGGAACCTCAATCGGGTCTTGGAAGTTTCTTACCCTTCGTTTTTTCGTAACGTGGATATTTTTTTATAAAACGAGATGCCCGTGGCTGGTCTATGATTTACAATCGCTGGAGAGTGGTGTACCATGGTACCGCACCATTTCAAATCCATGCACCCATTTCGAAAAGTCGTACGGTACTGTTTCGTCATTTTCGACGGATGTTGCACCTTGCACCGTAGATGTTGCACCCTATGGATATCGATTCTTCAAAGGGCCATAACTCTTGGCTCGTTTAGAGTTACGGGAGCCATAACCAGTCAAAACGAAGCTCTTGGCGAGTTCTATAGCTGTGACAGCTTTCAGCCGTCACTGGTTAGTTTCATACCAAAGAAATCCTATCTGAAACTCAATCAGGTCTTGGAAGTTTTTTACCCATCGTTTTTTCATCACGTGGATTTTTTCTGTAAAATGGGATCCCCGTGGCTGATCTATGATTTACCATCGCTGGAGAGTGCTGCACCACGGTACTGCACCGTTTTAAATCAATGCACCAATTTCTAAAATTCGTACGGCACTGTTTCGTCATTTTCGACGGATGTTGCACCTTGCACCGTAGATGTTGCAACCTATGGATATCGATTCTTCAAAGGGCCATGACTCTTGGCTCGTTTACAGTTACGGGAGCCATAACCAGTCAAAACGAAGCTCTAGGTGAGTTCTACAGCTATGACAGCTTTCAGCCATCACTGGTTAGTTTCATTCCCAAAAAATCCTATCCGAACCTCAATCGGGTCTTGGAAGTTTTTTACCCATTGTTTTTTCGTCATGTGGATTTTTTCTGTAAAACAGGATCCCCGTGGCTGGTCTATGATTTACCATCACTGGAGAGTGGTGCACCATGGTAGTGCACTGTTTAAAATCCATGCACCCATTTCTAAGAGTCGTACGGCACTGTTTCGTCATTTTCGACGGATGTTGCACCTTGCACCGTAGATGTTGCACCCTATGGATATCGATTCTTCAGTGGGCCATAACTCTTGGCTCGTTTAGAGTAACGGGAGCCATAACCAGTCAAAACGAAGCTCTCAGTGAGTTCTACAGCTGTGATAGCTTTCAGCCGTCACTTGTTAGTTTCATACCCAAAAAATCATATCGGAACCTCAATCGGGTCTTGGAAGTTTCTTACCCTTCGTTTTTTCGTAACGTGGATTTTTTTTATAAAACGGTATGCCCATGGCTGGTCTATGATTTACAATCGCTGGAGAGTGGTGCACCATGGTACTGCGCCGTTTGAAATTTAAGCACCCATTTCTAAAAGCCGTATGGCACTGTTTCATCATTTTCGACAGATGTTGCACCTTGCACCGTTGATGTTGCACCCTATGGATATCGATTCTTCAAAGGGCCATTACTCTTGGCTCGTTTAGAGTTACGGGAGCCATAACTAGTCAAAATGAAGCTCTCGATGAATTCTACAGATATGACAGCTTTCAGCCGTCACTGGTTAGTTTCATACCCAAAAAATCCTATCAGAACCTCAATCGGGTCCTGGAAGGTTTTTACCCATCGTTTTTTCGTCACGTGGATTTTTTCGGTAAAGGGGATCCCAGTGGCTGGTCTATGGCTTACCATTGCTGGAGAGTGGTGCACCATGGTACTGCACTGTTTCAAATCCATGCACCCATTTCTAAAAGTCGTACGACACTGTTTCGTCATTTTCGACGGATGTTGCACTTTGCACCGTAGATGTTGCACACTATGGATATCGATTCTTCAGAGGGCCATTACTTTTGACTCGTTTAGAGCTACGAGAGCCATAACCAGTCAAAACGAAGCTCTCGGTGAGTTCTACAGCTGTGGCAGCTTTCTGTCTTCACTGGTTAGTTTTCTACCCAAAAAATCCTATCCGAACCTCAATCGGGTCTTGGAAGTTTTTTACCCATCGTTTTTTCGTCACGTGGATTTTTTCTATAAAACGGGATCCCCGTGGCTGGTCTATGATTTACCATCGCTGGAGAGTGGTGCACCATGGTACTGCACCATTTCAAATCCATGCACCCATTTGTAAAAGTCGTACGACACTGTTTCGTCATTTTCGACGGATGTTGCACCTTGCACCGTAGATGTTGCACCATATGGATATCGATTCTTCCGAGGGCCATAACTCTTGGCTCGTTTAGAGTTACGGGAGCCATAACCAGTCAAAACGAAGCTCTCGGTGGATTCTACAGCTATGACAGCTTTCAGCAGTCACTGGTTAGTTTCATATCCAAAAAATCCAATCTGAACCTCAATCGGGTCTTGGAACTTTTTTACCCATCGTCTTTTCGTCACGTGGATTTTTTCTGTAAAACGGGATCCCCGTGGCTGGTCTATGATTTACCATCGCTGGAGAGTGGTGCACCATGGTACTGCACTGTTTCTAATCCATGCACCCATTTTTAAAAGGCGTATGACACAGTTTTGTCATTTTGGACGGATGTTGCACCTTGCACCATAGATGTTGCACCCTGTGGATATCGATTCTTCGTAGGGCCATAACTCTTGGCTCGTTTAGAGTTACGGGAGCCATAACCAGTCAAAATAAAGCTATCTGTGAGTTCTACAGCTATGACAGCTGTCAGCCGTCACTGGTTAGATTCATACCCAAAAATCCTATCCGAACCTCAATCGGGTCATGAAAGTTTTTTACCCTTCGTTTTTTCGTCACGTGGATTTTTTCTGTAAAACGGGATGCCCGTGGCTGGTCTATGATTTACCGTCGCTGGAGAGTGGTGCACCATGGTAGTGCACCGTTTCAAATCCATGCTCCCATTTCTAAAAGTCGTAATGCATTGTTTCGTCATTTTCGACGGATGTTGCACCTTGCACCGTGGATGTTGCACCCTGTGGATATCGATTATTCGGAGGGCCATAACTCTTGGCTCGTTTAGAGTTTCGGGAGCCATAACCAGTCAAAACGAAGCTCTCGGTGAGTTCTACAGCTATGATAACTTTCAGGCGTCACTGGTTAGTTTCATACCCAAAAAATCATATCGGAACCTCAATCCGGTCTTGGAAGTTTTTTACCCTTCGTTGTTTCGTAACGTGGATTTTTTCTGCAAAACATGATGCCCGTTGCTGGTCTATGATTTACCATTGCTGGAGAGTGGTGCACCATGGTACTGCACCGTTTCAAATCCATGCACCCATTTCTAAAAGTCGTACGACACTGTTTCGTCATTTTCGACGGATGTTCCACCTTGCACCGTAGATGTTGCACCCTATGGATATCGATTCTTCATAGGGCCATAACTCTGGGCTCGTTTAGAGTTACGGGAGCCATAACCAGTCCAAATGAAGCTCTCGGTGAGTTCTGCAGCTATGACGGCTTTTAGCCGTCACTGGTTAGTTTCATACCCAAAAATCCTATCTAAATCTCTATCGGGTCTTGGAAGTTTTTTACCCATCGTTTTTTCGTCACGTGGATTTTTTCTGTAAAACGGGATCCCGTGGCTGGTCTATAATTTACCATCGCTAGAGAGTGGTGCACCATGGTACTGCACCATTTCAAATCCATACACCCATTTCTAAAAGTCGTACGACACTGTTTCGTCATTTTCGACTGATGTTGCACCTTGCACCGTAGATGTGGCACCCTATGGATATCGATTCTTCTGAGGGCCATAACTCTTGGCTCGTTTAGAGTTACGGGAGCCATAACTAGTCAAAACGAAGCTCTTGGTGAGTTCTACAGCTATGACAGCTTTTAGCCGTGACTGTTTAGTTTCATACCCAAAAAATCCTTTCCGAACCTCAATCGGGTCTTGGATGTTTTTTACCCATCGTTTTTTCGTCACGTGGATTTTTTCTATAAAACGGGATCCCCGTGGCTGGTCTATGATTTACCATCACTGGAGAGTGGTGCACCATGGTACTGCATCGTTTCAAATCCATGCACCCATTTTTCAAAGTCGTACGGCACTGTTTCGTCATTTTCGACGGATGTTGCACCTTGCACCGTAGATGTTGCACCCTATGGATATCGATTCTTCAGAGGGCCATAACTCTTGGCTCGGGAGCCATAACCAGTGAAAACGAAGCTCTCGGTGAGTTCTACGGCTACGATAGCTTTTAGCCGTCACTTATTAGTTTCATACCCAAAAATTCCTATCCGAACCTCAATCGGGTCTTAGAAGTTTTTTACCCATCGATTCTTCGTCACGTGGATTTTTTCTGTAAAATGGGATCCCCGTGGCTGGTCTATGATTTACCATAGCTGGAGAGTGGTGCACCATGGTACTGCTCCATTTCAAATCAATGCACCCATTTCTAAAAGTCGTACGACACAGTTTCATCATTTTGGACGGATGTTGCACCTTGCACCATAGATGTTGCACCCTGTGGATATCGATTCTTCGCAGCGCCATAACTCTTGGCTCGTTTAGAGTTACGGGAGCCATAACCAGTCAAAACAAAGCTATCTGTGAGATCTACAGCTATGACAGCTTTCAGCCGTCACTGGTTAGTTTCATATACAAAAAATCCTATCCGAACCTCAATCGGGTCATGGAAGTTTTTTACCCTTTGTTTTTTCGTCACGTGGATTTTTTCTGTAAAACGGGATGTCCATGGTTGGTCTATGATTTACCATCGCTTGAGAGTGGTGCACCATGGTACTGCACCGTTTCAAATCCATGCACCCATTTTTAAAAGTCGAACGGCACTGTTTCGTCATTTTCGACGGATGTTGCACCTTGCACCGTAGATGTTGCACCCCGTGGATATAGATTCTTCTGGGGCCATAACCCTTGGCTCGTTTAGAGTTTCGGGAGCCATAACCATTCAAAACGAAGCTCTCGGTGAGTTCTACAGCTATGACAGCTTTCAGCCGTCACTGGTTAGTTTCATACCCAAAAAATCATAACGGAACCTCAATCGGGTCTTGGAAGTTTTTTACCCTTCGTCTTTTCGAAACGTGGATTTTTTCTGTAAAACGGGATGCCCGTGGCTGGTCTATGATTTACCATCGCTGAAGAGTGGTGCACCATGGTACTGCACCGTTTCAAATCCATGCACCCATTTCTAAAAGTCGTACGGCACTGTTTCGTCATTTTCGACGGATGTTGCACCTTGCACCGTAGATGTTTCACCCTATGGATATCGATTCTTCAGAGGGCCATAACTCTTGGCTCGTTTAGAGTTACGGGAGCAATAACCATTGATAACGAAGCTCTCGGTGAGTTCTACAGCTATGACAGCTTTCAGCCGTCACTGCTTAGTTTCATACCCAAAAAATCCTATCCGAACCTCAATCGGGTCTTGGAAGTTTTTTACCCATCGTTTTTTCGTCACGTGGATTTTTTCTGTAAAACGGGATCCCAGTGGCAGGTCTATGATTTACCATCGCTGGAGAGTGGTGCACCATGGTACTGCACCGTTTCAAATCCATGCACCCATTTCTAAAAGTAGTACGGCACTGTTTCTTCATTTTCGACGGATGTTGCACCTTGCACCGTAGATGTTTCACCCTATGGATATCGATTCTTCAAAGGGCCATAACTCTTGGCTCGTTTAGAGTTTTGGGAACCATTACTAGTCAAAATGAAGCTCTCGGTGAGGTCTACAGCTATGACAGCTTTCAGCCGTCACTGGTTAGTTTCATACGCAAAAAATCCTATCCGAACCTCAATCGTGTCTTGGAAGTTTTTTACCCATCGTTTTTTCGTCACGTGGATTTTTACTGTAAAACGGGATCCCCGTGGCTGGTCTATGATTTACCATCGCTGGAGAGTGGTGCACAATATTACTGCACTGTTTCAAATCCATGCACCCATTTCTAAAAGTCGTACGGCATTGTTTCATCATTTTCGACGGATGTTGCACCTTGCACCGTAGATATCGCACCTTATGGATATCGATTATTCAGAGGGCCATAACTCTTGGCTCTTCTATAGTTATGGGAGCCATAACCAGTCAAAACAAAGCTCTCGGTGAGTTCTACAGCTATGACAGCTTTCAGCCGTCACTGGTTAGTTTCATAACCCAAAAATCCTATCCGAACCTTAATAGGGTCTTGGAAGTTTTTTCCCCATCGTTTTTTTATCACGTGGATTTTTTTTGTAAAACGGGATCCCCATGGCTGGTCTATGATTTACCATCACAGTAGAGTGGTGCACCATGGTACTGCTCCGTTTCAAATCCATGCACCCCTTTCTAAAAGAAATACGACACAGTTTCGTCATTTTGGACAGATGTTGCACCGTGCACCGTAGATGTTGCACCCTGTGGATATCGATTCTTTGCAGGGCCATAACTCTTGGCTCGTTTAGAGTTACGGGAGCCATAACCAGTCAAAACAAAGCTATCTGTGTGTTCTACAGCTATGACAGCTTTTAGTCGTCACTGTTTAGTTTCATACCAAAAAAATCCTATCCGAACCTTAATCGGGTCATGTAAGTTTTTTACCTTTCGTTTTTTCGTCACGTGGATTTTTTTTGTAAAACGGGATGCCCATGGATGGTCTATGATTTACCATCGCTTGAGAGTGGTGCACCATGGTACTGCAACGTTTCAAATCCATGCACCCATTTCTAAAAGTTGTACGGCACTGTTTCGTCATTTTGGACGGATGTTGCACCTTGCACCGTAGATGTTGCACCCTGTGGATATCGATTCTTCGGAGGACCATAACTCTTGGCTCGTTTAGAGTTTCGGGGGCCATAACTAGTCAAAACGAAGCTCTCGGTGAGTTCTACAGCTGTCACAGCTTTCAGCCGTCACTGGCTAGTTTCATGCCCAAAAAATCATATCGGAACCTCAATCGGGTCTTGGAAGTTTTTTACCCTTCGTTTTTTCGTAACGTGGATTTTTTCTGTAAAACGGGATGCCCGTGGTTGTTCAATGATTTACCTTCGTTGGAGAGTGGTGCACTATGGTACTACACCGTTTCAAATCCATGCACCCATTTCTAAAAGTCGTACGACACTGTTTCAACAATTTCGACGGATGTTGCACCTTGCACCGTAGATGTTGCACCCTATGGATATAGATTCTTCAGAGGGCCATAACTCTTGGCTCGTTTAGAGTTACGGGAGCCATAACCAGTCAAAACAAAGCTCTCAATGAGTTCTACAGCTATGACAGCTTTTAGCCGTCAATGGTTAGTTTCATACCCAAAAAATCCTATCCGAACCTCAATCGGGTCTTGGAAGTTTTTTACCCATCGTTTTTTCGTCACGTGGATTTTTTCTGTAAAACGGGATCCCCATGGCTGGTCCATGATTTACCATCGCTGGAGAGTGGTGCACCATGGTACTGCACCGTTTCAAATCCATGCACCCATTTCAAAAAGTAGCACGACACTGTTTCGTCATTTTCGACGGATGTTGCACCTTGCACCGTAGATGTTGCACCCTATGGATATCGATTCTTTAGAGGGCCATAAATCTTGGCTCGTTTAGAGTTTCGGGAGCCATAACAAGTCAAAACGAAGCTCTCGGTGAGTTCTATAGCTATGACAGCTTTCAGCCGTCACTGTTTAGTTTCATACCCAAAAAATCCTATCCGAACCTCAATCGGGTCTTGGAAGTTTTTTACCCATCGTTTTTTCGTCACGTGGATTTTTTCTGTAAAACGGGATCCCCGTGGCTGATCTATGATTTACCATCGCTGGAGAATGGTGAACCATGGTACTGCACCATTTCAAATCCATGCACCCATTTCTAAAAGTCGTACGGCACTGTTTCGTCATTTTCGACGGATGATGCACCTTGCACCGTAGATGTTGCACCCTATGGATATCGATTCTTCAGTGGGCCATAACTCTTGGCTCGTATATAGTTACGGGAGCCATAACCAGTCAAAACGAAGCTCTCGGTGAGTTCTACACCTATGACAGCTTTCAGCCGTCACTGGTTAGTTTCATACCAAAAAATCCTATCCGAACCTCAACCGGGTCTTGGAAGTTTTTTACCCATCGTTTTTTCGTCACGTGGATTTTTTTTGTAAAACGGGATCTCCGTGGCTGGTCTATGATTTACCATCGCTGGAGAGTGGTGCACCATGGTACTGCTCCGTTTCAAATCCATGCACCCATTTCTAAAGATCGTACGACACAGTTTCGTCATTTTTGACGGATGTTGCACCTTGCACCGTAGATGTTGCACCCTGTGGATATCGATTCTTTGCAGGGCCATAACTCTTGGCTCGTTCAGAGTTACAGGAGCCATAACCAGTCATAATAAAGCTATCTGTGTGTTCTACAGCTATGACAGCTTTTAGCCATCACTGGTTAGTTTCATACCCAAAAAATCCTATCCGAACCTCAATCGGGTCATGGATGTTTTTTACCTCCGTTTTTTCGTCACTTGGATTTTTCCTGTTAAACGGGATGTTTCCGTGGCTGGTCTATGATTTACCATCACTGGAGAGTGATGCACTATGGTGCTGCACCTTTTCAAATCCATGCATCCATTTCTAAAAGTCGTAAGACACTGTTTCGTCATTTTCGACGGATGTTGCATCCTTTGGATATCGATTCTTCAGTGGGCCATAACTCTTGGCTCGTTTAGAGTTTCGGGAGCCATAACCAGACAAAATGAAGCTCTTAGTGAGTTCTACAGCTATGACAGCTTTCATCCGTCACTGGTTAGTTTCATACCCAAAAAAATCATATCGGAACCTCAATCGGGTCTTGGAAGTTTTTTACCCTTCTTTTTTTCGTAACATGGATTTTTTCTGTAAAATGGGATCCCTATGGTTGGTCTATGATTTACCATCGCTGGAGAGTGGTGCACCATGGTACTGCTCCATTTCAAATCCATGCACCCATTTCTAAAAGTCGTACGGCACAGTTTCGTCATTTTGGTCGAATGTTGCACCTTGCACCGTAGATGTTGCACCCGGTGGATATCGATTCTTCGGAGGGCCATAACTCTTGGCTCGTTTAGAGTTACGGGAGCCATAACCCGTCAAAATGAAGTTCTCGGTGAGTTCTATAGCTACGACAGCTTTCAGCGGTCACTGGTTAGTTTCATACCCAAAAAATCATATCCGAACCTCAATCGGGTCTTGGATGTTTTTTTCCCTTTGTTTTTTCGTAACGTGGATATTTTCTGTAAAACAGGATTCTCGTTGCTGGTCTATTATTCACCATCGCCGAATAGTGGTGCACCATGGTACTGCCCCATTTCAAATCTATGCACCCATTTCTAAAATCGTACGGCACTGTTTCGTCATTTTGGACGGATGTTGCACTTTGCAACGTAGATGTTGCACCCTGTGGATATCGATTCTTCGGAGGGCCATAACTCTTGGCTCATTTAGAGTTACGGGAGCCGTAACCAGTCAAAACAAATCTCTCGGTGAGTTCTACAGCTATGACGGCTTTCAGCCGTCACTGGTTAGTTTCATACCTAAAAAATCATATCCGAACCTCAATCGGGTCTTGAAAGTTTTTTACCCTTCGTTTTTTCGTAACGTGGATTTTTTCTGTAAAATGGGATCCCCGTGGCTGGTCTATGATTTACCATCGCCAGAGATTGGTGCACCATGGTACTGCTCCGTTTCAAATCCATGCACCCATTTATAAAAGTCGTACGACACAGTTTCGTCATTTTGGACGGATGTTGCACCTTGCTCCGTAGATGTTGCACGCGTGGATATCGATTCTTCGGTGGGCCATAACTCTTGGCTCATTTAGAGTTACGTGAGCCATAACCAGTCAAAACAAAGATATCTGTGAGTTCTAGAGCTATGATAGCTTTCAGCCGTCACTATTTAGTTTCATTCCCAAAAAATCCTATCCGAACCTCAATTGGGTCTTGGAAGTTTTTTACCCTTCGTTTTTTCGTCAAATGGATTTTTTCTGTAAAATGGGATCCTCGTGGCTGGTCTATAATTTACCATCGTTGGAGAGTGGTGCACCATGGTACTGCTCCGTTGTAAATCCATGCACCCATTTCTAAATGTCGTACGACACTGTTTCGTCATTTTGGAAGGATGTTGCACCTTGCACCACAGATGTTGCACCCTGTGGATATCGATTCTTCGCAGGGCCATAACTCTTGGCTCGTTTAGAGTTACGGGAGCCATAACCAGTCAAATCAAAACTATATGTGAGTTATACAACTATGATAGCTTTCAGTCATAACTAGTTAGTTTCATACCCAAAAAATCCTGTCCGAACCTCAATCGGGTCATGGAAGCTTTTTACCCATCGTTTTTTCATCACGTGGATTTTTTCTGTAAAACGGGATCCCCGTGGCTGGTCTATGATTTACCATCGCCGGAGATTGGTGCACCATGGTACTGCTCCATTTCAAATCCATGCACCCATTTATAAAAGTCGTACGGCACTGTTTCTTCATTTTGGATGGATGTTGCACCTTGCACCGTAGATGTTGCACCCTGTGGATATTGATTCTTCGGAGGGCCATAACTCTTGGCTCGTTTAGAGTTACGAGAACCACAACCAGTCAAAACGAAGGTATCTGTGAGTTCTATAGCTATGACAGCTTTCAGCCGTCACTAGTTAGTTTCATACCCAAAACATCCTATCTGAACCTCAATCGGGTCTTGGAAGTTTTTTTTCCCTTCGTTTTTTCGTCACGTGGATTTTTCTGTAAAACGGGATCCCTGTAGCTGGTCTACGATTCAACATCGCTGTAGAGTGGTGCACCATGGTACTGCTCTGTTCCAAATCAATGCACCCATTTCTGAAAGTCATACGACACAGTTTCGTCATTTTGGACGGATGATGCACCTTGCACCGCAGATGTTGCACCCTGTGGATATCGATTCTTCGGAGTGCCATTACTCTTGGCTCGTTTAGAGTTTAGGGAGCCATAACTAGTCAAAACGAATCTCTCGGTGAGTTCTACAGCTATAACCGCTTTCAGCCGTCACTTGTTAGTTTCATACCCAAAAAATCATATCGGAACCTTAATCGGGTCTTGGAAGTTTTTTACCCTTCATTTTTTCGTAACGTGGATTTTTTCTGTAAAACGGGATGCCTGTGGCTGTTCTATGATTTACCATCGCTGGCGAGCGGTGCACCATGGTACTGCACCGTTTCAAATCCATGCACCCATTTCTAAAAGTCGTACGGCACTGTTTCGTCATTTTCGACGGATGTTGCACCTTGCACCGTAGATGTTGCACCCTATGGATTTCGATTCTTCAGAGGGCCATAACTCTTGGCTCATTTAGAGTTACGGGAGCCATAACCAGTCAAAACGAAGCTCTCGTTGAGTTCTACAGCTGTGACAGCTTTCAGCCGTAACTGGTTGGTTTCATACCCAAAAAATCCTATCCGAACCTCAATCGGGTCTTGGAAGTTTTTTACCCATCGTTTTTTCGTCACGTGGATTTTTTCTGTAAAACGGGATCCCCGTGGCTGGTCCATGATTTACCATCGCTGGAGAGTGGTGCACCATGGCACTACACCATTTCAAATCCATGCACCCATTTGTAAAAGTAGTACAGCACTGTTTCGTCATTTTCGACGGATGTTGCTCCTTGCACCGTAGATGTTGCACCCTATGGATATCGATTCTTCAGAGGGCCATAACTCTTGGCTCGTTTAGAGTTTCGGGAGCCATAACCAGTCAAAACGAAGCTCTCGGTGAGTTCTACAGCTATGACAGCTTTCAGCCTTAACTGGTTAGTTTCATACCCAAAAAATCCTATCCGAACCTTAATCGGGTCTAGGAAGTTTTTTATCCATCGTTTTTTCATCACGTGGATTTTTTCTGTAAAACGGGATCCCCGTGGCTGGTCTATGATTTACCATCGGGGAAGTGGGAAGCAATCTTTTAGGCAAGCGTCATTCAGATTGGAGAAGTCAATACATGTTCGCCACTTTCCATTGGCCTTTTTTACTAGTACTGGGTTAGCGATCCACTCTGGGTATATGGCTTCTCGTATGAAGCCATTAGCAAGTAGATTCTTTACTTCCTCATCAAGGGCTGCTGATCGCTCTGCCCCCATGCTCCTCTTTTTCTGCTTTACTGGTACCTTGGTGGGGTCGATGTTCAGCATGTGGCATGCTATGTCTGGGGAGATTCCTGTCATATCGGCATGTGTCCATGCAAATACATCTAAGTTGTGGCGGAGGAAGTCAATGAGTTGATCTTTCAATTCCGTTTTTAGCTGAGATCCGATTTTTAATAGTCTACTTGAATCATGCTTATCTACAGATACGAATTCCATAGCCTCTGCAGGCTCGACGGTAGCCTCCTCCTCTTTATCCCTAGGGTCTAGTTCATTGAAGGGATCGCTTGTATACCGAAGAGGAGGGGCTTTCTTTAGTTGCTATGCTTCCAAGCTTTTCATGCAGAGAGTAGTCTCTGCATCTTTCCCTTTATCCTTTCTGCGGTTATTGCGAAGTTCAGTTACATAACAGTCTCGGGCAGCGTCTTCATCCCCTTCAACTTCTCCTATTCCGTTATCTGTTGGGAATTTCATCTTTAGGCACCACGGGGCTAGGACAATTTGGAAGTCAGATAAGGCAGGTCTTCCCAGGAAGGCGTTGTAGGCCGAGTAGTTCTCTATTAGTACGAATGTTTGTTTTCGTACAACAGAGCGGGGATGACTTCCTATTTCGACGAAGAGATCAAGTTGCCCGAGTGGCGTTTTCGCATCTCCAGTGAAACCGTGCAGGGGTTCGTCGCAGGGAGACACGTCCTTCATTGACAGCTTCATTTTGTCGAAAGCATGCTTGAATAGGATATTTACGGAGCTTCCCGTGTCTATTAGAATTCGAAAGACTTTACCTGGACCGAACCAGGCAGAGATGACCATGGGATCCATATGTGGATACTGTCTTCCTTCTAAATCACGCCTACTGAATATGATGTCGTCGCTCTCTTTTCGTTTCGGGTGGCGTTCTTCCGTAATGGAGTTAACATAGCCTTCAGCATTTCTAAGTGATTTGCCGTACCTTTCCATCTCTGCCCAGCTTCTGTCGGCGATGTGTGGTCCTCCCGAGATGGTATGGACCACTATCTTCTCTTGATTAGAGCCACTGGTGTTGCGATTCCCTCTTCCTGCTTCTGGGAGGGGTCGCTTTGAGTTCTCATTGGCAGGAGTTGGAGTCCTGTTCTGACCTTTCACATAGCGTTCCAGTCTTCTTCTTCTAATGTGTTCTTCGATCAAGTCCCGAAGATGGTGGCATTCATTGGTGTCATGTCCGTGGGATTCGCGGAAGCGACAGAACTTTCCAGACTTGAGTGCGTTATCTGACTCTTTCTTGTGCGGGGGGCGCTTGTATCCGAGTTCGCCTTGAGTGGCTAGGAAGATGTTTTCGATTGTTTCATTCAAAGGAGTGTAGGAGTCAAATCTTGGTCCCGGCCGATATTGGCGCTTTTCAACCTTCCTGCCCCCAGCATTGTCCCTATATTCATTTCTTCTAGCGTCCTTAGCTGCAGTGGGGACCTTGTCCTGGACTGTCTTACCTTGTTGCCATGACTGCCTCTCAGTGGCGGCATCTTCAAGCCTCGTATACTTTCCAGCTTCATGGAAGAAATCAGGTAAAGTAGCTGGTTGTTCCTTAGTTAGTCTTCTGGCAAACTTGGTATCTGGGTGTATACCACTACAGAGGGCCATTAGGGTGAGCTTTTCATCGGCATCTTGAACTGCGGCCGCTGCGGCGTTGAACCGGGTTAGATATTGTTGCAGTGTCTCTCCGGATTTCTGTTTGACATTGGATAGAGAATAAGCATCCTTGGGTTGTTCCACATGGATGCGGAACTAGCTAATGAACCTTTCTTTCAACATCTCCCATGAGCTGATAGATCCTTGGGGTAGATGGCAGAACCAGGAGGCACAGTTTCGTCATTTTGGACGGATGTTGCACCTTGCACCGTAGATGTTGTACCCGGTGGATATCGATTCTTCGAAGGGCCATAACTCATGGCTCGTCTAGAGTTACGGGAGCCATAACCCGTCAAAATGATGTTCTCGGTGAGTTCTACAGCTACAACAACTTTCAGCCGTCATTGGTCAGTTTCATACCCAAAAAATCATATCCCAACCTCAAGCGGGTCTCAGAAGTTTTTTACCCTTCGTTTTTTCGTAACGTGGATTTTTTCTGTAAAACGGGATTCCCGTGGCTGGTCTATTATTTACCATCGTCGGATAGTGGTGCACCATGGTACTGTTCCATTTCAAATCCATGCACCCATTTCTAAAAGTCGTACGGCACTGTTTCGTCATTTTGGACGGATGTTGCACTTTGCACCGTAGATGTTGCACCCTGTGGATATCGATTCATCGGAGGGCCATAACTCTTGGCTCATTTAGAGTTAAGGGAGCCGTAACCAGTCAGAACAAATCTCTCTGTGAGTTCTACAGCTATGATAGCTTTCATCCGTCACTGGTTAGTTTCATACCCAAAAAATCATATCTGAACCTCAATCGGGTCTTGGAAGTTTTTTACCCTTCGTTTTTTCGTAACGTGGATTTTTTCTGTAAAACGGGATTCCCGTGGCTGGTCTACGATTTACCATAACCGGAGAGTGGTGCACTATGGTACTGCACTGTTTCAAATCCATGCACCCATTTATAAAAGTCGTACGACAGTGTTTGGTCATTTTGGACGTATGTTGCACCTTGCACCGTAGATGTTGCACCCTGTGGATATCGATTCTTCGGAGGGCCATAACTCTTGGCTCGTTTAGAGTTACGGGAACGATAACCAGTCAAAACGAAGATATCCATGAGTTATATAGGTTTGACAGCTTTCAGCCGTCACTAGTTAGTTTCATACCCAAAAAATCCTATCCGAACCTCAATCGGGTCTTGGAAGTTTTTTACCCTTCGTTTTTCGTCACGTGGATTTTTTCTGTAAAACGGGATCCTCGTGGCTGGTCTATGATTTACCATCGCTGAAGAGTGGTTCACCATGGTACTGCTCCGTTTCAAATCCATGGACCCATTTCTAAAAGTCGTACGGCACTGTTTCGTTATTTTTGACGGATGTAGCACCTTGCACCGTAGATGTTGCACCCTGTGGATATCGATTCTTCGGAGGGCCATAACTCTTGGCTCGTTTAGAGTTACGGGAGCCATAACCAGTCAAAACGAAGCTCTCGGTGAGATCTACAGCTATGACAACTTTTAGCCGTCACTGGTTAGTTTCATAACCAAAAAATCCTATCCGAACCTCAATCGGGTCTTGGAAGTTTTTTACCCTTCGTTTTTTCGTTACGTGGATTGTTTCTGTAAAACGGGATCCCCATGGCCGGTCTATGATTTACCAATGCTGGAGAGTGGTGCACCACGGTACTGCTCCATTTTAAATCCATGCACCCATTTCCAAAAGTCGAACGGCACAGTTTCGTCATTTTGGACGGATGTTGCACCTTGCACCGTAGATGTTGCACCCGGTGGATATCGATTCTTCGGAGGGCCATAACTCATGGCTCGTCTAGAGTTACGGGAACCATAACCCGTCAAAATGAAGTTCTCGATGAGTTCTACAGCTACAACAAACTTTCAGCCGTCACTGGTCAGTTTCATACCCAAAAAATCATATCCGAACCTCAATCGGGTCTCGGAAGTTTTTTACCCTTCGTTTTTTCGTAACGTGGATTTTTTCTGTAAAACGGGATTCCCGTGGCTGGTCTATTATTTACCATCGCCGAATAGTGGTGCACCATGGTACTGCTCCGTTTCAAATCCATGCACCCATTTCTAAAAGTCGTACGACACTGTTTCGTCATTTTGGACGGATGTTGCACTTTGCACCGTAGATGTTGCACCCTGTGGATATCGATTCATCGGAGGGCCATAACTCTTGGCTCATTTAGAGTTACGGGAGCCGTAACCAGTCAGAACAAATCTCTCGGTGAGTTCTACAGCTATGACAGCTTTCATCGGTCACTGGTTAGTTTCATACCCAAAAAATCATATCTGAACCTTAATCGGGTCTTGGAAGTTTTTTACCCTTCGTTTTTTCGTAACGTGAATTTTTCAGTAAAACGGGATCCCCGTGGCTGGTCTATGATTTACCATCGCTAGAGAGTGGTGCACCATGGTACTGCTCCGTTTTAAATCCATGCACCAATTTCTAAAAGTCGTACGGCACAGTTTCGTCATTTTGGACGGATGTTGCACCTTGCACCGTAGATGTTGGACCCGGTGGATATCGATTGTTCGGAGGGCCATAACTCTTGGCTCGTTAAGAGTTACGGGAGCCATAACTAGTCAAAACGAAGCTCTCGGTGACTTCTACAGCTATGACAGCTTTCAACCGTCACTGGTTAGAATTCCTATCTGAACCTCGATCGGGTCATGAAAGTTTTTTACCCATCGTTTTTTCGTCACGTGGATTTTTTCTATAAAACGGGATCCCCGTGGCTGGTCTATGATTTACCATCCCTGGAGAGTGGTGCACCATGGTACTGCTCCATTTCAAATCCATGTACCCATTTCTAAAAGTCGTACGACACAGTTTCGTCAATTTTGACGGATGTTGCACCTTGCACCCTAGATGTTGCACCCTGTGGATATCGATTCTTCGCAGGGCCATAACTCTTGGCTCGTTTAGAGCTACGGGAGCCACAACTAGTCAATACAAAGATATCTGTGAGTTCTAAAGCTATGACAGCTTTTAGCCGTCACTGGTTAGTTTCATACCCAAAAAATCCTATACGAACCTCAATCGGGTCATGGAAGTTTTTTACCCTTCGTTTTTTCGTCACGTGGATTTTTTCTGTAAAACGGGATTCCCATGGATGGTCTATGATTTACCATCGCTTGAGAGTGGTGCACCATGGTACTGCACCGTTTCAAATCCACACACCCATTTCTAAAAGTCGTACGACACTGTTTCGTCATTTTGGTCGGATGTTGCACCTTGCACCGTAGATGTAGCACCTGGTGGATATCGATTCTTCGGAGAGCCATAACTCTTGGCTCGTTCAGAGTTTCGGGAGCCATAACCAGTCAAAATGAAGCTCTCGGTGAGTTCTACAGCTATGACAACTTTCATCCATCACCGGTTAGTTTCATACCCGAAAAAACATATCGGAATCTCAATCGGGTCTTGGAAGTTTTTTATCCTTCGTTTTTTCGTAACATGGATTTTTTCTGTAAAACGGGATGCCCGTGGCTGGTCTATGATTTACCCTCGTAGGAGAGTGGTGCACCATGGTACTGCACCGTTTCAAATCCATGCACCCATTTCTAAAAGTCGTACGGCACTGTTTCGTCATTTTCGACGGATGTTGCAACTTGAACCGTAGATGTTGCACCCTATGGATATCGATTCTTCATAGGGCCATAACTCTTGGCTCGTTTAGGGTTACGGGAGCCATAACACGTCAAAGCAAAGCTCTCGATGGGTTCTACAGCTACGATAGCTTTCAGCCGTCACTGGTTAGTTCCATACCCAAAAAATCCTATCCGAACCTCAATCGGGTCAAGGAAGTTTTTTACCCTTCGTTTTTTCGTCACGTGGATTTTTTCTGTAAAACGGGATCCCCGTGGCAGGTATATGATTTACCATCGTTGAAGAGTGGTGTACCATGGTACTGCACCATTTCAAATCCATACACCCATTTCTAAAAGTAGTACGGCACTGTTTCGTCATTTTCGACGGATGTTGCACCTTGCACCGTAGATGTTGCACCCTATGGATATCGATTCTTCAGAGGGCCATAACTCTAGGCTCGTTTAGATTTTCGGGAGCCATAACCAGTCTAAACGAAGCTATCGGTGGGTTCTACAGCTATGACCGCTTTCAGCCGTCACTGGTTAGTTTCATTCCCAAAAAAATCCTATCCGAACCTAAACCGGGTCTTGGAAGTTTTTTACCCATCATTTTTTCGTCACGTGGATTTTTCTGTAAAACGGGATCCCCGTGGCTGGTCTATGATTTACCATCGCTGGAGAGTGGTGCGTCATGGTTATGCACCATTTCAAATCCATGCACCAATTTCTAAAAGCCGTACGGCACTGTTTCGTCATTTTCGACGGATGTTGCACCTTGCACCGTAGATGTTGCACCCTATGGATATCGATTCTTCAGAGGGCCATAACTCATGGCTCGTTTATAGTTACGGGAGCCATAACCAGTCAAAACGAAGCTCTCGGTGAGTTCTACAGGTATGACCGCTTTCAGCCGTCACTGGTTAGTTTCATACACAAAAAATCCTATCCGAACCTCAATCTGGTCTTGGAAGTTTTTTACCCATCGTTTTTTCGTCACGAGGATTTTTTCTGTAAAACGGGATCCCCATGGCTGGTCTATGATTTTCCATCGCTGGAGAGTGGTGCACCATGGTACTGCTCCGTTTCAAATCCATTCACCCATTTCTAAAAGTCGTACGGCACTGTTTCGTCATTTTGGACGGATGTTGCACCTTGCACCGTAGATGTTGCACACTATGGATATCGAATTTTTCGCAGGGCCAAAACTCTTGGCTCATTTAGAGCTACGGGAGCCATAACCAGTCAAAACGAAGCTCTCGTTGAATTCTACAACTATGATAGCTTTCAACTGTCATTGGTTAGTTTCATATCCAAAAATTCCTATCTGAACCTCGATCGGGTCATGGAAGTTTTTTACCCATCGTTTTTTCGTCACGTGGATTTTTTCTGTAAAACGGGATCCCCAAAGCTGGTCTACGATTTTCCATCGCTGGAGAGTGGTGCACCATGGTACTGCTCCGTTTCAAATCCATGCACCCATTTCTAAAAGTCGTACGACACTGTTTCGTCATTTTGGACGGATGTTGCACTTTGCACCGTAGATGTTGCACACTGTGGATATCGATTTTTCGCAGGGCCAAAACTCTTGGCTCATTTAGAGTTACGGGAGCCATAACCAGTCAAAACAAAGCTATCTGTGAGTTCTACATCTATGACAGCTTTCAGCCGTCACTGGTTAGTTTCATACCCAAAAAATCCTATCTGAACCTCAATCTGGTCATGGAAGTTTTTTACCCATCGTTTTTTCGTCACGTGGATTTTTTTCTGTAAAACGGGATCCCCAATGCTGGTCTATGATTTTCCATCGCTGGAGAGTGGTGCACCATGGTACTGCTCCGTTTCAAATCCATGCACCCATTTCTAAAAGTCGTACGGCACTGTTTCGTAATTTTGGACGGATGTTGCACCTTGCACCGTAGATGTTGCACACTGTGGATATCGATTTTTCGCAGGGCCAAAACTCTTGGCTCATTTAGAGTTACGGGAGCCATAACCAGTCAAAACAAAGCTATCTGTGAGTTCTACAGCTATGACAGCTTTCAGCCGTCACTGGTTAGTTTCATACCCAAAAAATCCTATCTGAAACTCAATCTGGTCATGGAAGTTTTCTACCTTTGTTTTTTCGTCATGTAGATTTTTTTCTTTAAAATTGGATACTCGTGGCTGGTCTATTATTTACCATCACTGGAGAGTGTTGCACCATGGTGCTGCACCGTTTCAAATCCATTCACCCATTTCTAAAAGTCGTACGGTACTGTTTCGTCATTTTCGACGGATGTTGCACCCTGTGGATATCGATTCTTCGGAGGGCCATAACTCTTGGCTCGTTTAGAGTTTCGGGAGCCATAACCAGTCAAAACGAAGCTCTCGGTGAGTTCTACAGCTATGACAGCTTTCAGCCGTCACTGGTTAGTTTCATACCCAAAAAATCATATCGGAACCTCAATTGGGTCTTGGATGTTTTTTACCCTTCGTTTTTTCGTAACGTGGATTTTTTCTGTAAAACGGGATCCCCACGGCTGGTCTATGATTTACCACCGCTGGAGAGTGGTGCACCATGGTACTACTCCGTTTCAAATCCATGCACCCATTTCTAAAAGTCGTACAGAACAGTTTTGTCATTTTGGACGGATGTTGCACCTTGCACCGTGGATGTTGCACCCGGTGGATATCGATTCTTCAGAGGGCCATAACTGTTGGCTTGTTTAGAGTTACGAGAGCCATAACCCGTCAAAACGACGTTCTCGGTGAGTTCTACAGCTACGACAGCTTTTAGCCGTCAATAGTTTGTTTCATACCCAAAAAATATATCCGAACCTCAATCGGGTCTTGGAAGTTTTTTACCCTTCATTTTTTCGTAACGTGTATTTTTCTGTAAAACGGGATTCCCGTGGCTGGTCTATTATTTACCATCGCCGGATAGTGGTGCACCATGGTACTGCCCCGTTTCAAATCCATGCATCCATTTCTAAAAGTCGTACGACACTGTTTCGTCATTTTGGATGGATGTTGCACTTTGCACCGTAGATGTTGCACCCTATGGATATCGATTCTTTGGCGGGCCATAACTCTTGGCTCATTTAGAGTTACGGGAGCCATAACCAGTCAAAATAAATCTCTCGGTGAGTTCTATAGCTATGACAGCTTTCAGCCATCACTGGTTAGTTTCATAACCAAAAAATCATATTTTAACCTCAATCGGGTCTTGGAAGTTTTTTACCCTTCGTTTTTTCGTAACGTGGATTTTTTCTGTAAAACGGGATCCCCATGGATGGTCTAAGATTTACCATCGCTGGAGAGTGGTGCACTATGGTACTGCTCCGTTTCAAATCCATGTAGCCATTTCTAAAAGTCGTACGGCACAGTTTCGTCATTTTGGACGGATGTTGCACCTTGCACCGTAGATGTTGCACCCGATGGATGTCGATTCTTCGGAGGGCCATAACTCTTGGCTCGTTTAGAGTTACGGGAGAAATAACTAGTCAAAACGAAGCTCTCGGTGAGTTCTGCAGATATGATAGCTTTCAGCCATCCTTGGTTAGATTCATACCCAAAAAATCATATCCGAACCTCAATCGGGACTTGGATGTTTTTTACCCTTCGTTTTTTCGTCTCAAATTGTTTTTTTTCTGTAAAACGGGATCCTCATGGCTGGTCTATGATTTACCATCGCTGGAGAGTGGTGCACCATGGTACTGCTACGTTTCAATTCCATGCACCCATTTCTAAAAGTCGTGTGGCACTGTTTCGTCATTTTGGACGGATGTTGCACCTTGCACCGTAGATGTTGCACCCTGTGGATATCGATTCTTCGAAGGGTCAATACTCTTGCCTCGTTTAGAGTTACGAGAGCCTTAACCAATCAAAACGAAGGTATCTGTGAGTTCTAGAGCTACGACAGCTTTCAGCCTCACTGGTTAGTTTCGTACACAAAAAATCCTATCCGAACCTCAATCGGGTCTTGGAAGTTTTTTACCCTTCGTTATTTCGTCACGTGGATTTTTTCTGTAAAACAGGATCCCTGTGGCTGGTCTACGATTTACCATCGCTGTAGAGTGGTGCACCATGGTATTCCAAATCCATGCACCCAATTTTGAAAGTCGTACGACACAGTTTCGTCATTTTGGACAGATGTTGCACCTTGCACCGTAGATGTTGCACCCTGTGGATATTGATTCTTCGCAGGGCCATAACTCTTGGCTCGTTTAGAGTTACGGGAGCCATAACAAGTCAAATCAAAGCTATATTTGAGTTCTACAACTATGACAGCTTTCAGCCGTCACTTGTTAGTTTCATACCCAAAAAATCCTATCCGAACCTCAATCGGGTCATGGAAGTTTTATACCCTTCGTTTTTTCGTCACGTGGATTTTTTCTGTAAAACGGGATGCCCGTGGCTGGTCTATAATTTACCATCGTTGGAGAGTAGTGCACCATGGTACTGCACCATTTCTAATCCATGCATCCATTTCTAAAATTCGTACGGCACTGTTTCGTCATTTTAGACGAATGTTGCACCTTGCACCGTAGATGTTGCACCCGGTGGATATCGATTCTTCGGAGGGCCATAACTCTTGGCTCGTTTAGAGTTACGGGAGCCATAACCCATCAAAATGAAGTTCTCGGTGAGTTCTACAACTACGATAGCATTCAACCGTCACTGGTTAGTTTCATACCCAAAAAATCATATCCGAACCTCAATCTGGTCATGGAAGTTTTTTCCCATCTTTTTTTCGTCACGTGGATTTTTTCTGTAAAACGGGATCCCCAATGCTGGTCTATGATTTTCCATCGCTGGAGAGTGGTGCACCATGGTACTGCTCCGTTTCAAATCCATGCACCTATTTCTAAAAGTCGTACGGCACTGTTTCGTAATTTTGGACGGATGTTGCACCTTGCACCGTAGATGTTGCACACTGTGGATACCGATTTTTCGCAGGGCCAAAATCTTGGCTCATTTAGAGTTACGGGAGCCATAACCAGTCAAAACAAAGCTATCTGTGAGTTCCACAGCTATGACAACTTTCAGCCGTCACTGGTTAGTTTCATATCCAAAAAATCCTATCTAAAACTCAATCTGGTCATGGAAGTTTTCTACCTTCGTTTTTTCGTCATGTAGATTTTTTCTGTAAAATTGGATACCCGTGGCTGGTCTATTATTTACCATCACTGGAGAGTGGTGCACCATGGTGCTGCACCGTTTCAAATCCATGCACCCATTTCTAAAAGTCGTACGGTACTGTTTCGTCATTTTCGACGGATGTTGCACCCTGTGGATATCGATTCTTCGGAGGGCCATAACTCTTGGCTCGTTTAGAGTTTCGGGAGCCATAACCAGTCAAAACGAAGCTCTCGGTGAGTTCTACAGCTATGACAGCTTTCAGCCGTCACTGGTTAGTTTCATACCCAAAAAATCATATCGGAACCTCAATCGGGTCTTGGATGTTTTTTACCCTTCGTTTTTTCGTAACGTGGATTTTTTCTGTAAAACAGGATCCCCATGGCTGGTCTATGATTTACCACCGCTGGAGAGTGGTGCACCATGGTACTACTCCGTTTCAAATCCATGCACCCATTTCTAAAAGTCGTACAGAACAGTTTTGTCATTTTGGACGGATGTTGCACCTTGCACAGTGGATGTTGCACCCGGTGGATATCGATTCTTCAGAGGGCCATAACTGTTGGCTTGTTTAGAGTTACGAGAGCTATAACCCGTCAAAACGACGTTCTCGGTAAGTTCTACACCTACGACAGCTTTTAGCCGTCACTAGTTTGTTTCATACCCAAAAAATATATCCGAACCTCAATCGGCTCTTGGAAGTTTTTTACCCTTCATTTTTTCGTAACGTGTATTTTTTCTGTAAAACGGGATTCCCGTGGCTGGTCTATTATTTACCATCGCCGGATAGTGGTGCACCATGGTACTGCCCCGTTTCAAATCCATGCACCCATTTCTAAAAGTCGTACGACACTGTTTCGTCATTTTGGATGGATGTTGCACTTTGCACCGTAGATGTTGCACCCTATGGATATCGATTCTTTGGAGGGCCATAACTCTTGGCTCATTTAGAGTTACGGGAGCCATAACCAGTCAAAACAAATCTCTCGGTGAGTTCTATAGCTATGACAGCTTTCAGCCATCACTGGTTAGTTTCATAACCAAAATATCATATTTTAACCTCAATCGGGTCTTGGAAGTTTTCTACCCTTCGTTTTTTCGTAACGTGGATTTTTTCTGTAAAACGGGATCCCCATGGATGGTCTAAGATATACCATCGCTGGAGAGTGGTGCACCATGGTGCTACTCCATTTCAAATTCATGCACCCATTTCTAAAAGTCGTACGGCACTGTTTCGTCATTTTGGACGGATGTTGCACCTTGCACCGTAGATGTTGCACCCTGTGGATATCGATTCTTCGGAGGGCCATAACTCTTGGCTCATTTAGAGTTACGGGATCCATAACTAGTCAAAACGAAGCTCTTGGTGATTTCTACAGTTATGACAGCTTTCAGCCCTCACTGGTTAGATTCATACCCAAAAAATCATATCCGAACCTCAATCGGGTCTTGGAAGTTTTTTACCCTTCGTTTTTTCGTAACGTGGATTTTTTCTGTAAAACGGGAATCCCCGTGGCTGGTCCATGATTTACCATCGCAGGAGAGTTGTGCACCATGCTACTGCTCTGTTTCAAATCCTTGCACCCATTTCTAAAAGTCATACGGCACAGTTTCGTCATTTTGGACGGGTGTTGCACCTTGCACCGTAGATGTTGCACCCTGTGGATATAGATTCTTCGGAGGGCCATAACTCTTGGCTCGTTTAGGGTACGGTAACCATAACTAGTAAAAATGAAGCCCTCGGGAATTCTATAGCTATGACAGCTTTCAGCCATCACTGTTTAGTTTCATACCCAAAAAATCATATCCGAACCTCGATCGGGTCTTGGGAGTTTTTTGCCCTTCGTTTTTTCGTAACATGAATTTTTTCTGTAAAACGTGATCCCCGTGGCTGGTCTATGATTTACCATCAATGGAGAGTGGTGCACATTGGTACTGCTCCATTTTAAATTCATGCACCCATTTCTAAAAGACGTACGGCACTGTTTCGTCATTTTGGACGGATGTTGCACCTTGCACCGTAAATGTTGCACCCTATGGATATCGAATCTTCGGAGGGCCATAACTCTTGGCTCGTAGAGTTACGGGAGCCATAACCAGTCAAAACGAAGCTCTTGGTGAGTTCTACAGCTATGTAGCTTTCAGCCGTCACTGGTTAGTTTCATACCCAAAAAATCCAATCCTAACCTCAATCGGCTCATGAAAATTTTTAACCCTTCATTTTTTCGTCACGTGGAATTTTTATGTAAAACTGGATCCCCGTGGCTGGTCTATGTTTTACCATCGCTGGAGAGTGGTGCACCATGGTACTGCACCGTTTCAAATCCATGCTCCCATTTCTAAAAGTCGTACGACACTGTTTCGTCATTTTCTATAAATGTTGCACCTTGCACCGTAGATGTTGCACCCTGTGGATATCGATTCTTCGGAGGGCCATAACTCTTGGCTCGTTTAGAGTTACGGGAGCCATAACTAGTCAAAACGAAGCCATTTGTGAGTTCTACAGCTATGACAGCTATCAGCCGTCATTGGTTAGTTTCATACCCAAAAAATCATATCCGAACCTCAATCGGGTCTTGGAAGTTTTTTGCCCTTCGTTTTTTCGTAACGTGGATTTTTCTGTAAAACGGGATACCCATGGTTGGTCTATGATTTACCATCGCTGGAGAGTGGTGCACCATGGCACTGCTCCATTTCAATTCCATGCACCCATTTCTGAAAGTCGTATGGCACTGTTTCATCATTTTGGACGGATGTTGCACCTTGCACCGTAGATGTTGCACCCCGTGGATATCGATTCTTCGGAGGGCCATAACTCTTGGCTCGTTTAGAATTACGGGAGCCATAACTAGTCAAAACGAAGCTCTAGGTGAGTTCTACAGCTATGACAGCTTTCACCCATCACTGGTTAGTTTCATACCCAAAAAATCATATCCGAACCTCAATTGGTTCTTGGAAGTTTTTTACCCTTCGTTTTTTCGTAACGTGGATTTTTTCTGTAAAACGGGATCCCCGTGGCTGGTCTATAATTTGCCATCGCTGAAGAGTGGTGCACCATGGAACTGATCCGTTTCAAATCTATGCACCCATTTCTAAAAGTCGTACGACACAGTTTCCTCATTTTGGACGGATGTTGCACCTTACACCGTAGATGTTGCACCCTGTGAATATCTATTCTTCGGAGGACAAAAACTCCTGGCTCGTTTAGAGTTACGGGAGACATTACCAGTCAAAACGATGCTCTCGGTGATTTCAACAGCTATAACAGCTTTCAGCTGTCACTGGTTAGTTCCATACCCAAAAAATCATATCGGAACCTCAATCGGGTCTTGGATGTTTTTTATCCTTCGTTTTTTCGTAACGTGGATTTTTTCTGTAAAACGGGATCCACATGGCTGGTCAATGATTTACCATCGCTAGAGAGTGGTGCACCATGGTACTGTTCCGTTTCAAATTCATGCAACCATTTCTAAAAGTTGCACGGCACTGTTTCGTTATTTTGGACGGATGTTGCACCTTGCACCGTAGATGTTGCACCCTGTGGATATCGATTCTTCGGAGGGCCATAACTCTTGGCTCGTTTAGAGTTACGGGAGCCAAAACTAGTCAAAACAAAGCTCTTGATGATTTGCACAGCTATGACAGCTTTCAGCCGTCACTGGTAAGTTTCATACCAAAAAAATCATATCCGAACCTCAATCGGGTCTTGGAAGTTTTTTACCCTTCGTTTTTTCGTAACGTGGATTTTTTTTGTAAAACGGAAGCCCCGTGGCTGGTCTATGATTTAGCATCGCTGGAGAGTGGGGCACCATGGTACTGCACCATTTCAAATCCATGTACCCATTTCTAAAAGTCGTACGACACTGTTTCATCATTTTCGATGGATGTTGCACCTTGCACTGTAGATGTCGCACCATGTGGATATCGATTTTGCGGAGGGCCATAACTCTTGGCTCGTTTAGAGATGCGGGAGCCATAACCAGTCAAAACGAAGCTATCTATGAGTTATACAGCTACGACAGCTTTCAGCCGTCACTGGTTAGTTTCATATCCAAAAAAGCCTATCCGAACCTTAATCGGGTCTTGGAAATTTTTTATCCTTCGTTTTTTCGTCACGTGGATTTTTTTTGTAAAACGGGATCCCCGTGGCTGGTCTATGATTTATCATCGCTGTAGAGTGATGCACTATGGTAATGCTCCATTTCAATTCTATGCACCCATTTTTAAAAGTCGTACGACACTGTTTCGTCATTTTGGACAGATGTCGCACCTTGCACCGTAGATGTTGCACCATGTGGATATCGATTTTTCGGAGGGACATAACTCTTGGCTCGTTTAGAGTTACGGGATCTATAACAAGTCAAAACGAAACTCTCGGTATGTTCTACAGCTATGACGGCTTTCAGCCATCACTGGTTAGCTTCATACCCAAAAAATCATATCCGAACCTCAATCAGGTCATGGAAGTTTTTTACCCTTCGTTTTTTCGTAAAGTGGATTTTGTCTGTAAAACGGATTCCCCGGGGTTGGTCTATGTTTCGCCATCGCTGGATGAGTGGTGCACCAAGGTACTGCTTCGTTTCAAATCTATGCACCCATTTCTAAAAGTCGTACGGCACTGTTTCGTCATTTTGGACGGATGTTGCACCTTGCACCGTAGATGTTGAAACCTGTGGATATCGATTCTTCGGAAGGCCATAACTCTTGGTTCGTTTAGAGTTACGGGAGCCATAACCCGTCAAAACTAAGCTCTTGGTGAGTTCTACAGCTATGACAGATTTCAGCCGTCACTGGTTAGTTTCATGCCCAAAAAATTATATCCGAACCTCAATCGGGTCTTGGAAGATTTTTACCCTTCGTTTTTTCGTAACGTGGATTTTTTCTGTAAAACGGGAATCCCCATGGCTGGTTTATGATTTACCATAGCAAGAGAGTGGTGCACCATGGTACTGCTCCATTTAAAATCCTTGCACCCATTTCTAAAAGTCGTACGGCCCAGTTTCGTCATTTTGGACGGATGTTGCACCTTGCGCCGTAGATGTTGCTCCCTGTGAATATTGATTCTTCGGAGGGCTTTAACTCTTGGCTCGTTTAGAGTTACGGGAGCCATAAGCAGTCAAAATGAAGCCCTCAGGGTGTTCTATAGCTATGACAGCTTTCAGCAGTCTCTGGTTAGTTTCATACCCAAAAATTCATATCTGAACCTCAATCCGGTCTTGGAAGTTTTTTATCCTTCGTTTTTTCGTAACATGGATTTTTTCTGTAAGACGGGATCCCCGCGGCTGGTCCACGATTTACCATTGCTGGAGAGTGATGCACCATGTTACTGCTCCGTTTCAAATTCATGCACCCATTTCTAAAAGTCATACGGCAATGTTTCCTCCTTTTGGATGGATGTTGGACCTTGCACCAAAGATGTTGCACCCTGTGGATATCGATTATTCGAAGGGCCATAACTCTTGGCTCGTTTAGAGTTACGGAAGCCATAACTAGTAAAAACAAAGCTCTTGGTGATTTCTGCAGTTATGACAGCTTTCAGCCGTCACTGGTCAGTTTCATACCCAAAAAATCATATCCGAACCTCAATCGGGTCTTGGAAGTATTTTACCCTTCGTTTTTTCGTAACGTGGATTTCTTCTGTAAAACAGGAATCCCCGTGGTTGGTCTATGATTTACCTTCGCAGGAGAGTGGTGCACCATGGTACTGCTCGGTTTCAAATCCTTGCACCCATTTCTAAAAGTCGTACGGCACAGTTTCGTCATTTTGAACGGATGTTGCACCTTGCACCGTAGATGTTGCACCCTGTGGATATCGATTCTTCGGAGGCCCATAACTCTTGGCTCGTTTAGGTTACGGGAGCCATAACTAGTCAAAATGAAGCCCTCGGTATTTCTATAGCTATGATAGCTTTCTGCCGTCACTGGTTAGTTTCATACCCAAAAAATCATATCCGAACCTCAATCGGGTCTTGGATGTTTTTTGCCCTTCGTTTTTTCGTTACGTGGATTTTTTCTGTAAAACCGGATCCCCGTGGCTAGTCTATGATTTACCATCAATGGAGAGTGGTGCACCATGGTACTGCTCCGTTTCAAATTCATGCACCCATTTCTAAAAGTCGTACGACACTGTTTCGTCATTTTGGACGGATGTTGCACCTTGCACCGTAGATGTTTCACCCTATGGATATCGATTCTTCGGAGGGCCGTTACTCTTGGTTCGTAGAGTTACGGGAGCCATAACCAGTCAAAACGAAGATCTCGGTGAGTTCTACAGCTTTCAGCCATCGCTGGTTAGTTTCATACCCAAAAATCCAATCCGAACCTCAATCGGGTCATGAAATCTTTTTACCCTTTGTTTTTTCGTCACGTGGATTTTTTCTGTAAAACGGGATCCCCGTGGCTGGTCTATGTTTTACCATCGCTGGAGAGTGGTGCACCATGGTACTGCACCGTTTCAAATCCATGAACCCATTTCTAAAAGTCGTACGACACTGTTTCGTCATTTTCGATAAATGTTGCACCTTGCACCGTAGATGTTGCACCCTGTGGATATCGATTCTTCGGAGGGCCATAACTCTTGTCTTGTTTAGAGTTACCGGAGCCATAACCTGTCAAAATGAAGCCATCTGTGAGTTCTACAGGTATGACAGCTTTCAGCTGTCACTGGTTAGTTTCATACCCAAAAAATCATATCCGAACCTCAATCGGGTCTTGAAAGTTTTTTGCCCTTCGTTTTTTCGTAACGTGGATTTTTTCTGTAAAGCGGGATCCCCGTGGCTGGTCAATTATTTTCCATCTTGAGAGAGTGGTGCACCATGGCACCGCTCCATTTCAATTCCATTCACCCATTTCTGAAAGTCGTACGGCACAGTTTCGTCATTTTGGACAGATGTTGCACCTTGCACCGTAGATGTTGCACCCCGTGGATATCGATTCTTCGGAGGGCCATAACTCTTGGCTGGTTTATAGTTACGGGATCCATAACCAGTCAAAACAAAGGTCTCGGTGAGTTCTACAGCTATGACGGCTTTCAGCCGTCACTGTTTAGTTTCATACCCAAAAAATCATATCCGAACCTCAATCGGGTCTTGGAAGTTTTTTACCCTTCGTTTTTTCGTAACGTGGATTTTTTCTGTAAAACGGGATCCCCGTGGCTGGTCTATGATTTGCAATCGCTGGAGAGTGGTGCACCATGGTACTGCTCCGTTTCAAATCTATGCACCCATTTCTAAAAGTCGTACGGCACAGTTTCGTCATTTTGGACGGATGTTGCACCTTGCACCGTAGATGTTGCACCCTGTGGATATCGATTCTTCGGAGGGCCAAAACTCTTGGCTCGTTTAGAGTTACGGGAGACATAACTAGTCAAAACGATGCTCTCGGTGATTTCTACAGCTTTGGCAGCTTTCAGCCGTCACTGGTTAGTTTCATACCCAAAAAATCCAATCCGAACCTCAATCGGGTCATGAAAGTTTTTTACCCTTCGTTTTTTCGTCACGTGGATTTTTTCTGTAAAACGGGATCCTCGTGGCTGGTCTATGTTTTACCATCGCTGGAGAGTGGTGCACCATGGTACTGCACCGTTTCAAATTCGTGCACCCATTTCTAAAAGTTGTAGGGCACTATTTCGTCATTTTCGATAAATGTTGCGCCTTGCACCGTAGATGTTGCACCCTGTGGATATCGATTCTTCGGAGGCCCATAACTCTTGGCTCGTTTAGAGTTACGGGAGCCATAACCAGTCAAAATGAATCTATCTGTGAGTTCTACAGCTATGACAGCTTTCAGCCATCACTGGTTAGTTTCATATCCAAAAAATCCTATCTGAACCTCAATCGGGTCTTGGAAATTTTTTACCCTTCGTTTTTTCGTCACGTGTATATTTTCTATAAAACAGGATCCCCGAGGCTGGTCTATGTTTTACCATCGTTGGAGAGTAGTGCACCATGGTACTGCACCGTTTAAAATCCATGCACCCATTTCAAAAAGTCGTATGACAATGTTTCGTTATTTTCGATAAATGTTGCACCTTGCACCGTAGATGTTGCACCCTATGGATATCGATTCTTCGTAGGACCATAACACTTGGCTCGTTTAGAGTTACGGGAGCGATAACCATTCAAAATGAAGCCATCTGTGAGTTCTACAGCTGTGACAGCTTTCAGCCGTCACTGGTTAGTTTCATACCCAAAAAATCGTATCCGAACCTCAATCGGGTCTTGGAAGTTTTTTACCCTTCGTTTTTTTGTAACGTGGATTTTTTCTGTAAAACGGAATCCCCATGGATGGTCTATGATTTACCATCGCTGGAGAGAATTGTACGATGGCACTGCTCCATTTCAATTCCATGCACCCATTTCTGAAAGTCGTACGGCACTGTTTCGTCATTTTGGACGGATGTTGCACCTTGCACCGTAGATGTTGCACCCTGTGGATATCGATTCTTCGGAGGGCCATAACTCTTGGCTCGTTTAGAGTTACGGGAGCCATAACCAGTCAAAACGAAGCGCTCGATGAGTTCTACAGCTATGACAGCTATCAGCCTTCACTGGTTAGTTTCATACCCAAAAAATCATATCCGAACCTCAATCGGGTCTTGGAAGTTTTTTACTCTTCGTTTTTTCATAACGTGGATTTTTTCTGTAAAACGGGATCCCCGCGGTTCGTCTATGATTTGCCATCCCTGGAGAGTGGTGCACCATGGTACCGCTCCATTTCAAACTTATGCACCCATTTCTAAAAGTCATACGGTACAGTTTCGTCATTTTGGACGGATGTTGCACCTTGCACCGTAGATATTGCACCCTGTGGATATCGATTCTTCGGAGGGCCAAAACTCTTGGCTCGGAGACATAACCAGTCAAAACGATGCTCTCGGTGATTTCTACAGCTTTGACAGCTTTCAGCCGTTATTGGTTAGTTTCGTACGCAAAAAATCATATCTGAACCTCAATCGGGTCTTGGAAGTTTTTTATCCTTCGTTTTTTCGTAACGTGGATTTTTTCTGTTAAACGGGATCCCCGTGGCTGGTCTATGATTTTCCATCGATGGAGAGTGGTGCACCATGGTACTGCTCCGTTTCAAATTCATGCAACCATTTCTAAAAGTCGGATGACACTGTTTCGTCATTTTGGACGGATGTTGCACCTTGCACCTTGCACCGTAGATGTTGCACCCGTTGGATATCGATTCTTCGGAGGGCCATAACTCTTGGCTCGTTTAGAGTTACGGGAGCCATAACTAGTCAAAACAAAGCTCTTGGTGATTTCTATAGTTATGATAGCTTTCAGCCGTCATTGGTTAGTTTCATACCCAAAAAATCATATCCAAACCTCAATCAGGTCTTGAAAGTTTTTTACCCGTCGTTTTTTCGTAACGTGGATTTTTTCTGTAAAACGGGGATCCCCTTTGCTGGTCTATGATTTACCATCGCAGGAGAGTGGTGCACCATGGTACTGCTCCATTTCAAATCCTTGCACCCATTTCTAAAAGTCGTACGACACTGTTTCGTCATTTTGGAAGGAAGTTGCAACTTGCACCGTAGATGTTGCACCCTGTGGATAACGATTCTTCGGAGGACCATAACTCTTTGCTCGTTTAGAGTTACGGGATCCATAACCAGTCAAAATGAAGCCCTCGAGGAGTTCTATAGCTATGACAGCTTTCAGCCATCACTGGTTAGTTTCATACCCAAAAAATCATATCCGAACCTCAATCGGGTCTTGGAAGTTTTTTACCCTTCGTTTTTTCGTAACGTAGATTTTTTCTATAAAACGGGATCCCCGTGGCTGGTCTATGGTTTACCATCGATGGAGAGTGGTACACCATGGTATTGCTCCGTTTCAAATTCATGCACCCATTTCTAAAAGTAGTACGACACGGTTTCGTAATTTTGGATGGATGTTGCACCTTGCACCGTAGATGTTGCACATTGTTGATATCGATTCTTCGGAGGGCCATAACTCTTGGCTCGTAGAGTTACGGGGGCCATAACCAGTCCAAACGAAGCTCTTGGTGAGTTCTACAGCTATGATAGCTTTCAGCTATCACTGGTTGGTTTCATACCCAAAAGATCCAATCCGAACCTCAATCGGGTCATGGAAGTATTTTACCCTTCGTTTTTTCGTCACGTGGATTTTTTCTGTAAAACGGGATCCTCGTGGCTGGTCTATGTTTTACCATTGCTGGAGAGTGGTGCACCATGGTACTGCATCATTTCAAATCCATGCACCCATTTCTAAAAGTCGTACGGCACTGTTTCGTCATTTTCGATAAATGTTGCACCTTGCATCGTAGATGTTGCACCCTGTGGATATCGATTCTTCGGAGGCCCTTAACTCTTGGCTCGTTTAGAGTTACGGGAGCCATAACTAGTCAAAACGAAGCTATCTATGAGTTCTACAGCAATGACAGCTTTCAAACGCACTGGTTAGTTTCATATCCAAAAAATCCTATCCGAACCTCAACCGGATCTTGGAAATTTTTTACCCTTCGTTTTTTCGTCACATGGATTTTTTCTGTAAAATGGGATCCCTGTGGCTAGTCAATGATTTACCATCGCTGGAAAGTGGTGCACATGGCACTGCTCCATTTCAATTCCACGCACCCATTTCTGAAAGTCTTACGGCACTGTTTCGTCATTTTGGACGGATGTTGGACCTTGCACCGTAGATGTTGCACCCTGTGGATATATATTCTTCGGAGGGCCATAACCCTTGGCTCATTTAAAGTGACGGGAGCCATAACCAGTCAAAACGAAGCTCTCGGTGAGTTCTACAGCTTTGATAGCTTTCAGCCGTCACTGGTAATTTTCATACCCAAAAAGTCATATCAGAACCTCAACTGGGTCTTGGAAGTTTTTTACCCTTCGTTTTTTCGTAACGTGGATTTTTTCTGTAAAGCGGGATCCCCGCGGCTGGTCTATGATTTGCCATCGCTGGAGAGTGGTGCACCATGGTACTGCTCCATTCCAAATCCATGCACCCATTTCTAAAAGTCGTACGACATAGTTTCGTCATTTTGGACGGATGTTGCACCTTGCACCGTAGATGTTGCACCCTGTGGATATCGATTCTACGGAGGGCCAAAACTCTTGGCTCGCTTAGAGTTACTGGAGACATAACCAGTCAAAATGATGCTCTCGGTGATTTCTACAGCTATGGCAGCTTTCAGCCGTCACTGGTTAGTTTCATACCAAAAAAATCCAATCTGAACCTCAATCAGGTCATGAAAGTTTTTTACCCTTCGTTTTTTCGTCACGTGGATTTTTTCTGTAAAACGGGATCCTCGTGGCTGGTCTATGATTTACCATCGTTGGAGAGTGGTGCACCATGGTACAACACCGCTTTAAATCCATGCACCTATTTCTAAAAGTCGTACGGCAATGTTTCTTCATTTTCGACGGATGTTGCACCTTGCACCGCAGATGTTGCACCCTATGGATATCGATTCTTCGGAGGGCTATAACTCTTGGCTCGTTTAGAGTTACGGGAGCCATAACCAGTCAAAATGAAGCCCTCGGGGAGTTCTATAGCTATGACAGCTTTTAGCCATCACTGGTTAGTTTCATACCCAAAAAATCATATCCGAACCTCAAACGGGTCTTGGAAGTTTTTTACCCTTCGTTTTTTCGTAACGTGGATTTTTTCTTTAAAACGGGATCCCCGTGGCTTGTCTATGATTTACCATCGCTGGAGAGTGGTGCACCATGGTACTGCTCCATTTCAAATTCATGCACCTATTTCCAAAAGTCGTACGGAACAGTTTCGTCATTTTGGACGGATGTTGCACCTTGCACCGTAGATGTAGCACCCTGTGGATATCTATTCTTCGGAGGGCCATAACTCTTGGCTCGTTTAGAGTTACGGGAGCCATAACCAGTCAAAAAGAAGTTCTCGGTGACTTCTATAGCTATGACAGCTTTCATCCATCACTGGTTAGTTTCATACTTAAAAAATCCAATCCGAACCTCAATCGGGTCATGGAAGTTTTTTACCCTTCGTTTTTTCGTAACGTGGATTTTTTCTGTAAAACGGGATCCCCGTGGCTGGTCTATGATTTTCCATCGATGGAGAGTGGTGCACCATGGTACTGCTCCATTTCAAATTCATGCAACCATTTCTAAAAGTCGGATGACACTGTTTCGTCATTTTGGACGGATGTTGCACCTTGCACCTTGCACCGTAGATGTTGCACCCGTTGGATATCGATTCTTCGGAGGGCCATAACTCTTGGCTCGTTTAGAGTTACGGGAGCCATAACTAGTCAAAACAAAGCTCTTGGTGATTTCTATAGTTATGATAGCTTTCAGCCGTCATTGGTTAGTTTCATACCCAAAAAATCATATCCAAACCTCAATCAGGTCTTGAAAGTTTTTTACCCGTCGTTTTTTCGTAACATGGATTTTTTCTGTAAAACGGGGATCCCCTTTGCTGGTCTATGATTTACCATCACAGGAGAGTGGTGCACCATGGTACTGCTCCATTTCAAATCCTTGCACCCATTTCTAAAAGTCGTACGGCACAGTTTCGTCATTTTGGAAGGAAGTTGCACCTTGCACCGTAGATGTTGCACCCTGTGGATAACGATTCTTCGGAGGACCATAACTCTTTGCTCGTTTAGAGTTACGGGATCCATATCCGGTCAAAATGAAGCCCTCGGGGAGTTCTATAGCTATGACAGCTTTCAGCCATCACTGGTTAGTTTCATACCCAAAAAATCATATCCGAACCTCAATCGGGTCTTGGAAGTTTTTTACCCTTCGTTTTTTCGTAACGTAGATTTTTTCTATAAAACGGGATCCCCGTGGCTGGTCTATGGTTTACCATCGATGGAGAGTGGTACACCATGGTATTGCTCCGTTTCAAATTCATGCACCCATTTCTAAAAGTAGTACGACACGGTTTCGTAATTTTGGATGGATGTTGCACCTTGCACCGTAGATGTTGCACATTGTTGATATCGATTCTTCGGAGGGCTATAACTCTTGGCTCGTAGAGTTACGGGGGCCATAACCAGTCCAAACGAAGCTCTTGGTGAGTTCTACAGCTATGACATCTTTCAGCTATCACTGGTTGGTTTCATACCCAAAAGATCCAATCCGAACCTCAATCGGGTCATGGAAGTATTTTACCCTTCGTTTTTTCGTCACGTGGATTTTTTCTGTAAAAAGGGATCCTCGTGGCTGGTCTATGTTTTACCATTGCTGGAGAGTGGTGCACCATGGTACTGCATCATTTCAAATCCATGCACCCATTTCTAAAAGTCGTACGGCACTGTTTCGTCATTTTCGATAAATGTTGCACCTTGCATCGTAGATGTTGCACCCTGTGGATATCGATTCTTCGGAGGCCCTTAACTCTTGGCTCGTTTAGAGTTACGGGAGCCATAACTAGTCAAAACGAAGCTATCTATGAGTTCTACAGCAATGACAGCTTTCAACCGCACTGGTTAGTTTCATATCCAAAAAATCCTATCCGAACCTCAACCGGATCTTGGAAATTTTTTACCCTTCGTTTTTTCGTCACATGGATTTTTTCTGTAAAATGGGATCCCTGTGGCTGGTCAATGATTTACCATCGCTGGAGAGTGGTGCACCATGGCACTGCTCCATTTCAATTCCACGCACCCATTTCTGAAAGTCTTACGGCACGGTTTCGTCATTTTGGAGGGATGTTGGACCTTGCACCGTAGATGTTGCACCCTGTGGATATATATTCTTCGGAGGGCCATAACCCTTGGCTCATTTAAAGTGACGGGAGCCATAACCAGTCAAAACGAAGCCCTTGGTGAGTTCTACAGCTTTGATAGCTTTCAGCCGTCACTGGTAATTTTAATACCCAAAAAGTCATATCAGAACCTCAATTGGGTCTTGGAAGTTTTTTACCCTTCGTTTTTTCGTAACGTGGATTTTTTCTGTAAAGCGGGATCCCCGCGGCTGGTCTATGATTTGCCATCGCTGGAGAGTGGGGCACCATGGTACTGCTCCATTTCAAATCTATGCACCCATTTCTAAAAGTCGTACGACACAGTTTCGTCATTTTGGACGGATGTTGCACCTTGCACCGTAGATGTTGCACCCTGTGGATATCGATTCTTCGGAGGGCCAAAACTCTTGGCTCGCTTAGAGTTACTGGAGACATAACCAGTCAAAATGATGCTCTCGGTGATTTCTACAGCTATGGCAGCTTTCAGCCGTCACTGGTTAGTTTCATACCAAAAAAATCCAATCTGAACCTCAATCAGGTCATGAAAGTTTTTTACCCTTCGTTTTTTCGTCACGTGGATTTTTTCTGTAAAACGGGATCCTCGTGGCTGGTCTATGATTTACCATCGTTGGAGAGTGGTGCACCATGGTACAACACCGCTTTAAATCCATGCACCTATTTCTAAAAGTCGTACGGCAATGTTTCTTCATTTTCGACGGATGTTGCACCTTGCACCGCAGATGTTGCACCCTATGGATATCGATTCTTCGGAGGGCTATAACTCTTGGCTCGTTTAGAGTTACGGGAGCCATAACCAGTCAAAATGAAGCCCTCGGGGAGTTCTATAGCTATGACAGCTTTTAGCCGTCACTGGTTAGTTTCATACCCAAAAAATCATATCCGAACCACAAACGGGTCTTGGAAGTTTTTTACCCTTCGTTTTTTCGTAACATGGATTTTTTCTTTAAAACGGGATCCCCGTGGCTTGTCTATGATTTACCATCGCTGGAGAGTGGTGCACCATGGTACTGCTCCGTTTCAAATTCATGCACCTATTTCCAAAAGTCGTACGGAACAGTTTCGTCATTTTGGACGGATGTTGCACCTTGCACCGTAGATGTAGCACCCTGTGGATATCGATTCTTCGGAGGGCCATAACTCTTGGCTCGTTTAGAGTTACGGGAGCCATAACCAGTCAAAAAGAAGTTCTCGGTGACTTCTATAGCTATGACAGCTTTCATCCATCACTGGTTAGTTTCATACTTAAAAAATCCAATCCGAACCTCAATCGGGTCATGGAAGTTTTTTACCCTTCGTTTTTTCGTCACGTGGATTTTTTCTGTCAAACGGGATCCCCTTGGCTAGTCTATGACTTACCATCGCTGGAGAGTAGTGCACCATGGTACTGCACCATTCCAAATCCACGCACCCATTTCTAAAAGTCGTACGGCACTGTTTCGTCATTTTGGACGGATGTTGCACCTTGCACCGTAGATGTTGCACCCAGTGGATATCGCTTCTTTGGAGGACCATAACTCTTGGCTCGTTTAGACCTATAGGAGCCATAACTAGTCAAAACGAAGCTCCCAGGGACTTCTACAGCTATGACATCTTTCAGCCGTCACTGGTTAGTTTCATACCAAAAAAATCATATCCGAACCTCAATCGGGTCTTGGAAGTTTTTTACACTTCATTTTTCCGTAAAGTGGATTTTTTCTGTAAAACGAGATCCCCGTGGCTGGTCTATGATTTACCATCGCTGGAGAGTGGTGCACCATGGTACTGCTCCGTTTCAAATCCATGCACTCATTGCTAAATGTCGTACGGCACTGTTTCGTCATTTTGGACGGATGTTGCACCTTGCGCTGTAGATGTTGCACCCTGTGGATATCGATTCTTCGTAGGGCCATAACTCTTAGCTCGTTTAGAGTTACGGGAGCCATAACTAGTCAAAATGAAGCCCTCGGTGAGTTCTACAGCTAAGCCATCTTTCTACCATCACTGGTTAGTTTCATACCCAAAAAATCATACCCGAATCTCAATCGGGTCTTGGAAGTTTTTTACCCTTCGTTTTTTCATAATGTGGATTTTTTCTGTAAAACGGGATCCCCATGGATGGTCTATGATTTACCGTCGCTGGAGAGTGGTGCACCATGGTACTGCTCCATTTCAAATCCATGCACCCATTTCTAAAAGTCGTACAACACAGTTTCGTCATTTTGGACGGATATTGCACCTTGCACCGTAGAAGTTTCACCCTGTGGACATCGATTCTTTGGAGGACCATAACTCTTGGCTCGTTTAGAGTTATTGGAGCCATAACCAGTCAAAACAAACTCTTTGTGAGTTCTTTTGGGTCTGATTCCACCACCAAACCAAAGAGAAGAAGGCCTAGCCGAACCAGTCCATTCCCAAGGCCTAGCCGAACCAAAGTCTCAACTCCACCTGCCACCGGATCGGGGTATCACCGAACCAACCCACAGGCACTACCGAACCAGAGTAGATACTACCACCACCGGTCCAACCCATCTCCAAAACCCATCTCTCCACTCACCACCGAACCAAGTCTCACCGAACCAAAACCCATCTCTCCACTCACCACCGGACCAAGTCCCACCGAACCAAATCCCAACTCACCTCACCACCGGACCAAGTCCATCGAACCAAAAGGAAGAGGGCGTTACCGAACCAACACTACCGGGCTAGATCACGTCAGCCCAGGCCCACCAGCAGCTATATACATCCAAGACCCCTACCCCCAGCCTCACTCTATAAATAGAGGGGTGGGGGTACAACAATGGCGAACAAGTTTGAGAGCTCAAGCACGGACAAAACTTTCAAACAACTTTCATACACTTGTAATCAAAGCTTTGTACTTGTAATCTGAGCAGTAAAGGAGAATAACATATAAAGTGGACGTAGGCACGTTCTGGCGGAACCACTATAAATCTGTATGTCTGTTACAGTTTAGTCCCTGCTTTTTACATATTTGCATAAATCAACCAAATCACTAAGAACAACATAAAATCGATTAAATCATACGACTTGGAGGTGTTTGCCCATTTTTTGTGCAAACATTTTTGGTGCTTTCACTGAGAACAGGAGCTCGAAGCTTCAGCTTCTCCCACTTAACCTTCTTCCTAACAACATCGCTCGTTGCTTAGAAAACATGCCTTCCAAGCAGAAGAAAGATGTTAACAAAGGAAAGAACATCGCAACTAGCAGTATTCCAGATCCAGTGGTCACAGATCAAGAGAATCGTACCGTTCCAACAGCAGTGCCAAATGAGGATCAGGCAAATCCGACAGCCCCTGCCACGGAACAGCCGGCAACAATTACTAGGGCAGATCTAGACAGGGTTGTGGTTTAAGTGACTGACCGCTTCACATCCCAACAAGAAGCCTTGGTGGACCAACTCATGTCACGCTTAAGGGATGTTGAAGAATCCAACCGCAACACTGAATCATGGATAAGTCCCAGTCTGGAGGATCTCGGGGGTGACAAAGATCTTTCTTCTTCGAAGAAGCTAACAACAGAAACAACAATGGTAGGAGCCGAGCCCGAACTCAGCCCGAACTCCGACCTGAGGAAACACTTGGAACCAAACCCAACGGGGGAGGTACCAAGCAAGGGTGGGCTGTAGTTGGGCCAGTCATGCTACCTAGCCATGGAAACACCAATGAACGGGGCTGAGCTAGAGTCCAGCTCGAAGTTAAACTCGAGGAAGTGCTTGAAACGGAACCCAGCAGGGGAAGATCAAGACAACGGCCAACTGTAGCTGACCCGAGCATGCTCCCAGAAGACCGAAGTCAACCACTGGAAAATATTAGGAGTGATAGACGATACCATATCTACAGGTCAACTGGACGGGATCAATCCCGCAGAGAAGAACCAAACTCATTTATATCTGCGTCAAATTCTGATGAAAGGATGGCGCGATTGTTCAGAGAGTGCGTCCAACGGGATCAAAGAGATCGTGGGATAGGCGCTAGGGTAACCAGCCCCTTCGCCCGCAATATCGAAATTGCCATCACCTCCCGAGAATGGAAAATGCCAACAATGGAACCTTACAGGGGAACCTCTGACCCCGTTGTACACTTGTAGAGATACACACAGCATATGCTCATGAGCGGAGCAACAGAAGGAGTATTGTGCAAATGCTTTCCACTGTTCTTGGCAGATCTAGCTACATCCTGGTTCTTCCATTTACCCCAAGGATCCATCAGCTCAAGGGAAATTTTGAAAGAAAAGTTCATCAGCCAGTTCCGCATTCATGTGGAATAACCCAAGAACGCTTATTCCTTATCCAATATCAAACAGAAGCCGGGAGAGACAGTGCAACAATATCTAACCCGATTCAATGCCGCAGCGGCTGCAGTCCAAGATGCTGATGAGAAACTTATCTTAATGGCCATCTGTAGTGGTGTGCATCCGGATACGAAGTTTGCTAGAAGATTAATGAAAGAAAAACCAGCTACCTTACCTGATTTCTTCCATGAAGCCGGGAAGTATATGAGACTTGAAGACGCTACCACTGAAAGGCAGACAGGGCAACAAACGAAGGCAACTCATGGCAACACACCCGCTGCAGCAAAGGACGTTCGAAGAAATGACTCTAGAGACAATGCTGGGGGCAAGAAGGGAGAAAAGCGTTTATATCGGCCACGACCGAGGTTTGACACTTACACTCCTTTGAATGAAACGATCGAAAACATCATTCTGGCAGCCCAAGACGAAGTTAAATACAGACGCCCCCCGCACAAGAAGGAATCGGATAACGCAATTAAGTCTGGAAAGTTCTGCTGCTTCCACGAATCTCATGGGCATGACACCAATGAATTCCATCATCTCCGGGACTTGATTGAAGAACACATCAGAAGGAAGAGACTGGAACACTATGTAAAAAGTCAGAACAGGACTCCAACTCCTACCAATGAGAACCCAAGGCTACCCTCCCAGAAGTAGGCGGAGGAAATCGCAACACCAGCGACTCCAGTCAAGAGAAGATAGTGGTCCATACCATATCGGGAGGACCACACATCGCCGACAGGAGCTGGCAGAGATGGAAAGATATGGAAAGTCACTTAGAAACAGTGAAGACTGCGTTAATTCGGTTATGGAAGAACGCCTCCCGAAACGGAAAGAGAATGATGACATCATATTCAGTAGGCATGACCTAGAGGAAAGGCAGTACCCTCACATGGATCCTATGGTCATCTCCGCCTGGTTCGGTCCAGCCGAAGTTTTCTGAATTCTGGTAGAAACTGGAAGCTCAGTAAATATACTATTCAAGCATGCTTTCGACAGAATGTAGCTGTCATTGAAGGATGTGTCTCCCTGCAACAAACCACTACACGGTTTCACAAGAGATGCGAAGATGCCCCTCGGGCAACTAGACCTCTTTGTCGAAATAGGAAGTCATCCCCGATCCAATGTGCGAAAACAAACATTTGTGCTAATAGAAAACCACTCAGCCTACAACGCCTTTTTGGAAAGACCAGCCTTGTCTGACTTCCAAATTGACCTAGCCCCATGGTGCCTGAAGATGAAATTTCCAACAGACAATGGAATTGAGGAAGTAGAGGGAGATCAAGATGCCGCTCGAGATTGCTATGTAACTGAACTACGCAATAACCACAGGAAGGATAAAGGGAAGAATGCAGAGGCTACCCTCTGCACGAAGAGTTTGGAAGCATATCAACTAAAGAAAGCCCCTCCTCTTCGATATACCAGTGATCCTTTCAATGAATTAGACCCCAGTGATAAAGAGGAGGAGGTCACCGCCGAGCCTGCAGAGGCTATGGAGTTTGTATCTATAGATAAACATGACTCAAGTAAACTACTGAAAATCGGATCTCATCTAAAAGAAGAATTGAAGGATCAACTCATTGATTTTCTCCGCCACAACTTGGATGTATTCGCATGGACGCACGCTGACATGAAGTGAATCTCCCCAGACATAGCATGCCACGTACTGAACATTGATCCTACCAAGGTGACAGTAAAGCAGAAAAAGAGAAGTATGGGGGCAGAATGGTCAGCAGCCCTCGATGAAGAAGTAAAGAACCTACTTGCCAATAACTTCATACGAGAAGCCATCTACCCGGAGTGGATCGACAACCCAGTACTAGTAAAGAAGGCTAATGGGAAGTGGCGAACATGCATTGACTTCTCTAATTTAAATGACGCTTGCCTAAAGGATTGCTTCCCACTCCCCTGAATCGATCAGCTTGTGGACAGCACAGCCGGGCACGAACTCTTATCTTTTATGGACGAATACTCAGGATATAACCAAATTCCTATGCACGCTCCCGATCAAGACCAAACTAGTTTCATCACTGACCGGGGATTGTACTGCTACGGAGTAATGCCTTTTGGACTTAAAACGAAGGGGCCACTTATCAGCGCCTTGTCAACAAGATGTTTGCGGAACTAATAGGACAAACTATGGAAGTTTACGTGGATGACAAGCTAGTAAAGTCGAGGAAAGACAACGATCACGTAAGCCACCTGGGCGAGATATTTCAAGTACTTCGCAAATATGGAATGAAGCTGAATCCTCTGAAGTGCTCCTTCGGAGTAACATCAGGAAAGATCTTAGGATTCATCGTCCATGCCAGGGAGATTGAAGCAAACCCCGAACAAGTCCGAGCCCTGAGAGATATCAGGATACCTTCCATCCGAAAAGAAATGCAAAGCCTAAATGGGAAAGTGGCTGCCCTAAGCAGATTCATCTCTAAAGCGACTGACAAGTGCATCCCTTTCTTCGAAGCTCTAAAGAAAGACAAAGGAAAGTTCGAATGGACTGACGAATGCTTAACAGCCTTCCTTAACCTAATCGAACACCTCCAGAGACCACTGGTACTCTTAACTCCGAACGAAGGCAAATAGCTATACCTATACCTTGTTGTGTCATCTCATGCTCTAAGCGCCGCTTTGGTAAGAGAAGACAACCGCTTGCAGCGGCCAGTATACTTTGTAAGCAAGAGGTTTACGGGGGCAGAAGCCAGATATCCTAAACCTGAGAAGCTAGCATACTGTTTACTAATCACATCACGGAAACTGCGACACTATTTCCAATCTCATTCCATCATAGTTCTAACCGATCAACCGCTAAGGCAGGTACTCCATCGTCCCGACACTTCTAGGCGACTACTGAAATGGTTCATTGAACTAAGTCAATATGATATCTCCTACCATCCTCGCACCGCCGTCAAGGGACAAGCCATGGCCGATTTCATTGCCAAATTCACTACCAACAAAGGTAAGGAGCAATCTGAAATAGCAGAAGACATCAAGTGGAATCTCTTTGTGGATGGAGCATCAAACGAACAAAGCTCGGAGGCAGGTATTGTAATAATCACTCCCAAGGGAAGGAAGTTGCATTATGCTTTAAGGTTGGAATTCACTGCCACCGACAACGATGCAGAATATGAAGCAGTAATAGCAGGATTAGAACTTGCCTTGGAGATCAGAGTCAGTCCTTTATGTCTTCATAGTGATTCTCAACTTATTATAAAACAAATACTAGGAGAGTTCCAGACTCGAGGAGAATGACTCACAGCATATCTAAAGAAGACCAAGCTGCTACTCGATCAATTGGATGACTATTTAATCAAACACATTCCTCGAGGAGAGAACCAAGAGGCCGATGAATTGGCAAAGCAAGCTAGCATGAAGGACGACACCATTTCCGGAACAGTAGCCATCTCAAAGCAGTTAACCCCGAGTTTCAAGCAAGTGAATCTGATCACTAAAATCGAAGAAGAGACTTGGATGACTCCCATCCGAAAATTCTTACAAGATAGCACGCTGCCCGACGGGCGTAACGAAGTCAAGAAAATCTTGAGGAAAGCTTCCCGCTACACAATACAAGAGGGCATCCTCTATCGACGCGGCTTCTCTAACCCCTTATTAAGGTGTGTCGCTGGAAGGGAAGCCAAGGAAATCTTATCCAACATCCATCAGGGAAGCTGCGGAGATCACACTGGAGGGCAGACTCTGGCAAAGAAGATACTCCGATATGGATATTTCTGGCCCACCTTAAATAAAGACGCCTTAGACTTCGTCAAAAAATGTGACAGATGTCAGAAATTTGCTAAAATTCCTCGACTATCAAAAAATGAGATTATTCAAATGACCAGCCCTTGGCCCTTTGCAGTATGGGGAATTGACTTGATTAGCGAACTGCCAATGGGTCGAGGCGGAGCCAAATATGCTATTGTGGCAGTTGACTATTTCTCCAAATGGGTGGAAGCGGAACCTCTAAATAAAGTTTCTTCACCAAATGGGATGCATTTATTGGGTTGGGCTCTTTTTTGAATTCTGCTAATGGCGGCATCCTCTTCTTCCCCATCCCCATTCCCTCCACCTCCTTCTTCTTCTCTTTCTTCCCTGATTCCACCCTCGAACCCTTCTCCCACCTCTCCGATCCCTCCTCACTCGACCATTTCCTCTTCTTTGAATCTTTCTTCCTCTCTTGTCCATCCACCACCTTCTTCTTCTCTTTCTTCCCTGATTCCACCCTTAAACCCTTCTCCTTCCTCTCCAATCCCTCCCTTTTCTTTGAATCTTTCTTCCTCTCTTGTCCCTCCTCCACCTTCTAGTTCTTCTTCTTTCATCCCTCCTTCGACTTTGTCAGATTTCGATACTTGTTTGAATTCCAATCACCAGTCATCGAATCTTGATAGGCATTTTCCTCCTTTGGCTGGTAGTGCTATTTCTGATTTGAAGCACAATCATCTTTCTAGGTTACCTGTTTCAGATTCAAAATGGTCTTCTTTGCTCAAGAAAAAACCTAGAAATGATGGATTTTTTGAACCTAAGCATTTTGATATTAAAAAAGATTGATTTCCGAATGCTCTTCCTGATGAAGTTAGAAATGAAGGAATTAAATAATGGGCTGATCATTTAGTAGGTTTCTTCTTGGATGGTCCTCTCTCTTACCTTACTGTTTCTAAGCATCTGAGAAGTATTTGGCGATTAGAAGGTGAAGTTGATATCAAATCTGATAATGATAATTTCTTCTTTAATTTTTCGAATAATCTTGACAGAATGAAAGTATTACAATCTGATCCTATTTTCATTGAAGGCAAGATGTTCATCATTACAAAATGGGATCCTTCTTTTGGTTACTTTCAAGAGAAAATTAAAAAGGTGCCAATCTGGGTTCATTTTTATAGAATTCCTTTAATTGCTTGGACTTTAATTGGTATCAATTGGCTAGCATGTCATGTGGGAAAACTGATTTGTCTTGATGAAAGCACGGAAAGATTGTCTAGATTTAAATATGCTAAAGCGTTGATTGAAGTATCCCTTGATCAAGAGCTCCCTGACTTTATTGCAATTGATGGATTAGGTGATTGCTGCCCTTATGTTAAAGCTGAATATGACTGGAAACCAAAAATTTGCAGCAAATGTAATGTTTTTGGTCATGAAACTAATTTCTGTTCTGGTAATAATAAGGTGAAAATTTGTGATATGCAAACTAGTGGTATTGGTGAGGAAGATGGGAAGTATGTTGATAAGGAACTTGTGAATCATGGAATTTTGAAAGATAAGGATCAAAAGCTTTATAATGTTGGATTTTCTAATAAGAATTCTCTTAAAGTATGGAGAAGAAAGGATTTAGTTCAGGGCTCTCTTATTGATAATATTTTGAATATGGGTGATGGTAACCAATTATCAGATAAAGCAGTGAAGAATGTGGATGAAAATGACAATATAGTAATAGAAACTGATGGTAGTCAAACATCAAATAAAGCAGTGAGGTTTTTGGATAACAATGACAATATACAAATGAAAACTGATGGTAGTCAAAAATCAGATATAGCTGTGAGGAATTCGCATCATAATGACATTATACAAATAGAAACTGATGGTAATAGGGATTTGGGCATTAAGGAATATTTTGTAACTGCTAACTCTTTTCAGATTTTATCTAATTTGGATGAAGGAGCTATAAATAATCAGATTTTATTTGAAAAGAGAACCTATTCCTCTCAATCTGGAAACAAGGAAATAAATAGTTGCTCTAATGGAAAAATTGATAAAGACTCAACTGAAGATTTACATTCTGTAGCATTGGATCATTCCGAGGGCATTGTTGCTAATACTACTCCTTTTAAAGATTTCAACAATGATCATATAATCCATGAAGTCTCCTCTACACATTCTTCCCCTGACATTAACTTTTCTCGTCCTAATAATTTGACTTTACCTCCATCATGTTGTTCAAAGATCTCTACTATGAAACATTCTGAAGTTTTTGGTTCTTGTTCTATTCCTATTAAGGATGTCAACAATTAACATATTATCAATGATGTCTCCTCTGCACATACCTCCCCTTATATCAATATTTCTCCTCCCAGTAATTTGATTTTACCTCCACCATGTTGTTCAAAGGACTCTACTCAAGAACATTTCACATCTTATAAGAAAGGCAAAAATGGAAAAAAGAAAGCCTCATTCCATGATACAACAGAGGATTTTAACAATGGTAAAAACTATAAAATTGATGAAATTCAGCCTAGAGAAAATAATGAATCAGTAACACTTCAAGTCCCTTCCTCTCAGAAAAGTGGATTAAGGCATACTAGGAAGCATCCTTCTAATTTAATTTCACCCAAGCCTTAATGATGTTGAGCAATAATATAGCATATTGGAATATAAGAGGAGGTCATCTAGCATCTAAACAAGCTGAAATAAAGCATTTAATTCATGATCAGAAACTGCAATTCATTGCAATCAGTGAAACAAAGTTAGATAAATTGCAATCTGATCTAGCCTGTAAGAATATTGCCCCTGATTGGGATAATAAGGATAATCTACAAAGTGCCCCATATGGCAGATTATTGGTTTTATGGAATTAAAAAGTTTTGAAATTGACAAAGTTGAAAGAGGATGATCAACTTATTCATTTCACAGCTTCTTTATTTTCTTCAACTAGTCCTTTTCTTTTCACGTTTGTCTATGCTCAAAACAATCTTGATAAAAGATTATCTTTTCTCTCTAACCTCACTTCTCTTTCTCATTCAAACTTACCTTGGATTGTTCTTGGTGATTTTAATTGTATGTATTTATCTGATCAAAAAAAGGGCGGAATCCCTCTATCCTTAAAAGATATTTCCCCTTTAAAAGAAACTTTGATAAAATCTTCTCTTACTCATATTCCATCTTCTGGAGAAGAGTTTACTTGGAATAATAAAAATAAACTTGGTCTGAGTTTAAAGCCTCGTTTCCAAAGATATGCTTCGATGGCTTATAATTTCTTCCAGCGATTCATCAGATTCTAGGATATGTCAAGCAAAGTGATATTGCTCGCACTAATGATGTCTATGTTCAGCATGATGCATTTGTGCACTTAGCCGAAAAAGATTCAGTAGTCTCCATTAAGCTTTAGCATGAAATTGATCGACTAAAGATCGAAGCTATCCATGACAAAGACATTATTAAAGCTCAGGATGAAGAGCTCTCTGCATACAAATCTCTACTTGAAGCCGCCCAACAGAGTGCTAAAGATACTATGGAGGCCATTAACCATCTGGGGTAAACTCACAAAAAAGAAATCGATGAGGCGGTCCAACGCTGAGGGGCCCTGGCTTTAGAGAAGGATTCGATGTAGAAGGAAAGGGATAGACTTGCCCTCCGAATCAAAGAGCTGGAGGATCAACTCCGCAAAGAAAGAGAGGTGAAGACCGCTGCCTAAGAAGAGCCACATCGATATTGCGACGAGATCGTTGCTACACGACTTCTGAAGGCGAAGCTCGACGATGAGCTTTCTAAAGTTGGGATGCTAAAGGATGAAGCTCATGAAGAGGGCAAGAAAATAGCATCTGCTGAGATTGACTCTCGCCTTGGGGTAGCTAAAGAGGCTGGTAGGGAGGAGGTCAAATGCATGTTCGACCCACTGATTGCAGAATTCAACGCCCGTGTCCTCATGCATCGGGACTTAACTTTTCTGGGTGAGGGCTACCTCGAATCCCTAGATGAGGCGTGGGAGACTTTAATAAAAATCAGGAAGGTTGAACTTTTCACCGAGGAGGTCGATGAAGATGCTTTAATAAAAGAATTTCTTAGAGGGAACAAGCCTTCAGACCTGTCTGCGGCGAAGGCTCTTTATTGCAAAGGTTTCACCTCATCGAAAGGGAAAGAAGTTATTGCCGGTCCATCCGACATCGAGTCTCCAGCTCATGCTCCTATTCAGTTAGCTGATCGGCCGGTACTTGATCCATTTGAGCAACATATTGGTTATGACCCGGAGGACCCTGGCCTCGGCATTCACGTTCTATCTCCCATTCCAGAGGGTGAGACACCTCGGACAGTTGAGAGTCAGCCAGAAGCCGGTATGTAACCCTTCATTTTAAAAATACAAGAGTCGTCGTTTTTAACGAGAGGTCATTGTATTCTAAGGTTTGTTTTCCATGATTTTGCGCAGGCCATTACGATTCTGGGCCCACTCCAAGGAGCAATGACACCAAGGAGGTGAAGGGGAAAGGCTACTCACGCAAGAGAGACTCCCGGTCCATATGCTTAGGTGATCGGGGAGCTTGATGAGGATAAGTCCGAGACTTCATCTCCCATCGAAGGAAGTTATGAAACCGAGATCACAAGCGCCTCTGAACATACTTCTAAAATGGGCATGATGGAGCAGCTCGAAGAGGAAAAGAAAAGGATGGCCGAAACCAAAGTCGATCCTCAAACCATGGACCTAGATGATCCTCTGAACACGTCGTGGAAGATCATCCTCCCTGGTGGGTCCAGGCCACTTGAGGTCCCCCGTACTTCCTCGATTGTTACCTCCCCATCAAAGAAAATTTCCAAGGGAAAACGCACGGGAGAGGAGTCTTCTGAGAAGGCGAAGGAGGGAAAGAAGTCGAAGAAATCAAAGAAATAATTGTTACTCTCTTTCAACGAGAGTTAGTTTAGATTATGTAATTATTTTTATTTATTTTCGTAGTCCATATAAATAGACTTTTGACCTCGAGTTTTGGAGGAGTTGTAGTAGAAACTTATTTTTTTTAATAAATAAAGCTTAGTTCTTTTGTCTTTCAAAAGACTTTTATCGTTCAGCTTTCTGTATGATTGTGGTCGAAACCTAAGCTATTGTGAGTTACATAAACTTCTTAATTCATCTTTATATAAGTCAGAAGCTCTTTGGAATTGTACATCCTTTGTTCCATGCTTCAGGTGCTTAGAATTATTTTCAGTCCGTATGTCAGGGACTTGATGACTTCAAGTCATTTATGTCCTAGTACGCACTCCGAGGACTTAGAGAATTTAAACCGTCTATACTCCAATCCACACTCTGGGGATTCAGACGGCTCCAGTCCGCACTCTGGGAACTTAGATATTTTTAAGTCATTTATAATCTGGTCCGCACTCAGGGGACTCAGAGTACTCCAGTCTGCACTCAGGGGACTCGGAGGTTTTAAGTCGTTTATACTCTGGTCCGCACTCAGGGGGCTCAGAATACTCTAGTCCACACTCAGGGACTCGGAGATTTCAAGTCATTTATACTCCGGTCCGCACTCAGGGAACTTGTTGATTTTGAGTCATTTATACTTCAATTCGCCCCCAGGGGACTTAGAGTACTCCAGTCCGCACTCAGGGGACATGGTGATTTCAAGTCGTTTATACTCTGGTCCACACTAAGGGGACTCAAAGTACTCTAGTCTGCACTCAGGGGACTTAGAGATTTTGAGTCGTTTATACTCTGGTCCGCACTCAAGGGACTCAGAGTACTCCAGTCCGCACTTAGGGGACTTGGAGATTTCATGTTGTTTATACTCTGGTCCGCACTTAGGGGACTCAGAGTACTCCAGTCCGCACTCAGTGGACTTGGAGATTTCAAGTCATTTATACTCTGGTCCGCACTCAGGGGACTCAGAGTACTGCAGTCCGCACTCAAGGGACTCAGAGATTTTGAGGCGTTCGTGTGCGTTCGTATGTTAGACAAATAATGCAGCTTCAGTGGGTTGACATAGAGTTATCATACACAGAAACATTAATAATCAAAGAAAAAATGGCTTTAAGCCTTTATTATTGAAATAAGCTAAATTGTCTTATTACATGCCGAAAACGAAGAATAAAAACATGTTGGAAATAAGTGCAACTAACATATGAAAGAAATGGACTAAGTATAATAATGCCTCAAATGCTCGCTATTCCATGCTCGGGGGAGTGTCGCACCATCAACGGTCGCAAGCTTGAAAGTGTTATCCCGCTTTTTGGGCAAAAGCCGTGATACCAAAAGATTGGTCGAAAACAAAAGACAGTTCGCCTCAGAGCCTGGTCGCACTTCATTTCGCTATGGATATCAGTGAATTTTGTCCGAGTCCGGAACGGGCCGCAATTGATAAGGCATGACAAGAAAGACCATAGAAGCCAGCATTTCAAATTTCAAGTCAATCCGAGTTCGTATGCTCAAGATATGATGGATTCAATTTGAGAGAAGTAGTCATTGTCTGGTTCGAAACCATCATCTTCGAACCCATCCAATACCCTGCCTCGAAACCATCTATTTCGAACCCACCTGGTTCGAAACCGTCCCAAAGCCTTCCTTCGAACCCACCTAGTTCGAACCTATCCACGCCCTTGCCTTCGAAACCATGAAGTTCGAACCCAAGTCACGTTCGAACCCATCAGCTAGTGCCTGCCTTGACTCCATTCAACACAAACTTCGAATCCATCACCTTCGACTCCATCATCACCTTCGACTCCATCAGAACCTTCGACTCCATCAGAACCTTCGACTCCATCACTCACCTTCGAATCCATCCATCACCTTCGACTCCATCAAACTTCGTATCCATCACTACTACGAATCCATCCATCAAACTTCGTATCCATCACCACCTTCGAATCGATCACAAGCTTCGCGTCCATCGCAGCTTCGAGTCCATCGCCACTTTCGAATCCATACACGTTCGAAGACAACCTCGAATCGATACCAAAAGCCATCGATTCGAAGCACCCCCTCACGCAACAGGTTCGATTCGAACCTATGGTTTCGAAACCATATGGATTCGAACCATATGGATTCGAACCTATGGGTTCGAACCATATGGATTCGAAACATATGGGTTCGAACGACTCATAGCATCGGTTCGAAACAACCAGCGTACCAAAAAGCCCAATTTCGAACCGATCATTTCTCTCAATCTGCTGATCCAAATCCAATGAAATTTTCACAGAAGTTTGTCAACATGATAAAGAACGTCCATGCCAAGTTTCATCGCAATTGGACAATTTTTGATCGATTCGAAGGTCACTTCGAATCGATGCCAAACTGGGCACGCACTCCGAGAACACGGGCCTGTGGGCCCCCCGTCACGTGCCAAGCAGCCTCCCCAGGTTTTGGGCGGGATTCCAGCCTTCCACGCCTATAAATAGAGCCCCTGGTCATTCAGAAAGGGGGGGATGGAGGAAAGAGAGATAGCAAGCCCAGACTCTGCTGAAGTCAATTCTTTTAGCTATTTTTCAGATTGTAATCCATTGTAACCAATCTAATCAAGATAAGCAATAAAGGGAAAACCTTCAAAGTGGACGTAGGCACGAACGCCGAACCACTATAAATTTGTGTGTCTTTTACAGTTTAGTACCTGCTTTTTAGATATTTGCGAATACCATCCAAATTACAGAGAACAACGTAAAATCAACAGATCACACGACTTATGGGTGTTTGCCCATATTTTGTGCAAACATTTTGATGCTTTCTCTGAGAAGCTAATTCAGGAAGAAGTTGAATTTGAGAATCCAGGAGTTCAGATCTAGGAATTATGGCAAGACAATCGAGTAGAAGGTCAAGGCCTGAGAGAAGTGAACCACAAGGAAGTCAAGAAGCTTCCTCAGGAGGGAATCAAGCATCAATTTACATCACTAGGGATGAAATGGAGACAATGATGAAGAGACAGGAGGAGTTGATTCAGAGCTTATTCCAACAAATTGGACAACTTGGAACACAGAATAGAGAAACTAATGGAGTTCAGAACGGAGCTGGACCGTCCGACATAGCACCTGGATTGGGAGGCACACACTTGGAGCACGAAGATCCAGTCCCGGAGGGAGAGAGAGGAGTACCCGCGCAACCTGGAGGCAACAGAGGAATGAACACTCAGTCAAGGGGGCAGATTCCCGAATTCCCTCGTGAACTCGGGGGGCAGGTTGAAAGTAATGAACAAAGATTGCATCTCGGTGACGACGACAGATTGGCGGAGATGGTTAGAAGAGCTATGAGAGGCGGTTTGGTAAACAAGGATTTGGAGGATGTTAATAGGAGTCCTTTCACTTCAGCGATAAGACAAGCTAGAAACCCACCAGATTTCAAGTTACCATCGTTGGATACGTATGATGGGAGAACGGACCCAACGGTTCATCTAACAAAGTATATGAGGCATATGGAAGTGCTGGGGGCATCAGAGGAGGTTATGGCCCGGTGCTTTCCATTATACTTGACGGATATTGCAGCATTGTGGTTTAGGCAATTAGAGAATGGATCCATCGGAACGTGGAATGGTTTAATTGAGAAATTTATGAGGCAATTCAGGGTTCACATTACGAGACCCAAGAATGTGATGACTTTAGCAACCCTAAAACAAAACGCCGGAGAGACCTTGAGGAGTTATCTAGCACGATTCAATGCAGCAGCAGCGTCAGTGGACCGAGCGGATCCGTCCATGGTGGTAATGGCAGCTGTGTCCGGAGTAGCTGACGGCACAGAATTCAAGAATTCATTAACTAAAGATCCACCCGTAGATCTAGAGGAATTCTACAACGAGGCAGAAAAGTTTTTACGTTTAGAGGATGCAAATGCAGAAAGAGAAGAAGGAGAGGGAATAGAAGTTTATATGCTTAAAGACAGAAAGCCTACCGAAAAGGACTCAGACAAGGATAAAGGAAAACGAAGGGCTGAGGATTATGATGACAGGTCAAAACGGCAGCGGAGAGAGCCGCGATTCACGACCTACACCGAGCTGACCGAGAGTTTGGAACGTATTTATCAGGACACCAAGGAGCAGATTCCGTATCGCAGACCAATGCAAAGGGATCCAACCTCGAGCGAGAGAAAATCAGATAAGTTTTGTATATTTCATGAATTAAACGGTCATAACACTAATGATTGTAGGCATCTGAAGGACGAGGTGGAAGGACACATCAGGAACGGTATGCTCCTTCAGTATGTGAAAAGGAGAGCTTCAGCAGTGGAGCCTGAGCGGCCACCATCTACATCAACCAGGGGCAACCCTGATTCAGGACGTCGTTTGGTTATCAATTAGTTAAAATATCGATGAACAAGTCGCAGGCTTCCACTAACTCAACTGAATCATTTACACATGTACGAGATCGCGAACGTTCTCCAGGCATGCTCTGAATGATCATTGACTGTTTCGTAGTGGGAACTTACACTTCGACATCTTTGCTTTGTTTTTATTTCATGTTGATTTGGACATTTGAACTTGGTTTGTTTGAACATTTCTGTTTTTAAAACTCATCTGTTGAATAGATATTTGATTCTGATAACTCTGAAATGGCTAGGCTACTTGCATATGTACGGGGTCGCGAACGGTCCCTAGGCATGCTCTTAGATAATGATATACCTATACAAATGATCCGGGGACCCACGCGAACGTGAACCTGGTATCAACAGTATCAAGCCTCCCCCGGGCACACTAATTCGCCTTCAACAGGCACACAAACAATCCAGGAAATCACTCGAACGTGATCCTAGTATCCATAACATCAAGCCCTCCCGGGCACGCAAACTCGCCTCGAACGGCACCCGACTTCGAACAGTCACAAACTCGCCTCGAACGGCACACGATCGCGAACGGTCACAACTCACTTCACCTCAAATGGCTCGATCGCGAACGGTCGTCATTTGGGGTCCGCCTCGAACGGCACAACTGACTTTACCTCAAATGGCTCGATCGCGAACGGTCGTCATTTGGGGTCTGCCTCGAACGGCACAACTGACTTTACCTCAAATGGCTCGATCGCGAACGGTCGTCATTTGAGGTCCGCCTCGAACGGCACAACTCACTTTACCTCAAATGACTCGATCGCGAACGGTCGTCATTTGAGGTCTGCCACCTGATCGCTGACTGCTACACCTTACCTCAAATGGCTCGATCGCGAACGGTCGTCATTTGGGGACCACCACTTGACCGCGCACTGTCGCACTTTACCTCGAATGACTCGATCACGAACGATCGTCATTTGAAGTTAAGCGCTTGACCTTGAACGGTCCCCATTTGACCGCGCACTGTCGCACTTTACCTCGAATGACTCGATCCCGAACGGTCGTCATTTGAAGTTGAGCGCTTGACCTTGAACGGTCGCATTTCACCACAGATTATTCGATCCCGAACGATCGACACATGGATTTAAGCATCTGACCGGGCACTGTCGCACCTTACCTCGAATGACTCGATCGCGAACGGTCGTCATTTGAAATTAGGCGCTTGACCTTGAACGGTCGTGTTTCACCACAGATGACTCGATCCCGAACGATCGACGCATGGATTTACGCGCTTGACCGCGCAGGGTCGCACTTTCCCTCAAATGACTCGATCACGAACGATCGTCATCTGAAGTTAGGCGCTTGACCATGAACGGCCGCGCTCCATCCCGAATAACTCGATCACAAACGATCGTCATTTGAGGACATATAAAACTATCAATTTCTTTACAGGTTGATGACAGGATATGAACATCCAGCTCAAGGCATTGCAAAACACACCTTCCTACCGCAAGGCATGTTTTGGGGGGCAAGATGTTATCCCGCTTTTTGGGCAAAAGCCGTGATACCAAAAGATTGGTCGAAAACAAAAGACAGTTCGCCTCAGAGCCTGGTCGCACTTCATTTCGCTATGGATATCAGTGAATTTTGTCCGAGTCCGGAACGGGCCGCAATTGATAAGGCATGACAAGAAAGACCATAGAAGCCAGCATTTCAAATTTCAAGTCAATCCGAGTTCGTATGCTCAAGATATGATGGATTCAATTTGAGAGAAGTAGTCATTGTCTGGTTCGAAACCATCATCTTCGAACCCATCCAATACCCTGCCTCGAAACCATCTATTTCGAACCCACCTGGTTCGAAACCGTCCCAAAGCCTTCCTTCGAACCCACCTAGTTCGAACCCATCCACGCCCTTGCCTTCGAAACCATGAAGTTCGAACCCAAGTCACGTTCGAACCCATCAGCTAGTGCCTGCCTTGACTCCATTCAACACAAACTTCGAATCCATCACCTTCGACTCCATCATCACCTTCGACTCCATCAGAACCTTCGACTCCATCAGAACCTTCGACTCCATCACTCACCTTCGAATCCATCCATCACCTTCGACTCCATCAAACTTCGTATCCATCACTACTACGAATCCATCCATCAAACTTCGTATCCATCACCACCTTCGAATCGATCACAAGCTTCGCGTCCATCGCAGCTTCGAGTCCATCGCCACTTTCGAATCCATACACGTTCGAAGACAACCTCGAATCGATACCAAAAGCCATCGATTCGAAGCACCCCCTCACGCAACAGGTTCGATTCGAACCTATGGTTTCGAAACCATATGGATTCGAACCATATGGATTCGAACCTATGGGTTCGAACCATATGGATTCGAAACATATGGGTTCGAACGACTCATAGCATCGGTTCGAAACAACCAGCGTACCGAAAAGCCCAATTTCGAACCGATCATTTCTCTCAATCTGCTGATCCAAATCCAATGAAATTTTCACAGAAGTTTGTCAACATGATGAAGAACGTCCACGCCAAGTTTCATCGCAATTGGACAATTTTTGATCGATTCGAAGGTCACTTCGAATCGATGCCAAACTGGGCACGCACTCCGAGAACACGGGCCTGTGGGCCCCCCGTCACGTGCCAAGCAGCCTCCCCAGGTTTTGGGCGGGATTCCAGCCTTCCACGCCTATAAATAGAGCCCCTGGTCATTCAGAAAGGGGGGGATGGAGGAAAGAGAGATAGCAAGCCCAGACTCTGCTGAAGTCAATTCTTTTAGCTATTTTTCAGATTGTAATCCATTGTAACCAATCTAATCAAGATAAGCAATAAAGGGAAAACCTTCAAAGTGGACGTAGGCACGAACGCCGAACCACTATAAATTTGTGTGTCTTTTACAGTTTAGTACCTGCTTTTTAGATATTTGCGAATACCATCCAAATTACAGAGAACAACGTAAAATCAACAGATCACACGACTTAAGGGTGTTTGCCCATATTTTGTGCAAACAGAAAGTTCCCTCTCCAAGCTTCCGTTCAATGACGTGTGGACCTTCCCATGCGGGATTCATATGCGATGGGAACGAGAAAACTCATTTCAAAACGAGGTCACCTACATCGAAGATTCTCGGTCGGACCTTTTCATTGTAATATCGAGTGACTCTGTGTCTGTATGCAGCCACTCTTAAATCAGCTTCTTCACGTTTTTCATTAATGAAGTCAAGTGATTTCAGCAAAAGATCCCAATTTGAATCAGGGTCATAGTAAGTAACCCGATGTGATGGAACTTCAAGTTCTACGGGTATAACAGCTTCCATGCCATATGCTAATGCGAATGGAGTGTGGCCAGTCGCGGACTTGTGGGTGGTTCTATAAGCCCAGAGCGCTGCCGGAATTTCATCTACCCACTTGCCTCTAGCCTTTTTCAAATGCTTTTTTAATATGGACTTGATTGTTTTGTTCATGGCTTCAACTTGTCCATTAGCTTTTGGATGAGCAACTGCTGCAAACTTTTTCTCGATACCAAATTTTTAGCAAAACTCTTTCAACTCCTTGCCTTCGAACCGAGTTCCATTATCTATAACGATAGTTCATGGAAGGCCAAAATGACATATAATATCTCGTACAACAAAATTAATGACCTTTCTGGTGGCGATAGTGGCCAAAGGCTCTGCTTCTGCCCACTTGGTAAAGTAATCAACCGCAACTATTGCATATTTCGCACCGCCTTTAGATATGGGTAAAGAACCGTATGTCGATCTCCCACATTGCAAACGGCCAGCGGCTAACCATTTGTGTGAGTTCCGTCGATGGAGCTCTCGGGATTTCTGCATATTTCTGACATTTGTCACATCTTCTTACATAGTCTGCGACATCGCGATTCACAGTCGGCCAATAGTATCCATAGCGAAGGATTTTCTTTGCTAACGTCAGCCCCCCAGTATGGTCACCACACTCTCCTTCATGGAATCCCTTCAGGACTCGTTTTATCTCACCGTGGGCTATGCACCAGAGTAAGGGGGTCGAGAATCCCCTCCGAAACATTATCCCGTCTTGCATTATATATCGCGAAGCCTTACGAATGACTTGTCATCTTTCGCTCCTTCTTTCAGGTACGAACCCGTGTAGCAAGTATTGCTTGAATGGGGTCATCCATGCTTCCTTCTCGATTTCTATTTTTAACACGAAATCTACCTCCATCATATTTATACTCGGAGCATGTAAGGTTTTAACGGGAACCAATCCCATTTGCTGTGAATCGCCAGTGCTTCCAAATTTTGCCAATGAATAGGTTGCCCTGTTTGTTTACACGGGACATGCGAGATACCATAATATTCTAGGTTTGCTAGCAGCTCCTGAACCCGTGCAAGGCATGGGGCAAGTCTATGTCCCTTCGCTTGATAGTCTCCCCACACTTGTTACACCACCAGTTGTGAGTCACAAAAGATTTCAACTGATCTTACCTCTAATTCTCTAATAAGTCTGAAGCCAGCAATCAATGCTTCATACCCGGCTTCCTTATTTCTTGCTGTGAATTCGAGCTTCGAAGCGTAACAAATTGGTTGTTTTTCAGGAGTCACAAGAAATATGCTAGCCCCTGAACAACGGTCATTCGATGCCCTGTCAATGTGCATCTTCCATCGAACGGGAGGTATGACACTATGACCATTTGACTCATCGAACACAGTGAATTCAGCAATGAAGTCTGCTAGCGCTTGCCCTTGTATGGCCCTTCGTGGCAGGTAGGTAATATCAAACTGACTCAACTCGATATTCCATTTTAACATCCTTCAAGAGGTTTCTGGTCGTTGGAGCATGTTTGCACAAAAATTGGGCAAACACCCTTCGGAAGTTTTTGAAGAGATAGTAAATGAAGAACTTGAATTGGAAATAAGGACTATCTAACAAAAACTCCAAGTCACAGAAAAATAAATTGCACAGAAGACAAGGATTTAGAGTGGTTCGGCTATGCGCCTACGTCCACTATGAAGTTTTATCACTTTATTCCTTAATACTTGAAGATTACAAGTGTTTTTAAACAAATTACAGCAGGAAATGGATTAAAATTCGAAATTAACAGCAAAGGAGGTAGTATGAAGTGATTCTGGCAGCGTTTAGGCTTATTCTTCTTCTTCAAATTCTCTGACCCCTTTTCTAAATGACCAGGAGCTCTATTTATAGGTGTGGAAGGCCTAAATCCCGCCTAAAACTTAGGGAAGCTGCCTGGCACGTGAGGGGGGCCCATAAGCCCGTGTTCTCGAAGTCCGTGCCCAGTTTGGGATCGATTCGAAGTGAACTTCGAATCGATCAAAAACGCCTCCAATCGAGGCGAAATTTGGTGTGGAAATTCTTCAACATGTATGTAAGCTTCTGTGAAAATTTCACGGCATTTGGATCATGGGATGGAGAGATATGATCGATTCAAGATTGCGTCTTCGTATGCCCTGTTTGCTTCGACTCCACTCATTGATCCATTCGAATCCATATGGTTCGAATCCATATGGTTCGAATCCATAGGTTCGAACCCATACGGTTCGAATCCATGGGTTCGAATCCATATGGTTTGACTCCATATGTTTCGAACCCCTGTTTACGTATGCGGAGGCAGTGACGTGGTGTACTGTGTGGATGGATTCGAAGCCGATGGATGCGAGGCCAATGGAGTCGAAGTTGATGGATACGAAGCATGCACCGGCTGATGGACTCGAGGCTGGGTGAAGTCGTCGATTCGAAGCGTATTTACTTCTGATGGATTCGAAGGGAGGCGTGCCCCTGATGGGTTCGAAGTAGGGCGTTTATGATGGATTCGAAGCAAGGCTTCAGCGATGGATTCGAAGCATCGCCCCTATGATGGGTTCGAACATGATGGGTTCGAAACCGATGGTTTCGAACCTGATGGGTTCGAACCGAGCAATGTGCATTCCCTTAACTTGAATCCATCATAACTTGAGCATACGACCTCAGATTGACTTGAAATTTGAATTACTGGCTTCTGTGGTTTTTCCTGTCATGCCCTATCAAATGTGGCCCGATCCGGACTCGGACAGAATTCATCGATATCCATAGTGAAGTGAAGTACGACCAATCCCTGAGGCGAACTGTCTTTTGTCTTTGACTAATCTTTTGGTATCACGGCTTTTGCCCAAAAAGAGGGATAACATTTTGCCCCCAAAGTACGTCTTGTGGGAAAATGACGTGCTTTGAATAGTCGCCATTTTATTCTGAAAATCATTGCTCTCTTTCCGTTGAGACTCATATGTCGTATTGCCGTAACCTTGCCTTGATATGGTCGATTGTTGTGTGATTGCGCTTGATCATTGGCTGTCGTTGTTGCAACAGCGTGAATATTTGATCCCTGTAAATGTTCAAAAGCGAATGTTAGTTCAATATGTGTGCACATATATTAGTTCCGCCCTTATTAATGTCGTGCGTCCACGAGCCATGTCGGTTTTTATTTGCTGCCGAATTCGGTACCGATTTTCTCCTGAATCGACTTTAGATTCAAGTCAAAGTGATGTTTTTATCAGTGGTTTTTGATGGATTCGAAGCTTAGATGTATTCGAAGCAGCGATGGATTCGAAATTTCTGGTGGACTCGAAGCTTCTGACGGATTCAAAGCTTAGATGGATGCGAAGCTTCTGATGGATTCGGAGCTTAGATGGATTCGAAGCTTTTGATGGATTCGAAGCTTAGATGGATTCGAAGCAGTGATGGATTCGAAGCGGTGATGGATTCGAAGCAGTCATGGATTCGAAAGTGGTCGTTCGAATCGATGGGAGTCGAAGTGACACTAATCCCTTTTGGAATCCATATAAATACACGAGGCTGACTCCATTTTCACTTTTTACCTTTTACCATTACTTTAGCTGCTTCTTCGAATCGATTTCCCAGAGCCAAATCAAACGAGGGATTTCACGAATCGATCAAATTCCTTCAAGCTTCCATTTGTTATCAAACCAAATCAGGTAACCAAGGGGTCGATTCGAGTTGAGAATGATAGAAATTGAATTCTTTGGCATTGGTTCAATCCCTTCTTCTAGAAATTTTGGAGAGTGGTGAGATTTGAACGACGTAGGTCGACTCAATGGAACTGAGGAATGCAAACATTCGAGCCGTATCGATCAGAGTGCTGTCTTTCACTGTCTTTGCATCGATCTAGGGGTGAGCGATTCGGGTCGGTTTTGAGTGTGTAGCTTCGAATCGATGATTGCAGGAGAACAAGAAAAAAGACTTGCAGTGATCGATTCGAAACGACGATATTCTGATCGATTCGAAGGCGCTCACTACTGATCGATTCGAAGTAATGATACGTGCATCGATTCGAAGGGGTTCAACTCCGATCGATTCGAAGCCAAGTGGAACTCCATGGATTGGAACCGCTCTTGATGGATTCGAAGGAGTTCGACCTCGATCGTTTCGAAGTCAGGTGGGGTTCCATGGGTTCGAACTGCTCCTCCGTTCCCAGGTTTCATCGAGTCGAGCTACGTGGCATTGGGGCGCGCTGATTCGAAGTTTATCGATTCGACTCGTGTCGAAACGAGTTGATCGATTCGAACGTTCTTGCTTCTGGAACTTCCACTCCTTCGATTTGTTCCAATATCTGAACTACAACCAACTTTAAATTGAACTCTAACGAACTCACTAAATTTTTAGCATATTTGATTCCAAAGAGCTTCGTCCTTTGCATGATCAAAGTTGACCGGACCTGTCTTTTGGAGCTCGTCGATGGCACCATGACTTAAACACATATAACGAATTCATACTTGAATTGGTCAGTAGTATCCGAGTGACGTGAAAGTGACGGTCAGCGATGACGGCCGTTTTCGTTCTCTGATTCCAAAGTCTTGTCGTTCGGACACCGTGTTCCAATCTTGTAAAATTTGCTTTAGTTATGCATTTGCACTGCACGGCATATTCATATACTTCACACCGGGGAATATACGGCCTTTCTTCGTTTTTAACGCTGCTTTCTCGTGAGTTAGTTAATTATGGAATCTTCGGGTTCTGAACAACAAGAGTTACAAAGCTTGCCTCCTCCAATGCTAGAAATTCCAGAGATCCTTCCTGAAGTAATAGATCCTGCTCCGGACGAATTGCCAGAGGCCTTACTTATCGAGGATCCCATAGACTCCGTCCGATCTAATATTTCTGGAGCATTATTGGGCCGGATATGTTCGAAACATAACTTATCCCCGGATGATGTTTTGCTACCGGGAGTTGATGATAGGCCTCACAATCCACCCGAGGGCTATACTGCTTTTTATCGCCATGCTTGTGCGGCTGGAACTCTCCCTCCGTTTAACCAATATATCAAGGAGATGCTATCGTTCATTGGAATCGCTCCCGCACAACTTCACCCCAACGGGCACGCGTTACTGAACAGTGTTTTCATCTTATTCATGGACCGCCTCTTTCATCCGCCTAGGCCAGCTGAGATTAGACATATATTCAACTTCAAGAGCAGGGGTGATAGTCCATCTTTCACCTTTCTGGAGGCAGTTAGAAATTGCCAGATTGTGACAGGAGCCTGGACCAGACTCAGTTACTTTATGAATGAATGGTTCTTTGTCCGATGCCCCCCAGGATTCGCTAGGCGATGGCTGTCCAGACGTGAGTGTCGTAAATCGTGTAAGCCCTCTTTAATGGTCATTGTCAACACTCGAACTGACTTCAGGTGTTTTTCTTGCAGCTATCATATCAAGGCCAGACGGTGGTCGATACAGAAACGTCATCCGAAGTTTACAAGAGATTCCGAGTAATTTGCGGCACATTGACTTGGTCTTAACTGATGATAACTTAAGGATGCTGGGTTTAATTGAGACGAACCAGAGTATTTTCGTTGAGGGGATGGCGAAATCGGCACCGAAGGCAAAGAAGAAAACCGGTTTAGCGATAAGAGAAATGAGCGATGATGAGAGGACGCCTACTGACACCGGGCTAGCGGCTGACTTTCCCCAAGCAGGAAAAAAGCGGAAAGGCAAGGCTGTTGTTCGTAAATTTAAGAGACAGAAGTCTGTAATCGTGTCTCGCTTGATCCCTGGAATTATTTCTTCTGACTCCACTCTTTGTCAACCAGGAAACATTTTCACAGGACTGGATGACGTTCCCATCCCGGAATGCGTTTCTCTTTATCACGAGTCCGGGTTGGTTGAGCTCCGGGAAGCATTAGACATAAGCGAGCTTTTACCCGTTAGTGCAGTCGATACTCCTGGTTGGTCGGGGGCTTTGCACATTTGCATATACTTTCATGACACTACATGACTGCTTCACTTGCCATATCGATTTTTCTTGGTACTTAACTGAACTACATCTCTTTTCCAGGTAATATGGCTGGCCGTCAGACTACATTGGACAAACTCCGGAGAGTGCATCACCCCTCAACCTATTATGAATCTCGGCGTGGAGGCCCCGATCGTGATCGCGACCGGAGGCATTATGGCCAGGAGTATCATGCAAAGGATCATCACCGTGGTTACTCTAGCCAGGAACGATCAGACAGAGATCGTAGACATCGCTCCCCATCTCGATCTCCTCCGCCATCCCGAAGTCATGTCCAGGCATCCGAGCCTCTGCGACATCAGTCATCTTCGCAGGTTTCGAGCCTTGAGCCACATCGTCCTCGAACTGAGGTCGCAACGTCTACGTCTGCGGAGGAGACCCTTATTGAGTCTTCTGGCGAAGGGGCCATCAGGCTTGCTCAATTGAGGAAAGATTTTCCATAGATTTTCTTTGATGCTTGTATTTTTCCTCCCAATCTTAAAAGAATTCCCGAAGATGCCACGACCACGGCGCTCAGCTACACTCGTGACTTTTTTGCTCAGTACAAAGAATGGTACACAGCGGCTGTTAAGGCTTCCAAAGCTGCCTTCGACAGGGCCCAAATCGTCGAGAAGCTGGAGGCCGACTTGGCTCAAAAGAGTCGCATTGTCGACATACTCCAATCTGAGGCGGAATCTTCCCGCAAGGCCGAGGTCGAGTCGTTAAAGAAGGTTGATGAGACATTAGTTGAGATGGCGAAAATGCAAAAGGCACATCGTACTTTAGTTGAAGACTTAGGCCATCGATACAAGAACGTTGAATCTGAGCGGGATGAGGCAGTCAAGGAACTAGAGGAGCTAAAGGCTAAGTTTGCTGACATGAATATAGAAAAAGACGACGCGAACGTGGCTACGCAAGAAGCGTGTGAGCAGGCTTTATCTTTTCGAGCTGAGCGCGATGCGGCAATTGCAAGGGTTAAGGAGGTTGAATCGGAGGTGGAGGAGAGAGTCCAAGCAGAGTGGTTCAAGATGGAGGCCGAATTCGACGATCTCATGGACACATATAATGCCAATGTATTGGAGCATAGAAATCTCTCCTGGCTAGGGGATTACTCGATGCCTCTCTACAATGCTTGGAAGAAATTAGTGGAAAACAAGAGGATGTCTTGTCTGGATTCGGTATTAGATGAGTTTGAGCTTGAGTCACGTCTGCTCAGCGAGGACGAGAGGAGGACCCTTCATGAAGTAATCATTTCTGTTGAAAAAGAAAGACTTGGTGTCCATCAAACGGAGGTTGGAGAAGGTTCGGGTATTGTGCATCATAGCGAGAATACTGAAGTCCCCGTTTCGACTTCATCCGAAGCTGTTGCTGTGGTTGAGCAATAAGCTATTCCAGCCTACAATCCGGACCAACCGGAACTGTCTTCGGGCAAGACTCTCGCCCCCAAGCTTGTTCAAGCTCCAAGGCAAGGTAAAGTAGGTATTTTGATTACTCTCTTTACGTCTTAAAACATTGATTTTCGAGGGAATTTCTTGGTCTGATAGCTCTAATTTTTGTTGTTTAGTGACCGAGAGTGTCGCACCCGTGCTCCCTGTTCCTTCGGCTTTATATCCTACGCGTGGAGTTATTGTCACCGAGGCGATTTCAACTGCCGCCATGGTTGGTGATATGGGAGAGGGAGGCTCAATGTCATTCGATGTTCAAATGTTTGAAGAGCTATTTGGTCACCCTCTTGACCCCATCCCTGATCTTTCTTTTGCGGCGAGTGGAGCAGCTCCAGTTTCTAGCTCGATTGTGTTGACCACCAGTGTATCTAGCGCGGCCCAACTGTCTTGAGAGGAAGAGATTTTAGCCGAGATAAGTGCCGAGATGGCTACGACGGTGACGGTTGGTCCCGGTTGTGACGCTGCTCCCTCAAGCTTATCTTCTCTAATGATGATTTCACCTGGTGGCACGGTAACCGTCTCGAGTGTTGCTGACCAAGTACATGTTACCGCTCCCATGCCCTCGGCTCACCCCCACAGAAGGATCTCTGTCCCTTCCAGTTCTGAGGAAGACATCGATATTATTCCAGACCCGAAGGACGTTCCCAAGAAAGGCAAAAAGTCTCGTTGGAAGCCAGGTAGTGGGTCTAGCAGCTCGACTCCGAGGAAGAAGCACCGGAGGAAGAAAGAGTGAGCCCTTCGCTTTGTCGTGAGATTACGGATGACAATTCTTTTGTCTTTTCTTTTGTTCTTTTTTGGGCCATGTGTATGTGTGGATTCGGCCTCCACATAATCGTAACATCTTTACTTGCCATGTAATCAAACCTGTTTTTGTCGGCTGATGAAATGGGAAATTATTCTTTTCTTCTTACCTAAATGCCTTGCAGTATTTGTTTTCTATCCGCTCAGTATTTATATAGCTTCGTCTCGTGATTTAATGAATGAGTCGGATTCTGAGTATTTTATCACTTAAGCCAGTGATTAACACCCAGCTTTTTGCCCCTTAGTTGCGGGGAATAAGACTCATATTCTGGCGGCTGATTGCGTTTATTGCAAGCCTTGGGCACCTGCCCCCCTTCTGGGGACTCATGACAATTTAAGATCGATAATCTGTCCTGCATTCCACGAATCTGAGGGTTATCGATGTTTGGAACACGGTTCGCGCTCTGGGAGCTCGGAATTGATGCTCACACTCCACTCCACGCTATGGGAATTGGGAGTTGAAGTTGACATCTCGGCCCGTATTTCGGGAACTTCGAATTGTTGATTGTACTTCGATTCGCGCTCCGGGAATCTAGACTAGATGCTCATACTCCAATTCGCACTCTGGGAAGTTGGAGTTTGTTTGCACTCCGGGAACGAATTGTGGAATGTATATATTCCAATCTACGCTGTGGGAAGTTGGAGTTACCCGATAGGTGGTCAGTCTCACCTATTTGGGTTTTTTAGGAATTCGTCCGCACTCTGGGAATGACGGATTTGATGTTTATACTCCAATTCGCATTTTGGGAAGTTGGAGTTCGTTCGCACTCCGGGAACGAATTATGGAATGTTTATACTCCAATCCACACTCTGGGAAGTTGGAGTCCGTTCGCACTCCGGGAACGAATTATGGAATGTTTATACTCCAATTCACACTCTGGGAAGTTGAAGTCCGTTCGCACTCCGGGAACGAATTATGGAATGTTTATACTCCAATTCACACTCTGGGAAGTTGGAGTCCGTTCGCACTCCGGGAACGAATTCTGGAATGTTTATACTCCAATTCACACTCTGGGAAGTTGGAGTACGTTCGCACTCCGGGAACGAATTATGGAATGTTTATACTCCAATTCATACTCTGGGAAGTTGGAGTCCGTTCGCACTCCGGGAACGAATTATGGAATGTTTATACTCCCATTCACACTCTGGGAAGTTGGAGTTAGCCAAATGGATTGTCGTGTGTCAATCCCTGTGTATGCTGGTATTGTGTCTTGTTCCCAAGCTCGGGTTTCATTTAGTGAGTGACTGGTCGCATCACAGTTACTCCCTATTTGAATAAATCCCACCGTGTGATGGAATCTAGCTCTTCGTGCAATGTGACATTATGTGTTATTTTCAGTGAATCACAACTTTCAGCTCGAAGAGATGGCATTTTATTGCTGAAACGAAAGAAACAAGGCAAATTCAGTTGCCTTATTACAAGTTCAAATTTCAAAATGCAAAAACATAATGCTAGGGAAGAAATTGAAAAAAAATAGATAAATAAAGCCCGTCAGATGTAGTAGCGACGGAGGCTTCCGCTATTCCAGGCTCTTGGTAAAGTGAGACCATCAACGGTTGATAACTTGAATGTGCCATCTCTGAGCTTTTGTGAAATCATATACGGCCCTTCCCAATTTGGGTTTACGTGCGAAGGAACCGGGTAAATTCTCTTGAGTACCAGGTCGCCGGGTTCAAAAGTTCGTGGGCGGACCTTGGCATTGTACATTCGAGCGACTTGACCTCGATATGCAGCTGCCCTCACATCGGCTTCTTCACGCTTCTCATCAAGCAGATCTAGGGATTCAGCAAGTAATATAGCATTCGTTTTCGGGTCGTAGTATGTCACACGGTGAGAGTGAACTTCCATTTCCACTGGAATAACTGCTTCAGAGCCATAGGATAGAGAAAAAGGGGTATGTCCGGTCGCAGTTTTATGCGTCGTTCTGTACGCCCACAGAGCCATTGGTAGTTCATCAACCCACTTGCCCCCGGCTTTCTCCAATCTTTTCTTCAATATAGACTTGATAACCTTATTGACGGCCTCGACCTTACCATTCGCTTGTGGGTGCGCTACTGCTGAGAATCTCTTATGGATGTGAAATCGCAGACAGAAGTCCCTGAATTCAGTACGGTCGAATTGGGCTCCATTGTCGGTGATAATAGTATGCGGGAGACCAAACCGGCAGATGATGTTGCGTACCACGAAGTTGATCACCTTTTTTGTTGTTATCGTTGCAAGGGGCTCAGCCTCAGCCCATTTGGTGAAGTAATCGACCGCAACTATGGCGTACTTTGCACCCCCTTTAGCTAAAGGCAATGCACCGATTATACCCATTCCCCACATTGCAAATGGCCACGGACTGACCATTTGGGTTATTTCGGAAGGTGGGGCTCTAGGGATCCGAGCGTGTCTCTGGCATTTATCACATCTTTTGGCATAATCCATAGCATCGCGGTTAACGGTAGGCCAATAATATCCGTATCGAAGTATTTTCTTGGCAAGCGCTTGCCCCCCAGTGTGATCGCCACATTCTCCTTCGTGCACCTCACGCAACACTCGCTTGATTTCGTCATGTGCGATACACCGGAGAAGAGGAACGGAGTATCCCCTCCGATACATAACTCCGTTTTGAATGAAAAATCGTGACACCTTTCGAAGAATCTATCTACTTTCACTTTGTCGTTTAGGCAATGTGCCATGCTCGATGTAATCTTGGTAGGCAGTCATCCATGATTCCTTCTCGGAGGTAGCTTCAAATGTGAATTCATTCTCCGTTCGATCAATGCTTGGAGAGGATAATGTCTCGACGGGGACGAGTCCCAAGTGTTGAGCTTCGCCTGTACTTGCCAACTTTGCTTATGAATCGGCTTTTTGATTGTGCTCTCAAGGTATGTAGAAAATGGTGTAATAATCAAACTGATCCAGTATTTCTCGGACCCGGGCTAGATAAGCGGCTAGTCTTCGATCCTTGGCCTGATATTCACCCCGAACTTGGCATACCACCAACTGGGAATCGCAGTAGATTTCCACAGCGATAATTCTCAGGTCACGGGCCAACCTCAACCCGGTGAGCAAGGCTTCGTATTCAACTTCTTTGTTGGTTGCCCGGAAATCAAACTTTAAGGCGTAGCAGATGGATCGGCCTTCGAGAGTCTAAAGCACAATCCCTGTGCCCGAGCACCGATCGTTGGATGCACCATCAGTGTATAGCTTCCATATATATTCGGGGGAGCTACTAGTTTCATGTAAGTCTTTAGGAACAGTGAATTCGACAATGAAACTGCTAAGACTTGACCGTGTATGGCTCTCCTTGGAACATATGCGATGTCGAATTGACTCAGTTCAATGTTCCACTTTAGTAACCTGCCAGACGTCTCAGGTCGTGTGAGGACCTGTCGTAATGGTTGGTCGGTGTACACAATGATAGGGTGAGCCTGAAAATATGGACGGAGCTTCCTGGAGGCGATGACTAGGCAGTATGCCAACTTTTCTAGCCCTGGATAATTTCTCTCGGCCCCGGTTAATCGTTTACTGACATAATAGACTAGTTTCTGTGTTCAGTCTTCCTCTCGAACCAATGCAGCACTAATAGCGTTTTCAGATACAGCCAGATAAAGGTATAATTGTTCGTGATCAACAGGTTTTGAAAGAATCGGTGGTGTGGAAAGATGCTGAACTAGCGATTGAAACGCGCCCTCACATTCTGTAGTCCATTCGAAGTTTCGCTTCCCCTTTCGGATTAGATCGAAGAAGGGGATGCATTTATCCGTTGATTTCGAGATGAACCTGCTCAGCGCTGCAACCTTCCCATTGAGACTCTGAACCTGTTTTATGGTCCTTGGGGTTTGAAGATTCCTGATCACCCAGATCTTCTCGGGATTGGCCTCTATTCCCCGGGCGTTGACGATGAACCCAAGGAACTTTCCGGAAGCGACCCCAAAATGACATTTTAGCGGATTGAGCTTCATCCCATATCTCCGGAGGACACTGAACATTGACTCTAAGTCTTTGACATGATCAGTGGAGTATCGTGATTTTACCAACATGTCATCCACATAGACCTCCATGGTTTTCCCGATTTGGTCGGGAAACATTCGGTTGACTAAGCGTTGGTAAGTTGCTCCGGCATTCTTTAAACCAAAAGGCATGACCTTGTAGCAGTATAGTCCCAGGTCCGATACGAAGCTTGTGTGTTCTTGATTGGGCACATGCATGGATATCTGATTGTACCCAGAGTAAGCATCCATGAAAGATAATAATTCATGTCCGGCCGTCGAATCCACAAGTTGATCGATTCGAGGAAGTGGAAAACTGTCTTTCGGACAAGCCTTGTTTAAGTCAGAGTAGTCGATGCACGTTCTCCATTTCCCATTCGGTTTGCGGACAAGTACAGGATTGGATACCCACTCCGGGTACAAAGCATCTCAGACAAACCCATTCGTTTTCAACTTATCGACTTCTTCTTTGAGGGCGGCAGATCTCTCTGGATCCATATCGCGTCTCTTTTGCTTGACCGGGATGTACCGCGGGTCAATATTTAAGTTATGGCTCGCGATGTCCGACGAGATTCCACACATATCGGAGTGCGTCCAGGCGAATACGTCTAGATTCGCTTGGAGAAATTTGACCAATTCCTGTTGTGCTTGCAGGTTTAGTTGAGACCCAATTTTCAATACTTTCGAATCATTATCGTCATTAATTGGAACATCGATCGTCAGCTCGGCTGGGAAAGCTTGACTTTCTTTGGATTCATCATTATCTTCAGTGTCTCGAGGGTCAAGATCCTTCTGGAATTGGTCGTGGTGCCCGGGCCGAGGCCCAGGCGCTAATTGTCAATCATCGGCAAAGCGGACGCAGAGAGATTCCCCCACGCCCTTTCCTCTCTCCCTTCTCTGTGCCTCTCGTAGTTCAGCAACATAACAGGCTCTCCCGGCAGCCTGGTCCCCTTGGATGACCCCAATTCCGTGGTCAGTAGGGAACTTTAGGGTCAAACACCACGGGGCAATTGCTGCCTTAAATTCAGCAAGGGCTGGTCGGCCCAAAAAGGCATTGTAGGGTGAATGGATATCCAGGACAACAAACTGTAACATTCGGACTCTGCGGCGTTCTCCGTTCCCCAATTCTACTGGCAATTCCACCATCCCGGTTGGTATATTGGCACTTCCATCGAAGCCGTGGATCCTATATTGACAAGGCTTTAGATCTTTAGCTTCCATCTTCATCTGATCATATGCCCTTCTAAACAAGATGTTTACTGAGCTTCCACTGTCTACCAGGATCCTCTTCATCCAAGCAGGACCAACCTGGGCGGATATGACTAGTGGGTCTATAGTCGGGGCTTCGACTCTATCAGCATCTCGGTTTCTAAATACGACATCATCTGTCATCGTCTTCTGTTGCTTAGCCGGAGCCTCTTCATCAAGTGTACTGCAGCTTTCGAAACTCACGTGCCTGATCGAATTGGCATATGATTCCATTTCCCTCCAACTTCGATCCACTGGATGAGTTCCACCACTGACAGTATTTATGACCAACCTTCCGCTCGTACGAGCGGGCTCCTCCTGTCTTTCTTGGTTCTGCGCACGATTTTGGTTTGACGGGCCCATACCACCGGCTTGTGGTGCCCGCACAAATTGGTCCAACTTCCTTTCTCTGATCAGTTTCTCAATAAGGTCTTGCAAATGCCTGCAGTCATTGGTGTTGTGTCCATAGCTTTCGTGAAATCTACAAAACTTCCCCATTTGAATCTGTTTCTCCGATGATGGCTTCGGAGCCGGCTTCTTATATTGCATCGCATTACAGGTTTGTAGATATACGTTTTCCAATGTCGTATTCGGTGGTGTATAGCTTTCAAACATTTGCGCCCTACGTCGCGGTCCACGATTCTGACCCTGCTTCTTACTCCTATTATCGCCGTTCCTTGGCTGGGTTTGCTTGTTCTGAGTATTCAACTGTACTCTTCCTGAGCCCTCTCCTGACTGTTTAACCGCCACACTGCTTTGAACCCCTTCATTGCTGGGCCTCGCATCGTCCTGCTTCCTAGATTGTTTCGCATCCTCATGCCTCAGGAATTGGGCGGCTTTGGAATAGAAAAGATCCAACGACGCGGGAGGTTTTCCAGCTAGCCAGTTTCCAAAATCAGAGTCGGGGTCAATCCCCTTAGTCAGAGCCATCAAGATTGAATTATCATTTGGGTTAGTGATTTCTGCGCAGGCGGTGTTGAATCTTTCCAGGTATCGCCTAAGTGTCTCCCCAGGTGCTTGAGTGACACTAGATAAAGTATTTACGTCTTTAGGCCTGGCGATGTGCATACGGAATTGTTCGATAAATTTGGTAGCCAATTGGTCAAACGAGGAGATAGACCGTGGTGGTAATCGTGTAAACCACATTGTCGCAATCCCCCCCAAGGAAATAGGAAAACTACGGCACTTTACCGCATCATCAGCTCTGGCAGCAGTCATTGACCATTCGTATTTCAGAATATGCTGGCTAGGGTCGGAGTTTCCTTCATACATGGGCAAAGACGGCATTCTGAATCGCCGGGGAGGCTCAGCATACAATATGTCATCAGTGATCGGGGTGTGACTTCGAGAGATCCCCCAATCGTCATTTGTTAAACCTTAACTTTCGCGAACCATTTGGCGGACCATAGCTGAGAGATCAGGCGCTGCCATATTCGAAGGGTGTCGAGTCAAAGTGTGGTCGGGTTCCACAGTGCGAGGTGGGATCGGTCGCTGTCGACGATCCGAATCTCGCCTCCTTGGCTCGACGTCTTCTAGGACATTCGGTCATGGGACACGTTCCTGTGGGTGGTGGTTTGGACTGGAGTGATTTCGGGTGTCAACTCCTGTGTCAACTGCGGTGGCTTGGTTGTCTGCAGTGTGCTGTGGAACAGTGCCTCCTCGAGAGGAAGGCCCCGCATGATAACTGGCAGAGGGGGCTACTCTTATTTGCCCAACAGTTAACGTTTGCCGGAGACCAGAAGCATGCGCATGACTTCCGTCTAGTCTGGGGCGCGTAGATCTGCCGTCATAGTCGGATGAGGCAGAGCTTTCCGTGGAAGAATGCGGAGCGTGGTCCCTCTTGAATCTCCTTCGCCCTTGACGGTTTAGTTGGTTAGCCAGTTCAGCATTGACACGTAACTGCTCAGTTAGCTATTGTCGGCTTTGAGTAAATTCCTAGAGTAATGTTTGGAACTCCTGTCCTGTAGCCGGACCTGACTGATCTGCTTGCCCAGCGGCTTCCTGATTGGCTGACTGTAGCTGTGCGGGATTCTGCCTATCCCGACCTTCTTGATTACCAACGTTGGAAGTGGTTCTCGTACTAACCATCCTGGAGGTTGGATTCCTGTCGTAGATTTTGAGCAAATCTGAAAAGAATGGAAGGAATCTGAATTTGAAGTCTGGATCTCCCTCTTAGATTTATGCAATCCGGTATCGAAGATAGATCCACGGAGCAGGAGAAAGAACTGGTTTTTTTTCTTCTCAGTGAAAGCACCAAAAAGTTTGCACCAAAATTGGGCAAACACCCTTCGGAAGTTTTTGAAGAGATAGTAAATAAAGAACTTGAATTGGAAATAAGGACTATCTAACAAAAACTCCAAGTCACAGAAAAATAAATTGCACAGAAGACAAGGATTTAGAGTGGTTCGGCTATGCGCCTACGTCCACTATGAAGTTTTATCACTTTATTCATTAATACTTGAAGACTACAAGTGTTTTTAAACAAATTACAACAGGAAATTGACTAAAATTCGAAATTAACAGCAAAGGAGGTAGTATGAAGTGATTCTGGCAGCGTTTAGGCTTATTCTTCTTCTCCAAATTCTCTGACCCCTTTTCTGAATGACCAGGGGCTCTATTTATAGGTGTGGAAGGCCAAAATCCCGCCTAAAACTTAGGGAAGCTGCCTGGCACGTGAGGGGGGCCCATAAGCCCGCGTTCTCGAAGTACGTGCCCAGTTTGGGATCGATTCGAAGTGAACTTCGAATCGATCAAAAACACATCCAATCGAGGCGAAATTTGGTGTGGACATTCTTCAACATGTATGTAAGCTTCTGTGAAAATTTCACGGCATTTGGATCATGGGATGGAGAGATATGATCGATTCAAGATTGCGTCTTCGTATGCCCTGTTTGCTTCGACTCCACTCATTGATCCATTCGAATCCATATGGTTCGAATCCATATGGTTCGAATCCATAGGTTCGAACCCATACGGTTCGAATCCATGGGTTCGAATCCATATGGTTTGACTCCATATGTTTCGAACCCCTATTTACGTATGCGGAGGCAGTGACGTGGTGTACTGTGTGGATGGATTCGAAGCCGATGGATGCGAGGCCAATGGAGTCGATGTTGATGGATACGAAGCATGCACCGGCTGATGGACTCGAGGCTGGGTGAAGTCGTCGATTCGAAGCGTATTTACTTCTGATGGATTCGAAAGGAGGCGTGCCCCTGATGGGTTCGAAGTAGGGCGTTTATGATGGATTCGAAGCAAGGCTTCAGCGATGGATTCGAAGCATGGCCCCTATGATGGGTTCGAACATGATGGGTTCGAAACAGATGGTTTCGAACCTGATGGGTTCGAACCGAGCAATGTGCATTCCCTTAACTTGAATCCATCATAACTTGAGCATACGACCTCGGATTGACTTGAAATTTGAATTACTGGCTTCTATGGTTTTTCTTGTCATGCCCTATCAATTGTGGCCCGATACGGACTCGGACAGAATTCATCGATATCCATAGTGAAGTGAAGTACGACCAATCCCTGAGGCGAATTGTCTTTTGTCTTTGACCAATCTTTTGGTATCACGGCTTTTGCCCAAAAAGCGGGATAACAGAGCACCTACTGCAAGGGTTGATCAGTGTAAACACTGATTGCTTGAAAGTATGGATGAAGCTTGCGTGATGCAATCACCAAGCAGTAGGCTAGTTTCTCAATCTTAGGATAATTTATTTCTGTCCCTGTCAAACATTTACTGACATAATACACTGGCTTTGAACTCAGTCCTCCTCCCGAACCAAAGCCGTACTGATAGCATGTTGGGATACAGCCTGGTACACATACAATATTTCATGGTCAATCAGTTTTGATAACACCGGGGGACTTTCTAAATGCCTGACCAGAGCTCGGAATGCTTCCTCACATTCGAATGTCCACTTGAAATTTCTCTTTCCTCTCTTTATCACATCGAAGAAGGGAATGCACTTATTCGTAGCTCTGGATATGAATTGACTCAGCGCGGTTACCTTTCCGTTCAAGCTTTGTACTTGCTTTATAGTTCTTGGCACTTGTATGTCCCAAATAGCTTGATTCTTCTCCAGGTTAGCTTCGATTCCCCGCGCATTCACAATGAAACCCAAAAACTTCCCTGACGCAACGCCAAAGGAACACTTCAAAGGATTGATTTTCATCCCATAATGCCTGAGTATATCAAACATCTCTGCTAAGTCTCGAATGTGGTCGTTTGACTGTCGTGACATCACGAGCATGCCATCTACATAGACTTCCATCGTTCTAGCAATCTGATCCTTAAACATTCAGTTCACCAGACGCTGATAAGTGCTCCTGCATTATTCAATCCAAAGGGTATCACTACATAGCAATATAACCTAACGTCTGTGACGAAACTGGTGCATTCTTGATCTGTGTGCATCGGGATTTGATTATATCCCGAGTACGCATCCATAAATGATAGTAACTCGTGTCTGGTCGTAGAATCAACCAGCTGGTCGATTCTAGGTAAATGGAAACTATCCTTTAGGCATGCTTTGTTTAGATCAGAACAATCAACACAAGTTCTCCACTTCCCATTCGCTTTCCTCACTAGCACAGGGTTAGATACCCAATCAGGGTAGAGGGCGTCGCGGACGAACCCATTGGATTTGGGTTTGTCCACCTCCTCTCTGAAAGCAGCGGACCTCTTCGGGTCCAAGCCTCTCTGTTATTGTTTCACTGTGACGTACTTTGGGTATATGTTCAAAATATGGCTCACAATAGCGGGAGAAATCCCACACATATCAAAATGTGTCCAACCGAAAATGTCTAGGTTCGCTCGAAGGAAATTAGTAAGATACTCGGCCATTGATGGGTCGAGTTGCGATACAATCTTAAGCACTCGTGATGGGTCATCCTGGATGACTAGAATGTCAATCGTCAGCTCATCTGGTGTAGCATTCACTTCCCTGGGTCCCCCATCATCATCTCTCGGATCTATGTCTCTATAGATCCGAGAATGTCGCCCGAGCCAGGGCTCGGGCACTACTTGTCAATTTTCAGTATTTCGGATGCGGACGGAATTGTCTGCAACCTTTCCTTTCTCACTTTGCCGAGCCTCTCTCAGCTCTGCCACATAACATGCGCGACCGGTAGCATGATCGTGATGCACTACACCGTCTCCTTTGTATGTCGGAAATTTTAACGTCAAATCATGGGGCCAAAGCTGTCTAAAACTCTGCAAGGGTCGTGTTATCCCGCTTTTTGGCAAAGCCGTGATACCAAAAGATTGGTCGAAAACGGGAAACAGTCCATCTCAGAGATTGGTTATACTTCACTTTGCTATGGATATCGATGAATTTTGCCCGAGTCTGGATCAGGCCACAATTGATAGGACACGACAAGAAAGGTTGTAGGAGCCATCATTTCAAGTTTCAAGTCAATCCGAGTTCGTATGCTCAAGATATGATGGATTCAGTGTGAAGAGAAATAGTCATTGTCTGGTTCGAAACCATGAAATTCGAACCCATCCTGTTCGAACCCATCCTGTTCGAAACCATCCACGCCCTCTCCTTCGAACCCACCTAGTTCGAACCCATCCACGTCCTTGCCTTCGAAGCCATGAAGTTCGAACCCAAGCCACGTTCGAACCCATCGGCTAGTGCCTGCCTCGACTCCATCGCCTTCGACTCCATCACCTTCGAATCCACCACAGCGGCCTACCTTCGAATCCATGACTTCACTCGGCTTCGCATCCTCACTTCGAACCCATCGAGTGACCCAGTTCGAAACGACCAAGTTCGAACCCATAAGGATTCCTGGATTCGAATCGGTCACATTCGAAACCAGGAATACTTCCTATTTCGAATCCACCGAGTCAATTGGTTTGGATGACGTGTTCGCCGTAGTTCACGGAGTCGAAGCGGTCCATTCGGAGATAAGTTAGGATCGATTCGAGAAATGCGCGCCACGTCACTGCAAGCCCACGTGCACTGATGGATTCGAAATCATGGGTTCGAACTCATGGGTTCGAACGACCCAACCAACCGAAAATGCTAATTTCGAACCGAGCATATCTCCTTAACCACACATCCAAATGCAACCAAATTTTCACAGTAGCTTCCATATGAGGTAAAGATTGTTCCTGCCAAGTTTCAGCTCGATTGGACCATTTCTTGATGGGTTCGAAATCACTTCGAACCGATGTCAGATCGAGAGGAAACTTGGTGGGGTCGGTCGCGTGGGCCCATCACGTGCCAGAAGGAGTCTCACGAAGTTTCAGCAAGATCTGGGCCTCCAACGCCTATAAATAGCACCCTGAAGCCTTCAGAAAGGGGGATCTTCGGAGAACTTCTGCCATTGAACGACAAGACTCTGCCGGATTCAAGTTTAACTATCAGAATCGCTGTTGTATCCAGATTTCAAAGCAATTGTTAGCTGTAACCCGTTGTAATCGATTTAATCAAGCAAAGCAATAAAGAGAAAACCTTCAAAGTGGACGTAGGCGCGAATGCCGAACCACTATAAATCCTGTGTCTTCAATGGTTGTTTGTGAATTATTGTGATTGTTATTTCTTAGATCTGAGTTCTGTGTTGATTATTACTGATCTGTGTTGATTAACGGGTGCTTTCACGACTTTGGGTGTTTGTGACCAATTTTGGCGCAAACATTTTGGTGCTTTCACTGAGAATTGAACTCAGGAAAAAGTTGAATTTGAAAATTCAGGAGTTCAGATCTAGGAATTATGGCAAGACAATCGAGTAGGAGGCCAAGGCCAGAGAGAAGCGAACCACAAGGAAGCCAAGAGGCTTCCTCAGGAGCGAATCAACCATCAATATACATCACGAGGGACGAGATGGAAACCATGATGAAGAGGCAAGAGGAAATGATCCAGAGATTATTCCAACAGATAGGACAGCTTGGAGCACAAAATAGGGAAGCCAATGGAGTCCAGAACGGAGCGGGACCGTCCGGCATAGCACCAGAGCTAGGGGGCACACATATGGAGAATGTTGACCCAATCTTGGGAAGAGAGAGAGAAGGATCTGCGCAACCTAGAAGTAGTAGAGGAGTGAACGCTCAGTCAAGGGGGCAGATCCCGGAGTTACCTCGTGAACTCGGGGGGCAGGTTGGAAGTAGTGAACAAGGATTACATCTCGGAGACAATGACCGATTAGCAGAGATAGTTAGGAGAGCTTTGATAGGCGGTATGGTGAACAAAGATTTGGAAGATGTCAATAGAAGTCCTTTTACTTCAGCAATCAGGCAAGCCAGGAACCCACCTGATTTCAAACTACCATCATTGGATATGTATGACGGGAGAATGGACCCCACGGTCCATCTGACAAAATATATGAGGCATATGGAAGTGCTGGGGGCATCGGAGGAGGTTATGGCCCGGTGTTTTCCATTGTACTTGACAGATATCGCTGCACTATGGTTTAGACAGTTGGAGAATGGATCCATCAGAACATGGAATGGTTTAGTGGAAAGATTTATGAGGCAATTCAGGGTTCATATTACAAGACCCAAGAACGTGATGACTTTGGCAACCCTAAAGCAAAAAGCCGGAGAAACCTTGAGGAGTTATCTTGCACGGTTCAATGCAGCAGCAGCTTCAGTGGATCGAGCGGATCCGTCCATGGTGGTAATGGCAGCTGTGTCCGGAATAGCTGACGGCACAGAGTTCAAGAATTCATTGACTAAAGATCCACCCATAGATCTAGAGGAGTTCTATCACGAAGCAGAAAAGTTTTTACGATTAGAAGATGCGAATGCCGAGAGAGAAGAAGGAGATGGGATAGAAGTTTTTGCATTTAGAGAGGAAAAGCCTCTTAAAAAGGATTCGGACAAGGATAAAGGTAAAAGAAAGATTGAGAATGACAGAGACAGATCAAAGCGGCAACGGAGGGAGCCGCGATTCACCACCTACACTGAGTTGAACGAGAGCCTGGAACGAATTTATCAGGATACCAAAGAACAGATTCCGTATTGTAGGCCAATGCGAAGGGATCCTACTTCTGACGAAAGGAAATCAGATAAGTTCTGTGTATTCCATGAATTATATGGTCATAATACTAACGATTGTAGGCACCTGAAGGATGAGGTGGAAGGGCATATCAGGAACGGTATGCTCCTTCAATATGTCAGGAGGCGAGCTCCTGTGGGGAACCAGAGCGGCCACCATCCACATCTGCTAGAGGCGACCCCGAATCAAGGCACCGTTTGATTATCAACTGAGTGAAATAATGATGAACAAGTTATAAGCTTCCACTACCGCAATTAAATCATTTACACATGTGCAAGATCGCGAACGATCTCCAGGCATGCTCTGAGTGATCATTGACCGTTTCGTAGTGGGGACTTACACTTTGACATCCATGCTTTACTTTCATTTCATTTTGATTTGAACATTTAGACTTTGTTTGTTTGGACATTGTTTTTGGAACTCATCCGTTTAATAGTTATTTGATTTTGATAACTCTGGAATGACTAAGCTACTTACACACGTATGGGGTCGCGAACGATCCTTAGGTATGCTCTGAGACGGCGATGAACCGCCCCTATAAACGATCCAGGAACTCACCCGAACGTGACCCTGGCATCGATAACACCGAGCCCTCCCGGGCACACAAATCGCCTCGAACGGCACTCGACTTCGAACAGTCATAACTCGCCTCACCTCAAATGGCTTGATCGCGAACGGTCGTCACTTGAGGTCCGACATCCGACCGCGAACGATCACTGATTCGCCTCGAACGGCACACGATCGCGAACGATCACTTCCTGCCTCGAACGCCATCGATCGCGAACGGTCATGGCTCACTGATTATGAAATCCGACCTCGAACGGTCACCATTCGCCTTGAACGGCACTTGGTCGCGAACGGTCCCATCTCATCATTTGCCGCGAACGGCATCGACCGCGAACGGTCCCATCTCATCATTTGCCGCGAACGGCATCGACCGCGAACGGTCCTATTCCATCTTATGCCACGAACGGCACGGACCGCGAACGGTCCCGATTCACCTCAAGCAGCATACGATCCCGAACGATCGAAGCATGGATTTATACGCTCGACCGCGCACGGTCGCACTTCACCTCGAATGACTCGATCGCGAACGATCGTCATTTGAAGTTGAGCGCTTGACCACGAACGACCGCGCTTCATCCCAAATAGCTCGATCTCGAACGATCGTCATTTGAGGCCATATGAAACTATCGAGTTCTTCGCAGGTTGATAATCAGATACGAACATCCAACTCAAGGCATTACAAAACACACCTTCCTACAGCAAGGCATGTTTTGGGGGGCAAAGTGTTATCCCGCTTTTTGGCAAAGCCGTGATACCAAAAGATTGGTCGAAAACGGGAAACAGTCCATCTCAGAGATTGGTTATACTTCACTTTGCTATGGATATCGATGAATTTTGCCCGAGTCCGGATCAGGCCACAATTGATAGGACACGACAAGAAAGGTTGTAGGAGCCATCATTTCAAGTTTCAAGTCAATCCGAGTTCGTATGCTCAAGATATGATGGATTCAGTGTGTAGAGAAATAGTCATTGTCTGGTTCGAAACCATGAAGTTCGAACCCATCCTGTTCGAACCCATCCTGTTCGAAACCATCCACGCCCTCTCCTTCGAACCCACCAAGTTCGAACCCATCCACGTCCTTGCCTTCGAAGCCATGAAGTTCGAACCCAAGCCACGTTCGAACCCATCGGCTAGTGCCTGCCTCGACTCCATCACCTTCGAATCCACCACAGCGGCCTACCTTCGAATCCATGACTTCACTCGGCTTCGCATCCTCACTTCGAACCCATCGAGTGACCCAGTTCGAAACGACCAAGTTCGAACCCATAAGGATTCCTGGATTCGAATCGGTCACGTTCGAAACCAGGAATACTTCCTATTTCGAATCCACCGAGTCAATTGGTTTGGATGACGTGTTCGCCGTAGTTCACGGAGTCGAAGCGGTCCATTCGGAGATAAGTTAGGATCGATTCGAGAAATGCGCGCCACGTCACTACGAGCCCACGTGCACTGATGGATTCGAAATCATTGGTTCGAACTCATGGGTTCGAACGACCCAGCCAACCGAAAATGCTAATTTCGAACCGAGCATATCTCCTTAACCACACATCCAAATGCAACCAAATTTTCACAGTAGCTTCCATATGAGGTAAAGATTGTTCCTGCCAAGTTTCAGCTCGATTGGACCATTTCTTGATGGGTTCGAAATCACTTCGAACCGATGTCAGATCGAGACAAAACTTGGTGGGGTCGGTCGCGTGGGCCCACTCACTTGCGAGAAGGAGTCTCACGATGTTTCAGCAAGATCTGGGCCTCCAACGCCTATAAATAGCACCCTGAAGCCTTCAGAAAGGGGGATCTTCGGAGAACTTCTGCCATTGAACGCCAAGACTCTGCCGGATTCAAGTTTAACTATCAGAATCGCTGTTGTATCCAGATTTCAAAGCAATTGTTAGCTGTAACCCGTTGTAATCGATTTAATCAAGCAAAGCAATAAAGAGAAAACCTTCAAAGTGGACGTAGGCGCGAACGCCGAACCACTATAAATCCTGTGTCTTCAATGGTTGTTTGTGAATTATTGTGATTGTTATTTCTTAGATCTGAGTTCTGTGTTGATTATTACTGATCTGTGTTGATAAACGGGTGCTTTCACGACTTTGGGTGTTTGTGACCAATTTTGGCGCAAACAGGTCGGACGTCCCAGAAATACATTATATGGAGAATCAACATCCAACACTATGAATGGTAGGATTCACACCCTCCTACGCTCACCTTCTCCCAGTTTAAATGGCAACTCAACATGCCCCATCGCGTCAGTCGCCGCACCATTAAAGCCGTGGATACGGGCTTTATATAACATTAAATATTTTGTCTACATCTTCATTTGGTCATATGCCTTTTTGAAGATGATGTTGACGGAGCTTCCACAATCAATTAAAATTCTTTTATCGTATGCTGGCACGATCGTCGCGGATATGACCATCGGTTCGATGGTAGGAGCCTCCACCTTGTCCGCATCTCGGCTCCTAAATACTATATCGTCTGTCATCATACAGTGTAGTTTTGCAGGATCTTCCGCATTCGAATAACACTCATAATCCACATGCCTTAAGGAGGTAGCATATCATTCCATCTCCTGCCAATTCTTTTCTATAGGGTGAGGTCCTCCGACTATAGTGTTTATGATCAATCTACCCATGGTTTGGGCAGGTTCCTCTGGATGTCATGGAGCCAGCCCATGTCCGGGGTCTAATGTTCCTTGCCTACCCTCTTGTGGGTTCTTAACAAATTCCTGTAGCTTTTCTGCCTGATCAACTTTTCTATGGCATCATGGAGGTGCCTACACTCCTCTGTATTGTGCCCGTAAGTCTCATGGAAGCAACAGTACTTCCTTGTTTGCTTCAGTTCCTTTGTGGACCCCTTTGGGCGTGGCTTTCCATATTGGAAAGTGTTACAGGTTGACAGACAAATATTTTCAAGAGACGCTTTCAGGGGGGTGTATTTGTTGTAGGTTGGAATCCTTGGCTTCCATTTCCCTGCTTCTCTTTCTTTCCCGGATTTCCTCCTCCGGACCCTTTAGACTGTCCAGGCTTGTTCTGGATGTTGACTTGAACCTTTCTCGAGTTATCGCCGGATTGTTTTACGGCGATATTGCTTTTCACAATCTACTAAACAGGACATGGTGCCTTATCTCGCCTCGTCCACCTGGCTTCTTCTCTTGTTATGAATTGATGAGGCTTTGAATAGAAACGCTCCAGCGTTGTTGGAGGCTTTCCTGCCGATCAATCCCAAAACTCCGAGTCTGGATCTGCACCACACATTACCACCATCAAAATTGCATGGTCGTTAGGGTTGCTAGCTTTAATAGCTGCAACATGAAATCTTTGCAAATTCTCTTTCAATGACTCTCCCACAGCTTGAATTACACTTGATAGAGACATCATGTCTTTAGGACGAGCTGCATGTATCCTGAATTGTTCTACAAATTTCATTCCAATTCGTCAAAACTGGACATAGACCGCGGGGGAAGTCGAGTGAACCACATGGTGGCGATTCCGGATAAACTGATCGGGAAGCACCTACATTTGGTCGCATCATTTGCTCTGGTAGAATCCATCATCCACTCATACGTCATCACATGCTGTCTGGGATCAGTCTTTCCTTCGTAGGCCGGGAAAGTTGGCATGCTAAACTTCCTGGGGTACTAGGCCTGTAGAATGGTATCGATGAATGGAGTATGACTTCTGGATACCCCCCAATCTTCATTGGTTAGGCCTTGATTCTCCCTCATTAACTGCCTGGCCATAACCGAGAAGTCCGGAGTTTGTATGGAGGATGCAAGGTTGGGTTCTGTTCTACGGGATCGCTCAGGTTGATGTCCACTATGTTGGCGATCGACCAAACATGTATCTCTAAGGCCAGCTTCATTAGGATCTTGGTGGGCTTGGCGTCCGGTCTCCACAAGCTCTTTCGCTCTTATTTTCCTGTTCTGGCTTGGGCATGGTCTCCAAGATGTGACTGATCCCTGGTTGATCGATCAGTAGCACCAACTTGCATTGTTTCGGTTTTATAACGTCTTCGCCTGGGAGGTTCATCGGATGAAGTTGAGCTATCAGACGAAGAATAAGGAGCAGGGTTAACTCCAGCACTCTGATGCTGCTGTTGTGTAAGTTGTGTCATCAGGTTTGCATTTGCTTGAATGTGCTCAGTGAGTTGTCTTCTACTTTCCATGAGCTCTCTCATCAAGTCGTTGAACTCTGTCCTTGTAACGACTTCCATATGATTATGAGCTCCAGCAGTCCCTACACCGGGATTAGCTTGCTGATTGCTAGGTCCTATCTATTGTACGCTAGCAGTCTCGTTGACGTCAGCACTATAAGAGGCAGATCGGGTTCGCAGTCTTCCCATAGTAGAGTTGTTGATCGAAACTCTGAGTAGATTCAAGGATGTCCCATGAATAAGTTGGATCTCCTTCGGGGGATTTATTCAATCCAGTAGCTATAAAGCAGATCCTAGTAGCCTGAGAATCCGATTCTCGGTGAAAGCGCCAAAATGTTAGCACCAGAATTGGTCACTAACACCCTTTGAGAAAGATTGTGTAGAGAGATTAATGAAGAAAGTAAATTAAAACAGAGAACTGTATACTAAGTTAAATGCAGAAAATAAGAACACTGGATTTGTAGTGGTTCGGCGCAATTGCCTATGCCCACGTTAAGCTTCGATCTTTATTGCTTTCACAAGTGACCGAATACAGATACAATCCCTACTATAAAGACTTGAATACAAATGCTAAGTAAAATAGAGTGAGTCTTGAAAGCGGAAGATCTCCCCGGTGTTCTCAAAAAAAGGTCCCTTTCACTTTACCCCCGCCCCTCTATTTATAGACGAAGATGGGCTGGACTTCCCTAATTGGCCTAGGAGCATGATACCTCGGCCCGTGATGAGTAACTCTATATGTCGAGTCGTAAATGCCGAATGACAAATGCCGAGCCACATGTCCAAGCCGGTCGACCCCTCCATGCCGAACAAGACAGTGTGTTGCGCTAAGTGTGTAGGCCATACAAGGCTGGAATGCTGAACGAAGCTGGAAGGCCAAACGAGGCTGTAGTGCCAAATGGGGTATGAGTGCCATGAGAGACTCGTGCCGAATGATACTGAATACCGAGCGAAATTCATGTCGAACGAGAATAGATGCCAAACGACCTTGCTTTGCCGATCGAGGCTTTAAGCCGGGCGAGGTTCATGCCGAACGAGGATAGATGCCGAACGAGAATGGATGCCAAACGACCTTGCTATGCCGATCGTGGCTTTACGCCGGGCGAGGTTCATGCCGAACGAGGATAGATGCCAAACGACCTTGCTATGCCGATCGAGACTTTATGCCGGTTGAGACTTCTCTGCCGAACGAGGTTCGTGCTGAATGATATAGCCATGTCGAACGGTCCTTTATGCGAACGAGCCTTCTACGTCAAGCCTCTTGTTATCTGGTCAAGCCACCGGGTAACACTATTAGAGAAAAAAATCTTTTAATTGTCCATCATCAATGTTGAAAGAAAGGATCGAATTTTAATAAAATGTTTTTTAACCCACATGATTTTTTAGGTAAATAATCTTTTTTAAACTCAAATAGCTTTTTTAGGTTAAAATACATTTTTCAAGGTTACGTGATAATTTTAATATTTTGTAAACTCAAATAAAGTTTTTGGACTTTACTAATATACTTTAAATTCAAGAATACGTTTTCTAACCTTTCAAAATGACATTTTAGCGCAACAAAAGTATTTATTCAGATCAAAAAACCGTCTTGAGCTAAAAACAAACTTGCACAACGTATTTTAAGCCAAATAACGATTTTAGAACTTAAATGGTATATTTTTAACTTAATTATCGTTTTTTGAACTAAAAAATTTAATTCTAAACTAAAAAAATGTTTTTCAAGCTCATATAACATTTTTTGGACTAAAATTATTTTTAATTGAAATAATATCTTGGAACTCCAATAGAAAATTTGAGTTTAATTTGTTTGAGCCAAAATTGGTCACAAACACCCAATAGCCGTTGAAAGCACCCGTTCACATTCACAGATCACAGATATCAAATATGTAGAGAAATAAGTAAGCAAATCACTCAGAAAATTCACAATAAAGCGGTAAATGACGTGGGATTTATAGTGGTTCGGCGATCGTGCCTACGTCCACTTTGAAGTTGGTGACTTTATTGATACTCACTTGATGATTACAGTTGATTACAGCAAGTTACAATGGATTATAGCTCTGAAACTTGAATGCAACAGCAATGATAAGGAGTAGAATTGAATCTGGCAGAGTCTGGATGTTGAATCGCAAAAAGATCCCCTTTTTTGAAGGCTTCAAAGGCCTATTTATAGGCGTAGGAGGCTGAGATCGCGCTCAAGCTTTGGGAGATTTCTTCAAGCACGTGAGGGGGCCCACGCGACCGGTTCCACCAAGTTTCGACTCGATCTGTGATCGATACGAAGTCATTTCGTATCGATCAAGAATTGGTCCAATCGAGCTGAAACTAGGCAGGAACATTATGTATCTTGTGCGTAAGCTACTGTGAAAATTTCGTAGCATTTGGATCAGTGCTTCGTGAGATATAATCGATGCAAAATTATGATTTTCGTATGCTGTTCAGTTTGAATCCATGGTTTCGAATCGATGCAAAATTGTGATTTTCTTGAGAGTTATAGGAGCCATAACCAGTAAAAATGAAGCTATCAGTGAGTTCTATAGCTATGATAGCTTTCAGTCGCCACTGGTTAGTTTCATACCTAAATATCCTATCCGAACTTCAATCGGGTCTTGGAAGTTTTTAACCCTTCGTTTTTTCATAACGTGGATTTTTTCTGTAAAATGGGATCCCCATGGCTGGTCTATGATTTACCATCGCTGGAAAGTGGTGCACAGTGGCACTGCTCCGTTTCAAATCCATGCACCCATTTCTAAAAGTCGTACGACACTGTTTCGTCATTTTCGACGGATGTTGCAGCTTGCACCGTAGATGTTGCACCCTTTGGATATCGATTCTTCGGAGGGCCATAACTCTTGGCTAATTTATAGTTACGAGAGCCATAACCAGTCAAAGCGAAGCTATATGTGAGTTCTACAGCTATGACAGCTTTCAGTAGTCACTGGTTAGTTTCATACCCAAAAAAATCCTATCTTAACCACAATCGGGTCATGGAAGTTTTTTACCCTTCGTTTTTTCGTCACGTGGATTTTTTCTGTAAAACGAGATCCCCGTGGCTGGTCTATGATTTACCATCGCTGGAGTGTGGTGCACCATGGTACTGCTCCATTTCAATTCCATGCACCCATTTCTAAAAGTCGTACGGTACCATTTCGTCATTGTGGACGGATGTTGCACCTTGCACCGTTGATGTTGCACCCTGTGGATATTGATTCTTTGGAGGGCCATAAGTCTTGGCTCGTTTAGAGTTACGGGAGCCATATCCCGTCAACACGAAGCACTTGGTGAGTTCAACAGCTATGACATCTTTCATCCATCACTGGTTAGTTTCATACCCAAAAAATCTTATCCGAACCTCAATCGGGTCATGGAAGTTTTTTACCCTTTGTTTTTTCGTCACGTGAATTTTTTCTATAAAACGGGATCCCCGTGGCTGGTCTATGATTTACCATCGCTAGAGAGTGGTGCACCATGGTACTGCATCGTTTCAAATCCATGCACCCATTTCTAAAAGTCATGCGGCACTGTTTCGTCATTTTCGACGGATGTTGCACCTTGCGCCATAGATGTTGCACCCTATGGATGTCGATTCTTCGGAGGGCCATAACTTTTGACTGGTTTAGAGTTACGGGAGCCATAACAAGTCAAAATGAAGTTATCTGTGATTTCTACAGGTATGACAGCTTTCGGCCATCACTGGTTAGTTTCGTACCTAAAAAATCCTATCCAAACCTCAATCAGGTCTTTGATGTTTTTTACCCTTCATTTTTTCATTTCAAATCCATGCACCCATTTCTAAAAGTCATACGATACTATTTCGTCATTTTCGACTGATGTTGCACCTTGCACCTTGCACCGTAGATGTTGCCCCCTCTGGATATTGATTCTTCGGAAGGCCATAACTCTTGGCTCGTTTAGAGTTACGGGAGCCATAACCAGTCAAAAAGGAGCTCTCGGTGAGTTCTATAGCCATGAAAGCTTTCAGCCGTCACTAGTTAGTTTCATACCCAAAAAATCATATCCGAACCTCAATCGGGTCTTGGAAGTTTTGTACCCTTCATTTTTTCGTAACGTGGATTTTTTCTGTAAAACGGGACCCCCATGGCTGGTTTATGATTTACCAACGCTGGAGAGTGGTGCACCATGGTACTGCACCATTTCAAATCCATGCACCCATTTCTAAAAGTCGTACGGCACAGTTTCGCCATTTTGGTCGGATGTTGCACCTTGCACCGTAGATGTTGCACCCTGTGGATATCGATTCTTCGAAGGGCCATAACTCTTGGCTCGTTTAGAGTAACGGGAGCCATAACCAGTCAAAACGAAGCTCTCGGGGAGTTCTACAGCTATGATAGCTTTCACCTGCCACTGGTTAGTTTCATACCCAAATAATCATATCCGACCCTCAATCGGGTCTTGGAAGTTTTTTACCCTTCGTTTTTTCGTAACGTGGATTTTTTCTGTAAAACGGGATCCCCGTGGCTTGTCTATGATTTACCATCGCTGGAGAGTGTTGCACCATTGTACTACACCATTTCAAATCCATGCACCCATTTCAAATAGTGGTACGACATTATTTCGTCATTTTGGACGGATGATGCACCTTGCACCGTAGATGTTGCACCCTGTGGATATCAATTCTTCGGAGGGCCACAACTCTTGGCTCGTTAAGAGTTACGGGAGCCATAACCAGTTAAAACGAAGCTCTCGGTGAGTTCTATAGCTATGGCAGCTTTCAGCCGTCACTAGTTAGTTTCATACCCAAAAAATCATATCCGAACCTCAATCGGGTCTTGAAAGTTTTTTACCCTTCGTTTTTTCGTAACGTGGATTTTTTCTGTAAAACGGGATCCCGGTGGCTTGTCTATGATTTACCATCACTGGAGAGTGGTGCAACACGGTACTGCACCATTTCAAATCCATGCACCTATTTCTAAAAGTTGTACGGCACTGTTTCGTCATTTTGGACAGATGTTGCACCCTGCTCGGTAGATGTTGCACCCTGTGGATATCGATTCTTCGGAGCGCCATAACTCTTGGCTCGTTTAGAGTTACGGGAGCCATAACCAGTTAAAATTAAGCTATCTACAACTTCTACAGCTATGATAGCTTTCAGTCGTCACTGGTTAGTTTCATACCCAAAAAATCCTATCCGAACCTCAATCGGGTCTTGGAAGTTTTTGCCCTTCGTTTTTTCTTCACGTGGATTTTTTCCGTAAAATGGGATCCCCATGGCTGGTCAATGATTTACCTTCGCGGGAGAGTGGTGCACCATGGTACTGCTCTATTTAGAATTCATGCACCCATTTCCAAAAGTCGTACGACACAGTTTCGTCATTTTGGACGGATGTTGCACCATGCACCGTAGATGTTGCACCCTGTGGATATCGATTCTTCGGAGGGCCATAACTCTTGGCTCATTTAGAGTTATGGGAGCCATAATCAGTCAAAATGAAGCTCTCGGCGAGTTCTACAGCTATGATGGCTTTCAGCCGTCACTGGTTAGTTTCATATCAAAAAAATCATATCCGAACCTCAATTGGGTCTTTGAAGTTTTTTACCCTTCGTTTTTTCGTAACGTGAATTTTTTCGGTAAAACGGGATCCCCGTGGCTGGTCTATGATTTACCATCGCTGAAGTGTGGTGCACCATTGTACTACTCCATTTTAAATCCATGCATCCATTTCTAAAAGTCGTACGACACTGTTTCGTCATTTTCGACGGATGTTGCACCTTGCACCGTAGATGTTGCACCCTATGGATATCAGATTCTTCGCAGGGCCATAACACTTGGCTCTTTTAGAGTTACGAGAGCCATAACAAGTTAAAACGAAGCTATCTGTGAGTTCTACAGCTATGACAGCTTTCAGCCGTCACTAGTTAGTTTCATACCCAAAAAATCCTATCCGAACCTCAATCGGGTCTTGTAAGTTTTTACCCTTCGTTTTTTCATCATGTGGATTTTTTCTGTAAAACTGGATCCCCGTGGCTGGTCTATGATTTACCATCGCTGGAGAGTGGTGCACCATGGTACTGCTCCGTTTCAATTCCATGCACCCATTTCTAAAAGTCATACGGCACTATTTCGTCATTGTGGACGGATGTTGCACCTTGCACCGTATATGTTGACCCTGTGGATATCGATTCTTCGGAGGGCCATAACTCCTGGCTCGATTTGAGTTACGGGAGCCATAACCAGTCAAAACGAAGCACTTGGTGGGTTCAACAGCTATGATGGCATTTAGCCATCACTGGTTAGTTATATACCCAAAAAATCTTATCCAAACCTCAATCGGGTAATGGATGTTTTTTACCCTTCGTTTTTTCGTCACGTGGATTTTTTCTATAAAACGGGATCCCCGTGGCTGGTCTATGATTTACCATCGCTAGAGAGTGGTGCATCATGGTACTGCACCGTTTCAAATGCATGCACCCATTTGTAAAAGTCGTACGACACTGTTTCGTCATTTTCGACGGATGTTGCACCTTGCACCGTAGATGTTGCACCTTGTGGATACCGATTCTTCGGAGGGCCATAACTTTTGGCTCGTTTAGAGTTACGGTAGCCATAACCAATTAAAACAAAGCTATGTGTGAGTTCTAAAGGTATGAAAGCTTTCGGCCTTCACTGGTTGGTTTCATACCCAAAAAATCCTATCCGAACCTCAATCGGGTCTTGGAAGTTTTTTACCCTTCGTTTTTTCGTCACGTGGATTTTTTCTGTAAAATGGGATCCTCATGGCTGGTCTATGATTTACCATCACTAGAGAGTGGTGCACCATGTTACTGCTCCGTTTCAATTCCATGCACCCATTTCTAAAAGTGGTGCGGTACTGTTTCGTCATTTTGGACGGATGTTGCACCTTGCATCGTAGATGTTGCACCCTGTGGATATCGATTCTTCGGAGGGCCATAACTCTTGGCTCGTTTAGAGTTACGGGAGCCATAACCAGTCAAAACAAAGCTCTCGGAGAGTTCTACGGATATGACAGCCTTCAGCCGTCACTGGTTAGTTTCATACCCAAAAAATCATATCCGAACCTCAATCGGGTCTTGGAAGTTTTTTACCCTTCGTTTTTTCGTAACGTGGATTTTTTCTGTAAAACGGGATCCCCGTGGCTGGTCTATGACTTACCATCGCTGAAGAGTGGTGCACCATGGTACTACTCCATTTCAAATCCATGCACCCATTTCTAAAAGTCGTACGACACTGTTTCGTCATTTTCGACGGATGTTGCACCTTGCACCGTAGATGTTGCACCCTGTGGATATCAAATTCTTCGGAGGGCCATAACACTTGGCTCTTTTAGAGTTACGGGAGCCATAACAAGTCAAAACGAAGCTATCTGTGAGTTCTACAGCTATGACAGCTTTCATCCGTCACTAGTTAGTTTCATACCCAAAAAATCCTATCCGAACCTCAATCGGGTCTTGGAAGTTTTTACCCTTCGTTTTTTCATCATGTGGATTTTTTCCGTAAAACGTGTTTCCCCGTGGCTGGTTTATGATTTACCATCGCTGGAGAGTGGTGCACCATGGTACTGCTCTGTTTCAATTCCATGCACCCATTTCTAAAAGTCATACGGTACTATTTCGTCATTGTGGACGGATGTTGCACCTTGCACCGTATATGTTGCACCCTGTGGATATCGATTCTTTGGAGGGCCATAACTCTTGGCACGTTTTGAGTTACGAGAGACATAACCAGTCAAAACGAAGCTCTCGGTGAGTTCAACAGCTATGATGGCATTTAGCCGTCACTGGTTAGTTATATACCCAAAAAATCTTATCCGAACCTCAATCGGGTCATGGAAGTTTTTTACCCTTCGTTTTTTCGTCACGTGGATTTTTTCTATAAAACGGGATCCCCGTGGCTGGTCTATGATTTACCATCGCTAGAGAGTTATGCACCATGGTACTGCACCGTTTCAAATCCATGCACCCATTTCTAAAATTCGTACGACACTGTTTCGTTATTTTCGACGGATGTTGCACCTTGCACCGTAGATGTTGCACCCTGTGGATATCGATTCTTCGGAGGGCCATAACTTTTGGCTCGTTTAGAGTTACGGGAGCCATAACCAATCATAACGAAGTATTTGTGAGTTCTAAAGGTATGAAAACTTTCGGCCATCACTGGTTAGTTTAATACCCAAAAAATCCTATCCGAACCTCAATCGGGTCTTGGAAGTTTTTTACCCTTCGTTTTTTCGTCATGTGGATTTTTTCTGTAAAATGGGATCCTAATGGCTGGTCCATGATTTACCATCACTAGAGAGTGGTGCATCATGTTACTGCTCCGTTTCAATTCCATGGACCCATTTCTAAAAGTGGTGCGGTACTGTTTCGTTATTTTGGACGGATGTTGCACCTTGCATCGTAGATGTTGCACCCTGTGGATATCGATTCTTCGGAGGATCATAACTCGTGGCTCGGTTAGAGTTATGGGAGCCATAACCAGTCAAAACGAAGCTCTCGGTGAGTTCTACAGCTATAATGGCTTGCAGCCGTCACTGGTTAGTTTGATACCCAAAAAATCCTATCCGAACCTCAATCGGGTCATGGAAGTTTTTTACCCTTCGTTTTTTCGTCACATGGATTTTTTCTGTATAATGGGATCCCCGTAGCTGGTCTATGATTTACCATCGCTGGAGAGTGGTGCACCAAGGTACTACACCGTTTCAAATGCATGCATCCATTTCTAAAAGTCGTACGACACTGTTTCGTCATTTTCGACGGATGTTGCACCTTGCACCGTAGATGTTGCGCCCTCTGGATATCGATTCTTCGGAGCGCCATAACTCTTGGTTTGTTTACAGTTACGGCAGCCATGACCAGTCAAAACGAAGCTCTCGGTGAGTTCTACAGCTGTTGTAGCTTTTAGCCATCATTGGTTAGTTTCATACCCAAAAAATCTTATCCGAACCTCAATCGGGTCTTGGAAGTTTTTTACCCTTCGTTTTTTCGTAACATGGATTTTTTCTTTAAAACGGGATCCCCGTGGCTGGTCTATGATTTACCATCGCTGGAGAGTGGTGCGCCACGGTACTGCTCCGTTTCAAATCCATTCACCAATTTCTAAAAGTCGTACGGCACAGTTTCGTCATTTTGGACGGATGTTGCACCATGCACCTTATATGTTGCACCCTGTGGATATCGATTCTTCGAAGGGCCATAACTCTTTGCTCGTTTAGAGTTATGGGAGCCATAACCAGTCAAAACGAAGCTCTCGGAGAGGTCTATAGCTATGACAGCTTTCACCACCACTGGTTAGTTTCATACCGAAATAATCATATCTGAACCTCAATCTGGTCTTGGAAGTTTTTTACCCTTTGTTTTTTCGTAATGTGGAATTTTTCTGTAAAACGGGATCCTCATGGTTGGTCTATGATTTACCATCGCTGGAGAGTAGTGCACCATGGTACTGCATCGTTTCAAATCCATGCACCTATTTCTAAAAGTCGTACGGCACTGTTTTGTCATTTTGGATGGATGTTGCACCTTGCACCGTAGATGTTGCACCGTGTGGATATCGATTCTTCGAAGGGCCATAAATCTTGGCTCGTTTAGAGTTACGGGAGCCATAACCAGTCAAAACCAAGACCTCTGTGAGTTCTACAGCTATGACAGCTTTCAGCCGTCACTGGTTAGTTTCGTACCCAAAAAATCATATCCGAACCTCAATTGGGTCTTGGAAGTTTTTTACCCTACGTTTTTTCGTAACGTGGATTTTTTCTGTAAAACGGTATCCCCGTGGCTGGTCTATGATTTACCATCGATGGAGAGTGGTGCACCATGGTAGTGCACCATTTCAAATCCATGCACCCATTTCTAGAAGTCGTACGGCACTGTTTCGTTGTTTTGGATGGATGTTGCACCTTGCACCGTAGATGTTGCACCCTATGGATATCGATTCTTCGGAGGGCCATAAGTCTTGGCTCGTTTAGAGTTACGGGAACCATAACCAGTCAAAATGAAGCTATCTGTGAGTTATACAGCTATGAAAGCTTTCAGCCGTCACTAGTTAGTTTTAGACCCGAGAAATTCTGTCCGAACCTCAATCGGGTCATGGAAGTTTTTTACCCTTCGTTTTTTCATCACTTGGATTTATTCTGTAAAACGGGATCCCCGTCGCTGGTCTATGATTTACCATCGCTGGAGAGTGGTGCACCATGGTACTACACCATTTCAAATCCATGCACCCATTTCTAAAAGTCCTACGGCACTATTTCGTCATTTTCGAAGGATGTTGCACCATGCACCATTGATGTTGCACCCTGTGGATATCGATCCTTCGGAGGGCCATAACCCTTGGCTCGTTTAGGGTTACGGGAGCTACAACCAGTCAAAACAAAGCTATCTGTGAGTTCTACAGGTACGACAGCTTTCAGCCGTCACTGATTAGGTTCATACCCAAAAAATCCTATCTGAACCTCAATCAGGTCTTGGAAGTTTTTTACCCTTCGTTTTTTCGTCACGTGGATTTTTTCTGTAAAACGGGATCCCCATGGCTGGTCTATGATTTACCATCGCTGGAGAGTGGTGCACCATGGTACTATTCTATTTCAACTCCATGCACCCATTTCTAAAAGTCGTACGGTACTGTTTCGTCATTTTGGACGGATTTTGCACCCTGTGGATATTGATTCTTCGGAGGGCCATAACTCTTGGCTTGTTTAGAGTTACGGGATCCATAACCAGTCAAAACGAAGCTCTCTATGAGTTCTACAGCTACGATGGCTTCCAGCCATCACTGGTTAGTATCATACCCAAAAATTCCTATCGGAACCTCAATCGGGTCATGGAAGTTTTTTACCCTTCGTTTTTTTGTCACATGGATTTTTCTGTAAAACCGGATCCCTGTGGCTGGTATATGATTTACCATCATTGGAGAGTGGTGCACTATGGTACTGCACCATTTCAAATCCATGCACCAATTTCTAAAAGTCATACGACACTGTTTCGTCATTTTCGACGGATGTTGCACCTTGCACCGTAGATGTTGCACCCTCCAGATATCGATTCTTCGGAGGGCCATAACTCTTGGCTCGTTTAGGGTTACGGGAGATATAACCCGTCAAAATGAAGCTCTCGGTGTGTTCTAAAAGTCGTACGACACTGTTTCGTCATTTTGGACGGATGTTGCACCTTGCACCGTATATGTTGCACACTGTGGATATCCATTCTTCGAAGGGCCATAGCTCTGGGCTCGTTTAGAGTTACGGGAGCCATAACCAGTCAAAACGAGCTCTTTGTGAGTTCTATAGCTACGACAACTTTCAGCCGTCACAGGTTAGTTTCATACCCAGGAAATCATATCCGAACCTCAATCGGGTCATGGAAGTTTTTTACCCTTCGTTTATTCGTAACATGGATTTTCTCTTTAAAACGGGATTCCCGTGGTTGGTCTATGATTTACCATCGCTAGAGAGTGGTGCACCATGGTACTGCTCCGTTTCAAATCCATGCACCCATTTCTAAAAGTCGTACGGAACAGTTTCTTCATTTTGGATGGATGTTGCACCTTGCACCATATATGTTGCACCTTGCACCGTATATGTTGCACCCTGTGGATATCGATTCTTCGGAGGGCCATAACTCTTGGCTCGTTTAGAGTTACGGGAGCCATAACCAGTAAAAAAGGAGCTCTCGAGGAGTTCTACATCAATAACCTCTTTCACCCGTCACAGGTTAGTTTCATACCCAAAAAATAATATTCGAACCTCAATCGGGTCTTGAATGTTTTTTACCCTTCGTTTTTTCTGAACGTGGATTTTTTCTGTAAAACGGGATCCCCTTGGCTGGTCTATGATTTACCATCGCGGGAGAGTGGTGCACCATGGTACCGCACTGTTTCAAATCCGAGCACCCATTTTTAAAAGTCGTACGGCACTGTTTCGTCATTTTGGACGGTTGTTGCACCATGCACCGTAGATGTTGCACCCTGTGGATATCGATTCTTCGGAGGCCCATAACTCTTGGCTCGTTTAAACTTACGGGAGCCATAACCAGTCAAAACAAAGCTCTCAATTAGTTATACAGCTATGACAGCTTTCAACCGTCACTGGTTAGTTTCATACCCAAAAAATCATATCCGAACCTCAATCGGGTCTTGTAAGTTTTTTACCCTTCGTTTTTTCGTAACGTGGATTTTTTCTGTAAAACGGGATCCCCTTGGCTGGCCCATGATTTACCATAGCTGGAGAGTGGTGCACCATGGTACTGCAATGTTTCAAATCCATGCACTCATTTCTAAAGGTCGTACGGTACTTTTTCGTCATTTTGGACGGATGTTGCACCTTGCACCGTAGATGTTGCACCCTGTGGATATCGATTCTTCGGAGGGCCATAACTCTTGGCTCGTTTAGAGTTACGAGAGCTATAACCAGTCAAAACAAAGCTCTCGGTGAGTTCCACAGCTATGACAGCTTTCAGCTGTCACTGGTTAGTTTATTAGCCAAAAAATCATATCTGAACCTCAATCGGGTCTTGGAAGTCTTTTACCCTTCGTTTTTTCGTAACATGGATTTTTCCTTTAAAACGGGATTCCCATGGCTGGTCTGTGACTTACCAACGCTGGAGAGTGTTGCACCATGGTACTGCTCCATTTCAAATCCATGCACCCATTTCTAAAAGTCGTACGGCACAGTTTTGTCATTTGGGGCGGATGTTGCACCTTGCACCGTATATGTTGCACCCTGTGGATATCGATTCTTCGAAGGGCCATAACTTTTGGCTCGTTTAGAGTTACGGGAGCCATAACCAGTCAAAATGAAGGTCTCAGTGAGTTCTACAGGTTTGACAACTTTCAGTCGTCACTGGTTAGTTTCATACCTAAAAAATCATATCCGAACCTCAATCGGGTCATGAAATATTTTACCCTTCGTTTTTTCGTAACGTGAATTTTTTCAGTAAAATGGTACCCCGTGGATGGTCTATGATTTACCATCGATGGAGAGTGGTGCACCATGGTAGTGCACCATTTCAAATCCATGCACCCATTTCTAAAAGTCGTACGACACTGTTTCGTCATTTTGGACGGATGTTGCACCTTGCACCGTAGATGTCGCACCCTATGGATATCGATTCTTCGGAGGGCCATAAGTCTTGGCTCGTTTACAGTTACGGGAGCCATAACCAGTCAAAATGAAGCTATTTGTGAGTTATACAGCTATGATAGCTTTCAGCCATCACTAGTTAGTTTCATACCCGAAAAATCCTATCCGAACCTTAATCGGGTCATGGAAGTTTTTTACCCTTCGTTTTTTCGTCACTTGGATTTTTTCTGTAAACCAGGATCCTCGTGGCTGGTCTATGATTTACCATCGCTGGAGAGTGGTGCACCATGGTATTGCACCGTTTCAAATCCATGCACCCATTTCTAAAAGTCGTACGGCACTGTTTCGTCATTTTCGACGGATGTTGCACCTTGCACCGTAGATGTTGCACCCTGTGGATATCTATTCTTCGGAGGGCCATAAGTCTTGGCTCGTTTAGAGTTATGGGAGCCATAACCAGTGAAAATGAAGCTATCTGTGAGTTCTACATGTATGACAGCTTTCAAACGACACATGTTAGTTCCATACCCAAATAATCATATCTGAACCTCAATCGGGTCTTGGAAGTTTTTTACCCTTCGTTTTTTCATCACGTGGATTTTTTCTGTAAAACGGCATCCCCGTGGCTGGTCTATGATTTACCATCGCTGGAGAGTGGTGCACCATAGTACTGCTCCATTTCAATTCCATGCACCCATTTCTAAAAGTCGTACGGCACTGTTTCGTCATTTTGGACGGATGTTGCACCTTGCACCATAGATGTTGCACCCTGTGGATATTGATTCTTCGGAGGGCCATAACTCTTAGCTCGTTAAGAGTTACGGGGGCCATAACCGGTGTGACGACCGCCCATGACTCCCGCACCAAAACAAGGAAATAATGCGCTGAAAGGTGTGCCAGGCAGCCATGGACGATAGTCAGGGTAAAATAAAACATTAAACTCTATCGTACAACTCACAGCGCATGGATAAAATACAATAGAGAAATATAATATAGTGAAGCTCCATAGAATAGAACATCATCATATATGCATCATAGTAGTTTTAAACAAACATATGAATCATCCATACATCAAAGCCTCACTACATATCACTCAAACAAATACAGCAGCGGAACACCCAGTACATATAATATGAAAATAATATGCAAAAGCCTCCTGCTCGTCTTCTTCATCATCAGCGTAGATCTCCAAGAATAGCACCTGTCACCTGCTACCTAGTCTGCCCATCCCAACATGGATGAACGGCCCAAGGTAATAAGAGGAGACATAAAACCTTGAGTCAGACAAAGTCTTAGTGAGCAGTAAATCAACTATCAAACATACCAAAAGAGCATAAGGGATAAAAGGAATAGGAACTAAACCATCCCACCCCACCACTTTCTACAGTGATAGCCCCCAGACACACACTAAGGTGAGGCAAACATAACATAGCAGACAATTAAGGTAAAGCAATAATCACTCGAGTCAAGGGTGGTGTTTTCCAAATACAAACCCCCAAGGCCTAAACCAAGATCAGATAAGCACCCAGAAAATACCGCTCTTGAGACCGAATGATGATACAACCAAACATCCATGACTCTGGCTATCACTGTTATCCTTGCCTTGATTTCACCGTTAATTGAATGACCACCTGTCAAGGGCTAATGGTAACCCTGGTTTTAGACATAACTCCGCACATCATCGTGACCCGTTCCTAAGCCGAACGCATCAGCCCAGAGTACTAGCACGTCATCGTGACCCGTGCTTGGAACGTCATCGTGACCCGTTCCAACGTACCCTTGCTTTGAGTATGCTAGAACCTTCAACAACGATGAGATCTTAGCCTCCTAGTCATCCTCCTTGACGACTATTCCCATACTAGCTCAAGCGCCTCTCAAGCTAACCATTATCCACACCAACTCGGACCGCATCACCGAGTTATCAACATATCTTCGCACGTCGTAGTGACCCGTGCTTGGAACGTCATCATGACCCGTCCCATCTCAACATATGCCTTGCCTCATCACATCATAGCAAAGTCCCATCTCAATATCATGCTTTGCCTTCTCGCATCATGGCAAGGTCCCACATCCTCGAATCCATCCATATGAGCTTCCACATCCGCTTCATATGCCACAGGCAGCTTTCCTTATCCAAGAGCCTTTCCACTTGGCTTTTGAATCACCATCAACCATACTTGTCCAAGTCAAGTAATCGATCAACTAATCAATCAAATCAAACATTAATCCAAGCAATCAATCATTCAACAAGATCAAAATCGACAATCAAGTAATCAAACATGATCTAAATAGGCATTTATAATGACAATGGCAATTTCGTAAATAAATGAGCATAGATCTAACATACATGAATCATGGGTTTTTTTAGCATAGATCTAACAAATATAAATCATGGGTTTTGTCTCTACAACTAGATGAATGAACTTGCAAAAGTAAACATCTTCATAGGTAATGGATCTATACTTGGATTTAAAGAAAAATGCATAAAATCACTATCTACAACACTCCAACAAACCACCAATCCAATACACTCCTTTGGGTCCGCGTAAGAGATAAGTACCACTCACCAAATCACCTAAACACCTCAAAAACTATCAACTCTAGATCTGGACAGCGAAGATCAAGGCTTGATCCGGCAAAATCTCGCTTCAATCGATGAAATCTCACTCGAACGGATGAAGATCTTCAAATTTGGCCCTTGAATCTTTGATCTTCATCTTCGATCTTGGATGGATGTTAGAACTAGATTGGAATGGAGAAAAGAAGGTGAAGAAATGTTGTAGTCGAGTTCTCAAAATGGCAGCACTTCGTCGCTTCAAAATCTGGTGCCAAAAAGTGAGCCAAACCCCTCTATTTATAGGCTGATTTCACCCTTAGGTCGTCGCCCAGTTTTAGGTCGTTGCCGACCTAAAGATCCCCGACCTAACTTAGGTCATTTACGACCTAAGTCTCAATAGTACATGCGACCTAAAACAAAGCCGCCTTCCTTAACTCGAACCAACGACCTACGACCTAAGACCCTGCCGACTCATGACACAACGGCTTAACTGGGTACACGGCATACGACTTACGACTTATCCAAACACACAAGATCTCACGACCTAACTCCTATGCGACCTAACAAACATGGCCGACTTAGCACACACACACACTTACACGACCTATCAAGTAAGACGAGTTACGACCTAACAACTCATAGCGGCCTTCCTTAGGTCGTATAATGACCTAACTAACCTACCAACCTAACTATGCTACGACCTAAAACATGTCGACTTAACCACCAAGCCTTAACTCGTCTACGACCTTGCTTCCTTACGTCGGTCCAAACTTTAGGTCGGTCAGAAATCATAACTCGTAACTGTTAGGTCGTTAACCCTATGTCGCTAGCTATCTTAGGTCGCTCTACCGACCTATCCACCTTAGGTCGTAAAACACTAAAATCGTTTGCCTATAACTCGTCCCATGCCACTAAGTCGTAGCATACTAACTCGCTAACTCTTATAACTCGTTAACGACTCAAAATCCTATAAACCGTTCAACACCTTAAGTCGGCTAAGCCCATGAGTCGGTCACGACTCAACTCCGAACGACCTAGGCTACCCTTCAACCTAAGCCTCTACACGAGCTAGCATCCATACAACTTAAGCTATGGTCGACTCAGACTCTAAACAACTTAACAATGATTTAAAGCAACTATTTACGATTAGATCGACATGTAAAATACGGGTCGTTACATTCTCTCCCCCTTAGGAATTTCGCCCTCGAAATTCCAAGCAAACAAGAGCATCCAAAGTTATTCCGCATGCCTACCATCCAAAGCAATCAACAAACCATGCATCGAATTCTAGCCTAGCATGCAGAATTCTAAAAATTAGAACAAGCTACAAATTCATGAGATGTCACGACACCTTAGGGCCATACCTCGAAGAGCTCAGGATGAGCTACCTTCATCCTCTCTTCCTCCTCCCACGTACAGTCGTTAACATCATCACTCCATTGTATCTTGAGCGACGTAATCATCTTCCTCCTAAGCTGTTTCGTGTCGGTTCCAACAACACGAAGCGGCTTACGAGGTCTCGAAACAACTGGATCAATCTCTAAATCTTCACAGCTATCAGCAGAAACCACCGTAGTTGGGTCGTGCACATACTTCCGTAGATAAGATACATGAAAAACATTGTGCACACCCGCCATCTTTTTCGGTAACTCCAATCTATAAGCGAGCTTTCCAATTCGCTCGATAATCGGGAATGGTCCAACAAATCTCGGAGTCAATTTCCCTTTCTTCCCGAATCTTATAACATTCTTCAGAGAAGAAATCTTCACAAAAACCATATCACCTATGTCGAATTCCAAATCCTTTCGACGATTAACGGCATAACTTTTCTGACGCTTGGGCTGCTTTCATTCGTTGCCGAATGATCTCTATACAATCCGAAGTCTGTCGAATCATCTCTGGCCCAAGTATCAACTTTTCTCCAGTTTCCAACCAACATGTCGGAGAGTTACACGGTCTTCCATATAATGTCACATATGGTGCCATACCAATACTCGACTGATAACTGTTATTATATGCAAATTCCACCAAATGAAGGTGATCTTCCCATGATCCTCCGAAGTCCAAAACACATGCTCTCAAGAGATCTTCCAAAACTCGGTTGACTCTCTTAGTCTGACCATCTGTTTGAGGGTGATAAACTGTACTCATACACAACTCGGTTCCCAAAACTTGCTGGAAGCTCTTCCAAAATCTACTAGTGAACAATGGGTCTCGATCGCTCACTATACTCTTTGGAACACCATGGAGTCGAACTATCCACTTAACATAAAGCTCAGCCAACTTCGATGCAGTCTTAGTCGATCGAACAGGAATGAACCTTCCACTCTTAGTCAACCGATCTACGATGACCCAAATCCCTTCATTCCCTGTCCTGGTTCTAGGTAGACCATCGATAAAATCCATCGACACTTGCTCCCACTTCCATGTAGGAACCTCTAATGGCTGAAGCAATCCACTGGGCTTCTTCTGCTCGGCTTTCACCAACTGGCAGTTCATACATTTGGAAATAAAATTTCCAACATCCTTCTTCATGCCTTCCCAGTAATAAGTTCTCTTCATATTCCGATACAACTTATTTCCACCTGGATGAATTGTCAACTTCGAGTGATGACTTTCCCTCAGAACCTCATCTCTCAATCCATCTATATCGGGAACAACTAATCGTCCTTGTTTCCGTAGCCAACCATCTCGATCGACTTCGAATCCTTTAACCTTTTCTGGATTCAATCCAGATTCCAAATCACGGATAATCTTGACAAGCTTATCGTCTCGCTTTTGGCCCTCGCCAATTCTTTCCACAAGAGTAGGTCTTATCGATAAGTTTGCCAACATCTCAGGTTCCAATTCACATCTGGGCCTGAAATCAAACCCAGCCAAATACTCGATACTCTTCCATTCCGAAAACATGGCTCCCAATCCTGCATGTCTTCGACTTAACGCATCTACTACCGCGTTTCCTTTTCCCGGAGTATAGGCTATACCAAAATCATATGATGCTAAAAACTCTAGCCATCGTTGCTGTCGAAGATTCAAATCCTTTTGGGAGAAAAGATACTTCAACGACTTATGATCCGTAAACAACTCGAATCGAACTCCCAATAGATAATGTCTCCACATCTTCAAAGCAAACACAACCGCCGCTAACTCCAAATCATGAGTCGGATAATTCCTTTCATGCGGCTTCAGTTGTCGGCTAGCATATGCAACAACTTTATCCTTCTGCATTAGCACTGCTCCAAGTCCAGTACCACATGCATCGGTGTAAACCACCATCTCATCATTCCCACTTGGAATAGTCAAAACAGGAGCACTTGTCAATCGCTCTTTCAGGATTACGAAAGCTTGCTCACACTTATCATCCCATCTGAACACTTGGTTCTTTTTCGTCAATACTGTTAACGGTGCAGCTATCTTGGAAAAGTCTTTGATAAACCGACGATAATATCCTGCTAATCCAAGAAAACTTCTCACATCGGATGCATTCTTAGGTCAATCCCAATCCTGGATCACTGCCACCTTAGCGGGATCAACTGCTATTCCATTTCCAGAGATAACATGGCCTAAGAACCTCACTTCACTCTTCCAGAAGTGACACTTCGAAAACTTAGCCTTCAGCTGATGTTTCCGTAAGATTTCCAAAACAATTCTCAAGTGTTTCTTGTGTTCCTCCTTAGTTCTGGAATAAATCAGAATATCATCCACGAACACAAGCACGAACTTATTCAACTGATCTCTGAATACTCTATTCATAAGATCCACAAAATATGCTGGTGCATTGGTCAATCCAAACGGCATTACCAGCCACTCATAAAACCCGGATGGTGTCCTGAAAGCAGTCTTCGGCACACTATCCTTCGCCACTCTCAACTGGTGAAATCCCGTTGCCAAATCCATCTGAGAAAACACCTTAGCCTCGTGGAGCTGATCAAACAAGTCATCTATTCTCGGCAATGGATACTTGTTCTTCTTAGTCACCTTATTCAGCTCACAATAATCGACGCACAACCTCAATGATCCATCTGCTTTGGTTGCGAACACAACTGGTGCACCCAATTCGTGCACACTTCTCCGAATGAATCCTTTCTGCAAAAGGTCATCAACATGCACCTTCAACTCTTGCTGTTCCCTAGGAGCCATCCGCCTAAGAGGCATCACATCAGGTCTGGCTCCCTCAACTAGATCGATACCAAACTCGATCTCCCTATGCGGCGGTAACCCTTTGACTTCGTCAAAGACATCCTCAAATCCATTCACAATAGGCACCGATGACAGTCCATCCCGTGGAACAACCAGCGAATACATGAAGCTCACGAAGATGCCTTCTTCATGCTTACACCGTATCACAACCTTTCGCCCTTCCACATTCCCGACTGTCACCTCCAGCCTCTCACAATCAATCCTTGCCACATACTTCCTAAGCCAGTCCATACCCAAAATAATTCCGAACCCCGCAAAGTTCAGAACAAAACAATCACAAACAAACGAGCAATCATGACTCGACACAACTAGGCCACGGCATAACATACACAAACAAGACGAACCCCCAACTGGATTAGTCACAACCAATGGCCTATCAACAATATCCGGTTTCAAACCCAACCGGCATACCAACTCATCACAAACAAAATAATGCGACGCTCCAGTATCAAACAACACTCTAACTGGAACACCACAAATGGAAAGAGTACCTTGAACCTCCACACTCTTCCCCTTCTCTTCAGTAGTAGGAGCCTTTGAAGACGACGGCACAGCTCCCAAAACATAAGCTTGCACAATCTGCTTATCTTTCCTCGGCTCTGCACAGTCCTTCTTGATATGTCCCAGCTTATCACAGTTGTGGCACTTCAACTGCACCTTTGGATTCTTGCAATCCCGGGAGAGATGACCCTTCTGTCGGCAGTTGTAGCAGGTCACTTCACCTTTCGGCTTCTTCTGGCCATCCTTTCCCTTGTGCTGCTGCTGCTGCTTCCTCTTCTTATTTCCACTATGGTCCTTGGTCACAGCAACAACAGAACTTCCCCTAGGAAACAAACTCTCATGCCTGAGAGCTTTCTCCACAATCTTCTCAAACGGATCGTCCGAATGATACACTAACTGCCTTCCAAGATAATTGTCCAAGCTTGTCACAAACTTTTCATTCTTCTGATAGGGAGAATCAATATACGATTTGGCATACTTGGACAAAGCTTCGAACTCAGAAATATACTAAAGAACTGGTCTCCCACCTTGCTTGAGCTCCACAAACCTCTTAAACAAAACAGATTTCTGAGCCGTAGAGATGAACTTAGCTTCAAATCTGACTTGGAATTGCTCCCAAGTGATCTTTTATTCTGGAGTATCAATGGTGATGGAATTCCACCAATCCTCAGCTCTCCCTTGAAGTTGCCTTGATGCAAGCTTCCTCTTAGTTGCATCCTCAATTCCCAAATCACCAAAAATCCTTCGACAAGCATCAATCCATCTCTGCACTTCAATGGTCGACTCTGTCCCCAAGAAAGCTTTTCCTCCAAGAGAAGTATAGTCCTTGCAAAGCTTAGCAAAATCCACCGGTCTTAGAGCTTGAACTTGAACTCCCACATCTACTGATGATCCTGAAGCAGGTATCCTTCTCATGATCGAAGTCATCATAGCTTCGAACATCGCAGCATAATCAACAGTTTCCCTTGCAGCACGGCTTTCCCTCGCAGCTTGTCTCTCACTTCGACTCATCCTTAATATCTGTAAAAAGAATGATTAGAACACCTTAAGAAACAACTGCATAAGGAGTTCAAATCCTTCTAAACGACTATATTATATATAGTAATCATTCATCAAAATACAATTACGTCTCTCATACGTAGTTACGTCAGCGAGCGTTGGCTAAAATCGATTAACCAAAGCTCTGATACCAAATGTGACGACCGCCCATGACTCCCGCACAAAAACAAGGAAATAATGCGCTGAAAGGTGTGCCAGGCAGCCATGGACGATAGTCAGGGTAAAATAAAACATTAAACTCTATCGTACAACTCACAGCGCATGGATAAAATACAATAGAGAAATATAATATAGTGAAGCTCCATAGAACAGAACATCATCATATAAGCATCATAGTAGTTTTAAACAAACATATTAATCATCCATACATCAAAGCCTCACTACATATCACTCAAACAAATACAGCAGCGGAACACCCAGTACATATAATATGAAAATAATATGCAAAAGCCTCCTGCTCGTCTTCGTCATCATCAGCGTAGATCTCCAAGAATAGCACCTGTCACCTGCTACCTAGTCTGCCCATCCCAACATGGATGAACGGCCCAAGGTAATAAGAGGAGACATAAAACCTTGAGTCAGACAAAGTCTTAGTGAGCAGTAAATCAACTATCAAACATACCAAAAGAGCATAAGGGATAAAAGGAATAGGAACTAAACCATCCCACCCCACCACTTTCTACAGTGATAGCCCCCAGACACACACTAAGGTGAGGCAAACATAACATAGCAGACAATTAAGGTAAAGCAATAATCACTCGAGTCAAGGGTGGTGTTTTCCAAATACAAACCCCCAAGGCCTAAACCAAGATCAGATAAGCACCCAGAAAATACCGCTCTTGAGACCGAATGATGATACAACCAAACATCCATGACTCTGGCTATCACTGTTATCCTTGCCTTGATTTCACCGTTAATTGAATGACCACCTGTCAAGGGCTAATGGTAACCCTGGTTTTAGACATAACTCCGCACATCATCGTGACCCGTGCCTAAGCCGAACGCATTAGGCCAGAGTACTAGCACGTCATTGTGACCCGTGCTTGGAACGTCATCGTGACCCGTTCCAACGTACCCTTGCTTTGAGTATGCTAGAACCTTCAACAACGATGAGATCTTAGCCTCCTAGTCATCCTCCTTGACGACTATTCCCATACTAGCTCAAGCGCCTCTCAAGCTAACCATTATCCACACCAACTCGGACCGCATCACCGAGTTATCAACATATCTTCGCACGTCGTAGTGACCCGTGCTTGGAACGTCATCATGACCCGTCCCATCTCAACATATGCCTTGCCTCATCACATCATAGCAAAGTCCCATCTCAATATCATGCTTTGCCTTCTCGCATCATGGCAAGGTCCCACATCCTCGAATCCATCCATATGAGCTTCCACATCCGCTTCATATGCCACAGGCAGCTTTCCTTATCCAAGAGCCTTTCCACTTGGCTTTTGAATCACCATCAACCATACTTGTCCAAGTCAAGTAATCGATCAACTAATCAATCAAATCAAACATTAATCCAAGCAATCAATCATTCAACAAGATCAAAATCGACAATCAAGTAATCAAACATGATCTAAATAGGCATTTATAATTACAATGGCAATTTCGTAAATAAATGAGCATAGATGTAACATACATGAATCATGGGGTTTTTTTTAGCATAGATCTAACAAATATAAATCGTGGGTTTTGTCTCTACAAATAGATGAATGAACTTGCAAAAGTAAACATCTTCATAAGTAATGGATCTATACTTGGATTTAAAGAAAAATGCATAAAATCACTATCTACAACACTCCAACAAACCACCAATCCAAAACACTCCTTTGGGTCCGCGTGAGAGATAAGTACCACTCACCAAATCACCTAAACACCTCAAAAAATATCAACTCCATATCTGGACAGCGAAGATCAAGGCTTGATCTGGCAAAATCTCGCTTCAATCGATGAAATCTCACTCGAACGGACGAAGATCTTCAACTTTGGCCCTTGAATCTTCGATCTTGATCTTCGATCTTGGATGGATGTTAGAACTAGATTGGAATGGAGAAAAGAAGGTGAAGAAATGTTGTAGTCGAGTTCTCAAAATGGCAGCACTTCGTCGCTTCAAAATCCGGTGCCAAAAAGTGAGCCAAACCGCTCTATTTATAGGCTGATTTCACCCTTAGGTCGTCGCCCAATTTTAGGACATTGCCGACCTAAAGATCCCCGCCCTAACTTAGGTCGTTTACGACCTAAGTCTTAATAGTACATGCGACCTAAAACACAGCCGCCTTCCTTAACTCGAACCAACGACCTACGACCTAAGACCCTGCCGACTCATGACACAACGGCTTAATTGGGTACACGGCATACGACTTACGACTTATCCAAACACACAAGATCTCACGACCTAACTCCTATGCGACCTAACAAACAAGGCCGACTTAGCACACACACACACTTACATGACCTATCAAGTAACACGAGTTACGACCTAACAACTCATAGCGGCCTTCCTTAGGTCGTCTAACGACCTAACTAACCTACCGACCTAACTATGCTACGACCTAAAACATGTCGACTTAAACACCAAGCCTTAACTCGTCTACGACCTAGCTTCCTTAGGTCGGTCCAAACTTTAGGTCGGTCAGAAATCATAACTCGTAACTGTTAGGTCGTTAACCCTATGTCGCTAACTATCTTAGGTCACTCTACCGACCTATCCACCTTAGGTCGTAAAACACTAAACTCGTTAGCCCATAACTCGTCCCATGCCACTAAGTCGTAGCATACTAACTCGCTAACTCTTATAACTCGTTAACGACTCAAAACCCTATAAGCCGTTCAACACCTTAAGTCGGCTAAGCCCATGAGTCAGTCACGACTCAACTCCGAACGACCTAGGCAACCCTTCGACCTAAGCCTCTACACGAGCTAGCATCCATACAACTTAAGCTATGGTCGACTCAGACTCTAAACAACTTAACAATGATTTAAAGCAACTATTTACGATTAGATCGACACGTAAAATACGGGTCGTTACATTCTCTCCCCCTTAGGAATTTTGCCCTCGAAATTCCAAGCAATTAAGAGCATCCAAAATTATTCCGCATGCCTACCATCCAAATCAATCAACAAACCATGCATCCAATTCTAGCCTAGCATGCAGAATTCTAAAACTTAGAACAAGCTACAAATTCATGAGATGTCACGACACCTTAGGGCCATACCTCGAAGAGCTCAGGATGAGCTACCTTCATCCTCTCTTCCTCCTCCCACGTACAGTCGTTAACATCATCACTCCATTGTATCTTGAGCGACGTAATCGTCTTCCTCCTAAGCTGTTTCGTGTCGGTTCCAACAACACGAAGCGGCTTACGAGGTCTCGAAACAATTGGATCAATCTCTAAATCTTCACAGCTATCAGCAGAAACCACCGTAGTTGGGTCGTGCACATACTTCCGTAGATAAGATACATGAAAAACATTGTGCACACCCGCCATCTTTTCCGGTAACTCCAATCTATAAGCGAGCTTTCCAATTCGTTCGATAATCGGGAACACTCCAACAAATCTCGGAGTCAATTTCCCTTTCTTCCCGAATCTTATAACATTCTTCAGAGGAGAAATCTTCAAAAAAACCATATCACCTATGTCGAATTCCAAAGCCTTTCGACGATTATCGGCATAACTTTTCTGACGATCTTGGGCTGCTTTCATTCATTGCCGAATGATCTCTATACAATCCGAAGTCTGTAGAATCATCTCTGGCCCAAGTATCAACTTTTCTCCAGTTTCCAACCAACATGTCGGAGAGTTACACGGGCTTCCATATAATGCCTCATATGGTGCCATACCAATACTCGACTGATAACTGTTATTATATGCAAATTCCACCAAATGAAGGTGATCTTCCCATGATCCTCCGAAGTCCAAAACACATGCTCTCAAGAGATCTTCCAAAACTCAGTTGACTCTCTCAGTCTGACCATCTGTTTGAGGGTGATAAGCTATACTCATACACAACTCGGTTCCCAAAACTTGCTGGAAGCTCTTCCAAAATCTACTAGTGAACAATGGGTCTCGATCGCTCACTATACTCTTTGGAACACCATGGAGTCGAACTATCCACTTAACATAAAGCTCAGCCAACTTCGATGCAGTCTTAGTCGATCGAACAGGAATGAACCTTGCACTCTTAGTCAACCGATCTACGACGACCCAAATCCCTTCATTCCCTATCCTGGTTCTAGGTAGACCATCGATAAAATCCATCGACACTTGCTCCCACTTCCATGTAGGAACCTCTAATGGCTGAAGCAATCCACTGGGCTTCTTCTGCTCGGCTTTTACCAACTGGCAGTTCATACATTTGGAAATAAAATTTCCAACATCCTTCTTCATGCCTTCCCAGTAATAAGTTCTCTTCATATCCCGATACATCTTATTTCCACCTGGATGAATTGTCAACTTCGAGTGATGACTTTCCCTCAGAACCTCATCTCTCAATCCATTTATATCGGGAACAACTAATCGTCCTTGTTTCCGAAGCCAACCATCTCGATCGACTTCGAATCCTTTAACCTTTTCTGGATTCAATCCAGATTCCAAATCACGGATAATCTTGACAAGCTTATCGTCTCGCTTTTGGCCCTCGCCAATTCTTTCCACAATAGTAGATCTTATCGATAAGTTTGCCAACATCTCAGGTTCCAATTCACATCTGGGCCTGAAATCAAACCCAGCCAAATATTCGAGACTCTTCCATTCCGAAAACATGGCTCCCAATCCTGCATGTCTTCGACTTAACGCATCTGCTACCGCGTTTCCTTTTCCCGGAGTATAGGCTATACCAAAATCATATGATGCTAAAAGCTCTAGCCATCGTTGCTGTCGAAGATTCAAATCCTTTTGGGAGAAAAGATACTTCAACGACTTATGATCCGTAAACAACTCGATTCGAACTCCCAATAGATAATGTCTCCACATCTTCAAAGCAAACACAATCGCCGCTAACTCCAAATTATGAGTCAGATAATTCCTTTCATGCGGCTTCAGTTGTCGGCTAGCATATGCAACAACTTTATCCTTCTACATTAGCACTGCTCCAAGTCCAGTACTACATGCATCGGTGTAAACCACCATCTCATCTTTCCCACTTGGAATAGTCAAAACAGGTGCACTTGTCAATCGCTCTTTCAGGATTACGAAAGCTTGCTCACAGTTATCATCCCATCTAAACACTTGGTTCTTTTTCGTCAATCCTGTTAACGGTGCAGCTATCTTGGAAAAGTCTTTGATAAACCGACGATAATATCCTGCTAATCCAAGAAAACTTCTCACATCGGATGCATTCTTAGGACTATCCCAATCCTGGATCGCTGCCACCTTAGCGGGATCAACTGCTATTCCATTTCCAGAGATAACATGGCCTAAGAACCTCACTTCACCCTTCCAGAAGTGACACTTCGAAAACTTAGCCTTCAGCTGATGTTTCAGTAAGACTTCCAAAACAATTCTCAAGTGTGTCTTGTGTTCCTCCTTAGTTCTGGAATAAATCAGAATATCATCCACGAACACAAGCACGAACTTATTCAACCGATCTCTGAATACTCTATTCATAAGATCCATAAAATATGCTGGTGCATTGGTCAATCCAAACGGCATTACCAGCCACTCGTAAAACCCGGATGGTGTCCTGAAAGCAGTCTTCGGCACACTATCCTTCGCCACTCTCAACTGGTGAAATCCCGTTGCCAAATCCAGCTGAGAAAACACCTTAGCCTCGTGGAGCTGATCAAACAAGTCATCTTTCTCGGCAATAGATACTTGTTCTTCTTAGTCACCTTATTCAGCTCACGATAATCGACACACAACCTCAACGATCCATCTGCTTTGGTTGCGAACACAACTGGTGCACCCCATTCGGACACACTTCTCCGAATGAATCCTTTCTGCAAAAGGTCATCAACATGCACCTTCAACTCTTGCTGTTCCCTAGGCGCCATCCGCCTAAGAGGCATCACAACAGGTCTGGCTCCCTCAACTAGATCGATACGAAACTCGATCTCCCTATGCGGCGGTTACCCTTTGACTTCGTCAAAGACATCCTCAAATCCATTCACAATAGGCAACGATGACAGTACATCCCGTGGAACAACCAACGAATACATGAAGCTCATGAAGACGCCTTCTTCATGCTTACATCGTATCACAACCTTTCGCCCTTCCACATTCCCGACTGTCACCTCCAGCCTCTCACAATCAATCCTTGCCGCATACTTCCTAAGCCAGTCCATACCCAAAATAATTCCGAACCCCGCAAAGTTCAGAACAAAACAATCACAAATAAACGAGCAATCATGACTCGACATAACTAGGCCACGGCATAACATACACAAACAAGACGAACCCCCAACTGGATTAGTCACAACCAATTGCCTATCAACAATATCCGGTTTCAAACCCAACCGGCCTACCAAATCATCACAAACAAAAGAATGCGATGCTCCAGTATCAAACAACACTCTAACTGGAACACATCAAATGGAAAGAGTACCTTGAACCACCACACTCTTCCCCTTCTCTTCAGTAGTAGGAGTCTTTGAAGACGACGGCACAGCTCCCAAAGCATAAGCTTGCACAATCTGCTTATCTTTCCTCGGCTCTGGACAGTCCTTCTTGATATGTGCCAGCTTATCACAGTTGTGGCACTTCAACTGCACCTTTGGATTCTTGCAATCCCGGGAGAGATGACCCTTCTGTCGGCAGTTGTAGCAGGTCACTTCGCCTTTCGGCTTCTTCTGGCCATCCTTTCCCTTCTGCTGCTGCTGCTTCTTCTTCTTATTTCCACTATGGTCCTTGGTCACAGCAACAACAGAACTTTCCCTAGGAAACAAACTCTCATGCCTGAGAGCTTTCTCCACAATCTTCTCAAACGGATCATCCAAATGATCCACTAACTGCCTTCCAAGATAATTGTCCAAGCCTGTCACAAACTTTTCACTCTTCTGATAGGGAGAATCAATATACGATCTGGCATACTTGGACAAAGCTTCGAACTCAGAAATATACTCAAGAACTAGTCTCCCACCTTGCTTGAGCTCCACAAACCTCTTAAACAAAACAGATTTCTGAGCCGTAGAGATGAACTTAGCTTCAAATCTGACTTGGAATTGCTCCCAAGTGATCTCTTATTCTGGAGTATCAATGGTGATGGAATTCCACCAATCCGCAGCTCTCCCTTGAAGTTGCCTTGATGCAAGCTTCCTCTTAGTTGCATCCTCAATTCCCAAATCACCAAAAATCCTTCGACAAACATCAATCCATCTCTGCACTTCAATGGTCGACTCTGTCCCCAAGAAAGCTTTTCCTCCAAGAGAAGTATAGTCCTTGCAAAGCTTAGCAAAATCCATCGGTCTTAGAGCTTGAACTTGAACTCCCACATCTACTGATGATCCTGAAGCAGGTATCCTTCTCATGATCGAAGTCATCATTGCTTCGAACATCGCAGCATAATCAACAGCTTCCCTTGCAGCACGGCTTTCCCTCGCAGCTTGTTTCTCACTTCGACTCATCCTTAATATTTGTAAAAAGAATGATTAGAACACCTTAAGAAACAACTGCATAAGGAGTTCAAATCCTTCTAAACTACTATATTATATATAGTAATCATTCATCAAAATACAATTACGTCTCTCATACGTAGTTGCGTCAGCGAACGTTGGCTAAAATCGATTAACCAAAGCTCTGATACCAAATATGACGACCGCCCATGACTCCCGCACCAAAACAAGGAAATAATGCGCTGAAAGGTGTGCCAGGCAGCCATGGACGATAGTCAGGGTAAAATAAAACATTAAACTCTATCGTACAACTCACAGCGCATGGATAAAATACAATAGAGAAATATAATATAGTGAAGCTCCATAGAACAGAACATCATCATATAAGCATCATAGTAGTTTTAAACAAACATATGAATCATCCATACATCAAAGCCTCACTACATATCACTCAAACAAATACAGCAGCGGAATACCCAGTACATATAATATGAAAATAATATGCAAAAGCCTCCTGCTCGTCTTCGTCATCATCAGCGTAGATCTCCAAGAACAGCACCTGTAACCTGCTACCTAGTCTGCCCATCCCAACATGGATGAACAACCCAAGGTAATAAGAGGAGACATAAAACCTTGAGTCAGACAAAGTCTTAGTGAGCAGTAAATCAACTATCAAACATACCAAAAGAGCATAAGGGATAAAAGGAATAGGAACTAAACCATCCCACCCCACCTCTTTCTATAGTGATAGCCCCCAGACACACACTAAGGAGAGGCAAACATAACATAGCAGACAATTAAGGTAAAGCAATAATCACTCGAGTCAAGGGCGGTGTTTTCCAAATACAAACCCCCAAGGCCTAAACCAAGATCAGATAAGCACCCAGAAAATACCGCTCTTGAGACCGAATGATGATACAACCAAACATCCATGACTCTGGCTATCACTGTTATCCTTGCCTTGATTTCACCGTTAATTGAATGACCACCTGTCAAGGGCTAATGGTAACCCTGGTTTTAGACATAACTCCGCACGTCATCGTGACCCGTGCCTAAGCCGAACGCATCAGCCCAGAGTACTAGCACGTCATCGTGACCCGTGCTTGGAATGTCATCGTGACCCGTTCCAACGTAACCTTGCTTTGAGTATGCTAGAACCTTCAACAACGATGAGATCTTAGCCTCCTCATCATCCTCCTTGACGACTATTCCCATACTAGCTCAAGCGCCTCTCAAGCTAACCATTATCACACCAACTCGGACCGCATCACCGAGTTATCAACATATCTTCGCACGTCGTCGTGACTCGTGCTTGGAACGTCATCATGACCCGTCCCATCTCAACATATGCCTTGCCTCATCACATCATAGCAAAGTCCCATCTCAATATCATGCTTTGCCTTCTCGCATCATGGCAAGGTCCCACATCCTCGAATCCATCCATATGAGCTTCCACATCCGCTTCATATGCCACAGGCAGCTTTCCTTATCCAAGAGCCTTTCCACTTGGCTTTTGAATCACCATCAACCATACTTGTCCAAGTCAAGTAATCGATCAACTAATCAATCAAATCAAACATTAATCCAAGCAATCAATCATTCAACAAGATCTAAATCGACAATCAAGTAATCAAACATGATCTAAATAGGCATTTATAATTACAATGGCAATTTCGTAAATAAATGAGCATAGATCTAACATACATGAATCATGGGTTTTTTTTTAGCATAGATCTAACAAATATAAATCATGGGTTTTGTCTCTACAACTAGATGAATGAACTTGCAAAAGTAAACATCTTCATAAGTAATGGATCTATACTTAGATTTAAAGAAAAATGCATAAAATCACTATCTACAACACTCCAACAAACCACCAATCCAATACACTCCTTTGGGTCCGCGTGAGAGATAAGTACCACTCACCAAATCACCTAAACACCTCAAAAACTATCAACTCCAGATCTCGACAGCGAAGATCAAGGCTTGATCCGGCAAAATCTCGCTTCAATCGATGAAATCTCACTCGAACGGATGAAGATCTTCAACTTTGGCCCTTGAATCTTTGATCTTGATCTTCGATCTTGGATGGATGTTAGAACTAGATTGGAATGGAGAAAAGAAGGTGAAGAAATGTTGTAGTCGAGTTCTCAAAATGGCAGCACTTCGTCGCTTCAAAATCCGGTGCCAAAAAGTGAGCCAAACCCCTCTATTTATAGGCTGATTTCACCCTTAGGTCGTCGCCCAGTTTTAGGTCGTTGCCGACCTAAAGATCCCCGACCTAACTTAGGTCGTTTACGACCTAAGTCTTAATAGTACATGCGACCTAAAACACAGCCGCCTTCCTTAACTCGAACCAACGACCTACGACCTAAGACCCTGCCGACTCATGACACAACGGCTTAATTGGGTACACGGCATACGACTTACGACTTATCCAAACACACAAGATCTCACGACCTAACTCCTATGCGACCTAACAAACAAGGCCGACTTAGCACACACACACACTTACACGACCTATCAAGTAACACGAGTTACGACCTAACAACTCATAGCGGCCTTCCTTAGGTCGTCTAACGACCTAACTAACCTACCGACCTAACTATGCTACGACCTAAAACATGTCGACTTAAACACCAAGCCTTAACTCGTCTACGACCTAGCTTCCTTAGGTCGGTCCAAACTTTAGGTCGGTCAGAAATCATAACTCGTAACTGTTAGGTCGTTAACCCTATGTCGCTAACTATCTTAGGTCGCTCTACCGACCTATCCACCTTAGGTCGTAAAACACTAAACTCGTTAGCCCATAACTCGTCCCATGCCACTAAGTCGTAGCATACTAACTCGCTAACTCTTATAACTCGTTAACGACTCAAAACCCTATAAGCCGTTCAACACCTTAAGTCGGCTAAGCCCATGAGTTGGTCACGACTCAACTCCGAACGACCTAGGCTACCCTTCAACCTAAGCCTCTACACGAGCTAGCATTCATACAACTTAAGCTATGGTCGACTCAGACTCTAAACAACTTAACAATGATTTAAAGCAACTATTTACGATTAGATCGACACGTAAAATACGGGTCGTTACAACCAGTCAAAACGAAGTTATCTATGACAGCTTTCACCCGTCACTGGTTAGTTTCATACCCAAAAAATCTTATCCGAACCTCAATCGGGTCTTGAAAGTTTTTTACCCTTTGTTTTTTCATCATGTGGATTTTTTCTGTAAAACGGGATCCCCGTGGCTGGCCTATGATTTACCATCGCTGGAGAGTGGTGCACCATGGTACTGCACCGTTTCAAATCCGAGCACCCATCTCTAAAAGTCGTACGGCACTGTTTCATCATTTTGAACGGATATTGCTCCTTGCACCGTAGATGTTGCACCCTGTAGATATCGATTCTTCGGAGGGCCATAAATCTTGGCTCGTTTAGAGTTAAGGGAGCGATAACCAGTCAAAACGAAGCTCTCGGTGAGTTCTACAGCTATGATAGCATTCAACCATCACTAGTTAGTTTCATACAAAAAAAATCATATTCGAACCTCAATCGGGTCTTGGAAGTTTTTTACCCTTCGTTTTTTCGTAACGTGGATTTTTTCTGTAAAACGGGATCCCCGTGGCTGGTCTATGATTTACCATCGCTGGAGAGTGGTGCAACATGGTACTGCAATGTTTCAAATCCAAGCACGCATTTTTAAAAGTCGGACGACACTGTTTCATCATTTTGGACGGATGTTGCGCCTTGCGCCGTAGATGTTGCACCGTGTGGATATCGATTCTTCGGAGGGCCATCACCCTTGGCTCGTTTAGAGTTACGGGAGCCATAACCAGTCAAAACGAAGCTCTCGGTGAGTTCTACAGCTATGACAGCTTTCATCCGTCACTGGTTAGTTTCAAGCCCAAAAAATCATATCCGAACCTCAATCAGGTCTTGGAAGTTTTTTACCCTTCGTTTTTTTGTAACATGGATTTTTTCTTTAAAACGGGATTCCCATGGCTGGTCTATGATTTACCATCGCTGGAGAGTGGTGCACAATTGTACTGCTCCATTTCAAATCCATGCACCCATTTCTAAAAGTCGTACGGCACAGTTTCGTCATTTTGGACGGATGTTGCACCTTGCACCGTATATGTTGCACCTTGTGGATATTGATTCTTCGGAGGGCCATAACTCTTGGCTCGTTTAGAGTTACGGGAGCCATAACCAATCAAAACGAAGCTCTCGAGAAATTCTACGTCAGTGACAGCTTTCACCCATCACTGGTTAGTTTCATACCCAAAAAATCATATCCGAACCTCAATCGGGTCTTGAAAGTTTTTTACCCTTCATTTTTTCGTAACGTGGATTTTTTCTGTAAAATGGGATCCCCGTGGCTGGTCTATGATTTCCCATCGCTAAAGAGTGGTGCACCATGGTACTACACCGTTTCAAATCCGAGGCACCCATTTCTAAAAGTCGTACGACACTGTTTCGTCATTTTGGACGGATGTTGCGCCTTGCACCGTAGATGTTGCACCCTATGGATATAGATTATTCGGAGGGCCATAACTCTTGGCCCATTTAGAGTTACGGGAGCCGTAACCAGTCAAAACAAATCTCTCGGTGATTTATACAGCTATGACAGCTTTCAACCGTCACTGGTTAGTTTCATACCCAAGAATCATATCCGAACCTCAATCGGGTCTTCGAAGTTTTTTACCCTTCATTTTTTTTGTAACGTGGATTTTTTCTGTAAAACGGGATCCCCGTGGCTGGCCTATGATTTACCATCGCTGGAGAGTGATGCACCATGGTACTGCACCTTTTCAAATCCAAGCACCCGTTTCTAAAAGTGAGACGGCACTGTTTCGTCATTTTGGACGGATATTGCACCTTGCACCGTAGATGTTGCACCCTGTGGATATTGATTCTTCGGAGGGGCATAACTCTTGGCTCGTTTAGAGTTACGGGAGCCATAACCAGTCAAAATGAAGCACTCAGTGAGTTCTATAGCTATGACCGCTTTCAGCCGTCACTGGTTAGTTTCATACCCAAAAAATCATATCCGAACTTCAATTGGGTCTTGGTAGTTTTTTACCCTTCGTTTTTTCGTAACATGGATTTTTTCTTTAAAACGGGATTCTCGTTGCTGGTCTATGATTGACCATCACTGGAGAGTGGTGCGCCATGGTACTGCTCCGTTTCAAATCCATGCACCCATTTCTAAAAGCTGTACGGCATAGTTTCGTCATTTTGGACGGATGTTGCACCATGCACCATATTTGTTGCACCCTGTGGATATCGATTCTTCGGTGGGCCATAACTCTTGGCTCGTTTAGAGTTACGGGAGCCATAACCAGTCAAAACGAAGCTCTCGGGGAGTTCTACGTCAATGACAGCTTTCACCCGTCACTGGTTAAATTCATACCCAAAAAATCATATCCGAACCTCAATCGAGCCTTGAAAGTTTTTTACCCTTCGTTTTTTCTTAACGTGGATTTTTTCTGTAAAACGGGATCCCCATGGCTGGTCTATGATTTTCCATTGCTGGAGAGTGGTCCACCATGGTACTGCACCGTTTCAAATCCGAGCACCCATTTTTAAAAGTCGTACGACACTGTTTCGTCATTTTGGATGGATGTTGCACCTTGCACCGTAGATGTTGCTCCCTGTGGATATTGATTCTTCGGAGGGCATAACTCTTGGCTCGTTTAGAGTTACGGGAGCCATAACCAGTCAAAACGAAGCTCTCGGTGAGTTCTACAGATATGACAGCTTTCAACCGTCACTAGTTTGTTACACACCCAAAAAATCATATCCGAACCTCAATCGGGTCTTCAAAGATTTTTACCCTTCGTTATTTCGTAACGTGGATTTTTTCTGTAAAACGTGATCCCCGTGGCTGGTCTATGATTTACCATCGCTGGAGAGTGGTGCACCATGGTACTCCACCATTTCAAATCCAAGCACCCATTTCTAAAAGTCGGACGGCACTGTTTCGTCATTTTGGACGGATGTTGCACCTTGCACCGTAGATGTTGCACCCTGTGGATATCGATTCTTCGGAGGGCCATAACTCTTGACTCGTTTAGAATTACAGGAGCCACAACCAGTCAAAACGAACCTCTCGGTTAGTTCTACAACTATGATAGCTACAGCCGTCACTGGTTAGTTTCATACCCGAAAAATCATATCCGAACCTCAATCGGGTCTTGAAAGTTTTTTAACCCTTCGTTTTTTCGTAACATGGATTTTTACTTTAAAACGGGATTCCCGTGGCTGGTCTATGATTTACCATCGCTGGAGAGTGGTGCACCATGGTACCGCTCCGTTTCTAATCCATGCACCTATTTCTAAAAGTCGTACGACACAGTTTCGTCATTTTGGTCAGATGTTGCTCCTTGCACCGTATATGTTGCACCCTATAGATATCGATTCTTCGGAGGGGCCTTAACTCTTGGCTCGTTTAGAGTTACGGGAGCCATAACCAGTCAAAACGAAGCTCTCGGTGAGTTCTACAGCTATGACACCTTTCAGCTGTCACTGGTTAGTTTCATACCCAAAAAATAATATCCGAACCTCAATCGGGTCCTGGAAGTTTTTTACCCTTAGTTTTTTCGTAACATTGATTTTTCTTTAAAACGGGATTCTCGTGGCTGGTCGATTATTTACCATCGCATGAGAGTGGTACACCATGGTACTGCTCTGTTTCAAATCCATGCACCCGATTCTAAAAGTCGTACGGCATAGTTTCGTCATTTTGGACGGATGTTGCACCTTCCACCGCAGATGTTTCACCCCGTGGATATCGATTCTTCGGAGGGCCATAACTCTTGGCTCGTTTAGAGTTACGGGAGCCATAACCAGTCAAAATGAAGCTCTCGGGGATTTCTACATCTATGACAGCTTTCACCCGTCACTGGTTAGTTTCATACCCAAAAAATCTTATCCGAACCTCAATCGGGTCTTGAAAGTTTTTTACCCTTTGTTTTTTCATCATGTGGATTTTTTCTGTAAAACGGGATCCCCGTGGCTGGCCTATGATTTACCATCGCTGGAGAGTGGTGCACAATGGTACTGCACCGTTTCAAATCCGAGCACCCATCTCTAAAAGTCGTACGGCACTGTTTCATCATTTTGAACGGATATTGCTCCTTGCACCGTAGATGTTGCACCCTGTAGATATCGATTCTTCGGAGGGCCATAAATCTTGGCTCGTTTAGAGTTAAGGGAGCCATAACCAGTCAAAACGAAGCTCTCGGTGAGTTCTACAGCTATGATAGCATTCAACCATCACTAGTTAGTTTCATACAAAAAAAATCATATTCGAACCTCAATCGGGTCTTGGAAGTTTTTTACCCTTCGTTTTTTCGTAACGTGGATTTTTTCTGTAAAACGGGATCCCCGTGGCTGGTCTATGATTTACCATCGCTGGAGAGTGGTGCAACATGGTACTGCAATGTTTCAAATCCAAGCACGCATTTTTAAAAGTCGGACGACACTGTTTCATCATTTTGGACGGATGTTGCGCCTTGCGCCGTAGATGTTGCACCGTGTGGATATCGATTCTTCGGAGGGCCATCACCCTTGGCTCGTTTAGAGTTACGGGAGCCATAACCAGTCAAAACGAAGCTCTCGGTGAGTTCTACAGCTATGACAGCTTTCATCCGTCACTGGTTAGTTTCAAGCCCAAAAAATCATATCCGAACCTCAATCAGGTCTTGGAAGTTTTTTACCCTTCGTTTTTTTGTAACATGGATTTTTTCTTTAAAACGGGATTCCCATGGCTGGTCTATGATTTACCATCGCTGGAGAGTGGTGCACAATTGTACTGCTCCGTTTCAAATCCATGCACCCATTTCTAAAAGTCGTACGGCACAGTTTCGTCATTTTGGACGGATGTTGCACCTTGCACCGTATATGTTGCACACTGTGGATATCCATTCTTCGAAGGGCCATAGCTCTGGGCTCGTTTAGAGTTACGGGAGCCATAACCAGTCAAAACGAGCTCTTTGTGAGTTCTATAGCTACGACAACTTTCAGCCGTCACTGGTTAGTTTCATACCCAAAAAATCATATCCGAACCTCAATCGGGTCTTGAAAGTTTTTTACCCTTCGTTTTTTCGTAACGTGGATTTTTTCTGTAAAATGGTATCCCCGTGGCTGGTCTATGATTTACCATCGATGGAGAGTGGTACACCATGGTAGTGCACCATTTCAAATCCATGCACCCATTTCTAAAAGTCGTACGACACTGTTTCGTCATTTTGGACGGATGTTGCACCTTGCACCGTAGATGTTGCACCCTGTGGATATCGATTCTTCGGAGGGCCATAAGTCTTGGCTCGTTTAGAGTTACGGGAGCCATAACCAGTCAAAATGAAGCTATCTTTGAGTTATACAGCTATGATAGCTTTCATCCGTCACTAGTTATGTTCATACCTGAAAAATCCTATACGAACCTCAATCGGGTCATGGAAGATTTTTACCCTTCGTTTTTTCGTTACTTGGATTTTTTCTGTAAAACAGGATCCCCGTGGCTGGTCTTTGATTTACCATCGCTGGAGAGTGGTGCACCATGATACTACACCATTTCAAATCCATGCACCCATTTCTAAAAGTCGTACGACACTGTTTCGTCATTTTAGAGTTATGGGGGCCATAACTAGTCAAAACGAAGCTGTCTGTGAGTTCTATAGGTATGACAGCTTTCAGTCGACACAGGTTAGTTTCATACCCAAAAAATTCCTATCGAACCTCAATCGGGTCTTGGAAGTTTTTTACCCTTCGTTTTTTCATCACGTGGATTTTTTCTATAAAACGGGGTCCCCGTGGCTGGTCTATGATTTACCATCGCTGGAGAGTGGTGCATAATGGTACTGCTCCGTTTCAATTCCATGCACCCATTTCTAAAAGTCGTACGGCACTGTTTCGTCATTTTGAACGGATGTTGCACCTAGCACCGTAGATGTTGCACCCTATGGATATCGATTCTTCGGAGGGCCAAAACTCTTAGCTCGTTTAGATTTACGGGAGCCATAACCATTCAAAATGAAGTTATCTGTGAGTTCTACAGCTAAAAATTCCTTTCCGAACCTCAATTGGGTCATGGAAATTTTTTACCCTTTGTTTTTTCATCACATGGATTTTCCTGTAAAACAGGATCCCCGTGGCTGGTCTATGATTTACAATCACTGGAGAGTGGTGCACCATGGTACTGCACCATTTCAAATCCATGCACCAATTTCTAAAAGTCGTACGACACTGTTTCGTCATTTTCGACGGATGTTGCACCTTGCACCGTAGATGTTGCACCCTCTAGATATCGATTCTTTGGAGGGCCATAACTCTTGGCTCGTTAGAGTGACGAGAGCCATAACCAGTCAAAACGAAGCTCTCAGTGAGTTCTACAGCTATGATAGCTTTTAGCCATCACTGGTTAGTTCATACCCAAAAAATCATATCCGAACCTCAATCGGGTCTTGGAAGTTTTTTACCCTTCGTTTATTTGTAACTTGGATTATTTCTTTAAAACGGGATTCCCGTGGCTGGTCTATGATTTACCATCGCTGGAGAGTGGTGCACCGTGGTACTGCTCCGTTTCAAAACCATGCATCCATTTCTAAAAGTCGTACGGCACAGTTTTGTCATTTTGGACGGATGTTGCACCTTGCACCGTATATGTTGCACCCTATGGATATCGATTCTTCGGAGGGCCATAACTCTTGGCTCGTTTAGAGTTACACGAGCCATAACCAATCAAAACGAACCTCTCGAGGAATTCTACATCAATGACAGCTTTCACCCGTCACTGGTTAGTTTCATACCCAAAAAATAGTATCCGATCCTCAATTGGGTCTTGAAAGTTTTTTACCCTTCGTTTTTTCGTAACGTGGATTTTTTCTGTAAAACAGGATCCCCGAGGCTGGTCTATGATTTGCCATCGCTAAAGAGTGGTGCAACATGGTACTACACCGTTTCAAATCCGAGCACCCATTTCTAAAAGTTGTACGGCACTGTTTCGTCATTTTGGACGGATGTTGCACCTTGCACCGTAGATGGTGCACCCTGTGGATATCGATTCTTCGGAGGGCCATAACTCTTGGCTCGTTTAGAGTTACGGGAGCCATAACCAGTCAAAACAAAGCTCTCGGTGAGTTATACAGCTATGACAGCTTTCAACCGTCACTGGTTAGTTTCATACCCAGAAAATCATATCCGAACCTCAATCGGGTCTTTGAAGTTTTTTACCCTTCGTTTTTTTGTAACGTAGACTTTTTCTGTAAAACGGGATCCCCGTGGCCGGCCTATGATTTACCATCGCTGGAGAGTGATGCACCATGGTACTGCACCGTTTCAAATCCGAGCACCTATTTTTAAAAGTCGGACGGCACTTTTTCGTCATTTTGGACGGATGTTGCACCTTGCACCGTAGATGTTGCACCCTGTGGATATCGATTCGTCGGACGGCCATAACTCTTGGCTCGTTTAGAGTTACGGGAGCCATAACCAGTCAAAACGAAGCTCTCAGTGTGTTCTATAGCTATGACAGCTTTCAGCCATCACCGGTTGTTTCATACCCAAAAAATCATATCCGAACCTCAATCGGGTCTTGGAAGTTTTTTACCGTTCGTTTTTTAGTAACATGGATTTTTTCTTTAAAACGGGATTCTCGTGGCTGGTCTATGATTTACCATCACTGGCGAGTGGTGCACCATGGTACTGCTTCATTTCAAATCCATGCACCCATTTCTAAAAGTCGTACGGCACAGTTTCATCATTTTGGACGGATGTTGCACCTTGCACCGTATTTGTTGCACCCTGTGGATATCGATTCTTCGGTGGGCCATAACTCTTGGCTCGTTTGGAGTTACGGGAGCCATAACCAGTCAAAACGAAGCTCTCGGGGAGTTCTACGTCTATGACTGCTTTCACCCGTCATTGGTTAGTTTAATACCCAAAAAATCATATCCGAACCTCAATCGAGCCTTGAAAGTTTTTTACCCTTCGTTTTTTCGTAACGTGGATTTTTTCTGTAAAATGGGATCCCCGTGGCTGGTCTATGATTTGCCATCGCTGGAGAGTGGTGCACCATGGTACTGCACCATTTCAAATCCGAGCACCCATTTCTAAAAGTCGTACGGCACTGTTTCGTCATTTTGGATGGATGTTGCAGCTTGCACCGTAGATGTTGCACCCTGTGGATATCGATTCTTCGGAGGGCCATAACTCGTGGCTCGTTTAGAGTTACGGGAGCCATAACCAGTCAAAACGAAGCTCTCGATGAGTTCTACAGCTATGAAAGCTGTCAACCTTCACTATTTAGTTTCATACCCAAAAAATCATATCCGAACCTCAATCTGGTATTGGAAGTTTTTTACCCTTCGTTATTTCGTAACATGGATTTTTTCTGTGAAACGCGATCCCCATGGCTGGTCTATGATTTACCATCGCTGGAGAGTGGTGCACCATGGTACTCCACCATTTCAAATCCAAGCACCCGTTTCTAAAAGTCGGACGACACTGTTTCGTCATTTTGGACGGATGTTGCACCTTGCACCGTAGATGTTGCACCCTGTGGATATTGATTCTTCGGAGGGCCATAACTCTTGGCTCGTTTAGAGTTACGGAAGCCATAACTGTTGAATATGCGCATACATGATTTTTGATGATAATAAACATATATACATTCATTTAAATGTATTTGTTAATATACTATTTATTTTCACAGATTAAATAAATATTTGCTGAATAAAATTAAATAACACAGAATTTGAATTCAAACGAATATTTTATTCAAACAAATATTTATTACAATTTTGATAGTACAATTTCAATCTCTCACTATAAATATACATTTTCAATTACAATTAATTTTTACATCTTCACCTCACTACATATCACTCACACTCGTATTGATCTTCAACTTCATTCCAGTTAGAATCCAGCATCTGAGCAATCTGCAAAAATATACGCTAACGCAGTAAAATTGAAAAAGAAATATTTTTGCGATATAAAATAAAATGTGAATTTTGAAAATGATATTTGCCTCAGTTATTTGGGTTGTTCGTCATCATCTATATTTGAATTCATCACACACGAACAGCTTGTGACATACACAGTGTATCACTGTATATGCCACAAGGCCATGCACACCAAAATATACACTTGATCGATTTACAGGGACAGGTGAGCACAGGTCAAACCCAAATAAAAAGCCGGGTTCAACTCACGTGCAATAACATAAAAGTCACAACTCTCAGCACAAGGTCAAACCCGAGCTGTGAAACTGGATTCAACACAGGTGCGAATGGCCGAAACTCAAGAATCAAGTGTCGACTAGTCTAATATAAACAAGACAGTAACTCAGTTCCAACATGGTCAGAATGAAGACAAGTACACTTGAACAAAATGAACAAGCGGAGCATCTGTGTAAACTGGGCAAGTATGGTCGAGCACAGTTGAAACTCAAGCAAATGAAAACATCACAGTGACATGCTACAACTTCAAATGAGCAAGTGCACAAACTAAATCAACATGCATGAAACAAATGAAAAAGCAACATGCAATACAACAACCAGAATGGAGAAGAGATAAATAATGCAACATGTATGCACCAGTAAACCGAGCTAAATGCAAAACAGTGACTACTCCATGAAAGTAAACATGAATGCACCAAGTAAATGCAAACAAGCATGCAACAGCAAGCATGTAACAGAGACCAAGAACAAGCCATACATGGAAGTGAGACAGGACAAACATGAAGTGAATCAAGTCAGTAAGGATGAATGCACATTCCAAGCTACAGTTCAATGCAGACTGCATAATGATCCAAACAACAACAAATAAATATGCCACCAAGATCAACAATGTCAAGTCGACCAGGCAGCAATGATGAAAGTGTGCAAGTGCAACACAGTTACAAACAACAGGACAATGAACAATGAAGTAATGCAATGCTCAAAAGACATGAGTCCACTGTGCTTGAGTGTTATCTCTGACCTGATGGCTTTGGTTTTCATTGTCCACGCATGTTCATTTATTGTTCGAGACCGTTCGCATATCAGTTGTATTGTGCTTGGTTTGGATTGAAGTTGCAGGCTTGTGTACTATGTCTTTTGAGCATTGCATTACTTCATTGTTCACTGTCCTGTTGTTTGCAACTGTGTTGCACTTGCACACTTTCATCATTGCTGCCTGGTCGACTTGACATTGTTGATCTTGGTAGCATATTTATTTGTTGTTGTTTGGATCATTATGCAGTCTGCATTGAACTGTATCTTGGAATGTGCATTCATCCTTACTGACTTGATTCACTTCATGTTTGTCCTGTCTCACTTCCATGTATGGCTTGTTCTTGGTCTCAGTTACATGCTTGCTGTTGCATGCTTGTTTGCATTTACTTGGTGCATTCATGTTTACTTTCATGGAGTAGTCACTGTTTTGCATTTAGCTCGGTTTACTGGTGCATACATGTTGCATTATTTGTCTCTGCTCCATTCTGGTTGTTGTATTGCATGTTGCTTTTTCATTTGTTTCATGCATGTTGATTTAGTTTGTGCACTTGCTCATTTGAAGTTGTAGCATGTCACTGTGATGTTTTCATTTGCTTGAGTTTCAACTGTGCTCGACCATACTTGCCAAGTTTACACAGATGCTCCGCTTGCTCATTTTTTTCAAGTGTACTTGGCTTCATTCTGACCATGTTGGCACTGAGTTACTGTCTTGTTTATATTAGACTAGTCGACACTTGATTCTTGAGTTTCGGCCATTCGCACCTGTGTTGAATCCAGTTTCACAGCTCGGGTTTGACCTTGTGCTGAGAGTTGTGACTTTTATGTTATTGCACGTGAGTTGAACCCGGCATTTTATTTGGGTTTGACCTGTGCTCACCTGTCCCTGTAAATCGATCAAGTGTATATTTTGTTGTGCATGGCCTTGTGGCATATACAGTGATACACTGTGTATGTCACAAGCTGTTCGTGTGTGATGAATTCAAATATAGATGATGACGAACAACCCAAATAACTGAGGCAAATATCATTTTCAAAATTCACATTTTATTTTATATCGCAAAAATATTTCTTTTTCAATTTTACTGCGTTAGCTTATATTTTTGCAGATTGCTCAGATGCTGGATTCTAACTGGAATGAAGCTGAAGATCAATACGAGTGTGAGTGATATGTAGTGAGGTGAAGATGTAAAAATTAATTGTAATTGAAAATGTATAGTTATAGTGAGAACTTGAAATTGTACTATCAAAATTGTAATAAATATTTGTTTGAATAAAATATTCGTTTGAATTCAAATTCTGTGTTATTTAATTTTATTCAGCAAATATTTATTTAATCTTTGAAAATAAATAGTATATTAACAAATACATTTAAACGAATGTATATATGTTTATTATCATCAAACAAAAATCATGTAAGCGCATATTCAACAATCTCCCCCTTTTGATGATAACAAACATATATTTAAGATTTTGAATATGTTAAATGTATTTGATCATGGATATGCATTGCTCCCTCTATTTAAATGCTTCCTCTCTACACATTACTCCCCCTACATATATGCATACAAATAAAAATATGCAAATGAGCCTAGATGCAAATGAAAAATTATTTTACCTTTGCTTGATTTTATTTGACAAAATCTTAACCTTTCTCTCCCCCTTTTGTTATCAGCAAAAGAATAATAGTGTTAGAGAAAATAGAGATAAGCTGATCGATATTAATTCAACATTAAAACTTAATTGAATATAAATATTAAATTTCAATAAAAAATCAAACAAAAATCATAAATACTGTAATTGACGCATATTCCACTTTAGAATGATAGGAATGATTTCATCAAATAAAACCATATAGTTGTGTCTATTTGTGGTATATTTATTTCAGGAAATTTGAATATCTACTAACCATGCATAACCGTTAGGACTTTTAAATGAGATTAGTAGTATTCACAATTTTTATTTTTATTAAAAAAAAGTTCAAGTATCTTCTAACCACGCATAACCGTGAGGACTTTTAAATGGGATTAGAATCAACTTGTCTATTTAATCAATTAATTTTGATATGCGTTCCATACATGCATAACCATGAGGACTTTTAAATGAGCATGAAAGCACATAATCAAAAATCCAAGTAATTCACCCATGCATAACCGTGAGGACTTTTAAATGAGAGTGAATACTTTGGATATTTATTTTTTTATTGCTAAAAATATAATAAATTGAAGCACAAATGATTTTCCGTTTAAAATACCACATATTGACATACTATATTGAATTTTGATGAGTGATGGTCGATAGAAAAATGAAAGGAATAGAAATGGTCATGGAATATTTATCAACAAAAAAGTTTTTATAACTCTTGTTTAAATTTCTAAAGAAATTTTCTAATTATACTTTCTCAAGTCAAAATATATAATTAATATCAACACTCATCTTATTTTCAATCACTATATATCTTTTCGAATAATTAGTAGGGGGTCAGATTAGTTAATATAGTAATTTAAAATCAAATTCAAAAATAATTATGAAATTAATTTTTCAAAATTGACTAATCTGAAAATATGGTCAAAAATGATTTTCTCCAGGGGGTTTTTAAAAGAAAATTTTCTGCTATTTGAAAATTATTTGAAATGAAGAATATGCAGATATTTTCTTTGAAAAACGATGTAGTTACTAAATGTAAAAAAATTCACGTTCCACTAGTAATTTTCCTATCAACTAGATTACCAGTGTAATCTGCATCTGAATTTCTTTTTCACTCAAAATTATCATTAATTGAATTCGATTGACCAAACCATGAAGTGTTCACCAAAAAATTTCAAATTCAATTTTAACAACAATTTAAATGACATTCTCTTGAATTTGAAATGAAGCCGTGTTAATAATCAAAAACCGTGAATATAGAGTTAGCCGTATTATAACCAATTGTATTATCCAACAAAACACTATTTTTAATCCAAAATGATATATATGAAGTAATTCAAAGAATCTAGAGATTATTATAGTGTTTTTGGCATAAGAATATAATTGGCCAACAACTTTGAATAAGTCAGAATTATCATCTTTTCATCATCCCATTATTGGCTGATTTAATTCAAAATATGGTGCAGATTATCACATTTAATATATCGTTTAAAACATACCATTACTTGTTTTATCTTTACGATGTTTTTCGCCGTTGTCCATTGTGATTCTGTCACCTTTATACTAGGCTAAGGAACTTTGTTTTGTCGCCCGTTGTGTTTCTGGAACAGCCAAAATCCAGAGAACACTATTGTTGTTCCTTAGCCTGCCACCGCACCTACACGTTGAAAGATTTTTGTGACCTATTTGTTTTTATAGGTCCATGATTGTTAGTGGCAGAATATTTTGAAAAACAATTTTGTAAAGACCTAAAACTATTTATAATTGTTCCCTTCGGCACCTAAATTTGTTTAACTTTGATAGATTTTATATTTGTGCCTTTTGGAACCCAAATCGGTATAGTTTTCACATGTTTGGGTCTATACCAACAATTTTTGTGATCGTGTCCAAATTTTCTACAAATTGTGCACATAGAATTTTCTTGATTAATCTTGTTTTCAACAATTTTAGATTGATTATATCCAAGTCCTTTTCTAACCGTATTAACAGTTTGCTTTCCTAATAGCATATTCAACGATTTTTCACTTTTTGAAAATTTATCTAAAGTCGTTGACATATGTTGGACTTGTCTTTTGAGATATTCATTTTCGTTTAACAACTGTGTGCACTTTTTAATAGAATTCTCTCTCCTAGTATTTTCATTCTCAAAGCCATCAGGTCAGAGATAACACTCAAGCACAGTGGACTCATGTCGAAACAGCAACTAGAATCAAGACTCGAGCAAAACAAAGATGACCATGCCACCAGACATCACAATGGTCAGGATGTATACAGAACATAAATGCATCAAAGCAAATACAAATGCAATGCAAACAGAAGTGCACCAGTACAATGCAAGTGAATGCAACATTTATAACATACAAGCAAACACAATGATGCAAGACAGAGTAAACATAAATGCATAAGAAACAAAGTCGAGGCAACATGAAGTACAACAAGCTCTTTACAATGCCAGAGACGAAGCTCACAGGGATGAACACAGTGACGGCCGAGAGATGCAGTCAAGTCAAAATGCCGAAGTTCAAATAATGTCATCAGTAATTCACAGTATTTTAAAACCAAGTCAAAGCCTTGATCAAAGAATATGATGAACAAGTCAAAGACGAGGTGGTGAAGAATCGAACAGTTCAAATACGATACCGTGGTCATCACGAAATAATTCAAAACTGTGTCAACCAATATACGAATTTGAATTAGTCAGAATCAATCTCAAACAATCAAGCATCATCAAGTGGTCGAGGTGAATCAGTTGACAAATTCAATTAGAAAATATACGACGCAAATCTAGGGTTACAAACCCTATATAAATTGACATCATCATCGGCAATTATTTGTATCAAGTTCAAGCAAGTCAAAACAAGAAAAAGCAAAAGCAAAAGTTAACATACCAATTATAATTCGAACTTAATCGAATTGAAGTAGCTGTCTGCAATTCAAAGTAACATCCGATCGAACAAGCTAGCATCGAAAATAATCATCTGTTTCGATCGAACATCTTGAAGCAACGCTTCAATTAAAAACCCTAAATTGGAACGAAGAAGGGACAAATCCCTAATTCAATTTCACGAAAAGCCAAAGCCTAAGTCAAATCTCTCCAGAGCAATTTTACACAGCAGCCATTGATTAGAGAAGAGAAGAAGTCGAAAATAATAAAAGAATACGGGTTAAGGAAATCAAGCACTTGGGCCGGCCTTGTTTACATAAAGGGATAAGAATTTAAAAATAGGGTTATTTATTTTTAATTTGTTTTTTGTTTTGTATTTTCATTTTTAAACCGTTTTTTTCTAGTCGTGTGACTAGGGGACAAGCTACTTGGCGTAGCTTGAGAATTCGCAACTCGGTAGTTGAGTTGTGGCAGAGTTTTGAGCGTAGAGTTAGATTAGTCAATAGCGGGTATAGCGAGTTTACGTGTGTAAGCGAGGGAGTGTCTAATTTCTAGTAGAAACCTTGGGGGCAGCACGTAGGCAGGGTTTTGCCGAAGCTGGGTAAATTCTGTGTTGTTCTGTTTTATTCTGTTATTTATATTCTGCGATAGCTGTGCTGCTATTCTGTGATCTGAATTGAAATTAATTTATAAGCTTCCGCGATTAATTTTTATAATTTACACTATCACCCTATTCACCCCCCCTCTAGGGTGAAATCGATCCTACAATAACCAGTCAAAATGAACGTCTCGGTGAGTTCTACAGCTATGATAGCTTCAGCCGTCACTGGTTAGTTTCATACCCAAAAAATCATATCCGAACCTCAATCGGGTCTTGGAAGTTTTTTAACCCTTCGTTTTTCGTAACATGGATTTTTACTTTAAAACGGGATTCCCATGGCTGGTCTATGATTTACCATCGCTGGAGAGTGGTGCACCATGGTACTGCTCCGTTTCTAATCCATGCACCCATTTATAAAAGTCGTACGGCACAGTTTCGTCATTTTGGTCGGATGTTGCTCCTTGCACCGTATATGTTGCACCCTATAGATATCGATTCTTCGGAGGGCCATAACTCTAGGCTCGTTTAGAGTTACGGGAGCCATAACCAGTCTTAACGATGCTCTCGGTGAGATCTACAGCTATGACACCTATCAGCCATCACTGGTTAGTTTCATACCCAAAAAATCATATCCGAATCTCAATCGGGTCTTGGAAGTTTTTTACCCTTACTTTTTCGTAACATGGATTTTTTCTTTAAAACGGGATTCCTGTGGCTGGTCTATTATTTACCCTCGCGTGAGAGTGGTACACCATGGTACTACACCGTTTCAAATCCATGCACCCGATTCTAAAAGTCGTATGGCACAGTTTCGTCATTTTGGACGGATGTTGCACCTTGCACCGTATATGTTGCACCCTGTGGATATCGATTCTTTGGAGGGCCATAACTCTTGGCTCGTTTAGAGTTATGGGAGCCATAACCAGTCAAAATAAAGCTCTCAGCGAGTTCTACATCTATGACAGCTTTCACCCGTCGCTGGTTAGTTTCATACCCAAAAAATCATATCCGAACCTCAATCGGGTCTTGAAAGTTTTTTACCCTTCGTTTTTTTGATAATGTGGATTTTTCTGTAAAACGGGATCCCCGTGGCTGGTCTATGATTTACCATCGCTGGAGAGTCATGCCCCATGGTACTGCACCATTTCGAATCCGAGCACCCATTTCTAAAAGTCGTACGACACAGTTTCTTCATTTTGGATGGATGTTGCTCCTTGCACCATAGATGTTGCACCCTATGGATATCGATTCTTCGGAGGGCCATAACTCTTGGCTCGTTTAGAGTTAAGGGAGCCATAACCAGTCAAAACGAAGCTCTCGGTGAGTTCTACAACTATGATAGCTTTCAACCATCACTAGTTAGTCTCATACCCAAAAAATCATATCCGAACCTCAGTCGGGTCTTGGAAGTTTTTCCCCTTCGTTTTTTCGTAACATGGATTTTTTCTGTAAAACGGGATCCCCGTGGCAGGTCTATGATTTACCATTGCCGGAGAGTGGTGCACCATGGTACTCTACCATTTCAAATCCAAGCACCCATTTCTAAAAGTCGGACGACACTGTTTCATCATTTTGGACGGATGTTGCGCCTTGCACCGTAGATGTTGCACCGTGTGGATATCGATTCTTCGGAGGGCCATCACTCTTGGCTCGTTTAGAGTTACGGGAGCCATAACCAGTCAAAATGAAGCTCTCGGTGAGTTCTACATCTATGACCACTTTCAGCCGTCGCTGGTTAGTTTCATACCCAAAAAATCATATCCGAACCTCAATCGGGTCTTGGAAGTTTTTTACCCTTCGTTTTTTCGTAATATGGATTTTTTCTTTAAAATGGGATTCCCGTGGCTAGTCTATAATTTACCGTCGCTGGAGAGTGGTGCACCATGGTACTTCTCCATTTCAAATCCATGCACCCATTTCTATAAGTCGTACGGCACAGTTTCGTCATTTTGGACAGATGTTGCACCTTGCACCGTATATGCTGTACCCTGTGGATATCGATTCTTCGGAGGGCCATGACTCTTGGCTCGTTTAGAGTCACGGGAGCCATAACTAGTCAAAACGAAGCTCTCGGAGAGTTCTACATCTATGACAGCTTTCACCCGTCACTGGTTAGTTTCATACCCAAAAAATCATATCCGAACCTCAATCGAGTCTTGAATGTTTTTTACCCTTCGTTTTATCGTAACGTGGATTTTTTCTGTAAAATGGGATCTCCGTGGCTGGTCTATGATTTACCATCGCTGGAGAGTGGTACATTATGGTACTGCACCGTTTCAAATCCGAGCACCCATTTCTAAAAGTCGTACGGCACCGTTTCGTCATTTTGGACGGATGTTGCACCTTGCACCGTAGATGTTGCGCCCTGTGGATATCGTTTCTTTGGAGGGCCATAACTCTTGGCTCTTTTAGAGTTACGAGAGCCATAACCAGTCAAAACGAAGCACTCGGTGAGTTCTACAGCTATGACAGCTTTCAACCATCACTGGTGTTTGCGCAAAAACTGGTCACAAACACCCAATACCGCGAAAGCACCCGTTTACGTACTCAATTAATAATAGTCAACACAGATCACAGCAACAACCAATATAGATTTCAGATCTAAGCAATAATTCACAATAATTCACAGACAACAATCACAAACACAGGATTTATAGTGGTTCGGCGTTCGTGCCTACGTCCACTTTGAAGGTTTTCTCTTTATTGCTTCACTTTATGATCTTAATCGATTACAACGGATTATAGCTTTGAAATCTGAATACAACAACCAAAAGAATTGAATTCAGCAGAGTCTGGGCTTGCTTTCTCTCTCCTGGAACTTCCCCCCTTTTCTGAATGACCAGGGGCTCTATTTATAGGCGTGGAAGGCTGAAATCCCGTCCAAAACCTGGGGAGGCTGCTTGGCACGTGAGGGGGGCCCACTGGCCCGCGTTTTTGGAATGCGTGCCCAGTTTGGGATCGATTCTAAGTGAACTTTGAATCGATCAAAAAATTGTCCAATTGCGATGAAACTTGGCGTGGACGTTCATCATCATGTAGACGAACTTCTGCAAAAATTTCATGGGATTTGGATCAGTAGATTGGGAGTTATGATCGGTTCGAAATTGGGTGTTCGACATGCTGTTTGGTTCGAATCGATGGAATCGATTCGTTCGAATCGATGCATGGTCGAAATGAGTACTTCGAATCGATTGGGGCGCGCCTTTCTTCGAGTCGATCGAAGCTCGTGTTAGCTTAGCCGCTGATGGCTTTGAGTTGTTGGATTCGAAGGTCGTCTTCGAATCGATGGAATGGTATTCGTTCGAATCGATCCAAATGCGTCACCCTGGATCGATTCGAAGTTGTCTTAACATGTTGGGTTCGAAGGCGGCATGGGGCGAAGTGACTTGGTTGGAGTCGAAGCAAGGCTCGGTCCATGGATTCGAAGTTAGGTCATGGATGGATTCGAAGTAAGGCTGTCTGGGGGTTTACTTGATGGAGTCGAAGCCGATGGATTCGAAGGTGATGGATGGAGTCGAAGGTGATGGAGTCGAAGGTGATGGAGTGATGGATGGAGTCGAAGGTGATGGATGGAGTCGAAGGAAGATGTTGGCTGATGGATTCGAACGTCACTTCTTTGTATGGGTTCGAAAATGATGGGTTCGAACGTAGACAGGGTGATGGGTTCGAACCGAGCAGTGCCTGTCCCTCTTAACTCGAATCCATCATAACTTGAGCATACGACCTCGGATTGACTTGAAATTTGAAATGCAGACTTCTAAGGTCTTTCTTGTCATGCCCTATTAATTGTGGCCCGATCTGGACTCAGACAAAATTCACCGATATACATAGCAAAGCGAGTTACTACCAATCTCTGAGGCTAACTGTCTTTTGTTTTTTGACCAATCTTTTGGTATCACGGCTTTGCCAAAAAGCGGGATAACATTTTGCCCCCCAAAACATGCCTTGCGGTAGGAAGGTGTGTTTTGTAATGCCTTGAGTTGGATGTTCGCATCCTATCATCAACCTGCAAAGAACTTGGTAGTTTCATATGGCCTCAAATGATGATCGTTCGAGATCAAGCTAGTTGGGATGAAGCTCGGCCGTTCATGGTCAAGCGCCTAACTTCAAATGACGATCATTCGTGATCGAGTCATTTGAGGTGAAGTGCGACCGTGCGCGGTCAAGCGCGTAAATCCATGCATCGATCGTTCGGGATCGAGTCATCCTTGGTGAAATGTGACCATTCAAGGTCAAGCGCTCAACTTTAAATGACGACCGTTCGGGATCGAGTCATTCGAGGTAAAGTGCGACAGTGCGCGGTCAAGTGGGGACCGTTCAAGGTCAAGCGCTTAACTTCAAATGACGATCGTTCGTGATCGAGTCATTCGAGGTAAAGTGCGATAGCGCGCGGTCAAGTTGTGGTCCTCAAATGACGACCGTTCGCGATCGATCTATTTGAGGTGAGGTATAACAGTCAGCGATTAGGTGGCGGACCACAAACGACGACCGTTCGCGATCGAGTCGTTTGAGGTAAGGTGAGTTGTGCCGTCCGAGGTGAGTTGTGACCGTTCGCGGTCGGGTGCCGCTCGAGGCGAATTGTGATCGTTCGCGATCGCGTGCCATTCGAGGCGAGTTTGTGACTGTTCGAAGTTGGGTGTCGTTCGTGGCGAATTGTGATCGTTCGCGATCGTGTGCCGTTCGAGGTGAGTTTGTGACTGTTCGAAGTCGGGTGCCGTTCGTGGCGAATTGTGACCGTTCGAGGTCGGGTGCCGTTCGAGGCGAATTGTGTGCCCGGGAGGGCTTGGTGTTATCGATGCCAGGGTCACGTTCGGGTGAGTTCCTGGATCGTTAGTCAGGGCGGTTCATCGCCATCTTAGAGCATGCCTAAGGATCGTTCGCGACCCCATACATGTGTAAGTAGCTTAGCCATTCCAGAGTTATCAGAATCAAATATCTATTAAACTGATGAGTTCCAAAAACAATGTCCAAACAAACAAAGTCTAAATGTTCAAATCAAAACGAAATGAAAGTAAAGCATGGATGTCAAAGCGTAAGTTCCCACTACGAAACAATCAATGATCACTCAGAGCATGCCCGGAGAACGTTCGCGATCTCGTACATGTGTAAATGATTCGATTGCGTTAGTGGGAGCTTGTGACTTTTTCATCGTTATTTTAACTAATTGATAACCAAACGATGTCCTGGTTCCGGGTTGCCCCTGGTTGATGTGGACGGTGGCCGCTCTGGTTCCACCGCTGAAGCTCGCCTCCTCACATACCGAAGGAGCATGCCGTTCCTGATATGTCCTTCCACCTCGTCCTTAAGATGCCTACAATCATTAGTGTTATGACCGTTTAATTCATGAAATACACAAAACTTATATGATTTTCTCTCACTAGAGGTTGGATCCCTTCGCATTGGTCTGCGATACGGAATCTGCTCCTTGGTATCCTGATAAATACGTTCCAAACTCTCAGTCAGTTCGGTGTATGTAGTGAATCGCGGCTCTCACCGCTGCCGTTTTGACCTGTCATCATAATCCTCAGTCCTTCGTTTTCCTTTATCCTTGTCTGAGTCCTTTTCGATTGGCTTTTTGTCTTTAAGCATATAAACTTCTATTCCCTCTCCTTCTTCTCTTTACGCATTCGCATCCTCTAAACGTAAAAACTTTTCTGCCTCATTGTAGAATTCTTCTAGATCTACGGGTGGATCTTTAGTCAATGAATTCTTGAATTTTGTGCCGTCAGCTACTCCGAACACAACTGCCATTACCACCATGGACGGATCCGCTCGGTCCACTGAAGCTGCTGCTGCATTGAATCGTGCTAGATAACTCCTCAAGGTCTCTCCGGCTTTTTGCTTTAGGGTTGCCAAAGTCATCACATTCTTGGGTCTTGTAATATGAACTCTGAATTGCCTCATAAATCTCTCAACTAAACCATTCCATGTTCCGGTGGATCCATTCTCCAATTGTCTAAACCACAGTGCTGCGATATCTGTCAAGTACAATGGAAAGCACCGGGCCATAACCTCCTCTGATGCCCCCAGCACTTCCATATGCCTTATATACTTTGTTAGATGAACCGTGGGGTCCGTTCTCCCGTCATACGTGTCCAACGATGGTAACTTGAAATCCCGTGGGTTTCTAGCTTGTCTGATTGCCGGAGTGAAAGGACTCCTATTAACATCCTCCAAATCTTTGTTTACCAAACCGCCTCTCATAGCTCTTCTAACCATCTCCGCCAATCTGTCATTGTCACCGAGAGCAATCTTCGTTCATTACTTTCAACCTGCCCCCCGAGTTCACGAGGGAATTCTGGAATCTGCCCCCTTGACTGAGCGTTCACTCCTCTGCTACCACCAGGTTGCGCGGGTACTCCTCTCTCTCTCCCTCCGGGATCAGATCTTCATGCTCCAAGTGTGTGCCTCCTAATCCAGGTGCTATGCCGGATGGTCCTGCTCCGTTCTGAACTCCATCAGTTCCTCTATTCTGTGCTCCAAGTTTTCCAATTTATTGGAATAAGCTCTGAATCAACTCCTCCTGTCTCTTCATCATTGTCTCCATTTCGTCCCTAGTGATGTAGATCGATGCTTGATTCCCTCCTGAGGAAGCCTCTTGACTACCTTGTGGTTCACTTGTCTCAGGCCTTGGCCTTCTACTCGATTGTCTTGTCATAATTCCAAGATCTGAACACCTGGATTTTCAAATTCAACTTCTTCCTGAGTTCAATTCACAGTGAAAGCGCCAAAATGTTTGCGCCAAAACTGGTCACAAACACCCAATACCGCGAAAGCACCCGTTTACGTAATCAAATTAATAATAGTCAACACAGATCTCAGCAACAACCAATATAGAATTCAGATCTAAGCAATAATTCACAATAATTCAAATACAATAATCACAAACACAGGATTTATAGTGGTTCGGCGTTCGTGCCTACGTCCACTTTGAAGGTTTTCCCTTTATTGCTTCACTTGATGATCTTAATCGATTACAACGGATTATAGCTTTGAAATTTGAATACAAAAGAATTGAATTCAGCAGAGTCTAGGCTTGCTTTCTCTCTTCTGGAACTTCCCCCCTTTTCTGAATGACCAGGGGCTCTATTTATAGGCGTGGAAGGCTGAAATCCCGTCCAAAACCTGGGGAGGCTGCTTGGCAAATGAGGGGGGCCCACAGGCCCGCGTTCTTGGAATGCGTGCCCAATCTGGGATCGATTCGAAGTGAACTTCGAATCGATCAAAAAATTGTCCAATTGCGATGAAACTTGGCGTGGACGTTCATCATCATGTAGACGAACTTCTGCAAATATTTCATGGGATTTGGATCAGTAGATTGGGAGTTATGATCGGTTCGAAATTGGGTGTTCGACATGCTGTTTGGTTCGAATCGATGGAATCGATTCGTTCGAATCGATGCATGGTCGAAATGAGTACTTCGAATCGATTGGGGCGAGCCTTTCTTCGAGTCGATCCAAGCTCGTGTTAGCTTAGCCGCTTATGGCTTTGAGTTGTTGGATTCGAAGGTCGTCTTCGAATCGATGGAATGGTATTCGTTCGAATCAATCCAAATGCGTCACCCTGGATCGATTCGAAGTTGTCTTAACATGTTGGGTTCGAAGGCGGCATGGGGCGAAGTGACTTGGTTGGAGTCGAAGCAAGGTTCGGTCCATGGATTTGAAGTTAGGTCATGGATGGATTCGAAGTAAGGCTATCTGGGGGTTTACTTGATGGAGTCGAAGCCGATGGAGTCGAAGGTGATGGATGGAGTCGAAGGTGATGGAGTCGAAGGTGATGGAGTGATGGATGGAGTCGAAGGTGATGGATGGAGTCGAAGGTGATGGATGGAGTCGAAGGAAGATGTTGGCTGATGGATTTGAAGGAAGATGTTGGCTGATGGATTCGAACGTCACTTCTTTGTATGGGTTCGAAAATGATGGGTTCGAACGTAGACAGGGTGATGGGTTCGAACCGAGCAGTGCCTATCCCTCTTAACTCGAATCCATCATAACTTGAGCAAACAACCTCGGATTGACTTGAAATTTAAAATGCAGACTTCTATGGTCTTTCTTGTCATGCCCTATCAATTGTGGCCCGATCCAGACTCGGACAAAATTCACCGATATCCATAGCGAAGCGAGTTACTACCAATCTTTGAGGCTAACTGTCTTTTGTTTTTTGACCATTCTTTTGGTATCACGGCTTTGCCAAAAAACGGGATAACAGCTGGTTAGTTTCATACCCAAAAAATCATATCCGAACCTCAATTGTGTCTTGGAAGTTTCTTACCCTTCGTTTTTTCGTAACGTGTATTTTTTTGTAAAACGGGATTACCGTGGTTGGTCTATGATTTACCATCGCTGGAGAGTGGTGCACCATGGTACTGCACCGTTTCGAATCCAAGCACCCATTTCTAAAAGTCGGACGGCACTGTTTCGTCATTTTGGACGGATGTTGCACCTTGCACCGTAGATGTTGCACCCTGTGGATATTGATTCTTCGGAGGGCCATAACTCTTGGCTCGTTTAGAGTTACGGGAGCCATAACCAGTCAATACGAAGCTCTCGGTGTGTTCTACAGCTATGATAGCTTTCAGCCGTCACTGGTTAGTTTCATACCAAAAAATTCCTATCCGAACCTCAATCGGGTCTTTTATGTTTTTAACCCTTCGTTTTTTTGTCACGTGGATTTTTTCTGTAAAACAGAATCCTCATGGCTGGTCTATGATTTACCATCGCTGGAGAGTGGTGCACCATGGTACTGCTCCGTTTCAAATCCATGCACCCATTTCTATAAGACAAACGGCACAGTTTCGTCATTTTGGACGGATGTTGCACCTTGTACCGTAGATGTTGCACCCTGTGCATATCGATTCTTCGGAGGGCCATAACTCTTGGATCATTTAGAGTTACGGGAGCCATTACCAGTCAAAACGAATATCTCGGCGAGTTCTACAGCTATGATAGCTTTCAGCCATCACTAGTTAGTTTCATACCCAAAAAATCATATCTGAACCTCAATCGCGTCTTGGAAGTTTTTTACCCTTCGTTTTTTCGTAACGTGGATTTTTTCTGTAAAACGGGATCCACGTGGCTGGTCTATGATTTACATTCGTTGGAGAGTGGTGCTCCATGGTACTGCTCCGTTTCAAATCCATGTACCCATTTCTAAAAGTCGTACGACACTGTTTCGTCATTTTCGATGGATGTTGCACCTTGCACCGTAGATGTTGTACCCTGTGGATATCGATTCATCGGAGGGCCATAACTCTTGGCTCGTTTAGACTTACGGGAGCCATAACATGTCAAAACGAAGCTATCTGTGAGTTCTACATCTATGACTACTTTCAGCCGTCACTTATTAGTTTCATACCCAATAAATCCTATCCGAACTTCAATCGGGTCTTGGAAGTTTTTTACCCTTCGTTTTTTCATCACGTGGATTTTTTCTGTAAAACGGGATCCCCGTGGCTAGTCAATGATTTACCATCACTGGAGAGTGGTGCACCATGGTACTGCACCATTTCAAATCCATGCACCCATTTCTAAAAGTCGTACGACACTGTTTCGTCATTGTGGACGAATGTTGCACCTTGCACCGTAGATGTTGCACCCTGTGGATATCGATTCTTCGGAGGGCCATAACTCTTGGCTCGTTTAGAGTTACGGGAGCCATAATGAGTCAAAACGAAGCTCTCGGTGAGTTCTACAGCTATGACGGCTTTCAGCCATCACTGATAAGTTTCATACCCAAAAAATGCTATCCGAACCTCAATCGGGTCTTGGAAGTTTTTTACCCTTCGTTTTTTCGTCACGTGGATTTTTTATATGAAACAGGATCCCCTTAGCTGTTCTATGATTTACCATCGCTGGAGAGTGGTGCACCACGGTACTGCTCCAATTCAATTCCATGCACCCATTTCTAAAAGTCGTACGGTACTATTTCATCATTTTGGACGGATGTTCCACCTTGCACCGTAGATGTTGCACCTTGCACCGTAGATGTTGCACCCTGTGGATATCTATTCTTCGGAGGGCCATAATTCTTGGCTCGTTTAGAGTTACGGGAGCCATAACCAGTCAAAATGAAGCACTCGGTGAGTTCTACAGCTGTGACGGCTTTGAGCCGTCACTGGTTAGTTTCATACCCAAAAAATCCTATCCAAACCTCAATCGGGTCATGGAAGTTTTTTACCCTTCATTTTTTCGTCACATGGATTTTTTCTGTAAAACGGGATCCCCGTGGCTGGTCTATGATTTACCATAGCTGGAGAGTGGTGCACCATGGTACTGCACCGTTTCAAATCCATGCACCCATTTCTAAAAGTCGTAGGACACTATTTGTCATTTTCGACAGATGTTGCACCTTGCACCGTAGATGTTGCACCCTGTGGAAATCGATTCTTTGAAGGGCCATAACTCTTGGCTCGTTTAGAGTTAAGGGAGCCATAACCAGTCAAAACGAAGCACTCGGTGAGTTCTGCAGCTATGATAGCTTTCAGCCGTCACTGGTTAGTTTCATATCCAAAAAATTATATTCGAACCTTAATCGGGTCTTGGAAATTTTTTACCCTTCGTTTTTTCGTAACATGGATTTTTTCTTTAAAACGGGATCCCCGTGGCTGGTCTATGATTTACCATCGCTGGAGAGTGGTGCACCATGGTACTGCTCCGTTTCAAATACATGCACCCATTTCTAAAAGTCGTACGACATAGTTTCATCATTTTGGACGTATGTTGCACCTTGCACCGTAGATGTTGCACACTGTGGATATCGATTCTTCGGAGGGGCATAACTCTTGGCTCGTTTAGAGTTACGGGAGCCATAACCAGTCAAAACGAAGCTCTCGGGGAGTTCTACATCTATGACAGCTTTCACCTGTCAGTGGTTAGTTTCATACTCAAAAAATCATATCCGAACCTCAATCGGGTCTTGAAAGTTTTTTACCCTTCGTTTTTTCATAACGCGGATTTTTTCTGTAAAACGGGATCCCCTTGGATGGTCTATGATTTACCATCGCTAGAGAATGGTGCACCATGGTACTGCACCGTTTCAAATCCAAGCACCCATTTCTAAAAGTTGTACGACACTGTTTCGTCATTTTCGATGGATGTTGCACCTTGCACCGTAGATGTTGCACCCTGTGGATATCGATTCTACGGAGGGCCATAACTCTTGGCTCGTTTAGAGTTACGGGAGCCATAACCAGTCAAAACGAAGCTCTCGGTGAGTTATATAGCTATGATAGCTTTTAGCCGTCACTGGTTAGTTTCATACCCAAAAAATCATATCCGAACCCCAATCGGGTCTTGAAAGTTTTTTACCATTCGTTTTTTCGTAACGTCGATTTTTTCATCAAAACGGGAGCCCTGTGGCTGGTCTATGATTTACCAACGCTGGAGAGTGGTGCACCATGGTCCGTTTCAAATCCATGCACCCATTTCTAAAAGTCGTACGGCACAGTTTCGTCATTTTGGACGGATGTTGCACCTCGCACCGTAGATGTTGCACCATATGGATATCGATTCTTCGGAGGGCCATAACTCTTGGCTCGTTTAGAGTTATGGGAGCCATATCCAGTCAAAACTAAGCTCTCGAGGAGTTCTACATCTATGATAGCTTTCAGCCGTCACTGGTTAGTTTCATACCCAAAAAATCATATCCGAACCTCAATCGGGTCTTGGAAGTTTTTTACCCTTTGTTTTTTCGTAACGTGGATTTTTTCTGTAAAATGGGATCCCCGTGGCTGGTCTATGATTACCATCACTGGAAAGTGGTACACCCTGGTACTGTACCGTTTTAAATCCAACCACCTATTTCTAAAATTCGTACGGCACTGTTTCGTCATTTTGGACGGATGTTTCACCTTACACCCTAGATGTTGCACCCTGCGGATATCGATTCTTCGGAGGGCCATAACTCTTGGCTCGTTTAGACTTACGGGAGCCATAACCAGACAAAACAAAGCTCTCGGTAAGTTCTACAGCTATTACAGCTTTCAGCCGTCACTGGTTAGTTTCATACCCAAAAAAATCATATCCGAACCTCAATCGGGTCTTGGAAGTTTTTTACCCTTTGTTTTTTCCTAACATGGATTTTTTCTGTGAAACGGCATCCCCATGGCTTGTCTATGATTTACCATCGCTGAGAGTGGCGCACCATGGTACTGCTCCGTTTCAAGTTCATGTATCCATTCCTAAATGTCGTACGACACTGTTTCGTCATTTTCGACGGATGTTGCACCTTGCACCGTAGATGTTGCACCCTGTGGATATCGATTCTTCGGAAAGCCATAACTCTTGGCTCGTTTAGACCTACGGGAGCCATAACCATTCAAAACCAAGTTACCTGTGAGTTCTACAGCTATGATAGCTTTCAACCGTCACTGGTTAGTTTCATACCCAAAAAATCCTATCCGAACCTCAATCGGGCCTTGGATGTTTTTTACCCTTTGTTTTTTCGTCACATGGATTTTTCCTGTAAAACGGGATACCCGTGGCAGCTCTACGATTTACCATCGCTGGAGAGTGGTGCACCATGGTACTGCTCCGCTTCAATTCCATGCACCCATTTCTAAAAGTCGTACTTCACAGTTTCGTCATTTGGACGGATGTTGCACCTTGCACCGTAGATGTTGCACCCTGTGGATATCGATTCTTCGGAGGGCCATAACTTTTGGCTCGTTTAGAGTTACGGGAGCCATAACCAATCAAAACGAAGCTCACGGTGAGTTCTACAGCTATGACGGCTTTCGGCCGTCATTGGTTAGTTTCATACCCAAAAAATCCAATCCGAACCTCAATCGGGTCATGGAAGTTTTTTACCCTTCGTTTTTTCGTCACGTGGATTTTTTCTGTAAAACGGGATCACTTTGCCCGGTCTATGTTTTACCATCGCTGGAGAGTGGTGCACCATGGTACTGCACCGTTTCAAATCCATGCAACCATTTCTAAAAGTCATACGGCACTGTTTCGTCATTTTCGACGGATGTTGCACCTTGCGCCGTAGATGTTGCACCCTGTGGATATCGATTCTTCGGAGGGCCATTACTCTTGGCTTATTTAGAGTTACGGGAGCCATAACCAGTACAAACCAAGCTATCTGTGAGTTCTACAGCTATGATAGCTTTCATCCGTCACTGGTTAGTTTCATACCCAAAAATCCTATCCGGACCTCAATCGGGTCATGGAAGTTTTTTACCCTTCGTTTTTTGGTTACGTGGATTTTTTATGTAAAACCGGATCCCCATGGATGTTCTATGATTTACCATCGCTGGAGAGTGCTGCACCATGGTACTGCATCGTTTCAAATCCATGCACCCATTTCTAAAAGTCGTACGGCATTGTTTCGTCATTTCGGACGGATGTTGCACCTTGCACCGTAGATGTTGCACACTGTGGATATCGATTCTTCGTAGGGCCATAACTCTTGGCTAGTTTAGATTTACGGGAGCCATAACTAGTCAAAACGAAGCTCTCGGTGAGATGTACAGCTATAACAGCTTTCGACCATCACTGGTTAGTTTCATACCCAAAAAATCATATCCGAACCTCAATCCGGTCTTATAAGTTTTTAACCCTTCGTTTTTTCGTAACGTAAAATTTTTCTACGAAACGGGATCCCCGTGGCTGGTCTATGATTTTCCATCGCTAGAGAGTGGTGCACCATGGTACTGCTCCGTTTCAACTCCATGCACCCATTTCTAAAAGTCGTACGGCATTGTTTCGTCATTTAGGACGGATGTTGCACATTGCATCGTAGATGTTGCACCCTGTGGATATCGATCCTTTGGAGGGCCATAACTTTTGATTTGTTTAGAGTTACGGGAGCCATAACCAGTCAAAACAAAGCCCTCGTTGAGATCTACAGCTATGATAGCTTTCAGTCATCACTGGTTAGTTTCACACCCAAAAAAACCTATCCGAACCTCAATCGGGTCATGGAAGATTTTTACCCTTCGTTTTTTCATCACGTGGATTTTTTCTGTAAAATAGGATCCCCGTGGTTAGTCTATGATTTACCATCGCTGGAGAGTGGTGCACCACGGTACTGCACCATTTCAAATCCATGCACCCATTTCTAAAAGACGTAAGGCACTATTTCAACATGTTCGACGGATGTTGCACCTCGCACCGTAGATGTTGCACCCTACGGATATCGATTCTTCGGAGGGCCATAATTCTTGGCTCGTTTAGAGTTACAGGATCCATAACCAGTCAAAACGAAGCTCTCGATGAGTTCTACGTCTATGACAGCTTTCACCTATCGCTGGTTAGTTTCATACCCAAAAAATCATATCCGAACCTCAATCGGGTCTAGGAAGTTTTTTACCCTTCGTTTTTTCGTAACGTGGATTTTTTCTGTAAAACGGGATCCCCGTGGCTGGTTTATGATTTACCATCGCTGGAGAGTGGTGCACCATGGTACTGCACCATTTTAAATCTTAGCACCCATTTCTAAAAGTCGTACGACACTGTTTCGTCATTTTCTACGGATGTTGCACCTTGCACCGTAGATGTTGCACCCTGTGGATATCGATTCTTCGGAGGGCCATATATCCTGGCTCGTTTAGAGTTACGGGAGCCATAACCAGTCAAAACGAAGTTCTCGGTGAGTTTTATAGCCATCACTGGTTAGTTTCATACCTAAAAAATCATATCCGAAACATAGTCGGGTCTTGGAAGTTTTTTACCCTTCGTTTTTTCGTAACGTGGATTTTTTCTTCAAAATGGGATCCCTGTGGCTTGTCTACGATTTACCAACGCTGGAGAGTGGTGCACCAGGGTACTGCAACGTTTCAAGTCCATGCACCCATTTCTAAAAGTCGTACGGCACAGTTTCGTCATTTTGGACGGATGTTGCACCTTGCATCGTAGATGTTGCACCATGCGGATATCGATTCTTCAGAGGGCCATAACTCTTCGCTCGTTTAGAGTTACGGGAGCCATAACAAGTCAAAACAAAGCTCTCGGGTAGTTCTACATCTATGATAGCTTTCAGCCGTCACTGGTTAGCTTCATACCCAAAAAACCATATCTGAACCTCAATCGGGTCTTGGAAGTTTTTTACCCTTCGTTTTTTCGTAACGTTGATTTTTTCTTCAAAACGGGATCCCCGTAGCTGGTCTATGATTTAGCAATGCTGGAGAGTGGTGCACCATGGTACTGCACTGTTTCAAATCCATGACCCATTTCTAAAAGTCGTACGACACGGTTTCGTCATTTTGGACGGATGTTGCACCTTGCACCGTTGATGTTGCACCATGTGGATACCGATTGTTCGGAGGGCCATAACTCTTGGCTACTTAAGAGTTACATGAGCCATAACAAGTCAAAACGAAGCTCTCGGGGAGTTCTACATCTATGACAGCTTTCAGCCGTCACTGGTTAGTTTCATGCCCAAAAAATCATATCCGAACATCAATCGGGTCTTGGAAGTTTTTTACCCTTCGTTTTTTCGTAACGTGGATTTTTTCTGTAAAACGGGATGAACGTGGCTGGTCTATGATTTACCATCACTGGAGAGTGGTTCACCATGGTACTGCACCGTTTCAAATCCAAGCACCCATTTCTAAAAGTTGTACGGCGCTGTTTCGTCATTTTGGACGGATGTTGCACCATGCACCGTAGATGTTGCACCCTGTGGATATCGATTATTCGGAGGGCCATAACTCTTGTCTCGTTTAGAGTTACGAGAGCCATAACCAGACAAAACGAAGCTCTCGGTGAGTTCTACAGCTAAGACAGCTCTCAGCCATCACAGGTTAGTTTCATACCCAAAAAATCATATCCGAACCTCAATCGGGTCTTGGAAGTTTTTTACCCTTCGTTTTTTCGTAACGTGAATTTTTTCTGTAAAACGGGATCCCCGTGGCTGGTCATTGATTTACCATCACTGGAGAGTGGTGCACCATGGTACTGCACTGTTTCAAATCCATGCACCCATTTCTAAAAGTCGTACGGCACTGTTTAGTCATTTTGGACGGGTGTTGCACCTTGCATCGTAGATGTTGCACCCTGTGGATATCGATTGTTCGGAGGGCCATAACTCTTGGCTCGTATAGAGTTACGGGAGCCATAACCAGACAAAACGAAGCTCTCGGTGAGTTCTACAGCTATGACAGCTCTCAGCCGTCACTGGTTAGTTTCATTCCCAAAAAATCATATCCGAACCTAAATCGGGTCTTGGAAGTTTTTTACCCTTCGTTTTTTCGTGACGTGGATTTTTTCTGTAAAACGGGATTCCCGTGGCTGGTCTATAATTTACCATCACAGGAAAGTGGTACACCATGGTACTGCTCTATTTCAAATCCAAGCACCCATTTCTAAAAGTCGTACGGCACTGTTTCGTTATTTTGGACGGATGTTGCACCTTGCACCGTAGATGTTGCACCCTGTGGATATCGATTCTTTGAAGGGTCACAACTCTTGGTTTGTTTAGAGTTACAGGAGCCATAACCAGTCAAGACAAAGCTCTCCGTGAGATCTACAGCTATGATAGCTTTCTGCCGTCACTAGTTAGTTTCATACCCAAAAAATCCTATCCGAACCTCAATAGGGTCATGGAAGTTTTTTACCCTTCGTTTTTTCATCACGTGGATTTTTTCTGTAAAACAGGATCCCCATGGCTAGTCTATGATTTACCATTGCTGGAGAGTGGTGCACCATGGTACTACTCAGTTTCAAATCCATGCACCCATTTCTAAAAGTCGTACGGCACTGTTTCGTCATTTTCGACGGATGTTGCACCTTGCACCGTAGATGTTGCACCTTGCACCGTAGATGCTGCACCCTGTGGATATCGATTCTTCGGAGGGCCGTAACTCTTGGATCGTTTAGGGTTACGGGAGCCATAACCAGTCAAAATGAAGCTCTCGGGAAATTCTACATCTATGACAGCTTTCACCTGTCACTAGTTAGTTTCATACCCAAAAAATCATATCCGAACCTTGATCGGGTCTTGGAAGTTTTTTACCCTTCATTTTTTTCGAAACGTGGATTTTTTCTGTAAAACGGGATCCCCGTGGTTGGTCTATGATTTACCATCGCTGGAGAGTGGTGCACCATGGTACTGCACCATTTCAAATCTTAGCACCCATTTCTGAAATTCGTACGACACTGTTTCGTCATTTTCTACGGATGTTGCACCTTGCACCGTAGAAGTTGCACCCTGTGGATATCGATCCTACGGAGGGCCATAACTCTTGGCTCGTTTAGAGTTACGGGAGGTATAACTAGTAAAACGAAGCTCTCGGTGAGTTCTATGGCTATGACAGCTTTTAGCCGTCACTGGTAAGTTTCATACCCAAAAAATCATATCCGAAACTCAATCGGGTCTTGGAAGTTTTTTACCCTTCGTTTTTTCTTAACGTGGATTTTTCCTTCAAAACGGGATCCACGTGGCTGGTTAATGATTTACCAGTGCTGGAGAGTGGTGCACCATGGTACTGCACCATTTTAAATCCATGCACCCATTTCTAAAAGTCGTACGACACAGTTTCGTCATTTTGGACGGATGTTGCACCTTGCACCGTAGATGTTGCACCATGTGGATAACGATTATTCGGAGGGCCATAACTCTTGGCTCGTTTAGAGTTACGGGAGTCATAACCAGTCAAAACGAAGCTCTCGGGGAGTTCTAAATCTATGACATCTTTCAGCCGTCACTAGTTAGTTTCATACCCAAAAAATCATATCCGAACCTCAATCGGGTCTTGGAAGTTTTTTACCCTTTGGTTTTTCGTAACGTGGATTTTTTCTTCAAAACGGGATCCCCGTGGCTGGTCTATGATTTAGCAACACTGGAGAGTGGTGCACCATAGTACTGCACAATTTCAAATCCATGCACTCATTTCTAAAAGTCATACGACACAGTTTCGTCATTTTGGATGGATGTTGCACCTTGCACCGTAGATGTTGCACCATGTGGATATCGATTCTTCGGAGGGCCATAACTCTGGGCTCATTTAGAGTTATAGGACCCATAACCAGTCAAAACGAAGCTCTCGGGGAGTTCTACATCTTTGACAGCTTTCAGCCGTCACTGGTTAGTTTCATACCCAAAAAAACATATCCGAACCTCAATCGGGTTTTGAATGTTTTTTACCCTTCGTTTTTTCGTAACGTGGATTTTTTCTGTAAAACGGGATCCCCGTGGCTGGTCTATGATTTACCATCACTGGAGAGTGGTGCAACATGGAACTGCACCGTTTCAAATCCAAGCACCCATTTCTAAAAGTCGTACGGCACTATTTCGTCATTTTGGACGGATGTTGCGCCTTGCACCATAGATGTTGCACCCTGTGGATATCGATTCTTCCGAGGGCCATAACTCTTGGCTCGTTTAGAGTTACGGGAGCCATAACCAGACAAAACGAATCTCTCGGTGAGTTCTACATCTATGACAGCTCTCAGCCGTCACTGGTTAGTTACATACCCAAAAAATCATATCCGAACCTCAATCGGGTCTTGGAAGTTTTTTACCCTTCGTTTTTTTTGTAACGTGGATTTTTTCTGTAAAACAGGATCCCCGTGGCTGGTCTTTGATTTACCATCGCTGGATAGTGGTGCACCGCGGTACTGCACCATTTCAAATCCATGCACCCATTTCTAAAAGTTGTACGACACTGTTTCGTCATTTTGGACGGATGTTGCACCTTGCACCGTAGATGTTGCCCCCTGTGGATATCGATTCTTCGGAGGGCCATAACTCTTGGCTCGTTTAGAGTTACGAGAGCCATAACTAATTAAAACGAAGCTCTCGAGGAGTTCTACATCTGTGACAGCTTTCATCCGTCACTGGTTAGTTTCATACCCAAAAAATCATATCCGAACCTCAATCAGGTCTTGGAAGTTTTTTACCCTTCGTTTTTTCGTAACGTGGATTTTTTCTGTAAAATGGTATCCCCGTGGCTGGTCTATGATTTACCATCACTGCAGAGTGGTGCACCATGGTACTGCACCATTTCAAATCCAAGCACCCATTTCTAAACGTCGTGCGGCACTGTTTCTTTATTTTGGATGGATGTTGCACCTTGCACCGTAGATGTTGCACCCTGTGGATATCGATTCTTCGGAGGTCCATAAATCTTTGCTCGTTTAGAGCTATGAGAACCACAAATAGTCAAAACGACTCTCTCAGTGAGTTCAATGGCTATGACAGCTTTCAGCCGTCACTGGTTAGTTTCGTACCCAAAAAATCATATCCGAACCTTAATCGGGTCTTGGATGTTTTTTACTCTTCGTTTTTTCGTAACGTGGATTTTTTCTGTAAAACGGGATCCCCGTGGCTGGTCTATGATTTACCCTCGCTAGAGAATGGTGGATCTTGTACTGCTCCATTTCAAATCCATGCACGTATTTCAAAAGTCGTACGGCACTGTTTCGTCCTTTTGGACGGATGTTGCACCTTGCACCGTAGATGTTACACCCTGTGCATATCGATTCTTTGGAGGGCCACAACTCTTGGTTTGTTTAGAGTTACGGGAGCCATAACCAGTCAAAACAAAGCTCTCGGTGAGTTCTACAGCTATGATATCTTTCACCCGTCACCGGTAAGTTTCATACCCGATAAATCCTATCCGAACATCAATCAGGTCATGGAAGTTTTTTACCCTTAGTTTTTTCATCACGTGGATTTTTTCTGTAAAACAGGATCCCCGTGGCTGGTCTATGATTTGCCATTGTTGGACAGTGGTGCACCATGGTACTGCACCGTTTCAAATCCATGCACCCATTTCTAAAAGTCGTACGACACTGTTACGTCATTTTCGACGGATGTTGCACCTTGCACCGTAGATGTTGCACCCTATGGACATCGATTCTTCGGAGGGCCATAACTCTTGGCTCGTTTGGAGTTACGGGAGCCATAACCAGTCAAAATGAAGCTCCCGGGGAGTTCTACATCTGTGATAGCTTTCACCTATCACTGGTCAGTTTCATACCCAAAAATTCATAACCGAACCTCAATCGGGTCTTGGAAGTATTTTACCCTTCATTTTTTCGTAATGTGGATTTTTTCTGTAAAAAGTGATCCTCGTGGCTGGTCTATAATTTACCATCGCTGGAGAGTGGTGCACCATGGTACTGAACCGTTTCAAATCCAAGCACTCATTTCAAAAAGTTGTATGGCAATGTTTCGTCATTTTCGACGGATGTTGCACCTTGCACCGTGGATGTTGCACCCTGTGGATATTGATTCTACGGAGGGCCATAACTCTTGGCTCATTTAGAGTTACGGGAGCCATAACCAGTCAAAACGAAGCTCTCGGTGAGTTCTATAGCTGTGACTGCTTTTAGCCGTCACTGGTTAGTTTCATACCCAAAAAATCATATCCGAACCTCAATCGGGTCTTGGAAGTTTTTTACCCTTTGTTTTCTCGTAACGTGGATTTTTTCTTCAAAACGGGATCCCCGTGTCTGGTCTATGATTTACCAAGCTGTATAGTGATGCACCACGGTACTGCACCGTTTCAAATCCATGCACCCATTTCTAAAAGTCGTACGACACAGTCTCGTCATTTTGGACGGATGTTGCACCTTGCACCGTAGATGTTGCATCTTGTGGATATCGGTTCTTCAGAGGGCCATAACTCTTGGCTCGTTTAGAGTTACGGGAGCCATAACAAGTCAAAACGAAGCTCTCGGGGAGTTCTACATCTACGATAGCTTTCAGCCGTCACTGGTTAGTTTCATACCCAAAAAATCATATCCGAACCTCAATCGGGTCTTGGAAGTTTTATACACTTCGTTTTTTCGTAACGTGGATTTTTTCTTCAAAACGGGATCCCCGTGGCTGGTCTATGATTTACCAATGCTGGGGAGTAGTGTACCATGGTACTGCACCATTTCAAATCCATGCACCCATTTCTAAAAGTCGTACGGCACAGTTTCATCATTTTGGACGGATGTTGCACCTTGCACCGTAGATGTTGCACCATGTGGATATCGATTCTTCGGAGGGCCATAACTCTTGGCCCGTTTAGAGTTACGGGAGCCATAACCAGCCAAAACGAAGCACTCAAGGAGTTCTACATCTATGACTACTTTAAGCCGTCACTAATTAGTTTCATACCCAAAAAATCATATCCGAACCTCAATCGGGTCTTGGAAGTTTTTTACCCTTCGTTTTTTCGTAACGTGGATTTTTTCTTCAAAACGGGATCCCCGTGGCTGGTCTATGATTTACCAACGCTGGAGAGTGGTGCACCATGGTACTGCACCATTTCAAATCCATGCTCCCATTTCTAAAAGTCGTACGACACTATTTCATCATTTTGGACGGTGTTGCACCTTGCACCGTAGATGTTGCACCCTGTGGATATCGATTCTTCGGAGGGCCATAACTCTTGGCTCGTTTATTACGGGAGCCATTAATTGTCAAAACGAATCTCTCGAAGAGTTCTACATTTTTGACAGCTTTCAGCCGTCACGGGTTAGTTTCATACCCAAAAAATCATATTCTAAAAGTTTTTTATCATTCGTTTTTTCGTAACGTGGATTTTTTCTGTAAAACGGGATCCCCGTGGCTGGTCTATTATTTACCATCACTGGATAGTGGTGCACCATTGTACTGCACCATTTCAAATCCAAGCACCCATTTCTAAAAGTTGTGCGGCACTGTTTCGTCATTTTGGACGGATGTTGCACCTTGCACCGTAGATGTTGCACCCTGTGGATATCGATTCTTCAGAGGGCCGTAAATCTTGGCTCGTTTAGAGTTACGAGAACCACAAACAGTAAAAATGAAGCTCTCGGAGAGTTCTACAGCTATGAAAACTTTTAGCCGTCACAGATTAGTTTCATGCCCAAAAAGTCCTATCTGAACCAGTAAAAACTACAGCTCTCGGAAGTTTTTTATTCTTCGTTTTTTCGTCACATGGATTTTTCTGTAAAACAGGATCCCCATGGCTGGTGTATGATTTACAATCGCTGGAGAGTGGTGCACCATGGTACTGCTCCGTTTCAAATCCATGCACCTATTTCTAAAAGTTGTACGGCACTGTTTCGTCATTTTGGACGGATGTTTCACCTTGCACCGTAGATGTTGCACCCTATGGATATCGATTCTTCGGAGGGCCATAACTCTTGGCTCGTTTAGAATTACGGGAACCATAACCAGTCAAAATGAAGCTCTCAGGGAGTTCTACATCTATGACAGCTTTCAGCCGTCACTGGTTAGTTTCATACCCAAAAAATCATATCCGACCCTCAATCGGGTCTTGGAAGATTTTACCCTTAGTTTTTTCGTAATGTGGATTTTTTCTGTAAAGTGAGATCCCCGTGGCTGGTCAATTATTTACCATCACAGGAGAGTGGTGCACCATGGTACTGCACCATTTCAAATCCAAGCACGCATTTCTAAAAGTCGTACAGCACTGTTTCATCATTTTGGACGGATGTTGCACCTTGCACCGTACATGTTGCAGCCTATGGTTATCGATTCTTCGGAGGGACGTAAATCTTGGCTCGTTTAGAGTTACGAGAACCACAACCAGTCAAAACGAAGCTCTCGGTGAGTTCTACAGCTATAACAGCTTTTAGCCGTCATTGATTAGTTTCATATCTAAAAAAATCCTATCCGAACCTCAATCGGGTCTTGGAAGTTTTTAATCCCTCGTTTTTTCGTCGCATGGATTTTTTCTGTAAAACAGGATCCCCGTGGCTGGTCTATGATTTACAATCGCTGGAGAGTGGTGCATCATGGTACTGCTCCGTTTTAAATCCATGCACCTATTTCTTAAAGTCGTACGGCGCTGTTTCGTCATTTTGGACGGATGTTGCACCGTGCACCGTAGATGTTGCACCCTGTGGATATTGATTCTTTGAAGGGCCATAACTCTTGGCTCGTTTAGAGTTACATGAGCCATAACCAGACAGAACGGAGCTCTCGATGAGTTCTACAGCTATGACAACTTTCAGCCATCACTAGTTAGTTTCATACCCAAAAAATCATATCCGAACCTCAATCGGGTCTTGGAAGTTTTTTACCCTTCGTTTTTTCGTAATGTGGATTTTTTCTTCAAAACGGATCCCCGTGGCTAGTCTATGATTTACCAACGATGGAGAGTGGTGCACCATGGTACTGCACCGTTTCAAATCCATGCACCCATTTCTAAAAGTCATAAGGCACAGTTTCGTCATTTTGGACGGATGTTGCACCTTGCACCGTAGATGTTGCCCCCTGTGGATATCGATTCTTCGGAAGGCCATAACTCTTGGCTGGTTTAGAGTAACGAGAGCCATAACTAGTCAAAACGAAGCTCTCAAGGTGTTCTGCATCTATGACAGCTTTCAGCCGTCACTGGTTAGTTTCATAACCAAAAAATCACATCCGAACCTCAATCGGGTCTTGGAAGTTTTTTACCCTTTGTTTTTTCGTAACGTGGATTTTTCTGTAAAACGGGATCCCCGGGGCTGGTCTATGATTTACCATCGCTGGAGAGTGGTGCGCCATGCTACTGCACCATTTCAAATACAAGAACCCATTTCTAAAAGTCGTACGTCACTGTTTCGTCATTTTGGACGGATGTTGCACCTTGCACCGTAGATGTTGCACCCTGTGGATATCGATTCTTCAAAGGGCCATAACTCTTGGTTCGTTTAGAGTTACGGGAGCCATAACTAGAAAAAACGAAGCTCTCGGTGAGTTCTACAGCTATGATAGCTTTTAGCCGTCATTGATTAGTTTCATATCCAAAAAAATCCTATCCGAACCTTAATCGGGTCTTGGAAGTTTTTAACCCCTCGTTTTTTCGTCGCATGGATTTTTTCTGTAAAACAGGATCCCCGTGGCTGGTCTATGATTTAAAATCGCTGGAGAGTGGTGCATCATGGTACTGCTCCGTTTTAAATCCATGCACCCATTTCTTAAAGTCGTACGGCGCTGTTTCGTCATTTTGGACGGATGTTGCACCGTGCACCGTAGATGTTGCACCCTGTGGATATTGATTCTTTGAAGGGCCATAACTCTTGGCTCGTTTAGAGTTACGTGAGCCATTACCAGAAAAAACAGAGCTCTCGGTGAGTTCTACAGCTATGACAACTTTCAGCCATCACTGGTTAGTTTCATACCCAAAAAATCATATCCGAACCTCAATCGGGTCTTGGAAGTTTTTTACCCTTCGTTTTTTCGTAATGTGGATTTTTTCTTCAAAACGGATCCCCGTGGCTGGTCTATGATTTACCAATGATGGAGAGTGGTGCACCATGGTACTGCACCATTTCAAATCCATGCACCCATTTCTAAAAGTCATACGGCACAGTTTCGTCATTTTGGACGGATGTTGCACCTTGCACCGTAGATGTTGCACCCTATGGATATCAATTCTTCGGAGGGCCATAACTCTTGGCTCGTTTAGAGTAACGAGAGCCATAACCAGTCAAAACGAAGCTCTCAGGGTGTTCTGCATCTATGACAGCTTTCAGCCGTCACTGGTTAATTTCATACCCAAAAAATCACATCCGAACCTCAATCGGGTCTTGGTGTTTTTTACCCTTTGTTTTTTCGTAACGTGGATTTTTCTGTAAAACGGGATCCCCGGGGCTGGTCTATGGTTTACCATCGCTAGAGAGTGGTGCACCATGGTACTGCACCATTTCAAATCCAAGAACCCATTTCTAAAAGTCGTACGTCACTGTTTCGTCATTTTGGACGGATGTTGCACCTTGCACTGTAGATGTTGCACCCTGTGGATATCGATTATTCAGAGGGCCATAACTCTTGGTTCGTTTAGAGTTACGGGAGCCATAACCAGACAAAACAAAGCTCTCGGTGAGTTCTACATCTATGACAGCTTTCAGCCTTCAATGGTTAGTTTCATACCCAAAAAATCATATATGAACCTCAATCGGGTCTTGGAATTTTTTACCCTTCGTTTTTTCGTAACGTGGATTTTTTCTTCAAAACGGGATCCCCGTGGTTGGTTTATGATATAGCAATACTGGAGAGTGGTGCACCATGATACTGCACTGTTTCAAATCCATGCACCCATTTCTAAAAGTCGTACGGCAGAGTTTCGTCATTTTGGACGGATGTTGCACCTTGCACCGTAGATGTTGCACCCTGTGGATATCGATTCTTCGGAGGGCCATAAATCTTTGCTCGTTTAGAGTTACGGGAGCCATAACCAGTAAAAATGAATCTCTCGGGGAGTTCTATATCTATGATAGCTTTCAGCCATCACTGGTTAGTTTCATACCAAAAAAATCCAATCCGTACTTCTATCGGGTCATGGAAGTTTTTTACCCTTTGTTTTTCCTCACGTGGATTTTTTCTGTAAAACGGGATCCCCGTGGATGGTCTATGATTTTCCATCGCTGGAGAGTGGTGCACCATGGTACTGCATCGTTTCAAATTCAAGCACTAATTTCTAAAAGTCGTACGACACTATTTCGTCATTTTGGACGGATGTTGCACCATGCACCGTAGATGTTGCACCCTGTGGATATCGATCCTTCGGAGGGCCATGAATCTTGGCTCGTTTAGAGTTACGAGAACCACAACCAGTCAAAATAAAGCTCTCAGTGAGTTCTACAGCTATGACAGATTTTAGCCATCAGTGATTAGTTTCATACCCAAAAAATCCTATCCGAACCTCAATCGGGTCTTGCAAGTTTTTTACCCTTCGTTTTTTCGTCACATAGATTTTTTCTGTAAAACTGGATCCCCGTGGCTGGTCTATGATTTACAATCGCTGGAGAGTTGTGCACCATGGTACTGCTCCGTTTCAAATCCATGCACCCATTTCTAAAAGTCGTACGGCACAGTTTCATCATTTTGGACGGATGTTGCACCTTGCACCGTAGATGTTGCACCAAGTGGATATTGATTCTTCGGAGGGCCATAACTCTTGGCTCGTTTAGAGTTACGGTAGCCATAACTAGTCAAAACGAAGCTCTCGGTGATTTCTACAGCTATGACAGCTTTCAGCCGTCACTGGTTAGTTTCATAGCCAAAAATCCTATCCGAACCTCAATCGGGCCATGCAAGTTTTTTACCTTTCTTTTTTTCGTCACGTGGATTTTTTCTGTAAAACAGGATCCCCGTGGTTGGTCTATGATTTACCATCACTGGAGAGTGGTGCACCATGGTACTGCACCGTTTCAAATCTATGCACCCATTTCTGAAAGTCGTACGGCACTGTTTCGTCATTTTGGATGGATGTTTTGCACCGTAGATGTTGCACCCTATGGATATCGATTCTTCGGAGGGCCATAACTCTTGGATCGTTTAGAGTTACGGGTGCCATAACCAGTCAAAACGAAGCTCTCGGTTAGTTCTATAGCTATGACAGCTTTCAGTTGTCATTGGTTAGTTTCATACCCAAAAAACCATATCTGAATCTCAATCGGTTCATGGAAAGTTTTTTACCCTTCATTTTTTCGTCACGTGGATTATTTCTGTAAAACGGGATCCCCGTGGCTGGTCTTTGATTTACCATCGCTGGAGAGTGGTGCACCATGGTACTACACCGTTTCAAATCCATGCACTCATTTGTAGAAGTCGTACGGCACTGTTTCGTCATTTTCGACGGATGTTGCACCTTGCACCGTAGATGTTGCACCATGTGGATATCGATTCTTCAGAAGGCCATAACTCTTGGCTCGTTTAGAGATACAGGAGCCATAACTAGTCAAAACGAAGCTCTCGGTGAGTTCTACAGCTATGATGGCTTTCAACAGTCACTGGTTAGTTTCGTATCCAAAAAATCATATCCGAACCTCAATCGGGTCTTGGAAGTTTTTTACCCTTCGTTTTTTCGTAACGTCGATTTTTTCTGTAAAACGGGATCCCCGTGGCTGGTCTATGATTTACCATCGCTGGAGAGTGGTGCACCATGGTACTGCTCTGTTTCAAATCCATGCACCCATTTCTAAAGGTCGTATGGCACTGTTTCGTCATTTTGGACGGATGTTGCACCTTGCACCGTAGATGTTGCACCCTGTGGATATCGATTCTTTGGAGGGCCATAACTCTTGGTTTGTTTAGAGTTACGAGAGCCACAACCAGTCAAAACAAAGCTCTCGGTGAGTTCTACAGCTATGATCGCTTTCAGCCATCACTAGTTAGTTTCATACCCAAAAAATCATATCCGAACCTCAATTGGGTCTTGGAAGTTTTTTACCCTTCGTTTTTCGTCATGTGGATTTTTTAGTAAAACGGGATCCCCGTGGCTGGTCTATGATTTACCATCACTGGAGAGTGGTGCACCATGGTACTACTCCGTTTGAAATCCATGCACACATTTCTAAAAGTCGTACGACACAGTTTCGTCATTTTGGACGGATGTTGCACCTTGCAACGTAGATGTTGCAACCTGTGGATATCGATTCTTCGGAGGTCCATAACTCTTGGCTCGTTTAGAGTTACAGGAACCATAACCAGTCAAAACGAAGCTTTCGGTGAGTTCTACAGCTATGACCGCTTTCAGTCGTCACTGGTTAGTTTCATACCCAAAAAACCATATCTGAACCTCAATCGGGTCGTGGATGTTTTTTACCCTTCATTTTTTCGTAACGTGGATTTTTTCTGTAAAATGGGATCCCCGTGGCTGGTCTATGATTTACCATGGCTGAAGGGTGGTGCACCGTGGTACTACTCCGTTCAAATCCACGCACCCATTTCTAAAAGTCGTACGACATTGTTTCGTCATTTTGGACGGATGTTGCACCTTGCACCGTAGATGTTGCACCATGTGGATATCATTTCTTCGAAGGGCCATTACTCTTCGCTCGTTTTGAGTTACGGGAGCCATAACCAGTCAAAACAAAGCTCTCGGTGAGTTCTACAACGATGACAGCTTTCAGCCGTCACCGGTAAGTTTCATACCAAAGAAATCCTACCCGAACCTCAATCGGGTCATGGAAGTTTTTTACCCTTCGTTTTTTCGTTACGTGGATTTTTTCTATAAAACGGGATCCCCGTTGCTGGTCTATGATTTACCATCGCTAGAGAGTGCTGCACCGTGGTACTGCACCGTTTCAAATCCATGCACCCATTTCTAAAAGTCGTGCGGCACAGTTTCGTCATTTTCGATGGATGTTGCACCTTGCACCGTAGATGTTGCACCCTGTGGATATCGATTGTTCGGAGGGCCATAACCCTTGGTTCGTTCAGAGTTATGGGACCTTAACCTGCCAAAACGAAGCTATCTATGAGTTCTATAGCTATGATAGCTTTCAGCCATCACTGGTTAGTTTCATACCAAAAAATCCTATCCGAACCTCAATCGGGTCTTGGAAGTTTTTTACCCTTCATTTTTTCGTAACGTGGATTTTTTCTGCAAAACGGGATCCCCGTGGCTGGTCTATGATTTACCATCGCTGGAGAGCGGTGCACCATGGTAATGCTCCATTTCAAATCCATGCACCCATTTTTAAAAGTCGTACGACACTGTTTCGTAATTTTTGACGGATGTTGCACCTTGCACCGTGGATGTTGCACCCTGTGGATATCGATTCTTTGGAGGGCCATAACTCTTGGCTCGTTTAGAGTTACGGGAGCCATAACCAATCAAAATGAAGATCTTGGTGAGTTCTACAGCTATGACAGCTTTCAGCTGTCACTGGTTAGTTTCATACCAAAAAAATCCTATCCGAACCTCAATCGGGTCATGGAAGTTTTTTACCCTTCGTTTTTTCGTCACGTGGATTTTTTCTGTAAAACGGGATCCCCGTGGCTGGTCTATGATTTACCATCACTGGAGAGTGGTACACCATGGTACTGCTCCGTTTCAAATCCATGCACCCATTTCTAAAAGTCGTACGACACAGTTCCATCATTTTGGACGGATGTTGCACCTTGCACCGTGGATGTTGCACCCTGTGGATATCGATTCTTCGGAGGGCCATAACTCTTGGCTCGTTTAGAGTTACGGGAGCCATAACTAGACAAAACGAAGCTCTCAGTGATTTCTACATCTATGACAGCTTTTATCCGTCACTGGTTAGTTTCATACCTAAAAAATCCTATCCGAACCTCAATCAGGTCATGGATGTTTTTTACCCTTCTTTTTTTTGTCATGTGGATTTTTTCTGTAAAACAGGATCTCCTTGGCTGGTCTATGACTTACCATCACTGGAGAGTGGTGCACCATGGTACTGCACCATTTCAAGTCTATGCACCCATTTCTAAAAGACGTACGGCACTGTTTCGTCATTTTGGACGGATGTTGCTCCTTGCACCGTAGATGTTACACCCTGTGGATATCGATTCTTCGGAGGGCCATAACTCTTGCCTCGTTTAGAGTTACGGGTGCCATAACAAGTAAAAACGAAGCTCTCGATTAGTTCTACAGCTATGATAGCTTTCAGTTGTCGCTGGTTAGTTTCATACCCAAAAAATCATATCCGAACCTGTATCGGGTCATTGAAGTTTTTTACCCTTCATTTTTTCGTCACGTGGATTTTTTCTATAAAACTGGATCCCCGTGGCTGATCTTTGATTTACCATCGCTGGAGAGTGGTGCACCATTGTACTGCACCGTTTCAAGTCCATGCACCCATTTCTAAAAGTCGTACGACATTGTTTCATCAATTTCGACGGATGTTGCACCTTGCACCGTAGATGTTGCACCATGTGGATATCGATTCTTCGGAGGGCCATAACTCTTGGCTCGTTTAGAGTTACGGGAGCCATTTCTAGTCAAAACATATCTCTCGATGAGTTCTACGGCTATAATGGCTTTCAATAGTCACTGGTTAGTTACGTACCTAAAAAATCATAGCCGAGCCTCAATCGGGTCTTGGAAGTTTTTTACCCTTCATTTTTCGTCACGTGGATTTTATCTTCAAAACGGGATCCCCGTGGCTGGTCTATGATTTACCATCGCTGGAGGGTGGTGCACCATGGTACTGCTCCGTTTCAAATCCATGCACCCATTTCTAAAAGTCGTACGACACAGTTTCGTCATTTTGGACGGATGTTGCACCTTGCACCATAGATGTTGCACCCTATGGATGTCGATTCTTCGGTGGGCCATAACTCTTGGCTCGTTTTGAGTTACGGGAACCATAACCAGTCAAAACGAAGCTTTCGGTGAGTTCTACAGCTATGACCGCTTTCAACCGTCATTGGTTAGTTTCGTACCCAAAAAATCATATCCGAACCTCAATCGGGTCGTGGATGTTTTTTACCCTTCGTTTTTTCGTAACGTGAATTTTTTTTGTAAAACGGGAGCCTCGTGGCTGGTCAATGATTTACCATCGCTGGAGAGTAGAGCACCATGGTACTACTCCGTTTCAAATCCATGCACCCTGTTATCCCTCTTTTTGGCAAAGCCGCGATACCCAAAAGATCGGTCAGAAACGGAGAACAGTTCGTCTCAGAGACCGGTCATACTTTGCCTCGCTATAGATATCACCGAATTTTGTTCAAGTCTTGATCGGGCTACAATTGATAAGACACGTCAAGCAGGGCTGTAGAAACCAACATTCCAAGTTTTGGGGCAATCCAAGTTCGTATGCTCAAGTTATCGCCAATGGGATATGGGTCAGGTAGTATAAGGTTCGAACCCATCAGAGGGAGGCCCTGGTTCGAACCCATCCTCCCAGAACACTCTCTTCGAATCCATGAAGAGCTCCCTTGCTTCAAATCCATAAAGTGCTCCCTTGCTTCGACTCCATCAAGTGCTCCCTTGCTTCGACTCCATCGAAAAAGCCCTCGTTTCGAATCCATCCAAGGCCTTCCCTAGTTCGAATCCATCAAGTCACCTCTTCCTTCGAATCCATCAGATGGCCTCGAATCCATCGAGCAAGTCTCGGTTCAAAGACACGAGACATAATCGCTGCTTCGAATCCATCAGGGCCATTCCTTCGTTCGAATCCACCAGAGGTTGCCACGCTTCGAATCCATCCACACCTGCCTTGGTCAGAAACCCTCGAAGTATTCTTATCTTTGACTCCATCCCATGAAGGTCTTTCGAATCCATCAAACAGAGAAGACTTCGCACCGACCAACTACGAAATACTCTGGACGATACGAAGGATGCGTATGAGGGTACCTTCGAACCCATCAAGTTGTAGCAACTGAAACCAAGGGTTCGACCCTATCGACTCGAAGACCATGGATTCGAAGCACGCATATCAACTAAAAATGCAATCTTGAATCGATCATAACTTGAGATCTACAAGTCCAAATGCTATGAAATTTTCACAGAAGCTCACATACATGTTGAAGAATGTTCTCACCCAATTTCGCCTCGATTGGACATTTCCTTGATCGATTCGAACCAAGGGTCGAATCGATCCTGATGTGGGCCCTGACCTCCGGAATTCGGCAATGTGGGCCCCCCACACGTGCCAGAAGTGGTCTCCCCGAATTTTAGGAGAAATATCAGCATCCAGCACCTATAAATAGAGCCCCTGGTCATTCAGAAAGGGGATCGAAGAATTTTAGTGATAAAGCACGTCTAAACGCTGCCAGAATTGCTTCAGAGCACCAACGCTGCCTTTGATTTCGAATTTTGGCTTACTACTTGCTGTACTTTGGCATTGAAAAGTTGTATTCTCCGTGTATCAAGCAATAAAGTAACAAAACTTCATAGTGGACGTAGGTAAATCGCCGAACCACTCTAAATCGTTGTCTCTTATGCAATTTATTTCCTGTTATTTGGAGTTTTTGTTAGATAATCCACGTTTTAATTTACTTTCTTCATTTATTATCTCTTCAAAAACTTTCCACGAGTATTGTGCCCAATTTTGACACAAACACTTTGGTGCTTTCACTGAGAAAAACCCAGTTTTTCTCCTGCTCCTTGGATCTGTCGCCGATACCGGATTGCATAAATCTAAGGGAGAGATCCATATTTCATCTTCAGATTCCTTCCGTTCTATTCAGATTTGATAAAGTCGAGGAAAGGAGTTTAATATCTAAAATGGTTAGCACAAGGACCACTTCTAACATTGGTGATCAAGAAGGTCGGGATAGGCAAAATCCCACACAGCTACAGTCTACTAATCAAGATGCTACTGGGCATACAGATCAATCAGGTCCGGTCACAAGGCAAGAGTTCCAGGCGCTAGTCTAGGAATTAACCGAAAGTAGACAACAGCTAACTGAGCAATTGCGCGCTAATGCTGAGTTAACCAATCAACTAAATCGCCCAAAACGAAGAAGATCCAGAAGGGATCAAGCTCCTCATTCTTCTACGGAAAGCTCCGCTTCATCTGACTACAATAATAGATTTATCCGTCCCAGGCTAGACGAAAACCATGCGCAAGCGGCTGACAATCAACAGGCGTTAACCGTTGGGCAAATAAGGGTTGGCCCATCTACCAGCATCCATACTGGACCCTCCTCTAGAGGAGGCACTATTCCACAATACCCTGCAGATGATCGAGCTGCTACAGCCGCTGCAGTTGACATAGGAGTTGATGCTCGAGATCACTCCAATCAAAATTATCGTCAGCAGGGACAGGCTCCAGAGCTATATGTCCCGGAAGACATCGAGCCAAGGAGGCGAGATGCGGATCGTCGACAGCGCCCGATCTCACCTCGCACTATGGAACCCGACCATACTTTGGCTCACCATCCATAAAATTTTCCAACACCTGACTTCTCAGCTGATACGACGAATGATTCGTGAGAGTCAAGGCCTAACAAATGACGATTGGGGAATCTCCCGGAGTCATACCCCATTTACTGATGACATATTATATGCTGAACCTCCTCGGCGATTCAGAATGCCAACCCTTCCCATGTATGAAGGAAATTCCGACCCAAATCAACATATTCTGAAATATGAATGGTCGATGTCTGCTGCGAGAGCTCATGACGCAGTAAAGTGCCGCAGTTTTCCCATTTCCTTAGGGGGAATTGCGACAATGTGGTTTACACGATTACCGCCACGATCTATTTCTTCGTTTGACCAGTTAGCTACTAAATTTGTTGAACAATTTCGCATGCATATTGCCCGACCTAAGGATGTTAATACCCCTTCAAGTGTCACTCAAGCTCCCGGAGAAACACTCAAACGATATTTGGAGAGATTCAATGCTGCATGCACAGAGATCACCAACCCCAATGATAATTCCTGTGACGACCGCCCATGACTCCCGCACCAAAACAAGGGAATAGTGCGCTGAAAGGCGTGCTAGGCAGCCATGGACGATAGTCAAGGTAAAATAAACATCGCAGAATCTATCGTATAACTCACAGCGCATGGATAAAATACAATAGAGAAATATAATATAGTGAAGCTCCATAGAATATAACATCATCATATAAGCAACATAGTAGTTTTATACAATCATCTACACAAATCCATACATGAAAGCCTCACTACAAATCTCTCAAACAAATATAGCAGCGGATACCCAGTACATATAGTAAGAAAACTAATATGCAAAGCCTCCTGCTCGTCTTCGTCATCTCCAGCGTAGAACTCCTAGCACAGCACCTGTCACCTGCTACCTAGTCTGCCCATCCCAACATGGATGAACAGCCCAAGGTAATAAGAGGAGACATAAAACCTTGAGTCAGACAAAGTCTTAGTGAGCAGTAAATTAACTATCAAACATACCAAAAGAGCATAAGGGATAAAAGGAATAGGAACCAAACCATCCCACTCCACCTCTTTCTACAGTGATAGCCCCCAGACACACACTAAGGAGAAGCAGGCATAATATAGCAGATAATTAACGTAAAGCAATAATCACTCGAGTCAAGGACGATGTTTTCCAAATACAAACCCCCAAGGCCTAAACCAAGATCAGATAAGCACCTAGAAAACACCGCTCTTGAGACCGAATGATGATACAACCAAACATCCATGACTCTGGCTATCACTGTTAACCTTGCCTTGATTTCACCGTTAGTTGAATGACCACCTGTCAAGGGCTAATGGTAACCCCGGTCTAGACATAACTCTGCACGTCATCGTGACCCGTGCCTAAGCCGAACGCATCAGCCCAGAGTACTAGCACGTCATCGTGACCCGTGCTTTGAACGTCATCGTGACCCGTTCCAACGTACCCTTGCTTTGAGTATGCTAGAACCTTCAACAACGATGAGATCTTAGCCTCCTAGTCATCCTCCTCGACAACTATTTCCACACTAGCTCAAGCGCCTCTCAAGCTAACCATTATCCACCCCAACCCGGACCGCATCACCGAGTTATAACTTTGCACGTCGTCATGACCCGTGCTTGGAACGTCTTCGTGACCCGTCCCATCACAACATATGTCTTGCCTCATCACATCATAGCAAAGTCTCTCATCTCGGAACGTCATCATGACCCGTTCCCATCCCAACATAAGCCTTGCCTCATCATATCATAGCAAAGTCCCAACTCAATCATGCTTTGCCTTCTCGCATTATGGCAAGATCCCATATCCTCTAATCCATTCATATGAGCTTCCACATCCGCTTCATATGCTACAGGCAGCTTCCACCATTCAAGAGCCTTTCCACTTAGCTTTTGAATCATCTCAAACCATCTTGTTCCAAATCAACTACAAGCTAACTTGGAGCAATCAAATCTATCATACATTCACACAATCAATCATTAATACAACCAATCAAGCATTCAAACAAGATCTAACAAGCAATATTAACTATAATGGCAATTTCGTAAATAAATGAGCAAAAGTCCAACATATGTGAAATCATGGTTTTTAGCATAGATCTATCAAATCTAAAACATGGGTTTTGTCTCTAATACTTGTTAAACTAACTTGCATAAGTAAACATCTTCAAAAACAATGGATCTAGACTTGGATCTAAGAAAGATGCATGAAATCTCTAACTTAAACACATAAACAAGCCACCAATCCAATATACTCCTTTGGATCCGCGTGAGAGATAACTACCACTCACCAAATCACCAAAACAACCTAAAATCAATCAACTCCAGATCTGGACAGCAAGGACTTGGACTCGATCCGGAGAAATTTCACTTGAAATGGTAGAATCTAGCCTCTTCGGATGAAAATCTTCAACTTTGGCTCTTGATCTTTGATCTTGATCTTCAATCTTCAATGGATGTTAACACTTGATTGAAGTAGAGAAAGAAGTGAAGAAAATACTGTAGTCGAGTTTCCAAAATGGCAGCACTTCGTCGCTTCGAAATCCGGTGCCAAAAAGTGAGCCGAACCCCTCTATTTATAGGCTGGAATCCCCCTTAACTCGGCCAACTTCTTAACTCGGAGCTCGCTATTAGGTCGTCCCCGACCTACCACTTGCCGACCTAACATTCTCACCGACCCAGTACTCTACCGACCTAACACATAAACCACTCCAAGACTCAACAGGTGTGACGAACTAACGATCTAACCAGGATACCACATGGCCGACCTAGCTATCTAATACACCCCGCCGACTTATCAACTAACCAGATGCCGACCCAACCCAAGGCCGCATTGCCGACCTAACACTCTGCCCTTAACACCTAACCAACTTACGACTTAATACCATTGCCGACCCAAACACAGCGACCTACCGTCTAAGACCCCAGCGACTCAACACTAAGTCGGCCCACCGACCTAACTCCACACAGGCTGACACAGGGTCGTTCTAACCCTATGAGTCGTTAACTCTTAGGTCGGCTGTCCACCTTAACTCGATCAATTCCTTAAACCGGAAATCACTAGGTCGGACCACCCAACAAGCCCTAACCCCTAAGTCGGCTACTACTTAAGTCGGCAACATCTATGAGTCGGTCATCTCTTAAGCCAGCCACTACCTTAGGTCGGTCATACGAGCTAACCCTTCAACACACGAGTTCTCTCCATACGACTCAGGCTAGAAACAACACAAACAACACTATCGACCTGCAAATTCTACGATCTATCGACACGTAAAATACGGGTCGTTACATTCTCTCCCCCTTAGGAATTTCGCCCCCGAAATTCCAAGCAAACAACAACAATCAAAGATACTCCGCATGCCTACCATCCAAAGCAATCAACAAACCATGCATCCAATTCTAGCCTAGCATGCAGAATTCTAAGACTTAGAACAAGCTACAAATTCATGAGATGTCACGACACTTTAGGGCCATACCTCGAAGAGTCCGGGATGAGCTGCCTTCATCCTCTCTTCCTCCTCCCACGTACAGTCGTTAACATCATCACTCCATTGTACCTTGAGCAACGTAATCGTCTTCCTCCTAAGCTGTTTCGTATCGGTTTCAACAATACGAAGCGGCTTACGAGGTCTCGAAACCACTGGATCAACCTCTAAGTCTTCACAGCTATCAGCAGAAACCACCGTAGTTGGGTCGTGCACATACTTCCGTAGATAAGATACATGAAAAACATTGTGCACACCCGCCATCTTTTCCGGTAACTCCAATCTATAAGCGAGCTTTCCAATTCGCTCGGTAATCGGGAATGGTCCAACAAATCTCGGAGTCAACTTTCCTTTCTTCCCGAATCTAATGACATTCTTCAGTGGAGAAATCTTCACAAAAACCATATCGCCCACGTCGAATTCCAAATCCTTACGACGATTATCGGCATAACTTTTCAGACGGTCTTGGGCTGCCTTCATTCTTTGCCGAATGATCTCTATATAATCCGAAGTCTGTCGAATCACCTCTGGCCCAAGTATCAGCTTTTCTCCAGTTTCTAACCAACATGTCGGAGAGTTACACGGTCTTCCATATAATGCCTCATATGGTGCCATACCAATACTCGACTGATAATTGTTATTATAAGCAAACTCCACCAAATGAAGGTGATCTTCCCATGATCCTCCGAAGTCCAAAACACATGCCCTAAGAAGATCTTCCAAAACTCGGTTGACTCTCTCAGTTTGACCATCTGTTTGAGGGTGATAAGCTGTACTTAAACACAACTCAGTTCCCAAAACTTCCTGGAAGCTCTTCCAAAATCTACTAGTGAACAATGGGTCTCGATCGCTCACTATACTCTTCGGAACACCATGGAAACGAACTATCCACTTCACATACAGTTCAGCCAACTTCGATGCAGTCCTAGTCGATCGGACAGGAATGAATCTTGCACTTTTAGTCAACCGATCTATGATGACCCAAATCCCTTCATTCCCTGCTCTTGTCCTAGGCAGACCATCGATAAAATCCATCGACACTTGCTCCCACTTCCACGTAGGAACTTCTAATGGCTGAAGTAATCCACTGGGCTTCTTCTGCTCAGCTTTCACCAACTGGCAATTCATACACTTAGAAATAAAATTTCCAACATCCTTCTTCATACCTTCCCAGTAGTAGGTTCTCTTCATATCTCGATACATCTTATTTCCACCTGGATGAATTGTCAACTTCGAGTGATGACTTTCCCTCAGAACTTCATCTCTCAATCCATCAATATCGGGAACAACCAATCGTCCTTGCTTCCGAAGCCAACCCTCTCGATCGACCTCAAATCCCTTATCCTTCTCTGGGTCCAATCCAGATTCCAAATCACGGAAAATCCTGACAAGCTTATCATCTCTCTTTTGGCTCCCGCCAATCCTTTCCACAAGAGTAGGCCTTATTGATAAGTTTGCCAACATCTCAGGTTCCAACTCGCATCTAGGCCTGAAATCAAACTCAGCCAAATACTCAAGACTCTTCCATTCCGAAAACATCGCTCCCAATCTTGCATGTCTTCGACTTAACGCATCTGCAACTGCGTTACCCTTCCCTGGAGTATAGGCTATACCAAAATCATAAGATGCTAGAAACTCTAGCCACCGTTGCTGTCGAAGATTCAAATCCTTTTGGGAGAACAGATACTTCAACGACTTATGATCTGTAAACAACTCGAATCTAACTCCCAATAGATAATGTCTCCACATCTTCAAAGCAAACACAATTGCCGCTAACTCTAAATCATGAGTCGGATAATTCCTTTCATGCGGCTTCAGTTGTCGACTAGCATATGCAACAACTTTATCCTTCTGCATTAGCACTGCTCCCAGTCCAGTGCCACATGCATCGGTGTAAACCACCATCTCCTCATTCCCACTAGGAATAGTCAAAACAGGAGCACTCGTCAGTCGCTCTTTCAGGATTACGAAAGCTTGCTCACACTTGTCATCCCATCTGAACACTTTGTTCTTTTTCGTCAATCCTGTTAACGGTGCAGCTATCTTGGAAAAGTCTTTGATAAACCGACGATAATATCCTGCTAATCCAAGAAAACTTCTCACATCAGATGCATTCTTAGGTCTAATCCAATCCTGGATTGCTGCTACCTTAGCGGGATCAACCGCTATTCCATTTCCAGAAATAACATGGCCTAAGAACCTCACTTCACTCTTCCAGAAGTGACACTTCGAAAACTTAGCCTTCAGCTGATGTTTCCGTAGAATTTCCAAAACAATCCTTAAGTGCGTCTTGTGCTCTTCCTCAGTTCTGGAATAAACCAAAATATCATCCACGAACACAAGCACGAACTTATTCAACTGATCTCTGAATACCCTATTCATAAGATCCACAAAATATGCTGGTGCGTTAGTCAATCCAAACGGCATTACCAGCCACTCATAAAACCCGGATGGTGTCCTGAAAGCAGTCTTCGGCACACTATCCTTCGCCACTCTCAATTGGTGAAATCCCGTTGCCAAATCCATCTGAGAAAACACCTTAGCCTCGTGAAGCTGATCAAACAAGTCATCTATTCTCGGCAATGGATACTTGTTCTTCTTAGTCACCTTATTCAGCTCACGATAATCAACACACAACCTCAACGATCCATCCGCTTTGGTTGCGAACACAACGGGCGCACCCCATTCGGACACACTTCTCCGAATGAATCCTTTCCGCAAAAGGTCATCAACTTGCACCTTCAGCTCTTGCTGCTCCCTCGGTGCCATTCGCCTAAGAGGCATCACAACAGGTCTGGCTCCCTCAACTAGATCGATACGAAACTCGATCTCCCTATGCGGCGGTAACCCTTTGACTTCGTCAAAGATGTCCTCAAATCCATTCACAATAGGCACCGATGACAGTCCATCCCGTGGAACAACCAGCGAATACATGAAGCTCATGAAGACACCTTCCTCATGCTTACATCGTATCACAACCTTTCGCCCTTCCACATTCCCGACTGTCACCTCAAGCCTCTCACAATCAATCCTAGCCGCATACTTCCTAAGCCAGTCCATACCCAAAATAATTCCGAACCCCGCAAAGTTCAGAACAAAGCAATCACAAACAAACGAGCAATCATGACTCGACACAACTAGACCACGGTATATCATACACAAACATGACGAACCCCCGACTGGATTAGTCACAACCAATGGCCTATCAACAATATCCGGTTTCAAACCTAACCGGCCTACCAAATCATCACAAACAAAAGAATGCGACGCTCCAGTATCAAACAACACTCTAACTGGAACACCACAAATAGAAAGAGTACCTTGAACCACCACACTCTTCCCCTTCTCCTCAGCAGTAGGAGCTCTTGAAGACGACGGCACAGCTTCCAAAGCAAAAGCTTGCACAACCTGCCTATCTTTTCTCGGCTCTGGACAGTCCTTCTTGATATGTCCCAGCTTATCACAGTTGTAGCACTTCAACTGCACCTTTGGATTCTTACAATCCCGGGAGAGATGACCCTTCTGACGGCAGTTGTAGCAGGTCACTTCGCCCTTTGGCTTCTTCTGGCCATCTTTACCTTTCTGCTGTTGCTGCTTCCTCTTCTTATTACCATTCTGTTGTGGTTTAGATCCCTCCCTGGTTACAGCAACAACAGAACTTTCCTTAGGGAACAAACTCTCATGCCTTAAAGCTTTCTCCACAAGCTTTTCAAATGGATCGTCCAGATGATCCACCAACTGCCTTCCAAGATAAGCATCCAGACCAGTCACAAACTTCTCGTTCTTCTGGTAGGGAGAACCAATATATGATCTGGCATACTTAGACAAAGCTTCGAACTCAGAAATATACTCAAGAACAGGCCTCCCACCTTGCTTGAGCTCTACAAACCTTTTGAACAAAGCAGACTTCTGAACAGTGGAGATGAACTTAGCCTCAAATCTAACTTGGAATTGCTCCCAAGTAATCTCTTCTTCTGGTGTATCTATGGTGATAGAATTCCACCAATCCGCAGCTCTCCCCTGAAGCTGTCTCGATGCAAGCTTTCTCTTGATTGCATCCTCAATCCCTAAGTCACCAAAAATCCTTCGACATGCATCAATCCATCTCTGCACCTCAATAGTCGACTCCGTCCCTAAGAAAACCTTTCCTCCAAGAGAAGTATAATCCTTACAGAGCTTGGCAAAATCCACTGGTCTTGGAGCTTGGACCTGAACTCCCACATCCACAGATGATCCTGAAGCTGGTATTCTCCTCATGATTGAAGTCATCATGGCCTCAAACATAGGAGCATAATCAACAGCTTCTCTAGCAGCACGGCTATCCCTCGCAGCTTGTCTCTCACTTCTACTCATCCTTAATATCTGTAAAAAGGAATGATTAGAACACCTTAAGAAACAACTGCATAAGGAGTTCAAATCCTTCTAAGCTACTATATTATATATAGTAACCATCCATCAAAATACAATTACGTCTCTCTTACGTAGTTACGTCGGTGAGCGTTGGCTAAAATCGATTAACCAAAGCTCTGATACCAAATGTGACGACCGCCCATGACTCCCGCACCAAAACAAGGGAATAGTGCGCTGAAAGGCGTGCTAGGCAGCCATGGACGATAGTCAAGGTAAAATAAACATCGCAGAATCTATCGTATAACTCACAGCGCATGGATAAAATACAATAGAGAAATATAATATAGTGAAGCTCCATAGAATATAACATCATCATATAAGCAACATAGCAGTTTTATACAATCATCTACACAAATCCATACATGAAAGCCTCACTACAAATCTCTCAAACAAATATAGCAGCGGATACCCAGTACATATAGTAAGAAAACTAATATGCAAAGCCTCCTGCTCGTCTTCGTCATCTCCAGCGTAGAACTCCTAGCACAGCACCTGTCACCTGCTACCTAGTCTGCCCATCCCAACATGGATGAACAGCCCAAGGTAATAAGAGGAGACATAAAACCTTGAGTCAGACAAAGTCTTAGTAAGCAGTAAATTAACTATCAAACATACCAAAAGAGCATAAGGGATAAAAGGAATAGGAACCAAACCATCCCACTCCACCTCTTTCTACAGTGATAGCCCCCAGACACACACTAAGGAGAAGCAGGCATAATATAGCAGATAATTAACGTAAAGCAATAATCACTCGAGTCAAGGACGATGTTTTCCAAATACAAACCCCCAAGGCCTAAACCAAGATCAGATAAGCACCTAGAAAACACCGCTCTTGAGACCGAATGATGATACAACCAAACATCCATGACTCTGGCTATCACTGTTAACCTTGCCTTGATTTCACCGTTAGTTGAATGACTACCTGTCAAGGGCTAATGGTAACCCCGGTCTAGACATAACTCTGCACGTCATCGTGACCCGTGCCTAAGCCGAACGCATCAGCCCAGAGTACTAGCACGTCATCGTGACCCGTGCTTGGAACGTCATCGTGACCCGTTCCAACGTACCCTTGCTTTGAGTATGCTAGAACCTTCAACAACGATGAGATCTTAGCCTCCTAGTCATCCTCCTCGACAACTATTTCCACACTAGCTCAAGCGCCTCTCAAGCTAACCATTATCCACCCCAACCCGGACCGCATCACCGAGTTATAACTTTGCACGTCGTCATGACCCGTGCTTGGAACGTCTTCGTGACCCGTCCCATCACAACATATGTCTTGCCTCATCACATCATAGCAAAGTCTCTCATCTCGGAACGTCATCATGACCCGTTCCCATCCCAACATAAGCCTTGCCTCATCATATCATAGCAAAGTCCCAACTCAATCATGCTTTGCCTTCTCGCATTATGGCAAGATCCCATATCCTCGAATCCATTCATATGAGCTTCCACATCCGCTTCATATGCTACAGGCAGCTTCCACCATTCAAGAGCCTTTCCACTTAGCTTTTGAATCATCTCGAACCATCTTGTTCCAAATCAACTACAAGCTAACTTGGAGCAATCAAATCTATCATACATTCACACAATCAATCATTAATACAACCAATCAAGCATTCAAACAAGATCTAACAAGCAATATCAACTATAATGGCAATTTCGTAAATAAATGAGCAAAAGTCCAACATATGTGAAATCATGGTTTTTAGCATAGATCTATCAAATCTAAAACATGGGTTTTGTCTCTAATACTTGTTAAACTAACTTGCATAAGTAAACATCTTCAAAAACAATGGATCTAGACTTGGATCTAAGAAAGATGCATGAAATCTCTAACTTAAACACATAAACAAGCCACCAATCCAATATACTCCTTTGGATCCGCGTGAGAGATAACTACCACTCACCAAATCACCAAAACAACCTAAAATCAATCAACTCCAGATCTGGACAGCAAGGACTTGGACTCGATCCGGAGAAATTTCACTTGAAATGGTAGAATCTAGCCTCTTCGGATGAAAATCTTCAACTTTGGCTCTTGATCTTTGATCTTGATCTTCAATCTTCAATGGATGTTAACACTTGATTGAAGTAGAGAAAGAAGTGAAGAAAATACTGTAGTCGAGTTTCCGAAATGGCAGCACTTCGTCGCTTCGAAATCCGGTGCCAAAAAGTGAGCCGAACCCCTCTATTTATAGGCTGGAATCCCCCTTAACTCGGCCAACTTCTTAACTCGGAGCTCGCTATTAGGTCGTCCCCGACCTACCACTTGCCGACCTAACATTCTCACCGACCCAGTACTCTACCGACCTAACACATAAACCACTCCAAGACTCAACAGGTGTGACGAACTAACGATCTAACCAGGATACCACATGGCCGACCTAGCTATCTAATACACCCCGCCGACTTATCCACTAACCAGATGCCGACCCAACCCAAGGCCGCATTGCCGACCTAACACTCTGCCCTTAACACCTAACCAACTTACGACTTAATACCATTGCCGACCCAAACACAGCGACCTACCGTCTAAGACCCCAGCGACTCAACACTAAGTCGGCCCACCGACCTAACTCCACACAGGCTGATACAGGGTCGTTCTAACCCTATGAGTCGTTAACTCTTAGGTCGGCTGTCCACCTTAACTCGATCAATTCCTTAAACCAGAAATCACTAGGTCGGACCACCCAACAAGCCCTAACCCCTAAGTCGGCTACTACTTAAGTCGGCAACATCTATGAGTCGGTCATCTCTTAAGCCAGCCACTACCTTAGGTCGGTCATACGAGCTAACCCTTCAACACACGAGTTCTCTCCATACGACTCAGGCTAGAAACAACACAAACAACACTATCGACCTGCAAATTCTACGATCTATCGACACGTAAAATACGGGTCGTTACAATTCCATTCTAGTGGCTTTGACTAAAGGAATCGACCCTGATTCCGAGTTTGGAAATTGGTTAGCCGGAAAACCTCCCGCATCGTTGGACCGTTTCTATTCCAAAGCCGCTCAATTCTTGAGGCGAGAGGATGCGAAACAGTCTAGGAAGCAGGACGATGCATGGCCCAACAGTGAAGGGATTCAGAGTAATGTTGCGATTAAACAATCCGGAGAATGTTCAGGAAAAGTCGAATTGAATATCCAAAATAAACAGACTCAACGATCAAGAAACGGTGATAACCGAAGCAAGAAGCAAGATCAGAATCGTGGTCCGAGACGTAGGGCCGCGATGTTTGATAGTTATACACCGCTTAACACGTCACTGGAAAACGTATACATACAGACTTGTAATACTATGCAATACAAGAAGCCTGCTCCAAAGCCTTCGTCGGAGAAGCAAATTCAGACAGGGAAGTTCTGTAGGTTTCATGAAAGTTATGGACATAATACCAATGAGTTTAGTCATTTGCAAGACCTCATTGAAAAATTGATCAGAGAAAGAATGTTGGACCAGTTTGTTCGGGCGCCGCAGTCTGGTGGAGCGGGCCCAACTAATCAAAATCGAACGCAGAATCAGGAAAGACAAGGTGAACCCGCTCGCACGGGCGGAAGATTGGTTATCAATACAATAAGTGGTGGTCCTCATCCGGTAGATAGAAGTTGGAGAGAAATGGAGTCATATGCTAGCTCAATCAGGCAGTAAACTTTGAATGCTGTAGTAACTCGGAAGACGGAACACCGGCTAAACAACAAAAGACAATGGTTGATGAAATCGTGTTTAGAAATCGAGATGACGATAAAGTCGAAGCTCCCACAATTGACCCATTGGTCATATCCACTCAAGTTGGTCCTGCTTGGATGAAGAGGATCTTGGTAGACAGCGGAAGTTCCGTAAATATATTGTTTAAAAGAGCATACGATTTAATGAAGATGGAAGCTAGGGAATTAAAGCCTTGTAAATCACGAGTCCACGGCTTCAACGGGAGTGCAACGATACCGACTGGAATAGTTGAATTGCCAGTAGAGTTGGGAGTGGGAGAATGCCGAAGAGTTTGGATGTTGCAATTTGTCGTCTTGGATATTCCTTCCCCGTACAATGCTTTTTTGGGCCGACCGGCCCTTGCTGAATTTAGGGCTGCCATTGCCCCATGGTGCTTAACTCTGAAGTTCCCTACTCACCACGGGATAGGAGTTGTACAAGGAGATCAGGCTGCTGGGAGAGCCTGTTATGTTGCTGAGCTGCGAGAGGCGCAGCGAAAAGGGAAAGGAAAGGGCGTAGAGGAATCTCTCTGCGTCCGTCTTACCGATGATTGACAATTAGCGCCTGGGCCTCGGCCTAGGCACCACAACCAATTCCAAAAAGATCTTGATCCAAGGGACAGTGAAAATAAAGAAGAATCTACGAAAAGTCAGGCTTCTCCAGCCGAGCTAACCATGGATGTCCCGATTGACGATGATCACAATGACTCGAGAATGTTGAAGATTGGGTCTCAGCTTAACCAAAAGACACAACTGGAATTGGTTGATTTTCTCTGGGCGAATGTTGACGTATTCGCCTGGACGCACTCTGATATGTGTGGAATCTCGCCTGACATCGCAAGCCACACCTTGAACATTGACCCTCGGTATATCCCGGTCAAGCAGAAAAGACGTGGTATGGATCCAGAGAGATCTGCCGCCCTGAAAGAGGTGGTCGATAAGTTAAAATCAAATTGGTTCATTAGAGACGCTTTATACCCAGAGTGCGTGTCCAATCCCGTACTTATCCGGAAACCAAACAGGAAATGGAGAACGTGTATCGATTACTCCGACCTGAATAAAGCGCGCCCGAAAGACGGCTTTCCACTTCCCCGGATCGATCAACTGGTAGATTCAACCGCCGGACATGAATTATTATCCTTCATGGATGCTTACTCAGGTTACAACCAGATACCCATGCACGTACCAGACCAAGAGCACATGAGCTTCATAACCGACTTGGGGTTGTATTGCTATAAGGTCATGCCTTTTGGATTAAAGAATGCTGGCGCAACTTATCAACGCTTAGTCAACCGAATGTTTGCCAATCAGATTGGGAAAACTATGGAGGTCTATGTAGATGATATGTTGGTGAAGTCACGATACTCTGATAATCATGTCAAAGACTTAGAGTCAATGTTCAATATCCTCCGGAAATACGGGATGAAGCTTAATCCACTCAAGTGTCATTTCGGAGTCGCATCCGGAAAATTCCTTGGGTTCATTGTCAATGCCAGAGGAATAGAGGCCAACCCCGAAAAGATCTGAGCTATCAGAAATCTCCAAACTCCGAAAACCATAAAGCAAGTTCAGAGTCTTAACGGAAAAGTGGCAGCACTAAGCAGGTTTATCTCAAAATCGACCGACAAATGCATTCCATTTTTCGAAGCAATTCGAAAGGGGAAACGAAACTTCGAATGGACCGCGGAATGTGAGGGCGTATTTCAATCACTAATTCAACATCTTTCCGTACCACCAATCCTCTCAAAGCCTGTAGATCATGAACAGTTATATCTTTACCTGGCAGTATCAGAGAACGCAATCAGTGCTGCATTAATTCGGGAGGAAAACCGAGTGCAAAAGCCGGTTTATTACGTGAGTAAACGGTTGACCGGAGCCGAGAGAAATTATCCAAAGCTTGAAAAGTTGGCATATTGCCTAGTCATTGCCTCGAGGAAGCTCCGGCCATATTTCCAGGCTCATCGTATTACTCTGTACACCGATCAGCCGTTACGACAGGTCCTTACGCGACCTGAGACGTCTGGTAGGTTACTGAAGTGGAACATCGAACTGAGTCAATTCGACAACACTTGTACTCCAAGGAGAGCCATTCACGGCCAAGTGCTAGCAGGTTTTATATCCGAATTCACCATTCCTGAAGACTTGCCCGAGACCAGCAAATCTCCCGAATACATCTGGAAGTTGTACACCGATGGTGCATCAAACGATGGTGCTCAGGAGCTGGGATAGTGCTTGAGACTCCCGAGGGACGATCCATATGTTATGCTTTAAAATTCAAGATCCGCGCAACCAATAATGAAGCCGTGTACGAAGCTCTACTTACCGGACTAAAGCATTCCCGTGATCTGAAAATCATCGTTGTAGAGATCTACTTTGATTCCCAATTGATAGTATGTCAAGTTCGAGGTGAATATCAGGCCAAAGATCGAAGACTGACCGCTTATCTAACTCAAGTTCTGGAGATACTTAATCAGTTCGATTACTATGCCATTTTCTACATACCCCGAGAGCACAATCAGAAAGCTGATTCATTGGCAAAGTTAGCAAGTACGGGTGAGGCTCAACAGTTGGGGGTTATTCCGTTGAGACCCTATCGTCTCCGAGCATTGATCGAAAAGAGACTGATTTCACATTCGAAGCTACCTCTATTAAGGAGTCATGGATAACTCCTTATCAAGATTATATCGAACGCGGTGTATTTCCCGAACGGTGAAGCGAGAAAAGACAAGTTCTACGAAAGGCCTCACGATTTGTTATTCAGAATGGAGTCATGAACCGGAGAGGATACTCTGTTCCTCTCCTCCGGTGTATCGCGCACGATGAAATCAAACGAGTGTTACATGATGTACACGAAGGAGAATGTGGCGATCACACTGGGGGGAAAGCACTTGCAAAGAAGATACCTTTGATATGGTTATTATTGGCCCACTGTTAATCGCGATGCTGCAGACTACGCTAGAAAATGTAACAAATGCCAGAAACACGCTCGAATTCCAAGAGCCCCGCCTACAGAGATAACCCAAATGGTCAGCCCTTAGCCATTTGCGTTATCGGGAATGGTTATCATCGGCACATTGCCTCTGGCCAAAGGTGGCGCGAAGTACGCCATCGTCGCAGTTGATTATTTCACCAAATGGGCCGAAGCTGAACCCCTTACAACAATTACCACAAAGAAAGTAATCAACTTTGTAGTACGTAACATTATCTACCGTTTTGGCCTCCCACATACCGTCATCACCGATAACGGAACTCAATTCGATAGTGCTGAATTCAAGAATTTCTGTCAACGATTCCGCATCCATAAGAAATTCTCTGCAGTAGCGCACCCTCAAGCAAATGGTTAGGTTGAAGCTGTTAATAAAGTTATCAAGTCCATTCTAAAGAAACGACTGGAAAAAGCTGGGGGCAAATGGGTCGACGAACTTCCTATGGCACTATGGGCCTATCGAACGACTCATAAAACTGCAACCGGTCATACCCCGTTTTCTCTACTTATGGTTCTGAAGCCGTTATTCCGGTCGAAATGGAAGTGCATTCTCATCGTGTAACGTATTACGATCCAAAAACAAATGCCATATTACTTGCTGAATCTTTGGATTTACTCGATGAAAAGCGCGAAGAAGCTGAATTTAGGGCAGCCGCATATCGAAATCGAGTCGCCCGACTGTACAATGCTAAGGTCCGTCCACGAACCTTCGAACTCGGCGATCTCATACTCAAAAGGGTTTATCTGGTCCCTTCACACATGAAGCCAAATTGGGAAGGGCCGTATGTGATTTCACAAAAGCTCGGAGATGGCACGTTCAAATTATCAACAGTTGACGGTTTTACCTTGCCGAGAGCTTGGAATAGCAAAAGTCTTCGTCGCTACTACATATGAGAAACTTTACTTATTTATTTTCTGTCAATTTCTTCCTTTGCATTTTATTCTAGCATTTCGAGATTTAAATTTGTAATAAGGCAACTGACTTTGCCATATTTTCTCATTTCATCAATAAAATGCCATCTCTTCGAGCAAAAGCTGTGATTTACTGAATATGACATACAATATCACAATGCACAGAGAGCTAAGTTCCATCACGCGGTGGGATTTATTCAAATAGGGAGTGACTGTGATACGACCGGCCACTCGCTAAGTGAAACTCGAGCTCGGGGGCAGAACACTACATCAACATTCGCACGGATTGATACACGACAATCCCTCCTCCAACTCCAAGTTCCCAGAGTGTGAATTGGAGTATAAACTTCAACTCTCGGTTCCCGGAGCGTGAACCGGAGTATAAATCCACCGCTCCCAGAGTGTGAGCCAACTCCAAGTTCCCAGAGTGTGAATTGGAGTATAAACTTCAACTCTCGGTTCCCGGAGTGCGAACCGGAGTATAAATCCACCGCTCCCAGAGTGTGAGCCAACTCCAAGTTCCCAGAGTGTGAATTGGAGTATAAACTTCAACTCTCGGTTCCCGCAGCGCGAACCGGAGTATAAATCCACCGCTCCTAGAGTGTGAGCCAACTCCAAGTTCCCAGAGTGTGAATTGGAGTATAAACTTCAACTCCTGATTCCCGGAGTGCAAGCCAGGATACTAAACTCTATTTCCGGATTCCCAGAGTGTGAATTGGAATATAAACGTCAATTACAAGTTCCCAAAGAGCGAACTACGTCATAAACACTGATAATTAATAAGTTATCAGAATATGGGCCGAAACTGTTAATTAAAAAAAATTGTATTAAGTCCCTGAAGCATGGACATGTATTCAAGGCTTATAACATATGTAAGCACGAGTTAATCAATACGATACTTGAGCAAAAAGAAAAAAGTTGTGTTTGCGCCAAAATTGGTCACAAACACCCAATATCACGAAAGCACCCGTTTACGTACTCAACTCGATAATGATCAACACAAAACTCAGCAACAATCAATATAGAATTCAGTTCTAAGTATCAAATCACATTAATTCACAAATAACAATCACAAACACAGGATTTATGGTGGTTCGGCGTTCGCGCCTACGTCCACTTTGAAGGTTTTCTCTTTATTGCTTTGCTTGATTAAATCGATTACAACGGATTACAGCTGACAATTGCTTTGAAATCTGAACAAAAACAGCGATTCTGATAGTTAAACTTGAATCCGGCAGAGTCTTGGCGTTCAATGGCAGAAGTTCTCCCAAGATCCCCTTTTCTGAAGGCTTCAGGGTGCTATTTATAGGCGTTGGAGGCCCAGATCTCGCTGAATCTTCGTGAGACTTCTTCTGGCACGTGAGTGGACCCACGCGACCGACCCCACCAAGTTTCGTCCCGATCTGACATCGGTTCGAAGTGATTTCGAACCCATCAAGAAATGGTCCAATCGAGCTGAAACTTGGCAGGAACAATCTTTACCTCATATGAAAGCTACTGTGAAAATTTGGTTGCATTTGGATTTGTGGTTAAGGAGATATGCTCGGTTCGAAATGAGCATTCTCGGTTGGCTGTGTCGTTCGAACCCATGACTTCGAACCCTTCATTTCGAATCCCTGAGTGCACGTGGGTTTGCAGTGACGTGGCGTGCATCTCTCGAATCGGTGCTACTTTATCTCCGAGTTGACCGCTTCGACTCCGTGAACTACGGCGAACACGTCATCCAAACCAATTGACTCGGTGGATTCGAACTAAGGAGTATTCCTGGCTTCGAATGTGACCGATTCGAATCAAGGAATCCCTATGGGTTCGAACTTGATCGGTTCAAACTGGGTCGCTCGATGGATTCGAATTAAGGGCTTGCATGGATTCGAAGTAAGGATGCGAAGCTGAGTGAAGTCATGGATTCGAAGGTGATGGAGTCAAAGGCGATGTAGCTGAGGCAGGTACTAGCTGATGGGTTCGAACGTGGCTTGGGTTTGAACTTCATGGTTTCGAAGGCAAGGACGTGGATGGGTTCGAACTATGTGGGTTCGAAGGAGAGACAGTGGATGGGTTCGAAGATGATGGTTTCGAAACAGACAATGACTACCTCTCTCAAATTGAATCCATCATATCTTGAGCATACAAACTCGGATTGACTTGAAACTTGAAATGATCGCTCCTACAACCTTTCTTGTCGTGTCCTATCAATTGTGGCCTAATCCGGACTCGGGCAAAATTCATCGATATCCATAGTAAAGTGAAGTATAACCAATCTCTGAGACGAACTGTCTTCCGTTTTCGACCAATCTTTTGGTATCACGGCTTTGCCAAAAAGCGGGATAACATTTTGCCCCCCAAAACATGCCTTGCTGTAGGAAGGTGTGTTTTGTAATGCCTTGAGTTGGATGTTCGTATCCGATTATCAACCTGCAAAGTACTCGATAGTTTCATATGGCCTCAAATGACGATCGTTCGGGATCGAGCTATTTGGGATAAAGTGCGGCCGTTCATGGTCAAGCGCCTACCTTCAAATGACGATCGTTCGTGATCGAGTCATTCGAGGGAAAGTGCGACCCTGCACGGTCAAGCGCGTAAATCCATGCGTCGATCGTTCGGGATCGGGTCATCTGTGGTGAAATGTGACCGTTCAAGGTCAAGCACCTAATTTCGAATGACGACCGTTCGCGATCGAGTCATTCGAGGTAAGGTGCGACAGTGCCCGGTCAGATGCTTAAATCCATGTGTCGATCATTCGGGATCGAGTAATCTGTGGTGAAATGCGACCGTTCAAGGTCAAGCGCTCAACTTCAAATGACGACCGTTCGGGATCGAGTCATTCGAGGTAAAGTGCGACAGTGCGCGGTCAAGTGGCGGACCTCAAATGACGATCGTTCGCGATCGAGCCATTTGAGGTAAGGTGTAGCAGTCAGCGATCAGGTGGCGGACCACAAATGACGACCGTTCGCGATCAAGCCATTTGAGGTAAGGCGAGTTGTGCCGTTCGAGGCGAGTTGTGACCGTTCGCGATCGTGTGCCGTTCGAGGCGAGTTTGTGACTGTTCGAAGTCGGGTGCCGTTCGAGGCGATTTGTGACCGTTCGCGGTCGGGTGCCGTTCGAGGCGAGAAAGCGTACCTGGGAGGGCTTGATGTTTTGGATGCCAGGGTCATGTTCGGGTGAGTTCCTGGATTGTTTGTGTGCCTATTGAAGGCGAATCAGTGTGCCCGAGAGGGGCTTGATACTGTTGATACCAGGTTCACGTTCGCATGGGTCCCTGGATCGTTTGTTTAGGTATATCACTATCTCAGAGCATGCCTAAGGACCGTTCGCGACCCCGTACATGTGCAAGTAGCCCAGCCATTTCAGAGTTATTAGAATCAAATATCTATTAAACGGGTGAGTTCCAAAAACAGTGTCCAAACAAACCAAGTCTAAATGTTCAAATCAAAAACGAAATGAAAGTAAAGCATGGATGTCAAAGTGTAAGTCACCACTATGAAACAGTCAATGATCACTCAGAGCATGCCTGGAGATCGTTCGCGATCTCGCACATGTGTAAATGATTTAATTGCGGTAGTGGAAGCTTACAACTTGTTCATCATTATTTCACTCAATTGATAACCAAACGGTGCCTTGATTCAGGGTCGCCTCTAGCTGATGTAGATGGTGGTCGCTCTGGTTCCGCCACAGGAGCTCGCCTCCTTACATATTGAAGGAGCATACCGTTCCTGATATGTCCTTCCACCTCGTCCTTCAGGTTCCTACAATCATTAGTGTTATGACCGTTTAATTCATGAAATACACAAAACTTATCTGATTTTCTCTCGCTAGAGGTTGGATCCCTTCGCATTGGTTTACGATATGGGACCTGTTCTTTGGTATCCTGATAAATGCGTTCCAAACTCTCAGTCAGCTCGGTGTAAGTAGTGAATCGCGGCTCCCTCCGCTGCCGTTTTGACCTGTCGCCATAATCCTCAGCCCTTCGTTTCCTTTGTCCTTGTCTGAGTCCTTTTCGAGAGGCTTTTTGTCCTTAATCACATAAACTTCTATTCCCTCACCTTCTTCTCTTTCTGCATTCGCATCCTCTAATCGCAAAAACTTTTATGCCTCATGATAGAATTCCTCTAGATTTATGGGTGGATCTTTAGTCAATGAATTCTTGAACTTTGTACCGTCAGCTACTCCTGACACGGCTGCCATTACCACCATGGACGGATCCGCTCGATCCACTGAAGCTGCTGCTGCATTGAATCGTGCTAGATAACTCCTCAAGGTTTCTCCGGCTTTTAGCTTTAGGGTTGCCAAAGTCATCATGTTCTTGGGTCTTGTAATATGAACCCTGAATTGCCTCATTAATCTCTCCACTAAACCATTCCATGTTCCGATGGATCCGTTCTCCAACTGTCTAAACCTTAGTGCAGCGATATCTGTCAAGTACAATGGAAAGTACCGGGCCATAACCTCCTCCGATGCCCCCAGCACTTCCATATGTCTCATATATTTTGTCAGATGAACCGTGGGGTCTGTTCTCCCGTCATACATGTCCAGCGAAGGTAACTTGAAATCCGGTGGGTTTCTAGCTCGTCTGATTGCCGGAGTGAAAGGACTCCTATTAACATCCTCTAGGTCTTTGTTCACCAAACCACCTCTCATAGCTCGCCTAACCATTTCTGCCAACTTGTCGTTGTCTCGAAGATGTAACCTTCATTCATTACTTTCAGCCTTCCCCCAGAGTTCGTGAGGGAACTCTGGAATCTGCCCCCTTGACTGATGTTCACTCCTCTACTACTCCTAGGTTGCGCAGATCCTTCTCTCTCTCTTTCCAAGATTGGGTCAACGTTTTCCATATGCGTGCCCCCTAGCTCTGGTGATATGCCGGATGGTCCGGCTTCGTTCTGGACTCCATTGGCTTCCCTATTCTGTGCTCCAAGCTGTCCTATCTGTTGGAATAAACTCTGGATCACCTCCTCTTACTTCTTCATCATCGTCTCCATCTCGTCCATAGTGATGTAGATCGATGGTTGATTCGCTCCTGAGGAAGCCTCCTGACTTCCTTGTTGTTCACTTCTCTCCAGCCTTGGCCTCCTACTCGATTGTCTCGTCATAATTTCTCAAACTTGAACTTTCAAACTCTCTTCGAATCTCCTATCAATTGGTTGAACTCCTGAATTAGCTTTCTCAGTGGAAGCACCAAAATGTTTGCGCCAAAATTGGTCACAGACACCCAATATCACGAAAGCAGCCGTTTACGTACTCAACTCGATAATGATCAACACAGAACTCAGCAACAATCAATATAGAATTCAGTTCTAAGTATCAAATCACAGTAATACACAAATAACAATCACAAACACAGGATTTATAGTGGTTCGGCGTTCGCGCCTACGTCCACTTTGAAGGTTTTCTCTTTATTGCTTTGCTTGATTAAATCGATTACAACGGATTACAGCTGACAATTGCTTTGAAATCTGAATACAACAGCGATTCTGATAGTTAAACTTGAATCCGGCAGAGCCTTGGCGTTCAATGGCAGAAGTTCTCCCAAGATCCCCTTTTCTGAAGGCTTCAGGGTGCTATTTATAGGCGTTGGAGGCCCAGATCTCGCTGAATCTTCGTGAGACTTCTTCTGGCACGTGAGTGGACCCACGCGACCGACCCTACCAAGTTTCGTCCCGATCTGACATCGGTTCGAAGTGATTTCGAACCCATCAAGAAATGGTCCAATCGAGCTGAAACTTGGCAGGAACAATCTTTACCTCATATGAAAGCTACTGTGAAAATTTGGTTGCATTTGGATTTGTGGTTAAGGAGATATGCTCGATTCGAAATGAGCATTCTCGGTTGGCTGTGTCGTTCGAACCCATGACTTCGAACCCTTCATTTCGAATCCCTGAGTGCACGTGGGTTTGCAGTGACGTGGCGCGCATCTCTCGAATCGATGCTACTTTATCTCCGAGTTGACCACTTCGACTCCGTGAACTACGGGGAACACGTCATCCAAACCAATTGACTCGGTGGATTCGAACTAAGGAGTATTCCTGGCTTCGAACGTGACCGATTCGAATCAAGGAATCCCTATGGGTTCGAACTTGATCGGTTCGAACTGGGTCGCTCGATGGATTCGAATTAAGGGCTTGCATGGATTCGAAGTAAGGATGCGAAGCTGAGTGAAGTCATGGATTCGAAGGTGATGGAGTCGAAGGCGATGGAGTTGAGGCAGGTACTAGCTGATGGGTTCGAACGTGGCTTGGGTTTGAACTTCACGGTTTCGAAGGCAAGGACGTGGATGGGTTCGAACTATGTGGGTTCGAAGGAGAGACAGTGGATGGGTTCGAAGATGATGGTTTCGAAACAGACAATAACTACCTCTCTCAAATTGAATCCATCATATCTTGAGCATACGAACTCGGATTGACTTGAAACTTGAAATGATGGCTCCTACAACCTTTCTTGTCGTGTCCTATCAATTGTGGCCTGATCCGGAGTCGGGAAAAATTCATCGATATCCATAGTAAAGTGAAGTATAACCAATCTCTGAGACGAACTGTCTTCCGTTTTCGACCAATCTTTTGGTATCACGGCTTTGCCAAAAAGCGGGATAACAAGTTGTTTTCCATTTATCAACAAACAAAAAAGGAGTTCGATTACATGATAAAATCGAAAACAATTCATAAAGTGGGTGCCGAATCCACACTTATACACGGCCTAGAATAGGAGAAGTAAAAAGGATTGCCATTTCGCAACCACATGATAAGACAAGGGGCTCACTCCTTCTTCTTCTTGTGTCTCTTCTTCGGGGTTGAGCCGCTAGACCCGCTACCCGGTTTCTTGCGAGATTTTTTGTCCTTCTTTGGGGCATCCTCAGGATCTGGCATAATATCCACTTCTTCCTCAGAGCCGGAAGGGACAGAGATCCTTTTGTGAGGACGAACCGGAGGCGGAGGAACCGTAACAGGTGGTGGGACTTCAGCACTAGAAGTTATAGCTGTGCCAGTGAGAGAAGTAACCATTGATGAAGTTAAGCTTGGTGGAGCAGCATCACCTCCGAAACCACCAGCCGCCGTCACCGTAGCCATTTCAGCGCTTATCTCAGCAAGAATTTCTTCTTCTCGAGAAGATTGAACAGCGCTGGAAACATTAACGGTCGGCATAAACGAGCTAAAAGTTGGGGCAACTCCACCCATCGAAAAAGAAGGATCGGTAAAGGGATCACAGGGTTGCTCGAGAAGCTCCTCAATCATCCGAACGTCAAACGACATTGAACACCCCTCTTCCATCTCACCGGTTACTGCAGTAGTTGTGATAGCCTCGGTAACAACGGCTCCATGCATTGACTGCGAAGTTTGAGGTATTGGGAGTACTGGCGCATCACTTTCAGTCACTGCTTAAAAAGAAATAAGAGTAATTAGACAAATGATCGGTTCCAAGTTCAACGTTCTAGAAACACTTAAGCAACATTTAGAATACCTTCTTTGCCTTGGCTCGGTGATAGAGCGAGTTCAGAAACGGAAGTTCCGTTTTACCAAGAGACAGTTCCGGTCGATCCGGTTTATATGCAGGGACAACATGTGGACCGACGGTAGTGGTGACTCCAGATGAAGTCGGGGCATCAACTGAAACATCTTCACTACCATGTGCGGCTCCTGAACCTTCGCCAGTTTCCACATGGTGGAAACCAAGTCTCTCTCTCTCAGCGGAAATCATCGCATCATGGAGAAGCTTCCTTTTCTCCTCGCTCAGCAAGCGAGACTCAAGTTCAAATTCATCCACAGCACCTTCAGGGAGAGATGCTTTCTTGTTTGCCACCAATTTTTTCCAAGCACTAAGTAGAAGCGTGGAATAATCCCCGAGCCACGAGAGATTCCTGTGCTCGAGCACATTAGCATTATAAGTGTCGAGAAGATCATCAAACTCGGCTTCTACTCTGAATATCTCTGCTTGAACTCTCCCTTCCACTTCTTCCTCCACCGCTTCGACCTTAGCAATTGCCGCGTCTCGCTCAGCTCGAAGAGACACGGCTTGCTCGCACGCTTCTTGTGCGGCCATGTTAGCGTCATTTTTCTCCTTGTCCAAGCCGGCAAACTTAGCCTTCAATTCCTCAAGCTCTCTGACCGCCGCGTCCCGCTCGGCCTCAACACTTTTATACCGATGGCCCAAATCTTCAACTAAAGTGCAGTGCGCTTGCTGCATCTTCGCCATCTCAGCTAGTGTTTCATCGACCTTCTTTAGCGACTCTATTTCGGCTTGCGGGAAGATTCCGTTTCAGATTGGAGTATGTCAACAATACAGTTCTTCTAAGCCATGTCTGCTTCCAGTTTCTCAATAACTTTGGCTCGTTCGAAGGCTACTTTCGAAGCTTTAACAGCCGCCTTGTACCATTCTTTATACTGAGCATAAAAATCCTGGGTAGAGCTGAGGGCGGTGTGCACGGCCTCTTCGGGAATTCTTTTGAGATTGGGTGGAAAGATATAGGCGTCAAAGCATATTTCTGGAAACTCTTTTTTCAACTGAGCAATTCCAATAGCCCCTTCACCAGACGGTTCAAGAGGCGCCTCCTCCACAGTTACGGTCGTAGTCGTATCGGTCCTTGAACGTTGTGGACCAGGTTTAGAGATTTGTTGAGATGACGGTTGCCGCGAAGGTTCGACTGCAGGTTCTTGGCCACTGGACGGCGGAGGAGAACGAGAGGGTGAACGGTACCTTCGGTCCCTGTCAGAACGTTCCTGGCTAGAATAGTATCGGGAATGGTCCCTATCGCGTTGCTCTTGCTCATAATGCCTCCGCTCATGATCTCGGTCAGAATCCCTACGGCGAGACTCATAATAGGATGAAGAATGATGCACTCGCCGAAGTTTGTCAAGTGTAGAAGGACGATTCGACATGGCACCTGTAAAGAAGAAACAATTCGATTAAGTACCAAGAAAAAGCACTGTAATGCATGAGAAAGTCATGAAGTGTTGCGAAAAGTGTATAAATGCGTAGACCCCCCGACCAACCAGAAGCGTCGACTACACTAACAGGTAAAGATTCGCTTATATCAAGCACTCCCCGGAGCTCTTCCAACCCGGACCCGTGGTGGAGAGATACGTAGTCCGGAATGGGAATGTCGTCCAACCCTGAGAAAAGGTTTTCGGACTGGTAAGGAGAGGCGCTGGAAACAGTAACCCCAGGTTGGGAACAGGTTACGACTACAGACTTCCATCTCTTAAACTTAGGTACAGCAACCTTGCCTGTCTGGCCCTCTTCTATTCGGGAGAGGTCGGCTGCTATCTCGGTATCTGTGGGCGTTCTTTCATCGTCACTCACTTCTCTTATCACAACGCCAGGTTTTCATTTTGCTACTTCCCTCTTCTTCCTCAGGGCCGGTTTCGCCAGTCCTTCGATTACAATACTCTGCCCCATCTCAATCAAACCCAATGTTTTTACGTTATCATCGGTCAACAGCAAGTCTATGTGTCTTGAGTCGCGTGGAACACTTTGCAGGCTTTGAACGACGCCTCTATAATGCCCACCAGTAGGCCTCGAAATGATGGCTGCAAGAATAGCAGAATATTAGTGTGAAGTATTGAAGGTGACTATTCAATAACAAATTATGGTACTTACATCTGGATAACCATCTCCTGGAAAACCCAGGGGGGCAACGAACAAAAAACCACTCGTTCTTGAAATAACTAAGCCTGGTCCAGGCCCCCGTCACAACCTGACAATTCCTGACCGCCTCCAGAAAAGTGAAAAACGGGCTATCACCCCTACTCTTAAAGTTGAATATGTGCCTAATCTCGTTAGGTCTTGGCGGGCGAAAGAGGCAATCCATAAATATGACAAAAATACTGTTCAATAGTGCATGCCCATTGGGATGAAGCTGTGAAGGAGCGATTCCCAAATACGACAGCATCTCTCATATATATTGGTTAAAAGGAGGAAGAGATCCAGCCGCACAGGCATGACGGTAGAAGGCAGTATATCCTTCAGGTGGGTTGTGGGGCTTATCGCTAGCACTAGGTAATAGAACATCGTCCAGGGATATGTTATGTTTTGAACATATCCGACCCAACAGAGACTCCGAGATATTGGATTGAACAGAATCGACAGGATCATCGATAAATATGGCCTCCGGCAATTCATCCGGGGCCGGGCGTACGACTTCTGGAGGGATTTTCGGAATCTCAAGCGTTGGACAAGGCGAGCTTTGTGCTTCTTGTTGACGAGAACTCGAAGATTCCATAATTAACTAACTCACCAGAAAGCGGCGTTAAAATACATAAAAAGCCCATGCATTCCCCCGGTGCAAAGTATATGAGTATGTCGTGCAGTGCAAGTGCTATGCAAAAATTTAAGCAGATTTTACAAGATGAAACGAGATGTCCGAACAATAAAACTTTGGAGTTTGAGAATGAAAACGACCGTCATCGGTGACCGTCACTTTCACACCACCCAGATGCTACTGACCAATCCAAGTATAAATTTGTTATATTTAGTTTAAGTCATGGTGCCATCGACGAGCTCCAAAAGGAAGGTCAAGTAAAAATTCGATTATGCAAGGCCGAAGCTCGCCGGAGTCAAGAATATTAAAAATTCAGTAAGTTCGTCAAAGTTCAGCTTGAACTTGGTCGTAGTTCAGATACTGAAGCAAATCAGCAAGGTGGAAGTCCCAGGAGTAAGAAGGTTCGAATCGATCGACTCGAATCGACACGAGTCGAATCGATGAACATCGAATCGGTACGCCCCAACTCCATGCAGTTCGACTCGATGAAACTCTGTGAACAAAGGAGCAGTTCGAATCCATAAAGTCCTATATACGCTTCGAATTGATCGAAGTTGGACTCTTTTCGAATCGATCACCATATCATTACTTCGAATCGATCCATATTAAGCTTCTTTGAATCGATCAGAATATCGCCATTTCGAATCGATCGCCGCGACCTTTTTTCCTTTGCAGCCATCGATTCGAAGCTATGTATTCAAAATCAACTCAAATTGATCATTCTCGAATCGATGCGAAGCGATGAGAGACGACACTTTGATCGATGCGACTCGAATGACCTCACTCTTCTGTTCCGTGGAGTCGAACCGCCTTGTCCAGATCTCACCGCTCCTCGAAATTTTCAAAAAGGAGAGGTTGGAACGATGTCGAAAATTTCCAATTCCATCATTCCCCACTCGGCCTGATTCACCAATTACCTGACTTGGTAAAATCGGAAGGGAAAGCCTAGAGGATTCGATCGATTCGTGGAAAATGCGCTTGTTTTAAGCTCTGAAAGAATGGTTCGAAGAAGAAGCTACAGCAGCAGTACAAAGTGAAAAGTGAAAAGTGAAAAAAAGAGCCCAGCCTCACGTATTTATATGGATCCCAGGGGAGAAACGGGACGATTCGTCTCCCGGTCAAGATGACCGACCCCAATCGGTCACATGCCATCGATTCGAACAAGCCATGTTCGAGTCCATCACGTTCGAATCGACCAATTACGAACCCACTACGTTCGAACCCATCACAGTATAGAGCCATTGCTTCGAACCCTTCCTGCTTTTACACAATCGAATCCATCCAAACTTAGCCGAGGCAAAGCATCATCGGTTCGAGGAAGCACTGAGCAATCGATTCGTACGAACGTAACTTCGAATCCATCAAGACAACATCGATGCGAAGCGTCATCGATACGAAGCACATGAACAAGGGCTGAGTTGAAAATTTCTATCGATTCGAAGTACTTATTCCATAGCCAGCAATTCCACCGATTCGAAACCCTATCGGTTTGAAGAAGCGTGCTTCGAATCCACTAGGCACCATTGATGAGAATGAATACAGTGCTTCGATATGAAAAATTACTGGTCTACCTTTTACACCGATTCAGGAGAGGATCGATACAAGAGGATGATCATAGATGGCTATAACAACAATACTTTAACCCGAATCTCAAATCGGTTCAGGAGAGGGCCGAGGCCGAATTCGATAGCAAACAAAACTAACACGACTCATGGACGCACGACGTTTGCAAAGGTCAAACTAACATATGCGCATATAAGTCGAACTAACAATCGATTTTAAACATTTACAGGGATCAAACACTCATCCTGCTACGAATGCAACAGCCGACGGCTAAGCGGTATTATACAGCAATCAATCATGTCAACACAAGGTTACAACAGTACAGCATACGAGTTTCAACAAAAAAAAGGAGATCACTGATTGTTCAGAGAAGTTGCAGCTGTTCAAAGCACGTCATGTTTCCACAAGACGTACTTTGGGGGGCAAAATGTTATCCCGCTTTTTGGCAAAGCCGCGATATCCAAAAGATCGGTCAGAAACGGAGAACAGTTCGTCTTAGAGACCGGTCATACTTTGTCTCGCTATAGATATCACCGAATTTTGTTCAAGTCTGGATCGGGCTACAATTGATAAGACACGTCAAGCAGGGCTGTAGAAACCAACATTCCAAGTTTCGGGGCGATCCAAGTTCGTATGCTCAAGTTATCGCCAATGGGATATGGGTCAGGTAGTATAAGGTTCGAACCCATCAGAGGGAGGCCTTGGTTCGAACCCATCCTCCCAGAACACTCGCTTCGAATCCATGAAGAGCTCCCTTGATTCGAATCCATGAAGTGCTCCCTTGCTTCGAATCCATGAAGTGCTCCCTTGCTTCGACTCCATCGAGTGCTCCCTTGCTTCGACTCCATTGAACAAGCCCTCGCTTCGAATCCATCCAAGGCCTTCCCTAGTTCGAATCCATCAAGTCACCTCTTCCTTCGAATCCATAAGATGGCCTCGAATCCATCGAGCAAGTCTCGGTTTAAAGACACAAGACATAATCCCTGCTTCAAATCCATCAGGGCCATGCCTTCGTTCGAATCCACCAGAGGTTGCCACGCTTCGAATCCATCCACACCTGCCTTGGTCAGAAACCCTCGAAGTATTCCTATCTTCGACTCCATCCCATGAAGGTCTTTTGAATCCATCAAACAGAGAAGACTTCGCACCGACCAACTACGAAATACTCTGGACGATAAGAAGGATGCGTATGAGGGTACCTTCGAATCCGTAACAACGAACCCATCATGTTGTAGAAGTTGAAACCAAGGGTTCGACCCTATCGACTCGAAGACCATGGATTCGAAGCACGCTTATCAACTAAAAATACAATCTTGAATCGATCATAACTTGAGATCTACAAGTCCAAATTCTATGAAATTTTCATAGAAGCTCACATACATGTTGAAAAACGTTTTCACCAAATTTCGCCTCGATTGGACATTTCCTTGATCGATTCGAACCAAGGGTCGAATCGATCCTGATGTGGGCCCGGACCTCCAAAATTCGGCCATGTGGGCCCCCACACGTGCCAGAAGTGGTCTCCCCGAATTTTAGGAGAAATATCATCCTCCAACAACTATAAATAGATCCCCTGGTCATTCAGAAAGGGGATCGGAGAATTTTAGGGATAAAGCACGTCTAAACGCTGCCAGAATTGCTTCAGAGCACCACCGCTGCCTTTGATTTCGAATTTTGGCTTACTAATTGCTGTACTTTGGCATTGAAAAGTTGTATTCTCCAAATATCAAGCAATAAAGTAATAAAATTTCATAGTGGACGTAGGCAAATCGCCGAACCACTCTAAATCGTTGTCTCTTGTGCAATTTATTTCCTGTTATTTGGAGTTTCTGTTAGATAATCCACGTTTTAATTTACTTTCTTCATTTATTATCTCTTCAAAAACTTCCGCCGAATGTTGTGCCCAATTTTGACACAAACACACCCATTTCTAAAAGTCGTACGGCATTGTTTCGTCATTTTGGACGGATGTTGCACCTTGCACTGTAGATGTTGCACCTTGCACTGTAGATGTTGCACTCTGTGGATATCAATTCTTCAGAGGGACATAACTCTTGGCTCGTTTAGAGTTACGGGAGCCATAACCAGTCAAAACAAATCTCTCGGTGAGTTCTACAGCTATGACAGCTTTCAGCCGTCACCGGTAAGTTTCATACCAAAAAATCGTATCTGAACCTCAATCGGATCATGGAAGTTTTTTACCCTCCGTTTTTTCGTCACGTGGATTTTTTCTGTAAAACGGGATCCCCGTTGCTGGTCTATGATTTACCATCGCTAGAGAGTGCTTCACCATGGTACTGCATCATTTCAAATGCATGCACCCATTTCTAAAAGTCGTGCGACACAGTTTCATCATTTTCGACGGATGTTGCACCTTGCACCGTAGATGTTGCACCCTATGGATATCGATTCTTCGGAGGGCCATAACTGTTGGCTCGTTTAGAATTACCGGAGCCTTAACCTGTAAAAACCAAGCTATCTCTGAGTTCTATAGCTTTGATAGCTTTCAGCCGTCACTGGTTAGTTTCATACCCAAAAAATCCTATCCGAACCTCAATCGGGTCTTGGATGTTTTTTACCCTTTAGTTTTTCGTAACGTGGATTTTTTCTGTAAAACGGGATCCCCGTGGCCGGTCTATGATTTACCATCGCTGGAGAGTGGTGCACCATGGTACTGCTCCGTTTCAAATCCTTGCACCCATTTCCAAAAGTCGTGCGGCACTGTTTCCTCATTTTGGACGGATGTTGCACCTTGCACCGTAGATGTTGCACCCTGTGGATATCGATTCTTCGGAGGGCCATAACTCTTGGCTCGTTTAGAGTTACGCCAGCCATAACAAGTCAAAATGAAGATCTCGGTGAGTTCTACAAGTATGACAGCTTTCAACTGTCATTGGTTAGTTTTAAACCCAAAAAATCCTATCCGAACCTCAATCGGGTCATGGAAGTTTTTTACCCTTCGTTTTTTCGTCACGTGGATTTTTTCTACAAAACGGGGTCCCCTTGGCTGGTCTATGATTTACCATCGCTGGAGAGTGGTGCACCATGGTACTGCACCGTTTCGAATCCATGCACCCATTTCTAAAGGTCGTACGGCACTGTTTCGTCATTTTGGACGGATGTTGCACCTCGCACCGTAGATGTTGCACCCTATGGATATCGATTCTTCGGAGGGCCATAACTCTTGGCTCGTTTAGAGTTATGGGAGCCATAACCAGTCAAAAAGAAGCTATCTGTGAGTTCTACAGCTATGATAGCTTTCAGCCGTCATTGGTTAGTTTCATACCCAAAAAATCCTATCCGAACCTCAATTGGGTCTTGAAGTTTTTTACCCTTCGTTTTTTTGTCATGTGGATTTTTTTTGTAAAATGGGATCCCCGTGGCTGGTCTATGATTTACCATCGCTTAGAGTAGTGCACCATGGTACTGCTCCGTTTCAAATCCATGCACCCATTTCTAAAAGTCGTACGACATAGGTTCGTCATTTTGGACGGATGTTGCACCTTGCACCGTAGATGTTGCACCCTTTGGATATCGATTTTTTGGAGGGCCATAACTCTCGGCTCGTTTAGAGTTACGGAAGACATAACCAGTCAAAATGAAGCTTTCGGTGAATTCTACAGCAATTATAGCTTTCAGCTGTCACTGGTTTTGTTTCATACCTAAAAATTCCTATCCGAACCTAAATTGGGTCATGGAAGTTTTTTACCCTTCGTTTTTTCGTCACGTGGATTTTTTCTGTAAAACGGGATCCCTGGGCTGGTCTACGATTTACCATCACTAGAGAGTAGTGCACCATGGTACTGCATCATTTCAAATCCATGCACCCATTTCTAAAATTCATACGGCACTGTTTCGTCATTTTGGACGGATGTTGCACCTTGCACCATAGATGTTGCACCCTGTGGATATCGATTCTTCGGAGGGCCATAACTCTTGGCTCGTTTAGAGTTACGGGAGCCATAACCAGTCAAAATGAAGCTCTCGGTGAGTTCTACAGCTATGACAACTTTCAGTCGTCATTGGTTAGTTTCATACACAAAAAAGTCATATCCGAACCCCAATCGGGTCTTGGAAGTTTTTTACCATCCGTTTTTTCGTAACGTGGATTTTTTCTATAAAACGGGATCCCCGTAGCTGATCTATGATTTACCATCACTGGAGAGTGGTGCACAATGGTTTTGCTCGGTTTCTAATCCATACACCCATTTCTAAAAGTCGTACGGCACAGTTTCGTCATTTTGGATGGATGTTGCACCTTGCACCATAGATTTTGCGCCCTGTGGATATCGATTCTTCGGAGGGCCATAACTCTTGGCTCGCTTAGATTTACGGGAGCCGTAACCAGTCAAAACGAAGCTCTAAGTGAATTCTACAGCTATGATGGCTTTAAGCCTTCAGTGGTTAGTTTCATACCCAAAAAATCCTATCCGAACCTCAATCGGGTCATGGAAGTTTTTTACCCTTCGTTTTTTCGTCACGTGGATTTTTTCTGTAAAACGGGATACCGGTGGCTGGTCTTTGATTTACCATCACTGTAGAGTGGTGCACCATGGTACTGCACCGTTTCATATCCATGCACCCATTTCTAAAAGTCATACGGCACTGTTACGTCATTTTGGATAGATGTTGCACCTTGCACCGTAGATGTTGCACCCTATGGATATCGATTCTTCGGAGGGCCATAACTCTTGGCTCATTTAGAGTTATGGGAGCCATAACCAGTCAAAATGAAGCTATCTGTGAGTTCTATAGCTATGACAGCTTTTAGCCGTCACTGGTTAGTTTCATACCCAAAAAATCCTATACGAACCTCAATTGGGTCTTGGAAGTTTTTTACCCTTCGTTTTTTCATCATGTTAATATTTTTTGTAAAACGGGATCCCCGTGGCTGGTCTATGATTTACCATCGCTTAGAGTAGTGAACCATGGTACTGCTCAATTTCAAATCCATTAACCCATTTCTAAAAGTCGTACGACACAGTTTCGTCATTTTGGACGGATGTTGCACCTCGCATCGTAGATGTTGCACCCTTTGGATATCGATTCTTTGGAAGGCCATAACTCTCTGCTCGTTTAGAGTTACGGGAGCCATAACTAGTGAAAATGAAGCTTTCAGTGATTTCTACAGCTATTATAGCTTTCAGTTGTCACTGGTTAGTTTCATACCCAAAAAACCTATCCGAACCTCAATCGAATCATGGAAGTTTTTTACCCTTCGTTTTTACGTCACGTGGATTTTTTCTGTAAACCGGGATCCCCGCGGCTGGTCTATGATTTACCATCACTGGAGAGTGGTGCACCATGAACTGCACCGTTTCAAATCCATGCACCCATTTCTAAAAGTCGTACGGCACTGTTTCGTCATTTTGGATGGATGTTGCACCTTGCACCATAGATGTTGCACCCTGTGGATATCGATTCTTCGGAGAGCCATAACTCTTGGCTCGTTTAGAGTTACGGGAGCCATAACCAGTCAAAACGAAGCTCTCGGTGAGTTCTACAGCAATTACTGCTTTCAGTCGTCACTAGTTAGTTTCATACCCAAAAAAATCATATCCGAACCTCAATCGGGTCTTGGAAGTTTTTTACCCTTCGTTTTTTCGTAATGTGGATTTTTTCTATAAAACGGGATCCCCGTAGTTGGTCTATGATTTACCATAACTAGAGAGTGGTGCACAATGGTACTGCTCTGTTTCAAATCCATGCACCTATTTCGTAAAGTCATACGGCACGGTTTCGTCATTTTGGATGGATGTTGCACCTTGCACCGTAGATGTTGTGCCCTGTGGATATCGATTCTTCGGAGGGCCATAACTCTTGGCTCGTTTAGAGTTACGGGAGCTATAACCAGTCAAAACGAAGCTCTAAGTGAGTTCTACGGCTTTGACGGCTTTAAGCCGTCACTGGTTAGTTTCATACCCAAAAAATCCTATCCGAACCTCAATCGGGTCATGGAAGTTTTTTACCCTTCGTTTTTTCGTCACGTGGATTTTTTCTGTAAAACGGGATCCCCGTGGCTAGTCTATGGTTTACCATCGCTGGGGAGTGGTGCACCATCGTATTGCACCGGTTCAAATCCATGCACCCATTTCTAAAAGTCGTACGACACTGTTTCGTCATTTTCGACGGATGTTGCACCGTAGATGTTGCACCCTATGGATATCGATTCTTCGAAGGGCCATAACTCTTGGCTCGTTTAGAGTTACAAGAGCCAAAACCAGTCAAAACGAAGCACTCGGTGAGTTCTACTGCTCTGACAGCTTTGAGCGGTCATTGGTTAGTTTCATACCCAAAAAATCATATCCGAACTTCCTTTGGGTCTTGGAAGTTTTTTACCCTTCGTTTTTTCGTAACGTGGATTTTTTCTGTAAAACGGGATCCCCGTGGCTGGTCTATGATTTACCATCGCTGGAGAGTGGTGCACCATGGCACTGCTCCGTTTCAAATGCATGCACCCATTTCTAATATTCGTACGACACTGTTTCGTCATTTTGGACAGATGTTGCACCTTGCACCGTAGATGTTGCGCCCTGTGGATATCGATTCTTCGGAGGGCCATAACTCTTGGCTCGTTTAGAGTTACGGGAGCCGTAACCAGTCAAAACGAAGCTCTCGGTAATTTCTACAGCTGTGATAGCTTTAAGCCGTCAGTAGTTAGTTTCATACCCAAAAATCCTATCCGAACCTCAATCGGGTCATGGAAGTTTTTCACCCTTCGTTTTTTCGTCACGTGAATTTTTTCTGTAAAACGGGATCCCCGTTGCTGGTATATGATTTCCCATCGGTAGAGAGTGGTCAACCATGGTACTGCACCATTTCAATTCCGTGCTCCCATTTCTAAAAGTCGTACGACAATGTTTCGTCATTTTCACGGATGTTGCACCTTGCACCGTAGATGTTGCACCCTGTGGATATCGATTCTTCGGAGGGCCATAACTCTTGGCTCGTTTAGAGTTTTGTGAGCCATAATAAGTCAAAACGAAATTATCTGTGAGTTCTACAGCTATGATGGCTTTCAGCCGTCACTGGTTAGTTTCATACCCAAAAAATCCTATCTGAACCTCAATCGGGTCATGGAAGTTTTTTACCCTTCGTTTTTTCGTCACGTGGAGTTTTTATGTAAAACAGGATCACCGTGGCTGTTCTTTGATTTACCATCGCTGGAGAGTGGTGCACCATGGTACTGCACCATTTAAAATCCATGCTCCCAATTCTAAAGTCGTACGGCACTGTTTCGTCATTTTTGACGGATGTTGCACCTTGAACCATAGATGTTGCACCATGTGGATATCGATTCTTCGGAGGGCCATAAATCTTGGCTCGTTTAAAGTTACGAGAACCACAACCAGTAAAAACGAAGATCTCGATGAGTTCTACAGCTATGACAGCTTTTAGCCTTCACTGATTAGTTTTATACCCAAAAGATCCTATCCAAACCACAATCGGGTCTTGGAAGTTTTTTACCCTTCGTTTTTTCGTCACATGGATTTTTTCTGTAAAACGGGATCCCCGTGGCTGGTCTATGATTTACAATCGCTGGAGAGTGGTGCACCATGGTACTGCTCCGTTTCAAATCCATGCACCCATTTCTAAAAGTCGTCTGGCACAGTTTCGTCATTTTGGACGGATGCTGCACCTTGCATCGTAGATGTTGCACCCTGTGGATATCGATTCTTTGGAGGGCCATAACTATTGGCTCGTTTAGAGTTACGGGAGCCATAACCAGTCAAAACGAAGATCTCAGTGATTTCTACTGCTATGACAGGTCTCAGATGTCACTGGTTAGTTTAATACCATAAAAATCCTATCCGAACCTCAATCGGGTCATGGAAATTTTTTACCGTTCTTTTTTTTCGTCACGTGGATTTTTTCTGTAAAACAGGATCCCCATGGCTGGTCTATGATTTACCATCACTGGAGAGTGGTGCACCATGGTACTGCACTGTTTCAAATCTATGCTCCCGTTTCGAAAAGTCGTACGGCACTATTTCGTCATTTTGGACGGATGTTGCTCCTTGCACCGTAGATGTTTGCACCCTGTGGATATCTATTCTTCGGAGGGCCATAACTCTTGGCTCGTTTAGAGTTACGGGATCCATAACTAGTCAAAACGAAGCTCTCAGAGAGTTCTACATCTATGATAGCTTTCACCCGTCACTGGTTAGTTTCATACCCAAAAAATCATATCTGAACCTCAATCGGGTCTTGGATGTTTTTTACCCTTCATTTTTTCTTAACGTGGATTTTTTCTGTAAAACGGGATCCCCGTGGCTGGTCTATGATTTACCATCGCTAGAGAGTGGTGCACCACGGTACCGTTTCAAATCCAAGCACCCATTTCTAAAAGTCGTACGGCACTGTTTCGTCATTTTCGACGGATGTTGCACCTTGCACCGTAGATGTTGCACCCTGTGGATATCGATTCTACAGACGGCCATAACTCTTGGCTCGTTTAGAGTTACAGGAGCCATAACCAGTCAAAACGAAGCTCTCGGTGAGTTCTAGAGCTATGACCGCTTTTAGCCATCATTGGTTAGTTTCATACCCAAAAAATCATATCTGAACCTCAATCAGGTCTTGGAAATTTTTTACCCTTCGTTTTTTCGTAACGTGGATTTTTTCTTCAAAACGGGATACCGTGGCTGGTCTATGATTTACCAACGTTGGAGAGTGGTGCACCATGGTACGGCACCGTTTCAAATCCATGCACCCATTTATAAAAGTCGTACGGTACAGTTTCGTCATTTTGGACGGATGTTGCACCTTGCACCGCAAATGTTGCACCATGTGGATATCGATTCTTCGGAGGGCCATAACTCTTGTCTCGTTTAGAGTTACGGGAGCCATAACCAGTCAAAACGAAGCTCTTGGGTAGTTCTACATCCATGATAGCTTTCAACCGTCAATGGTTAGTTTCATACCCAAAAAATCATATCCGAACCTCAATCGGGTCTTGGAAGTTTTTTACCCTTCGTTTTTTCGTAACGTGAACTTTTTCTGTAAAACGGGATCCCCGTGGCTGGTCTATGATTTACCATCACTGAAGAGTGGTGCATAATGGTACTGCACCAATTCAAATCCAAGCACCCATTTCTAAAAGTCATACGGCACTGTTTCGTCATATTGGACGAATGTTGCACCCTGCACCATAGATATTGCACCCTGTGGATATCGATTCTTCGGAGGGCCATAATTCTTGGCTCGTTTAGAGTTACGGGAGCCATAACTAGAAAAAAAGAAGCTCTCGGTGAGTTCTACAGCTATGACAGCTTTCAGCCGTCACTGGTTAGTTTCATACCCAAAATATCATATCCGAACCTCAATCGGGTCTTGGAAGTTTTTACCCTTTCTTTTTTCGTAACGTGTATTTTAACTGTAAAACGAAATCCCCGTGGCTAGTCTATGATTTACCATCGCTGGAGAGGGGTGCACCATGGTACTGCTCCGTTTCAAGTCCATGCACCCATTTCTAAAAGTCGTACGGCAATGTTTCGTCATTTTGGATGGATGTTGCACCTTGCACCGTAGATGTTGCTCGCTATGGATATCGATTCTTCGGAGGGCCATAACTCTTGGCTCGTTTAGAGTTACGGGAGGCATAACCAGTCAAAACGAAGTTATCTGTGAGTTCTACAGCTGGACAGCTTTCAACCGTCACTGGTTAGTTTCATACCCAAAAAATCCTATCCGAACCTCAGTCGGGTCTTGGAAGTTTTTTACCCTTCGTTTTTTCGTCGCATGGGTTTTTACTGTAAAACGGGATCCCCATGGCTGGTCTATGATTTACCATCACTAGAGAGTGGTGCACCATGGTACTGCTCTGTTTCAATTCAATGCACCTATTTCTAAAAGTCATACGGCACAGTTTCGTCATTTTGGACGGATGTTGCACCTTGCACCATAGATGTTGCACTCAGTGGATATCGATTCTTCGGAGGGCCATAACTTTTGGCTCGTTTAGAGTTACGGAAGCCATAACCAGTCAAAACGAAGCTATCGGTGAGTTCTATAGCTATGATGGCTTTTAGCCATCACTGGTTAGTTTCATACCCAAAAAATCCAATCCGAACCTTAATCGGGTCATGGAAGTTTTTTACCCTTCGTTTTTTCGTCGCGTGGATTTTTTCTGTAAAACGGGATCCCCGTACCTGGTCTATGTTTTACCATCGCTGGAGTGTGGTGCACCATGGTACTGCACCATTTCAAATCCATGCACCTATTTCTAAAAGTCGTACGACAATGTTTCGTCATTATCGACGGATGTTGCACCTTGCACCGTAGATGTTGCACCCTGTGGATATCGATTCTTCGGGGTGCCGTAACTCTTAGCTCATTTAGAGTTACAGGAGCCATAACCAGTCAAAATGTAGCTATCTGTGAGTTCTACAGCTATGATAGCTTTCAGCCATCACTGGTTAATTTCATACCCAAAATATCCTATCCGGACCTCAATCGGGTCTTGGAAGTTTTTTACCCATCGTTTTTTCATCACGTGGATTTTTTCTTTAAAACGGGATCCCCGTGGATGGTCTATGATTTACCATCGCTGAAGAGTGGTGCACCATGGTACTTCTCCTTTTCAATTCCATGCACCCATTTCTAAAAGTCGTACGACACTGTTTCATCATTTTGGACGGATGTTGCACCTTGCACCGTAGATGTTGCACCTTGTGGATACTGATTCTTCAGAGGGCCATAACTCTTGGCTCGTTTAGGGTTACGAGAGCCATAACCAGTCAAAACAAAGCTCTCGGTGAGTTCTACGGCTACGACGGCTTTCAGCCGTCACGGGTTAGTTTCATATCCGAACCTTAATCGGGTCTTGGAAGTTTTTTACCCGTCGTTATTTCATAACGTGGATTTTTTCTGTAAAACTGGATCCCCGTGGCTGGTCTATGATTTACCATCGCTAGAGAGAGATGCACCATGGTACCGCATCGTTTCAAATCCATGCACCCATTTCTAAAAGTCGTACGGCACTGTTTCATCATTTTGGACGGATGTTGCACCTTGCACCGTAGATGTTACACCTTGTGGATATCGATTCTTCGGAGGGCCATAACTCTTGGCTAGTTTACAGTTACGGGAGCCATAACCAGTCAAAACGAAGCTCTCGGTGAGATGTACAGCTATGACAACTTTCAGCCATCACTGGTTAGTTTCGTACCCAAAAAATCATATACGAACCTCAATTGGATCTTGGAAATTTTTTACCCTTCGTTTTTTCGTAACGTGGATTTTTTCTGCAAAACGGGATCCCCGTGGCTAGTCTATGATTTACCATCGCTGGAGATTGGTGCACCATGGTACTACCCCATTTCAAATCCATGCACCCATTTCTAAAAGTCGTACGGCACTGTTTCGTCATTTTGGATGGATGTTGCACCCTGTGGATATCGATTCTTTGCAGGGCCATAACTCTTGGTTTGTTTAGAGTTACGGGAGCCATAACCAGTCAAAACAAAGCTCCCGATGAGTTCTAGAGCTGTGATAGCTTTCAGCCGTCAATGGTTAGTTTCGTACCCAAAAAATCATATCCGAACCTCAATCGGGTCTTGGAAGTTTTTTACCCTTCGTTTTTTCGTAACGTGGATTTTTTCTTCAAAACGGGATCTCCGTGGCTGGTCTATGATTTACCAACGCTGGAGAGTGCTGCACCATAGTGATGCACCATCTCAAATCCATGCACCCATTTTTAAAAGTCGTATGGCACAGTTTCGTCATTTTGGACGGATGTTGCACCTTGCACCGTAGATGTTGCGCCATGTGGATATCGATTCTTCGGAGGGCCTTAACTCTTGGCTCGTTTAGATTTACGGGAGCCACAACCAGTGAAATAGAAGCTCTCGGTGATTTCTACAGCAATGACAGCTTTCAGCCATCACTGGTTAGTTTCGTACCCAAAAAATCATATCCGAACCTCAATTAGGTCTTGGAAGTTTTTTACCCTTCATTTTTTCGCAACATGGATTTTTTCTTCAAAACGGGATCCCCGTGGCTGGTCTATGATTTACCATCGCTGGAGAGTGGTGCACCATGGTACCGCTCCATTTTGAATTCGTGCACCAATTTCTAAAAGTCGTACGGCACTGTTTCGTCATTTTGGACGGATGTTGCACCTTGCACCGTAGATGTTGCACCATGTGGATATCGATTCTTCGGAGGGCCATAACTCTTGGCTCGTTTAGATTTACGGGAGCCGTAACCAGTCAAAACGAAGCTCTTGGTGAGTTCTACAGCGGTGACCGCTTTCAGCCGTCACTGGTTAGTTTCGTACCCAAAAAATCATATCCGAACCTCAATCGGTTCTTGGAAGTTTTTTACCCTTCGTTTTTTCGTAACGTGGATTTTTTCTGTAAAACGGGATCCCCGTGGCTGGTCTATGATTTACCATCGCTGGAGAGTTGTGCAACATGGTACTGCTCCATTTCAAATCCATGCACCCATTTCTAAAAGTCGTACAACACTGTTTCGTCATTTTCGATGGATGTCGCACCTTGCACCGTAGATGTTGCGCCCTGTGGATATCGATTCTACGGAGGGCCATAACCAATCAAAACGAAGCTCTCAGTAAGTTCTATAGCTATGACAACTTTTAGCCATCACTTGTTAGTTTCATACCCAAAAAATCATATCCGAACCTCAATCGGCCTTGGAAGTTTTTTACCCTTCGTTTTTTCGTTACGTGAATTTTTTCTTCAAAACGGGACCCCCGTGGCTGGTCTATGATTTACCAACGCTGGAGAATGGTGCACCATGGTACTGCCTTGTTTCAACTCCACGCACCCATTTCTACAAGTCGTAAGGCACAGTTTCGTCATTTTGGACGGATGTTGCACCCTGCACCGTAGATGTTGCACCATGTGGATATCGAATTTCGGAGGGCCATAACTCTTAGCTCGTTTAGAGTTACGGGAGCCATAGCCAGTCAAAACGAAGCCGTCGGGGAGTTCTACATCTATGACGGCTTTCAGCCATCACTGGTTAGTTTCATATCCAAAAAATCATATCCGAACCTCAATCGGGTCTTAAAAGTTTTTTACCCTTCGTTTTTTCGTAACGTGGATTTTTTCTGTAAAATAGGAATCCCGTGGCTGGTCTATGATTTACCATCACTAGAGAGTGGTGCACCATGGTACTGCATCATTTCAAATCCAAGCACCCATTTCTAGAAGTCGTACGGCACTGTTTCGTCATTTTGGACGGATGTTGCACCTTTGACCGTAGATGTTGCACCCTGTGGATATCGATTCTTCGGAGGGCCATAACTCTTGGCTCGTTTAGAGTTACGAAAGCGGTAACCAGACAAAACGAAGCCCTCGGTGAGTTCTACAGCTATGACTGCTTTTAGCCGTCACTGGTTAGTTTCATACCCAAAAAATCATATCCGAACCTCAATCGGGTCTTGGAAGTTTTTTACCCTTCGTTTTTCGTAACTTGGATTTTTCTGTAAAACGGGATCCCAATGGCTGGTCTATGATTTACCATCGCTGGAGAGTGGTGCATCATGGTACTGCTCCGTTTCAAGTCCATGCACCCATTTCTAAAAGTTGTACGGCACTGTTTCGTCATTTTCGACGGATATTGCACCTTGCACCGTAGATGTTGCACCCTGTAGATATCGATTCTTCGGAGGGCCATAAATCTTGGCTCGTTAAGAGTTACGGGAGCCATAACCAGTCAAAACGAAGTTATCTGTGAGTTCTACAGCTATGACAGCTTTCAACCTTCACTGGTTAGGTTCATACCCAAAAAATCCTATCCGAACCTCAATCGGGTCTTGTATGTTTTTTACCCTTCGTTTTTTCGTCACATGGATTTTTTCTATAAAAAGAGATCCCCATGGCTGGTCTATGATTTACCATCGCTGGAGAGTGGTGCACTATGGTACTGCTCCGTTTCAATCCCATGCACTCATTTCTAAAAGTCGTAAGGCACCCTTTGGATATCGATTCTTCGGAGGGCCATAACTTTTGGCTCGTTTAGAGTTACGGGATCCATAACCAGTCAAAAGGAAGCTCTCGGTGAGTTCTACAGCTATGACAGCTTTTAGCCATCACCGGTTAGTTTCATACCCAAAAAATCCAATCCGAACCTCAATCGGGTCATGGAAGCCATAACTCTTGGCTCATTTAGAGTTACAGGAGCCATAACCAGTGAAAACGAAGCTATCCGTGAGTTCTACAACAGTGATAGCTTTCAACCGTCACTGGTTAGTTTCATACCCAAAAAATCCTATCCGGACCTCAATTGGTTCTTGGAAGTTTTTTACCCTTCGATTTTCGTCACGTGGATTTTTTCTGTAAAACGGGATCACCGTGGATGGTCTATGATTTACCATCGCTAGAGAGTGGTGCACCATGGTACTGCTCCTTTTCAATTCCATGCTCCCATTTCTTAAAGTCGTACGGCATTGTTTCGTCATTTTGGACGGATGTTGCACCTTGCACCGTAGACGTTGCACCTTGTGGATATCAATTCTTCGGAGGGTCATAAATCTTGGCTCGTTTGGGGTTACGGTAGCCATAACCAGTCAAAAGAAAGCTCTCGGTGAGTTCTACAGCTATGATGGCTTTCAGCCGTCACTGGTTAGTTTCATATCCGAACCTCAATCGGGTCTTGGAAGTTTTTTACCCTTCGTTTTTTCATAACGTGGATTTTTTCTGTAAAACGGGATCCCCGTGGCTGGTCTATGATTTACCATCGCTGGAGAGTGGTGCACCATGGTACTGCATCGTATCAAATTCATGCACCCATTTCTAAAAGTCATACGTCACTGTTTCGTCATTTTGGACGGATGTTGCACCTTGCACCGTAGATGTTGCACCCTGTGGATATCGATTCTTCGGAGGGCCATAACTCTTGGTTAGCATGGAGTCACGGGAACCATAACCAGTCAAAACGAAGCACTCGGTGATTTCTACAGCTATGACCGCATGTAGCCGTCATTGGTTAGTCTCATACCCAAAAAATCACATCCGAACCTCAATCGCGTCTTGGAAGTTTTTTACCCTTCGTTTTTTCGTCACGTGGATTTCTTCTGTTAAACGAGATCCCCGCGGCTGGTCTATGATTTACCATCGTTGGAGAGTGGTGCACCTTGGTACTGCTCCGTTTCAAATCCATGCACCCATTTCTAAAAGTCGTACGACACAGTTTTGTCATTTTGGACGGATGTTGCACCTTGCACCGTAGATGTTGCACCCTGTGGGTATCGATTCTTCGAAGGGCCATAACTCTTGGCTCGTTTAGATTTACGGGAGCCATAACCAGTCAAAACAAAGCTCTCGGTGAGTTCTGCAGCTATGACAACTTTCAGCCATCACTGGTTAGTTTCATACCCAAAAAATCATATCTGAACCTCAACTGGGTCTTGGAAGTTTTTTACCCTTCGTTTTTTCGTAACGTTGATTTTTTCTGTAAAACGGGATCCCCGTACCTGGTTTATGATTTACCACTGCTGGAGAGTGGTGCACTATGGTACTGCTCCATTTCAAATCCATGCACCCATTTCTAAAAGTCGTATGACACAGTTTCGTCATTTTGGACGGATGTTGCTCCTTGCACCGTAGATGTTGCACACTGTGGATATCGATTCTTCGGAGGGCCATAACTATTGGCTCGTTCAGAGTTACGGGAGCCGTAACCATTCAAAACAAAGCTCTCGGTAAGTTCTACGGCTCTGACAGCTTTCAGCAATCACTGGTTAGTTTCATACCCAAAAAATCCAATCCGAACCTCAATCGGGTCATGGAAGTTTTTTACCCTTCGTTTTTTCGTCACGTGGATTTTTTCTGTAAAACGAGATCCCCGTGCCTGGTCTATGTTTTACCATCGCTGGAGAGTGGTGCACCATTGTACTTCACCATTTCAAATCCATGCACCCATTTCTAAAAGTCGTACGGCACTGTTTCGTCTTTTTCGACGGATGTTGCACCTTGCACCGTAGATGTTGCACCCTGTGGATATCGATTCTTCGGAGGGCCATAACTCTTGGCTCGTTTAGAGTTACGGGAGCCAGAACCAATCAAAACGAAGCTATTTGTGAATTCTATGGCTATGAAAACTTTCAGCCGTCACTCGTTAGTTTCATACCCAAAAAATCATTTCTGGACCACAATCGAGTCTTGGAAGTTTTTTACCCTTCGTTTTTTCGTCACGTGGATTTTTTCTGTAAAACGGGATCCCCGTGGCTGGTCTATGATTTACCATCGCTGGAGAGTGGGGAACCATGGTACTGCTCCATTTCAATTCCATGCACCAATTTCTAAAAGTCATACCACACTGTTTCGTCATTTTGGACGGATGTTGCACCTTGCACCGTAGATGTTGCGCCCTGTGGATATCGATTCTTCGGAGGGCCATTACTCTTGGCTCGTTTAGGGTTACGGGAGCCATAACCAATCAAAACGAAGCTCTCGGTGAGTTCTACAGCTATGACAGCTTTCAGCCGTCACTCTTTAGTTTCATAGCCACAAAATCCTATCCATACCACAATCGTGTCTTGGAAGTTTTTTACCCTTCGTTTTTTCGTCATGTGGTTTTTTTCTGTAAAACGGGATCCCCGTGGCTAGTCTATGATTTACCATCGCTGGAGAGTGGTGCACCATGGTACTGCTCCATTTCAATTCCATGCACCCATTTCTAAAAGACGTACGACACTGTTTCGTCATTTTGGACGGATGTTGCACCTTGCACCGTAGATGTTGCACCATGTGGATATCGATTCTTCGGAGGGCCATAACTCTTGGCTCGTTTAGGGTTACGGGAGCCCGAACTAGTCAAAACGAAGCTCTCGGTGAGTTCTATAGTTATGACAGCTTTCAGCCATCACTGGTTATTTTCATACCCAAAAAATCATATCTGAACTTCAATCGGGTCTTGGAAGTTTTTTACCCTTCGTTTTTTCGTAACATAGATTTTTTCTGTAAAACGGGGTCCCCGTGGCTGGTCTATGATTTACTATCGCAGGAGAGTGGTGCACCAAGGTACTGCACCGTTTGTAATCCATTCACCCATTTCCAAAAGTCATACGGCACTTTTTCGTCATTTTGGACGGATGTTGCACCTTGCACAGTAGATTTTGCACCCCGTGGACATCGATTCTTCGGAGGACCATAACACTTGGCTCGTTTAGAGTTACAGGAGCCATAACCAGTAAAAATGAAGCTCTCTGTGAGTTCTACAGCTATGATAGCTTTCAGCCGTCACTGGTTAGTCTCATACCCAAAAAATCATATCCAAACCTCAATCGGGTCTTGGAAGTTTTTTACCCTTCGTTTTTTTGTAATGTGGAGTTTTTCTATAAAACGGAATACCCACGGCTGGACTATGATTTACCATCGCTGGAGAGTGGTGCACCATGGTATTGCTCCATTTCAAATCCATGCACCCATTTTTAAAAGTCGTACGACACAGTTTCGTCATTTTGGACGGATGTTGCACCTTGCACCGTAGATGTTGCACCCGGTGGATATCAATTCTTCGGAGGGCCATAACTCTTGGCTCGTTTAGAGTTACAGGAGCCATAACCATTCAAAACGAAGCTATCTGTGAGTTCTACAGCTATGACCGCTTTCAGCCGTCACTGGTTAGTTTCATATCCAAAAAATCATATCCGAACCAATCGGGTCTTGGAAGTTTTTTACCCTTCGTTCTTTCGTAACGTGGATTTTTTCTGTAAAACGAGATCCCCGTGGCTGGTCTATTATTTTCCATCGCTGGAGAGTGGTGCACCACGGTACTAGTCTGTATCAAATCCATGCACCCATTTCTAAAAGTCGTACGACACAGTTTCATCATTTTGGATGGATGTTGCACCTTGCACCGTAGATGTTGCACCCTGTGGATATCGATTATTCGGAGGGCCATAACTCTTGGCTCGTTTAGAGTTATGGGGGCCATAACCAGTCAAAACAGAGCTCTCGGTGAGTTCTATAGCTATGACAGCTTTCAGCCATCACTGGTTAGTTTCATACCCAAAAAATCCAATCCGAACCTCAATCGGGTCATGGAAGTTTTTTACCCTTCATTTTTTCGTCACGTGGATTTTTCTGTAAAACGGGATCCCCGTGGCAGGTCTATGTTTTACCATCGCTGGAGAGTGGTGCACCATGGTACTGCACTATTTCAAATCCATGCACCCATTTCTAAAAGTTGTACAGCAATGTTTTGTCATTTTCGACGGATGTTGCACCTTGCACCGTAGATGTTGCACCCTGTGGATATCGATTCTTCGGAGGGCCATAACTCTTGGCTCGTTTAGAGTTACGGGAGCCATAACCAGTCAAAACGAATCTATTTGTGAGTTCTACAGCTGTGATAGCTTTCAGCCGTCACTGGTTAGTTTCATACCCAAAAATTCCTATCTGAACCTCGATCGAATCTTGGAAGTTTTTTACGCTTTGTTTTTTCGTCACGTGGATTTTTTCTGTAAAACGGGATCCCCTTGGCTGGTCCATGATTTACCATCACTGGGGAGTGGTGCACCATGGTACTGCTCCATTTTCTTCCATGCACCCATTTCAAAAAGTCATACGGCACTGTTTTGTCATTTTGGATGAATGTTGCACCTTGCGCCGTAGATGTTGCACCCTGTGGATATCGATTCTTCGGAGGGCCATAACACTTGGCTCGTTTAGAGTTACGGGAGCCATAACCAGTTAAAACGAAGCTCTCGGTGAGTTCTACAGCTATGACAGCTTTCAGCCACCACTGGTTAGTTTCATACCCAAAAAATCATATCCGAACCTAAATTGGGTCTTGGAAGTTTTTTACCATTTGTTTTTTCGTAACGTGGATTTTTTCTGTAAAACGGGATCCCTGTGGCTGGTGTATGATTTGCCATCGCTGGAGAGTGGTGTACTATGGTACTGCTCTATTTCAAATATATACACCCATTTCTAAAAGTCGTATGCATAGTTTCGTCATTTTGGACAGATGTTGCACCTTGCATCGTAGATGTTGCACCCTATGGATATCGATTCTTCGGAGGGCCATAACCAGTCAAAATGAAGCTCTCGGTGAGTTCTACAGCTATGACAGCTTTCAGCCGTCACTGGTTAGTTTCATACCAAAAAATCCTATCCGAACCTCAATCGGGTCATGGAAGTTTTTTACGCTTCGTTTTTTCGTCCCGTGGATTTTTCCTGTAAAACGGGATCCCCGTGTCTGGTCCATGATTTACCATCACTGGAGAGTGGTGCACCATGGTACTGCTCCATTTCAATTCCATGCACCCATTTCAAAAAGTCATACGACATAGTTTCATCATTTTGGATGGATGTTGCACCTTGCGCCGTAGATGTTGCACCCTGTGGATATCGATTCTTCGGAGGGCCATAACTCTTGGCTCGTTTAGAGTTACGGGAGTCATAACTAGTTAAAACGAAGCTCTCGGTGAGTTGTACAGCTATGACAGCTTTCAGCCGTCACTGGTTAGTTTCATACCCAAAAAATCATATCCGAACCTCAATTGGGTCTTGGAAGTTTTTTACCATTTGTTTATTCGTAACGTGGATTTTTTCTGTAAAACGGGATCCCCGTGGCTGGTCTATGATTTGCCATCGCTGGAGAGTGGTGTACTATGGTACTGCTCTATTTCAAACCCATGCACCCATTTCTAAAAGTCGTATGTACAGTTTAGTCATTTTGGACGGATGTTGCACCTTGCATCGTAGATGTTGCACCCTATGGATATCGATTCTTCGGAGGGCCAAAACTCTTGGCGCGTTTAGAGTTACGGGAGACATAACCAGTCAAAATGAAGCTCTCGGTGAGTTCTACGGCTATGACAGCTTTCAGCCGTCACTGGTTAGTTTAATACCAAAAAATCCTATCCGAACCTGAATCGGGTCATGGAAGTTGTTTACCCTTCGTTTTTTCGTAATGTGGATTTTTTCTGTAAAACGGGATCCCCGTGGCTGGTCTATGATTTACCATCGTTGGAGAGTGGTGCACCATGGTAATGCACTGCTTCAAATCTATGCACCCATTTTCAAAAGTCGTACGACACTGTTTCGTTATTTTCGACGGATGTTGCACCTTGTACCATAGATGTTGCACCCTGTGGATAACGATTCTTCGAAGGTCCATAACTCTTGGCTCGTTTAGAGTTACGAGAGCCATAACAAGCCAAAACGAAACTCTCGGTGAGTTCTACAACCATGACAGCTTTCAGTCGTCACTGGTTAGTTTCATACCCAAAAAATCACATCCGAACCTCAATTGGGTCTTGGAAGTTTTTTACCCTTCGTTTTTTCGTAACGTGGATTTTTTCTGTAAAACGGGAATCTTCGTGGCTAGTCTATGATTTACCATCGTAGGAGAGTGGTGCACCATGGTATTGCACCGTTTCAAATCCATGCACCCATTTCTAAAAGTCGTAAGGGACAGTTTCGTCATTTTGGACGGATGTTGCACCTTGCACCGTAGATGTTGCACCCTATGGATATCGATTCTTCGGAGGGCCATAACTCTTGGCTCGTTTAGAGTTACGGGAGCCATAACAAGTCAAAATGAAGCCCTCGGGTAGTTCTACAGCTATATTAGCTTTTAGCAGTCACTGGTAAGTTTCATACCCAAAAAATCATATCCGTACCTCAATCGGGTCTTGGAAATTTTTTACCCTTCGTTTTTTCATAACGTGGATTTTTTCTGTAAAACGGGATCCCCGTGGCTAGTTTATGATTTACCATCACTGGAGAGTGGTGCACCATGGTACTGCTCTGTTTCAAATTCATGCACCCACTTCTAAAAGTCGTACGACACTGTTTCATCATTTTGGACGGATGTTGCACCTTTCACCGTAGATGTTGCACCCTGTGGATATCGATTCTTCGGAGGGCCATAACTCTTGGCTCAGTTAGAGTTACGGGAGCCATAACTTGTCAAAAGGAAGCTCTCGGTGAGTTCTACAGCTATGACAGCTTTCAGCTGTCACTGGTTAGTTTCATACCCAGAAAATCCAATTTGAACCTCAATCGGGTCGTGGAAGTTTTTTACCCTTCGTTTTTTTATCACGTGGATTTTTTCTGTAAAACGGGATCCCCGTGGCTGGTCTATGCCTTACCATCGCTGGAGAGTGGTGCACCGTGGTACTGCACCGATTCAAATCCATGCACCCATTTCTAAAAGTCGTACGACACTGTTTCGTCATTTTCGACGGATGTTGCACCTTGCACCGTAGATGTTGCACCCTGTAGATATCGATTCTTCGGAGGGCCATAACTCTTGGCTCGTTTAGAGTTACGGGAGACATAACCAGTCAAAATGAAGCTATCTGTGAGTTCTACAGCTATGACAGCTTTCAGCAGTCACTAGTAAGTTTCATACCCAAAAAATCCTTTCTGGACCACAATCGAGTCTTGGAAGTTTTTTACCCTTCGTTTTTTCGTCACGTGGATTTTTTCTATAAAACGGGATCCCCGTGGCTGGTCTATGATTTACCATTGCTAGATAGTGGTGCACCATGGTACTGCTCCATTTCTATTCCATGCACCCATTTCTAAAAGTCGTACCGCACTGTTTCGTCATTTTGGACGGATGTTGCACCCTGTGGATATCGATTCTTCGGAGGGCCATAACTCTTGGCTCGTTCAGAGTAATGGGAGCCATAACCAGTCAAAACAAAGCTCTCGCTGAGTTCTAAAGCTATGACAGCTTTCAGCAATCACTGGTTAGTTTTATACCCAAAAGATCATATCTGAACCTCAATCGGGTCTTGGAAGTTTTTTACCCTTCGTTTTTTCGTAACGTCGATTTTTTCTGTAAAACGGGATCCCCGTGGCTGGACTATGATTTTCCATCGCTGGAGAGTCGTGCACCATGGTACAGTTTCTTTCTTATCCATGCACCTATTTCTAAAAGTCGTATAGCACAGTTTCGTAATTTTGGACGGATGTTGCACCTTGCACCGTAGATGTTGCACCCTGTGGATATCGAACCTTCGAAGGGCCATAACTCTTGGCTCGTTTAGAGTTATGGGAGCCATAACCAGTCAAAACGAAGCTCTCGGTGATTTCTACAGCTATGACAGCTTTCAGCCATCATTGGTTAGTTTCTTGCCCAAAAAATTCTATCCGAACCTCAATCGGGTCATGGAAGTTTTTTACCCTTCGTTTTTTCGTCACGTGGATTTTTTCTGTAAAACGGGAACCCCGTGGCTGGTCTATGATTTACCATCGCTGGAGAGTGGTGCACCATGGTACTACTCCGTTTCAAATGCATGCACCCATTTCTAAAAGTCGTACGGTACTGTTTCGTTATTTTGGACGGATGTTGCACCTTGCACCGTAGATGTTGCACCCTGTGGATATCGATTCTTCAGAGGGCCATAACTCTCCAAAATGTCCTATCCGAACCTCAATCGGGTCTTGAAAGTTTTTTACCCTTCGTTTATTCATCACGTGGATTTTTTCTGTAAAACGGGATCCCCGTAGATGGTCTATGATTTACCATCGCTGGAGAGTGGTGCACCATTCTCCATTTCAATTCCATGCACCTATTTCTAAAAGTCGTACAGCACAGTTTCGTAATTTTGGACGGATGTTGCACCTTGCACCGTAGTTGTTACACCATGTGGATATCGATTCTTTGAAGGGCCATAACTCTTGGCTCGTTTAGAGTTACGGGAGCCATAACCCGTCAAAAAGAAGCTCTCGGTGATTTCTACAGCTATGATACCATTCAGCCGTCAGTGGTTAGATTCTTACCTAAAAAATTCTATCCGAACCTCAATCGGGTCATGGAAGTTTTTTACCCTTCGTTTTTTCGTCACGTGGATTTTTTCTGTAAAACGGGATCCCCTTGGCTAGTCTATGATTTACCATCGCTGGAGAGTGGTGCACCATGGTACTGCACCGCTTTAAATCCATGCACCCATTTCTAAAAGTCGTACGGCACTGTTTCGTCATTTTCGACGGATATTGCACCTTGCACCGTAGATGTTGCACCCTGTGCATATCGATTCTTCGAATGGCCATAAATCTTGGCTCGTTTAGAGTTACGGGAGGCATAACCAGTCAAAACGAAGCTATGACAGCTTTCAACCATCACTGGTTAGTTTCATACCCAAAAAATCATATCCGAACCTCAATTGGGTCTTGGAAGTTTTTTACCCTTCGTTTTTTCGTAACGTGGATTTTTTCAGGAAAACAAGAATTCCCGTGACTGGTCTATGATTTACCATCGTAGGAGAGTGGTGCACCATGGTACTGCTACGTTTCAAATCCTTGCACCCATTTCTAAAATTCGTACGGAACTGTTTCATCATTTTGGACGGATGTGGCAACTTGCACCGTAGATGTTGCACCCTATGGATATCGATTATTCGGAGGGCCATAACTCTTGGCTCGTTTAGAGTTACGGGAACCATAACCAGTCAAAAAGAAGCCCTCGGGGAGTTCTATAGCTATGATAGTTTTAAGCCGTCACTGGTTAGTTTCATACCCATAAGTCATATCTGAACCTCAATCGGGTCTTGGAAGTTTTTTACCCTTCGTTTTTTCGTAACATGGATTTTTTCTATAAAACGGGATCCCCGTGGCTGGTCTATGAATTACCATCACTGGAGAGTGGTGCGCCATGGTACTGCTTCTTTTCAAATTCTTGCACCCACTTCTAAAAGTCGTACGGCACTGTTTCGTCATTTTGGACGGATGTTGCACCTTGCACCGTAGATGTTGCACCCTTTGGATATTGATTCTTCCGAGGGCCATAACTCTTGGCTCGTTTAGAGTTACGGGAGCTATAACCAGTCAAAACAAAGCTGTCGGTGAGTTCTACAGCTATGACAGCTTTCAGCCGTCATTGGTTAGTTTCATACCCAAAAAATCCAATCCGAACCTCAATCGGATCGTGGAAGTTTTTTACCCTTCGTTTTTTCGTCACGTGAATTTTTTCTGTAAAACGGGATCCCCATGCCTGGTCTGTGTTTTACCATCGCTGGAGAGTGGTGCACCATGGTACTGCTCCTTTTCAAATCCATGCACCATTTCTAAAAGTCGTACGACATTGTTTCGTCATTTTGGACGGATGTTGCACCTTGCACCGTAGATGTTGCAACCTGTGGATATCTATTCTTCAGAGGGCCATAACTCTTGGCTTGTTTAGAGTTACAGGAGCCATAACCAGTTAAAACGAAGCTCTAGGTCTGTTCTACAGCTATGACAGCTTTTAGCAGTCACTGGTTAGTTTCATACCCAAAAAATCATATTCGAACCTCAATCGGGTCTTGAAGTTTTTTACCATTCGTTTTTTCGTAACGTGGATTTTTTCTGTAAAACGGGATCCCCTTGTTGGTCTATGATTTGCCATCGCTGCAGAGTAGTGTACCATGGTACTGTTGCGTTTCAAATCCGTGCACCCATTTCTAAAAGTCGTACGACAAAGTTTCGTCATTTTGGACGGATGTTGCACCTTGCATCGTAGATGTTGCACACTGTGGATATCGATTCTTCGGATGGCTATAACTCTTGGCTCGTTTAGAGTTACGAGAGCCACAACCAGTCAAAATGAAGCTCTCGGTGAGTTCTACAGCTATGACTATTTTCAGCCGTCACTGGTTAGTTTCATACCCAAGAAATCCTATCTGAACCTCAATCGGGTCATGGAAGTTTTTTACCCTTCGTTTTTTCGTCACGTGGATTTTTTCTGTAAAACGGGATCCCCGTGGCTGGTCTATGATTTACCATCGCTGGAGAGTGGTGCACCATGGTACTGCACCGCTTTAAATCCATGCACCCATTTCAAAAGTCGTACGACACTGTTTCGTCATTTTCGACGGATGTTGCACCTTGTACCGTAGATGTTGCACCCTGTGGATATCGATTCTTCGAAGAGCCATAACTCTTGGCTCCTTTAGAGTTACGGGAGCCAAAACCAGTCAAAACGAAGCACTCGGTGAGTTCTACAGCTATGACAGCTTTCAGCCTTCACTGGTTAGTTTCATACCCAAAAAATCACATCCGAACCTCAATCGGGTCTTGGAAGTTTTTTACCCTTCGTTTTTTCATAACGTGGATTTTTTCTGTAAAACTGGATCCCCATGGCTCGTCTATGATTTACCATCGCTGGAGAGTAGTGCACCATGGTACTGCTCCATTTCAAATCCATGCACCAATTTCTAAAAGTCATACGGCACAGTTTCGTCATTTTGGACGGATGTTGCACCTTGCACCGAAGATGTTGCACACTGCGGATATCGATTCTTCGAAGGGCTATAACTCTTGGCTCGTTTAGAGTTACGGGAGCCATAACCAGTCAAAATGAAGCCCTCGGTGAGTTCTATAGCTATGAAAGCTTTCAGCTGTCACTGGTTAGTTTCATACACAAAAAATCATATCTGAACCTCAATCGGGTCTTGGAAGTTTTTTACCCTTCGTTTTTTCGTAACGTGGATTTTTTCTGTAAAACGGGATCCCCGTGGCTGGTCTATGATTTACCATCGTTGGAGAGAGGTGCACCATGGTACTGCTCCGTTTCAATTTCATGCACCCATTTCTAAAAGTCGTACGACACTATTTTGTCATTTTCGACGGATGTTACACCTTGCACCGTAGATGTTGCACCCTGTGGATATCGATTCTTCGAAGAGCCATAACTCTTGGCTCCTTTAGAGTTACGGGAGCCAAAACCAGTCAAAACGAAGCACTCGGTGAGTTCTACAGCTATGACAGCTTTCAGCCTTCACTGGTTAGTTTCATACCCAAAAATCATATCCGAACCTCAATCGGGTCTTGGAAGTATTTTACCCTTCGTTTTTTCGTAACGTGGATTTTTTCTATAAAACGGGAATCCCCGTGGCTGGTCCATGTTTTACCATCGCTGGAGAGTGGGGCACCATGGTACTGCACCATTACAAATCCATGCACCCATTTCTAGAAGCCGTACGGCACTGTTTTGTCATTTTCGACGGATGTTGCACCTTGCACCGTAGATGTTGCACCCTATGGATATCGATTCTTCGAAGGGGCATAACTCTTGGCTCGTTAAGAGTTACGGGAGCCATAACCAGTAAAAACGAAGCTCTCGGTGATTTCTACAGCTATGACTGATTTCAGCCGTCATTGGTTAGTATCTTACCCAAAATTTCTATCCGAACCTCAATCGGGACTTGGAAGTTTTTTACCCTTCATTTTTTCATCACGTGGATTTTTTCTTTAAAACGCGATCCCCGTGGCTGGTCTATGAATTACGATCGCTGGAGAGTGGTGCACCATGGTACTGCTCCGCTTTAAATCCATGCACCCATTTCTAAAAGTCGTACGGCACTGTTTCGTCATTTTCGACGGATGTTGCAACTTGCACCGTAGATGTTGCACCCTGTGCATATCGATTCTTCAAAAGGCCATAGCTCTTGGCTCGTTTAGAGTTACGGGAGGCACAACTGGTTAAAACAAAGCTCTCGGTGAGTTCTACAGCTATGGCAGCTTTCAACCACCACTGGTTAGTTTCATACGCAAAAAATCATATCCGAACCTAAATCGGGTCTTGGAAGTTTTTTACCCTTCGTTTTTTCGTAACGTGGATTTTTTCTGGAAAACGGGAATTCCCGTGGCTGGTCTATGATTTACCATCGTGGAAGAGTGGTGCACCATGGTACTTCTCCGTTTCAAATCCTTGCACCCATTTCTAAAAGCCGTACGGCACAGTTTCGTCATTTTGGACGGATGTGGCACCTTGCACCGTAGATGTTGCACCCTATGGATATCGATTCTTCGGAGGGCCATAACTCTTGGCTCGTTTAGAGTTACGGGAGCCATAACCATTCAATATGAAGATCTTGGGGAGTTCTTTAGCTATGATAGCTTTCAGCCGTCACCGGTTAGTTTCATACCCAAAAAATCATATCTGAACCTCAATCGGGTCTTGGAAGTTTTTTACCCTTCGTTTTTTCGTAACGTGGATTTTTTCTGTAAAATGGGATCCCCGTGGCTGGTCTATGATTTACCATCGCTGGAGAGTGGTGCACCACGGTACTGCTCCGTTTCGAATTCATGCACCCATTTCTAAAAGTCGTACGGCACTGTTTCGTCATTTTGGACGGATGTTGCACCTTGCACCGTAGATGTTGCACCCTGTGGATATCGATTCTTCGGAGGGCCATAACTCTTAGCTCAATTAGAATTACGGGAGCCATAAGCAATCAACATGAAGCTCTCGGCGAGTTCTATAGCTATGATAGCTTTCACCCATCACTGGTTAGTTTCACACCCAAAAAATCCAATCCGAACCTCAATCGGATCATGGAAGTTTTTTACCTTTCGTTTTTTCATCACGTGGATTTTTTCTGTAAAACAGGATCCCTGGGGCTGCTCTATTTTTTACCATCGCTGGAGAGTGGTGCACCATGGTACTGCACCATTTCAAATCCATGCACCCATTTCTAAAAGTCGTACGGCACTGTTTCGTCATTTTCGATGGATGTTGCAACTTGCACCGTAGATGTTGCACCCTGTGGGTATCGATTCTTTGGAGGGCCATAACTCTTGGCTCGTTTAGAGTTACGGGAGCCATAACCAGTCAAAACGAAGCAATCTGTGAGTTCTACAGCTATGACAGCTTTCAGTCGTGACTGGTTAGTTTCATATCCAAAAAATCCTATCCGAACCTCAATCGGGTCTTGGAAGTTTTTTTACACTTCGTTTTTTCGTCACGTGGATTTTTTCTGTAAAACAGAATCCCCGTGGCTGGTCTATGATTTGCCATCGCTGGAGAGTGGTGCACCATGGTACTACTCTATTTCAATTCCATGGACCCATTTATAAAAGTCGTACGACACTGTTTCGTCATTTTGGACGGATGTTGCACCTTGCACCGTAGATATTCCACCCTGTGGATATCGATTCTTCGGAGGGCCATAACTCTTGGCTCGTTTAGAGTAACGGGAGCCATAACCAGTCAAAATGAAGCTCTCGGTGAGTTCTACAGCTACGATAGCTTTCATCCATCACTGGTTAGTTTCATACCCAAAAAATCATATCCGAACCTCAATCGGGTCTTGGAAGTTTTTTACCCTTCGTTTTTTCGTAACGTGGATTTTTTCTGTAAAACGGGATCCCCATGGTTGGTCTGTGATTTACCATCGCTAGAGAGTGGTGCACCATGATACTGCTCCGTTTCAAATCTATGCACCCATTTCTAAAAGTCGTACGGCACAGTTTCGTCATTTTGGGTGGATGTTGCACCTTGCACCGTAGATGTCGCACCATATGGATATCGATTCTTCGGAGGGCCATAACTCTTGGCTTGTTTAGAGTTAGGGAAGCCATAACCTGTCAAAACGAAGCCCTCGGTGATTTCTACAGCTATGATAGCTTTCTGCCGTCACAGGTTAGTTTCGTACCCAAAAAATCCTATCCGAACCACAATCTGGTCATGGAAGTTTTTTACCCTTCGTTTTTTCGTCACGTGGATTTTTTCTGTAAAACGGGATCCCCGTGGCTGGACTATGATTTACCATTGCTGGAGAGTGGTGTACCATGGTACTGCACTGCTTCAAATCCATGCACCCATTTCTAAAAGTCGTACGACACTGTTTCGTCATTTTCAACGGATGTTGCACCTTGCACCGTAGATGTTGCACCCTATGGATATCGATTCTTCGAAGGGCCATAACTCTTGGCTCCTTTAGAGTTACGGGAGCCATAACCAGTCAAAACGAAGCACTCGGTGAGTTCCACAGCTATGACCGCTTCCAGCCGTCACTGGTTAGTTTTATACCCAAAAAATCATATCCGAACCTCTATCGGGCCTTGGAAGTTTTTTACCCTTCGTTTTTTCGTAACGTGGATTTTTTCTGTAAAACGGGAATCCCCATGGCTGGTCTATGATTTACCATCGCAGGGGAGTGGTACACCATGTATTGCTCCGTTTTTAATCCATGCACCCATTTCTAAAAGTCGTACGGCACAGTTTCGTCATTTTGGACGGATGTTGCACCTTGCACCGTAGATGTTGCACACTGTGGATATCGATTCTTCGAAGGGCATAACTCTTAGCTCGTTTAGAATTACGAGAGCCATAACTAGTCAAAATGAAGCCCTCGGGGAGTTCTATAGCTATGACCGCTTTCAGCCGTCACTGGTTAGTTTCATAGTCAAAAAATCATATCTGAACCTCAATCGGGTCTTGAAAGTTTTTTATCCTTTGTTTTTTCGTAACGTGGATTTTTTCTGTAAAACGGGATCCCCGTGGCTGGTCTACGGTTTACCATCACTGGAGAGTGGTGCACTATGGTACTGCTCTGTTTGAAATTCATGCACCCATTTCTAAAAGTCGTACGACATTGTTTTGTCATTTTGGACGGATGTTGCACCTTTGCACCGTAGATGTTGCAACCTGTGGATATCGATTCTTCGGAGGGCCATAACTCTTGGCTCGTTTAGAATTACGAGAAACATAACCAGTCAAAACGAAGCTCTCAGTGAATTCTACATATATGACAGCTTTCAGCCGTCACTGGTTAGTTTCATACCAAAAAAATCATATCCGAACCTCAATCGGGTCTTGGAAGTTTTTTACCCTTCGTTTTTTCGTAACGTGGATTTTTTCTGTAAAACGGGAATCCCCGTGGCTGGTCAATGATTAACCATTGCTGGAGAGGGTGTATTATGGTACTACACCGTTTCAAATCCTTGCACCTATTTCTAAAAGTCGTACGGCACAGTTTCGTCATTTTGGACGGACGTTGCACCTTGCACCATAGATGTTGCACCCTGCGGATATCAATTCTTCGGAGGGCCATAACTCTTGCCTCGTTTAGAGTTACGGGAGCCATAACCAGTCAAAATGAAGCCCTCGGAGCGTTCTATAGCTATGACAGCTTTCAGCCGTCAATGGTTAGTTTCATACCCAAAAAATCATATCTGAACCTCAATGGGGTCTTGGAAGTTTTTTACCCTTCGTTTTTTCGTAACGTGGATTTTTTCTGTAAAACAGGATCCCCGTGGCTGGTCTATGATTTACCATCCCTGGAGAGTGGTGCACCGTGGTATTGCTCCGTTTCAAATTCATGCACCCATTTCTAAAAGTCGTACGGTACTATTTCATTATTTTGGACGGATGTTGCACCTTGCACCGTAGATGTTGCACCCTGTGGATATCGATTCTTCGGAGGGCCATAACTCTTGGCTCGTTTAGAGTTACGGGAGCCATTACCAGTCAAAACGAAGCTCCCGTTGAGTTCTACAACTATGACCGCTTTCAGCCGTCACTACTTAGTTTCATACCCAAAAAATCCAATCCGAACCTCAATCGGGTCATGGAAGTTTTTTACCCTTCGTTTTCTCGTTACGTAGATTTTTTCTGTAAAATGGGATCCCCGTGGCTGGTCTATGTTTTACCATTGCTGGATAGTGGTGCACTATGGTACTGCAGCATTTCAAATCCATGCACCCAATTCTAAAAGTCATACGACACTGTTTCGTCATTTTCGACGGATGTTGCACCTTGCACCGTAGATGTTGCACCCTGTGGATATCGATTCTTCGGAGGGCCATAACTCTTTGCTCGTTTAGAGTTACGGGACCCACAACCAGTCAAAACAAAGCTATCTATGAGTTCTACAGCTATGACAGCTTTCAGCCGCCACTGGTTGGTTTCATATCCAAAAAATCCTATCTGAACCTCAATCGGTTCTTTGAAGTTTTTTACCCTTCGTTTTTTCGTCACGTGGATTTTTTCTGCAAAAGGGGATCCCCGTGGCTGGTCTACGATTTACCATCGCTGGAGAGTGGCGCACCATGGTACTGCTCCATTTCAATTCCATGCACCCATTTCTAAAAGTCGTACGACACTGTTTCGTCATTTTGGACGGATGTTGCACCTTGCACCGTAGACGTTGCACCCTATGGATATCGATTCTTCGGAGGGCCATAACTCTTCGCTCGTTTAGAGTTACGGGAGGCACAACCAGTCAAAATGAAGCCCTCGGGGAGTTCTATAGCTATGATGGCTTTCAGCCGTCACTTGTGAGTTTCATACCCAAAAAATCATATCTGAACCTCAATGGGGTCTTGGAAATTTTTTACCCTTCGTTTTTTCGTAACGTGGATTTTTTCTGTAAAACGGGATCCCCGTGGCTGGTCTACGATTTACCATCCCTGGAGAGTAGTGCACCATGGTATTGTTCCTTTTCAAATTCATGCACCCATTTCTAAAAGTCTTACGGCACTGTTTCGTCATTTTGGACGGATGTTGCACCTTGCACCGTAAATGTTGCACCCTGTGGATATCGATTCTTCTGAGGGCCATAACTCTTGGCTCGTTAGGATTTGCGAGAGCCATAACTAGTCAAAAAAAAACTCTCGGTGAGTTCTACAGCAATGACCGCTTTCATCCATCACAGCTCAGTTTCATACCCAAACAATCCAATCCGAACCTCAATCGGGTCAAAGAAGTTTTTTACCCTTCGTTTTTTCGTCACGTGGATTTTTTCTGTAAAACGGGATCCCCGTGGCTGGTCTATGTTTTACTATCGCTGGAGAGTAGTGCACCATGGTAATGCACCATTTCAAATCCATGCACCCATTTCTAAAAGTCGTACGACACTGTTTCGTCATTTTCGACGGATGTTGCACCTTGCACCGTAGATATTGCACCCTGTGGATATCGATTCTTCGGAGGGCCAAACTCTTGGCTCGTTTAGAGATACGGGAGCCATAACCAGTCAAAATGAAGCTATCTACGAGTTCTACAGCTATGACGACTTTCAGCCATCACTGGTTAGTTTCATATCCAAAAAATTCTATCCGAACCTCAATCGTGTCTTTGAAGTTTTTTACCCTTCGTTTTTTCCTCACGTGGATTTTTTCTGTAAAACGGGATCCCCGTGGCTGGTCTATGATTTACCATCGCTGGAGAGTGGTGCACCATGGTACTGCTCCATTTCAAATCCATGCACCCATTTCTAAAATTCGTACGGCACAGTTTCGTCATTTTGGACGGATGTTGCACCTTGCACCGTAGATGTTGCACCCTGTGGATATCGGTTCTTCGGAGGGCCATAACTCTTGGCTCGTTTAGAGTTACGGGACCCATAACCTGTCAAAATGAAGACCACGGTGAGTTCTACAGCTATGACAGCTTTCAGCCGTTACTGGTTAGCTTGATACCCAAAAAATCATATCCGAACCTCAATCGGGTCTTGGAAGTTTTTTACCCTTCGTTTTTTTGTAACGTGGATTTTGTCTGTAAAATGGGATCCCCGTGGCTGGTATATGATTTGCCATTGCTGGAGAGTGGTGCACCATGGTACTGCTCCGTTTCAAACCTATGCACCCATTTCTAAAAGTCGTACAGCACAGTTTCGTCATTTTGGACGGATGTTGCACCTTGCACCGTAGATGTTGCACCCTGTGGATATCGATTCTTCGGAGGGCCATAACTCTTTGCTCGTTTATATTTACGGGAGCCATAACCAGTCAAAACAAAGCTCTCGGTGATTTCTACAGCTATGACAGCTTTCAGCCGTCACTGGTTAGTTTCACACCATAAAATTCTATCTGAACCTCAATTGGGTCATGGAAGTTTTTTACCCTTCGTTTTTTCGTCACGTGGATTTTTTCTATAAAACGGGATTCCTGTGACTGGTCTATGATTTACCATCGCTGGAGAGTGGTGCACCATGGTACTGCACCGCTTCAAATCCATGCACCCAATTCTAGGAGTCGTACGGCACTGTTTGTCATTTTCGACAAATGTTGCACCTTGCACCGTAGATGTTGCACCTTGCACCATAGATGTTGCACCGCGTGGATATCGATTCTTCGAAGGGCCATACCTCTTGGCTCGTTTAGAGTTACGGGAGCCATAACTAGTAAAAATGAAGCACTCGGTGAGTTCTACAGCTATGACAGCTTTCAGCCATCACTGGTTAGTTTCATACCCAAAAAATCATATTTGAACCTCAATCGGGTCTTGGAAGTTTTTTACCCTCAGTTTTTTGGTAACGTGGATTTTTTCTGTAAAACGGGAATCCCCATGGATGGTCTATGATTTACCATCGCAGGAGAGTGGTGCACCATGGTACTGCTCTGTTTCAAGTCCATGCACCCATTTCTAAAAGTCATACGGCACAATTTCGTCATTTTGGACGGATGTTGCACCTTGCACTGTAGATGTTGCACCCTGTGGATATCGATTCTTCGGAGGGCTATAACTCTTGGCTCGTTTCGATTTACGGGAGCCATAACTAGTCAAAATGAAGCCCTCGCGGAGTTCTATAGCTATGACAACTGTTTGTACCAAAATTGGGCACAACACTCTTCGGAAGTCTTTGAAGAGATAATAAATGAAGAGAGTAAATTAAAGATGAAGATTATCTAACAAAAACTCCAAGTAACAAGAATGTAAATGCGCAGACAAGCGATTTATAGTGGTTCGGCGTGTTGCCTACATCCACTGTGAAGTTTTTTACAGCTTTATTGATTCTCTTTGAATGATTACAAGCAATTATAGCGAACAACAGCGAAATACAACTTTAATTCGAATCAATCAGCAAGGAAGTGATGGAGGTCTTGATCCGGCAGAGTCTGGGCGCAAGAGAATCGAAAAGATCCTTCTTCTGTTGGCTCTGGGGACCTATTTATAGGCGTAGGAAGCTAAGATCTCGCCCAAACTTCGTGAGACTTGGTCTGGCACGTGAGGGGGCCCACGCGACCATTTCCTGAAAGTTTCGGCCCGATCTGGAAACGATACGAAACCATTTCGTATCAATCAGGATGAGTTCAATCGGGCTGAAATTTGGATTGAAGCTTCTTTAGCATGAGCGTAGTCTCCTTTGAAAATTTCGTAGCGTTTGGATCAGTGGATTGAGAGATATGGTCGATACGAAATTGAGTTCCTCGGTTTTTGCTTGCTTCGAATCGATTCGTTCGAATCGATGCCTTCGACTCCGCTAATTCACGTGGTCTTTGATGACGTGGTGCATTAATTTCGCTTCGATCCGGTCTTTGCTCCGTGTTGACTGCATCGTCTCCATAGATCTCGCCTCATTCTCATCGAGGGATGACACGTCATCTTGGTTTGTTGACTTGGTGGACTTGAGCAAGTGTTTGCTCATGGATTCGAACAAGGATTTTCTGATGGACACGATGTGAGACTTTTCGATGGATACGAAGTCACCCGATGGACTCGAGATAGATGGATGCGAAGGACTTTGAGCCTCCGATCGATACGAAGTCAATGGATTCGAAGTGAGACCATGCTTATGGATTCGTGCAACATTGCTCAAGGTCAATCGATACGAACTGGGACACCCGGATGGATACGAAATGTACATTTGCTAATTGTTACGAGGCATCACACTTGCTGATGGTTCGTGGCCCATGGATACGAACTTGATGGGTTCGAACATCGCTGACCTGATCGATACGAAGTGATTGGATCTGATCGATGTGAACAGGGTCGATACGAAACGGTCATACTTCGATGGATACGAAACAGGTTACACTCGATGGTTTCAAACTTGGGTCGTTCCTTCTTCATTGACTCCATCATAACTTGTGCGTACGAGCTTGGAATGACTTGAAACCTGAGATGCTGACTTCTATGATCTTTCTTGCCATGTCCTATCAATTGTAGCTCAATCCGGACTCGGATAGAATTCGTCGATATCCATAGCTTGTCATACTTAACTCTCGATTGATTCTTGGTATTTCGGCCTTGCCAAAAGGCGGGATAAATTTGCCCCCCAAAGTATGCCTTGTTGGAACATGGCATGCTTTGAAAAGCTGCAATTTCTCTTCGAACAATCATTGCTCTTTTGTCGAATGCTGTGACCTTGCGTTGATATGATTGAATCCTGTATTGCAATGTTTAGCTGTTTGTTGAATCTCTTGCATCAAATTTTGTATTGATCTTCTCCTGAGCTGATGTGAAATTCGAGTAGCAACAACATTCGTCAGTTGTTTTGAGGGTACGTTCGTATCGATCCTCTCTCGAATCGATATAGAAGGCTGAAAGGTGGGCTTCACATCGATGGATTAAGAATTTGTTGGATGCGAAACCCCCTTTATCTCGATCAAGATGCTCGAGTTGTGATGTTTCTGAGGTTGACATTTCGTATCGATTCAGGTTGGGTGGATTAGCATCGATGGGTCTGGACTCGCATCGATGAGCGTTGGCTCCTGGAAGCAAGGACTTGTATGACTCGATCGATACGGTTTGTATTGATTGCTCGTGGATGGTGCCGAGTTGAGTAGTGGCTTCGAAATGATGAAGTTTGGAAACAAATTTGCTTCGATGAAAGTAGAGCTTGATTGTTTCAATCGAGTCATTCGAATCGAGGCATGGCCGGACTGGGTGTGACCGGTCATGCAGACCGGAAGACGAATCGACCCGGTCGTCTACTAGGTTTCATATAAATACCGGGGCTTCAGTCATTTTTCACTTTTTTCACTTTTTACTGCCGCCTCCATCTCTCTTTTTGATTCCATGCATTAGAGAAGATAAACTAGATCATGTCATCGATTCGATCAGTTTCAAACTCACTACTTTACGAATCCTTTCTCCAAATTAGGTAAGCAACCGCGAATTCAAACAACTAGCATTATCTCAAATCCATCTTTCCTCCTTTGGTTATCTGTTCTGGATATGGGTAGAACCAGATCTGGTTTGGAGAAGAGCGAGTGGACAGAGTAAAATCGAATCAATCTGGAGGTTTAGCGTTTGAGTTGATGAAGGCTATAATCTTTTTTGTTAGGTTTCGCATCGATCTCTGGGATGCGTTAATGGAGAAGTCATAGTTCGTACTGATAGCTATAGCGATGGATCGTACCGATTAGAAACGATCGACACAAAAGATGAGCCAATGGTTGGTTCGAAGTCCTTGACTTTAGATCGATACGACTCATATTTTTAGGATCGATACGAGAGGTATCGACTCGAATGTAATCGATGTCAAGTTGAGGGCTTCCTGATTGGTACGAATCCAAGCAGCTAGAGATCGATGCGAAGACATCCTATTCTGATCGATACGAACTCGACTCTCGGAACATCGATTCGAAATGTGCCTCCAGCATTGATTCGAATTGGCACCTGGATGGATTCGGACGAACTGTCTTCGATTGATTCGAAACCTCCAATGATGAATATGAAACTTTGACATTTTTTCAGCATAATTCCGACGAGCTTCACCTTTGCATATCTGGACTTGATAATTAAACTGCATACTTGACTACCTTTCGGAGCTCGTCGATGGAACCATAACAACTTTAATCTGAATCAATTTTCATCGTACAAATAGTTTAGTGACGACGGTCAGCGATGACGGTCATTACAACTGGATTCTGTAGCTTTGTCGTTTTGTGTATTTCTGTTAATTCTGCACCATTTTTTCAAGTAATGCACATCACAGCACAACACACATTCATACACTTTACACTGGGGAATGCATGGGTCCTTTGTCTTCTAACGATGATTTCTCATGAGTTAGCTAGTCATGGAGCGTTCGAGTTCGCAGGAGCAAGAGACATGGAGTATAGTTCCTCCGAGACTCGAAATCCCGATCATTGAGGCCGAAGTTGTCGGTCCATCCCCGGACGAACTACCCGATGCATCGTTCATTGCTAGTCCACGAGATTCTATCCTATCTCACATCTCTGGAGATATGTTGGGGAGAGTATGCTTGAGGCATGGCCTGTCGATGGATGATGTGTTATTGCCGGGACCAAATGACAGGCCACACAATCCACTGGAAGGATACACTGCATTCAATCGTCATGCATGTGCTGCTAGAACGCTTCCTCCATTTAATGATTATATAAGAGAAGTGCTTTCATTCTTGTAAATTGCTCCATCTCAACTACACCCTAAAGGGTATGCTTCGCTCAATGGCTTCTTTATCATCTTCATGGAATATCTTCATCGGCCACTAATCCCGACTGAGATCAGATATCTGTTCAACTTCAAAAGCCGAAATGATAATAATTCTTTTACATTTTTGGAAGCGGTTAGGAAATGTCAAGTGGTCATCGGGTCCTAGACTAGGCTAAGCTACTATAGGACGAAATGGTTTTATGTCCGATGTCCTCCAGGGTTCGCCCGGCGATGGTTATTCAGACGTGAGTATAGCTGAGCTCTCAAATAATAATTGTAGCGTTTGTAGTTGAAATAAAATTCATATCTTTTCCTTTTTGCAGCCATAATTCAGCAACCAGAAGGTAGACATTTCGAGGAGATAGTTCGGGTGCTTCAGGAAACCCCGAGTGAAGATAGAGACATTTAACTGCTCCTGACTAACAAGAATCTTCTGATTCTTTGGTTGATCGAGCGGAGACAAAACATATTGCTCGATGGTGCATTGGAAACCGCCTCGAATAAACGAGTTAGGCAGAAGAAGCGCAAAGTTGTTATGATCGAAGAGGCTGAGTTCGAGAGGACTCATACCGATGAGGAACCCTTGGGCAAACCTGTAGATGTAGCCCAGGGTGATGACGGGCAGAGAAAAGGCAAGGCAGCCGTTTTTAAGCCATCCAAAAAAGGAAGACGGAAATTTGTTGTTACCTCCCGTCCTGTCTATGGAATCAGAATTTCGAAAATGCCTCCCTCATGAACGGAGAATCCTTATGAACGACTTGCCGATCTTTCGATTCTGGATGATGTGTCCTTTCAGCAGGACGTCGGGTTAGACGAACCCTCACATGCCTTAGTTTTAAGCGAATCTTTTCCCATTAGTGTGATAGACACATCTGGTTGGTCGAGGGGTTGCACATTCATACATATTTCACGACACTGCGTAACCTTTGACTGTAGGCCACCTGTTTCGAAAGGTTACTAATTTTACTTCATTTTGCTTTGTAGATACCATGTCTGGTCGAAGTTCAATGTTGGGGAGTCTACGACACGCCCGTAAATCTTCATACTCTAAGTCGCGCAGACGGGAGGATGATAGAGATTACGATCAGGGACACTCTGCATATTCTAGCCTGGAAAGATATGATAAAGATAGAGGCTATAAACGTCGATCTCGATCACGTACTCCTCCTCCTCCCAGAAATCCCATACAACCTCCGGTCCATGTTTCCCGTCCTCCTGAACCTCCACGCCATAAGTCTACCTCTCAATCTTCTAGGCATGAATCTCACCACCCTAAAACCGGGATTACAACTGCCGTAGTTACCGAACAGCCCCCTGTGGAAATTTTAGGTGAAGGAGCGATCAAGCACGCTCAGTTAAGGAGGGACTTCCCGTACATCTGTTTTGATAACTACATCTTCCCTCTGCATTTGAAAAGAATCCCAGTGGAGGCAGAGCAGGTCGTGCATGACTACGTGCATGATTTCTATGCCCAGTATAAGGCGTGGGCTAAAGAGGCTGATAAAGCGTCCGTGTTGGCCTTTGAGCGAGCAGCTATCATCGTGAAACTTCAAACCAAGTTCGCTCAGAAGGGCCATATCATAAAGGCGTTGAACGATTAAGCCGAGTCATCTCGGCAGTTCGAAATGGAGGCCACGAAGAAAGCCGACGAGGCTCAGGCAGTCATGGACAGGATGAAGCATGAGCATTATGCTACGGTGGTGGACATGGGCCACCGGAACACCATTGTGACCGCTGAGAGAGATGCCGCCTTGAAGGATCTCAACGATCTTAAAGCCAAATTTTCTGAAATCACCAAAGATAGGGATGAATCGAATATTGCAGCCCAGGTGGCGTGTGAACAATCCGTTCTGCTCCGGACCGAACGGGATGCGGCCGTGGCTAAGGTTCAGGTGGTTGAGACGGAGGTTGAGGAAAGAATTCGACAAGCTAAGGCCAAGCTGGAGGCCGATATTGAAGACCTCCTTGTTACTTACAATGCCAATGTACTGAGGCATAGAAATTTGGTCTGGCTTCAGGATTATCCGACACATCTTCATAATGCTTGGGGCCGATTGGTTGAGGAAGAAGAGGATGCGCATCCGGATGAATCGGTCGAACGATTTGAACTTGAAAACCGGTTGTTGATCGATGATGAGAAGAGGATCCTCCATGATGCCATTATTTCTCATGAGAAGGAGATGATTGGTGGCCGACCCTTGGAGGTTGGAGAAGGATCAGGTGTTGAGCATCGTGCTACTATTCTTGAAGTTACCGCTCCACCTTCGTTAGAGCCTGTATCTGTGGTCGGTTCACAATCTGTTCCAGCTTATGAACCAGAACAGTCGCGGCTATCTCCTACTCGGGAGCATGTTTCCGAGGCCGCTCAGCCGTCAACATGCCAAACTGAGGAAGGTACTCCAAACATGTCTCAATTGTGCTCCCACTAGAGAGTTTGTTTCAAAATAATTGCTAATAACTCCTTCTCTTCTTTGTTCAGCAACTGAAATTACGCCGGCATCTTCGGCTCAGGAAACTAGTCTAGGGCAAAAAGCGATCACCACCGAAACGACAGTTGTGACAATAGCAGTGTCAACCGAGATGACGTAGGGGAGTGTCCTTTCTCTTGATGAGCAAATGGTGAGCGAGCTACTTAGCCAACATGGAGACCCCTTTGCAGACTTGCGATTCATCATCCGTGAGCTTCCGCCGGCCTCTGGTTCTCTAACGCAGCCCACAGTTGCCCCTAGTCAGGCCCAATCAGCTCGTGATGAGGAAATTTTGGCTAAAATTAATGTCGAATTAGAGGCTGCAGGGCACAGTTGCAGTGCTGGAAGTGGAACCTTGGTGCATAGTCCAGTACCTCTGAGTATGATACCGCCGAGTGGCACTGTGGTCGATACCAGGTGTCTGCCCCGCCTTTTGTTGCTGGTTCAGTCCCTCCAACTCCTCCGGTGGGAAGCATAAGTCTCGAATCCAGCTCAGAGAAGGATGTGGATATTATTCCCCCAGCCGAGGAGCAACCACCGGAGAGGAAAAAATCCACACGAAGGATCTCCTTTTCCTGCGAGTCTGAGGATGAACCGTTAATAAGGAGGTCGAAGAAGAAGAAGAAATAGACTTTTGACTTGAGCAAATTTTTATGGTAGATAGGAACTTGTTTGTTTTTCATTTCCCATTAGTAGGCCGCGTATAAACGTAGGTTCGGCCCCTGCTAGTAGGAATTCTTTTTGGAAGAACCGATTGCATGTAAGTCTTTGTTTTTAGTTAGTCGAAATGAAATTTTGCTTTCTTCATTCCAACTGTGTTTTCTGCTTAAGTTTTGCAATGTTTGGCATATGTCTGAATTCATTACAAATCTTTGATACCCGTCCGCTCTGGAGACTTAAGATGAATTGCGGTCGATAATCTGGTTCATATTCTAGGAATTCGACAGTCACCGATGTCTACGGCATAGTTCGCACTTCGGGAACTTTGAATTGTCACTCACTCCCCAATTCGCGCTCTGGGAATTAGGAGTTAGCGTTTATACTCTGGTTCGCACTCTGGGAACCAAGAGTTGATGTTTATACTCCAAATTCACGCTCTCGGAATTTGGAGTTAGAGGTTATACTCCGGTTTGCACTCTGAGAACCAAGAGTTGATGTTTATACTCCAAATTCACGCTCACGGAATTTTGGAGTTAGAGTTTATACTCCGGTTTGCACTCTGGGAACCAAGAGTTGATGTTTATACTCCAAATTCGTGCTTTCGGAATTTGGAGTTAGAGTTCATACTCCGGTTCGCACTCTGGGAACCAAGAGTTGATGTTTATACTCCAAATTCGCGCTCTCGGAATTTGGAGTTAGAGTTTATACACCGGTTCGCATTCTGGGAACCAAGAGTTGATGTTTATACTCCAAATTCGCACTCTCGGAATTTGGAGTTAGAGTTTATACTCCGGTTCGCACTCTAGGAACCAAGAGTTGATGTTTATACTCCAAATTTGCGCTCTCGGAATTTTGGAGTTAGAGTTTATACTCCGGTTCGCACTTTGGGAACCAAGAGTTCATGTTTATACTCCAAATTCACGCTCTTGGAATTTGGTGTTAGAGTTTATACTCCGGTTCACACTCTGGGAACCAAGAGTTGATGTTTATACTCCAAATTCATGCTCTCGGAATTTTGAGTTAGAGTTTATACTCCGGTTCGCACTCAGAGAACCAAGAGTTGATGTTTATACTCCAAATTCACGCTCTCGAAATTTGGAGTTAGAGTTTATACTCCGGTTCGCACTCTCGGAACCAAGAGTTGATGTTTATACTCCAAATTCGCGCTCTCGGAATTTGGAGTTAGAGTTTATATTCTGGTTCACACTCTGGGAACCAAGAGTTGATGTTTATACTCCAAATTCGCGCTCTCGGAATTTCAAGTTAGAGTTTATACTCCGGTTCGCACTCTGGGAACCAAGAGTTGATGTTTATACTCCAAATTCGCGCCTTCGGAATTTGGAGTTAGTTGAAGTATTGTCGTGTATCAGTCCTTGTAAATGTTGATGTAGTGTTCTGTCCTCGAGCTCAGGTTTCACTTAGTGAGTGACCGGTTGCATCGCAGTCACTCCCTATTTGAATAAATCCCACCGAATGATGGAACTTAGCTCTCCGTGCGACGTAGTACCTGTGAAGCAACGCATTCAATAGTTCACAATATTGGCTTGGAGAGATGACATTTTATTGCTGAAAATATGAAAATGGGGCAAAATCAGTTGCCTTATTACAAATTCTAATTTCGAAATGTCAAAACAAATAGCAAATGAAAAGTAAACTAAATAAACAAATATGTCATGTTATAGGTGGCGATGTAATTTTTGCTGCTCCGCGCTCTGGGGAGAATTGAACCGCAGTTAGCTGGTAACTTAAATTTTCCATTTTTGAGTATTTGTTTAGTTACATGCGGCCGTCCCTTTGCTGGCCTATTATGGGTGGTGGCGTCTTAATTTTTGTTGTTCCACGCTCTGGGGAAAGTCGGACCGCCTTTGGTTGATAACTTAAATTTGTCATTTCTGAATCGTTGTTTAATTACATGCGGCCATCCCCTTGTTGGCTTCATGTCCGGGAATGTCAGATAATCCCTTTCGATAACAAGATCGTTGAGATCAGGAGTTTGAAACTGGACATTGGTATTGTGTAATTGAGCGGCTCGATTTTTGCGTATGTTTGCTCTCAAGTCAACCTGGTCGCCCTGAATGACTCCAACTCCATTAACTGTGGGGAGCTTTAAAGTTAAGCACCACGGGGCAATTACAACCTTGAATTCTGCGAGGGCCGGTCGGCCCAGAAAAGCGTTGTATGGGGAGTTTATGTTCAACACAACAAACTGCAATGTCCGAGTTCTTTGACATTCTCCAACTCCCAGTTCTACTGGTAACTCCACCATCCCCACTGGTATAGCAGCACTTCCATTGAATCCATGAAGATGAGTTGGACATGGTTTCAAATCCCTGATTTTTTTCTCTAGTTGATCATAAGCTTGCTTAAAAAGGATGTTCACTCCTGAATCCATGAAGATGAGTTGAGACAAGGCTTGATGGTTGTTTAGAAAAGTCCCTTCGTATCGATCATCTCCTGAACCGATATTGAAGGTTGAAGGAACCGACTTTGGGTTGCGCGAAGGCAATGCGTCGAACCAATGCATTTGAGCATCGATGGATTCGAAACCTACGTTCGTATGGATGGAGTATACTTGTACTATGAGGGGTACGAAATCGACATTCGAACTGGTATGAAAGAATGGGTACGAAATAGTTGTTCGAATCGATTCGAATTTGAAGCGGATGGATACGAAGTCATCCTTCGTATTGATAGGAAATGATGGATACGAAGTCGTTGATGTGAACAAGGGCTTCGAATCGATGCGCCCGCTGTTTGTTTCGCATCGATCGACTCGATGTTTTGCCTTGTGCTTCGTATTGATGAAATATGTGGTTTACTTCGAACCGATGGGGCATTAGGCGGATGGTTTCGAATGAAGATTTCGAATCGATCCACAAGTTGACTGGCTGCGACCGGTCAAGTTTACCTATAAGGGGAATCATCTCGGTCGCCCTCAAAGCTCCATATAAATAGCAGTGGGCTCGCCATTTTTTCACTTTTTACTCTTTTACTCTTGCCTTGCATTTTTATTGCATTCTTCATCGTTTCGAAACTCCATAGGAGAAGGCACTGTGTTACGTGAACCATTCAAGACCCAAGTCTTTAATTCCTCGAAACCATCACTCAAATTAGGTAATTGGCCTCGAATCCAAACGGTAAAGTAATTTCGACCCCATTTCTTCTTCATCGATTGGTCACTTCAGTGATTGACAGAACCAGATCTGGTTTGAGGGGAATTCGAATCGATACGTGGGCTCGAGTTCGAATCGACGACGGCGGCGTCATTTTCCCTTGGATTTCGCATCGATCCCTGGAATGACTTTATGGGGTGACGCAGTTCGTACCGATTGATGGATTCGATGGGTCCATTCGAATCGATGGATTCGAATCCATCGGCTATCGGTTCGAAGTTCTCAACTTCGCATCGATACGGAGGGTATCGGTTTCGAACGTGGTTGATGTCATGTTGAGGGTTTCCTTGTCGGTTCGAACTTGTCAACCTTAGATCGATTCGAAGTCATCCATCATTGATCGGTTCGAACTTGAAACCTGATTACCGATTCGAAAAGCGCCTCTTTGCATCGATTCGAAGTAGCGTTAGGATGGTTTCGAATGGGTTCTCTGTGATCGTTTTGAACCCTATATCATGGATACCAAAATTTGAAATTTTCTAAGCATAACTCCTACGAGCTTCATTCCTGCATATTTGGACTTGAATATTGAACTGCATACTTGACCGCCTTTCGAAGCTCGTCGATGGAACTATAACAACTTTTATCCGAATCAATTTCCATCATAGAAACAGTTTAGTGATGATGGTCGGCGATGACGGTCGTTACAACTGGGGAAATTAGCTTTGTCGTTTGCATGTTTATTTAATTCTGCGATATTTATTCAAGCAAATCATGGCACTGTACAACATACATTCATACACTTTACACTGGGGAACGCACGGGTTCTTTGTCCTCCAACGATGGTTTCTCATGAGTTAGCTAGTTATGGAACATTCAAGTTCGCAACAGCAGGAGGTTCAAAGCACAACTGCTCCAAGACTAGAGGTTCCAGATATTGAACCTGAGATCATTGGTCCGGCCCCGGATGAACTTCCAAATGCGTCTTTCATTGCCAATTCATCGGATTCCGTTCAATCGAATATTTCGGAAGACATGTTAGGGAGAATATGCTTGAGGCACGGTCTGTCACTGGATGACGTGTTATTGCCAGGGCCGAACGATAGAACACACAACCCGCCGGAGGGATATACAGCATTTAATCGCCACGCGTGCGCGGCTGGTACACTTCCTCCGTTCAACGAGTACATAAGGGAGGTGTTGTCCTTTTTGAGGATCGCTCCATCTCAACTACACCCAAATGGATATGCGTTCGTGAACAGTTTATTCATCGTTTTCATGGAGTACCTTCATAGACCGCCGATTCCGACCGGGATCAGATATCTATTTAACTTCAAAACTCGAGGTGATTACCCTTCCTTCACATTTATGGAAGCGGTGAGGAACTGCCAAGTGGTCACTGGGTCCTGGACCAGGTTGAGTTACTATAGGACGGAATGGTTCTATGTCAGGTGTCCTCCGGGGTTTGCCCGGCGATGGTTATTCAGACGTGAGTGTAGCTGAGTTATCAAGTAATTACTAAGGCAATTGCGGTCAAAGCGAAACTTATGTTTTTTTTACAGCGACGATTCAACGACCTGAGGGCGAACACTTTAAGGAGATGGTGCGAGTACTTCGAGATGTCCCGAGTGAAGATAGGGATATCGAGTTGCTTTCGACCGATAGGAATCTCCGGACTTACGGGTTGATTGAACGAGGGCAAAGCATAAAGTTTGAGGGGGTAATAAGGACCGCTTCGAAGAAGCGGGTTAAGCATAAGAAGCCCAAAGCTGTTATAGCCGAGGAGGCTGATTCCGAAAGAACTCATACTGACGACGAGCCATTGTTGGAGCCTACAGACGTGGCTCAGGATGTCGCAGAGCAAAGGAAAGGCAAGGCAGCCGTCGTCACGTCAACTAAGAATGGGAGACGGAAATCAGTCGTCACGGCCCGATCCGCTCTCGGAGTTAGAATCTCGGAGATGTCTCCTCCGAGAACTGAAAGTCTTTACGAAGGGCTTACCGATCTTCCAATCCCGGATGATGTGTCTTTTCAGCATGATGCCGGGTTGGAGGAGTTTCATCGTACTCTAGAATTGAGCGAGCCTCTTATTACTAGCGAGGTCGACACTTCTGGTTGGTCGGGGGGAATGCATATCCATACACGCCTCACGACATTACACAGTCCTTAGTCGTAGGTTATCGGTTTCGAAAAATCACTAACTCGACCCTTCATTTTGCTTTGCAGATATCATGACTGGGCGTGGCTCGATGCTAGGAAGTCTTCGACATGCTCGTGGATCTTCCTCATATTACGAGCCACAACGGAGAGAAAAAGATAGGGATTACGATCGCAGGTACTCCGGGTATTCTACCCATGAACGGAGAGATAGGGATTACAGACATCGGTCTCGATCGCGCACTCCTCCTCCTAGAGTTCCTATACAACCTCCTGACCATGTTTCTCGTCCTTCTGATTCTTCGTACTACCAGTCGGCCCCTCAATCTTCTAAGCATGAATCTCGCCATCCCAGATCTGAGGCAATGCCTCCAATAGTCGCGGAACAAACGCCTACTGAAATTTTGAGGGAAGGAGCAATCAGGCTTGCTCAACTGAAGAATGACTTTCCAAATATTTTCTTTGATAACTACATTTTTCCTCTTCACTTGGAAAGAATCCCGCCGGAGGCCGAGCAGACGACGCACGATTATGTGCACGACTTTTATGCCAAATACTGGGCGTGGTACAAGGCAGCCGAGAAAGCATCGTCACTGGCCTTTGAGCGTGGTGCCACCATCGAGAAATTGCAGGCCGAGTTATCTTAAAAGAGCCGTATTATTGATGTGCTAAACAATGTAGCTGAATCGTCTTGAAAATCAGAGATGGAGGCTCTTACGAAGGCCGATGAAGCCCAAGCAGCCATGGATAGAATGAAAAAGGAGCACTATGTTACGGTGGAAGACATGGGCCACCGGAACACTGTCGTCACTGCCGAGAGGGATGCGGCGTTGAAAGAACTTAATGAGCTTAAGGCTAAATTTGCCGAAATCGCCAAGGATAGGGATGATGCGAACAATGCAGCCCAGGAGGCGTGTGAACAAGCCATGATGCTCCGGACTGAACGGGATGAGGTAGTGGCTAAGGTCCAAGCGGTCGAAGCAGAGGTGGAGGAGAAAGTTCAACAGGCGGAGGCTAGGCTGGAGGCCGATATTGAAGATTTTCTCATAACTTACAATGCCAATGTGTTAAAACACAGAAATTTGGCTTGGCTTCAGGACTACCCAGTACACCTCCGTAGCGCTTGGGACCGATTGGTTGAGGAGGAAGGGGAAGTGCATCCGGATGAATTGGTTGACCGATTTGTGCTCGAAAACCGGTTGCTTATAGAGGATGAGAAAAATATCCTCCATGACGCTATTATCGCTCATGAGAAGGAGATGATTGGTGGTCGGTCCCTGGAGGTTGGAGAGGGATCAGGTGTTGAGCATCATGCTACTGCTATTGAAATCACTGCTCCACCTTCACTAGAGCCTGTATCTGTGGTTGGTTCACAATCTGTTCCCGCATATGACCCAGAACAGCCGCGGCTATCTCCTATTCGGGGGCATATTTCTGTGGCCGCTCAGCCGTCCGCAAGCCAAACCGAGAAAGGTACTCCGAACTTTTCTCGAGTGTATTCCAAGTAGGGAGTTTGTTTTGAAGCATTTACTAATAACTTCTTATTTTTGCCTAGTGACTGGAGTTGCGCCAATTGTCGTGGCTCAAGAGTCAAGTAAGGGAGACAAGGCCATCACCATCGAAACGACTATTGTGACGACGGGGGTGTCTACCAAGGTGGCGCAGGGAAGATCCTTATCTCTCGACGAACAAATGGTGAGCGAGCTGCTCGGTGAGCAGGGTGGTTTCTCCGTAGACTTACCATTTATCATCAGTGATCTTTCGCCAATCACTAGCTCCTCAGTGCAGACTGCGGATGCCCCCAGCCAGGCCCAAGCGACTCGAGATGAGGAAATTTTGGCCGAAATCAACGCCGAAATAGAGGCTGTGGGGCAAGGTGGTAGTGTTAGTGGAAACACGGCGGCGCAGAGTTCAGCACCTGTTGGGGTAGTATCATTGGGTGGCACTATCCCAACATTCGTTAAGGATCCAGTCCCTCCTACTCCTCCGGTGGGAAGCATTCATGTAGATTCAAGCTCTGAGGAGGACATTGACATTATGCCCCCAGCCGAAGAGCAGCCGCCGGAGAGGAGGCATTCAAAACGAAGAATTTCTGTTCCTAGTGATTCCGATGATGAACCACTGATAAGAAGGTCAAAAAAGAAAAAATAGATCGGCTTGACAAGTAGATGTTTTGGTAAATAGATACTTGTTTTCGTTTTTTGTTAGTAAGCCGTGTATAGATGCAGGTTCGGCACCTGCTAGTAGGGATTCTTTTTGGGAGAACTTATTTGTATGTAAGTCCTTGTCTTCAGTTAGTTGAAATAAAATTCAGTTTCTTTATTTCAATCCTCATTTCTTTTATGCTTAAGTGTTTGTAGTGTCTTGTTTTCAATCCGGTGCACTTGTGGTGTTTTTACCTTCAAGTAGATTTCGTTTTTTATTTACCAAGTCTGAGAATCATGGTCGCTAGTTGTGATCGATGAATGAGTTGAACTTTGGACGTTGTATCACTTCGGTTAGTGATTAACACTTAGCTTTCATGCCCCCCAGTTTCGGGGAACAGCACTTGTATTTTTGGTGATCAATTGCACTTGTTGCAAATCTTAAGCACACGTCCGCATTCTGGGGACTTAGGATAATTTGAGATCGATAACCTGGTTCGCACTGCAGGAATTTGAGAGTTATCGATTGTTTATAACATGGTTCGCGCTTCGGGAACCTGGAATTGATCTTTACACTCCACTTCACGCTTTGGTATTTTGGAGTTGACATTTGTATTTTTCGGTCCGCTCTCCGGGAACTTGGAATTGATGTTTACCCTCCAATTCACGCTTTGGGAACTTGGAGCTAGCATTTGCGTTTTGGTTCGCACTCCGGGAACCTGGAATTGATGTTTATCCTCCAATTCACGCTTTGGGAACTTGGAGCTAGCATTGACTTTTCGGTTTGCACTCCGAGAACCTGGAATTGATGTTTATACTCCGACTCGTGCTCTGGGAATCTGGAGTTAGCATGGATGCTTCGGTTCGCGCTCCGGGAACTTGTAATTTATGTTTATACTCCAATTCATGCTTTGAGAACTTGGAGTTCGCATTGATGGGTTGGTTCGCACTCCGGGAACCTGGAATAGATGTTTATACTCCAATTCACACTCTGGGAAGTTGGAGTCAGCCGATAAGTGGTCAGTCACACCTATTTGGGCTTTTTAGGAATCCGTTCACACTCTGGGAATGATGGATTTGATGTTTGTACTCCAATTCACACTCTGGGAAGTTGGAGTCAGCCGATAGGTGGTCAGTCACGCATATTTGGGCTTTTTAGGAATTCGTTCACACTCTGGGAACGAATTGTTGAATGTTTATACTCCAATTCACACTCTGGGAAGTTGGAGTCCGTTCGCACTCTAGGAACGAATTGTTGAATGTTTATACTCCAATTCGCGCTGTGGGAAGTTGGAGTCCGTTCGCGCAGCAGGAACGAGTTATGGAATGTTTATACTCCAATTCGTGCGGTGGGAAGTTGGAGTCCGTTCGCGCAGTGGGAACGAGTTATGGAATGTTTATACTCCAATTCGCGCTGTGGGAAGTTGGAGTCCGTTCGTGCAGTGGGTACGAGTTATGGAATGTTTATACTCCAATTCGCGCTGTGGGAAGTTGGAGTTAGTTGTAGGACTGTCGTATGTTGGTCCAGTTCAGCCTTTGATGTGATGGCTTGCCTCCGAGCTGGGGTTTCACTTAGTGAGTGGCCGGTCGTATCACAGTCACTCGCTATTTGAATAAATTCCATTGTTTGATGGAATTTAGCTCTCCGTGTGTCGTGATTGTTGAACGTTGCATTCGATGAATCACAGCTCTAGCTTGAAGAGATAATGTTTTATTGCTGAAATAAGAAAATATGGCAAAGTCAGTGCCTTATTACAAATTCAAATTTAATAATGTAAAGGAAATTGCAAAGCCATAGATTGAATGAGCCTGTCATGTATGACAATGACGAAGATCTTCGTCGTTCCAGGCTCCTGAGAAAGTTGGTCCGCCACTGATGGCGTTTATCACCAATCTCTCACGGGGACCAGTCGAGTCCTCCTGTCTCGGTCGATTGGGTTCATTGTTTGGATTCGATGGGCCCGCTTCTCTGGGTTACGGTGTCCGCACAAACTGTTCAAGCTTCCTTTCTCTGATCAGTTTTTCAACGAGGTCTTGTAAGTGACGACACTCGTTCGTATTGTGCCCGTAGCTTTCGTGGAACCAACAAAACTTTCCTGTTTGGATTTGTCTCTCTGACGACGGTCTGGGAGCAAGTTTTTCATACTGAATTGTATCATAGGTTTGTAAGTACAAGTCCTCCAGTGATGTATTCAGAGGAGTGTAACTGTCAAACATTTGGTTCTTGCGCTGCGGGCCAGGATTTTGATCTCGTTTCCTGGTTAGATTCACGCTCTCTCTTCGTCGAGCTTGTTTGTTTTTAACATTCAACTGAAATTTTCCGGAGCTCTCACCGGACTGTTTGATTGCAACATTGCTTTGGATCCCTTTCGTATCTGTCCCTGCATCAGTTTGCTTCCTAGACTATTTCGCGTCTTCCAGTCTCAGGAATTGAGCCACTTTGGCGTGGAAACGGTCCAACGATGCAGGTGGTTTTCCAGCTAACTAGTTGCCAAACTAAGAATCGGGTTCGATCCCCTTAGTTAATGCCATAAGGATGGAGTTATCGTTCGGATTGCTAACCTCCGCGCATGCAGTATGGAATCTCTCTAAGCAGTGTCTGAGCGTTTCTCCAGGAGCTTGAGTGACACTAGACAGAGTGTTGACATCTTTGGGTCTTGCGACGTGCGTGCGGAATTGCTCAATGAATTTTGTGGCTAACTGGTCGAATGAGGAGATGGATCGAGGTGGCAATCGAGTGAAACACATGGTAGCGATGCCCCCTAAGGATTTGGGGAAACTACGACACTTTATTGCATCATCAACTCTGGCAGCGGTCATCGACCATTCATATTTCAGAATATGTTGGTTGGGGTCGGAGTTTCCCTCATACATGGGTAGAGTTGGCATCCTGAATCGCCATGGGGGTTCAGCAGTAAGGATATCGTCCGTAAAAGGAGTGTGGCTTCGGGAGACTCCCCAATCATCATTTGCGAATCCCTGGCTCTCACGGATCATTTGATGTATCATAGTTGAAAGATCCGGCGTTTGCGCCGGAGTGTGATTATGTTCCATACTGTGGGTTTGAACCGGATGTCGTCGACGGTCCAAGTCTTGCCTTCGTAGCTCATAGTCTTCCGGGACGTATGGTTCAGGAATACATCCGTGTTGGTGACGGTCCAGGTCCGACTGATCTTGGGCGTCGACTCCTGGTTCAACCGCAACGTTAGTGGTGCGGTATTCTGCGGTGTGGTGAGGGATGGCGCCTCCTCGGGAGGAGGGTCCGGTTTGGAAACTGGCTGATAGACCAACTCTCGGTTGTCCAACGGTCATTGTTGGTTGATCTCCAGCAGTTGGCATATGATTCCCATCTAGTCGGGGTCGTGGAGATCGATTGTGATAATCAGAAGATGAAGAACTCTCGCTGGAGGAGCGAGACACGTGGTCTCTCTTGGATCTCTTTCGCTTCTGGCGATCCAACTTATTGATTAGTTCAGCATTAGCACGTAGCTGTTCTTCTAGTTGTTGCCGACTTTGGGTCACTCTTGGAGGAGCGACTGCAACTCTTATCTGGTAACCGGAGCTGAGGGTTCTGAGTGTGCAGTGGCATCTTGATTAGGTGGAGGTAGAGGTGCAGGATTCTGTCGATCCTGTTCTTCCTGATTGACAGCGTTCGAGGTGGTTCTTGTGCTAACCATCTTGAAAGTTGGATTCCTTTCCTTAGACTTTTGCAAATCTGAATAGAATGGAACGAATTTGGATTTAAAGATCTGGATCTCTCTCTTAGATTTATTCAATCCGGTATCGATGACAGATTCAACGAGCAGGAGAAAAGTTGGGTTCTCTCGGTGAAAGCACCAAAGTGTTTGTGTCAAAATTGGTCACAACACTCTTTGGGAGTCGTTGAAGAGATAATAATGGAGAATATGGATTCAAAACAGATATTATCTACCAAAAACTCCAATCAATAGTAAAGAAAATGCGTAGACAAGCGATTTATAGTGGTTCGGCGTGTTGCCTACGTCCACTATGAAGTTTTTTGATGTTTTATTGATTCTCTTCCAATGATTACAAGTTGTTACAGCGATCAACAGCAAGTTACAACTGGAAATTCGAGATCAGCAGCAAAATTATGATGGAGATCTTGATCCGGCAGAGTCTGGGCGCTTGAGAGTTGGAAGATCCCGAAGGTACTTTTTCTGTTGGCTCTGGGGCTCTATTTATAGGTGTAGGCTGCTGATATTTCGCTGAAAACTCGGGAGACCACTTCAGGCACGTGAGGGGGCCCACACGCCCTGTCTTAGGAAGTTTGGGCTCACTTTGGCATCGGTTCGAACTCCATTCGAATCGATCAAGAATTCATCCAATCATGGCGAAATTTGGTGTGGACACTCTTCGACTTGAATGCAAGCTTCTGTGAAAATTTCATGGCATTTGGATCAGTAGATTGGAAGATATGATGGATTCGAAATGGGGTTCACTGCGTGGCTGTTTGGTTCGAAACCATGCATTCGAAACGATGGTTTCGAATCCTTGGTGGCACGTGTCTTCGTGTCGACGTGGAGCGCGCACTTCGCTTTAGTCCGAGTTTTGCTCCGAGTTGAATGCTTCGACTCCATATATCTCGGCGCATTCGAACCAATGGAAGACACGTCATCATGGTTGGTTGACCCAGTGGGTTCGAATGGAGCTACACAGGTGGGTTCGAACAAGGCTTCTGTGATGGGTTCGAACAAGACTTCATGGATGGGTTCGAACGAAGCCTTATGGATGGTTTCGAAGCATGCATGTCTGATGGATTCGAACTTGTGTTCCTCCGATGGATACGAGCTGTGTGACTTCTCCATGGATACGAGGCACATGGATTCGAACACAATGGATTCGAAGGTGATGGAGTCGAAGGTGATGGAGTCGAAACCGTGGTGGTTCGATGGGTTCGAAACCTATGGATTCGAAAGCGATCGGTTCGAACCATTGGTCAACGATGGGTTCGAAACCTAAGCCTTCCCCTTCAAATTGAATCGATCATAACTCGAGCGTATGAACTCGGATTGACTTGAAACTTGAGATGCTGACTCCTATGGTCTTTCTTGTTGTGTCCCATCAATTATAGCTCAATCTGGACTCGAACAAAATTCAGTGATATCCATAGCGAAACGTAGCATGACCAACCTCTGAGACGAACTGTCCTCCGTTTTCGATCGATCTTTTGGTATCGCGGCTTTGCCAATAAGTGGGATAACAGCTGGTCTATGATTTACCATCGCAGGAGAGTGGTGCACCATGGCACTGCTCCCTTTCAAATCCTTGCACCCATTTATAAAAGTCATACGACACAGTTTCGTCATATTGGACGGACGTTGCACCTTGCACGGTAGATGTTGCACCCTGTGGATATCGATTCTTCGGAGGGCCATAACTCTTGGCTCGTTTAGAGTTACGGGAGCCAAAACCAGTCAAAATGAAGCCCTCGGGGAGTTCTATAGCAATGATAGCTTTCAGCTGTCACTGGTTAATTTCATACCCAAAAAATCATATCTAAACCTCAATCGGGTCTTGGAAGTTTTTTACCCTTCATTTTTTCGTAACGTGGATTTTTTCTGTAAAACGGGATCCCCATTGCTGATCTATGATTTACCATCGCTGGAGAGTGGTGCACCGTGGTACTGCTCCGTTTCAAATTCATGCACCCATTTCTAAAAGTCATACGGCACTGTTTTGTCATTTTGGACGGATATTGCACCTTGCACCGTAGATGTTGCTCCCTGTGAATATCGATTCTTCGGAGGGCCATAACTTTTGGCTCGTTTAGAGTTACGGGAGCCATAACTAGTCAAATCTATGTACCCATTTCTAAAAGTCGTACGGCACTGTTTCGTCATTTTGGACGGATGTTGCTCCTTGCACCGTAGATGTTGCACCCTATGGATATCGATTCTTCGGAGGGCCATAACTCTTGGCTCGTTTAGAGTTATAGGAGCCATAACCAGTCAAAATGAAGCTCTCGGTGAGTTCTACAGTTATGATAGCTTTCAGCCGTCACTGGTTAGTTCCACACCCAAAAAATCATATCTGAACCTCAATCGGGTCTTGGAAGTTTTTTACCCTACGTTTTTTCGTAACGTGGATTTTTTCTGCAAAACGGGAATCCCCGTGGCTGGTCTATGGTTTACCATCGAAGGAGAGTGGTGCACCATGGTACTACTCCATTTCAAATCCGTGCACCCATTTCTAAAAGTCGTACGGCACAGTTTCGTCATTTTGGACGGATGCCGCAACTTGCACCGTAGATGTTGAACCCTATGGATATCGATTCTTCGGAGGTCCATAACTCTTGGCTCGTTTAGAGTTACGGGAGCTATAACTAGTCAAAACGAAGCTATCGGTGAGTTCTACAGCTATGACGGCTTTCAGCCCTCACTGGTTAGCTTCATACCCAAAAAATCATATCCGAACCTCAATCGGGTCTTGGAAGTTTTTTACCCTTCATTTTTTCGTAACTTGGATTTTGTCTGTAAAACGGGATCCCCGGGGCTGGTCTATGATTTTCCGTTGCTGGAGAGTGGTGCACCATGGTACTGCTCCGTTTCAAATCTATGCACCCATTTCTAAAATTCGTACGACACTGTTTCATAATTTTGGACGGAAGTTGCACCTTACACCGTAGATGTTGCACCCTGTGGATATCGATTCTTCGGAGGGCCATAACTCTTGGCTCGTTTAGAGTTACGGGAGCCATAACCTGTCAAAACGAAGCACTCGGTGAGTTCTAGCCGTCACTGGTTAGTTTCATACCCAAAAAATTATATCCAAACCTCAATCAGGTCTTGGAAGTTTTTTACCCTTCATTTTTTCGTAACGTGGATTTTTTCTGTAAAACGGGAATCCCCGTGGCTGGTCTATGATTTACCATCGCAGGAGAGTGGTGCACCATGGTACTGCTCCGTTTCAAATCCTTGCACCCATTTCTAAAAGTCGTACGGCACAGTTTCGTCATGGACGGATATTGCACCTAGCACCGTAGATGTTGCACCCTGTGAATATCGATTCTTCGGAGGGCTATAACTCTTGGCTCGTTTAGAGTTGTGGGAGCCATAAGCAGTAAAATGAAGCCCTCGGGAAGTTCTATAGCTATGATAGCATTCAGCCGTCACTGGTTAGTTTCATACCCAAAAAATCATATCTGAACCTCAATCGGGTCTTGGAAGTTTTTTATCCTTCGTTTTTTCGTAACGTGGATTTTTTCTATAAAACGTCCCCGAGGCTGGTCTATGATTTACCATCGCTGGAGTTTGGTGCACCGTGGTACTGCTCCGTTTCAAATTCATGCACCCATTTCTAAAAGTCGTACGACACTGTTTTGTCATTTTGGACGGATGTTGCACCTTGCACCGTAGATGTTGCTCCCTGTGGATATCGATTCTTCGGTGGGCCATAACTCTTGGCTCATTTAGAGTTACAGGATCCATAACGAGTCAAAACGAAGCTCTTGGTGAGTTCTACAACTATGTAGCTTTCAGCCGTCACTGGTTAGATTCATATCCAAAAAATCATATCCGAACCTCAATCGGGTCTTGAAAGTTTTTTACCCTTCGTTTTTTCGTAACGTGGATTTTTTCTGTAAAACGGGAATCCCGGTGGTTGTTCCATGATTTACCATCGCAGGAGAGTGGTGCACCATGGTACTGCTCCGTTTCAAATCCTTGCTCCCATTTCTAAAAGTCATACGGCACAGTTTCGCCATTTTGGACGGATGTTGCACCTTGCACCGTAGATGTTGCACCCTGTGGATATAGATTCTTCGGAGGGCCATAACTCTTGGCTCGTTTAGGGTACGGGAGCCATAACTAGTAAAAACGAAGCCATCTGTGAGTTCTACAACTATGACAGCTATCAGCCGTCACTGGTTAGTTTCATACCCAGAAAATCATATCCGAACCTCAATCGGGTCTTGGAAGTTTTTTGCCCTTTGTTTTTTCGTAACGTGGATTTTTTCTGTAAAATGGGATACCCATGGCTGGTCTATGATTTACCATCGATGGAGGGTGGTGCACCATGGAACTGCTCCATTTCAATTCCATGCACCCATTTTTGAAAGTCGTACGACACTGTTTCGTCATTTTGGACGGATGTTGCACCTTTCACCATAGATGTTGCACCCCGTGGAAATCGATTCTTCGGAGGGCCATAGCTCTTGGCTCGTTTAGAGTTAAGGGAGCCATAACCAGTCAAAACGAAGCTCTAGGTGAGTTCTACAGATATGACAGCTTTCACCCGTCACTGGTTAGTTTCATACCCAAAAAATCATATCCAAACCTCAATTGGGTCTTGGAAGTTTTTTACCCTTCGTATTTTCGTAACGTGGATTTTTTCTATAAAACGGGATCCCCATGGATGGTCTATGATTTGCCATCGCTGGACAGTGGTGCACCGTGGTACTGATCCGTTTCAAATCTATGCACCCGTTTCTAAAAGTCGTACGGCACAGTTTCGTCATTTTGGACGGATGTTGCACCTTGCACCATAGATGTTGCACCCTGTGGATATCGAGTCTTCGGAGGACCAAAACTCTTGGCTCGTTTAGAGTTACGGGAGACATTACCAGTCAAAACGATGCTCTCTGTGATTTCTACAACTATGACAGCTTTCAGCTGTCACTGGTTAGTTCCATACCCAAAAAATCATATCGGAACCTCAATCGGGTCTTGGAAGTTTTTTATCCTTCGTTTTTTCGTAACGTGGATTTTTTCTGTAAAACGGGATCCACATGGCTGGTCTATGATTTACCATCGCTGGAGAATGGTGCACCATGGTACTGTTCCGTTTCAAATTTATGCAACCATTTCTAAAAGTCGTACGGAACTGTTTCGTCATTTTGGACGGATGTTGCACCTTGCACCATAAATGTTGCACCCTGTGGATATCGATTCTTCGGAGGGCCATAACTCTTGGCTCGTACGGGAGCCATAACTAGTCAAAACGAAGCTCTTGATGATTTCCACAGCTATGACAGCTTTCAGCCGTCACTGGTTAGTTTCATACCAAAAAAATCATATCTGAACCTCAATCGGGTCTTGGAAGTTTTTTATCCTTCATTTTTTCGTAACGTGGATTTTTTCTGCAAAACGGGAGCCCCGTGGCTGGTCTATGATTTACCATCGCTGGAGAGTGGTGCACCATGGTACTGCACCATTTCAAATCCATGTACCCATTTCTGAAAGTCGTACGGCACTGTTTCGTCATTTTCGACGGATGTTGCACCTTGCACCTTAGATGTTGCACCCTGTGGATATCGATTCTGCGGAGGGCCATAACTCTTGGCTCGTTTAGAGATGTGGGAGCCATAACCAGTCAAAACGAAGCTATCTATGAGTTCTACAGCTATGACAGCTTTCAGCCGTCACTGGTTAGTTTCATATCCAAAAAATCCTTTCCGAACCTCAATCGGGTCTTGGAAGTTTTTTACCCTTCGTTTTTTCGTAACGTGGATTTTTTTTGTAAAACGGGATCCCTGTGGCTGGTCTATGATTTACCATCGCTGGAGAGTGGTGCACCATGGTACTGCTCCATTTCAATTCGATGCGCCCATTTCTAAAAGTCGTACGACACTGTTTCGTCATTTTGGACGGATGTTGCACCTTGCACCGTAGATGTTGCACCATGTGGATATCGATTCTTCGGAGTGCCATAACTCTTGGCTCGTTTAGAGTTACGGGAGCTATAACCAGTCAAAACGAAGCTCTCGGTGAGTTCTACAGCAATGATGGCTTTCAGCCGTCACTGGTTAGCTTCATGCCCAAAAAATCATATCCGAACCTCAATTAGGTCATGGAAGTTTTTTACCCTTCGTTTTTTCGTAACGTGGATTTTGTCTGTAAAACGGATTCCCCGGGGCTGGTCTATGATTCGCCATCGCTGGAAGAGTGGTGCACCAAGGTACTACTTCGTTTCAAATCTATGCACCCAATTCTAAAAGTCATACGACACTGTTTCGTCATTTTGGACGGATGTTGCACCTTGCACCGTAGATGTTGAGACCTGTGGATATCGATTCTTCGAAAGGCCATAACTCTTGGTTCGTTTAGAGTTACAGGAGCCTTAACCAGTCAAAACGAAGCTCTTGGTGAGTTCTACAGCTTTTACAGCTTTCATCCATCACTGGTTAGTTTCATACCGAAAAAATTATATCCGAACCTCAATCGGGTCTTGGAAGTTTTTTACCCTTCGTTTTTTCGTAACGTGGATTTTTTCTGTAAAACGGGAATCCCCGTGGCTGGTCTATGATTTACCATAGCAGGAGAGTGGTGCACCATGGTACTGCTCCATTTACAATCCTTGCACCCATTTCTAAAAGTCGTACGGAACAATTTCGTCATTTTGGACGGATGTTGCACCTTGCACCGTAGATGTTGCACCCTGTGAATATCGATTCTTCGGAGGGCTATAACTCTTGGCTCGTTTAGAGTTACGGGAGCCATAACCAGTCAAAATGAAGCCCTCAGGAAGTTCTATAGCTATGACAGCTTTCAGCAGTCTCAGGTTAGTTTCATACCCAAAAAATCATATCAGAACCTCAATCGGGTCTTGGAAGTTTTTTATCCTTCGCTTTTTCCTAACGTGGATTTTTCTGTAAAATGGGATCCCCGTGGCTGGTCTATGATTTACCATTGCTGGAGAGTGATGCACCATGGTACTGCTCCGTTTCAAATTCATGCACCCATTTCTATAAGTCATACGGCACTGTTTCGTCCTTTTGGACGGATGTTGGACCTTGCACCGTAGATGTTGCACCCTGTGGATATCGATTATTCGGAGGGCCATAACTCTTGGCTCGTTTAGAGTTATGGAGCCATAACTAGTCAAAACGAAGCTCTTGGTGATTTCTACAGTTATGACAGCTTTCAGCCGTCACTGGTTAGTTTCATACCCAAAAAATCATATCCGAACCTCAATCGGGTCTTGGAAGTTTTTTACCCTTCGTTTTTCGTAACGTGGATTTCTTCTGTAAAACAGGAATCCCGGTGGATGGTCTATGATTTACCATCGCAGGAGAGTGTTTCACCATGGTACTGCTCCGTTTCAAATCCTTGCACCCATTTCTAAAAGTCGTACGGCACAGTTTCGTCATTTTGAACGGATGTTGCACCTTGCACCGTAGATGTTGCACCTTGTGGATATCGATTCTTCGGAGGCCCATAACTCTTGGCTCGTTCAGGTTACAGGAGCCATAACCAGTCAAAATGAAGCCCTTGGTATTTCTATAGCTATGATAGCTTTCAGCCGTCATTGGGTAGTTTCATACCCAAAAAATCATATCCGAACCTCAATCGGGTCTTGGAAGTTTTTTCCCCTTCGTTTTTTCGTAACGTGGATTTTTTCTGTAAAACCGGATCCCCATGGCTGGTCTATGATTTACCATCAATGGAGAGTGGTGCACCATGGTACTGCTCCGTTTCAAATTCATGCACCCATTTCTAAAAGTCGTACGACACTGTTTCGTCATTTTGGACGGATGTTGCACCTTGCACCGTAGATGTTGCACCCTATGGATATCGATTCTTCGGAGGGCCATAACTCTTGGCTCGTAGAGTTACGGGAGCCATAACCAGTCAAAACCAAGCTCTCGGTGAGTTCTACAGCTTTCAGCCATCACTGGTAAGTTTCATACCCAAAAAATCCAATCCGAACCTCAATCGGGTCATGAAAGATTTTTACCCTTTTTTTTTTCGTCACGTTGATTTTTTCTGTAAAACGTGGTCCCCGTGGCTGGTCTATGTTTTACCATTGCTGGAGAGTGGTGCACCATGGTACTGCATCGTTTCAAATCCATGAACCCATTTCTAAAAGTCGTACGGCACTGTTTCGTCATTTTCGATAAATGTTGCACCTTGCACCATAGATGTTGCACCCTGTGTATATCGATTCTTCGGGGGGCCATAAATCTTGGCTTTTTTAGAGTTACGTGATCCATAACCTGTCAAAATGAAGCCATCTGTGAGTTCTACAGCTATGACAGCTTTCAGCCGTCACTGGCTATTTTCATACCCAAAAAATCATATCCGAACCTCAATCAGGTCTTGGAAGTTTTTTGCCCTTCGTTTATTCATAACGTGGATTTTTTTCTGTAAAGCGGGATCCCCGTGGCTGGTCTATGATTTACCATCTTTAGAGAGTGGTGCACCATGGCACTGCTCCATTTCAATTCCATGCACCCATTCCAGAAAGTCGTACGACACTGTTTCGTCAATTTGGACGGATGTTGCACCTTGCACCGTAGATGTTGCACCCCGTGGATATCGATTCTTCGGAGGGCCATAAATCTTGGCTCGTTTAGAGTTACGGGTTCCATAACCAGTCAAAACAATGCTCTCGGTGATTTCTACCGCTGTGACAGCTTTCAACCGTCACTGTTTAGTTTCATACCCAAAAAATCATATCCGAACCTCAATCGGGTCTTGGAAGTTTTTTACCCTTCGTTTTTTCGTAACATGGATTTTTTTCTGTAAAGCGGGATCCCCGTGGCTGGTCTATGATTTACCATCTTTGGAGAGTGGTGCACCATGGTACTGCTCCGTTTCAAATCTATTCACCCATTTCCAAAAGTCGTACGGCACAGTTTCGTCATTTTGGACGGATGTTGCACCTTGCACCGTAGATGTTGCACCCTGTGGATATCGATTCTTCGGAGGGCCAAAACTCTTCGCTCGTTTAGAGTTACAGGAGACATAACCAGTCAAAACGATGCTCTAGGTGATTTCTACAGCTATGGAAGCTTTCAGCCGTCACTGGTTAGTTTCAAACCCAAAAAATCCAATCCGAACCTCAATCGGGTCATGAAAGTTTTTTACCCTTCGTTTTTTCGTCACGTGGATTTTTCTGTAAAACGGGATCCTCGTGGCTGGTATATGTTTTACCATCGTTGGAGAGTGGTGCACCATGGTACTGCACCGTTTCAAATTCGTGCACCCATTTCTAAAAGTCGTACGACACTGTTTCGTCATTTTCGATAAATGTTACACCTTGCACCGTAGATGTTGCACCCTGTGGATATCGATTCTTCGGAGGCCCATAACTCTTGGCTGGTTTAGAGTTACGGGAGCCATAACCAGTCAAAACGAAGCTATCTGTAAGTTCTACAGCTATGACAGCTTTCAGCCGTCACTGGTTAGTTTCATATCAAAAAAATCCTATCCGAACCTCAATCTGGTCTACGTTTTACCATCGCTGGAGAGTGGTGCACCATGGTACTGCACCGTTTAAAATCCATGCACCCATTTCAAAAAGTCGTATGACATTGTTTCGTCATTTTCGATAAATGTTGCACCTTGCACCGTAGATGTTGCACCCTATGGATATTGATTCTTCGGAGGGCCATAACTCTTGGCCCGTTTAGAATTACGGGAGCCATAACTAGTCAAAATGAAGCCATCTGTGAGTTCAACAGCTATGACAGCTTTCAGCCGTCACTGGTTAGTTTCATACCCAAAAATTCATATCCGAACCACAATCGGGTCTTGGAAGTTTTTTACCCTTCGTTTTTTCGTAACTTGGATTTTTTCTGTTAAACGGGATCCCCGTGGCTGGTCTATGATTTACCATTGATGGAGAGTGGTGCACCATGGTATTGCTCCGTTTCAAATTCGTGCACCCATTTCTAAAAGTCGTACGACACTGTTTCGTCATTTTGGACGGATGTTGCACCTTGCCCGTAGATGTTGCACCCTGTTGATATCGATTCTTCGGGGGGCCATAACTCTTGGCTCGTAGAGTTACGGGAGCCATAACCAGTCAAAACGAAGCTCTCGGTGAGTTCTACAGCTATGACAGCTTTCAGCTGTCGATGGGTGGTTTCATACCCAAAAGATCCAATCCGAACCTCAATCGGGTCATGAAAGTTTTTTACCCTTCGTTTTTTCGTCACGTGGATTTTTTCTGTAAAATGGGATCCTCGTGGCTGGTCTATGTTTTACCATTGCTGGAGAGTGGTGCACCATGGTACTGCATCGTTTCAAACCCATGCACCCATTTCTAAAAGTCGTACGGAACTGTTTCGTCATTTTCGATAAATGTTGCTCCTTGCATCGTAGATGTTGCACCCTGTGGATATCGATTCTTCGGAGGCCCATAACTCTTGGCTCGTTTAGAGTTACGGGAGCCATAACTAGTCAAAACGAAGCTATCTATGATTCTACAGCAATGACAGCTTTCAGCCGCACTGGTTAGTTTCATATCCAAAAAATCCTATCTGAACCTCAACCTGGTCTTGGAAATTTTTTACCCTTCGTTTTTTCGTCACATGGATTTTTTCCGTAAAATGGGATCCCCGTGGCTGGTCTATGATTTACCATCGCTGGAGAGTGTTCCACCATGGCACTGCTCCATTTCAATTCCATGCACCCATTCCTGAAAGTGTTAAGGCACTGTTTCGTCATTTTGGACGGATGTTGCACCTTGCACCGTAGATGTTTCATCCTGTGGATATTGATTCTTCGGAGGGCCATAACTCTTGGCTCATTTATAGTTACGGGAGCCATAACCAGTCAAAACAAAGCTCTCGGTGAGTTATACAGCTTTGGCAGCTTTCAGCCGTCACTGGTTAGTTTCATGCCTAAAAAATCATATCCGAACCTCAATCGGGTCTTGGAAGTTTTTTGCCCTTCGTTTTTTCGTAACGTGGATTTTTTATGTAAAATGGGATCCCCGTGGTTGGTCTATGATTTGCCATTGCTGGAGAATAGTGCACCATGGTACTGCTCCATTTTATATCCATGCACCAATTTCTAAAAGTCGTACGGCACAGTTTCGTCATTTTGGACGGATGTTGCACCTTGCACCGTAGATGTTGCACCCTGTGGATATCGATTCTTCGAAGGGCCAAAACTCTTGGCTCGTTTAGTGTTACGGGAGACATAACCAGTCAAAACGATGCTCTCGGTGATTTCTACAGCTATGGCAGCTTTCAGCCGTCACTGGTTAGTTTCATACCCAAAAAATCCAATCTGAACCTCAATCGGGTCATGAAAGTTTTTTACCCTTCGTTTCTTCGTCACGTGGATTTTTTCTGTAAAACGGGATCCTCGTGGCTGGCCTATGATTTACCATCGTTGGAGAGTGGAGCACCATGGTATAACACCACTTCAAATCCATGCACCTATTTCTAAAATTCGTACGACGATGTTTCTTCATTTTCGACGGATGTTGCACCTTGCACCGCAGATGTTGCACCCTCTGGATATCGATTCTTCGAAGGCCCATAACTCTTGGCTCGTTAAGAGTTACGGGATCCATAACCAGTCAAAACGAAGCTCTCGGTGAGTTCTACAGCTATGACGGCTTTTACCCGTCAAAGGTTAGTTTCATACAAAAAAAATCATATCTGAACCTCAATCGGGTCTTGGAAGTTTTTTACCCTTCGTTTTTTCGTAACGTGGATTTTTTCTGTAAAACGGGAATCCCCGTGGCTGGTCTATGATTTACCATCATAGGAGAGTGGTGCACCATGGTACTGCTCCATTTCGAATCCATGCACCCATTTCCAAAAGTCGTAAGGCATAGTTTTGTCATTTTGGCCGGATGTTGCACCTTGCACCGCAGATGTTGCACCCTATGGATATCGATTCTTCGGAGGGCGATAACTCTTGGCTCGTTTAGAGTTACGGGAGCCATAACCAGTCAAAATGAAGCCCTCGGGGAGTTCTATAGCTATGACAGCTTTTAGCCGTCCCTGGTTAGTTTCATACCCAAAAAATCATATCCGAACCTCAAACGGGTCTTGGAAGTTTTTTACCCTTTGTTTTTTCGTAACGTGAATTTTTTCTTTAAAACGGGATCCCCGTGGCTTGTCTATGATTTACCATCGCTGGAGAGTGGTGCACCATGGTACTGCTCCGTTTCAAATTCATGCACCTATCTCCAAAAATCGTACGACACAGTTCCGTCATTTTGGACAGATGTTGCACCTTACACCGTAGATGTTGCACCCTTTGAATATCGATTCTTCGGAGGGCCATAACTCTTGGCTCGTTTAGAGTTACGGGATCCATAACCAGTCAAAAAGAAGCTCTCGGTGAGTTCTACAGCTATGACAGCTTTCATCCGTCACTGGTTAGTTTCATCCAAAAAAATCCAATCCGAACCTCAATCGGGTCATGGAAGTTTTTTACCCTTCCTTTTTTCGTCACGTGGATTTTTTCTGTCAAACGAGATCCCCTTGGCTAGTCTGTGATTTACCATCGCTGGAGAGTAGTGCACCATGGTACTGCACCATTCCAAATCCATGCACCCATTTCTAAAAGTCGTACGGCACTGTCTCGTCATTTTGGACGGATGTTGCACCTTGCACCGTAGATGTTGCACCCAATGGATATCGCTTCTTCGGAGGGCCATAACTCTTGGCTCGTTTAGAGTTATAGGAGCCATAACTAGTCAAAACGAAGCTCTCAGGGAGTTCTTCGGCTATGACATCTTTCAGCCGTCACTGGTTAGTTTCATACCCAAAAAATCATATCCGAACCTCAATCGCGTCTTGGAAGTTTTTTACCCTTCATTTTTTCGTAAAGTGGATTTTTTCTGTAAAACGGGATCCCCGTGGCTGATCTATGATTTACCATCACTGGAAAGTGGTGCACCATGGCCGTTTAAAATCCATGCACTCATTGCTAAATTTCGGACGGCACTGTTTCGTCATTTTGGACGGATGTTGCACCTTGCGCCGTAGATGTTGCACCTTGTGGATATCGATTCTTCGGAGGGCCATAACTTTTAGCTCGTTTAGACTTACGGGAGCCATAACCAGTCAAAACGAAGCTCTCGGTGAGTTCTATAGCTAAGCCATCTTTCAACCATCACTGGTTAGTTTCATACCCAAAAAATCATACCCGAACCTCAATCGGGTCTTGGAAGTTTTTTACCCTTCGTTTTTTCGTAACGTGGATTTTTTCTGTAAAACGGGATCCCCATGGATGTTCTATGATTTACCGTCGCTGGAGAGTGGTGCACCATGGTACTGCTCCATTTCAAATTCATGCACCCATTTCTAAAAGTCGTACAGCACAGTTTTGCCATTTTGGACGGATATTGCACCTTGCACCGTAGAAGTTTCACCCTGTGGATATCGATTATTTGGAGGGCCATAACTCTTGGCTAGTTTAGAGTTATTGGAGCCAAAACCAGTCAAAAAAAACTATTCGTGAGTTCTGTTGGGTGCGTTTCCACCACCAAACCAAAGAGAAGAAGGCCTAGCCGAACCATCCACTCCCAAGGCCTTGCCGAACCAAAGTCTCAACTCCACCTGCCACCGGATCGAGGTATCACCGAACCAACCCACAGGCACTACCGAACCATAGTAGATACTACCACCACCGGTCCAACCCATCTCCAAAACCCATCTCTCCACTCACCACAGAACCAAGTCCCACCGAACCAAAATCCATCTCTCCACTCACCACCAGACCAAGTCCCACCGAACCAAATCCCAACTCACCTCAACACCGGACCAAGTCCACCGAACCAAAAGGAAGAGGGCGTTACCGAACCAACACTACCGGGCCAGATCATGTCAGCCCAGGCCCACCAGCAGCTATATACATCCAAGACCCCTACCCCCAGCATCACTCTATAAATAGAGGGGTAGGGGTACAACAATGGCAGACAAGTTTGAGAGCTCAAGCACGGACAGAACTTTCAAACAACTTTCATATACTTGTAATCAAAGCTTTGTACTTGTAATCTGAATAGTAAAGGAGAATAACATATAAAGTGGACGTAGGCACGTTCTGGCCGAACCACTATAAATCTGTGTCTCTTTTACAGTTTAGTCACCGCTTTTTACATGTTTGCATAAATCACCCAAATCACTAAGAACAACATAAAATCGATTAAATCATACGACTTGGAGGTGTTTGCCCATTTTTTGTGCAAACATTTTTGGGGCTTTCACTGAGAACAGGAGCTCGAAGCTTCAGCTTCTCCCACTTAACCTTCTTCCTAACAACATCGCTCGTTGCTTAGAAAATATGCCTTCCAAGTAGAAGAAAAATGTTAACAAAGGAAAGAACATCGCAACTAGCAGTATTCCAGATCCAGTGGTCATAGATCAAGAGAATCGTACCGTTCCAACAGCAGTACCAAATGAGGATCAGGCAAATCCGACAGCCCCTGCCACGGAACAGCCGGCAACAATTACTAGGGCGGATCTAGACAGGGTTGTGGTTTAAGTGATTGACCGCTTCACATCCCAACAAGAAACCTTGGTGGACCAACTCATGTCACGCTTAAGGGATGTTGAAGAATCCAACCGCAACACTGAATCATGGGATGAGTCCCAGTCTGGAGGATCTCGGGGGTGACAAAGATCTTTCTTCTTCGAAGAAGCTAACAACAGAAATAGCAATGGTAGGAGCCGAGCCCGAACTCAGCCCAAACTCCGACCCGAGGAAACACTTGGAACCGAACCCAACGGGGGAGGTACCAAGCGAGGGTGGGCTGTAGGTGAGACAGTCATGCTACCTAGCCATGGAAACACCAATGAACGGGGCTGAGCTAGAGTCCAGCCCGAAGTTAGACTCGAGGAAGTGCTTGAAACGGAACCCAGCAGGGGAAGATCAAGACAACGGCCAACTGTAGCGGACCCAAGCATGCTCCCAGAAGACCGAAGACAACCACTGGAAAATATTAGGAGTGAAAGACGATACCATATCTACAGGTCATCTGGACGGGATCAATCCCGCCGAGAAGAAGCAAACTCATTTCTATCTGCTCCAAATTCTGATGAAAGGATGGCGCGATTGTTCAGAGAGTGCGTCCAACAGGATCAAAGAGATCAAGGGATAGGCGCTAGGGTAACCAGCCCCTTCGCCCGCAATATCGAAATTGCCATCAACCCCGAGAATGGAAAATGCCAACAATGGAACCTTACAGGGGAACCTCTAACCCCATTGTACACTTGTAGAGATACACACAGCATATGCTCATGAGCAGAGCAACAGAAGGAGTATTGTGCAAATGCTTTCCACTGTTCTTAGCAGATCTAGCTACCTCCTGGTTCTGCCATTTACCCCAAGGATCCATCAGCTCATGGGAAATTTTGAAAGAAAAGTTCATCAGCCAGTTCCGCATTCATGTGGAACAACCCAAGAACGCTTATTCCTTATCCAATATCAAACAGAAGCCTGGAGAGATAGTTCAACAATATCTAACCCGATTCAATGCCGCAGCGGCTGCAGTCCAAGATGATGATGAGAAACTTATCTTAATGGCCCTCTGTAGTGGTGTGCATCCGGATACGAAGTTTGCTAGAAGATTAACGAAAGAAAAACCAGCTACCTTACCTGATTTCTTTCATGAAGCCGGGAAGTATATGAGACTTGAAGACGCTGCCACTGAAAGGCAGACAGGGCAACAAACTAAGGCAACTCATGGCAACACACCCGCTGCAGCAAAGGACGTTCGAAGAAATGACTCTAGAGACAATGCTGGGGGCAACAAGGGAGAAAAGCGTTCATATCGGCCAGGACCGAGGTTTGACACTTACACTCCTTTGAATGAAACGATCGAAAACATCTTTCTGGCCAACTAAGACGAAGTTAAATACAGACGCCCCCCGCACAAGAAGGAATCGGATAACGCAATTAAGTCTGGAAAGTTCTGCTGCTTCCACGAATCTCATGGGCATGACACCAATGAATGCCATCATCTCCGGGACTTGATTGAAGAACACATCAGAAGGAAGAGACTGGAACACTATGTAAAAAGTCAGAATAGGACTCCAACTCCTACCAATGAGAACCCAAGGCTACCCCCCCAGTAGTAGGCGGAGGAAATCGCAACACCAGCGGCTCCAGTCAAGAGAAGATAGTGGTCCATACCATATCGGGAGGACCACACATCGCCGACAGGAGCTGGCAGAGATGGAAAGATATGGAAAGTCACTTAGAAACAGTGAAGACTGCGTTAATTCGGTTATGGAAGAACGCCTCCCGAAACGGAAAGAGAATGATGACATCATATTCAGTAGGCGTGACCTAGAGGAAAGGCAGTACCCTTACATGGATCCTATGGTCATCTCCGCCTGGTTCGGTCCAGCTGAAGTTTTCAGAATTCAAGTAGAAACTGGAAGCTCAGTATATATACTATTCAAGCATGCTTTCGACAGAATGTAGCTGTTAATGAAGGATGTGTCTCCCTGCAACAAACCACTACACGGTTTCACTAGAGATGCGAAGATGCCCCTCGGCCAACTAGACCTCTTTGTCGAAATAGGAAGTCATCCCCGATCCATTGTGCGAAAATAAACATTTGTGCTAATAGAAAACCACTCGGCCTACAACGCCTTTTTGGAACGACCAGCCTTGTCTGACTTCCAAATTGTCCTAGCCCCATGGTGCCTGAAGATGAAATTTCTAATAGACAATGGAATAGGGGAAGTAGAGGGAGATCAAGACGCCGCTCGAGATTGCTGTGTAACTGAACTCCGCAATAACCACAGGAAGAATAAAGGGAAGAGTGCAGTGGCTACCCTCTGCACGAAGAGCTTGGAAGCATAGCAACTAAAGAAAGCCCCTCCTCTTCGATATACCAGTGATCCTTTCAATGAATTAGACCCCAGGGATAAAGAGGAGGAGGCCACCGCCGAGCCTGCAGAGGCTATGGAGTTTGTATCTATAGACAAACACGACTCAAGTAAACTATTGAAAATCGGATCTCAACTAAAAGCAGAATTGAAGGATCAACTCATTGATTTTCTCCGCCACAACTTGGATGTATTTGCATGGACGCACGCTGACATGAAGTGAATCTCCCCAGACATAGCATGCCACGTACTGAACGTAGATCCTACCAAGGTGCCAGTAAAGCAGAAAAAGAGAAGTATGGTGGCAGAACGGTCAGCATCCCTCGATGAAGAAGTAAAGAACCTACTTGCCAATAACTTCATATGAGAAGCCATCTACCCGGAGTGGATCGACAACCCAGTACTAGTAAAGAAGGCTAATGGGAAGTGGCGAACATGCATTGACTTCTCTAATTTAAATTACGCTTGCCCAAAGGATTGCTTCACACTCCCTCGAATCGATCAGCTTGTGGACAGCACAGCCGGGCACAAACTCTTATCTTTTATGGATGCATACTCAGGATATAACCAAATTCCTATGCACGCTCCCGATCAAGACCACACTAGTTTCATCACTGACCGGTGATTGTACTGCTACAGAGTAATGCCCTTTGGACTTAAAACGCAGGGGCCACTTATCAGCGCCTTGTCAACAAGATGTTTGTGGAACTAATAGGACAAGCTATGGAAATTTACGTGGATGACATGCTAGTAAAGTCGAGGAAAGCCAACGATCACTTAAGCCACCTGGGCGAGATATTTCAAGTACTTCGCAAGTATGGAATGAAGCTGAATCCTCTGAAGTGCTCCTTCGGAGTAACATCAGGAAAGTTCTTAGGATTCATCGTCCGTGCCAGGGGGATTGAAGCAAACCCCGAACAAGTCCGAGCCTTGAGAGACATCAGGATACCTTCCACCCGAAAAGAAATGTAAAGCCTAAATTGGAAAGTGGCCGCCCTAAGCAGATTCTTCTCTAAAGTGACTGACAAGTGCATCCCTTTCTTCGAAGCTCTAAAGAAAGACAAAGGAAAGTTCGAATGGACTGACGAATGCTTAACAGCCTTCCTTAACCTAAACGAACACCTCTAGAGACCACTGGTACTCTTAACTCCGAACGAAGGCAAAGAACTATACCTATACCTTGCCGTGTCATCTTATGCTCTAAGCGCCGCTTTGGTAAAAGAAGACAACCGCGTGCAGCGGCCAGTATACTTTGTAAGCAAGAGGTTTACGGGGGCAGAAGCCAGATATCCTAAACTTGAGAAGCTAGCATACTGTTTACTAATCACATAACGGAAACTGCGACACTATTTCCAATCTCATTCCATCATAGTTCTAACCGATCAACCGCTAAGGCAGGTACTCCATCGTCCCGACACTTCTGGATGACTACTGAAATGGTGCATTGAACTAAGTCAATATGATATCACCTACCATCCTTGCACCGCCATCAAGGGACAAGCCATGGCCGATTTCATTGCCGAATTCACTACCAACAAAGGTAAGGAGCAATGTGAAATAGCAGAAGACATCAAGTGGAATCTCTTTGTGGATGGAGCATCAAACGAACAATGCTCGGGGGCAGGTATTGTAATAATCACTCCCAAGGGAAGGGAGTTGCATTATGCTTTAAGGTTGGAATTCGCTGCCACCAACAAGGATGCAGAATATGAAGCAGTAATAGAAGGATTAGAACTTGCCTTAGAGATCAGAGTCAGTCCTTTCTGTCTTCATTGTGATTCTCAGCTTATTGTAAAACAAATACTAGGAGAATTCCAGACTCGAGGAGAATGACTCACAGCATATCTAAAGAAGACCAAGCTGCTACTCGATCAATTGGATGACTATTTAATCAAACACATTCCTCGAGGAGAGAACCAAGAGGTCGACAAATTGGCAAAGCAAGCTAGCATGAAGGACGACACCATTTCTGGAACAGTAGCCATCTCAAAGAAGTTAACCCCGAGTTTCGAGCAAGTGAATCTGATCACTACAATCGAAGAAGAGACTTGGATGACTACCATCCGAAAATTCTTACAAGATGGCACGCTGCCCGACGGGCGTAACGAAGTCAAGAAAATCTTGTGGAAAGCTTCCCGCTACACAATACAAGAGTGCATCCTCTATCGGCGCGGCTTCTCTAACCCCTTATTAAGGTGTGTCGCTGGAAGGGAAGCCAAGGAAATCTTATCCAACATCCATAAGGAAAGCTGCGGAGATCACACTAGAGGGCAGACTCTGGCAAAGAAGACACTCTGATGTGGATATTTCTGGCCCACCTAAAATAAAGACGCCTTAGACTTCGTCAAAAAATGTGACAGATGTCAGAAATTTGCTAAAATTCCTCGACTACCAACAAATGAGATTACTCAAATGACCAGCACTTGGCCCTTTGCAGTATGGGGAATTGACTTGATTGGCGAACTGCCAATGGATCGAGGCGGAGCCAAATATGCTATTGTGGCAGTCGACTATTTCACCAAATGGGTGGAAGCGGAACCTCTAAATAAAGTTTCTTCACCAAATGGGATGAATTTATTGGGTTGGGCTCTTTTTTGAATTCTGCTAATGGCGGCATCCTCTTCTTCCCCATCCCCGTTCCCTCCACCTCCTTCTTCTTCTCTTTCTTCCCTGATTCCACCCTCGAACCCTTCTCCCTCCTCTACGATCCCTCCTCACTCGACCATTTCCTCTTCTTTGAATCTTTCTTCCTCTCTTGTCCCTCCACCTCCTTCTTCTTCTCTTTCTTCCCTGATTCCACCCTTGAACCCTTCTCCTTCCTCTCCAATCCCACCCTCTTCTTTGAATCTTTCTTCCTCTCTTGTCCCTCCTCCACCTTCTGTTTCTTCTTCTTTCATCCCTCCTTCGACTTTGTTAGATTTCGATACTTGTTTGAATTCCAATCACCAATCATCGAATCTTGATAGGCATTTTCCTCCTTTGGCTGGTAGTGTTATTTCTAATTTGAAGCACAATCATCTTTCTGGGTTACCTGTTTCAGGTTCAAAATGGTCTTCTTTGTTCAAGAAAAAACCTAGAAATGCTGGAGTTTTTGAACCTAAGCATTTTAATATTAAAAAAGATGTATTTCCGAATGCTCTTCCTGATGAAGTTAGAAATGAAGGAATTAAATACTGGGCTGATCATTTAGTAGGTTTCTTCTTGGATGGTCCTCTCTCTTACCTTACTGTTTCTAAGCATCTGAGAAGTATTTGGCGATTAAAAGGCGAAGTTGATATCAAATCTGATAATGAGAATTTCTTCTTTAATTTTTCGAATGATCTTGACAGAATGAAAGTATTACAATCTGATCCTATTTTCATTAAAGGCAAGATGTTCATCATTACAAAATGGGATCCCTCTTTTGGTTACTTTCAAGAGAAAATTAAAAAGGTGCCAATCTGGGTTCATTTTTGTAGAATTCCTTTAATTGCTTCGACTTTAATTGGTATCAATTGGTTAGCATGTCATGTGGGAAAACTGATTTGTGTTGATGAAAGCACGGAAAGATTGTCTAGATTTAAATATGCTAAAGCGTTGATTGAAGTATCTCCTGATCAAGAGCTCCCTGACTTTATTGCAATTGATGGATTAGATGATTGCTGCCCTTATGTTAAAGCTGAATATGACTGGAAACCAAAAATTTGCAGCAAATGTAAAGATTTTGGTCATGAAACTAATTTCTGTTCTGGTAATAATAAGGTGAAAATTTGTGATATGCAAACTAGTGGTATTGGTGAGGAAGATGGGAAGTATGTTGATAAGGAACTTGTGGATCATGGAATTTTGAAAGACAAGGATCAAAAGCTTTATAATGTTGGATTTTCTAATAAGAATTCTCTTAATGTATGGAGAAGAAAGGATTTAGTTCAGGGCTCTCTTATTGATAATATTTTGAATAAGGGTAATGGTAATCAACTATCAGATAAAGCAGTGAAGAATGTGGATGAAAATGACAATATAGTAATAGAAACTGATGGTAGTCAAACATCAAATAAAGCAGTGAGGTTTTTGGATAACAATGACAATATACAAATGAAAACTGATGGTTGTCAAAAATCAGATATAGCTGTGAGGAATTTGGATCAGACATCATACAAATAGAAACTGATGGTAATAGGGATTTGGGCATTAAGGAAAATTTTGTAACTGCTAACTCTTTTCAGATTTTATCTAATTTGTATGAAGGAGCTATAAATAATGAGATTTTATTTGAAAAGAGAACCTATTCCTCTCAATCTGGAAACAAGGAAATAAATAGTTGCTTTGATGGGAAAATTGATAAAGACTCAACTGAAGATTTACATTCTGTAGCATTGGATCATTCTGAGGGCATTGTTGCTAGTACTATTCCTTTTAAAGATTTCAACAATGATCATATAATCAATGAAGTCTCCTCTACACATTCTTCCCCTGACAATAACTTTTCTCCTCCTAATAATTTGACTTTACCTCCATCATGCTGTTCAAAGATCTCTACTGTGAAACATTCTGAAGGTTTTGGTTCTTGTTCTATTCCTATTAAGGATGTCAACAATCAACATATTATCAATGATGTCTCCTCTGCACATACCTCCCCTTATATCAATATTTATCCTCCCAGTAATTTGATTTTAGCACCACCATGTTGTTCAAAGGACTCTACTCAAGAACATTTCACATCTTATAAAAAAGGCAAGAAAGGAAAAAGGAAAGCCCCATTCCATGATACAACAGAGGATTTTAACAATGGTAAAAACTATAAAATTGATGAAATTCAGCCTTGAGACAATAATAAATCAGTGACACTTCAAGTCCCTTCCTCTCAGAAAAGTGGATTAAGACATACTAGGAAGCATCCTTCTAATTTAATTTCACCCAAGCATTAATGATGTTGAGCAATAATATAGCATATTGGAATATAAGAGGAGGTCATCTAGCATCTAAACAAGCTGAAATAAAGCATTTAATTCATGATCAGTGTTATCCCAACTTTTGGCAAAGTTGAGATACCCAAAATTTACTGGAAATCAATGATTACTACTCATGAATATCAACCATGCATTGCAGGATAACCATGGATATCGATGAATTTTGTCCGAGTCCGGAACGGGCCAGAATTGATAGGACACGACAAGAAAGATCATAGAAGTCTACATTCCAAATTTCAAGTCAATCCGAGGTCGTATGCTCAAGTTATGATGGATTCAAGTTGAGAAAGATGGGCATTGCTATGTTCGAACCCATCACCCTACCTGTGTTCGAACCCATCTAGTTCGAACCCAAGAAGTGAGGCCGCGCCTCGAATCCATACCCATATGCCCAGGTTCGAATCGATGGAGTTCGCATCCATCGGTTCGACTCCACTTCGAACCCAACTAGTTCGAACCCACCATGTTCGAATCGATAAGAAGAGATGACGTTCGAATCCATCAGCTAGAACCTTCCTTCGACTCCATCACGACGATCTACCTCCGAATCCATGAACTGAACCTTGCTTCGACTCCATCAAGCAAGCCCCCAGACAGCCTTGCTTCGAATCCATCGATCACCATTAGTTCGGATCCATACAACTGAAAGAACACCGACTCCATTTCCTGCCTGTCTTCGGACCCATCATGGCTTCAGCTTCACACAATCTTCGAATCCAACATGTTAGAGGCTACTTCGAATCGATCCGAAGTAGCGCAGTTGGATCGATTCGAATGAATACCGTTCCAACGATTCGAAGACAACCTTCGAATCCAGCACACGAGGCCATCCAGTGAACACGGCAATGAACTCGGAGTCGACCCAATCAACTCGGCGAAAAACATGGATCGACTCGAAGAAAGCGCGCCACGTCACAGAAGGATCGGTTCGACCCTATGGGTTCGAAGTGATCGATTCGAACGAACCCATAGGATCGATTCGAACCAAACAGCATGCCGAAGAATCCAATTTCGAACCGATCATAACTCTCTAACAACTGATCCAAATCCAATGAAATTTTTAAAGGAGTTCGTCTACATGACAAAGAATGTTCACGCCAAGTTTCATCACGATTGGACAAGATCTTGATCGATTCGAACCAAGGGTCGAATCGATCCCCATGTGGGCCCGGATCTCTAGGTTTCGGCCATGTGGGCCCCCTCACGTGCCAGAAGTGGTCTTCCTGATTTTTAGGAGAAATATTAGCCTCCTACGCCTATAAATAGAGCCCCAGGTCATTCAGAAAAGGGACGGGATTCTCTTTGGCAAGATCAAGACTCTGAAGCATCAAGACTCTGCCAAGGCTCTACCTTGCACTCTACAACCACCGTTGTATTTGAATTTCAGAGATATAATCCATTGTAATCAATTGTAATCAGCGAAGAACATCAATAAAAAGGAAAACCTTTGAAGTGGACGTAGGCCGGAGATAGCCGAACCACTATAAATCGTGTGTTCTTGTTTATATTTACTATTTTGCTACTTAGATCTGTGATTTGTGTTGGAATATTGCTGAGTTATATTCATACACTGGTGCTTTCACAATCATTGGGGTTTGTGACCAATTTTGGCGCAAACACTTTGGTGCTTTCACTGAGAAGAACTAGCACCCGCTACATCAGATTCAGAATTCAGATTTAAGAGTGAAGAATTCCAATTCAGAAACAATGACTCGACAAACAAGACAACGAGTTGATAGGAGCCAACAAGGAGGAAGCCAAGAAGCATCCTCCGGATCAGGGGAAGGACAAGCTTCCGTCTACATCACTAGAAACGAGATGGAGGCTATGGATAATTCATTGCGTGAAAGCATGATGAAGACCCAACAGGAGATGCTGCTGAATTTCCTCGAACAGATGAGGGCAGTGAATATGCAGAACCTTGGACCAACTACAACAAATGCAAGTGCGGGACAAGGAATCAGGATCGCAGAAGCTAATGAAGGTCAGGTTCAAGACCAGAATACAGGGGTTGAAGGTGGTCAACAAGGCCTTGGGGGCAGACCCTCAGGGTCCGATACTGGAAGACCAACAGACAGAGCTCAACAAGCTAGAGCCAATGCTTATGCTAACGAGCCACCAGAAGAATACGTACCAGAATTCCCTTCAAGGCTCGGGGGGCAGGATAGGAGCTTGACAAGGGGCCAACCCCTAGACGGAGATGAGAGAATGATTGGCCTCATGCGAAGAATCATGAGAGGAGGATTGCCTAGTGGAGGGTTGGAAGAAGTTAGTCGGAGTCCGTTCACTCCGAACATCCGAAACGCAAGGAACCCTCCAAAATTCAAATTACCAACGCTAGAACCTTATGACGGGAGGTCAGACCCGACCATGCATATTACCAGATATATCAGGGACATGGAAGTGCTGGGGGCATCCGAGGAAGTGATAGCACGATGCTTCCCTCTATATTTGTCGGATTTAGCTGCACTGTGGTTCGGACAACTAGAGACTGGATCAATTGGAACATGGAGCGAGCTTGTAGATTGCTTCATGTGACAGTTTAGGGTCCATGTGACGCGACCCAAGAGTGTGATGACTTTAGCTTCGATCAAGCAAAGTTCCGCAGAGTCCATAAAAGATTTTTTACTGAGATTCAATGTGACAGTGACTTCTGTAGATCGCCCGGATCCATCAATGATTTTAATGGCGGCGGTGGCAGGAGTCGCGGAAGGCACCAAATTTAAGGATTCTCTAACTAAAGATCCACCACAAGATCTTGGAGAGTTCTTTCATAAAGCTGAAAAGTTCATTCGTTTAGAAGAATCACAAGCCGAGAGTCGTGAAATAAATACCACACAAAGTGTAGGAACCTCCAGGGAGCAGTCCGGAGCGGACAAGGGAAAGAGGAAACAGGATGACAGACATGATGGTCCTAATAAACGGAAGAAATTCCGAGAAACAAGATTCAGACAGTACACCGATCTGACTGCAGGCCTAGAAAGAATCTTCACTGAAACTAGGGGGCAACTCCACTATCGAAAGCCACCTATAAGGGATCCCATTGAGCGGGAGCGCAGGACTAGAAAATACTGCCTATTCCATGAGCTGGATGGGCACACTACAGATGAATGCCGCCACCTAAAGGATGAGGTGGAGGAACATGTTAGGGGAGGTAGATTGCCACAATTTGTCAGAGAACGGACTACGGCAGCAAGACCTGAACGACTACCGCCTTCAAGTAACAGAAACGATCCTGGATCAGGATCACGACTCGTCATCAACTGATTAAAGACGGCAAGGGCCAAGTCCAGGATTTGGACTTCGGTCGAATAATTTTATTTAGATTTAATTTAAGAATAAACGGTTACTCCACTTACACATGTACGGGAACCGGAGAGATACCTATGCATGCTCGGAGATGGAGATAAACCGATATGCCCGGAGAGGCAATGTTTAGCTTTTTTTCTGATGTTTGAGATTGAACATCTAGAACTTGAATTTAAATAAATAAATTAGAACTTCTTGAAATAAACCCTATTGACCTAAGATTCAAAGGATGAACATTAAATACCAATATAAACATGATCGCTTTATGACCCTACCCGGAGAGACGGGGTCCGGAGTGCAAGAATTGAGTTGCTTCGCCGGAGAGCGACAGGATCGACTCACTTAAGCACTGTTTCCCCTTCACCGGAGAGTGACAGGATGGGATTCAGCAAGAGCCCGGAGAGGCTATGATCGGTCCCGAACGACCATGACATCGCTTAATGTCCAGATACACTGAACCAGAGTGCAAGAAGTGAGTTGCTTCGCCGGAGAGCGACAGGATCAACTCACTTAAGCGCTGTTTCCCCTTCACCGGAGAGTGACAGGATGGGATCCAGCAAGAGCCCGGAGAGGCTGTGATCGGTCTAGAACGACCATGACAACGCTATACGTCCTAACTGGGACCAGAGTGCAAGGGATAGAAGGCAACGCAAAAAAGCAATAGGATCTTTCTATTCAAATCACTAAGTCTAGAATGGACTTAGTAAGGGTTCAGAGTAGCCAATAATAGTCCGGAGAGACTACGAAACTTCATTCTCAACTTCTACGGAAAGAACGAGTATTGATTTGGCTTCGAACAGCCATAAACTTGATTGATAATACCACAGCTATGAATGAAACATGAATTCATTACACTTGATTTAAGACCGTTCAAAACATACCTTTTACAAAAAGGCATGTTTTGGGGGGCAAAATGTTATCCCAACTTTTGGCAAAGTTGAGATACCCAAAATTTACTGGAAATCAATTATTACTACTCATGAATATCAACCATGCATTGTAGGATAACCATGGATATCGATGAATTTTGTCTGAGTCTGGAATGGGCCACAATTGATAGGACACGACATGAAAGATCATAGAAGTCTGCATTCCAAATTTCAAGTCAATCCGAGGTTGTATGCTCAAGTTATGATGGATTCAAGTTGAGAAAGATGGACATTGCTATGTTCGAACCCATCACCCTACCTATGTTCGAACCCATCTAGTTCGAACCCAAGAAGTGAGGCCGCGCCTCGAATCCACATCCATATGCCCAAGTTCGAATTGATGGAGTTCGCATCCATCGGTTCGACTCCACTTCGAACCCAACTAGTTCGAACCCACCATGTTCGAATCGATAAGAAGAGACGACGTTCGAATCCATCAGCTAGAACCTTCCTTCGACTCCATCACGACGACCTACCTTCGAATCCATGAACTGAACCTTGCTTCGACTCCATCAAGCAAGCCCCCAGAAAGCCTTGCTTCGAATCCATCGATCACCATTAGTTCGGATCCATACAATTGAAAGAACTCCGACTCCATTTCCTGCCTGTCTTCGGACCCATCATGGCTTCAGCTTCACACAATCTTCGAATCCAACATGTTAGAGGCTACTTCGAATCGATCCGAAGTAGCGCAGTTGGATCGATTCAAATGAATACCGTTCCATCGATTTGAAGACAACCTTCGAATCCAGCACAAAAGGCCATCCAGTGAACACGGCAAAGAACTCGGAGTCGACCCAATCAACTCGACGAAAAACATGGATCGACTAGAAGAAAGCACGCCACGTCACAGAAGGATCGATTCGACCCTATGGGTTCGAAGTGATCGATTCGAACGAACCCATAGGATCGATTCGAACCAAATAGCATGCCGAAGAATCCAATTTCGAACCGATCATAACTCTCTAACCACTGATCCAAATCCAATTAAATTTTTATAGGAGTTCGTCTACATGACAAAGAATGTTCATGCCAAGTTTCATCACGATTGGACAAGATCTTGATCGATTCGAACCAAGGGTCGAATCGATCCCCATGTGGGCCCGGATCTCCAAGTTTCGGCCATGTGGGCCCCCCTCACGTGCCAGAAGTGGTCTACCTGTTTTTTAGGAGAAATATTAGCCTCCTACGCCTATAAATAGAGCCCCAGGTAATCCAGAAAAGGGACGGGATTCTCTTTGGCAAGATCAAGACTCTGAAGCATCAAGACTCCGCCAAGGCTCTACCTTGCACTCTACAACCACTATTGTATTTGAATTTGAGAGCTATAATCCATTGTAATCCGCTGTAATCAATTGTAATCAGCGAAGAACATCAATAAAAGGGAAAACCTTTGAAGTGGACGTAGGCCGGAGATAGCCGAACCGCTATAAATCGTGTGTTCTTGTTTATATTTACTATTTTGCTACTTAGATCTGTGATTTGTGTTTGAATATTGCTGAGTTATATTCATACACTGGTGCTTTCACAATCATTGGGGTTTGTGACCAATTTTGGCGCAAACAATCATAAGCTGCAACTCATTGCAATCAGTGAAACAAAGTTAGATAAATTGCAATCTGATATAGCCTGTAAGAATATTGCCCCTGATTGGGATCATGAGGATAATCTACAAAGTATCCCATATGGCAGATTATTGGTTTTATGGAATTCAAAAGTTTTGAAATTGACAAAGTTGAAAGAGGATGATCAACTTATTCATTTCACAGCTTCTTTATTTTCTTCAACTAGTCCTTTTCTGTTCACGTTTGTCTATGCTCAAAATAATCTTGATAAAAGATTATATTTTCTCTCTAACCTCACTTCTCTTTCTCATTCAAACTTACCTTCGATTGTTCTTGGTGATTTTAATTGTATGTATTTATTTGATCAATAAAAGGGCGGAATCCCTCTATCCTTAAAAGATATTTCCCCTTTAAAAGAAACTTTGATAAAATCTTCTCTTACTCATATTCCATCTTCTGGAGCAGAGTTTACTTGGAATAATAAAAATAAACTTGGTCTGATTTTAAAGCCTTGTTTCCAAAGATATGCTTCGATGGCTTATAATTTCTTTCGGCGATTCACCAGATTCTGGGATATGTCAAGCAAAGTGATATTGCTTGCACTAATGATGTCTATGTTCAGCATGATGCATTTGTGCACTTAGCCGAAAAAGATTCAGTAGTCTCCATTAAGCTTTAGCATGAAATTGATCGACTAAAGATCGAAGCTATCCATGACAAAGACATTATTAAAGCTCAGGACGAAGAGCTCTCTATATACAAATCTCAACTTGAAGCCGCCCAACAGAGTGCTAAAGATACTACGGAGGTCGTTAACCATCTGGGGTCAACTCACAAAAAAGAAATCGATGAGGCGGTCCAACGCTGAGGGGCCCTGGCTTTTGTAACGACACGTATTTTTACGGATTGAAACATTGTTAAACTATATTCTTTAAGTCGTTGATGTTGTTAAGACGTTTAGAGTATGAGTCGATCAAAGTTTAATTCGTAGACGAGATAAGGCCTAACTCGTGTGGAGCTTAAACCGTGGGTAGCTTAGATCGTGTGATAGCTTGAATCGTGTAGGAGATAAGTCGCTCGACATTGGTCATGTTAGTTAGGTCGATTAGGCGACTTAAGGAATTGGACCGACCTAAGAGGAGAGACCGACCTAAGGAAGCTAGTGGTAGTAGCTAATGGCTTAGAGGATGGCCGGCTTAAGGCATGGCCGACTCATAGGTGTGGCCGAGTTAAGGTGTGGCCGACTTAAGGAGTTAGCGACCTAAGGAGTTGACCGGTCTAATAGTTAGAGAGTTAAGGAGATAGGCCGACCTAAGAGCCAACGACTTAATAGTTAACGGGTTAACGAGTTAGGGGTTAGCGTGGTGTTGTGTTAGGTCGGCTATGCCGAGTTATAGGTTAGGTCGGCACCATGGTTGAGTCGTTAGGTCGGCGCTTGGGTTAGGTCGTGTAAGTCGTATGGCCCTGAGTTTGGTTAGGTCGGCTGTTGTGTTAAGTCGTGAGTCGACGTGTGTTCTGGGTCGGCTATGCCGTGCTTATGATATGTTGTTAGGTCGGTAGCTTGTCTAGGTTGTTAGGTCGGCAGGGGATGGGTCGGCGGCGACTTAAAGGGGGGGTTTCCAGCCTATAAATAGAAGGGGTTCGCCTCACTTTTTGGCACCGGATTTTGAAGCGACGAAGTGCTGCCATTTTGAGAGTTCGACTTCAACACTTCTTCACTTTATTTCTCCTCTCTAATCTAGTGATTCCTTCCATCTAAATTTAAGATCAAATCAAAGACACAAGAGCAAAAGTTGAAGATCTCCATCCATTGAAGAGAGATTTCATCGTTTGAAGCGAAGCTTTGGCAGATCAAGCTTGTTTCTTTGCTGTCCAAATTTGAAGTTGATAGTTTTTGAGGTGTTTAGGTGATTTGGTGAGTGGTAGTTATCTCTCACACGGACCCAAAGGAGTATATTGGATCGGTGGTTTGTTTATGTGTTAAAGAGAGTGATTTCGTGCATTTTTCTTAAGTCTGCGTGTAGATCTATGGTTAATGATGATTCAACACCTATTTTACTACATGTTCACTTATGCAAGTTCATTCATCAAGTTGTAGAGATATTGTTCATGATTCATGCTTGTTAGATTGCATGTTAGATTTGGACACTTTATTTACGAAATTGCCATTATTGTTGTAATTGTTTATTTAGATCTTGTTTGAATGATTGATTGCTTGGATTAATGTTTGATTTGATTGATTAGTTGATTTATAACTTGATTTGGACAAGTTGGTCGAGGACGGTTCAAAAGCTAAGTGGAAAGGCTCTTGAATGGTGAAAGCTGCCTGTGGCATTTGAAGCGGATGTGGAAGCTCATATGGATAGATTTGATGATGATGGAACTTTGCCATGATGCGATGAGGCAAACCATGATGTTGAGTTGGGACGGTCCATGATGACATTCCAAGCACGGGTCACGACGACGTGCGAAGCTATATTGATAACTCGGTGATGCGGTCCGAGTTTGTGTGGATAATGGTGGGCTCGAGAGGCGCTTGAGCTAGTGTGAGAATAGTCGTCGAGGAGGATGACTAGGAGGCTTGGATCTTATCGTTATTGAAGGTTCTAGCATGCTCAAAGCAAGAGTACGTTGGAACGGGTCACGATGACGTTCCAGACACGGGTCATGATGATGTGTTAGTACTCTGGGCAGATGCGATAGTCCTAGGCACGGGTCATGATGACGTGCGGAGTTATGTCTAGAACCGGGGTTGCATTAACCCTTGACGGACGGCTGAAAGAAGGTGTCGGTCATTCAATTAACGGTGATATCGAGGCAATGTTAACAGTGATAGCCAGAGTCATGGATGTTTGATTGTACCATCATTCGGCCTCAAGAGCAGTGTTTTTCTGGGTGCTTATCTGATCTTGGTTTAGGCCTTGGGGGTTTGTATTTGGAAAACATCGACCTTGACTCGAGTGATAATTACGTTACTTAAATTGTCTGCTTTGCTATGCTTGTTTATGCTTAGTAGGTCTGGGGGCTATCACTGTAGAATGAGGTGGAGTGGGATGGTTGATTTCCTATTCCTTTTATCCTTTATGCTCTTTTGGTATGTTTGATAGTTAATTTACTGCTCACTAAGACTGTTGTCTGACTCAAGGTTTTATGTTCAACTCTTATTTCCTTGGGCTGTTCATCCATGTTGGGATGGGCAGACTAGGTAGCAGGTGACAGGTGCTGATCTTAAGGATCTACTCTGATTGATGACAAAGACGAGCTGGAGGGTAGCATATTAGTTTTTCTGCTATATGTACTGGATTTTTCCGCTGCTTGTATATGTTTTGAGTGTTATGTAGTGAGGCTTGATGTATTGATTGTTCAGATGTTTGTATCAAACCTTTATGAAGTCTATGTGATGATATTCTGTTATGAGCTTCATTATATACATATATTTCTCTATTGTATTTTGTCCATGCGCTGTGAGTTGTACGATAGAGTTTCTGTTTTATTTTACCCTGACTATCGTTCATGGCTGCTTGGCACGCCTTTCAGCGCACTATTTCCTTGTTTTGGTGCGGGAGTCATGGGCGGTCGTCACATTTGGTATCCGAGCCTTGGTTAATCGATTTTAGCCAACGCTCGCCGACGTAACTACGTATGAGAGACGTAATTGTATTTTGATGGATGATTACTATATATAATATAGTATCTTAGAAGGATTTGAACGCCTTATGTAGTTGTTTCTCAAGGTGTTCTAAATCATTCCTTTTTGTAGATATTAAGGATGAGTCGAAGTGAGAGACAAGCTTCTAGGGAAAGCCGTGCTGCTGGGTGAGCTAATGACTATGCTGCAATGTTCGAGGCTATGATGACTTCGATCATGAGAAGGATACCAACTTCAGGACCGTCAGTAGATGTTGGAGTTCAAGTTCATGCTCCAAGACTAGTGGATTTTGCTAAGTTGTGTAAGGACTATACTGCTCTTGGAGGGAAGGTTTTCTTGGGAACGGAATCAACCGTTGATGTTCAGAGATGGATTGATGCTTGTAGAAGGATCTTTGGTGATTTGGGAATTGAGGATGCAACTAAGAGGAAGCTTGCATCAAGACAACTTCAAGGGAGAGCTTTGGATTGGTGGAATTCTATCACCATTGATACTCCAGAGGAAGAGATCACTTGGGAGCAATTCCAAGTCAGATTTGAAGCTAAGTTCATTTCTACGGCTCAGAAATCTGTCCTGTTTAAGAAGTTTGTGGAGCTCAAGCAAGGTGGGAGACCCGTTCTTGAGTATGTTTCTAAGTTTGAAGCTTTGTCCAAGTATGCTCGGTCGTATATTGAATCTCCCTATCAGAAGAATGAGAAGTTTGTGACAGGCTTGGACGATTATCTTGGGAGACAGTTGGTGGATCATCTGGACGATCCATTTGAGAAGCTTGTGGAGAAAGCTCTCAGGCATGAGAGTTTGTTTCCTAAGGAAGGGTCTGTTGTTGCTGTGACCAAGAAAGAGTCCAAACCACAGCAGGGTGGAAGCAAGAAGAGGATGCAGCAGCATCAGAAGGGTAAGGATGGCCAGAAGAAGCCAAAGGTTGAAGTGACCTGCTACAATTGTCGGCAGAAGGGCCATTTCTCTAGGGATTGCAAGAATCCAAAGGTGCAGTTGAAGTGCCACAACTGTGATAAGCTGGGACATATCAAGAAGGACTGTCCAGAACCAAGGAAAGATAAGCAGATTGTGCAAGCTTATGCTTTGGGAGCTGTTCCATAGTCTTCGAAAGCTCCTACTGTTGATGAGAAAGCGAAGAGTGTGGTGGTTCAAGGTACTCTTTCCATTTGTGGTGTTCCGGTTAGGGTATTGTTTGACACTGGGGGATCACATACGTTTTTTTGTGATGATTTGGTAGGCCGGTTGGGTTTGGAACCGGAAATTGTAGATAGACCATTGGTTGTGACTAATTCAGTTGGGGGTTCGTCTTGTTTGTGTATGATATGTCGTGGTCTAGTTGTGTCGAGTCATGATTGCTCTTTTGTTTGTGATTGCTTTGTTCTGAACTTTGCGGGGTTCAGAATAATTTTAGGTATGGACTGGCTTAGGAAGTATGCGGCAAAGGTTGATTGTGAGAAACTGGAGGTGACAGTCGGGAATGTGGAAGGGCGAAAGGTTGTGATACGATGTAAGCATGAAGAAGGCGTCTTCATGGGCTTCATGTATTCGCTGGTTGTTCCACGGGATGGACTGTCATCGATGCCAGTTCTGAATGGATTTGAGGACGTCTTTGACGAGGTCAAAGGGTTACCGCCGCATTGGGAGATCGAGTTTCGTATCGATCTAGTTGAGGAAGCCAGACTAGTTGTGATGCCTCTTAGACGGATGGCGCCAAGAGAACAACAAGAGCTGAAGATGCAGGTTGATGACCTTTTTCTGAAAGGATTCATTCGGCGTAGTGTGTCCGAATGGGGTGCACCAGTTGTGTTCGCAACCAAAGCGGATGGATCGTTGAGGTTGTGTGTGGATTATCGTGAGCTGAATAAAGTGACTAAGTAGAACAAGTATCCATTGCCGAGAATTGATGACTTGTTTGATCAGCTTCACGAGGCTAAGGTGTTTTCTCAGATGGTTTTGGCAACGGGATTTCACCAGTTGAGAGTGGCTTAGGATTGTGTGCCGAAGACTGCTTTTAGGACACCATCCGGTTTTTATGAGTGGCTGGTAATGCCATTTTGGTTGACTAACGCACCAGCATATTTTGTGGATCTTATGAATAGAGTGTTCAGAGATCAGTTGAACAAGTTTGTACTTGTGTTCGTGGATGATATTCTGATTTATTCCAGAACTGAGGAAGAGCACAAGACAGACTTGCGTATTGTTTTGGAAATCTTGCGGAAACATCAGCTGAAGGCTAAGTTTTCAAAGTGTCACTTCTGGAAGAGTGAAGTGAGGTTCCTAGGCTATGTTATCTCTGGAAATGGTATAGCGGTCGATCCCGCTAGGGTGGCAGCAATCCAGGATTGGGTTAGACCTAAGAATGCATCTGATGTGAGAAGTTTTCTTGGATTAGCAGGATATTATCATCGGTTTATCAAAGACTTTTCCAAGATAGCTGCACCGTTAACAGGATTGACGAAAAAGAACCAAGTGTTCAGATGGGATGCTAAGAGTGAGCAAGCTTTCGGAATCCTAAAGGAACGGCTAACAAGTGCTCTTGTTTTGACTATTCCAAGTGGGAATGATGAGATGGTGGTTTATACCGATGCATGTGGTACTGGAATTGGAGCGGTACTAATGCAAAAGGATAAAGTCGTTGCATATGCAAGTCGACAACTAAAGCCACATGAAAGGAATTATCCGACTCATGATTTGGAGTTAGCGGCAATTGTATTTGCTTTGAAGATGTGGAGACATTACCTATTGGGAGTTCGATTCAAGTTGTTTACGGATCATAAGTCGTTGAAGTATCTGTTCTCCCAAAAGGATTTGAATCTTCGACAGCAACGGTGGCTAGAGTTCTTAGCATCATATGATTTTGGTATAGCCTATACTCCAGGAAAAGGTAACGCAGTGGCTGATGCGTTAAGTCGAAGACATGCAGGATTGGGAGCCATGTTTTTGGAATGGAAGAGTCTCGAGTATTTGGCTGGATTTGACTTCAGGCCTAGATGTGAATCGGAACCTGAGATGTTGGCAAGCTTATAAATAAGACCTACTCTTGTGGAAAGAATTGGCGAGAGCCAAAACCGAGATGATAAGCATGTCAAGATTATCCATGATTTGGAATCTGGATTGAACCCAGAAAAGGATAAAGGATTCAAAGTCGATCGAGAGGGTTGGCTTCGGAAGCAAGGACGATTAGTTGTTCCCGATATAGATGGATTGAGAGATGAAGTTCTAAAGGAAAGTCATCACTCGAAGTTGACAATTCATCCAGGTGGAAATAAGATGTATCGGGATATGAAGAGAACCTATTACTGGGAAGGTATGAAGAAGGATGTTGGAAATTTTATTTCCAAATGTATGAACTGCCAGTTGGTAAAAGCCGAGCAGAAGAAACCTAGTGGATTGCTTCAGCCATTGAAAGTTCCTACATGGAAGTGGGAGCAAGTATCCATGGATTTTATCGACGGTCTACCTAGAACCAGGGCAGGAAATGAAGGGATTTGGGTCATTGTAGATCGTTTGACTAAAAGTGCAAGGTTTATTCCTGTTCGATCAACTAGGACTGCATCGAAGTTGGCTCAGTTGTATGTTAATTGGATAGTTCGATTCCATGGTATTCCGAAGAGTATAGTGAGCGATCGAGACCCATTGTTCACTAGTGGATTTTGGAAGAGCTTCCAGGAGGTTTTGGGAACCGAGTTGTGTTTGAGTACAGCTTATCACCCCCAAACAGATGGTCAAACCGAAAGAGTCAACCGAGTTTTGGAAGATCTTCTCAGAGCATGTGTTTTGGATTTCGGGGGATCATGGGAAGATCACCTTCATTTGGTGGAATTTGCATATAATAACAGTTACCAGTCAAGTATTGGTATGGCACCGTATGAAGCACTGTATGGAAGACCGTGTAACTCTCCTACATGTTGGTTAGAAACTGGAGAAGAGCTGATACTTGGGCCAGAGATGATTCGGCAGACTTCGGATTGCATAGAGATCATTCGGCGACGAATGAAGGCAGCCCAAGATCGTCAGAAAAGTTATGCCGATAAGCGTCGTAAGGATTTGGAATTCGACGTAGGAGATATGGTTTTTGTGAAGATTTCTCCACTGAAGAATGTTATTCGATTCGGGAAGAAAGGGAAATTGACTCCGAGATTTGTTGGACCATTCCCGGTCATCGAGCAAATTGGAACGCTCGCATATAGATTGGAGTTACTGGAAAAGATGGCGAGTGTGCACAACGTTTTTCATGTATCGTATCTACGGAAGTATGTGCACGACTCGAATAAGGTGGTATCGGCTGATAGCTGTGAAGATTTAGAGGTTGACCCAGTTGTTACGAGACCTCGTAAGCCGCTTCGTGTTGTGGAAACCGACACGAAATAGCTTAGGAGGAAGACGATTACGTTGCTCAAGGTACAATGAAGTGATGATGTTGATGACTGTACGTGGGAGGAGGAAGAGAGGATGAAGGCAGCTCATCCTGAACTCTTCGAGGTATGGCCCTAAGCTGTCGTGACATCTCACGAATTTGTAACTTATTCTAGTCTTAGAATTCTGCATGCTAGGCTAGTAACAAGATGCATGGTTTGTTGATTTCTATGTATGGTAGGCATGCGGAATAGCTTTGATTGCTCTTGTTTGTTTGGAATTTCGGGGGCGAAATTCCTAAGGGGGAGAGAATGTAATGACCCGTATTTATACGGATCGAAACATTGTTAAACTATATGCTTTAAGTCGTTGATGTTGTTAAGACGTTTAGAGTATGAGTCGACCATAGTTTAAGTCGTAGACGAGATAAGGCCTAACTCGTGTGGTGCTTAAGCCGTGGGTAGCTTAGATCGTGTGATAGCTTGAATCGTGTAGGAGATAAGTCGCTCGAGATTGGTCATGTTAGTTAGGTCGGTTAGGCGACTTAAGGAATTGGACCAACCTAAGGGGAGAGACCGACCTAAGGAAGCTAGTGGTAGTAGCTAACGGCTTAGAGGATGGCCGGCTTAAGGCATGGCCGACTCATAGGTGTGGCCGAGTTAAGGTGTGGCCGACTTAAGGAGTTAGCGACCTAAGGAGTTGACCGGTCTAATAGTTAGAGAGTTAAGGAGATAGGCCGACCTAAGAGCTAACGACTTTTAGTTAACGGGTTAACGAGTTAGGGGTTAGCGTGGTGTTGTGTTAGGTCGGCTATGCCGAGTTATAGGTTAGGTCGGCACCATGTTTGAGTCGTTAGGTCGGTGCTTGGGTTAGGTCGTGTAAGTCGCATGGCCCTGTGTTTGGTTAGGTTGGCTGTTGTGTTAAGTCGTGAGTCGGCGTGTGTTCTGGGTCGGCTATGCCGTGCTTATGATATGTTCCTAGGTCGGTAGCTTGTCTAGGTTGTTAGGTCGGCAGGGGATGGGTCGGCGGCGACTTAAAGAGGGGGTTTCCAGCCTATAAATAGAAGGGGTTCGCCTCACTTTTTGGCATCGGATTTTGAAGTGACGAAGTGCTGCCATTTTGAGAGCTCGACTTCAACACTTATTCACTTCTTTTTTCCTCTCTAATCTAGTGATTCCTTCCATCTAAATTGAAGATCAAATCAAAGATACAAGAGCCAAAGTTGAAGATCTCCATCCATTGAAGTGAGATTTCATCGTTTGAAGCGAAGCTTTGGCGGATCAAGCTTGTTTCTTTGCTGTCCAGATTTGAAGTTGATGGTTTTTGAGGTGTTTAGGTGATTTGGTGAGTGGTAGTTATCTCTCACACGGACCCAAAGGAGTATATTGGATCGGTGGTTTGTTTATGTGTTAAAGAGAGTGATTTCGTGCATTTTTCTTAAGTCTGCATGTAGATCTATGGTTAATGATGATTCAACGCCTATTTTACTACATGTTCACTTATGCAAGTTCATTCATCAAGTTGTAGAGATATTCTTCATGATTCATGCTTGTTAGATTGCATGTTAGATTTGGACACTTTATTTACGAAATTGCCATTATTGGTGTAATTGTTTATTTAGATCTTGTTTGAATGATTGATTGCTTGGATTATTGTTTGATTTGATTGATTAGTTGATTGATAACTTTATTTGGACAAGTTTGTCGAGGACGATTCAAAAGCTAAGTGAAAAGGCTCTTGAATGGTGAAAGCTGCCTGTGGCATATGAAGCGGACGTGGAAGCTCATATGGATAGATTCGATGATGATGGGACTTTGCCATGATGCTATAAGGCAAACCATGATGTTGAGTTGGGACGGGCCATGATGACGTTCCAAGCAAGGGTCACGACGACGTGCGAAGCTATGTTGATAACTCGGTGATGCGGTCCGAGTTTGTGTGGATAATGGTGGGCTCGAGAGGCGCTTGAGCTAGTGTGAGAATAGCCGTCGAGGAGGATGACTAGGAGGCTTGGATCTTATCGTTATTGAAGGTTATAACATGCTCAAAGCAAGATTACGTTGGAACGGGTCACGATGACTTTCCAGACACGGGTCATGATGACGTGTTAGTACTCTAGGCAGATGTGATAGTCCTAGGCACGGGTCATGATGACGTGCGGAGTTATGTCTATAACCGGGGTTTCCATTAACCCTTGACGGACGGCTGAAAGAAGGTGCCGGTCATTCAATTAACGGTGATATCGAGGCAATGTTAACAGTGATAGCCAGAGTCATGGATGTTTGATTGTACCATCATTCGGCCTCAAGAGCGGTGTTTTTCTGGGTGCTTATCTGATCTTGGTTTAGGCCTTGGGGGTTTGTATTTGGAAAACATCGACCTTGACTCGAGTGATAATTACTTTACTTAAATTGTCTGCTTTGCTATGCTTGTTTATGCTTAGTAGGTCTGGGAGCTATCACTGTAGAATGAGGTGGAGTAGGATGGTTGAGTTCCTATTCCTTTTATCCTTTATGCTCTTTTGGTATGTTTGATAGTTAATTTACTGCTCACTAAGACTGTTGTCTGACTCAAGGTTTTATGTTCAACTCTTATTACCTTGCGCTGTTCATCCATGTTGGGATGGGCAGACTAGGTAGCAGGTGACAGGTGCTGATCTTAAGTATCTACGCTGATTGATGACAAAGACGAGCTGGAGGCTAGCATATTAGTTTTTCTGCTATATGTGCTGGATTTTTCCGCTGCTTGTATATGTTTTGAGTGTTATGTAGTGAGGCTTGATGTATTGATTGTTCAGATGTTTGTATCAAACCTTTATGAAGTCTATGTGATGATATTCTGTTATGAGCTTCACTATATACATATATTTCTCTATTGCATTTTGTCCATGCGCTGTGAGTTGTACGATAGAGTTTCTGTTTTATTTTACCCTGAATATCGTTCATGGCTGCCTGGTATGCCTTTCAGCGCACTATTTCCTTGTTTTGGTGCGGGAGTCATGGGCGGTCGTCACAGCTTTAGAGAAGGATTCGGTGTAGAAGGAAAGGGATAGATTTACCCTCCGAATCAAAGAGCTGGAGGATCAACTCCGCAAAGAAAGAGAGGAGAAGACCGCTGCCTAAGAAGAGCCACATCGATATTGCGACGAGATCGTTGCTATACGACTTCTGAAGGCGAAGCTCGACGACGAGCTTTCAAAAGTTGGGATGCTAAAGGATGAAGCCCATGAAGAGGGCAAGAAAATAGCATCTGCGGAGATTGACTCTCGCCTTGGGGCAGCTAAAGAGGCTGGTAGGGAGGAGGTCAAATGCATGTTCGACCCACTGATTGCAGAATTCAATGCCCGTGTCCTCATGCATCGGGACTTAACTTTTCTGCGTGAGGGCAACCTCGAATCCCTAGATGAGGCATGGGAGACTTTAATAAAAATCAGGAAGGTTGAACTTTTCACCGAGGAGGTCGATGAAGATGCTTTAATAAAATAATTTCTTAGGGGGAACGAGCCTTCAGACCTGTCTGCGGCGAAGGCTCTTTATTGCAAAGGTTTCACCTCATCGAAAGGGAAAGATATTATTGCCGGTCCATCCGACATCGAGTCTCCAGCTCATGCTCCTATTTAGTTAGCTGATCGGCCGGTACTTGATCCATTTGAGCAACATATTGGTTATGACCCGGAGGACCATGGCCTCGGCATTCACATTCTATCTCCCATTCCAGAGGGTGAGACACCTCGGACAGTTGAGAGTCAGCGAGAAGCCGGTATGTAACCCTTCATTTTAAAAATACAAGAGTCGTCGTTTTTGACGAGAGGTCATTGTGTTCTAAGGTTTGTTTTCCATGATTTTGCGCAGGCCGTTAAGATTCTGGGCCCACTCCAAGAACAATGACACCAAGGAGGTGAAGGGGAAAGGCTACTCACGCAAGAGAGACTCCCGGTCCATATGCTTAGGTGATCGGGGAGCTTGATGAGGATAAGTCCGAGACTTCATCTCCCATCGAAGGAAGTTATGAAACCGAGATCACAAGCGCCTCTAAACATACTTCTAAAATGAGAATGATGGAGCAGCTCGAAGAGGAAAAGAAAAGGACGGCCGAAACCAAAGTCGATCCTCAAACCATGGACCTAGATGATCCTCTGAACAAGTCGTTGAAGATCATCCTCCCTGGTGGATCCAGGCCACTTGAGGTCCCCCGTACTTCCTCGATTGTTACCTCCCCATCAAAGAAAATTTCCAAGGGAAAACGCACGGGAGAGGAGTCGTCTGAGAAGGCGAAGGAGGGAAAGAAGTCGAAGAAATCGAAGAAATAATTGTTACTCTCTTTCAACGAAAGTTAGTTTAGATTATGTAATTATTTTTATTTATTTTCGTAGTCCATATAAATAGACTTTTGACCCCGAGTTTTGGTGGAGTTGTAGTAGAAACTTATTTTTTTTAATAAATAAAGCTTAGTTCTTTTGTCTTTCAAAAGACTTTTATCGTTCAGCTTTCTGTATGATTGTGGTCGAAACCCAAGCTATTGTGAGTTACATAAACTTCTTAATTCATCTTTATATAAGTCAGAAGCTCTTTGGAGTTGTACTTCCTTTGTTCCATGCTTCGGGTCCTTAGAATTATTTTCAGTCCATATGCCGGGGACTTGATGAATTCAAGTCATTTATGTCCTAGTATGCACTCCGAGGACTTAGAGAATTTAAACCGTCTATACTCCAATCCGCACTCTGGGGATTCAGATGGCTCCAGTACGCACTCTGGGAACTTAGATATTTTTAAGTCATTTATAATCTGGTCCGCACTCAGGGGACTCAGAGTACTCCAGTCTGCACTCAGGGGACTCGGAGGTTTTAAGTCGTTTATACTCTGGTCCGCACTCAGGTGGCTCGGAATACTCTAGTCCACACTCAGGGACTCGGAGATTTCAATTCATTTATACTCTGGTCCGCACTCAGGGAACTTGTAGATTTTGAGTCATTTATACTTCAATTCGCCCTCAGGGGACTCAGAGTACTCCAGTCCGCACTCAGAGGACTTGGAGATTTCAAGTCATTTATAATCTGGTCCACACCAAGGGGACTCAAAGTACTCCAGTCTGCACTCAGGAGACTTGGAGATTTTGAGTCGTTTATACTCTGGTCCGCACTCAGAGGACTCAGAGTACTCCAGTCCGCACTTAGGGGACTTGGAGATTTCATGTTGTTTATACTCTGGTCCGCACTTAGGGGACTCAGAGTACACCAGTCCGCCCTCAGTGGACTTGGAGATTTCAAGTCATTTATACTCTGGTCCGCACTCGGGGGACTCAGAGTACTGCAGTCCGCACTCAGGGGACTCAGAGATTTTGAGGCGTTCGTGTGCGTTCGTATGTCAGACAAATAATGCAACTTCAGTGGGTTGACATAGAATTATCATACACAGAAACATTAATAATCAAATAACAAACGGCTTCAAGCCTTTATTATTGAAAATAAGCTAAATTGTCTTATTACATGCCGAAAACGAAGAATAAAAACATGTTGGAAATAAGTGCAACTAACATATGAAAGAAATGGACTAAGTATAATAATGCCTCAAATGCTCGCTATTTCATGCTCGGGGGAGTGTCGCACCATCAACGGTCGCAAGCTTGAAAGTTCCCTCTCTAAGCTTCCGTTCAATGACGTGTGGACCTTCCCATGCGGGATTCATATGCGATGGGAACGAGAAAACTCATTTCAAAACGAGGTCACCTACATCGAAGATTCTCGGTCGGACCTTTTCATTGTAATATCGAGTGACTCGGTGTCTGTATGCAGCCACTCTTAAATCAGCTTCTTCACATTTTTCATTAATGAAGTCAAGTGATTCCAGCAAAAGATCCCAATTTGAATCAGGGTCATAGTAAGTTACCCGATGTGATGGAACTTCAAGTTCTACGGGTATAACAGCTTCCATGCCATATGCCAATGCGAATGGAGTGTGGCCAGTCGCGGACTTGTGGGTGGTTCAATAAGCCCAGAGCGTTGCCGGAATTTCATCTACCCACTTGCCTCTAGCCTTTTTCAAACACTTTTTTAATATGGACTTGATTATTTTGTTCATGGCTTCAACTTGTCCATTAGCTTTTGGATGAGAAACTGCTGCAACCTTTTTCTCGATACCATATTTTTAGCAAAACTTTTTCAACTCCTTGCCTTCGAACCGAGTTCCATTATTTGTAACGATAGTTCGTGGAAGGCCAAAACGGCATATAATATTTCGTACAACAAAAATTATGACCTTTTTGGTGGTGATAGTGGCCAAAGGCTCTGCTTCTGCCCACTTGGTAAAGTAATCGACCGCAACTATTGCATATTTCGCACCGCCTTTAGATATGGGTAAAGAACCGTATGTCGAACTCCCACATTGCAAACGGCCAGGGACTAACCATTTGTGTGAGTTCCGTCTATGGAGCTCTCGGGATTTCTGCATATTTCTGACATTTGTCACATCTTCTTACATAGTCTGCGGCATCGCGATTCACAGTCGACCAATAGTATCCATAGAGAAGGATTTTCTTTGCTAACGTCTGCCCCCCAGTATGGTCACCACACTCTCCTTCATGGAATTCCTTCAGGACTCGTTTTATCTCACTGTGGGCTATGCACCAGAGTAAGGGGGTCGACAATCCCCTCCGAAACATTATCCCGTCTTGCATTATATATCGCGAAGCCTTACGAATGACTTGTCATCTTTTGCTCCTTCTTTCAGGTACGACCCCGTGTAGCAAGTATTGCTTGAATGGGGTCATCCATGATTCCTTCTCGATTTCTATTTCTAACACGAAATCTACCTCCATCATATTTATACTCGGAGCATGTAAGGTTTTAACGGGAACCAATCCCATTTGATGTGCATCGCCAGTGCTTGCAAATTTTGCCAATTAATAGGCTGCCCTTTTTGTTTAAACGGGACATGCGAGATACCATAATATTCTAGGTTTGCTAGCAGCTCCTGAACCCGTGCAAGGCATGGGGCAAGTCTATGTCCCTTCGCTTGATAGTCTCCCCACACTTGTTACACCACCAGTTGTGAGTCACAAAAGATTTCAACTGATCTTACCTCTAATTCTCTAATAAGTCTGAAGCCAGCAATCAATGCTTCATACCCGGCTTTGTTATTTCTTGCTGTGAATTCGAGCTTCAAAGCGTAACAAATTGGTTGTTTTTCAGGAGTCACAAGAAATATGCTAGCCCCCGAACAACGGTCATTAGATGCCCTGTCAATGTGCACCTTCCATCGAACGGGAGGTATGACACTATGATCATTTGACTCATCAAACACAGTGAATTCAGCAATGAAGTCTGCTAGCGCTTGCCCTTGTATGGCCCTTCGTGGAAGGTAGGTAATATCAAACTGACTCAACTCGATATTCCATTTTAACATCATTCCAGAGGTTTCTGGTAGTTGGAGCACCTACTGCAAGGGTTGATCAGTGTAAACACTGATTGCTTGAAAGTATGGACAAAGCTTGCGTGATGCAATCACCAAGCAGTAAGCTAGTTTCTCAATCTTAGGATAATTTATTTCTGCCCCGTCAAACATTTACTGACATAATACACTGGCTTTGAACTCGGTCCTCCTCTCGAACCAAAGCCGTACTGATATCATGTTGGGATACAGCCAGGTACACATACATATTTCATGGTCAATCAGTTTTGATAGCACCGGGGGACTTTCTAAATGCCTGACCAGAGCTCGAAATGCTTCCTCACAATCGAATGTCCACTTGAAATTTCTCTTTCCTCTCTTTATCACATCGAAGAAGGGAATGCACTTATCCGTAGCTCTGGATATGAATCGACTCAGCGTGGTTACCTTTCCGTTCAAGCTTTGTACTTGCTTTATACTTCTGGGCACTTGTATGTCCCGAATAGCTTGATTCTTCTCCAGGTTAGTTTCGATTCCCCACGCATTCACAATGAAACCCAAAAACTTCCCTGACGCAACGCCAAAGGAACACTTCAAAGGATTGATTTTCATCCCATAATGCCTGAGTATATCAAACATCTCTGCTAAGTCTCGAATGTGGTCGTTTGACTGTCGTGACATCACGAGCATGTCATCTATATAGACTTCCATCGTTCCACCAATATGATCTTTAAACATTCGGTTCACCAGACGCTGATAAGTTGCTCCTGCATTTTTCAATCCAAAGGGTATCACTACATAGCAATATAACCTAACGTCTGTGACGAAACTGGTGCGTTCTTGATCTGTGTGCATCGGGATTTGATAATATCCCGAGTACGCATCCATAAATGATAGTAACTCGTGTCTGGTCGTAGAATCAACCAGCTGGTCGATTCTAGGTAAATGGAAACTATCCTTTAGGCATGCTTTGTTTAGATCAGAATGATCAACACAAGTTCTCCACTTCCCATTCGCTTTCCTCACTAGCACAGGGTTAGATACCCAATCAGGGTAGAGGGCGTCGCGGACGAACCCATTGGCTTTGGGTTTGTCCACCTCCTCTCTGAAAGCAGCGGACCTCTCCGGGTCCATGCCTCTCCGTCACTGTTTCACTGGGATGTACTTTGGGTCTATGTTCAACATATGGCTCGCAATAGAGGGAGAAATCCCGCACATATCAGAATGTGTCCAAGCGAAAATGTCTAGGTTCGCTCGATGAAAATCAGTAAGATCCTCGGCCATTGATGGGTCGAGTTGCGATACAATCTTAAGCACTCGTGATGGATCATCCTGGATGACTAGAATGTCAATCGTCAGCTCATCTGGTGCAACATTCACTTCCCTTGGTCCCCCATCATCATCTCTCGGATCTATGTCTCTATAGATCCGAGAATGTCGCCCGAGCCAGGGCTCGGGCACTACTTGTCAATTTTCAGTATTTCGGATGCGGACGGAGTTGTCTGCAACCTTTCCTTTCTCACTTCGCTGAGCCTCTCTCAGCTCTGCCACAGAACATGCGTGACCGGTAGCCTGATCGTGATGCACTACACCGTCTCCTTTGTCTGTCGGAAATTTTAACGTCAAACACCATGGGGCCAAAGCTGTCTAAAACTCCGCAAGGGTCGGACGTCCCAGAAATACATTATATGGAGAATCAACATCCACCACTATGAATGGTAGGATTCGCACCCTCCTACGCTCACCTTCTCCCAGTTGAAATGGCAACTCAACATACCCCATCGCGTCAGTCGCCGCACCATTAAAGCTGTGGATACAGGCTATATATAGCATTAAATATTTTGTCTACATCTTCATTTGGTCATATGCCTTTTTGAAGATGATGTTGACAGAGCTTCCACAATCAATTAAAATTCTTTTAACGTATGCTGGCACGATCGTCGCGGATATGACCATCGGTTCGACGGTAGGATCCTCCACCTTATCCGCATCTCGGCTCCTAAATACTATATCGTCTGTCATCATGCATTGTTGTTTTGTGGGATCTTCCGCATTCGAACAACACTCATAATCCGCATGCCTTAAGGAGGTAGCATATCATTCCATCTCCTGCCAATTCTTTTCTATAGGGTGAGGTCCTCCGACTATAGTGTTTATGATCAATCTACCCATGGTTCGGGCAGGTTCCTCTGGATGTCATGAATCCAGCTCATGTCCGGGGTCTAATGTTCCTTGCCTACCCTCTTGTGGGTTCTTAACAAATTCCTGCAGCTTTTCTGCTTGATCAACTTTTCAATGCCATCATGGAGGTGCCTACACTCCTCTGTATTGTGCCCGTAAGTCTCATGGAAGCAACAATACTTCCTTGTCCGCTTCTGTTCCTTTGTGGACCCCTTTGGGCGTGGCTTTCCATATTGGAAAGTTTTACAGGTTGACAGACAAATATTTTCAAGAGACGCTTTCGGGGGGGTGTATTCGTTGTAGGTTGGAATCCTTGGCTTCCATTTCCCTGCCTCTCTTTTCTTTCCAGGATTTCCTCCTCCGGACCCTTTAGACTGTCCAGGCTTGTTCTGGATGTTGACTTGAACCTTTCTCGAGTTATCGCCGGATTGTTTTACGGTGATATTGCTTTTCACAATCTACTAAACAAGACATGGTGCCTTATCTCGCCTCGTCCACCTGGCTTCTTCTCTTGTTATGAATTGATGAGCCTTTGAATAGAAACGCTCCAGCGTTGTTGGAGGCTTTCCTGCCAACCAATCCCTAAACTCCGAGTCTGGATCTGCACCTCACATTACCACCATCAAAATTGCATGGTCGTTAGGCTTGCTAAATTCAATAGCTGCAACATGAAATCTTTGCAAATTCTCTTTCAATGACTCTCCCAGAGCTTGAATTACACTTGATAGAGACATCATGTCTTTAGGACGAGCTGCATGTATCCTGAATTGTTCTATAAATTTCGTTTCCAATTCGTCAAAACTGGACATAGACCGTGGGGGAAGTCGAGTGAACCACATGGTGGCGATTCCGGATAAACTGATCGGGAAGCACCTACATTTGGTCGCATCATTTGGTCTGGCAGAATCCATCATCCACTCATACCTCATCACATGCTGTCTAGGATCAGTCTTTCCTTCGTAGGCCGGGAAAGTTGGCATGCTAAACTTCCTGGGGTACTAGGCCTGTAGAATGGTATCGATGAATGGAGTATGACTTCTGGATACCCCCCAATCTTCATTGGTTAGGCGTTGATTCTCCCACATTAACTGCCTGGCCATAGCCGATAAGTCCGGTGTTTGTATGGAGGATGGAAGGTTGGGTTCTGTTCTACGGGACCGCTCAGGTTGATGTCAACTATGTTGGCGATCGACCAAACATGTATCTCTAAGGCCAGCTTCATTAGGATCTTGGTGGGCTGGGTGTCCGGTCTCCACAAGCTCTTTCACTCTTATGTTTCCTTTTCTGGCTTAGGCATGGTCTCCAAGATGTGACTGATCCCTGGTTGATCGATCAGTAGCACCAACTTGCATTGTTTCAGTTTTATAACGTCTTCGCTTGGGAGGTTCATCGGATGAAGTTGAGCTATCAGATGAAGAACAAGGAGCAGGGATAACTCCAGCACTCTGATGTTGCTGCTGTATAAGTTGTGTCATCAGGTTTGCATTTGCTTGAATGTGCTCAGTGAGTTGTCTTCTACTTTCCATGAGCTCTCTCATCAAGTCGTTGAACTCTGTCCTTGTAACGACTTCCATCTGATTATGAGCTCCAGCAGTCCCTACACCGAGATTAGCTTGCTGATTGCTAGGTCCTATCTATTGTACGATAGCAGTCTCGTTGACGTCAGCATTATAAGAGGCAGATCGGGTTCGCAGTCTTCCCATAGTAGAGTTGTTGATCGAAACTCTGAGTAGATTCAAGGATGTCCCATGAATAAGTTGGATCTCCTTTGGGGGATTTATTCAATCCAGTAGCTATAAAGCAGATCCTAGTAGCCTGAGAATCCGATTCTCGGTGAAAGCGCCAAAATGTTAGCACCAGAATTGGTCACTAACACCCTTTGAGAAAGATTGTGTAGGGAGATTAATGAAGAAAGTAAATTAAAACAGAGAACTGTATACTAAGTTAAATGCAGAAAATAAGAACACTGGATTTGTAGTGGTTCGGCGTATTTGCCTACGCCCATGTTAAGCTTCGATCTTTATTGCTTTCACAAGTGACTGAATACAGATACAATCCCTACTATAAAGACTTGAATACAAATGCTAAGTAAAATAGAGTGAGTCTTGAAAGCGGAAGATCTCCCCAGTGTTCTCGAAAAAAGGTCACTTTCACTGTACCCCTGCCCCCTCTATTTATAGACGAAGATGGGCTGGACTTCCCTAATTGGCCTAGGAGCATGATACCTCGGCCCGTGATGAGTGACTCTATATGTTGAGTCGTAAATGCCGAACCACAAATGCCGAGCCACATGTCCAAGCCGGTCGACACCTCCTTGCTGAACAAGACAGTGTGTTGCGCTAAGTGTGTAGGCCATACAAGGCTGGAACGCTGAACGAAGCTGGAAGGCCAAACGAGGCTGTAGTGCCAAATGGGGTATGAGTGTCGTGCGAGACTCGTGCCGATCGATATTGAATACCGAGCAAAATTCATGCCGAACGAGAATAGATGCCGAACGAACTTTCTTTGTCGATCGAGGCTTTATGCCGGGCGAGGTTCATGCCGAACGAGGATAGATGCCGAACGAGAATGGATGTCGAACGACCTTGCTATGCCAATCGTGGCTTTACGCCGGGCGAGGTTCATGCCGAACGAGGATAGATGCCGAGCGACCTTGCTATGCCGATCGAGACTTTTGAGACTTCTCTGCCGAACGAGGTTCGTGCTGAATGATATAGCCATGCCGAACGGTCGTTTATGCCGAACGAGCCTTCTACGTCAAGCCTCTTGTTATCTGGTCAAGCCACCGGGTAACACTATTAGAGAAAAAAAATCTTTTAATTGTCCATCATCAATGTTGAAAGAAAGGATCGGATTTTAATAAAATGTTTTTTAACGCACATGATTTTTTAGGTAAATAATCTTTTTTGAACTCAAATTGCTTTTTAAGGTTAAAATACATTTTTCAAGGTTACGTGATAATTTTAATATTTTGTAAACTCAAATAAAGTTTTTGGACTTTACTAATATACTTTAAATTCAAAAATACGTTTTCTAACCTTTCAAAATGACATTTTAGCACAACAAAAGTATTTATTAAGATCAAAAAACCATCTTGGGCAAAAAACAAACTTGCACAACGTATTTTAAGCCAAATAACGATTTTAGAACTTAAATGGTATATTTTTAACTTAATTATCATTTTTTGAACTAAAAAATTTAATTCTAAACTAAAAAAATGTTTTTCAAGCTTATATAACGTTTTTTGAACTAAAAATGTTTTTAATTGAAATAATATCTTGGAACTCCAACAGAAAATTTGAGTTTAATTTGTTTGAGCCAAAATTGGTCACAAACACCCAATAGCCGTTGAAAGCACCCGTTCACATTCACAGATCACAGATATCAAATATGTAGAGAAATAAGTAAGCAAATCACTCAGAAAATTCACAATAAAGCAGTAAATGACGCGGGATTTATAGTGGTTCGGCGATCGTGCCTACGTCCACTTTGAAGTTGGTGACTTTATTGATACTCACTTGATGATTACAGTTGATCACAGCAAGTTTCAATGGATTATAGCTTTGAAACTTGAATGCAACAGCAATGACAAGGAGTAGAATTGAATCTGGCAGAGTCTGGATGTTGAATCGCAAAAAGATCCTCTTTTTTGATGGCTTCAAAGGTCTATTTATAGGCGTAGGAGGCTGAGATCACACTCAAATTTTGGGAGATTTCTTCTAGCACGTGAGGGGGCCCACGCGACCGGTTCCACCAAGTTTCGACTCGATCTGTGATCGATACGAAGTCATTTCGTATCGATCAAGAATTGGTCCAATCGAGCTGAAACTTGGCAGGAACATTCTATACCTTGTGCGTAAGCTACTGTGAAAATTTCGTAGCATTTGGATCGGTACTTCATGAGATATGATCGATGCAAAATTGTGATTTTCGTATGCTGTTCAGTTCGAATCCATGGTTTCGTCACCATCGTTTCGAATCGACCTGGACACGTGAGCACAGTGACGTGGCATGCACTCCTCGCATCGATCAACTTTTCACTCCGAGTTCACCGCTTCGCACCCATGAACATCGCCTCGTTTGTATCGAGAGACGTTGTGCAATTTGAATCCATCTATGACGTGTGCTTTGCATCGATTCGTAGCCTGCCTATTTCGTAACGATGGAGGTTGTACTCGTTCAATTGATACGAACAAGCAATGCTTGGAATGGATATGAAGTGAGGTCAGCTGAGCGATATGAACCATGGCTCATGCCATTCATTGATGGATACGAAACCGGCCGATACGAAGTAGCGCTTATCGATGTATGTGAAGGGGATGATCCGATCGATGCGAAACCGATCGATGCGAAGCTGATGGATACGAAGACGTGGCCGTTCTGATCGATGCGAGGTCCATGGATTCGAACTGAAGCGGGTTGATGGATGCAAAACATATTGATACGAATTAGAGCGCACTGATGGATACGAATCCTATCGATTCGAAAACTGGTGGATACGAATCTGATGGATTCGAACAGGCCTTTTTGATGGATACGAACGGCGTATTTTCTCTAACTTGTATCGATTATATCTCATTCATACGAATTCCGATTAACCTGAAATTCAAACCGCTACCTTTCATGGCTTTTCTTGTCATGTGTTGTCGATTGTAGCCTGATCCCGGCTCGGACAAAATTCATCGATATCCATGGTGTAACCAATGTATAACCAATCTTTGAGACGAACAGTCTTCGGTTTCCAGTCGATTTTTTGGTATCACGGCCTTGCCAAAAGGCAGGATAACATTTACCCCCTAAAACATGCCTTGCGGTAGGAAGGTGTGTTTTGTAATGCCACAAGCTGGATGTTCATATCCTGTCGATGACCTGCAAAGAACTTGACAGCTTTATTTGACCTCGAATGACGACCGTTCGGGATCGTATGCCATTCGAGGAGAAACGGGACCATTCGCGGTCGACGCCGTTTTTGAAAAAGATGGAATGGGATCGTTCGCGGTCGGATGCCATTCGTGGCAAATTATGTACAGTTGGACCGTTCGAGGTCGGGTGCCGTTCGAGGCGAATTGTGACCGTTGGAGGTCGGGTGTCGTTCGAGGCGAATTGTGACCGTTCGAGGTCGGGTGCCGTTCGAGGCGAATTCTGACTGTTCAAAGTCGGGTGCCGTTCGAGACGAATTGTGACCGTTCGAGGTCGGGTGCCGTTCGAGGAAAATTATGACCGTTCGAGGTCGGGTGCCATTCGAGGCGAATAATTGTGCCCGGGGGAGACTTAATACTATCGATACCTTGTTCACGTTCGAGTGGATCCCTGGATCTTTTGTTAGGGCGGTTTATCGCCATCTCAGAGCTTGCCTAAGGACCGTTCGCGACCCCGTACATGTTTAAGTAGCTTGGCTGTTCCAGAATTATCAAAATCAAATATTCATTCAACTGAAGATCTTTAAAGCGAAAATGTCCGACAACATCAAATTAAATAAATAAGAAGCAAAAAACAACAGCAAAACAGTGACGTCCGAGTGCAAACACCCACATTGATGTGGTTTGTAGTTGTATCAGAGCATGCCTGAGGATCGTTCACGGTCCTGTGCATGTGTAAACAACTTAATCGTGTCGTTTTGGAGTTTTGCCACTCATCCGTTATTTTCTTAATCAATTGATAATGAGCTGATGCCTCGATCCAGAGCTGTCTCAAGTTGGCATAGGTGGTGGCCGTTCCTGTTCCACCATTGTGGCCCTCCTTCTCACATACTGTAATTGCAAACCATTCCGGATGTGCCCTTCAACTTCATCTTTCATGTGTTGGCAGTCGTTTGTGCTGTGATCATTCAACTCATGAAATAAACAATACTTATCCGAACTTCTCTCGTTGCTAGTTGGATCTCTCCTCGTTAGCTTTCGATAAGGGACCTGCTCTTTAGTGTCTTGGTAGATCTGTTCCAAAGTCTCATTCAACTATGAGTATATGGTGAATCTTGGCTCCCTCCGCGGTTGCATTGATCTGTTATCGTTATTCTCAGCCTTTCATTTTCTTTTGCTAGTTTCTGCATCTTTCATAGGGGGATTTCCACCTTTGACAGTATGAACATCAATTCCCTCTCCTTCTTCTCTCTTGGCTTTTGCGTCCTCCAACCGTAGGAATCCTTCAGCCTCATGTTAAAATTCCCCTAGACCCATAGGGGGATCTCTTGTCGGTGAATTCTTGAATTCTGTGCTGTCAGCTATACCTGATACAGCTGCCATCAAGACCATGGATGGATCCGGTCGATCCACCGATGCTGCAGCTGCATTGAATCGCGTCAAAAAACATCTCAAAGATTCCCTAGTTCTTTGTTTCAATGCTACCAGACTCATAACATTCTTGGGCCTCGAAATGTGGACCCTGAATTGCCTCATAAACCTTTCAGTTAAATCATTCCACATCCCGATGGATCCACTCTCTAATTGCCTAAACCATAATGCTGCAATATCTGATAAGTACAGCGGAAAGCACCAGGCCATTACCTCCTCTGGTGCTCCCAGCACTTCCATATGCCTCACACATTTTATCAGATGAACTGTACGGTCTGTCCTTCCATTATATATATCTAACGATGGTAGCTTTAAATCTGGTGGGTTCCTGGCTTACCTGATTGTTGTGCTAAAAGGACTCCTATTCACATCCTCCAACTCCTTGTTTACAAAACTGCCTCTCGTAGCTTTTCTAACCATCTCCGCCAACCTGTCTTTGTCTCCTAGCTGCAGTCCTCATCCATTGCCTTCGGCCTGCCCCCCGAGTTCACGAGGGAATTCTGGAATCTGCTCCCCTTGTTGAGCTTCTGTTCCTCTGCCAATGCCGTGTTGTTCCAATCCTCCTTATGTCCTTCTTGGTATTGGGTCTGCATGCTCTAGATGAGTGCCCCCTAGCTCTGGTACTGCCTCAGATGGTCCTGCTCCATTCTGGACTCCAGTTGCTCCTTGGTTCTGTGCTCCAAGTTGTCCAATCTGCTGAAGCAAATTCTGGATCATCTCTTCTTTCTTTCTCATCATTGTCTCTATTATCCCGCCATTCTGGCAAGGCCGAGATACCCAGGAACTGACTGGAAAAAGGCAAGATCACGTGTCCTCCACTTGGAATGATTGATTGGGCAACTACAAATATCGATGAATTTTGCCCGAGTCCGGAATGGGCTACGATTGATAAGACACATCAAGCAAAGCCGTAGGAACCAACATCTCGGATTTCAAGACAATCCGGGTACGTATGCTCAAGTTATCACCAGAGAAAGGAGGAGGAAGTAGCCCTAAGATCGAATCCATAAGCCCAACATTGGTTCGAATCCATCGAACGAAACCCTTGTTAGAATCCATCAAACGTCCTCTACTTCGAAACCCTCAAGGCAGAATACTTCGAATCCATGCAGTTGATCCACACCGACTCCATCCTATAACTTGCATCGAATCCATTCAGTTGAGAAGCCTTCGTATCGATCGACTATGGGGTTTCCTGATCGATACGAAGGAACATCCATTCGATCGATTCGAAGGAACATGTCTTCGAATCTAGTACCTCGAATCCACCAAGTCAAAGCAGCCAAAACCCTGGACTCGACCCAGTAAGCTCGGAGAAAAAGATGGGTCAACCCGAGAAGCGCGCGCGCCACGTCACCACGCACTAGCACCAAGCATCGATTCGAAGGGATCGATTCGAACCACGTGTGTCAACTGGAAAAGCAATCTTGAATCGATCATAACTCGAGATCTACAAATCCAAATGCTATGAAATTTTCACAGGAGCTTGCATATACATAGAAGAATGTCCACGCCAAGTTTCATCACGATTGGACACTTTTTGCTCGATTCGAACCAAGGGTCGAATCGATCCCAAAGTGGGCCCGGATTACCAGAATTCGAGCATGTGGGCCCCGTCACGTGCCTGAAGCGTTCTCGCCGGATTTTAGGCGAAATATCAGCCTCCTACGCCTATAAATAGAGCCCCTGGTCATTCAGAAAGGGGATCGGAGAATCTTGAGAGCAAAAGTACACCCGGACGCTGCCAGATTTGCTTCAGAGCACCACAGCTGCCTTTGATTTCGAATTTTGGCTTACTACTTGCTGTACTTTGTCTAAAAAAGTTGTATTCTCCGAATATCAAGCAATAAAGTAACAAAACTTCATAGTGGACGTAGGCAATACGTCGAACCACTCTAAATCGTTGTCCCTCGTGCAATTTACTTTCTGTTATTTGGAGTTTTTGTTAGATAATCCACATTTTAATTTGCTTTCTTCATTTGTTATCTCTTCAAAAGCTTCCAACGAGTGTTGTGCCCAATTTTGGTGCAAACACTTTGGTGCTTTCACCGAGAAAAACCCAGTTTTTCTCCTTCTCCTTGTATCTATCCGCAATACCGGATTCCATAAATCTAAGAGAGAGATCCCGATCTCATATTCGGATCCCTTCCATTCTATTCAGATTTGTTCAAAGTCTAGGAAAGGATTCAACGCTTCAAGATGGTGAGTACGAGAACCACTTCCAACGTTGGTGATCGAGAAGGTCGGGATAGGCAAAATCCCACACAGCTGCAATCAACCAATCAAGATGCTGCTGGACATACGGATCAGTCAGGTCCGGTCACAAGACAAGAGTTCCAAGCGCTGCTCCAGGAACTAACCCAAAGCCGACAACAGCTAACTGAGCAGTTGCGCGCTAACGCTGTGTTGACCAACCAGCTAAATCGCCAAAGGCGAAGAAGATCCAGAAGGGATCAACCTCCTCATTCTCCATCGAAAGCTCTGCTTCATCTGACTACAATAACAGATCTACCCGTCCCAGGCTAGATGGAAACCATTCGCAAGCTGTTGACCATCAACAGGCACTAACCGTTGGGCAAGAAAAAGTTGGTCCATCTACCAGCTTCCATACTGGACCCTCCTCCCGAGGAGGCACTATTCCACAATACACTGCAGATGATCGTGCTGCCACAGCCGCTGCAGTTGACACAGGAGTTATACTCGAAATCAGTCCAATCTGAACTACCATCAACAGGGACACGCTCCAGAGCCATATGTCCCAGAAGACGTCGAGCTAAGGAGGCGAGATACGGATCGTCGATAGCGCCTGATCCCACCTCACACTGTGGAACCCAACCACACCTTGGCTTGCCACACACAAAATGTTCCGATGCCAGACCTCTCAGCCATGGTACGCCAAATGATTCGCGAGAGTCAAGACCTAACAAATGACATTTGGGGATTCTCCTGAAGTCATGCCTCGATCATTGATGACATATTGTATGCTGAACCTCCACGGCGATTCAGGATGCCAATCCTGCCCATGTATGAAGGGAATTCCGACCCAAATCAACATATTTTGAAGTACGAATGGTCGATGACCGCTGCAAGAGCTGATGACGCAGTAAAATGTCGTAATTTTCCCATTTCCTTAGGGGGAATTGCAACGATGTGGTTTACACGACTGCCACCACGATCTATTTCTTCGTTTGATTAGTTAGCTACCAAATTTGTTGAGCAGTTTCGTATGCATATTGCCAGACCAAAAGATGTTAATACCTTATCAAGTGTCACTCAAGCTCCCGGAGAGACACTTAGACAATATTTGGAGAGATTCAATGCTGCATGTGCAAAGATCACAAACCCTAATGATAATTCTTTCTTAATGGCTTTGACTAAAGGAATTGACCCCGATTCCAAGTTTGGAAATTGGTTAGCTGGAAAGCCTCCCGCATCGTTGGAGCATTTCTATTCCAAAGCCGCTCAATTCTTGAGGCGAGTGGATGCGAAACAGTCTAGGAAGCAGGACGATGCAAGGCACAACAGTGAAGGCATTCAGAGTAATGTCGCGGTTAAACAGTCTGGCGAAAGTTCAGGAAAAGTCCAGTTCAATATTCAAAATAAACAGACTCAACAACCGACGAACGGTGATAACCGGAGCAAGAAGCAAGACCAGAATCGTCGTCCGAGGCGTAGAATCGCAATGTTTGACAGTTATACACCACTTAACACGTCGCTGGAAAATGTATACCTACAGACTTGTAATACTATGCAATACAAAAAGCCTGCTCTAAAGCCATCGTCGAAGAGGCAGATTCAAACAGGAAAATTCTGTAGATTTCATGAAATTTATGGACATAACACCAATGAATGTAGGCATTTACAAGACCTCATTGAAAAGTTAATCAGAGATAGAAAATTGGATCAGTTTGTTCAGGCACCGCAGTTTGGTGGAGCTGGCCCATAAAATCAAAACCGTACGTAGAATCAGGAAAGGCAGGCTGAACCCGCTTGTACAGGCGGGAGGTTGGTTATCAATACAATAAGTGGTGGTCCCCATCCAGCAGACAGAAGTTAGAAGGAAATGGAGTCATATGCTAGCTCGATTAGGCATGAGGACTTTGAATGTTGCAGTAACTCTGAAGATGGAACACTGGCTAAACAACAAAAGACGATGGCTGATGAAATCATATTTAGAAATCGAGATGCCGATAAAGTCGAAGCCCCCACAATTGACCCATTGGTTATATCCGCTCAAGTTGGTCCTGCTTGGATGAAGAGGATCTTGGTAGACAGTGGGAGTTCTGTGAACATATTGTTTAAAAGAGCATACGATTTAATGAAGATGGAAGCTAAGGACTTAAAACCTTGTCAATCACGAGTCCACGGCTTCAACGGAAGTGCGACGATAACAACCGGAATGGTTGAATTGCCGGTGGAGTTAGGAGTGGGAGAATGCCGAAGAGTGCGGATATTGCAATTTGTTGTCTTGGATATTCCTTCTCCGTACAATGCCTTTTTGGGCTGACCGGCCCTTGCTGAATTTAGGGCTGCTATTGCCCCATGGTGTTTAACTCTAAAGTTCCCAACTGACCACGGGATAGGAGTTGTGCAAGGAGATCAGGCTGTTGGAAGAGCCTGTTATGTTGCCAAGCTGCGGGAGGCGTAGCGAAAAGAAAAAGGAAAGGGCATAGAGGAATCTCTCTGCGTCCGTTTCGCCGACGATTGACAATTAGCGCCTGGGCCTCGGCCCAGGCACCACAACCAATTCCAAAAGGATCTTGACCCAAGGGACAATGATAATAAAGAAGAATCTACGAAGAGTCAAGCTTCTCCGGCGAAGCTAACCATTGATGTCCCGATTGACGATGATGACAATGACTCGAGAATGTTGAAAATCGAGTCTCAACTGAACCAAGAAACACAACAGGAATTGGTTGATTTTCCCCAGGCGAATCTCGACGTATTCGCCTAGACGCACTCTGATATGTGTGGAATCTCGCCAGACATCATGAGTCTCACCTTAAATATTGGCCCGCGGTATATCCCGGTCAAGCAGAAAAGGCGTGGTATGGATCCAGAGAGATCTGCCGCCCTTAAGGAAGAGGTCGACAAATTGAAGACGAATGGGTTCATTAGAGATAATTTATACCCGGAGTGGGTGTCCAATCCCGTACTCGTCCGGAAACCGAATGGGAAATAGAGAACGTGTATCGATTACTCTGACTTGAATAAAGCCTGCCCGAAAGATAGCTTTCCACTTCCCCGAATCGATCAACTGGTAGATTCAACCGTCGGACACGAATTATTATCCTTCATGGATGCTTACTCAGGTTATAATTAGATACCCTTGCATGTACCCGACCAAGAGCACACAAGCTTCGTAACCGACTTTGGATTATACTGCTACAAGGTCATGCATTTTGGATTAAACTTATCAACGCTTAGTCAACCGAATGTTTGCCGATCAGATTGGGAAGACTATGGAGGTTTATGTAGATGACATGCTGGTAAAATCACGATACTCCGTTTGTATCGACCCGTATTTTACATGTCGATTAAATCGTAAAATAGTTGCATTAAGTTGTTAGTATTGCTTGAGTCGTTTTGAACCTAAGTGGTAGGGTTTACGGCTTAAGGGGTTAGGCTGTGTAATAGCTAGCTCGTGGGTTGCCTAAGTCGTTCGGAGTTGAGTCGTATTGAGGCATGAGTCATGACCGACTTAATGCTTAGGTCGTGTGGAAGCTTGGGTCGTGCTGCCGAGTTAACGACTTATAGGAACTGGCCGACGTAGGGGTTGAACGGCTTAAGAGTTAGCGGTTTATAGGGTTGGCACCGAGTTAAAGTATGGCCGACTTAAGGTGTAGACGACTTATAGTATGACCGAGTCATGGGTTGGACCGACCTAAGGAATAGTGTTATGGCTTGAGTCGATTGAACGAGTTACGACTCAAGGAGGTTGAGGGCTAATGGGCTAGCGACTTAAGGATTATAGGTTAAGTCGTAAGTCGTAGGGTGTTAGTGTTAGGTCGTTGGGAAGCTAAGCCGTGTGAGTCGTTAGGATGTTAAGTCGTCAAGACGACTTAGTGTTGAGTCGTGTGTTGATTAAGTCGGCATGTTTGTTGAGTCGTCATACGACTTAGGACTTAGGAACAATGCGGCAGTGTGTTGAGTCGTGAGTCCTGTTGAGTCGTTAGGTCGGCAAGGGTTATGTCGTAAGTCGTGTATACCTGTTGAGTCGTTGACTCGAGTCTGTAGGCTGTGTAGTTAGGTCGTAGGACCAGTTAGGTCGTAAGACGTTAGGTCGCGAGTGTGTTAAGTCGTAGGTCGTGTGGCACCATTGAGTCGTGGGTCGTATAGCCCGTGGGTTGTTGAGGCTTGGGTCGTAGGCTTTGATGAGTCGTGGACGACTCATGGATAGGTCGGCGACGACTTATGGGGGCACGACTCATGGGGATTTCAGCCTATAAATAGAGGGGTTTGGCTCACTTTTTGGCACCGGATTTTGAAGCGACGAAGTGCTGCCATTTTGAGAACTCGACTACAACTCTTCTTCACTTCTTTTCTCCACGCTAATCTAGTGCTAACATCCATCGAAGATCGAAGATCAAGATCAAAGATCCAAGAGCCAAAGTTGAAGATCTTCATCCAACAAAGAGAGATTTCATCGTTTCAAGCGAGATTTTGCCGGATCAAGCTTAGATCTTTGCTGTCCAGATCTGGAGTTAGTGGATTTTGAGGTGTTTAGGTGATTCGGTGAGTGGTGGTTATCTCTCATATGGACCCAAAGGAGTATATTGGATCGGTGGTTTGTTTATGTGTTAAAGAGAGTGATTTCGTGCATTTTTCTTAAGTCTGCACGTAGATCTATGGTTAATGATGATTTCAACACCTATTTTACTACATGATCACTTATGCAAGTTTATTCATCAAGTTGTAGAGATATTGTTCATGATTCATGTGTGTTAGAATGCATGTTAGATTTGGACACTTTATTTATGAAATTGCCATTATTGTTGTAATTGTTTATTTAGATCTTGTTTGAATGATTGATTGCTTGGATTAATGTTTGATTTGATTGATTAGTTGATTGATAACTTGGTTTGGACAAGTTGGTCAAAGATGATTCAAAAGCTAAGTGGAGAGGCTCTTGAATGGTGAAAGCTGCTTGTGGCATATGAAGCGGGTGATGAAGCTCATATGGATAGATTTAATGATGATGGACTTTGCCATGATGCGATAAGGCAAACCATGATGTTGAGATGGGACATTGCTATGACGCGATGAGGCAAAGTATGATGTTGAGTTGGGACGGGCCATGATGACGTTCCAAGCACGGGTCACGACGACGTGCGAAGCTATGTTGAAAACTCGGTGATGCGGTCCGAGTTTGTGTGGATAATGGTGGGATCGAGAGGCGCTTGAGCTAGTGTGAGAATAGTCGTCGAGGAGGATGACTAGGAGGCTTGGATCTTATCGTTATTGAAGGATCTAGCATGCTCCAAGCAAGAGTACGTTGGAACGGGTCACGATGACGTTCCAGACAAGGGTCATGATGACGTGTTAGTACTCTGGGCAGATGCGATAGTCCTAGGCACGGGTCATGATGACGTGCGGAGTTATGTCTAGAACCGGGGTTGCCATTAACCCTTGACGGACGGCTGAAAGAAGGTGCCGGTCATTCAATTAACGGTGATATCGAGGCAATGTTAACAGTGATAGCCAGAGTCATGGATGTTTGATTGTACCATCATTCGGCCTCAAGAGCGGTGTTTTTTGGGTGCTTATCTGATCTTGGTTTAGGCCTTGGGGGTTTGTATTTGGAAAACATCGACCTTGACTCGAGTGACAATTACTTTACTTAAATTGTCTGCTTTGCTATGCTTGTTTATGCTTAGTGGGTCTGGGGGCTATCACTGTGGAATGAGGTGGAGTGGGATGGTTGAGTTCCAATTCCTTTTATCCTTTATGCTCTTTTGGTATGTTTGATAGTTAATTTACTGCTCACTAAGACTGTTGTCTGACTCAAGGTTTTATGTTCAACTCTTATTACCTTGGGCTGTTCATCCATGTTTGGATGGCCAGACTAGGTAGACGGTGACAGGTGCTGATCTTAAGGATCTACGCTGATTGATGACGAAGACGAGCTGGAGGCTAGCATATTAGTTTTCCTACTATATGTACCGGATATTCCGCTGCTTGTATAAGTTTTGAGTGTTATGTAGTGAAGCTTGATGTATTGATTGTTCAGATGTTTGTATCAAACCTTTATGAAGTCTATGTGATGATATTCTGTTATGAGCTACACTATATACATATATTTCTCTATTGTATTTTGTCCATGTGCTGTGAGTTGTACGATAGAGTTTCTGTTTTATTTTACCTTGACTATCGTTCATGGCTGCCAGGCACGCCTTTCAGCGCACTATTTCCTTGTATTTTAGTGCGGGAGCCATGGGCGGTCGTCACATTTGGTATCAGAGCTTTGGTTAATCGATTTTAGCCAACGCTCGCTGACGTAATTACGTATGAGAGACGTAATTGTATTTTGATGGATGATTACTATATATAATATAGTAGTTTAGAAGGATTTGAACTCCTTATGTAATTGTTTCTCAAGGTGTTCTAAATCATTCCTTTTTGTAGATATTAAGGATGAGTCGAAGTGAGAGACAAGCTGCTAGGGAAAGCCATGCTGCTGGGGGAGCTACCGACTATGCTGCAATGTTCGAAGCTATGATGACTTCGATCATGAGAAGGATACCAACTTCAGGACCGTCAGTAGATGTTGGAGTTCAAGTTCAACCTCCAAGACCAGTGGATTTTCCTAAGTTGTGTAAGGACAATACTGCTCTTGGAGGGAAGGTTTTCTTGGGAACGGAATCAACCATTGAAGTGCAGAGATGGATTGATGCTTGTAGAAGGATCTTTGGTGATTTGGGAATTGAGGATGCAACTAAGAGGAAGCTTGCATCAAGGCAGCTTCAGGTAAGGACTTATGATTGGTGGAACTCTATCACCATTGATACTCTAGAGGAAGAGATCACTTGGGAGCAATTCCAAGTCAGATTTGAAGCTAAGTTCATTTCTACGGCTCAGAAATCTGTCTTGTTTAAGAAATTTGTGGAGCTCAAGCAAGGTGGGAGACCAGTTCTTGAGTATGTTTTTGAGTTTGAAGCTTTGTCCAAGTATGCTCGGTCGTATATTGAATATCCCTATCAGAAGAATGAGAAGATTGTGACAGGCTTGGACAGTTATCTTGGGAGACAGTTGGTGGATCATCTGGACGATCCATTTGAGAAGCATGTGGAGAAAGCTCTCATGCACGAGAGTTTGTTTCCTAAGGAAGGGTCTGTTGTTGCTGTGACCAAGGAAGAGTACAAACCACAACAGGGTGGAAACAAGAAGAGGAAGCAGCAGCAACAGAAGGGTAAGGATGGCCAGAAGAAGCCAAAGGGTGAAGTGACCTGCTACAATTATCGGCAGAAGGGCCATTTCTCTAGGGATTGCGAGAATCCAAAGGTGCAGTTGAAGTGCCACAACTGTGATAAGCTGGGACATATCAAGAAGGACTGTCCAGAACCGAGGAAAGATAAGCAGATTGTGCAAGCTTATGCTTTGGGAGCTATTCCATCGTCTTCGAAAGCTCCTACTGTTGATGAGAAAGGGAAGAGTGTGGTGGTCAAGGTACTCTTTCCATTTGTGGTGTTCCAGTTAGAGTGTTGTTTGATACTGGAGCGTCGCATTCGTTTGTTTGTGACGATTTGGTAGGCCAATTGGGTTTGGAGCCAGAAATTGTTGATAGACCATTGGTTGTGACTAATCCAGTTGGGGGTTCGTCTTGTTTGTGTATGGTATGTCGTGGTCTAGTTGTATCGAGTCATGATTGCTCTTTTGTTTGTGATTGCTTTGTTCTGAACTTTGTGGGGTTCGGAATTATTTTGGGAATGGACTGGCTTAGGAAGTATGCGGCAAAGGTTGATTGTGAGAAACTGGAGGTGACAGTCGGGAATGTGGAAGGGCGAAAGGTTATGATACGATGTAAGCATGAAGAAGGTGTCTTCATGGGCTTCATGTATTCGCTGGTTGTTCCACGGGATGGACTGTCATCGATGCCGGTTGTGAATGGATTTGTGGACGTCTTTGACGAGGTCAAAGGGTTACCGTCGCATAGAGAGATTGAGTTTCGTATCGTTCTAGTTGAGGGAGCCAGACCAGTTGTGATGCCTCTTAGGCAGATGGCGCCTAGAGAACAACAAGAGCTGAAGGTGCAGGTTGATGACCTTTTTCGAAAAGGATTCATTCGGCGTAGTGTATCCGAATGGGGTGCACCAGTTGTGTTCGCAACCAAAGCGGATGGATCGTTAAGGTTGTGTGTGGATTATCGTGAGCTGAATAAGGTGACTAGGAAGAACAAGTATCCATTGCCGAGAATAGATGACTTGTTCGATCAGCTTCACGAAGCTAGGGTGTTTTCTTAGATGGATTTGGCAACGGGATTTCACCAGTTGAGAGTGGCTAAGGATAGTGTGCTAAAGACTGCTTTTAGGACACCATCCGGTTTTTATGAGTGGCTGGTAATGCCGTTTGGATTGACCAATGCACCAGCATATTTTGTGGATCTTATAAATAGAGTATTCAGAGATAAGTTGAACAAGTTTTTACTTGTGTTCGTGGATGATATTTTGGTTTATTCCAGGATTGAAGAAGAGCACAAGACACACTTGAGGATTGTTTTGGAAATCTTGAGGAAACATTAGCTGAGGGATAAGTTTTCGAAGTGTCACTTCCGGAAGAGTGAAATGAGGTTCTTAGGCCATGTTATCTATGGAAATGGAATAGCGGTTGATCCCGCTAAGGTGGCAGCGATCCAGGATTGGATTAGACCTAAGAATGCATCTGATGTGAGAAGCTTTCTTGGATTAGCAGGATATTATCGTCGGTTTATCAAAGACTTTTCCAAGATAGTTGCACCGTTAACAGGATTGACGAAAAAGAACCAAGTGTTCAAATGGGATGATAAGTGTGAGCAAGCTTTCAGAATCCTGAAAGAGCGACTGACCAATGCTCCTTTTTTTACTATTCCAAGTGGGAATGATGAGATGGTGGTTTACACCGATGCATGTGGTACTAGACTTGGAGCAGGGCTAATGCAGATGGATAAAGTTGTTGCATATGCAAATCGACAACTGAAGCCGCATGAAAGGAATTATCCGACTCATGATTTGGAGATAGCGGCGATCGTATTTGCTCTGAAGATGTGGAGACATTAGCTATTGGGAGTTCGATTCGAGTTGTTTACGGATCATAAGTCGTTGAAGTATTTGTTCTTCCAAAAGGATTTGAATCTCCGACAGCAACGATGGCTAGAGTTTTTAGCATCATATGATTTTGGTATAGCCTATTCTCCGGGAAAAGGTAACTTAGTGGCAGATGCGTTAATTCGAAGACATGCAGGATTGGGAGCCATGTTTTCGGAATGGAAGAATCTTGAGTATTTGGCTGGATTTGATTTTAGGCCCAGATGTGAATTGGAACCTGAGATGTTGGCAAACTTATCGATAAGACCTACTCTGGTAGAAAGAATTGGCGAGAGCCAAAAACGAGACGATAAACTTGTCAAGATTATCTGTGATTTGGAATCTGGATTAGATCCAGAAAAGGATAAAGGATTCGAGGTCGATCGAGAGGGTTGGCTTCGGAAACAAGGACGGCTAGTTGTTCCCGATATAGATGGATTGAGAGATGAAGTTCTTAAGGAAAGTCATCACTCGAAGTTGACAATTCATCCAGGTGGAAATAAGATGTACAGGGATATGAAGAGAACCTACTACTGGGAAGGTATGAAGAAGGATGTTGGAAATTTTATTTCCAAATGCATGAACTGCCAGTTGGTGAAAGCTGAGTAGAAGAAGCCCAGTGGATTGCTTCAGCCATTAGAAGTTCCTACATGGAAGTGGGAGTAAGTATCGATGGATTACCTAGAACCAGGGCAGGGAATGAAGGGATTTGGGTCATTGTAGATCGTTTGACTAAGAGTGCAAGATTCATTCCTGTTCGATCAACTAGGACTGCATCGAAGTTAGCTGAGCTTTATGTTAAGTGGATAGTTCGATTCCATGGTATTCCGAAGAGTATAGTGAGCCATCGAGACCCATTGTTCACTAGTGGATTTTGGAGGAGCTTCCAAGAAGTTTTGGGAACCGAGTTGTGTTTGGGTACAGCTTACCATCCCCAAACAGATGGTCAGACCGAGAGAGTCAACCGAGTTTTGGAAAATCTCCTTAGAGCATGTGTTTTGGATTTCGGAGGATCATGGGAAGATCACCTTCATTTGGTGCAATTTGCGTATAATAACAGTTATCAGACAAGTATTGGTATGGCACCATATGAGGCATTGTATGGAAAACCGTGTATCTCTCCGACATGTTGGTTGGAAACTGGAGAGAAGCTGATACTTGGGCTAGAGATGATTCGACAGACTTCGGATTGTATAGAGATCATTCGGCAACGAATGAAGGCAACCCAAGATCGTCAGAAAAGTTATGCAGATAAACGTCGTAAGGATTTGGAATTTGACGTAGGTGATATGGTCTTTGTGAAGATTTCTCCTCTGAAGAATGTTATTCGATTTGGGAAGAAAGGAAAGTTGAATCCAAGGTTTGTTGGACCATTCCCGATCATCGAGCGAATTGGAAAGCTCGCATATAGATTGGAGTTAACGGAAAAGATGGCGGGTGTGCACAATGTTTTTCATTTATCGTATCTACGGAAGTATGTGCACGACTCGAATATGGTGGTTTCTGCTAATAGCTGTGAAGATTTGGAAGTTGATCCAGTTGTTACGAGACCTCGTAAGCCGCTTTGTGTTGTTGAAACCGACACGAAACAGCTTAGGAGGACGACGATTACGTTGCTCAAGGTACAATGGAGTGATGATGTTAACGACTGTACGTGGCAGGAGGAAGAGAGGATGAAGGCAGCTCATCCCTACCTCTTCAAGTTATGGCCCTAAGGTGTCGTGACATCTCACGAATTTGTAGCTTGTTCTAAGTCTTAGAATTCTGCATGCTAGGCTAGTAATTGGATGCATGGTTTGTTGATTGCCATGGATGGTAGGCATGCTGAATAATTTTGATTGCTCTTGTTTGTTTGGAATTTCGAGGGCGAAATTCCTAAGGGGGAGAGAATGTAAAGACCCGTATTTTACGTGTCGATTAAATCGTAAAATAGTTGCATTAAGTCGTTAGTATTGCTTGAGTCGTTTTGAACCTAAGTGGTAGGGTTTACTACTTAAGGGGTTAGGCCGTGTAATAGCTAGTTCGTGGGTAGCCTAAGTCGTTCGGAGTTGAGTCATATGGAGGCATGAGTCGTGACCGACTTAGTGCTTTGGTCGTGTGGAAGCTTGGGTCGTGTTGCCGAGTTAACGACGTATAGGAACTGGCCGACTTAGGGGTTGAACGGCTTAAGAGTTAGCGGCTTATAGGGTTGGCACCGAGTTAAAGTATGGCCGACTTAAGGTGTAGACGACTTATAGTATGACCGAGTCATGGGTTGGACCGACCTAAGGAATAGTGTTATGGCTTGAGTCGGTTGAACGAGTTACGACTCAAGGAGGTTAAGGGCTAATGGGCTAGCGACTAAAGGATTATAGGTTAAGTCGTAAGTCGTAGGGTGTTAGTGTTAGGTCGTTGGGAAGCTAAGCCGTGTGAGTCATTAGGATGTTAAGTCGTCCAGACGACTTAGTGTTGAGTCATGTGTTGGTTAAGTCGGCATGTTTGTTGAGTCGTCATACGACTTAGGACTTAGGAACAATGCGGCAGTGTGTTGAGTCGTGAGTCCTATTGAGTCGTTAGGTCGGCAAGGGTTATGTCTTAAGTCATGTATACCTGTTGAGTCGTTGACTCGAGTCTGTAGGCTGTGTAGTTAGGTCGTAGGACCAGTAAGGTCGTAAGCCGTTAGGTCGCGAGTGTGTTAAGTCGTAGGTCGTGTGGCACCATTGAGTCGTGGGTCGTATAGGCCGTGGGTTGTTGAGGCTTGAGTCGTAGGCTTTGATGAGTCGTGGACAACTCATGGATAGGTCGGCGACGACTTATGGGGGCACGACTCATGGGGATTTCAGCCTATAAATAGAGGGGTTTGGCTCGCTTTTTGGCACCGAATTTTGAAGCGACGAAGTGCTGCCATTTTGAGAACTCGACTACAACTCTTCTTCACTTCTTTTCTCCACTCTAATCTAGTGCTAACATCCATCAAAGATCGAAGATCAAGATCAAAGATCCAAGAGCCAAAGTTGAAGATCTTCATCCAACAAAGAGAGATTTCATCGTTTGAAGCGAGATTTTTCCGGATCAAGCTTAGATCTTTGCTGTCCAGAACTGGAGTTAGTGGATTTTGAGGTGTTTAGGTGATTCGGTGAGTGGTAGTTATCTCTCACACGGACCCAAAGGATTGTATTGGATCGGTGGTTTGTTTATGTGTTAAAGAGAGTGATTTCGTGCATTTTTCTTAAGTCTGCATGTAGATCTATGGTTAATGATGATTTCAACACCTATTTTACTACATGATCACTTATACAAGTTTATTCATCAAGTTGTAGAGATATTGTTCATGATTCATGTGTGTTAGAATGCATGTTAGATTTGGACACTTTATTTACGAAATTGCCATTATTGTTGTAATTGTTTATTTAGATCTTGTTTGAATGATTAATTGCTTGGATTAATGTTTGATTTGATTGATTAGTTGATTGATAACTTGGTTCGGACAAGTTGGTCGAAGATGATTCAAAAGCTAAGTGGAGAGGCTCTTGAATGGTGAAAGCTGCTTGTGGCATATGAAGCGAGTGATGAAGCTCATATGGATAGATTTGATGATGATGGACTTTGCCATGATGCGATAAGGCAAACCATGATGTTGAGATGGGACTTTGCTATGATGCGATGAGGCAAAGTATGATGTTGAGTTGGGACGGGCCATGATGGCGTTCCAAGCACGGGTCTCGACGACGTGCGAAGCTATGTTGAAAACTCGGTGATGCGGTCCGAGTTTGTGTGGATAATGGTGGGCTCGAGAGGCGCTTGAGCTAGTGTGAGAATAATCATCGAGGAGGATGACTAGGAGGCTTGGATCTTATCGTTATTGAAGGTTCTAGCATGCTCTAAGCAAGAGTACGTTGGAACGGGTCACGATGACATTCCAGACACGGGTCATGAGGACATGTTAGTACACTGGGCAGATGCGATAGTCCTGGGCATGGGTCATGATGACGTGCGGAGTTATGTCTAGAACCGGGGTTGCCATTAACCCTTGACGGATGGTTGAAAGAAGGTGCCGGTCATTCAATTAACGGTGATATCGAGGCAATGTTAACAGTGATAGCCAGAGTCATGGATGTTTGATTGTACCATCATTCGGCCTCAAGAGCGGTGTTTTCTGGGTGCTTATCTGATGTTGGTTTAGGACTTGGGGGTTTGTATTTGGAAAACATCGACCTTGACTCGAGTGATAATTACTTTACTTAAATTGTCTGCTTTGCTATGCTTGTTTATGCTTAGTGGGTCTGGGGGCTATTGTTTGCACAAAAAATGGACAAACACCTCCAAGTCGTATTATTTAGTTGATTATATGTAATTTTCAATGATTTTAGATGAGTATGTAAATATGAGAAAAGTAGGGGCTGAAATGTAAAAGACACACAGATTTATAGTGGTTCGGCCAGAATGTGCCTACGTCCACTTTATATGTTATTATCTTCTTTCTTTCAGGTTACAAGTACAATGCGTTGTGTACAAGTGTATGAAAGTAGTTTGAAAGTTCCTTCCTTGCTTGAGCTCTCAAACTTGTCTGCCATTGTTGTACCCCTGCCCCTCTATTTATAGAATGAGGTAGGGGGCAGGGGTCATGGAAGTATATAGCTGCTAGTGGGCCCGGGCTGAAGCAATCTGGACTGGCAGTTGTCTGGTTCGGCGAGGTCTCATTCGGCATGGAGCTTGGACCGGTGGTAGGCTTGGACCGGTTGTGAGTGTGGAACGGTGGTCCGGTGCTTGTTTGGACCGGCTGTGGGGTTGGTCCGGTAGGTCATTTGGTCCGGTGGTTGCAATTGCTTTGGTTCGGTTATGGTTGGACCGGATGTGGGGATGACCGAATGGCCTTCGGTTCGGCATGAATTGGAGAGGCCGAATGGACTCATGCCGAATGGACCTTCACACTTGGAGTGCCGAATGAGCTAATAGGCTTGTATAGCCGGATGAAAAGGTACTCCGGATGGACCATCACTGCCGAATGAGCTTGTTCCTTCGAATCGCCGAATGGACATAGGAGCTGATGGAATGGAGGTTGCAAACCCGGGTGAAACTGACACTTCTTGGTCTCGAGATCTTCTGGGTGAGAATTCGCCCAACATTTGCCCCCCAAAGTGGGGCGCGTGCTTGCACGTGTCGCGCTTTGTTTCCCGGTGATAGAAAGGCTTGTTTCGTAACGCCATGGGCTGGACGTTCGTATCCTGCTGATGTCCTGCAAAGGAATTTACAGTTTTAGTGTGGTTTCAAATAACGACCGTTCATGATCGAAATATTTGAGATGAAGTGAACTGTGTCGCTCGGGACGAGCAAGTGTGCCCCGAAGGGGCTTAGCATCGTCGATGCCAGGTTCACGTTAGAGTGGGTCCCTGGGTCGTTTGCCAAGGTGGCTTATCGCCAGCTCAGAGCATGCCTAGGGATCGTTCGCGACCCCGTACATGTGTAAGTAGCTTAGCCATTTCACAATTATCAAATATCCATTTGACCGATGGGCTTAAAAATGCGTGTCAAAGTGTAAATTCCCACGATGATAGGGTTAATGACCATTCAGAGCGTGCCTATGGACCATTCGTGGTCGCGTACACGTGTGAACGATTTAATTCATGCTAGTGGGAGTTTTACGACTTATTCATCGTTGTCATAATCTTATTTTATTAGTTAGTTCTGGAGTTCGGTACTTATCTGAGTGAAGCGCCTTGCGTGCCCCCTGTTTCTGGTTTCTGCTGGTAGAGACAGTTTTATTCGGTTGTTGGTTGGACCGGTACGCTGGTCCGGTATGTTGGTCCGGTAGGCCGAACCAGCTGGTTCGGCAATCCTGAGTTTGCCTATATATAGAGGCTACCCCCCTTAGTTTTCCCTTACCGAACCAAAGAGAGCCGAATCAATTTTTAGCCGAACCAAACTTCTGCCGAACCAAGCTTATACCGAATTAGGTATATATTCTTTTGCCGAATGGTTTTTTATCACCGAATGAATATGATTGCCGGATGTGTTTTTTAGTGCCGAATGGACTTATGACCCCATTGCCGAATGAACTTAAGTCCCTAGTGCCGAATGAGCATAAGACCCTAGTGCCGAATGAACTTTGTATTCGGTCTTTGGGTGGAACTCTGGACTTATGTATGCTTGCTTGTATTCTTGTTCTAACATCATGTTTTTCACTTTTGTGTATGCAGATAAATGTCTCGCAAGGCGGAAACACGATCAGACAGACGGAAATCCAAGGATGGAGGAGAGTCTTCTTCTGTGCCCCCAGCCCAACCAGGATCCGGGCAACATCGACCTGTTCCGAGGTCGTTGGTGGACGGACATGGTCCACAGGAACTTCTGGTCTCCCCTCCCGACTGCTTTCCTAGCTCCCTAAAGGAGGAGCAACTTGACGTTATATCCCGTTCCTTTGGGATAGACAGGGCTCTTATGCTGTTACCGGGGGAGGGGGTCATGCCATATGATCCCCCTGAGGGGTACTTTGCTTACAGCCGTTACCATTGTATGTGCGGGGCTATTCCTCCAGTCAACGCCTGGATATTAAGCTTCGTCACTTATCTGAAGGTGGCTCCATTCCAGCTCCAGCCCAACTCTTATGCCATTCTGGTTTGCTTGTATGCTATCTTCCAGAAGAGATACGGGCGTGCCCCCTCCCACCGGGAAATACGATATCTGTACAATCTGAGGGGGTACAGGAAGGGGTCCCCATATATTAGCTTGGAGTCAGCTGTTTCCTTCAAGCCTGTTTTGGATTTATACTCGAAGTATAGTATGTTCAAGAAGGAGTGGTTCTTTGTCAGGGATGACTCCGTCTCTATTCGCCGATTTACCTCCGGATGTAAGTAAAAACTCTACTCATAATTCCTGTCTTGGCTGTAATTCACTCTCTTATGCGCTTTTATTTCTTGCTAGCGACAGGTGGTTTTGCGATTGTGGAAGATGATCGCTTGGTTCGGATGGCAGCAGAAATTGAAGCTATTTCCGGGAGAGACAGATCGGCTGCTTATCTGATTAGGAATGCCAGGCTCTTGTCGTATAATTTGATCCTCCCACATCAGTCCGTAGTCAAACAGAGGGACACGGCAGAAGAGAAAGCTGCCCAGCCTAAAGGTGGGGTGACAGCGAAGGGTGGCAAGAGGAAGCCCTTTGCACAACGTCCAGTCGTAGGAGGCAAGAAGCTCAAGGAGTCCGATGGCCCTTCTCCAAGTACTTGCCCGGATGTCCCGGAGGAGGAAGGTGTAGAAGAGGAGGAAGGAGGTGAAGTTGGAGAAGGGTCGGAGGGTGGAGGAGATGACGATGGTCAGGGTGGTAGCGGTGTTGCTGCTCTAACCTCTGAGCAGGACCTCGAACTGGATGAGGCTCTCCGTCGGGCCTTCGGGGAGTCAGAGGGGGAGTCGGAAACAGAGAAGGAAACGGAGAGGGCAGAGGAAACCGGCAAAGCTGTGGTTAGCACTGACCCATCCTCTAAGGGTTCCTCAGCTAGGGTGACCCCGGCGATGCAAGGTGAACTTTTGTCTTCTGCCGATTCCATTTTCGATAGGGACTTAGAAATTTTTTACGGTTCACTTCCGTCCTGGAATGAGATCCAGGACTTATTGCAGTATCCTACTCCTCCGCCGGGTTTGTATAACAGATGTGTCTCCTCACTTTTCTTTCTTTTTAACTTAGCACATTTTTTGAATTGCGGATTATTGTATGTTCGTAACACTTGTTCTTTATTCCAGGGGCAGGCCAGGCGGGTAAAACGTCGGATGTTCGACACCGCCTTGAACAATTTAAGTCGAGGAGAGCTTCCGCGAAACCTTCTACTGATCGCACTGGGGACGTAGTCAAGTACCGCCCTCTTCTTGGGGTCATCGAAGAGGGCATTCAGAAAAGGAAGCGGAGCCGTTCCTTATTTGAGTCTTCTTCTGCTTCGCAGCTTCCTACTCTGTCTCCCCCTACTCAGCCTCCTCGTGATACTACGGAGGAGAGCACGGAGCCCTGCCCCCCTCCTCCTCCTTCCAAGAGATCTACTGTCATTCATATAAGGCGTCCCGATGTGCCTCGCCCCGTGCCTCGTGACCCTTTTGCCGGTCATCCTGATTTAGACCCAAGTTTTCGGGACATTTCATTTGATGAGACCACGGGCGAGCACCTACTTCCCCGCAACCCCATGGTACGTGTGCTGGATGAGGCCAAGTCCCTAGATCTTGATCTGCTTACTACTCGGGTAGTTACTATGGGGGACGAGGCCAAGGCTAATATTGACCGGGTGGCCGAAGAGACTAAGAAGTTAATGGAGCATCATGCTCGATTGGTCAAGGCCGGGGAGGAGATTGGGAGTGCTAATATTCGGTTAAGGCTAAAGGTTGCCGATCAGGCCAAGCAGCTTGCCGACCAAGCCATCCAGATCTCCCAGCATGAGGAAGCCTCCCAGCGTCTGAAAGAGACCATGGAGAAGGCCAGTAGGGCGGAGTTACGGAAGATGGAGGTTACCTGCAGGGAGCGGATTAACATGGCCATTACAACGGTGGATGAGGTTCGAAATGCGGATCTCGAGCGGGTAGAGGAGTTGTCGAGGAGACTCGAGGCTGCGGAGATGGCTCAGGCTGAGTTGAAGGAGGAGATGGAGGAGATGAGGAGGTCCCTTAGGTTGAAGGAGGAGGAAATGAGGAGGTCACTCCAGGCTGACTGCTTGAGATACCAATCAGAGAGGGACGTCGCCGTCGCTAAGTTGCAAGCTTCCGAGGCTCGGGTGAGGGAGTTTGAGGAAAATGAGGGGATGATGGATGAGATGCTTCAGGATATGTACTTCCATACTTGGAAAGAGGGCGGCTTGTCTTGGATGGACGATTACCCTCGGGTCATGGCCAAGGTGTATCTCCAGGCTTTAGAGGAGGCCAGGGTGAACGCGGGTAAGGAAGGCGGAGAGGCTTTCAACTTGAGTGCGGTTACTGCTCAGTTCTCAAAGGAGGAGCAAGAGGCGGTGAAGGAGGGGATGCGGCTGCTTGCTGCGGAGGAAGCGGGCGTGCAGTTGGATGATGAGGATCAAGCGGCGGATGCTGGTGAGTTATTCTTTTCCCTTTCTTTTCTTTCCGTGTTTTCATAACTTGATCGTTCGTTTAATGAATTCCTCTTCCGATCTGGACAGGTGGGACTTCAGATCCACATGCTGGGGGCTCCGATCCTGCGGCTAAGTAGGCTGGGGGAGTTGGTGATGGAGTGTGGATGCATCTGCCATCTTTTTGTTTCTTGTTTATCACTGTTCATGTTAGTCTTTGATATGCAACTGTAATAAAATTATTTGCAAAGAATAACTTCGTGTGATCTTATAATATAAGCTGATTTTGTCATGTTTAAATGTTGTTGCTATCTTTATGTGCTGTGTGAGAAGTATAATTATGTATATGCCTGTGATTCCACTTGTGTTTGATGTTAAGTTTTTGCTTGAAATATAATTTCACGTTTTGCAATGTCAGTGTATGAATAAGTTATAGTTACGCATTTATGTACAAGAGAAGAGAGTACCGCCCTTTATGTTTTATTCGCAGGCGGTAGCTTTGAGTGTCTTGTGTAACTGTTCACGGGTATAGCAGAGCGCCCTGCTACCCAGCACGCAGGCTTAGAGCCTCATGAGTGAATGTTTCCTATTTGGTTTCCTGTACTTTAGAGTTTGTTATACAGGATAGGAGAAAAATATTTAAATGAAATGGAAATATAGTAAAAGTAAAACTTCCAGTCACGGAAGGCCGTCGATGTGCTTAAGTTCGTGGCAAACGGGTTTTGTAGTCACTTTCCCTAGCTGTGGGTCTTGGAGACATTTGTCACCCATCTTACGCCTCCGCGGGGAGTTTTCTTTTTTACCACAGCCGCACTTAAGACACATCGGAGCCGAGATCGCGCACGGTAACTACCCGAACCGTTATGGTCCGTAATCGTGGGTATTATTCGATTTACCGTGGCCGGCTAGCGTGGGTGCCGTTGGCCGTGAACTACCCCTGGCTGGCCACACCTTATGTTGGGGCTTAAAGTAGGTTCACGGTTACCGACGAGCCGAACGCCGTAATGAGCTGCCATCGGCTATAGTCGGCCTTTATGATGACTTATAATCGGCTCATTACAGTTGGCTTTGAGGGCAGGCGCGCAATGAGTTAACCCGCAGCAGAGGGATGCTGGAGCAAAAGAGTCTCATTGGCGAGTGCATAGAATCGTGGCGTACCTGTTAGGCCTAGTCTAGATGAGGCCGCGGTGCGTCTTGAGTGGAGATGCCATAGGATTTTGTTCAACAGAAAGGGATAAAACTTAACAAGTAGCCAAGACATAAAGGAACAAGTTAAAAAGAGACAAGATTTTTTAAAGTGGTTCGGCACGAAAATGCCTACGTCCACTGGTTCTCTTTGTTAATTCACTTCATATGGGCAGTACAAGTTAAGAAAAGTATCGACGGAGGTGTCGGATGTTCCATGCCCTCTGGAACACCTCTCCGTCCACTGTTGACAAAATGTAAGCTCCGTTGTGGAGATCTTTGTGAATTACATATGGTCCGTCCCAGATGGGGTCCAGTGCCCCGGGGCGCGGAAAGATTCGCCTGAGGACAAGATCTCCTTCTTGTAAGCTGCGATGCTTGACTTTGGAATTGTATAGTGCTGCCACTTTTTGTTTGTGAGCTGCTGCTTTGAGTGCTGCATCGTTTCTCCTTTCCTCAATCAGTTCCAAAGACATGAGGAGGAGTTCTTCGTTTTCTTCTGGGTTGTAGTGGATCCTACGGTGGGAAGGCACAATAGTCTCAACTGGGAGCATTGCCTCCGATCCATATGCCAAAGAGAAAGGAGTATGTCCCGTTGATGTTCTGAAAGATGTGCGGTATGCCCATAGTGCCGTAGGAAGTTCGTCCACCCAAGCGCCTTTTGACTTTTCAAGTTTCTTCTTGATTAGGGTTTTGAGAATTTTGTTGACAGCTTCAACTTGTCCGTTTGCCTGAGGGTAAGCTACTGATGAGAAGCTTTTATGAATTCCATGCTCTTGGCACCAGTCGGCAAATTCTTCGCTGTCAAATTGGAGTCCGTTGTCTGATACGATCTTGAGGGGGACTCCATACCTGCACAGAATGTTTTTGATCAAGAAGTTAATAATTTTTGCTGAAGATATTTTATTTAAAGGTTCCGCTTCCACCCATTTGGTGAAATAATCGACTGCCACTATAGCATATTTGGCTCCGCCTCGGCCCGTTGGCAGTTCGCCAATTAAGTCAATTCCCCATACAGCAAAGGGCCAAGGGCTGGTCATTTGAGTAATTTCGTTTGTGGGCAGTCGAGGGATCTTGGCGAACTTCTGACATCTGTCGCATTTCTTAACGAAGTCTAGGGTATCTTTGTTTAGTGTGGGCCAGTAATATCCATATCGGAGTATCTTTCTTGCCAAAGTCTGCCCTCCAGTGTGATCTCCGCATCCTCCCTGATGGATGTTTGTTAATATCTCCTTGGCTTCCCTTCCGGCGACGCATCTTAATAAGGGGCTAGAGAAGCCACGCCGGTAGAGGATGCCTTCTTGTATTGTGTAGTGGGGAACTTTTCTCAAGATCTTCTTGGCTTCGTCACGCCTGTCGGGTAGTATGCCATCTTGCAAATATTTCCGGATAGGAGTCATCCAGGTTCCTTCTTCGATTGCAGTTATCAGATTTACTTGTTCGAAACTTGGGGCTAGCTGCCTTGAGATTACTAGTGCTCCGGGAATGGTGCTGTCCTTCATACTAGCTTGCTTTGCAAGTTCATCTGCCTCTTGGTTTTCTTCTCGAGGAATGTGTTTGATTAGATAATGGTCCAATCGATCGAGCAGCAGTCTGGTTTTCTTTAGGTATGCTGTGAGCCGTTCTCCTCGAGTCTGGAATTCTCCTAGTACCTGGTTTACGATAAGCTGAGAATCACTATGAATACATAAGGAATTGATCCCAATTTCTAGGGCCAGTTCCAATCCCGCTATTACTGCTTCATATTCAGCATCGTTGTTAGTGGCCGTGAACTCCAATCTTAATGCATAGTACAACTTTCTTCCCCTGGGGGTGACGATCACAATACCTGCCCCCGAGCCTTGTTCGTTCGATGCTCCGTCTGCAAAGAGGTTCCACTTGATGTTTTTTGCTACTTCGGATTGTTCCTTGCCTTCGTTGGTAGTGAATTCGGCAATGAAATCAGCCATGGCTTGTCCTTTGATAGCGGTGCGGGGATGGTAGGTGATATCATACTGACTTAGTTCGATGCACCATTTGAGGAGTCGCCCAGAAGTGTCAGGACGATGGAGCACTTGTCTTAGTGGTTGATCGGTTAGAACCCTGATGGAGTGAGACTGGAAGTAGTGTCGCAGTTTCCGTGACGCGATCAATAAACAATATGCTAACTTCTCAAGTTTAGGATATCTGGCTTCTGCCCCCGTAAATCTCTTGCTTACAAAGTAAACCGGACGTTGTGTGCGGTCTTCTTCTCTTACCAAGGCGGCGCTTAGAGCATGAGATGATACAGCGAGGTATAGGTATAACACTTCACCTTCATTTGGAGTTGAGAGTACTGGTGGTCTCTGAAGGTGTTCGATTAGGTTGAGGAAGGCTTTTAAGCATTCGTCGGTCCACTCGAACCTCCCTTTGTCTTTCTTGAGTGCTTCGAAGAAAGGGACACACTTGTCAGTTGCCTTGGAAATGAATCTGCTTAGGGCGGCCACCTTTCCGTTTAGGCTCTGCATTTCTTTTCGAGTGGAAGGTATCCTTATTTCTTTTAAAGCTCGGATTTGTTCAGGGTTTGCTTCGATTCCTCTGGCGTGGACGATGAATCCTAAGAATTTTCCCGATGATACTCCGAAGGAGCACTTTAGAGGATTCAGCTTCATTCCATATCGGCGAAGTACCCGAAACATATCGTCCAGATGGCTTACATGGTCGTTGGCTTTCCTGGACTTCACCAACATGTCATCCACATATACTTCCATAGTACGTCCTATCAGTTCTGCGAACATTTTGTTGACGAGGCGTTGATAGGTAGCTCCAGCATTTTTGAGTCCAAAAGGCATGACTTTGTAACAATATAATCCGCGGTCGGTGATGAAGCTAGTGTGGTCCTGATCGGGAGCGTGCATGGGGATCTGGTTATATCCGGAGTATGCATCCATAAAAGATAGGAGTTCGTGCCCAGCTGTGCTGTCCACGAGTTGGTCAATTCGGGGAAGTGGGAAGCAGTCTTTCGGGCAAGCGTCATTCAGATTGGAGAAGTCAATACATGTTCGCCACTTTCCATTGGCCTTTTTTACTAGCACTGGGTTAGCGATCCATCCTGGGTAGATGGCTTCCCGTATGAAGTCATTAGCAAGTAGATTTTTTACTTCCTCATCAAGGGCTGCTGATCGCTCTGCCCCCATGCTCCTCTTTTTCTGCTTTACTGGTACCTTGGTGGGATCGATGTTCAACATGTGGCATGCTACGTCTGGGGAGATTCCTGTCATATCGGCATGGGTCCACGCAAATACATCTAAGTTGTGGCGGAGAAAGTCAATGAGTCGATCCTTCAATTCCGTTTTCAGCTGAGATCCGATTTTTAATAGTCTACTTGAATCATGCTTATCTACAGATACGAATTCCATAGCCTCTGCAGGCTCGGCGGTAGCCTCCTCCTCTTTATCCCGGGGGTCTAGTTCATTGAAGGGATCGCTTGTGTATCGAAGAGGAGGGGCTTTCTTTAGTTGCTATGCCTCCAAGCTTTTCATGCAGAGAGTAGTCTCTGCATCTTTTCCTTTATTCTTTCTGCGGTTGTTGCGAAGCTCAGTTACATAGCAGTCTCGGGCAGCGTCTTGATCTCCTTCTACTTCTCCTATTCCGTTGTCTGTCGGGAATTTCATCTTCAGGCACCAGGGGGCTAGGACAATTTGGAAGTCAGACAAGGCTGGTCTCCCCAAGAAGGCGTTGTAAGCCGAGTGGTTCTCTATTAGCACGAACGTTTGTTTTCGCACCACGGAGCGGGGATGACTTCCTATTTCGACGAAGAGGTCAAGTTGCCCGAGGGGCATTTTTGCATCTCCAGTGAAACCGTGCAGTGGTTTGTCGCAGGGAGACACATCCTTCATTGATAACTTCATTTTGTCGAAAGCATGTTTGAACAAGATGTTTACGGAGCTTCCCGTGTCTATTAGAATCCGAAAAACTTTAGCAGGGCCGAACCAGGCAGAGATGACCATAGGATCCATATGTGGGTACTGTCTTCCTTCCAAATCGCGTCTACTGAATATGATGTCGTCGCTCTCTTTTCGTTTCGGTTGGCGTTCTTCTGTGACGGAGTTAACGTATCCTTCGGTATTTCTAAGCGACTTGCCGTACCTTTCCATCTCTGCCCAACTTCTGTCGGCAATGTGTGGTCCTCCTGAGATGGTAAGGACTACTATCTTCTCTTGACTAGAGCCACTGGTGTTGTGATTGTTGCGACTCCCTCCGCCTACTTCTGGGAGGGGTTGCTTTGAGTTCTCATTGGCAGGAGTTGGAGTCCTGTTCTGACTTTTCACATAACGTTCCAGTCTTCTTCTTCTAATGTGTTCTTCGATCAAGTCCCGAAGATGGTGGCATTCATTGGTGTCATGTCCGTGGGATTCGTGGAAGCGACAGAACTTTCCGGACTTGAGTGCGTTATCTGATTCTTTCTTGTGCGGGGGGCGCTTGTATCCGAGTTCGCCCTGAGTGGCTAGGTAGATGTTTTCGATTGTTTCATTCAAAGGAGTGTAGGAGTCAAATCTTGGCCCTGGTCGATATTGGCGCTTCTCACCCTTTCTGCCCCCAGCATTGTCTCTAGATTCATTTCTTCGAGCGTCCTTAGCTGCAGTGGGAACCTTGTCCTGAATTATCTTGCCTTGTTGCCCTGGCTGCCTCTCCGTAGCAGCGTCTTCAAGTCTCATATACTTTCCAGCTTCATGGAAGAAATCAGGCAAGGTAACTGGTTTTTCCTTAGTTAATCTTCTGGCAAACTTGGTGTCTGGATGCACGCCACTACAGAGGGCCATTAGAGTGAGTTTTTCATCGGCATCTTGAACTGCTGCCGCTGCGGCGTTGAACCGTGTTAGATATTGTTGTAGCGTCTCTCCGGTTTTCTGTTTGACATTGGATAGAGAATAAGCATCCCTGGGTTGTTCCACATGGATGCGGAACTGGCTAATAAACCTTTCTTTTAACATCTCCCATGAGTTGATGGATCCTTGGGGTAGATGGCAGAACCAGGAGGTAGCTAGATCTGATAGGAATAGCGGAAAGCATTTACATAATACTCCTTCTGTTGCTCCACTCATGAGCATATGCTGGGTGTATCTCTGCAGGTGTACGATGGGGTCGGAAGTTCCTTTGTAAGGTTCCATGGTTGGCATTTTCCATTCCCGGGGAGTGATGGCAGTTTCGATATTTCGGGTAAAGGGACTGGTGACCCTAGCGCCTATTCCCCGGTCCCTTTGCTCCCGTTGGACACATTCTCTGAATAATCGTGCCATCCGCTCGTCAGAACTTGGAGCGGACAAAAATGAGCTCGGTTCTTCCCTGCGGGATCTATCTCGTCCAGATGACCTGTAGGGATGGTACAGTCTATCACCTCTAGCATTATCTAGTGGTTGTCTTTGGCTGCTTGGATGCACGCTAGGACCAGCTACAGTTGCCCCCTGCCTTGATCTTCCCCTGTGGGGTTCTGTTTCGAGCACATCCGTGGGGTCAACTTCGGGCTGGGTTCTAGCTCGGCTCCGTTCAGCGGGGTTTCTATGATTAGGTGGCATGACTGGCTCAGCTACATCCGACCCTCGCCTGGTGCCTCCCCCGCTAGGTTCGGTTCCAAGGGCTTCCTCGAGTCGGAATTCGGGCTGAGTCCGGGCGCGGCCCCTATCATTGTTTTTCCTGTTGATAGCTTGTTCGAAGAGTGAAGACCTTTGTTGCCTCCGGGATCCTCCGGATTGGGATTCACCCCATGATTCAGTGTTGCGGTTGGACTCTTCAGCGTCCCTTAAGCGTGTCATGAGTTGGTCCACCAAAGTTTCTTGTTGGGATGTGAAGCGGTTAGTTACTTCAGCCACAACCCTGTCCAGATCTGCCCTAGTGATTGGTTGTTCCGTTGCGGGACCAGTTGGATTTTCCTGATTTTCATCTGGTACTGCTGTTGAAGTGGGCTGATCTGTGATTGCTGGATCTGGAAGGCTGCTAGTTGCGATGTTCTTTCCTTTGTTAACATCCCTTCTCTGTTTGGAAGGCATGATTTCTAAGCAACGAGTGATGTCGTTAGGAAAAAGGTTGAGTGGGAGAAGATGAAGCCTGAGTTCAGCTCTCAGTGAAAGCACCAAAAATGTTTGCACAAAAAATGGACAAACACCTCCAAGTCGTATTATTTAGTTGATTATATGTAATTTTCAATGATTTTAGATGAGTATGTAAATATGAGAAAAGTAGGGGCTGAAATGTAAAAGACACACAGATTTATAGTGGTTCGGCCAGAATGTGCCTACGTCCACTTTATATGTTATTATCTTCTTTCTTTCAGGTTACAAGTACAATGCGTTGTGTACAAGTGTATGAAAGTAGTTTGAAAGTTCCTTCCTTGCTTGAGCTCTCAAACTTGTCTGCCATTGTTGTACCCCTGCCCCTCTATTTATAGAATGAGGTAGGGGGCAGGGGTCATGGAAGTATATAGCTGCTAGTGGGCCCGGGCTGAAGCAATCTGGACTGGCAGTTGTCTGGTTCGGCGAGGTCTCATTCGGCATGGAGCTTGGACCGGTGGTAGGCTTGGACCGGTTGTGAGTGTGGAACGGTGGTCCGGTGCTTGTTTGGACCGGCTGTGGGGTTGGTCCGGTAGGTCATTTGGTCCGGTGGTTGCAATTGCTTTGGTTCGGTTATGGTTGGACCGGATGTGGGGATGACCGAATGGCCTTCGGTTCGGCATGAATTGGAGAGGCCGAATGGACTCATGCCGAATGGACCTTCACACTTGGAGTGCCGAATGAGCTAATAGGCTTGTATAGCCGGATGAAAAGGTACTCCGGATGGACCATCACTGCCGAATGAGCTTGTTCCTTCGAATCGCCGAATGGACATAGGAGCTGATGGAATGGAGGTTGCAAACCCGGGTGAAACTGACACTTCTTGGTCTCGAGATCTTCTGGGTGAGAATTCGCCCAACAGCTATCACTGTGGAATGAGGTGGAGTGGGATGGTGGAGTTCCTATTCCTTTTATCCTTTATGCTCTTTTGGTATGTTTGATAGTTAATTTACTGCTCACTAAGACTGTTGTCTGACTCAAGGTTTTATGTTCAACTCTTATTACCTTGGGCTGTTCATCCATGTTGGGATGGGCAGACTAGGTAGTAGGTGACAGGTGCTGATCTTAAGGATCTACGCTGATTGATGATGAAGACGAGCTGGAGGCTAGCATATTAGTTTTCCTACTATATGTACTGGATATTCCGCTGCTTGTATAAGTTTTGAGTGTTATGTAGTGAGGCTTGATGTATTAATTGTTCAGATGTTTGTATCAAACCTTTATGAAGTCTATGTGATGATATTCTGTTATGAGCTTCACTATATACATATATTTCTCTATTGTATTTTTCCATGCGCTGTGAGTTGTACGATAGAGTTTCTGTTTTATTTTATCCTGACTATCGTTCATGGCTGCCTGGCACGCCTTTCAGCGCACTATTTCCTTGTATTTTGGTGCGGGAGTCATGGGCGGTCGTCAAACCGTTGATAATGTCAAAGACTTGGAGTCAATGTTCAACATCTTCTGAAAATACGGGATGAAGCTTAACCCACTAAAGTGTCATTTCGGAGTCGCATCCGGAAAATTCCTTAGGTTCATCGTCAACGCCCGAGGGATAGAGGCCAACCCCGAAAAGATCTGGGCTATCAGAAATCTCCGGAATCCGAAAACCATAAAGCAAGTTCAGAGACTTAATGGAAAAGTTGCAGCACTAAGCAGTTTTATCTCGAAGTCGACTAACAAATGCATTCCCTTCTTCGATTTGATTCGAAAAGGGAAACGAAACTTTGAATGGACTATAGAATATGAAGGCGCATTTCAATCACTAGTCCAGCATCTTTCCGTACCACCAATCCTTTCGAAGCCTATGGATCATGAACAATTATATCTCTACCTGGCGGTATCTGAAAACGCAATCAGTGTTGCGTTAATTCGTGAGGAAGACTGAGTGCAAAAACGGGTCTACTACGTGAGTAAACGATTAACCGGAGCGAAGAGAATTTGTCCAAAGCTTGAAAAGTTGGCATATTTCCTAGTCATTGCCTCGAGGAAGATCCGTCCATATTTTCAAACTCATCCTATTACTGTGTACACCGATAAGCCGTTACGACAGGTCCACACGCGGTCTGAGACGTTTGGTAGGTTGCTAAAATGGAACATCGAATTGTGTCAGTTTGACATTACTTATACTCTGAGAAGGGCCATTCATGGCCAAGTCTTAGCAGATTTTATAGCCGAATTCACTATTCCTGAAGACTTGCCCGAGACTAGCAAATCTCCTGAACACATCTGGAAGCTGTACACCGATGGTGCGTCAAACGATCAGTGCTCAGGAGCTGGGGTAGTGCTTGAAATCCCCGAGGGACGATCCATATGTTATGTTTGAAAGTTCGAGTTCCGCGCAACCAACAATGAAGCCGAGTATGAAGCTCTACTTACCGGACTAATGCTTGCCCGTGATCTGAAAATCATCACTGTAGAGATCTAGTGTGATTCCCAGTTGATAGTATATCAAGTTCGAGGAGAATATCAGGCCAAAGACCGAAGATTGGCCGCTTATCTAACTCAAGTACTGGAGATGCTTGATCAGTTCGATTACTATACCATTTTCTACATACCCCGAGAGCACAATCAGAAAGCCGATTCGTTGGCAATGTTAGCAAGCACGAGTGAAGCCCAGCAGTTGGGGATCATTCCGGTTGAAACCCGATCCTCCCCGAGCATTGATCGAAGGGAAACCGATTTCACATTTGAAGCTACCTCCAATAGGGAGTCGTGGATGGCTCCCTATCGAGATTATATCGAACATGGTATATTTCCCGAGATTCGAAGCGAGGAAAGACAAGTTCTCCGAAAAGCCTCACGATTTGTTATTCAAAATTGGGTCATGTACCGGAGAGGATACTCTGTTCCTCTCCTCCGGTGTATCGCGCACGATGAAGTCAAACGAGTGTTACACGATGTACACGAAGGAGAATGTGGCGATCACACTGAGGGGCAAGCACTTGCAAAGAAAATACTTCGATATGGGTATTATTGGCGTACTGTTAATCGCGATGCTGCAGACTATGCTAGAAAATGTGACAAATGCCAGAAACACGCTCGAATTCCTAGAGCCCCGCCTACTGAGATAACCCAAATGGTCAGTCCTTGGCCATTTGCGGTATGGGGAATAGACATCATTGGCACATTGCCTCTGGCCAAAGGTGGTGCGAAGTATGCTATCGTCGTAGTTGATTATTTCACCAAATGGGCTGAAGCTGAACCTCTTGCAACAATTACGACAAAGAAAGTAATCAACTTTGTAGTACGCAACATCATCTGCCGGTTTGGTCTCCCACATGCTATTATCACCGATAATGGAGCCCAATTCGACAGTGCCGAATTCAAGAATTTCTGTCAACGTTTCCACATCCATAAGAAATTCTCTGCAGTAGCGCAACCTCAAGCGAATGGTCAAGTCGAAGCTGTTAATAAAGTCATCAAATCCATTCTAAAAAAGCGACTGGAAAAAGCCGGGGGCAAGTGGGTCGATGAACTTCCTATGTCGTTATGGGCCTACCGAACGACTCATAAGACTGCAACCGGTCATACACTGTTTTCTCTATCTTATGGCGCCGAAGCCGTTATTCCAGTTGAAATGGAAGTGCACTCTCATCGTGTGACATATTATGACCCAAGAACGAATGCCATGCTGCTTGCTGAAACCCTGGATTTACTCGATGAGAAGCGCGAAGAGGCTGATTTGAGGGCAGCCTTGTATCGGAGTCGAGTCGCCCGAATATACAATGTCAAGGTCCGCCCGCGAACCTTCGAACTCGACGATCTCGTACTCAAAATAATTTACCTGCTTCCTTCGCACAGGAAGCCAAATTGGGAAGGGCCGTATGTGATTTCATAAAAACTCGGATATGGCACATTTAAATTATCGACCGTTGACGGTCTTACTTTGCCGAGAGCTTGGAATAGCGAGAGCCTTCGTCGCTACTACATATGAAAGACTTTACTTATTTATTTTTTGTCAATTCATTCCTTTGCATTTTATTCTAGCATTTCGAGATTTAAATTTGTAATAAGGCAACTGACTTTGCCATATTTTCTCGTTACAGCAATAAAATGCCACCTCATCGAGCCAGAGCTGTGATTTATTGAGTATGACGTACAATATCACGACGCACGGAGAGCTAAGTTCCATCATGCGGTGGGATTTATTCAAATAGGGAGTAACTGTGATACAACCGGTCACTCGCTAAGTGAAAACCGAGCTCGGGGGCAGAACACTACATCAACATTCACAGGGATTGATACACGACAATCCCTCCTCTAACTCCAAATTCCTATAGTGTGAATTTGAGTATAAACTTCAACTCTCGGTTCCCGGAGTGCAAACCAGAGTATAAATCCATCGCTCCCAGAGTGTAAGCCAGCTCCAAATTCTCAGAGTGGGAATTGGAGTATAAACTTCAACTCTCGGTTCCCGTAGTGCGAACCAGGGTATAAATCCATCGCTCCCAGAGTGTGAGCCAGCTCTAAATTCCCAGAGTGCGAATTGGAGTATAAACTTCAACTCTCGGTTCCCGGAGTGGGAACCAGAGTATAAATCCATCGCTCCCAAAGTGTGAGCCAGCTCCAAATTTCCAGAGTGCGAATTGGAGTATAAACTTCAACTCTCGGTTCCCGGAGTGCGAACCAGAGTATAAATCCATCGCTCCTAGAGTGTGAGCCAGCTCCAAATTCCCAGTGTGCGAATTGGAGTATAAATTTCAACTCTCGGTTCCCAAAGTGAGAAATGGAGTATAAATCATCGCTCCCAGAGTGTGAGCCAACTCCAAGTTCCCCAAACACGGACTGAAATATAAACACCAACTCCAAATTCCCGGAGCGCGAATTGGAGTATAAACATAAAAATTACCCTAAATCCGCAGAGCATGGACTGAAATGCAATCACTAACTCCAAATTCCCGGAGTGTGAATTTGAGTATAAATATCAATTACAGGTTCCCGGAGAGCGAACTAATCATAAATGTTGATAATCAATAAGTTCCCAGAGAATGGACCGAACTGTTAATTGCAAATTGTGTTAAGTCCCCGGAGTGTGGACATGTGTTCAAGACTTATGACATATGTGAGCACGAGCTAATCAACACAATACTTAAGCAAAAGAGAAAAGAGTTGTTTTCCATTTCATCAACAAATAAAAAAAGAGAGAGTTTGATTACACGACAGAACAAAAAATTGCCAGTAAAGTGGAGGCGGAACCAAACTTATACACGGCTCTAAAAAGGAGAAGTAAAAAGATTGCTAATAACATTTGCATCGCACAACATGAAATTCAGTCTTTCTTCTTCCGAGGCCTTTTCTTCGGAGTCGAACCACCAGATCCACTACCGGATTTCCTTCGAGAATTCTTGCTCTTCTTCGGTTCGTCTTCAGGATCCGGCTTGATATCAATGTCCTCTTCGGAGCTAGAAGGGACGGATAGCCTCTTGGATGGACGAACCGGAGGCAGAGGGGCTGTGACAGGTGGTGGAGCATCAGCACTTGAAATCACAACAGTGCCTCTAGGAGAAATAACCATCAATGGAGATAAGCTTGGTGGAGCAACATCACCTCCAGAACCGCCAACCGTCGCCGCCGCAGCCATTTCAGCACTTATCTCGGCAAGGATTTCTTCTTCGCGGGAAGATTGAGCAGCGCTGGACACACTGATGGTCGACATAAACGAGCTAAAAGTTGGAGCAACTCCACCCATCGCAAAAGAAGGATCGGTAAAAGGTTCACAGGGCTGCTTGAGGAGTTCCTCAATCATCTGAGCATCAATTGACATTGAACTCCCCTCTCCAGTCTCGCTGGTTGCGACGGTGGTTGTAATGGCCTCAGTGATGATAGCTCCTTGTGGTGGTTGAGAATCTTGTGGTACTGGAGGTATGGGCACATTGCTTTCAGTCACTAATCAAAAAGGAACGAGAATAATCAGTCAAACGATCGGTTCCAAATTCAGTTCATTCTAAAACACTTAAGGAATATTTGAGATACCTTCTTTACCTCGGCTTGGTGCTGAGACGAATTCGAAAACAGCAGTTGTACCGAGAGACAGTTCCGGTTGATCCGGGTTATAGGCAGAAACAATATGTGGACCAACTGTAGCTGTAACTCCAGACGAGGTCGGGGCAGCAGCTGAAACATCCTCACTGCAATGTGCAGCTCCAGAACCCTCGCCGGTCTCCACATGGTGAAAACCAAGTCTCTCTCTCTCAACAGAGATCATCGCCTCATGGAGAAGTTTCCTTTCCTCCTCGCTCAACAAGCGAGACTCGAGTTCAAATTCGTCCATGGCACCTTCGGGGAGAGATGCTTTCTTGCTTGCCACCAACTTTTTCCAAGCATTGAGTAGAAGCATAGAATAATCTCCGAGCCACGAGAAATTCCTGTGCTCAAGCACATTAGCATTATAAGTGTCAAGGAGCTCATCAAACTCGGCCTCTACCATGAATAGCTCTGCCTGGACTCTCCCTTCCACTTCTGCCTCTACCGTTTCAACTCTGGCAACCGCCTCATCTCGCTCAGCTCGGAGAGACACAGCTTGCTCACACGCTTCTTGTGCGACCATATTAGCATCGTCCTTTTCCTTGTTTATGTCGGCAAACTTAGCCTTCAATTCCTCTAGTTCTTTGACTGTCGCATCCCACTCGGCCTCAACATTTTTGTACCGATGACCCATATCTTCAACTAAAGTGCAATGCGTCTGTTGCATCTTTGCCATCTCGACTAATGTCTCATCGACCTTTTTTAACGACTCAACTTCGGTCTTACGAGAGGATTCCACCTCAGATTGAAGTACATCGACAATACAGTTCTTCTGAGCCAAGTTGGCTAATAGTTTCTCGATAATTTTGGCTCGATCGAAGGCTACTTTCGAAGCTTTAACAGCTGCCTTATACCACTCTTTGTACTGAGCATAGAAATCGCGGGTATAGCTGAGGGCGGTGTTCACAGCCTCTTCGGGAATCCTTTTGAGATTGGGAGGAAAGATATAAGCGTCAAAGCATATTTCTGGAAAATCTTTCTTCAGTTGAGCGATTCTTATAGCCCCTTCACCAGATGGTTCGAGAGGAGCCTCCTCCACAGTTATGGCCGCAGCCGTATCAGTCCTGGAACGATGTGGACCAGGTTTTGAGACCTGTAAAGATGGCTACTGTCGCAAAGGTTCAGGTGCAGGTACATGGCTTCTGGGTGGTGGAGGAGAACGAGAGGGTGAACGGTACCTTCGGTCCCTATCAGAACGCTCCTGGCTAGAATAATATCGGGAATGGTCCCTCTCACGATGCTCTTGCTCATAATGCCTCCGTTCACGATCGCGATCAGAGTCCCTACGGCGAGATTCGTAATAAGATGAAGAATGATGCTCTCGCCGATGTACGTCCAATGTAGAAGGGCGGTCCGACATAGCTCCTGTAAAAAAGAAACGATTTAATTAAACACCAAGGAAAAGCACTACAATGCATGTGGAAGTCGTGTAGTGTTGTGAAAGTGTGTATAAATGTGCAAAACCCCCCGACCAACCAGAAGTGTCGATTACACTAACGGGTAAAGACTCACTTATATCTAGCTCTTCACGGAGCACTTCCAACCCGGACCCGTGATGGAGAGATACGTAATCCGGGATGGGAATATCATCCAACCCTCTAAAGATATCTCCTGGTTGATGAGGGGTAGCAGTTGAGAAAGTGATCCTGGGGATGGGACGAAATACAACTATAGACTTTCGTCTCTTAAACTTAGGTACAGCGGCCTTGCCTTTCCGCCCCTCTTCTATTCGGGAAAGGTCGGCTGCAATCTCAGTGTCCGTGGGCGTTCTTTCATCATCGCTTGTTTCTCTTATCACAATGTCAGGTTTTCTTTTTACAATTTTCTTCTTCTTCCTTGAGGCCTATTTTTCCAATCCTTCAATTGCAATACTCTGGCTCATCTCGATCAAACCCAGCGTCCTTAAGTTATCGTCGGTCAACAACAAGTCGATGTGCCTTAAATCGTTTGGGACCATTTACAAGCTTTGGACGATGCCTCTATAACGCCCACCGGTAGGTCTCGAAATGATGGCTATAAGAATAACAGAGTATTAGTGCAAGTATTAAGAATGGCCATTCAAGGATGACTTATGATACTTACGTCTGGATAACCATCTCCTGACAAACCCTGAGGGGCATCGAACGAAAAACCACTCATTTTTGAAATAGCTAAGCCTGGTCCAGGCCCCGGTCACAACCTGACAGTTTCTGACCGCTTCCAGGAAAGTGAAAGATGGGCTATCACCCCTACTCTTGAAATTGAATATGTGCCTGATCTCGTTTGGCCTTGGCGGACGAAAAAGGCAGTCCATAAATATGACGAAGATGCTATTCCGCAATGCGTGCCCATTGGGATGGAGTTGTGAAGGAGCAATTCCTAAGTACGACAGCATCTCTCTGATGTATTTGTTAAAAGGAGGGAGAGATCCAGCCGCGCAGGCATGGCGATAAAAGGCAGTATATCCTTCGGGCCGATTATGTGGTCTGTCGTCAGCACTAGGTAATATAACATCGTCCGGGGATATGTTGTGTTTCAAACATATCCGGTCCAATAAGGACTCAGAGATATTAGACCGGATAGAATCAACGGGATCCTCGATAAATGTAGCCTCCGGCAATTCATCCGGAGCCGGGTCTATTACATCAGGAGGCATTTTCGAAATCTCAAGCACTGGAGGAGGCGAGCTTTGTATTTCTTGTTGTTGAGAACTCGAAGATTCCATAATTAACTAACTCACCAGAAAGCGGCGTTAAATACATAAAAAGCCCATGCATTCCCCCAGTGTAAAGTGTATAAATATGTCGTATAGTGCAAGTGCTATGCATAACTTAAGCAGATTTTACAAGCTGAAACGAGATGTCCGAACGACGAAACTTTGGAATTTGAGGATGAAAATGACCGTCATCGCTGACCGTCACTTCCACGCCACCCCGATGCCATTGACCAATTCAAGTACCATTCTGTTATATTATTAGTTAAGTCACAGTTCCATCAACGAGCTTCAAAAAGGAGGTCAAGTCTTAACAGTCAAGTTCGATTATGCGAGGCCAAAGCTCGTCGGAATCAAGTATGCTGAAGTTCATTAAGTTCATTAAAGTTCAACATGAAATTGGTCGTAGATCAGATGTTGGAACGAGTCAGAAAAGTTGGATTCTTCAAACTGAAGGCGTTCGAATCCATCGAATCGAATCGATTTGCTTCGAATCCATGTGATTCAACTCGATATACTTCAGGATGGAGAAACGCTTCGAATCCGTGAGTGCTAAGTGACTTCGTATCGATCGACATTCAATACCTTCGAATCGATCAAGGTATTGTTTCTTCGAATCGATCGACACGAGGCCTTTTTCTTTGCAAGCATCGATTCGAAGCCCTGTAATCAACATCGATTCGAAGCCCTGCAATCAACATCGATTCGAATAGCTCCATTCTGGATTGATGCGAGGCAAAGAAAGACAGTACTCCTCAGGATCTCTGCTTCTCCAAGGAAGTTCCAACGCTACGTTATGCTTTGAAGCATCGATTCGACCCATTTCCTTCAGATCTCACAACTCTTCAGATTTGTCAGATAAAAATTGAAATCGATGATGAAAAGTCTAGAATCTTCGTTCTACACTTGAATCAATCCCTTAAATACCTGATTGGATTCGATTGCAAATAAAGACTTGGTGAAATTTTATCGATTCGTGTAGAGACACGGTAGTTTCTTGCTTTGAAGGATCGAGTCGAAGAAATGGCTATAGTGAATAATAAAAAGTAAAAGATGAAAGTGAAGATGGCCTTGCGTATTTATATGGGTTCAAGAAATGGGTTGTGGCTCTTCGTCTCCCGGTCATTTTGACCTCCTACCATCGGTCAATGACCAGGCAACATCGATTCGACCAACTATCCAACAACCCACCTTGTTCGAATCCATCACAACAAAGGGTCCTTTCACTACGTTCGAATCCATCCCGGCGTAGAGATGTGACTTTGAATCCATCACACGGCAGAACCCATACTTCACTTCGAATCCATTACCTTCCTATCCTTTACATGATCGAATCCATCCTAACTTAATCGATGCGTGGCATCATCAATTCGAGGAAGCACTAAGCAAAGGCTGGATTGAAAACCATCGACTCGAACACAATAGATTCGAACATACGTAACTTCGAATCCATCAAAGGACGTTGATGAGAACAAACGAATCGCTACGATTTGAAAAATTACTTGTTTACCTTTTATACCGATTCAGGAGAGGATCGATACAGGAAGACAATTACAGATAATCATAAAAACATTGTTTTAACTCGAATCTAAAGGTCGGTTTAGGAGAGGACCGATGCAGAATTCAATGAAAAACCGAACTGACAACGACTTGCAATCACACAACGTTAACCAAAGTCAAGGTGGTATATATAAGCACGTATGTCTGACTAATGTTTGATCTGTATTATTCATAGGGATCAAATGTCCACTTCGTCATGATGTAGACGATGGGCAGCCGATCGCGATCATACGACGATTGGCTACAGCAATAAAGAATACAACTCTCAGCAAAGCATGTTCTAATTGTCCAACGATAGACTACAGCTTTTCAAAGCACGTCATGTTTACACAAGACGTACTTTGGGGGGCAAATGTTATCCCGCCTTTCTGGCAAGGCCGAGATACCCAGGAACTGACTGGAAAAAGACAAGATCACGTGTCCTCCACTTGGAATGATTGATTGGGCAACTACTAATATCGATGAATTTTGCCCGAGTCCGGAACGGGCTACGATTGATAAGACACGTCAAGCAAAGCCATGGGAACCAACATCCCGGATTTCAAGACCATCCGAGTACGTATGCTCAAGTTATCACCAGAGAAAGGAGGAGGAAGTAGCCCTAAGATCGAATCCATAAGCCCAACATTGGTTCGAATCCATCGAACGAAACCCTTGTTCGAATCCATCAAACGTCCTCTACTTCAAAAACCTCAAAGCAGAATACTTCGAATCCATGCAGTTGATCCACCCCGACTCCATCCTATGACTTGCATCAAATCCATTCAGTTGAGAAGCCTTCGTATCGATCGACTATGGGGTGCCCTGATCGATACGAAGGAACATCCATTCGATTGATTCGAAGGAACATGTCTTCGAATCCAGTACCTCGAATCCACCAAGTCAAAGTAGCTAAAACCCTGGACTGGACCCAGTAAGCTCGGAGAAAAAGATGGGTCAACCCGAGAAGCGCGCGCGCCACGTCACCACGCACTAGCACCAAGCATCGATTCGACCCTATCGATTCGAAGGGATCGATTCGAACCACGTGTGTCAACTGGAAAAGCAATCTTGAATCGATCATAACTCGAGATCTACAAATCCAAATGCTATGAAATTTTCACAAGAGCTTGCACATACATAAAAGAATGTCCACGCCAAGTTTCATCACGATTGGACACTTTTTGATCGATTCGAACCAAGGGTCGAATCGATCCCAAAGTTGGCCCGGATTACCAGAAATCGAGCATATGGCCCCCCTCACATGCCTGAAGCATTCTCCCCGGATTTTAGGCGAAATATCAACCTCCTACACCTATAAATAGAGCCCCTGGTCATTCAGAAAGGGGATCGGAGAATCTTGAGAGCAAAAGTATGCCCGGACACTGCCAAAATTGCTTCAGAGCACCACCGCTGCCTTTGATTTCGAATTTTGGCTTACTACTTGCTGTACTTTGTCATAAAAAAGTTGTATTCTCCGAATATCAAGCAATAAAGTAACAAAACTTCATAGTGGACGTAGGCAATACGCCGAACCACTCTAAATCGTTGTCCCTCGTGCAATTTACTTTCTGTTATTTGGAGTTTTTGTTAGATAATCCACATTTTAATTTGCTTTCTTCATTTATTATCTCTTCAAAAACTTCCGACGAGTGTTGTGCCCAATTTTGGTGCAAACAGTCTCCATCTCATCCCTGGTGATGAAGACTGAAGCTTGGTTTGCTCCCGAGGAAGCCACTTGACTTTCTTCGTGTTGACTTCTCTCTGACCTCTGCCTTCTACTTGATTGTCTTGTCATAACTTTTTGGATCTGAATCTCTAAACTCTCCGATTCAACTCTTGATTGACAGTACTCCTGAGTTAGCCTTTTCAGTGAAAGCACCAAAAAGTTTGAGCCAAAATTGGTCACAAACACCCAAGAGCCGTTGAAAGCACACGTTCACAATCATAGATCACAGATATCAAATATGTAGAGAAACAAGTATGCAAATCACTCAGAAAATTCACAATAAAGCAGTAAATGACGCGGGATTTATAGAGGTTCGACGATCGTGCCTACGTCCACTTTGAAGTTGGTGACTTTATTGATATTCACTGGATGATTACAGTTGATTACGGCAAGTTACAATGGATTAGAGCTCTAAAACTTGAATGCAACAGCAATGATAAGGAGTAGAATTGAATCCGACAGAGTCTGGATGTTGAATCAGAAAAAGATCCCTTTTTCTAAAGGCTTCAGGGGGCTATTTATAGGCATAGGAGGCTGAGATCGTGCTCAAACTTGGGAGACTTCTTCAGGCACGTGAGGCGACCCACGGGATCGGTTCCACCAAGTTTCGACTCTATCTGTGATCGATACAAAGTCATTTCGTATCGATCAAGAATTGGTCCAATCGAGCTGAAACTTGGCAAGAACATTCTTTACCTTGTGCGTAAGCTACTGTGAAAATTTCGTAGCATTTGGATCAGTGGTTCGTGAGATATGATCGATGAAAAATTGTGATTTTCGTATGCTATTCAGTTCGAATCCATGGTTTCGTCTCCATTGTTTCGAATCGAACTGGACACGTGAGCGCAGTGACGTGGCGCGCACTCCTCGCATCGATCAACTTTTCTCTCTGAGTTGACTGTTTCGCACCCATGAACTTCGCCTCGTTTTAATCGAGAGAAGTTGTGTAATTTGAATGCATCAATGACGTGTGCTTTGCATCGATTCGTAGCCTGCCCATTTCCTAACGATGGAGGTTGTACTCGTTCAATCGATACGAACAAGCAATGCTTGGGATGGATACGAAGTGAGGTCAGCTGATGGATACGAACCAAGGCTCATGCCATTCATTAATGGATACGAAACCGACCAATACGAAATAGTGCTTATCGATGTATGTGAAGGGGATGATCCGATCGATGCGAAACCGATCGATGCGAAGCTGATGGATACGAAGACGTGGCTGTTCTGATCGATGCAAGGTCCATGGATTCGAACTGAAGCGGGTTGATGGATGCGAAACATATCGATACGAATTATAGCGCACTGATGGATACGAATCGTATCGATTCAAACACGGGTGGATACGAATCTGATGGATTTGTACAGGCCTTTTTGATGGATACGAACAGCGTATTTTCTCTAACTTGTATCGATCATATCTCATTCATACGAACGCCGATTAACCTGAAATTTGAACCGCTATCTTTCATGGCTTTTCTTGTCATGTGTTTTCGATTGTAGCCTGTTCCGGGCTCGGACAAAATTCATCGATATCCATGGTGTAACCAATGTATAACCAATCTTTGAGACGAACTGTTTTCGGTTTCTAGTCGATTTTTTGTTATCACGGCCTTGCCAAAAGGCAGGATAACATAATTAATGCTTTATAAACTAAAAATATGTGTTTTAACCTTATAAATTGATTTCTGCACCTTAAAAATGGTTTTTGAACTAAAAATACGGTTTCCAAACTTACACAAAGTGAATAATGTTTTGTGGATTTATATAATGTTTTTTTTAACTTTCATATTTTGTTTTTTGGACCTAAGAATTAAAGGTTAAACTGAAATATTATTTTTCTAGTTCAAATAACTTATTTTGATCCAAACAAATCATTTTCTAACTCAAATAATATTTTATATGCTCAGATAATTCTTTTGAACTTAATTAGCGTTCTTTAAACTTAAATCATGTTTTTAACCTTATACAATGTTTATGCACTTGAAAAGTATTTTATAGAATCAAATAATGTTTCTTAAACTAAAAGTATGCCTTTCAGACTTACACGGTGCATTCTAAAGAGAATAATATATTTTTTTAGTAACCAAATATTTTTTTTAACTTAAATAATGTTTTTTGATCTTATATATATATATATATATATATTATTTTTCGAACTCAAAAATTAAAATTTGTACTCATAAAATATTTTTTGAGATATAAAGTGTGTTTTAACCGAAATAATATTTTGTAACCTCGACTAAACATTGCACCATATCAGGCATTTTGGAGCAGAGCTATCCGGAAATTTTGGAACGGTTATAGACTGTTCCAATTTTGCCATGGATTTTAGCCGTTTCAAAAAATTGTGGAACGGCCAGTGACCATTACCTTATTATTACGGTCCCTGCCCATTCCAGATTGCCTCAACTGTTCCCTATGTACCCACGTCCAGATTTCATACGCCCTACAAATTAGCACGAAACTTCATTTTCCCCTCCAAAATTTTACTTTCGCCCAATTATTTTTCACTATCTTCACACTAAAATCATTTCGTACATCTACACTATTGCTGCAACTCAACAACCACTATCGTCGTAGCTCAAAAACTTCAGCCTTTGCAAGCTGGTCCGAAATCTACTTCATCAACTCCAGAAATAGGGTTAATCCCATCAAAGGATAGTCACAGTCGCCGCATATGTCTATTGCTCTCTTTTCTCCCGTCAGTTAATCTTATCAATTGAGGTAATTGTTTCGCTTCACTTTAATTTCTAATCTAACTTGTCCTCCATTCTCAATTATATGCATAGACCTAAAATTAAACAATCACCACTATCGCTGCTTAATTATATTTGCACTTTATTGTTAGTGTTTGATTGACAGTTGGAGTTGTTTGTAGTAAAATGATTCTTTATTATTTCACATCGAATAATTTTTGGGTACTTATTTATTTGATGTATGCATAGATTTCTTGCCTTTCCATTCTCAGCTATTTGAATATATTAATTGTAAATGGAAGCCTGATGCAGCAAGGCATATAGGAATTCAGAAGTTAAACCATATTCAATCGTGCACGAGTCAAGGAGCTTCGGATTTAACTCATGAGTCGGCATGCTTGTTGAGTCGGACACGAGATAAAGGAAGCATGAGTCGGAGCCGGTTTAACAAAGCTTGGAAGAGTTCGAGTTGGATGAGTCGTTCACGGGTTAATAGATGCATGAGTCGTTTCCGACCTAACGAAACTTGGAGGAACGAGCTACGACTTAACAAAAGGGGAGATGAGGCATCGAGATTGAGTCGTCTACGACTTAATGGGGCACGAGATAGCAAGGTCCGAGTTAACAACAATTCAAGCTGTATAAAGGAGGCAGATTTGAGTCGTATACGACTTAACGAAGAGGGCCTGAGTCGTATACGAGTTAACCAAGATCAGGAGAAGATGCTACGACCTAAAGACATTCGCATAAGTCGTCTACGACTTAACAGGAAGCGGCAAGGAGATGAGTCGGCCATAGAAGCAGATGGTTGTTGGCCTTGAGTCGTTAGGTCGGCAACGACCTAACTGCTGTAGTTTGAGTCGTGAGTCGTTATGTTTTTCTTGAGTCGTATGTAGTGAGTTTCTTAAGTCGGCATGTATGATGAGTCGTACTTGGTTGAGTCGGTCACTTTGTACAGTGTTGTAATGTGTTGAGTCGTCGGGTCTTGAGTCGGAGGAGTTGTATTGATGTTGGGCCTGCTGAGTCGTGTAAGCGGAGTGGTGTAGTTAAGTCGGTGCCGACCTTGTATGAGTCGCTTGTAGTTCGGTCTGTTGTAAAAGGGTGGAGGCGCATGTGTTAAGTCGGTCACGACTTAAGTTGAGTCGTAAGTCGCTTGCCGACTTAAGGCACTGGGTCAGAAAAGTCTATAAATAGCGTATGTGTTGTACATTTTTTGGTTGTTGATTTTGAATAAAATTTCTCTTTTGTTAGCTTTGTGCTTTCATACCAATTGGTAGTTGAGTGTAATCTCCTATCTCCACTTACGTCATTCGAGTGCGCTCGAATCCACGTTTGTTGAAGCCGATTCACGGAATCTAGTGCGCTAGATCAACGTGCGAAGAATCGTAGATCTTTGAACACGGTATAGTGCGCTATCAACGTGTTTGAGATAGCTAGAGTTCGGTATCTTTGGATCAACGAACTTGGGCATTTTGGTATCTTCAACTCACCGATTGCTACATTTCATCGATTGAAGTTTTGTTTCGAATTATCCGCTGCGTCAGTTTGGTATCAGAGCCATACTTAGCCAATCATAGCTAAGTTTGATTCTTGGAGCCAAGTTTTTGAAGTTTGAAGTAGTTCATCGTGTTCATATTGAAGTTGCATCAAGTTTGAAGAGTTTGATCCATTCCGTTTAGGATCAAAAGGAGCAAAGGTGTTTGAATTTAGTCTTGTTGAAGTTGCGCGCCAAGGTTTGAAAGGTGAGGCCGTGTATACTTTGTGCCAAGCCGAGACAAGTGGGAGCCGATCTTGCTTGAGTCATTAACTCGTTGCCGAGTTAGTGAGAGCCGAGACAAGCATCGCCGTGTAGTGTTGAGCCATAACTTGTTATTTTGTTGAAGCTTGAAGTCTTGTGTTGAATTTTTGAAGTCTTGTGAAATTTTCAACCATGCCACCAAGGAGAGCTAATCGTCATCAAAACGTTGAAGCTTTGTATCGTAGAGAAGAAGCCGAGCTTATGGAACAACGAATTAATGAAAAGTTTGATGAAGGCATTGGAAAATTGGAGAGATTGATGAATGATTTGAATCAAAGGAGGAGATCACCAGACTCGAACCATGGAGGAAACCGAGTTTCGCCATTGGTTACGGAAGCGAGGAGGGTATCACCACATTCTTGTAGAGATAGAAGGGAAACATCAATTTCATCACGAAGAGATCATCATGACTATGCACATGAAGAAAGAAGAAGTCATCGAGAATTTGACCATGAAGCATATAGAGATGAAGAGAGACATAGTCAAAGAAGCATGCATGAGAGAAGGGATGATGTTAGTCGAGATCGATGTAGGCGTACCTTTGATTTTGTTGAAGAGGGTGATAGAGCAAGTATTCCTTATAGAGATCGAGACCAAATTCGAAATTCTTACCGTGATGTGGAGGATGATCGTCGTTGGGAGTCGGGTATGAAAATGGAAATTCCAGAATTTAAAGGCGGAATGGTTGCTGAGGAGTTCTTAGATTGGTTGTCTAATGTGGAGGAAATCTTTGATTTCAAGGAGGTACCGGAGAATAGAAGGGTGAAGTTAGTTGCTACAAGGCTGAGGGGAAGAGCATTGGCATGGTGGCAGCAAACTAAACTTACTCGAGAACGAATGGGGAAGTCAAAGATAGAATCGTGGGATAAGATGAAGAAGTTGATGAGATCTACTTTCTTACCTTACAACTACCAATCACTTATGTACCAAAGGTTGCAGAATCTGAGGCAAGGGACAAAGTCTGTTAGTGATTATGCTGATGAATTTTACCAACTCATTGCCAGGAATGATATTATGGAGACAGAAGAACAGCTAACTGCTAGATTCATTGGGGGTTTGAGAATGCAGATCCAGGATATGGTTAATATGTTTGATCCTAGATCCGTTGCAGAGGCACATCAGAAAGCGTTAGCTTGGGAGAAACAAGGAAGGCGTGGAGGTGGTGTGTTTACTAATTCCAATAATCAAGCAAGGGGTGTTGGCGGAAGTTCTAATGTTCCTAAACCAGTTACCAAGCCAGTGGTGAAGGAGGTTGAGAAGGCGAAGGCTAGTAGTGTTTTCAAATGTTATAATTGTCAGGAGTTGGGTCACAAAAGCAACGAATGTCCGAAGCCGAAGAAGAGAACCATGGTTGCAGAAGTTGAGGAGGATGATGGTGAGAAGGCAGAATGTTCAAATGTACCTTATGTTGAGGAGGAAGAAGAAGTGTCGGGAGATGAAGGATGTAATCTTATGATGAGGAGAAGTTGTTTGACACCAAAGCAAGAGGAGGATTGTAGTTGGCTGAGAAGCAATATTTTCCAATCGACATGTACTATTCTGGGAAAGGTCTGCAAGTTTGTTATTGATGCAGGAAGTTGTGATAATATTATTTCTACAGAAACAGTGAGAAAGTTGAACTTGAAGACCGAGAAGCATCCTAAACCATATAAGCTAGCATGGTTAAGGAAGGGAGGTGAAGTAAAAGTGTGTCGAAGGGCTTGTGTTAATTTTTCGATTGGGAAGAAGTACAAAGATGAAATCTGGTGTGATGTCGTAGATATGGATGTTTGTCACTTATTGTTGGGCAGACCATGGCAGTTTGATAGAGCAGTTCAGCATGACGGTCGTGCCAACAGTTACAGTTTCATGTTCGAGGGTACTAAAATCACTTTGGTTCCTAAGAAGCAACAGCAGAAGGAGAACAAACTGGAGGAGATTGAAGAATTGAAAACTCTGTTGACTTTGAAGGAGTTTGTTAAAGAAGTGGAGGAAGAACCGGAAGTGTTTTTGTTGATTGGGAGAGAGAGTAGTGAAGAAGTTGAGATTCCCGAAGAAGCAAAGCCAGTTTTGGAAGAGTTTGAAGATGTCTTTCCAGAGGAGTTGCCAAAGGAGTTACCACCACTTAGAGACATTCAACATCAGATTGATCTTGTTCCGGGGGCAGTGTTACCACATCGACCACATTATCGTATGAGTCCGAAGGAACATGAGGAATTGAGAAGGCAGGTGGAAGAATTACTTGAACAGGGTCGTATTCAGGAAAGTTTGAGTCCGTGTGCTGTACCTGCATTGTTAGTACCAAAGAAGGACGGAACTTGGAGAATGTGCACTGATAGTAGAGCTTTGAATAAGATCACTGTTCGTTACAGATTTCCTATGCCGAGGTTGGATGATTTGTTGGATCAGTTGAGTGGGGCAACTATATTCTCGAAAATTGATTTGAAGAGTGGTTATCATCAAATTCGTATCAGACCTGGAGACGAATGGAAGACAGCTTTCAAAACTAGAGAGGGGTTGTACGAATGGTTGGTTATGCCATTTGGTTTGTCTAATGCACCTAGTACATTCATGCGGGTGATGAATCAAATCTTTCGACCATTCATTGGGAAGTTTGTCGTGGTGTATTTCGATGATATTCTGATTTATAGCAGAAGTACAGAGGAGCATGTTCTACATCTGAGGGAAGTGTTGCTTATACTTCGAGAAGAACAATTTTATGCTGCTACAAAGAAATGTGTGTTTATGACACCTACTGTTTTATTCCTGGGTTATGTTGTTTCAGGAGAAGGTATCCAAGTTGACCATAGCAAAGTTGAAGCAGTCAGGAATTGGCCACAGCCAAAGACAATTACAGAAGTGAGAAGTTTTCATGGGCTAGCGTCATTCTACCGAAGATTCATTCCACACTTCAGTAGCGTGATGGCTCCAGTGACTGATTGCATGAAGGGTAAACAATTTGTGTGGTCAGAGGAAGCGGGGGTTGCCTTTGAGAGAATCAAGGAATTGCTGACGTCTGCACCAATTCTTGTTTTACCTAATTTTCAGTTGTTATTTGAATTGCATACTGATGCTTCGAAGGTTGGAATTGGAGGAGTTCTGAGTCAGAATGGGAAGCCAGTTGCATATTTCAGTGAGAAATTGTCAGGGGCGAAGATGAGATACAGTACATATGACGTTGAATTTTATGCTGTTGTTCAGGCTATCAAGCATTGGAGGCATTATTTGTTTCAGAAGGAATTTGTTCTTTACACAGATCATGAAGCTTTGAAACATTTACAGGGACAGGATAAAATTTCAGCGAGACATGCATCATGGATTTCTTATTTACAACAGTTTACTTTTGTCGTTAAGCACAAATCAGGGGTGACAAATCGAGTAGCTGATGCTTTAAGTAGGAGGAGTCATTTACTGACGACAATGAAGGTGGAAGTGACGGGGTTTGAAATGTTGCCAGAGATGATTGAAGAAGATCCTTACTTTGTGAAATATGTTGAAAAAGTGAAGGATGGGAGTACCGATGAATTCATGTTAGTTGATGGTTTTCTGTTTAAAGGAAATCGTTTATGTATTCCGAACTGTAGTTTGAGGATGAAGATTGTGAAGGAATTGCACGATGAAGGACATGTTGGCCGTGATCGTACTTTACAGTTGATTTCGCAGTCTTACTTTTGGCCGTCGATGAGGAAAGAGGTTGAAAGATTCGTGGAGCGATGTCATATTTGCCAAGTTTCAAAGGGGACAGCAACGAATGCAGGGTTGTATATGCCATTACCAGTACCATCTAAGCCATGGGTTGATATTAGCATGGATTTCGTTTTGGGTTTGCCTAGAACTCAAAGGGGAAATGATTCGATATTTGTTGTGGTGGACAGGTTTTCAAAAATGGCACATTTTGTTGCTTGCAAGAAGACAGCAGATGCAGTTCGAGTAGCGCAGTTATTTTTCAAGGAGATTTATCGACTTCATGGATTGCCAGAATCTATTGTTTCTGATCGAGATACTCGTTTTCTGAGTCACTTTTGGCTGAGTTTGTGGAAAATGGTGGGAACGAAGTTGAATTTCAGCAGTGCTTATCATCCACAAACCGATGGACAGACAGAAGTTGTTAACAGGTCATTGGGAAATTTGTTGCGTTGTCTTGTACAGGATAATTTGAGAAGTTGGGACCTGAAACTATGTCAGGCAGAATTTGCTCACAATCATGCAGTTAATCGAAGCACAGGATTCAGTCCGTTTCAGATTGTTTATTCATGTTTACCCAGGGGACCGTTGGATTTAGCAGTTGTACCACAGTCAAAGAAAACAGTTAAACGAGCTGCTGATTTTGTTGATGAGCTGACGGAATGTCATAAAGTCGTTCAGGAACGATTGGAGAAATCGAATGAGAAATATAAGAAGTTTGCAGATTCGAAACGACGAAATGTTGAAATTAAAGAAGGTGATTTAGTTTATGCTGTGTTAACAAAGGATCGATTTCCAGTGGGTGCTTATAACAAGTTGAAAGCGCGAAAAATTGGTCCAGTTGAAGTTTTGAAGAAGATTAACGAGAATGCTTATCGATTACAATTACCAGATGATGTTTATACTTCTGATGTGTTTAACGTTAAACATTTAATTCCGTATCGTAGAAATGAACATTTTGATGAGAAAGAATTTGCAAATTCGAGGTCGAATTTTTCTCAACCAGGGGAGGATGATGCAGCAAGGCATATAGGAATTCAGAAGTTAAACCATATTCAATCGTGCACGAGTCAAGGAGCTTCGGATTTAACTCATGAGTCGGCATGCTTGTTGAGTCGGACACGAGATAAAGGAAGCATGAGTCGGAGCCGGTTTAACAAAGCTTGGAAGAGTTCGAGTTGGATGAGTCGTTCACGGGTTAATAGATGCATGAGTCGTTTCCGACCTAACGAAACTTGGAGGAACGAGCTACGACTTAACAAAAGGGGAGATGAGGCATCGAGATTGAGTCGTCTACGACTTAATGGGGCACGAGATAGCAAGGTCCGAGTTAACAACAATTCAAGCTGTATAAAGGAGGCAGATTTGAGTCGTATACGACTTAACGAAGAGGGCCTGAGTCGTATACGAGTTAACCAAGATCAGGAGAAGATGCTACGACCTAAAGACATTCGCATAAGTCGTCTACGACTTAACAGGAAGCGGCAAGGAGATGAGTCGGCCATAGAAGCAGATGGTTGTTGGCCTTGAGTCGTTAGGTCGGCAACGACCTAACTGCTGTAGTTTGAGTCGTGAGTCGTTATGTTTTTCTTGAGTCGTATGTAGTGAGTTTCTTAAGTCGGCATGTATGATGAGTCGTACTTGGTTGAGTCGGTCACTTTGTACAGTGTTGTAATGTGTTGAGTCGTCGGGTCTTGAGTCGGAGGAGTTGTATTGATGTTGGGCCTGCTGAGTCGTGTAAGCGGAGTGGTGTAGTTAAGTCGGTGCCGACCTTGTATGAGTCGCTTGTAGTTCGGTCTGTTGTAAAAGGGTGGAGGCGCATGTGTTAAGTCGGTCACGACTTAAGTTGAGTCGTAAGTCGCTTGCCGACTTAAGGCACTGGGTCAGAAAAGTCTATAAATAGCGTATGTGTTGTACATTTTTTGGTTGTTGATTTTGAATAAAATTTCTCTTTTGTTAGCTTTGTGCTTTCATACCAATTGGTAGTTGAGTGTAATCTCCTATCTCCACTTACGTCATTCGAGTGCGCTCGAATCCACGTTTGTTGAAGCCGATTCACGGAATCTAGTGCGCTAGATCAACGTGCGAAGAATCGTAGATCTTTGAACACGGTATAGTGCGCTATCAACGTGTTTGAGATAGCTAGAGTTCGGTATCTTTGGATCAACGAACTTGGGCATTTTGGTATCTTCAACTCACCGATTGCTACATTTCATCGATTGAAGTTTTGTTTCGAATTATCCGCTGCGTCAAAGCCCGATATGGTTTTCCTAGCTATTGTGATGATACAGTATTGGCACCCAAGACAATTAGTTGTCAACGTGGTTGTTGTTATTTTAGTTATTCTTCTTGCATTCGAGAACATAATAGTATTGTTCATCCAGGTTAGTTATTTCCCTGAACTTGTACAGTGCATAGACAATCTTGTAGAAATCGTTGTTCACCTTTGCTACTTTATTTTCCTGAAATTTAAAGAAGTATATAGCAGTTTGTTTAAAAATTAGTGTCATATTTCATTTAAATGAGCTAGTAATAAGCTGGTTATTTGATAGAGTAGTCTGTGAAATGTTGATATGTTTAGAGAGATTATATACTGCACTGAACTTTTGGTAGGTTGAATGTCCAATACTATACATAACATAACATAATTATTGACAATACATAGGATGTAAAAGCTTTAAGCAGTTGATTCATTCAAAAGATCATAAATTGGATGGAAAATATTGACTCCTTAGGTTTTAAAGTTTTTCCAATTTTTATTGAAGCAGTTATGGTCATTGAAAAACATTCATCACCAACATTTACTATTAAATGCAGTCTGGTATGTCAGCTTATTTAAAAAACTACATGAAGTTCAAAATACAATAAATCGACAGATGAACAAAATATTTTGAGATAGCTAATGAGTAATCAAAGCCCTAGAGCAATGCAGGCAGTGACAACATTGTGATATGGAACTTGGTGAGATTGAGCAAAGAGATTGTTTGAAATAGAATCTAACAACCTGGGTAATTATGTGCTGTTATCAAATTGAATAATATAGTAGCAAAGAGATTGTTTGAAATAAAGACCGCTTAAAATTAGCTGCCTTCTTATTCTTTCACCGTGGCTTGTTGCAGTTGTCAGAATATATTTTTAAGTAGCTTCAGGAGAGATTTTGACAGACCTATGGTACTGTTTGTACCAAAATTGGGCACAACACTCTTTGGATGTGTTTGAATAGATAAAATAAAGAGAATAAATGTAAAATGAAGCAGATCTAACAAACACACCAATAAACATATAAGAAAATACATAGAAACACAAAGTTTTAGTGTGGTTCGGCGTACAGCCTGTGTCCACTATGAAGTTGATGATTTTATTGATATTCACTTGTCGATTACAAATGATTACAGCAGATTATAGCAGATTATGATGTTGAAATCCATGTACAACAGCAGCTATGGGGTACGAAAATGGAATCGGCAGAGTCTGGACGTAGGAGAGCAAAAAGATCCCTTTTCTGTAGGCTCCGGGGTGCTATTTATAGGCGTAGGAGGCTGATATTTTGCTCAAATCTCAGGAGACTTTTTCTGGCACATGGGGGGTGTTTGCACCAAAATTGGTCACAAACCCAAAGTATCGTGAAAGCACCAAAGTGAATGAATACAAATCGGTAATATCCGAACACAAATCACAGATCTCAGCAAATATCAAACAACAGTTCAGAAATAATGAAAAAAGACACAGGGTTTATAGTGGTTCGGCTATCTTCGGCCTACGTCCACTTGAAAGTTTTATCCTTTATTGATGATCCTTGCTGATTACAGTTGATTACAGCGATTGCCATGAAGAAACTTGAGCATAACAGTGATGTAGAATTGAATCTAGTAGAGCCTGGGCACTTCAGAATCCCGATCCCCTTTTCTGAATGACCTGTGGCTCTATTTATAGATGTAGGAGGCTGATATTTCGCCTAAAATCCGAGGAGAACGCTTCCAGCACGTGAGGGGGCCCGCATGGCCGAAATTTGGAGATCCGGGCCCACTTTGGGATCGATTCGACCCTTGGTTCGAATCGATCAAAAAATCAACCAATCGAGGTGAAATTTGGCGTGAACATTCTTCTATGCATACGCAAGCTCCTGTGAAAATTTCATAGCATTTGGACATGTAGGTCTCGAGCTATGATCGATTCAAGATTGCATTTCCGTTAGCCACGCTCTCTTCGAATCGATGGATTCGAATCCATTGCTTTGAATCCATTACTTCGTGTCCATCTGCTACGTTCGTATCCTTTCCATCGATACGAAGTGTATCGATACGAGGAACCATTGCACGACTCCATCCAGACCTATGCGAACAACATTGATTCGACCCAATATCGATCGATACGACACCCAATATCGATCGATACGAAGTGCATCGCTACGAGATCACTAATCTAAGTCCATGCCGATCGATACGAACGATATCGATTCGAACAAACCTCTGCATGATTGTTTAACCACCTGGGTGTGTTGCCATCGAGTCGAACCTATGCGGATCGATACGAATGGTATTGATTCGAAGTCTTTGCTTTATGGTAGATACGAATCGTATCGATTCGAACCACCCTCTTCATGATTGATGCGAAATCCATCGATTCGAACCATTCCCTGTGAATTGTAATCCATCCATATCTCCTTCATACGAATTCCAATTAACCTGAAACTTGAAATATAGCCTCTCCTAGCCTCGATCATCATTTCCAATCGATTCCGTCCTAATCGGGGCCAGGACAAATTTTGACGACATCCATTGCAGCCTTGTGTTCAACCAATTTCTAATCCCTATATCCGTCATTCTTTGCCATTTGTTGATATTCCAGCCTTGACCAAAAGGCAGGATAACATTTGCCCCCCAAAACTTGCCTTGTGATAAGAAGGCGTGTTTTGAATAGTTCTGAATCCAATATCCGTAGTCCATAGCCAAAAACCAATTTCAGGACCTCTCCGGGTTGCTATCAAATCCATAACCTCTTCGGGCTCTTGCCAAGTGCAACCTACACCTGACGACCATGGTTTAGTGTCCCTGGACGTTAAGCTAACCTCTCCGGGTTCTTGCCAAGTGTAATCCACACCTGACAACCGTGGTCAAGTGTCCCTGGACGTTGAGCTAACCTCTCCGGGTTCTTGCCAAGTGTAATCCACACCTGACGACCGTGGTCCAGTGTCCCTGGACGTAAGTAATGCTGTGGCTTAAGTCCTAAGCCGACTCCTGGCCGCTCTGGACCTTTGTTGAGCATAATCCATACCCAATGACCTGAAACAATAACCGATAATATGGGGCCTAAGTCCTAGGCCGAATCCTGGTCACTTCGGGCCCTTATCGAGCATAGTCCATACTCGACAACCTGAAAATAACAACTTATAATATAGGGCCTAAGTCCTAGGCCGAATCCTGGTCACTCCGGACCCTTGTCGAGCATAATCCATACTCGACGACCTTAATGAGTCAGTTTGCCGCATTCGGGCAAAGCGACTCACCCCTTGCCAGGCATAATCCATATCCGACGACCGTTTATCAAAAAGTAGATAAAAATCCAACCAAAATCCAATCTAAAATCCAGATCAAAGCCAGAAAATCCGAAATCCAAACCAGCATCCAAAACCGAAAACAATCATCCAAAGGAAAATCCAAATCAGAAAGCAAGCAAAACCAGGAGTTCAATCCAAACTCCAAAACCAAATCAGAAAAACAAGTGTCCAAACCAAAATAGAAAAGCAGGTTTCACAAGCCACAGCTTCGCAGTTTATCATCATTCAGAGCATGCCTAGGGGCTATCTCCGTCCCCGTACATGTGTAAATGATTTAGTTGTTCGCGAATGGCTCATTACTTATTTAATATTATCCAAGTCAATTGATAATCAATCGACCGGCATCCCTGGGCCTCACATCATCATGGTGTGAGGTGGTCGGTGGTTTCTCCTGCTCCTGCTCCAGCGCCGCATTCTGAGTCCCAACATACTGCCTCAGTTGTCCATTCCTCACATGTTCCTCAATTATGTCCTTTAGATGCCTGCAGATGTTGGTGTCATGTCCATCTAAATCATGAAAAAGGCAGTGCCTTCCTGATGCCCTCTTGCGTTTCGAGGGTTCTCTCCTTGCTGGCCTTCGGTAGGGAAGACGATTACGAGTTTCCATGAATATCCGTTCTAGCGTCTCATTCAATCCTGTATAAGTGGAAAATTTTGGCTCCCTCCATCGCCTCCTAACTCCTGCAGATTCGTCGTCCACTTTCCTTTTTCCGTTATCTTTATCCAGGTTCCCGCCGGAGGGTCCTCCATCTTCAGTTGCGTTTACTTCCTTCAATTTCATATCTGAGCATGCATCTTCCTGTCGAAGGAATCTCTCGGCTTCGTAAAAGAATTCCCCGATGTCCATTGGTGGGTCTCGTATCAATGACACCTTGAAATCCGAATTCTCTTTAACTCCTGATACTGCTGCCATTAAAACCATCGATGGATCCAGCCGATCCACCGAAGCAACCTCTGCATCGAACCGAGTTAAGAAGTCTCGGAGCGATTCATCCGTCCTTTGTTTTATTGATGTTAATGTCATTACGCTCTTGGGCCTTTTGATATGAACCCGAAAGTGCTTCAGAAACCTATCTACCAATTCCGTCCACGTTCTAATAGATCCCTCTTCCAGCTGTCTGAACCACATAGAAGCTATATCCGTTAAGAAAAGAGGGAAGAACCGGGCCATAACTTCTTCCGATGCCCCCAACACCTCCATATGCCTTGTATACCTCATCAGGTGATCGGTAGGATCAGCCTTTCCATTGTATCCCCCTAGATTAGGTAGCTTGAACTCAGGCGGGTTCCGCGCCATTCTAATTTCACGGGTAAACGGACTCCTATTCACTCCTTCCAAATCTCTGTTTGTCAAGCCTCCGCGCATGGTGCGCCTAATAATTTCAGCCAAGCCAGTATTGTCCAACAATGGTTGCCCCCCGAGTCCTCGAGGGAATTCTGGTACATACTCTTCATCACGCACTCCATCATTCCTGTTGGCCTCTTGTCGTGCGGTGCCACCTGAAACTCCTCCATGAATAGGTACATCGTTGTTGGGTGGTGTGCCCCCGAGCCTGGATCCATCTAAATTAGTAGTCATTTGCTAGTTAGGGTTTTCCTCTTGAGGTGCAACTCTATACGATTGCCTATTAAGCCCTTCCGTTCCAGTTTCTTGAATCTGAACTCCATTAACCCTAGTGGTCCCTGTCTGCACGAACTGCCTTAGGAGGTTTTGCATCATATCCTCTTGTCTTTTGAACATTGTCTCCATCTCATCCCTAGTGACAAATGCCGAAGTCTGATTAGCCCCTGATGATGCCGCATGGCTTCCTTCATGTTGACTTCTTTCAGTTCTCTGTCTCCTACTCGATTACCTTGTCATGGTTTTTCTTAGACCTGATCTTTCCTACTTTTCAAATCCGAAGTCTTGTGTAGCGGGCGCTAGTCCTTCTCAGTGAAAGCACCAAAGTGTTTGCGCCAAAATTGGTCACAAACCCCAAGTATCGTGAAAGCACCAAAGTGAATGAATACAAATCGGTAATATCTGAACACAAATCACAGATCTCAGCAAATATCAAATAACAATTCAGAAATAATGAAAAAAGACACAGGGTTTATAGTGGTTCGGCTATCTTCGGCCTACGTCCACTTGAAAGTTTTATCATTTATTGATGATCCTTGCTTATTACAGTTGATTACAGTTGATTACAGCGATTGCCATGAAGAAATTTGAGCATAACAGTGATGTAGAATTGAATCAAGTAGAGCCTGGGCGCTTCAGAATCTCGATCCCCTTTTCTGAATGACCTGGGGCTCTATTTATAGGTGTAGGTGGTTGATATTTCGCCTAAAATCCGGGAGAACGCTTCCAGCACGTGAGGCGGCCCGCATGGCCGAAATTTGGAGATCCGGGCCCACTTTGGGATCGATTCGACCATTGGTTCGAATCGATCAAAAAATCATCCAATCGAGGTGAAATTTGGCTTGAACATTCTTCTATGCATACGCAAGCTCCTGTGAAAATTTCATAGCATTTGGACTTGTAGATCTCGAGTTATGATCGATTCAAGATTGCATTTCCGTTAGCCACGCTCTCTTCGAATCGATGGATTCGAATCCATTGCTTCGAATCCATTACTTCGTGTCCATCTGTGTATCGATACGAGGAACCATTGCACGACTCCATCCAGACCTATGCGAACAACATTGATTCGACCAAATATCGATCGATACGAAGTGCACCCAATATCGATCGATACGAAGTGCATCGCTACGAGATCACTAATCCAAGTCCATGCCGATCGATACGAACGGTATTGATTCGAACAAACCTCTGCATGCTTGTTTAACAACCTGGGTGTGTTGCCATCGAGTCGAACCTGTGCTGATCGATGCGAATGGTGTTGATTCGAAGTCTTTGCTTTATGGTAGATACGAATCGTATCGATTCGAACCACCCTCTTCATGATCGATGTGAAATCCATCGATTCGAACCATTCCCTGCGAATTGTAATCCAATCCATATCTCCTTCATACAAATTCCAATTAACCTTAAACTTGAAATATAGCCTCTCCTAGCCTCGATCATCATTTCCAATCGATTCCGTCCTAATCGAGGCCCGGACAAATTTTGACGACATCCATTGCAGCCTTGTGTTCAACCAATTTCTAATCCCGATATCCATCATTCTATGCCCATTTGTTGATATTCCAGCCTTGACCAAAAGGCGGGATAACAGGGGGCCCACGCGATCGATCCCATAAAGTTTCGGCCCGATCCGTGATGGATACGAACAAATTTTGTATCCATCAAGATTTTATCCAGTCGTCCAGAAATTAGGCGTGAAACTTCGTTAATTTGCCAGTAAGCTACTATGAAAATTTCATAGCATTTGGACTTGTGGATTGCGAGATATGATCGACGCAAGTTGGAGTTCTTTGGACCGTGATCGATACGTATGAATTTCGTATCGATCAATAATTGATCTAATCGAGCTGAAATTTGGCATGAACATTTCTTATGTTGCCAGTAAGATACTGTGAAAATTTCATAGCGTTTGGACTTGTGGATCGTGAGATATGATCGATGCATGTTGGAGTTTTTCGGACCGTGATTGATACGTATGAATTTTGTATCGATCAAGAATTGATCCAATTGAGCTGAAATTTGGCATGAACATTCCTTATGTTGCCAGTAAGCTACTATGAAAATTTGGTGGCATTTGGACTTGTAGATCTAGAGTTATGATCGATGCAAGTTTGAATTTCTCAACCGTTATCGATCAATATCTTGAGCATACGAACTCCGATTGACTTGAAATTTGAAATGTTGATTTCATTAGCTTTTCTTGTCAAGTCATATCAATTGTAGCTTGATCTGGAATTGGAAAAAATTTACCAACATCCATAGTAGACATATGCATTAACGATCTCCAGGACAAACCATCCTTGGTTTCTAGTCAAGTTCTTGGTGTCACGGCCTTGCCAAAAGGCGGGATAACAGGTACCCTATGATCTATTACCAAGTGTAAAAAATAAACAAGAGAAAAACAACACTTACATGCTAAATCTCCATGCTCCATTTTATATATGATCTTCCTGCGCTAATATATAGTAGTCGTTTCAACTAAGGAGGAACCTGAAAATGATAATTTTATGCATTAAATTTTGTTATAATTAAAGATTAATTAATGCATTGACGTTTCCCATTTTTTACAAACCTAAGACTGTCTGTCTTCACATATATGTTTTCACATTTTTATTGTTTGATTATTCAGCTAACCCACATGAACTTGAAATGTGAATATGATGTTCAAAACTCATGAAAAAATTACTTGTTTTAAAGTTACAATGTGAGCACAACTGTTTACATTACATGATGTAAACTCTATTGCTTTATTTGCTGAGAGAGCAGAACTAGTAAACCATGAGGACCTACTAAATTTTCACTAAGGTAGCTGACCAAGCCAAACCAAACAACAAGGGTCACATCTACGCCTCCAAGAGGAGGTATCACTTTTTCTAGTCACTCTCAAAATAGGCTCTGTAGGTGCATATGCCAACACATAAGGCAACTTATGTCTGATCAGAGACATGCACCTACTTGTAAAATAAATTTTATCGCAATCAGAGGGGGTTATCTTTTGGCTTGTATTCATAACTGTATCCCCTTTAAATCGTTCATTGATTTTAACTCATCTTCATTCTAAAACTTAAAAATAGTGTAAAATAATAAAAGTTTCACTTGTTTTTTTCTTTTTATCATTTGCAGATAACAATTTCAACACCGGAAGAAGCTTCACCCCATTCGATTGCGCAACCATCCTCTACACAATCCGTGCCAGTTGTGGTAAATTCATATGGTGTTCCATTTCAGAAAATGCTGGAAGAATAGGAAGTCATGTTGGCAAATCAATACGAATTCATGTGCCGATATCATATGAACGTTGGTATAAAATACCCTAAAAGTATGAGGATCGCGTTTGGAATGATTGCTAGTAAGTTAAATCTATTTGTACCATTTTTAATTTTCTCTATAACATATGCAATTTCTTACATTACTTCATTTTTAACTCTTGATTTTCACTGACATTTTTTCAAATAGAGTCAAAAGCAAAGGGCTATTTTACGAAAAAAATGGCCGAGTCATTTAGGAAATATGAGAGTGAATTAAGAAAAACTCATTATGATAAATTTGATAACGATGAAGATAGGTTAAAAAACTGTCCAAGAACAATCAGCTAAGAAGATTGGGATATGTTCTTAAAAAATGAAGCAAAACACAGTGCAAGCGAAAGAAGGGAGATAGGAAAAAGAAATAGATCGATGTACAAAGAAATTAATGGGCTTTTGAGGTTGCACTAAAGGACTACAGATTAGGATGAGGACCTTTGATATTTTGAGAATATTGTGTTGAGATTGTCTCATCCCTAATATCAGTTTATAGCAAGTTTCCACAGTGCTAGTGCAACAAACATCCAGCTTCAATATGATAGTTATATGAAATCAGTTTTTGAAACATTACTTTTACATGTATTTTCTTTAAATGACAGTTAAATCATTTACATGTATTGAGGTGAAAAATATAATATTTTACATGTACTAAGAAGGTTAAATGTATTTTACTGTGTTGATACCAACAATAGAGGTTAAAAATATAATAGTTTTTGTAACATTACTTTTACATGATATTTTTTTATATATCGATCCTTTTTAGGTGTGTGTTTTTGAGAATTATATGATGGACATTGTGTAGTTATACTTGTTTGGATATGACGTTTGTGGTTATTATGTATATTTTTTATGTCTTGATCAAATTAGAATTTTGCATCTGGTTATTTCACGTTAAATATAATATCTGGTTCTCGGACATCGTGGTAAAAATATCTGGAATGGTCTAAACCCGCGCTAAAAAGAGCATGGAAAAAATACCATTAGGATTTTGGAATGGTTTTGAGCCGTGCTTGACTATAATTCTGGAACGGGTTTCAGTCGTTTTTAAATGGTGAATTCTGGCCGTTATGAATACATTTTGGAACGGTTATGGACCGTTCCAAAAATTTTGCAACTCCTCATTTAGGAACAGTTTTTGACCGTTCCAAAACCACTTTGGGACGGTCCAAAACCGTTCCTAAATGGCATTTCTGGTGTAATGAAAGTTTTTGAACTTAACTGAAGGTTTTTTAAAGTCAAAGTATGTTTTAACCTTATATATAATGTTTTTTAACCTTATAATTTATTTTGCGCTTTTAAAATGCTTTTTAAAATCAAACAATGTTTTTTGAAAGAAAAATATGTTTCAAACTTTATTTTAATTACCAACAAAACCAAAGTTCAAATGTAAACACTAGAAAAGCATGTGCCTACCAAACACATACTTCATGTACTTACTAAAGGGTTGTCAATTTCAGGATGCTAACTCGTGATCTTTGGTCTCAAAATTCCAATCAACGGCCATTATGCCAATCCTGATGTTATTTTTTTTCTTCAAACATACATGATGCATTTTATACTAATTAATCTTTTTGAATTTGAATTATATTTCACGAATTAAAAATTAAAGTTTAAACTTAGAGATCGTTTTAAGTATAACAATCGTTAATAGTTTTGTGATGTATACTGTACCTTAATATATTTGGACAAAGAAAAAAGTAAATGCCTCTCTTTGTGGTATTCCGCTACTGTTAACATCTAAATTCAATTATAAAAGTTATATAAATATGCTTACAAATAAATTCAGATATTAAAGACAACGAACCATGAGTATATAAAATCAAAAAGTCCAAAATAATGAATGTAAAAAGGAAATCTCACATCAAATAAAATAAAGTATATATAAATCTCAGCAGTATATGCATGTCTCAATAGACCATACAAGGTTTAATAAATAAAAAAATTAAATTTTTTTTTATCTTTCTACAGATAAATTCTTTATTTAATCATAAACAATAAAACAGTCATGGATAGAAATACATTTAAGATAAACAACTTGTAAAAGATACATTCAACAAAAGTTCCTTCCGTTTCCTTTTACTTTCTTCCACGTGCCAAATTAGCAAACTGATGTATACAAGGAGTAGTTGTCAGCCATGTTGAACTATGTTAATTACTATACACTTCGACCATAAGGGAACCTAAAACTAGTGCACAGAAAAAACTACCTGCGTACCTCTTTCAAGGGATCAATCCCATGTTGTTATGTTTCTTATTCTTTACCTGTAACCAAATATTCATTAGAACATAACAACCATAGCATCCATACAACTAACGCAACTAGTGCACCCATTGCAAATAAACAAGCAGAAAATTTTTCCCTTCTACGTCCATCCAAATTAATCTTCACATGGGTAACACAATTATAGCACATGACCATCAAATATCAGCAATACCCAATAACAAACCTAGTCATCATATAAGAACATAGTAACAACACAAATATGCTTACATATATACTAATCATCCACTATAGTAGTGCTTCATCAATGTAAATATATGTTATCAAATGCATACTAATCGCTTCACAATAATATCACGACATCAATACCTTCTAATGTACCGACCAATCACTATTAGTGGCACATATATCAGTCATCAAATGTGTACTAATCCAATTAATAATAGCAATGCAAATATCAATCATAAATAACCAGAATTGACTACTCATCCTCTAGTAATAATAATGGTTGAACATCGCACACTCACGAGAGTGCAATATCATCATCAATCATCAAACTTATGTGATAATGACAATCCACAATTAACCACACATTTTACAACCATCAAAATATATCCAAAACCATTATTCTATTAAGTATCCAATTCTTTTATTATTGTTTATTATAAAGTCGCCTTTATATTCACCCGAAAAAAAATTCTTACGAAAAGCAAATATACTATGAAATTCCTTTATTATATTTTTATTCTATCAAATACCTCCAATCATCATATTTTAAAACAAAACAGTAATTTACATTCAATTTCTTTTCAAAACAATGATATTATTATTTTACATCAAAAGTGTGATGTATTTTAAAATCACTATAATAGTTTAAAAAACTATTTTATTAATATTTATATCAAAAGTTACAATATTTATTTTAAATTCTCAAAATTCCTTTTTATTACTATTCTTCTTAAAATAGTAAGTATAAGAAAACACTTTGGAAAGTCTATTTTTACTGTTATTATTCTAAAAATATAGTTTCTATTTTATTATTCAAACAATGATAATAATTTCTCTACAACGTCGGAAATCAATTATATTGTTATTTGCTCCAAACAATACGATTTAAAAGAATCATATTTCTTAATTAATCATATTGTAACCACTACATTTTTATCGCTTAACAATCTTGTAATTATCAAGTGGTCAATGTTGCAAAAAAAGTTTGAATTGTAATACAAGGGTTTTCAACTCAAATGATATTTTATGGTAGATAATTTTTTTAAACTCAAATTGTTTTTTAAGCTAAAATTTTCAAACTTACATGATAATTTCAATATTTTATAAACTTGAGTAAAGCTTTTGAACTTAAATAATGTATTTTAAACTCAAAAACCTTATAAAATGTTTTTTTTCACAGAACAAAAGTATTTTTTTAAAATAAAATATTGTTTCTTGAACAATTGAAAACAAACTTAGACAATGTATTTTTAATTAAATAATGCTTTCCGAACCTAAATAATATTTTTGACTTAAATATTATTTTTTGAGCTCAAAAATTAAATTTTTTAAACTTAAAAAATGTTTTTCAAACTCATATAATGTATTTTGAACTAAACATTATTTTTTTACATAGATAATATTTTACAAATGAAATAATTTTTTTGCTCTTACTTAATGTTTGTGAAACTAAATTTAATTTTTTAACATATAAAATGATCTTTGCACCTTGAAAATGTTTCTTAGATTCAAATAATGTTTTTTGAACTAAAAATATGATTTTCGAGCTTACTCGATGCATTTTAAATCGAATAATGTTTCATGGAATTAGATAATGCTTTTTGAATTTATACATATATAGTTTAAACTCAAAAATTATCCTACAAGCTCACATAATGTATTTTGCACTTGTTACTACCCAAAATTCCATTCAACCTTATTGAAACCACTTTGGACAGAAGACAAAGAAAAACAAGAGGAAGAAGCTTCAGCGAGTCTTTTAGAAGGAGTCGAAGGGATGCTATAGCTAAAGTATAAAAGTTTCACAACCTTTCGAAGGGCTGGAAAGGATGCTACAGCCAAATTATGGAAGATTCTCAACCTTTCGTAGGGGTCAAAGGAGTTAAAAGTACCCTTCCACTTCAGCGACCATCTTTCAAAGCAGATGATTCCATATGCATGTAGACCTTTCTAATGAGTCAAAGCAACACCTTTCGAAGATAAAGAAGGTAAACTCTTCATATATGCGCCAAACCTTTCGAAACCAAAGGTTTTGCCTTTACTCAAACCACTCAAAAGAACATATTTGCATGAGCAACCCTTTCGAAAGCTAAACTAAGCCTTTCGAACCGGTAAAACCCATTATTATCCAAGGAGGTTCCGAATCAAGTCACAAGAAAGAGTTCGGAAGCAACTAACAGCATAGAAACGATCGGCATTTCAACACCTTCGAAACCACTGGATAAAACATACCGACAGAGTTTAAAGCTCCTATAATGAAACATATAGAAGAAAGGCTCAACCGTTCCTTTCGACAAAGGCGGAAGCCTTCTATAGTCAATACGGCAACCACCTTTCGACCAGGTCAATTGCATTGGGGTCGAAAGGTGCTGACCCGCATGGATAAACAAGGCCCAAAGGGTCCAGTTTCCTAGGATCCGAACTCAGTCATTCTAAACATCTACTTTATTAATTCTAAAATCTCTTAATTTTAAATTAAATTAGGCAAATTTATTAATAAAATATTATTTGAGTTGAGAAAGGAAAGTCCTCACTATTTCTAATTACTTAATTGTTTGACACGCTTTTATCAGGTCTAACCTTATGTTACATGTGTCGACTATATCGAAACATCTCTTCCGATGGGTCGAAACCTTTATATTCTTAGGTAATACTAGCTGAACTTTCAACAAGGTTGAAACCATATACCAATCCACTATGGCCTTAGATTCCTGGGACAAACAACAGACACTTAAGTATACTGCTTTCGACAGGATCGAAACCTCAATCCCAGATTTCTGATCCAAGTCTTAACTACTAATCAACCTAGTTTCAATAGTATGAAACCCACCAAATCAAGTCTTAATCTCGGATCCTTAGAGTTATCTTTTTTTGTTCTGTAATCGCTTTAAAAGGAAGGCATTCGAAGGGACATCCATATCATCTCAGCGAGGTTGAAAGGCTGTTAAGTAAAGAAACTAGCCATTTTGACTTGATCGAAAGGTTGTTCCGAACAAGTTCTCACTAAAGCAACCTATTTGAAAGTGAAATCAAAGTGGACATACACATTCTACTCTTATCCGTTCACCTATGAGAAACCAAAATAGATTAACCTTGAACTTTAACTCCATTTTAGGGTGTTGATGAGATTTCTTGTAAACATTTTTGGCACAAGAAAGGGGCTTAAACCTTCGATTGGTTGAACACCCAACACCACTTGTCTCTAACCTAACTTACTTCAATCTCAAGTTTAACTACTTTTCCCTAACGTCATCATGGAAAGACGAATCAAGAGATCCGAGCAAGTGTCTTCTGAATCACATTGATAAGGATTTGCCCCAAGAACCAATCAAAGATTCCGACCATTATGAAGAACAAAGGCTAAAAGTAGAGACTCTGAGAATTATGAATAACAAAAATGTGGAGTGATATGATCCTAAGAAATGAAGCTTGAACCTTTTTCATATTGGCCCCACCCCTATTTTTGCTTTAGTAAAAAGGAAAAAATGGAAAAGATGGTTTATTTAGTCAAATGAGGAGAATTATTGAACATTATTCCAAAGGCACGAACTTTGAAGAAGAAATAATAGCTGACTAAAATGGCTTTGCACATAAATGGCGGTGAACCACAACAAGATCACTTCCAACACAAGAGCTCCAAAGGGTGCCAAACAGAAAAGCAATCAATGAACATGAAATTACAAGGGAAAGAAACAAGAAATCAAAAGGCCATCCTCAAGAAACAAGTTCTAAGTTTAAACATCATAAAGAATGAAAATTGACAACATTCATAGAGAATGTCTACTTACTAACCAAGGATGAGCTTAACTATTGGCCATCATAGGAAAAGAAGCCAAAACAAGAAAGAAATCTAGGGGGATCTTACTATCATTATCACATGATGATCAGACATGAAACCAACCATTGCAGATCCCTAGAAAGGATGATAATCAATTTCTTCCATTAAGGAAAGATTAGTGAATTTGTAAAGAGCACACAAGTAAATCAATAAAGAGTAACTTTTATAAGAAAGATCTATGTGGTTGGGAGTGAAAAACTCCTTGTATTTGGGCATTATCTAAGATTGTAAAAAGCTTCTATCCGCGCCGAGTTGGCCAGGGCAAAGCACCTCCTGGAGGGAGGGCATAGTAAGCCTTTAACTGTGCCACGCTTTAGCCAGCCTAAAGCACTGAACAAGCCCTTGGTTGGGCCTCTAATAAGGTCAAGGCATCTCTTGGAGGAGGATGGAGTAAGCCATTATTTGGCCACGATATGGCCATGACAAAGCACCAAACAAGCCCCTATCTGCGCCACGCTATGGCCAGGGCAGGGCACCTCCTGGAGGGAGGATGGTGTAATCCTTTATCTGCACCATATTATGGCCAAGTTGAAGCACCGTACAAGCACTTGGCTACGTCTCTGGCCAGATTAAGGCACCTCCTAGAGGGAGGTTTGGTATGTCCTTTGTTCCAACCTTTGAGATGACCTAACTAAGAGCACCAAACAACAATGGAAAAAAACATCCAAGCCCAAGAAGAGGCTCATCAAATAATGGACAAAGATGTTCGAGCCTAAGAAAAGGTTCATCAAACAGTGGACTAAGATGTCCAAACCTGAGAAATGGCATAAGCTCAAGAGACTAAGATGTCCAAGCATATGAAACGACATATCTCTAAAAGATTAGGATATCCAGACCCAAGAAGTGGCATATAAGATTAGGACTAAGATGTCCAAGCCCAAGAGGCAACCGATCAAATTACAACTACTAAAGGGTTCATACATGTTGAAGAAGACAAATTCAAAGGAGTAAAATAGAACTACACTTATTAATACCCGAATCTGGTATTCAACACTTTATTTCTAACTTCATTTACTAATACCTGAATCAGGGTTTCAAGTCTTTATCATTACTTAATGTCTTTATCAAACCGGAATATGGGTTTCGAAACTATTACTTATTAATGCCCTAATCTAGGTTTGAGATTTCTATAGTGCACTTCTAATTATCCACCATTATTGCCCGGTTTTGGGTCAAAGACTTTTCTTAAGAAGATTGTGATTATGTGTTCCCGTCAATACCCAAATTTGGGTTTCATGTAACGACCCGTATTTTACGTATCGAAAGATCGTAAAACTGTTGTCATTTGGTCGTTAGTATTGATAGGTCGTCTAGAGTTTAAGTCAACTAGAGCTTAAGTCGTCCAGGGTTAGGTCGTGTTAGCTTAGGTCGGTGGAGCGACATAGGGGATTGGAGCGACCTAAGGAAATGAACGACTTAGGAGTTAACGGCTTAAGAGGCATAGGTGAGCGACTTAATAGATTTAAGCGATCTAAGGGAACTAGCGACTTAAGGAAGTTAGCGACTTAGGGGTTAGCAGTATAGGAGTAGCGACCTAGGAGGTTGAGCGAGTTAACAACCTAAGGGAGATAGGTCGTTCGAGCGACTTAAAGATAATAGGTTAAGTCGTTGTAGTTAGGTCATGTGACAACCTATGTCAGGTTACTGTGTTTAGTTAGGTCGCGAGCGACCTATGTTTAGTTGCCATGTGTAGTTAGGTCGTGAGACGACCAAAGGAGGGTTAAGTCGTTAAGTCGTCCAGACGACTTAGGTAGGAACGTGCGTATATGTTAGGTCGCGCATGTGTTAGGTTGTAGGTCGCGTGAAGGCATGAAGTGGTAGGTCGTTGGGGTTTTAGGTCGTGGGGTTTTGTTAAGTCGTGAGCGACTTAAGGGCGGACGACTTAAGGGATTCCAGCCTATAAATACACGGTCTTGCCTCACTTTTTGGGATGCGGATTTTGAAGCGACGAATCCTTCCATTTTGAGAGCTTGAGTGCTGCACTTCTTCACTTCTTTTCTTCTCTTTAATCTTGTGCTTCCTTCCATCTAAATTGAAAATCAAATCGAAGATCGAAGAGCTTAGATTGAAGATCTACTTCCATCGAAGAGGAATTTCATCGTTTGAAGCAGAATTTTGTTGGATCAAGCTAGATCCTTCGCTATCCAGATCTGAAGTGTGTTGCTTTTGGGGTGTTTAGGTGATTCGGTGAGTGGTGGTTGTCTCTCACACGGACCCAAAGGTGTATATTGGATTGATGGCTTGATTTTGTGTTAAAAATAGTGATTTTATGCATTTTCCTTAAACCTAAGTATAGATCCATTGTTCATGAAGATTTAACATCCATTTTAGTACATGTTAACCTATGCAAGTTCATCCATTAAGTTGTAGAGATAATACCCATGGTTTATGCTTGTCAGATTTGGTCTCTTTATGTACAAGATTTCCATTTTAGTTATAATTTCTTTTAGATCATGTTTGAATGCTTTATTTACTTGGATTAATGATTGATTTGATTGATTGTTATAGATTAGATTGACTAGTGATTGAATTTGGAAAAGTTGGTCGAAGATAATTCAAAAGCTAAGGGAAAGGCTCTTGAATAGGAAAAGATGCTCGTGGCATATGTGGCGGATGATGAAGCTCATATGGATAGATTTGATGATGATGTTGAGATGGGACTTTGCTATGATGAGATGAAGCAAGGAATGATGTGAGGTAGTCTTGGTATAATCCAGACGGGATCATTCCAAGCATGTTGATAACTCGAGGGATGGTTCGAGTTTGTGGATAATGGTTGGCTCGAGAGGCGCTTGAGCTAGTATGAGAATAGTCATCGAGGAGGATGACTAGAAGGCTGAGATTTCATCGTTATTGAAGGTTCTAGCAGACTCAAAGCAAGAGTACGCTGGGCAGATTCGATAGTCCCAAAAGACTACAGTTGGTAGTCGAGTACTCTGGGCAGATTTGATAGTCCTAGGCACGGGTTGCGACGACGTGTAGAGTTTTGTCTAGAACTGGGGTTACCATTAGCCCTTGACGGACGGCTGAAAGAATGGTGCCGGTCATTCAATTAACGGTGGTATCGAAGCAATGATAATAGTGATAGCCAGAGAGATGGATGTTTGGATGTTTTGGTTGTATCGTCATTCGGTCTCAAGAGCGATGCTTTTTAAGTGCTTATCTGATCTTGGTTTAGGCCTTGGGGGTTTGTACTTGGGAAACATCGACCTTGACTCTAGTGATAATTGCTTTACTTTAAATTTCTGATTTGCATTGTTTATTTCTCGCTTAGTGTGTCTGGGGGCTATCACTGTAGAAAGAGGTGGAGTGGGGGGGTTGGGTTCCTATTCCTTTTACCTTTATGCTCTTTTGGTATGTTGTTAGTTAATTTACCGCTCACTAAGGCTATTGTCTGACTCAATGTTTTATGTTCAACTCTTATTACCTTGGGCTGTTCATCCATTTTGGGATGGGCAGACTAGGTAGCAGGTGACAGGTGCAGTTTTTCTTAGTGACCAACGATGCTGATGACGAAGACGAGCTGGAGGCTTGCATATTATTTTCTTACTACATGTATTGGATGTTCCGCTGCTTGTATATTCTCTGAGTGCTATGTAGTGAGGCTTGATGTATTGACTACTCAGAACCTTTGTAACAAACTACTATGAGGCTTTTATGATGTGATTCTGTTCTGTGGTGCTTCACTATATATATTTTTCTATTGTATTTTATCCATGCGTTGTGAGTAATACGATACATTCTGTTGTTTTAACCCTACCTTGATGATCGTCCATGGCTGCCTGGCACACCTTTCAGCGCACCATTTCCTTGTTTAGTGCAGGAGTCATGGGCGGTCGTCACATTTGGTATCAAAGCCTTGGTTAATCGATTTTAGCCAACGCTCGCTAACGTAACTACGTATGAGGGACGTAATTGTATTTTGATGGATGATTACTATATACAATATAGTAGCTTAGAAGGATTTGAACTCCTTATGTAGTTGTTCTCAAGGTGTACTAATCATTTTTTTAGATATTAAGAATGAGTCGAAGAGAGAGACCAGCTGCTAGGGAAGGCCGTGCTGTTGAGGGAGCTGCTGATTATGCTGCTATGTTCGAGGCTATGATGACTTCGATCATAAGGAGGATGCCAGCTCCGGGGCCATCAGTAGATGTTAGAGTTCAAGTTCAAGCTCCAAGACCGGTGGATTTTGCTAAGCTGTGTAAAGACTATACTGCTCTTGGAGGGAAGGTTTTCTTGGAAACAGAATCAACCATTGAAGTCCAGAGATGGATAGATGCTTGTAGAAGAATCTTTGGTGACTTGGGAATTGAGGATGCAACCAAAAGGAAGCTCGCATCAAGACAGCTTCAAGGGAGAGCTTCTGACTAGTGGAACTCTATCACCATTGATACTCCGGAGGAAGAAATTACTTGGGAGCAATTCCAAGCCAGATTTGAAGCTAAGTTCATTTCTACGGCTCAGAAATCTGTTCTTTTCAAGAAGTTTGTGGAGCTCAAGCAAGGTGGAAGATCAGTTCTTGAGTATGTTTCTGAGTTTGAAGCCTTGTCCAAGTATGCTCGGTCGTATATTGAATCTCCATATCAGAAGAACGAGAAGTTTGTGACAGGCTTGGACAATTATCATGGGAGGCAGTTGGTGGATCATTTGGACGATCCATTTGAGAAGCTTGTGGAGAAAGCTCTCAGGCACGAGAACCTGTTTCCTAAAGAAGGATCTGTTGTTGCTGTGACCAAGGAGGAGTCTAAACCACAGCAAGGTGGAAACAAGAAAAGGAAGCAGCAGCAGTAGAAGGGTAAGGATGGCTAGAAGAAGCCGAAGGGCGAAGTGACCTGCTACAATTGTCAGCAGAAGGGCCATTTCTCCAAAGATTGCAATAATCCAAAAGTGCCGGTGAAGTGCCATAATTGTGACAAGCCGGGGCATAATAAGAGGAATTGTCCAGAACTGCGAAGGGACAAACAGATTGTGCAAGCTTATGCTTTGGGGGCTGTTCGATCATCTTCAAAAGCTCCTACTGCAGAAGAGAAAGGAAAGAGTGTGGTGGTACAAGGCACTCTTTCCCTTTTTGGTGTTCCAGTTAGAGTGTTATTCGATACTGGGGCGTCGCATTCTTTTGTTTGTAATGAACTTGTATGCCGGTTGGGTTTAGAACCGGATATTGTTGATATAACATTGGTTGTGACTAATCCAGTTGGGGGTTCGTCCTGTCTGTGAATGCTATGCCGTGATCTGGTACTATCGAGTCATGATTGCTCTTTTGTTTGTGATTGTTTTGTTCTGAACTTTGCGGAGTTTGGAATTATTTTGGGTATGGACTGGCTTAGGAAATATGCGGCAAAGGTTGATTGTAAAAGGCTGGAGGTGACAGTCGAGAATGTGGAACCGCGAAAGGTTGTGATACGATGTAAGCATGAGGAAGGCGTCTTCATGAGCTTCATGTATTCGCTGGTTGTTCCATGGGATGGACTGTCATTGGTGCCGGTCGCAAATGGATTTGAGGATGTCTTTGATGAAGTCAAAGGGTTACCGCCGCATAGAGAGATCGAGTTTCGTATCGATCTAGTTGAAGGAGCCAGGCCTGTTGTGATGCCTCTTAGGCGGATGGCGCCTAGGGAACAACAAGAGTTGAGGGTGCAAGTTGATGATCTTCTACAGAAAGGAATCATTCGGCGAAGTGTGTCTGAATAGGGTGCACCAGTTGTGTTTGCAACAAAAGCGGATGGATCGTTGAGGTTGTGTGTGGATTATCGTGAGCTGAATAAAGTGACTAAGAAGAACAAGTATCCATTACCAAGAATAGATGACCTGTTTGATCAGCTTCATGAAGCTAAGGTGTTTTCTCAAATGGATTTGGCAACGGGATTTCACCAATTGAGAGTGGCAAAGGATAGTGTGCCGAAGACTGCTTTCAGGACACCATCTGGTTTCTTTGAGTGGCTGGTGATGCCGTTTGGATTGACCAATGCAGCAGCGTATTTTGTGGATCTTATGAATAGAGTGTTCAGGGATCAGTTGAACAAATTCGTACTTGTGTTCGTGGATGATATTTTGATTTATTCCAGAACTGAAGAAGAGCACAAGACGCACTTGCGTATTGTTTTGGAAACCTTGCGGAAACATCAGCTGAAGGCTAAGTTTTCAAAGTGTCACTTCTGGAAGAGCGAAGTGAGGTTCTTAGGCCATATTATCTCTGAAGTGGAATACCGGTTGATCCCGCCAAGATGGCAGCAATACAGGATTAGGTTAGACCTAAGAATGCATCTGATGTGAGAAGTTTTCTTGGATTAGCAGGATATTATCGTCGATTAATCAAAGACTTTTCCAAGGTAGCTGCACCATCAACAGGATTGACGAAAAAGAACCAAGTATTCAGATGGGATGTTAAGTGTGAGCAAGCTTTCGAAATCCTTAAAGAGCGACTAGCAAGTGCTCCTGTTTTGACTATTCCAAGTGGAAATGGTGAGATGGTGGTTTACACCGATGCATGTGGTACTGGACTTGGAGCAGTGCTGATGTAGAAGTGTAAAGTTGTTGCGTATGCAAATCGACAACTAAAGCAGCATGAAAGGAATTATCCAACTCATGATTTAGAGATGGCGGCGATTGTATTTGCTCTGAAGATGTGGAGACATTACGTATTGGGAGTTCGATTCGAGTTGTTTACAGATCATAAGTCGTTGAAGTATCTTTTCTCCCAAAAGGATTTAAATCTTCGGCAGCAATGATGGCTAGAGGTTTTGGCATCATATGATTTGGGTATAGCCTATACTCCGAAAAAGGGTAACGCAGTGGCAGACGCGTTAAGTCGAAGACATGCAAGATTGGGGGCCATGTTTTCAGAATGGAACAGTCTCGAGTATTTGGCTGGATTTGACTTCAGGCCTAGATGTGAATTGGAACCTGAGATGTTGGCAAACTTATCGATAAGACCTACTCTTATGGAAAAGATTGGCGAGAGCCAAAAGCGAGAAGATAAGCTTGTCAAAATTATCCGCAATTTGGAATCTGGGATGGACCCGGAGAAGGATAAAGGATTCGAGGTTGATAGAGAGGGTTGGCTTCGGAAGCAAGGGCGACTAGTTGTTCCCGATATAGATGAATTGAGAGATGAAGTTCTGAAGGAAAGTTATCACTCGAAGCTGACAATTCACCAAGGTGGAAATAAGATGTATCGGGATATGAAGAGAACCTATTACTGGGAAGGTATGAAGAAGGATGTTGGAAATTTTATTTCCAAATGCATGAACTGCCAGTTGGTAAAAGCCGAGCAGAAGAAGCCAAGTGGATTGCTTCAGCCATTAGAAGTTGCTACATGGAAGTGGGAGCAAATATCGATGGATTTTATCGATGGGCTACCTAGAACAAGAGCGGGAAATGAAGGGATTTGGGTCATCGTAGATCATTTGACTAAGAGTGCAAGATTCATTCCTGTTCGATCAACCAGGACAGCATCGAAGTTAGCTGAGCTGTATGTTAAGTGGATATTTCGATTCCATGGTATTCCAAAGAGTATAGTGAGTGATCGAGACCCATTGTTCACTAGTAGATTTTGGAAGAGCTTCCAGGAAGTTTTGGGAACCGAGTTGTGTTTGAGTACAGCTTATCGCCCTCAAACGGATGGTCAGACCGGGAGAGTCAATCGAGTTTTGGAAGATCTCCTCAGAGCATGTGTTTTGGATTTCGGAGGATCATGGGAAGATCATCTTCATATGGTGGAATTTTCATATAATAACAGTTACCAGTCAAGCATTGGAATGGCACCGTATGAAGCATTGTATGGAAGACCGTGTAACTCTCCGACATGTTAGATGAAAACAGGAGAAAAGTTGATACTTGGGCCAGAAATGATCCGACAGACTTCTGATTTCATAGAGATCATTCGGCGAGGAATGAAGGCAGCCCAAGACCGTCAGAAAAGTTATGCCGATAAGCGTCGTAAGGATTTGGAATTCGACGTAGGTGATATGGTTTTTGTGAAGACTTCTCCACTGAAGAATGTTATTCGATTCGGGAGGAAAGGAAAATTGACTCCGAGATTTGTTGGACCATTCTCGATCATCGAGTGAATTGGAAAGCTCGCCTATAAATTTGAGTTACCAGAAAAGATGTCGGGTGTGCACAATGTTTTTCATGTATCGTATCTACGGAAGTGTGTGCACGACTCGAATACAGTGGTTTCTGCTGATAGCTGTGAAGATTTTGAGGTTGATCCAGTTGTTAAGAGACCTCGTAAGCCGCTTCGTGTTGTGGGAATCGACACGAAATAGCTTAGGAGGAAGGTGGTTAGGTTGCTCAAGATACAATGGAGTGATGATGTTAACGACTGTACATGGGAGGTGGAAGAGAGGATGAAGGCAGCTCATCCTGAACTCTTCAAGGTATGACCATGAGGTGTCGTGTCATCTCATGACATTGTAACTTGTTCTAGTTTTAGGATTCTACATGGTAGGCTAGTAATTGGATGCATGGTTTGTTGATTGCTATGGATGGTAGGCATGTAGAATAATTTTGGTTGCTCTTGTTTGTTTGGAATTTTAGGGGCGAAATTCCTAAGGGGGAGTGAATGTAACGACCCGCATTTTACATATCGAAAGAACGTAAAACTTTTGTCATTTGGTCGTTAGTATTGATAGGTCGTCTAGAGTTTAAGTCAACCAGAGCTTAAGTTGTCCAGGGTTAGGTCGTGTTAGCTTAGGTCGTTGGAGCGACATAGGGGATTGGAGCGACCTAAGGAAATGAACGACTTAGGAGTTAACGGCTTAAGAGGCATAGGTGAGTGACTTAATAGATTTAAGCAATCTAAGGGAACTAGCGACTTAAGGAAGTTAGCGACTTAGGGGTTAGCGGTATAGGAGTAGCGACCTAGGAGGTTGAGCGAGTTAACAACCTAAGGGAGATAGGTCGTTCGAGCGACTTAAGGATAATAGGTTAAGTCATTGTAGTTAGGTCATGTGACAACCTATATCAGGATACTGTGTTTAGTTAGGTCACGAGCGACCTATGTTTAGTTGCCATGTGTAGTTAGGTCGTGAGACGACCAAAGCAGGGTTAAGTCGTTAAGTCGTCCAGACGACATAGGTAGGAACGCGCGTATATGTTAGGTCGTGCATGTGTTAGGTTGTAGGTCGCGTGAAGGCTTGAAGTGGTAGGTCGTTGGGGTTTAGGTCGTTGGGTTTTGTTAAGTCGTGAGCGACTTAAGGGCGGATGACTTAATGGATTCTAGCCCATAAATACACGGTCATGCCTCACTTTTTTGGACGCGGATTTTGAAGTGACGAAGTCCTGCCATTTTGAGAGCTTGAATGCTGCACTTCTTCACTTCTTTTCTTCTCTTTAATCTTGTGCTTCCTTCCATCTAAATTGAAAATCAAATCGAAGATCCAAGAGCTTAGATTGAAGATCTACTACCATCGAAGAGGAATTTCATCGTTTGAAGCAGAATTTTGTTGGATCAAGCTAGATCCTTCGCTATCCAGATCTGAAGTGTGTTGCTTTTGGGGTGTTTAGGTGATTCGGTGAGTAGTGGTTGTCTCTCACACGGACCCAAAGGAGTATATTGGATTGATGGCTTGATTTTGTGTTAAAAATAGTGATTTTATGCATTTTCCTTAAACCTAAGTATAGATCCATTGTTCATGAAGATTTAACATCCATTTTAGTTCATGTTAACCTATGCAAGTTCATCCATTAAGTTGTAGAGATAATACCCATGGTTCATGCTTGTTAGATTTTGAGTCTTTATTTACAAGATTTCCATTTTAGTTATAATTGCTTTTAGATCATGTTTGAATGCTTTATTTACTTGGATTAATGATTGATTTGATTGATTGTTATTGATTAGATTGACTAGTGATTGAATTTGGACAAGTTGGTCGAAGATAATTCAAAAGCTAAGGGAAAGGCTCTTAAATAGGAAAAGCTGCTCGTGGCATATGTGGCGGATGATGAAGCTCATATGGATAGATTTGATGATGATGTTGAGATGGGACTTTGCTATGATGAGATGAAGCAAGGAATGATGTGAGGTAGTCTTGGTATAATCCAGACGGGATCATTCCAAGCATGTTGATAACTCGAGGGATGGTTCGAGTTTGTGGATAATGGTTGGCTCGAGAGGCGCTTGAGCTAGTATGAGAATAGTCGTCGAGGAGGATGACTAGAAGGCTGAGATTTCATCGTTATTGAAGATTCTAGCAGACTCAAAGGAAGAGTACGCTGGGCAGATTCGATAGTCCCAAAATACTACAGTTGGTACTCGAGTACTCTGGGCAGATTCAATAGTCCTAGGAACGGGCTGCGAAGACATGCAGAGTTTTGTCTAGAACCGGTGTTACCATTAGCCCTTGACGGACGACTGAAAGAATGGTGCCGGTCATTCAATTAACGGTGGTATCGAAGCAATGATAACAGTGATAGCCAGAGTCATGGATGTTTGGATGTTTTGGTTGTATCCTCATTCGGTCTCAAGAGCGATGCTTTTTAAGTGCTTATCTGATCTTGGTTTAGGCTTTGGGGGTTTGTACTTGGGAAACATCGACCTTGACTCTAGTGATAATTGCTTTACTTTAAATGTCTGATTTGCTATGTTTACTTCTGCTTAGTGTGTCTGGGGGCTATCACCGTAGAAAGAGTTGAGTGGGAGGGTTGGGTTCCTATTCCTTTTATCTTTATGCTCTTTTGGTATGTTGTTAGTTAATTTATCACTCACTAAGGCTGTTGTCTGACTCAAGGTTTTATGTTCAACTCTTATTACCTTAGGTTGTTCATCCATGTTGGGATGGGCAGACTAGGTAGCAGGTGACAGGTGCAGTTTTGCTTAGTGACCAGCGATGCTGATGACGAAGACGAGCGGGAGGCTTGCATATTATTTTCTTACTATATGTACTGGATGTTCCGCTGCTTGTATATTCTCTGAGTGCTATGTAGTGAGGCTTGATGTATTGACTATTCAAAACCTTTGTAACAAACTACTATGAGGCTTTTATGATGTGATTCTTTTTTGTGGAGCCTCACTATATATATTTTTCTATTGTATTTTATCCATGCGCTGTGAGTAATACGATAGATTCTGCTGTTTTAACCTACCTTGATGATCGTCCATGGCTGCCTGGCACACCTTTCAGCACACCATTTCCTTGTTTGGTGCCGGAGTCATGGTCGGTCGCCACATTTCAGATTTCTAAGTTTTCAAATATCATTAATGGCCAAAAATGGGTCAATGTATTCCTACTACAAATATTCATATAAAGATTTCTGGAGTCTTCCATAGTTAGCTCTTTATTAACCATCTCTAGATAATGACTCTCTAATATTTGTACCTCTGCTCTGAGGCATGATTTTCCATCAAAAGACTTCAGATATTCCAACAAAATGGTTAAAAGTTAAATTCTTAATTACTTCTCTTCTTGGTCAAAGATGGGATTTAGACATTTAATATAATCTGCTTTTCATGCGATTAACATGATGATTTGTTAATCTACACAGATGATATACATAAACTTATATATCAATTTCATGCTAACAATTGGAAATATTGTTTGCTTTGTACTTTTTAGGGAAATCATAATAGCAAAGAGAAATGAAAAATTTAGCAAATGCAAAATTTATAACACGAGCTATCAAAAAAGCACCGCAAATATGACATTGCAAGAAAGAATCACAAATCAGGTGATATTTACAAAGTTTAGATGATTTACATGACTTATGATACTATTTATAAATATACAGAAAAAGTATATACATTTCATGAATACAAACCTATCATAAATCTTGAGTACCCTTGCTTAGGTTCTCGGCAATTGAAAGATCTACTATGTGACAGATTGCAATGAAGAAGACCTCTTTAAGTTTCATTTCTTTTTTCCTTATCCTATCTACATCGTCAAGTGCATCAATGTCAGTCTTAAGAGAGCGATTGAAAGCTCTATTCGCCCCTCTAAGGGTTTTATTTTCCCTTTCTAATTCCGTGACGTGCTTTTTAAGGAAGTAATTGTCATGTTCAAGTTCCTGAATTTTGGTGGCATACTCATTTATGCTCTGTGAATATTTCTCTCTTTGTTGTTCATCGAAGGACTTAGCCACTTCAAATTTTACTTTCCTACACAATTTTCCCACTACCCTATCTTCTAAGCTAGGAAGGGGATTAGTCATCGTGGGGAATTTCTGAGCAGTGGGGGAAGTCGATCATGTGGATTAGGCAATAGAAAGAATAATGCGGGGACCCGGTAAATCAACAATAGGAATGTCATTTCCCATAATATATTCTAACGACTCACACTAAGCATAGCTGTCCTTCGATTTCATCTCTAAGTCACTTATTCGTTGGAGGCGTTCTAACATCTTGTGGTTGAAATCGATTAAAGGATACGACCTAACTTGTTGCTTCAATGCGAAAATCGTTTCATCTTTACTTTGACATCGGCGTATAAACTAGCAATTTAATCATTAAGGTTGATAACAACAGTTTTCTAAAGTAAGTATATTTTATGCCATCTTAAGGCTTTGGCATTGCCGTGAAAACGGGCGAGTAAGGTATCGTCGAGGAGTTTACTCCTTTCAAATTCTATTAATGGCTTATCTCTAAGATTGGTAAAGCATGACGTTGAATCAAGTGAAAGAGGAGCTACTGATATAGTAACTCCTATTTAAATAGAAAACGAAACAAAATAGAGTCCAAACCTGAATGATAAATCTCTTTATTATTATGATAAAAGATTACAACTCAAATGATAATGAAACTAAAAAATACTTTAGACATTGGATCTGAAGATGGGAAATAACATCTCTAACTTTATTTAATGAATTGGTAGAGAGAATAATTGTAGAATCAAAAGGAATGTTTAGTCCCACTAGAGTAATCACTGAGGAACATTTGCTATAGTCCCACTCCTCAGTAGGAAGACTATCATGGCTACAAATTAACTTAGTATGGAATGTCCTGATTTCCCTAAGTAGCTTCTCTTTTTCATCACAGAGGAAATCAAAGCGGAGTCAAGGATGTTCCATATAAAGTTTTTGTAAGTCACTAAGAAAACAATATCTTGCTAATTTTGAGGATTTTAAAATTAATTGCTTTTCAAGATGAAATCTTTTCAATTTAACATATTGACTTAAGTGGTCTCTAGAAAGAAGATGACCTGAAGAATAGACACTCTGTGTAACAAAATGAAATGAAGCTAAGCATAAGAAAGCAAGACTAAATCAAATATTTACAAATCAATATATTATTACTTGTTTACAATCATTCTGCTAGTTCATACAACATTGACTTAGTAAATAATTCGAAGACAAATTTACCCTTATAATACTTAGGTTTTTCAGGTGGTAGATCGTAGGGAATAGATCTGCCTCATGGTAAATTCCAACAAGCTCCAATCCGTGGGTCAGATCCGAATTCGTCCAAGTATCTTTTGTCAAAGCGCCTATGTAGACCCCCACTAAATTCACCTAAATATGAAAAGTCAACAATTGGGTGTCTACAATAGACCTTATATAAGAAGTTAACTAAAATTTCCCTCTATTCAATCAACATCCAAAATAAGGTGATTAACTAACGGTTCTCTTTCAAGAGAGTGTCATAGCGAAGGCGTGTTATCCTTAGCTGGGGGGCAGCTTCTTGATGCTTAAAAGATGCCAGCACTACTGCACTCCTACTAAGCCTATGGTATTTATCAGAAAGTACATTGTGTTCCCTTAATTGCTTGTCTAACTCCCTATATAAACATTTTATCTCTACTTGTTTTCTTTCAAGTTTGGTTTTACATGGGAGGGAAAAATTCTTCCTCATTTAAATGAATGAATTAAACTATTATATTCTTCTAAGAGAAAGTTTTTTAAACTGAGAATCTCATACTTGAGATATTGGGACTGATGATTGGGAAGCTTGTTCTTTCTCCTTCGGCGTTTCAACATCAATAAAAGCAGGCTCTTCTTTTTAAGGTGTAGGGGGCGCGACAGATTCAGGTGGGACTCCTTTGTGAGGAGATGGAACTTTTTTAGAAGCTTTAGTGTTATCATTCCCATCTTTGTCGAATGTCTCAGTGTGTCCCCCTCTGTCACCACCTGAACCTTGGTCGCCATTGATGTTATCATTATTATCATTATCATCATTGTAGTCATCATTATCATTGTCCCCCTTTTCTTCGATGGCATCATCCGTGTCTCCTTTATCTTTTGAGTAAAATTTGACTTCGAAAGAAAGAACTCCGAAAGAAAAAATCTTAGAGGCATTAATCTCCTCCTTTTCAATGGCTTCCTTGCTTCATCAGATTGATCTTGCCCATAACTCTATCAACAAGGGTAGAGCCGAGTGAAGGAAAGGTTAGCTTAGGGCATTTTCCAATATTTTCAGCGTAAGTGAGCATAAGAGCCTCCACGAAAGAGTTCATCATAATTTCATCAAGTGTAGTGTCAAGGAACTGAGATACTCGTTGTTTGGAAGCTGAAAAAAAGTAATGACTACCATTTTCAGAAAAGCCCTAATCTTTTCCAGCTTCTCCTACAAGGAGGCATTCTTAGCCTCTATTGGGCCACTTCCTTGCTGGATTCTTTTATAGTTATTTAAATTACTAAGTTTTTATCAGCACAGGGTTGGCTAGCATTCCTTTCTTCCAAGATAGTGGATTCCAACTGGGTGATAGAAGCTCTCAATAGCTCCAGTCCGGATGTGGATTCATCTTTTTTTAGGGATAAGGAAGAGACTTGGTTCTTTAAGGAAGAAATTTCCTTCTGAAGCTTGGAGGATTCAGCAGAAGATTGAGATGCATACTCTTGCAAAGATAACCAACTTTTGGAAATCAAAAATAAAAAGTATAGCATAATTCAGAAATTTAAAGAAGAGCAGTAACGATAAAGACAGGTGAAGTGAAACTTACCAAGGGCTGCTGTTCTATTAGAGAATGACAGTGACCCGCTAGTTCAGAAACGGAGGAAGGCAAGCAGATAGACGAAGGATGCAGAACTTAAGATAGATTGGACTATCTTTTCAATATTAATGGAAGATGAAGGAGTTGACAGCTTTCGAGGAAAGTGCTTTTGAGAAGGGGTCATCTCTATAGTTTTTTTCATTTACTCAAGTACACTGGGAGAGCCTTAAACAGTAATGCGAGAAGGAGAATCGGCTATAGTAAGAGTCTTCTTAGAATGATCATGAGAAGCTTCAATAGTCGAACTCTCCAAAGATTTATCAAGAGTTAGGGATTCCCCTTCCTTATAATTGGGAATATCGGTAATTTTTTCTATTTTCAGTGGTGATTCCGCCTTAGTGGTTTCTTTAACTTTCTCTTGACAGCCATTTTTGTCTTAGGAAGAGAGTGAGCAAAAGATGGCATATGGAAGGTCATAAGAGAAGGAGTCGAACTAGCAGTAGGTTTTTCAACCTGAGCAACGGCGTTAGAGAATTTAAACAGATAAAGAATCAGTGGAAAAATTTGAAAAACAAAAAGTAGTAGATAACTAAAGCAAGGTTTACAGCTTACCATAGTGATCACAGCAAATGGGGGACATAGGGGATAAATTTGCAGGATCTCCAAGGGAAAGCAAGCGTTTTCTTCATGATGTGTGTTGGATCAAAAGAGGTTGCCTTAAAATCCTTTTTCCAGAGGGAAAGACAGAATTCTTCTTTAAGTTGGCAGGATCCAACGACTTTAATCGATTTCCAATCTTACTAGAAGCTGCGACTAGAAACTCCAACATTCTCTTATCGGCCTAATTAAGTTCTTTGGCAGGAGCACCTGACATAAGGCAAAGATCAGAAAAGAAAAGTAACTAGAAAGTAATAAAATTACGAAATCTAAACTTACGAGGAGTGGAGAAAGCGCTGTTGATGTTCTGGAACCATCTGACGAAGAAGAACTGGTTCTTCCAGTCTCTAAACTTGTTAACCTTCTCAAACATCAGCTTCTTTCGAGGGTTTGCCCTTAAGGTTTGGTGGTTAAGAATGCTAAGCTTGACTACTCAAATAAGGTGGTTTCATACTTCTACATTCAGAGAAGAGAGGTCGAACTCCAATGCCAGCAACTCCAAAGATAGAAGATAAGTATATGCATTCAGAGATAATTGGATTGGAGCAATTTCGAGATAAGATAGAAACCTAGATAGGAAGTCGGAGAATGGAAGAAACCTCCCATGCAATATGTGTATTGCGGTGCATGAAAAGAACCACTCATGAAGGTTGCTGATGGTGTCAATTTCTCTAGGTGGAATGACTTCCACCCCAGTGATTCCATAGTCATTGAGAATGGCGTCCACTTCATCTTGTGTTGATATCAAAGAACACTTTGAAGTGGCTTCGATATCTTTGGAGAGCTCATGGTTCTGCCAGGTGAAAACGTTTCAGTTAGAATTTACAGTTTGTTATGAAGTTATCATTCTTTCAAGAATTAGTAAAAACCTACTATGTCAATTCAAACATCAAAGAAAACATGAAGTTTTAAGTTCTTGAAAGAATGTTAAAATTGAAAATGAGAAATGTTGGTCTTTTGAAAGAGTCGAAAGGAAAGAAAAATTAACACTTAACAAACACCCTCGACAATATCAAAAGCTTCGATATAAATACATACACTATGCTTTCGATAAGGTTGAAAGGGAGGGTCGAAGTATATGTCCAATTGGAACCAAAAGCTCAATAAGAACTGTGTTATTAGAAGGAAATGGTTGAAACTAAAATAAAAAATGAAACGAAGCCCGTACTATTAATATTCAAAATACAACGTAACAAAACCCTTTGACACTGCCGAAACCCATGACCTAAATTTTTCTAAGGGAATATGAATGTTGTCGAAACATTGCATACACACTGAGTCGAAAGGTTCTAAGTTAAATCCATATTGCTAAAAATAAAATAACTGGAACTTATGACATTATTCGAGATAGGTGATTATAGAAGGTTTCGACTCATTAGTTTTGAAAGGTTTCGATAGGGTCGAAAGGACATCATGGTTTCAAAAGCATGCTAAAAACAAAATTTCAATCAACATAAAAGGTTTCGACTAGGTTGAAATGTTTTGCTTTCGAAAGGGGTGAGTGCATGCTACTTTACTATACAACATTTCGACGAGGTCGATCAAATTAGCACAATATTACTTTCAACCCATCGAAAGAGGCTAAGAAAGCTAAAAAAAGTTACCGCCTTAATCCCCTTCAAAGGGATTGAAAGGTAAATTTGTGGCGGAAATTTTTAATTTGTACAATTCAAAGCTTTCAAGCGTAGAAAACAGAAGGTTCTTTCTTCCTCAAACCCATTTCGACACGGAAACTCTTAAAAACCATTAAACAAATAGATCTGATCATGAATTAACAAATTAAATTTTGAAATCTTCAAGATAAGAGTTCAAATATTCTAAAAAAAAGTAAAAATAATCATGAAAACTAAACTTGGGTTCAAAATGAAAAATATATCTAATCGATTCGTGAAAGTGAATCGTACAATTCTCTTAGGTAGACTGAAAGTTAAAACTTAAGCATTTCCAAGAAAATCAAAATAAAAAACTGAAATCCTGATAATGTAAAATTTTAAAGTTAAGATCTACTATTAAATAAAAGAAAGTGGAATTTCATAAGCGAAGTAAATAACACTTACTTAGATTTGGATTTTTGATTAAAGAAAATGAAAATTATCTGACGGTTTGAAGCTTTTGGATTTTTCTCGGAGGTAATCTTGTTTGTAGATAAGTGAAAAGAAATAAAGAGGAAGATGTTGTTATCCCGCCTTTTGGCAAGGCCGAGATACCAAGGAATTAACTAGAAAGAGACAGGATTGTTATCCCATTTTTGGTCAAAACTGGAATATCAACAAATGGACGAGGAATGATGGATATCAGGATTGGAGATCAGTTGGAATCATGGCTACGATCGATATCATCAAAATTTGGTTGAACTTCGATCGGTACGGAATTAATTGGGGATGATGATAAGGATTAGGAAAGGCTATGTTTCAAATTTCAGGTTAATCGGAGTTCATATGAAGGAGTTATGATCGATGCAAGGTAGGAAGGGCATGGCTGTTCGAACCCATCAAGGTGTTCATTTCAAACCCATCAGGTTCGAATCGATCGAAGGCATACAAAGTTCGAATCGATACACTTCATATCGATTGGTATGGATTCGGCTCTGTGAAGTTCGCATCGGTTAGGATGGGAAGAAACGGCATGCTTCGAATCGATACGTTCGTATCGATGGTAGATGGAAACCTACGCTCCTTCGAATCCACCAGCTTCGAATCGATCAAATACCCCGATCGATTCGAACGAACACCTTCGAATCCACTACCTCGAATCCATGGACTCAACCCAGTAAAACCCGGAGAAAAAGAAGGATTCGACCCAGTAAACTCGGCGACAAAGGTAGATCGACCCAGAGAAATAGCGCCACGTCATCGATAAGCACGCGCTTTGGATGGATTCGAAGCATGGATCCGAAGCATGGATTCGAAGGATGGATTCGAAGGATGGATTCGAAGGCGACAAGCAGCGAGCAACCCCAGATTCGAATCCATCATATCTTCCAGACCGTTGACCCAAATGCAATGAAATTTTTACAGGAGCTTACATGCATGTTGAAGAATGTCCTCACCAAATTTCAGCTCAATTGGATGATTTCTTGATCGATTCGAACGGAGTTCGAATCGATCCCAAAGTGGGCCCAACTTCCTGAGGCCGGGCGCATGGGCCCCCCTCACGTGCTAGAAGAGGTCTACCGGATTTTTAGGAGAAATATCAGCCTCCTACGCCTATAAATAGAGCCCGTAGTCATTCAGAAAAGGGGTCGGAGAATTTGGAGAAAGAAAGCACGCCCGGACGCTGCCAGGATCACTCTATACCATCATCACTACTACTTATTTTGAATTTGGACTTTGTAATTGCTGTAATCACTTATAACCAGGAAGGATAATCAATAAAAGGATAAAACTTTGGAGTGGACGTAGGCCGGAGATAGCCGAACCACTATAAAAAAATGTGTCTTTGTTCATTACTTTTGGATTGTTACTTGTTATTTGCTGAGATCTGTGATTTGTGTCTGAATAATGTTGATTTATATTCATACACTGGTGCTTTCACGTTATTTGGGGTTTGTGACCAATTTTGGCACAAACAAGGATCATACGTCTTTAGCTTTGAATGATTGTTGGGCAACTATAAATATCGATGAGTTTTGCCCGAGTCTGGATCGGGCTACAATCGATAAGACACGTCAAGCAAAGCTATAGAAACCAACGTTCCAAATTTCGGGACAATCCGAGTTCGTATGCTCAAGTTATCGTCAATAGGAAATGGATCAGGTAGTATAAGGTTCGAATCCCTCAGAAATAACATAGGCTCCAATCCATCAAGAGGAGTCCTTGGTTCGAATCCATCAGACACGTATTGCCTCGGATCCGTGAGGTGTGCCTTTGCTTCGGCTCCATCAAGCAAGTCCTCACATGCCTATGTTCTAATCCATCCCCTTATGCTCTAGTTCGAATCCATCGAAGGAAAAGTCCTTCGAATCCATACAAATGAGGAGGCTTCAACTCCATTCCCTGCTTGTCTTCGAATCCCCCTGTAGAGGCAGCTTCGAATCGATCCACGGTAATACATTAGGATCGATTCGAACAAATGCCGGTTCCATCGATTCGAAGAGATGAACATTCGAATCGATCCTTTCGAATTCACTAAGTAAACACAGCTAAAACCCAGGAGTATGCCCCTGAAAACTCAAAGAAAAAGAAGGATTGACCCGAAGCATACGCGACACGTCATTGCCTTCACGTGCAGAAACATGGATTCGACCCTATGGATTCGAACCATATCGATTCGAACGAATCCATAGGACGAAGAACTCCATCTTGAATCGATCATAACTCGAGATCTACAAGTACAAATACTATGAAATTTTCACAGGAGCTTGCGTATGCATGGAAGAATGTTCACGCCAAGTTTCGTCACGATTGGACAATTTCTCGATCGATTCGAACCAAGGGTCGAATCGATCACAATGTGGGCCCGGATCTCCAGATTTCGGCCGTGTAGGCCCCCTCACGCGCCAGAAGCGGTCTCCCCGAATTTTAGGCGAAATATCAGCCTCCTACGCCTATAAATTGATCCCCTAGTCATTCGGAAAGGGGATCGGAGAATTTTGAGAGAAAGAGTACGCCCAGACTCTGTCAGAATCGCTCCATAGCACCATTGCTGCCCCTGATTTCGAATTTTTGGCTTACTACCTGTACTTTGACATAAAAAAGTTGTATTCTCCGAATATCAAGCAATAAAGTAACAAAACTTCATAGTGGACATAGGCAATACGCCGAACCACTCTAAATCGTTGTCTCTCGTGCAATTTACTTTCTGTCATTTGGAGTTTTTGTTAGATAATCCTCATTTTAATTTACTTTCTTCATTTATTATCTCTTCAAAAACTTCCGACGAGTGTTGTGCCCAATTTTGACACAAACACTTTGGTGCTTTCACTGAGAAAAACCCAGTTTTTCTCTGCTCCTTGGATCTATCCTCGATACCGGATTGCATAAATCTAAGAGAAAGATCCAGATCTCATATTCAGATTCCTTCCGTTCTATTCAGATTTGTTCAAAGTCTAGGAAAGGATTCAACTCTTCAAGATGGTAAGTACAAGAACCACTTCCAACGTTGGTGATCAGGAAGGTCGGGATAGGCATAATCCCGCACAGCTGCAATCAACCAACCAAGATGCTGCTGGACATACGGATCAGTCAGGTCCGGTCACGAGACAAGAGTTCTAGGCACTACTCCAGGAACTAACCCAAAGTCGACAACATCTAACTGAGCAGTTGCGTGCTAACGCTGAATTGATCAATCAGCTAAACCGCCAAAGGCGAAGGAGATCCAGAAGGGATCAAGCCACTCATTCTTCCACTGAAAGCTCCGCTTCATCTGACTACAACGGCAGATCTACCCGTCCTAGGCTAGACGGAAACCATACGCAAGCCGTTGACTATCAACAGGCGTTAACCGTTGGGCAAGTAAGAGTTGGCCCATCTACCAGCCTCCATACAGGGCCCTCCTCCCGAGGGGGCACTATTCCACAATACACTGCAGATGATCGTGCTGCCACAGCCGCTGCAGTTGATATAGGAGTTGATACTCGGAATCACTCCAATCGGAATTACCATCAACAGGGACATGCTCCAGAGCCATATGTCCCAGAAGATATCTAGCCAAGGAGGCGAGACACGGATCGTCGACAGCGCCCGATCCCACCTCGCACTGTGGAACCCAACTACACCTTGGCTCACCACGCACAGAATGTTCCGATGCCATACCTCTCAGCCATGATGCGCTAGATGATTCGCGAGAGTCAATGCCTGACAAATGACGATTGGGCAATCTCCCGAAGTCATACCCCATTCACTGATGACATATTGTATGCTGAACCTCCTCGGTGATTCAGGATGCCAACTTTGCCCATGTATGAAGGGAATTCTGACCCAAACCAACGTATTTTTAAATATGAATGGTCAATGACTACTGCGAGAGCTGAAGACGCAGTAAAATGCCGTAGTTTTCCCATTTCCTTAGGGGGAATTGCGACAATGTGGTTTACACGACTACCCCCACGATCTATTTCTTCGTTTGATCAGTTAGCTACCAAATTTGTTGAGCAGTTTCGTATGCATATTGCCAGACCTAAAGATGTTAATACCTTATCAAGTGTCACTCAAGCTCCCGGAGAGACACTTAGGCGATATTTGGAGAGATTCAATGCTGCATGTGCAGAGATCACCAATCCCAATGATAATTCTATCTTAATGGCTTTGACTAAAGGAATCGACCCCGATTCTGAGTTTGGAAATTGGTTAGCTGTGTTTGCACCAAAATTGGTCACAACACTCTTCGGGAGTCGTTGAAGAGATAACAATCAAGAGTATGAACTTAATTTGAATATTATCTAACAAAAACTCCAATCAACAGTAAAGAAAATGCGTAGACAAGCGATTTATAGTGGTTCGGCGGGTCGCCTACGTCCACTGTGAAGTTTTTTGATATTTTATTGATTCTGTTTCAACGTTTACAAGTTGTTACAGTGATCAACAGCAAGTTACAACTGGAAATTCGAAATCAGTAGTGAAATTATGAGGGAGATGCCGATCCGGCAGAGTCTGGGCGCTTGAGAGTCAGTAGATACCGAAGGTCCTTTTTCTGTTGGCTCTAGAGCTCTATTTACAAGCGTAGGCAGCTGTTACCTCGCTAAAAACTCGGGAGACCTCTTCTGGCACGTGAGGAGGCCCACACGCACGGTCTCTGGAAGTTTGGGCCCACTTTGGCATCGGTTCGAACTCCATTCGAAACGATCAAGAATTCGTCCAATCGAGGTGAAATTTGGCGTGAACATTCTTCAACATGCATGCAAGCATCTGTGAAAATTTCATGGCATTTGGATGAGTAGTTTGGGAGATATGATGGATTCGAAATTGGGTTTTTGGCATAGCTGTCTGGTTTGAACCCATGTATTCGAAACGATGGTTTCGAATCCATCATGGCACGCAGCTTCGTGGTGACGTGGAGCGCAAACTTCGAATCGATCCGGAATTCACTCCGTGTTGACCGCTTCGATTCCATGTATCTCGGCGCATTAGAACCGATGGAAGACACGTCATCGTGGTTGGTTGACCCAGTAGGTTCGAACGAAGTTACACAGGATGGGTTCGAAGATGGTATCACAGATGGGTTCGAAGCATGGCTCTGTGATGGGTTCGAAGCAAGGCTTCTATGATGGGTTTGAAGAAGGCCTCTGTGATGGGTTCGAAGCATGGCTTCTGTGATGGGTTCGAACTTGTGTTCCTTGGATGCACATGAGCTCTCTAACCCCTCCATGGATACGAGGCACATGGATTCGAACACGATGGAGTCGAAGGTAATGGAGTCGAAGGTGAGGCGCTTTGATGGTTTCGAAACCGATGGGTTCGATGTCCTTCGGTTCGAAGGTGATGGTTTCGAGTGGTGCACGATGATGGGTTCGAAGACACCCATCATGGCGGGTTCGAAACCAATGTGCTCCCTCCAAGTTGAACCGATCATAACTTGAGCATACAAACTCGGATTGACTTGAAATTTGAAATGCTGACTTCTGTGGTCTTTCTTGCCGTGTCCTATCAATTGTAGCTCAATCTGGACTCGGATAAAATTCAGTGATATCCATGGCAAAAGGAAGTACGATCAACCTCTGAGGCGAACCGTCCTTCGTTTTCGATCGATCTTTTGGTATCGCGGCTTTGCCGAAAAGCGGGATAACATTTTTCCCCCCAAAGTACGTCTTGTGGGAACATGGCGTGCTTTGAATAGCTGCCATTTCTTTCTGAACAATCATTGCTCTCTTTTTTGTCGAAACTCGTATGTTGTACTGCTGTAACCTTGTGTTGATATGATTGATTGCTGTATAATAGCGCTTAGCCGTTGGCTGTCGCATTTGTAACAGGATGAGTGTTTGATCCCTGTAAATGTTTAAAATCGAATGTTAGTTTGACATATATGCACATATGTTAATTTGACCCTTGTTAACGTCGTGCGTCCACGAGTCGTTGTCAGTCTGGTTTGCTATAGAATTTCCTATCGATTCTCTCCTGAACCGATTTTGAAATTTGAATTGAGACAACGCTTGATGGTTGTTTTGAAAGGTTCCTTCGTATCGATCCTCTCCTGGACCGATGTAGAAGGTTAAAGGAATCGAATTTGTATTGCACGAGTGTAATGTTTCGAACCGATGCATTCGAGCATTGATGGGTTCGAAAACCACGTTTGCATGGACGCAGTATGCTTATTGCTATGATGGATTCAAAATTGACATTCGAACCGGTCTGAAAGGATGGAATATACTTGTGTTGTGATGGGTTCGAAACTGACATTCGAACCGATGGGAAAGGATGGTTTCGAACTAGTAGTTCGTTTTGGTGGGTTATGGAAGGGTACGAAGTCGTCGTTCGTATCGATTAGGAGATGATGGATACGAAGTCATCTGTCGCATGGTTGGATTCGAAGTGGTTGATGTGAACAAAGTCTTCGAATCGATGTGCCCACAGTTCATTTCGCATCGATGCAGCATGTCCCTCTGTAGTGCGTTTCGTACCGATGAAGCATGAGGTGAACTTCGAATCGATAGGGCTTTAGGCCGATGGTTTCAAAGGTTAAGTTTGAAACGACTTGGTACTTGACCGATTGTGACCGGTTGGGTTGACTGGGAGAGTAATCATCTCGTCACATCCCAAGCTTCATATAAATAGCAGTGGGCTTCACATTTTTTCACTTTTTACTTTTACTCTTGCTTGCTATCTACTGTGCAGTGCATCGTCTCGAAGCTTCTTAAGAGAAAGAACACTGTGTTACGTTTTTTAATCATTCAAGATCCGAATCTTTAACTCCTCGAATCCATCATTCAAATTAGGTAATTAGCCTCGAATTCAAACGGTGAAATTATTTCGAACCCATTTCTTTTTATCGATTGCGTAGCTTCGAGATTGGCAAAACCAGATCTGGTTTGGGAAGGATTCGAACCGATGCGTGGGCTTGAGTTCGAATCGTTGACGGTGGCATCTTTTTATTAGATTTTGAATCGATCCTTGGAATGTCCTTGATGGGATGCGCAGTTCGCACCGATTGAGGGATTCGAGGGGTCCATTCGAATCGATGGATTCAAACCCATAGGCTATCGTTTCGAAGTCCACAACTTCGTATCGATACAAAGTGGATCGTTTCGAACGTGGATGATGCGGAGTTGAGGTTTCCTTATCGGTTCGAACTTGTCAGGCAATGATCGGTTCGAAGCCGTTCCTTATCGATCGGTTCGAACTTGTCATCTGGTTATCGGTTCGAAGTGCGTCTAACTGCATGGGTTCGAAGCGACGTCAGGATGGTTTTGAACGCATAGGTTCGAAGCAACGTCAGGATGGTTTCGAACGCAGAGGTGTGCGGTTGGGTTCGAATGAAGTCCTTGTGATGGTTTCGAACCCTATATGATGGATACCAAAACTTGAAATTTTCTAAGCATAACTCCGACGAGCTTCATTCCTGCATATTTGGACTTGAATATTAAACTACATACTTGACTGCCTTTTGAAGCTCGTCGATGGAACTATAACAACTTCTATCCGAACCAACTTCCATCATATAAACGATTTAGTGATGACGGTCAGCGATGACGGTCATTATAGCTGGACTTCGTAGCTTTGTCGTTTGCATATTTACTTTAACTCTGCAACATTTATTCAAGTAATGCATGGCACGGTACCACACACATTCATACACTTTACACTGGGGAACGCACGGGTCCTTTGTCGTCTAACGATGGTTTCTCATGAGTTAGCTAGTTATGGAACCTTCAAGTTCACATCAGCAGGAGATTCAAGGTACAGTCTCTCCGAGACTAGAGGTTTCGGATATAGATCCTGAGATCATCGGGCCAGCCTCAGACAAACTTCCCGATGCGTCATTCATTGCCAATCCATCGGATTCCGTTCCATCGAATATCTCTGAAGACATGTTGGGGAGAATATGTTTGAGGCACGACCTGTCACTGGACGATGTGTTACTGCCAGGGCCGAATGATAGACCACATAATCCGCCAGAAGGGTATATAGCATTTAACCGCCACGCGTGTGCGGCCGGGACACCTCCCCCGTTCAACGAGTATATAAGAGAAGTATTGTCGTTTTTGAGGATCGCCCCATCTCAACTGCACCCGAACGGATATGCGTCGTTCAGTAGCTTGTTCATTGTAGTTATGGAATATTTCCATCGACCGCCACTCCCAATCGAAATTAGATACTTGTTCAACTTCAAAACTCGGGGTGACTATCCCTCTTTCACATTTCTGGAGGCGGTGAGAAATTGCCAAGTGGTTACTGGGTCTTGGACCAGGTTGAGTTACTATAGGACGGAATGGTTTTATGTCAGATGTCCTCAAGGATTTGCCCGATGATGGTTATTCAGACGTGAGTATAACCGAGTTCTTAAATAGTTACTACGACAATTGCAGCCGAGTGGAACTTATATTAATTTTTTCTTTTTACAACAACGATCCCGCGACCCGAAGGCGAACAGTTTAAGGAGATGGTGCGAGTACTTCGAGAAGTCTCGAGTGAAGATAGGGACATCGAGTCGCTTTTGACCGATAGGAATCTCCGGACTTATGGGCTGATTGAACGAAGACAGAGTATAAGGTTTGAGGTGGCGCTAAGGATCGTCTCGAAAAAACGAGTCAAGCACAAGAAGCCTAAAGTTGCTGTAGCTGAGGAAGCTGACTCTGAAAGAACTCACACCGATGAGGAGCCGCTGACCGAGCCTATGGACGTAGCTCCGGATGTCGTGGGGCAGAGAAAAGGCAAGACTGCCATGGTTAAGTCAACTAAGCAGGGGAGACGGAAATCGGTTGTCACGGTCCGATCCTCTCCCGGAGTTAGAATTTATGAGATGTCTCCTCCACGAACTGAAAGACTTTTTGAAGGGCTTGCCGACCTTCCAATCCCGGAAGATGTGTCTTTTCAGCATGATGCCGGGTTGGAGGAGTTCCATCGTAATCTAGAATTGAGCGAGCCTCTTTTTACTAGCGAGGTCGACACTTCTGGTTGGTCGGGGGGAAATGCATATTCATACACATTTCACGACACAGCATAACCTTTGACTGTAAACTACCTGTTTCGAAGGGTGATTAATTCGATTTTATTTTGCTTTGCGGATACTATGTCTAAGCGAGGCTCAATGCTTGGGAGCCTTTGACATGCCCGCATGTCTTCATATTATGATTCGCGTAGACGAGAGGGGGATAGAGATTATGATCAGGGACGATCTGGGTATTATGACCAGGGACGTTCTGGAGATTCTTCATGAGAGATTTGATTCGGACAGGGGCCATAGGCATCGATCGCGATCGCGTACCCCTCCTCCTTCCAGAGATCCCATACAACCTCCCGTTCATGTCTCTCGCCCCTCCGATTCTTCTCGACATGTGTCGGTTTCTCAAGCTTCTAGATCTGAGGCGATGATGCCGGTGATTGCGGAGCAATCTCCAACTGAATTTCGAGGGAAGGAGCAATTAGGCTTGCGCAACTGAAAAGGGAGTTTCCGAATATCTGCTTTGACAACTACGTCTTTCCCCCGAACTTGAAAAGAATTCCGCTGGTTGTCGAGCGGTTGGCGCTCGACTACGTGCATGACTTTTACGCCCAATACAAGGCGTGGTATAGGGCGGCCGACAAAGCATCGGCGCTGGCCTTTGAACGAGCGGCTACCATTGAAAAGCTTCAAAACGAGCTAGCACAAAAAGATCGCATCATACAAGTGCTGAATACTGAGGCTGAATCATCCCGTAAATCTGAAATAGAGGCCACCAAAAGAGCCGATGAAGCCCAGGCAACCATGGATAGGATGAAACGCGAGCACTACGCCATGGTTGAGGACATGGGCCATCGAAACACCTTGGTTACTGCAGAGAGGGACGCAGCCCTGAAGGAGTTAAACGAGCTTAAGTCCAAATTCGTCGAAATCGCCAAGGAAAGGGATGATGCGAATAATGCAGCCCAGGAGACGTGTGAACAAGCCGTGATTCTCCGGACTGAATGGGATGCAGCAGTGGCCAAAGTTCAGGTGGTCGAAGCAGAGGTGGAGGAGAAAGTTCAACGGGCGGAAGCCAGACTAGAGGCCGATATCGAAGACTTGCTTATAACTTACAACGCCAATGTGTTAAAACATAGAAACTTGGCCTGGCTTCAAGATTATCAGGTTCACCTTCGTTGCGCTTGGGACCGATTGGTTGAGGAGGAAGAGGAAGCGCATCCGGGTGAAGCGGTTGATCGATTTAAGCTCGAGAATCGGCTGTTGACTGAGGATGATAAGAAGGTCCTTCATGACGCTATCATTGCTCATGAGAAGGAGATGATGGGTGGTCGTTCCCTGGAAGTCGGAGAGGGATCGGGTGTTGAGCGCCATTCTGCTGTCACCGAAGCCACCACACCATCTTCGTCAGTGCCTGCAACTGCGGTCGGTTTGCAATCTGTTCCTGCTTACGACCCGGAACAGCCGGGCTTATCTCCTGTTCACGAGCATACCTCTGAGGCCGTTCAGCCGTCTGCGAGTCAAACTGGGGAAGGTACTCTGAAGTTATCTCAAGCGTTTTCTAAATAGAGAGTTTGTTTTGAATAAGTCACTAATAACTTATTGTTTTTGCCTAGTGACGGGAGTTGCGCCGACAGTCGCGGCTCAAGAATCAAGCCAATGGGATAAGGCCATCGCCACCGAGACTACTACTGTAACTGTGGTATCGACCGAGGCGGCACAGGGGAATGGGTTATCTCTCGAGGAACAAATGGTGAGCGAGCTGCTCGGTGAGCAGGACGGTTTCTCCACGGACTTACCGTTTATCATCGTTAGTGATCTCCCACCGACCTCAAGTTCTTCGATGCAGACTGCGGATGCCCCCAACCAGGCCCAAGCGACTCGAGATGAGGAAATTTTGGCTGAAATCAACGCTGAAATAGAAGCTGCGGGGCACAGTGGTAGCGCCGGTGGCAGCATGGCGGCGCAGAGTCCAGTACCTGCTAGGGTAGTGTTGTCGGGTGGCACTATCCCATCTTCCGTCACAGATCCAGTCCCCCCTACTCCTCCGGCGGGAAGCCACCATGCAGATTCGAGCTCTGAGGAGGACATTGATATCATGCCCCTATCCGAAGAGCCACCGCGGAAGAGGAGACACTTAAAAAGAATTTCTGTCCCTAGTGATTCTGATGACGAACCACTAATAAGAAGGACGAAAAAGAAGAAGAAATAAATCGGCTTTTCAAGTAGATGTTTTGGTAGATAGGTACTTGTTTTTGTTTTTTGTTAGTAAGCCGTGTATAGATGCAGGTTCGGCCCCTGCTAGTAGGGATCGTTTTTTGGGAGAACTTATTTGTACGTAAGTCCTTATTTTAGTTAGTTGAAATAAACTTTACTTTCTTTGTTTCAACTCTTGTTTTATTTGTGCTTAAGTACTTGCAGTGTCTTGCTTTCGGTCCGGTGTATTTGTGGTGTTTTTACCGTTTAAGTAGAGCTCGTTTCATTTGCCAAGCCTAAAAATCTTGGTCACAAGTTGTGATTGATGAATGAGTTGAACTTCGGACGTTGTGTCACTTCGGTTAGTGATTGACACTTAGCTGTCGTGCCCCCCATTTTTGGGGAACAACACTTGTATTTTTGGTGGTTGATCGCACTTGTTGAGAATCTTAAGCACACGTCCGCATTCTGGGGACTTAGGATAATTTGAGATCGATAATCTGCTTTGCACTCCAGGAGTTTGAGAATTATCGATGTTTGTATTGTGGTTCGCGCTCCGGGAACCTGGAATTGATGTTTACACTCCGCTTCACGCTCTGGGAACTGGGAGTTGATGTTGACATTTCAGTTCGCAGTTCGGCAACTTCGAATTGTTGTCTGTACTCCGACTCATGCTCTGGGAATCTTGAGTTAGCATGGATGCTTCGGTTCGCGCTCCGGGAACCTGTAATTTGTGTTTACACTCCAATGCATGCTTTGAGAACTTGGAGTTCGCATTGATGGTCGCACTCCGGGAACCTGGAATAGATGTTTATACTCCAATTCACACTCTGGGAAGTTGGAGTTAGCCGATAGATGGTCAGTCACACCTATATGAGCTTTTTAGGAATTCGTTCGCACTTTGGGAACGACGGATTTGATGTTTATACTCCAATTCACACTCTAGGAAGTTGGAGTCCGTTCGCGCAGTGGGAACGAATTATGGAATGTTTATACTCCAATTCAAGCTGTGGGAAGTTGGAGTCCGTTCGCACTCTGGGAACGAATTGTGGGATGGTTATACTCCAATTCGCGCTGTGGGAAGTTGGAGTCCGTTCACGCAGTGGGAATGAATTATGGAATGTTTATACTCCAATTCACGCTATGGGAAGTTGGAGTCCGTTCGCACTCTGGGAACGAATTATGGAATGTTTATACTCCAATTCGCGTTCTAGGATGTTGGAGTCAGCCGATAGATGGTCAGTCACACCTATTTGGGCTTTTTAGGAATTCGTTCACGCTCTAGGAACGATAGATTTGATGTTTATACTCCAATTCGCGCTCTGGGAAGTTGGAGTCCGTTCGTACTCAGGAAACGAATTATGGAATGTTTATACTCCAATTCACGCTGTGGGTAGTTGGAGTCCGTTCGCGCAGTGGGAACGAATTATGGAATATTTATACTCCAATTCACGCTGTGGGAAGTTGGAGTCCGTTCGCACTCTGGGAACGAATTATGGAATGTTTATACTCCAATTCACGATGTGGGAAGTTGGAGTCCGTTCGTGCAGTGGGGACGAATTATGGAATGTTTATACTCCAATTCGCGTTCTAGGAAGTTGGAGTTAGTTGTAGGACTGTCGTGTGTTGGTCCAGTTCAGCCTTTAATGTGATGGCTTGCCCCCGAGCTGGGGTTTCACTTATTGAGTGGCCGGTTGTATCGTAGTCACTCGCTATTTGAATAAATTCGATTGTTTGATGGAATTTAGCTCTTCGTGTGTCGTGATTTTTGAACGTTGCATTCGGTGAATCACAGCTCTAGCTTGAAGAGATAATGTTTTATTGCTGAAATAAGAAAATATGGCAAAGTCAGTGCCTTATTACAAAATCAAATTTCAGAATGTAAATCGCAAAGTATTCATAGATTGAATGAGCCTGTCATGTGTGACAGTGACGAAGATCTTCATCGTTCCAGGCTCCTGAGAAAGTCGGTCCGCCACTGATGGCGTTTATCACCAATCTTCCACGGGGACCATTGATGTCCTCATGTCTCGGTCGATCGGGTTCATTGTTTTGATTTGATGGGCCCGCTTCTCTAGGCTGCGGTGTTCGCACAAACTGTTCAAGCTTCCTTTCTCTGACCAGTTTTTCAACGAGGTCTTGTAAGTGACGACACTCATTCGTATTGTGGCCGTAACCTTCATGGAACCTGCAAAACTTTCCTGTTTGGATTTGTCTCTCTGAAGACGGTCTTGGAGCAGGTTTTTCATATTGAATTGTATTACGGGTTTGTAAATACAAGTCCTCCAGTGAAGTATGCAAAGAGTATAGTTGTGGAACATCGGATTCTTGCGTGGCGGGCCACGATTTTGATCTTGTTTTTTAATTTGATTTACGCTCTCTCTTCGCCGAGCTTGCTTATTTTTGACGTTCAACTGAACTTTTCCGGAGCTCTCACCGGATTGTTTGATGGCAACATTGCTTTGGATCCCTTCCGTACTCGGTTTTGCATCGGTTTGCTTCCTAGACTGTTTCGCGTCTTCTCGTCTCAGGAATTGAGCCGCCTTGACGTGGAAATGGTCCAACGATGCAGGTGGTTTTCCGGCTAACCAATTGCCGAACTCAGAATCGGGGTTGATTCCATTAGTCAATGCCATAAGGATGGAGTTATCGTTTGGATTACTGATTTCCGCACATGCAGTATGGAATCTCTCTAAGTAGTGTCTGAGCGTTTCTCCAGGTGCTTGAGTGACACTAGACAGAGTGTTGACATCTTTAGGTCTTGCAACGTGCATGCGGAATTGCTCAATGAATTTTGTGGCCAACTAGTCGAAGGAAGAGATGGATCGAGGTGGCAGTCGAGTGAACCACACGGTAGCGATGCCCCCCAAGGATATGGGGAAACTACGACACTTTACTGCATCATCGGCACGGGCAGCAGTCATCGACCATTCATATTTTAGAATATGTTGGTTGGGGTCGGAGTTTCCTTCGTACATGGGCAGTGTTGGCATCCGGAATCGCCGTGGGGGTTCAGCAGTAAGGATATCATCCGTAAAAGGAGTGTGACTACGGGTAACTCCCCAATCGTCATTTGTGAATCCCTGACTCTCACGGATCATTTGACGTATCATAGTGGAAAGATCTGGCATTTGCGCGTTCTGCGCGGCTTGTGCCGGGGTACGATTACGTTCCATGCTTTGTGGTTGGACCGGATATCGTCGACGGTCCAAATTTTGCCTTCTTGGCTCATAGTCCTCTGGGACGTATGGTTCAGGAGTATGTCCGTCATGACGACGGTTCGGGTCCGACTGATCTTGAACGTCGACCCCCAGTCCAGCTGCAACGTCAGTGGTACGGTACTCTGTGGTGTGGTGAGGGATGGCACCCCCTCGGGAGGAGGGTCCGGTTTGGAAACTGGCCGATGGACCAACTCTCAGTTGTCCAACGATCAGTGTTGGTCAATCTCCAGCAGTTGGCATGCGATTCCCACCTAGCTGGGGTCGTGGAAGTCGATTGTGATAATCAGAAGATGAATAACTCTCGCTGGAGGAACGAGACACGTGGTCTCTCTTGGATCTCTTTCGCTTCTGGCGATCCAACTTATTGATTAGCTCGGCGTTAGCGCGTAGCTGTTCTTCTAGTTGTTGCCGACTCTGGGTCAGCTCTTGGATAAGCGACTGCAACTCTTGTCGGGTAACCGGAGCTGAGGGTTCCGAGTGTACAGTAGCATCCTGATTAGGTGGAGGTAGAGTTACAGGATTCGGTCGATCCTGTTCTTCTTGATTGACGGCGTTAGAAGTGGTTCTTGTGCTAACCATCTTGAAGGTTGAATTCCTTTCCTTTGACTTTTGCAAATCTGAATAGAATGGAAGGAATTTGAATTCAAAGATCTGGATCTCTCTCTTAGATTTATTCAATCCGGTATCGATGACAGATCCAACGAGCAGGAGAAAAGCTGGGTTTTCTCGGTGAAAGCACCAAAGTGTTTGCACCAAAATTGGTCACAACACTCTTCGGGAGTCGTTGAAGAGATAACAATCAAGAGTATGAACTGAATTTGAATATTATCTAACAAAAACTCCAATCAACAGTAAAGAAAATGCGTAGACAAGCGATTTATAGTGGTTCGGCGTGTCGCCTACGTCCACTGTGAAGTTTTTTGATATTTTATTGATTCTCTTTCAATGTTTACAAGTTGTTACAGTGATCAACAGCAAGTTACAACTGGAAATTCGAAATCAGTAGTGAAATTATGATGGAGATGCCAATCCGGCAGAGTCTGGGCGCTTGAGAGTCAGTAGATCCCAAAGATCCTTTTTCTGTTGGTTCTAGAGCTCTATTTATGGGCGTAGGCTGCTGTTATCTCGCTGAAAACTCAGGAGACCTCTTCTGGCACGTGAGGGGGCCCACATGCACGGTCTCTGGAAGTTTGGGCCCACTTTGGCATCGGTTCGAACTCCATTTGAAACGATCAAGAATTCGTCCAATCGAGGTGAAATTTGGAGTGAACATTCTTCAACATGCATGCAAACATCTGTAAAAATTTCATGGCATTTGGATCAGTAGATTGGGATATATGATGGATTCGAAATTGGGTTTTTGGCATAGATGTCTGGTTCGAAACCATGTATTCGAAACGATGGTTTCGAATCCATCATGGCTCGCGGCTTCGTGGTGACGTGGAGCGCAAACTTCGAATCGATCCGGAATTCACTCCGTGTTGACCGCTTCGATTCCATGTATCTCGACGCATTCGAACCGATGGAAGACACGTCATCGTGGTTGGTTGACCCAGTGGGTTCGAACGAAGTTACACAGGATGGGTTCGAAGATGGTATCACAGATGGGTTCGAAGAAGGCCTCTGTGATGGGTTCGAAGCATGGCTCTATGATGGGTTCGAAGCAAGGCTTCTGTGATGGGTTCGAAGAAGGCCTCTGTGATGGGTTCGAAGCATGGCTTCTGTGATGGGTTCGAACTTGTGTTCCTTGGATGCACATGAGCTCTGTAACCCCTCCATGGATACGAGGCACATGGATTCGAACACGATGGAGTCGAAGGTAATGGAGTCGAAGGTGAGGCACTTTGATGGTTTCGAAACCGATGGGTTCGATGTCCTTCGGTTCGAAGGTGATGGTTTCGAGTGGTGCACGATGATGGGTTCGAAGACACCCATCATGGTGGGTTCGAAACCAGTGTGCTCCCTCCAAGTTGAACCGATCATAACTTGAGCATACGAACTCCGATTGACTTGAAATTTGAAATGCTGACTCCTGTGGTCTTTCTTGCCGTGTCCTATCAATTGTAGCTCAATCTGGACTCGGATAAAATTCAGTGATATCTATGGCGAAAGGAAGTACGATCAACCTCTGAGGCGAATCGTCCTTCGTTTTCGATCGATCTTTTGGTATCACGGCTTTGCCGAAAAGCGGGATAACAAGCTGGGAAGCCTCCCGCATCATTGGACCGTTTCTATTCTAAAGCCGCTCAATTCTTGAGGCGAGAGGATGTGAAACAGTCTAGGAAGCAGGACGATGCAAGGCCCAGCAGTGAAGGCATTCAGAGTAATGTTACGGTTAAACAGTCTGGCAAAATTTCAGGAAAAGTCCAGTTGAATATTCAAAATAAACAGACTCAACAACCGAGGAACGGTGATAACCGAAGCAAGAAGAAAGACCAGAATTGTAATCCGAGGCGTAGAATCACAATGTTTGACAGTTAAACAACACTTAACACGTCGCTGGAAAATGTATACCTACAGACTTGTAATACTATGCAATACAAGAAGCCTGCTCCGAAGCCGTCGTCAGAGAGGCAGATTCAAACAGGAAAATTCTGTAGATTTCACGAAAGTTATGGACATAACACCAATGAGTGTAGGCATCTGCAAGACCTCATTGAAAAGTTGATCAGAGAGAGAAAGTTGGATCAGTTTGTTCGGGCACCGCAGTTCGGTGGAGCGGGCCCATCCAATCAAAATCGTACGCAGAATCAGGAAAGGCAAGGTGAACCTGCTCGTACGGGCGGGAGGTTGGTTATCAATACAATAAGTGGTGGTCCCCATCCAGCAGACAGAAGCTGGAGGGAAATGGAGTCATATGCTAGCTCGATTAGGCATGTGGACTTTGAATGTTGTAGCAACTCTGAAGACGGAACACCGGCTAAACAACAAAGGACGATGGCTGACGAAATCGTATTTAGAAATCAAGATGCCGATAAAGTCGAAGCCCCCACAATTGACCCATTGGTTATATCCACTCAAGTTGGTCCTGCTTGGATGAAGAGGATCTTGGTAGACAGTGGGAGTTCTGTGAACATATTGTTTAAAAGAGCATACGATTTAACGAAGATGGAAGCTAAGGACTTATAACCTTGTCAATCACGAGTCCACGGCTTCAATGGAAGTGCGACGATACCAATCGGAATAGTTGAATTGCCGGTGGAGTTAGGAGTGGGAGAATGACGAAGAGTTCGGATATTGCAATTCGTTGTCTTGGATATCACTTCTCCGTACAATGCCTTTTTGGGCCGACCGGACCTTGCTGAATTTAGGGCCGCTATTGCCCCATGGTGTTTAACTCTGAAGTTCCCAACTGACCACGGGATAGGAGTTGTGCAAGAAGATCAGGCTTCTGGAAGAGCCTGTTATGTTGCCGAGCTGCGGGAGGCGCAGCGAAAAGAAAAAGGAAAGGGCGTAGAGGAATCCCTCTGCGTCCGTTTCGCCGACGATTGACAATTAGCGCCTGGGCCTCGGCCCAGGCACCACAACCAATTCCAAAAGGATCTTAACCCAAGGGACAATGATAATAAAGAAGAATCTACGGAGAGTCAGGCTTCTCCGGCGGAATTAACAATTAATGTCCCGATTGACGATGATGACAATGACTCGAGAATGTTGAAAATTGGGTCTCAACTGAACCAAGAAACACAATAGGAATTGGTTGATTTTCTCCGGGTGAATCTCGACGTATTCGCCTGGACGCACTCTGATATGTGTGAAATCTCGCCAGACATCGCGAGTCACACCTTAAATATTGACCCGCGGTATATCCCGGTCAAGCGGAAAAGGCGCAGTATGGATCCAGAGAGATCTGCCGCACTTAAAGAAGAAATCGACAAATTGAAGACGAATGGGTTCATTAGAGACGCTTTATACCCGGAGTGGGTTTCCAATCCCGTACTCGTCCGAAAACCGAACGGGAAATGGAGAATGTGTATCGATTACTCTGACTTGAATAAAGCTTGCCCGAAAGATAGCTTTCCACTTCCCGAAATCGATCAACTGGTAGATTCAACCGTCGGACATGAATTATTATCCTTCATGGATGCTTACTCAGGTTATAATCAGATACCCATGCATGTACCCGACCAAGAGCACACAAGCTTCGTAACCGACTTGGGATTATACTGCTACAAGGTCATGCCTTTTGCATTAAAAAATGCTGGCGCAACTTCTCAACGCTTAGTCAACTGAATGTTTGCCGATCGGATTGGGAAGACTATAGAGGTTTATGTAGATGACATGCTGTTAAAATCACGATACTCTGTTGATCATGTCAAAGACTTGGAGTCAATGTTCAACATCCTCCGGAAATACGGGATGAAGCTTAACCCACTAAAGTGTCATTTCGGAGTCGCATCCGGAAAATTCCTTGGGTTCATCGTCAATGCCCGAGGAATAGAGGGCAATCCCGAAAAGATCTGGGCTATCAGAAATCTCCGAACTCCGAAAACCATAAAGCAAGTTCAGATTCTTAATGGAAAAGTTGCAGCACTAAGCAGGTTTATCTCGAAGTCGACTGACAAATGCATTCCCTTATTTGATTTGATTCGAAAAGGGAAACGAAACTTTGAATGCACTGCAGAGTGTGAAGGCGCATTTCAATCACTAGTCCAGCATCTTTCCGTACCACCAATCCTTTCAAAGCCTGTGGATCATGAACAAATATATCTCTACCTAGCGGTATTTGAAAACGCAATCAGTGTGCGTTAATTCGAGAGGAAGACCGAGTGCAAAAACCGGTCTACTACGTGAGTAAACGATTGACCGGAGCCGAAAGAAATTATCCGAAGATTGAAAAGTTGGCATATTGCCTAGTCATTGCCTCGAGGAATCTCCGTCCATATTTTAAGGCTCATCCTATTACTGTGTACACCGATCAGCCGTTATGACAGGTCCTCACGCGGCCTGAGACGTCTGGTAGGCTACTAAAATGGAACATCGAATTGAGTCAGTTTGACATTACTTATACTCCGAGAAGGGCCATTCATGGCCAAGTCTTAGCAGATTTTATAGCCCAATTCACTATTCCTGAAGATTTGCCCGAGACTAGCAAATCTCTCGAATATATCTGGACGCTGTACACCGATGGTGCGTCAAATGATCGGTGCTCAAGAGCTGGGGTAGTGCTTGAAACCCCCGAGGGACGATCCATATGTTATGCTTTAAAGTTCGAGTTCCGCGCAACCAACAATGAAGCCGAGTATGAAGCTCTACTTACCGGACTAAAGCTTGCCCGTGATCTGAAAATCATCGCCGTAGAGATCTACTGTGATTCCCAGTTGATAGTATGTCAGGTTCGAGGAGAATATCAAGCCAAAGACCGATGATTAGCCGCTTACCTAAATCAAGTCAAGGAGATGCTTGATCAGTTCGATTACTATGCCATTTTCTATATACCCCGAGAGCACAATCAGAAAGCTGATTCATTGGCAAAGTTAGCGAGTTCGGGCGAAGCTCAGCAGTTGGGGCTCGTTCCGGTTGAAACCTATCCTCCCCGAGCATTGATCGAATGGAGACCGATTTCACATTTGAAGCTACCTTCAATAGGGAATTGTGGATGACTCCCTATCGAGATTATATTGAACATGGTATATTTCCTGAGTGTCGAAGCGAGAAAAGACAAGTTCTCCGAAAAGCCTCACGATTTGTCATTCAAAATGGAGTCATGTACCAGAGAGGATACTCTGTTCCTCTCCTCTGGTGTATCGCGCGCGATGAAGTCAAACGAGTGTTACACGATGTACACGAAGGAGAATGTGGCGATCACACTAGGGGGCAAGCACTTGCAAAGAAAATACTTCGATATGGGTATTATTGGCCTACGGTTAATCGCGATGCTACATACTATGCTAGAAAATGTGACAAATGCCAGAAACATGCTCGAATTCCTAGGGCCCCGCCTACTGAGATAACCCAATGGTTAGTCCTTGGCCATTTGCGGTATGGGGAATATACATCATCGGCACATTGCCTTTGGCCAAAGGTGGTGCGAAGTATGCCATCGTCGCAGTTGATTATTTCACCAAATGGGCTGAAGCTGAACCTCTTGCAACAATTACGACGAAGAAAGTAATCAACTTCATAGTACGTAACAACATCTGCCGGTTTGGTCTCCCACATTCTATTATCACTGATAACGGAGCCCAATTCGACAGTGCTGAATTCAAGAATTTCTGTCAAAGATTCCACATCCATAAGAAATTCTCTGCAGTAGCGTACCCTCAAGCGAATGGTCAAGTCGAAGCTGTTAATAAGGTTATCAAATCCATTCTTAAGAAGTGACTGGAAAAAGCCGAGGGCAAATGGGTCGACGAACTTCATATGGCGTTATGGGCCTACCGAACAACTCATAAAAATGCAACCGGTCATACTCCGTTTTCTCTATCATATGGCCCTGAAGCCGTTATTCCAGTTGAAATGGAAGTGCATTCTCATATGTGACATATTATGATCCAAGAACGAATGCCACACTACTTGCTGAATCCCTGGATTAACTCGGTGAGAAGCGCGAAGAGGCTGATTTGAGGGCAGCCGCGTATCGAAGTCGAGTCGCCCGAATATACAATGCTAAGGTCCGCCCGCGAACCTTCGAACTCAGTGATCTCGTACTCAAAAGAATTTACCTGGTTCCTTCGCACATGAAGCCAAATTGGGAAGGGCCGAATGTGATTTCACAAAAACTCGGAGATGGAACATTTAAATTATCGACCATTGACGGTCTTACTTTGCCGAGAGCTTGGAATAGCGAGAGCCTTCGTCGCTACTACATATGAAAGACTTTACTTATTTATTTTTTGTCAATTCATTCCTTTGCATTTTATTCTAGCATTTTGAGATTTAAATTGGTAATAAGGCAACTGACTTTTCCATATTTTCTCGTTTCAGCAATAAAATGCCATCTCTTCGAGCGGGAGCTGTGATTTATTGAGTATGACGTACAATATAAAGACGCATGGAGAGCAAAGTTCCATCATGTGGTGGGACTTATCCAAATAGGGAGTGACTGTGATACGACCGGTCACTCGCTAAGGGAAAAATGAGCTCGGGGGCAGAACACTACATCAACATTCACAGGGATTGATACACGACAATCCCTCCTCGAGCTCCAAATTCCCAGAGCACGAATTTGGAGTATAAACATCAAATAATTCGTTCCCAGATCGCGAACGGACTCCAAATTCCCAGAGCGCGAATTTGGAGTATAAACATCAAATAATTCGTTCCCAGAGCGCGAACGGACTCCAAATTCCCAGAGCGCGAATTTGGAATATAAACATCGAATAATTCGTTCCCAGAGCGCGAACGGACTCCAAATTCCCAGAGAGCGAATTTGGAGTATAAACATCGAATAATTCTTTCCCAGAGCGCGAATGGACTCCAAATTCCCATAGCGCAAATTTGGAGTTTAAACATCAAATAATTCGTTCCAAGAGCGCGAAGGGACTCCAAATTCCCAGAGCGTGAATTTGGAGTATAAACATCAAATAACTCGTTCCCAGGACGCGAACGGACTTCAACTTCCCGGAGCGCGAATTGGAGTATAAACATCAACTCTTGGTTCCCGGAGTGCGAGTCGGAGTATAAATCCATTGGTCCCAGAATATGAGCGAACTCCAACTTTCCAAAGTGCGAATTGGAATATAGTCATCAACTTTTGGTTCCCAGAGTGCGAACCGAAGCGTAAGCTTAAAGCTAAGATTCCCAGAGTGCGAATTGAAGTATGAATTCTAACCCCAACTTCCCGGAACGTGAATTGGGAGGTAAGTAACAAGTTGGAGTTCCTGGAGTGTGAACAATGCCACCGACACCGATGATTATTGGATTCCCGGAGTGTGAACTAAATTATCAATTCGATATTATTCTAAGTCCTCGGAGTGCGGACATGCGCTCAAGATTTACAAAAAGAATAATATTGAGCCAATCAATGCAACACTTAAGCAGAAAGAACAGTTGAAAAAAAAAGAAGGGAGAGCAAAATTTTATTTCAACTAACTGCAAAACGGAAACCTACGTACAAATGAGTTCTTCACAAAAAGAATTCCTACTAGCAAGGGGCCAAACCTGCATCTATACACGACCTACTAATGGGAAACAAAAACAAGCTCCTATCTACCAAGGCTTGCTTAAATAACCACTTGGCAACTCCTTGCCACTTCCGGAAGTGTGAAAGACTACCCGATCGACATTTGAAGCTGCAATGAGTATCTGATCTCGATCGGGGCCAGCTATCGGTAAGGATACTCCGTAAAATGCAATGAACAAGCTTTTGAGCAAAGCATATACGTCGAGTTCGGATACGATCCTTTGGGTATGAACTAACCAGTAGCGATTGATAGCTTTCATAGCTATAGAATTCATTGAGAGCTACGTTTTGACGGGTTGTCGCTCCCATGACTCTAGACGAGCACTCCAGAACTGGACCAATGACTTCGGTTTCAACGTCCGGGGTTTCGAATCTTGAAGAGGCTATACTTTGAGTCTCTGGCAGCTGCAAATTCAAGAGCCCCATAACTATTTATTTCATGAGAAATTATTGTTAGACGAAAGAAGCCCATGTATTCCCCGGCGTAAAGTGTATGAATATGTCGTGTAGTGCAAGTGCTATGCATAACTTAAACAAATTTTACAAGTTGAAACAAGATGTCTGAACGACGAAACTTTGGAATTTGAGGATGAAAGTGACCATCATCGCTAACCGTCACTTCCACGCCGTCCAGATGCTACTGACCAATTCAAATATAAATTTGTCATATTTTGGTTGAGTAACAGTTCCATCAACGAGCTTCAAAAGGGAGGTCAAGTCAAGTTCGATTATGCAAGGCCGAAGCTCGTCGGAGTCAAGTATGCTAAAGTTCATTAAGCTCGTCAAAGTTCAACTTGAAATTGGTCATAGTTCGGATGTTGTAGCAAATCAGAGGATCAGAAGTTTCAGATTTTAGAACGTTCGAATCGATCGACTCGAATCAATACGAGTCGAATCGAAGATGTTTGAATCCATACACTTCGGCTCCATGAAGTTCGACTCAGTGAAGCCTTGGGGTGAAAAAACCTTTCGAATCCATAGGTCCTGCGTAGTTCCGAATCGATCGATATTGTGCGCCTTCGAATCGATCGAAGTAACACTAGTTCGAATCGATCGATTCGATGCCTTCTTTCTCTTGCAACCATCGATTCGAAGCCTTCTCCTTGATATCGATTCGAAATGATCATTCCCAGATCGATGTGAAGCAAGGAAGGAAGATAACATCCATCATTGCCTACACTTTTCCCTGGCAACACACAGGATCGATACGACTTGAATGGATTCGTTCCCCAGATCCATCGAGTCAACCCGTTTCAGATCTCACTATTCCTCAAGGTTTTCGAAAGGAAGAATTGAAATCGATGATAAATTTCCAGTTTCATCGTTCTACAGTCGAATCGACCCCTTAAATTACCTGATTGGATTCGTTTACAAATAAAGACTTGGTGGAATTTTATCGATTCGAATGCAGAGACATGGTAGTTTCTTTCTTTGATGGATCGAGTCGAAGAAATAGCTACAGTGAATAGTAAAAGGTAAAAGGTAAAAGTGAAGATAGCCTTGCGTATTTATATGGGTTCGAGAAGTGGGTTGTGGCTCTTCATCTCCCGGTCATTTTGACCTTCTACCATCGATCAATAACCAGGCAACATCGATTCTAGCGACTACCCAACAACCCACTACGTTCGAATCCATCCCAACAACCCACTACGTTCTAACCCATCCCAGCGTGGAGCCGTTACTTCGAATCCATCACAAGGATGAGTCCATACTTCACTTCGAATCCATCGCCTTCCTATCCTTTACACGATCGAATCCATCCCAACTTTATCGATGCGAGGCATCATCGATTCAAGGAAGCACTAAGCAAAGGCTGGATTAAAAGCCATCGACTCGAAGACGATCGATTCGAACAGACGTAACTTCGAATCCATCAAAGGGCGTCGATGAGAGCAAACGAATCGCTACGATTTGAAAAATAACTTGTCTACCTTTTTATACCGATTCAGGAGAGAGTCGATACAAGAGGAAGATTACAGACTACCATAAAAATAGTATTTTAACTCGAATCTCAAGATCGGTTCAGAAGAGGACCGATGCAGAATTCGATGATAAACCAAGTTGACAACGACTTGCAATCTTGCGACGTTAACCAAAGTCAAAGTGGTACATATATGCACATATGTCTGACTAATATTTGATCTTTTATCATTCACAGGGATCGAATGTCCATCTCGTCATGATTTCGATGATAAACAGCCGGTCACAATCGTACGACGGTTGGGTACAGCGATAAAGAATACAGCTTTCAGCAGAGCATGTCCTAATTGTCCAGCGTTAGACTGTAGCTTTTCAAAGAACGTCATGTTTACACAAGACGTACTTTGGGGGGCAAATGCCTTTCGGCAAGGCCGAGATACCAAGGAACTAACTAGAAAGAGACAGGATCATACGTCTTTAGCTTTGAATGATTGTTGGGCAACTATAAATATCGACGAGTTTTGCCCGAGTCCAGATCTGGCTACAATTGATAAGACACGTCAAGCAAAGCTGTAGAAACCAATGTTCCAAATTTCGAGGCAATCCGAGTTCATATGCTCAAGTTATCGCCAATGGGAAATGGATCAGGTAGTATAAGGTTCGAATCCCTCAGAAATAACATAGGCTCGAATCCATCAAGAGGAGGCCTTGGTTCGAATCCATCAGACACGTATTGCCTAGGATCCATGATGAGTGCCTTTGCTTCGGCTCCATCAAGCAAGCCCTCACATGCCTATGTTCGAATCCATCCCCTTATGCTCTAGTTCGAATTCATCGAAGGAAAAGTCCTTCGAATCCATACAAATGAGGAGGCTTTGACTCAATTCCCTGCTTGTCTTCGAATACCCCTGTAGAGGCAGCTTCGAATCGATCCACGGTAATACATTAGGATCGATTCGAACAAATGTCGGTTCCATCGATTCGAAGAGATGAACATTCGAATCGAACCTTTCGAATCCACTAAGTAAACACAGCTAAAACCCAAGAGTATGACCTAGAAAACTCGGAGAAAAAGAAGGATTGACCCGAAGAATACGCGACACGTCATTGCCTTCACGTGCAGAAACATGGATTCGACCCTATGGATTTGAACCATATCGATTCGAACGAAACCATAGGATGAAGAACTACGTCTTGAATCGATCATAACTCGAGATCTACAAGTCCAAATGCTATGAAATTTTCAAAGGAGCTTGCGTACGCATGGAAGAATGTTCACACCAAGTTTCATCACGATTGGACAATTTCTTGATCGATTCGAACCAAGGGTCGAATCGATCCCAATGTGGGCTCGGATCTCCAGATTTCGGCGGTGTGGGCCTCCTCACGTGCCAGAAGCGGTCTCCCCGAATTTTAGGCGAAATATCAGCCTCCTACGCATATAAATAGAGCCGCTGGTCATTTAGAAAGGGGATTGGAGAATTTTGAGAGAAAGAGTACGCCCAGACTCTGCCAGAATCGCTCCATAGCACCATTGCTGCCCCTGATTTCGAATTTTTGGCTTACTACCTACTGTACTTTGACGTAAAAAAGTTGTATTCTCCGAATATCAAGCAATAAAGTAACAAAACTTCATAGTGGACATAGGCAATACGCCGAACCACTCTAAATCGTTGTCTCTCGTGCAATTTACTTTCTGTGATTTGAAGTTTTTGTTAGATAATCCTCATTTTAATTTACTTTCTTCATTTATTATCTCTTCAAAAACTTCCGACGAGTGTTGTGCCCAATTTTGACACAAACAGACGTAATCTATAAGAAAAATCAGCAATAGCGGCAAGCCATTTGATCATATTTAAATGAATGGTCCAGATTCATGTGGGCATGCCAAAATGCGGGAAGATTTTAGGTTTCGACATGATTGACTTGGAAACTCAAGAGCCTCCCTTCGCAAGGCAGGGCAAACGTTACTATCCAAAATTCCTTTCGACCTTGTCGAAGCAATTTTGGACAAAAGACAAAGAAAAACAAGAGGAGGAAGCTTTAACAAGTCCTTTCGAAGGAGTCGAAGGGATGCTATAGGTAAAGTATAAAAGTTTCACAACCTTTCAAAGGGGTCGAAAGGATGCTACAACCAAAATCTAGAAGATTCTTAACCTTTCGAAGGGGTCGATGGAGTCGAAATCACCTTTCCGCTTCAGTGACCACCAATCGAAGCAGATGATTCTATATGCACGAAGACCTTTCTAATGGTCAAAGCAATACCTTTCGAAGACAAAGAATGACAACTCCTCACATATGCGCCATGCCTTTTGAAACCAAAGGTTTTGCATTCACTCAAACCACTCAGAAGCATGTAATTTCCTAAACAACCCTTTCGAAAGCTAAACCAAGCCTTTTAAACCGGTTGAGCCTATTATTACCTAAGGAGGTTTCGAATCAAGTTACAGGAAAGAGTTCAGAAGTAACAAACAGCATCAAAACTATTAACATTTCAACACCTTAGAAACCACTGGACAAACCCTGTCGGTGGAGTCGAAAGCTCCTACAAAGCAGCATAGAGAAGAAAGATGTAACCGTTCCTTTTGACAAAGGTGGAAGCCTTCTAGAGTCAATACGGTAGTCACCATTCGACTAAGTCAAAAGCATTAGGGTTGAAAGGTGCTGACCTACATCTATAAATAATACCCAAGGGGTCTAGTTTTATGTGATACAAACTACTTGTACTTTCTTAATTCTACAAGCTGTAAAACCCTAATCTGAAAATTAAATTATGGAAATAGATTAATAAAATCTTCTTTGAGCTAAGAAAGGGAAGTACATATTATTTATAGTTACTTAATTTTTTCTCAAGTTTTATCATGTCTAATCTTGTGTTACAGGTGTCGAATGTATCGAAAGGTCTCTTCCGACTGGGTCGAAACCCTTACATTTTCAAGTAATAAAGATATAGATTCCAGGCCACCATTCATAAGACTTATATTTTTAACAAGGTCGAAACCTTATACCAATCCACTTTGGCCTTAGATTCTCGGTCCAAACCTAAGACCCTTAAGTATACTGCTTTCGACAGGATCGAAACTTCAATCCCAGATTCCTAATCCAAGTCTTAAATAATAATCAGCCTAGCTTTCGATAGGGTTGAGACTGTTATCCCGCCTTTTAGCAAGCCCGGAATATCAAGAATCGATCGAGAGCCAAGTTTGACCCGCTATGGATATCGATTAATTTTTTCCGAGTCCGGATTGAGTTACAGTTGATAGGACATGACAAGAGAGGTCATAGGAGCCAGCATCTCAAATTTCAAGTAAATCTGAGTTCATACGCTCAAGTTATGGTCGATTCAAATTGAAGGGAAAAGCCCCGGATTTCGTATCCATCAAGAAGGGTAATTTCGTACCCATCACGGAACCCTGGTTCGAGTCGATAACTTTCGAATCGATCAACTTCGAATCCATCAAAGTGCCTCAGTTTGACCCGGTCCCATTCGAATCCATCGACAGGTCATCTACCTCGTATCGGCCAACTCCCATTAGTTCGTGTCGGTCAGGAGCGGCCGTGTACGAATCCATCGATATCGTATCAACGGACTTCGTAGCCATCATGTAGGCCTTTCTTCGTATCCATCAGGTCACCAGGCTTTGTATCCACCAAGAGGCTTCAGTTCACATCAACGGTTCGTATCCATCAGTGACTGCATTTCGAACCCATCAATGGAGCCGTATTCGAATCCAGGCACGAATGATTGTTCGTACCCATTGAGGTCCCGCTCTTCGACTCCATCGGAAGACCTTACTTCGAACCCATCAGGAGCTCCTCATTCAAACCCATGGGCAACGGCTAGTTCGAGTCAAAAGGATCTAGTCTATCACAATTGCTTTCGCATCGAATGAGGCGAAATATATGGGTACGACGCAGCCAAACCGAAGAAAAAGGGGGATTGACTCGAGAAACGCACGCCACCTCATCATAAAACACGTGTAGATGATCAAGTCGAAACACTCGATTCGAACGTATCAATTCGAAGCAAGCAAGAACCGGAAAACACGACTTCGTATCGACCGTATCTCTCAATCCACTTATCCAAATGCTTTGAAATTTTCAGGGAAGACTACGCACATGTCAAAGAAGCTTCACACCTAATTTCTGCTCGATTGGACATCATCTTTATCGATACGAAATGGTTTCGTATCGATCTCAGATTGGGCCGAAACTTTCAAGAAACGGTCGCGTGGGCCCCCTCACATGCCAGACCAAGTATCACGAAGTTTGGGCGAGATCTCAGCTTCCTACGCCTATAAATAGAGCCCCAGGTCCAACAGAAAAGGGATCTTTGGATTCTCAAGCGCCTAGACTCTGCCGGATTGGAACTTGCATCATTCCTTTGCTGTTGATTTCGAATTCCAAGTTGTTTTCCACTGTTGTTCGCTGTAATTGTTTGTAACTATTCAAAGAGAATCAGTAAAAGTACAAAAACTTCACAGTGGACGTAGGCAACACGCCGAACCACTACAAACTGCTTGTCTACGCATTTATATATATATTATTTGGAGTTTTTGTTAGAAAATCTTCTGTTTCAATTTATATTCTTCATTTATTATCTCTTCAAAAACTTTCGAAGAGTGTTGTGCCCAATTTTGGTACAAACACTATGGTGCTTTCATTGAGAGTAACACAGTTTTTCTCCTGCTCCCCGGATCCGTCGTCGATACCAGATTGCACAAATCTAAGAGAGAGATCCGAATCTCAAATTCAGATTCCTTCCGTTCTATTCGGATTTGCTTAAAGTCTAGGAAAGGATTCTACGATTCAAGATGGTTAGTACCAGGACCACTTCTAACATTGGCGACCAAGAAGGCCAGGATAGGTCAAATCCCACGCAGTTGCCACCATCTACTCAGGATGTCACCGGGCCTTCGGAATCATCCGGACCGGTAACCAGGCAAGAGTTTCAGATGTTGCTCCAAGAGCTGACCCAGAGTCGGCAACAGCTGACCGAGCAACTACGCGCCAATACTGAATTAACCCGCCAACTAAACAGCCAGAAGCGCAGGCGATCCAGGAGAGATCGCGCATCTCATTCTTCCACAGAGAGTTCGGTTTCTTCTGATTATCATCACCGATCTCCACGACCCCGACTGGACGGGAATTTTGTGCAAGCTACCGGGAACCTACCGGCATTGACGGTCGGACAGCTGCGAGTTGGTCCATCTGCCAGCTTTCATACAGGGCCTTCCTCCTGTGGAGGTACTGTTCCATAGCACACCACTGATAACCGCCCTGCAACCATCGCTACGGAGCCGGGGGTTGATGTTCATAATCTATCAGATCAGAATCGCCATCAACAGAGGCAGATTCCTGAGCCGTATGTGCCAAAAGATGTTGAGCCAAGGCGGCGAGACTTGGACCGTCGACAGTGTTTGCGCCAAAATTGGTCACAAACCCCAAGTATTGTGAAAGCACCAGTGTATGAATACAAATCCGCAATATTCAAACACAAATCACAGATCTAAGCAAGCAATACGCAGAACTACAGAAATTATGAATAAGAGCACACGATTTATAGTGGTTCGGCTATCTCCGGCCTACGTCCACTTCAAAGGTTTTAACTTTTATTGATGTTCTTCGCTGATTACAGTTGATTACAGCGGATTACAATGGATTATTTCTCTGAAATTCGAGTACGACGGTAGTAGTGAAGTGCACAGTAGAGTCTGGCAGAGTCTGGGTGCTTCCGAATCAAGCTCCTCCTCTCTGAATGACCTGGGGCTCTATTTATAGTTGTAGGAGGCTGATATTTCTCCTAAAAATCTGGTAGACCACTTCTGGCACGTGAGGGGGCCCACATGCCCGAAACCTGGAGATCCGGGCCCACTTTGGCATCGATTCGAACTCCATTCGAATCGATCATAAGATCATCCAATCGGGGTGAAACTTGGTGTGGGCATTCTTCAACATGTAGACAAGCTCCTGCAAAAATTTCATGGCATTTGGATCGAGGGATTGAGAGATATGATCAATTCGAAGTGGAGATTTTCGTTTGGCTGTTTGGGTCGAATCGATCCCTTCGAACCCACTCCCTTCGAATCCATCAGCGCACGCGGTTTTGTGATGAGGTGGCGTGCGTCCTTCGAGTCGATCCGGCCTTCCCTCCTGGTTGAACACTTCATCTCCGTGGATCTTGCCGACTTCGCATCGTGGAGTGACAAGTCATCCAAGTTAGTTTACCCGGTGGATGCGACCGAGTGAATGTTTTCTGGATTCGAACACGACCGATTCGAACTGAGGTACCTTAATGGGTTCGAACTCGATCGATTCGAACAAGTTCGTTTCGAAGCAACCAACTCTCGATGGATTCGAACCTGGTGGGTTTGCATGGAGCGAGGTGTTGATGGATGCGAACTACACAGAGTCAAGTTGAGACATGTGGATGGATTCGAAGGTAGGCCATCGTGATGGGTTCGAAGGATTTCATCATGTTGGGTTCGAACGGGGCAGGCGCGGATGGATTCAAAGTATATGGGTTCGAACAGGGGTATCCTATGGATTCGAACCGAGCAAGGTTCGTCTCCCTCAAATTGAATCCATCATTTCTTGAGCATACGAACTCGGATTGACTTGAAATTTGAACCACTGGCTTCTATGATCTTTCTGGTCATGTTCTATTAGTTGTAGCTCAATCTGGACTCGGACAAAATTCATCGATATCCATGGTTATCCTGCAGTACATAGTTGATACTCAAGAATAATAATCATTGATTCTCTGTAAATTTTGGATATCTCAACTTTGCCAAAAGTTGGGATAACAGACAGCATCCGGTCCAACCTCGCATTGTGGAACCCGACCACATATTGGCCCAACAAGCCCAGAATGTGGTTGTGCCGGATCTTTCGGCTATGATTAGGCAGATGACCCGTGAGAGTCAGGGGTTTACTAACGACGACTGGGGAATCTCCCGGAGTCACACCCCATTCACGGACGAGGTTCTGTACGCCGAACCCCCTTGGAGATTTAGGATGCCGGTATTTCCGATGTATGAAGGAAACTCGGATCCCAATCAGCACATCTTGAAGTACGAATGGTCTATGAGCGCCGCAAGGGCTGACGATGAGGTGAAATGTAGGAATTTTCCCATCTCCTTGGGGGCATTGCTACGATGTGGTTCACGCGACTGCCGCCCCGTTCTATCTCTTCGTTCAATCAACTGGCTAGGAAGTTTGTGGAGCAGTTCCGCATGCATGTTGCGAGACCTAAAGATGTCAACACTCTGTCTAGCGTCACTCAAGCTCCAGGAGAAACGCTCAAGCACTATTTGGAGAGATTCCATAAAGCTTGTGTAGAGATCACCAATCCTAATGTCAACTCAATTCTGATGGCATTGACAAAAGGGATTGACCCTAATTCATAATTTGGAAATTGGTTGGCAGGAAAACCTCTTGCGTCGTTGGACCGCTTCTACTCCAAAGCCACCCAGTTCTTGAGGTGTGGGGACGCGAAGCAGTCTAGGAAGCAGGACGACGTAGGACCCAGTGGAGAAGGAATTCAAAGTAACGTGGCTATTAAACAATCGAGAGAGAGTTCTGGAAAGGTGCAGTTAAATATCCAGAACAAACAATCTCAACAAAAGAATGATGGAAATCAATGCAAGAAGCGGGACCATAACCATGGCCCGAGGCGTAGGGCCCCATGTTTGATAATTATACTCCGCTGAATACGTCGTTGGAAAACGTGTACCTACAAATTTGTAATGCCATGCAATACAAGAAGCCTGCTCCGAAACCGTCGTCGGAGAGATAAATTCAAACGGGCCAGTTTTGTAGATTCCATGGCAGCTATGGCTACAATACCAATGAGTGCAGACACTTGCAGGATTTAATGAAAAATTGATCAGAAAAAGGAAGTTGGATCTGTTCGTACGGACGCCGCAGTATGGTGGTGCGGGCCCATCAAATCAAAACTGTCAGCCGAATCAACCAAGACAGGAGGAACCCGCCCGTACGGGCGGGCGATTAGTGATAAATACAGTCAGTGGTGGTCCTCATCCAGCAGACAGAAGCTGGAGGGAAATGGAGTCATATGCTAGCTCGATTAGGCATATGGACATCGAGTGTTGTAGTAGTTATGATGAAGGGGCTCCGGCCAAACAACAGAAGACGATGGCAGATGACATCGTGTTCAGAAATCGTGATGCTGATAAGGTCGAAGCCCCGACTATTGACCCGCTTGTTATATCCGCCCAGGTTGGTCCTGCTTGGATGAAGAGGATACTGGTGGATAGCGGAAGTTCTGTCAAAATTTTGTTCAAGAGAGCTTATGACCAGATGAAAATGGAAGCCAAAGACCTGAAACCATGTTAATCCAGGATCCACGAATCGATGGAAGTACTAACATACCCACGGGAGTTGTGGAGTTACCCATGGAGTTGGGAGTCGGTGAGTGTAGGAGAGTGCGTATGCTACAATTTGTTATTCTAGACATTCATTCACCATACAACGCATTTTTGGGCCGACCGGCCCTTGCTGAATTCTGGGCAGCAATCGCCCCGTGGTGTTTAACCCTGAAATTTCCCACCAATAGCGGCATCAGTGTGATTCATGGAGATCAGGCTGCTGGAAGAGCCTGTTATGTTGCGGAGCTGCGCGAGGCGCGGCGAAGGGAGAAAGGGAAGGATGCAGAGGAATCTCTCTACTTCTGCTTTACGGACAATTGACAATTGGTGCCTGGGCCTTGGCCCGGGCACCACAACCAATTCCAGAAGGATCTTGACCCGAGAGACCACGATAACAATGGAGAATCTACGGAGAGTCAAGCTTCTCCGGCTGAGCTGACGATTGATGTTCCAATCGATGATGGTGACGATGACTCGAGAATGTTAAAGATTGGGTCTCAGTCAAGCCAAGAGACACAACAGGAATTGGTTGATTTTCTCTGGGCGAATCTCAACGTATTCGCCTGGACGCACTCTGATATGTGTGGAATCTCGCCGGACATCGCGAACCACACCTTAAATATTGACCCGCGGTATATCCCGGTCAAACAGAAAAGGCACGTTATGGATCCAGAGAGATGTGCCGTCCTAAAAGAAGAAGTCGATAAATTGAAGTCGAATGGGTTCATTAGAGATGCTTTATACCCGGAGTGGGTGTCCAACCCTGTACTTGTCCGGTAGCCGAATGGGAAATGGAGAACGTGTATTGATTATTCTGACTTCAACAAAGCCTGCCCGAAGGACAATTTTCCACTTCCCCGAATCGATCAACTTGTAGATTCAACTGCCAGACACGAATTACTATCTTTCATGGATGCTTACTCAGGCTACAATCAGATACCCATGCATGTACACGACCAAGAACATACGAGCTTCGTAACTGATCTGGGACTATACTGCTACAAGGTCATGCCTTTTGGATTAAAAAATGCTGACGCAACCTATCAACGCTTAGTCAACCGGATGTTTGCTGACCAGATTGGGAAGACTATAGAAGTTTATGTAGATGACATGTTGGTAAAGTCACGGTATTCCGTTGATCACATCAGAGACTTGGGATCGATGTTCAATATTCTCAAGAGATATGGGATGAAGCTTAATCCACTAAAGTGTCATTTTGGAGTCGCATCCGAAAAATTCCTTGGGTTCATCGTCAACACCCGAGGGATAGAGGCCAACCTTGAAAAAATCTGGGCTATCAGGAATCTTCAAACTCCAAGGACCATAAAGCAAGTTCAGAGTCTTAACGGGAAGGTTGCAGCACTGAGCAGGTTCATCTCGAAGTCAACCGGCAAATGCATTCCCTTCGTTGATTTGATCAGTAAAGGGAAACGAAACTTCGAATGGACTGCAGAATGCGAAGGGGCATTTCAATCACTAGTTCAACATCTTTCCACACTGCCGATTCTTTCAAAGCCTGTTGACCATGAACAGTTATATCTCTACTTGGCGGTGTCCGAAAACGCAATCAGTGCCGCGTTAGTTCGGGAAGAGGATCGAGTGCAAAAACCGGTCTACTATGCGAGTAAACGATTAACCGAAGCCGAGAGAAATTATCCAAAGTTGGAAAAGTTGGCCTATTGCCCAGTCATCGCATCGAGGTAGCTCCGTTCGTATTACCAGGCTCATCCTATTACCGTGTACACCGATCAGCTGTTACGACAGGTCCTCACGTGGCCTGAGACGTCTGGTAGGTTACTGAAATGGAACATCGAACTGAGCCAATTCGACATTACCTATACCCCAAGAAGGGCCATACACGGTCAAGTCCTAGCGGATTTCATTGTCGAATTCACTGTACCCTAGGACTTACCTGAGACTAGCAAATCTCCCGAGTACATATGGAAGCTATATACTGATGGTTCATCCGATGATCGGTGTTCGGGCGCAGGGGTAGTGCTTGAAACCCCCGAGGTCCGATCCATATGCTACGCTCTAAAGTTCGAGTTCCGTGCAACCAACAATGAAGCTGAATATGAAGCTTTGCTTACTGGGTTGAAGCTGAACCATGACATGAGAATTGTCGCTATAGAGATTTACTGTGACTCCCATTAATCGTATGTCAAATCCGTGGTGAATATCAGGCTAAGGATCGAAGATTAGCCGCTTATCTAACTCGAGTCAGGGAGATTCTTGATCAATTCGATTACTATGCCATATTCTACATTCCCCGAGAGGATAATCAGAAGGCCGATTCGTTGGCAAAATTGGCAAGTACGGGCGAAGCTCAACAGTTAGGGCTCGTTCCCTTTGAAACTCTATCTTCTCCGAGCATTGATCAAATGGAGATTAATTATGCATTTGAGGCTACCACCAGCAGGGAGTCATGGATGACCCCCTATCGAAATTATATTGAGCATGGGATATTGCCCGAGCGTAGGAGCGAGAAGAGGCAGGTCCTTCGAAAGGCCTTGCGGTTTGTCATTCAGAACGAAGTTATGTATAGGAGAGGGTACTCTGTTCCTCTACTCCGGTGTATCGCGCACGATGAAATCAAACGAGTGTTACACGACGTACACTAAGGAGAGTGTGGCGATCACACTGGGGGGCAAGCACTCGCCAAGAAAGTACTCCAATACGGATATTATTGGCCCATTGTTAATCGAGACGCGTCAGACTACGCCAAAAAATGTAACAAGTTCCAGAAACATGCTCGGATTCCTAGAGCGCCACCTACTGAGATAACCCAAATGGTTAGCCCTTGGCCGTTTGCAGTATGGGAAATCGATATAATTGGGGCATTGCCTTTAGCTAAAGGTGGCGCAAAGTACGCCATCGTCGTAGTTGATTACTTCACAAAATGGGCCGAAGCTGAACCTCTTGCAACGATTACAACGAAAAAAGTAATCAACTTCGTAGTACACAACATTATCTGCCGGTTTGGTCTCCCGCATACTATTATCACCGATAATGGAGCCCAATTCGACAGTATTGAATTCAAGAATTTCTGCCAACGATTTCACATCCATATGAAATTCTCTGCAGTAGCACACCCTCAAGCGAATGGTCAGGTCGAAGCTGTTAATAAAGTTATCAAATCCATTCTAAAGAAGCGACTGGAAAAAGCCGGGGGCAAGTGGGTTGATGAACTTCCTATGGCGTTATGGGCTTATCGAACGACTCACAAAACTGCAACCGGTCACACTCCGTTTTCTCTATCGTATAGCTCTATAGCCGTGATTCCAGTCGAAAAGGAAGTACACTCTCATCGTGTGACATATTATGATCCGAAAACGAATGCCATACTACTTGCTGAATCTCTGGATTTACTCGATGAGCGGCGTGAAGAGGCTGATTTTAGGCAGCCGCATATCGAAGTCGAGTCGCCCGAATATACAATGCCAAGGTCCGTCCGCGAACCTTTGAACTCGACGATCTCGTACTCAAGAGAATTTATCTGGTCCCTTCGCACATGAAACCGAATTGGGAAGGGCCGTACGTGATTTCACAAAAGCTCGGAGATGGCACGTTCAAGTTATCGACCGTTGACGGTCTTACTTTGCCGAGGGCATGGAACAGCGAGAGTCTCCGTCGCTATTACACATGACAGGCTCTACTTATCTATTTTCGTCAATTTATTCCTTTGCATTTTATTTTGCATTACGAAGTTTGAATTTGTAATAAGGCAACTGATTTTGCCATGCTTCTTTCATTTCAGCAATAAAATGACATCTCTTCGAGCCAAAGCTGTGACTTGCTGAGTATGAAGTACGATATCACAATGCACGGAGAGCTAAGTTCCATCTTGCGGTGGGATTTATTCAAATAGGGAGTGACTGTGATACGACCGGTCACTCGCTAAATGAAACCCGAGCTCGGGGGCAGAACACCACATCACCACTCACAAGAATTGATACACGACAATCCTCCCTCTAACTCCAAATTCCTGGAGTGCGAATTGGAGTATAAACATCGACTCTTGTTTCCCAGAGAGCGAACCGGAGTATAAAACACTAACTCCCGATTCCCAGAGTGTGAACTGGAGTATAAACTTTAAAACAACTCTTGGTTCCCAGAGTGCGAGCCGGAGTATAAAACACTAACTCCAAATTCCCGGAGTACGAATTGGAGTATAAACATCAACTCCATGTTCCCAGAGTGCGAACTGGAGTATAAAAATCTAACCCCAAATTCCCGGAGTACGAATTGGAGTATAAACATCAACTCTTGGTTCCCGGAATGCGAACCGGAGTATAAAACAACAACTCCAAATTCCCGGAGTGTGAATTGGAGTATAAACATCAACTCTTAGTTCCCGGAGTGCGAACCGAAGTATAAAACACCAACTCCAAATTCCCAGAGTGCGGACTGGAGTATAAACATCAACTCTTGGTTCCCAGAAGTGCGAACCGGAGTACAAACATTAACTCCAAGTTCCCAGAATGCGAACTGTAGTATAAACTTTAAAATAACTCTAAGTCCCCGGAGCGCGGACTGGAGTATAAACACTAACTCCAGATTACCAGAGTGCGAACTGGAGTATAAACTTTAAAATAACTCCAAGTCCCCGGAGCGCGGACTGGAGTATAAACACTAACTCCAGATTCGCAGAGTGCGAACTGAAGTATAAACTTTAAAATAACACTAAGTCCCTGAAGCACGGACTGAAGCATAAACAATCATTAACTCCAGATTCCCAGAATGCGAACTGGAGTGTAAACGTTGAAATAATTCTAAGTACCCGGAGCATGGACCAGAGTACAAGCCTTAACCCCAAGTTCCCAAAGTGTGAACTGTATCATAAGCATCGATAATCATCGGGCTCTCGGAGCATGAACCGAATTATTGCTCGCAAATTATTCTAAGTCCCCGTAGTGTGGACATGCGCTAAAAATTAGCAAAAAAGCGCGGTCGTAAACCAATCATTACAACACTTGAGCAGGAAAAACAGTTGGAATGAGAAGAGAAATATTTTATTTCAACTAACTAGAAACAAGGACTTACATGCAAATAAGTTCTTCCAAAAAAGAATTCCTACTAGCAGGTGCCGAACCTGCATCTATACACGACCTACTAAAGGAAAACGAAAACAAGTTCATATCTACCAAAACATCTGCTCAAGTGGCCAATCTACTTCTTCTTCTTCGACCGCCTTATCAGCGGTTCATCATCGGACTCGCTGGAAACAGAGATCCTTCGTGCTGAGTGCTTTCTCTTCGGTGGCTGCTCTCTGACCGGGGGCATTATGTCGATGTCCTCCTCAGAGCTTGAATTCAAATAAAGGCTTCCCACTGGAGGATTTGGAAGGACTGGATCCGCAACGGAAGACGGGGCAGACACCCGAGTATCGACCACAGTGCAACTTGGCAATATCACATTTAAAGGCGTTGGACTATGCACCGTAGTCCTAATACCAGTGCTGCCCTCATGCCCCGCAGCCTCTATTTCAGCATTGATCTCGGCCAAATTTTCCTCGTCTCGAGTCGATTGGGCCTGGCTGGGGGCAACTACGGCCTGCGTCAAAGAGCTAGAGGCTGGCGGGAGCTCACTGATGATAAATGGCAAGTCCGCAAAAGAGTCTCCCTGTTGGCCAAGCAGCTCACTCACCATTTGTTCGTCGAGAGATAGGCAGCTCTCCTGCGCCATCTCAGTAGATACTGCCATTGTCACGATAGTCGTTTCAGTGGTGATGGCCTTTTGCCCTCGAATGGACTCCTGAGCCGAAGATGTCGGGGTAATTTTGGTTACTGAACAAAGAAAAGAAGTAGTTATAAGCAATCACTTCAAAACAAACACTCTAGTGAAAACACACTTGAGATATGTTTAGAGTACCTTCCTCAGTTCGACTCGTTGACGGTTGGACGGCCTCAGAGACGTGCTCCCAAATAGGAGATAACCGCGGCTGTTCTGGGTCATAAGCAAGAACATATTGTGAATCAGCCACAGATACAGGCTCTAACGAAGGTGGAGCGGTGATTTCAAGAACGGTAGCATGATGCTCAACGCCTGATCCCTCTCCAACCTCCAAAGTTCGGCCACCAATCATCTCCCTCTCATGAACAATAATAGCGTCATGGAGGATCTTTTTCTCATCATCTGTCAGCAACTGGTTTTCGAGTTCAAATCCGTCGACCGATTCATCCGGATGCGCTTCCTCTTCCTCCTCAACCAATCAGCCCCAAGCGCTACGGAGGTGTACCGGGTAATCCTGAAGCCAGGCCAAATTCCTGTGCCTCAACACATTGGCATTATAAGTGATGAGCAGATCTTCAATATCGGCCTCCAGCCTGGCCTCGGCTTGTTGAACTTATTCCTCAACCTCCGTCTCGACCGCCTGAACCTTGGCTACTGCCGCGTCCCGTTCAGTCTGAAGCATCATGGCTTGTTCACACGCCTCCTGGGCTGCGTTGTTCGCCTCATCCCTATCCTTGGCGATTTCAGCAAACTTGGACTTAAGCTCATTTAGCTCCTTCAGGGCTGCATCCCTTTCGGTAGTGACCATGGTGTTTTGATGGCCTATATCCTCCACCGTGGCATAATGCTCACGTTTCATCCTATACATCGTTGCCTGGGCTTCGTCGGCTTTTTTGATAGCTTCCATTTCCGATTTCAGAGAACATTCAGCTTCAGTGTTTAGCACTTTAATAATACGGCTCTTTTGAGCTAATTCAGCCTGCAACTTCTCGATGGTGGCCCCATGTTCAAAGGCCAATGCCGACGCATTCTCAACAGCTTTAGACCATGCCTTATAATGGGCGTAGAAGTCGAGCACATAGTCATGCACCATCTGTTCAGCCTCCATTGGAATTCTCTTCAGATGAGGAGGGAAAATATAATTATAAAAAAAATAGCCGGAAATTCCTTCTTTAGCTGGGCCAGCCTGATCGCCCCTTCCCCAGGAATTTCAGCAGGGGGCTGTTCTGTAACTACGGCAGTCGATGTCTCGGTTCTGGGGCGGTGAGATTCATGCATAAAAGATTGCGAGGTAGACTTGTTACGTGAAGGCTCGAGGGATGAGAGACATAAGCCAGAGGTTGTATGGGATCTCTGGGAGGAGGAGGAGTACGCGATCGAGATCGACGCTTATAGCCTCTATCTTTGTCGTATCTCTCTTGACTAGAATATCCAGAGTATCCCTGGTCGTAATCTCTATCCCCTTCCCGTCTGCGCGATTCATGGTACGAAGATTTACGGGCATGTCGGAGACTTCCCAACATTGAACCTCTCCCCGACATAATATCTGCAAAGCAAAATAAAGTAGAGTTAGTCACCTTTCAAAATAGGTAATTTACGGTCAGAGGTTATGCAGTGTGTGAAATAAGTATGAATGTGCAACCCCCCAACCAATCGGATGTGTCTGCCATACCAGTGGGAAAAGACTCGCTTAAAACTAGGGCTCGTGAGGTTTCATCCATTCCGACGTCCTGCTGCAAGGACACATCATCCGGAATCTGAAGATCGGCAAGTCCTTCGTGAAGATGCTCCGTTCTAGGGGGAGATATTTTCGAAATTCTAATTCCGGAGGTGGATCGAGATGTAACCACCGATTTGCATCTCCCTTTTCTAAGTGGTTTAGAGACGGCGGCCTAGCCTTTTCTCTGCTCATCGATATCCTGAGCAGCATCTACAGGCTCGGTTAGGGGTTCCTTGTCAGTATGGGTTTTCTCTGAGTCAGCATCCTCAACTACAATAACTTTGCGCTTTCTTCGTTTGACTCGCTCTTTCGAGATTGTTTTTAGAGCGCCATCAAGTAATATGCTTTGCCTTCGCCCGATTAACTCAAGAGTTCTCAAATTCCTGTCGGTCAGAAGCAGTTCAATATCCCTATCTTCACTCGGGATTTCTTGAAGCACCCAGACTATCTCTTCAAAATGTCTACCTTCCGGTCGCTGAATTATGGCTGTAAAAAGGAAAAGATGTGAATTTTCCTTCAACTGGAAACGATGTAGTAATTACTCGAAAGCTCAGCCATACTCACGTCTGAATAACCATCGTCAGGCGAATCCTGGAGGACATCGGACATAAAACCACTCCGTCCTATAGTAACTTAACATAGTCCAAGATCCGGCGACCACCTGGCAGTTCCTGACCGCTTCCAGAAATGTAAAAGATGGAGTATCGTTTCGACTTTTGAAGTTGAATAGATATCTGATCTCGGTTGGGATTTGTGGCCGATGAAGATACTCCATGAAGACGATAAACAAGCTGTTGAGTGAAGCATACCCGTTCGGGTGCAGCTGAGATGGGGCAATTCCCGAGAATGATAACGCTTCTCTTATGTAATCGTTAAATGGAGGCAGCGTTCCAACGGCACACGCATGATGGTTAAATGCAGTGTATCCATCCGGTGGATTGTGTGGCCTATCATTTGGTCCCAGCAATAGCACGTCGTCCTTCGACAGGCCATGCCTCAAGCATACTCTCCCAAACATATCTTCAAAATTGTGAGACGGGACAGAATCTCGTGGATTGGGAATGAATGATGCATCGGGTAATTCATCCGGGGCTGGACCAACCACATCGGTCTCAATATCCGGAACCTCTAGTCTCGGTGGAACTGTACTTTGAATTTCTTGCGGGTTTTCTTACTGCTGTGAACTCGAAGGCTCCATAACTAGCTAACTCATGAGAAACCATCGTTAGACGACAAGGGACCCATGCATTCCCCGGTGTAAAGTGTATGAATGTGTGAAGTGCAATGGTGTGCATTACTTGAAGAATGTTAAAGATTTAAAAAGAATATGCTAGCAGTTAAAGTTGTTACTGTTCCATTAATGAGCTTCGAAAGGTAGTCAAGTATGCAGTTTAATTATTAAGTCCAAATATGCAGAAATGAAGCTCGTTGGAATTATGCTGAGAAAATGCTAAAGTCTCATATCCATCATAAGAGGTTTCGAATCGATCGATAGGGGCTTGTTCGAATCCTTCCAGAGTCAATTCGAATCATTGCCGGAAGCATACTTCGAATCGATGATCCAAAGCCCGAGTTCTTATCGATCAGAATAGGGTGCTTTCACATCGATCTCCGGTTGCCTGGTTCATACGGATCAGGGGGTCCTTAACTTGAGATCGATACCTTCGAATCAATACCCTTCGTATCGATCATAAACCATAATTCGAATCGACCTAAAGTTGAAATCTCCGAATCGGCCATGAGCTTGTTTTCGTATCGATCGTTTCGAATCGACACGATCTATTGCCGTAACCATTGGTACGAACTATATTTTCTCCATCAAGGCATCCTAGAGATCGATGCAAAACTCAACGAAAGAGATTCTCATCTTCCTCAACTCGAACGCTGAACCCCAGATCGATTCGAACTTACCCTATCCAATCCCTCTTCTCCAAACCAGATCTGGTTTTACCAAAGTCCAGAACAGATGGTCGAAGGAAAAAGGATGTGTTATCCCGCTTTTTGGCAAAGCTGTGATACCAAAAGATTGGTCGAAAACGAAAGACAGTTCGTCTCAGAGTTTGGTTATACTTCACTTTGCTATGGATATCGATGAATTTTGTCCGAGTCCGGATCAGGCCACAATTGATAGGACATGACAAGAAAGGTCGTTGGAGTCATCATTTCAAATTTCAAGTCAATCCGAGTTCGTATGCTCGAGATAGGATGGATTCAAATTGAGAAAGGTGGTCACTGTCTTTTTCGAACCCATCACACTGGAATGCTTCGAACCCATCCACTTCGAACCCATCACTCTGCTAACTTCGAACCGATCGATTCGAACCGATCAGGCATGATATTGGTCACTTCGAATCGATTGGTTCGTGACCCTTCAGATGGATGTGTTCGAATCCATCATTCTCCATCTACTTCGAACCGATTGCATTTGAGTCCATCAGCACCGTTTCGTATCCATTAATAGGTTGCGTCTTCGTATCCATGAGCGTTGTATCATCCACGCCAGTGCCTAGTTCGAATCGATGATCGTTCGAATCCATCGCGGAGCTTCATTTCGTATCCATCACATGTATCGATACGAGCTTGGCATCGATACGAAGGAAGCTCCCTCCCCTCAGTTCGAACTAGGCAAATGCAGTCGATCGTTTCAAACTATGCAACGGTCATCGATACGAAGTCGGCAAAATCCCTGGGTTCGAAGCGGTCAACACGGAGAAAAAGTAGGATCGATGCGAGGAGTGCGCGACACGTCACTAGGTACCACGTGCTTCCATCGATTCGAATGCATGGGTTCGAAGTCATGGGTTTGAACGACACAGCCAACCAAGAAAACACCATTTCGAACCGAGCATATATCCTCAACCACACATCCAAATGCAACCAAATTTTCACAGTAGCTTCCATACGAGGTAAAGATTGTTCCTGCCAAGTTTCAGCTCGATTGGACCATTTCTTGATGGGTTCGAAGTCACTTCGAATCGATGCCAGATCGAGACGAAACTTGGTGGGGTCGGTCGCGTGGGCCCACTCACGTGCCAGAAGAGGTCTCCCGAAGTTTCAGCAAGATCTGGGCCTCCAACGCCTATAAATAGCACCCTAAAGCCTTCAGAAAGGGGGATCTTCCGAGAACTTCTGCCATTGAACACCAAGACTCTGCCGGATTCAAATCTATTCATCAAGATCACTGTTGTATTCAGATTTCAAAGCTATTATCAACTGTAATCCGTTGTAATCGATTTAATCAAGAAAAGCAATAAAGAGAAAACCTTCAAAGTGGACGTAGGCACGAACGCCGAACCACTATAAATCTTGTGTTGTTTACTGTTATTTGTGATTTGCTGCATTTACTATCTCTTAGATCTGAGTTCTGCGTTAATTATTACTGATCTGTGTTGATAAACGGGTGCTTTCACGATATTCGGTGTTTATGACCAATTTTGGCGCAAACATTTTGGTGCTTTCACTGAGAAGGCTAATTCAGGAGTTCTACCAATTGATAGCAGATTCAGAGAGAGTTTGAAAGTTCAGGTTTGAGAAATTATGACGAGACAATCGAGTAGGAGGCCAAGGCCAGAGAGAAGCGAACATCAAGGAAGTCAAGAGGCTTCCTCAGGAGCGAATCAACCATCGATCTTCATCACTAGGGACGAGATGGAGACTATGATGAAGAGGCAAGAGGAATTGATCCAGAGTTTATTCCAACAGATAGGATAGCTTGGAGCACAGAATAGGGAAGCCAATGGAGTCCAGAACGGAGCAGGACCATCCGGCGTAGCACCTGGATTAGGGGGCACACCCATGGAGAACGTTGATCCAGTTTTGGGGAGAGAAAGAGGAGCATCTGCGCAACCCGGTAGTAGTAGAGGAGTGAACGCTCAGTCAACGGGGCAGATCCCAGAGTTCCCTCGTGAACTCGGGGGGCAGGTTGAAAGTAGTGAACAAGGATTACATCTCGGAGATAATGACAGATTAGCAGAGATGGTTAGAAGAGCTTTGAGAGGCGGTTTGGTGAACAAAGATTTGGAGGATGTTAATAGAAGTCCTTTTACTTCAGCAATCAGGCAAGCTAGGAACCCACCGGATTTCAAACTACCATCGTTGGATATGTATGACGGGAGAACGGACCCCACGGTCCATCTGACAAAATATATGAGACATGTGGAAGTGCTGGGGGCATCAGAGGAGGTTATGGCCCGGTGCTTTCCATTATACTTGACAGATATCGCCGCACTGTAGTTTAGACAATTGGAGAATGGATCCATCGGAACATGGAATGGTTTAGTTGAGAGATTTATGAGGCAATTCAGGGTTCATATTACAAGACCCAAGAATGTGATGACTTTGGCAACCCTAAAGCAAAAAGCCGGAGAGACCTTGAGGAGTTATCTAGCACGATTCAATGCAGCAGCAGCTTCAGTGGATCGAGCGGATCCGTCCATGGTGGTAATGGCAGCTGTGTCCGAAATAGCTGACGGCACAGAGTTCAAGAATTCATTGACTAAAGATCCACCTATAGATCTAGAGGAATTCTATCATTAGGCAGAAAAGTTTTTACGATTAGAGGATGCAAATGCGGAAAGAGATGAAGGAGATGGGATAGAAGTTTATGCACTCAAAGACGAAAAGCCCCCTAGAAGGGACTCGGACAAGGATAAAGATAAGAGAAGGATTGAGAATGACAGAGACAGATCAAAGCGGCAACGGAGGGAGCCGCGATTCACCACCTACATTGAGTTGAACGAGAGCCTGGAACGAATTTATCAGGATACCAAAGAACAGATTCCGTATCGTAGGCCAATGCGAAGGGATCCTACCTCTGACGAAAGGAAATCAGATAAGTTTTGTGTATTCCATGAATTAAACGGTCATAACACTAATGATTGTAGGCACCTGAAGGACGAGGTGGAAGGGCATATCAGGAACGGTATGCTCCTTCAATATGTAAGGAGGCGAGCTCCTGCAGCGGAACCAAAGCGACCACCGTCCACATCAGCTAGAGGCGATCCTGAATCAAGGCACCGTTTGGTTATCAATTGAGTGAAATAACGATGAACAAGTTGTAAGCTTCCACTAACGTAATTAAATCATTTACACATGCGCGAGATCGCGAACGATCTCCAGGCATGCTCTTAGTGATCATTGACCGTTTTGTAGTGGGAACTTACACTTTGACATCCATGCTTTACTTTCATTTCGTTTTGATTTGGACATTTGGACTTTGTTTGTTTGGACTTTGTTTTTGAAACTCATTCGTTTAATAGATATTTGTTTCTGATAACTTTGGAATGACGAAGCTACTTACACATGTATGGGGTCGCGAACGATCCTTAGGCATGCTCTGAGACGGCGATGAACCGCCCTGACAAACGTCCAGGAACTCACCCGAACGTGACCCTGGCATCGATAACACCAAGCCCTCCCGGGCACACTATTCGCCACGAACGGCACCCGACTTCGAACAGTCACAACTCACCTCACCTCAAATGGCTTGATCGCGAACGGTCGTCACTTGAGGTCCGACACCCAACCGCGAACGGTCACAAATTCGCCTCTAACGGCACATGATCGCGAACGATCACCCTCTGCCTTGAACGGCACCGACCGCGAACGGTCATGGTTCACCAATTATGAAATCCGACCTCGAACGGTCACCATTCGCCTTAAACGGCACTTGGTCGCGAACGTCCCTCATTTGCCATGAACTGCAGTCGACCGCGAACGGTCCCATCTCATCATTTACCGCGAACGGCATCGACCGCGAACGGTCCTATTCCATCCTATGCCACGAACGGCACGGACCGCGAACGGTCCCGATTCACCTCAAACAGCATACGATCCCGAACGATCGACGCATGGATTTGTACGTTCGACCGCGCACGGTCGCACTTCACCTCGAATGACTCGATCACGAACGATCGTCATTTGAAGTTAAGCGCTTGACCACGAACGGTCGCGCTTCATCCCAAATAGCTCGATCCCGAACGATCGTCATTTGAGGCCACATGAAACTATCGAGTTCTTTGCAGGTTGATGATCGGATACGAACATCCAACTCAGGGCATTACAAAACACACCTTCCTACCGCAAGGCATGTTTTGGGGGGCAAAATGTTATCCCGCTTTTTGGCAAAGCCGTGATACCAAAAGATTGGTCGAAAACGAAAGACAGTTCGTCTCAGAGATTGGTTATACTTCACTTTGCTATGGATATCAATGAATTTTGTCCGAGTCCGGATCAGGCCACAATTGATAGGACATGACAAGAAAGGTCGTAGGAGTCGTCATTTCCAATTTCAAGTCAATCCGAGTTCGTATGCTCGAGATAGGATGGATTCAAATTGAGAAAGGTGGTCACTATCTGTTTCGAACCCATCACACTGGAATTCTTCGAACCCATCCACTTCGAACCCATCCAATACCCACTGCTTCGAACCCATCACTCCGCTAACTTCGAACCGATCGATTCGAACCGATCAGGCATGATATTGGTCACTTCGAATCGATCGGTTCGTGACCCTTCAGATGGATGTGTTCGAATCCATCATTCTCCATCTACTTCGAACCGATTGCCTTCGAATCCATCAGCACCGTTTCGTATCCATTAATAGGTTGCGTCTTCGTATCCATGAGCGTTGTATCATCCATGCCAGTGCCTAGTTCGAATCGATGATCATTCGAATCCATCGCGGAGCTTCATTTCGTATCCATCACATGTATCGATACGAGCTTGGCATCGATACGAAGGAAGCTCCCTCCCCTCGGTTCAAACTAGGCAGATGCAGTCGATCGATTCAAACTACGCAACGGTCATCGATATGAAGTCGGCAAAATCCCTGGGTTCGAAGAGGTCAACACGGAGAAAAAGTAGGATCGATGCGAGGAGTGCGCGACACGTCACAAGGTACCACGTGCTTCCATCGATTTGAATGCATGGGTTCGAAGTCATGGGTTCGAACGACACAGCCAACCAAGAAAACACCATTTCGAACCGAGCATATCTCCTCAACCACACATCCAAATGCAACCAAATTTTCACAGTAGCTTCCATACGAGGTAAAGATTGTTCCTGCCAAGTTTCAGCTCGATTGGACCATTTCTTGATGGGTTCGAAGTCACTTTGAATCGATGTCAGATCGAGATGAAACTTGGTGGGGTCGGTCGTGTGGGCCCACTCACGTGCCAGAAGAGGTCTCCCGAAGTTTCAGCAAGATCTGGGCCTCCAACGCCTATAAATAGCACCCTGAAGCCTTAAGAAAGGGGGATCTTCCGAGAACTTCTGCCATTGAACACAAGACTCTGCCGGATTCAAATCTATTCATCAAGATCACTGTTGTATTCAGATTTCAAAGCTATTATCAACTGTAATCCGTTGTAATTGATTTAATCAAGCAAAGCAATAAAGAGAAAACCTTCAAAGTGGACGTAGGCACGAACGCCGAACCACTATAAATCTTGTGTTGTTTACTGTTATTTGTGATTTGCTGCATTTACTATCTCTTAGATCTGAGTTCTGCGTTAATTATTACTGATCTGTGTTGATAAATGGGTGCTTTCACGATATTGGGTGTTTGTGACCAATTTTGGCGCAAACAGGATGGATCTGGCACAATGATTGTTTCTCGAAATCGCGTTTGATTACCTAATTTAGAGAAAGGATTCGAGGAGTAGAAAACTCGAGATCGAACGAATCGATGGCGTGATTGAATTTATCCCTTCTGATGTTTCGAACCGAGAAGCAAGAATGGAGGCGGCTGTAAAAAAGGTAAAAAGTGAGAAGGCCGGAGTGACCGGGTCGATTCGCCTTCCGGTGCGCGTGACCGGCCACATCCTGTCCAAGCGAACCTCTATTCGAATGGTTCTTTCGAGCCCGTTAGGCCTTGCTTTCATCGAGGCGACGTTTCGAAGCCACTACTCGACTCGGTACCATCCATATGCCGTTAATACAAACCGTATCGATCGAATCATGCCCTGGGGTCGCTTCCGGAGGCCAACATCCATCGATACGAATCCACCCAACCTGGATCGATTTGAAATGTCCATCCCGCAACCATCGAATCAGAAGCAGTACAAACATATCGATACGAACACTGGTAGTTTCGTATCCATCACAACTCTACCATCTTGATCGATACGAATGCACATTTCGCACACAACAAATTCCTAATCCATCGATACGAAGCCAATCATTCAACCTCCTACATCAACTCAGCAGAAGATCGATACAACATCTGACACAAGAGATTCGACGAACAACTAAACACTGTAATACAAGATTCAATCACATCAATGCAAAATTACAGCATTCGACAAAAGAGAAACGAATGTTCAGAGAGGAAGGATAGCTTTTCAAAGTACGTCATGTTTCCACAAGACGTACTTTGGGGGGCAAATGTTATCCCGCCTTTTAGCAAGGCCGGAATATCAAGAATCGATCGAGAGCCAAGTTTGACCCGCTATGGATATCGACGAATTTTTTTCGAGTACGGATTGAGCTACAATTGATAGGACATGACATGAGAGATCATAGGAGTCAGCATCTCAAATTTCAAGTAAATCCAAGTTCATACGCTCAAGTTATGGTCGATTCAAATTGAAGGGAAAAGCCCCGGATTTCGTATCCGTCAAGAAGGGTAATTTCGTACCCATCACGGAACCCTGGTTTGACTCGATAACTTTCGAATCGATCAACTTTGAATCCATCAGAGTGCCTCAGTTTGACCCGGTCCCATTCGAATCCATCGGCAGGTCATCTACCTCGTATCGGCCAACTCCCATTAGTTAGTGTCGGTCAGGAGCGGCCTTGTTCGAATCCATCGATATCGTATCAATGGACTTCGTAGCCATCATGTAGGCCGTTCTTCGTACCCATCAGGTTACCAAGCTTTGTATCCACCAAGAGGCTTCAGTTCACATCAACGGTTCGTATCCATCAGTGATTGCATTTCGAACCCATCAGCGGAGCGGTAATCGAATCCAGCCACGAACGATTGTTCGTACCGATCGAGGTCCCGCTCTTCGACTCCATCGGAAGACCTTACTTCGAACCCATCAGGAGCTCCTCATTCAAACCCATGGGCAACGGCTAGTTCGAGTCAAAAGGACCTAGTCTATCGCAATTTCTTTCGCATCGAATGAGGCGAAATATATGGGTACGACGCGGCCAAACCGGAGAAAAAGGGGGATTGACTCGAGAAACGCGCGCCGCCTCATCACAAAACACATGCAGATGATCGAGTCGAAACAATCGATTCGAACGTATCGTTTCGAAGCAAGCAAGAACCATAAAACACGACTTCGTATCGATAATATCTCTAAATCCGCTAATCCAAATGCTACGAAATTTTCAGGGAAGACTACGCACATGTCAAAGAAGCTTCACACCAAATTTCATCACGATTGGACATCATCTTGATCGATACGAAATGGTTACGTATCGATCTCAGTTTTGGCCGAAACTTTCAAGAAACGGTCGCGTGGGCGCCCTCACATGCCAGACCAAGTCTCACGAAGTTTGGGCGAGATCTCAGCTTCCTACGCCTATAAATAGAGCCCCAGGGCCAACAGAAAAGGGATCTTTGGATTCTCAAGCACCTAGACTCTGCCGGATTGGAACTTGAATCATTCATTTGCTGTTGATTTCGAATTTCAAGTTGTTTTCTGCTGTTGTTCGCTGTAATTGCTTGCAACTATTCAAAGAGAATCAATAAAAGTACAAAAACTTCACAATGGACGTAGGCAACACGCCGAACCACTATAAACTGCTTGTCTACGCATTTATATATATTATTTGGAGTTTTTGTTAGATAATCTTCTTTTTCAATTTATATTCTTCATTTATTATCTCTTCAAAAGCTTCCAAAGAGTGTTGTGCCCAATTTTGGTACAAACAGAGACCTACCAAATCAAGTCTTAATCTCGGATCCTCAGAGTTATCTTTTTGTGTTCTGTAGCTGCTTCGAAAGGAAGGCTTTCGAATGGACATCCATATCATCTCAGCAAGCTCGAAAGACTGTTAAGTATAGAAACTAGCTGTTTCGACTAGATCGAAAGATTGTTCTGAACAAGTTCCCATTAAAGCAACCAATTCGAAAGGGAAATCAAACAGGACATATACATTCTACCCATCTCCGTTTACCTAAAAGAAACCATAAGGGATTAGCCTTGACCTTCAACTCTATTTCGTGGTGTTGACAGGATTTCTTGTTAACAATACTAAATAATTTTTTTAAACCCAAAATTTTGAATAATAAATGTTCATCAAACTAAAAATATGTTTTTTAACCATCTAAAATGTTATTTTGCACTTAAAAAATATTTTTGTAGTCAGATAATGTTTCTTGAACAAAAAATACGTTTTCAAACTTACATGATGCATTTTAAAGAAAATTATGTTTTTTGAATTTAAATAATATTTCTTATAATATATCATTTTAGAACTTACAAAGAAAGTCTACTTTATAAAACAAGCCTTCTACCGAATAAAAAAGCAATATTATGAGAAGGCTTTCTTCATCGCATATTTCGGTAATATCAATAATTATCTAAAGTTTGACTTTCTTTCACAATTGTTACTACCAAATATTCTTTCGACCTTGTCGAAACCAAAATAAGTATAAGACAAGGAACGACAATAGAAAGTAGCATTAGCAAGACCTTTTGAAGGAGTTGAAGATGTCTTACAACCAAGGGTAGAAGGATCATAACCTTTCGAACGGGTCGAAAGGGTCGAAAGCACTCTTCCGCATCAGTGAACCCCTTTCAAACAGGTGCTTTCACATGCATGTAGACCTTTCGAATGAGTTAAAGAGACAACTTTTGAAGACAATGCATAACAACCCTTCACATGCACACCAAACCTTTCGAAACAAACTATTTTTCCTTCATTCAAATCACGCTTTGGTTGGAACAACCATTTCGAAATAAAATTCAAGCCATTTGAACCGGATGAAACCTTTAATATCCAGGGAAGGTTCCACATCAAGCCACAAGAAAATTTTTGGGAAGCTACTAATAACATCGAAACAATTAGCATTTCAACTCCTTAGAAACCCATGGAGATAGCCTATTGATAGAGTTGAAAGCTCCTACAATGCACTATAGAAAAGAAAGGTACAACCATCCCTTTCGACAAAGACAAAAGCATTCTAAAGACAATTCTGAAGCCACCTTTTGCCCAGATCGAAAGCATTGGGTCAAAAGGTGCTGACCCGCATCTATAAATAAGACCTAAAGGCTCTAGTTTTAGGGATCCGAGCTCATTCAATTTATAGTTGTATTTTCTTAATCCTACAAAGTTGTAAACCCAAATTTGTAATCCAATTCGGGAAAATTGATTAACAAAGACTTCGCTAGATTAACAAAGAGAAGACTTCAATATTCTTGATTACTTAGTCATTTCGAAAGCTTTTATTGAATCTAGCTCTGTTTTCTAGGTATCGAACCAATCGAAAGGCAACTTCCGACTTGGATGAAACCCCTGCATTTCCAAGTAATCCCAGTTATTGACTCCTGGTTATTATTCACCAAACTTCAACCTTCTAGTAGATCGAAACCTAAAATGTGACCTATTTCACCTTAGAACCTAGCTCTAAGCCCAAGTCATTGAAAACCTAGCTTTCGACTTGATCAAAACCCACCTAGCCGAACTTTACTCTTGAATCCTTAGAATCATCCTATGTGTTCCGCAACTGCTTCAAAAGGACTGTTTCAAAGGGATAACTAAACTACAACATTTAGCTCGAAAGGCTAAAAAGAAGAGGATTTAAGTCTTTCGACTTGTTTGAAAGGTCAACAAAAAGGAAATTTCACAATAAAGACTTATACGAAAGGTGATCTAAAGTAAGGCATTCACATCCTAGCAATTTCAAAAAAAAAGACAAAAAAGGGCTAACCTGTCCTATCAAATAAACTTTGGGGTGTTAACAATTTTTTTTGTTAACATTTTAGCGCTTGAAGGAAGGCTCGAACTTCCATCTTTATTGAACACCCAACACCACATACCTCTGACCCAACTTTATTCCAAGCTTTCCTACTCTAGGCCTTACTTCATCATAGCTGGCAGAATCAAAAGATCCAAGCAAGGATCCACAGAACTGCACTTAATTGGATTCTCCTAAGAGACAGCTAATGATAGGAATCTACAAGAAGAGCAACTACTAAAGATGAAGGCTTTAAGAATCATAAGGAAAAAGAAAGTTGAAGCCTATGATCCACTTAAATGGATTTTAAACCCTTTTCATATTGGTCCCACCCCAATCTTTGCCTTAGGAGAAATGAAAATGGGCAGTGAATATTTATTTGATCAAATGAGAAAAACAATTCAGCAATATACCAAAGGTGTGATCTTTGAAGAAGGAATAATGGCTGATTAAAATACCTTCACACACAAATGGGGTCAAGTCACAAGTGGAACAATACCTACACCAGAACCCTAAATATTTTTAAAGAGGAAACCAACTATCAAAGGAGAAACCCCCGAGCCAAGTAATAAAAGATTTAGAAGCCATCCTCAAGAAGAAAGCTTCAAGTCAAGGCTTCCTAAAGAATGCAATTTAACAACATCCATATAGAATGTCTACTTGCTAACCAAGGATGAGCTCAATTATTGGCCATCACAGAAAAAGAAACCAAAATATGAAAAAAAAAATGGGGGATCCAACTGTCATTTCCATATGATGAATGGACATAAGACTGACCACTGCAGAACCTGGGAAGGGATGATAATCAGCTTTTTCCATCAAGGAAAAATCAATGAATTTGAAAAGATATCATGAATAAAGTCAATAAAGAACTGCTTTTCTAAGAAAGATCTACATGGTTGGGAGTGAGATACTCCTTTTATTTGGACACTGCCTTTAACGGTCAAAGACTCTGTCTGCGCCGAGTTGGCCAGGGCAGAGCTCCTCTTCGAGGGAGGAGTATAACCCTTTAACCGCACCACGCTATGGCTAAGTTAAAGCGTTAAGAAGCCTTGGTGGCGCCTCTGGTTAGATCAATGCACCTTTTGTAGGGAGGAGTGTAAGCCGTTATCCGCACCACGCTATGGTCAGGTTAAAGCAATGACAAGCCCCCGTCCATGCTAAGCTATGGCCAGGGCACGACACCTCCATGAGGGAGGACTGTAAGCCTTTATCCACGCCATGCTATGGCCAGGTTAAAGCATGGACAAGCCCTTGGCCGTGCCTTTGGTCAGGTCAAGGCGCCTCTTAGAGGGAGGTTGGGTAAGTCCTTTGTTCCGGCTTGAGAATGAGCTAACCAAGAGCACCAGAAAATAAAAGACTAAGACGTCCAAGCCTAAGAAGCGGCTCACCAAAAAACGGACTAAGATGTCCAATCCCAAGAAGTGGAATATTTACATATGACTAAGATTCCAAGCCCAAGAAGCGGCATATCTACATAGGGCTAAGATGTCCAAGCCCAAGAAGCGACATATTGGCAATGGAATAAGATGTCCAAGCCCAAGAAGAGGCATCTCTGCAATAGACTAAGATGTCCTAGCCCAAGAAGTGGCATATCAAATGATGGACTAAGATGTCCAAGCCCAAGAAGCGGCATATTTGCGATGGACTAAGATGTCCAAGCCAAAGAAGTAGTATATCAAATGATGGACAAAGATGTCCAAGCTGTAGAAGCAACCAATCAAACCTCAACCACATCCAAGGCCTAAGGGTTTATACATGTCGAAAAGGGCAGAATTTATGGAGTAGGATAGAACTCAGCCATCCAATACCCAAATCTGGGTTTCGAGTCTCTCATTTATGGACTTCGTCTACTGATACCGAAACCCAGGTTTCGAGTCTTTAATAATAACTTATGGTCTTTATCATACCTGAATCTGTGTTCCGAGATCATTACTTAAATTCATTTATTAATGCCCTAATCTAGGCTTGAGATTTCTATTATGAAGATAATTATTATTGGTTTCTGATTATCAATTACTAATCCCTGAATCCGGGTCAGAGACTTTTACCAAAAAGATCGTTATCATGAATTTTTGGTCATCATCCACAAATACTTGAATTTGAGTTTCAATTTTCTTAACTTCTAAATATCATCCACTAATAACCAAATCTGGTTTTCGGGCATCTAAATTTTCAAGTTTCATTCATTAATACCCAAATATGGTTCATTGGATTTCAACTTCAAATTTGCAGATAATGACTTCTGACTTCTGTTACATGATCATTATTAACTCTGTATTAACTACCTTCGGAGGATGATTCTCTAAAACATTTATACCCTTGGTTGAGGATAAGATTTTGTACCATTAGACTTCAGATATTCCAGCAATATGGGTAAAGTTAAAGTCTTCATTATTTCTCATCATGGCCAAAGATGGGTTTTGAGACATTTAATAAAATACAATTACTTTCCATTTTTTACCATATGATTTACATGGTGATTTGTTAATCTTCGCAAATGATATAGATAGACTTTTATATCAATTTCAAGGTAACAATAAGACATATTGTTTGCTTCTTACTATGCCGGGAAATCAGAACAGTAAAGGAGATAAAAAGATCCAGCAAATATAGAAATTATGGTATAAGCTACCAAACAGATGATTCAGAAATATGATTACAAAAAAGATCACCGACTAGGTGATATTTACAAAATTTTCATAATTTAAAAAACTTATGAAGTTATTTACAAGTGTACAGAACAAATATATATATTTCATAAATATAAACCGTTCATAAATCTTGAACAGCTTTATTCAGATTTTCAATGATTAAAGGATCCATGATGTTATTGATAGCAACTGGAAGAACCACTTCATGTTTTTCTCTTTCTTTATTATCCTATCCATATCATCAATTGCATGAATGTTTGTTTTCAAGGCACGATTGAAAGCTCTATTGGCGCCTCTTAGGGTTTTATGTTCCCTTTCCAAATCAGCATTGCGCTTTAAGAGGAGGTACTTATCACGTTCGCGGTTTTGAATTCTAGCTGCATATTCATTTATGCATTGTGAGTATCTTGCTTTTTTCTCTTCATAAAAATACTTCGTCATTTCGAATTTAACTTCCCTGAACCATTCACCTACTCCCTTCACGTCTAAGCCAGGAGGAGGATTAGTCGTAGTTTGGAACTTCTAGATCACGAGGGAAATGGACCTTGCAGATTTAGTAAAAGATGGAGTCACATGAGGAACTATAAAATCAACACTTGAGAATTATTCCCCATAATAAATTCCAATGATTCGCACTGCGCCTGACTATCCTTCAATTTCATCTCCAAGTTGGGAAGTTCCGGTTGGAGTCAATGAAGGATTTGACTTAACTTGACGCTTCAGTACGAAAATCACTACAAATTACTATTAACATCTGCTTCTAAATTGGCAATCTGATCCTTGGGATTTCTAACAATTGGTTTTTGGAATAAGAATCTCTTGTCCCATCTTAATGCTTTGGTATTGCCTTGAAAATGGGCAAATAAAGTATCTTCAAGAAGTTTACTCTTTTCAAGATTCACTAACAGCTTATCCTTAAGATTATAAAGCGAGATGTTGAATCTAATGAGAGAGGCGCTGTAGATAATTGTAACTCCTATTCAAATAAAAAGGAAAAAGAACGAAGTCAAAAGAAGAATGATTAATCTCTTTATTACTACAATAAAGATTACAACTCAAGTGTAAATAAAACTAAAAGATACAGATAACATTTGTTTAACATTTATAGATGAGAAACTACATTTCTAACTTAATTCAAGGAATTAGGGGAAAGGACAACTGTAGAGTCAAAAGGAATATTAAGTCCTTTTAGAGTAATAACCAGGGGAAATTTGCTATAGTCCCATTCCTGAACTGGAGGACGAACACGAGCACAAATAGTTTAGCATCGTATGTACGGATCCCTTTAAGAAGCTTTTCTTTCTTATCACCAAGAAATCAAAGCGGAACGAGGATGTTCAAATCTCTAAGAAAACAATATCTTGCTAATTTTGAAGATTTCAAAATTGATGCCTTTACAAAATAAAATCGTATTAATTTAACATATTAGCTAAAGAAATCTCTAAAGAGAAGATTGCATGAGGAACAATCTCTATGTGATAACATAATAAAAATAGCTAAGTGGAAAAAGGAAGACTAAAATTAATATTTATAAATCAGTATCATTACATATTCATAATTATTCATCTGGTTCATACAAAATTGACTTAGTAAATCATTCTGAAATAAATACGTCCTTATAATATTTGATTTTGTTAGAGGGTAAAACTTAGGGAATTGATTTGACTCGTAGCAAGTTCCAACATGCTCTAGGATGCGGATTAGATCTAAATTCGTCCAGATACCTTTTGCGTAAATGCCTAAGTATACCCCTACTAAAATCACCTAAATATGAGAAATCAACGGTTGGGTGTCTACAATAGGCTTTGTATATGAAATTTACTAAAATGTCTCTCTCCCCAATCAACATCCAAAAGTGTGTAATCAACTTCTAGTTTTCTTTCAAAAGAGCATCATATTAAAGTCTCACTCTCCTTGGCTATGGAGCGGCTTCTTGATGATCAAAGGATACTAGAACTACCGCGCTTCTATTAAGTCTTAGATGTTTATCAGAGAGAATGTTGTGCTCCTTCAATTGTTTGTCTAACTCCCTATATAAACTATTTATCTTTGCTTGTTTTTTTCTCAAGTTTGGTTTTATAAGCGTGAACAGATTTCTTCCTTATCTAAAATAAATGATTTACACTATTATTGTCTTCAAAGCAAAAGATATTTAAATAAGAATCCTATAACTGACATACGAGAACTAATGATTGAGAAACCTGCTCTTTTTTTGGTTACTTCAACGTTGTTAATAGATGGTTCTTCTTGAGGGCTGGAGGGTACGGGAGATTATGGCTGGACTACTTCATGAGGAGCTGGATCCTTTTCGAAAGACCTTATATTATCAGCCCCATCTTTCATAGAGGCTTCAGTTTGGCCACCTCTATCGCCTCCTAAACCTTGACCTTCGTTGATTTTATCATCATGGTTATCATCATTATCATCATCATTGTCATGGTCATTGTTGTAGCCCTCTTTTCGACAACCTCATCTTTATCACCTTCATCTTCAAAGTCAGATCAACTTCAAAGGATAGAACTTTGGAAGCATCAATTTCTTAACTTTTGGGGAATTCAATCCCCTGCTCCATCTTTTTTATTTTATCCATGACCCTATCAATAAGAGAACTATGAAGAGAAGGAAAGCTCAATTTGTTTGTACCAAAATTGGGTACAACACTCTTCGGAAGTTTTTGAAGAGATAATAAATGAAGAATATAAATTGAAACAGAAGATTATCTAACAAAAACTCCAAATAATATGTATATAAATGCGTAGACAAGCAGTTTATAGTGGTTCGACGTGTTGCCTACCTCCACTGTGAAGTTTTTGTACTTTTATTGATTCTCTTTGAATAGTTACAAGCAATTACAGCGAACAACAGCGGAAAACAACTTGGAATTCGAAATCAACAGCAAAGGAATGATGCAAGTTTCCATCCGGCAGAGTCTAGGCGCTTGAGAATCCAAAGATCCCTTTTCTGTTGGCTCTGGGGCTCTATTTATAGGCGTAGGAAGCTAAGATCTCGCCCAAATTCCGTAAGACTTGGTCTGCACTTGAGGGAGCCCACGCGACCGTTCCCTGAAAGTTTCGGCCCAATCTGAGATCGATACGAAACCATTTCATATCGATCAAGATGATGTCCAATCAAGCTGAAATTTGGTGTGAAGCATCTTTGACAAGTGCGTATTCTTCCCTGAAAATTTCATAGCATTTGGATCAGTGGATCGACAGATATGGTCAATACAAAGTCGTATTTTCGGTTCTTCCTTGATTCAAATCGATCCGTTCGAATCGATTGTTTCGACTCGATCATCTGCACGTGTTTTGTGATGAGGTGGCGCGCATTTTTTGAGTCAATCCCCTTTTTTCTACGGTTTGTCCACGTCGTATCCATATATTTTGCCTCATTCGATGCGAAGGTAATTGCTATGGACTAGGTCCTTTTGACTCGAACTAGCCGTTGCCCATGGGTTCGAATGAGGGGCTCCTGATGGAATCGAATACGGCTCCACTGATGGGTTCGAGATGCAGTCACTGATGGATACGAACCACTGATGCAAACTGAAGCCTCTCGGTGGATACAAAGCCCGGTAACCTGATGGACTCGAGACAAATGGATGCGAGGGACTTGCGTCTGTTAATGATACGAAGATAATGGATTCGAAGCGAGGCCGTGCTTATGGGTTCGAACAGTAGCTACACCGATGGATACGAGCCAATGACAACCGATGGCTACGACATGTCCTACCCAGTTGGTTTCGAAGAGGAGCTTCCATGATGGATATGAAGCGGTGAGTGGCCGATGGATTCAAATGTGATCGAGTCGAACTGGGCCCTTCTATAGATATGAGGCCGCTAGACTTCGGACCGATACGAACCCGATCGATACGAAAGTAATCGATTCGAACCTGATAGAGTGGATGGATACGAAACCAAGGCTTTTTCCATCAAATTGAGCCGATCATAACTTGAGTGTACGAGCTCGGATTGACTTGAAATTTGAGATTGTGACTTCCACAATCTCTCTTATTATGTCCTATCAATTGTAGCTCAATCCGGACTCAGACATAATTCGTCGATATCCATAGAGGGTCAAACTTGGCTCTTGATCGATTCTTGGTATTTCGGCCTTGCCAAAAGGCAGGTTAACATTTGACCCCCAAAGTATGTCTTGTGGAAACATGACGTGCTTTGAAAAGTTGCCTTTCCTCTCTGAACAATCATCTATCATTTGTCAAACGCTGTAACTTGGCGTTGATGTTATTGAATCTTGTATTATAGTGTTTAGTTGTTCGTCGAATCTCTTGTGTCAGATGTTGTATGGATCTTCTCCTAAGTTGTTGTAGGAGGTTGAATGGTTGGCTTCGTATTGATGGATAAGTAATTTGTTGTGCGCGAAACGCGCATTCGTATCGATCAAGATGGTGGAGTTGTGATGGATACGAAGCCATCGGCGTTCGTATCGGTATGCCTATACCACTTCCGCTTTAATGGTTGCAAGATGGACATTTCGAATCGATCCAGGTTGGGTGGATTCATATCGATGGATGTTGGCTTTCGAAAGCGTCCCCAGAGCATGATTCGATCGATACGGTTTGTATTAACGGCCTATTAATGGAACCGAGTCGAGCAGTGGCCTCGAAACGATGAGGTCTGAAAGGAATTTTGCCTCGACGAAAGCAAGGCCCAACGTGCTTGAAAGAACCATTCGAACCAAAGTTCGCTTGGACTGGATGTGGCCGGTCACGCGCACCGGAAGGCGAATCGACCCGGTCACACACCAGCTCCCCTATAAATACTCCGGCCTTCTCACTTTTTACCCTTTTTACCTTTTTTACAGCCGCCACCATTTTTGTTTCTCGGTTCGAAACATCAGAAGGGATAAATTCAATCACGCCATCGGTTCGTTCGATCTCAAATTCTCTACTCCTCGAATCCTTTCTCTAAATTAGGTAATCAAACGCGATTTCAATCAACATCATCATTTCAGATCCATACTCTTCCTTCGACCATCTGTTCTGGACTTAGGTAAAACCAGATCTGGTTTGGAGAAGAGGGATTGGAGAGGGTAAGTTCGAATCGATATGGGGGTTCAGCGTTCGAGTTGAGGAAGATGAGAATCTCTTTCGTTGAGTTTTGCATCGATCTCTGGAATGCTTCGATGGAGAAAATGCAGTTCGTACCGATGGCTACGGCGATAGATCGTGTCGATTCGGAACGATCGATACGAAAACAAGCTCATGGTCGATTCGGAGCCTTCAACTTTAGATTGATTCGAATTATGTTTTATGATCGATACGAAGGGTATCGATTCGAAGGTAATCGATCTCGAGTTAAGGACCCCCAAATCGGTATGAACCAGGCAACTAGAGATCGATGCGAAAGCACCCTATTCTGATCGATACGAACTTGGGCTTTGGAACATCGATTTGAAGTATGCTTCCGGCATCGATTCGAATTGACTTTGGATGGGTTCGAACAAACCCCTGTTGATCGATTCGAAACCCCTTATGATGGATATGAGACTTTAGCATTTTCTCAGCATAATTCCGACGAGCTTTATTTTTGCATATTTTGACTTAATAATTAAACTGCATACTTGACTACCTTTCGAAGCTCGTCGATGGAACTGTAACAACTTTAACTGGCTGCATATTCATTTTAATTCTTCAACATTCTTCAAGTAATGCGCACCTTTTCACTACATACATTCATACACTTTACAATGGGGAATGCACGGGTCTCTTGTCGTCTAACGATGGTTTCTCATGACTTAGCTAGTTATGGAGCCTTCGAGTTCACAGCAGCAAGAAAACCCGCAAGAAATTCAGAGTGCAGTTCCTCCAAGACTAGAGGTCTCAGACATTGAGCCCGAAGTAGTTGGTCAAGCCCCGGATGAACTACCCGATGCATCATTCATTCCCAATCCACGAGATTCTGTCCTGTCTCATATTTCCGAAGATATGTTGGGGAGAGTATGCTTGAGGCATGGCCTGTCGATGGACGACGTGCTATTGCTGGGACCAAATGATAGGCCACACAATCCAACGAAAGGATACACTTCATTTAACCGTCATGCGTGTGCCGCTGGAACACTTCCTCCATTTAACGATTATATAAGAGAAGCGTTATCATTCTTGGGAATCGCTCCATCTCAACTGCCCTCGAACGGGTATGCTTCACTCAATAGCATGTTTTTCGTCTTCATGGAGTATCTTCGTCGGCCACCAATCCCCACCGAGATCAGATATCTATTCAACTTCAAAAGCCGAAACGATACTCCATCTTTTACATTTCTGGAAGAGGTCAGGAACTGCCAGGTGGTCACCGGATCCTGGACAAGGTTAAGCTACTATAGGACGGAGTGGTTTTATGTCTGATGTCCTCCAAGATTCGCCCGATGATGGTTATTCAGACGTGAGTATGGCAGAGCTTTCGGATAATTACTACATCGTTTACAGTTGAAGTAAAATTCACATCTTTTCCTTTTTACAGCCATAATTCAGCGACCGGAAGGTAGACATTTTTAAGAGATAGTCTGGGTGCTTGAAGAAATCCCGAGTGAAGATAGGGATATTGAACTGCTTCTGACCGACAGGAATTTGAGAACTCCTGGGTTAATCGGGCAAAGGCAAAGCATATTGCTTGATGTCCCTCTAAAAACAATCTCGAAAGAGCGAGTCAAACGAAGAAAGCGCAAATTTATTGTAGTTGAGGTGGCTGACTCGGAGAAAACCCATATTGATGAGGAACCCCTAGCCGAGCCCGTAGATGTTGCCCACGATATCGATGAGCAGAGAAAAGGCAAGGTTGCCGTCTCTAAACCACTTAGTAAAGGGAGATGGAAATCGGTGGTTACGTCTCGGTCCACCTCCGGAAATGTCTCCCCTAGAATGGAGCATCTTTATGAAGGACTTGCCGATCTTCCGATTTCGGATGATGTGTCCTTGCAGCAGGACATCAGAATGGACGAAACCTCACGGGCCCTAGTTTTTAGCGAGTCTTTTCCCACTGGTGTGGCAGACACATCCGGTTGGTCGGGGGGTTGCACATTCATACATATTTCACGCACTGCATAACCTTTGACCGCAAATTACCCGTTTTGAAAGGTGACTAACTCTGCTTTATTTTTCTTTGCAGATACTATGTCGGGGAGAGGTTCAATGTTGGGAAGTCTTCGACATGACCGTAAATCTTCGTATCATGAATCGCGCAGACGGGAAGGGGATAGAGATTACGACCAGGGATACTCTTGATATTCTAGTCAAGAGAGATACGAAAAAAGATAGAGGCTATAAGCGTCAATCTCGATCGCGTACCCCTCCTCCTCCCAGAGATCCCATACAACCTCCAGCTTACGTCTCTCGTCCCTTTGATCCTTCACGTCACAAGTCTACCTCTCAATCTTCTAGGCATGAATCTCACCGCCCCAGAACCGAGACATCGACTGCCGTAGTTACAGAACAGCCCCCTGCTGAAATTTCTGGGGAAGGGGCGATCAGGCTTGCCCAGCTAAAGAAGGAGTTTCCGACTATTTGTTTCGATAATTATATTTTCCCTCCTCATCTGAAGAGAATTCCAATGGAGGCCGAACAGATGGTGCACGACTATGTGCACGACTTCTATGCCCAGTATAAGGCATGGTTTAAAGTGGCTGAGAAAGCGTCGGCATTGGCCTTTGAGCGTGGGGCCACCATCGAGAAGTTGCAGGCGGAGTTGGCTCAAAAGAGCCATATTATTGAAGTGCTAAACACCGAAGCTGAATCTTCTCAAAAATCTAAAATGGAAGCTATCAAAAAAGCCGACGAAGCCCGGGCAATGATGGATAGGATGAAACATGGGCATTATGCCATGGTGGAGGATATAGGCCATCGGAACAACTTGGTCACTGCCGAAAGGGACGCAGCTCTGAAGGAGCTAAATGAGCTTAAGTCCAAATTTGCCGAAATCGCCAAGGATAGAGATGATGCGAAAAACGCAGCCCAGGAGGCATGTTAACAAGCCGTGATGCTTCAGACTGAACGGGATGCGGCAGTAGCCAAGGTTCAGGTGGTCGAGACGGAGGTTGAGGAGAAAGTTCAACAAGCTGAGGCCAGGCTGGTAGCCGACATTGAAGATCTGCTCATCACTTACAATGCCAATGTGTTGAGGCACAGAAATTTGGCATGGCTTCAAGATTATCCGGTACACCTCCATAGCGCTTGGGGACGATTGGTTGAGGAGGAAGAGGAAGCGCATTCGGATGAATCGGTCGACCTATTTGAACTCGAAAACCGGTTGCTGACAGATGATAAGAAAAAGATCCTCCATGACGCTATTATTGTTCATGAGAAGGAGATGATTGGTGGCCAATCTCTGGAGGTTGGAGAGGGATCAGGTGTTGACCATCACGCTACCGTTCTTGAAATCACCGCTCCACCTTCGTTAGAGCCTGTATCTATAGTTGATTCACAATCCGTTCCTGCTTATTACCCCCAACATCCGCGGTTATCTCCTATTCGAGAGCACGTCTCTAAGGCCGTCCAACCGTCAACGAGTCAAACCGAGGAAGGTACTTTGAACGTATCTCAAGTGTGTTTTCACTAGAGCGTATGTTTTGAAATGATTGCTTGTAACTCCTTCTTTTCTTTGTTCAGTAACCAAAATTACCCCGGCATCTTCGGCTCAGGAATCTATTCAAGGGAAAAAGGCCATTACCACTGAAACGACTGTCGTGACAACGGCAGTGTCTACTGAGATGGCGCATGAGAGCTCCTTATCTCTCGACGAACAAATGGTGAGTGATATGCTTGGCCAACAGGGAGACTCTTTTACAGACTTGCCATTTATCATCAGTGAGCTCCCGCCAGCCTCTAGCTCTTTGACGCAGACCACAGTTGCCCCCAGCCAGGCCCAATCGGCTCGAGACGAGGAAATTTTGGCCGAGATCAATGCTGAAATAGAGGCTGCAGGGCATGAGGGCAGCACTGGTATTAGGACTACGGTGCATAGTTCAGCGCCTTTAAATGTGATATTGCAAAGTGGCACTGTGGTCGATACTCGGGTGTCTGTCCCGTCTTCCGTTGCGGATCCAGTCCTTCCAACTCCTCTGGTGGGAAGCCTCCATTAGAATTCAAGCTCTAAGGAGGACGTCGACATTATGCCCCTAGCCGGAGAGCAGCCACCGAAGAGAAAGCACTCAACACAAAGGATCTCTGTTTCCAGCGAGTCCGCTGATGAACCGCTGATGAGGCGGTCAAAAAAGAAGAAGTAGATTGGCCACTTGAGCAGATGTTTTGGTATATAGGAACTTGTTTTCATTCTCCTTTAGTAGGTCATTTATAGATGCAGGTTTGGCCCCTACTAGTAGGAATTCTTTTTTGGAAGAACTTATTTGCATGTAAGTCCTTGTTTCTAGTTAGTTGAAATTAAATATTGCTCTTCTCATTCCAACTGTTTTTCCTGTTTAAGTGTTGTGATAATTGGTTTACGACCGTGCTTTTTTGTGAATTTTGAGCGCATGTCCACAATCTGGGGACTTAGAATTATTTCAACGTTTATACTCCAGTTCGCACTCTGGGAATCTGGAGTTAATGATTGTTTATGCTTAAGTCCGCGCTCAGGGGACTTAGAGTTATTTTAAAGTTTATACTCCAATTCGCACTCTGGGAATTTGGAGTTAATGTTAGTACTCCAATTCGCACTCCGGGAACCAAGGGTTGATGTTTATACTCCAATCCTCATTCTAGGGATTTGGAGTTAATGACTGTACTCCAGTCCACGCTTCGGGGACTTAGAGTTATTTTAAAGTTTGTACTCCAGTTCGCACTCTGGGAATCTGGAGTTAGTGTTCATACTCCAGTCCGCGCTCCGGGGACATAGAGTCGATGTTTATACTCCAATTCGCACTCTAAGAATTTGGTGTTAGTGTTTATACTCCAGTCCGCGCTCCGGGGACTTAGAGTTGATGTTTATACTCCAATTCGCACTCTGGGAATTTGGACTTAGAGGGAGGATTGTCGTGTATCAATCCTTGTGAATTGTGATGTGGTGTTCTGCCCCCGAGCTCGGGTTTCATTTAGTTAGTGACCGGTCGTATCACAGTAACTCTCTATTTAAATAAATCCCACCGCGTGATGGAACATAGCTCTCCGTGCATCGTGATATTGTACATCATAATCAGTAAGTCACAGCTCTGGCTCGAAGAGATGGCATTTTATTGCTGAAATGAAAGAAGCATGGAAAAATAAATTGCCTTATTACAAATTCAAACTTCGTAATGCAAAATAAAATGCGAAGGAATAAATTGACAAAAATAGATAAGTAAAACCTGTCATATGTAGTAGCAACGGAGACTCTCGCTATTCCAGGCCCTCGGCAAAGTAACACCGTCAATGGTCGATAACTTGAATGTGCCATCTCCGAGCTTTTGTGAAATCACATACGGCCCTTCCCAATTCGGTTTCATATGCGAAGGGACCGGATAAATTCTCTTGATTACGAGATCGTCGAATTCAAAGATTCGCGGACGGACCTTGGCATTGTATATTCGGGCGACTCGACTTCGATATGTGGCTGTCCTCAAATCATCCTCTTCACTCCTCTCATCGAGTAAATCCAGAGATTCAGCAAGTAGTATGGCATTTGTTTTCGGATCGTAATACGTCACACGATGAGAGTGCACTTCCATTTCGACTGGAATAACGACTTCAGAGCCATATGATATGGAAAACGGAGTGTGACCGGTTGCAGTTTTGTGAGTCATTCGATAAGCCCATAACGCCATAGGCAGTTCGTCGACCCACTTGCCCCCGGCCTTTTTCCTGTCGCTTCTTTAGAATGGATTTGATAACTTTATTAACAGCTTCGACCTGACCATTTGCTTGAGGGTGTGCTAATGCAGAGAATTTCTTGTGGATGTGAAATCGTTGGCAAAAATTCTTGAATTCAATACTGTCGAATTGGGCTACGTTATCGGTGATAATACTATGCGGGAGACCAAACCGGCAGATAATGTTGCGTACTACGAAGTTGATTACTTTTTTCGTTGTAATCGTTGCAAGAGGTTCAGCTTCGGCCCATTTGGTGAAGTAATCAACTGCGACGATGGCGTGCTTTGCGCCACCTTTAGCTAAAGGCAATGCCCCAATTATATCAATCGTCCATACTGCAAACGGCCAAAGGCTAACCATTTGTGTTATTTCAGTAGGTGGGGCTCTAGGAATCCGAGCATGTTTCTGGCAGTTGTCACTTTTTTTGGCGTAGTCTGATGCGTCTCGATTAACAGTGGGCCAATAATATCCGTATCGGAGTACTTTCTTGGCGAGTGTTTGCCCCGCAGTGTGATCGCCACACTCTCCCTCGTGTACGTCGTGTAACACTCGTTTGATTTCATCATGCGCGATACATCGGAGTAGAGGAACAGAGTACCCTCTCCTATACATAACTCCGTTTTGAATGACAAACAGCGAGGCTTTTCGAAGGACCTGCCTCTTCTCACTCCTGCGCTCGGGCAATATCCCATGCTCAATGTAATTTCGATAGGGGGTCATCCATGACACCCAGCTGGTGGTAGCCTCAAATGCATAATTAATCTCCATCTGATCAATGCTCGTAGAAGATAGAGTTTCAACAGGAACGAGCCCCAACTGCTGAGCTTCGCCCGTACTTGCCAATTTTGCCAATGAATCAGCCTTCTGATTATGCTCCCGAGGGATGTAGAAAATGGCATAGTAATCGAATTGATCTAGAATCCCTCTGACTCGAGTTAGATAAGCAGCTAGTCTACGATCCTTGGCCTGATATTCACCCCAAACTTGACATACGATTAATTGGTAGTCATAGTAAATCTCTACAGTGACAATTCTCAGGTCATGGGACAGCTTCAACCCAGTAAGCAAAGCTTCATATTCAGCCTCATTGTTGGTTGCACGGAACTCGAACTTTAGGGCGTAGCATATGGATCGGCCCTCGGGGGTTTCAAGCACTACCCCTGCGCCCGAACACCGATCGTTGGATGCACCATCAGTATATAGCTTCCATATGTACTCGGAAGATTTGCTAGTCTCACGTAAGTCCTCGGGTATAGTGAATTTGGCAACGAAATCAGCTAGGACTTGACCGTGTATGGCCCTTCTTGGGATATAGGTAATGTCGAATTGGCTCAGTTCGATGTTCCATTTCAGTAACCTACCAGACATCTCAGGCCGCGTGAGGACCTGTCGTAACGGCTGATCAGTGTACACAGTAATAGGATGAGCCTGGAAATATGGACGGAGCTTCCTCGAGGCGATGACTAGGAAATAGGCCGACTTTTCCAGCTTTGGATGATTTCTATCGGCTCCCGTTAATCGTTTACTCACATAGTAGACCGGTTTTTGCACTCAGTCCTCTTCCCGAACTAACGCAGCACTGATTGCATCTTCGGATACCGCCAAGTAGAGATATAACTATTCTTGGTCAACAGGCTTTGAAAGAATCGGCGGTGTGGAAAGATGTTGAACTAGTGATTGAAATTCACCTTCGCATTCTGTCGTCCATTCGAAGTTTCGTTTCCCTTTTCGGATCAGATCGAACAAGGGAATGCATTTGTCGGTCGACTTCGAGATGAACCTGCTCATTGCTGCAACCTTCCCGTTAAGTCTCTAAACTTGCTTTATGGCCCTTGGAGTTTGAAGATTCCTGATAGCCCAGATCTTTTCAGGGTTGGCCTCTATCCCTCGGGCGTTGACGATGAACCCAAGGAATTTTCCGGATGCGACTCCAAAATGAAATTTTAGCGGATTAAGCTTCATCCCATACCTCCGGAGGATATTGAACATCGATCCCAAGTCTCTGACGTGATCAACGTAGTACCGTGAGTTTACCAACATGTCATCTACATAAACTTCCATAGTCTTCCTGGTCTGGTCGGCAAACATCCGGTTGACTAAGCGTTGATAAGTTGCGCCGGCATTCTTTAATCCGAAAGGCATGACCTTGTAGCAGTATAGTCCCAGATCAGCCACGAAGCTCGTATGTTCTTGGTCGGGTACATGCATGGGTATCTTATTTTAGCCTGAGTAAGCATCCATGAAAGATAGTAATTTGTGTCCGGCGGTTGAATCTACAAGTTGATCGATTCGGGGAAGTGGAAAACTGTCCTTCGGGCAGGCTTTGTTCAGGTCGGAGTAATCAATACACGTTCTCCATTTCCAATTCGGTTTTCGGACAAGTACAGGGTTGGACACCTACTCTGGGTATAAAGCATCTCAAATGAACCCATTCGACTTCAATTTATCGACCTCTTCTTTCAGGGCGGCAGATCTCTCTTGATCCATACCACGCCTTTTCTGTTTGACCGAGATATACCGCGGGTCAATATTTAAGGTGTGGCTCGCGATGTCCGGTGAGATTCCACACATATCAGAGTGCATCCAGGCGAACACGTCGAGATTTTCCCGGAGAAAATCAACCAATTCCTGTTGTGTCTCTTGGCTTAACTGAGACCCAATCTTCAATATTCTCGTGTCATCGTCACCATCGCCGATTGGAACATCAATCGTCAGCTCAGCCGGAGAAGCTTGACTCTCCATAGATTCTCTCTTTGCTGTGCCTCGCGCAGCTCTGCAACATAACAGGCTCTTCCAGCAGCCTGGTCTCCATGAATTACACCGATACCGCAATCGGTGGGAAATTTCATGGTTATACACCACGGGGCGATTTCTGCCCGAAATTCAGCAAGGGCCGGTCGGCCTAAAAATGCTATGTATGGTGAATGAATGTCTAGATCAACAAATTGCAGCATACGCACTCTCCTACACTCACCGACTCCCAACTCCACGGGTAACTCCACAACTCCTGTGGGTTTGTTAGCACTTCCATCGAAGCCGTGGATCCTGGATTGATGAGGTTTCAGGTTTTGGCTTCCATTTTCATCTGGTCATAAGCTCTCTTGAACAAAATATTAACAGAACTTCCGCTATCCACCAGTATCCTCTTCATCCAAGCAGGACCAACCTGGGCGGATATAACAAGCGGGTCAATAGTCGGGGCTTTGATCTTATCAGCATCACGATTACTGAACATGATGTCATCTGCCATTGACTTCTGTTGTTTGGCCGGAGCCCCTTCGTCATAACTACTACAACACTCGAAGTCCATATGCCTAATCGAGCTGGCATATGACTCCATTTCCTTCCAGCTCCTGTCTACTGCGTGAGGACCACCACTGACTGTATTTATCACTAATCTCCCGCCCGTACTAGCGGGTTCCTCCTGTCTTGGTTGATTCGGTTGACGGTTTTGATTTGACGGGCCTGCACCATCAGACTGCGGCACCCGCGCGAAATGATCCAACTTTCTTTCTCTGATCAATTTTTTGATTAAATCCTGCAAGTGTCTGCACTTATTGGTATTGTGGCCATAGCTGTCGTGGAATCTACAAAACTTGCCCGTTTGAATTTATCTCTATGATGACGGTTTCGGAGCAGGCTTCTTGTATTGCATGGCGTTACAAGTTTGTAGGTACACGTTTTCCAACGACGTATTCAGCGGAGTATAATTGTAAAACATAGGGGCCCTACGCCTCAGGCCACAGTTCTGATCCCGCTTCTTGCTTTGATTTCCATCATTCTTCGGTTGAGATTGTTTGTTCTGGATATTTAACTGCACCTTTCTAGAACTTTCTCCCAATTGTTTAATAGCCACGTTACTTTGAATTCCTTCTCCACTGGGTCCTGCGTCGTCCTGCTTCCTAGACTGCTTCGTGTCCTCACGCCTCAAGAACTGGGCGACTTTGGAGTAGAAGTGGTCCAACGATGTAGGAGGTTTTCCTGCCAACCAATTTCCAAATTCTGAATCAGGGTCAATCCCATTTGTCAATGCCATCAGAATTGAGTTGTCATTGGGATTGGTGATCTCTACACAAGCTTTATGGAATCTCTCCAAATAGTGTCTGAGCGTTTCTCCAGGAGCTTGAGTGACGCTAGACAGAGTGTAGACATCTTTAGGTCTCGCAACATGCATGCGGAACTGTTCCACAAACTTCCTAGCCAGTTGATTGAACGAAGAGATAGAACGGGGTGGCAATTGCGTGAACCACATCGTAGCAATGCCCCCTAAGGAGATGGGAAAACTCCTACTTTTCACCACATCGTCAGCCCTTGCGGCGCTCATAGACCATTCGTACTTCAAGATGTGCTGATTGGGATCTGAGTTTCCTTCATACATCAGTAACGTCGGCATCCTAAATCGCCGAGGGGGTTCGGCGCACAGAACCTCGTCCATGAACGGGGTGTGACTCAGGGAGATTCCCCAGTCGTCGTTAGTAAACCCCTGACTCCCACGGATCATCTGCCTGATCATAGCCGAAAGATCCGGCACAACTACATTCTAGGCTTGTTGGGCCAAGGTGTGGTCGGGTTCCACAATGCGAGGCAGGAACGGATGCTGTAAACGGTCCAAGTCTCGCCTCCTTGGCTCAACATCTTCTGGCACATATGGCTTAGGAGCCTGCCACTGTTGATGGCGATTCTGATCTGATGGATTATGAACATCAACCCCCGGCTCCATAGCGATGGTTGCAGGGCGGTTATTAGCGGTGTGCTGTGGAACAGTGCCTCCTCGGGAGGAAGGCCCTGTATGAAAGCTGGTAGATGGACCAACTCGTAGCTGTACTACCGTCAATGCCGGTAGGTCCCCGGTGGCTTGCGCATAACTCCCGTCCATTCGGGGTCGTGGAGATCGGCGATGATAATCAGAAGAAGCCAAACTCTCTGTGGAAGAATGAGATGCGTGATCTCTCCTGGATCGCCCGCGCTTCTGGCTGTTTTGCTGGCGGGTTAATTCAGCATTGGCGCGTAGGTGCTCGGTCAGCTATTGCCGACTCTGGGTCAGCTCTTGGAGCAACATCTGAAACTCTTGCCTGGTTACCGATCTGGATGATTCCGAAGGCCCGGTGACATCCTGAGTAGATGGTGGCAGCTGCGCGGGATTTGACCTATCCCGGCCTTCTTGGTCGCCAATGTTAGAAGTGGTCCTGGTACTTACCATCTTGAATCGTAGAATCCTTTCCTTGACTTTAAGAAAATCTGAATAGAACGAAAGGAATCTGAACTTGAGATTCGGATATCTCTTAGATTTGTGCAATCCGGTATCGACGACGGATCCGGGGAGCAGGAGAAAAACTGTGTTGGTTCTCAGTGAAAGCACCAAAGTGTTTGTACTAAACTTGGGCATAACACTCTTCGCAGGTTTTTGAATAGATAATAAATGAAGAATATAAATTGAAACAGAAGATTATCTTAAAAAAATCCAAATAACATGTATATAAATGCGTAGACAAGGAGTTTATAATGGTTCGGCGTGTTGCCTACGTCCACTGTGAAGTTTTTGTACTTTTATTGATTCTCTTTGAATAGTTACAAGAAATTATAGCGAACAATTGTGGAAAACAACTTGGAATTCGAAATCAACAGCAGAGGAATGATGCAAGTTCCAATCCGGCAGAGTCTAGGCGCTTGAGAATCCAAAGATCCCTTTTCTGTTGGCTCTGGGGCTCTATTTATAGGCGTAGGAAGCAAAGATCTCGCCCAAATTCTGTAAGACTTGGTCTGGCACGTGAGGGGGTCCACGCGACCGTTTCCGGAAAGCTTTGGCCCAATTTGAGATCGATACGAAACCATTTCGTATCGATCAAGATGATGTCCAATCGAGCTGAAATTTGGTGTGAAGCTTCTTTGACATGTGTGTAGTCTTCCCTGAAAATTTCATAGCATTTGGATCAGTGGATCGAGAGATATGGTCGATACGAAGTCGTGTTTTCCGGTTTTTGCTTGCTTCGAATCGATCCGTTCGAATCGATTGTTTCGACTCGATCAACTGCACGTGTTTTGTGATGAGATGGTGTGCATTTCTCGAGTCAATCCCCTTTTTTCTTCGGTTTGGCCGCGTCTTATCCATATATTTCGCCTCATTCGATGCGAAGGTAATTGATATGGACTAGGTCCTTTTGACTCGAACTAGCCGTTGCCCATGGGTTCAAATGACGGGCTCCTGATGGATTCGAATACGGCTCCACTGATGGGTTCGAGATGCAGTCACTGATGGATACGAACCGCTAATGCGAATTGAAGCCTCTCGGTGGATACAAAGCCAGGTAACCTGATGGACTCGAGACAGATGGATGCGAGGGACTTGCGTCCGTGAATGATACGAAGATAATGGATTCGAAGTGAGGCCATGCTTATGGGTTCGAATAGTAGCTGCATCGATGGATACGAGCCAATGACAACCGATGGTTACGACATGTCCTGCCCAGTTGGTTTCGAAGAGGAGCTTCCATGATGGATACAAAGCGGGGATTGACCGATGGATTTGATTGCGATCGAGTCGAACTGGCCCCTTCTTTGGATGCGAGGCCGCTGGACTTCGGACCGATACGAACCCGATCGATACGAAAGTAATCGATTCAAACCTGAGCGAGTGGATGGATACGAAACCAAGGCTTTTCCATCAAATTGAACCGATCATAACTTGAGCGTACGAGCTCGGATTGACTTGAAATTTGAAATGTTGACTTCCACAATCTCTCTTATAATGTCCTATCAATTGTAGCTCAATCCGGACTCAGAAAAAATTCGTCGATATCCATAGCGGGTCAAACTTGGCTCTCGATCGATTCTTGGTATTCCGGCCTTGCCAAAAGGAAGGGTAACACAATTCAGGGCATATATCGATGTTATGAGTGTAGGCGAGCATCACGCTTCTTTGAAAGAGTAAATAATGATATCTTCAAGAGAGGTGTCAATGAATTGTGACACCCGCCATTTCCCATCAAAAATGGTTTCGGCTGCCAATTTTACGGAAGCTTATTTCTTTTTCAACTTTTCCTTTAGAGAGGCTTGTTTTGCCGCCATTTGGATTTTTTCCTCCTTGGATCCTTTTAAAGTCATTTTCATTACTAAGTTTTCATCGGCGAGGAGTTAATGAGCTTTCCTTTCCTCTGAAATAGTAGATTCCGATTGGGCGGGAGAAGCTCTCAATCGCTCCAGCTCAGGCAGAGCTTCATTTTCCTTTGTGGATAAAGTGGAAACTTGATTCTTTAAGCCAAAAGTTTCCACCTGAAGCTTAGAGGATTCGACAGATGATCTTTATGCATTTTCCTACAAATAAAGCCAACTCTTGGAAATCTAATAGCAAAAGTATGGCATAAGTCAAAAATTTAAGGAAGAGCAGAACAATAAAGTTAAATTAAGGGAAACTTACCAAGAGTTGTTCTGTTAAAGAACGGTAATGACCTGCCAAGTTAGAAACAGAAGAAGGTAGGTGGATGGAGGCAAAAGATGAAGAACTAAGGATAGATCAGAACGTCTCCCCAAAATTAGTTGAGGCTAAAGGAGATGATGGCCTAGAGGGGATAATTTTATAAGAAGGGGTCAAAATCCCCAAATCTCTCTACATCTGCTTAAGCACACTTGAAGAGCTCGCAACAACGATGTGGGAAAGTGGATTAACTATAGTGGGAGTCATTTTGGGTTGATCAAGAGGAATTTCAAGAGATGGATTCTTCAAAGCTTTATCAATATCTAAAAACTCCCCTTCCTTTCGTGGTGGAGAGTCAGGAACTTCAATGATTTTGGCCTTTTTGGGGAGGGTTCCACCACAACCAATTTGACCAATTTTCTTTTAACCACCATTTTTGACTTAGCAATGGCCTGAGAAAATGAGGCACATGAGAAGTTGAAGAAGTGAGATCCGAACCACTTCTAAGTTTAAACCTGAGGAGCAGCTGTAGAAAATTCAAACAAATTATAAGCCTGTTAAGCAGCAAATAAATAAACAACAGGTACAACATTTAAACTTACCAGAGAGACCAAGGAATATAGGTGATGTGGGGAGAAGTTTGTCTGATCTTCCAAAGAATGGAAACATATTCTTCGGGATGCATGTTTGATAAAAAGAAGGTTGGCCAAGACTCCTTTGACCGACGTGCATGAGAGAGTACTTTTGTAAATTTGAGGGAATTAGCAGGGTTAATCGGTTCCCAATCCTACTTGAAGCTACAACTATAGACTCCATCATCTTCTTATCCTATTCAATTAGTTCTTTAGCAGGGGCACCTTATAGAAAGTACAGATCAATAAAGAAGAGTAACTAAAAAAAAGTTAAATTTGAACTTATGAGGACAAGAGAAAGTCCCACTAATGTTGGGGAAGCATCTAACAAAGTAGAAACAATTCTCCCAATCTCCGAACTTGTTCACTCCCTCAGATATCGATTTCTTGGGAGAATATGCCCTGAAGATTTGATTGTTTAAGTTGCTAAGCTAACCAACTAGACAAGATGATTCAGCGCTTTAGCATTTAGCGAGGGAATGCCTGACTCCAACACTATTAGCTCCAAGGATAAGAGATAAGTGTACATGTTGGGTGATAGTTGAATAAGAACAATTCCAAGATAAACTCAGAACTTAGATAGGAATTTTGAAAAAGGAAGGAATCCTCAGTGCCAAATATAGATTATAGTGCAAGCGAAATACCCTTCAAGAGGGTTGTTGATGGTATCATTTTCAGTAGGGGAATAGCTTCCACCCCTATGATCCCAAAGTCATTGAGGATTGCACCAACTTCATCGTAAGTGGTTATCAAGGAACGCTTTGTGGTAGCTTCAGTCTTCTTAGGGAAACTCATGATTCTGCTAAGTGAAAACGTTCTAGTTAGAAATTACAGTCTATTATGAAATTAACATTCTTTCAAGGATTACTAGAACATATTCCAACAATTTGAACATCAAATAAAACATGAAACTTCATATTCTTGAAAGAATGTTAAAGTTAAAAAATGAGGTTTAGTGAGCATTCGACAGAGTCGAAAGGGAAACGGAAGTAAAAAAATTAACAACGCCTTTTAACAATGTCAGAAGCCTAAGTATAAACATTTGTAGAGCTTTCAATAGGGTCGAAAGGGAGGAAGGAAATATATGTCCACCTAACACTCTTCAAAGATGTCGCAAGCTCTATGGAAACTTTGTTCTTAAGGGGAAAAAGTTAAAACCTGCACAACAAATTGGAACAAAGTATACACTACCAATATTTGATAAATAAGGGAAAAGGACCCTTCAACTCCATCAAAACCTATGACCTTAGTTTTTCTAAGGGATTATGAATGATGTCGAAACCTTAAATTACCATTAAGTCGAAAGGTTTTGAGTTGGAGTCAAGCTGATATAAAATAAAAGGGCTTGGAATGTTTCGACAATATTGCAAAAAGATGATTAAATCCAAGTTAGTCACAGAAAGGTTCGACTCAATAGTCACAAAGATTTCAACGAGGGGTGTATGGTTTCTAAGGAATATGAAAAGCTAAATTTAAATTAATTCAATAGGTTTGGACTAAGTCGAAATGTTTAACTTGATTTACGAGTTATACAAAGTATGCTATCTTCAAACCAATTTATAAAATATATCTATCTCTAACTTAAACAAATTGAAAGTGAGTTTATATTAATCGTTGCAAAAACTATGGGATAAAATTTACGCTTTCGAAAATATGAATTATGTAATTACTTATTAAGATGCAATAACAAACCTCTTCGAAAGTTATCAGGGACAAAAGCAAAAATTTCTTTCGAAGAGGTCGGCTTCGTATAAACTAAACAACCTTTCGACAAGGTCAATTAAGTAAGGTGCTAGTTTACCTTTCGGCCCCCTCGAAAGAGGTTGAAGAAGAAAAATAGGAAAATGTCGTCTTAATCCCTTTCCAAGGGGTATAAGGGTAAAATTCTAGCGCTAATTTTTGATTCGTACAACTCAAAACTTCTACACGAAGTAAACCGAAAATTCCTTCTTCCCCGAATTCGATTTCAACCTAGAAATTTAAAAATTAATTAGGAAATGGATAGAAATGTGAATCAATTATTTTAAATTTTGAAATCTTTGATATGAGAATTTGAATTCTCTAGAAAAACAATAATAGCAAAATCTGAATTAGAAAGGTTTGAAATGACGAATAACAAGAAAAGTAAATCGAATCAAACCAAAAAACCGAATTAAAGAATACTCTTAGGAAAATAAAAACTTAAACAGTATCAAGTAAATCAAAACAAAAAATCGAAATCCCAAATGTAAAAGTTTGAGAAATTGAAATTCAGTGTAAAATGAAAAGATTTGATAGGCGAAATAATTTCAACTTACCTTGGATATGGATTTTTCTTTGTTTGAGATAAAACTAATCAGGGGGTTTGAGAATTTTTAATTGTGTTAGAAGTTTATTTCAATTGCAAATGAGTAAGAAAAAAGAAGAGGAGAATGTGGTTTATAAGAAAAGTTCACAAAGACGGCAAACTGTTCAATCAAATTTAAACAAACACCCCAGATTCAAGCTGGAATATGAAAAGGTGGGAAACATTAAGGTTTTTGAGATCATTAACTTGGAAAGTCAAGGACATCTCTTCGCTAGAGGGGCTAATGTTACTACTAAATATCCTTTCGTCCTTATCAAAACCAAATTAAGTAGAAGAAAAAGGAGGACATGAGAAATTAGCACTAGCAAGACCTTTCAAAGGAGTCGAAGGAATGTTAAGCCAAAGACTAGAAGGATCACAACCTTTCGAAGGGGTCTAAAGGGTCGAAAGCACTCTTCCGCTTTAGTGAACCCCTTTCGAAACAGTTGCTTCTGCATGCATGAAGACCTTTCGAATCAGTTAAAGAGATAGCTTTCGAAAACAATGATAACAACCCTTTACATGCGCACCAAATCTTTCGAAACCAAAGGTTTCACCTTCATTTAAATCATGCATTGGTTGGAACAACCCTTTCAGAAGCTAATTCAAGCCTTTTGAACTGGAAGAAGCCTTTAATATCTTGGAAAGGTTCTGCATCAGTCATAAGAAAAAGTTTGGGAAGCTACTAACATCGTTGAAATCATCAGCATTTCAACACCTTCGGAACCCCGAGAGATAGCCTATTGATAGAGTTGAAAGCTCCTACATAGAAATATAGAGAAGAAAGGCACAACCATCCCTTTCGACAAATATGGAAGCATTCCAAAAGACAGTTCCAAAGCTACCTTTCGACCGGGTCGAAAGCATTAGGTCGATAGGTGTTGACCCACATCTATAAATAAGACCCAAGGGGTCTGGTTTAAGGGGTCCGAATTCATTCACTTCGTACTTGTATTTTCTTAATTATACAAAGTTGTAAACCCTAATTTCTAAATTGAATTAGGGAAAATTGATCAGTAAAGACTACGCTGGATTAATAAAGGAAAGACTTTAATATTATTGATTACGCAGTTGTTTTGAAAGCTTTATTGGATCTAAATCTGTTTTATAGGTATTGACCCCATCGAAATACATCTTCCCACTTGGTCGATACCCCTACATTTCCAAGTAATTCCAGTTCTTAACTCCTAGCTACTATTCACTATACTTCTGCCTTCTAGCGGATCGAAACCTAAAACTTGACCTATCTCACCAAAGATCCTAGATCTAAGCCAAATTCACTAAGAATCTAGCTTTCGACAATGTTGAAACCCACCTAGCTGAACTTTACTCTTGAATCCTTTGAACCATCTTTTGTGCTCTGCAACTGCTTTGAGAGGACTATTTCAAGGGGATAATCAAACTACTTCATTCAACTTGAAAGACTAAAAAGAAGAGGATTTAAGTCTTTCGACTGAGTGAAAGGTAAACAAAAGGAAATTCACAATAAGGACTGATTTTAAAGATGATCTAAAGGAAGGCATTCACATCCTAGCTCTCTCCAATAAACCAAAAAATACCACTAACCTATCCTATTAAATCAACTTTGGGATGTTGACAAGTTTTCCTGTTAACTACTATCGAAATCAAAAGACAAATTGAAGAGTAAATTCGACCTCAACTTAGAGAGAGTCTCTGGGTCACTAGACGATGAGTTCCAAGAAGAGAAAATTATCGATCCTCAAAAGCTACTTTCCTTTGATGATCTCGTCGTTGATGAGGACAAGAATGACGATGATTGGATGATGAAAGGAATGATGATAGTGAGGAAGATGAAGATGGTGTTGAAGATGATGATGATCCAAGAAAGGATGAGGGAAATAGCAATAAGAATACCAATGTACCTAGAAGTTGTGGTAATGGATCAGTTGGCCAAGACATGGCCCATCTATTCATGATATAGACTTTTCCTAACCTTCCTGAGTTCCAGCATCGAAACACCCCAAACCCATTCGTATACCCAAAAAGGGCACACTAAAAGATATGGTGCGTTATAGGTATAGCTAAAGAATCACAGAGACTGAGATTCACAAGATAACTAAATATAAACAGTGGAAACATTTAAATGGTAACTCATTATTAAAAATAAAACTTCATAAATAAGTCTAAAAAATATCACGTCTTAAATACCAAATACACAAGTCTGATCAAAAATACACCCCAGTCTCAAAAAATTATAGTACAATAAAATAATCATCCCTCTCATAAGTACCAGTACATCAAAAACCGAATGAAAAGAAAATTGTAAAGAAGAAGAATACATGAAGAACTCTGGGAATATATCTCCAATAAATCTTAATCAACTATCCTTGCCTCTACTGGCCTATGGGGGGAAAGGGAAAATAGATGAGTGGGTCAGACTATAAGTATGACGAGTGAAAATAACTGCTAGTATTTTAAGCAAGATATAGATAATAGACTTAGCAACAGTTTTAGTATAAAAGGAAATATAGGAAAGATAAAAACGGGATAAAATACTGTTTAATTTTTTGTTTTGATTGTGATTTTTTACACTTGTCTTAGTTGCTATGATTAGGCTGAAATCCTAATCCCATTTTAATTAGGCTGAATCATAATTCTACCCGTTGATCGACCTTCTATCTATATTGTGCCACAGTGAGCTAGTCCCATCCTGTAGGTGCCACAGCAAAAGACACATGTTTAGCGTTTGGAACACAGTAGTGATTTATCTACCCTAATCGATGCCGCATGCTCGGTCACCCCTTACACTAATCGATGTCGTACGCTCGGTCACCGTCGGTACACGTTAACTGTCGCTCCCTATTTTGACCTCTTATTTACACTAATTGATGCCGTACGCTCGGTCACCGCCGATACACACAAACTACCGCTCCCTATTTTGAGCACTTATCTACCCTAATCAGCATAAGCATGCCTAGCCTCACCTAATCTGCTGTGAGACCATCAGCCCTGGTCTGAAAGGGTCCTGCCCAGCCTCACCTAAGTGTCATGTGAGACCATCAGTCCTAGTCTGAAAGGGATTGCTACCGGTATGGGTCCTAACAAATATAATCTAGTTGCACCCCCTGCCCAAATCCCCTGATTTGAGCTTCTATCTGTTGGCCACTTATTTATCCTAGTTAGCATAAGCATGTCCCAGCCTCACCTTACTATTATGAGACCATCAGTCCTAGTCTGAAAGGGTCCTGCGCAGCCTCACCTAATTATTGTGAGACCATCGGTCCTAGTCTGAAAGGGAATGCTGTTGGTATGGGCCCTATTTATGTTCTTGCTTATTAACGTAGTGTAAGTTCTTAAAATCAACCTCTTATGTTGTTTCTGTTCTATTTTCTTATTAACTTAATCGAAGTCTTTAAAATAAGCCTTTTCTGTTATCTCTGCTATATTTGCATATTAACTTAATTATAAGTCTTTAAGATAAGTCTTTTCTATTATCTCTGCTATATTAGCTTATTAACTGAATTATAAGTCTTTAAAATAAGCCTTTCTATTCTTTCTGCTTAATTATAACCTACGCTAAAAATTTTACTCTTCTGTTTTATCTTTTTAGTTATAACCATAAATTATAAACATGCTTGAAAATGTCTCAAATTTGCCTATTTCGGCTATCTTCTTTTTATTACAGTTTTTTTAGTTTACATCTAATTTCTGTGAATTTAGTGTTTTAATTCTATTTAATCTTTATTTGTGAATTATTCTCTTTTTGTTATTTTATTCACGTAAAAAGGAATAAAAAGAAACTAAAATTTACAAGCTAAATTCTAATTTAAAACATATGCGAATAAAATACAAATAACTATAAATATTTGAATAAAATAGCTGAATAAAAATAACTGAATAAAATAGACCGAAAAGGACTTTAAAAAGTAGCTATAAAAACTTATATAAAAATTGTCTCAAAATTGCAGAAAAACTACAACTATTGAGAAACTTATTAATTTAAATTGCTTAAAAATCTAAAATAATTACTAAACACTCACATGTGGTCCTTAGCTGTAATCCTTGGTCTTCCTTGATCTACTTCTAGAGCGTAGAATATTTTGATCCGAATGATTTCCTATTTAGAATAATTTTCTATTTAGGGTCTAGCCTCTGATAATGAACCCAAATAGGAGAAAATCTGGATGAGCAAAATAGCTAGGCCTAGAGTTCTATTTATAGTGTCACTTAGGGATCTCAGACCGCTGGATTTGAAGATTAATCTGGTGCAACCATGTAATAGGCTCGTTGGAAACCATCAGATGGAAGCACGAACGTAGAGAATGGAAAAGAAATTGTAAAACACGTGTTCGAACTAACTTGCGTACAAAGGAATTGGCGGGTCGACCTATAACCATTGAGGGTCGACCTATAGGTCGACATTGCTCCTTTGGGGGTCGACCCTAGGGTTTACCTGGCCTAGTTCTGGGTTGACCTGACCCTATTCTATTTCTTTTTTTTTCTTTTTTCGTTTATTTTTCGTTTTCTTGTTTATTTCATAACTTCTTCATTTTAACTAGGATTTTGACAAACTATGTATGGAAATTGACTAGAAAATTACCACGGACACATTGGTGCAACTCTGTTCGCTCATTTTTGATAATATCACAAACTAATTTGTTATTTAATTAATTTGTTAATTAATTATTTTAGCTTATATTTTAGGGTTGTTACATTCTCCCCTCCTTAAAGGATTTCGTCCTCGAAATCTCCAAGGACAGAAGAATGAAATAAATATTTTCATCCAAATTCTACAGCCAAATATTCAACCACCATCCATTACATCCATAGTCCTTAAGTTTTCTAATGCAATTTATGATATATATATATATATATTTATGCATGTATATATGAAAATAGTCCTTAACTAATGCAAAAGATTAGGCGGTCCACTTATTCAGTCAACCTCCTTTTTATGTAATCATGTCCGTGCTATGTATCCAAATGAATGGAAATTCCCTAATGACAACTAATAGTTGTATATGCGTGCTACAATCATCATCCAAATGCTACAATCATACGATATTCATCCATTTGTAGCAACCATGGAAAATAAAAATAAAATGCAAATGCGCACACATCCATATGCATATGCTTTAGTGACCTAGTTAGGTCGATCCTTAAGATAAAATAGTGCCTAGTGTGTGTGTGTGTCTATATATATATATGCGTCCATTAGCATCCACTAGGAAACACTTGCAACCACTAGTGTCCATCATACATAACATGTTTTAGTGACATATTTACAGTTAGTCCTACCATCCATAGGTTAAATCCTAAGTTCTACCCTCCCAAAGGATATTGAAGGAAAGAACCTATTTAAAACTAAAGATGAAAATAGGAAATTCAAAACGTACCATCGAAAAGACACAGAGAGATACATATTTTCTCTTTAGCCTCCCACATAGTGTCATCAATGCTATCTCCCCACTACACCTTTACCAAAGGGACTTCCTTATTCCTAAGCTTCTTGATATCACACCCGACGATCTTGGTAGGAATACGACGAATCGATGCTTCTCTCTCCACATCAACTTCTACAAGTTAACTAGGGTCCACTACCTCTGCTGAATCATGTAATCACTTTCTCAAGTTCGAAACATAGAAAACATCATGAACTTCTGCGAGCCTCTTCGGTTGATTTATTTGATATGTCATATTCCCTACTCTTTCCACAATGGGGATTGGTCCTACGAATCTGGGAACAAGTTTCCCACTTGTTCCAAGTCTCACTACCTTTCTTAGCGGAGATACCTTAATAAAAACCAAATCACCTACTTCAAACTCAATATCCCTTCTCATCTTATCTACATAAGATTTTTGCCTATCTTGGGCCATCTTCATCTTCTCCTAATCAATTCAATCTTTTCTGAAGTCTCTATAACCTTGTCAGGACCGAGTAGCAATCTTTCTGTAGATTCCAACCAAAACTATGGTGACTTGCAAGGTCTTCCATAAAGATCTTCAAAAGGTGCCATCCCAATGCTAGTATGAAAACTATTATTATAAGCGAATTCCACTAAATGAAGATGCTCCTCCCAAGTTCTCCCAAAATCAAGAATGCACATCCTCAACAAATCCTCAAGAACTCTATTAACTCTCTTCGTTTGGCCATCTGTCTAAGACTGATAGGCCATACTCAATCTCAGCTGTGTTCCTAAAGCCTCTTGAAAGCTTCTCCAAAACTCGCTATTAAAGAAAGGGTCTCTATCACTCACTATACTAGAGCGAACTCCATGAAGTCAAACTATCTCACAAACATATAAGGATGCCAAATAAGGTGTTGTCCTCTTACTCTTAATTGGAATGAAGTGGGGGCACTTAGTCAAAAGATCTACAGTCACCCAAACACTGGTATTCCTTTTCCTAGATCAGGGTAAACCATTTATGAAGTCTATCGAAACACTACCCCATTTCTATTCGGGTACATCCAACGGTTGAAGCAATCCGCTAGGCTTCTATCACTTCATCTTAACTCTTTGGCATACAAGACACTTAGTAATAAACTCTACCACGTCCTTCTTTATTCCGCCCCAAATAAAATACCCTCTTCGTGCCCCTATACATCTTATCACCATCCGGATGAATAGTCATTCAGGAATGGTATGCTTCTTCTAGAACAGCTCTCATCAAATCGCTAGTGTGGGGAACACAAAGTCCTCCGTCTCTTCTTAGCCACGCTTTGCTATCTACGAAATAGCGTTGGAGATGCCTAGAGATCTCTCCTCTGCTAATCCTCTCTAGAATATCCATAAGCTCTGAATCCTCTCGCTGCCTTGAGCCAATCTGATCTATAAGGGTTGGCTTAACCTCAAGTGCTGCTATAAATCTAAAGGTAATGTCCGTAGAGGACTTAAAATCAAAGGTGGAAATAAACTATAGGCTTTTTCACTTCACAAACATTGGACTTAGGGCTGCTTTCTTCCTACTTAACGCATCCGCAACCACGTTTCCATTACTAGGTGTGTAAGCTATCTCGAAGTCATATGATGCTAAGAACTCCACCTCACGCTGCTGCCTCAAGTTTAAATCCTTCTGTGAGAATGGGTACTTCAATGAATTATGGTCAGTGAAAAGCTCGAACCTCTCTCCTAGCAAGTAATGTCTCCAAGACTTGAGTACAAAAACAATAGCAGCAAATTTTAAATCATGGGTGGGGTAGTTCTTTTCATGAGTTCTCAACTGTCAACTTCAATAACATACTACTCTCCCCTCTTGCATCAATACTGCTCCTAGACCCATTCCACATGCATTAGTGTATACTTCAAAAGGCTTAGCTCCCTTGGGTAAAACTAACACTAGTGCAGTAATAAGGGCTTTCTTTATCATCGTGAAGGAATCCTCACAATCTACGACCTATAAGAATGTCGCATTCTTCTTAGTAAGGCGAGTAAGCAGTGTTGAAATCTTAGTGACCTCTTTGATAAACTTCCTATAATAGCCAGCCAAACCTAGGAAGCTTCTAGCTTCCGTAGCGTTCTTGGGGGCCTTCCAATCTTGTATTGCTGCTACCTTAGCGGGATCAATAGCTAAACCTTCTCCTAAGACTACATGCTCCAAGAAACGCACCTCCTTACGCTAAAATGACACTTCTAGAATTTTTCTTTCAACTGAGGAACATGAAGTGTATAAAGAACCTCCTGAAGATGAATAGCATGCTCTTCCATACTCTTAGAAAACACCAGAATGTCATCCACAAATACTACAATGATCTTATTTAGGACATCTCGAAAAACATGGCTCGTCAAATCTACAAAATAGGATGAGGCGTTGGTCAGCCAAATGGCATAACCAACCACTCAAAGAATCCATCAGGTGTCCTAAATGTTGTCTTGTCTATGCTATCGTCAACGACCATAAGCTGATGAAATGCAGTAGCCAAATCAAGCCGAGAAAATACATAAGAGCTAACCAATTGATCGAAAAGATCATCTATCTTAGGAAGTGGGTAACAGTTCTTTTTTGTGAGCTTATTCAACTCACCATAGTCTACGCAAAGTTGAAGGGAACCATCCGCCTTTGTAGCAATGACGACCAACGCTCCATACTCAGATATGCTCCATTTGATGAAGCCTTTCTCCAATAGCTCACCGATCTTCTTGCTTAACTCTGTCCTCACACTAGGAGCCATATGTCTCATGAGCAATCCCATTGGCTTATCATTGTCATTCTGATAAATCCTAAAGTCGATCTCTCTCTTAGGAGGCAATCGCCTAACTTCCTTAAAAATGTCTAGGAAATCTCTAATAACTGGAACGAAATCTAGCTCTCCTAGTGATGAAACAAGGGAATAAAGGAAGCTCAACATGACTGACCCTTATGGGTCGAAAGAAACCTCGAGATTCCCACGCTCATGTCTCTAGTTTGACGACTCTCTTTTCGTAGTCCAATATCACTCCATAAGTGGATAGCCAATCCATCACCAAATCATCCCTTATACCAAAAATCCCAGCACATAGGCGTCACAATCAAACTCTATGCCTAGTATAAAAATATTCAAACCCCTACAAATCATGGATAAATGTGACAATCCTCCTATGGGGTTTGAAACAACTATAGGTTCTATTACTAGAGAAATATCTAAGTGCGAACAATCAACCAAGGAATAAGAAATGAAAGAATGTGATGCTCCGGAGTCAAAAAGAGTCCGTACTGGAAAATCCGAAATAGAGATCAAACCTTCTACAGAGACTTTCCTACCTCAATCTGGTTCACTATTAGAAGGTGTTGCATCAAAAGCCTGCACTTGTGCTGTAGGTGCACCTGCTCTCTAGCCCGTCGTCTGAGAATGAGCTCTGCTAAGATGACCAGACTGCTCATAATTGTAACAACTCCCCTTCATCGAGCCCTCCCTACGATCCTTTGCGAAATGCCCAACCAATCCACAACTATGACACTTCTCACCTTTCTTAATATGCTTTTGAGGTCCTTCTCCTTTCCTCCTAGCCTTATCCTTCTTATTCGTCCACCACCGCTTCTTAGAGTTTTCTGGTTTAGGGACATCCTTAACCTCTCTTCAGCTGCCAAGATGCAAGCAGAACTCTCTGTCGATCCTCCAATCCTAACAGCCCAAATATCCACTCTATATTCTTTAGTCAAGCTCATGCGTCCATGAAATCCTCCATGCCGAAAAACGTCTTGCCTCCTAGACTAGCGAAGTCCTTGCGTAGCTTAGAACAATTGGCCACTACATGTGGAATAATGGAATCTCCACCTACTAGTGCTATATTGGGTGATTGCCCTTGCACCTCTGGTATCGTAGCTCTATGGAACCAGTTTGCCATACTATGCAAAGAAAAGAGAAATTTAGGCTCAAAAGAATCGAAAGAAGGTTGAACTGGACTTTGAGGGATTTTTCTAAAAACTATTTTACACTTGAAAACCATTTCTATAATAAGAGATTCTTTAAAATAATTTTAGTTTGAAGATAAGTTATTTTTGAAAAATACTTTACCTTTAAAACAAGTTTTGAGGAATCTTTGTAACCTTAGGCTCTGATGTCAGGTGAAACACACCAAACCCCTTATTATACCAAAAAGGGCACGCTAAAAGATATGGTGCATTATAGGTATAGATAAAGCATCACAGAGACTAAGATTCACAAGAAAAATAAATATAAACCAAGGAAACATTAAAATGGTAACTCATTATTAAAAATAAATCTTCATAAATAAGTCTGAAAAACATCAAATGTCTCAAATACCAAATACATGTGTCTTATGAAAAATATAGTTCAGTCTCATAAAATCAGAGTATAGTAAAATAATCATCCCTCTCATAAGTACCAGTACATCAAAAACTGAATGAAAAAAAAATTTAAAAGAAGAAGAATACATGAAGAACTCTAGGAATATATCTCCAAGAAATATAAATCAACTATCCTTGCCTCTATTGGCCTATGGGGGGAAAAAGAGGAAATAGAGGAGTGGGTCAGACTATAAGTCTATAGAGTGAAAGTAACAGCTAGTACTTTTAAGCAAGACAAAGATAATAGACTTAGCAATGGTTCTAGTATAAATGGAAATAAAGGAAAGATAAAACCAGGATAAACTAATGTTTAACTGTTTGCTTTGATTGTGATTGTTCGCACTTGCCTAAGATTGTTGTGATTAGGCTGAAATCCAAATCCCATTTTAATTAGGCTGAATCCTAATTTTGCCCATTGATTGGCCTTCTATCTCTATCGTGCCACTGTGAGCTAATCCTGTCCTGTGGCTCCCACAGCAAAAATCACATGTTTAGCACTTGGAATGCAGTAACGATTTACATACCCTAATCAATGCCGCATGATCGATCACCTCCAGTACACACTAAGTATCGCTCCTTTTTTGACCTCTTATCTATCCTAATCAACGACGCACGCTCGATCACTGTTGATAGATACTAACCATCGCTCCCTATTTTGACCTCTTATCTACCCTAATCATCATAAGCATGCCCAACCTCACCTAATCCATTGTCAGACCATCAGCCCTAGTCTTAAAGGGTCCTGCCCAGCCTTACCTAAGTGTCTTGTGAGACTATTAGTCCTAGTCTTAAAGGGAATGCAACCGGTACGGGTCCTAACAAACAAAATTTAGTTGTGCCACTTGCCCAAATCCCCGATTTGAGGTTCTGTCTATTAGCCACTTATTTACCATAGTTTGCATAAGTGTGTCCCAACCTCACCTAACTATTGTGAGACCATCAGTCCTAGTCTGAAAGGGTCCAATCTAGCCTCACCTAACTATTGTGAGACCATCGGTCCAAGTTTGAAAAGGAATACTGTTGGTATAGGCCCTGTTTCTATTCTTGCTTACTAACTTAGTGTAAGTTCTTAAAATAAGCCTCTTTTGTTGCTTCTACTCTATTTGCTTATTAACTTAATCTAAGTTTTCAAAATAAGCATATTCTGTTTTCTCTGCTATATTTTCTTAACTTAATTATAAGTCTTTAAAATAAGCCTTTTTGTCTTTTTTTGCTTAATTATAACCTACGTTATAATTGGTACTCTTCTGTTGTATCATTTTAGCTATAACCATTAGTTATAAACAAGCTTGCAAATGCCTCAAATTTGCCTATTTCAGTCTATCTTCTTTTTATTATAGTTTTTCCTATTTTACATCCAATTTCTGTAAATTTAGTGTTTTAATTCTACCTAATCTATATTTGTGAATTATTATCTTTTTATTATTTTATTCGCTTAAAAAGGAATAAAAAGAAACTACAATTTACAGGCTAAATTCTAATTTAAAACTGATGCAAATAAAATACAAATAACTTGAAATAATAGTAAATAATCGAATAAAATAGCTGAATAAAAATAACCGAATAAAACAGACTGAAAAGAAATTTAAAAACTAGCTATAAATAACTTACATAAAAAATATCTCAAAATTATAGAAAAACTACAACTATTGAGAACCCTATTATTTTAAATTACTAAAAAATATAAAATAATCACTAAACACTCACCTGTGGTCCTTAGCTCTAGTCCTTGGTCTTCCTTGATCCACTTCTAGAGCATAGAATATTTTTATCAGAAAGATTTCCTCCTTAGAATAATTTTCTATTTAGGGTCCAGCCTCTAATAATGAACCCAAATAGGAAAAAATATGAATGAGAAAAATAGCCAGGCCTAGGGTTCTATTTATAGTGTCACTTAAGAATCTCAAACCAATGGATTTGAAGATTAAATCTTATGCAACTACGTCATAGGCTCACTGGAACCGTCAAATAGAAGCATGGGATCGAAATGAAATTGCACAACATGCGTTCGAACTAACTTGCGCACAAAGGAATAGGCAGGTCGACCTATAACCCGTGAGGGTCGACCTATAAGTCGACCTTGCTCTATTGGGGGTCGACCCTAAGGTCGACCTGGCCCTATTCTATTCTTTTGTTCGTTTTCTGTTTTCTTGTTTAATTTTGTAAATTCTTCGTTTTAACTCGGATTTTGACAAACTAAATATGGAATTGACCAAAAAATTATCACGGACACAGTGGTGCAACTCCAATGGCTCAATTCTGATAAATTTACAAACTTATTTTATTATTCAATTAACTCATTAATTAATTATTATAGCTTAAATTTTGGGGTTGTTACAAGAATGCTCCTTAGGAAGACACTGTGCTAAGGATGTTTACAACCTCGGCAAGCACAACAAAGAAAAAACTCGAGCTTCTGCCTCACGGCTCCAGTAGCATGAGTTCAAAATTTGTAACGATTCAGAATTTTAGTCATTTGAATTTGGAATATTTAATTATTTTTAAATTTGGAAAATTAATTTTATATGATAAATAGCTTGAATTTCAAATATTGCAATTTATTTGATAATTAAATTATAAAAGTTAGTAATTGAAATTTTTTAAATAATTGAATTTTGGGTTTTAAATTGGATAAAAATGATTTCAAAGATTGTTTAAAATTTTATGTAATAAGAATAAAGATAGAAATTTTTTTAATGTTGATTTAAAAGTTATCTATTTGGTTTTTAAAATAATTTTTTAACTAATATCTAAAAATAGCCTTGCGGGGCACTGTCTCGGATTTTGACAAAACCAGTTTCGTGGGATCCATAATAGTTAGTTATTGTATGAAGATAATTTTCATGGCCATCGAACATATTGTTTGGACATGCGAGATCGACACGCTTTAAAATTTATGTCTGAAATTTAATGTTGTAGCTGGGTTTAAAACCTGCCTTCTACATATGATCGAATTAGGTCTTGAAATAAGTTCCATTGCGTTTGAAATAGGGGTATAACATATGGAACGCTAGGCAGTATGTCTTACTTGGAGTTCGAGATTTGTGGAAGTTTAAGAGCTTGATAATCTAAATTTAAATAATATTATATACACACACACAATACGATGGCCATAATAAACAAATACTTTCCGTCTATTCACACCATACTCTTCCATACCCAAGCTCATACTCATCATTAATACATATTTTCAGCCTTTGCCCCTTAAAAGCATTCGAAAATCGAAGAATAAGAGTAATAGATAAAAAAAATTTATATAATAGCCTCATCCAATGGCGTATATTATCTACGACCACTATAGGCACTCCTGATCGAAGGGCTCAACTTAGGCGGTGGAGATGGTGTATCATCCACGATGTGGCAACTAACGGTAGATGAGCGTTGAAGGGGATGGGTTGCTTTAGCAGGCCCCTACAGGGGACGAGGGAGGACGATGTCGGTGTTAATGGAATGGTGGTGATGTCGACAAGCTCAGGAGATGGGGCGATGGCCATTCGTGGTCCGAGGTGGCTAGATATTGTGGATGAACAACAAATATATTCCAATTTCCTGGCTGAGCTACAGGGCAAGAATTGTGATGGGACCGGTGGAATTCGAAGCATGGTGGGTGGGGCTAGCAGTGAACCCATATGGCGGCGTTTTGGTGACTGAGGCGATGGCGATGATGGATTGAAGTTCAACCTGGGTTGAGTGAGTTTGAGGGAGAGAGGATTAGGGAGGAAGGACAACTAAAATAAATGTAATTAAAGTTGAAGTATATGATTAGTTTATTTTACTATTAATTAGCTTATTGATAACTTAACTATTTAATAACTTTTGCATGCGAGATCCGATCGACATGTGAATTTTTGCATTGCACTGATGGAGTCAACAGCTTTACGGTGGAACTGCTTTGGACAAATTTAGACACTATTGAAATTTAGGCTAAAATCGGATGTCGCTTGATTTCTAGTTACAAACCAGAACACCTCGATGACAACATAAAATTTTATGCGAGTTATACTCACATTTTTGGTTAACTAGTATGATATATAGTAGATAAAAATTGTTGAATGATTGTTAAGATGAATTAGTTGGTTTGGATATATTCCCACCCTTGGAGTGGACGAGACCCTATTTAGTTACCGTGTAAGAGAAAATGACCCTTTGTATACGAATCCCACCTCGAAGCAGTTGATTATATTTTTTGGTTATACAATGTTGTGATGTAGAGGAAAACAATTCGAAGGAATCCAACATGATTCCTCATAAATGTTGATTTATTACATACATATGTGCTAATATGTATAAGCTGTGATGCAAGGGGATAGGTTGGAGGGGTCTAATAGGATTCCTCATTATTATTGAATTGATTTCAATAGTAGCCCAATCATATGGATTATTGGAAAATAAATTTGATTTTTGGAAATTTTGGTTACGACATCTGACATTGTTATATGTTAAAAACTGAAACCCGGTTGCGATAAAAAATCAATATTGATATTGGGTGAGTGTTTGACAGCTATTAAACTTAAATTAGTATTTTATATACTATAAATTGTCGCTTCAGTTGGAATTGGTTTTTGAGACAGAAAATGAATTTTAAATCAAAAATTGGGTTTGGAAAATATTTTGTTTAAAAGATTATCTATTCATATTAATATTGTTTTAAAGTTATTTATGTTTGCGTCAAAATTGACCACAAACACCCAATATCGTGAAAGCACCCGTTTATGAACACAAATCGGCAACAATCAATATATAGCTCAGATCTAAGCAATAGCAAACACAATAATTCAGAAATAACAGTCACAAACACAGGATTTATAGTGGTTCGGCGATCTTGCCTACGTCCACTCTGAAGTTTATGCCTTTATTGATTCACTTGGTGATTTCAATTGATTACAGCGGATTACAACTGATGATAGCTTTCAAATCTGATTACAACAATGGTAATGAAGAGTAGGATTGAACCCGGTAGAGTCTGGACGTTGAATGGCCAAAAGATCCTCCTTTCTGAAGGCTTTAGGGTGCTATTTATAGGCGTAGGAGGCCCAGATCTCGCTCAAACTTCGGAGACTTTTTCTGGCACGTGAGTGGGCCCATGCGACCGACCCACCAAGTTTCAACTCGATCTGAGATCGATTCGAAGTGATTTCGAATCCATCAAAAAATGATCCAATCGAGCCGAAACTTGGCAGGAACAATCTTTACTTTGTATGGAAGCCACTGTGAAAATTTCGTTGCATTTGGATCAGTAGATTGCGAGATATCATAGATTCAAAATGGGATTCACTGCGTGGCTGTCTGGTTCGAAACCATCCCTTTGAATCAATGGTTTCGAATCGATGGTGGCACGCGCCTTCATGGCGAATTGGAGCGCAAACCTCGAACCGATCCGGTCTTCACTCCGAGTTGACCGCTTCGACTCCAAATATCTCGACGCATTCGAACCGATGAAAGACACGTCACCATGGCTAGTTGACCGAGTGGGTTCGAACAAAGCTTCTCAGATGGGTTCGAACAAGGCTCTAATGATGGGTTCGAACAAGGATCTAATGATGGGTTCGAACAAGGATTTATCGATGGATTCGAATGACCGATGCTTGATGGATACAAACTTGCGTTTCTCTGATGGATACGAGCTTTGCGACCTCACCATGGATACGAGGCCTACCGATGCGAACTTGATGGATTCGAAGTTGATGGAGTCGAACCGAGGCACTCCGATGGGTTCGAGATCCATCGATTCAAAGGTGATCGGTTCGAATTGTGTTCGATGATGGATTCGAAGACACCTACCATGATGGATTCGAAACCAGCGCTTTTCCCTTAAAGTTGAATCGATCATAACTTGAGCGTATGAACTCAGATTGACTCGAAATTTGAGATGACGACATCTATGATCTCTCTTGTCATGTCCTATTAATTGTAACCTGATCCGGGCTCGGACAAAATTCATCGATATCCATAGCGAAGTGAAGTACAACCAATCTCTGAGACAAACTGTGTTTTGTCTTTGACCAATCTTTTGGTATCACGGCTTTGCCAAAAAGCGGGATAACGTTTGCCCCCCAAAATATGCCTTGCGGTAGGAAGGCGTGTTTTATAATGCCATGAGCTGGATGTTCATATCCTGTTGATGTCTTGCAAAGGAATTTATAGTTTTATGTGACCTCAAATGACGACCGTTCGGGATCGAGATATTTGAGATGGAGTGCGACCGTTCATGGTCAAGCGCCCAACTTCAAATGACGATCGTTCGGGACCAAGCCGTTTGAGGTGAAGTGCGACCGTGCACGGTCATGTGGTGGACCTCAAATGACCACCGTTCGTAATCGAGCCATTTGAGGTGAGGTGAGCTATGTCGTTTGCGGCGAATTGTGACCGTTCGCGATCGTGTGCCGTTCGGGGCGAATTTGTGACCGTTCGAGGTCGGGTGTCGTTCGAGGCGAATTGTGACCATTCGTGATCGTGTGCCGTTCGGGGTGAATTTGTGACCGGTCGAGGTCGGGTGCCGTTCGAGGCGAGTTTGTGTGCCCGGGGGGGCTTGGTATTGTTGATACCAGGTTCACGTTCGAGTGGGTCCCTGGATCGTTTGTCAGGGCGGTTTATCGCCATCTCAGAGCATGCCTAAGGACCGTTCGCGACCCCGTACATGTGTAAGTAACTTAGCAATTTCAGAATTATCAGAATCGAACATCTATTCAATAGATGAGTTTTCAAATAGAAATGTCCAAACAAACCAAGTCTAAATTTTCGAAATGAAACAAAATCAAAGCAAGGATGTCAAAGTGTAAGTTCCCACTACGAAACGGCCAATGATCATTCAGAGCATGCCTGGGGATCGTTCGCGATCCCATACATGTGTAAATGATTTAATTGTGTTAGTGGGAAGCTTACGACTTATTCATCGTTAGTTCAATCAATTTATAATCATACGGTGTCCCGGTTCAGGGCCACCCCTGGCTGATGTGGACGGTGGTCGCTCCGGCTCCATCGTCGGGGCTTGCCTCCTTACGTACTGAAGCAGCATGCCATTCCTGATGTGCCCTTCCTGCTCATCCTTCAGATGCCTACAATCGTTTGTGTTATGACCGTTTAACTCATGGAATGGGCAATATTTGTCCGACCTTCGCTCGTTGCTAGTTGGATCTCTTCTCGTTGGCTTTCGATAAGGGACTTGCCCTTTAGTTTCCTGGTAGATCCGCTCCAAAGTCTCGTTCAACCATGAGTATGTGGTGAATCTCGGTTCCCTCCACGGTCGCACTGATCTGTCATTATTATCTTCGGCCTTTCTCTTTCCTTTACCAGCCTCCGCACCCTTTCCAGGTGGATTTTCGCCCTTGATTGCATAGACGTCGACTTCTTCCACTCTTTCTGCACTAGCATCTTCTAATCGTAAAAACTTTTCCGCCTCGCGATATAATTCTCCTAGATCCATAGGCGGATCTTTAGTTAGTGAGTTTTTGAATTTTGTTCCATCAGCTACTCCGAACACTTCTTCCATCATAACCATGGATGGATCTGGTCGATCCACCGATGCTGCTGCCGCATTGAATCGCGTCAAAAAATTCCTCAATGACTCTCCAGCTTTCTGCTTCAAGGTTGCCAAAGTCATCACATTCTTGGGTCTCGCAATATGAACCCTAAATTGCCTCATGAACCTCTCATTTAAATCTGCCCATGTTCCTATGGAGCCGCTCTCCAGCTGCCTAAACCATAATGCCGCAACATCTGATAGATACAATGGAAAGCATCGGGCCATGACTTCTTGTGATGCCCCCATCACTTCCATGTGCTTCATATACTTTGTAAGATGGACCGCAGGGTCCGTCCTTCCATCATACATCTCCACTGATGGTAACTTGAATTCTGGCGGGTTCCTAGCCATCCGAATCGCAGGAGGAAAAGGACTCATGTTCACGTCTTCCAAGTCTCTATTTACTAAACCGCCTCTCATAGCCCTTCTAACCATCTCCGCTAATCTGTCATTGTCTCCAAGCTGCAGTGCTCGTTCACTGCCTTCGATCTACCCCCCGAGTCTACGTGAGCTTTCAGGTGTCTGCCTCCTTGGCTGAGCATTCATCCCTCTGTTGCCACCAGATTGCTCGGATCCTTCTCTTTCTCTTCCCGGGATTGGATCGACATGCTCCAAGTGTGTGCCCCCCAGCTCTGGCGCTACGCAAGATGGTCCTGCTTCGTTCCTAGCTGTTCCTTGATTCCGTGCTCCAAGTTGTTCAATCTGTTGGAGTAAGCTCTGGATCATATCCTCCTGTCTCCTCATCATAGTCTCCATCTCCTCCCTAGTGATGAAGACTGAAGCTTGGTTTGCTCCAGAGGAAGCCTCTTGACTCCCCTCATGCTGACATTGTTCTGGCCTTGGCCTTCTGCTCGATTGCCTCATCATAATTCCCCAAATCTGAACTTTCAGACTATCTGAATCAACTTCTGATTGGTAGAACTCCTGAGTTCAACTCTCAGTGAATGCTCCAAAATGTTTGCGTCAAAATTGACCACAAACACCCAATATCATGAAAGCACCCGTTTATGAACACAAATCGGCAACAATCAATATATTGCTCAGATCTAAGCAATAACGAACATAGTAATTCAGAAATAACAGTCACAAACACAGGATTTATAGTGGTTCGGCGATCTTGCCTACGTCCACTCTGAAGTTTATGCATTTATTGATTCACTTGGTGATTTCAATCGATAACAGCGGATTACAACTGATGATAGCTTTGAAATCTGATTACAACTGCGGTAATGAAGAGTAGGATTGAACCCGACAGAGTCTGGACGTTGAATGGCCAAAAGATCCTCCTTTCTGAAGGCTTCAGGGTGCTATTTATAGGCGTAGGAGGCCCAGATCTCGCTCAAACTTCGGAAGACTTTTTCTGGCACGTGAGTGGGCCCACGCGACCGACCCCACCAAGTTTCGACTCGATCTGAGATCGATTTTAAGTGATTTCGAATCCATCAAAAATTGATCCAATCGAGCCGAAACTTGGCAGGAACAATCTTTACTTTGTATGGAAGCCACTATGAAAATTTCATTGCATTTGGATCAGTAGATTGCGAGATATCATGGATCCGTAATGGGATTCACTACATGGCCATCTGGTTCGAAACCATCCCTTCAAATCGATGGTTTCGAATCGATGGTGGCACGCGCCTTCGTGGCGACGTGGAGCGCAAACCTCGAACCGATCCGGTCTTCACTCCGAGTTGACCGCTTCGACTCCAAATATCTCGGCGCATTCGAACCGATGAAAGACACGTCACCATGGCTAGTTGACCGAATGGGTTCGAACGAAGCTTCTCAGTTGGGTTCGAACAGGGCTCTAATGATGGGTTCGAACAAGGATCTAATGATGGGTTCGAACAAGGATTTATCGATGGAGTCGAGTGACCGATGCTTGATGGATACGAACTTGCGTTTCTCTGATGGATACGAGCTTTGCGACCTCACCATGGATACGAGGCCCACCGATGCGAACTTGATGGATTCGAAGTTGATGGAGTCGAACCGAGGCACTCCGATGGGTTCAAGATCCATCGATTCGAAGGTGATCGGTTCAAATGGTGTTCGATGATGGATTCGAAGACACCTACCATGATGGATTCGAAACCAGTGCTTTTCCCTTCAAGTTGAATCGATCATAACTTGAGCGTATGAACTCGGATTGACTCGAAATTTGAGATGACGACTTCTATGATCTCTCTTGTCATGTCCTATTTATTGTAGCCTGATCCGGGCTCGGACAAAATTCATCGATATCCATAGCGAAGTGAAGTACAACCAATCTCTGAGACGAACTGTGTTTTGTCTTTGACCGATCTTTTGGTATCACGGCTTTGCCAAAAAGCGGGATAACAATTTAATTATATTAATATTACTTAAAAGTTATCTAATTATATTAAAGTTATTTAATTATAGGAATCTTATTTTAAGGTTGTTTAATTATATTAGAATTGTTTTAAATTTACTTGTTTACAGTTAATATTTTTCTAAAGTATTTATCAAAATTCTAATATTTTAAAACGTTAATTATTTTAAGAATGATTATGGTTTGAAATTAATTATAAGAATTATTAAAAACGTTTTGAAAATAAATTATTATTATTTATAAAATTGGTAAAGATTAATTAGTATTGTTTCTTAAATAATATTTTGAAATTATTAAATATCATTTTTTAGATGTTTTAAAGTTAGTAATTTTCATTTATTTATAATATTTATTTTTAATAATTAATATATATAATGGTGTTTGAAAGTAATTTTTTTAACTATTTACAAGTAGTTCCGAGACCCATGAATAAGTTGAAAGACTTGGATTTTATAAACTCATTTATAAAACGGTTGAAGACTTAAGGGAAGGTTATTTAGATGGTGGAATATATTATAAATGATTAGATATTTGTAAACGAATTTTAGAAACATATTTATAGGTTTATATAAGGCGTTCTATAAATGGTTTTATGGATTTATAAAGGCTTTATAAATGATTTTAGAAATGTACAAAAAGAATTTATGAGCGATTGAAATGCATAAAAGAATTTTATAAATGGTTTAGAAGATTCATAAAATGGATTATAAATGTTTTTGAAAATTGTAAGATGTTTTATAAATGATTTCTGAATTAAATAAAAAGAAAATATTTCTCGATTTTGTAGATATACTTATACCGTTGAGGTAAGTATTTGGATATTTTCTAAGTAGTGAAAATATAGGGATTTGCATGTATACCTTTGTAAAAGTATGTTTATACAGGTAATTTACAAAGTGATTTTGATGAATGAAAGATTTATTAAAGGAGGCTAGTAATTGCTTATTTGCGTAATCAACGTTGGATTTCCCTACGAAAAAAATCCCTGGTTGAATGTTTGTTATTCGATAGGTAAATAACCAACTACCGAAATCAGACGCAAACATAACTTTGGAAATATCTAGGAGAAACATGTGAGTTATATAGCACAGTCATATAATGATTCTATAATGTGCATATAAATCTCAGTTTGTTCTCCTAAGACAATGTAAGGAAATCCATCCACTAACATTTAGGAGCTACTATTCGATCTTATCTTTGTCTGTTTAATTCCTAAAGAACCAAGGTTGGATTTACCCAGAATTATCAAATGTTGTTTCGAAGAGATCGAGATTGGGTAAGTAATCCGAAAACCACTTCGATCCAACGAATGTGTTTCAAAGTGAAGACATCTTGAAGATGATGGAATTGGGGATGGAGCTCGCAAGTGCTTCGCTCAGTCCCAGAACGAACGTATATGGATGAATGCTGATGTTGCATTGTTTCATAGAAGGCAGTATTAGCATTCTAAGTGGGAAGTGCTATATAAAAGGTAAAACGTAGCCTCAAGGCTCATCAAGTAGGAATGACTAAAACGGAGAAGATGCAGGACGGCTAAGTGGGTCGCTCCTAAGTAGTGCACAATCACCCCTATCTAGATCGCTATTATCTCTCACTTGTATGCTTCGGGGAACATTAACGGAGGGGTGATCATATTCAGTACTTGCCAAGGGATAGGTCGGTTCTATGTTGGTAGGGGACCTTGGCTTGGTCCTCGGTGTAATTTTGTCTAGAGATGCACCACGACGATAGGTACCCTAATAGTCCATCATTCTATGGACTCCATTTTCCAATATGAGCCATTACGGTTTTAGTTGTACACCTGTTATGTTGGAATTTAATTGATGTAACAATGTTAGCTAAGATTAATATGTATTTGTATCTAAATCCTATTATAATATAAGGGAATTTCATGTGAAATGCCTTTGGTTATCCTAAAGTAAAAACTCGTTTTTGTTTATGTGCGGCGTGGTCTTACGAGATACTCTTGATTTTCAAAGGATTTCTATAAATTTAAAATCTAGTCAGGTGTGTCTTCTCACACTGGTTTTCCAAGCTGACTCGTGTATTATTTTATTATAATACTCGGGTCTGACCAAGCGTACTACAAATAGGTTGTTATATCTATGTTCATTATTATGTTCATTATTATGTAGATGGTTACTTTCCCCCAATGTTCAGTGAAAGCTGACTCGTGCCTTTTACATATTTGCATAAATCACCCAAATCACTAAGAACAACATAAGATTGACTAAATCACACGACTTGGAGGTGTTTGCCCATTTTTTGTGCAAACATTTTTGGTGCTTTCACTGAGAGCTGAAACCCGAAGCTTCAGCTTCTCCCACTCAGCCTTCTTCCTAACAACATCGCTTAGTGCCTAGAAACATGACTGCCAGGCACAGAAAGGATGTCAACAAAGGAAAGAACGTTGCAACCAACAGCGCTCCAGATCCACTGGATCCAGATCAAGAGAACCATCCTACTACGACAGCAGCGCCGAATGTAGATCAGGAAAATCCAACAGCCCCTGCCACGGAACAGCCAGCAGCAATTACTATGGCAAATCTAGACAGGGTTGTGGCTGAAGTGACCGACCGCTTCGCATCCCAACAAGAAGCGTTGGTGAACCAACTCGTGTCACGCTTAAGGGATGCTGAAGAATCCAACCACAACACTGATTCATGGGGTGAGTCCAAGTCTGGAGGATCTCGGAGGCAACAAAGGTCTTCCTTCTTCGAAGAAGCTATCAACAGAAACAACAATGGTAGGAAGCGAGCCCGGACTCAGCACGTACTCCGACCCGAGGAAACACTTGGAACCGAACCCAACGGGGGAGGTACCTAGCGAGGGTCAGATGTAGTTGAGCCGGTCATGCTGCCTAGCCATAGAAACACCAATGAACGGAGCAGAGCTAGAATCCAGCCCGAAGTTGACCCCGAGGAAATGCTTGAAATAGAACCCAACAGGGGAAGTCAAGGCAAGGGCCAACTACGGCTGATACTAGCATGCAACAGGAAAGCCGAAGACAGCCACTGGAAAACGTTAGGGGTGATTGACTATACCATCCCTATAGGTCATCTGGACGGGATCGATCCCGCAAAGAAGAACCTAGCTCATTCCTATCTGCTCCAAGTTCTGATGAGAGGATGGCACGATTATTTAGAGAGTACGTCCGACGGGATCAAAGAGATCGAGGGATAGGCGCTAGGGTAACCAGCCCCTTCACCTGCAATATCGAAATTGCCATCACCCCCCAAGAATGGAAAATGCCAACAATGGAACCTTACAAGGGAACCTCTGACCCCGTTGTACACCTGCAGAGGTACGCACAGCATATGCTCATGAGCGGAGCAACATAAGGAGTGTTGTGCAAATGCTTTCCACTATTCCTGGCAGATTTAGCTACCTCCTGGTTCTGCCATTTACCCCAAGGATCCATCACCTCATGGGAAATGTTGAAAGAAAGGTTCATCAGACAGTTCCGCATTCATGTGGAACAATCCAAGAACGCTTATTCCTTATCCAATGTCAAACAGAAGTCGGGAGAGACGGTGCAGCAATATCTAACCCGGTTCAACGTCGCCGCGGCCGTAGTCCAATATGTCGATGAAAAACTAATCCTGATGGCTCTCTACAGTGGTGTGCATCCGGATACTAAATTTTCTAGAAGACTAACGAAAGAAAAACTAGCTACGTTATCCGACTTCATCCATGAAGCCGGAAAGTATATGAGACTCGAGGACGCTGCCACTGAGAGGCAGACAGGGCAACAAACTAAGGCAGCTCATGGTAGCACACCCGCTGCAGCAAAGGACGTTCGAAGAAATGACTCCGGAGACAATGCTGGGGGCAAAAAGGGAGAAAAACATCTATATCGACCAGGATCGAGATTTGAATCCTACACTCCTTTGAATGAAACAATCGAAAACATCTTCTTGGCCACCCAAGATGAAGTTAAATACAGACGCCCCCCGCACAAGAAGGAATCAGATAGTGCAATCAAGTCTGGAAAGTTCTGCCGCTTCCACGAATCTCATGGGCATGACACCAATGAATGTCATCATCTCCGGGACTTGATTGAAGAACACATCAGAAGGAAGTGACTGGAACGCTATGTGAAAAGTCAGAACAGGACTCCAGCTCCTGCCAACGAAAACCCAAGGTTACCGCCTCCAGAAGAAGGCGGAGGAAATCGCAACACCAGCGGGTCCAGTCAAGAGAAGATAGTGGTCCATACCATATCAGGAGGACCACACATCGCCGACAAAAGCTGGGTAGAGATGGAGAGATATGGAAAGTCACTTAGAAACAATGAAGATTGCATTAACTCGTTATAGAAGAACGCACCCGAAGCGGAAAGAGAGTGAAGACATCACATTCAGTAGGTGTTATCCCAACTTTTGGCAAAGTTGAGATATCCAAAATTTACTAAAAATCAATGATTACTATTCATGAATATCGACCATGCATTGCAGGATAACCATGGATATCGATGAATTTTGTCCGAGCCCGGAACGGGCCACGATTGATAGGACACGACAAGAAAGATCATAGAAGCCTGCATTTCAAATTTCAAGTTAATCCGAGGTCGTATGCTCAAGTTATGATGGGTTCAAGTTAAGGAAGATTGACATTGCTCGGTTCGAACCCATCATGTTCGAACCCATCATATTCGAAACCATCTGTTTCGAACCCATCGTGTTCGAAACCAACTAGTTCGAACCCAACCAAAGAACGTAGGTTCGAATCCATCAGAGTGCTCTTGTCTTCGAATCCATCAGAGTGCTCCTGTCTTCGAATCCATCAGAGACTCCACTTCGAATCCATCAAGCCAATACCCACTTCGACTCCATCATGATGTCCTCTCTTCGAATCCCTCTAGGTCATAGAGTTCGTATCCATGAAGTGGTCATACTTCGTATCCATTAAGCAAACCCCCAGATGGCCTTGCCTCGAATCCATCCATGGCCTACCTTCGAATCCATGGACTGAACCTTTGCTTCGACTCCATCCAAGTCACCTCGCCCCACGCCATCTTCGAATCGAACGAGTTAGAGACGACTTCAAATCGATCCGAAGTGATGCAGATGGATCGATTCGAAGGAACAGCACCCCATCGATTCGAAGACGAACTTCGAATCCAACCACGAAGCCATCCAGTGAACACGGCAAAGAACTCGGACTCGACTCGTTCAACTCGGCGAAAAGCTCGGATCGAATCGAAGAAGACGCGCCCCGTCAACCCTTGGATCGATTCGAAGTACTCGATTCGAGCTCATCGATTCGAACTAGTCCATAGCATCGGTTCGAACCATTCAACATGCCGAAGACACCAATCTCGAACCGATCATAACTTCTAATCCACTGATCCAAATCCCATGAAATTTTTACAGTAGTTCACCTATAGGTTGAAGAATGTCCACGCCAAATTTCACCACGGTTGGACGATTTCTTGATCGATTCGAACATAGGGTCGAATCGATCCCAATGTGGGCCCGGATCTCCAAAACTCGGCCATGTGGGCGCCCTCACGTGCTGGAAGTGGTCTACCTGATTTCTAGGAGAAATATCAGCCTCCTACGCCTATAAATAAACTCCCAGATCATTCAGAAAAGGGACCGGATTCTCTTTGGCAAGATCGAGGCTCTGAAGCACCAAGACTCCACCAAGGCTCCATTTTGCACTCAACAACCACCGTTGTACTTGAATTTCAGAACTACAATTCATTGTAATCCGCTGTAATCGATTGTAATCAGCGAAGAACATCAATAAAAGGAAAAACCTTTGAAGTGGACGTAGGCCGGAGATAGCCGAACCACTATAAATCGTGTGTTCTTGTTTACATTTACTATTTTTGTTGCTTAGATCTGTGATTTGTGTTTGGATATTGCTGACTTATATTCCAACACTGGTGCTTTCACATTCATCGGGGTTTGTGACCAATTTTGGTGCAAACACTTTGGTGCTTTCACCGAGAAGGACTAGCACCCGCTACATCAGGTTCAGAATTCAGATTCAAAAGTTTGAAGAAACTCCAATCCAGAAACAATGACTCGACAGACGAGACAAAGAATTGATAGAAGCCAACAGGGAGGAAGCCAAGAGGCATCCTCAGGATCAGGAGAAGGACAAGCTTCCGTCTACATCACTAGAGATGAGATGGAGGCTATGGCCAATTCATTACGCGAAAGCATAATGAAAAGTCAACAGGAGATGCCGCAGAATTTCCTCGAGCAGATGAGGGCGGCAAATATGCAAAACCTTGGACCAACTACAGCAGCTACGTGTACGGGACAAGGAATCAGGATTGCAGAAGCAAATGAAGGACAGGCTCAAGGCCAGAATACCGGAATTGAAGGTGATCGACAAGGCCTTGGGGGCAGGCCCTCAGGGTCCGATACTGAAAGGCCAACGGACGGAGCTCAATAGGCTGGAGCCAATGCTTACGCTAACGAGCCACCAGAAGAATACGTACCAGAATTCCCTTCAAGGCTCGGGTGGCAGGACAGAAACTTGACAAGGGGCCAACCCCTAGACGGAGACGAGAGAATGATAGGACTAATGCGGCGAATCATGAGAGGAGGATTGCCTAGCGGAGGCCTAGAAGAAGTTAGTCAGAGTCCATTCACTCCAAACATCCGAAACGCAAGGAACCCTCCAAAGTTCAAATTACCAGCGCTAGATCCCTATGACGGAAGGTCAGACCCGACCATGCACATCACAAGATATATCAGGCACATGGAAGTGCTGGGGGCATCCGAGGAAGTGATGGCGCGATGCTTCCCTCTATATTTGACAGATTTAGCTTCACTATGGTTCAGACAACTAGAGACTGGATCAATCGGAACATGGAGCGAGCTCGTTGATTGCTTCATGAGACAGTTCAGGGTCCACGTGACGCGACCCAAGAGTGTGATGACTTTAGCAACAATCAAGCAGAGGACCGGAGAGTCCATAAAAGATTTTCTACTCAGATTCAACGTGACAGTGACTTCTGTGGATCGCACGGATCCATTGATGATTTTAATGGCGGCGGTGGCAGGAGTCGCGGAAGGTACCAAGTTTAAAGATTCTCTAACGAAGGACCCACCGTAGGATCTTGGAGAATTCTTTCATAAAGCTGAAAAGTTCATTCGGTTAGAAGAATCACGAGTCGAGTGTCATGAAATAAATGCCACGAAAAGCATAGGGACCTCTAGAGAGCAGTCCAGAGCGGACAAGGGAAAAAGGAGACAGGATGACAGACATGATGGTCCTGATAAACGGAAGAAATTCCGAGAACCAAGATTCAGGCAGTACACAGATCTGAACGCGAGCCTAGAAAGAATCTTCACTGAAACCAGGGGGCAACTCCACTATCGAAAGCCACCTATAAGGGATCCCACCGAGCGGGAGCGCAGGACTGGAAAATATTGCCTATTCCATGAGCTGGATGGGCACACCACAGATGAATGCCGCCACCTGAAGGATGAGGTGGAAGAACACGCTAGGGGTGGTAGATTGCCGCAATATGTCAGAGAACGGACAACAGCAACAAGGCATGAACAACTACCGCCTCCACCTAGCAGGAACGATCCTGGATCGGGATCACGACTCGTCATCAACTGATCAAAGATGGCAAGGGCCAAGTCCGAGATTTGGACTTCGGTCGAATAATTTTATTTAGATTTATTTTCAGAATAAACGGTTACTCCACTTACACATGTACGGGAACCGGAGAGATCCCTAGGCATGCTCTGAGATGGAGATAAACCGCTACGCCCGGGGAGGCAATCCTTAGTTTTTTCTGATGTTTGAGATTGAACATCTAGAACTTGAATTTTAATAGATAAATTAGAACTTCTTGCAATAAACCTTTTGGCCGGAGAGTCAAAGGATGAACATTAACTACCAATATAAACATGATCGCTTTATGATCCTACCCGGAGAGACGGGGTCCGGAGTGCAAGAAGTGAGTTGCTTCGCCGGAGAGCACAGGATCGACTCACTTAAGCGTTGTTTCCCCTTCACCGGAGAGTGACAGGATGGGATCCAGCAAGAGCCCGGAGAGGCTATGATCGGTCTTGAACGACCATGACATCGCTTAATGTTCAGATACACTGAACCGGAGTGCAAGAAGTGAGTTGCTTCCCGGAGAGCGACAGGATCGGCTCACTTAAGCGCTATTTCCCCTTCACCGGAGAGTGACAGAATGGGATCCAGCAAGAGCCCGGAGAGGCTATGATCGGTCCCGAACGACCATGATATCGCTATACGTCCTAACCGGGACCAGAGTGCAAGGGATAGAAGGCAACGCCAGAGAGCAATAGGATCTTTCTATTCAATCACTAAGTCTAGAATGGACTTAGTAAGGGTTCAGAGCAGCCAATAATAGTCCGGAGAGACTATGAAATCTCATTCTCAACTTCTACGGAAAGGAAAAATATTGATTTGGCTTCGAACAGCCACAAACTTGATTGATAATTCCACAGCTATCAATGAAACATGAATTTATTGCACTTGATATAAGACCGTTCAAAACATACCTTTTACAAAAAGGAATGTTTTGGGGGGCAAAATGTTATCCCAACTTTTGGAAAAGTTGAGATATCCAAAATTTACTAAAAATCAATGATTACTATTCATGAATATCGACCATGCATTGCAGGATAACCATGGATATCGATGAATTTTGTCCGAGCCCGGAACGGGCCACGATTGATAGGACACGACAAGAAAGATCATAGAAGCCTGCATTTCGAATTTCAAGTTAATCCGAGGTCGTATGCTCAAGTTATGGTGGGTTCAAGTTAAGGAAGATTGACATTGCTCGGTTCGAACCCATCATGTTCGAACCCATCATATTCGAAACCATCTGTTTCGAACCCATCGTGTTCGAAACCAACTAGTTCGAACCCAACCAAAGAACGTAGGTTCGAATCCATCAGAGTGCTCTTGTATTCGAATCCATTACAGTGCTCCTGTCTTCGAATCCATCAGAGACTCCACTTCGAATCCATCAAGCCAATACCCACTTCGACTCCATCATGATGTCCTCTCTTCGAATCCCTCCAGGTCATAGAGTTCGTATTCATGAAGTGGTCATACTTCGTATCCATTAAGCAAACCCCCAGATAGCCTTGCCTCGAATCCATCCATGGCCTACCTTCGAATCCATGGACTGAACCTTTGCTTCGACTCCATCCAAGTCACCTCGCCCTACGCCATCTTCGAATCGAACGTGTTAGAGACGACTTCGAATCGATCCGAAGTGATGCAGATGGATCGATTCGTAGGAACACCACCCCATCGATTCGAAGACGAACTTCGAATCCAACCACGAAGCCATCCAGTGAACACGGCAAAGAACTCGGACTCGACTCGTTCAACTCGGCGAAAAGCTCGGATCGAATCGAAGAAGGCGCGCCACGTCAACCCTTGGATCGATTCGAAGTACTCAATTCGTGCTCATCGATTCGAACTAGTCCACAGCATCGGTTCGAACCATTCAGCATGCCGAAGACACCAATCTCGAACCGATCATAACTTCTAATCCACTGATCCAAATCCCATGAAATTTTTACAGTAGTTCACCTACATGTTGAAGAATGTCCACGCCAAATTTCACCACGATTGGACGATTTCTTGATCGATTCGAACATAGGGTCGAATCGATCCCAATGTGTGCCCGGATCTCCAAAACTCGGCCATGTGGGCCCCCTCACGTGCTGGAAGTGGTCTACCTGATTTCTAGGAGAAATATCAGCCTCCTACGCCTATAAATAGACTCACAGATCATTCAGAAAAGGGACCGGATTCTCTTTGGCAAGATCGAGGCTCTGAAGCACCAAGGCTCCATTTTGCACTCAACAACCACCGTTGTACTTGAATTTCAGAACTACAATTCATTGTAATCCGTTGTAATCGATTGTAATCAGCGAAGAACATCAATAAAAGGAAAAACCTTTGAAGTGGACGTAGGCCGGAGATAGCCGAACCACTATAAATCGTGTGTTCTTGTTTACATTTACTATTTTTGTTGCTTAGATCTGTGATTTGTGTTTGGATATTGCTGACTTATATTCCAACACTGGTGCTTTCACATTCATCGGGGTTTGTGACCAATTTTGGTGCAAACAGTAGGCGTGATTTAGAAGGAAGGCAGTACACACACATGGAACCCATGGTCATCTCTGCCTGGTTCGGTCCAGCCAAAGTTTTCCGAATTCTAGTAGACACAGGAAGCTCAGTAAATATCCTATTCAAACATGCTTTCGACAAAATGAAGCTGTTAATGAAGGATGTGTCCCCCTGCGACAAACCACTACACGGTTTCACTGGAGATGCAAAAATGCCCCTTGGGCAAGTGGACCTCCTTGTTGAAATTGGAAGTCATCCCCGCTCCGTTGTGCGAAAACAAACATTTGTGCTAATAGAAAACCACTCGGCCTACAATGCCTTTTTGGGAAGATTGGCCTTGTCCGACTGCCAAATTTTACTGGCCCCGTGGTGCCTGAAGATGAAATTCCCAACAGGCAATGGAATAGGAGAAGTAGAGGGAGATCAAGACGCTGCTCGAGATTGCTATGTAACTGAACTTCGCAATAACCGCTAGAAGGATAAAGGGAAGAATGCAGAGACTACTCTCTGCACAAAAAACCTTGAAGCATAGCAGCTAAAGAAAGCCCCTCCTCTTCGATATACCAGTGATCCTTTCAATGAATTAGACCCCAGGGACAAAGAGGAGGAGGCCACCGCCGAGCCTGCAGAGGCTATGGAATTTGTATCTGTAGACAAGCACGACTCGAGTAGACTATTGAGAATCGGATCTCAGCTAAAAGAAGAATTGAAAGATCAACTGATTGATTTCCTCCGCCACAACTTGGATGTATTTGCATGGACGCATGCTGACATGACTGGAATCTCCCCGGACGTAGCGTGCCACGTACTGAACATCGATCCCACCAAGGTTCCAGTAAAGCAGAAAAAGAGAAGTATGGGGGCAGAACGATCAGCAGCCCTCGAGGACGAAGTAAAGAAATTACTTGTCAATAACTTCATACGAGAAGCTATCTATCCAGAATGGATCGCCAAGCCGGTACTGGTAAAAAAGGCTAATGGGAAGTGGCGAACATGCATTGACTTCTCCAACGTAAATGACGCTTGCACGAAGGATTGCTTCCCACTCCTCCAAATTGATCAACTCGTGGACAGCACGGCCGGGCACGATCTCTTATCTTTTATGGACGCATACTCAGGATATAACCAAATTCCTATGCACGCCCCCGATTAAGACCACACTAGTTTCATCACTGACCGGGGATTGTACTGCTACAGGGTAATGCCCTTCGGACTTAAAAACGCTGGAGCCACTTACCAGTGCCTCGTCAACAAGATGTTTGCGAAACTGATAGGACGGACTATGGAAGTCTATGTGGATGACATGCTGGTAAAATCAAGGAAAGCCAACAATCATGTAAGCCACCTGGATGAGATGTTTCAAGTACTTAGCCAATATGGAATGAAGCTGAATCCTCTAAAGTACCCCTTCGGAGTATCGTCAGGAAAGTTCTTGGGATTCATCATCCATGCCAGGGGGATTGAAGCAAACCCCGAACAAGTTCGAGCCCTGAAGGACATCATGATACCATCCACTCGAAAAGAAATGCAAAGCCTAAATGGGAAGGTGGCCGCCCTAAGTAGATTCATCTCTAAAGCAACCGACAAGTGTGTCCCTTTCTTTGAAGCTCTAAAGAAGGACAAAGGAAGGTTCGAATGGACTGACGATTGTTTAACAGCCTTCCGTAACCTAATCGAACACCTCCAAAGGCCACCAGTACTCTCAACTCCAAATGAAGGCGAAGAGCTATACCTATACCTTGCTGTGTCGCCTCATGCTCTAAGCGCCGCTTTGGTAAGAGAAGAAAACCACGTGCAACGGCCGGTATACTTTGTAAGCAAGAGGTTTACGGGGGCAGAAGCCCGGTATCCTAAACTCGAAAAGCTAGCGTATTGTTTACTAATCACATCACGGAAACTGCGACACTATTTCCAATCTCATTCCATTAGAGTTCTAACCGATCAGCCGCTAAGGCAGGTACTCCATCGTCCCGACACCTCCGAGCAACTGCTTAAATGGTGCATTGAATTGAGTCAATATGATATCACCTACCATCCTCACACCGCCATCAAGGGACAAGCCATGGCCGATTTCATCGCCGAATTCACTACCAACGAAGGTAAGAAGCAACCCGAGATAGAAAAAGACATCAAGTGGAATATCTTTGTAGATGGAGCATCAAACGAACGAGGCTCGAGGGCAGGCTTTGTAATAATCACTCCTAGGGGAAGGAAGCTGCACTATGCCCTAAGGATGGAATTCACCGCCACCAACAATGATGCCGAATATGAAGCTGTAATAGCAGGATTAGAACTTGCCTTAGAAATTGGAGTCAGTTCTTTATGTCTCCATAGTGATTTTCAACTTATTGTAAATAAAATACTAGGAGAGTTTCAGACTCGAGGAGAACGACTCACAGCATATCTAAAGAAATCCAAGCTGCTACTCGATCGGTTGGATCACTACTTAATCAAACACGTTCCTCGAGAGGAGAACCAAGAGGCCGACGAACTAGCAAAGCAAGCTAACATGAAGAACAACTCCATTTCCGGAACAATAGCCATCTCAAAACAACTAGCCCCGAGTCTCGAACAAGAGGATCTGATAGCTACAATCGAAGAGGAAACTTGGATGACTCCTATCCGGAAATACTTACAAGATGGCACACTGCCCAGCGAGCATAGCGAAGTTAGGAAAGTCTTGAGGAAAGCTTCCCGCTACACGATAAAAGAAGGAATCCTTTACCGGCACGGCTTCTCTAGCCCCTTATTAAGATGTGTCGGTGGAAGGGAAGCTAAGGAAATCTTATCCAACATCCACCAGGGAAGCTGCGGAGACCACACTGAAGGGCAAAATCTGGCAAAGAAAATACTTCGATATGGATATTTCTGGCCTACCTTAAACAAAGACGCCTTGGACTTCGCCAAAAAGTGTGACAGATGTCAGAAATTTCCTAAGATTCCTCGATTACCAACAAACGAAATTACTCAGATGACCAGCCCTTTGCCCTTCGTAGCATGGGGAATTGACTTGATTGGCGAACTGCCGATGGGCCGAGGCGGGGCAAAATATGCTATAGTAGCAGTCGACTATTTCACCAAATGGGTGGAAACGGAACCTCTAAATAAAGTGTCTTCGGGAAAAATTATTAACTTCTTGATCAAAAATGTTCTGTGCAGATACGAGGTTCCCCTCAAAATCATATCGGATAGTGGACTTCAGTTCAACAGCGAGGAGTTCGCCAACTGGTGCCAAGAGCACGAAATTCACAAAAGCTTCTCATCTGTGGCTTATCCCCAGGCAAATGGACAAGTCGAAGTTGTCAACAATGTTCTCAAAACTCTAATCAAGAAGAAACTTGAAAAGTCAAAAGGCGCTTGGGTGGATGAACTTCCTACAGCACTTTGGGCCTACCGCACATCTTAGAGAACATCAACTGGGCATACTCCTTTCTCTTTGGCATACGGATCGGAGGCCATGCTCCCAGTTAAAACAGTAGTGCCTTCCCACCGTAGGATCCACTACAACCCAGAAGAGAACGAAGAACTCCTCCACATGTCTTTGGATCTAATTGAAGAGAGGAGAAATGATGCAGCACTCAAAGCAGCAGCTCACAAGAAAAAAGTGGCAGCGCAATACAACTCCAAAGTCAAGCATCGCAGCATACAAGAAGGGGATCTTGTCCTCAAATGGGTCTTCCCGCGCCCCGGAGCGATAGATCCAGTCTGGGAGGGACCCTATGTAATTCATAAAGATCTCCACAACGGAGCTTATATTTTGTCAACAGTGGACGGAGAGGTGTTCCAGAGGGCATGGAACATCGAACACCTTCGTCGATACTTTTCTTAACTTGTACTACCCATATGAAGTGAATTAACAAAGAGAATCAGTAGATGTAGGCATTTTCATGCCGAACCACTTTAAAATTTTGTCTCTTTTTTAACTTGTTCCTTTATATCTTGGATGCTTGTTAACTCTATCCCTTTATGTTGAACAAAATCCAGTGTTTCTATTCAAGGCGCATCATGGCACAATTTCAACTGGACAAGACCCAACAGGTACTATACGAATCTATGCCCTCGCCAATGAGACACTTTAGCTCCAGCATCCCTCTGCTACGGGTTAACTCATTGCTCGCGACGGCTCTCAAAGCCAACTGTAATGAGCCGATTATAAGCTACCGAGAAGGCCGAAAATAGCCTAGGCAGCTCATTACGGCGTTCGGCTCGCCGGCAACTGTGAACCGATTATAAGCCCCAACATAAGGTGTGGCCGGCCAGGAGCAGTTCACAGTTGACGATCGACACCCACGCTAGCCGGCCACGGTAAACCGAATAATACCCACGATTACGGGCCATAATGGCCCGGGTAGTTACTGTGCGCGATCTCGGCTCCGATATGTCTTAAGTACGGCTGTGGTAAAAAAGATAAACTCCTCGCGGAGGCGTAAGATGGGTGGCAAATGTCTCCAAGACCCACAGCTAGGGAAATTGACTACAAAACCCGTTTTCCACGAACTTAAGCATATCGACGGCCTTCCGTGATTGGAAGTTTTACTATTTCTTATATTTCCATTCTATTTAAAAACTTTCCTCCTATCCTCTATAACGACCCTTAAAGTACAGGACACAAAATAGGAGACACTCGCTGATGGGAATGAGAACTCACAACTGCATGACAGGTCACTCAGCTGCATTCCATCCTCAGTCACACAAAACATCCAAAGCTACCGTCTACAACTAAAACATGAAGGGCGGTACTTTCTTTTCTTGTACATAAACATGTAGCTATAATTTATTCACACATCACACTAACATTGCGAGACATGAAAACATATTTTGAGCAGGAACTTGACATCAAACACAATTGAGTCACAGGCATATGCATGGCAATGTCTCTCATGCGACACATCAAAATAACAACAGCATTTTGGCAGAATCAGCTTATGTCGAAGAAAGATTACATGTTAAAGAATAAAGTTGTTCATTACAAATAACATAATTACAGTTACATCAATGCTTTGGACTAACATAAACATCGCCCGAGGCCTACTTGACCGTAGGATCAGAGATTTCAGCGTGCTGACCAGAGCTAGTTGGCGCTTCAGAGGTCCCGCCTGCCCAATTCAGAAGATAATCCATTAATATTCATGAACAATAAATGATCAAGTTATGAAAAGCTAAAAATGGAAGACTCGCCAGCGTCCGCTCCTTGGTCATCATCCTCCAACTGCACACCAACTTCCTCAGCAGCAAGCAGCCGCATCCCCTCCTTCACTGCCACCTTCTCCTCCTTGGTGAACTGAGCGGTAACCACATCCATTCGAAAGGCCGCGCCATCCTCTTTATCCGCATCAGGCTTGGCCTCCTCCAATGCCCGGAGATATATCCTAGCCATGACCCGGGGGTAATCATCCATCCAGGATAGGTTGCCCTACTTCCAAGTACGAAAATACATATCCTGCAGCATATCATCCATCACCCCCTCGTTCTCCTCAAACTCCCTCATACGGGCCTCAGAAGCTGACAACTTTGCAATGACAGCATCCCTCTCCAATCGGTATCGCGAGCAGTCAGCCTGAAGGGATCTCCTCATCGCCTCCATCTCCTCCTTTAGCTTGGTCTGAGCAAGCTCTGTGGCTTCAAGCCTTCCAGATAACTCCTCTACCTGCTCGAGATCCTCTCTCCGAACCTCATCCACCGTTGCAATGGCCATGTCAATTCATTTCTTGCAAGCGGCCTCCATTTTTCGCAACTCTGCCTTGCTAGCCTCTTCCATGGTTTTCCTTAGTCGTCTGGAGGCCGCCTCATGCTGGGAGATCTGGATGGCCTGATCGGCAAGCTGTTTGGCCTGATCGGAAACCATTAGCCGCAACCGAATGTTAGCACTTCCGATTTCCTCTCCAGCCTTGACGAGTCGGGCATGATGCGCCATCAACCTCCTGGTTTCCTCAGCCACCCGATCAATGTTTTCCTTGGCCTCATCCCCCATAGTTACAATCCGAGTAGTCAACAAGTCGAGATCAAAAGTCTTAGCCTCATCAAGCACCCTTACCATAGGATTGCAGGGTAGGAGGTGCTCACCAGTAATCTCATCGAAAGAAATATCATGGGATCTCGGATCCAGGTCCGGATGACCCGCAAATGGGTTGCGAGCCAAGCTGGGACGATCTATGGGAATAACGGTAGGGTACTCAGATGGATGCAGAGAGGGTACAAAATCAGTAGTCTCCTCCGTAATATCCTGAAGCGGCTGAGTTGGAGGTTGAGGACGAGATGGGGATTCGAACAAGGAGCGGCCCCACTTCTTCCTTTGGATATCTTCTTCAATAATCCCGAGAAGAGGGCGATAGCCGACTACGTCCCCGGGGTGTCTAGTAGGAGGCTTCAGTTTAGCAGAGGCTCTGAGTAGCTTGTATTGCTCGAGGCGGTGTCGAACATCTGATGTCCTGGCCACCTCGCCTGCCCCTGGAATAAAGAACAAGTGTTACGAGCATACACTAATCCATAATTCAAGAAATATGTTAAGTTAAAAGGAGTAAGAAGACGCATTTATTATACAAACCCTGAGGGGGAGTGCGATACTGCAATAAGTCCTGAATCTCATTCCAGGGCGGGAGCTGGCCATAAAATATTCCTAAGTCCTTATCATAAAGGGAGTCTGTAGAAGTCAAAAATTCACCTTGAATTACCGGAGTCGCCATAGCTGGAATACTCTGAGAAGATGAACCGGCGCTAGCCCCGGCCTTGTCAGCTCTCTCGGACTCCTTTACCGGAGCCGGTTCTCCCCCCAACCCCTCAAAGGCTTGGCGGAAAGCATCATCTGTCCACTCTTGAATCTCACCTGCTTGCCCAGAGGTCAAGGCACCAACACCACTACCACTCTGTCCATCACCACCACCATCGCCTTCTCTACCACTTCCACTCTCTGTCTCACCTCCTTCACCCTCGCTTCTTTGCTCCTCCGCGCTCTCCTCCTCTGGAACATCTGGGCATGTGCTGGGAGAGGGTCCATCGGATTTCTTGAGTTTCTTCCCCCCGACGACAGGAGGTATCGAGAAGGTTTTACTCTTGTTGCTCTTCGCCGTGGCCCCTCCTTTGGCTTTGGCAGCCCTTTCCTCAGCTGTATCCCTCTGCTTGACCATAGACTTATATGGTAGAATCAAGTTGTGTCCCAGGAGAGTGGCATTCCTGATCAGGTAAGAAGCTGACCTATCCCTTCCGGAGATGGCCTCTATCTCCGCAGCCATCTGAACTAGGCGATCGCTCTCTACCACCACAAAGCCACCTGTCGCTAGCAAATAGTAAAGCACATGAGGAGAAGCGTTGCATTCAAAACAGAAATTGCAAGTAAACTTCAACTTACAGCCAGAGGTGAAGCGGTGGATAGAAACGGAGTCATCCTTGGCGAAGAACCATTCCTTCTTAAACATGGTGAACTTTTAATATAAGTCCAGGACCGGCTAGAAGGACACGGCCGATTCCAAGCGGATGTATGGAGACCCCTTCTTGTAACCTCTCAAGTTATATAGGTACCGAATATCCCGGTTGGAAGGGGGCACCCGTACTTTCCCTGGAAAATAATGAATAGGAAAACCAAGATAGCATAGGAGTTGGGCTGGAGCTGGAAAGGGGCCACCTTCAAATGGGTGACGAAGCTGACTGTCCAAGCATTGATTGGAGGAATGGCCCCACACATGCAGTGGTACCTACTATAAGCGAAGTATCCTTCAGGAGGATTATATGGCATGACCCCCTTCCCTGGCAACAGCATGCGTGCTCTATCAATCCCAAAGGAGCGGGAGATAACATCAAGCTGCTCTTCTTTGAGAGAGCTGGAAAAGCAGTCAGGCGGAGAATTCAGAAGCTCTTGAGGACCATACCCATCTACTAGAGTTCTCGCGGTGGGTCCATGACGTTCTGGTCCTGGCTGAGCTGGGGGCACTACGGTAGACTCTCCTTCATCCTTGGATTTCTTCTTATCTGATCGAGTATCCACTTTACGAGACATTTATCTGCAACACAAGAAAGTACATCGTTAGAACAGAGGATATAAACAAACAAGTGAATATAGTCTGAAATTTCACTCATAATTCAAAACACTCAAACTCCTGGTGTCATTCGGTAAAGCAAATACAAAATTTCATTCGGTATTTGGAGTCTTAGAGTTCATCCGGTGATTCAAGTATAAGTTCATTCGGCACTTTCCGTTCTCATTCGGTGGTTCGAGCACGAGTTTCATTCGGCAACTCAAATGTGAAAGTGACATTCGGTATTTAAAACCCCTCGGGTTCATTCGGTAAATCAAAGACATCAAGTTCATTTGGAAGTTCAACCTTAAAAAGTCGTTTGGCAGAAGAAAGTTTACCTGGTCTGGCAATTAAGATTCGGGAGTCAAAACTGGATCGGCACTAATCGGTTCGGCAGTTAGGAATTTGATTCGGCTATTTCACTTGGTAGGGAATAACGAAGGCCTAACACCCCTACTTATAGACGAACGCAGGATGACCGGACCGGGTGGCTCGGCACATATGACCGGATGGAAACACCCAAGTTAAAACAAAGCACGCCATGTGCATGCACATGCCCTACTTTGGGGGGCAAGTGTTGTGTGCATTTCCACCACCGAACCAGAGGGAGTGAATGTACCACCGAGCCAAAAAGCAAGGAGACACCACCGAACCAACGCTTCTCCAGTACCTACCGAACCAAGCCCCCTCTCTTCCATCACCAGACCAAACCCCACTTAGCCACTACCGGGCCAACGTCCCACCGGACCAACTCTACTTCCATGAACGACCAAACCAACCCACTTCACCTACCACCGGACCAACGTCCCACCGGACCAACTCCACTTCCATGAACGACCGAACCAACCCACTTCACCTACCACCGGACCAACGTCCCGCCGGACCAACTCCACTTCCATGAACAACCGAACCAACCCACTTCACCTACCACCGGACCAACCTCTACCGGACCAATCTACTTCCATGCATCACCGAACCAAGGCCTTGCCGATCCAACGTTGCCAGGCCAGATTGCATCATCCCAGGCCCACCAGCAGCTATATACATCCAGGACCCCTGCCCCCAGCCTCACTCTATAAATAGAGGGGCAGGGGTATAGCAATGGCAGACAAGTTTGAGAGCTCAAGCACGGACAGAACTTTCAAACAACTTTCATATACTTGTAATCAAAGCTTTGTACTTGTAATCTGACAGTAAAAGAGAATAACATATGAAGTGGACGTAGGCTGGCCGAACCACTATAAATCTGTGTGTCTTTTACAGTTTGGCCCATGCCTTTTACATATTTGCATAAATCACCCAAATCACTTAGAACAACATAAGATTGACTAAATCACATGACTTGGAGGTGTTTGCCCATTTTTTATGCAAACAAATAGCATTCCCTAGATTCCTGCTCTGGCTTCATAAATGGCTCCCTCATTCCGTGCTTCCAGGGGTCCTTACATTTGTTCGTGTAATGGCCTTTTTCCCAGCAATTGAGACAAGTAACATATTTCACCTTGTTATCCTGTGTACTCTTCTTTCTTTTGCTTTTCCATGGATTCTTTCCGCCACTTTTCCTCCAATTCAGATTGCTTGCATTCCCATACTCCTCCTGATCTTCTTGATTATCCGGAGTATCGTATCTATAACCCATATCGATCAATTTGAAAAAACATTGTTTTACGTGAGTAGTCATCCTCTCTTGATATTCCTTGTTCATACCTCGAGTAACTTTTCATTCTTTTTCGAAGGTGTATTCACCAACTCCAGACCAGATCGAGATAATTCGTTGAATTTGTTCAAGTGTTCCTCAAACATTAAACTTCCTTGCTTCAAATCCGTGAACTTCTGGTACATACTAGAAATACCAGCAGACGGCATGTATCGCTGCTCGAACACTTCCTTGAAACGACTCCAAGTAAACACATCCACCGGCTCATCCACAGTAAATGTCTCCCACCAAGCTAAAGCCTCTTCTTGTAATTGCCAGGAAGCTATCAATCGCATCTGATCATCTTTCAATTTTAGTTCTTTGAAAATCCTTTTGCATGATCAGATCCAGGCTTGTGCTTCGGTAATGGTTTCCTTGCCTGTGAATGGCGTTCCACCAAGTTTTGACAAATTCCGATATAAATCAGCCAGATTTGGTTGACGTAGAGTGGGAATATCTGTTGTTGCAGGGCTTTGACTAGTTGAAGTGGTACTCCCCTGTCCCTTACCTCGTCCTCTTCTTCCACTTATTCTTACTATATGTAAATAGTAAGAAAACCGTTTTAGGCATTCCGATGAGATATCTTAGGGAATAACAACAGTTAAACAAGATAGACTGAGAAATTTGGGTTTTCGGTTCCATGGGTTGTACTCATTCTAGGGCATATTTCACCCTATCTCTGATGATCCATCTAATGTGTTACACTCCGTAGCTAAAGTTCTTACTCAACCTTTAGCTCTGATACCAAATGTGATGATCCAAACTCGATGTCCGACAAATGACATCGAATTCGTATCGCGGGAGCTTGCAACAACATTAGATGAAAAACAACACAATGGAAACAAAAGATGATACAATGATTTACATTATAGACACAATGTGATATACATCATGATACAACAACCCAACACTATCAAAGAATATACAACACAACACCACAGCGGAAATATCTCAACATGAGAAAAGACTTCAAGAGAATCCATTACTGCAACTCCAAACCAAACTCCAAATCCAAAGCTCTAAACTTCAAGATCGAACCACATCAATGCTGAAGTGAAACAAACTCCATCAAGTTGAACTTGTGGCAAATGCGATCCCGAACGCGACTTCCAACCGAAACTTCACAGATCCAAAAGCTGAAGAAGATCCCCAAATGATACCAAACCAAAGACTTCGAAAGCTATCGAATCCATATTATTGGATTATCTGAAAAACCCAACTCTAGACAGCCCGTGTGGAAAATTGTGGGCTCCCAGAGTTTAGGAAGGAAACAACAAACTCCGGGTCAGTCAAGGGACTGGTATTAGCAAACAAAGACAATTTTATCTTTAAACAAACAATTAAAGAATTTAAAACATTGAAATCCACAATGCTTTTTGGAAAATAAAACTACCATAAGGCCTCCCCGCACACAGACCATGCAAACGCAGAATTGGAGGAGATTTCTCCTTATGATAGTCAAAAATGCTTGATACGCGAAAACCATTTTAATATTATTATTAGTGCATGGTGGAAAGCCTTTCGAAAGTATAATATTAATCTTATCCAGCATACAACATTTCGTCATATGCCTACTATAGCTACCATGTTCAATAGCAGGTTACCACCACATTCCATGTCAGGTTATACAACTAAAACAGTACAGGGCGCATATTGTTTCTTTGGATTTTCCAACAAACGGTCAGGCCGAGAAACTTCTCATTTCCACATGGGTACGCCTCTGGAGAGACGCCCCGAGAACCTACCTGGATCTCTGCCAACACAAGGCCGATTTACTCCCTTCTCGGGAGTAAAACCTAAGATATGCCACACCCGATCGTTTGCGGCCTTTATATGAGGATCCTTAACCACAAAGCAACATCACAGAGTAATAAAATTTATAGTGTCCACATGAGTTAAGTATCTGGGCTCCATACCATGATACCACCCTTTTCCCAAAGGAATGGACATACCCTAGGGGCGCGACCCCTGCAACCTTGCCGCATCTTTCCTGTTTCGACCATTTTCGGTTTGTGAGGTCTTGATGTTGTCTCGTCCACAAATCTATGCTTTTTCACAAAGCCAAGCTTTGATCAATAGCACTTCGTATGCCACATCACCAGATTGGGAATGTATCACTAGTAACCATCAACTACATAACCTCTAAGCTCGTACGTCTCACAGAAGGGTGTCAAGCTAAGAGAATAAATCTCTGCCACCAAACAAAAATATATTTGATAGAAACCAGCTTTACATATCAAAATGTAACGTCAGATACACATCCTTACAAGTCTGTTTCGGGTTCGAACAGAACCGAAGGCAGTTCCAAAGAAGTCCTTGCAATCCGGGTATTCACAATCCCAATCGGACTCCCCATCACATATGGAGATCTCTATAACATAGCAACTCAGTTTAGAGTCATTCGATAGGTTATCCTATCATTCTCGTAAGTACCCGGTCTTCACCACCGGTCTTCGAATGCTATCCATAACGTCGTATCATTATTAGGAATGGGATATATGACACAAGGTCCTCTCCCGGCTAAACTGAATAATGAGCGCAATATTTAAAGACATATTGATATTGGGATTTCAGTTAAGTCACAACTTTAAAAACCCAAAACCTTTCTTTTCAAATGGTTTAAACAAATTACCATTTCCAAATCTTTTAAACAAAAAGATTCACTTCACAAAGTTCACCCATTTTCGAAAAGATTCATTCACAGATTTTAAAACAATTTCCATTTCAATTTCGATTAACTCATTCAATCTTTAAATCAAATATTTAACTTATAGCTTTCAAACTCGTTTCCAAAGATTCATTTACAACTTGGAAAACCATTTTCATTTCAAACTTAAAATCCCTTAAACACAATTGGAAACTCTTTCCTTATATGAAAGATTTAATTATTTGAAAACAAATAGTTCGTTTCAGAAAAATCCGATTTCATTTATACAAGTTAAAGTCTTGATTTAAATTCAAATTCCTAAATCAATAAAATGGTTTAAACCCATATAAACACATTTATAGCTTGTATAACACTTTTAAACCATAATTTCCAAATATGGAGTTCAATTTCAAATTTTGAATTCAAATTCAAATTAAATTATTTAAATTTCAAAACTTTATCAAGTTATTCAAAATAACTTTTATCTTTGAAAACACCTTTTCAAAAGCTTTTTACATTTAACCCAAATCCATTTCCAAAACCTTTTGGATTCAAAATTCAACTTTAAAACCATTTCAGAAATCTGTGACTTAACCAATTTCCTCGTGCAATGCATATTTGTGTGTGAATGGTGTAGTCCAGGGGTTTTACCCAATAGTGCAACATCATCAATCATCACAGATTCAAGCATATCAATAATGGCAAGAAGTATAATCCTATAATACTTATCTATATACACAGCATCACAAATAAATAATATACATATATCACAGATAAAATAAATTACATTCATCACAGCTTGAATTAAAACAATTCAAATTGCAAAGCATCACACAGCAGAGACATCAAACAATTTATAGCATTCCATAGAATACAGTCATCCATAAGGAAGATTAACTGATTATTTGATTAATTGAAACCAGATTAATCACTAATCCAGGTTAATTAATTAATTATTAATTAGTTAACTTTAAATTATTTATTAATCAACTTTAATTAATAATTGAATAAATTTTTAAGCATTAAATAATCAACCCGTAATTCTTTAATTATTCTTTAATTAATTATCCTTAATTAATTAATAAATTAATTAGCCCTTAATTAATTACCCTTTAATTAATCATAATAAGTAATTACCCCTAATTACTTAATTAACTTTAACCGTTAATCAATTACTTTTAACTAAGTAATTATCTTAAAGTGATTAATTACTTCTAATTACTTATATATTAATTAATCTTCCAGTTAATTAATTTATTCTAAATTATGAAATTAATTAACTTTCATCAATCTTTGATTATGTAATTATCCTTAAAATTTCTTACATTAAATAATTATCTTAAATCAAGTAATCACTTAAGATTTTAATCAAATCAAAAGACAATCCCTTCATCTTAAATGTATTTCTTTAAATATTAAAGGTTATTTTTTTAAATATGTTTAAACAACTTTTAAACTTAATAAATTTTTAAAATAATTCATATTAAAAACCTTTAATTAATACAAAAACAAACACGAATTATATAATAGAATTTGTTTAACAAATTCATTAAAATCAGTTAAACTTTATAAAACTTGATTAAAATTTTAAACTCCTTTTTTACACAAAGTTCTCAAACCCGGGCCAATCCCTTAGTTTCTCCGAGTAAAACTTCAGGCCTCATAAAAACTTCAATTGCTTCGAGATGATCTCACGAGTTACACGAGCATGAACCCAAGACCTATCTTCTTCCCCAAATAAACAAAGTTCCAGATACAATGTCATGGCCGTGTACATGCACAGTTCGCTTGAGCAACGGCGATCATTTCCATAACCTCCCACACGTCGTTGGTGATAGCCTCGACAACCCATATCACCCAGCATCATCATCTCTGCCTTAATTCGAAATCGAACCTACCAACACCCCTGAACCCAAAAACCGATCATCTGTTTTCTCCCTCATGCCATCACTTCCGACCACCTGAACCCGAGCCACCAAGCAAAAGGCTTTGCCACTCGACCACGAAACCAACCCTCCTAGGTCCGATCGTCTGAAATGCTGTGACGACGAAGAAAACGTCTCGCGATTTCAACCAACAGAACGCGGGGTTAAAACCCTAAATCGATTCCAATCTTCATCTATGATGAAGTAAAAAATTATCTTGAATTTTTCTTATGATCAATGATCATTCCAGCACTTACTAACACCATCCCAAGTCCAGCACTTGATTGATCACCAGAAACACACGAAAACCCATTTTTCGTTCAACTTATGATTATACAGTGAATATTCTCTTAAAAAGTTTGATTCCACCTTTAAAAATCATCATTTTCGAAAATGTTTTGGATAATATAATTCAAATAGAAATCATGATTCTCGATTATTTTTTACTATATTCTGAGTTCCTTTATATTTCTTTTATTTTCCAAAAATATTTAAATTAATTATGCTTAAAAGTTATCTTTAAAGCCTAAAACATGATTATACAAACACATTCCATTTGAATTCTAAGCTCTACATAAGAGTGGAGAGGGAGTATTTGAATTTTTACAGGTTTTGAAACATGGAACAGAGTAGATTTTTTAATATACAGGAATGCACAAGCCTGTATACATATTCAAAAAAAAATGTTCAACATTATTTCACTCAAGAAATCATTGATTATAGATTTACTTCACACAATCATCACAACATCAACATTAAAGGTTAGATCAATAAGTTTTACTCACCTTCAAATGAAGTTTGAATAGAGAAGAACAAGCTTGAAACTTGAAACCGGAATTTGTAAACTGAGAGTTGTTTCTACTTGATGATGAATTCCTTTTGGCTTTACTTTGATTTGAATTTTCCTGACTTGAAATTGTTTGCTTAATCTTCTATTTTCAGGTTTTGCTTCTTTGATCTGAAACTTGCTTTTGTTTCAGAATTTGAAACTTCCAGGTTTTTTTGTTTTGAAACTTTTTCCTTCCTTTTGCTTGCAAATCTGTTTACATTTTTGATCTATTTCCAGATCTTAGATTGAAGATGGTTTTTTGAGTTCGTTTTAGATTTTAAATTGAGGATGGTTTTCTATTTTTGTTTTCTCAGATTTGAAAAGAAAATGAAAAGAATGAAAATAGCTTGATTATTATTTCTTTCTATGCATGTTTTCTAAAATTTAAATTAATAGAAAAATTAAATTTGCCACTAGTTTTAATTAGGCTAACACTTGTCTATACATAGTTTAATCTTCTTACAAATGTTCACTTATATCACTTTTATGTTTGTATCCTTAATTCAAATATTTTTGTAAATTTTATTTTAACCCTTTATGCAAATAAAATTTCATATGTTAACACATGCCTTTATTTTAAAAATATTTATGCTTTCATCTTTATATATATTTACATTTGTAGAAATAAAATTTATTCCAATTGTTTTTCACATTCAATCTTAATTTAGTTTATATATATACATACATATATATATATATATATATATATATATATATATATATTCCATTTATACATTTTCTATCATTTATATTTGCACAAGTTTTTAAAAAGAGAATGATTTTAAAATAGATAATCACACACATATATATATATATATATATATATATATATATATATACATATACATAAGAGAATTTAACTTAAAATAATCTTTTGAAAATTATTACATCTTCCAAATATTAATATATGTTAAAATCTAGAAAACAAACTTTTATTAATCTTAAAACTTTATAATTCTATTTATTTTCAATACATTTATTTTTAAATCCAATATTCAGTTATAAAATACGTATCCTTAAATTTCAAATCAAAATTCTATTCATAATCTAAAATTTTATTTATTCTAGAAATTTCAAATTAATTCAAAAATAAATTCACAATTTAATTCCAAAATTAAATTAATTGTCAAATTAAACTTGGTTAATTTTCCAGAATGTTACAGTTTTAGCCAATAGTGGCGATTCAAAGTTGTTCTGATGTAGTCGCGCAAAAGAGAAACTAGAAAAAAAATTCCTACAATTAGGGCGTTGGAAAATTTTGGAGAAATTTTGAATAAATTTTATTTCTCATAACTAAAATTTGATTTTGAGTTATAACCTAAAATGATTGAATGGGATAATATTAGTTGGAATCTATGTATGAATTTGGAAACATAGTAAAGGTAATAACAAAGTTTGAACGAACTAATTTTTAGGAAGCTGTTAACGCCAAAATTTAAACGCTAACACCCTGGTGTATAGGATGTGAATGTGAAAGCACCACCCGTTGGTACGGGAATCAGAAATAAGCAAAGAATATGCAGAAAAAACAGCAAGAAACACAGTATTTATAGTGGTTCAGCTTATAATCAAGCCTACGTCCACTTTAATCTTTTTATCACTGGTTTGATTACAATTCTTTACAAAACACTTCGATTACAACACATTTGACGAGTAGCTCAAACTTCGATGAAAAGCAATCTCTCGAATTCATGATGAATGATGTAGATCCTTTCTCGAAGTTCGTTGAATTGCTTGAATTCAGAAGTGGCAGGGTGTAGTTCTCTTGAAGAAAGTGATGGCCAAAAAGTCCCCTCAATGTTGGGTATGGTCCTCTATTTATAGAGGTTCTCGGTGTTGAGTTATAGGTAGTGGCCGGGTTAAGTTGAGTCGTGAGTTGGTGCCGAGATAGGCTAGATCGTAGGTCGCCCCCTCTCTCTTATGCACGGTTTCCGGTCTAAGCCAAAGACGCGTGCTTCTCTATCTCCAAACCTTAAGTGTTGGGTCGCTGCCGAGTTGGTATGCCACATGCTAAACTGCTCTGCTACTTCATCCTTTATACTCTTAGACCGGTTACGACTTACTATAAGTCGGTAATTACCTCGAGTCGCTAGATCGGCACACACACTAAGTCGGTACCTTTGTTGAGGCTTTAAGCCGGCAACCCTCTTTGAGATGCTAGGTCGGCCCACCTTTATCCACTGGGTCGGCAAGTCATGCGAATGGTTAGGTCGGCCTTGATGTTGAAGAAGATAAGTCGGTTGTATTTCCAGGTCTTAGGTCGGTACCAAGTTGGATCGGGACCTCTTCTGAGTCGTTAGGTCGGCATGCTTCTTAAGCCTTAAGCAGTTAGGTCGGTATGCCCTTTAGATCGGCAGACCCTGCACAAATCTTACTCAGTTGGGTCGGCATCTCTTGGGTCGGCGCCATCTCCACGTACTAGACCTGCTGAGTCGTAACCGAGATAGGGTTAACATTTGCCCCTCGAAGTATACGCCTTAGACTTAAGTCGTGTGCTTCGAAATATCTTAGCTCGGCTTCCCTTAGGTCGGTAGATCGCGTACGACCTACCAGCTAGCGTTGTTTCACATTCCTTCAGCGTGAGATATAAATTAGCTCCCTTCCTCCTTCTTCTTTATTCAACCTCTTGCTCAATTCCGCCATTAAAGCACCCTCAGATCCTTAAAGGCGATTTTATTCAATCGATCACAAACAACCTCTGCTACGCATCGTGTAAGTGATCCTCTTGATTGTAACTTACTGCCGATTCACATATCTTGTTGTTCGAACTCGAATCGCCTCCTTGCACGACGCTTCATTATGAATCCCATCGCATTCATAGTTGATGAAACTTAGGTTGTGAAGTTTTGGCTTCAGATTGGCCGCTGAGGCGATGAAGACGGTTTACTACCTCAAGCTCGATTCCGAATCATTCAATTGGGTGATTCGACAGCATGAGTAGAGGCGGGTGTTGAAGGAATGGCTATTGGGTTATCGGGTTTAATGCTGTGGGATGTTGGCTCAAAGGCGAGTTAGTGGATTTAGGTGGCTTAGCCTCCTAGCTTTTACACGACCTTAAATCGTGGTTGAGATAATGCTTGAAAGAATCCTGCCGACCTAAACATTAAAGCTTAGATCGTGACCGGGTTAATACTTGGAGAAATTCCTGCCTTTCGACTCGGAGCTTGCCTTCTTATCTCCCCCATGCGAACTAGAGGAAAACTATTTGGATTCTGACCCGCTACCGATCTAGCCTTATCCCGTAAAAGACTTTAAAACGTAGCCGAGTTGGTACTTAGGAGCATAGACCAACTTTATGCATTTTGACTTGGACTGCCAAATTAAGTGGAATAAACTTTGAACTATGATCAAACTTTGAACAGGAATTAAACTTTGAACTGCCCCAACTTTAAATTTGTTTAAATACATTATGTCACTTCACAGATCATTCTCACTTTTAAGCTGTAAACCTGTTGAGAATAACAGACAAACAAAGAAAACCAAGGCGCACATACTGCCATTGACTGCCCATAGCAAATGACAGATTAGTCAAGACAAGATACAAGAATATATTGCATGAAATGTTGTGAATTAATTGACTAAAGTAAAATATTAATGCAAAGTATCAACAATTTGAACTGATTTGTTTGCATCAACATTGTATTTGCATATTCAAACTCAAAACAAAGATTCCTGGTCTTTATAACTAACAAATGTTTGCTAGGTTTTATTCCAGTCGCCTTTGCTTATTGTTTGATTGATACTTGTACAACACTTCACACACTTTAGGAAACGTGCACCTTCATGTTTGAATATCCAGTTGCTTGTGTAGAATGACTTCCCATCGAGGAGAAGAAGTGGCAAGTCAAGAAGAAGAAACTTTCCCGATAGCTGTTCCTATAGAGAATCCTCCGGAAAGAACTTCGACTATTCTATCTTCGAGAACGTTTATTCAGTTGCGTACTCAATTCGGCTTTGCTGAAGATGATGTCATACTTCCTGGACCGAATGATACTGCTGACAGACCTCCCTATGGTTTTGTTGCGATTAATCGTCAAATGTGCTTAAGTGGGGCGATTCCACCTTTCAATGACTTTCTTCGAATTCTTCTTCTTCGGATGTCAATTTCTCCGTCCCAACTTCATCCTAACGGCTATGCTATTTTGATGGGGTTGGGTATACTGTTCAGGAGAACTCTTGATCGCCTGCCGAGCTTCGAAGAAATTCGCTACTTATGCTCGTTTGCAAAGAGCAAAGACCATCCTTCTCTTATCATTGTGAGGAGTGCCAGAAATCGCAAGCTTATTCTTGGTCTTACTGAAAGTGTCCACGGATTTTTAAACCAATTTTTCTTTGCCCGCAGTCCCCCAGAGTTTTATGCTTCTTGGAGAGTAGGAAGTAAGATCATTTGTTTCCGTCTTTCCATTTTCTTTTTTAACTCTTTCGGGGTCCAAATTGCTAATCTCATTCTTTGCTCTTTTCAGCACTTCCCCTTCCTTCTAGAGATCCAATACACAAGCAGACTTTTGATAGATTGAGTGCTGTGCCAGTGGAAGAGAGGAGCATAAAGTTTTTGCTAAACGACGAATTTTTACACCAATACGGGCTTCTACATGCTTCTCGTTCTACACACTCTTGTGAAGTTCCAACGGAAGTCCCCGACTCTCCGACGAAAACTCTTGATGCCTCGGTCTCCACTAAAGATCGTGCGCAGGGAGAAACTTCTACTGGGACTTCATTAGTGAAGTGCTCTACTCCACGAGACGACACGGGGCCATCCGAAAAGTCCGCGCTTGCCCCCATTACTGAAGAAGAAGAGGAGCAACCTTCCCAAACTATGAAAAATGCCGATAAAGGAACTCATGGAGGGAACCAGGCTGGGCATGATGATGATGACGTCTTTGGGGATTTAAGTGACTTAATTGTTACTTCCCAAGAGCTTTTTAAAGATGACCCTGCTCGTGGTAAAGCTGTACCTCCGACTATTGAGGCGACATCCGCCCTCCAACTGACTCCAACTCCTTTATCTCAAGAATTGTCACCGACAGTGAAATCTATTACTTCCCCCCATCCGAGGAGTGGTTCGTTAGCCCAACACGAGTAGTTTGCACTTCACACACCACTAAGAATTTTCCAGCACACTTATGTACTTATTTTCTTATACTCTAAGGATTTCTGAAGCTTATCTTTTCTTATTTCAGATTCTTCAATGACACGCGGCGGATCATATTATCAAGATTTTCAACGCTATGGTGGGCGTGGCCAGTATAATTATGGGCGCTACTTCACCTCCTATAGAGAGTCTGACGAAGAGAGGGCTGCTCGAAAAGCTCGGGAAAGGAGGGATGCCGAAGAGCGTCGTGACAGAAGGGATAGGGATGAGCATCACGACTCCCCGCAGAGAGGTGACGACTCTCATAAAAGGAAATCACACGATGACCGGGGAAAAGGTCATGCAGTCGAAGATTCGAGCAAACGAGCCCGATATGGTGAGAGACATGTTTCCACTACTCCCGACAAGCCTACTGCCCCTGCCCCTCTTGATATTTCTTCCGACTCTCCTGCTCTCGGGAAGGAGGACATTCAGACAATAATAAGCAGGCCTAAATTTCAAGTGGGGCCTGGCCCAGCCACTTTACAAAGTCGCTTTCCACAATGGTGCTTAAAGGGTGTGAGATTCGATCTTGACCTGGTTCCTATTGACAAGCCTGCTATGCTGCGAAATCTTGACGCCGTCAAACTTGATATCGAGAGGATGTCAAACTGGCAGAAGCTTGTTGATGAGCTTCAAAGAGTTAACCGTGCCAACTTAGAGGCCATGCTCACCATGGAAAACGATAAGGCTGAGTGGCAAAAGGTCCTTGAGCAGCATGACACTGAAATGAGGAGCATTACTTCCTACAACGAGGAGCTCGAAGCAAAGGTTGAGAAGTTAAAAGATGAGCTTGCTGCTTCCTCTACTTCATACTCTCAAAAGGAAGAAGTGCTTCTCAGACAAGTAAGAGACGCTCATGCCAGTCAAAGGGATGCTGAGGACAGGCTTGAAGCGCAAAAGAGAATCAGTGAAGGCTATGTTTCTAATATTGCTGAGCTTCAAGAGAAAAACAAATCCCAGGAAGCGGAGATACAAATGCTTAAGCTTCAGCTCTCTAAAACTGAGAGGGAGCGTGATGAGGCTGTCGCCGGCAGAATCGCTGCTGAAGAATCTCACGAGGCGACCAAAAACAGCTTTGGCTCAACATTATTCGACTTCTACTTACATAGCGTCTTGGGGCATGGAAGCCTTGCTTTTCTAGGTCCCAAGTACGAGATCACTTTAGCCGAAGTGTGGGAGGCCGCCCTCGATATGCTTGGTGCTGAAGGAGCCGGTTATGACGAATCATCCCTGGAAAGGCATTACCTTGATGAAGACGCTCGCGCTGCCCTTGCCAAGGGAAGGGAACAACTTGCTAAGCTAAGAACCGAAGCGACAGAAGGGGGGCAGATTGGAGGAACTACTTCAACTACTCCGGTTCAGCCTCCTTCTTCGTCTGAAGTCAACATCATTGGTTCCAGTTCCCATTTTGCTTCTCCTACCAAAGTTACCACTGAGATTACAAGCGTACATGGTGGAGACGAGGGTGATGAGAGCGCTGACACGCAAGCTTATGAAGTTGAAATCAGGAAATCGGCTTCACCAGGTAATTTCACTGTTAATCCCGCTACTGTCAATTCTGCTCAAGCGGGTTACTCATTTGTTTCGCATGAGTTTCATGAACTCCTCGGCTATTTTCTCAACCTTGATGAGCCTTCATCTCCTCTCTCTACTAACTTTATTGGTGAGCCTTCATCCCCTCTCTTTACTGACTTTAACCTCTTTTCTTCTGTAGAGAAAGCACCAAGCACTGCTCAAACTTCTACTCCTCCGGTTATCCTTCCTCCATCTCTTCAATTGGCGCCTCCTTCTGCCTCGCAACCTGGATCACAGGAAGAACAAATAGAGGCTCTTCACGGCTTGGATGATCCCATCGCTTCACAAGAGCAGAAAGATGAGAGGCTTGAGGGAGGTGACACATCTCCGGAGCGAACTCCCTCTGACGACATTGTTCTATCTAAACTTGTCACTCCAGGGAGTGAGTCTTCCTCAAAAAGGAGAAAGAAGCGTGGGACACCAAAGAGGAGGGGGAAGATAGTCACCGCCACTGAAGAGGAGCTGAAAGTTGGACCGGTTGCGCCTTCCTCTCCTACTTCCCTTATGCCCACTGACCGCCCTGAAAAGCTGATCATCCGGCCGGGTAAAGGGTCTAAAGGCAGCAAAAAGAAGTGAAGATCTTCAGTTTCTAGTTTTTTGTGTTTTGCATGTACTGGCCGAGAATTGTGCGGGTACCAGCCCCCGCCTTTCTTTATTTTGAAACCTGTACCTGCACTATAATTGAATAAAATGATTCTTCGTTTGTACAAACTTTTGTTTGAATTAGAGAATACATTTGTTATTCGTTTTGGCATGAGTTTATTTGATATTGCAGCGAGCTTATGGTATGTTACTTGAGCGTTACCTTTTGCTGGTTTAGTTATACCATATCGTGTGTAATTATACTATATTGCCCCCCATTCCATAAGTTTGCTGCAATATTCTATACTTCGAGGGGACTTGCACTCTTATTTGCTAAAGAATAATTATTTTATTTTTATTTTAAAAAGAATTCTTGTAGAGTACAACCCCCTTCGTATGAGTTTCTACGCGCTTTGTCCTTTGAAGAAATCACTTCTTTCTTTTTGCTTAAGTACATTTTCTTTTTTGCCGAGTGATTTCTTTTATGTAGCAAAGCGGACCTCTGAAGGGTACTTTAACTCCTTTTCTCTTCTTTTTTCTTCTTATTTTTTTTTTTTTTTTTTTTTGAGGAAGATCATTCTCCAGAATAGGTAAATTACTCTTCCTTCGTGAGTTAAAGCATGCCCCTGATGAGGATTTTTCTTTTTTATATATGGAAAGTTGTACCTCTGAGGAGGGATTTTTTTTTTTACGTTTCAACACTTGGAAGTTTTATTTCAATCTCGGCGAAACGTGTACCTCCAAAGAGTTTTGCCTTAGAAAGCTTTTCCACGTTTCAACACTTGGAAGTTTTATTTCAATCTCGGCGAAACGTGGGCTTCCGAAGAGGTCTTTCTTCTTGATTGTGCCTCTGAAGAGGTCTTTATTTTGCTTGTCTTTCAACTCCGGTGAAGTGAAATTCCGAAGAGCGGCTGTTACACTTCAACTCCTGGTGAAATATGCCTCCGAAGAGGTCTTTATTTTGTTTGCATTTCAACTTTGGTGAAGTGAAACTCCGAAGAGTAACTACTCCGACTCTTGGTGAAATGTGCCCCCGAAGAGGTCTTTATTTTGTTTGCATTTCAACTTTGGTGAAGTGAAACTCCGAAGAGTAACTACTTCGACTCCTGGTGAAATGTGCCTCAGAAAGGGTTTTCATCGCCTGGAAGTTGCTCTCTCATGGTTGGAGGGTCATGACTCCTCCAATCTTTTTTGTTGAGTAGAGAACTTTTTTTTTTGTGGCATATGACCCATTAGAGTTCTTTTTATCCTCCGAAGAGTTGTGCCTCTGAAGAGGACTTGTGTTGCTGATGATGGATTTTGGTTGTTTCCTCGTCTTCTTGCTTATGCCTTTTCAGCAATCCCTCTATTTTTTCTTTTCAAGTCGTCATTTCCCCTTTCTTGCAAGTAGCTTGTTTAATCCAAGGAAGTGTACTTCATTGACAGGCAAGTTCGTGAGAACGGGCACTAGCTTCCTAATTGGATGTTTGTTTGTTCAAACAATCTCAATTTATTAGCAAGGGCTCGTTTCTACGAAATCATTAGCCGTTCAATTGAAGTATTTCCTATCTAGGATTTGAATTCGGGGTTTTTATGTCTTGAAATTTGTTTGTTGAATGATGGAGTGAATTGCTCGGTCTTATTATGTGCAAGTTTTATTTCCATTGTCTGCAAAAATTTAAATCGACATTTTAGCAATACATTCTATGTACTTTTTATATCGAAAATAAAGCAAACATGTAATAAAAGTAAGGAACACAAGATTTATAGTGGTTCGGCCAAAAATCTGGGCCTACATCCACTTTATATTCATTCATTATTCACTTGCATCAGTCTTACAATTGCTTTCAATTACAAGAATCATACATTCACAATTCTTTTTACAATATTTCAACAAAAATTTCAAGTAAAATATGGACGCAAGTGATTGCTGTTCCATGCCCTTGGAATTTGATCTCCTTCAACAGTAGTGAGTTTGAATGTGCCGTCAAGAAGCTTCTGACCTATGACATACGGTCCTTCCCAATTTGGCCCAAACACACCTGTCGCTGTCATAATTCTTTTCAGGACTAGATCTCCAATTTCAAAGCTGCGTTGACGAACTTTGGAATTGAAATGTCTGGCTATCCTTTGCTGATGAGCTGCAATTCTGAGATTAGCTTCATCTCTTTTTTCATCAAGGAGATCGAGCGCTTCAAGTTGTAGCTTCTCATTTTCTGCTTGATTGAAATGGATTCTTCTGTGTGAAGGGACTTCTGTTTCAACCGGGATCATTGCTTCCGATCCGTATGCTAACGAAAAAGGAGTATGCCCAGTCGCAGTTTTGTGAGTAGTTCTGTATGCCCATAGTGCAAGTGGTAGCTTATCAACCCAACCACCTTTTGCCCTCTCAAGTTGCTTCTTGATGGTTGATTTGATGATCTTGTTTACTGCTTCCACTTGCCCGTTTGCCTGCGGATGAGCCACTGCTGAAAAGCTTTTCTGAATTCTGAATCGTTTGCAAAAATCCTGGAATTCTTCGCTTTCAAACTGAGTACCATTGTCTGTAATTATTTTCTGAGGCACACCGTATCTGCAAATGATATTCTTGGTCACAAAACTTATCATTTTCTTAGAGGTGATCGTACCCAATGGTTCAGCTTCAGCCCATTTAGTAAAGTAGTCGACTGCAACAATAGCATATTTAATCCCTGATTTGGCAGTTGGTAGCGGCCCAATGAGATCCATTCCCCAAATTGCGAATGGCCACGGACTGACCATCTGTGTGAGTTCAGTAGAAGGTGCTATAGGAATTTTGGCGAATCTTTGACATCTGTCACATTTTCGAGAGTAATCTGCAGCATCTCGATTAATTTCTGGCCAAAAATATCCGTATCGGAGAATTTTCTTTGCTAATGTTTGTCCACCTGAATGATCTCCACATTCTCCTCCATGTACCTCAGCTAGGATTGTCTTGGATTCTTCCCTGGATACACATCAGAGTAAAGGCATTGAAAATCCCCGTCTATACAATCGGTCATCCTGGATTACATAGCGAGAGGCTTTCCTCTGCAGTTTCTGTCTCTCTCTCGAATTTTCTGGCAAAGAACCTCTGAGTAGGTAGTCTAATATGGGAGTCATCCACGACTCTTGTTCCTGAGATACATTCATAATCCAATCTATATCCATCTCATCTGTACTCGGTGCTGAGAGGACTTCTACGGGGACCAATCCCAATAGTTGAGCTTCACCAGAACTTGAATATTTTGCGAGGGAATCTGCCTTCATGTTTTCCTCCCGAGGAATATGGCTTATTGAATAATGATCGAGCTCACTTAGAAGTTCGCAAGCCTTTGACAAGTAGGCAGGTAGGTTTCCCCCTTTTGTCTGAAATTCCTTCTTGACTTGGCATACAATAAGCTGAGAATCACTGAAGATCTGTAATGCCCGGATGTTTAGTTCCTTAGAGATTTTCAGACCTGCGATAAGAGCTTCATATTCTGCCTCATTGTTTGTTGAAGGGAATTCCAATCTTAGTGCATAACATAAGGATCGACCTTCAGGAGTTTCAAATACCACCCCGGCTCCAGAACAGTAGTCATTTCTTGCGCCATCAACATATAACTTCCACTGGATTGGGGAATCATCGACCACTTCTTCCTCACCATTACCTTTTTCTGTGAATTCTGCAATGAAATCAGCTAAAGCTTGTCCGTTGATTGCTTTTCGGGGGTGATAAGTGATGTCATATTGACTGAGTTCAATGTTCCACTTTAGAAGGCGACCCGAAGTTTCAGGGCGAAACAGGACTTGCTTTAGAGGTTGATCAGTGAGGACTTTGATAGGATGAGCTTGGAAATATTGCCTCAACTTCCTTGATGCAACTAGTAGGCAATAGGCGAGTTTTTCCAACTTGGAGTAATTCAGCTCTACTCCAGTGAGTCTTTTGCTGATATAGTAAACCGGATGTTGAATCCTTTTGTCTTCCCGTATCAGCGCTGCACTTAGAGCATGAGATGATACTGCCAAGTATATAAGAAGATCCTCACCATTGCCTGGCCTAGAAAGTATTGGAGGCGTTTCCATATGACGGATCAACTCATCAAAGGCTTTCTGGCATTCGGGAGTCCATTCGAAGTTCTTCTTTCCTTTTTTCAGAGCATCGAAGAATGGGATGCATTTATCAGTAGCTTTGGAAATGAACCGACTTAAGGCGACGACCTTTCCGTTAAGACTTTGCAATTCCTTCTTCGATCTAGGAGCTTTAACTTCTTTTAAGGCAGTAATTTGAGCTGGACTAGCCTCAATGCCCCTAGCACTGACGATGAAACCTAAGGACTTTTCGGATTCGACCCCAAATGTGCATTTCAAAGGGTTAAGCTTCATTCTGTATTTTCGAAGGACTGCAAACATTTCTGCTAAGTGTTCAATGTGATCCGCTGCTTTCTTAGACTTCACTAACATGTCGTCAACGTAGACTTCCATAGTTTTACCCAGCTGCGGTTTGAACATAGCATTAACAAGTCTCTGGTAAGTTGCCCCTGCGTTTTTCAATCCAAAGGGCATAACTCTGTAGCAATAAAGACCAACATCTGTGATAAAGCTTGTATCCTCCTGATCCGGCTTGTGCATCATGATCTGATTATAACCGGAGTAGGCATCCATGAAAGATAACAATTCATGTCCCGCTGTTCCGTCTACCAGTTGATCGATTCTGGGTAATGGGAAGCAATCTTTGGGGCAAGCCTTGTTTAGATCAGAAAAATCGATGCACACTCTCCATTTGCCATTAGCTTTCTTGACCAGCACAGGATTTGAAACCCAATTCGGATATGTAGATTCTCTGATGAAGTTATTTTCCAAGAGTCGATCAACTTCTTCTTTTAATGCTGCTGACCTTTCTGGACCTTGGGTTCTCCTTTTTTGTCTAACCGGTGTAAACTTTGGGTCAATATTCAGAGCGTGTACTGCAACTTCTGGAGATATTCCACACATGTCGGCATGAGTCCAAGCGAAGACATCCAGATTTGCTTTTAGGAAAGATATCAAGATATTCTGAATAGACGCATTAAGCTGTGAACCCACATTCAACACCTTATTCGGGTCCTTTGGATCAACAGGTACCGGTATTGTCGTTTCCACCGGTACTATTCTATTCTCCCCTGCACTGACTTTTCTGGGGTCCATCTCTTTCCGTGCCCCGCTATGCTCGCCAGTGCAGGGTCCGCCCCGTAATTGCTACAAGACTGGCTCTTTGATGCGGACTGGGGCTGCCGCATCCTTTCCCATTTCCCTTTTTCTTGATTCTCGCAGCTCTGTCAAGTAGCATTCTCGTGCAGCATTTTGATCCCCTTTTATGACTCCTACTCCGTTGTCTGTAGGGAATTTAATAGTGAGGCACCATGGGGCTAGAATAGCTTTGAATGCTGCGAGTGTCGGACGGCCAAGGAAAGCGTTATAAGCAGAATATTCATCGACGATCACAAAGGTTTGCTTCCGGACCACTTTCCTTTCTCCTTCCCCAAGTTCTACAAGCAGATCGATGGTCCCAACTGGTTGCTTTGGCTCCCCAGTGAAGCCAACGATCTTTTGCGATGAGGCTTGTACATCAATCATAGGGATTTTCATCTGGTCAAATGTCTTCTTGAAGAGGATATTACATGATGCTCCGCAGTCGATGAGAACTCTTTTAACAATGGCCGGTCCAATACCAGCCGTGATAACCAGGGGATCAAGGGTAGGAGCTTCGATGCCTGTGGAATCTCTGGCTCTGAAAATAATATCATCACTGAAAGTTTTTTGTTGCTTCAGGGGCGTGGTGTCTTCTAGAACAAAGACATCTTCTTCGGCTGGAGCATATTTCAAAGCCCTGGAATATCTCTCCATCTCACCCCAGCTCTTGCCAGCTGGGTGAGGTCATCCTGAAATAACATTGATAACGGGCCTTCCAGATTCATGCCCATTAGCTTTCTCACTTGCCCCAGGATGATGAACGGGAGCCCGTTGCCCCTGACTTGATGATGCAGGATTGTTGCTGTTCTTTTTCACAAATTGTTGCAGCTTGTTCTCTCTCAGCAACTCTTCAATCAGATTTTTCAACTGACGGCATTCATCAGTCTCATGACCGGGTTGATTGTGGAAGCGGCAGAATTTTCCACTTTGTATGGCCTTTTTCCCGGTCCTTAAAGGGATAGGTTTAGGGAAATCAACGGAATCTTTGGTGGCTAGGTAGATGTGTTCCGGGGTATGTGATAATGGAGTATATTCTGACGGTTTGAAGGAGCGAGGCTTCTTGAAGTTACCCTGTTTCTTCCCATTATTATTCTCCCTCTTTTGCCCCCTTGATTCATTCTTTCTTGGAGCAGCAGTGTTATCTTCATGTTTTTCCAACACTGCCTTTACTGGTAAAGGACGATTTTCCAGGCAAATGAATTCATCTGCCTTTTTGTAGAATTTCTCGAGAGAGGTTGGTTCCTTCATATTCAGCCATCTTCCAAACTCACTAGATTTATCTATGGCCCTCATCAAATAGGTCAAGACCATGCGAGGTTCTGCATTATCCACCTCAGCTAACGCTATATTAAAGCGATTTAAGAAAGACTTGATAGTTTCCCCCGGATTCTGCTCTAAACCGGATAACGACATGATGTCTTTGGCCTTTGAAGCATATAGCCTAAATTGCTCTTTAAATTTCCTGGTTAGGTCTGAAAACTGATCGATGGACCGGACAGGTAGCTTCGTGAACCAAAGCAGAGCTACGCCCTCCAGATATACGGGGAAATATCTGCATTTTACTTCATCTGAGGCTCGGGCACCCGTCATATGCCAATCATATTTGTACAGAAATTCGTTTGGATCACTTGTCCCCTTATAAGCTGGGATAGTTGGAGGAGCAAATTTTCGTGGGAATTCAGCCTTTAGAATTTTTTCAGTAAATGGAGTCTTGCTTGGAGCAAAGCCCCATTCTTTCTCATCTTCGACTCTTTGCATGCTCTCCTTCATAATTTGGCGAACCATTCCAGAGAGATATTCTTCATCATTCCGAGCCCTAGATCCACCTACCTCAGGAAGTATTTGCTCAGCGGGGCTAGTGTCCCTTTCAGGAACATTCCTTTCTTCAGTTTCATGAATATTACCAGCAAAATTCCTTTCATTAGCTGTTGATTGACGGTTTACCCCGAGCAAATCGTTCAACTTATTCATGATTAAGGCGTTTTGGGCATTCTGGGCTTCCATTTGCACATTTTGAGCATGTATCTGTCTGTTCAGCCCCAAAATTGCGGCATCCAACTCTGCTTTCGTAACCCCGACAGTTGGAGTGGCTTGATTTGGTGTCGGGGAAGCGGAGGTTCCCTCTTGAGCGTTTGCAGATCTCACAGATTTACTTTTCCTTCCAGGAGCCATGATTTCGGATAGACTTCTGGTTCTTAAAGAAACTTTATCTACAAATCTTTCTGAAGCAATGATGGTAGATCTCCTGAGTTCAACTCTCAATGAAAGCACCAAAATGTTAACGCCAAAATTTAAACGCTAACACCCTGGTGTATAGGATGTGAATGTGAAAGCACCACCCGTTGGTACGGGAATCAGAAATAAGCAGAGAATATGCAGAAAAAACAGCAAGAAACACAGTATTTATAGTGGTTCAGCTTATAATCAAGCCTACGTCCACTTTAATCTTTTTATCACTGGTTTGATTACAATTCTTTACAAAACACTTCGATTACAACACATTTGACGAGTAGCTCAAACTTCGATGAAAAGCAATCTCTCGAATTCATGATGAATGATGTAGATCCTTTCTCGGAGTTCGTTGAATTGCTTGAATTCAGAAGTGGCAGGGTGTAGTTCTCTTGAAGAAAGTGATGGCCAAAAAGTCCCCTCAATGTTGGGTATGGTCCTCTATTTATAGAGGTTCTCGGTGTTGAGTTATAGGTAGTGGCCGGGTTAAGTTGAGTCGTGAGTTGGTGCCGAGATAGGCTAGGTCGTAGGTCGCCCCCTCTCTCTTATGCACGGTTTCCGGTCTAAGCCAAAGACGCGTGCTTCTCTATCTCCAAACCTTAAGTGTTGGGTCGCTGCCGAGTTGGTATGCCACATGCTAAACTGCTCTGCTACTTCATCCTTTATACTCTTAGACCGGTTACGACTTACTATAAGTCGGTAATTACCTCGAGTCGCTAGATCGGCACACACACTAAGTCGGTACCTTTGTTGAGGCTTTAAGCCGGCAACCCTCTTTGAGATGCTAGGTCGGCCCACCTTTATCCACTGGGTCGGCAAGTCATGCGAATGGTTAGGTCGGCCTTGATGTTGAAGAAGATAAGTCGGTTGTATTTCCAGGTCTTAGGTCGGTACCAAGTTGGATCGGGACCTCTTCTGAGTCGTTAGGTCGGCATGCTTCTTAAGCCTTAAGCAGTTAGGTCGGTATGCCCTTTAGATCGGCAGACCCTGCACAAATCTTACTCAGTTGGGTCGGCATCTCTTGGGTCGCCGCCATCTCCACGTACTAGACCTGCTGAGTCGTAACCGAGATAGGGTTAACAGAAGCTTAAAGGCTTTAAATAATTAGGTAAACATTTCAACTAATTTGTTTTAAAAAGTAATGGGTTTTGGCATTTTTCTTACCTTGTTAATTTTGAGGATGAAATTCGTTTAAGAGGAGAAGAGTGTAACGATCCAGAATTTTAGTCATTTGAATTTGGAATACTTAATTGTTTTTTAATACTGGAAAGTTAATTTTATAAGTTAAGTAGATAGAATTTCAAATATAGGAATTTATTTGATAATTAAATTATAAAAATTTAGAAATTGAAATTGTTTAAATAAGTGAATCTTAGGTTTTAAATTGGATAAAATTGGTTTCAAAGCTTATTCAAATTTTATTTAATAAGAATAAAGATAGTAAAACTTCTAATGTTGATTTAAAAGTGATTTATTTAGTTTTTAAACTGATTTATTTTAATTAACGTATAAAAATAGCCCTCCAAGTCTCTGTCTCGGAGTGGCCATCGGACGTATCGTTCAGACGTGCTAGATAGAAACGCGTTGAAATTTATGTCGGAAACTTAATATTATAACTCGGTTTAAAACCTATCTTCTGCATTTTATCGAATTAGGTCTCAAAATAAGTTCCATTATGTTCGAGTTAGGGGTATAACATATAGAACGCCAAGCGACACGCCTTGTTTGGTGTTTGAAATTTGCGAACGTTTAAGAGCTTGATAATTTAAATTTAGATAATAAACACAAACACAATATGATGGCCATAACTAACCCATACTTTCCCACTATTCACACCATACTCTTCCATACCCAAGCCACTCTCGTCACCAAAACATATTTCAGCCTATCCCTCTAAAAAGCTTTCAAAAACCAGAGAATAAGAGTAAGAACAAAAATAATAATAAATTGATACAACAACCTCATCCAATGGCATATATTATCTTTAACCATTAGAGGCACCGTGATGCAGCAAGGCCTATGGAAGTTTTACGACTTAGCAGGAATTTGTGGTGTAGTGTGATAAGTCGTCCACAACCCATCAGTGACTTGAGTCGTTCGTGCTTTATGAGTCGTACACGACTCAACAATTCAACCATAAGTCGTTTACGGCTTAACAGGAGAAAGGTGAACGTTTCAGCAAGTAGAGATCTTGAGACAGAGGAAGGACACGAGTCACGACTCAATGGAAGTTTCAATAACTCTGAATTGATGAGTCGTATACGACCTAATTGCAAGGCTATGACTCGTTCACGACTCATCAGGAAACAAAAGGGAATAACAGTAATGGGAGGCCATAAGGCGGGGACGAGTTACGACATAGATGAGTCGTCCAGAGTTGACTCGCTTGAAGGGTTATGCCGCAGGGGACTTGGAAGCTTGAGTCGTAGGAAGGATGTTGAGTCGCTGAAGCTATGAGTCGTGAGTCGTAACTTTTTGGTCGTGAGTTGTTTGAGTCGTCTGTTCTTGAGTCGTATCTTGTTGTGTCGTGTACTAAGTTGAGTCGTTATGGTTTCTTGAGTCATGTAACTTGTATGGTTTGATGAGTCGTATACCGTGTTGTATGCCGTGTATCTGATGAGCCGTGTTGTATGGTAAGTCGTGTAATGCATATAGGTGTGGTGTGTTGCTAAGTCGTTGACGACTTATGATGAGTCGTAGGTCGTGAGTTATGAGTCGGCTACGACTCAAGGGGCTGTGTTGTGAAAACCCTATAAATACGCGTGTGTTGTCCATTTTGTGGAGGTTGATTTTTGGAATAAAATTCTCTTTTGTTGATTGCTTTGTGCTTTCTTCTCCAATTGGTAGTTGAGTGTAATCTCCTATCTCCTCTTTCGGTAATCGAGTGCGCTCGATTCAACGATCGTAGAAGCCGATTCACGGAATCTAGTGCGCTAGATCAACGTGCGAAGAATCGTAGATCTTTGAACACGGTATAGTGCGCTATCAACGTGTTTGAGATAGCTAGAGTTCGGTATCTTTGGATCAACGAACTTGGGCATTTTCGTATCTTCAACTCACCGATTGCTACATTTCATCGATTGAAGTTTTGTTTGATTAATCCGCTGAGTCAGTTTTTTGGTATCAGAGCCATACTTAGCCAATCATAGCTAAGTTGATTCTTGGAGCCAAGTTTTTGAAGTTTTTGAAGTTTGAAGTTGTTCATCATGTTCATATTGAAGTTGCAACAAGTTTGGAGTATTTGATCCATTGCTTTTTGGATCAAAGTGAGCAAAGGTGTTTGAAGGGAGAAGGCCGTGTATACTTGAGGAAGGTAGCCGAGCCTTGGGAAGTGTTTGAAGCAAGTGAGCCGAGACAAGTGTTGAGTTGGAGCCGACTTAACCTAAGTCGCGACTTGTTGCCGAGTCAAGGGTTAAGCCGAGTCAAGCTAAGCCGTGTATTGTTGAGCCGAGATTGCTTCATTGTGTTGAAAAGTTTTGAAGTTTTGAGTTTTAATTGTTGAAGTTTGTGAAGTTTTCAACCATGCCACCAAGGAGAGCTAATCGTCATCAAAACGTTGAAGCTTTGTATCGTAGAGAAGAAGCCGAGCTTATGGAACAACGTATTAATGAAAAGTTTGATGAAGGCATTGGTAAATTGGAGAGATTGATGAATGATTTGAATCAAAGGAGGAGATCACCAAACTCGAACCATGGAGGAAACCGAGTTTTGCCATCGGTTACGGAAGCGAGGAGGGTATCGCCACATTCTTGTAAAGATAGAAGAGAAACATCAATTTCATCACGAAGAGATCATCATGACTATGCACATGAAGAAAGAAGAAGTCAACGTGAATTTGACCGTGAAGCATATAGAGATGAGGAGAGACATAGTCAAAGAAGCATGCATGAGCGAAGGGATGATATTGGTCGAGATCGATGTAGGCGTACTTTTGATTTTGTTGAAGAGGGTGATAGAGCTAGTATTCATTATCGAGATCGAGACCCAGTTCGAAATTCTTATCGGGATGTTGAAGATGATCGTCGATGGGAATCGGGTATGAAGATGGAGATTCCGGAGTTTAAAGGCGGGATGGTTGCTGAGGAGTTCTTAGTTTGGTTGTCTAATGTGGAGGAAATCAATGATTTCAAGGAGGTCCCGGAGAATCGAAGGGTGAAGTTGGTTGCTACTAGGTTGAGGGGGAGAGCTTTGGCGTGGTGGCAGCAAACTAAACATACGAGGGAGAGAATGGGGAAGTCAAAGATAGAATCGTGGGATAAGATGAAAAAGTTGATGCGATCTACTTTCTTACCTTACAACTACCAATCACTTATGTATCTGAGGTTGCAGAATCTGAGGCAAGGGACGAAGTCTGTTAGTGATTATGCTGATGAATTTTACCAACTCATTGCCAGGAATGATATCATGGAGACAAGCTGACTGCTAGATTCATTGGGGGTTTGAGAATGCAGATCCAGGATATGGATAATATGTTTGATCCAAGATCCGTTGCGGAGGCACATCAGAAAGCGATGGCTTGGGAGAAACAAGGAAGGCGTGGAGGTGGTGTGTTTACTAATTCCAATAATCAAGCAAGGGGTGTTGGTGGAAGTTCTAATGTTCCTAAACCTGTTTCAAAGCCAGTAGTGAAGGAGGCTGAGAAGGCGAAGGCTAGCAATGTTTTCAAATGTTATAATTGTCAGGAGTTGGGTCACAAAAGTAATGAATGTCCGAAGCCGAAGAAGAGAACCATGGTTGCAGAAGTTGAGGAGGATGATGGTGAGGAGGCAGAATGTTCAAATGTACCTTATATTGAGGAGGAAGAAGAAGTGTCGGGTGATGAAGGTTGTAATCTTATGATGAGGAGAAGTTGTTTGACACCAAAGCAAGAGGGGGATTGTAGTTGGTTGAGAAGCAATATTTTTCAGTCGACATGCACTATTCTGGGGAAAGTTTGCAAGTTCGTTATTGATGCGGGAAGTTGTGTTAATATTGTTTCTACAGAGGCTGTGAGGAAGTTGAACTTGAAAACTGAGAAGCATCCTAAACCGTACAAGCTAGCATGGTTAAGGAAGGGTGGTGAAGTGAAGGTGTGTCGAAGAGCTTGTGTTAATTTTTCTATTGGGAAGAAATACAAAGATGAAATTTGGTGTGATGTAGTGGACATGGATGTTTGTCACATGTTGTTGGGCAGACCGTGGCAGTTTGATAAAGCAGTACAACATGATGGTCGTGCCAACAGTTACAGTTTCATGTTCGAGGGTACTAAAATCACTTTAGTTACTAAGAAGCAACAACAGAAGGAGAGCAAACTAGAAGAGATTGAGGAATTGAAAACTCTGTTGACTTTGAAGGAGTTTGTCAAAGAAGTGGAGGAAGAACCAGAAGTGTTTTTGTTGATTGGGAGAGAGAGTAGTGAAGAAGTTGAAATTCCAGAAGCAGCAAAGCCAATTTTGAAAGAATTCGAAGATGTCTTTCCAGAGGAGTTGCCTAAGGAGTTACCGCCACTTAGAGACATTCAACATCAAATTGATCTTGTTCCGGGAGCAGTGTTACCACATCGACCACATTACCGAATGAGTCCGAAGGAACATGAGGAGTTACGAAGGCAGGTGGAAGAGTTGTTGGAACAGGGACGTGTTCAGGAAAGCTTGAGTCCTTGTGCCATGCCAGCATTGTTTGTACCAAAGAAGGACGGAACATGGAGAATGTGCACAGATAGTAGAGCTTTGAATAAGATCACTGTTCGTTACAGATTTCCTATACCGAGGTTAGATGATTTGTTGGATCAGTTGAGTGGGGCAACTATATTTTCGAAGATTGATTTGAAGAGTGGTTATCATCAAATTCGAATCAGACCTGGAGACGAATGGAAGACAGCTTTCAAGACAAGAGAAGGGTTGTACGAATGGTTGGTTATGCCATTTGGTTTGTCAAATACACCTAGTACATTCATGCGGGTGATGAATCAAATTTTTAGACCATTCATTGGGAAGTTCGTCGTGGTTTATTTCGATGATATTCTGATTTACAGCAGGAGTACGGAAGAGCATGTTCTACATTTGAGGGAAGTATTGATTATTCTTCGTGAAGAACAATTTTACGCTGCTACGAAGAAATGTGTGTTTATGACGCATACTGTTTTATTTCTGGGTTATGTTGTTTCAGGAGAAGGTATTCAAGTTGACCAAAGTAAAGTTGAAGCAGTCAGGAATTGGCCACAGCCAAAGACAATTACGGAAGTGAGAAGTTTTCATGGGCTAGCGTCATTCTACCGAAGATTCATTCCACACTTCAGTAGCGTGATGGCTCCAGTGACTGATTGCATGAAAGGGAAACAATTTGTATGGTCAGAAGAAGCGGGAGTTGCTTTTGAGAAGATCAAGGAATTGTTGACGTCTGCACCAATTCTTGTTTTACCGAATTTTCAGTTATTGTTTGAATTGCATACTGATGCTTCGAAGGTTGGTATTGGAGGAGTTCTGAGTCAGAATGGGAAGCCAGTTGCTTATTTCAGCGAAAAATTGTCAGGGGCAAAGATGAGATACAGTACATATGACGTTGAATTCTATGCTGTTGTACAAGCTGTTAAGCATTGGAGACACTATCTATTTCGGAAGGAATTTGTTCTATACACTGATCATGAAGCATTGAAGCATTTACAGGGACAGGATAAAATTTCAGCAAGACATGCATCATGGATTGCATATTTACAGCAGTTTACTTTTGTCGTTAAGCACAAATCAGGGGTGACAAATCGGGTAGCTGATGCTTTGAGTAGGAGGAGTCATTTATTGACAACAATGAAGGTTGAAGTAACGGGGTTTGAAATGTTGCCAGAGATGATTGAAGAAGATCCTTACTTTGTGAAATATGTTGAGAAAGTGAAGGATGGGAGTACCGATGAATTTATGTTGGTTGATGGATTTCTGTTTAAAGGGAATCGTTTGTGTATTCCAGACTGTAGCTTGAGATTGAAAATTTTCAAGGAGTTACACGAGGAAGGACATGTGGGCCGTGATCGTACTTTGCAGTTGATTTCACAGACTTACTTTTGGCCGTCGATGAGAAAAGAGGTTGAGAGATTTGTGGAGCGATGTCATATTTGCCAAGTTTCAAAGGGAACAGCGACGAATGCAGGGTTGTATATGCCATTACCAGTACCATCTAAGCCATGGGTTGATATTAGCATGGATTTCGTTTTGGGTTTGCCTAGAACTCAAAGGGGAAATGATTCGATATTTGTTGTGGTGGACAGGTTTTCGAAGATGGCACATTTTGTGGCTTGCAAAAAGACAGCGGTTGCAGTACGAGTGGCACAGTTATTTTTCAAGGAGATTTATCGACTTCATGGATTGCCAGAGACTATTGTGTCGGATAGAGATACTCGTTTTCTGAGTCACTTTTGGTTGAGTTTGTGGAAGATGGTGGGAACGAAACTGAAATTTAGTAGTGCTTATCATCCACAAACAGATGGACAGACAGAAGTTGTTAACAGGTCATTGGGAAATTTGTTGCGTTGTCTTGTACAGGATAACTTGAGAAGTTGGGACATGAAGTTATGCCAAGCTGAATTTGCACATAATCATGCAGTGAATCATAGCACGGGATTCAGTCCATTTCAGATTGTTTATTCAAATTTACCCAGGGGACCGTTGGATTTGGCAGTAGTACCACAGGCAAAGGGAACAGTTAAACGAGCAGTTGATTTTGTTGATAAATTGACTGAATGTCATAAAGTCGTGCAGGAACGATTGGAGAAATCGAATGAGAAGTATAAGAAGTTTGCAGATTTGAAACGACGAAATGTTGAATTTAAAGAAGGTGATTTGGTTTATGCTGTATTGACAAAGGATCGTTTTCCGGCGGGTGCTTACAACAAGTTGAAGGCGCGAAAAATTGGTCCAATTGAAATTGTGAAAAAAATTAATGAAAATGATTATAAGTTGAAGCTCCCAGAAGATGTATACACTTCTGACGTATTCAATGTTAAACATCTTGTGCCATATTATGGAGATAAACATTTTGATGAGAAAGAATTTATAAATTCGAGGACGAATTTTTCTCAACCAGGGGAGGATGATGCAGCAAGGCCTATGGAAGTTTTACGACTTAGCAGGAATTTGTGGTGTAGTGTGATAAGTCGTCCACAACCCATCAGTGACTTGAGTCGTTCGTGCTTTATGAGTCATACACGACTCAACAATTCAACCATAAGTCGTTTGCGGCTTAACATGAGAAAGGTGAACGTTACAGCAAGTAGAGATCTTGAGACAGAGGAAGGACACGAGTCACGACTCAATGGAAGTTTCAATAACTCTGAATTGATGAGTCGTATACGACCTAATTGCAAGGCTATGAGTCGTTCACGACTCATCAGGAAACAAAAGGGAATAACAGTAATGGGAGGCCATAAGGCGGGGACGAGTTACGACATAGATGAGTCGTCCAGAGTTGACTCGCTTGAAGGGTTATGCTGCAGGGGACTTGGAAGCTTGAGTCGTAGGAAGGATGTTGAGTCGCTGAAGCTATGAGTCGTGAGTCGTAACTTGTTGGTCGTGAGTTGTTTGAGTCGTCTGTTCTTGAGTCGTATCTTGTTGTGTCGTGTACTAAGTTGAGTCGTTATGGTTTCTTGAGTCATGTAACTTGTATGGTTTGATGAGTCGTATACCGTGTTGTATGCCGTGTATCTGATGAGCCGTGTTGTATGGTAAGTCGTGTAATGCATATAGGTGTGGTGTGTTGCTAAGTCGTTGACGACTTATGATGAGTCGTAGGTCGTGAGTTATGAGTCGGCTATGACTCAAGGGGCTGTGTTGTGAAAACCCTATAAATACGCATGTGTTGTACATTTTGTGGAGGTTGATTTTTGGAATAAAATTCTCTTTTGTTGATTGCTTTGTGCTTTCTTCTCCAATTGGTAGTTGAGTGTAATCTCCTATCTCCTCTTTCGGTAATCGAGTGCGCTCGATTCAACGATCGTAGAAGCCGATTCACGGAATCTAGTGCGCTAGATCAACGTGCGAAGAATCGTAGATCTTTGAACACGGTATAGTGCGCTATCAACGTGTTTGAGATAGCTAGAGTTCGGTATCTTTGGATCAACGAACTTGGGCATTTTCGTATCTTCAACTCACCGATTGCTACATTTCATCGATTGAAGTTTGGTTTGATTAATCCGCTGAGTCACACCGCTAGTCGAAGGGTTCAACTGTGAAGTTGTAGGCATCGTCAACGTGAGCAACTTGGAAGGAGGAGATGGAGTATCATCGGTGGTAGTGTCAGCTAATGGTAGATGAGTGTTGAAGAGGATGGTTGCCTCGATAGGCCACTACAGGGGATGAGGGAGGCCAACGTTGGTGTCATTGGAAAAGAGGTGACGTGGGCAAGCATAGGTGATGAGGCGATGGCCGTTCGTGGTTGGGAGTGGCTTGATTTTTTGGATGAATGACAAATCTTTTCCAGTTCCGTGGCCAAGTTGTAGGGTAAGAATGGCGATAGGACTGGTGGCGGTCGAAGTGTGGTGGGTTGGGCTAGCAGTGGACCTCATGTGGCGGTGGCTAGGTGACTGAGGTGGCAATGGCGATGGAATAAAGTTCGCCCTAGGTTGCGTGAGTTTGAGAGAGGGGGATTAGGAGGGAAGGAGAATTAAAATAAGTGCAATTAAAGTTTAAGTATATAACTAGTTTATTTTATTATTAATTAAATTATCGATTACTTAATTAATTAATAACTTTTGCATGTGAGATCCGATCGAGACATGAATTTCTACATGGCACTCGTGGTGACTTGAGCTTCATGGTGGAACTGGTTTGACAACTTTGGAGATTGTTTGAAATTTAGGCTAAAATCGGACGTCATTTAATTTTAGTTCCAAACCGGAACACTAAAAATTTTGGTGAGTTAACTCACCTTTTTGGTTAACCAGTATTATATGCTAGATAAATATTGCTGAATGATTATTTGAATAAATTAGTTGGTTTGGATATATTTCCTCCCCTAGAGCGGATGAGACCTTATTACTTCCCGTGTAAGAGGGGATGACCATTTATGTACGAATCCCATCTCAAAGTGATTGATTATATTTTTTTATTATATAATGTTTTGATACAGGGGAAAACAGATCGGAGGAACCCAATAGTGTTATCCCATTTTTGGTCAAAAACGGAATATCAACAAATGGACGAGGAATGATGGATGTCAGGATTGGAGATCAGATGGAATCAAGGCTACGATCGATATCGTCAAAATTTGGTTGAACTTCGATCGGGACGAAATTGGTTGGAATTGATGATAAGGACTAGGATAGGCTATGTTTCAAATTTCAGGTTAATCGGGGTTCATATGAAGGAGTTATGATCGATGCAAGGTAGGAAGAGCATGGCTGTTCGAACCCATCAAGGTGTTCGTTTCGAACCCATCAGGTTCGAATCGATCGAAGGCACACAAGGTTCGAATCGATACACTTCGTATCGATTGGTATGGATTCGGCTCTGAGAAGTTCGCATTAGGTGTTGGTTCGACTCGATAGTGTTCGTATCAGTCAATATGGATGCGAACTCCGCGTTCGTATCGATCAGGTGGGAAAGGCATATGGAGTTTACTACGAATCGATGGACTTCGACTCGATGACAGCACAGATCTCCTTCGTATCCATAGGGTGTATAAAGCTTAGTTCGTATCGATGGTGGTTCGGATCGATGGGAATCTGGGTTTGTACTTATCGATACGAAGAGAGCGTTCGAATAGAATACGTGGGGAGTCGGCTTTGTGGATTCGAAGGAGATGGACTCGAAGGAGATGGATTCGAAGGAGAAGGGTTCGAAGGAGATGGACTCGAAGGAGATCGATTCGAAGGAGAAGGGTTCGAAGGAGATGGATTCGAAGGAGGTGGGTTCGAAGCATGGATTCGAACAAGGCAAAACACAAGGAACTTTGAACTTGAATCGATCATATCTTCCAAACCGTTGATCCAAATGCATTGAAATTTTCACAGGAGCTTACATACATGTTGAAGAACGTTCTCACCAAATTTCAGCTCAATTGGATGATTTCTTGATCGATTCGAACCTTACTTCGAATCGATCCTGATGTGGGCCCGGACATCCAGATTTCGGGCATGTGGGCCCCCTCACGTGCCTGAAGCGGTCTTCCCGGATTTTAGGAGATTTATCAGCCTCCTATGCTTATAAATAGAGCCCCTGGTCATTCAGAAAAGGGGTCGGAGAATTTGGAGAGAGAAAACACGCCTGGACGCTGCCAGAATCACTCCATAACATCACTACTGCTTTTTATTTGAGATTTGGCCTTTGTAACTGCTGTAATCATCTGTAATCATCAAGGATAGTCAATAAAAGGATAAAAAACTTTAGAGTGGACGTAGGCCGGAGATAGCCGAACCACTATAAATCTTGTGTCTCTTTTCTTTACTTTTGGATTGCTGTTTAATATTTGCTGAGATCTGAGATTCGTGTTTGAATATTGTTGATTTGTATTCATACACTGGTGCTTTCACGGTATTCGGGGTTTGTGACCAACTTTGGCGCAAACACTTTGGTGCTTTCACTGAGAGAGACTAGCACCTGCTACATCGGATAGAAGTTTGGATTTGGAAGATAATGACCAGGCAAAATAGTAGAAGGCTAAGGGCTGAGAGAAACCAACAGGAAGGAAGTCAACAAGCATCCTCCGGAGGCGAGGAAGGACCGGCTTCGATCTACATAACCCGGGATGAAATGAAAGCCATAAAAAATTCATTGCAGGAGAGGTTGTTGAAGAGTCAACAGGAAATGATGCAGACTCTCTTGGAGCAAATGAGAGCTGCGGTAATGCAGAACCTAGGAACAGCTACAGCCGCTGTGGACGCAGGACAAGGAGCTAGGGTTGTGGAACCCAATGGAGGACAGGATACAGAGCTGGAAGGCAATCAGCAAAGGCTCGGGGGCAGGCCCGCAGGATCCAACACAAGAGGACCTTTGGAAGGAGTTCAACAGGCCAGGGCTAACGTTGTTGCTAGTGAACCACACGAAGAGTATGTACCCGAATTCCCTTAGAGGCAACCCCCGACAGACAACGCTGGATTGGTAGATATAATCAGGAAGACTGTGCGAGGTGGTTTGACCAACGGAGACTTGGAAGGAGTGAACAGGAGTCCGTTTTCTCGAGAAATAAGGATGGCTCAGAATCCACCTAAGTTTAAGTTGCCTAGCGTGGAGGTATATAATGGCAAGGCAGATCCAGCAGATCACTTGATGAGGTACACCAGACACATGGAGGTGCTAGGGGCGTCAGAGGAAGTGATGGCCCGATGCTTCCCTTTGTATTTGACGGACTTAGCTGCGATGTGGTTTAGGCAGCTGGAAGAAGGATCTATCAGGACTTGGAGAGAATTAGTGGAAAGGTTTTTGGGGCATTTTCAGTTTCATGTCAAGAGACCGAAGAACGTGATGACATTGACATCGGTAAAGCAAAGGATGGATGAATCGCTTTGAGCTTTTCTAACTTGATTCAGTGCGGCAGTCGCTTCGGTAGATCGGCCTGATCCATCGATGGTTTTAATGGCAGCAGTATCAGGAGTCAGGGAGAACTCGGATTTCAAGGTATCTCTGATACGAGATCCCTCACAAGATCTTGATGAATTCTTTCACGAGGCCGAAAGGTTCCTTCGGCAAGAAGATGCAAGTACGGATTTAAAGTTGAAAAAGGTTAGTGCAATCGAGATTGGAGCAGTATCCAGCAGTGATTCGGATAAAGACAAAGGAAAAAGGAAATTGGATGATGATTCTGGAAACGCTAGGAAGCGATGGAAGGATCCAAAGTTTTCCACATACACAGGATTGAACAAGACGCTGGAACGGATATACATGGATACTCGGAATCGCGTTCCCTGCCGGAGGCCAGCCAGGAGAGAGCCTTCTGAACGAGAGAGGGCATCAGGGAGGCATTGTCTCTTCCATGACCTAGACGGACATGATACCAACAGCTGTAGGCACATAAAGGATATAATCGAGGAGCATGTAAGGAATGGACAGTTACAGCAATATGTCGGAACTCGGAATGCAACGGTGGAGCAGGAGCAACCACCGACCACCTCACGCCGTGATGATGTGAGGCCCAGGGATGATGGTCGATTGATCATCCACTGAGCAGGATAATGTGAAATAAGTAGCGAACTACTGGCAAGCAACCAATTCATTTACACATGTATGGGGACGGAGATAGCCCCTATGCATGCTCTGAATGATGATAAACTGCGATGCTGTGGTTTGTGAAATTTATCTTTTGCTTTTTTGATTGGACATTGCTTTTCTCCCTAGATTTTGGTTTTGGAGTTAGGATTGAACTCCTGGTTTTATTTGCTTTTTGCTTTGGATTTTCCTTCGAATAATTATTTTCGGTTTTCGATGCCAGTTTGGATTTCTGGTTTTCTGGTTTTGGATTTGGATTTTGAATTTTGGATTTGGATTTTGGATTTTGAATTGGATTTTGGTTGGAGTTTTATCTGGTTTTTGATAAATGGTCGTCGGGTATGGATTATGCCTGGCAAAGGGTGAGTCACTTTGCCCGAACGTGGTAAATTGGCTCATTCAGGTCGTCGATTATGGACTATGCTCGGCAAGGGTCCGAAGAGATCAGGATTCGGCCTAGGACTTAGGCCATGTATTATCAATTGTTATTTTCAGGTCGTTGGGTACGGACTATGCCCAACAAGGGCCCAGAGAGACCAGGATTCGGCTTAGGACTTAAGCCACGACTTTGTGCAGCATCCAGGGACACTGGACCAAGGTCGTCAGGTGTGGACTACGCCTGGCAAGAGCCCGGAGAGGTTATGGATTCAGATTTCAACCCGGAGAGGTTAGCTCAACGTCCAGGGACACTGGACCAAGGACATCCAGCATGGATTGCGCTTGGCAAGAGCCCGGAGAGGTTATGGATTTAGATTTCAACCCGGAGAGGTCCTGAATTCGGTCATTGGCTAGCGGACAAGGATGGATTGGGACTCGGTTGTCGATTTCGGACGGATATGGAATTGGCTAAGGCTTTGGTTATTGGATTTGGAATTAGACATCAACTCGAAGTATTCAAGGATGATATACTCTGGCAATATGGCTATGGACTTCGGATATTGGATTCGGAACTATTCAAAACACGCCTTGTTATCACAAGGCATGTTTTGGAGGGCAAAGTGTTATCCCATTTTTGGTCAAAACCGGAGTATCAACAAATGGACGAGGAATGATGGATGTCAGGATTGGAGATCAGATGGAATCAAGGCTACGATCGATATCGTCAAAATTTGGTTGAACTCCGATCGGGACGAAATTGGTTGGAAATGATGATAAGGACTAGGAATGGCTATGTTTCAAATTTCAGGTTAATCGGGATTCATATGAAGGAGTTATGATCGATGCAAGGTAGGAAGAGCATGGCTGTTCGAACCCATCAAGGTGTTCGTTTCGAACCCATCAGTTTCGAATCGATCGAAGGCATACAAGGTTCAAATCGATACACTTCGTATCGATTGGTATGGATTCGGCTCTGAGAAGTTCGCATTAGGTGTTGGTTCGACTCGATAGTGTTCGTATCGGTCAATATGGATACGAACTCCGCGTTCGTATCGATCAGGTGGGAAAGGCATATGGAGTTTACTACGAATCGATGGTCTTCGATTCGATGATAGCACAGATCTCCTTCGTATCCATAGGGTGTATACAGGTTAGTTCGTATCGATGGTGGTTCGGATCGATGGGAATCTGGGTTCATATCTATCGATACGAAGAAAGCGTTCGAATAGAATACGTGGGGAGTCGGCTTTGTGGATTCGAAGGAGATGGACTCGAAGGAGATGGATTCGAACGAGAAGGGTTCGAAGGAGATGGACTCGAAGGAGATGGATTCGAAGGAGAAGGGTTCGAAGGAGATGGATTCGAAGGAGGTGGGTTTGAAGCATGGATTCGAACCAGGCAGAACACACGGAACTTTGAACTTGAATCGATCATAACTTCAAAACCGTTGATCCAAATGCAATGAAATTTTCACAGGAGCTTACATACATGTTGAATAACGTTCTCACCAAATTTCAGCTCAATTGGATGATTTCTTGATCGATTCGAATCTTACTTCGAATCGATCCTGATGTGGGCCCGGACCTCAAGATTTCGGGCATGTGGGCCCCCTCACGTGCCTGAAGCGGTCTTCCCGGATTTTAGGAGAAATATCAGCCTCCTACGCTTATAAATAGAGCCCCTGGTCATTCAGAAAAGTGGTCGGAGAATTTTGAGAGAGAAAACACGCCTGGACGCTGCCAGAATCACTCCATAACATCACTACTGCTATTTATTTGAGATTTGGCCTTTGTAACTGCTGTAATCATCTGTAATCATCAAGGATAGTCAATAAAAGGATAAAAAACTTTGGAGTGGACGTAGGCCGGAGATAGCCGAACCACTATAAATCTTGTGTCTCTTTTCTTTACTTTTGGATTGCTGTTTAATATTTGCTGAGATCTGAGATTCGTGTTTGAATATTGTTGATTTGTATTCATACACTGGTGCTTTCTCGGTATTCGGGGTTTGTGACCAACTTTGGCGCAAACAAATAGGATTCCACATAAATGTTTATTTATTTACATATATGTATATATATGTGTGTGTGTGTGTGCTAATATATATTAGCTGTAATGAAGGGGGACAAGTTGAAGGTTCCAATGGGATTCCTCATTATTGTTGAATTGATTTCAATAGTAGCCCAATCATAGGAATTATTGGGTATTGGTTATGACATAGTTATATGTTAAAAATGAAACCCGGTTGAGATAGAAAATCAATGTCGATATTGGGTGAACGTTTGAAAGCTATTTGCCTCAAATTAGTATTTTAAAAATACTATAGATTGACATTTAAGTTGGAATTGGATTTTGAGAAAGAAAATGATTTTTAAATCTGAAATTGGGTTTCGAAAATATTTTATTTAAATTATTATCTGTTGGTATTAATATTGTTCTGAAATTATTTAATTATATTAATATTATTTTAAAGTTCTTTGATTATATTAATATTATTTTAAAGTTATTTGATTATATTAATATTATTTTAAAGTTATTTAAATATAGTAATATTATTTTAAGGTTATTTAATTATATTAGAATTGTTTTAAATTTATTCGTTTATAATTAATATTGTTTTAAAGTATTTATCAAAATGCTAATATTTTGAAATGTTAATTTTTTAAGAATAATTATGGTTTAAAATTAATAATAATGATTATTAATATTATTTTGAAAATATGTTATTAATTATAAAAATGGAAAAGATTAATTATTATTAGTTCTTAAACAATATTTTGAACTTATTAATATATTTTTAAGATGTTATAATGTTAATAATTTTCATTTATTTATAATCTTTATTGTAAATAATTATTATTTTATAATGGTGTTTTGAAGTAAAAAGATTCTTAATTATTTATAAATGTTTCTGAGGCCAAGAATAGTGTTAAAAGATTTGGATTTTATAATGGAGTTTATAAAATGGTTGAAGACTGAGGGGAAAGTTATTTACATTGCGAAAGAGTTTATAAATGGTTAGATATTTATAAATGAATTTTAGAAATAGATTTATAAATTTATAAAAGGAGTTTTATAAATGGGTTTATGCATTTATAAAGGCTTTATGAATGCTTTTAGAAATGTACAAAAAGAATATATGAGTGATAGAGTTGTATAAAAGAATTTTATAAATGGTCTGGAAGATTTATAAAATGGATTATAAATGATTTTAGAGAATTACAAGGTGCTTTATAAATGATTTCTAAATCAAATAAAAATAAAATCTTTCTCAATTTTATGGATATACTTATATCATTGAGATGAGTATTGGGATATTTTCTTAGTAGTGAAAATATAGGGATTTGCGAATATACCTTTGTAAAGGTATTTTTATACAAGTAATTTACAAAGTGAATTTAATGAATGAAAGATTTATCGAAGGAGGATAGTAATTGCTTATGTGCTTAATCAATGTTGGTTTTCCCTACGAAACATATCGTTGATTGAATGTTTATATTCGACAGTTAAATAGTCGACTATCGAAAGTAGACCCAAACGTAACTTTGGAAATATCTAGGAGAAAGCCGTGAGTTTTATGGCACAGTCATCTCAGATGATGTTGTAGTGTGCATATGAATCTCATTTCGTTCTCCTAGAACAATGGTAAAGAAATTCGTCTCTGGTCTTATCTTTGACTATTTATTTCCTAAGGAACCGGGGTTGAGTTTATCAGGAATTATCGAATGTTGTTCATAAGAGACAGGAATCGGGCAAGTTATCTGAAAACCACTTCGATCCAACAATGCATATCGAAGTGAAGACATCTTGAAGATAATAAATTGGAGACGGAGCTCTCAAGTGCTTCGTTCGGTCCCAGAACGATTTGTATGGATGAATGATGATATTGCATTGTTGCATGGAAGGAAGTATTAGCATTCCAATTGGAAAGTGCTATATAAAAGGTAAAATGTAACCTCAAGCCCCATCAACCGTGAATGACTAAAACATGAAAGATGCATCAGGGCTAAGTGAGTCCCTCCCATGTAAGGTATGATCATCCCTAACTAGAGTCGCTATTATCACTCATTTTTATGCTTAAGGGCCAATTAACAGAGGGGTGATCATATTCGGTACTATTAAGTAAGGGGTTGGCCGGTTCTGTGTTGGCAGAGGATTTTGGGAAGGTCCTCGGTGTTATTTTATCTAGGGATGCACCGTGACAGGTGGTACCCTAGTAGCCTAGTCATTGTATGGAACTCATTTTTCAATATGAGCCTTTACGGTTTCAATGGTATACCTATTATGCTGGAATTCAATTAATCTAACAATTTCGGCTAAGATTAATAAGTATTTGTATCTAAAGCCTATTACAATATTAGAGAATTCTTATGAAATGGTTTTGGTTATTGTAAGGTAAAAACCCGTCTGTGTTTATGTATGGCATGGTCTTACGAGATACTCTTGACTTTTAAAGGTTTTTTATAACTTCAAAATCCAGTTTTGTGTGTTTTCTCACGTTGGTTTTCCAGGATGACTCGGGTGTTATTTTATTATAATGATCGGGTCAGACCAAGCGTACTACAGATGAGTTTAGATGCTTTAGAGCATTAGGAGACGAGTTGGAGGCCCAGAGACATATTCATGTAGATGGTTATTATTCAACTATATTCATTATTGCATCTATTAACAATTGTAAGGACGGGCTGTTATAACTGTCCGGGCTGAAATAGGTTGGTATACTCTAATTGATTTATGTGTATATACATATTAAAGTTTGTTTGTGTAAAGATTTGATGTGTATTATAGATTATTCGTTCTGCTATGTGATTCTATGTCTTTCTTCTTATCTTCTTCCATCTTTCTTTTTCCTTAACAATCGGGTTTTTTGTTATTCGATTGCTCTGCACGCAATATAGTGGACGTATTAGTGTCGATTTTCGAGATTCGAAAATCATGAGTCGTTACAAAATTTATCAATTTAAGTGCTTATAATTATCTATTAGCTATAGTTAATAAATGTAATGACTAGGAATTTATAGTGGACGTATTAGTGTCGGATTTGGAGGGTCGAAAATCACGACTAGTTACAAAATTTATCAATTTAAGTGCTTATAATTATCTGTTAGCTATAGTTAATAAATGTAATGACTAGGAATTTTATCCTATTGATTACTACAAGAAAAGCTTAGTTCCCTATATATTTCAGAAGTACGCTAAAACATCACTATTTTCCTATACTTTCCTAATTCCAAACGTTATGTCATTGGAATTTTCCAACCCGTTTATTATCCTTATCAAATAAATAAGTGATGTCAGAATGATAACGGTAACTATCGACGTATCTCTAAGGCCATTGTAAGCACTATGCTTTTGTCACAAAACATCTCACCGTCTGTTCAATTCCCTCCGAACCAAACAAACTAAAGAAACCCTTGCCCAAAAAAACCACTATGCACTGTATCTCCACCTCCATCCCAACAAAGACTCCACCTCCACTCAAAATCGCGGCTCCTCCACAATCGTCCTTTGGACCTCTATATCAGCTCATCGTGCCTTTGGATCCATTCAGACCTCCATATCTCCACCTCTGTGCATACTCACGCTCGCAGCCTAACATCTTAGAAAGTCACGGCTTCAGATCCTCCCAAACCTCCATATCTCCACCTTCATTCAAACCTGTGCAACCTGGCATCTCTGACCCTTCACCGCTTTTGATTGGTTTGACATGCACGACCTGAGCAACGCCTCTTATTCCTTAGGTATTTTTTATGATAATTTCATTCTTTATACTTGTAATTTATGTTGGTTTGTTGAGATTTAAACTCAGGTTCTTAACAAGAGTTTGGTTTTTTTAGGTTTGAGTTAAATTGTTGAAATTAAAACTATTAGAGAAAAAAACTTTTAATTATCTAATCATCAATGTTCAAAAAAAAGATTGAAAAGCAACACAATGTTTTCAACCCAAATAATTATTTTTAGGTTAATTATATTTTTTAAACTCAAATTGCTTTTTGAGATTAAAATACTTTTTTCAAAGTCACGTGATAATCTTAATATTTTGTTAACTTGAATAAAGCTTTTGGACTTAACTAATGTATTTTAAACTCAAAATACGTTTTGTAACCTTTTAAAATGCCTTTGTAGCACAATAAAAATATTTGTTAAGATCCAAAAATGTTTCTTGAACTAAAAAAACTTGCACAACGTATTTTAAGCCAAATAATGATTCAAGAACTTAAATAATATATTATTTAACATAATTATTGTTTTTTGAACTCAAAAATTAAATTTTAAACTAAAAAAATATTATTCAAACTCATATAACATTTTTTAACTAAAAAATGTTTTTTAACTCAAATAATATCTTGAAACTCAAATAGAAAATTTGAGCTTAATTAATGCTTCTTAAACTCAAAATATGTGTTTTCACCTTATAAAATGATTTTTTTTGAACTAAAAGTATGGTTTCCATACTTACACAATGCACTTTAAAGTGAATAATGTTTTATGGATTTAGATAATGTTTTTTAAACTTATACATATTGTCTTTTGAACTCGAGAATTAAAGGTTAAACCAAAACATTGTTTTCCAAGTTCATATAACTTATTTCGAACTAAACAAATTATATTTTAACTCAAATAATATTTGATAAGCTCGGATAATTTTTTTGAACTTAATTAGCATTCTTTAAACTTAAAATATGTTTTTTGGCCTTATATAATGTTTTCTACACTTGAAAAGTATTTTTTAGAATCAAATAATGTTTCTTAAACTTAAGGTATGCCTTTCAGACTTACACAATCCATATTAAAGAAAATAATATACATTTTTAGTAACCAAATACTATTTTTGAACTTAAATATTGTTTTTTGATGTTATATATGTTGTTTCCCGAACTCAAAAAATAAAATTTATACTCATAAATTATTTTTTGAGATAAACAGTGTTTTTTAACCGAAATAAATTTTTGTAAACTTAACTAAAGTTTCCAAACTTAACTAATGGTTATAAATTATGGAATGCATACTAATCGCTCTATAATAATATCACAACATCAATACCTTCGAAATTATACCAACCACTCTATATTACTGACACATATATCAGTCATAAAATGTGTGCTAATCCAAACAATACTAGTAATATAACTATCAATAAAAAATAACCATAATCGACAACTCATCCTCTAATAATAATGATGGGGTAATATCGCACACTCACCAAAGTGTGATATCACCATCAGTCATCAAACATATGTGATAATTACAATCAACAATTAATCACACATTTTACAACCAGGAAAAATATATCTAAAACCATTATTCTATTAAGTATACAATTGTTTTATTATTATTTATTATAAAGTCACCTTTATTTATGGGACAGTGTGGCACAGGTCCCTAATAAGTTTCAATGTACACAAAAACCCTAGTAAAAAAAAGTTTGTAAGTTAGATCCCTAAAATTAAGTTACTGAACAATGGCATACAGTTATGCAATTAATCAATGAATAATTGCAAGCATTTATGCAATTATACCAAAAATCGCAGACATTTCCACAATTATTTATCGAAAAATTGCGGAAATTTCCACAATTATTCACCAAAAAAATGAATAAATTTATGCAGCTTTTGGATATAATTGCATAAATGCCTGCAATTATTCATTGAATAATTGCATAACCGTATGCAATTACTTAGTAACTTAATTCTAGGGACCTAATTTAAATACTTTTTTACTGGGTTTTTGTATATTTTGCAACTTATTAGAGTCCTAAGCTTAATATTCACTTTATTTATTCCTCCCAAAAACAATAATAATTCTTCCAAAAAGAGAATATACTACAGAATTCCTTTATTATATTTTTATTCCTTCAAATACCTCAAATTATGTTATTTTAAATCAAAATAGTAGTTTACATCGAATTTCTTTTTAATGCAATATTATTATTATTTTACATCAAAAGAGTAATATATTTTAAAGTCACTATAATAATTTTCAAAACTAGTTTATTAATATTTATCTCAAAAATTCTGGTATATATTTAAATTCTCAAAGCTCCTTTTTATTACTATTCTTCTTAAAATAGTAAGTTTAATGCAAACACTATTTCCTCACAAATTCATAAATAATAGCCTTATTAAATTATATACTTTTATTCTAATAAAACTCGTTAAATCATTGTTGTTGACATATTCTAATTAAAAATCCATGAATAATCCTATCTTCGTTTATTTACCCATATTTCCCAAATTTACAAAATTTCATCTAATTTCTACTAATTAATTATTTTCCATTCAAATTGATAATTAAATATAATTAAACATCGAATAATACAAAATCAGCAACAAACATCGAAATAGAGACACAACACCTCCAATCATCATATTAGCCAAACAATCATCATCACGTATTAATTTTTGTCAATAGATACACATTTATTGTTTTTAAAATTTAACCAATTAAGAGAATAAATCATACCAAATCATACTGTTTGCACAAAAAATGGGCAAACACCTCCAAGTCGTGTTATCTAGTTGATTATATGTGTTTTTCAGTGGTTTGGATGAGTTATGTAAATATGAAAAAAGCAGGGGCTGAAATGTAAAAGACACACAGATTTATAGTGGTTCGGCCAGAACGTGCCTACGTCCACTTTATATGTTATTATCTTCTTCCTTTCAGATTACAAGTACAATGCTTTGTATATAAGTATATGAACGTAGTTTGAAAGTTCCTTCCGTGCTGGAGCTCTCAAACTTGTCTGCCATTGTTGTACCCCTGCCCCTCTATTTATAGAGTGAGGTAGGGGGGCAGGGGTCTTGGATGTATATAGCTGCTGGTGGGCCCGGGCTGAAGCAATCTGGCCTGGTAGTGTTCTGGTTCGGCGAAGCCTTGGTTCGGCCGTGTTGAGGTCTTTGAGATGGTTGATTCGGTAGTGAGCTTAGAGGTTGGTTCGGTTGTGGCTTGGACCGGTGATGGTGGTCCGGTAATGAAGAGGTTGGTTCGGCATTGATGTGGAGATTGGTCCGGTCTTGGTTGTGTGGTATTGGACCGGTGGTGATTGGTTCGGTACCGACCTCGTTTGGTAGTGGGATGGTGAGGGGGAGTCTTGTTGCCGGACTAGGTTGGGAATGCCGAATGAAACCATGCCGAATGAACCTCCATGCTTGCATTGCCGAATGGATTTACACTAGCATTGAGCCTTGTGTCTGCCGAATGGATTGGAGGTTACGAACCCGGGTGAAACTGACGCTTCTCGGTCTCGAGATCTTCTGGGTGAAAATTCGCCCAACATTTGCCCCCCAAAGTGGGGCACGTGCTTGCATGTGTCGCGCTTTGTTTCCCTATGGTAGGGAGGCTTGTTCTGTAACACCATGGGATGGATGTTCATATCCTGTTGGTTTCCTGCGAAGGAATTTACAGTTTTAATGTGATTTCAAATGACGACCGTTCGGGATCGAAATATTTGTGATGAAGTGAATTGTGCCGTTCCGGGCGAGATGTGACCGTTCGAGGTCGGGTGCCGTTTGAGGCGAGTAGGTGTGCCCCGAGGGGGCTTAGCGTTATCGATGCCAGGCTCACGTTCGAGTGGGTTCCTGGATCGTTCGTCAAGGTGGTTTATCGCCATCTCAGAGCATGCCTAAGGATCGCTTGCGAGCCCGTACATGTGTAAGTGGCTTAGCCATTTCAGAATTAAATATCCATCTAACCGATGAGTTTTGAAAGGATGTTAAGATGTAAATTCTCACGACGATAGGGTTAATAGCCATTCAGAGCATGCGTGTGGACCGTCGTGGTCGTGTACATGTGTAAATGATTAACCCATGTTAGTGGGAGATTTACTACTTATTCATCGTTATCATAATCTCTATTTTATCAGTAGATCCTAGAGTCCGGTACTTATCTGAGTGAGGCGCTTTGCATGCCCCCGCTTCTGGTCTTCGCTAGTTTGGTAGTTTCATTTGGTTTGGTCCGGTATACCGAACCGGTTGGTCCGGTGCTCCTGCGCTCGTCTATATATAGGGGCTACCCCCCTTAGTTATTCCTTACCGAACCAACGAGAGCCGAATCAATCTCTAGCCGAATCAACTCTCTGCCGAATCAAGCTTTTACCGAATCAGGTATATATCTTTGCCGAATGAACTTTACTGCCGAATGAATCTTATGCCGAATAAACACGAAGGCTTTTTAACTGCCGAATGAAAATGTGTGCTTGCATAGCCGAATGGACTGGTATACCGGATGAGACTCGCAAATTTGAATCATATAGCCGAATGGAACTACCGAAGGGAGCATATACCGAATGAGACTCGAAAATTTGAATCTTGAGCGGAATCTTAGGCTTTTATACGCTTGCTTTAGATACTTGCTTGTTTATGTTTCTATACTTCTTGTTCTAATACCGTGTTTTTCTTGTGCTGCAGATAAATGTCTCGCAAAGCGGAAACCCGATCGGATAAAAAGAAGTCTAAAGGTAAAGTAGAGTCATCTTCCTCCGTGCCCCCAGCCCAACCAGGGCCGGTCCAACATGGGCCTGCTCCGAGGTCGTTAGTGGACGGGTATGGTCCTCAGTAACTTCTGGTCTCTCCTCCCGATTGCTTTCCTAGCTCCCTAAAGGAGGAGCAACTTGATGTTATATCCCGTTCCTTCGGGATAGACAGGGCTCGCATGCTGTTGTCGGGAGATGGAGTGATGCCGTATAATCCCCCCGAAGGCTACTTTGCTTACAGCAGATATCATTGCATGTGTGGTGCTATCCCTCCTATCAATGCCTGGATTGTTAGCTTTACCACATATTTGAAGGTGGCTCCATTCCAGCTTCAGCCTAACTCTTATGCCATTCTGGTGAGCCTTTTCGTCATCTTCCAGAGGAGGTACGGGCGCCCTCCTTCTAACCGGGAAATTCGATATTTGTATAACCTGAGAGGCTATATGAAGGGTTCTCCATATATTAGTCTAGAAGCGGCCGTGCCCTTCAAACCGGTCTTGGACTTATATTCAAAGTTTACCATGTTCAAGAAGGAATGGTTTTTTATCAAGGACGATTCTGTTTCTTTCCGCCTTTTCACTTCCGGCTGTAAGATGAATTTCATTTATATTTTCCATGTTCCGACTGTAGTGCTTTTTCTGACATGCTTCTATTTCTTGCTAGCGACAGGTGGCATTGCAGTCGTGGAGGATGATTCCTTGGCGCGGATGGCTGCTGAAATAAAGGCCATTCCGGCACGGGACAGGTCGGCTTCTTTCCTGATCAGGAACGCTACCCTCCTGGAGTACAACTTGATCCTACCGTACAAGTCCGTGGTTAAGCAGAGGGACACGGCTAAGGAGAAGGCTGCCAAGGCTAAGGAGGGGGCCACGGTGAAGAGTGGCAAGAGGAAGCCCTTTGCACAACATCCAGTCGTGGGAGGCAAGAAGCTTAAGGAGTCTGATGGCCCCTCTCCTAGTACTTGCCCGATCATCCCGGAGGAGGAAGGTGTGGAAGAGGGCAAAGGAGGCGATATGGGAGGAGAGTCAGAGGGCGGAGGAGATGGCGATGGAGATGGTGATGGCGATGGACAGGGCGGTAGTGGTACTGGTGCCTTAACCTCCGGGCAAGTGGGGGAGCTTCAGGAGTGGACGGATGAGGCTCTTCGTCAAGCTTTCGGGGAATCGTAGGGAGAGTCAGATTTGGCGGAGAAAGCGAAAAAGACTGGCAAGGCCGGGGCTGATGTCGATCCCTCCTCTAAGGGTTCTTCAGCTAGGGTGACTCCGACGGTGCAAGGTGAACTTTTGTTTTCTGCCGATTCCATTTACGATAGGGACTTAGAAATATTTTATGGTTCACTTCCGTCCTGGAATGAGATTCAGGACTTATTGCAGTATCCCACTCCTCCACAGGGTTTGTATAATAGATATGCCTTCTCATTTTTATTTTTTTATTTTTTTTTATGGATCATCGCATGTTCGTAACACTTGTTCTTTACTACAGGGGCTGGCCCGGTGGCTAAAACGTCAGATGTTCGACATCGCCTCGAACAATTCAAGTTGATGAGAGCTTCTGCGAAGCCTCCTACTGGTCGTCCTGGGGACGTAGTCAGCTACCGCCCTCTCTTTGGGGTCATTGAAGAAAGTATTCAGAAAAAGAAGAGGAGTCGCTCCTTATTTGAATCTTTACCTGGTCCGCAGCCTCCACCTCAACCTATTCGTGACATCACGGAGGAGGACACTGAGTATATTCCCTTCCCACATCCTCTCATGAATCCAACTGTTATCCGATTAAGGCGTCCTGACGTGCCTCGTGGCCCCTTTGCTGGTCATCCTGATTTAGATCCAAGCTCTCAGGATATTTCATTTGATGAGGCCACGGGTGAGCACCTTCTTCCCCGCAATCCCATGGTACGAGTGCTTGATGAGGCCAAGTCCCTAGATCTTGATCTGCTTACTACTCGGGTAGTTACCATGGGGAACGAAGCCAAGGCTAATATTGATCGGGTGGCTGAAGAGACCAAGAAGTTAATGGAGCATCATGCTCGATTGATCAAGGCCGGGGAGGAGATTGGGAGTGCTAACATTCGGTTGCGGCTAAAGGTTGCCGATCAGGCCAAACAGCTTGCCGATCAAGCCATTCAGATTTCTCAGCACGAGGAAGCCTCCAGGCGGCTGAAAGAGACTATGAAAAAGGCTAGTAGGACAGAACTACGGAAGATGGAGGCCGCCTGTAAGGAGCGGATTGACATGGCCATTGCGACAGTGGGTGAGGTTCGGAATGCGGATCTCGAGCTGGTGGAGGAGTTGTCTGGGAGGCTTGAAGCCGCCGAGATGGCTCAAGTCAAGTTAAAGGAAGAGATGGAGGAAATGAGGAGGTCTCTCTAGGCTGACTGCTCGAGATACCGATCAGAGAGGGATGTTGCTGTTGCCAAGTTGTAGGTTTCCGAGGCCTGGGTGAGGGAGTTTGAGGAGACTGAGGGGATGATGGACGAGATTTTGCAGGACATGTACTTCCGCACTTGGAAGGAGGGCAGCTTGTCTTGGATGGATGACTACCCCCGGGTCATGGCCAAGGTATATCTTCGGGCTTTAGAGGAGGCCAGGGTCAATGAGGGTAAGGAAGGTGGAGAGGCTTTTAGTCTGGATGTGGTCACTGCTCAGTTCTCGAAGGAGGAGCAAGCGGCGGTGAAGGAGGGGATGCGGCTACTTGCTGCGGAGGAAGCGGGTGTGCAACTGGAGGATGAGGATCAAGCGGCGGATGCTGGTGAGTTATTCCTCTCTTTTTTCTTTCTTTCTGGGTTTCCATAACTTGATCGTTTATTGTTCGTTTAATGAGTTCCTCTTCTGAATTGGACAGGTGGAACTTCCGATCAACATGCTGGGAGCTCCGGCCTTGCAGCCAAGTAGGCTTGGGAAGTTGGTGATGGAGAGCGAAGCGTGGACGCAGCTGGTTACTTGTCCGGATTCGGCCACCTTTTTATTTCCTTTTTATTGCTGTTTATGTTAGTCCAAAACGTTGATGTGACTGTAATAATATTATTTGCAAAGAATGACTTTATGTGAATTTATAACATAGGCTGATTTTGTTATGTTTGAATGTTGTTGTCGTTTTGATGTGCTGCGTAAAAAGTATAACTATATATATGCCTGTGATATTAGTTGTGTTTGATGCTAAGTTTTTATTTGAAATATAATTTCATGTTTTGCAATGTCAGTGTGACGTATGAATAAGTTATAGTTACATGTTTATGTATAAGAGAAGAGAGTACCGCCCTTTATGTTTTAGTTGCAGGGTTTAGCCTTGAGCGTCTTATGTAACTGATCATTGATATAGCCGAGTTTCTGGTTATCCGATTGTAAGTTTCTGTTCCCATTAGTGAGCGTTTCCTATTTCGTACCCTGTACTTACAAGCACCGTTACAGAGAATAGGAGAAAAGCTTTTAAATGAAATGGAAATATAGGAAAAGTAAAACTTCCAGTCACGGAAGGCCGTCGATGTGCTTAAGTTCGTAGCAAACGGGTTTTGTAGTCACTTTCCCTAGCTGTGGGTCTTGGAGACATTTGTCACCCATCTTACGCCTCCGCGGGGAGTTTTCTTTTTTACCACAGCCGCACTTAAGACACATCGGAGCCGAGATCGCGCACAGTAACTACCCAAACCATTATGATCCGTAATCGTGGGTATTATTCGATTTACCGTGGCCGGCTAGCGTGGGTGCCTTTGGCCGTGAACTACCCCTGGCTGGCCACACCTTATGTTGGGGCTTAAAGTAGGTTCACAGTTGCCGGCGAGCCGAACGCCGTAATGAGCTGCCATCGGCTATAGTCGGCCTTTGTGATGACTTATAATCTGCTCATTACAGTTGGCTTTGAGGGCAGTCGCGAGCAATGAGTTAACCCGCAGCAGAGGGATGCTGGATCAAAAGTGTCTCATTGGCGAGTGCATAGAATCGTAGCATACCTGTTAGATTTTTTCCAGGTGTAGTCGTGCTGTGGTGCGTCTTGAGTTGAGATGCCATAGTATTTTGTTCAACAGAAAAGGATAAAGCTTAACAAGCAGCCAAGATATAAAGGAACAAGTTAAAAAGAGACAAGATTTTTTAAAGTGGTTCGGCACGAAAATGCCTACGTCCACTAATTCTCTTTGTTAATTCACTTCATATGGGCAGTACAAGTTAAGAAAAGTATCGACGGAGGTGTCGGATGTTCCATGCCCTCTGGAACACCTCTCCGTCCATTGTTGACAAAATATAAGCTCCGTTGTGGAGATCTTTATGAATTACATATGGTCCGTCCCACATGGGGTCCAGTGCCCCGGGGCGCGGAAAGATTCGCCTGAGGACAAGATCTCCTTCTTGTAAGCTGCGATGCTTGACTTTGGGGTTGCATAGTGCTGCCACTTTTTGTTTGTGAGCTGCTGCTTTGAGTGCTGCATCGTTTCTCCTTTCCTCAATCAGATCCAAAGACATGAGGAGGAGTTCTTCGTTTTCTTCTGGGTTGTAGTGGATCCTACGGTGGGAAGGCACAATAGTCTCAACTGGTAGCATTGCCTCCGATCCATATGCCAAAGAGAAGGGAGTATGCCCTGTTGCTGTTCTTAAAGACGTGCGGTAGGCCCAGAGTGCCGTAGGAAGTTCGTCCACCCAAGCGCCTTTTGACTTTTCAAGTTTCTTCTTGATTAGGGTTCTGAGAATTTTGTTGACAGCTTCGACTTGTCCGTTTGCCTGAGGATAAGCTACTGATGAGAAGCTTTTGTGAATTCCATGCTCTTGGCACCAGTCGGCGAATTCTTCGTTGTCAAATTGAAGTCCGTTGTCTGATACGATCTTGAGTGGGACTCCGTACCTGCACAGAATATTTTTGATCAAGAAGTTGATAACTTTTGCTGAAGATATTTTATTTAGGGGTTCCGCTTCCACCCATTTTGTGAAATAGTCAACTGCCACTATGGCATATTTGACTCCGCCTCGGCCCGTTGGCAGTTCGCCAATCAAGTCAATTCCCCATATAGCAAAGGGCCAAGGGCTGGTCATTTGAGTAATCTCATTCGTGGGTAGTCGAGGAATCTTGGCAAATTTCTGACATCTGTCACATCTCTTGACGAAGTCTAAGGCGTCTTTGTTTAAGGTGGGCCAGTAATATCCATATCGGAGTATCTTTTTAGCCAGAGTCAGCCCTCCAGTGTGATCTCCGCAGCCTCCCTGATGGATGTTTGATAAGATCTCCTTGACTTCCCTTCCAGCGACGCATCTTAATAAGGGGCTAGAGAAGCCACGCCTATAGAGGATGCCTTCTTGTATGGTGTAGCGGGAAGCTTTCCTTAAGATTTTCTTGACTTCGTCATGTCTGTCAGGCAGTGTGCCATCTTGCAAATATTTCCGGATAGGAGTCATCCAAGTTCCTTCTTCGATTGCAGTTATCAGATTCACTTGTTCGAAACTTGGGGCTAGCTGCCTTGAGATGGCTAGTGCTCCGGAAATGGTGCTATTTTTCATACTAGCTTGCTTTGCTAGTTCATCGGCCTCTTGGTTCTCTTCTCGAGGAATGTGTTTGATTAGATAGTGGTCCAATCGATCGAGCAGCAGTTTGGTTTTCTTTAGATATGCTGTGAGTCGTTCTCCCCAAGTCTGGAACTCTCCTAGTACTTGGTTTACGATAAGCTGAGAATCACTATGAAGACATAAAGAATTGACTCCAATTTCTAAGGCAAGTTCCAATCCCGCTATTACTGCCTCATACTCTGCATCGTTGTTAGTGGTCGCGAATTCCAACCTTAATGCAAAGTACAACTTTCTTCCCCTGGGGGTGATTATCACAATACCTACCCCCGAGCCTTGTTCGTTCGATGCTCCATCTACAAAGAGGTTCCACTTGATGTTTTTTGCTATTTCGAATTGATCCTTGCCTTCGTTGGTAGTGAATTCGGCAATGAAATCGGCCATGGCTTGCCCCTTGATAGCGGTGCGAGGATGGTAGGTGATATCATACTGACTTAGTTCAATGCACCATTTGAGGAGTCGCCCAGAAGTGTCGGGATGATGGAGAACCTGTCTTAGCGGTTGATCGGTTAGAACTCTGATGGAGTGAGACTGGAAGTAGTGTCGCAGTTTTCATGACGCGATCAATAAACAATATGCTAATTTCTCAAGTTTAGGATATCTGGCTTCTGCCCCTGTAAATCTTTTACTTACAAAGTATACCGGGCGTTGAGTGCGGTCTTCTTCTCTTACCAAGGCGGCGCTTAGAGCATGAGATGATACAGCGAGGTATAGGTATAGCTCTTCGCCTTCGTTTGGAGTTGAGAGTACTGGTGGTCTCTGAAGGTGTTCGATCAGGTTAAGAAAGGCTTTTAAGCATTCATCGGTCCACTCGAACTTTCCTTTGTCTTTCTTGAGAGCTTTGAAGAAAGGGACGCACTTGTCAGTTGCTTTGGAAATGAATCTGCTTAGGGCGGCCACCTTTCCGTTTAGGCTCTACATTTCTTTTCGAGTGGAAGGTATCCTTATTTCTTTTAGAGCCCGGATTTGTTCAGGGTTTGCTTCAATTCCTCTGGCATGGACGATGAATCCTAAGAACTTTCCCGATGATACCCCGAAGGAGCACTTTAGAGGATTCAGCTTCATTCCATATCGGCGAAGTACCTGAAACATCTCGCCCAGGTGGCTTACATGGTCGTCGGCTTTCCTGGACTTTACCAACATGTCATCCACATACACTTCCATAGTTCGTCCTATTAGTTCCGCGAACATCTTGTTGACGAGGCGTTGATAGGTAGCTCCGGCATTTTTGAGTCCAAAAGGCATGACTTTGTAACAATATAATCCTCGATCCGTGATGAAGCTAGTGTGGTCTTGATCGGAAGCGTGCATGGGAATCTGGTTATACCCGGAGTATGCATCCATAAAAGATAAAAGTTCGTGCCCGGCTGTGCTGTCCACAAGTTGATCGATTCGGGGGAGCGGGAAGCAGTCTTTCGGGCAAGCGTCATTTAAGTTGGAGAAATCGATGCATGTTCGCCACTTCCCATTAGCTTTCTTTACTAGTACCGGGTTAGCGATCCATTTTGGGTAAATGGCTTCTCGTATGAAGTCATTAGCAAGTAGGTTCTTGACTTCCTCATCGAGGGCTGCTGATCGTTCTGCCCCCATGCTTCTCTTCTTTTGCTTTACTGGTACCTTGGTGGGATCGATGTTCAGCATGTGGTATGCTATGTTTGGGGAGATTCCTGTCATATCGGCGTGCGTCCATGCAAATACGTCTAAGTTGTGGCGGAGAAAGTCAATGAGTTGATCCTTCAATTCTGTTTTTAGCTGAGATCCTATTTTTAATAGTCTACTTGAATCATGTTTGTCTACATATACGAATTCCATGGCCTCTGCAGGCTCAGCGGTAGCCTCCTCCTCTTTATCCCTGGGGTCTAGTTCATTGAAGGGATCGCTGGTATATCGAAGAGGAGGGGCTTTCTTTAGTTGCTATGCTTTCAAGCTTTTCATGCAGAGAGTAGTCTCTGCATCTTTCCCTTTATTCTTTCTGCGGTTATTGCGAAGTTCAGTTACATAGCAATCTCGAGCGGCGTCTTGATCTCCTTCAACTTCTCCTATTCCGTTATCTGTTGGGAATTTCATCTTTAGGCACCATGGGGCTAGGACAATTTGGAAGTCAGATAAGGCTGGTCTTCCCAAGAAGGCGTTGTAGGCCGAGTGGTTTTCTATTAGTACGAACGTTTGTTTTCGCACAACGGAGCGGGGATGACTTCCTATTTCGACGAAGAGGTCAAGTTGCCCGAGGGGCATTTTCGCATCTCCAGTGAAACCGTGCAGTGGTTTGTCGCAGGGAGACATATCCTTCATTGACAGCTTCATTTTTTCGAAAGCATGCTTGAATAGGATATTTACGGAGCTTCCTGTGTCTATTATCGAAAAACTTTAGCTGGACCGAACCAGGCAGAGATGACCATGGGATCCATATGTGGATACTGTCTTCCTTCTAAATCATGCCTACTGAATATGATGTCGTCACTCTCTTTCCGTTTCGGGTGGCGTTCTTCCATAATGGAGTTAACATAGCCTTCAGCATTTCTAAGTGACTTGCCGTATCTTTCCATCTCTGCCCAGCTTCTGTCGGCGATGTGTGGTCCTCCCGAGATGGTATGGACCACTATCTTCTCTTGACTAGAGCCACTGGTGTTGCGATTCCCTCCGCCTACTTCTGGGAGGGGTCGCTTTGAGTTCTCATTGGCAGGAGTTGGAATCCTGTTCTGACCTTTCACATAGCGTTCCAGTCTTCTTCTTCTAATGTGTTCTTTGATCAAGTCCCGGAGATGGTGGCATTCATTGGTGTCATGTCTGTGGGATTCGTGGAAGCGATAGAACTTTCCAGACTTGAGTGCGTTATCTGATTCTTTTTTGTGCGGGGGGCGCTTGTATCCGAGTTCGCCCTGAGTGGCTTGAAAGATGTTTTCGATTGTTTCATTCAAAGGAGTGTAGGAGTCAAATCTTGGTCCTGGTCGATATTGGCGCTTTTCAACCTTCCTGCCCCCAGCATTGTCTCTAGATTCATTTCTTCGAGCGTCCTTAGCTGCAGCTGGAACCTTGTCCGGAGTTGTCTTACCTTGTTGCCCTGACTGCCTCTCAGTGGCGGCGTATTCAAGTCTCATATACTTTCCAGCTTCATGGAAGAAATCAGGTAAAGTAGCTGGTTTTTCCTTAGTTAGTCTTCTGGCAAACTTGGTATCTGGGTGTACACCACTACAGAGGGCCATTAGGGTGAGCTTCTCATCGGCATCTTGAACTGCGGCCGCTGCGGCATTGAACCGGGTTAGATATTGTTGCAGTGTCTCTCCGGATTTCTGTTTGACATTAGATAGAGAATAAGCATCCTTAGGTTGTTCCACATGGATGCGGAACTGGCTAATGAACCTTTCTTTCAACATCTCCCATGAGCTGATAGATCCTTGGGGTAGATGGCAGAACCAGGAGGTAGCTAGATCTGCTAGGAATAGCGAAAAGCATTTACACAACACTCCTTCCGTTGCTCCGCTCATGAGCATATGCTGTGTGTACCTTTGTAAGTGTACGATGGGGTCAGAGGTTCCCTTGTAAGGTTCCATAGTTGGCATTTTCCATTCCCGGGGGGTGATGGCAGTTTCGATATTGCGAGTAAAGGGGCTGGTTACCCTAGCGCCTATTCCTCGATGCCTTCGCTCCCGTTGGACGCATTCTCTGAATAGTCATGCCATTCTTTCATCGGAATTTGGAGCGGATAGAAATGAGCTTGGTTCTTCCCTGCGGGATTGATCTCGTCCAGATGACCTGTAGGGATGGTACAGTCTATCACTTCTGAGGTTATCCAGTGGCTGTCTATGGCTGCTCGGATGCATGCTAGGACCAGCTACAGTTGCCTCCTGCCTTGATCTTCCTCTGTAGGGTTCTGTTTCGAGCATTTCCATGGGGTCAACTTCGGGCTGGGTTCTAGCTCGGCTCCGTTCAGCGGGGTTTCTATGATTAGGTGGCATGACTGGCTCAGCTACATCCGACCCTCGCCTGGCGCCTCCCCACTGTGTTCGGTTCCAAGTGCTTCCTCGAGTCGGAGTTCGGGCTAAGTCCGGGCGCGGCCCTTATCATTGTTGTTCCTGTTGATAGCTTCTTCGAAGAGGGAAGACCTTTGTTGTCTCCGAGATCCTCCAGATTGAGATTCACCCCATGATTCAGTGTTGCGGTTGGATTCTTCGACATCCCTCAAGCGTGACATGAGTTGGTTCACCAAAGCTTCTTGTTGGGATGCGAAGCGGTTAGTCACTTCCACCACAACTCTGTCTAGGTCTGCCCTAGTGATTACTGCCGGTTGTTCCACGGCAGGGGCTGTTGGAATTGCCCGATCTACATGTGGCACTGCTGCTGTAGTGGGATGGTTCTCTTGATCTGGATCCACTGGATTTGGAGCGCTGCTGGTTGCAACATTCTTTCCCTTGTTGGCGTCTTTTCTTGGCCTGGAAGTCATGTTTCCTAGGCAATGAAGGGTGCTATTGGGAAAGAAGGTTGAATGAGGGAAGCTGAAGTTCCAAGCTCTCAATGAAAGCACCAAAAATGTTTGCACAAAAAATGGGCAAACACCTCCAAGTCGTGTTATCTAGTTGATTATATGTGTTTTTTAGTGGTTTGGATGAGTTATGTAAATATGAAAAAAGCAGGGGCTGAAATGTAAAAGACACACAGATTTATAGTGGTTCGGCCAGAACGTGCCTACGTCCACTTTATATGTTATTATCTTCTTCCTTTCAGATTATAAGTACAATGCTTTGCATATAAGTATATGAACGTAGTTTGAAAGTTCCTTCCGTGCTGGAGCTCTCAAACCTGTCTGCCATTGTTGTACCCTTGCCCCTCTATTTATAGAGTGAGGTAAGGGGCAGGGGTCTTGGATGTATATAGCTGATGGTGGGCCCGGGCTGAAGCAATCTGGCCTGGTAGCGTTCTGGTTCGGCAAAGCCTTGGTTCGGCCGTGTTGAGGTCTCTGAGATGGTTGATTCGGTAGTGAGCTTGGAGGTTGGTTCAGTTGTGGCTTGGACCGGTGATGGTGGTCCGGTGATGAAGAGGTTGGTTCGGCATTGATGTGGAGATTGGTCTGGTCTTGGTTGTGTGGTATTGGACCGGTGGTGATTGGTTCGGTACCGACCTCGTTTGGTAGTGGGATGGTGAGGGGGAGTCTTGTTGCCGGACTAGGTTGGGAATCCCGAATGAAACCATGCCGAATTAACCTCCATGCTTGCATTGCCGAATGGATTTACGCTAGCATTGAGCCTTGTGTCTGCCGAATGGATTGCAGGTTACGAGCCCGGGTGAAACTGACGCTTCTCGGTCTCGAGATCTTCTGGGTGAAAATTCGCCCAACACATACCAATGTGCTTTTCCAAATAAAATGAGAACTTAGCAAACTAAGAGACATATTGTCCAGAATTCTGCTAAGAGTGTAACAGAAGGAACCATACGTGAATCGAAGTTCGTATATAAAAGTTATGGTAATTAGAATGCATAAGGTTTAAAACAAAAACGTTAAATTGATAGGGGCTAAACTGAAATTGTTATATTACATCGATACACCATTGAACCCGTCGGCTGTCTATTTCAAATCATCACTGCCAGCACTACAGGGCATCATTGCCTTGTCAGATATCATCACTGGGCTCCCGCATCATCCACCACCTTTCCTCGCCAGTCTGATCCCCATTGGTCAACCGTCGTTGCTGCAACAGCCTACCACCACCATCACTTCACCATTAAATTCCGATATATCATGGCACCTATACACGATCCAACTGTATGGATCGACTCCCCTCGAAGTCCTTTGCATGTAATCATTTTCGATCATTCAATTGTCACCCTTTCAATGTTGAATAAAAAGTCCTAAAATGTACGATTGAAACTTCTTTGTCAATTTTTTATCAAATGAATCAGTGGATTGAAAAATGAATTCTAAATGCATCTTTGTCTAGTCGTGAGCATTGAATCCATGTATGATATGATAGGATCTGGGCAATCAGAATTATAAATGATTTTATTAATCCTCCATCATTGAGTGATTAGGTGAATTTCAAAATTCAAGGAGAAAAACGGTGGTAACAGATACTCCTTATGGTTTCTAAGCGTAATTTATATAGATAAAGAGGCGGGTTCAGTTTATATAACCATTTGTCTAAATGTGGCTGCATACCCTATTTAAAAACCGTAATGATCTATTTTGTAACCTGTAGCTCCAAATGTAACAAAATAATATACCAACTTGATTAAAATGGAAAGACTTACATAATGGTTATAAATACGATACCTAGTGCACTATTTTAATAAAAATCCATTTTAGTTAATTTAATATTTATAATGTCAAACATTACATTCTTCTCCCTTAAAGAAATGCACCTTCGCATTTTCCGAAATACAACTCTCAAACAACTAACCAAATCAACAAAGCATCGGCATTGTTTGTATTACAAAAATAAGGGAAGTATACCGGTCATGAACTATATATTTATAAAATTAGTGCATAAGAACCACACAACACCCCAGATCATGAAACAGTGTAATTCATTCACAGCAATGAATTGAGTTTTTAACATAAACATACTATAATAACATATACACTCTCTAAATTATGTAATCCAAACCATAATATGTAACAATGACACTCAATCAACCAAAGGATGAACAGTCACAATCACAGATGTATGTCATGCATCTCAACAGCCTAGCAACATCACCCATGACAAAAGTCAGCAAAAAAACTTAGATCGATTCAAAAATGCATGAATAAATAAACGAATGCATGTAAATCAACAATAAACATAGTACATCTAAAATAAAGCACATACACTCCAAAAAAGTAACCTCGCCCTATCATACCCTCAAATAAGAAAGGCATGTTAATCTTTATAAGGACTACCCATCCACCACAATATTTGTATCCTCAAACTTGTCAATGAACTTCTTCATAGTCTCATCCTTATGAAAACAGGTGTACCATCTTATATTTGTACAACCTAGAATATTATGTGTACACCCACTCATGGTCACATTTTCATAAGGCATTTGCCTATGTTGGCTATATATTCAAAATAATTTTGTCTATTGTAGGCTCCATTCTCAAATTAATACGATCATCCATTCATAATACCGCATCATCAATCCTTGATCCATAGAACCACATCATAGGGTCTATTCCAAATGACCACCATCATAAGGTCACTGAATGCTCACCGCCATAAGAGCATTGAACTTTAGAATATATAATAACTCATATAACTACGTCCTAGTTTAGGGACTACTCAAGTATTGTACTTAAGTCTTGATTTCTCAGTGCTCGAATCTATGCCCCCTAGAAGCCCACGAACTAAACTACACATCCTACTGGTCCAGTGTAAGACAAATTTCCAGTCTGAAGAATCTAGGGCACATCCTAGCCAAGGTTGCAAGAATATCTAGCACACACTAGGCGAAAAATGTAACAACCCAAAATTTTAATAAATATTTTAATCAAATTTATTTGAAAACTTTAATTTTTAATCATTTAAAAATTGAAATTTTGGAATTTTCCAATGTAATTTTGGATTTTGTTTATAATTTATTTTCCAAATAGAATAAAATAAAGATTATTTGAAAATTTTATACTTTGGTCAACTTGGGTCAAAATTTGGCTTTCAGTTGAAATTTTTAAATATGAATTTTTAAATTCTAATCTTTTTCTTTGAAACTATATTTGTAGTTGCTTCATGAACTACTATGGTTATTTTTATTTTCCGTTGTGGGCTATTCTGATTTATCTGTGTCTGTGATTCTGCGAATGGTTTTGTTTGCTCCAAATTATATTACAATCTACTATTTTGAAGTATTCAAGTCCGACATGTGTGGTTTATTGTAAACTTTTACTCTTTTGAAGGATTAAATGAGGATTAATCAGAACTTGGCATTTTTGATAAACTCGACTATTTTAAAAAAAATAGTATTTTGCTTATTACTTACTAATCTAAAATTAGTTTGATAGGTTTTTGATTTATTTGTGTATTCAGTGAATATATTTTTTTCTCAATAAAGGTGGTGCAATGGTTAGGTCATCTACATGGTGATCTGGACGTCCACGTTCGACTATGGAAAGCCTTTTTGCCATGTGAGGGAAAGACTGCGTACATTATCGATCTCCATAGAGCTCGCTATCGTGCAGCAGTGTGATGACTTACATTTCAGAAGGATTAAATAAAAAATAAACCACATATGTCCAACTTAAATAATCCAAAACATAGTGTTAAACTGCTCTTCATCAGCGACCTAACTGAACACGCGACCTAGCAATTTAAGAAAGGGCACGACCTAACTCCATAAAGCAACTATGCGACCTAACTCCATAAAGCATCTATGCGACCTAAAGACTTAAGCACCGTCACGACCTATGATCTATGGAGAGTAGCGACCTAACGGTTTTCAGCGACCTAACGAAGGCCGCGACCTAACTGTTCTCAGCGACCTAAGGAAGGCCGCGACCTAACGGTTCCCAGCGACCTAATGAAGGCCGCGACCTAGCGGTTTAAAGACTTCACAACCTAACGACTTAAGGGGACGTCGCGACCTATAGAGCTCACACGACCTAAGATAGGTCGCTCACGACCTAAGCTAGGTCGCTCACGACCTAAGGACATTGCATTGGAAGGCCGCCTTTTCTGTGCCGCTGCTAGTAAGGTCGCGTACGACCTAGAACTTGTTGAAAAAAGATGCGCTCGTTCATAAAAAAGGAAAGCCGGATCTCCTTAGGTCGAAGACGACCTACGACCTATGATAGGTCGCTCACAATTTAAGAAGGCGAAGACGAAATACATCAGGGATGAGAGGTCCAGTAAGTCGTTACCTACTTGTGACCTACGACCTATTTTAGGTCATCCACGACCCAAGGCTTAGAAAATGATCCCATACCTTAGGTCGTTGCAGACCTACGACCTACTTTAGGTCGAAGACGACCTAACACTTGGAGATAAAAATTCTGCCCAGAAAATCACGCCTATAAATAGACAACCACTTCCAACTTCAAAGGGACTTTTGGGCACACTCTCTTCACACACCATTACCTTGCTGCATTGAGGACTCCATCAACACTTAGAGCTTTCGAGATTAGAGGAATACTTCAAAGAACTTCACGAAGAAACCACACATCTTCAACATGAATTCAAGGACTTTAATCGACATTGAAGCTTAAGCTACTTGTTCCAAATCACTTGTAACTTGAAGTATATTGTACTCGAGAGAAATTGTATCAGCTTGTAACGAGATTATTAATAAAAGTACTTAAAGTGGATGTAGGCTATACCCTTAAGCCGAACCACTATAAAATTGTTGTTGTTTGCTGCTTTTCTACTGTTTTCTGCTTATAATCTGTTCCCGAGCTTTCGGGTGGTGCTTTCACAACTACACTTCTCACACCGGGGTGTTAGCGTTCAAATTTTAGCGTTAACATTTTTGGTGCTTTCACTGAGAACCCAACTCAGGAAAACTGTCATCATTGCTTCACAGAGATTTGTAGAGAGAATTTCCTTGAAAACCAGAAGTCTATCTGAGATTATGGCTCCTGGAAGGAAAAGTAGATCTGTCAGATCTGGGAACATTCAAGAGGGAACCTCCGCTTCCCCTGTACCTAATCAACCCACTCCGTCTGTTGGAGTTACGAAAGCGGAGTTGGATGCTGTGATTCTAGGGCTAAACCAGCAGATAAACGCCCAGAATGCACAATTAGAGGCTCAAAGTGCCCAGAATGCTCTGATTCTGAATAAGTTGAACGACTTACTTGGGGTAAACAATCAACCGGCTGGTAATGAAAGGAATTATGCTGGTAACATTCATAATGCTAACGAAAGGAATGCTCCTGAAAGGGCTGCTTCACCCTTTGAGCAAACGCTTCCTGAGGTTGGAGGATCTGGAACTCGACATGATGAGGAATATCTTTCTAGAATGGTCCGGCAGATCATGAAAGAAAGTATGCAAAGGGTTGAAGATGAGAAGGAATGGGGTTTCGCCCCAAGTAAAACTCCATTTACTGAGAAAATCTTAAAGGCGGAATTTCCAAAAAAATTTGTCCCTCCAACCATTCCAGCTTACAAAGGGACGAGTGATCCAAATGAATTTTTGTATAAATATGATTGGCACATGACAGGTGCCAGAGCCTCTGACGAGATAAAGTGCCGATATTTTCCCGTATAGCTTGAAGGTGTGGCTCTACTATGGTTCACCAAGCTGCCAGTCCGATCTATTGATCAGTTTTCAGATTTGACCAGAAAATTCGACGAGCAGTTTAGACTATATGCTTCGAAGGCCAAGGACATCATGTCGTTGTCCAGTTTAGAGCAGAATCCTGGTGAGTCTATCAGATATTTCCTGAACCGCTTTAATATAGCGCTGGCTGAGGTGGACAATGCTGAACCACGAATGATATTGACTTATCTGATGAGGGCTATTGATAAGTCAAGCGAATTTGGGAAATGGTTAAATATGAAGGAGCCAACCTCTCTCGAAAAGTTCTACAAAAAAGCAGATGAATTCATTCGCTTGGAAAGTCGTCCTTTACCAGTAAAGGCAGTGTTGGGGAAACCTGAAGATAACACTGTCGCTCCACGCAAGAATGAATCGGTGGGGCAAAAAAGGGAGAATAATAATGGAAAGAAACAGAGTAATCTGAAGAAGCCCCGATCCTTCAAACCATCAGAGTATACTCCATTATCACATACGCCGGAGCACATCTACCTTGCCACTAAAGATTCCGTTGATTTCCCTAAACCTATCCCTTTGAGGACCGGGAAAAAGGCCATACAGAGTGGGAAATTCTGCCGCTTCCACAACCAACCCGGTCATGAGACTGATGAATGCCGCCATTTGAAAAATCTGATTGGAGAGTTGCTAAGAGAAAACAAACTGCAGCAATTTGTGAAAAAGAATAGCAACAATCCTGCATCGTCAAGTCAGGGGCAACAGGTTCCTATTCATCAGCCTAGGACAGGTGAGAAAGCTACGGGGCATGAATCTGGAAGGCCCATTATCAATGTCATTACAGGAGGGCCTCACCCAGCTGGTAAGAGCTGGGGCGAAATGGAAAGATATTCCAGGGCTTTGAAATATGTTCCAGCCGAAGAAGACGTCTTTGTTCTAGAAGACACCACGCCCCTGAAGCAACAAAGAACTTTCAGTGATGATATTATTTTCAGAACCAGAGATTCCACGGGTATCGAAGCTCCTACCCTAGATCCCTTGGTCATCTAGGCTGGTATTGGACCGGCCATTGTTAGAAGAGTTCTCATTGACTGCGGAGCATCATGTAATATCCTCTTCAAGAAGACATTCGACCAAATGAAAATCCCTGTGGTCGATGTACAAGTCTCATCGCAAATGATCGTTGGCTTCACTGGGGAGCCAAAGCAACCAATAGGAACCATCGATCTGCTTGTGGAACTTGGGGAAGGAGAAAGGAAAGTAGTCCGCAAGCAAACATTTGTGATTGTCGATGAGTTTTCTGCTTATAATGCTTTCCTTGGCCGTCCAACACTCGCAGCATTCAAAGCTATCCTAGCCCCGTGGTGCCTCACTATTAATTCCCTACAGACAATGGAGTAGGAGTTATAAAAGGGGATCAAAATGCTGCGCGAAAATGCTATTTGACAGAGCTGCGAGAATCAAGAAAAAGGGAAATGGGAAAGGATGCGGCAGCCCCAGTCCGCATCAAAGAGCCAGCCTTGTAGCAATTACGGGGCGGACCCTGTACTGGCGAGCATAGCGGGGCGCGAAAAGAAATGGATCCCAGAAAAGTCAGTACAGGGGAGAATAGAGTAGTACCGGTGGAAACGACAGTGCCGGTACCTGTTGACCCGAAGGACCCAAATAAGGTGTTGAATGTGGGTTCACAGCTTAATGTGTCAATTCAGAATATCTTGATATCTTTCCTGAAAGCAAATCTGGATGTCTTCGCTTGGGCTCATGCCGACATGTGTGGAATATCTCCAGAAGTTGCAGTGCACGCTCCGAATATTGACCCAAAGTTTACGCCAGTTAAACAAAAAAGAAGGACCCAAGGTCCAGAAAGTTCAGCAGCATTAAAAGAAGAAGTTGATCGACTCATGGAAAATAACTTCATCAAAGAATCTACATATCCGAATTGGGTTTCAAATCCTGTGCTGGTCAAGAAAGCTAATGGAAAATGGAGAGTGTGCATTGATTTTTCAGATCTAAACAAGGCCTGTCCCAAAGATTGCTTCCCATTACCCAGGATCGATCAATTGGTAGATGGAACAGCGGGTCATGAGTTGTTGTCTTTCATGGATGCCTACTCCGGATACAACCAGATCATGATGCATGAACCTGATCAGGAGGACACGAGCTTTATCACTGATGTTGGTCTTTATTGTTACAGAGTTATGCCCTTCGGATTGAAAAATGCAGGGGCAACCTACCAAAGACTTGTTAATGCTATGTTCAAACCGCAATTGGGCAAAACTATGGAAGTTTACGTCGACGACATGTTAGTAAAGTCTAAGAAAGCAGCGGATCACATTGAACACTTAGCAGAAATGTTCGCAGTCCTCCGGAAATACAGAATGAAGCTTAACCCTCTGAAATGTACATTTGGGGTCGAATCCGGAAAGTTCTTAGGTTTTATCGTCAGTGCTAGGGGCATTGAGGCTAGTCCAGCTCAAATTACTGCCTTAAAAGAAGTTAAAGCTCCTAGAACGAAGAAGGAATTGCAAAGTCTTAACGGAAAGGTCGCCGCCTTGAGTCGGTTCATTTCCAAAGCTACTGATAAATGCATCCCATTCTTCGATGCTTTGAAAAAAGGAAAGAAGAACTTTGAATGGACTCCCGAATGCCAAAAACCTTTGATGAGTTGATCCGTCATATGGAAACGCCTCCAATACTTTCTAGGCCAGGCAATGGTGAGGATCTTCTTATATACTTGGCAGTATCATCTCATGCTCTAAGTGCAGCGCTGATACGGGAAGACAAAAGGATTCAACATCCGGTTTACTATATCAGCAAAAGACTCACTGGAGTAGAGCTGAATTACTCCAAGTTGGAAAAACTCGCCTATTGCCTACTAGTTGCATCAAGGAAGTTGAGGCAATATTTCCAAGCTCATCCTATCAAAGTCCTCACTGATCAACCTCTAAAGCAAGTCCTGTTTCGCCCTGAAACTTCGGGTCGCCTTCTAAAGTGGAACATTGAACTCAGTCAATATGACATCACTTATCACCCCCGAAAAGCAATCAACGGACAAGCTTTAGCTGATTTCATTGCAGAATTCACAGAAAAAGGTAATGGTGAGGAAGAAGTGGTCGATGATTCCCCAATCCAGTGGAAGTTATATGTTGATGGCGCAAGAAATGACTACTGTTCTGGAGCCGGGGTGGTATTTGAAACTCCTGAAGGTCGGTCATTATGTTATGCACTAAGATTGGAATTTCCTTCAACAAACAATGAAGTAGAATATGAAGCTCTTATCGCAGGTCTGAAAATCGCTAAAGAACTAAACATCCGAGCATTACAGATCTTCAGTGATTCTCAGCTTATTGTATGCCAAGTCAAGAATGAATTTCAAACGAAAGGGGGAAACCTGCCTGCTTACTTGTCAAAGGCTTGGGAACTTCTGTGTGAGCTTGATCATTATTCGATAAACCACATTCCTCGGGAAGAGAATATGAAGGCAGATTCCCTCGCAAAATATTCAAGTTCTGGTGAAGCTCAACTATTGGGATTGGTCCCCGTAGAAGTCCTCTCAGCACCAAGTACAGACGAGATGGATATAGATTGGATTATGAATGTATCTCAAGAACATGAGTCGTGGATGACTCCAATATTAGACTACCTACTCAGAGGTTCTCTGCCAGAAAATTCGAGAGAGAGACAGAAGCTACTAAGGAAAGCCTCTCGCTATGTAATCCAGGATGGCCGATTGTACAGACGGGGATTCTCAATGCCTTTACTTCGATGTGTATCCAGGGAAGAGTCCAAAACAATCCTAGCTGAGGTACATGGAGGAGAATGTGGTGATCATTCAGGTGGCCAAACATTGGCAAAGAAAATTCTCCGATACGGATATTTTTGGCCATAAATTAATCGAGATGCTGCAGATTATTCTCGAAAATGCGACAGATGCCAAAGATTTGCCAAAATTCCTAGAGCACCTTCTACTGAACTCACACAGATGGTCAGTCCATGGCCGTTCGCAATTTGGGGAATGGATCTCATTGGGCCGCTACCAACTGCCAAATCAGGGATTAAATATGCTATTGTTGCGGTTGATTATTTTGCTAAATGGGCTGAAGCTGAACCATTGGCTACTATCACCTCTAAGAAAATGATAAGTTTTGTGACCAAGAATATCATTTGCAGATACGGTGTTCCTCAGAAAATAATTACGGACAATGGTACTCAGTTTGAAAGCGAAGAATTCCAGGATTTTTGCAAGCGATTCAAAATTCAGAAAAGCTTTTCAGCAGTGGCTCATCCGCAGGCAAACGGGCAAGTGGAAGCAGTAAACAAGATCATCAAATCAACTATCAAGAAGCAACTTGAAAGAGCAAAAGGTGGTTGGGTCGATAAGCTACCACTTGCACTATGGGCATACAGAACTACCCACAAAACTGCGACTGGGCATACTCCTTTTTCATTAGCATACGGATCGGAAGCAATGATCCCGATTGAAACTGAGGTCCCTTCACACAGAAGAATCCATTTCAATCAAGCAGAAAATGAAAAGCTACAACTTGAAGCGCTAGATCTCCTTGATGAAAAAAGGGATGAGGCTAGTCTCAGAATTGCAGCTCATCATCAAAGGATAGCCAGACATTTCAATTCCAAAGTTCGTCAACGAAGCTTTGAAATCGGAGATCTAGTCCTGAAAAGAATTATGACAGCGACAGGTGTGTTTGGGCCAAATTGGGAAGGACCATATGTCATAGGTCAGAAGCTTCTTGACGGCACATTCAAACTCACTACTGTTGAAGGAGATCAAATTCCAAGGGCATGGAACAGCAATCACTTGCGTCCATACTTTACTTGAAAATTTTGTTGAAATATTGTAAAAAGAATTGTGAATGTATGATTCTTGTAATTGAAAGCAATTGTAAAACTGATGCAAGTGATTAATGAAAGAATATAAAGTGGATGTAGGCCCAAATTCTTGGCCGAACCACTATAAATCTTGTGTTCCTTATTTATTACATGTTTGCTTTATTTTCGATATAAAAAGTACATAAAATGTATTGCTGAAATGTCGATTTAAATTTTTGCAGACAATGGAAATAAAATTGCACATAATAAGACCGAGCGATTCTCTCCATCATTCAACAAACAAATTTCGAGTCACAAAGGCCCCGAATTCAAATCCTAGATAGGAAATACTTCAATTGAACGGCTAATGATTTCGATAGAAACGAGCCCTTGCTAATAAATTGAGATTGTTTGAACAAACAAACATCCAATTAGGAAGCTAGTGCCCGTTCTCACGAACTTGCCTGACAATGAAGTACACTTCCTTGGATTAAACAAGCTACTTGCAAGAAAAGGGGAATGAAAACTTAAAAAAAAAAGGGGGATCGCTAAAAAGGCATAAGCAAGAAGACAAGGAAACAACCAAAATCCGTCATCGGCAGCACAAGTCCTCTTCAGAGGCACAACTCTTCGGAGGATAAAAGACCTCTAATGGGTCATATGCCACAAAAAAGAAAGTTCTCTACTCAACAAAAAAGATTGGAGGAGTCATGACCCTCCAACCATGAGAGAGTAACTTCCAGGCAATGAAAACCCTCTCTGAGGCACATTTCACCAGGAGTTGAAGTGAAATAGCCGCTCTTCGGAATTTCACTTCACCAGAGTTGAAATGCAAACAAAGAAAAAGACCTCTTCGGAGGCACATTTCACCAGGAGTCGGAGTAGTTACTCTTCGGAGTTTCACTTCACCAAAGTTGAAATGCAAACAAAATAAAGACCTCTTCGGAGGCATATTTCACCAGGAGTTGAAGTGTAACGGCCGCTCTTCGGAATTTCACTTCACCAGAGTTGAAAGACAAACAAAATAAAGACCTCTTCGGAGGCACAATCAAGAAGAAAGACCTCTTCGGAAGCCCACGTTTCGCCGAGATTGAAATAAAACTTCCAAGTGTTGAAACGTGAAAAGACTTTCTAAGGCAAAACTCTTTGGAGGTACACGTTTCACTCAGATTGAAATAAAACTTCCAAGTGTTGAAACGTAAAAAATCCCTCCTCAGAGGTACAACTTTCTATATATAAAAAAAAATCCTCATCAGGGGCATACTTTAACTTCCGAAGAAAGAGTAATTTACCTATTCTGGAGAATGATCTTCCTCAAAAAAAAAAAAAAAAAAAAAAAGAGAGAGAGAGGGAGTTAAAGTACCCTTTAGAGGTCCGCTTTACCGCATAAAAGAATTCACTTGGTAAAAAATGTACTTAAGCAAAAGAAAGAAGTGATTTCTTCAAAGGACAAAGCGCAGAAACTTATACGAAGGGGGTTGTACTCTACAAAAATTTTCTTTAAAGAATAAAATAATTATTCTTTGGCAAATAAGAGTGCAAGTCCCCTCGAAGTATAGAATATTGCAGCAAACTTATGGAATGGGGGCAATATAGTATAATTACACACAATATGGTATAGCCAAACCAGCAAAAGGTAACGCTCAAGTAACATGCCATAAGCTCGCTGCAATATCGTGTAAATAAACTCATGCCAAAATGAATAATAAATGTATTCTCAAATTCAAACAAAAGTTTGTACAAACGAAGAATCATTTTATTCAACTATAATGCAGGTACAGGTTTCAAAATAAAGAAAGGCGGGGGCCGGTACCCGCACAATTCTCGGCCAGTACATACAAAAGGCAAAAAGCTAAAATCTTCACTTCTTCTTGCCCCCTTTGGACCCTTTACCCAGTCGAATGACCAACTTTTCAGGTCGGTCAGTGGGTATAAGGGAGGAAGGAGAGGTAGGCGCAGCTGGTCCAACTTCTGGCTCCTCTTCAGTGGCAGTGATTATCTTTCCTCTCCTCTTGGACGTTCCGCGCTTTTTCCTCCTCTTCGAGGAAGACTCACTTCCTGGAGTGACAAGTTTAGATAGAGTTATGTCGTCAGAAGGAGTCCGCTCCGGAGATATGTCACCTCCCTCAAGTCTCTCATCTTTCTGCTCTTGCGAAGCAATGGGATCATCCAGGCCATGGAGAGCCTCTATTTGTTCCTCCTGTGATCCAGGCTGCGAAGCAGAAGGAGGAGCCACCTGAAGAGATGGAGGAGGGATAACCGGAGGAGTAGAGATTTGAGCAGTGCTTGATACTTTCTCTACAGAAGAAAAGAGGTTAAAGTCAGTAAAGAGAGGAGATGAAGGCTCACCAATAAAGTCAGTAGAGAGAGGAGATGAAGGCTCATCAAGGTTGAGAAAATAGCCAAGGAGCTCATGAAACTCATGCGAAATAAATGAGTAACCCGCTTGAGCAGAATTGACAGTAGCGAGATTAACGGTGAAGTTACCTGGAGAAGCTGGTTTCCTGATATCAACTTCATAAGCTTGTGCGTCAGCGCTCTCATCACCCTCGTCTCCACCCTGTACGCTTGTAATCTCAGTGGTAACTTTGGTAGGAGATGCAAAATGGGAACTGGAACCAATAATGTTGACTTCAGACGAAGAAGGTGGCTGGACTAGAGTAGTTGAAGTGGTTTTTCCCAGCTGGTCCCCTTCTGTCACTTTAGTTCTTAATTTGGCAAGTTGTTCCTTTCCCTTGGCGAGGGCAGCGCGAGCGTCATCATCAAAGTAATGCCTTTCCAGGGCTGATTCGTCATAACCAGCAGCACCAAGCATATCAAGGGCGGCCTCCCACACTTCAGCTAAAGTGATCTCATACTTGGGACCTAGAAAAGCGAGGCTTCCACGCCCCAAGACGCTATGCAAGTAGAAATCGAATAATGTTGAGCCAAAGCTGTTTTTGGTCGCCTCATGAGATTCTTCAGCTGCGATTCTGCCAGCGACAGCCTCATCACGCTCCCTCTCAGTTTTGGAAAGCTGAAGCTTAAGCATTTGTATCTCCGCTTCCTGGGAGTTGTTTTTCTTTCGAAGCTCAGCAATATCAGAAACATAGCCTTCACTGATTCTTTTTTGTGCTTCGAGCCTGTCTTCGGCATCCCTATGGCTAGCGTGAGCGTCTCTCACTTGTTTCAGGAGCACTTCTTCTTTTTGAGAATATGAAGTAGAGGAAGCAGCAAGCTCATGTTTCAACTTCTCAACCTTTGCTTCGAGCTCCTCATTGTAGGAAGCAATGCTCTTCATTTCGGTATCATGTTGCTCAAGGACCTTTTGCCATTCAGCCTTGTCATTTTCCATGGTGAGCATGGCCTCTATGTTGGCACGATTAACTCTTTGAAGCTCATCAACAAGCTTCTGCCAGTTTGACATCCTCTCGATATCAAGTTTGACGGCGTCGAGATTTCGTAGCATGGCAGGCTTGTCAATAGGGACCAGGTCAAGGTCGAACCTCACACCCTTTAAGAACCACTGTGAAAAACGACTTTGTAAAGTGGCTGGGCCCTGTCCAACTTGAAATTTGGGCCTGCTTATTATTGTTTGGAAGTCCGCCTTCCCGAGAGCAGGAGAGTCGGAAGGAATGTCAAGAGGGGTAGGGGCAGTAGCCTTTTCGGGAGTAGTGGAAGCATGTTTCTCACCATATCGGGCTCGTTTGCCTGAATCTTCGACTACATGACCTTTTCCTCGGTCACCGTGAGATTTCCTTTTGTGAGAGTCGTCACCTCTCTGCAAAGAATCGTGGTGCTCATCCCTATCCCTTCTGTCATAACGCTCTTCTTCATCCCTCCTTTCACAAGCCTTTCGAGCAGCCCTCTCTTCGTCAGACTCTCTATAGGAGGTGAAGTAGCGCCCATAGTTATATTGGCCACGCCCCCCGTAGCGTTGGAAATCCTGATAATATGATCCGCTGCGTTTCATTGAAGGATCTGAAATAAGAAAAGATAAGCTTTAGAAATCTTTAAAGTATAAGAAGATAAGTGCATAAATGTGCTGGAAAATCCTTAGTTGTGTGTGAAGTGCAAGCTACTCGCGTTGGACTAATGAACCACTCCTCAGTTGGGGGGAAGTAATTGGTTTCACTGTCGGTGACAATTCTTGGGATAAAGGAGTTGGAGTCTGTTGGAGGGCAGATGTCGCTTCAGTCGTCGGAGGTACAGCTTTACCACGGGCAGGGTCATCTTTAAAGAGCTCTTGGGAAGTGATAATTATGTCACTTAAATCCCCAAAGACGTCATCACCATCATGCCCAGCCTGATTCCCTCCATCAGTTCCTTTATCGGCACTCTTCCTGGTTTGGGAAGGGGGCTCCTCTTCTTCTTCAATAATGGGGGCAAGCGCGGGTTTTTCGGATGGCTCCATGTCATCTCTTGGAACAGAACACTTTATTAGTGAAGTTTTTATAGAAGTTTCTCCTTGTATGTGCTCTTTAGTAGAGACCGGGGCGTTAGGAGTTTTCGTCGGTGAATCGGGAACTTCTGTTGGGGCTTCATGAATTTGGATAGAACGAGAAGGGTGTAAAAGCTCAAATCGATGAAGTAGCTCATCTGTTAATAGAAATTTTGCACTTCTTTCTTCAGCAGCCACAGCACTTAGCTTCTCAAAAACTGGCTTATGGCTGGAATCTCTGGAAGGAGGAGGAAGTGGTGTAAAGATAAGAAATGGAATCAGCACTTGGCAATATGAACAACAAAAGTTTAGAGTAAAATTGAAGGAAGGAGGGAAAAAGATCTCACTTCCTACTCTCCAGCTTGCGTAAAATTCTACGGGACAGCGAATGTAGAAGTATTGATTCAGGAAGCCATGTGCACTCTCCGGCAAATCTAAAATAAGTTTGCGGTTCCTCGCACCTCTTACAAGTACAATTGAAGGGTGGTCCTTGTTCTTTGCAAAAGTGCACAAGTAACAAATCTCATCAAAGCTCGGAAGTCGGTCAAGTGTTCTCCTAAATAGAACGCACAATCCCATCAAAATGGCATAGCCATTGGGATGCAACTGGAAAGGAGAGATCGTCAATCGGAGAAAGGTTTGTTGAAGAAATTCATTAAAAAGAGGAATTGCTCCACTTGAGCACATTTGGCGATTTATGGAAATAAAACCATAAGGCGGTCTGTCAGCGAAATCATTTGGTCCAGGAAGTAAAACTTCTGCCTCGGCAATTCCAAATTGAACGCATAATTGATTAAGTGTCCGCTGTTTCAGAAGAGTAGGAGTTTTTTCTGGAGGGTTTTCTATTGGAATAGCAATCGGGAAGGTCCCTTCGGCGTATTCTGTCATCTCTTCTTGTTCTTGTTGAGACGTCATTCTACATAAGCAACTGGATGATACAGATGAAAAGGTGCACGTTTCCTAAAAAATGTGAAGTGTTGTGCAGAACTAAAAAAAAAAAAAAAGAAGAAAACAAGAGGAATTCAAACATAACTGAAATTATGTTGGTTGACAGTTAGTCAACTATGAGATTTCAAGACTTGTTGATATAAAGCTCAAGTATAGTGTTAATGCAAACGAATCTAGCTTTAACTGGATATTTAAAGTTTTGCTTTAGCACTTCACTTGAGTTCATTGGTTCACAACATTTCATTCACACAGTTCATTTAAGTTAATTACTCTTTATCGACTAATCTGTCATTTGATGTGGGCAGTCAATGGCAGTATATTCGTCCCAGTTTTCTGCAAATATTATGTTTAACAGGTTATTAGCGTTAGAGATAATCTATAACAAAGCGCAACAGAATTCGAGATTAAACAATCCAGTTCAATTCAACCAAGTCTTCACAGAATTTCACAAGTCATAGGTCGTCCAGCGACCTAGCATAGGTCGAAGCCTTCTTAAGTCGTGCTGTGCAAAGTAAAGGATGAGGCATTTCAATACAGTGTTAGCTCGGCCGCGACCTAGAGTCTATGTCGCAAGAAAGTTAGGTCGCGCAGGTCCTGGCTAAGTATAGCTCTTAGCTCATGGACAGTCTTAGGTCGTTCAGCGACCTAGTGTAGGTCGAGACTACTCCTTAGGTCGCAGGGGTTCTTTGATCGCGAATTGTCTTGAATCGCTCACATTCACTAGGTCACTAACTTCCTCTCCACGCAATGCTTCACCGGACCCTATAACCCGCTATCCACTACACTTAGATCCATCATCCTATTCATGAGATTCATCATCTTTCCATACCACTAAACCATTTGAAAACCGACTCAAAATACCTCCGATCTATCATAAATCAAATTCATTATTGTGCGTTCGTGAATCGCTGCAACAGCAATAGTCACTGACAATCAAAAATCGATCACAACGCGGCTCAAAGTGGAGCACGGCGTACAAAATTGATTTGGGGTTCGGAGGTTAGAGCTTGGGATTCAACGATGATCGTGGAATGGAGAGAAATCGAAGACACTTACGTGATTTAGTAGCAAGGATGAATCGGCGAATGATTGAATTTGAATTCGCCTTTTGAAGCTCAGAAAATCATTAATGGTGGTAGGAGGTCAGAGCAATGAGGTGAAGAAGAATTAAAACGACCTAACATATTTATATGAGGTAAAAATGGGAAGGCAAATAGGCACGCGTGTTGATACAAGTGTTAGGTCGCTCACGACCTAGCTAAGTCGAGTCGAAGCACGCGACCTATGTCATAGGCCCATACATCGAGGGGCAAATGTTAAACTGCTCTTCATCAGCGACCTAACTGAACACGCGACCTAGCAATTTAAGAAAGGGCACGACCTAACTCCATAAAGCAACTATGCGACCTAACTCCATAAAGCAACTATGCGACCTAAAGACTTAAGCACCGTCACGACCTATGATCTATGGAGAGTAGCGACCTAACGGTTTTCAGCGACCTAACGAAGGCCGCGACCTAACGGTTCTCAGCGACCTAAGGAAGGCCGCGACCTAACGGTTCCCAGCGACCTAAGGAAGGCCGCGACCTAGCGGTTTAAAGACTTCACAACCTAACGACTTAAGGGACGTCGCGACCTATAGAGCTCACACGACCTAAGATAGGTCGCTCACGACCTAAGCTAGGTCGCTCACGACCTAAGGACATTGCATTGGAAGGCCGCCTTTTCTGTGCCGCTGCTAGTAAGGTCGCGTACGACCTAGAACTTGTTGAAAAAAGATGCGCTCATTCATAAAAAAGGAAAGCCGGATCTCCTTAGGTCGAAGACGACCTACGACCTATGATAGGTCGCTCACAATTTAAGAAGGCGAAGACGAAATACATCAGGGATGAGAGGTCCAGTAAGTCGTTACCTACTTGTGACCTACGACCTATTTTAGGTCATCCACGACCCAAGGCTTAGAAAATGATCCCATAGCTTAGGTCGTTGCCGACCTACGACCTACTTTAGGTCGAAGACGACCTAACACTTGGAGATAAAAATTCTGCCCAGAAAATCACGCCTATAAATAGACAACCACTTCCAACTTCAAAGGGACTTTTGGGCACACTCTCTTCACACACCATTACCTTGCTGCATTGAGGACACCATCAACACTTAGAGCTTTCGAGATTAGAGGAATACTTCAAAGAACTTCACGAAGAAACCACACATCTTCAACATGAATTCAAGGACTTTAATCGACATTGAAGCTTAAGCTACTTGTTCCAAATCACTTGTAACTTGAAGTATATTGTACTCGAGAGAAATTGTATCAGCTTGTAACGAGATTATTAATAAAAGTACTTAAAGTGGACGTAGGCTATACCCTTAAGCCGAACCACTATAAAATTGTTGTTGTTTGCTGCTTTTCTACTGTTTTCTGCTTATAATCTGTTCCCGAGCTTTCGGGTGGTGCTTTCACAACTACACTTCTCACACCGGGGTGTTAGCGTTCAAATTTTAGCGTTAACACATAGACAATTAATGGGGTTGATTAAGAAAATAAGAAAAAAATAAGAAAACAAACATAGAACCTCGCAACAGAATGATAAGATATATTAATCAAATAAATATTTCATGAAGCTATTTATACTATACATTTGATTATAATTTGTACGACATTTATCAGAGTTATATATATACAGCAGAATAGTAGGATAATGCAGCAGAACAACATGATTAGGGAATAATACTAGTAATAATATACCAAATCTTCATCTTTGTCCTCTAGAAAATGATCTTCAACGCGCTGAAATACTCAGGGCTGACTCGAGCATAATGAAAAGACAAAACACTAGAGCCAGGACTAAAATATTCTTATGTAGGTAAAATCAATATAATATAACATGAGCGTTATAGCCTTAGAGATATGTACGGGGTTTCACATCTCCTATCCAGCGTATAATGTGCATACAGTAACTCGAGAGATGTTACGGGATTTTTCATCTCTTAAGTAATGGTAAAAATATTTATATTTAGTAGATTACGCTACATATATAATGTCTAATCGGTAAAATAAATATTTTTCTTAGCATTAAGGATTTACATTAATCCTCATTAATGCATTTTTAAGTCTTATCGTACAATTTGCATTTAGCACAATTAGTAGCACGTCGGTAGCCAGCGATGCACCGTGATATGACAACACTTAATAAAAATCTTAAGGGTCTCGTATAAGGACAAAAGTATGGCAAGGCACGTGAGGCAATGCCCAAGGTAAGATACTACCGGTTTTGGTTGTAGAGCTGGTGGTAATGCATCGTAGCCACGACTTCCCACCGCATCCATCCATCCTATATCGAGTCAATGGAAGCTATTCCATAATTAAGGTGCACCAATCGAAACCAACAACAGGAGAAATAATATGGACCAAGTCCAAGAAAATCGAAGAACAGATGTTCGTTAGGGGTAGCATGATCGCTTGGCCCTGTCAGGCCATCCTGTTTTAGCCATTTAAAATTAGCACAAGTGCTGGGGTCTATCCGTCATCGTTCTCTTTCTTCAAATGCATCAAATGATGCCAGATCCAACCACTTCATTCTGGAGTCTCCTCCACATACACAGTTGTTTAGTCGTTCCAATATTGACAAACAGTATGCCAATGAGAGGCACCGACCTCTTAAACAACCAAACACCTCTTTACATACCGGTTGGTACTTTTACATTTCAAAATCGATTCATACTTGATATCAAAATAACATATTCACTTCAAATTGATTTCATTTCAAAATTTCATATTTACTCAAAATATGCTATTTCACTTCAAAATAATTTCTCTTCAATATCTCGATTTCAGTTCCAATTCAAAATTTCTTCGAATTTCCATTTGGGTTATAACTTTGATTTAACCCAATTCGTATCCAAATCAATGATTTAAATATAAATTCCACTCTTTGATCAGTTTGAATTTTAGAAAATTGTTTGAATTTTTTTAAATAGTTCTAAAATTTTAAATTAGTTTGATAGAAAATAGTTTAATATAATGGTTTATAAATTTAAAATGGTTTATATAGGAAATATTTGGAAAATCAAAATAATCTGAATATTTAAAAGATAGATTTTTAAATATTTTATATTAATTAATTTATTTAAAATAGTTTCAAAGTCAAATAGATTCAACTAAAAACCTTCGAATTGAAATCAATTCAATTTCCATTTCAATTTAAATTAATTCAATTCAGATTTCAATTCGAATTAACTTTGATCCCAATTTCAATTCAAATCAGATTCGAATTCAATTTCAAATTTATTCAATTTTGATTTCAATTCCAATTAATTCAATTCGATTCTAATTTGAATTAATTTCAATTCAATTCTCAATTTAAAAAAATTCAATTTATATGAATTCAAATCAATTTCAGAATATCATTTTAAATCATTTAAATTAAATTTAAATTCAATATTCAATTTAAGATTCATATCTTCAAAATAATTCAATTCCGAGCCCAATTCTGAAATATCGTTATAAATTACGTTTACTTAGAAATATTTCAAAGTTCGAAAAAATCCAAATCTTTTAAAACAAATCAATTTTCGAAAATCAAATCATATTTTAATTATAACTTCAAAATCTCGAATTTCAGTTTTAAATAATTTCGTTTAACACGTTTTAATTCCAAATTTTGATCTCAATTTCGAAAATAATTCAATTTTCATAAATTCCATTTTTATTTCTTTAAATCAAAATCATTTAAATAATTTCAGATCTAAATTTTTAAAATCATTTAATTTAACCAAATCCGGTGTCCATATATAATTTCTATCTTGTGGCCAAGTGAACCAATTGTTTCAGTTTAGTTTAGGGATGGATATGCATCATTTCAATACAAAATAAATGTCATGGGTTTATATCTTTCAACCTATTTTTTATTTGTTCGTAATAATTCGATTTACAGTTTTATATACTGTAAGTAATATACAGGATGATAACAGGATATATCAAAATAAATAAACATCTAAATCATCCAAAATATCAATCAATAGCATCCTTCACAATGAACATCCAAATCAGTCAAAATACCATAACAATTTAATAGTCATTAATAATTAGGAGTTTAACTAGCAATTTAATTCCCATTTCAAATTTGAACGGTCAATTCAAATTCCTATCATTTTATTTCATATCAATTTAAATGTCAGTTAAATTTACCAAACAATAGTCAATAACATAATGTCAATTTAACAAACATAAAGATTATTTTAGTACCTTGTGATCATTATAAATCACTCACTTCTATTTGAAATTAAAAAATTTATCAGCTTCAAATAAATGTCTAAACAACTACGCGATGTAGCCTCAGTAGATAAGATTCCAATGCCACTTGTCTTGCTCGAATCGGACCTCGTACAAGGAAGTTATGAAATTTATTAATATACAATGCAATTAAATTTAATTAACAAAATAATAATAATAATAAATAAATTATAAAAAAACGTTACCACCTCTCCTTCTCTCACGCACGATGCTACAGCTCTAGCCGACCCAACATCACGACCTAACACTTCCGCGTGCTCAACAATCATCGACCAGACGTTGATTGAAACCCTCCTCCATGACCGCCACGCTTTTCTCCACGAATGCCAGTACCTAAAAATGCATGACCCTTCAAAGCCAGATCCAGGCGATTCTGGGACGTTCCGCCAAGATTCCACCGTTGGTTGTGTAGAGCTCGTCGAGCTCTATAACTTTGCTTTTGGAAGTTTTGATTTCGTTGAATGGATTGAGAGACAAAGAGGAAGGAGTTGGATGAATTTCGGCCATTAAATTATTTTGAACGGGAGAGGCTGAAGCTTGGATTATGAACAAATGAACTAACATGTCTTATTATATAAGTTTCCGACCCAATTGGCCCACGAAAATTCCGAACTTCAAACGGAGCGTGCCGCCTACCATTCATAATGTTTTACCTACATTCCGAACACGATGGAACTAGTTTCGTGGCCTAATTCGATCATATTCAGAAGATAGCTTTTCAAAATCAATTAATTTTAATTAAATTCCGTTAATTTTAACGAGTTTCAAGCTAGCGTGGTCAAAAGATAAGTCCGATCGCAACAAAACTTGAAATACTATAATAATTCACTATTACGTATCCAATGAAACTAGATATGCCGAAATCCAAGGCAGTGGCGAAAATGGCTATTTTTACACGTTAATTATTATCAGCAATTTTCAAATTTTAATTTAATCACTTTAAATTAATTTTTTGAGTTTAACAATCTTCATTGTTGTTTAAATAAAATTTAAATCAACTTCCGACATCATTTTCATTCACATTAAATCCAGAATTCGATTATTTAAATAATTGCAATATTAAATTTAAGCAATTTTAATTATTCAACAAATTACATTAATAACCAATAATTTCAAATGAATTTTAGTTATCAATAAATATTTTATTTTTCTCTAAATAATTCAATATTTATTATTCAATTCTAGTTATTTGTAACAAGCACATTTAATACATAGAATTCTTTCCAATACCTGTGTTAACAAGATTTCTTGTCAACACCCAAATTAATATCAAGAAAGATGAGAAATCTGTTCACGTGCAGTGAACATGATTCCCTTAGGAATTACCTTTTGATTTTGTTTAGTTTTTGATATCTCGAATAAGGCCTTTCGACGTTGTCAAAAGGTTTATTATCTCGATTACGTGGCCTTTCGACACTGATGAGCTAGTGTGAGTTCTTCAAAGCCTTCCTTCCGATTATGTCAAAATTCCCTGAGTTAAGTCCTTTAAAGGTAGGTTTCAATCTTGTTGAAGGGTAAGGTGATAGTTTTCCTTGGGTTACACAGGAAATCATTTACTTTAGTTGATTTGAAGTAGTTTTCGACCTTGTCAAAAGGTCAGATCACAGGATATATAGCTTCAAAAGATTACATGTGTTGATAGAGCTCAAAGAACCAACTACCTTATCAAAAGGTTTAGTCCATGGAGTTGATGGCTTCGAAAGGTTATAGAAGATATAAGGATCAGAAGTGTTGTCGACCTTGTCGATAGGTTGGTTATTGAAGTAGTTAAGGCTGTTGAGCTGCCAACTCTGTCGAAATGAACCTTTTGATGGGGTTGAACCTGAAAAATGAAGTTAATCTAACAAAGGCATAAGTAGACAGTAAATTAGCCAATAGTGCATAAGACTTCCCTCTTTATCCAAGAAAAACTTTATATTATAAAATTCACAAATCACCACCCAATTAGGGTTACAATGCTTTGATAATGAAAATACAAGTTTGAAATGAGAGAAATTAGATCCTCCAAAATGTGATCCCCTGGGTCTTATTTATAGATGCAGGTGCACCACTTTCGAGTCCATGCTTTCGATAGGGTCAAAAGGTTCCCCTTTTATATGCAACTATAAACCTTTCGACCCTGTCGAAACGTTTGCCCCTCATATGCCATTGTGAACCTTTTGATCTTGTCGAAATGTTTGCCTTTCTTATGCCTTCATAAACCTTTCGACTTTGTCGGAAGGTTTTCCTTTTGTATACTGTTATGAACCCTTCGACCAAGTCGAAAGGTTTGTCTTCACTTGTTGTTGTGAAACCATCAACTTTGTCGGAAGGTTTGCACTATACTTGAATGTGTCGAGAGTTGTATTTTCCTTCAACGTTGTCGAAGGCTGTCCTTCCTGTCGACGTTGTCGAAAGGTTTTCTTTTATACCTTTTCCATTTCTTACTTCTGAGTGTTGCTTTCTCCATAGCACCTTTCGACGTTGTCAAAAGGTATCCTGGATGGGCCTTAACCGGTTCGAAAGGCTTGCTATACTTTCGAAAAGGTCACCATGGAGTTACTAATACTTTCTTTGACTTCTTCATCTTCGTCGAAAGTTAGGAACTCCCTGGGTACTGTGAGATGGAACCATCCATCCCCTTTGAATGATTTTAAGGCTATTAAACTTTGATGACTGCATCCCTTCGACTACTTCAAAAGGTTTGGTCTAAACTCCTCATTCTTAGTCTTTGTTGAAGGACCATTTGACTCAGTCGAAAGGTGGATTTTTTTAGGATAACAACCTGTTATTTGCAATTTTTCTGAAATTGGTTATTTTAAAATTTTATTCAAGTTCATATTCAATAATCTAGATTAATAAATCATTAAATTTTTATTTCTAACCATTTTTATTCAATTATTATATTGAATTTAATAATTTAAAATAGTTAAAAGAATATAGGTCCATACAGGGAGCCTTATGCATTGGGTTCCACTTCGACGCCCAAATCCCCATGCGGGAGACCTAAGATCAACATGTATTTTTTGCTTCTGAATTCTCTGTGTAACATTTAAATTTTAAATTAATTTGATTTCTCGAAAAATATGTTTACAATTTTAAATTAATTTTATATTTGAAATTGGACGGTTGTAATTTTTGTTTGAATTTAAGTGGAAAGGAGGCACGGATGACAACACCATTGTTGTAATAATACTTTCTAATAATTGATAAAATAACTCATGGATTATAATATTTTTGTTATAATAAATAATTTCGTCTTCCATCTCCCCGCTAGCTTTCTTCATTGATGAAAGCTTTGGAAGCAACCATGGAGGACATTTTTATGCTTATAAGAGGAACCAAATCTAAACTGGTGTATAAGTGATTTTTGCAAACCCATTTATATGCTCAGGTAACGTAGTAAGTCTCATCTAGGCAGATTAGAAATTATTTAGGCAATAAGACGAGCCTTCAACCAAGAAGGGGCCTAGGTGGAAGCCTAGAATGATTTTTGCAACAGAGATCCCAGGTCAAGTGAGCGTCCTCACCTACCCTTTCTTTACGAAAATACATCGATACCTCCAAGTATCAATGATCCCTCAACAAGCTTCAAATCTATAGTAGAGCCCATCTTACTACCACTTCACAAGGTTGCGTTATATAACTAGTCCTTATGATTGTCATCACATCTCCCATAATTAAGACTTTAGGTCTGGAAACAAACCATCTTTTCCAAAAAAATTATAATGCTGAAAAATCTGATTCCATACTCTCTTATAGCAATTTCATTATTTGATGACAAGAGTAGCCCTTTAGAAATCAAAAAGGGATCTACTAGCAAGGAAAGTTTAAATATATCTTCAAAACAAAACATTTATATAAACACTTTTTTTTAGTTAGAAATTCATCTTCGTTTATTACCAAAATTCATTTTCTTCATAAAATATCGCCACATTTTATGAAATAATTTCCTAAAATACCTTCACCATTTTAATTCAATTTCAAAATAAGTTTTGCGAAAACATTTTTGTAAAAATTTCAAAATTCGAGACATTTTGGTAAAAACGTTAATAGAAGGGTGTAACTATTTGAAAAAGGTTATATTTTGAAATAATATTTTAGTAGGTGTATAACGAACCCCCGAAACCATCCTCCTGATTCCTTAGTTGTGCTCATAAGTCTTTAGTCGATAATATTCTCTAATCACTATTGTCATTTTAAGAAAAATCATCAAATATGTTAGTCATTCTGAAATACTAGTCTTCCTCAGCTTAGAAAACTATTGTGATGACCCATTTTTCATTCCATAGAAAGACGCATCATCAATAAGAAAGAAATAGGTAGAAAAAGAATAGATAGAAAGAAAGAACAACAACATCAGAATCTCACAGCGGAAACGAAACAAAATATAACATACCACATAACTATTACATAGTCATTACATCAGTGTACACGGTTATACAACATCATTACATTAGACAGTCGTAAAGACCTGTCTGTCCATTACATTCCAAAATACAACAGACAAAAGACACTACATAGCAGAAAGATATATAGATACATCTAGACTCCTGCTTCAAGCTTTTCCAAAATTCATCAAGCCAAACCTGATCACTTCGCTACTCATAAAAATTGAAGTACCCAAGAGTATAAGAAAACCAGAATAAACTCTGGGTCAGACATGGATCTGGTGTGAGTATAAGTTGTTTAATTTGAAAAACTTTTGAAATAAAAGGTATCTCGTAAGAGTCTCTGCAAATAAACATGGATAAGTTTTTCTCTTACGATAACCAAAAGATTTGATAGGAAATCCAGTTATATTATAATAGTGTCTAGGGTTTTCAAATAAATATTCACATAGCCGAAATTGTTACATTCATCAAATTCCAACATATTAGCCACAAAGCTGGTTATACAATCAAAACCGTAAAGGACACGTAGGAAGAATGGATTCCATAGAATGGCAGGGATATTGGGATACCGCCCATCACAGTACGTGGCCTAGATCACCGTGCCTAAGATCCACCCTAATCCCCTGAATCACAAAGCCGGAGCTACCCATTACTGGATAGTCCGAATAAGACAACCCCACGGTTGTGGCCTACAACCGCTCAAACAGCCGAATAAAAGGGACCTCTAGACAGGGAAAAATCTTATCCTACTTAGGTGCTACCCACCTAGCCTTGCGTGCACCTCCCCTTTTTTAGTCATTCCCGGTTGATGAGGCTTGAGGCTATGTTTACCTTTAGAGAACACTTAACTTGGAATGCTCATCGTCCTCCATTGACGATGGTCTGATAGCATTCATCTACACAATTTCGTTCCGGGTTTGAACGAAACCACAGGCATTATCTCGTTACACTCATTTTGGAATCACCCTCAGAGTTAACGACAATAACCCTTGCACTCCAAAACTTCATCTCAATCTTCACTTGAGATTTCACGATCTATCGTTTAACTTGGATCGATGTGGTTTTCGGATTATCAAATTTGATATTCGATACCGGTCTCATCGAATCCAAACGCCATTTTAAAGGTCAAGTTATTTAAGGTTTAAACAATTTAATTCAATACAATACTAAAATTCACACAGTGTTCATCACTGATAAATAACAAACATTTATCATAGCTATATCCAATATTACATCACAGAATATCACAGATTATCATACTATAGATATCAATCAATCCAGACATCCTACTCAAACAATCATCCACAAGCAGGAATTATTAATCCATATTATAATTAATTTAATTAGTTTAAATTAATTACTTAAGAATTAACTCCTAACCCTGCTTAATCTATCATTAATTAATTACAATCCATTTAATTAATTAATCATTCCTTAATTACCTTATAAATTGATTAATCAATCTTTAATTACTAATGATTATACTTAATTATTAATTAATAAACCTTAATTATTAATTAATAGCCCTTAATTAGAATTTAATTAATCCTTAATTACCAGTTAATTAATCCTTAATTACCAGTTAATTAATCATTAATTACCACTAAATTAATTCTTAATTACCAATTGATTGATCTCTAATTACTTAATTAATTAGTGCTTAATTACAACTTAATTAATCCTTAATTACTTAATTAATTAATCTCTAACTATAAATTAATTAATCTTAATTGCTTAATTAATTAATTCTTAATTATCAATTGATTAATCTCTAATTAATTAACTATACCCTTAATTATTAAATTAATTAATCCTTGATCATTAATTAATTAAACTAATAATTACTTTATTAATTTAAAAAATCTTTAATCCTCAAAAAACTTTAATTAACTTTGAGATAAATCATTATCTTTATTAATTACCTAATTATCATTATCATATAAATTTTAAACATTTATCTTAATAACTAACTTACTTAATTAAATCATTTAATTTAAGTTTTAAAATAAAATAAACGTTTAACTTAACAAATCAAAGTTAACAAATTGTTTAACTCCCTTAAAACAATTACTTAAAAACATTTATTTTATAAAGAATAGATTTAAAAAATAGTTTAAAACTAGATTTTATTTTAAATTTAAAACTTACTTTTATTTAAATTTAGAAACTTGTTAAGCTTACTTCGGGTTCGACTCGATCCTCACCCTTGTACTCCTCCTTCCCTTTACTTTTTTTTAAAAAAAACCTGTTAAAACTTTAAATCATGGAAATATGTAAACACACACGAGCCTACACGAGACTAACCCGAAACATCTTCCTCAAATCTCCGAGCCACATCCGAGACCCAACCTCACTACCCAAACACTGACACACACCACAACCCTGTGCACATGCACCATTGATCGCGATGACATCAACCACCGCTGACACCTCCAACTCATCAATGATCACCCCAACTTACGGTACCGACCAACCAATCTTCACCACAATGCCTAAATCGAAATCGAGCTTCCTGATCAAATCTGGAAACCCAACCCATCACACAAAACCCCCTCGCCTTGACGACGTCGACCACTAGAGATCGTGAAACCCCGTCCTAAGCTTCGTCAGACACCCATGCTTCAAATGCCCCAAGTCTAACGAACTCGGATTCACCAGAGACGCTGCAACAATCCCGTTTCCACCCTCGACCACACTTAGGGCTTAAACCCTACCCCGACCAATTTTCACTACCATGGTGGCTAAGAAAATCGCCCACTATTTTTGCCGAGCTTGCCTTCACCCTGACCTCCTCTAGTGAAAACCCCAACCTTCCCAGGTTTCCCGATCGCCAGGAAAACCTCAAAACCCATTTTTTGGTCAAACCCCAAATGCTCGCTCGATCCTACTCTAAAAATTATGATTTTACTCTTAAAAATCATGAATCTTTATGGCGATTTCAATTATATAAGTGAATTGAAGAATTATGATGCTTGAATTTTCAACATGCTTAAGTTTCTATTGTATATTTCTTGATTTTTAGAGATATACAAACTTACTTTGCTTAAATATATTTTTAAACCTTAATTTACGTTTAAACAAACACATTTTATTTGAAACCTAAAACCTAACAGAGATTAGATAAAGAGATTTTGAATTTTGATTTATTTTTAAACTCTGTAACTATGAAATAGAGATATACCTAGGTATACAGACATGCACACTTCAAACACATACATATATACAGACATTTCACTTATATATACACATGCAAGGCATAATTCATCTCAGAAATTTACATGCAACTGACTTTTATTTACTTAAGCTTTTGAAATAAAACATTTGTTCAATAATTTGATGAACAGAGAAGGTTGAAATAGCTTTGTATTTTTGGAAAAAGGCTGGAATGCTGAGATATTTGAAGTTGGAATTTAAAAATGCTTGAACTTGCTTGAAAATATGAAACTTGATATTGGAAATCACTTTGATGTTGAGATGATCTAAGCTTTGAAAATAGATGTAATCTTGTCTTGATTTCAGGTTGAAATAAAGTTGAGTTTTAATCTGAGAAGATTGCTTGATGATCTTTGCTGTAGGTTTGTATATTGAAGACGAAATCTTTTTTGATTTAATTTGAAATATTGGAAGCTTTGATTTATTTTTTGGTTTGAAAATAGTTTGTAGGTTTGTTTTCTTGAGTTTTTGAAATAAAGATAGGAAAAAGAAATGAAAAAAGAGATAGATGAATATATAGACTTGATTATGATTTCTTAAAAATTAAAGAAAATAAAATTAAAATAGTGACACTTGTTAAAAAATTTAACATTTGTCATTAACTTGAATTAATTTACTTACATTTGTTAAATTGTGCTTATTTAGTTTACATGTGTAATTATGCATGTTTTTATTTATTTTTAAATGGTTTATAAAAAATTTATATTTATATTACTAATTAATAAATACTTTTCTTAATTTATAAAAATAAAATCCTTTAAAGAAAATAATATAAAACCAATTATATACTAATAAAAATCATACATGCATATTTTTAAATCCAAAATATTGTAAGATATCTATCTTATATGTTTCAAATTTAAATCCAAATTCAAATTCAAACTCAATTTAAAATCCAATTTAAAATCTACTCAAATATACATACATACATATATATATATATATATATATATATATATATTTAAACAAACACAAATTCAATTTGTAAATAATAATTCTATTTTAAAATCTATTTATAAATATATATAAAAACAACACATTATTATTATTATTGTTTGAAAATAAAAATTTTGCCAATTTTAAATAATTAATAAAGGAGATTATCAAATTTTAATTGCTTGAAATTTTCGAGATATCACATTCCTCACCTCTTAAAAGAATTTCATCCCCGAAATTTAAAAGCAAAAGACAATCCAAAACTTTTTCTTCAAACAATTCAAGCATACATATCAGTTATACACTAACATCCAAACAAACAAGTCATCCAAACAAACATTACTAGCTATCCGAACACAAATCCGATAGGCTTTCCTAAAACTATCCAGAGTCTCCCATGTACAATCTCTTGGATCCTCGCTCCACTACACTTTGACCAGCTTCACCACCTTGCTTCTGAGTTGCCTCTCATCTCGGTCAACGATCTGGATTAGATACCTCACAACAGATAAGTCCGGTTCGATCTCTAAATCTTCTTGCACTGCTGGCTCCACAACAAGAGATGGATCGTGCATGTATTTCCTCAGATGAGATACGTGAAAAACATTGTGAATTCCAGCCATCTGAACTGGCAATTCAATCCTATAGGTCACTGCACCAATCCTCTCAAGCACTCGGAATGGACCAATGTACCTTGGGGCAAGTTATCCCGTCTTTCCATATCTGAACGCTCCTTTAATCGGAGAAACTTTGACAAAGACCAAATCTCTGATCTCAAATTCCAATTGTCTTTTTCTCTTGTCCGCATAACTCTTATGGCGATCCTTCGCTGCTTTCGTTCTCTTCTTGATAAGCTCCATCTTCGCAAATGCCTCTCGGATCAAATCTAGACCAAGAACAAGACGATCTCCTAACTCTGCCCAACAGGATGGGGATCAACAAGGTCTTCCATACAAAGCTTCATAGGGTGTCATCCTGATACTCGCCTGATAACTATTATTTTACGAGAATTCCACTAAATGTAGATGGTCCTCCAAGATCCACCAAAATCCAGAACATAAGCCCTCAACATATCCCCAAGAATTCAGTCCAGCCTTTCCGTTTATCCGTCCATCTGGGGATGATAGGTTGTACTCAAACTCAATCTCGTACCCAAAGCTAATTGCAATGCTTCCCAAAATTTTCCGGTGAAGATAGGATCACGGTCGCTTATAATGCTGACTGGAACACCATGTAGTCTAGCAATCTCCCTCAAGAAAATCTCTACCAAAGACACTGCTATTCTGGTTGCCGTAACTGGAATAAAATATGCGCTTTTAGTCAACCGGTCTACAATTACCCATATTCCGTCATTTCCCTTTATGGTCCTTGGAAAACCGTTGAGAAAATCCATAGAAATCATTTCCCAATTCCATTTAGGAACTTCCAGAGGCTGCAACAAACCTGCTGTATTTTGTTGATCACCTTTCACCTGCTGGCAGATCGCACATCCATTGACGAAATCAGCAATATCCTTCTTCATGCCCTTTCACTAGAAGACTCTCTTCGTATCCATATACATCTTTGAAATTCCCAGGTGGATATTCAGCCTGGAACAATGACTCTCTGATAAAACTTCTTGCTTCAAATACTCGAAATTCAAAACACAAATCCTCCCGTTGATCCTCAATGTTCCTTGGTCATCAATCTCAAAACTGGAACACTGACCATTATTGACTCTCCTGATGATTCCTCTTAATCTTCTATCTGATCTCTGCTTACTCGAAATCCTTTCCAGAAGAGATGGAACAACTTCCAATATAGACAGAACTGCGTTCCTACTCAGAGCATCCGCCACTACATTCGCTTTCCCTGGAGTATACCGGATATCCAAATCATATGATGCCAAAAATTCTACCCACCTCTGCTGCCTCAAATTCCGATCCTTTTGGAAGAAAAGATACTTCAAAGGTTTGCGTTCCATAAAAAGCTCAAACTTCTCTCCCAATAGATAGTGCCTTCAGATCTTTAAAGCGAAGACGATGGCCGACAATTCCAGATCATGCGTAGAGTAATTCCTTTCATGAGGCTTCAACTGCCCGCTCGCATATGCAATCACCTTCCCATTCTGCATCAGCACTGCACCCAGCCCAACTCCATAAGCATCCATATAGACCTCAAACTTGCTCTTACCATCAGGAATAGCTAGGACAGGTGCACCAGTCAGCCTTGCCTGCAAATCCAAGAAAGCTTCTTCACACTTGGGGGTCCACTTAAACTTTTCTCCTTTTTGAGTCAACATGGTTAAGTGTGAAGAAATCTTAGAATATTCCCTACTAAACTTCTTGTAGTGCCCTACCAAACCCAGAAAACTACGGACTTTTGATGGAGTCTGCGGTCGCTTCCACTCCTGAATAGTAGCTACCTTGGGCGGATCTACAGAAATACCCTCTCCAGAAACAATATGCCCCAAAAATTTGACCTTCGATTTCAAAAAATGGCACTTCGAAAACTTAGCCTTCAAAACATGCCTCCTCCAAGTCTCCAATACTATCCCCAAATGCTGCTTGTGCTCCTCTTCAGACTTCGAGTAGATAAGGATATCATCGATGAACACGAGAATGAACTTATTCAGCACTTCCCCAAAAATTTGGTTCATCAATTCCACAAAATAAGCAGGAGCGTTGGTTAGCCTTAAAGGCATAACCAGCTACTCATAAAAATAATTGGGTCCCCTGAACACATTCAAGGGTACACTGTCCTCAGCTACCCTTAACTAGTGGAAATCCGATGCTAAATCCAACTGGGAGAAAACAGAAGCTCCATGGAGTTGATCAAAAAGATCATCTATATGGGGCATTGGATCTTATTCCTAATAGTAACCTTATTCAACTCACGGTAATCCACATAGAATCTCAATGACCCATCTAACTTTGTCACAAAGACTACGGCTGATCCCCAACTGGAAAAACTAGACTGGATCAAACCTTTCTCTAAGAAATGTTGGGTCTGCTTCACCAGCTCTTCTCACTTCTTCGACTCCATCCTTCTACTGGGCTGGACAACAGGTATTGCACCCGGAACCAAATCGATCCGAACTCTATCTCCCGATGAGGGGCCAAACTTTTAACTTCCTCCAAGACATCCGAAATATCTCTGACCACTTCGATGGATTCTATCCTTCTAGAGATGCCTCAATTCCATGCAAAAGATTACCCAAGTGAACTCCAGAATTATCGCAAGTCACTTTTGTGTTTCTTCCCAACTTTGTCTCCAAAGTCACAGTTCTCTCTTCATAGATCAAAACTGCCTTATACTTATCCATCCAATCCATACCTAGAATAAGATCAAATCCTTTGAAATCCAATACAAGCGGGTCGCAAGAAAAACTATGGGGCAGATAAGAAATCCTTAGGTCTCTATAGATCTTATCTAACTTGGTTACTCCGCCTAAAGGATTAGATACAAAAATAGGACGGTCTACCAAACTAGGGGAAAGATTAAACTTCTCTACTGAATCCAAACAAACAAAACTAAGAGATGCACCAGAATCAAACAGAACTCTAATAAAATTACCCTCCAAAAGCAAAGTAACTTCAGAAACTCCTTGGCCTTTAGAAGAAGAAGAAGATGGACCACCTTCAAGAGAAAATACCTTGTTCTGCTGGGCCTTCTGATGAAGCGGACAAGCCTTCACCATGTGACCCGGCTGATGATAGTTGAAACACAAGGATTTCTGAACCAAAGCTGAACCCGGTCCACTCTAATGCTGCAGCTGCTACTAAGGTCTACCTTTGGAACACTTCTTAGCGAAGTGACCCTCTTGTTGACATGCATACCACTTACGAGGTCTATCGCATCCTCCCTGCTTCCCCTTGCCTTTCTTCTTCTAATTAGGGTTAAATTTCCTTTTATTTGGATTGGAAGAAGTTCCACTTGGTGCTGCTGTGGATGCCAACGATTTTTGTTCATAAACTCCTCATACCTTAATGCCATGTCGATTAACTCCACAAAAGATCCCTTAAGATGTGTCGTCTTCTTCTCGTGGAACTCAGGCCTCATTCCTTGTACAAACATCTCATTCTTTTTGAGGGGTGTATCGATCAATCCAGGTCCACAGCGAGACAATTCATTAAACTTATTCTCATATTTTGAAACTGACATATTCCCTTGCTTCAGATCCAAAAAATCTCTATACAAATGAGTCCTCTCTGTTGTCGGCATGAACTATTCCTCAAACAATTCCTTAAATCTACTCCAAGAAATATCATCCTCCGAGATATTTGCTGTAACTGCATCCCACCAAGCTGCAGCACCTACTTGAAGTTGCCATGACGCCATCGCTCTCTTCTGCTCGTCAGATAGATCCAAACTCTTAAAAATGCGCTCGCATGAGCGTAACCAAGACTAAACTTCTATAATGGTCTTCGATCCTTGAAAAGGTCTACCTCCCAGGTTAGTTAAATCCTTACACAAAGCAGCAAAATTACTCGAGGCAGTGTTGGATTCACAGCCTCGCTAGCAGTTTGACCTCTTCCATTATTGATCGACGTGCTTCCTACAACACTGCCTCTCCTTCCTCTTGAACTCATGTTTGCAACCTGGATAGGAAACCCAACAAATTTAGATAGGTATATAGATATAAAATTACAAATACGCGCCCTCAAGATAGATATTACTCCAAAGCCTAGGTAATATCTCAACTTAGCGCTCTGATACCATCTGTGACGACCCGTCTTTCATTCTAGAAAGGCACATCATCAATAAGAAAGAAATAGGTAGAAAAAGAATAGATAGATAGAAAGAACAACAACATCAGCATCTCACACCGGAAATGGAACAAAATATAATATATCACATAACTATCACATAGTCATTACATCAGTGTACACGGTTTCATAACATCATTATATTAGACAGTCAGAAAGACCTGTCTATCCATTACATTCCAAAATACAACAGACAAAAGACACAACACAGCAGAAAGATATATAAGTACGTCTGGACTCCTGCTCCAAGCTTTTCCAAAATTCATCAAGGCAAACCTGATCACTTGGCAACTCATAAAAATTTTACTACCCAAGAGTTTAAGAAAAACAGAATAAACTCTGGGTTAGACATGGGTTTGGTGTAAGTAAACAGTTAAGTTGTTTAACTTGAAAAACTTTTGAAATAAAAGGTGTCTCATAAGACTCTCTGCAAGTAAACATGGACAAGTTTTTCTCTTACGATAACCAAAATATTTGATAGGAAATCCAGTTATATTATAATAATGTCTAGGGTTTTTAAATAAATATTCACATAGCCGAAATTGTTACATTCATTATATTCCAGCATACTAGCCATGAAGTAGGTTATACAATCAAAACCATAAAGGGCATGTAGGAAGAATGGATTCCATGCAATGGCAGGGCTACAGGAGTACCGTCCGTCACAATACGTGGCCTAGATCACCGTACAGAGGATCCACCCTGATCCCCTACATCACAAAGCCAGAGCTATCCCTTATTGGATAGTTCGAATAAGACAACCCCATGATTGTGGCCTACAACCGCTCACACAGCCGAATAAAAGAGACCTCTAGACAGGGGAAAATCTTATCCAACTTGGGTGCTACCCACTTAGTCTTGCATGCACCTCCCCCGTTTTAGCCATTTCCGTTGATGAGGCTTGAGGCTACGTTTACCTTTAGAGAACACTTAACTTGGAATGCTCATCGTCCTCCATTGACGATGGTCTGATAGCATTCATCCATACAAGTTCATTCCAGGTTCGAACGAAACCGAAGGCATTATCTCGTTACACTAATTTTGGAATCACTCTCAGAGTTAACGATAATAACCCTTGCACTTTGAAACTTCATCTTGATCTTCACTTGAGGTTTCACGACCTATCATTTAACCTGGATTGATATGGTTTTCGGATAATCAAATTTTCTATCTGATCCTGGTCTCATCGAATCCAAACACCGTTTTAAAGGTCAAGTTGTTTAAGGTTTAACAATTTAATTCAATACAATACTTGAATTCACACAGCATCCATCACAGAGAAATAACATACATTTATCACAGCTATATCCAATATCACATCACAGAATATCATAGATTATCATACTATAAATATCAATCAATCCAGACATTCTACTAAAACAATCATCCACAAGCAGGTATTATTAATCCATATTATAATTAGTTTAATTAACTTAAATTAAATTAATTACTTAAGAATTAATCTCCAAACCCTGCTTAATCAATCATTAATTAATTACAAACCATTTAATTAATTAATACTTCCTTAATTGCCTTATAAGTTAATTAATCAATCTTTAATTACTGATTGATTATACTTGATTAAAAACCTTAATTATTAATTAGTAGCCCTTAACTAAAATTTAATTAATCCTTAATTACAATTTAATTAATCCTTAATTACCAGTTAATTAATCCTTAATTACCAATTAATTAATCCTTAATTACCAATTGATTAATCTCTAATTACTTAATTAATTAATGCTTACTTACAACTTAATTAATCCTTAATTAATTAATCTCTAATTATAAATTAATTATCTTAATTACTTAATTAATTAATTAATTTTTAATTATCAATTAATTATCTAATTAATTAACTATACCGTTAATTATTAAATTAATTAATCCTTACTCATTAATTAATTAAACTAATAATTACTCTTTAATTACTTTATTAATTTAAATAATAATTAATCCTAAAAAAACTTTAATTAACTTTAAGATAAATCATTATCTTTATTAATTACCCAATTATCATTATCATATAAATTTTAAACATTTATCTTTACAATTAACTTACTTAATTAAAACATTTAATTTAAGTTCTAAAATAAAATAAACATTTAACTTAACAAATTAAAGTTAACAAATTATATAACTTCCTTAAAACAATTACTTAAAAACATTTATTTTTATCATGAATAGATTTAAGAAATAGTTTAAAACTAGATTTTATTTTAAATTTAAAACTTAGTTTTATTTAAATTTAAAAACTTGTTAAGCTTACTTCGGGTTCGACCCAATACTCACCCAAGTTCAACCCCGAGTACCCCTCCTTCCCTTTACTTTTTTTTAAAAACCTGTTAAACTTTAAATCCTAGAAACATCTAAACACATACGAGCCTACACGAGACAAACCCGAGTTATCTTCCTCAAATCTCTGAGTCACACCTGAGACCCAACCTCACTACCCAAACACTGACACACACCAACATGCTATGCACATGCACCATCGATTGCAACAACATCGACCACCACCGACACCTCCAACTCATTGACGTTCACCCCAACTTACGGTACCGACCACCCAATCTTCACCACAAGGCCTAAATCAAAATCGAGCATCCTGATCAAATTTGGAAACCCAACCCATCACACAAAAACCCCTCGCCTTGACGACGCCGACCACCAGAGATCGCGAAACCCTGTCCTAAGCTTCGCCAGACATCCATGCTTCCAACGCCCCAAGTCTGACGAACTTCGATTCACCAGAGAAGCCGCAGCAATCCCGTTTCGACCCTAGGCCACACTTAGGGCTTAAACCCTACTCCGACCAATTTTTGTCGCCACGGTGGCTAAGAAAATCACCCACTATTTTTGCTGAGCTCACCTTCACACTGACCTCCTCCAGTGAAAATCCCGACCTTCCCAGGTTTCCCGATCGCCAGAAAAACCTCCAAACCCTTTTTCTGGTCAAACCCCAAATGCTCACTTGATCCTAATCTAAATTTTTTGATTTTACTCTTAAAAATCATTAATCTCGATGGCTATTTTAATTATATAAGTGAATTGAAGAATTATGATTCTTAAATTTTCAACATGCTTAAGTTTCTACTGTATATTTCTTGATTTTCAAAGATATACAAACTTACTTTGTTTAAATATATTTTTAAACCTTAATTTATGTTTAAACAAACATATTTTATTTGAAATCCAAAACCTAATAGAGATTAGATAAAGAGATTTTGAATTTTGATTTATTTTTAAACTCTGTAACTATGAAACAGAGATATACACAGGTATACAGACATGCATACTTCAAACACATACATATAAACAGAGATTTCACTTATATATACACATGCAAGGCATAATTCATCTTAGAAATTCACATGCAACGTATTTTTATTTACTTAAGCTTTTTAAATAAAATGTTTAGCCAACAGAGAAGGTTGAAATAGCTTTGTATTTTTGAACTTGCTTGAAAATCTGAAACCTTATATTGGAAATCACTTTGATGTTGAGATGATCTAAGCTTTGAAAACAGATGTGATCTTATCTTGATTTCAGTTCGAAATATAGTTGAGTTTTAATCTAAAAAGATTGCTTGATGATCTTTGCTACAGGTTTGTATATTGAAGATGAAATCTTTTTTGATTTAGTTTGAAAGAGTGGAAGCTTTGATTTATTTTCTGGTTTGAAAATAGTTTACAGGTTTGTTTTCTTGAGTTTTTAAAATAAAGATAGGAAAAAGAAATGAAGAAAGGAGATAGATGAATATATAGACTTGATATGATTTCTTAAAAATTAAAGAAAATAAAATTAAAATAGTGACACATGTTAAAAAATCTAACATTCGTCATTAACTTGTACTAATTTGGTTACATTTGTTAAATTGTACTTATTTAGTTTACATGTGTAATTATGCATGATTTTACTTATTTTAAATGGTTTATAAAGATTTTATATTTAATTTACTAATTAATAAATATTTTTCTTAATTTTTAAAAATAAAATCCTTTATAGAAAATAATATAAAACCAATTACATACTAATCAAAGTCATACGTATATATTTTTAAATCCAAATTATTTTATGATATCTATGTTTTAAATTTCAAATTTAAATCCAAATTCAAATTCGAATTCAATTAAAAATCCAATTTAAAATCAACTCAAATATACATACATATATATATATATATATATATATATATATATATTTATTTAAACAAGCACAAATACAATTTGTAAATAATAATTCTATTTAAAAATCTATTTATAACTATATAAAAAAACAGCACATTATTATTATTATTGTTTGAAAATAAAAAAAATTTCCAATTTTAAATAATTAATTAAGGAGATTATCAAATTTTAATTGCTTGAAATTTCCGGGATATCACAACTATGACATAATACTTTATTTCCTTTTTTAGTTTCACTTGTTATAAAAACAAAACAGTTTGTTTTGTGTTTTCTTTTGCTTTTCCACTTTGTTAACTTGTGTTTTTCTTTTGTTTGTTTGTTTGTTGAGTTTTACTTGTTATGTAAATATATATATACATACATACATACATATATATATATATATTGTTTTTAGGTTTCCAACACAGAATTTCAGAAGGAGAAGAACTACTGCCTAAACTAAATTGCTTGATCATAAAAAAATTTCACCCTTATCTATTGCTTTGTTTGTCTTGCATTATTGTTTGCTTGCATTTTAACACAAAAAAATTCAAAAACAAAATCAAAAATCAATTATGGTTGCATTGTTAAAACACGTTTAATTTTCAGTTTTGCATTTCATCTTAGAATTTTGATTAATAATAACGATTAGAAATCAATAGGACTTAATTGTATATTGATAAATTGTCTTCTTTGAACAATCTAATTTCTCGGTGTCTAAGCTAAGACAGAGCAATAATCAGTTATAAATATTATGGTGATTCGTTGAATTTTTCTCTAAAGGTACTTAAACCTTCGGCTGCATTGCTACGGTGATTCATGGTGCACCGATATACCATGCTCGTTACCTGGCTGAGAACTATCATATTGGCTTAAGACAATGTGTGGTTATACAATTTTCGGTTAATTTAGGATAGAAAGTTTGTAATTAACGCTTGTGTTCATTTAGTTGGATTAGTTCATGCATATTTAAAAAAACTCAAAATTCAAAACTAAAAAATTATAAATATTTCTTAACTTAGTTTTTTTTAAATCCTTTCTTTTGAAATTTATTTTCAATCAAAAATCAAAAAATCAAAAAAAATATAAAACTTTTTCAAAAAAAGCCAAAAAAATTGAAAATCCAAAAACGAAAATCAGTTTTCCATTTTGAAAACTAAATTCTATTTGTAAATATTTTATCTTTATAAAAAAACCAAAAACATTTTTGAAAATGTCTGAATTTCCATATTCACATGAATACTATGATAGTTGTGAAAATCCATATAATTTCACACTAAGTTCTTATGGATATTTCAACAACAACTACTGTTTAAACAATTCAAATTTTGAACCACAAAAATTTTAAAATGATGACCAACCTTCAAATCTTGAAAATAACATTTCCTATCTACTTGAAATCTCTATAAAAAAAATCGAATGATAGATATTTGTGTAATTCTTATTTGTGTGATAACTCAGGTCAAAATTTTCAAAATAATGAAGATTCGAATTCACTTCAAAATTAAAATGACTTCGAGCATAGCCCATGCAAATTCAATTTTGAACTCTAAAATGAATTTCAAAATCAAAACGAAAATGTGGTCCACTTTTCAAATAATTTTGGCATTGGGAATAATCTCGATTACAACACGGGTGAAAACTTTTGTTCTCAATAAATCCAAATCGAAAATTCTCAAGTCAATAATTACAAGTTGGATTTTGTTGAACAAATGAACGAAATTTACAATGATCACACGGATTTGTTGATTGGAACATACAAAAAATTACATGAACAACGAAATCAAATCTAAACATGTAATGAGTCAAATGATAATCCATCTTTTGCCCAAGTTGACGATTTTCAAAGAACAACTTTTGAAACTGAAAATAATGAACAATGAAGTTGTTGAAAACACGACAATTGAGTTGGATTTCAATTCTTTTAAGGGTGCGGTACCAAATTTAAAATTTGACCTTCCTTTTCTCGATTTCAAAAATTTAAATACAACTTTGGATTTTGAATTTGAGATACGGAATGAAGTTTTTAATAATCCAACAAAGGAAGACGAATTTAATGGACATGATTTCTTTAGGATTTTTGAAAATGAGTTATCGAATTCTGGAGGGGAAGAGTTAAAACACCATTTTCATTTTGAAATCGAGAATTTTAATTTTTTTGTTAATGATGAGTTTGAATCTCAAATTGGTGAAAATAAACTTGAACTTTAATCAATAGTTATATCTACTCCAAAAATCATCGAAAATAAAACAACTCATAGGATTGTTAATAAAACAACATTCATTTTCCCAAATTAATATTCAACTTTGAAATCATTTACGGTTTTGTTTTTTGAACTTAAGCCGTGTCTCGCATACTTGACGAGATAAATAAATCGGTCTTTGGAAGACCGTTTAATTTACCTTTTGACGATATACTTTCTGAACTCTTGTAAATAATAATCTTTTCGTTTTCTTGTAAATATAGGTCATCTTTTTATTCTTGTTTTATTTTTTTCCTTTCACTTGGGTTAACTGTGGGGAAGCAATCAAAATCAAGTATGGGGGAAGTCACGTATTATTTTTTTTCATTTTTCATGGTTTTTTAATTTTGATGGTTTATTTTTTTTTGCATTTTCTTTCAACTAAAAAAATCAAAAAAAAATTAATTTTTTTAAGCATTTTGATTTATATTTAAGGAAACACTATAGGATAAATATATGGTTTTGGTTTATTAAATTGAAATTTCTGAAAATTTATTCGTCATAACAAAAATAAAAATGAAGTTTGATTACAAATAACAATTGTTTAACTAGTATATAGGAAGATTCATACGTGTTAATTATGAAATACGAAAATCTTTGTTTTAAAAAGTGGTTGATTTAAAGTAAATATATAATATATTTTTTGTCTTCAAAGTTCAATGGTGCTAAGATGATTTTGCAAAACTCTCTCTTTAGAAAAACAAATTTTATATATGTATTTATTTTTATTAACACCTAGAGTCATGTGTTCACACTTGCATGTTCACTAGTAGTGCTTTGTACCCTTCTCACGTAAGCCCGCAAGGTAGTGCAGGATCGGTATATTTGGCCTCAGTTTATTTGAGTTAGGTGCATGTATATTGTTAACTCCACTTCATCAGCGACCTAAGACCTAAAGACATGGAGCGACCTAACTACAGGAATGACCTAGCGACTTAAAGATGACTCGACTTAAGAAGGGGAGCGACCTATCAGGCTTTGCGACCTAGGAATGCTTAACGACCTAACTCTACAGGGCAGTTATGCGACCTAAAGACTTAAGCATTGTCACGACCTACGACCTATGGGGAGTAGCGACTTAACTCCTGGGGATATTGAGCGACCTAACGAGTCAACAGGCAAGCGACTTAACTGGTTCAAAGAAGCGAGCGACCTAACGGTTCCCAGCGACCTAAGGAAGGCCGCGACCTAGCGGTTTAAGGACTTCACAACTTAACGACTTAAGGGGACGCCGCGACCTATAGAGCTCACGACCTAAGCTAGGTCGCTCACGACCTAAGGACATTGCATAAGAAGACCGCCTTTTCTATACCGCTGCTAGTAAGGTCGCAAACGACCTAGAACTTGTTGAAATGAGCTTGCATGTTCCTATGGAAGGGGGGCCAGCGCTTATCAGGTCGACTACGACCTACGACCTTAGTTGGGTCGGTCGCGACCTATGACCTAACTCCGAAAATTGCCTATAAATAGAACCCTAACTCCAACAAGTAGAGGACTTTTGGCTCATTCTCTTGTAGCACCGATACTCTGCTGCATTCCAAACCAATCCAACACTTGAAGCTCTCAAGACACAAGGAACGCTACAAACAACTTCAAGAAGAAATCATATACATCCAATATAGATTCGAAGACTCTCATCTCCATCGAAGTTTAAGCTACTTGTTCTAAGTCTCTTGTAATTCAAAGTGTATTGTACTTGGGAAGAATTGTATCAGCTTGTAATGAGATCATCAATAAAAATACTTAAAGTGGACGTAGGCTATACCCTTAAGCCGAACCACTATAAAATTGTTGTTGTTTACTGCTTTTCTGCTATTATCTGCTTGTAATCTGTTCCCGAGCTATCGGGTGGTGCTTTCACAACTATAACTCATACACCGGGGTGTTAGCGTTCAAATTTTAGCGTTAACATTTTTGGTGCTTTCACTGAGAACCCAACTCAGGAAAACTGTCATCATTGCTTCACAAAGATTTGTAGAGAGAATTTCCTTGAAAACCAGAAGTCTATCTGAGATTATGGCTCCTGGAAGGAAAAGTAGATCTGTCAGATCTGGGAACGTTCAAGAGGGAACCTCCGCTTCCCCTGTACCTAATCAACCCACTCCGTCTGTTGGAGTTACGAAAGCGGAGTTGGACGCTGTGATTCTAGGGCTGAACCAGCAGATAAACGCCCAGAATGCACAATTAGAGGCTCAAAGTGCCCAGAATGCTCTGATTCTGAATAAGTTGAATGATTTACTTGGGGCAAACAATCAACCGGCTGGTAATGAAAGGAATTATGCTGGCAACATTCATGGTGATAACGAAAGGAATGCTCCTGAAAGGGCTGCTAGTCCCTTTGAGCAAACGCTTCCTGAGGTTGGAGGATCTGGAACACGACATGATGAGGAATATCTTTCTGGGATGGTCCGACAAATTATGAAAGAAAGTATGCAAAGGGTTGAAGATGAGAAAGAATGGGGTTTCGCCCCAAGTAAAACTCCATTTACTGAGAAAATCTTAAAGGCGGAATTTCCAAGGAAGTTTGTCCCTCCGACTATCCCAGCTTACAAAGGGACAAGTGATCCGAATGAATTCTTGTATAAATATGATTGGCACATGACGGGTGCCAGAGCCTCTGACGAGATAAAGTGCCGATATTTCCCAGTATACCTTGAAGGTGTGGCTCTACTGTGGTTCACCAAGTTGCCAGTCCGATCTATTGATCAGTTTTCAGACTTGACCAGAAAATTCAAGGAGCAGTTTAGACTATATGCTACGAAGGCCAAGGACATCATGTCGTTGTCGAGTTTAGAACAGAATCCTGGTGAATCTATCAGATCTTTCTTGAACCGCTTTAATATAGCGTTGGCTGAGGTGGATAATGCTGAACCGCGAATGATATTTACTTATCTGATGAGGGCTATTGATAAGTCAAGCGAATTTGGGAAATGGTTAAACATGAAGGAGCCAACCTCTCTCGAAAAGTTCTACAAAAAAGCAGATGAATTCATTCGCTTGGAAAGCCGTCCTTTACCAGTAAAGGCAGTGTTGGAGAAAGCTGAAGATAACACTGTCGCTCCACGCAAGAATGAATCGGTGGGGCAAAAAAGGGAGAATAATAATGGGAAGAAACAGGGTAATCTGAAGAAGCCCCGATCCTTTAAGCCATCAGAGTATACTCCATTATCACATACGCCGGAGCACATCTACCTTGCCACCAAAGATTCTGTTGATTTCCCTAAACCTATCCCTTTGAGGACCGGGAAAAAGGCCATACAAAGTGGGAAATTCTGCCGCTTCCACAATCAACCCGGTCATGAGACTGATGAATGCCGCCAGTTGAAAAATCTGATTGAAGAGTTGCTAAGAGAAAACAAACTGCAACAATTTGTGAAAAAGAATAGCAACAATCCTGCATCGTCAAGTCAGGGGCAACAGGTTCATGTTCATCAGCCTAGGACAGGTGAGAAAGCTGCGGGGCATGAATCTGGAAGGCCCATTATCAATGTCATTACAGGAGGGCCTCAACCAGCTGGCAAGAGCTGGGGTGAGATGGAGAGATATTCCAGGGCTTTGAAATATGTTCCAGCCGAAGAAGACGTCTATGTTTTAGAAGACACTACGCCCCTGAAACAACAGAAAACTTTCAGTGATGATATTATTTTCAGAGCCAAAGATTCCACAGGTATCGAAGCTCCTACCCTAGATCCCTTGGTCATCTCAGCTGGTATCGGACCGGCCATTGTCAGAAGAGTCCTTATTGACTGTGGAGCATCATGTAATATCCTCTTCAAGAAGACATTCGACCAAATGAAAATCCCTATGGTCGATGTACAAGCCTCATCGCAGAAGATCGCTGGCTTCACTGGGGAGCCAAAGCAACCAATAGGGACCATCGATTTGCTTGTAGAACTTGGGGAAGGAGAAAGGAAAGTAGTCCGCAAGCAAACATTTGTGATTGTCGATGAGTTTTCTGCTTATAATGCTTTCCTTGGCCGTCCAACGCTCGCAGCATTGAAAGCTATCCTAGCCCCGTGGTGCCTCACTATTAAATTCCCTACAGACAGTGGAGTAGGAGTTATAAAAGGGGATCAAAATGCTGCGCGAGAGTGCTATTTGACAGAACTGCGAGAATCAAGAAAAAGGGAAATGGGAAAGGATGCGGCAGCCCCAGTCCGCATCAAAGAGCCAGCCTTGTAGCAATTACGGGCGGACCTTGCACTGGCGAGCATAGCGGGGCACGGAAAGAAATGGATCCCAGAAAAGCCAGTGCAGGGGAGAATAGAGTAGTACCGGTGGAAACAACAGTACCCGTACCTGTTGATCCGAAGGACCCAAATAAGGTGTTGAATGTGGGTTCGCAGCTTAATGTGTCAATTCAGAATATCTTGATATCTTTCCTGAAAGCAAATCTGGATGTTTTCGCTTGGACTCATGCCGATATGTGTGGAATATCTCCAGAAGTTGCAGTACACGCTTTGAATATTGACCCCAAGTTTACACCGGTAAAACAGAAAAGAAGAACCCAAGGTCCAGAAAGGTCAGCAGCATTAAAAGAAGAAGTTGATCGACTCATGGAAAATAACTTCATTAAAGAATCTACTTATCCAAATTGGGTGTCAAATCCAGTGCTGGTTAAAAAAGCTAATGGAAAATGGAGAGTGTGCATCGATTTTTCAGATCTGAACAAGGCCTGCCCCAAAGATTGCTTCCCTTTAGCCAGGATCGATCAACTAGTAGATGGAACAGCGGGGCATGAGTTGTTGTCTTTCATGGATGCCTACTCCGGATACAACCAGATCATGATGCATGAACCTGATCAGGAGGACACGAGCTTTATCACCGATGTTGGTCTTTATTGCTACAGAGTTATGCCCTTCGGATTGAAAAATGCAGGGGCAACCTACCAAAGACTTGTTAATGCTATGTTCAAACAGCAATTGGGCAAAACTATGGAAGTCTACGTCGACGATATGTTAGTGAAGTCCAAGAAAGCAGCGGATCACATTGAACACTTAGCAGAAATGTTCGCAGTCCTCCGGAAATACAGAATGAAACTTAACCCTCTGAAATGTACATTTGGGGTCGAGTCCGGAAAGTTCTTAGGTTTCATTGTCAGTGCTAGGGGCATTGAGGCTAGTCCAGCTCAAATTACTGCCTTAAAAGAAGTTAAAGCTCCTAGAACGAAGAAGGAATTGCAGAGTCTCAACGGAAAGGTCACCGCCCTGAGTCGGTCCATTTCCAAAGCCACTGATAAATGCATCCCATTCTTTGACGCCCTGAAGAAAGGAAAGAAGAACTTTGAATGGACTTCCGAATGCCAAAAAGCCTTTGATGAGTTGATCCGTCATATGGAAACGCCTCCAATACTTTCTTGGCCAGGCAATGGTGAGGATCTTCTTATATACTTGGCAGTATCATCTCATGCTCTAAGTGCAGCGCTGATATGGGAAGACAAAAGGATTCAACATCCGGTTTACTATATCAGCAAAAGACTCACTGGGGCAGAGCTGAATTACTCCAAGTTGGAAAAACTCGCCTATTGCCTACTAGTTGCATCAAGGAAGTTGAGGCAATATTTCCAAGCTCATCCTATCAGAGTGCTCACTGATCAACCTCTAAAGCAAGTCCTGTTTCGCCCTGAAACTTCGGGTCGCCTTCTAAAATGGAACATTGAACTCAGTCAATATGACATCACTTATCACCCCCGAAAAGCAATCAACGGACAAGCTTTAGCTGATTTCATTGCAGAATTCACAGAGAAAGATAATGGTGAGGAAGAAGCGATCAATGATTCCCCAATCCAGTGGAAGTTGTATGTTGATGGCGCAAGAAATGACTACTGTTCTGGAGCCGGAGTGGTACTTGAAACTCCTGAAGGTCGGTCATTATGTTATGCACTAAGATTGGAATTTCCTTCAACAAACAATGAAGCAGAATATGAAACTCTTATCGCAGGTCTGAAAATCGCTAAAGAGCTAAACATCCGAGCATTACAGATCTTCAGTGATTCTCAGCTTATTGTATGCCAAGTCAAGAAGGAATTTCAAACGAAAGGGGGAAACCTGCCTGCCTACTTGTCAAAGGCTTGGGAACTTCTATGTGAACTCGATCATTATTCAATAAGCCATATTCCCCGGGAAGAGAATACGAAGGCAGATTCCCTCGCAAAGTATTCAAGTTCTGGTGAAGCTCAACTATTGGGATTGGTCCCCGTAGAAGTCCTCTCAGCACCAAGTATAGACGAGATGGATATAGACTGGATTATGAATGTATCTCAAGAACAAGAGTCGTGGATGACTCCAATATTAGACTACCTACTCAAAGGTTCTTTGCCAGAAAGTTCGAGAGAGAGACAGAAGCTACTAAGGAAAGCCTCTCGCTATGTAATTCAGGATGGCCGATAGTACAGACGGGGATTCTCAATGCCTTCACTTCGATGTGTATCCAGGGAAGAGTCCAAAACAATCCTAGCTGAGGTACATGGAGGAGAATGTGGTGATCATTCAGGTGGCCAAACATTAGCAAAGAAAATTCTCCGATACGGATATTTTTGTCCAGAAATTAATCGAGATGCTGCAGATTACTCCCGAAAATGTGACAGATGCCAAAGATTTGCCAAAATTCCTAGAGCACCTTCTACCGAACTCACACAGATGGTCAGTCCATGGCCTTTTGCGATCTAGGGAATGGATCTCATTGGGCCGCTACCAACTGCCAAATCAGGGATTAAATATGCTATTGTTGCAGTTGACTACTTTACTAAATGGGCAGAAGCTGAACCATTGGCTACTATCACCTCTAAGAAAATGATAAGTTTTGTAACCAAGAATATCATTTGCAGATACGGTGTTCCACAGAAAATAATTACAGACAATGGTACTCAGTTTGAAAGCGAGGAATTCCAAGATTTTTGCAAACGATTCAAAATCCAGAAATGCTTTTCAGCAGTAGCCCATCCGCAGGCAAACGGGCAAGTGGAAGCAGTGAACAAGATCATCAAATCAACCATCAAAAAGCAACTTGAAAGAGCAAAAGGTGGTTGGGTCGATAAGCTACCACTTGCACTATGGGCATACAGAACTACTCACAAAACTGCGACTGGGCATACTCCTTTTTCATTAGCATACGGATCGGAAGCAATGATCCCGGTTGAAACAGAGGTCCCTTCACACAGAAGAATCCATTTCAATCAAGCAGAAAATGAAAAGCTACAACTTGAAGCGCTAGTTCTCCTTGATGAAAAAAGAAATGAGGCTAATCTCAGAGTTGCAGCTCATCAGCAAAGGATAGCCAGACATTTCAACTCCAAAGTTCGCCAACGCAGCTTTGAGATTGGAGATCTAGTCCTGAAGAGAATTATGATAGCAACAGGTGTGTTTGGGCCAAATTGGGAAGGACCATATGTCATAGGTCAGAAGCTTCTTGACGGCACATTCAAACTCACTACTGTTGAAGGAGATCAAATTCCAAGGGCATGGAACAGCAATCACTTGCGTCCATATTTTACTTGAAAATTTTGTTGAAATAATAGAGTTGTGAATGTATGATTCTTGTAATTGAGAGCAATTGTAAAACTGATGCAATTGAATAATGAATGAATATAAAGTGGATGTAGGCCCAAATTTCTGGCCGAACCACTATAAATCTTGTGTTCCTTATTATTATTACATGTTTGCTTTATTTTCGATATAAAAGTACATAAAATGTATTGCTGAAATGTCGATTTAAATTTTTGCAGAAAATGGAAATAAAACTTGCGCATAATAAGACCGAGTGATTCTCACCATCATTCAACAAACAAATTTCAAGTCATAAAGGCCCCGAATTCAAATCCTAGATAGGAAATACTTCAATTGAACGGCTTATGATTTCGATAGAAACGAGCCCTTGCTAATAAATTGAGATTGTTTGAACAAATAAACATCCAATTAGGAAGCTAGTGCCCGTTCCCACGAACTTGCCTAACAATGAAGTACACTTCCTTGGATTAAACAAGCTACTTGCAAGAAAAGGGGAATGAAAACTTGAAAAGAAAAAAAAGAAAAAAAAAGAAAAAAAAAACAACAAAAGAGGATCGCTGAAAAGGCATAAGCAAGAAGACAAGGAAACAACCAAAAACCATCATCGGCAGCACAAGTCCTCTTCGGAGGCACAACTCTTCGGAGGATAAAGACCTCTAATGGGTCATATGCCACAAAAAAGAAAGTTCTCTACTCAACAAAAAAGATTGGAGGAGTCATGACCCTCCAACCATGAGAGAGTAACTTCCAGGCAATGAAAACCCTCTCTGAGGCACATTTCACCAGGAGTTGAAGTGTAACAGCCGCTCTTCGGAATTTCACTTCACCAGAGTTGAAATGCAAACAAAATAAAGACCTCTTCGGAGGCGCAATCAAGAAGAAAGACCTCTTCGGAAACCTACATTTCACCGAGATTGAAATAAAACTTCCAAGTGTTGAAACGTGAAAAGGCTTTCTAAGGCATAACTCTTTGGAGGTACACGTTTCACCGAGATTGAAATAAAACTTCCAAGTGTTGAAACGTGAAAAATCCCTCCTCAGAGGTACAACTTTCTATAAAAAGAAAATCCTCATCCAAAGCGTACTTTAACTTTCAAAGGAAGAGTATCTTACCTATTTTGGAAGACGATCTTCCTTAAAAAAAAAAAAAAAAAAAAAAAAGAGAAGAGGAGGAAAGTTAAAGTACCCTTCAGAGGTCCGCCTAACTACATTGAAGAATTCACTTGGTAAAATATGCACATAAGCAAAAGAAAAAAGTGAATTCTTTAGAGGACAAAGCATAAAAACTTATACGAAGGGAGTTGTACTCTACAAAAAATTTCTCTAAAGATAAGATAATTATTCTTCAGCAAATAAGAGTGCCAGTCCCCTCGAAGTATAAAATATTGTAGCAAGCTTATGATATGGGGGCAACATGGTATAATTACATACAAGATGGAATAGCTGCATCGGTAAAGTAATACTCAAACAACATGTCATAAACCTGCTGCAATATCATATAAATAAACTTGTGCAAAAATGAATAATAAATGCATTCTCAAGTTCAAACAAAAGTCTGTACAAACAAAGAATCATTTTATTCAACTATAATGCAGGTACATGTTTCAAAATAAAGAAAAGCGGGGGCCGGTACCCGCACAACTCTCGACCAGTTCATACAAAAGACAAAAAGCTAAAATCTTCACTTCTTTTTACTGCCTTTGGACCCTTTACCCGGCCGAATGATCAGCTTTTCAGGTCGGTCAGTGGGCATAAGGGAAGAAGGAGAGGTAGGCGCAGCCGGTCCAACTTCCGGCTCCTCTTCAGTGGCGGTGATTATCTTCCCCCTCCTCTTTGATGTCCCACGCTTTTTTCTCCTTTTTGAGGAAGACTCACTCCCTGGAGTGACAAGTTTAGATAGAGCTATGTCCTCAGAAGGAGTCCGCTCTGGAGATATGTCACCTCCCTCAAGTCTCTCATCTTTCTGCTCTTGCGAAGCGATGGGATCATCCAAGCCATGAAGAGCCTCTATTTGCTCCTCCTGTGATCCAGGCTGCGAAGCAGAAGGAGGAGCCACCTGAAGAGATGGAGGAGGGATAACCGGAGGAGTAGAAATTTGAGCAGTGCTTGATACTTTCTCTACAGAAGAAAAAAGGTTAAAGTCAGTAAAGAGAGGAGACGAAGGCTCACCAATAAAGTCAGTAGAGAGAGGAGATGAAGGCTCATCAAGGTTGAGAAAATAGCCAAGGAGCTCATGAAACTCATGTGAAATAAATGAGTAACCCGCTTGAGCGAAATTGACAGTGGCGAAATTTACAGTAGGATTACCTGCAGAAGTTGTCTTTATTACGTCAATTTCATAGTCCGGAGCTTCAGCACTCTCTTGCGATTCATCTGTGGCTTGAGTAATTTTGGCCTCGGTATCAGTTTGAGCAGGGATCGGTACATAAGAGCTGGAACCAGCAATGCCAGCATCGGCTGAAGTTGAAGGAGGAAGAGGAGCAGTCAAATTTGTTTCTTTTTCTTGATGCTCTTCCCCCACTATTTCAACCCGCGATCTGGCAAGTTGTTCCTTCCCTCTGGCAAGGGCTGCGCGAGTCTCGAAGTCTAAGTAGTTCACCTCCAACTCCTCTTCAGTGTATCCGGCCCCTTTAAACATATCTAGTACGGCCTCCCACACTTCGGCCAGGGTAATTTCATACTTGGGGCCCAAGAATGCAAGACTGCCACGCCCTAATATACAATGCAAGTAGAAATCAAATAGTGTCGAGCCAATATCAGCTTTGGTGGCTTCGTGGGCCTCTTCAGCTGCAATTCTACCCGCAACAGCCTCGTCCCGCTCTCTCTCGACTTTGGATAGCTGGGCTTTCAATTTTTCAATCTCTGCAGCCTGAAGGCTAGTTTATCCTCGTAACTGAGTAATATCAGTACGATTGCCCTCTATAATCTGCTCCAACCCATCAGCCCTGGCTTCAGCATCCCTTTGCGCGGCATGAGCGTCCCGCACTTGTTGAAGAAGCACACTCTCCCTTTGAGAATAAGAGGAGGAAGAAGTAGTGAGCTCTTCTTTAAGTTTCCCAACTTCTGCCTCAAGTTTCTCATTATAATCGGCAATGCTCCTCATTTCTGCATCATGCTGTTTGAGGATCTTTTGCCATTCAGTTTTGTCATTTTCCATGGTAAGCATAGCCTCGAGATTGGCCCTATTCACCCTTTGAAGCTCGTCAACGAGTTTCTGCCAAGATGACATCCTCTCAATATCAGTTCTGACTGCATCAAGGTTCCGTAACATAGCATTTTTATCTATGGGAACCAGATCGAGGTCGAAGCGAACTCCTTTTAAACACCAATTAGGAAATCGGCTTTGAAGAGTAGCTGGACCTGGTCCAACTTGGTAAGATGGCCTATTGATGATTGCTTGGATGTCAGTAGGGGAAGGGGCAGGAGATTGAGAAGAAGTAGGAGCAGTAATCTTCTCTGAAGACGCAGGCATTGGCTCCTCAATAACTTTGGCCCGTTTGCTCGAATCATCAGTTGTGTGACTCTTCCCTCTGTCATCATGAGATTTGCGTTTAAGGGAGTCACTCTCTCTGTGGGAAGAATCATGTCGATTGTCTGGTCTTCCATAGCGTTCTTCATAATCACGTCTTTCCCGAGCCTTCCGGGCAGCCCTTTCTTCATCAGTCTCTCTATAAACAGGAGGATAGGACTGATAGCCATACTGGCTGCGTTTCCCATATCGCTGAAAGTCATTATAGTACGAGCTGCCTCGCCTCATTGAAGAACCTAAAAAAGAAGGAGAAACAAAACTTGAGAATTTTTCAAATATTTAAAAAAAAAGAAGAGAGTGCATAAATGTGCAGGAAAATCCTTAGTTGTGTGTGAAGTGCAAACTACTCGCGTTGAACTAACGAACCACTCCTCAGTTGGGGTGAAGCAATAGGTTTCACTGTCGGTGACAGTTCTTGGGATAAAGGAGTTGGAGTCTGTTGGAGGGCAGATGTCGCTTCGATCATCGGGGGTATAGCTTTAGCACAAGCAGGGTCATCCTTAAAGAGCTCTTGGGAAGTGATAATTATGTCACTCAAATCCCCAAAGACGTCATCACCATCATGCCTAACCAGACTCCCTCCATCAACTCCTTCATTGGCATTCTTCCTGGTTTGGGAAAGGGGCTCCTCTTCTTCTTCGATTATGGGGGCAAGCGCGAGCTTTTCGGATGGCCCCGTGTCATCTTTTGGAACAGAACACTTTATTAGTGAAGTTTTAGTAGAAGTTTCTCCTTGTATGTGCTCTTTAGTAGAGACCGGGGCATCAGGAGTTATCACCGGAGAATCAGGAACTTCCGTCGGAACTTCGTGAGCTTGAATTGAACGAGAAGTGTGTAAGAGCCCAAACCGATGAAGAAATTCATCCGTTAATAAAAATTTAGCGCTCCTCTCTTCAGCCGGGATAGCGCTCAATCTCTCAAACATCGCCTTATGGCTTGAGTCCCTAGATGGAGGAGGAAGCGCTGTAAAGATAAAGACTGAGGTTAACACTCAAAAATTCGAGTCTCGGGAAATTCAAAGGAAAGTTGAAGAAAAATAAAGAAGTAGAGGTCTTACTTCCTACTCTCCAGATTGCATAAAACCCAGGAGGGCAACGAACATAAAAGAACTGAGTCAAAAACCCGTGAGCGCTCTCCGGCAAATCCAAAATTAGTTTGCGATTCCTCGCACCTCTTACGAGCACAATTGAAGGGTGGTCTTTGTTTTTCGCAAAAGTGCACAGGTAGCAGATTTCCTCAAAACTCGGAAGGCGGTTAAGAGCCCTCCCGAACAAGACGCACAACCCCATCAAGATGGAATAACCATTGGGGTGCAGTTGGAAAGGAGATATAGTTAACCGAAGAAGGGTTTGACGAAGAAATTTGTTAAAAGGAGGAATCGCTCCGCTTGAGCACATTTGCCGATTAACGGCGACAAAACCGTGAGGTGGCCGGTCAGCAAAGTCATTAGGTCCGGGAAGTAAATCATCTGCTTCAATGATGCCAAACTGGATGCATAATTGACGAAAAACTTTATAGCTCAGAGTGGTTGGCGTTCTCTCTGGAGGATCAATCAATTGGTTAGCAACTGGAAAAATCTCCCCAGTTCGTCCTGCTTCTTCTAGTTGAGAAGTCATTCTACACAAGGAACTGTATATTCAAATGTGAAGGTACACGTTTCCTAAAAAGTGTGAAGTATTGTGTAATAACTAGCAGAATAACAAGTAAATATAACTGAAATCGAATTAGTTGATGTTTATCGATTACAGAGTTTCAAAGCTTGTTGTTATGAGAGCAAGTACAGTATTGATGCGAATAAATCAGCTTCGGTTGATTGTTTTAATTTCGCTTTAAATACTTCACTTGAACTTGTTAATACACAACATTTCATTCATGCAAATTCATTTAAATTGATTATTCTTTATCGATTAATCTGTCATTCGATGTGGGCAGTCGATGGCAGTATATTCGTCCCATATTTCTACAAATGTTATGTTTAACAGGTTGACAGCTTTAAAAGTTAAAATAGCCTGCAAAGAAGTACAATGAAATTCAAGTTTAAACAGTTCGGTCAAAGTTGTCTCAGAATTTCACAAGTCATAGGTCGTCCAGCGACCTAGCATAGGTCGAAGCCTTCTTAAGTCGCGCTGTGCAAAGTAAAGGATAAGGCATTTCAATCTCATCACAGTGTTAGCTCGGCCGCGACCTAGAGTCTATGTCGCAAGAAAGTTAGGCCATGCAGATCCTAGCTAAGTATAACTCTTAGCTCGTGTGAAATCTTAGGTCTTTCAGCAACCCAGTGTAGGTTGAAGCTATTCCTTGGGTCGCAAGGGTTTTTAGATCGCGAATTATTTTGGATCGCTCAAGTTCACTAGGTCGCTAACTTCCTCTCCACGCAATGCTTCACCGGACCCGATAACCCACTACCCGCTACACTTAGATCCATCATCCTATTTGTGAAATTCATCATCTTCTCATACCACCAAGCCATTTAAAGGCCGATTCAGAATACTCTCGATCTACCATAAATCTAACTCATTATTATGCGTTCGTGAATCGCTGCAACAACAATAATCACTGACAATCAAAAATCGATCACAATACGGCTCAAAGTGGAGCACGACGTACAGAATTGATTTGAGGTTCGGGGGTTAGAGCTTGGGGTTCGATGATGATTGTGGAATGGAGAGAAATCGAAGATACTTACGTAATTTGGTAGCAAGGATGAATCGGTGAATGATTAAACTTGAATTCGCCTTTCGAAGTTCAGAGAATCGTTAATGGAGGTAGGAGGTCAGAGCAATAAGGTGAAGAAGAGTTAAACGACCTAACAGATTTATATGAGGCAAAAATGGGAAGGCAGATAGGCATGCATGTTGGTACAAGTGTTAGGTCGCTTACGACCTAAATAAGTCAAGTCGAAGCACGCGACCTATGTCATAGGCCCGTACTTCGAGGGGCAAATGTAAACTCCACTTCATCAGCGACCTAAGACTTAAAGACATGGAGCGACCTAACTACAGGAATGACCTAGCGACTTAAAGATGACTCGACTTAAGAAGGGGAGCGACCTATCAGGCTTTGCGACCTAGGAATGCTTAACGACCTAACTCTACAGGGCAGTTATGCGACCTAAAGACTTAAGCATTGTCACGACCTACGACCTATGGGGAGTAGCGACTTAACTCCTGGGGATATTGAGCGACCTAACGAGTCAACAGGCAAGCGACTTAACTGGTTCAAAGAAGCGAGCGACCTAACGGTTCCCAGCAACCTAAGGAAGGCCGCGACCTAGCGGTTTAAGGACTTCACAACTTAACGACTTAAGGGGACGCCGCGACCTATAGAGCTCACGACCTAAGCTAGGTCGCTCACGACCTAGGGACATTGCATAAGAAGACCGCCTTTTCTATACCGCTGCTAGTAAGGTCGCAAACGACCTAGAACTTGTTGAAATGAGCTTGCATGTTCCTATGGAAGGAGGGCCAGCGCTTATCAGGTCGACTACGACCTACGACCTTAGTTGGGTCGGTCGCGACCTATGACCTAACTCCGAAAATTGCCTATAAATAGAACCCTAACTCCAACAAGTAGAGGACTTTTGGCTCATTCTCTTGAAGCACCGATACTCTGCTGCATTCCAAACCAATCCAACACTTGAAGCTCTCAAGACACAAGGAACGCTACAAACAACTTCAAGAAGAGATCATATACATCCAATATAGATTCGAAGACTCTCATCTCCATCGAAGTTTAAGCTACTTGTTCTAAGTCTCTGGTAATTCAAAGTGTATTGTACTTGGGAAGAATTGTATCAGCTTGTAATGAGATCATCAATAAAAATACTTAAAGTGGACGTAGGCTATACCCTTAAGCCGAACCACTATAAAATTGTTGTTGTTTACTGCTTTTCTGCTATTATCTGCTTGTAATCTGTTCCCGAGCTATCGGGTGGTGCTTTCACAACTATAACTCATACACCGGGGTGTTAGCGTTCAAATTTTAGCGTTAACATATATAAAATTGTTTTATTAATAATACCTATAATTGATAGGTGTTCACACTCGTGTGTTCACTCGCCACGCTCTGTATTCCACTTACATGTATCCGAAAGGCAGTGCATGGGTAATATATCTGGGCTCAGTTTTTTGAGTTAGGCATATGTAAATTTTGTTAATATCAATAAAAATTTCAAAAATAAAAATAAGTTTTTTCAGAGAGAGTAGACAAATGAAATCAAAGTACTATCTTTACTTATTCGATTTGACTTGTTATTGAAAAGAAATGCAAACGCCACTTTGATAAACTTTGTTAATCAACTAAGAATCTATTTCATAATTACACCGTGTTATCAATCGAAATAACGAGTTAAACTATAGACTATTTGTTATGATAACTTGATTTTTGTTGGAAATTTTGACAAGTAAAAGGTCTTAAATTTTCAAGATATTGACCAAAAACTCGCATTCATCTCTTTGTAATAAATCTTGCATTTTGTAAATTTTTTCATCCTGCATTTGGATTTTGTGGGCAGTATCCGCTAAAAACCCTCACGTGACAACACTCGTCCTACTGGGACACCTAGAGGTATAACAGCTGCTGCATACGCTCAATGCAATCGTGCTCCCTGAAAATTGATTTATTTTAGTTTTTCTTTATTCGAGGACGATAAAAAGATAAGTGTGGGGGTATTAGATGTGCATGTAATTATATTAAATAAATGATCATATTGGGTTTTTTAACTTGTTTAAACCAAAATTCAAATTATTTTCAAATTGTCACAAATTCATCGTCATATAGAGGCAAAATGGTCATTTTTATGCATTTATTAATTTTGTGAAAATTTACTTGGAATTTTCTATGTTGTTTTTTAAGGAATTTAGTGAATTTTACAAGTGGTTTCATGAAGATATGCATGAACAAGAGTGAATACAAAGGAACAGAGATGGAAATAATTCAAAGTGATGATCATGGAGGACCCTACCTATCCACCTAACTTAATGTACAGATTAGAGCTAATCCACATGTTAAAAGGACATTAAATCTTCATGCACACTTAATGGATGATTATTGGATGCTAATAGTTACTTGGCCACCACACTTCATAGAGAGGTAGTTTGGACATTCCCCAAAAAAGTGAATTAGGGTTTTAAACTTGTATAAATACCCCTTGTCTACATGTAATTAGTGTCTCCTTTCTTTACTCTCCCTTAGGTTATCTTCTCTTTAGTTTTAGTTAGATTAAAAATAAAATAAAGCTCTCTTTTTCTTTTCATGGCCAATTAGCCATTTTTATTTGATGTAATTTCCTTTTTTTATGAAATGTTAACTAGTGTTCTATGTTATTTACATGCTTCTCTTCTTATGTTAGTACTGTAGTTTAATTTTCATGCAAGTAGATTAGTGTTCATTTCTTTTACATAGCTTTTCTTCTCATTTTTCTCTCTTTTTCCTCTTGTTTATTTCATATTGCTTTCTACATTTATTGAATGGATAACGAATACGAAAGGCTTATCCCTTCAATTTAGGGGTAATGAAGCTCTCTAGTATGTAGATCCAACATTTTGATGTTTATGCTCTCTTTTTGTGCTTTAATGGGAACACATAAAATGGTTAACTTATTGTTTTTGCTTTGAAACAAGTAGCATATATGTTAAGACCAAACAGGCTATACTTAAACATTCACTAATACTAGTTACCTCTTTATCTGCATATGATGATGGTAATGAAGTGAATGTTGAAATTAAAATTTGATGGCCTATATTTCTAAACAACAGTTAATATGTTAGGCTTAAAATAGATTTTTCTTTCAAGTTCGTTGTCATATTTCATGAAAGATAAAAGTGTATTAGTGGTTGCGTTACAGTTTGATGGCTTATGTTGAGCTAATTAATAGCACAAATTTGTTATACTTATGACAAGCACATCAACTAATTACACTAATGACAAGAAAAGAGAGATCATAACTTCATTTTTTTATTTATGTGATCTAGTGAGTGGAAATTACCTCAAAATTGTCTTGACACTCTCATATTTTTATCAATTTTCTTTTTTAGTTTTTAATATTTTTAGCTAATCACACTTTCAACTTTGGTTAATCTGATTGAATAGAAATTTAAAAACAATTCCCTACAGATCGACCCATACTCGCCACATACTAACTTTTGTATGTCGTGCGCTTGCGGTTATTTTATGTCAAAATTTGTCGATGGTTTTCTAATTCGATAGAAATTCTATTATCAAAAACCTAACCAAATATAGCGCCTTAGCAATCCACTAGCATTTTCGGTATACATCCCACTAAAAGCTAACATTGGATAAATACTTAATCATAAAATTATTAGACTTAGCAAACAAAATAATATAGCATACAATAATCATACCAAGGCAGACGTATAAGCAATCAAACAGACAAACAAGCGAATAAGCAAATAAAAATTTTTTTAAAACCAATCATAGAAACTAAAGAAATTAACATAATATAAACAAAAGAAAATAATTCAAATAAGCATGACATAAATTAATTAAACATATAGTCAAACATTGCAATAATGACAAGAAATCAAACATCGCATACCAAAATATAAATTAGTGTAAATAATTCACTAATCGTATAAGTACTATAAAATGTTCACTATCACAAACATCAAAATGGGCAATCCCTACATCATATCTCATCCATCTCCTTGAGAAGGAATAACTAGATTGTTGTATAGATAACCGGAGAAAGTTAAACATAATAGTTATAAAGGTAATATTATCATAGGTAACATTATCATAGTATATGTTGTGCAAACCCAAAACTTCTCATACCCCATCGCCTTACACCCTTTGTAACAAATTCTAATTTTGCAATTCTCAAACAAAGTTCCTCAATAATTTTTTTTAACAAATGTCTCCTTTCGTTATTCAATAAAAAAATTACTTTTTCAACCATTTACATTTAGATAAAATTATCCTCGTCTTAGTAAAATATTTTCTCAAAGTATTATAAAATTAGATACTTTATAATACAACCGTTCTCAATACACCACTAGAAAATATAACATTTACCTATGAAGGTTATCGATACATACCGATGACATTAGGTGATGTCGTTGTTAAGACATCAGTAAATGGTCGAAATGAAAAAGTCACTGGTAAGTTATCAAAAATTTTGACGACATATCGATGACTGCTTAGGAAATAAACAAAATGCTTTCGTAATGTCATCATAGTCATTATTATGTTGTCGAAAATTTTTATGACTTACCGACGACGTATCCCCACTAGTACATAGCTAAACCGAACTTCCAATTTTATTTTCCCCAATCAAAACTCATGAATAAAAAACCCAGACCTTTGCTCCGCCGTTGATAAACCCAAACCATCCCTTGTCACCTTGAGAATCTTACTCCACCACTTCCAGAAACTTACTCCATTGCCTCCATACCTAAATTCTCCTCCATATTTTAGGTTGAACATTTAGCGTCTTAAGTTTTGTTAACAAATCATGATTTACAGGATTGTGTCAATCTTCCTAATTCAGATATGGTAGGGCATACTGGTCATATGAAAGCTATTATGGTGGCTTGTAAGGCTATTGATGAAGTATTTAAGGTAATATTTTATGAATTCGGTATAATCTTTTATTGAAGATAATAACTTTTATGCAGTCCATCCTTAGTAAGTATATTAGAGTTAACTTGAGATAATTATAATACATGCATATTTGGAAAAAAATGTGAAACATGTTTTATCTAGAGGAAAAAAAAACCTAATGTTGAATGTTTGTATGTTTTAACTATGCTTATTTATTCAGAATGAGACATTACATATTTGTAAATCAAATCTAATCTAGGAGAAAGGAAAACTGCAATGATGAATCTACACATTTTTTACCTATGCTTATTTCAAATTTTGACTTCATTATTTGTTTTTGCAATGGCAAAAACTTCAAGATTATGAAAATTGAGAAAGTTGAATGGTTGTAGAGTGATACTGCCTTTTGAACAAGATATGAATATTTTTTTTGTGTAAATATGTAGTGAATATATTACGGTTTCTTAGTGTAATTGTTTACTGTTTGTACTTCTTTTGATCTAAGTAGTAAACTAGAGCTACGTTTATAGATGATATAATTATATTGTTCCTTAATGTAATTTTTTTTAATGCAATTTGATTTCGTTAATGGTATTATGTTTTTTTCTTTGGTTATTATTTGCTTCGGTGTTCTGACCGTTATTGCTTTAGTTCATTGACTGAAGCAAATGAAGATGATCTAAATGGCCAACACCAGTTGCATCGGTCGTTGGACCAAAGCAAATTGCGTCTTTTGCTTTGATCCAACAACCTATGTAACAGGTGTTGACTTCTTGCCTCGTCGTCATTTACTTCAATCATTGAACTTAAGCAATAGGAGTCAAACAAACTATGCAAATGACCTGTTTTTTAGTAGTAACAATGACTTGTTGCACAAATTCAATGTTAGAATTCCTAGATCGACGAGTCCTAACACCTACTAATAATGTCGAAAGACTTCTATGTTTTGAATTAGGGTTTGGTGAAGCATAAAAAGCTAATGGGTGCCTATTCGTAAAATGAAACATACGATTTTACCTTATTAATATTATAACAACATCCATTATGATATGTCCTAATATTCTAGACTTAAACTTATAGAAAATGACAACTCCAAGACTGCTCAATGAAAGAGATTGATTAACTGGACCGAATAACTATATCTATTGGCTAAGGGCAATTAAAATAACGTTGATTTATAAGTGCCTATGGAATGCTAATACTTACGAACCTAGAGAATAACCCACAGATGTTGTGGACACCGGATTACGACTTGCTTATGAAAAATGGGTGTCAGACCAAGAGATCGTCCAAGATTTTGTGCTATCTATGTTAGACAAGCCGTTGCAGAGGTAGCATGAAAAGATGTCTATCTATGAGATATTTGTTAGTCTCAAGGCCTTATTTGGTGAACAATCACGTTCCGCAAGGTACGAACGAGCTTACGAAGAAGTTGTTCAGTACCGAAATGACCCGAAGGACAAAAGATGGATGATTATGTGCTAATGACGAAGGACTATATTGATAGGCTGTCACAGTTAAACATACGAATAAGCAACGAGTTGCAAGTAAATTTTATCCTAGGTTCACTTACTCCTCATTATGAATTATTCATACCGACTATAACATGAACTAATAGAATTTGATCCCGTAGAGAGAGGTTGGTCAAATTACGATCAGAGGATCAAGGGCTAAACTTGTTGTAAAGGATAGTGAATTGTCTTTAAAGAGTTTGTAGAAGCGGAAAAGAGATGGTAAGAAAAGAAAGTAAGAAAACTGATGATAAGGATGAATGTCATCACTACCACTAGAAAGATCACAGGAAAAGGAATTGTCTTGACTACTTGAAGATTATTTGGGAAAAGAAGCAAAATGGTTCTACGGCTCCATCGGGTAAATTTATGAATAAAAATTTGTTTTGCAATCAATAAAACACCTTGGGTTTTAAATATACTCATACTCTCATAAGATGTGGTGAGAGTGCAGTTCTTAACAAGTCATACTCTTTTGAACGTTGATCTTTCAAAGTTCCTTTTGGCTTTCTTATACATAGTAGGCTCATTAACTTTCGTAACAAGCTTTCTTTTTAAAGAGCCCCAAATTTCATTTACTCCTTGATAGTGGTTAAGAATACTTTTCCTACCTCCTAGTAAATCGATCGAAATCCTTCGTTATTTCTCTTTTGGAAATGGTCCCCTTGGCTTTGAGTTTCTTTTTTTATTCCCAAGAAGACACTATCCCTCTTGCACTTTCTTTCTAGGGCAAAGATTGGTGATGGCCTTAGATGGAACGGATTCAAGCTCCATTTGTCTGGGTTATAAGGTGTTACTTCTCTTCTCTTATTTCCATAATTTGCAATGCCTTGATTCTTTGTAGTTGTTCGTTATGAAGCCCGAGATCATTATTAATTTGGTAAGTTGGCCTAGTTGTTTGTGGCTTGGAGGATCCTTGTTCAAAAATCTTAACATGACTAAGAAAAACATAATTAATGCGGTTAATTAGTGTTGAAGATCAAAGGTAAGTTAGATGGGGATGGCATATGCTTGGTTGGGCAAGTCCTTTAGGCCCTAAATATGCAGGCTAAGGTAGTTCCGCTTAGGGTTTAAGCAGAAACAGAGGTTCGAGCCCTTCTTCTAGCGTCAAAATGTTAACGAATTTATTCATTACCCCTAAAAGTATATAGAAGGCAGAGTTCTATCGAGGAGACGTTATAGCAAGACTAGGTTAAGTCGTTGGTATGCCTTGACGTCAAGTCCATGTCGATGTCATGCACATTCGAAGCCAAAATTTAAGTCATGCCAAGACATATTTAGTTAGTATGTTAGTCAATATGCAAGTCAATATCCAAGTCAATATACAAGTCAATATGCAAGTCCCAATCCAATAGTTAACTTGTCAAATATGCTATGTAATTCTCAAACCGTAGATGAGTCAATACACAAGTTTTGAGTCATAGTCAAGTTGATGTAATAGTCACAAATCGTAATTCAGCATATCAAATAAGCCATTTTATTTTTCAATGTTCAATCCCTTATGTGTACAGAGTTAAAATGTTAAAATCGAAAAAAATCCCCTAATTGATTTAGGGTTTACAAAGTCGAAAATGAAGGAAGAGTGAAGAGCATTATTCACCCATTCTCTATAACCCCAAGGTCGATATTTATAGGAGTAGATAAGTGGTGTGGCTGCTTGGAGTCGACATTGCTAGTTCTTGGCTTTAACAACGTCATTGAATATTGACTTTGACATTCTTAGGTGCACAAATAAGCTTCGATGTTATTTCAATAGAGATGATATTCATCGTCAACAACTCTCGTTATGATTATGGTATAGCATTGACGGAGAACGATGTCAGTAGGAAGCAACTTCAATGACTCTTATGAATATTGTCGACTCTTGATATTGACATCGCCTTTATATATGTTTGGTGTTCCTTGAGTGTTGTTGGCATGATATTGGCCAATGGAGATAAAGGGGACGACCGGCATGAATTGACATATGTACAAAGCAATCATTGATTAGGGGCAGCGTCGATGAAAACTATGAACATTAACAACGAAAATCATCAACATCGTATCTGTAAATGTATGGCATTCTTCAAGTATTGATGGATTTCGGAACTAGCAGAATTGGTCTTTGGAGATATTATTGTCATATAGTTCTTCCTAAAAGGCAACTCTAATATATGGTGGTGTTAGACTAAAAGTGTCATCAATGAGGTGTGACGTCACTGATAGCAGGGAGTCTCAACGTTAAGCAACGTCAATGAAGTGTGATACTAAGTCTAGGGTTCTCGACCTTGTTGATGATGTGCAATACCACCATTGATGAAGGTTGGCATTGTTAGTGTATGCTTTATATCATTCCTACTTTTTCGAGGATAACAATAGCAGTAATAGATGCGATACAACATCGATGAAGCACGATGTCAATTTCCTATGGTATTGACTAGGTTCGATATCACTTCTTCTTTAATTACTCACAACTTTGTGTAAATTCCTTTATTGATGAAGAGCAGCACTACACCTTTTCAATATTAATATGCCTTATATTCTCAACATCGATTTCTAGCACCAAAAGCACATAGCTTGTCATCTATCCTTCAGAATAATAACTGTAGTAATACTGCGTGTGTGTGTATACCACGTCAATGGTAAGTTAGCTCACCTTTAAACAAGTAAGCAAGCAAGATCTTGCTTCCCATTTGCTACCTCAACCTTGCTAATACATTACATCCTACCTTCACCTTGCCTTGCACTAGCTTTAACCAAAGGCATCCTATATTTGGTTTTCGTCATTTTCGATGGTGAAGCCACGTTCCGCATCCCAACACATGAGCCATAACTTGAATAGATTTTGGAGATGCACATGGATTCCAGCATCTCAATAGATCATGGAACCAAACATGAATTCCTACATCCTAAACAGATCACGAACCTCCATATGAATTCAAGCATCTTGATCAGATCGAATCTCCATATGAATTCCAGCATAAGTCTACGGACGAATGCAAACACTTTCCTCTCTCTTGTAATTACCCTCAAAGTAGACATCCCTTATGATAGCACCATTCGAAATGTTAATGCTAGCCTCTTACCTGGACAGTTGGACTTAACGTTAGGGTAGAAAATGCAAATCCATAACATTTCGCTTCTCAACCACTTTAAAACTTAGATCACGTATGTTGTTGTGAAGTAGTTATGGTTTCGAGTATCTCATATAAGCATACTGCCCCGCTTACCAGGCGCTCCAAACTAATTAACAGATTTTCGGTTAACTCAATCCTAGTACTTTCAAAAATAAATTAACAATACATAAGGGTAGAGATCATATCCTATTCCAACGATTTCGTTATCATTGTCCTAGGAGAGCAAGATGAGTTTATACGTAGGTTATGTCTTAATGAGTGAATATCCTTATCATATTATTCTCGTGTTTCTTCTATATATTTCCTAAGTTAGTTTTGGCATTATTCATGTAACGACACAGAATTTTCAATCCCGAAAATTCCAAATAGTTAGGAAAAGAAGAAATGAGATTGAAGAAGAAACAGAAATGATCTCACATTCGCAGTGGATCAAAATATAATATCAAATTAAATAACAGTTATACAAAGGAAAACTGTAGTTGTTAATTTACATTAATACATCATAGTTACAACATTTACATAAACATTGGACAGTTAAAATTCAACATGTCCCAGATAAACAAATATCTCATAGCGGATACACTCCATACATTCCTCCCATCCAGCTCGCCTCCTGGGCTCTAGAACGTCCTTACCTGAAAATCTGTAATACACGGTCCGACTCGAGCATTACATCAAAGTAACACTCGGATTAGGCTGGAAACCAGCGTGACTAAACCTATCTAACAAGAAATTCCAATACATAGCACTTATTTAAAACCTGGGGTAACTCGTTCATCACTACAAGTTCACAACTTGTTATAGTCAACACTTAATCAATTCCTAGGTAACTTTACTTAGTATTAAATGGTCTAGTCATTCCATTTCAGTCTATTGATTTCACATATCAATCTACAAAGAATCAATGTAGGTTACAAATCGAAGTGGGTTCGGGTATTTACTGATACCCAACTCCGGTCTCTTCGAATTCTATATTATCTTAACCCAAGTTATTCAAGTGAAATACAATTCAACTTTAAATATAGGATTTCACTTTTTACATAGCAATTCATCATCGAAAGATAACCACATTATCACTGTCCACTCAAACATATCATATCACAAAACATTTCATATCAGAGATACCAATTAATTCAAGGTATTTATTATCATTCAATCATTCATACGCAAAATTGATCATTTCCTAACTAATTTAATTAATCTCCAATTAAATTAGTTACTAACTTTAATCACATAGATCACCTTTACCTAACATTAACTAATTACAAACCCATCTAATTAATAACTCTTTAATTATCCATCTTAATTAATCTACTTTGACTAATTATTCCTTAATTACAACAAGTAATTAATTCTTAATTAATTATACAAATTAATTAGCCTTCACCCATCACATTAAATAATCCCTTAATTACTCTTATAAAATAATTAACAATGATTTATTACATTTATCCTTAATTACTCATATCAATTATTTTATAATTACTTACATTGATTAATTATCCCTTAATTAATCACACTTCATTAATTAGCTAACCCTTGATTAGTTTCCTTAATCAATCACTCCTTAATTAATTACTTTAAGTAATTAATCCTTAATTACTTCCATTAAATAATTACCCTTAAATTACTTTCATCAAGTAATTATCCTATTGGTTAATGATCTTCAATTAATTAACCACTGATCATTAATTAATTTAACCTTTAATTAATAATTAAATTAATTAACCCCTAACAAATTTATCCTTTAATTACTTACATTAAGTAATTAATCATTTAATTTACTAATTACTCTTCATTAATTACTTGATTACTCCTTTATCATTAATTAATTAAATTAATTAATTATAGTTAAATTTATTTATCAACTTAATTAATCTCAAATCATTAAAACCCTAATCAGCTTTTAAGATAAAAATTTATCTTTATTTATGACCTAATCATTAACATGATTTAAATACATTTTAAGCATTCCACTTTTTATTTAAACTTTAAATTTAAGATTTAAAATAAATTACCAATTTAATTTAATAATAAGTAAAACAAGTTATAATACCTTTAAATAAAATGTTTAAGAAAACATTTATCTTACCTAATAATTCAAAAATTAGATTCAATTTAAATTTAAAACCTGTTTTATTAAACCCTTTTAAAATCTACAATTTAAAAACTTGCTTCGGGTTCTACCCGAGTCCCTCCCCAGACATACCCCGAGGAAATCACTATCTTCCTTTATTTTCCAAAACTTAATTAAAAAATTTAAATCTTGAAAACAACTTTACTCTCATGAATACAACCCGAGTTTAACTCGAGTCTTCCATCCCAAATACCCAAGGGCATCTTCGAGACGACCATGCCCACAATCCACTAACACACCTAACATCGTCGTGCACGTGCACAACTCAACCACACCGTCGCAACCACCGACGATACCCTCCACACGTCGACGTTCAACCTCAACATCGATTGTGACCCTTAATCCATCGCCACAAAGCCCAAATTAAAATCAAGTATCCCAGTTGAAACTAGAAACCTAACCTTACTAGAAAACCTCACTTGAACCACCGACGTCGAACATCGAAGTTTCCCAAACTCCGTCCACGACATCGCCATCCTCCACGCTACAATCACCCGAGCCCAAGTGAAGCTCGATCGCCCATAGTCAGGGCGCCGACCACATTTCAACCTCGGCCCTTAAACCCTAGTTTCGTCAAAATTAGATGCCATGATGATCGATCACCACCTTCGCAATTTTTCCCGACCTTCCCAGTTGACAACCAAGCTCCGACGAAAACCCTGACGACCAAGTGCTCGTCGATCGCCAGAAAATGGTCAAAAACCATTTCCTGTTCAACTTTGAACTGCACCTTCGATACTGGACTAAAAATCGAGATATTTATCTAAAAAAATCCTAATTCACAAAGGGTATTCAAATTATGTATTTGAATTTACAAATCATTTCACTTGATTTTAACCCATTTCTAGAATTTCACTATTATCTTCTGATGCAGCTAAGGCCAGAGAAGAGATTGTGCAAATTCCTGAAAGCATGAGTCGGTGGTACAGTATGATGAGTCGTCCACGACTCAGTGAAGGCTTGGGTCGTTTCCGAGCTAAGGAAGGAGGTCCACGATCTAACAAGCCATGGGAGAAGTTAAGCCGAGATAACAAGGCATCGGACTTGATTCGTTCGCGAGATAGCAACCACTTGAGTCGTATACGGGTTAATGAAACAGGACTACGGCTCAAGGGGAATTTGGAGTGTTCATGTTTGATGAGTCGTACACAACTCAACGACTCATCAATAAGTCATTTACGACTTATCATGAAGGAAGAAAAGAAGGAGATACGACTTAACCGTAGCAGGAGGTTGAGGTGTGCAAGTGTGATGAGTCGTACACGACTCAACGACTCATCAATAAGTCATGTACGAGTTAACAAGAGCAGAGAAGTGGAGGGAGATGTGTCGTTCGGAGTTGACTCGTTGGAAGGGATGTACCGCAGGGAGGCTATGAGTCATGAGCCGTATCTTGTTGAGTCGTGTAAAGTCGTACATGTGCCGTAAATATTTGATGAGTCGTATGTCTCATGAGTCGTAAGACGTGATGTTGTAATGTGTTTGTAGTTTCCTTGAGTCGTCTGTATTGAGTCGTAAGTCGTCTTGTTTGGCACCGTGTGAATGTTGTTAAGTAATGTACGACTTATGATGAGTCGTGAGTCGTGATGTGTGGTAATTGTGTTGAGTCGTGGGTGTATAAGTCGTTACCGACTCAAATTGGTCGTGAGTCGTAGGGGTTAAGTCGTATACGACTTATAGGCCAGTTGTGAAATACTATAAATACGCGTGTGTTGTACATTTTGAAGGTTGTTGATTTTTGAATAAAATTCTCTTTTGTTAGCTTTGTGCTTTCATACCAATTGGTAGTTGAGTGTGATCTCCTATCTCCTCTTTCGGATAATCGAGTGCGCTCGATTCAACGATCGTAGAAGCCGATTCACGGAATCTAGTGCGCTAGATCAACGTGCGAAGAATCGTAGATCTTTGAACACGGTATAGTGCGCTATCAACGCGTTTGAGATAGCTTGAATTCGGTATCTTTGGATCAACGGATTTGGGCCTTGCAATATTCTTAACTCACCGATTGTTACATTTCACCGATTGAAGTTTTGTTTGATTAATCTGCTGCGTCAGTTTTTGGTATCGGAGCCATACTTAGCCAATCATAGCTAAGTTTATTCTTGGAGCCAAGTATTTGAAGTTTGAAGTTGTTCATCGTGTTCATATTGAAGTTGCATCAAGTTTGAAGTGTTTGATCCATTCCATTTTGGATCAAAGTGAGCAAAGGAGTTTGAATTTGAAGTAGGCCGTGTATACTTGTGGGAAGTAGCCGAGCCTTGTGAAGGGTTGAACCGTGCCTTGTGCTTGAGTGGAGACCGAGTCAAGTTCTTGCCGAGTTAAGTTCAAAGCCGAGACAAGTGTTGAGTTGGAGCCGACTTAACCTAAGTCATAACTCGTTGCCGAGTCAAGGGTTGAGCCGTATAAAGCATAGCCGAGACAAGGGAGCCGTGACTTATTGTTGTTTGTTGGAAGCTTTGAAGTCTTATTGTGAATTGTTGAAGTGTTGTGAAGAAGTTTTCAATCATGCCACCTAGAAGAGCTAATCGTCACCAAAACGTTGAAGCTTTGTATCGTAGAGAAGAAGCCGAGCTTATGGAACAACGTATTAATGAAAAGTTTGACGAAGGTATTGGGAAATTGGAGAGATTGATGAATGATTTGAATCAAAGGAGGAGATCACCAAACTCGAACCATGGAGGAAACCGAGTTTCGCCATCGGTTACGGAAGCGAGGAGGGTATCGCCACATTCTTGTAGAGATAGAAGAGAAACGTCAATTTCATCACGAAGAGATCATCATGACTATGCACATGAAGAGAGAAGAAGTCAACGTGAATTTGACAATGAGGCATATAGGGATGAAGAGAGATATAGTCAAAGAAGCATGCATGAACGAAGGGATGATAATGGTCGAGATCGATGTAGGCGTACCTTTGATTTTGTTGAAGAAGGTGATAGAGCTAGTATTCATTATCGAGATCGAGACCAAGTTCGGAATTCTTATCAGGATGTTGAAGATGATCGTCGATGGGAATCGGGTATGAAGATGGAAATTCCAGAATTTAAAGGAGGGATGGTAGCAGAAGAATTTCTCGATTGGATTTCTAATGCTGAAGAGATCTTTGATTTCAAGGAGGTTCCTGAGCATAGGAGGGTGAAGTTGGTTGCTACTAGGTTGAGGGGAGAGCTTTGGCATGGTGGCAACAAACTAAACTTACCAGGGAGAGAATGGGGAAGTCAAAGATAGAATCGTGGGATAAGATGAAAAAGTTGATGAGATCTACTTTCTTACCTTACAACTATCAATCACTTATGTACCAGAGGTTTCAGAATCTGAGGCAAGGGACAAAGTCTGTTAGTGATTATGCTGATGAATTTTACCAACTCATTGCCAGGAATGATATTATGGAGACCGAAGAATAGCTAACTGCTAGATTCATTGGGGGATTGAGAATGCAGATCCAGGACATGGTTAATATGTTCGATCCTAGATCCGTTGCAGAGGCACATCAGAAAGCGTTGGCTTGGGAGAAGCAAGGAAGGCGTGGAGGTGGTGTGTTTACTAATTCTAATAATCCAGTGAAGGGTGCCAGTGGAAGTTCTAGTATTCCTAAACCTGTTACAAAACCAGTGGTGAAGGAGGTTGAGAAGGCGAAGGTTAGCAGTGTTTTTAAATGTTATAATTGTCAGGAGTTGGGTCATAAAAGCAATGAATGTCCGAAGCCGAAGAAGAGAACCATGGTTGCAGAAGTTGAGGAGGATGATAGTGGGGAGGCAGAATGTTCAAATACACTTTATGTTGAGGAGGAGGAAGAATTGTTTGGAGATGAAGGTTGTAATCTTATGTCGAGGAGGTCATGTCTTACACCAAAGCAAGAAGAGGATTGTAGTTGGTTGAGAAGCAATATTTTTCAGTCGACATGTACTATTCTGGGGAAAGTTTGCAAGTTCGTCATTGATGCTGGAAGTTGTGATAATATTATTTCTACAGAAGCAGTAAGAAAGTTGAATTTGAAGACCGAGAAGCATCCTAAACCGTACAAGCTAGCATGGTTAAGGAAGGGTGGTGAAGTAAAGGTGTGTCAAAGGGCTTGTGTTAATTTTTCTATTGGGAAGAAATACAAAGATGAAATTTGGTGTGATGTAGTGGACATGGATGTTTGTCATTTGTTGTTGGGCAGACCGTGGCAGTTTGATAGAGCAGTTCAACATGACGGTCGTGCCAATAGTTACAGTTTCATGTTCGAGGGTACTAAGATCACTTTGGTTCCCAAGAAACAGCAACAGAAGGAGAGCAAGCTAGAAGAGATTGAAGAGTTGAAAACTTTATTGTCTTTGAAGGAGTTTGTGAAAGAAGTTGAAGAGGAGCCTGAAGTATTTTTGTTGATTGGTAGAGAGATGATTGAAGAAGATCCTTACTTCGTGAAATATGTTGAGAAAGTGAAGGATGGGAATACCTATGAATTTATGTTGGTTGATGGTTTTCTGTTTAAAGGAAATCGTTTATGTATTCCGGACTGTAGCTTGAGGTTGAAAATTATCAAGGAGTTACACGAGGAAGGACATGTGGGCCGTGATCGTACTTTGCAGTTGATTTCACAGTCTTACTTTTGGCCGTCGATGAGGAAAGAGGTTGAAAGATTCATGGAGAGATGCCATATTTGCCAGGTTTCAAAAGGAACAGCGACGAATGCAGGATTATATATGTCGTTGCCTGTACCGTCTAAGCCATGGGTTGATATTAGCATGGATTTCGTTTTGGGTTTGCCTAGAACTCAAAGGGGAAATGATTCGATATTTGTTGTAGTGGACAGGTTTTCGAAGATGGCACATTTTGTTGCTTGCAAAAAGACGGCGGATGCTGTTCGTGTTGCTCAGTTATTTTTCAAGGAGATCTATCGACTTCATGGATTGCCAGAGTCTATTGTGTCGGATAGAGATACTCGTTTTCTGCGTCACTTTTGGTTGAGTTTGTGAAAAATGGTGGGAACGAAACTGAAATTTAGCAGCGCTTATCATCCACAAACAGACGGACAGACGGAAGTTGTTAACAGGTCATTGGGAAATTTGTTGCGATGCCTTGTACAGGATAATTTGAGAAGCTGGGACATGAAATTATGCCAAGCTGAGTTTGCCCATAATCATGAAGTGAATCGTAGCACGGGATTCAGTCCATTTCAGATCGTATATTCAAATTTACCCAGGGGACCGTTGGACTTAGCAGTGGTACCACAGTCGAAGGGAACAGTTAAACGAGCTGCTGATTTTGTTGATGAGTTGACTGAATGTCATAGAATCGTTCAGGAACGATTGGAAAAGTCGAATGAGAAGTATAAGAAGTCTGCAGATTCGAAGCGACGAAATGTTGAATTTAACGAAGGCGATTTGGTTTATGCAGTGTTAACAAAGGATCGTTTTCCGGTGGGTGCTTATAACAAGTTGAAGGCGCGAAAAATTGGTCCGATTGAAATTGTGAAGAAAATTAATGAAAATGCTTATAAGTTGAAGCTGCCAGAAGATATTTACATGTCTAACGTGTTCAATGTTAAACATCTTGTTCCATATTACGGAGATAAACAATTAGATGAAGAATGTACAAATTCGAGGACGAATTTTTCTCAACCAGGGAAGGATGATGCAGCTAAGGCCAGAGAAGAGATTGTGCAAATTCCTGAAAGCATGAGTCGGTGGTACAGTATGATGAGTCGTCCACGACTCAGTGAAGGCTTGGGTCGTTTCCGAGCTAAGGAAGGAGGTCCACGATCTAACAAGCCATGGGAGAAGTTAAGCCGAGATAACAAGGCATCGGACTTGAGTCGTTCGCGAGATAGCAACCACTTGAGTCGTATACGGGTTAATGAAACAGGACTACGGCTCAAGGGGAATTTGGAGTGTTCGTGTTTGATGAGTCGTACACAACTCAACGACTCATCAATAAGTCATTTACGACTTATCATGAAGGAAGAAAATAAGGAGATACGACTTAACCGTAGCAGGAGGTTGAGGTGTGCAAGTGTGATGAGTCGTACACGACTCAACGACTCATCAATAAGTCGTGTACGAGTTAACAAGAGCAGAGAAGTGGAGGGAGATGTGTCGTTCGGAGTTGACTCGTTGGAAGGGATGTACCGCAGGGAGGCTATGAGTCGTGAGCCGTATCTTGTTGAGTCGTGTAAAGTCGTATATGTGCTGTAAATATTTGATGAGTCGTATGTCTCATGAGTCGTAAGACGTGATGTTGTAATGTGTTTGTAGTTTCCTTGAGTCGTCTGTATTGAGTCGTAAGTCGTCTTGTTTGGAACCGTGTGAATGTTGTTAAGTAATGTACGACTTATGATGAGTCGTGAGTCGTGATGTGTGGTAATTGTGTTGAGTCGTGGGTGTATAAGTCGTTACCGACTCACATGGGTCGTGAGTCGTAGGGGTTAAGTCGTATACGACTTATAGGCCAGTTTTGAAATACTATAAATACGCGTGTGTTGTACATTTTGAAGGTTGTTGATTTTTGAATAAAATTCTCTTTTGTTAGCTTTGTGCTTTCATACCAATTGGTAGTTGAGTGTGATCTCCTATCTCCTCTTTCGGATAATCGAGTGCGCACGATTCAACGATCGTAGAAGCCGATTCACGGAATCTAGTGCGCTAGATCAACGTGCGAAGAATCGTAGTCTTTGAACACGGTATAGTGCGCTATCAACGTGTTTGAGATAGCTAGAATTCGGTATCTTTGGATCAACGGATTTGGGCCTTGCAATATTCTTAACTCACCGATTGTTACATTTCACCGATTGAAGTTTTGTTTGATTAATCCGCTACGTCATCTTCCATTTTTCAGAAAAATTCAAACTTAATTCATATAAATAAAATTTTAAAAACTTAGTTATGTTTAAACAATCATATTATGTTTGAAACTTAATTCCTAACAATGATCAGATAAGGTAATTTTGAATTCTAGTTTTGATTTAAACTCTGTAATTTGGAAACAAAGAAGAACATGCATCCAAACATGCACAGATCAACATACAGAGATCCCCATTTATATATACACATGCAAAGCACAATATAATCTAAGAATCACATGCACAGATTTTCAGTTTATTAACTTTTAGATAATGTGTTTGCTCGCCTTATAAAAAACAGAGGCCTGTAATCTGGAAAGAAAATTTGAAACTGGAAATTGCTTTATGGTCTGAAGCTTGATTTAGTTGTTGAAATGGTCTTGTTTAAAGTCTGAGATGATCCTGTCTTTTCTTTCAGGCTTGAATTTGTTGGAAGCTTGATAATCTTTGCTTTTGAAAAAAAGGTTACAAGTTGGAAATAAAATGGTTACAGGGTTTGATTTGTTTGATTTATGGTTTGAAATAGTTTTACCAGTTTGAGTTTGCTTGAATTTTCTGGTTAGAGGATTTGTTTACCAACTTATGTTTTTGAGTTTCTTTGTTTTAGTAATAAGGAGATAGGAAAAGAATAGAAATTGAGTAGATAGATGATTATACATAGTTTATTAGAATTTATTTGAAATAATATAAAATAAAAATAATCTAGTGACACATGTTAACCTCCTTAACATTTGTCATTTTCAATTTCTAATTAACTTACATATGGTAACAACAAGTTTTAAAATTAAACACTTGTAATTATTCATGTTTAATAAATCTTAAAATGATTTTAAATGCTTTTGTATTCATTTTCCTAATTAAATAAGGACTTTTATTAATTTATAAATGCTTTTCTAATTATAAATAAAACCTTTAAAAGAAAATTAAATAAAAACCAATTATATTCTAAATAAAATTATATAAAATATATTTAATCCATTTTTAAATGTAAATATAAAACTTTTGTATTTATTTCATAATTAAATAAATACTTTCATATTTTATATAAATAATTTTTTAAGGAAATAATATAAAATAAATCTTATTTTAAATAAAAACCTTATTCATATATTTTTATATCTAAAATATTTTTAAGATATATATCCTTTAAATTGAAATTTAAATCCAAATACAAATTCAAATTTAAAAATACAATTTAAAATCAACTCAAATATATATTAATTTAAACAAACACATTATTAAATTTGAAAATAATAATTCTAATTAAAATCTATTTATCTATATTTAAAACATCACATTATTATCATTGTTTGAAAAATTACAATTTTACCTATTTAAAATAATAAATAAAGGAGATTATCACATTTTAAATTTCTTGAAATTTCGGGATATCACATTCCTCCCCCTTAGAATCTTTTTGTCTTCGAAAAGAAACGAAGCCAGAATTTTATTAAAATACTATTTATTTGTTAAATTACCTTTTGATCTTTTCAACTATAAATCCTTTATTTAAGAATTTCTTTAAACGCTTTTAAAATCTATATAATATTACTAAAATAGTTTTATAAAAATACTTTTAAAATCCACATAATATTATAAAATAGCTGTTTATAAAAATACTTTTATAACTCGATGTTTCAACAAGTCCATCCTCGTCCTCACAGAAATTCGGTCATCCTCGGTCTCACAGAAATCCTCGTTCCCACAATCCCTCATATATACATTTTTATTTCTTGGCCCATCAAGCTAAATTTTAAAATTTAAATTACTTTTGGTTTCAATTCGAAACAAATCCCTTTAAAGTTTTCAAACAACTTCTTATTTTAAAATAAGAATACATTCAGAATAGTCAAAATAATATTATTTATTATTTCCTTTAACAGTTTGAAACAATTCCAAATTCTTTTCTGGACTAAAAACTTCGCAATTTAAATCCTTTTCCATTTACTAGTCAATTTCATCTAAATTGTTACTTCTTTAGAACTTTTCATTTTGCTTTATCATTGTTTATTGGAAAACAATAATCCCATCAATAACCATTTATATTCAAGTTCGAAACCAATTCTAATTCTTATTTGTATAGTTCATTTTATTCAATTCCTATTTGGATATACTTAAATTCTTATTTAATTTCGATATCCAACAACCAATTATTGCTTTATATATAAAATATAAGCTTTTACAAAAATCATTCATTAAAACCATTTTAAAAGTACGTTCTCATATAGACACACACACACACACACACACACGCTCAACACATTCTAGGGTACCACTGACCCTATCCTTAATGAGTATTCCCACCAAAGCAAGGGTTCTTGCTTAACCAGGCTCTGATACCAAACGTAATGACCCAGAATTTTCGATCCCCAAAATTCTAGATAGTTAGGAAAAGAAGAAAAGAGACAGAAGAAGAAACAAAAATGAAACACAGAATCTCACATTCGCAGCGGATCGAAATATAATATCAAATAAAATAACAGTTATATAAAGGAAAACTATATCAGTTAATTTACATTAATACATCAGAGTTGCAACATTTACATAAACACTGGACAATTAAAAATCAACCTGTCCCAGATAAACAAATATCTCACAATGGATACACTCCATACGTTCCTGCCATTCAGCTCGCCTCCTGAGCTCCAGAACGTCCTTACTTGAAAATCGGTAATTCTCGGTCTGACCCAAGCATTACATCAAAGTAACACGCGGGTCAGGCTGGAAACTAGCGTGAGTAAACCCATCTAACATGAAATTCCAATACATAATACTTATTTAAAACCCGAGGTAACTCGTTCATCACTACAAGTTCACAAATTGTTATAGTCAACACTTTAATCAATCCCTAAGTACCTTTACTTAGTTTTAAATGGTCCAGTCATTCCATTTCAGCCTATTGATTTCACATATCAATCTATAAAGAATCATTGTAGGTTACAAATCGAAGTGGGTTTGGGTATTTACTGATACCCGATCTCGGTCTCTTCGAATTCAATATTATCTTAACCCAAGTTATTCAAGTGAAATAAAATTCAACATTAAATACAGGATGTCAATTTTTGCACAGCAATTCATCATCGAAAGATAACCACATTATCACTATCCACTCAAACATATCATATCACAAAACATTTCATATCAGAGATATCAACTAATTCAAGTATTTATTATTATTCGATCAATCATATGCAAAATTGATCATTTCCTAATTAATTTAATTAATCTCTAATTAAATTAATTAATAACTTTAATCACTTAGATTGACTTTACCTAATATTAATTAATTACAAACCCATTTAATTAATCATTCTTTAATTATCCATCTTTATTAATCACCTTTGACTAATTATACTTTAATTACAATAAGTAATTAATTCTTAATTAATTACACAAATTAATTAGCTTTTACCCATCACATTAAATAATCCCTTAATTACTCTTATAAAGTAATTAACAATGATTTATTACATTTATCCTTAATTAATTACTCAAAAAAATTATTCTATAATTACTTACATTGATTAATTATCCCTTAATTAATCACACTTCATTAATTAACAAACCCATGATTAGTTTCCTTAATCAATCAATCCTTAATTAATTACTTTAAGTAATTAATCCTTAATTACATCCATTAAATACTTACCCTTAAATTGCTTTCATCATGTAATTATCCTATTGGTTAATTATTCTCAATTAGTTAACCTCTGATCATTAATTAATTTAACCTTCAATTAATAATTAAATTAATTAAACCCTCACAAATTTATCCTTTAATTACTTATATTAAGTAATTAATTATTTTATTTATTAATTACTCTTCATTAGTTACTTGATTATTCCTTTATCATTAATTAATTAAATTAATTAATTATACTTAAATTTCTTTATCAACTTAATTAATCTCAAATCATTAAAACCCTAATCAACTTTTAATATAAAACTTAATCTTTATATATGACCTAATCATTAACATGATTTAAATACATTTTAAGCATTCCACTTTTTATTTAACTTTAAATTTAAATTTAAGATTTAAAATAACTTACCAATTTAACTTAATAAATTTTAAGTAAAACAAATTATAAAACCTTTAAATCAAATGTTTAAGAAAACATTTATTTTACCTAATAATTCAAAAATTAGATTCAATCTAAATTTTAAACCTATTTTACAAAACCTTTTTAAAATCTGTAATTTAAAAACTTGCTTCGGGTTCTACCGAGTCCCTCCCCAGACATACACCAAGGAAATCACTATCTTCCTTTATTTTCAAAAACTTTGTTAAAAATTTTAAATCTTGAAAACAACTTTACTCTCATGAATACAACCCGAGTTTTAACTCAAGTCTTCCCTCCCAAATACCCCAGAGCATCTTCGAGCCGACCACACCCACAATCCACTGACACACCCAACATCGCCGTGCACGCGCACAACTCAACCACGCCGCCGCGACCACCGACGATACCCTCCACATGTTGACATTCAACCTCACGATCGATTCCAACCCTCGATCCATCGCCACGAAGCCCAAATTAAAATCAAGTATCCCAGTTGAAACTGGAAACCTGACCTCACTAGAAAACCTCCCTTGAACCACCGACGCCGACCCCCGAAGTTTCCCAAACTCCATCCACATCAATGCCGGCCTCCACGCTACAATCACCCGAGCCCAGGTGAAGCTCGATCGCCCATAGTCACCACCCAACCACATTTCAACCTCGACCCTCAAACCCTAGTTTCGTCAAAATCCGATGCCACGACGATCAATCACCACCTTCGTCATTTTTTTCGACCTTCCCAGTTGACAACCAAGCTCCGACGAAAACCCCGACAAACAAGTGCTCGTCGATCGCCAGAAAATGGTCAAAAACCATTTCTTGTTCAACTTTGAACTGCACCTTCGATACTGGACTTAAAATCGAGATATTTATCTTAAAAAATCCAAATTCACAAAGGTTATTCAGATTATATATTTGAATTTACAAATAATTTCACTTGATTTTAAACCATTTCTAAATTTTCACTATTATCTTCCATTTTCCAGTTAAATTCAAACTTAATTCATATAAATAAAATTTTAAAAACTTAATTATGTTTAAACAATCATATTATGTTTGAAAATTAATTCCTAACAATGATAAGATAAGGTGATTTTGAATTCTAGTTTTGGTTTAAACTTTGTAATTTGGAATCAAAGAAGAACATGCATCCAAACATGCACAGATCAACATACAGAGATCCCTATTTATATATACACATGCAAAGCACAATATAATCTAAGAACCACATGCACAGATTTTAAGTTTATTAACTTTTAGTAATGTGTTTACTCGCCTTAGTAAAAACAGGGGCCTGTAATCTGGAAAGAAAATTTGAAACTGGAAATTGCTTTATGGTCTGAAGCTTGATTTAGTTGCTGAAATGGTCTTGTTTAAAGTCTGAGATGATCTTGTCTTTTCTTTCAGGCTTGAATTTGTTGGAAGCTTGATTTGTTTGATTTATGGTTTGATATAGTTTTACCAGTTTGAGTTTGCTTGAATTTTCTGGTTAGAGGATTTGTTTGCCAGCTTATGTTTTGGAGTTTCTTTGTTTTAGTAATGAGGAGATAGGAAAAGAATAGAAATAGAGTAGATAGATGATTATATATAGTTTAGTAGAATTTATTAGAAATAACAGAAAATAAAAACAATCTAGTGACACATGTTAACCTCCTTAACATTTGTCATTTTCAATTTCTAATTAACTTACACATGGTTACAACAAGTTTTAAATTTAAACACTTGTAATTATTCATGTTTAATAAATCTTAAAATGATTTTAGAAGCTTTTGTATTTATTTTCCTAATTAAATATGTACTTTTATTAATTTATAAATGCTTTTCTACTTAAAAATAAAACCTTTAAAAGAAAATTAAATAAAAACCAATTATATTCTAAATAAAATTATATAAAATAGATTTAATCCATTTTTAAATGTAAATATAAAACTTTTGTGTTTATTTCACTATTAAATAAATACTTTCATATTTTATATAAATAAATTTATTAAGGAAATAATATAAAATAAATCTTATTTTAAATAAAAACCTTATTCATATATTTTTATATCCAAAATATTTTTAAGATATATATCCTTTAAATTCAAATTTAAATCCAGATTCAAATTCAAATTCAAATTTAAAAATCCAATTTAAAATCAACTCTAATATATATTAATTTAAACAAACACATCATTAAATTTGAAAATAATAATTCTAATTAAAATCATTTTATTTATATTTAAAAACATCACATTATTATTATTCTTTGAAAAATAACAATTTTACCTATTTAAAATAATAAATAAAGGAGATTATCATATTTTAAATTTCTTGAAATTCCGGGATATCACATTCCTCCTCCTTAGAATCTTTTCGTCTTCAAAAAGAAATGAAGCCAGAATTTTATTAAAATACTATTTATCTATTAAATTACCTTTTGATCTTTTCCAGTATAAATCCTTTATTTATGAATTTCTTTAAATACTTTTAAAATTTATATAATATTACCAAAATAGTTTTATAAAAATACTTTTAAAATCCACATAGTATTATAAAATAGTTGTTTATAAAATTACTTTTTATAACTCGATGTTTCAACAAGTCCATCCTCGTTCTCATGGAAATTCGGTCATCCTCGGTCTCACAGAAATCCTCGTTCCCGCAATCCCTCATATATACATATTTATTTCATGGCCCATCAAGCCAAATTTTAAAATTTAAATTACTTTTGGTTTCAATTCAAAACAAATTCCTTTAAAGTTTTCAAACAACTTCTTATTTTAAAATAAGAATACATTCAAAATAGTCGAAATGATATTATTTATTATTTCCTTTAACAGTTTGAAACAATTCCAAATTCTTTTCTGGACTTAAACTTCACAATTTAAATCCTTTTCCATTTACAAGTCAATTTCATCTAAATTGTTACTTCCTTAGAACTATTCATTTTGCTTTATAAATGTTTATTGGAAAACAATAATCCCATCATTAACCATTTATATTCAAGTTCGAAACCAATTCTAATTCTTATTTGTATAGTTCATTTTATTCAATTCCTATTTGGATATACTTAAATTCTTATTTAATTTCAATATGAAACAACCAATTATTGCTTTATATATAAAATATAAGCTTTTATAAAAATCATTGATTAAAACCATTTTAAAAGTACGCTCTCATACACTCACACACACACACACTCACTCAACTCATTCTAGGGTACCACTGACCCTATCCTTAATGAGTATTCCCACCAAAGACAAGGTTCTTGCTTAACCTGGCTTTGATACCAAATGTAATGACCCAGAATTTTCGATCCCGAAAATTCTAGATAGTTAGGAAAAGAAGAAAAGAGACAGAAGAAGAAACAAAAATGAAACACAGAATCTCACATTCGCAGCGGATCGAAATATAATATCAAATAAAATAACAGTTATATATAGGAAAACTATATCGGTTAATTTACATTAATACATCAGAGTTGCAACATTTACATAAACACTGGACAGTTAAAAATCAACATGTCCCAGATAAACAAATATCTCACAACGGATACACTCCATACGTTCCTGCCATTCAGCTCGCCTCTTGAGCTCCAGAACGTCCTTACTTGAAAATCTGTAATTCTCGGTCTGACCCGAGCATTACATCAGAGTAACACATGGGTCAGGCTGGAAACCAGGGTGAGTAAACCCATCTAACATGAAATTCCAATAAATAGAACTTATTTAAAACCCGAGGTAACTCGTTCATCACTACAAGTTCACAACTTGTTATAGTCAACACTTAATCAATCCCTAAGTACCATTACTTAGTTTTAAATGGTCCAGTCATTCCATTTCAGCCTATTGATTTCACATATCAATCTATAAAGAATCATTGTAGGTTACAAATCGAAGTGGGTTTGGGTATTTACTGATACCCGATCTCGGTCTCTTCGAATTCAATATTATCTTAACCCAAGTTATTCAAGTGAAATAAAATTCAACTTTAAATACAGGATGTCAATTTTTACACAGCAATTCATCATCGAAAGATAACCACATTATCACTGTCCACTTAAACATTTCATATCACAAAACATTTCATATCAGAGATATCAACTAATTCAAGTATTTATTATCATTCGATCAATCATATGAAAAATTTATCATTTCCTAATTAATTTAATTAATCTCCAATGAAATTAATTACTAACTTTAATCACTTAGATTTACTTTACCTAATATTAATTAATTACAAACCCATTTAATTAATCATTCTTTAATTATCCATCTTAATTAATCACCTTTGACTAATTATTCTTTAATTACAATAAGTAATTAATTCTTAATTAATTACACAAATTAATTAGCCTTTACCCATCACATTAAATAATCCCTTAATTACTCTTATAAAGTAATTAACAATGATTTATTACATTTATCCTTAATTAATTACTCAAAAAAATTATTCTATAATTACTTACATTGATTAATTATCCCTTAATTAATCACACTTCATTAATTAACTAATCCATGATTAGTTTCCTTAATCAATCAATCCTTAATTAATTACTTTAAGAAATTAATCCTTAATTACTTCCATTAAATACTTACCCTTAAATTGCTTTCATCATGTAATTATCCTATTGGTTAATTATCCTCAATTAATTAACCTTTGATCATTAATTAATTTAACTTTCAATTAATAATTAAATTAATTAAACCCTCACAAATTTATCCTTTAATTACTTATACTAAATAATTAATTATTTAATTTATTAATTACTCTTCATTAATTACTTTATTACTCCTTTATCATTAATTAATTAAACTAGTTAATTATACTTAAATTTCTTTATCAACTAAATTAATCTCAAATCATTAAAACCCTAATCAGCTTTTAAGATAGAACTTAATCTTTATATATGACCTAATCATTAACATGATTTAAATACATTTTAAGCATTCCACTTTTTATTTAAATTTAAATTTAAATTTAAATTTAAATTTAAATTTAAGATTTAAAATAACTTACCAATTTAACTTAATAAATTTTAAGTAAAACAAATTATAAAACCTTTAAATCAAATGTATTTATTTTCCTAATTAAACTAGTACATTTATTAATTTATAAATTCTTTTCTAATAGTAAATAAAATCTTTAAAAGAAAATAAAATAACAAACAACTATATTCTGTTATCCCATTTTTTGGTCAAAACTGGAATATCAACAAATTGGCAAGGAATTATGGATATCAGGATTGGAGATCAGTTGGAATCAAGGCTGTGATCAATATCGTCAAAATTTTGTTAAACTCCGATCAGGACGAAATTGATTGGAGACGATGATAAGGGCTAGAAAAGGCTATGTTTCAAATTTCAGGATAATCGGAGTTCGTATGAAGAAAATACGATGGATTCAAGGTGGGAGAGGTATGTTGTTCGAATCCATCAAGATGCAGCGCTCGGTTCGAATCGATCAGATTCGAACCCATCAGGATGGATTCGAACCCATCAATTTCGAACCCATCAATTTCGAACCGATCAAAGGCATACTGTCGCATACATGGATTCGAAGTATACATGGATTCGAAGAAGAAGATGGACTCGAAGGAGATGGATTCGAAGTGGACATGGACTCGAAGAAGGAGATGGATTCGAAGTGGACATGGACTCGAAGAAGGAGATGGATTCGAAGTGGACATGGATTCGAAGAAGGAGATGGATTCGAAATGGACATGGATTCGAAGATGATGGATACGAAGCAGGGGACACGGATTCGAAGGACGTGGATTCGAAAGGGATGGATTCGAAAAGGATGGACTCGTAGGATATGGACTCGAAGGAGGCGGCTTCAGAAAGCATGGATTCGAAAAGCATGGATTCGAAGGAGTCGGCCTTATGGATTCGAAGGAGATGGTTTCGAAGTGGATGGTTTCGAAGAAGGCGGGTTCGAAGTATGGGTTCGAACCATGCAGAACGCACGGAGCTTTGATCTTGAATCGATCATATCTTCCAAACCGCTGATCCAAATGCAATGAAATTTTTACAGGAGCTCACATACGTGTTGAAGAATGTTCACGCCATTTTTCAGCTCAATTGGATGGATTCTTGATCGATTCGAACGTCACTTCGAATCGATCCCAAACTGGGCACGGATTCCGAGAACATGGGCCTGTGGGCCCCCCTCACGTGCCAAGCGGCCTCCCCAGGTTTTAGGCGGGATTTCAGCCTTCCACGCCTATAAATGGAGCCCCTGGTCATTCAGAAAAGGGGTCGGAAAAGTTGGAGAGAAAAGGCAAGCCCAGACGCTGCTAGAATCATTCCATAGCATCATTACTGCTATTATCTTCAGATTTGGTCACTACAACTGTTGTAATCACTTGTAATCTTCAAGGATAATTAATAAAAAAAAAATTGCAGTGGACGTAGGCCGGAGATGGCCGAACCATTATAAAACTTGTGTCTCTGTACTTTACTTTTGGATTGCTGTCTATTATTTGTTGAGATTTGTTATTTGCGTTTGAATATCACTAATTTATATTCATACATTTTGGTGCTTTCACGGTATTGGGTGTTTGTGACCAATTTTGGCGCAAACATTTTGGTGCTTTCACTGAGAAGGACTAGCACCTGCTACATCAGATTTTGAAGAGTTTAAGGAGTTTGGATTTGGAAGACAATGACTAGGCAGCGTAGCAGAAGGCTGAGGGCTGAGAGAAGCCAACAAGGAGGAAGTCAACAAGCATCCTCCGGAGGTGAGGAAGAACCGGCTTCGATCTACGTAACCCGGGATGAGATGGAAGCCATAACAAATTCACTACAGGAGAGGTTGTTGAAAAGTCAACAGGAAATGATGCAAACTTTCTTGGAGCAAATGAGAGCTGCAGGAATACAGAATTTAGGAACAGCTACGGCGGCTACGAATGCAGGACAAGGAGCTAGGGTCGTGGAACCCAATGAAGGACAAGATACGGAACTAGAAGGCAATCAGCAAGGGCTTGGGGGCAGGCCCACCCATGGGAGAACCTTTGGAGGGAATTCAACAAGCTAGAGCTAACATTGCCACTAGTGAACCACACGAGGAATATGTTCCAGAGTTTCCTCGGGGGCATTGGGGGCAACCCCTAACAGAAAATACTGAACTAGCAGAAATCATCAGAAAGACTGTACGAGGTGGTTTGACCAACGGAGACTTGGAAGGAGTAAACAGGAGTCCGTTCACTCGGGAAATAAGGATGGCTCAGAATCCACCTAAGTTCAAGCTATCTAGCGTGGAGGTATATGATGGTAAGGCAGATCCAACAGATCACTTGATGAGGTACACCAAACACATGGAGGTGCTGGGGGCATCGTAGGAAGTGATGGCCCGATGCTTCCCTTTGTATTTGAAGGACTTAGCTGCAATGTGGTTTAGGCAGCTGGGAGAAGGATCTATCAGGACTTGGAAGGAATTAGTGGAAAAGTTTCTGGGACAGTTTCGGGTTCACGTCAAGAGGCCGAAGAACGTGATGACTTTAACATCGGTAAAGCAAAGGATGTACGAATCGCTTAGAGCTTTTCTAACTCGATTCAGTGCGGCGGTCGCTTCGGTGGATCGGCCTGATCCATCAATGGTTTTAATGACAGCAGTATCAGGAGTCAGGGAGAATTCGGATTTCAAGGTATCTTTGATACGAGATCCCCCGCAAAATCATGACAAATTCTTTCACGAGGCAGAAAGGTTCCTTCGGCAGGAAGATGCAAGTACGGATTTAAAGTTGAAGAAGGTTAATGCAATCGAGGTTGGAGCGGTATCCAAAAATGGTTTGGATAAGGATAAAGGAAAAAGGAAGTTAGATAACGACTCTAGAAACGCTAGGAAGCGATGGAAGGATCCAAGGTTTTCCACATACACAGGATTGAACGAGGCGCTGGAGCGGATATACCTGGAAACTCGGAATCGCCTTCTCTACCGAAGGCCGACTAGGAGGGAACCAACAGAACGGGAAAGGACATCAGGAAGGCACTGTCTCTTCCATGATCTGGATGGACACGATACCAATAGCTGCAGGCACCTAAAGGATATAATCGAGGAGCATGTAAGGAATGGACAGTTACAGCAATACGTTGGAACTCGGAATGGAACGGTGGAGCAGGAGCAACCACCGACCACCTCACGTCGTGATGATGGGAGGCCTAAAGATGATCGTCGATTGATCATCCATTGACCAGGATAATATGGAATAAGTAACAAGCTACTAGCAAACGGTAAAGTCATTTACACATGTATGGGGACGGAGATAGCCCCTAGGCATGCTCTGAATGATGATAAACCGGGATGTTATGGTTTGTGAAATTTATTTCTTGCTTTTAGATCGGACATTGCTTTTTTTTGAATTTGGTTTTGGAGCTTGGATTGAGCTCCTGGATTTTCTTGCTTTTTTATTTGGATTTTCCTTTGGATGATTGTTTTTTGGTCTTGGATGCTGGTTTGGATTTCTAGTTTTCTGGTTTTTGGATTTGAATTTTGGATTTGGATTTGAATTTTGGATTTGGGTTTGAATTTTGGATTTGGATTTCGGATTTGAATTTCGGATTTGGATTTTGGACTGGATTTTGGTTTGACTTTTATCTGGCTTTTGATAAATGGTCGTCAGGTATGGATTATGCCTGGCAAGGGGTGAGTCACTTTGCCCGAACAAGGTGAGTTGGCTCATTCAGGTCGTCAAGTATGGACTATGCTTGGCAAGGGTCCGTAGTGACCAGGATTCGGCCTAGGACTTAGGCCCTCTATTATCAATTATTATTTTCAGGTCGTTGAGTATGGACTATGCTCGGCAAGGGTCCGGAGAACCAGGATTCGGCTTAGGACTTAAGCCATGGCATTTTACAGCGCCCAGGGACACTGGGCCAAGGTCGTCAAGTGTGGATTACGCTTGGCAAGAACCCGGAGAGGTTAGCTCATCGTCCAGGGATACTGGACCAAGGACACCAAGTATGGATTGCGCTTGAAAAGAACCGGAAGGCCAACTCAACGTCCAGGGACACTGGACCATGGTCGTCAGATGTGGATTATGCTTGGCAGGAGCCCAGAGAGGCTATGGATTTGGATATCGACCCGGAGAGGTCCTGGATTCGGTTATTGGCTATTGGATAAGGATGGATTGGAACTCGGTTGTCGAGTTTGAATGGATACAGAATTGTCTAAGGCTTTGGTTATTGGATCTGGAATTGGACATCGACTCGAAGCAGTCAAGGACGATATACTCTGGCGATATGGCTTTTGGACTTCGGGTCTTGGATTCGGAGTTATTCAAAACACGCCTTGTTGTCACAAGGCATGTTTTGGGGGGCAAAATGTTATCCCATTTTTTGGTCAAAACTGGAATATCAACAAATTGACAAGGAATTATGGATATCAGGATTGGAGATCAGTTGGAATCAAGGCTATGATCGATATCGTCAAAATTTTGTTAAACTTCGATCAGGACGAAATTGATTGGAGACGATGATAAGGACTACAAAAGGCTATGTTTCAAATTTCAGGATAATCGGAGTTCGTATGAAGAAAATACGATGGATTCAAGGTGGGAGAGGTATGTTGTTCAAATCCATCAAGATGCAGCGCTCGGTTCGAATCGATCAGATTCGAACCCATCAGGATGGATTCGAACCCATCAATTTCGAACCCATCAATTTCGAACCGATCAAAGGCATACTATCGCATACATGGATTCGAAGTATACATGGATTCGAAGAAGAAGATGGACTCGAAGGAGATGGATTCGAAGTGGACATGGACTCGAAGAAGAAGATGGATTCGAAGTGGACAGGGACTCGAAGAAGGAGATGGATTCGAAGTGGACATGGATTCGAAGAAGGAGATGGATTCGAAATGGACATGGATTCGAAGATGATGGATACGAAGCAAGGGACACGGATTCGAACGACGTGGATTCGAAAGGGATGGATTCGAAAAGGATGGACTCGTAGGATATGGACTCGAAGGAGGCGGCTTCAGAAAGCATGGATTCGAAAAGCATGGATTCGAAGGAGTCGGCCTTATGGATTCGAAGGAGATGGTTTCGAAGTGGATGGTTTTGAAGAAGGCGGGTTCGAAGTATGGGTTCGAACAAGGCAGAACGCACGGAGCTTTGATCTTGAATCGATCATATCTTCCAAACCGCTGATCCAAATGCAATGAAATTTTTACAGGAGCTCACATACGTGTTGAAGAATGTTCACACCAATTTTTAGCTCAATTGGATGGATTCTTGATCGATTCGAACGTCACTTCGAATCGATCCCAAACTGGGCACGGATTCCGAGAACACGGGCCTATGGGCCCCCCTCACGTGCCAAGCGGCCTCCACTGGTTTTAGGCGGGATTTCAGCCTTCCACGCCTATAAATGGAGCCCCTGGTCATTCAGAAAAGGGGTCGGAAAAGTTGGAGAGAAAAGGCAAGCCCAGACGCTGCTAGAATCATTCCATAGCATCATTACTGCTATTTTCTTCAGATTTGGTCACTACAACTGTTGTAATCACTTGTAATCTTCAAGGATAATTAATAAAAAAAAATTGGACTGGACGTAGGCCGGAGATAGCCGAACCACTATAAAACTTGTGTCTCTGTTCTTTACTTTTGGATTGCTATCTATTATTTGCTGAGATTTGTTATTTGCATTTGAATATCACTAATTTATATTCATACATTTTGGTGCTTTCACGGTATTGGGTGTTTGTGACCAATTTTGGCGCAAACATATTCTAAATAAAATTATATAAAATATATTTAATTCATTTTTAAATGTAAATATAAAACTTTGGTATTTATTTCACTATTAAATAAATACTTTCATAATTTATATAAATAAATTCTTCAAGGAAAATAATATAAAATAAGTCTTATTTTAAATAAAAACATTATTCATATGTTTTTATATCCAAAATATTTTTAAAATATATCCTTTAAATTCAAATTTAAATCAAAATTCAAATTCAAATTCAAATTTAAGAATCCAATTGAAAATCAACTCAAATATATATGTTAATTAAACAAACACATTATTAAATTTGAAAATAATAATTCTAATTAAAATCTATTTATCTATATTTAAAAACATCACATTATTATTATTGTTTGAAAAATAAAAATTTTACCAATTCAAAATAAGAAATAAAGGAGATTATCACATTTTAAATTTCTTGAAATTCCGGGATATCACTATTCAACAACAATGAGAACGATCACGTACAAAAACTAAGTCTCATATACTTATCATGTTTCCTACCTTCTCAGCTTCCACAATCCCTCGGTCAAGAGTGAAGCCTGTTAGCTTAGAGCACTATTGCTTCTATACCCTACTTGAATGTTCATTTTAAACTCTCACAAATAGAAACAAGTCCATTTTGCCAGCTTTTAGTGCTTAGTACACGATAAAATACTTTCAATAAACAAGTAAACACAAAATCATGATTAAGTCACTTAAATGACTTGTAATCCCCTTTTTATTTAATTAATCTTTTATTAATTAAACCTCTTTTTTAACGAACCGGATTTTGGACTCTCGAAAATCGACACTAATACGTCCACATGTCGAGCATTAAAGTGTCGGAAATGCCGATTTGTTAGGGTGAAAGAAGAAGGTAGAAGATAGAAGAAAACTAAACAACAGGGAATCTCACATCGCAACGAATAATGTATGATACAACAATGATCTTTACAAAAAGAAAACATCTTTATTCATATAACATCATAGTACACTAGATTTATCCTAAAATTAAACAGTTAAAGAAACATGTCCTTGCATTGACCAACATACAGACTATATAACACATTGGAAGAAAAATATGTGTGAATATGTCTTGACCATCCAGCTCCTCTCCAACTCCAAAGTACTGAGCTAAATCTGGGAAAACATGCTCGGTCCGACCCGAGCATTACATGGAATAATACTCGAGTCAGTCTGGTAAACTAGCATGTTAAAACTCGATAATAAGTAACAACCAAACTGATTTCTACATTTAAAAACCTCTCAAACAAAGGGTATCTCGTAAAACCACACCGAACATAAAAACGGACGGGTTTTTACCTTACCATAACCAAAATATTTTATGTCAGAATGCAATGATATTATCATAGTGTCTAGGTTTAAAGTAATCGATAAAATAGCTGGAATGCTTGCATCTTGCATTCCAACATTAGGCTTTACAATCAACAATATAAGGCATGTATAGGAGATTGGATACTAACAATGGCAAGGTAAAGAGCTACCTTTCGATGATACACCTCTAGAAAATGCATGATGTGCACATAAATGTGCATATATTTACATTCATATTTTATCTATTTTTATTTAAATAAAATTCATATTTGGGCATTTTAAAATGTTTAAAACCAAAATTCATTTGTTTTCAAATCATCGTATATTCATCTTCGTTCAGGGGCAAAATGGTAGTTTTTGTGCATGTGTCGATTTGAGAATTTTTACTTGGACATTTTTATGATTTTTATAGGAAATTTTGATGCATGTGGAAGAGGAATTTATGAAGATATATGCATGCACAAGGAATACAAAGGAATGAAGAGAAAATAATTCAACTTCATGATTATGGAGGACCCCACCCACTAACCTAAATCTACAATTAGAAGCAAATGGACAATTAAGTGGAGGTTAAAGCTTCATCCACATAAAATGATGGATTAATTAGTGGCTAATGGTTATTTCGTGGCCACACTTCCTAAATGGCATTTTGGGAAGCGCCCTAAAAATTGAATTAGAGTTTTATGCATGCGTAAGTAGCCCTCTTATGTGCATGTAAATATCTTCTACTCTTTGAAATTAGTTAGGAAATCAAAATGTAAGCTCTATGTTCCATGAAATAAAAATGCCTTCCTAGCCTCTTTCTCTTCTTTTTTCTACTTATTTTTATTTACTTTTATGCTTACTTCTATGCACTTCTCTTTTCTTTATTAGTAAATTAAATTTACATTCATGCAAGTAGTGTAGCTTTGATCTTATGCAAGTAGTTAGTTGTTAATCTCTCTTTCTTCCTTTGCTTAGTTTCCATTTATTTGCTTTTTGATGTTGAAATTTACAAGTGTTGATTTGATAACACAAATGAGTAGCTAAACCACTTCAATTTTTGGGATAATGAAGCTCTTTAACTTTATGTAATTTCAACATTTTTATAATTTATGATCTCTTTTGTTTTGTGCTTCATGAAAGTGAATTTTGATGTAAGTTTATACAAGTGGGTTTGATAGCTTATGTTGCTTTGGCAAATGAGCTATTCTTATTCAACATAAACACAACTTACATCATCATTTGCTAATTGATTTTTGATTTTGAGAAGAAATTAAAAAAAAATTTGATGGTCTATCTTACTAATTACAATAGTAAATAGATCATACATAAAATAACTTTTGCTTTGGCTTCATTTTTATGAGAATTTATAAGTGGTATATGTATTATAGTTTGATGGTTTAAGTTATGTTAATTAACCACATAAATAAACCATACTTATGATCAGTGCAACAATTATTTTACTCAATATCATAAATAGAAATCATAAATTTTTTGTTTGTTGATCTACAAAAATAGAAGAGTGGATTTACCTCTAAATTGTTCTCTAATCTCATAGTTTTTTAATTTTATTTTCCTTCTAATTTTAGCTTCTTTTTTTTACAAATTGTAGTTAACAATATTCTCTCCACTTTGGTCTAATTTGATTGATTAGAAAATTTTAAAATCATAAAAATTCTCTAAGGATCGACCCGTACTCGCCACATACTAACGTTTGTACGTCGTGCGCTTGCGGTATAAATTTAATTCAAAATTTATTGGCAGTTTTCTAATTTGATAGAAATTCCGTTGTTAAACAAGTTTTTGGCACCGTTGCTAACACAGAGCTGACTGCCCCTTTAACATGGCAGACCGGATTACAACAACCCCTTGACAACAAGGGCTTCTACTCCCATGGTGTTTGGGCGCAAACCAACTCTAAAAGGGACATCTACAATGGGGTGACCACTCTTAATGGTAGCTAACCACATAGCTCGGTTGCATGCCCCGTTTTAGCCATTCCTCCCGATAGTGAGGGTTAAGGCTACGCTGTACCTATCTAAATAGCAATCCATCTTGGAATGCTAACATTGCCCTTTAGGCATCAATGCAATGCCAACATTTATCCATACAAGTTCGTTTTAGGTCTGAACGAAACTGAAGGCACTAACTCTACTGCATCCATTTTGGAATCACCCTCAAGATTAGTCGTAGTAGCCCTTGCACTTAAAAGATTACCATCTACGATCATCATCATGATGTCTTCCACTCGAACGTACTTGTTAGTTCACAGTGGTTTTCGAATATAAAAATCTGATCTCGATCTCTCCATACCAACAACCGATAATTTTCGGTTGAATCATTCCCGGTTCTTTTGGAAGTAAATATTCAAGTCCTTGTTGGAAACTTGAATTTCACATTTATTTTTCCCAAGTCAAATAAGGAAAATTTTGATAGTCGGTTATTTAACTATCAAATAAAAATAACAAAATCTAGAGATTTAATTACCCAAAGCAATCACTAAGCCTCAGAATCATTTTCATTTATTAAATCTCTTTTGCCAATCATTTATCAACATTCATATACTTATTGTAACGATCTCGATTTTTAAGCTAAATTTAAATTGGTAATTAATTTAATTTTTGAAATTAAATTGTAAACTAATTGGTATTTTCCAAATTTAAATAGATATTTGTTTGTTTATTAATATAAATATGATTTTTAATAAAATTTCTAATTGGAAATTCAGAAAGAAATATTTTGAATAATATATTAATTATAAATTTAATTGTGGATTAATTTGAAATTCCAGAAACAAATGAAATACAATGTGTTTGTTTACATAAAAATAAAAATAAAATTTGCAAAAGAATTTTATCTGGGAATTCTAAAATAAAATTTATTGTAAAATAGAAATTTGATTTAGAATTCAAAAAAATGAATATTTTATTGATAAATTTGATTTAAGAAACTAAAGTATGTGTATATATATGTATTATTATTTATTAAGTGAATAATTTTATTTCAAATCATTTTTCTTAAGGTAATTTAAAAAGTTATAAAAATATAAATTAAATATTATTTATGATTGAGAATGTTAGACTAGTATAAATAAAAGCTTTAAACTTACGTATATGTGTGTATATATATATATATGTATATATATATATATCTTTTGAAGTTAAATAAGATTTATAAAAGGATCAAATGCTTCTTTTAAATGTTATATATGAATAAGTAAAATTTGTATATATAACAAATCTATTTCATAATAACTAATAAATGAAAATACATAAAACATGTTTTCATAAGTAAAGATCAAGGGGGGGATTTAGACATAACTTATAAATTAAAAAAAAAAAAAACATTTATGCATGCTCTTGTACATGTGTAAGTGTTATAAACATGGAAATTAAAAAATGTAAGGTTGAGATTATGTCATTAACATGTGTGAGCACGATTTTAACATATATGTACAAGTGTTAACATGAATGAACAAGCATTCACAAATATTAACAAGTGGCTTACCTTTCTCTTAAAATTTAGATTATATGAAATATGAGTAAAGAAAGGAAATAACCAGGTTTTTCAATCTCTTCATTTTGCTCTAACAAAACCTGAGAAATGAAGAAAGCAAACCAGAAAAAAAAGCAAGAGAAATCAAGATTTTCAATCTGGAAAATCAAAATCTAGAAACTAGAAAGTTCAAAAGCAAACAACAACCTGGAAAAGAAAGAAAAAGAAAAAAATCTGTTTCAATTTCAAATAGATCAAAAGCATGCTGAATCAAAACCAAGTCAAACCTGATCAAAGAAGAAAATCAAATTAAGACAAACAAGAAAACAAAATCATCTCGACATAAAAAACTGTAAACAATTTCAAGTGTTCAAAGTTTTCAAGCCTGGGAATCAAGCCAGGAAACCAGAAAAACAAAGCCTGGAAGCAAGATTTAAATTGAAGAACAAATGCAAGATTAACAAAACAAGTGCACAGCAATTTATAAATCAAATCAACAATTAAAGTGGCAAATCAAAAGCATTCCCCAGTTTTTCAACAGTTCCAGAATTTCTCTCGTTCTTCCCATCAAGGTGAGCAAATCTTATTTTTTTAACCCTGATATACTTAAAATTTTAGGACTGTGATGATGATGTGTTTGTTCAACAGAAAATGTGATGTATATATGTATATATATGTAAAGTGATAAGTACGCATGTCTGGGAATATGCATTACCCCTCTCTGTTGTTCTTTACGCAAGCATTCTTCATACGAAAAAAAATTCATATTTCAAGCTATAAATAGATTTAGGTGATAGTATTTGTTAACTCCGCCTTGACCATGACTCACCCATCTAGTGCATCAAAAGGTTCCGACTTAACAGCTTTAGAAGCATACCGACTTAAGGCTTAACAGGGGTGCCGACCTAAGGCCTAAGGGGTATGTCGACCTAACAGTTCAACAAGTATGACGACCTAATACTTTAACAAGGCTACCGACTCAACTGGTTGCCGACCTAACTGCCTTATCAGGGAGACCGACCTAAGGCACGAAGGGATACCGACCTAAGGAGCTTGAGAAGCATGCCGACTTAAGACTCAAAGAGGTGCCGACCTAAGGCTTAACAGGGGTGCCGAGCTAAGTCCTAAGGGGTATGCCGACCTAAGACCTAACAGGCTAAGGGGATGCCGACTTAAGGCCCAAATGGATACCAACTTAAGGCTAAACAGTTGCCGACCTAAAACTTAACAAGATAGCTACCGACCTAAGATAGCTACCGACCTAAGATAGAAGACGACCTAACTATCCAGAGAGTTTACTGATCTAACCACTTAGGACCGGGACAAGATCATGAGCTACACCTAAGTCGCGACCGACCTATGACTTATGTTAAGTCGTGCACGACCCAAGCAATGGAAGGTAAGTTCAATGCAGCTAGCACAGTGGCCTCTTAACTCGTTCACGATCCAGGACTTACCAGTTGGACCTTAACTTGCGACTTACCAAGTTAACTCGTCCACGACCTAAAGCCACTGAATATAAGCCCGATGCCATATTACTGAGAAGAGGTGGTGTTAACTCGGAGGCGACCTAGGACTTGAACAAATGAACTCTTGTGAAGCCATGAAGGGGCCAGATGAATCGGCCACGACCTACCTAAGACCGGTCACGACTTATCTTAGGTCGGCTACGAATTATATTAAGTCGGCCACGACTTAGGACTTGGCAAAAATTCCAGACCAGAACTCTCTATAAATAGGCAACCACCTCCAACATTCAAAGGACTTTTGGCTCATTCTCTTCAAGCGCCGATACTCTGCTGCATTCCAAACCAATTCAACACTTGAAGCTCTCAAGACACTAAGAACGCTACAAACAACTTCAAGAAGAGATCACGTACATCCAACATGGATTCGAAGACTCTCATCTCCATCGAAGTTTAGAATACTTGTTCTAAGTCTCTTGTAATTCGAAAGTGTATTGTACTTGGGAAGAATTGTATCAACTTGTAACGAGATCATCAATAAAAGTACTTAAAGTGGATGTAGGCTGAACCCTTAAGCCGAACCACTATAAAACTGTTGTTGTTTACTGCTTTTCTGCTATTACCTGCTTGTAATTCATTCCCGATCTGTCGGGTGGTGCTTTCACAACTACACTTCACACACAGGGGTGTTAGCGTTCAAATTTTAGCGTTAACATTTTTGGTGCTTTCACTGAGAACCCAACTCAGGAAAACTGTCATCATTGCTTCACAGAGATTTGTAGAGAGAATTTCCTTGAAAACCAGAAGTCTATCTGAGATTATGGCTCCTGGAAGGAAAAGTACATCTGTCAGATCTGGGAACGTTCAAGAGGGAACCTCCGCTTCCCCTGTACCTAATCAACCCACTCCGTTTGTTGGAGTTACAAAAGCGGAGTTGGATGCTGTGATTCTAGGGCTAAACCAGCAGATAAACGCCCAGAATGCACAATTAGAGGCTCAAAGTGCCCAGAATGCTCTGATTCTGAATAAGTTGAACGATTTACTTGGGGCAAACAATCAACTGGCTGGTACTGAAAGGAACTATGCTGGCAACATTCATGATGCGAATGAAAGGAATGCTCCTGAAAGGGCTGCTAGTCCCTTTGAGAAGGCAGTTCCTGAGGCTGGTGGATCTGGAACTCGACATGATGAGGAGTATCTTTCTGGAATGGTCCGAAAAATTATGAAAGAAAGTATGCAAAGGGTTGAAGATGAGAAAGAATGGGGTTTCGCCCCAAGCAAAACTCCATTTACTGAGAAAATCTTAAAGGCGGAATTTCAAAGGAAGTTTGTCCCTCCTACTATCCCAGCTTACAAAGGGACAAGTGATCCGAATGAATTCTCGTATAAATATGATTGGCACATGACAGGTGCCAGAGCCTCTGACGAGATAAAGTGCCGATATTTCCCCGTATACCTTGAAGGTGTGGCTCTACTGTGGTTCACCAAGTTGCCAGTCCGATCTATTGATCAGTTTTCAGACTTGACCAGGAAATTCAAGGAGCAGTTTAGACTATATGCTACGAAGGCCAAGGACATCATGTCGTTGTCGAGTTTAGAACAGAATCCGGGTGAATCTATAAGATCTTTCTTGAACCGCTTTAATATAGCGCTGGCTTAGGTGGACAATGCTGAACCGCGAATGATATTGACTTATCTAATGAGGGCTATTGATAAATCAAGCGAATTTGGGAAATGGTTAAACATGATGGAGCCAACCTCTCTCGAAAAATTCTACGAAAAAGCAGATGAATTCATTCGCTTGGAAAGCCGTCCTTTACCAGTAAAGGCAGTGTTGGAGAAAGCTGAAGATAACACTGTCGCTCCACGCAAGAATGAATCAGTGGGGCAAAAAAGGGAGAATAATAATGGAAAGAAACAGGGAAATTTGAAGAAGCCTCGATCCTTCAAGCCATCAGAATATACTCCATTATCACATACGCCGGAGCACATCTATCTTGCCACTAAAGATTCTGTTGACTTTCCCAAACCTATCCCTCTGAGGACCGGGAAAAAGGCAATACAGAGTGGGAAGTTCTGCCGCTTCCATAATCAACCCGGTCATGAGACTGATGAATGCCGCCAGTTGAAAAATCTGATTGAAGAGTTGCTAAGAGAAAACAAGTTGCAGCAATTTGTGAAAAAGAATAGCAACAATCCTGCATCGTCAAGTCAAGGGCAACAGGCTCCTGTTCATCAGCCTAGGACAGGTGAGAAAACTACGGGGCATGAATCTGGAAGGCCCATTATCAATGTCATTACAGGAGGGCCTCACCCAGCTGGCAAAAGCTGGGGTGAGATGGAGAGATATTCCAGGGCTTTGAAATATGTCCCAGCCGAAGAAGACGTCTTTGTTTTAGAAGACACTACGCCCCTGAAGCAGCAAAAAACTTTCAGTGATGATATTATTTTCAGAGCCAGAGATTCCACAGGTATCGAAGCTCCTACCCTAGATCCCTTGGTAATCTCAGCTGGTATCGGACCGGCCATTGTCAGAAGAGTCCTCATTGACTGCGGAGCATCATGTAATATCCTCTTCAAGAAGACATTCGACCAAATGAAAATCCCCATGGTCGATGTACAAGCCTCATCGCAGAAGATCGCTGGCTTCACTGGGGAGCCAAAGCAACCAATAGGGACCATCGATCTGCTTGTAGAACTTGGGGAAGGAGAAAGGAAAGTAGTCCGCAAGCAAACATTTGTGATTGTCGATGAGTTTTTTGCTTATAATGCTTTCCTTGGCCGTCCAACACTCGCAGCATTCAAAGCTATCCTAGCCCCGTGGTGCCTCACTATTAAATTCCCTACAGACAATGGAGTAGGAGTTATGAAAGGGGATCAAAATGCTGCGCGAGAGTGCTATTTGACAGAGCTGCGAGAGTCAAGAAAAAGAGAAATGGGAAAGGATGCGGCAACCCCAGTCCGCATCAAAGAACCAGCCTTGTAGCAATTACGGGGCGGACCCTGCACTGGCGAGCACAGCGGGGCACGAAAAGAAATGGATCCCAGAAAAGCCAGTGCAGGGGAGAATAGAGTAGTACCGGTGGAAACGAAAGTTCCGGTACCTGTTGACCCAAAGGACCCAAATAAGGTGTTGAATGTGGGTTCACATCTTAATGTGTCAATTCAGAATATCTTGATATCTTTCCTGAAAGCAAATCTGGATGTTTTCGCTTGGACTCATGCCGACATGTGTGGAATATCCCCAGAAGTTGCAGTACACACTCTGAATATTGACCCAAAGTTTACGCCAGTTAAACAGAAAAGAAGAACCCAAGGTCCAGAAAGGTCAGCAGCATTAAAAGAAGAAGTTGATCGACTCATGGAAAATAACTTCATCAAAGAATCTACTTATCCGAATTGGGTGTCGAATCCAGTGCTGGTTAAGAAAGCTAATGGGAAATGGAGAGTGTGCATTGATTTTTCAGATCTAAACAAGGCCTGTCCCAAAGATTGCTTCCCATTACCCAGGATCGATCAATTGGTAGATGGAACAGCGGGTCATGAGTTGTTGTCTTTCATGGATGCCTACTCCGGATACAACCAGATCATGATGCATGAACCTGATCAGGAGGACACGAGCTTTATCACCGATGTTGGTCTTTATTGCTACATAGTTATGCCCTTCGGATTGAAAAATGCAGGGGTAACCTACCAAAGACTTGTTAATGCTATGTTCAAACCGCAATTGGGTAAAACTATGGAAGTCTACGTCGACGACATGTTAGTGAAGTCTAAGAAAGCAGTGGATCACATTGAACACTTAGCAGAAATGTTCGCAGTCCTCCGGAAATACAAAATGAAGCTTAACCCTCTGAAATGTACATTTGGGGTCGAGTCCGGAAAGTTCTTAGGTTTCATCGTCAGTGCTAGGGGCATTGAGGCTAGTCCAGCTCAAATTACTGCCTTAAAAGAAGTTAAAGCTCCTAGAACGAAGAAGGAATTGCAGAGTCTCAACGGAAAGGTCGCCGCCCTGAGTCGGTTCATTTCCAAAGCTATTGATAAATGCATCCCATTCTTCGATGCTCTAAAGAAAGGAAAGAAGAACTTTGAATGGACTCCCGAATGCCAGAAAGCCTTTGATGAGTTGATCCGTCATATGGAAACGCCTCCAATACTTTCTAGGCCAGGCAATGGTGAGGATCTTCTTATATACTTGGCAGTATCGTCTCATGCTCTAAGTGCAGCGCTGATACGAGAAGACAAAAGGATTCAACATCCGGTTTACTATATCAGCAAAAGACTCACTGGGGCAGAGCTGAATTACTCAAAATTGGAAAAACTCTCCTATTGCCTACTAGTTGCATCAAGGAAGTTGAGGCAATATTTCCAAGCTCATCCTATCAGAGTACTCACTGATCAACCTTTAAAACAAGTCCTGTTTCGCCCTGAAACTTCGGGTCGCCTTCTAAAGTGGAACATTGAACTTAGTCAATATGACATCACTTATCACTCCCGAAAAGCAATCAACGGACAAGCTTTAGCTGATTTCATTGCAGAATTCACAGAGAAAGGTAATGGTGAGGAAGAAGCAATCAATGATTCCCCAATCCAGTGGAAGTTGTATGTTGATGGCGTAAGAAATGACTACTGCTCTGGAGCCGGGGTGGTACTTGAAACTCCTGAAGGTCGGTCATTATGTTACGCACTAAGATTGGAATTTCCTTCAACAAACAATGAAGCAGAATATGAAGCTCTTATCGCAGGTCTGAAAATCGCTAAAGAACTAAACATCCGAGCATTACAGATCTTTAGTGATTCTCAGCTTATTGTATGCCAAGTCAAGAAGGAATTTCAAACGAAAGGGGGAAACCTGCCTGCTTACTTGTCGAAGGCTTGGGAACTTCTGTGCGAGCTCGATCATTATTCAATAAGCCACATTCCTCGGGAAGAGAATATGAAGGCAGATTCCCTCGCAAAGTATTCAAGTTCTGGTGAAGCTCAACTATTAGGATTGGTCCCCGTAGAAGTCCTCTCAGCACCAAGTACAGACCAGATGGATATAGACTGGATTATGGATGTATCTCAAGAACAAGAGTCGTGGATGACTCCAATATTAGACTACCTACTCAAAGGTTCTCTGCCAGAAAATTCGAGAGAGAGACAGAAGCTACTAAGAAAAGCCTCTCGTTATGTAATTCAGGATGGCCGATTATACAGACGGGGATTCTCAATGCCTTTACTTCGATGTGTATCCAGGGAAGAGTCCAAAACAATCCTAGCTGAGGTACATGGAGGAGAATGTGGTGATCATTCAGGTGGCCAAACATTAGCAAAGAAAATTCTCCGATACGGATATTTTTGGCCAGAAATTAATCGGGATGCTGCAGATTACTCCCGAAAATGTGACAGATGCCAAAGATTTGCCAAAATTCCTAGAGCACCTTCTACCGAACTCACACAGATTGTCAGTCCATGGCCGTTTGCAATTTGGGGAATGGATATCATTGGGCCGCTACCAACTGCCAAATCAGGGATTAAATATGCTATTGTTGCAGTTGACTATTTTACTAAATGGGCTGAAGCTGAACCATTGGCTACTATCACCTCTAAGAAAATGATAAGTTTTGTGACCAAGAATGTCATTTGCAGATACGGTGTGCCTCAGAAAATAATCACAGACAATGGTACTCAGTTTGAGAGCGAGGAATTCCAGGATTTTTGCAAACGATTCAAAATCCAGAAAAGCTTTTCAGTAGTAGCTCATCCGCAGGCAAACGGGCAAGTGGAAGCAGTGAACAAGATCATCAAATCAACCATCAAAAAGCAACTTGAAAGAACAAAAGGTGGTTGGGTCGATAAACTACCACTTGCACTATGGGCATACAGAACTACTCACAAAACTGCGACTGGGCATACTCCTTTTTCATTAGCATACGGATCGGAAGCAATGATCCCGGTTGAAACAGAGGTCCCTTCACACAGAAGAATCCATTTCAATCAAGCAGAAAATGAAAAGCTACAACTTAAAGCGCTTGATCTCCTTGATGAAAAAAGAGATGAAGCTAATCTCAGAATTGCAGCTCATCAGCAAAGGATAGCCAGACATTTCAATTCCAAAGTTCGTCAACGCAGCTTTGAAATTGGAGATCTAGTCCTGAAAAGAATTATGACCGCGACAGGTGTGTTTGGGCCCAATTGGGAAGGACCATATGTGATAGGTCAGAAGCTTCTTGACGGCACATTCAAACTCACTACTGTTGAAGGAGATCAAATTCCAAGGGCATGGAACAGCAATCACTTGCGTCCATATTTTACTTGAAAATTTTGTTGAAATAATGTAAAAGAGTTGTGAATGTATGATTCTTGTAATTGAGAGCAATTGTAAAACTGATGCAAGTGAATAATGAATGAATATAAAGTGGATGTAGGCCCAAATTTCTAGCCGAACCACTATAAATCTTGTGTTCCTTATTATTATTACATGTTTGCTTTATTTTCGATATAAAAGTACATAAAATGTATTGCTGAAATGTCAATTTAAATTTTTGCAGACAATGGAAATAAAACTTGCGCATAATAAGACCGAGTGATTCTCACCATCATTCAACAAACAAATTTCAAGTCACAAAGGCCCCGAATTCAAATCCTAGATAGGAAATACTTCAATTGAACGGTTTATGATTTCGATAGAAACGAGCCCTTGCTAATAAATTGAGATTGTTTGAACAAACAAACATCCAATTAGGAAGCTAGTGCCCGTTCTCACGAACTTGCCAAACAATGAAGTACACTTCCTTGGATTAAACAAGCTCCTTGCAAGAAAAAGGGAATGAAAACCTGAAAAGAAAGAAAAAAAAAACAACAAAAGAGGATCGCTGAAAAGGCATAAGCAAGAAGACAAGGAAACAACCAAAAACCATCATCGGCAGTACAAGTCCTCTTCGGAGGCACAACTCTTCGGAGGATAAAGACCTTTAATGGGTCATATGCCACAAAAAAGAAAGTTCTCTACTCAACAAAAAAGATTGGAGGAGTCATGACCCTCCAACCATGAGAGAGTAACTTCCAGGCAATGAAAACCCTCTCTGAGGCACATTTCACCAGGAGTTGAAGTGTAACAGCCGCTCTTCGGAATTTCACTTCACCAGAGTTGAAATGCAAAAAAAATAAAGACCTCTTCGGAGGCGCAATCAAGAAGAAAGACCTCTTCGGAAACCTACGTTTCACCGAGATTGAAATAAAACTTCCAAGTGTTGAAACGTGAAAAGGATTTCTAAGGCATAACTCTTTGGAGGTACACGTTTCACCGAGATTGAAATAAAACTTCCAAGTGTTGAAACGTGAAAAATCCCTCCTCAGAGGTACAACTTTCTATATATAAAAAAAATCCTCATCAAGAGCATACTTTAACTTCCAAAGGAAGAGTAATTTACCTATTCTGGAGAATGATCTTCCTCAAAAAAAAAGGGGGGTTAAAGTACCCTTCAGAGGTCCGCTTTACCGCATAAAAGAATTCACTTGGTAAAATATGTACATAAGCAAAAAAAAAAGAAGTGATTTCTTCGAAGGACAAAGCGTAAAAACTTATACGAAGGGAGCTGTACTCTACAAAAATTTTCTTTAAAGAATAAAATAATTATTCTTTAGCAAATAAGAGTGCAAGTCCCCTCGAAGTATAAAATGTCGCAGCAAGCTTAAGGTATGGGGGCAACATGGTATAATTACATGCTAAATGGTATAGCTGCATCAGTAAAGTAATAATCAAACAACATACCATAAGCCCGCTTCAATATCATATGAATAAGCTTGTGCAAAGATGAATAATAAATGCATTCTCAAATTCAAACAAAAGTCTGTACAAACAAAGAATCATTTTATTCAACTATAATGTAGGTACAGGGTTCAAAATAAAGAAAAGCGGGGGCCGGTACCCGCACAATTCTCGGCCAGTACATGCAAAAGACAAAAAGCTAAAATCTTCACTTCTTCTTACCCCCTTTGGACCCTTTACCCGGTCGAATGACTAACTTTTCAGGTCGGTCAGTGGGTATAAGGGAGGAAGGAGAGGTAGGCGCAGCTGGTCCAACTTCGGGCTCCTCTTCAGTAGCAGTGATTATCTTCCCTCTCCTCTTGGACGTTCTGCGCTTTTTCCTCCTCTTCGAGGAAGACTCACTTCCTGGAGTGACAAGTTTAGATAGAGCTATGTCGTCAGAAGGAGTCCGCTCCGGAGATATGTCACCTCCGTCAAGTCTCTCATCTTTCTGCTCTTGCGAAGCAATGGGATCATCCAAGCCATGAAGAGCCTCTATTTTCTCCTCCCGTGATCCAGGTTGCGAAGCAGAAGGAGGAGCCACCTGAAGAGATGGAGGAGGGATAACCGGAGGAGTAGAAATTTGAGCAGTGCTTGATACTTTCTCTACAGAAGAAAAGAGGTTAAAGTCAGTAAAGAGAGGAGATGAAGGCTCACCAATAAAGTCAGTAGAGAGAGGAGATGAAGGCTCATCAAGGTTGAGAAAATAGCCAAGGAGCTCATGAAACTCATGTGAAATAAATGAGTAGCCCGCTTGAGCGAAATTGACAGTGGCGAAATTTACAGTAGGATTACCTGCAGAAGTTGTCTTTATTACGTCAATTTCATAGTTCGGAGCTTCGGCACTCTCTTGCGATTCATCTGTGGCTTGAGTAATTTTGGCCTCGGTATCAGTTTGAGCGTGGATCGGTACATAAGAGCTGGAACCAACAATGCCAGCATCGGCTGAAGTTGAAGGAGGAAGAGGAGCAGTCAAATTTGTTTCTTTTTCTTGATGCTCTTCCCCCACTATTTCAACCCGCGATCTGGCAAGTTGTTCCTTCCCTCTGGCAAGGGCTGCGCGAGTCTCAAAGTCTAAGTAGTTCACCTCCAACTCCTCTTTAGTGTATCCGGCCCCTTTAAACATATCTAGTGCGGCCTCCCACACTTCGGCCAGGGTGATCTCGTACTTGGGGCCCAGGAACGCAAGACTGCCACGCCCTAATACACAATGCAAGTAAAAATCAAATAGTGTCGAACCAATATCAGCTTTGGTGGCTTCATGGGCCTCTTCAGCTGCAATTCTACCCGCAACAGCCTCGTCTCGCTCTCTCTCGACTTTGGATAGTTGGGCTTTCAATTTTTCAATCTCTGCGGCCTGAAGGCCAGTTTGTCCTCGTAACTGAGTAATTTCAGTACGGTTGCCCTCTATAATCTGCTCCAACCCATCAGCCTTGGCTTCAGCATCCCTTTGTGCGGTGTTAACGCTAAAATTTGAACGCTAACACCCCGGTGTATGAGTTATAGTTGTGAAAGCACCACCCGAAAGATCGGGAACAGATTATAAGCAGAAAACAGTAGAAAAGCAGCAAACAACAACAATTTTATAGTGGTTCGGCTTAAGGGTATAGCCTACGTCCACTTTAAGTACTTTTATTAATAATCTCGTTACAAGCTGATACAATTTCTCTTGAGTACAATATACTTCAAGTTACAAGTGATTTGGAACAAGTAGCTTAAGCTTCAATGTCGATTAAAGTCCTTGAATTCATGTTGAAGATGTGTGGTTTCTTCGTGAAGTTCTTTGAAGTATTCCTCTAATCTCGAAAGCTCTAAGTGTTGATGGAGTCCTCAATGCAGCAAGGTAATGGTGTGTGAAGAGAGTGTGCCCAAAAAGTCCCCCTCATGTTGAATATGGCCATGTATTTATAGGCAAACTCTTAGGCTGGAATTGCTAAGTCATGAGTCGTGACCGACTCAAGATGAGTCGTGAGTCGTGACCGACTCAGGATTTGTGAGCGACTCAACTGGTTGAGCCCGGACCTCATGTCAGAGCTCCTCCGGCCCTCTGTATACAGCACAAGTCTTAACTCGTCTGCGAGTTAGTAGGTCGTGGTCCAAGATGAGGCAGCGCTGGATTTCTTCATAGTGGCTTTAAGTCGTGGACGACTCAAGTTAGGTCGTGAACGACCTACCGTAAGCCGTAGGTCGGTCCTTTGTTGTTTTGGGATTCTCGTCAGTTAGGTCATGACGCGTACACGACTCATAATGAGTTATAACCTGTTTACGACTCATAGTAGGTCGCGGCCGACCTACTGGGTTAGCTTACCGCTTGGTCCAAAGTTAGGCTCCTATTTAAATGAACAAGTCCTGAGCCGTTCACGAGTTAACCAGTGCAACTTTCCTTGATGTTAGTATGAGTCGTACACGACTCATCATAAGTCGTATGTCGTCAACGAGTTATCTCACTATAACACGGTATTGAACTTGTCTCTGAAGTCTTAGGTCGCATCACTTTCATGCCGCATACCTCTTAGGTCGTAGACTTCCGTAGGTCGTAAGATTCCTTAAGTCGTAAGGTTCCATAACTCGTAAGGTTCCTTAAGTCATGCAATCTTTCCTTGGGTTGTTGAGTCGCTAGCTTGTTGAGTCGGTTCACCCTTTAGGTCGTAGGCTTCTTGAGTCGTAGAGGCCTTAAGTCGTAGCCCCCTTAAGTCGTAGGCTTCTTGAGTCGTTGAAGCCTTAAGTCGCATAATCCTTAACTCGTACCATCTTAGGTCGTACATTTCTTAGGTCGTAGGGAATTAAGGGTTAACATTTGCCCCTCGAAGTACAGGCCTATGTCATAGGTCGTGTGCTTCGACTCATCCTGACTCGTACATACCGATTCAAGTTTCACTATCTTCGAGCTATAAATAGCTTGAGTCGTTTCTTCTTCTCATCACTTTATCCCCAAGCTATTTCTGCCATTATCACATCTTTAAACCTTCAAAGGCGATCTCAACTCAATTTGCACCCAATCCTTTCTAGCAACACACAATCGTAAGCGATTTCTTCCCTCTCTTCGATCGTTGATCATTATTACCTTACGTGCTTAATTCTTCGCCTCTGATTTGCCTCTTCGTGCCCTACGAGTTTTGTTGGATTTGATTGCTGATGAACTTAGGTCTGCTTGATTTTACCTACGGCGATTCACCATTTGAGGCGATCCTGTAGTGTGATGGAACTGGGGTTAACCATTGCGAGGTTATTGGGTTATCGGGTTATAGATTAGATGGTTAATGGTTTAGGAGCTAGATGGTTTATGGGTTAGATTGATTCGAACATTGCCGTAGGTTCGACTTGGCTATTCTCGTATGACCCAGTAACCCTTGCGATTTAACCATGATACAACTCAACATGCTCCACGACCTAAACCCTTGAGTCGTGGCCGAGATAAAACCCTTGAGTCGTAGCCGACATAAGACTTGAAGATTTTCTTATTATTATGAACCAGAGCCTTTTTTTTAACATACTTCATAACCTAAACCCTGAGTCGTGGCCGAGATAAGACTTGAAGATAATCTCCTTATTTTTACGACTCAAAGCTTAGGGTACTGCCGACTCAGAACTTTTGAACCGTTGACGAGTCATGACTTGTATGAATACTGTTTGAACTTTGGACCATTGCATTGACTTTGAACTGCTGAATTTTACTGCATTCATTCACGGGTTATTTTGACTTGCAGGTTAACAACCTGTTCAATACAACATTCACAGAAAACTGGGACGAATATACTGTCATTGATTGCCCATATCAAATGACAGATTAGTTAATAACAGATAATTAACTTAAACAAATTGTGTGAACGAAGTGCTATCGACTTCAAGTAGAATATTAAAGCAACACTGAGACAATTAATTGAAACTGACTAGCCTGCACTAATATTATGCTTGAACTCTAAATTAACAAGTTCTGAAATTACCATAGTCAATCAATCGTCAACCAGTTTAATTCCAGTTAAATTTACTTGTTATTTTCATTAGTTTTGCACGACACTTCACATTTTTAGGAAACGTGCACCTTCATATTTGAATATCCAGTTGCTTGTGTAGAATGACTTCTCAGGAAGGAGATGCAACAGTTCAGACTGGAGAGGCAACTGTTCTTCCGGCTCCGCTAGTTAATCCTCCCGAAAGAGCCCCTACCACACTATCATACAAAGTTTTTCGCCAGTTGTGTGCTCAGTTTGGCATTGTTCAATCGGATGCCATTCTTCCCGAAAGAAGTAACACTGCTAACATAGCACCTTCTGGTTTTGTGACGGTTAACCGACAAATGTGCCTAAGTGGGGGCATCCCTCCTTTTAATGACTTTTTTCAACAACTTCTTCATCAATTGGCCATTGCTCCATCCCAGCTACACCCCAACGGTTACGCCATCCTAATGGGGTTGTGTGTGCTATTTAGGAGAACACTTGATCGACTTCCGAGCTTTGATGAAATCTGTTACTTATGCTCCTTTACCCGGATCAAAGATCATCCTTCTATTACTGTTGTGAGAAGCGCCCGAAACCGCAAATTAATCGTTGGCCTTCCTGAAACTGCTCATGGGTTTTTAACTCAGTTCTTCTTCGTTCGTTGCCCCCCGGGGTTTTATGCTGTGTGGAGGGAAGGAAGTAAGATCACCCATCCTTACTTCGTTTGTTATCTGGCCTTTGTGAGACTGTCCTGCTAGGTGTTAACTCTGCTTCTTTTTATTTTCAGCACTGCCTCTTCCCTCTAGGAATCCCAATAACAAGTCGACTTTTGAGAGGCTTAGAGCCGTGTCAGTTGAGGAGAGAGATATTCAATTTCTGTTGAAAGATGAATTTTTGCATCAGTACGGACTTTTGCATACTTCTCGTTCTACACGTCCTCATGAAATCCCAGACTCCCCAGTTAGATCGTTGGATGCCCCAGTTTCTACTAGCACATCCATATCAAAAGGACCTGCTCCTGAGGCTTCGCTGGTGAAGTGTTCCACTTCTGTTGATGCTGCGGGGCCATCTGACAAACTTGCCCCGGTTATCGAAGAAGAAGAGCCTCAGGGATCCTCTCACCATTCACAAGAACTTGGTGAAGAAGCTGGGAAATCCAGTCCTGTTAAGCAGAGCAGGGATGACACTTTTGAAGGACTGAGTGACCTCTTTGCTACTTCGCAAGAGATCTTTAAAGACGATCCTATTACCGCCGGAATTTCTTCCTCAGTAATCGAAGCTACTTCTGTTTTGCAACAATCTCTGTCAACTCAAGAGTTGACATTAACTATTACACCCATAACTACTCCCCAATTAAAGAGTGGTTCTTAGCTTGATTCGTGTAGTTTGCACATCACACACACTTAGAATTCCTGGCACTTTTATGCTTCTGACTTTCTGAACTTTGTATACTGCTAAAGCTTGTCTTTTTATTTCAGATCCTCTGATGGGACGTAGTGGATCTTACTACAATGATTTCCAGCGCTTCGGGGGGCAAGGCCAATACGATTACAGGCGTTACTTCTCCTCTTACAGAGAATCTGATGAAGAGAGGGCTGCCCGAAAGGCTCGTGAAAGGAGGGATGAAGAAGAGCATTATGACAGAAGGGATAGGGATGAGCACCACGATTCTTTGCAGAGAGGTGACGACTCTCACAAAAGGAAATCTCATGACGACCGAGGAAAAGGTCACGTAGTCGAAGATTCAGGCAAACGAGCCCGATACGGTGAGAAACATGCTTCCACTACTCCCGAAAAGGCTACTGCCCCTACCCCTCTTGACATTCCTTCCGACTCTCCTGCTCTCGGAAAGGCGGACATCCAAACAATAATAAGCAGGCCCAAATTTCAAGTTGGACCGGGCCCAGCCACCTTACAAAGTCGTTTTCCACTGTGGTGCTTAAAGGGTGTGAGGTTCGACCTTGACCTGGTCCCTATTGCCAAGCCTGCCATGCTACGGAATCTCGACGCCGTCAAACTTGATATCGAGAGGATGTCAAACTGGCAGAAGCTTGTTGATGAGCTTCAAATAGTTAATCGTGCCAACATAGAGGCCATGCTCACTATGGAAAACGACAAGGCTGAATGGCAAAAGGTCCTTGAGCAACATGATACTGAAATGAGGAGCATTGCTTCCTACAATGAGGAGCTCGAAGCAAAGGTTGAGAAGTTGAAACATGAGCTTGCTGCTTCCTCTACTTCATATTCTCAAAAAGAAGAAGTACTTCTAAGACAAGTAAGAGATGCTCATGCCAGCCAAAGGGATGCTGAGGATAGGCTTGACGTGCAGAAAAGAATCAACGAGGGCTACATTGCTGATGTTGCAGAGCTCCGAACGAAAAACAATTCTCAAGAAGCGGAGATTCAAATGCTTAAGCTTAAGCTTTCCAAAACTGAAAGGGAGCGCGATGAGGCTGTCGCCGGCAGAATCGCAGCTGAAGAATCTCACGAGGCGACCAAAAACAGCATCATCTCGACATTATTCGACTTCTACTTGCACAGTGTCTTGGGGCGTGGAAGCCTCGCTTTTCTAGGTCCCAAATATGAAATCACTTTAGCTGAGGTGTGGGAGGCCGCACTTGACATGCTTGGTGCTGAGGGTGCTGGTTATGACGAATCAGCCCTGGAAAGGCACTACTTTGATGATGACGCTCGCGCTGCCCTTGCCAGGGGAAGGGAACAACTTGCTAAATTAAGAACTGAAGCGACGGAAGGGGACCAGCTGGGAAAAACCACTTCAACTACTCTAGTCCAGCCACCTTCTTCGTCTGGAATCAACATTATTGGTTCCAGTTCCCATTTTGCATCTCCTACCAAAGTTACCACCGAGATTACAAGCGTACAGGGTGGAGATGAGGGTGATGAGAGTGCTGACGTGCAAGCTTATGAAGTTGATATCAGGAAACCAACTTTTCCAGGTAACTCCACTGTTAATCTCGCTACTGTGAATCTCACTCAAGTAGACTGCTCACTTGTTTCACATGGGTTTAATGAGCTCCTTGACTATTTTCTCCACCCTAATGAGCCTTCGTCTCCTCTCTTCACTGACTTTATTGATGAGCCTTCATCTCCTCTCTTTACTGACTTTAATCTCTTTTCTTCTGTAGAGAAAGTATCAAGCACCGCTCAGATTTCTCCTCCTCCAATTATCCTTCCTCCGTCTCTTCAGGTGGCTCCTCCTTCTGCTTCGCAGCCTGGATCATAGGAGGAGCAAATAGAGGCTCTTCACGGCTTGGATGATCCCATCGCTTCATAAGAGCAGAAAGATGAGAGACTTGAGGAAGGTGACATATCTCCGGAGCGGACCCCTTCTGACGACATAGCTTTATCTAAACTTGTCACTCCAGGGAGTGAGTCTTCCTCAAAAAGGAGAAAAAAGCGTGGGACATCAAAGAGGAGGGGGAAGATAATCACTACTACTGAAGAGGAGCCAGAAGTTGAACCAGCTGCGCCTACCTCTCCTTCTTCGTTTATGCCCACTGACCGACCTGAAAAGCTGATCATTCGGCCGGGCAAAGGGTCCAAAGGCAGTAAAAAGAAGTGAAGATTTAAGCTTCTTGTCTTTTTCATGTACTGGCCGAGAATTGTGCGGGTACCGGCCCCCGCTTTTCTTTATTTTGAAACCTGTACCTGCATTATAGTTGAATAAAATGATTCTTTGTTTGTACAGACTTTTGTTTGAATTTGAGAATGCATTTATTATTCATTTCTGCACAAGCTTACTTATGATATTGCAATGGGCTTATGGTATGTTGCTTAAGTATTATCTTACCGTCGTAGCTATATCGTTTTGTATGTAACTATACCATGTTGCCCCCATACCATAAGCTTGTTGCAATATTTTAAGCTTCGAGGGGGCTTGCACTCTTATTTGCTGAAGAATAATTATTTTATTCTTTAAAGAAAATTTTTGTAGAGTACAACTCCCTTCGTATAAGTTTTTACACTTGGTCCTTTGAAGAAATCACTTTTGCTTATGTACATATTTTGCCAAGTGAATTCTTCCATGTGGTAAAGTGGACCTCTGAAGGATGCTTTAACTTTTTCATGAAGAAGATTAATTTTCCAGAATAGATAAATTACTCTTCCTTCGGAAGTTAAAGTATGCTCTTGACGAGGATTTTTTTTATAGAAAGTTGTACCTCTGGGGAGGGATTTTTTCACGTTCCAACACTTGGAAGTTTTATTTCGATCTCGGTGAAACGTGTACCTCCAAAGAGTTTTGCCTTAGAAAGCCTTTTCACGTTTCAACACTTGGAAGTTTTATTTCAATCTCGGTGAAACGTGGGCTTCCGAAGAGGTCTTTCTTCTTGCTTGCATTTCAACTCTGGTGAAGTGAAATTCCGAAGAGCGGCTATTACACTTCAACTCCTGGTGAAATGTGCCTCCGAAGAGGTCTTTGTTTTGTTTGCATTTCAACTCTGGTGAAGTGTAATTCCGAAGAGCGGCTGTTACACTTCAACTCCTGGTGAAATGTGCCCCCGAAGAGGTCTTTGTTTTGTTTGCATTTCAACTCTGGTGAAGTGTAATTCCGAAGAGCGGCTGTTACACTTCATCTCTTGGTGAAATGTGCCCCAGAGAGGGTTTACATTGCCTGGAAGTTACTCTCTCATGGTTGGTGGGTTATGACTCCTCCAATCTTTTTTGTTGAGTAGATAACTTTCTTTTTTGTGGCATATGTCCCATTAGAGGTCTTTGTCCTTCGAAGAGTTGTGCCTCCGAAGAGGGCTTTGGTCTCTGAGGAGAAGCATTCGGTCCCCGTAGAGAAGCATTTTGCCTCCGAAGAGGGCTTCGATCTCTGAGGAGAAGCATTCGGTCTCCGTAGAGAAGCATTTTGCCTCCGAAGAGGGCTTCGGTCTCTGAGGAGAAGCATTCGGTCCCCGTAGAGAAGCATTTTGCCTTCGAAGAGGGCTTTGGTCTCTGAGGAGAAGCATTTGGTCTCCGTAGAGAAGCTTCTTGCCTCCGAAGAGGGCCTTGGTCTCTGAGGGGAAGCATTCGGTCTCCGTAGAGAAGCATTTTGCCTCCGAAGAGGGCTTCGGTCTCTGAGGAGAAGCATTCGGTCTCCGTAGAGAAGCATTTTGCCTCCGAAGAGGGCTTCGGTCTCTGAGGAGAAGCATTCGGTCTCCGTAGAGAAGCATTTTGCCTCCGAAGAGGGCTTGGGTCTCTGAGGAGAAGCATTCGGTCTCCGTAGAGAAGCATTTTGCCTCCGAAGAGGGCTTCGGTCTCTGAGGAGAAGCATTCGGTCTCCGTAGAGAAGCATTTTGCCTCCGAAGAGGGCTTCGGTCTCTGAGGAGAAGCATTCGGTCTCCGTAGAGAAGCATTTTGCCTCCGAAGAGGGCTTCGGTCTCTGAGGAGAAGCATTCGGTCTCCGTAGAGAAGCATTTTGCCTCCGAAGAGGGCATCGCACATTTCATCTCACGGGAGTATGTCGACCGGTTGTGATGAAATGCGTGCCCCTGAGTAGGGTTATTGTCAGGAAGTTTGGAGTTTCCTTTTCTCGATTGTATGGATTCTCGGGAGTGTGTCGACCGATAATTCCATGACTTTGTAACGCGAAAGATGCCCCTTTTTCGGTGAAGCCCGCTTGAGGCCTAAGGGGTATGCCGACCTAACAGTTCAACAAGTATGACGACCTAATACTTTAACAAGGCTACCGACTCAACTGGTTGCCGACCTAACTGCCTTATCAGGGAGACCGACCTAAGGCACGAAGGGATACCGACCTAAGGAGATTGAGAAGCATGCCGACTTAAGACTCAAAGAGGTGCCGACCTAAGGCTTAACAGGGGTGCCGACCTAAGTCCTAAGGGGTATGCCGACCTAAGACCTAACAGGCTAAGGGGTGGCCGACTTAAGGCCCAAATGGATACCAACTTAAGGCTAAACAGTTGCCGACCTAAAACTTAACAAGATAGCTACCGACCTAAGATAGCTACCGACCTAAGATAGAAGACGACCTAACTATCCAGAGAGTTTACTGATCTAACCACTTAGGACCGGGACAAGATCATGAGCTACACCTAAGTCGCGACCGACCTATGACTTATGTTAAGTCATGCACGACCCAAGCAATGGAAGGTAAGTTCAATGCAGCTAGCACAGTGGCCTCTTAACTCGTTCACGATCCAGGACTTACCAGTTGGACCGTAACTTGCGACTTACCAAGTTAACTCGTCCACGACCTAAAGCCACTGAATATAAGCCCGATGCCATATTACTGAGAAGAGGTGGTGTTAACTCGGAGGCGACCTAGGACTTGAACAAATGAACTCTTGTGAAGCCATGAAGGGGCCAGATGAATCGGCCACGACCTACCTAAGACCGGTCACGACTTATCTTAGGTCGGCTACGAATTATATTAAGTCGGCCACGACTTAGGACTTGGCAAAAATTCCAGACCAGAACTCTCTATAAATAGGCAACCACCTCCAACATTCAAAGGACTTTTGGCTCATTCTCTTCAAGCGCCGATACTCTGCTGCATTCCAAACCAATTCAACACTTGAAGCTCTCAAGACACTAAGAACGCTACAAACAACTTCAAGAAGAGATCACGTACATCCAACATGGATTCGAAGACTGTCATCTCCATCGAAGTTTAGAATACTTGTTCTAAGTCTCTTGTAATTCAAAAGTGTATTGTACTTGGGAAGAATTGTATCAACTTGTAACGAGATCATCAATAAAAGTACTTAAAGTGGATGTAGGCTGAACCCTTAAGCCGAACCACTATAAAACTGTTGTTGTTTACTGCTTTTCTGCTATTACCTGCTTGTAATTCGTTCCCGATCTATCGGGTGGTGCTTTCACAACTACACTTCACACACAGGGGTGTTAGCGTTCAAATTTTAGCGTTAACATTTTTGGTGCTTTCACTGAGAACCCAACTCAGGAAAACTGTCATCATTGCTTCACAGAGATTTGTAGAGAGAATTTCCTTGAAAACCAGAAGTCTATCTGAGATTATGGCTCCTGGAAGGAAAAGTACATCTGTCAGATCTGGGAACGTTCAAGAGGGAACCTCCGCTTCCCCTGTACCTAATCAACCCACTCCGTTTGTTGGAGTTACAAAAGCGGAGTTGGATGCTGTGATTCTAGGGCTAAACCAGCAGATAAACGCCCAGAATGCACAATTAGAGGCTCAAAGTGCCCAGAATGCTCTGATTCTGAATAAGTTGAACGATTTACTTGGGGCAAACAATCAACTGGCTGGTACTGAAAGGAACTATGCTGGCAACATTCATGATGCGAATGAAAGGAATGCTCCTGAAAGGGCTGCTAGTCCCTTTGAGAAGGCAGTTCCTGAGGCTGGTGGATCTGGAACTCGACATGATGAGGAGTATCTTTCTGGAATGGTCCGGAAAATTATGAAAGAAAGTATGCAAAGGGTTGAAGATGAGAAAGAATGGGGTTTCGCCCCAAGCAAAACTCCATTTACTGAGAAAATCTTAAAGGCGGAATTTCAAAGGAAGTTTGTCCCTCCTACTATCCCAGCTTACAAAGGGACAAGTGATCCGAATGAATTCTCGTATAAATATGATTGGCACATGACAGGTGCCAGAGCCTCTGACGAGATAAAGTGCCGATATTTCCCCGTATACCTTGAAGGTGTGGCTCTACTGTGGTTCACCAAGTTGCCAGTCCGATCTATTGATCAGTTTTCAGACTTGACCAGGAAATTCAAGGAGCAGTTTAGACTATATGCTACGAAGGCCAAGGACATCATGTCGTTGTCGAGTTTAGAACAGAATCCGGGTGAATCTATAAGATCTTTCTTGAACCGCTTTAATATAGCGCTGGCTTAGGTGGACAATGCTGAACCGCGAATGATATTGACTTATCTAATGAGGGCTATTGATAAATCAAGCGAATTTGGGAAATGGTTAAACATGATGGAGCCAACCTCTCTCGAAAAATTCTACGAAAAAGCAGATGAATTCATTCGCTTGGAAAGCCGTCCTTTACCAGTAAAGGCAGTGTTGGAGAAAGCTGAAGATAACACTGTCGCTCCACGCAAGAATGAATCAGTGGGGCAAAAAAGGGAGAATAATAATGGAAAGAAACAGGGAAATTTGAAGAAGCCTCGATCCTTCAAGCCATCAGAATATACTCCATTATCACATACGCCGGAGCACATCTATCTTGCCACTAAAGATTCTGTTGACTTTCCCAAACCTATCCCTCTGAGGACCGGGAAAAAGGCAATACAGAGTGGGAAGTTCTGCCGCTTCCATAATCAACCCGGTCATGAGACTGATGAATGCCGCCAGTTGAAAAATCTGATTGAAGAGTTGCTAAGAGAAAACAAGTTGCAGCAATTTGTGAAAAAGAATAGCAACAATCCTGCATCGTCAAGTCAAGGGCAACAGGCTCCTGTTCATCAGCCTAGGACAGGTGAGAAAACTACGGGGCATGAATCTGGAAGGCCCATTATCAATGTCATTACAGGAGGGCCTCACCCAGCTGGCAAAAGCTGGGGTGAGATGGAGAGATATTCCAGGGCTTTGAAATATGTCCCAGCCGAAGAAGACGTCTTTGTTTTAGAAGACACTACGCCCCTGAAGCAGCAAAAAACTTTCAGTGATGATATTATTTTCAGAGCCAGAGATTCCACAGGTATCGAAGCTCCTACCCTAGATCCCTTGGTAATCTCAGCTGGTATCGGACCGGCCATTGTCAGAAGAGTCCTCATTGACTGCGGAGCATCATGTAATATCCTCTTCAAGAAGACATTCGACCAAATGAAAATCCCCATGGTCGATGTACAAGCCTCATCGCAGAAGATCGCTGGCTTCACTGGGGAGCCAAAGCAACCAATAGGGACCATCGATCTGCTTGTAGAACTTGGGGAAGGAGAAAGGAAAGTAGTCCGCAAGCAAACATTTGTGATTGTCGATGAGTTTTTTGCTTATAATGCTTTCCTTGGCCGTCCAACACTCGCAGCATTCAAAGCTATCCTAGCCCCGTGGTGCCTCACTATTAAATTCCCTACAGACAATGGAGTAGGAGTTATGAAAGGGGATCAAAATGCTGCGCGAGAGTGCTATTTGACAGAGCTGCGAGAGTCAAGAAAAAGAGAAATGGGAAAGGATGCGGCAACCCCAGTCCGCATCAAAGAACCAGCCTTGTAGCAATTACGAGGCGGACCCTGCACTGGCGAGCACAGCGGGGCACGAAAAGAAATGGATCCCAGAAAAGCCAGTGCAGGGGAGAATAGAGTAGTACCGGTGGAAACGAAAGTTCCGGTACCTGTTGACCCAAAGGACCCAAATAAGGTGTTGAATGTGGGTTCACATCTTAATGTGTCAATTCAGAATATCTTGATATCTTTCCTGAAAGCAAATCTGGATGTTTTCGCTTGGACTCATGCCGACATGTGTGGAATATCCCCAGAAGTTGCAGTACACACTCTGAATATTGACCCAAAGTTTACGCCAGTTAAACAGAAAAGAAGAACCCAAGGTCCAGAAAGGTCAGCAGCATTAAAAGAAGAAGTTGATCGACTCATGGAAAATAACTTCATCAAAGAATCTACTTATCCGAATTGGGTGTCGAATCCAGTGCTGGTTAAGAAAGCTAATGGGAAATGGAGAGTGTGCATTGATTTTTCAGATCTAAACAAGGCCTGTCCCAAAGATTGCTTCCCATTACCCAGGATCGATCAATTGGTAGATGGAACAGTGGGTCATGAGTTGTTGTCTTTCATGGATGCCTACTCCGGATACAACCAGATCATGATGCATGAACCTGATCAGGAGGACACGAGCTTTATCACCGATGTTGGTCTTTATTGCTACATAGTTATGCCCTTCGGATTGAAAAATGCAGGGGTAACCTACCAAAGACTTGTTAATGCTATGTTCAAACCGCAATTGGGTAAAACTATGGAAGTCTACGTCGACGACATGTTAGTGAAGTCTAAGAAAGCAGTGGATCACATTGAACACTTAGCAGAAATGTTCGCAGTCCTCCGGAAATACAAAATGAAGCTTAACCCTCTGAAATGTACATTTGGGGTCGAGTCCGGAAAGTTCTTAGGTTTCATCGTCAGTGCTAGGGGCATTGAGGCTAGTCCAGCTCAAATTACTGCCTTAAAAGAAGTTAAAGCTCCTAGAACGAAGAAGGAATTGCAGAGTCTCAACGGAAAGGTCGCCGCCCTGAGTCGGTTCATTTCCAAAGCTATTGATAAATGCATCCCATTCTTCGATGCTCTAAAGAAAGGAAAGAAGAACTTTGAATGGACTCCCGAATGCCAGAAAGCCTTTGATGAGTTGATCCGTCATATGGAAACGCCTCCAATACTTTCTAGGCCAGGCAATGGTGAGGATCTTCTTATATACTTGGCAGTATCGTCTCATGCTCTAAGTGCAGCGCTGATACGAGAAGACAAAAGGATTCAACATCCGGTTTACTATATCAGCAAAAGACTCACTGGGGCAGAGCTGAATTACTCAAAATTGGAAAAACTCTCCTATTGCCTACTAGTTGCATCAAGGAAGTTGAGGCAATATTTCCAAGCTCATCCTATCAGAGTACTCACTGATCAACCTTTAAAACAAGTCCTGTTTCGCCCTGAAACTTCGGGTCGCCTTCTAAAGTGGAACATTGAACTTAGTCAATATGACATCACTTATCACTCCCGAAAAGCAATCAACGGACAAGCTTTAGCTGATTTCATTGCAGAATTCACAGAGAAAGGTAATGGTGAGGAAGAAGCAATCAATGATTCCCCAATCCAGTGGAAGTTGTATGTTGATGGCGTAAGAAATGACTACTGCTCTGGAGCCGGGGTGGTACTTGAAACTCCTGAAGGTCGGTCATTATGTTACGCACTAAGATTGGAATTTCCTTCAACAAACAATGAAGCAGAATATGAAGCTCTTATCGCAGGTCTGAAAATCGCTAAAGAACTAAACATCCGAGCATTACAGATCTTTAGTGATTCTCAGCTTATTGTATGCCAAGTCAAGAAGGAATTTCAAACGAAAGGGGGAAACCTGCCTGCTTACTTGTCGAAGGCTTGGGAACTTCTGTGCGAGCTCGATCATTATTCAATAAGCCACATTCCTCGGGAAGAGAATATGAAGGCAGATTCCCTCGCAAAGTATTCAAGTTCTGGTGAAGCTCAACTATTAGGATTGGTCCCCGTAGAAGTCCTCTCAGCACCAAGTACAGACCAGATGGATATAGACTGGATTATGGATGTATCTCAAGAACAAGAGTCGTGGATGACTCCAATATTAGACTACCTACTCAAAGGTTCTCTGCCAGAAAATTCGAGAGAGAGACAGAAGCTACTAAGAAAAGCCTCTCGTTATGTAATTCAGGATGGCCGATTATACAGACGGGGATTCTCAATGCCTTTACTTCGATGTGTATCCAGGGAAGAGTCCAAAACAATCCTAGCTGAGGTACATGGAGGAGAATGTGGTGATCATTCAGGTGGCCAAACATTAGCAAAGAAAATTCTCCGATACGGATATTTTTGGCCAGAAATTAATCGGGATGCTGCAGATTACTCCCGAAAATGTGACAGATGCCAAAGATTTGCCAAAATTCCTAGAGCACCTTCTACCGAACTCACACAGATTGTCAGTCCATGGCCGTTTGCAATTTGGGGAATGGATATCATTGGGCCGCTACCAACTGCCAAATCAGGGATTAAATATGCTATTGTTGCAGTTGACTATTTTACTAAATGGGCTGAAGCTGAACCATTGGCTACTATCACCTCTAAGAAAATGATAAGTTTTGTGACCAAGAATATCATTTGCAGATACGGTGTGCCTCAGAAAATAATCACAGACAATGGTACTCAGTTTGAGAGCGAGGAATTCCAGGATTTTTGCAAACGATTCAAAATCCAGAAAAGCTTTTCAGTAGTAGCTCATCCGCAGGCAAACGGGCAAGTGGAAGCAGTGAACAAGATCATCAAATCAACCATCAAAAAGCAACTTGAAAGAACAAAAGGTGGTTGGGTCGATAAACTACCACTTGCACTATGGGCATACAGAACTACTCACAAAACTGCGACTGGGCATACTCCTTTTTCATTAGCATACGGATCGGAAGCAATGATCCCGGTTGAAACAGAGGTCCCTTCACACAGAAGAATCCATTTCAATCAAGCAGAAAATGAAAAGCTACAACTTAAAGCGCTTGATCTCCTTGATGAAAAAAGAGATGAAGCTAATCTCAGAATTGCAGCTCATCAGCAAAGGATAGCCAGACATTTCAATTCCAAAGTTCGTCAACGCAGCTTTGAAATTGGAGATCTAGTCCTGAAAAGAATTATGACCGCGACAGGTGTGTTTGGGCCCAATTGGGAAGGACCATATGTGATAGGTCAGAAGCTTCTTGACGGCACATTCAAACTCACTACTGTTGAAGGAGATCAAATTCCAAGGGCATGGAACAGCAATCACTTGCGTCCATATTTTACTTTAAAATTTTGTTGAAATAATGTAAAAGAGTTGTGAATGTATGATTCTTGTAATTGAGAGCAATTGTAAAACTGATGCAAGTGAATAATGAATGAATATAAAGTGGATGTAGGCCCAAATTTCTAGCCGAACCACTATAAATCTTGTGTTCCTTATTATTATTACATGTTTGCTTTATTTTCGATATAAAAGTACATAAAATGTATTGCTGAAATGTCAATTTAAATTTTTGCAGACAATGGAAATAAAACTTGCGCATAATAAGACCGAGTGATTCTCACCATCATTCAACAAACAAATTTCAAGTCACAAAGGCCCCGAATTCAAATCCTAGATAGGAAATACTTCAATTGAACGGTTTATGATTTCGATAGAAACGAGCCCTTGCTAATAAATTGAGATTGTTTGAACAAACAAACATCCAATTAGGAAGCTAGTGCCCGTTCTCACGAACTTGCCAAACAATGAAGTACACTTCCTTGGATTAAACAAGCTACTTGCAAGAAAAAGGGAATGAAAACCTGAAAAGAAAGAAAAAAAAAACAACAAAAGAGGATCGCTGAAAAGGCATAAGCAAGAAGACAAGGAAACAACCAAAAACCATCATCGGCAGTACAAGTCCTCTTCGGAGGCACAACTCTTCGGAGGATAAAGACCTTTAATGGGTCATATGCCACAAAAAAGAAAGTTCTCTACTCAACAAAAAAGATTGGAGGAGTCATGACCCTCCAACCATGAGAGAGTAACTTCCAGGCAATGAAAACCCTCTCTGAGGCACATTTCACCAGGAGTTGAAGTGTAACAGCCGCTCTTCGGAATTTCACTTCACCAGAGTTGAAATGCAAAAAAAATAAAGACCTCTTCGGAGGCGCAATCAAGAAGAAAGACCTCTTCGGAAACCTACGTTTCACCGAGATTGAAATAAAACTTCCAAGTGTTGAAACGTGAAAAGGATTTCTAAGGCATAACTCTTTGGAGGTACACGTTTCACCGAGATTGAAATAAAACTTCCAAGTGTTGAAACGTGAAAAATCCCTCCTCAGAGGTACAACTTTCTATATATAAAAAAAATCCTCATCAAGAGCATACTTTAACTTCCAAAGGAAGAGTAATTTACCTATTCTGGAGAATGATCTTCCTCAAAAAAAAAGGGGGGTTAAAGTACCCTTCAGAGGTCCGCTTTACCGCATAAAAGAATTCACTTGGTAAAATATGTACATAAGCAAAAAAAAAAGAAGTGATTTCTTCGAAGGACAAAGCGTAAAAACTTATACGAAGGGAGCTGTACTCTACAAAAATTTTCTTTAAAGAATAAAATAATTATTCTTTAGCAAATAAGAGTGCAAGTCCCCTCGAAGTATAAAATGTCGCAGCAAGCTTAAGGTATGGGGGCAACATGGTATAATTACATGCTAAATGGTATAGCTGCATCAGTAAAGTAATAATCAAACAACATACCATAAGCCCGCTTCAATATCATATGAATAAGCTTGTGCAAAGATGAATAATAAATGCATTCTCAAATTCAAACAAAAGTCTGTACAAACAAAGAATCATTTTATTCAACTATAATGTAGGTACAGGGTTCAAAATAAAGAAAAGCGGGGGCCGGTACCCGCACAATTCTCGGCCAGTACATGCAAAAGACAAAAAGCTAAAATCTTCACTTCTTCTTACCCCCTTTGGACCCTTTACCCGGTCGAATGACTAACTTTTCAGGTCGGTCAGTGGGTATAAGGGAGGAAGGAGAGGTAGGCGCAGCTGGTCCAACTTCGGGCTCCTCTTCAGTAGCAGTGATTATCTTCCCTCTCCTCTTGGACGTTCTGCGCTTTTTCCTCCTCTTCGAGGAAGACTCACTTCCTGGAGTGACAAGTTTAGATAGAGCTATGTCGTCAGAAGGAGTCCGCTCCGGAGATATGTCACCTCCGTCAAGTCTCTCATCTTTCTGCTCTTGCGAAGCAATGGGATCATCCAAGCCATGAAGAGCCTCTATTTTCTCCTCCCGTGATCCAGGTTGCGAAGCAGAAGGAGGAGCCACCTGAAGAGATGGAGGAGGGATAACCGGAGGAGTAGAAATTTGAGCAGTGCTTGATACTTTCTCTACAGAAGAAAAGAGGTTAAAGTCAGTAAAGAGAGGAGATGAAGGCTCACCAATAAAGTCAGTAGAGAGAGGAGATGAAGGCTCATCAAGGTTGAGAAAATAGCCAAGGAGCTCATGAAACTCATGTGAAATAAATGAGTAGCCCGCTTGAGCGAAATTGACAGTGGCGAAATTTACAGTAGGATTACCTGCAGAAGTTGTCTTTATTACGTCAATTTCATAGTTCGGAGCTTCGGCACTCTCTTGCGATTCATCTGTGGCTTGAGTAATTTTGGCCTCGGTATCAGTTTGAGCGTGGATCGGTACATAAGAGCTGGAACCAACAATGCCAGCATCGGCTGAAGTTGAAGGAGGAAGAGGAGCAGTCAAATTTGTTTCTTTTTCTTGATGCTCTTCCCCCACTATTTCAACCCGCGATCTGGCAAGTTGTTCCTTCCCTCTGGCAAGGGCTGCGTGAGTCTCAAAGTCTAAGTAGTTCACCTCCAACTCCTCTTTAGTGTATCCGGCCCCTTTAAACATATCTAGTGCGGCCTCCCACACTTCGGCCAGGGTGATCTCGTACTTGGGGCCCAGGAACGCAAGACTGCCACGCCCTAATACACAATGCAAGTAAAAATCAAATAGTGTCGAACCAATATCAGCTTTGGTGGCTTCATGGGCCTCTTCAGCTGCAATTCTACCCGCAACAGCCTCGTCTCGCTCTCTCTCGACTTTGGATAGTTGGGCTTTCAATTTTTCAATCTCTGCGGCCTGAAGGCCAGTTTGTCCTCGTAACTGAGTAATTTCAGTACGGTTGCCCTCTATAATCTGCTCCAACCCATCAGCCTTGGCTTCAGCATCCCTTTGTGCGGTGTTAACGCTAAAATTTGAACGCTAACACCCCGGTGTATGAGTTATAGTTGTGAAAGCACCACCCGAAAGATCGGGAACAGATTATAAGCAGAAAACAGTAGAAAAGCAGCAAACAACAACAATTTTATAGTGGTTCGGCTTAAGGGTATAGCCTACGTCCACTTTAAGTACTTTTATTAATAATCTCGTTACAAGCTGATACAATTTCTCTTGAGTACAATATACTTCAAGTTACAAGTGATTTGGAACAAGTAGCTTAAGCTTCAATGTCGATTAAAGTCCTTGAATTCATGTTGAAGATGTGTGGTTTCTTCGTGAAGTTCTTTGAAGTATTCCTCTAATCTCGAAAGCTCTAAGTGTTGATGGAGTCCTCAATGCAGCAAGGTAATGGTGTGTGAAGAGAGTGTGCCCAAAAAGTCCCCCTCATGTTGAATATGGCCATGTATTTATAGGCAAACTCTTAGGCTGGAATTGCTAAGTCATGAGTCGTGACCGACTCAAGATGAGTCGTGAGTCGTGACCGACTCAGGATTTGTGAGCGACTCAACTGGTTGAGCCCGGACCTCATGTCAGAGCTCCTCCGGCCCTCTGTATACAGCACAAGTCTTAACTCGTCTGCGAGTTAGTAGGTCGTGGTCCAAGATGAGGCAGCGCTGGATTTCTTCATAGTGGCTTTAAGTCGTGGACGACTCAAGTTAGGTCGTGAACGACCTACCGTAAGCCGTAGGTCGGTCCTTTGTTGTTTTGGGATTCTCGTCAGTTAGGTCATGACGCGTACACGACTCATAATGAGTTATAACCTGTTTACGACTCATAGTAGGTCGCGGCCGACCTACTGGGTTAGCTTACCGCTTGGTCCAAAGTTAGGCTCCTATTTAAATGAACAAGTCCTGAGCCGTTCACGAGTTAACCAGTGCAACTTTCCTTGATGTTAGTATGAGTCGTACACGACTCATCATAAGTCGTATGTCGTCAACGAGTTATCTCACTATAACACGGTATTGAACTTGTCTCTGAAGTCTTAGGTCGCATCACTTTCATGCCGCATACCTCTTAGGTCGTAGACTTCCGTAGGTCGTAAGATTCCTTAAGTCGTAAGGTTCCATAACTCGTAAGGTTCCTTAAGTCATGCAATCTTTCCTTGGGTTGTTGAGTCGCTAGCTTGTTGAGTCGGTTCACCCTTTAGGTCGTAGGCTTCTTGAGTCGTAGAGGCCTTAAGTCGTAGCCCCCTTAAGTCGTAGGCTTCTTGAGTCGTTGAAGCCTTAAGTCGCATAATCCTTAACTCGTACCATCTTAGGTCGTACATTTCTTAGGTCGTAGGGAATTAAGGGTTAACATTTGCCCCTCGAAGTACAGGCCTATGTCATAGGTCGTGTGCTTCGACTCATCCTGACTCGTACATACCGATTCAAGTTTCACTATCTTCGAGCTATAAATAGCTTGAGTCGTTTCTTCTTCTCATCACTTTATCCCCAAGCTATTTCTGCCATTATCACATCTTTAAACCTTCAAAGGCGATCTCAACTCAATTTGCACCCAATCCTTTCTAGCAACACACAATCGTAAGCGATTTCTTCCCTCTCTTCGATCGTTGATCATTATTACCTTACGTGCTTAATTCTTCGCCTCTGATTTGCCTCTTCGTGCCCTACGAGTTTTGTTGGATTTGATTGCTGATGAACTTAGGTCTGCTTGATTTTACCTACGGCGATTCACCATTTGAGGCGATCCTGTAGTGTGATGGAACTGGGGTTAACCATTGCGAGGTTATTGGGTTATCGGGTTATAGATTAGATGGTTAATGGTTTAGGAGCTAGATGGTTTATGGGTTAGATTGATTCGAACATTGCCGTAGGTTCGACTTGGCTATTCTCGTATGACCCAGTAACCCTTGCGATTTAACCATGATACAACTCAACATGCTCCACGACCTAAACCCTTGAGTCGTGGCCGAGATAAAACCCTTGAGTCGTAGCCGACATAAGACTTGAAGATTTTCTTATTATTATGAACCAGAGCCTTTTTTTTAACATACTTCATAACCTAAACCCTGAGTCGTGGCCGAGATAAGACTTGAAGATAATCTCCTTATTTTTACGACTCAAAGCTTAGGGTACTGCCGACTCAGAACTTTTGAACCGTTGACGAGTCATGACTTGTATGAATACTGTTTGAACTTTGGACCATTGCATTGACTTTGAACTGCTGAATTTTACTGCATTCATTCACGGGTTATTTTGACTTGCAGGTTAACAACCTGTTCAATACAACATTCACAGAAAACTGGGACGAATATACTGTCATTGATTGCCCATATCAAATGACAGATTAGTTAATAACAGATAATTAACTTAAACAAATTGTGTGAACGAAGTGCTATCGACTTCAAGTAGAATATTAAAGCAACACTGAGACAATTAATTGAAACTGACTAGCCTGCACTAATATTATGCTTGAACTCTAAATTAACAAGTTCTGAAATTACCATAGTCAATCAATCGTCAACCAGTTTAATTCCAGTTAAATTTACTTGTTATTTTCATTAGTTTTGCACGACACTTCACATTTTTAGGAAACGTGCACCTTCATATTTGAATATCCAGTTGCTTGTGTAGAATGACTTCTCAGGAAGGAGATGCAACAGTTCAGACTGGAGAGGCAACTGTTCTTCCGGCTCCGCTAGTTAATCCTCCCGAAAGATCCCCTACCACACTATCATACAAAGTTTTTCGCCAGTTGTGTGCTCAGTTTGGCATTGTTCAATCGGATGCCATTCTTCCCGAAAGAAGTAACACTGCTAACATAGCACCTTCTGGTTTTGTGACGGTTAACCGACAAATGTGCCTAAGTGGGGGCATCCCTCCTTTTAATGACTTTTTTCAACAACTTCTTCATCAATTGGCCATTGCTCCATCCCAGCTACACCCCAACGGTTACGCCATCCTAATGGGGTTGTGTGTGCTATTTAGGAGAACACTTGATCGACTTCCGAGCTTTGATGAAATCTGTTACTTATGCTCCTTTACCCGGATCAAAGATCATCCTTCTATTACTGTTGTGAGAAGCGCCCGAAACCGCAAATTAATCGTTGGCCTTCCTGAAACTGCTCATGGGTTTTTAACTCAGTTCTTCTTCGTTCGTTGCCCCCCGGGGTTTTATGCTGTGTGGAGGGAAGGAAGTAAGATCACCCATCCTTACTTCGTTTGTTATCTGGCCTTTGTGAGACTGTCCTGCTAGGTGTTAACTCTGCTTCTTTTTATTTTCAGCACTGCCTCTTCCCTCTAGGAATCCCAATAACAAGTCGACTTTTGAGAGGCTTAGAGCCGTGTCAGTTGAGGAGAGAGATATTCAATTTCTGTTGAAAGATGAATTTTTGCATCAGTACGGACTTTTGCATACTTCTCGTTCTACACGTCCTCATGAAATCCCAGACTCCCCAGTTAGATCGTTGGATGCCCCAGTTTCTACTAGCACATCCATATCAAAAGGACCTGCTCCTGAGGCTTCGCTGGTGAAGTGTTCCACTTCTGTTGATGCTGCGGGGCCATCTGACAAACTTGCCCCGGTTATCGAAGAAGAAGAGCCTCAGGGATCCTCTCACCATTCACAAGAACTTGGTGAAGAAGCTGGGAAATCCAGTCCTGTTAAGCAGAGCAGGGATGACACTTTTGAAGGACTGAGTGACCTCTTTGCTACTTCGCAAGAGATCTTTAAAGACGATCCTATTACCGCCGGAATTTCTTCCTCAGTAATCGAAGCTACTTCTGTTTTGCAACAATCTCTGTCAACTCAAGAGTTGACATTAACTATTACACCCATAACTACTCCCCAATTAAAGAGTGGTTCGTAGCTTGATTCGTGTAGTTTGCACATCACACACACTTAGAATTCCTGGCACTTTTATGCTTCTGACTTTCTGAACTTTGTATACTGCTAAAGCTTGTCTTTTTATTTCAGATCCTCTGATGGGACGTAGTGGATCTTACTACAATGATTTCCAGCGCTTCGGGGGGCAAGGCCAATACGATTACAGGCGTTACTTCTCCTCTTACAGAGAATCTGATGAAGAGAGGGCTGCCCGAAAGGCTCGTGAAAGGAGGGATGAAGAAGAGCATTATGACAGAAGGGATAGGGATGAGCACCACGATTCTTTGCAGAGAGGTGACGACTCTCACAAAAGGAAATCTCATGACGACCGAGGAAAAGGTCACGTAGTCGAAGATTCAGGCAAACGAGCCCGATACGGTGAGAAACATGCTTCCACTACTCCCGAAAAGGCTACTGCCCCTGCCCCTCTTGACATTCCTTCCGACTCTCCTGCTCTCGGAAAGGCGGACATCCAAACAATAATAAGCAGGCCCAAATTTCAAGTTGGACCGGGCCCAGCCACCTTACAAAGTCGTTTTCCACTGTGGTGCTTAAAGGGTGTGAGGTTCGACCTTGACCTGGTCCCTATTGCCAAGCCTGCCATGCTACGGAATCTCGACGCCGTCAAACTTGATATCGAGAGGATGTCAAACTGGCAGAAGCTTGTTGATGAGCTTCAAATAGTTAATCGTGCCAACATAGAGGCCATGCTCACTATGGAAAACGACAAGGCTGAATGGCAAAAGGTCCTTGAGCAACATGATACTGAAATGAGGAGCATTGCTTCCTACAATGAGGAGCTCGAAGCAAAGGTTGAGAAGTTGAAACATGAGCTTGCTGCTTCCTCTACTTCATATTCTCAAAAAGAAGAAGTACTTCTAAGACAAGTAAGAGATGCTCATGCCAGCCAAAGGGATGCTGAGGATAGGCTTGACGTGCAGAAAAGAATCAACGAGGGCTACATTGCTGATGTTGCAGAGCTCCGAACGAAAAACAATTCTCAAGAAGCGGAGATTCAAATGCTTAAGCTTAAGCTTTCCAAAACTGAAAGGGAGCGCGATGAGGCTGTCGCCGGCAGAATCGCAGCTGAAGAATCTCACGAGGCGACCAAAAACAGCATCATCTCGACATTATTCGACTTCTACTTGCACAGTGTCTTGGGGCGTGGAAGCCTCGCTTTTCTAGGTCCCAAATATGAAATCACTTTAGCTGAGGTGTGGGAGGCCGCACTTGACATGCTTGGTGCTGAGGGTGCTGGTTATGACGAATCAGCCCTGGAAAGGCACTACTTTGATGATGACGCTCGCGCTGCCCTTGCCAGGGGAAGGGAACAACTTGCTAAATTAAGAACTGAAGCGACGGAAGGGGACCAGCTGGGAAAAACCACTTCAACTACTCTAGTCCAGCCACCTTCTTCGTCTGGAATCAACATTATTGGTTCCAGTTCCCATTTTGCATCTCCTACCAAAGTTACCACCGAGATTACAAGCGTACAGGGTGGAGATGAGGGTGATGAGAGTGCTGACGTGCAAGCTTATGAAGTTGATATCAGGAAACCAACTTTTCCAGGTAACTCCACTGTTAATCTCGCTACTGTGAATCTCACTCAAGTAGACTGCTCACTTGTTTCACATGGGTTTAATGAGCTCCTTGACTATTTTCTCCACCCTAATGAGCCTTCGTCTCCTCTCTTCACTGACTTTATTGATGAGCCTTCATCTCCTCTCTTTACTGACTTTAATCTCTTTTCTTCTGTAGAGAAAGTATCAAGCACCGCTCAGATTTCTCCTCCTCCAATTATCCTTCCTCCGTCTCTTCAGGTGGCTCCTCCTTCTGCTTCGCAGCCTGGATCATAGGAGGAGCAAATAGAGGCTCTTCACGGCTTGGATGATCCCATCGCTTCATAAGAGCAGAAAGATGAGAGACTTGAGGAAGGTGACATATCTCCGGAGCGGACCCCTTCTGACGACATAGCTTTATCTAAACTTGTCACTCCAGGGAGTGAGTCTTCCTCAAAAAGGAGAAAAAAGCGTGGGACATCAAAGAGGAGGGGGAAGATAATCACTACTACTGAAGAGGAGCCAGAAGTTGAACCAGCTGCGCCTACCTCTCCTTCTTCGTTTATGCCCACTGACCGACCTGAAAAGCTGATCATTCGGCCGGGCAAAGGGTCCAAAGGCAGTAAAAAGAAGTGAAGATTTAAGCTTCTTGTCTTTTTCATGTACTGGCCGAGAATTGTGCGGGTACCGGCCCCCGCTTTTCTTTATTTTGAAACCTGTACCTGCATTATAGTTGAATAAAATGATTCTTTGTTTGTACAGACTTTTGTTTGAATTTGAGAATGCATTTATTATTCATTTCTGCACAAGCTTACTTATGATATTGCAATGGGCTTATGGTATGTTGCTTAAGTATTATCTTACCGTCGTAGCTATATCGTTTTGTATGTAACTATACCATGTTGCCCCCATACCATAAGCTTGTTGCAATATTTTAAGCTTCGAGGGGGCTTGCACTCTTATTTGCTGAAGAATAATTATTTTATTCTTTAAAGAAAATTTTTGTAGAGTACAACTCCCTTCGTATAAGTTTTTACACTTGGTCCTTTGAAGAAATCACTTTTGCTTATGTACATATTTTGCCAAGTGAATTCTTCCATGTGGTAAAGTGGACCTCTGAAGGATGCTTTAACTTTTTCATGAAGAAGATTAATTTTCCAGAATAGATAAATTACTCTTCCTTCGGAAGTTAAAGTATGCTCTTGACGAGGATTTTTTTTATAGAAAGTTGTACCTCTGGGGAGGGATTTTTTCACGTTCCAACACTTGGAAGTTTTATTTCGATCTCGGTGAAACGTGTACCTCCAAAGAGTTTTGCCTTAGAAAGCCTTTTCACGTTTCAACACTTGGAAGTTTTATTTCAATCTCGGTGAAACGTGGGCTTCCGAAGAGGTCTTTCTTCTTGCTTGCATTTCAACTCTGGTGAAGTGAAATTCCGAAGAGCGGCTATTACACTTCAACTCCTGGTGAAATGTGCCTCCGAAGAGGTCTTTGTTTTGTTTGCATTTCAACTCTGGTGAAGTGTAATTCCGAAGAGCGGCTGTTACACTTCAACTCCTGGTGAAATGTGCCCCCGAAGAGGTCTTTGTTTTGTTTGCATTTCAACTCTGGTGAAGTGTAATTCCGAAGAGCGGCTGTTACACTTCATCTCTTGGTGAAATGTGCCCCAGAGAGGGTTTACATTGCCTGGAAGTTACTCTCTCATGGTTGGTGGGTTATGACTCCTCCAATCTTTTTTGTTGAGTAGATAACTTTCTTTTTTGTGGCATATGTCCCATTAGAGGTCTTTGTCCTTCGAAGAGTTGTGCCTCCGAAGAGGGCTTTGGTCTCTGAGGAGAAGCATTCGGTCCCCGTAGAGAAGCATTTTGCCTCCGAAGAGGGCTTCGATCTCTGAGGAGAAGCATTCGGTCTCCGTAGAGAAGCATTTTGCCTCCGAAGAGGGCTTCGGTCTCTGAGGAGAAGCATTCGGTCCCCGTAGAGAAGCATTTTGCCTTCGAAGAGGGCTTTGGTCTCTGAGGAGAAGCATTTGGTCTCCGTAGAGAAGCTTCTTGCCTCCGAAGAGGGCCTTGGTCTCTGAGGGGAAGCATTCGGTCTCCGTAGAGAAGCATTTTGCCTCCGAAGAGGGCTTCGGTCTCTGAGGAGAAGCATTCGGTCTCCGTAGAGAAGCATTTTGCCTCCGAAGAGGGCTTCGGTCTCTGAGGAGAAGCATTCGGTCTCCGTAGAGAAGCATTTTGCCTCCGAAGAGGGCTTGGGTCTCTGAGGAGAAGCATTCGGTCTCCGTAGAGAAGCATTTTGCCTCCGAAGAGGGCTTCGGTCTCTGAGGAGAAGCATTCGGTCTCCGTAGAGAAGCATTTTGCCTCCGAAGAGGGCTTCGGTCTCTGAGGAGAAGCATTCGGTCTCCGTAGAGAAGCATTTTGCCTCCGAAGAGGGCTTCGGTCTCTGAGGAGAAGCATTCGGTCTCCGTAGAGAAGCATTTTGCCTCCGAAGAGGGCATCGCACATTTCATCTCACGGGAGTATGTCGACCGGTTGTGATGAAATGCGTGCCCCTGAGTAGGGTTATTGTCAGGAAGTTTGGAGTTTCCTTTTCTCGATTGTATGGATTCTCGGGAGTGTGTCGACCGATAATTCCATGACTTTGTAACGCGAAAGATGCCCCTTTTTCGGTGAAGCCCGCTTGAGGCCTAAGGGGTATGCCGACCTAACAGTTCAACAAGTATGACGACCTAATACTTTAACAAGGCTACCGACTCAACTGGTTGCCGACCTAACTGCCTTATCAGGGAGACCGACCTAAGGCACGAAGGGATACCGACCTAAGGAGATTGAGAAGCATGCCGACTTAAGACTCAAAGAGGTGCCGACCTAAGGCTTAACAGGGGTGCCGACCTAAGTCCTAAGGGGTATGCCGACCTAAGACCTAACAGGCTAAGGGGTGGCCGACTTAAGGCCCAAATGGATACCAACTTAAGGCTAAACAGTTGCCGACCTAAAACTTAACAAGATAGCTACCGACCTAAGATAGCTACCGACCTAAGATAGAAGACGACCTAACTATCCAGAGAGTTTACTGATCTAACCACTTAGGACCGGGACAAGATCATGAGCTACACCTAAGTCGCGACCGACCTATGACTTATGTTAAGTCATGCACGACCCAAGCAATGGAAGGTAAGTTCAATGCAGCTAGCACAGTGGCCTCTTAACTCGTTCACGATCCAGGACTTACCAGTTGGACCGTAACTTGCGACTTACCAAGTTAACTCGTCCACGACCTAAAGCCACTGAATATAAGCCCGATGCCATATTACTGAGAAGAGGTGGTGTTAACTCGGAGGCGACCTAGGACTTGAACAAATGAACTCTTGTGAAGCCATGAAGGGGCCAGATGAATCGGCCACGACCTACCTAAGACCAGTCACGACTTATCTTAGGTCGGCTACGAATTATATTAAGTCGGCCACGACTTAGGACTTGGCAAAAATTCCAGACCAGAACTCTCTATAAATAGGCAACCACCTCCAACATTCAAAGGACTTTTGGCTCATTCTCTTCAAGCGCCGATACTCTGCTGCATTCCAAACCAATTCAACACTTGAAGCTCTCAAGACACTAAGAACGCTACAAACAACTTCAAGAAGAGATCACGTACATCCAACATGGATTCGAAGACTGTCATCTCCATCGAAGTTTAGAATACTTGTTCTAAGTCTCTTGTAATTCAAAAGTGTATTGTACTTGGGAAGAATTGTATCAACTTGTAACGAGATCATCAATAAAAGTACTTAAAGTGGATGTAGGCTGAACCCTTAAGCCGAACCACTATAAAACAGTTATTGTTTACTGTTTTTCCGCTATTACCTGCTTGTAATTCGTTCCCGATCTATCGGGTGGTGCTTTCACAACTACACTTCACACACCGGGGTGTTAGCGTTCAAATTTTAGCGTTAACAGTATTTAAACGAAAATTTATCATAATAGTGTAATACAAAGCTTAAAAATAGTATTAAGCAAGAACATTTAATAAATATACAGAAAAATGAGGTATAATAGTAAAAATCACATATATGTTAAAAATCAAGGTTCACGATGTCAGGTATGGATCTTATATTCTGATTCGCATGTGCCAATAACGAATTTCGGTATAAAGATCCTGATTTTTAGTACTGTGTATATTGTGATTTCTCGAGTTGGTCAGGAAATTGTTTTTCATTAATTTTGATGATCAACGTGAAGTGGAGACTCGGGCTTGATGTCAAAGGTAGGGTGAAGGATGGGCATTGGAGGAAAAATAAGGGAAAATTTTGTGATGATCGGAGCGATCAGGTGGCAACGTTTTAGGGGTTTAGACCTAGTTTTTGTCGAACTTGTTCTCGGAGAAATTGCTTTTCATTATAGAATCGGTCTTGATAGGGGCGGTGTATTTGAAATGTGGTTCTTCGATGAAGTGACGAACGCGACGGCGAAGGTTCAAGTGGTCTGGATCGACGGGGCGAAGTGATTGGTTGATCGGAGTTTTGTTCCAGGGTTGGATGAGTACATCGATTTTGATTCTGAGTCGATAGCGATCTTTGGGTGGTCGGAATTGAAGTGGTGGGATGTCAGTGACTTGTCGGCGGTAATCTCGGAGGTCGGAGCGTCGCCATGCGACTGTACACGTGCACATGTGCTTCCTGATATAGGTGATAATATGGTGGTTTTGGCATCGAAGAAGAAGATGGGTTTCCTCAGGTTTACTCTCGAGTAATCAACGTTGGTAGCACTAGTTTTATATCGGGTAACTTGAATGTTAAACTATATAACAGAAAGTTTTAAAAATAAAACGAGGCAAAATGAAAAGGAGGAGAGGTAACTCGAAGCAGGTCTTGGGGTCAGGTTCGGGGAAACTAGCAAGTGACTTGGGTGAAAACTCCAAGTATATCGGATTCAAATATACGCCAGATTTTGAAATTTAAATTTAACATGTTTTTCTTTAACCAATTTCTTGTTTAATTCTTTTAAATATAATAGATGTTTTATTTTCGTTTTAGAACTGGTTAAAGATTTAAAATAAATTTTTTAAGGTATTTTATTTTGTACCTATTATTTAAAATTTAAGTTCATTTAAATAAGTTTAAACGATGTAATGTAACAGCTTTGAGTAACATAAAGGATTTAAGTTGAATTGTGTGTTATGAAGATTTATTGCAAAGGTTTATCAGATAAACTAGAATGAAATTAATTGATGAGTAAAGATATATAGTTTATCTTTTAAATTTATTAAGGTCTTGAGTAATTTCTTAATGGAATTTTAAAATGATGTTAAATTTTTTAAAGTAATTAATCAATGGTTGATTAATTAATGTGATTGATTAAAGGTAAATTTGTCAATTAATTTTAGTATAATTTCTCAATTAAAGGATGATTAATTAACGATGAGTAATTAAAGGTTACGTACTTGATGAAATTAATTAAGAGTAATTTCTTAATGTGATTAATAAAGGATAATTACTTAATATAATTAAGTCAAAGGTTGGTTAACTAATGTAAGTAATTAAGGATAATAAGTTACTTAAAGATAATTACTTAATTAATTTACGATTAATTTATATAAGTGATTAGGGATAATCACTTAGGGTAATTAATTAAGGTTAATTAATTTAAATGATAATTAAGGGTTAAGTAATTTATTAATTAATTAATTGAACATAATTAATTTAAAGGATAAATAAATAAGTAAAAGCTAATTATTTAATGATTATAGGTTGATTTACTTATTAATTAAGGTTAATTAATAAATAATTAAAGGTTAAATAATAAATGATTAAGGATAATAAATTAAAATGGTTTGTAATTAATTAATATTAATTAACCAGGATTAGTAGTTTATTCATAAGTAATTAATCTGATTTAAATTATTCAGATAATTGATTAATCTTACTTTTGAATGTTTGATTTGCATTGAATACCTTGAATTATTTGATATCACTACTCTGTGATGCTTTGTGATATGAACTGTTTTGATTTGAGCTGTGATGAATGTAATTTATTTATCTGTGATAAATTTATTTATCTATGAATCTATGAATGAAGATAAGCGTTATAGGATCATACCACTTATCGATATTGATGTGCTTGAATCTGTGATGATTGATGATGTTGCACTATTGTGTAAAACCCTTGGACTACACTATACACACAAAAATATGGATAGCATGAGGAAATCGGTTAAGTCACAGATTTTTGAAATGGTTTTAAAATTGAATTTTACATCCAAATAGTTTTGGAAATAGAATTGGATTAAATATGAAAAGCTTTTGAAAAGGAGTTTTGGAGATAAAAGTTATTTTGAATAACTTGACTAAGTTTTGAAACATAAATAATTTGATTTGAATTTGAATTTAAGATTTGAAATTGAATTCTATGTTCGGAAATCATGGTTTAAAATGGTTATACAAGTTATAAATGTGTTTTAAACCATTTTAAAAATATAATTTTGGAAATTTGAATTTAACCCCAGTTTTATACTTGAAGGGCTTTAACTCATGCAAATGTAATTGGATTTTTCCAAAACAAAAACTATTTTTTTTTTCAAATAATAATAGCTTTCATATAAAGAAAGGTTTTTCAATTTGTGTTGAAAGGATTTCAAGTTTTGAAATGGAATTGTTTGAAAGCTATGAATGAATCTTTGTGAAAGATTGTTAAACTTTGTTTTAAAATCGAAAAGGATTTTAAAGGTGTAACTTTTGTATAAAATATTTGAAATGAATTGTTTGAAAGCTATAAATGAATCTTTGTAAAAGATTGTTAAACTTTGTTTTGAAAATGAAAAAGATCTAGAAGGTATATCTTTTCTATGAAAGATTTGAAATGAAATTGTTTGAAAGCTATGAATGAATCTTTGTGAAAGATTGTTAAACTTTGTTTTGAAATTGAAGAAGATCTAAAAGGTATATCTTTTGTATAAAAGATTTGAAATGGTAATGGTTTCGAAAACTATGAATTGAATCTTTGATTTAAAGATTGGACGAGTTAATCCAATTTGAAAGGGAAATTGTTTAGAAAGGCTATGAATGAATTTTTGTGGAAGATTGGTGAACATTGGGAAGTAAATATTTTTGTTTAAAAGATTTGAAAATGGTAATTTGTTTAAACCATTTGAAGAAAGGTTTTTAGGCTTCAATTTATGACTTAACTGAGATCCTAATATCCATATCTTTTTAAATATTGCGCTCATTATTCGGTTTAGCCGGGAGAGGACTATTTGTATAACCCATTCCAAATAATGATACGATGTTATGGATAGCATTTGAAGACCGATGGTGATGACCGAATATTTTCGAAAGTGAAAGGATAACTCGTCGAATGTCTCTGCACCGGCCGATCCTCGGTATAGAGATTTGATCATCCTTTGTGATAGGGAGTCCGGACGTGATTAGGGATTATCCGAATTTGCAAAGGCTTCTTTTGAAGTGCCTTCCATTCTGTTCGAACCCGGAATAGACTTGTATGGATGTGTATCTAACGTTACACTTTGAGATGTAACGCTGGTTTCTATCAAGTACATTTCTGTTTGGTGGCGGAGAATTTATTCTCATAGCTTAACACCCATCTCTGAGACGTACGAACTCAAAGGTTATGTAGTTGATGGTTACTAGTGATACATTTCCAGCTTGGTAATGTGGCATACGAAGTGCTGCTGATCATTTGTTGATCGAAGCATGGATTTTGTGTAAATTGTAGCTTTGTGGACGTGACTCCATTGAGCCTCACAACTCGGTAATGGTCGAAATAGTAATCTTTGCAGCAAGGTTATTTGGGGGTAGCATCTCCTAAGGTTATGTCATTTCCTTCTGGATAAAAGGTGGTATCATGGTATGGAGAAAAGATATTTAACCTATGTGGTTGCTGCAAAACTTATTGCTTTGTGGTTGTTGGTTGATAGGCGCCTCAGATAAAGGTTGGTAATGACCGAGGGGTGGTATACTCATGTCAGTTTTTACCTAGTTACAGAGTTAACCGACCTTGTGTTGGCAGAGATCCGATTAGGTTCTTGGAAATGTCCCTCCAGAGGCGTTCCATTCGGTGTAGGAATTTCATTTGCCTGACCATTTGTTGGAAATATAAACAAAACAATGCGAGCCTGGTACAGTTTTAGTTGTATAACCTGCCATGGAATGTGGCGGTAAGCTGCTTTTAAACATGGTAGCTATAGTAGGCATATGATGAAATGTGGTATGCTGGCTAAGATTAATATTACACTATCGAAATGTTTTCTGCACTATGTACTAAAAATAATATCAAAATGATTTTTGCGTAGTAAGGATGTTTGACTATCATAAGGAGAAATCTACTCCAATTCTGCGTTTGCATGGTGTGTGCGGTGGGATGCCTTCTGGTAGTTTCATTTTCCAAAAAGCATTGCGGATTTCTTTTAAAATCTTTTGTTTTTCTTTTGGTAAAGGTAAACTATTTTTGTTTGCTCATACCAGTCCCATGACTGACCCGAAGTTTTTTGTTCCCTTCCCAAACTCTGGGAGCCCACAATTTTCCACACGGGCAGTCTAGAGTTGGGTTTTTCAGATAATCAAGTAGTAGATATAGATTCATTAGCATCCGGCTTTATATTTTGAATCCTTTAGTGTCTTTGGATCTTGGCGATCACATCGATGATGGACCTTTCTTAAGTCCTACTTGATGGGAGTTCAAGCTAGCTTGGGATTAGAGACGGAGTTGCAGATATTGGAGTTCTCACTTTGTGGTTCAAGTTCAAGATATTTCTGCTGTGGTGTATTTGTATTGCTCTGATATTGGTGGTCAGGTATTGTTGTATAGAGATGTTGTATTCATGGAATTGTATTAATGTTATATATTGTTTTCTTCTGTTGTGTTGTTGTACTTAATGTGTTACAAGCTCCGACGCGAATCGAATTTCAACGGTTGAATTTGCGGCATTTGAGTACAAGTGAGGTACGGGTGTCGATTTTCGAATGCTGAAATTCGGAATGTGACAATTTGGTATCAGAGTTGAAGGTTGAAACTTTAGCTCAGGAGTATAACACATTAGGTAACTCATTAGAGATAGGGTGAAGTATACCCTAGAATGAGTATATCCCTAAGATATCCGTCCTTGTGCCTTAGTGAATTCTCTTACTATCCACTGATAGTGAGTATGAGAGCAAGAAGAGGACGAGATTGGGGACATGGAATACCACTACAAATGGTCAATACCATGCATCAATGGGAACAACTTTTCTATCAATCTCCTTTGATCCAGTTTCAATTCTTTGATGGCTTCGTGGCTGCTCGAGGGAGAAGCTTTGGTATGTTGGTGGCCCTACGAATCGTTCTAGAAAAGGTTCTTGTTCCTATTTCATATTCTAATCATGCGTTTCCCTTAACTTTCTTTTTTAACTTTAATAAAGTTGGAATCTAAATTGAAACAATTGATAAACAAGTATGAAGTTAAATTAATTTGTATCGACAAACAATTTCGGTTAAAACCAAATTTTAAAAAAATTCTATTTTCTAGTAAGGATTCAAGTCCGAAGAGGGACATGATGGTGTAAACTATAGTTGAAATATCCATAGTTTGTTCTGTTGGGTCCAGATATATTCTACGAGTGGTTAGTTATCCTTCGGACTAACCAATGCCCCTGTATATTTCATAGACTGGATGGCCCAAATATTTTGACAAGTGTTAAATGAGTTTGTTCTCATATTTATTGATGATATTCTGATTTGCTAAACCAAATAAAGAATAAATATTCATTTTGATCTGGATAAATAATCATTATCTGTTCTTTGTTATCTCCCTGTCTAGCAAATTTAGGGGACGAAATTTTCTTAAGGGGGGAATCTGTAACGATCCTGATTTTTAAGCTAAATTTAAATTGGTAATTAATTTAATTTTTGAAATTAAATTGTAAACTAATTTGGTATTTTCCAAATTTAAATTGATATTTGTTTGTTTATTAATATAAATATATATAAATATGATTTTTAATACAATTTCTAATTGGAAATTAAGAAATAAATATTTTGAATAAAATATTAATTATAAATTTAATTGTGAATTAATTTGAAATTCCAAAAACCAATGAAATACAATTTGTTTGTTTAAAAAAATAAAAATAAAAATTTCAAAAGAATTTTTATCTGGGAATTTTAAAATCAAATGTATTGTAAAATAGAAATTTGATTTAGAATTCAAATAAATGAATATTTTATTGATAAATTGGATTTAAGAAACTAAAGTGTATATATACATGATTATTTATTAAGTGAATAATTTGATTTCAAAACATTTATCTTAAGGTAATTTAAAAAGTTATAAAAATATAAATTAAATATTATTTATGATTGAAAATGTTAGGCAAGTATAAATAAAAGCTTTAAACTTACATATATGTATATATATATCTTCTGAAGTTAAATAGGATTTATAAAAGGATCAAATACTTCTTTTAAATGTTATATATGAATATGTAAATTTTTTATATATAACAAATCTATTTCACAATAATTAATAAATAAAAAAACATAAAACATGTTTTCATAAGTAAATATTAAGGGGGGATTTAGACATAACTTGTAAATAGATTAAATGAAAAAAAACATTTATGCATGCTCTTATACATGTGTAAGTATTATAAACATGGAAATTAACAAATGTAAGGTTGAGATTATATTATTAACATGTGTGAGCAAGATTTTAACATAGATGTACAAGTGTTAACATGAATGAACAAGTGTTCACAAATATTAACAAGTGGCCTACCTTTCTCTTAAAATTTAAATTATGTGAAAATATGAGTAAAGAAAAGAAATAACCAGGTTTTTCAATATCTTCATTTTTCTCTAACAAAACCTGAGAAATGAAGAAAGCATACCAGAAAAAAAGCAAGAGAAATACATATTTTCAATCTGGAAAATCAAAATCTGGAAACCAGAAAGTTCAAAACAAACAATGCTTAGAAAAGAAAGAAAAAGAATCTGTTTCAATTTCAAGCAGATCAAAAGCAAGCTGAATCAAAACCAACTCAAACCCGATCAAAGAAGAAAATCAAATTAAGAGAAAACAGAAAACAAAATCATCTCAACATAAAAACATGTAAAAACCTTCAAGTGTTCAAAGTATTCAAGCCTAGAATCCAGAAAAACAAAGCCTGGAAGAAAGATTTAAATTCAAGAAAAAATGCAAGATTAACAAAACAAGTGCAGTGCAATTTACAAATCAAATCAACAATTAAAGTGGCAAATCAAAAGCATTCCCCATTTTTTCAACAGTTCCAAAATTTCTCCACTTCTTCCCATCAAGGTGAGCAAATCTTATTTTAATTAAAACCTGATATGCTTAAATTTTAGGCATGTGATGATGATGTGTTTGTTCAAAAGAAAATGTGATGTATATCTGCATATATATGTAAAGAGATAAGTATGCATGTCTTGGAATATGCATTACCCCTCTCTGTTGTTCTTCCGGCAAGCATTCTTCATAAGAAAAAAAATTCATATCTCAAACTAAAAATAGATTTAGGTGATAGTCTTCAAACGAAATTTATCATAATAGTGTAATACAAATAGTAAAAATAGTTTTAAGTAAGAAAATTTAATAAATATACAGAAAAATGAGGTATAAAAGTAAAAATCACATATATGTTAAAAATCAAGGTTCACGATTGCAGGTATGGATCTTATAATCTGATTCACATGTGCTAATAATGAATTTTGGTATGAAGATCCTGATTTTTAGTACCGTGTATATTGTGAATTCTCGAGCTGGTCAGGAAATTTCATCAATTTCCGATGATCAACGTGAAGTGGTGACTCGGGTTTGATGTCAGAGGTAGGGTGAAGGAAGGGTATTGGATGAAAAATGGGGGAAATTTTTTTGATCATCGGAGCGTTCAGGCGGCAAAGTTTTCAGGGTTTAGACCTAGTTTTTGTCAAACCTGTTCTCGAAGAAATTGCGTTTTCATCATCGAATCGGTCTTGACCAGGGCTGGTGGATTTGAAATTGGTTCGTCGATGAAGTAATGAGCGTGACGGTGAAGGTTCAGGTGGTCTGGATCGATGGGGCGAAGTGATTTGTTGATCAAAGTTTTGTTCCAGGGTTAGATGAGAACCTTGATTTTGATTCTGAGTCGATAGCGATCTTTTGGTGGTCGGAATTGAAGTGGTGGGATGTCAGTGACTTGTCGACGGGGATCTCGGAGGTCGGAGCATCGCCATACGATCTTTACACGTGCACATGTGCTTCCAGATATAGGTGGTAACAGGGTGGTTTTGGCATCGAAGAAGAAGATGGGTTTCCTCGGGTTTACTCTCGGGTAAAATATGTTGGTAGCTCAAGTTTTATATCGGGTAACTTGAATGTTAAACTATATAACATAAAGTTTTAAAAATAAAACGAGGCAAAATGAAAAGGAGGAGAGGTAACTCGAAGCAGGTATCAAGGTCAGGTTCGGGGAAACTAGCAAGTTACTCGGATGAAAGCTCCAAGTATATCGGGTTCAAATATATGCCAGTTTTAGAAATTTAAATTTAATAAGTTTTTATTTAACCAATTTCTTGTTTAATTATTTTAAATATAATAGATGTTTTATTCTAGTTTTGGAATTTGTTAAATATTTAAAAAATATTTTTAAGGTATTTTATTTTATACCTATTATTTAAAATTTAAGTTCATTTAAATAAGTTTAAACGATGTAATGTAACAGCTTTGAGTAACTTAATGGTTTAAGTTGAATTGTGTGTTATGAAGATTTATTGCAAAGTTTTATCAAATAAACTAGAATGAAATTAATTGATGAGTAAAGATAAATAGTTTATCTTTTAAATTTATTAAGGTCTTGAGTAATTTATTAATGAAATTATAAAATGATGCTAAATTATTTAAAGTAATTAATAAATGGTTGATTAATTAATGTGATTGATTAAAGGTAAATTTATCAATTAATTTTTGTATAATTTCTTAATTAGAGGATGATTAATTAATGATGAGTAATTAAAGATTAATTGCTTGATGAAATTAATTAAGTATAATTACCAAATGTAATTAATAAAGGATAATTACTTAATATAATTAAGTTAAAGGTTGGTTAACTAATGTAAGTACTTAAGGATAATAAATTACTTAAAGATAATTACTTAATTAATTTGTGATTAATTTATATACGCGATTAGGGATAATCACTTAGGGTAATTAATTAAGGATAATAAATTTAAATGATAAGTAATTAAGGGTTAATTAATTAATTAATTAAGGATAATAATTTAAAGGATAATTAAATAATTAAAAGTTAATTATTTAATGATTATAGGTTGATTTATTTATTAATTAAGGTTGATTAACTAATAATTAAAGGTTAAATAATAAATGATTAAAGGATAATAAATTAAAATGGTTTGTAATTAATTAATATTAATTAACCAGGATTAGTAGTTTATTCATGAGTAATTAATCTGATTTAAATTAATTAGATAATTGATTAATCTAACTTATGAATGTTTTGTTTGCATTAAATACCTTGAATTGTTTGATATCTCTACTATGTGATTCTTTGTGATATAAATTGTTTTGGTTGAGCTGTGATGAATGTAATTTATTTATCTGTGATAAATTTATTTATCCATGAATCTGTGAATGAAGATAAGCATTATAGGATTATACCGCTTATCGATATTGATGTGCTTGAATCTGTGACGATTGATGATGTTGCACTATTGTGTAGAACCCTTGGACTACACTATACACACACAAATATGGATTGCACGAGGAAATCCGTTAAGTCATAGATTTTTGAAATGGTTTTAAAGTTGAATTTTGAATCCAAATAGTTTTGGAAATGGAATTGGATTAAATATGAAAAGCTTTGGAAAAGGAGTTTTGAAGATGAAAGTTATTTCCACTAAAAGGTCAGTCTCGAGAACCCAAACTTCAAATTTCCATTTTATTTATCTTAAACAAATTCTTTTATAAATTTTCTTTATCTATGAAATACTCTTTGGTTTAGTCCGAACTCGTTTACAAATATTTATCGACTTCCACACTCATTTATGAACTCTTTATAATTATTCAAACCTTGTTATATAACTTCATTATAAATTTTCAAACCTTGTATAAAATTTCCTTTTATAGACATTCAAATCCGTTTATGAAATCTTTGTATAATCATCGAAAATCATTTCTAAAATTCCCTTTTATGAATAAAAATTATTCATAAACTTCTTTATTCAACAAGTGTCAAATTATTCTTCAAATATCTTATTCAAAATAGAATAACCTTGAAGACCATTTTAAAAGAAAAAATATTAACTGTCCAAAACCAAAAGGAGGCTCATTGACTACAATGGATAATTAAATTTGAGTTTAACTTATCTAAGTTATATCATGGATACTGCCAAATATCACATATATTAGGGATTCACCCATAACACACAGTCAATCACAGGTAGATGTCCAAGCTATAAATATAGGTACATCCACTATTGGCTTTAAATTTTTTACATATAGAAGTACATTCCATATGCTTTAGTTGTCATGACTTGCTTATTGAAATTAACTTCCTTATGTTTATTACGTTACCGGTATTCAACATTTGTGCTAAACATAAGTCAACTTACTTACCATAAAACGTGCCAATATTTTATAATCATACTTTAATTCATTTGGCTACTTAAAGGTCCAGATGAGAGATCCTTGATTTAAAATCAATTAACCTTAAAAATAAAATTGAATTAAAGCATAACCGATTAAGTTTTAATATAGCTTTGAAAAGGTTAAAGTATATTTAATGAGCTTAAGAACTAGTTATATCTTAATGAAATCAAGATTAATTCAAAATTAAACTTTAATTAACTTTATGAACTCGGTTAAGTCCTAATTAACTTCCTGATCTATCTTAGTTAAGGTTTAAACAATTCGTTATTAGTTAAATCCTAATTAATTAAAAATTAATTAATAATCGTTTAATTAAATAATAGTTAATTAACTAATTAACTTAATTAAATAATTATTAGTTAACTAGTTAACTTAATTAAATAATAATTAATCATTAAATTACTCCTTAACATCATTAATCAATAATTAAAACCTTATTAATCAATGATTAGTCATTAACCTTGCTTAAGTGTTACTTAACCTCTAATCACTTACTTAATTCTAATTAAGTGCTAATTACCTTTTATTATTTTATTAAATTATAAAATATTAATTTAACTAAACTTGATCTTTAACGTTACTAATTAAGTTTGGAAAACTTTTGCAAAATAATTCAAAATTTTATCACTTAAAGATGAAATCGTGAATTTTCGTCGAACTGCATCCATAGCTAATATTCCTATGAGCGTAATTCGCTTTACTAATTTTAAGTGGAATACTTCACTTAATTTCTTGCTCCTAAAGTTTTGACATATTATTTAGAAAGCTTTTGAAACTTTAAACCAACAAAAAACTCAAAACCATTTCCAAACTTTGAAACTAGAAATCATAGTTTTGATTTCAAATTGGATCCCACGTCCGTCGCAAACACACAAAGTTGTTAACTTTGTTTTAGCGCCACATACTTGATTCTTAAATCACAACTATACATCCATACTACCATACTCTTTTCATGACAATGAAACACATACATAAACATAAGGTTATATACTTGCTAACTCGACAACATCGCATTTAAATCTTAAATTCAGTACCAAACATAACATCCATCAAATTACCATCGTGCAACATAGTAACCTTTCAATTTTTTCATCATATTATCACCACAATAACACATCATAAGAAAGTCAAAATATTTTCAAAAACAAAGTAGTTTTACTCACCTTTATGCTAACTAACTATGCCCGAACTTCAACTATAACTCGACAACGCTCTACGCTCGACTCTAGCTTAAAAATTTGAAACTTTGGAGGGCCTAAGGCCATAGAATGGGTTCAGCTAGAGGTGATGTGGCTTGGTTAGGGATTTTTTGGAGTAGTGATGGCCTAGGTTTTTGGTAGAGAGGATGTTGTAATAAAAGTATAAGAAGTATAGAAGGTATAGAAGCAAGTTGCAACACAAAAACTAACGTTTTCTAAAAAAATTGACCTATGGAAGCCATGGAATTTTTAGAGAAGAAGGTTTAGAAAAGAAAGAAGTTGGAATGTAAAAGAAAATGTGTGTAAGGGTATGTATTTTTCGATGAAGAAAAGTGGGGAAATTACCAATTTATCCTTAGTTTACAATATCATAACATGTCATTATTTTACATGTCACATCATAACCTTCCTTCCCCTCATATGTCACATCTACCCCCTCTCTAGTCATATCCCTTAAGCCATGATGGGTAATGATGATGATACTTAAGGAAATGACAAGAGATGATGATATAATTTAGTATGTATATAAGTTATTATTTTAAAACAATGCCATGTCACATCACTTGCTAAACATGATTAACATAAGATAATATATTATTAAGTGTATTATGATATGATTAATTATCTACTATATATGTGTATATAGAGGGCATAAAGGTGAACAATGTTCTTAACAACTTTTTGGTGTCGAAAAGTCTAAATTTCAGAAAACAATCTTCAGTCGCATTATCTATTTTTCTACTAACTAACAATTTTGGAAACAAATTTTGAAAAATGATTTTACCATCATTATTAAATAATTGTAATAGGTTTATTTGGAAATTAAACCTCATTTATTTAATGTTTAAACTTAATTTGATTTCCCGAAGAAATATGTAATACTGATGATATCAACTATCGATGTAGTAAATACATTTTATTTTTCAAAAAAAAAATAAATTATTTTATTTCATAATCTTGTTTGAATACATATATTAGTGTATGAATCTAGAGCTGTGCATGATCCTTATTGTTTAAAAGTTGTTTTATTGATAAAATGATTTCTTGCTGTTTTATAGATATTTTACCTAGGACGATATTTACAAATTATCAATATTTTACCTTCTTGATTTGTCCAGAAATATTTTTCCCAAAAAATAACTATTATTATTTACCACCTAAAACATGATTATTTCTTACTTTTAAACCTTTATCTAAATATTATAAAAATAAATATAATTTATCCAAGTGATAAATTTGCAGGTCGTTACATTCTTCCCCTCTTAAAAGAATTTCGTCCCCAAAATTATACTCCAACCCTATCCCTATAAATACTTAAAATTGTTCATCAATCCGTATGATGTACATAGATCATTCCTATGTAAAATCCAATTTGATCACTCACATGAATATATTACTTCATTTCCAAACTAGTATCGCTCACTCGACTTCCTATTCCGGACTTTGATCAAGCTTCTTAAATGGAATCCTCTGTTCTCCTTGGATAGCCACAGACTATAATAGACAACCTTTGGTTCGATATAAGAACCCTCATCAATGCTTTCCATCAAAAATTGGACGATAAATCCCAATTTGTAATGGAGTTAAACACCTCGAGTCATGTACTCGAATCTTTGATCGAGAACTGTATTAAAAGGAGAAATGATCTATGTACAACTTACGTAATAATCTCATTGATTCCCACTTCCCAAGATTATAAATATCCTTTTTCAAGAATCTCCATTTTACTTAAGAACATTACTTAATTTATTGACATTCTATAACTCAAATTCATTTTAGTTTGATGCTCTTCTATATCCAAAAGACTACATACAATTTCAAATCTTAATTTGGTATTAGTTAACCTAGGACGTTCAACAAATTTAAAACTTTATTTATTAACCTGCTCTTAAGCAAGACATCTTTTTATTTTGAAAATTTTACTTTTCAAACGGATTCAAGAACATAATATTTGAGTTTTATTTCAAAAAACTTTTGAAATGATACTTTATATTTAACCCTTTTGAAAACATAACATATAGCTCTAGTAACTGTAAAATGATGTCAAGGAATCGGGCGTTACAAATAGTATTATATATCCTTTTTGCTAAGTAAGGAAATACTCATGGGAAGTGTTTACCATCCGAACACATCTCTTACACATTTTTAGTCATATCCAAGACAATGGAACTAGTTAATCATAAAAATATTTCTTTTTCACAAATTCTGTTTGGAAACAATACTACTTATAGCCAAATAGTTCTTTAATAAAATCATCCATTAGCTTTGGATTCATTCAGGTTCGAACTTGTTTCGATTGTACAACGACAAAGAGGATAATTTACTAAGTGCACTATCATATCTGCCTATGCAAACATTCAATTGTCACTTGGAAGATTATTCTGATTATCATAAAACAGATCGAAACTCATTGTCGAACTGTCCAAAGAAAACTTTACTTTCAAATCCATTTTAAAATATTTATATCTTAAAATCTCTTTAAGTACAATTACTACAACTTTTCCAAAATCATTTAAATTGTCATCCCGCCTTTTGGCAAGGTCGTGACACCGAAAAAGTCGACTTTTAACTAAGGACAATTCGTCTCAAAGACTTGTTATACACCGTGTCACCATGGATATCGATGAATTTTGTCCGAGCCCGAATTAGGCTATATTTGATAGAACATGGCAAGCAAAGTCATGGGAACAAGCCTTCCAAATTTCTGGTCAATCGGAGTTCGTATGAATGAGATATGATCGATACGGGTTAGGGAAGATGTGATTGTCGAATCCATCGGAGAACCACTATTAGAACCCATCTGCTCCGTATCGGTCCATGTGCATAGTTCGAATCCATCCCCGAACACTGTTTGGTATCCATCGACAGGCCGCACTTCGTATCGATGACTTCGTATCCATCGACAGTGTTCACTTCGTGTCGATAGGCTCGTATCCATCACCATACATCGGTTCGTGTCCATCGGCTTCGTATCGATCGGAATGGCCAGGTCTTCGTATTGATCAACCTTCGGCTAGAAAGTCTTATTCGAATCCGTCGGCATGGCTCCTTGTTCGAATCCATCGGTAGGTAGTCCACTTCATAACGATCACCTAACGTCAACTTCACATCCATCAGAGGTTCACTGCTTCATCTCCATCATGGGACCATGTTCGAACCCATGAGCTGAGGCTTGTTCGTATCCATCAGGTCAACGAGCCTGGGTGACGTGTCAAATTCGATACGAGAAAGGCGATGATTATGGAGTCGACATGGTCAATTAGGAGTGAAACTTGGATCGAGGCGAAGTATGCGTGCCACATCATCACGAAACCACGTGAGGTGATCGATTCGAAAACATCGATTCGAGATTAGTTGATTCGAACCAGACAGCAAGCCAAAGAATCCCATTTCGTATCGATCATATCTCCCAATCCACAAATCCAAATGCTATGAAATTTTCACAGAAGCTTACACACAAGGTAAAGAATATTCCTGCCAAGTTTCAGCTCGATTGGACTAATTCTTGATGGATGCGAAATCAATTCGTATCGATCACAGATCGAGTCGAAACTTGGTGGGACCGGTTGCATGGGCCCATTCACGTGCCAGAAGGAGTCTCCCGAAGTTTGAGCATGATCTCGGCCTCCTACGCCTATAAATAGCCCCTGAAGCCTACAGAAAAGGGGATCTTTTGGCCACTAAATGTCCAGACTCTGCCGGGTTCAACTACATCTCATCTCTACTATTGTATTCAACATTCAGAGCTATTATTAATTGTAATCCGCTGTAATAGATTGAAGTTATCAAGTGAATCAATAATACAATAAGCTTCAGAGTGGACGTAGGCACGATCGCCGAACCACTATAAATCCTGTGTTGTTTACTGTTTTTTGTTGAATCAGTTGAATGTTCATCGTTTTTGTTCTCTACATACTTGCTATTTGTGAATTGTGATTACATACTGGTGCTTTTATCGGCAATTGGGTGTTTGTGACCAATTTTGGAGCAAACATTTTGGTGCTTTAACTGAGAAAGCTAATTCAAGGATTTGACTGCTTGGAAGTTGAATTTGAAGATTCAAGAGTTCAGATCTGAAAGACTATGATGAGGTAATCAAGTAGAAGGCCAAGGCCAGAGCAAAGTCAACATGAAGGAAGTCAAGAGGCTTCCTCAGAGGCAAACCAAGCATCCATCTTCATCACCAGGGATGAGATGGAGACGATGATGAAGAGGCAGGAGGAAATGATCCAGAATTTACTTCAATGGATTGGGTAACTTGGAGCGCAAAATCAAGGAGAAACCAGAGTTCAGAACAGAGCAGGACCATCTGGCACAGCACCAAAGCCAGGGGGCACACACTTAGAGCATGTTGATCCAATCTCGGGAAGAGAGTCAGGGACATCCGGGCAACCTGGCGGGAAAAGAGGGATGAACGCTCAGCCAGGGGGGGCATACTCCTAAAAGCTCCCACCGACTCGAAGGGCGGAACGAAGGCAATACTCAAAGATCACAGCCTGACGACAATGAAAGGTCGGCAGAGATCGTCAGACGGGCCATGAGAGGCAGACTAGTCAATAGAGATCTGGAGGATGTACATAGGAGTCCCTTTACTCCTACGATCAGGCAAGCCAGGAATCCACCAGACTTCAAGCTACCATCAGTGGAAATGTATGACGGGCAGACGGATCCAGCTGTCCATCTAACGAAGTATATGAGGCACATGGAAGTGCTGGGAGCATCGCAGGAAGTCATGGCCCGATGCTTTCCATTATATTTGACGAACATTGCAGTGCTATGGTTTAGACAACTGGAGAGTGGCTCCATTGGAGCTTGGACAGATTTGACAGAAAGATTCATGAGGCAATTCAGGGTTCATATTTCGAGACCCAAGAACGTGATGAGTTTGGCGACTCTAAAGCAAAAGGCCGGGGAGTCTTTGAGGAGTTTTCTGACACGATTCAATGCTGAAGCAGCATCAGTGGATCGACCAGATCCATCTATGGTCATGATGGCGGCTGTATCTGTAATATCTGACGGCAGGAGTGCAAAAATTCATTAACTAAGGATCCACCTACGGCCTGGGAGAGTTTTATCATGAAGCCAAAAAGTTTTTGCAATTAGTGGATGCTCGTACGGAAAGAGAAGAAGAAATCGATGTTTATGCAGTTAGAGGTGGTAATTCACCTGGAAATGGTGCAGAGACTGGTAAGGGGAAGCGAAAGGCTGAAGAAAATGATGACAGGTCAAAGCGGCAGCAGAGGGAGCTGCGATTTACCACCTATTCAGAACTGAACGAGGGTTTAGAGCGAATCTACCAAGACACCCGAGAGCAAGTTGCCTATCGTAGACCAATGCGACGGGATCCGACTACCGACGAGAGAAAATCCGACAAATATTGCTTATTCCACGAGCTGAATGGTCATAACACGAATGACTGTAGACATCTGAAGGATGAGGTAGAAGGGCATATCGGGAACGGTAGGCTACTTCAGTATGTGAGAAGGCGAGCTCCAGCGGTGGAGCCAGAGCGACCACCGTCTGCTTCAAATAGGGGTGAGCCTGAATCGGGACACCGGATGGTTATTAGTCGATTTGAATAACGATGAACAAATCGTAAACCTCTCACTAACACGGTTAGATCATTTACACATGTATGAGATCGCGAACGATTCCCAGCCATGCTCTGAATCATTATTTACCGTATCATAGTAAGAGTTTACACTTTGACATCTTTGCCTTGTTTCTGTTTTACTATGGTCCAAACATTTGAATTCAGTTTATTTGGACGTTTTTGTTGTGGAATTCATATGATCTTTAATTTGTTATTTTCAATTCTTTGGAAGAAATTACTTGTATATGCATGGCTTTCGATCGCGAACGGTTCGCAAACGTGTCTAGTGCTGGCAAATCGCTAACGTCATTGATCTAGAAATTCACCCGAACGTGATATCTGACCCTAGTAATGCCAAAACCCCTCAATACCGGATCGCGAACGATCACATTCAGCCTCGTACGGCACCAGATCATTAACGATCACAATCTGCCTAGTGCGGCATACGACCACGAATGGTCACAATCCATCATAATTCGTCTATAACGACGCCTGATCGCGAACGATCACATTTCTGCCTCGTACAACACTCGATCGCGAACGATCACATTCTTCTTTCCGTGCCACACAATCGCGAACGATCACAACTCGTCTAGAACGACATACGATCGCGAACGATCACGATCCATTTAAGAATGACATCTGACCACGAACGATCATAATTCGCTTTGTACGGCATAAGATGGCGAATGATCGCCTTTTCGCCTCGCATGACATTTGATTGCAAACGATCATAATTCGCCTAGAACGATGTCCAACCTCAAACAGTCATCATTCGTTTGATGCGGTACCCGATAGCGAACAGTCATAATTCGCCTCGAATTGCACCCGATCGCGACGGTCACAAATTGCTTCAGACGGCACCTCGACCGCGAACGGCATCCGACTGCGAACGGGCCCATTCCATCATTTGCCACGAACAGCATTCGACCGCGAACGGTCACGCTTTACCTTAAACGACATATGGTCGTGAACAATCATCATTCGAGGTCAGGAAAGACTATCAATTTCTTTGCAGGTCATCAACAGGATATGAACTTCCAACTTATTGCATTACAAAACACAACTTCCTACCACAAGGCATGTATTGGGGGGCAAATGTTATCCCGCCTTTTGGCAAGGTCGTGACACCGATAAAGTCGACTTTTAACTAAGGACAGTTCGTCTCAAAGACTCGTTATACACCGTTTCACGATGGATATCGATGAATTTTGTCCGAGCCCGGATCAGACTACAATTGATTGAACACGACTAGCAAAGTCATGGGAACCAGCCTTCTAAATTTCAGGTCAATTGGAGTTCGTATGAATGAGATATGATCGATACGAGCTAGGGAAGATGTGATGTTCGAATCCATCGGAGAACCATTATTCGACTCCATATCGGTCCATGTGCACGGTTCAAATCCATCCTCGAACACTGTTTCGTATCCATCAGTAGGCCAAACTTCGTATCGATGAGTTCGTATCCATCGACAGAGTTCACTTCGTGTCGATAGGCTCGTATCCATCACCATACATCGGTTCGTGTCCATCGGCTTCGTATCGATCGGAATGGCCAGGTCTTCGTATTGATCAACCTTCGGCTAGAAAGTCTTATTCGAATCCTTCGGCATGGCTAATTGTTCGAATCCATCGGTAGGTAGTCCACTTCGTAACGATCACCTAACGTCAACTTTGCATCCATCAAAGGTTCACTGCTTCGTCTCCATCATGGGACCATGTTCGAACCCATGAACTGAGGCTTGTTCGTATCCATCAGGTCAACGAGCCTGGTTGACGTGTCAAATTCGATACGAGCAAGGCGATGATGATGGAGTCGACACGGTCAATTAGGAGTGAAACTCGGATCGAGGCGAAGTATGCGTGCCAAATCATCACGAAACCACGTGAGGTGATCGATTCGAAAACATCGATTCGAATTAGTCGATTCGATCCAGACGGCATGCCGAAGAATCCCATTTCGTATCGATCATACCTCCCAATCCAGAAACCCAAATGCTACGAAATTTTCACAGAAGCTTGCGCACAAGGTAAAGAATGTTCCTGCCAAGTTTCAGCTCGATTGGACTAATTCTTGATGGATACGAAATCAATTCGTATCGATCATAGATCGAGTCGAGACTTGGTGGGACCGGTCGCGTGGGCCCACTCACGTGCCAGAAGGAGTCTCCCGAAGTTTGAGCATGATCTCGGCCTCCTACGCCTATAAATAGCCCCCTGAAGCCTACAGAAAAGGGGATCTTTTGGCCACTAAATGTCCAGACTCTGCCGGATTCAACTACATCTCATCTCTACTGTTGTATTCAAACTTCAGAGCTATTATTAATTGTAATCCGCTGTAACAGATTGAAGTTATCAAGTGAATCAATAAAATCATAAGCTTCAGAGTGGACGTAGACACGATCACCGAACCATTATAAATCCTGTGTTGTTTACTGTTTTCTGTTGAATCTGTTGAATGTTCATCGTTTTTGTTCTCTACATACTTTCTATTTGTGAATTGGGATTACATATTGGTGCTTTTATCGGCAATTGGGTGTTTGTGACCAATTTTGGCGCAAACATAAATCTTTATCAAAGCCATCAGGATTTAATATTCTCACAATCCTTTTCACTTTTGTAAGGTCATCTAAAGATTTTCTTTTAACTAAGCATATTCTATTCTAAATTTAATTTTAATCCTACATCTTATTGATAACTATATATGCTTTCGAAAACCATTCCATCATATATAAAATACATCCAACATAAATTTATTTCATTTACCAATTTCAAATAATATTATGTCAATTGGACTTGTTCAAGTGTTTAGGAAATTCCTATCGACAATGTTGGCCAAACTCATCGACCAAAATTCTTAAGCCACCCAATAGATCTAACAGCACAATATAAACATTTTTACTTACTAATAATTATGCACTCATATTAATAATACACTCAGCCTTATTCTAGTATCTCACTTACCCATATCCAAATGAGTTTACCCCACCAGGGCCGAGTTTATCCCTTAACGTTCGGCTCTGATACCAAATGCAACGAAGCTAATTTTCATCACTCGAAAATCGACATTAATATGTCCAGTATCACATGCTAAACATTCAAGTGCCAAAAATACTAATTTTTTAAGGTGAAAGAAGAGGGTAGAAGATAGAAGAAAACTAAACAACATAGAATCTCATAACCCAGTGAATAATATGTAATACAACAATGATCTTCACAAATAGGAAACATCTTTATTCATATAAAATCAGAGTACACTAGACTTATCCTAAATTTGGATAGATATAGAAACCTATCCTTATATTAGAAAACATACAAACTACATAGTACAGCGGAAGAAAAATATACATGAATGCGTCTTGACCGTTTAGCTCCTCTCCAACTCCAAAGTATCCAGCTAAACCTTGGAAAACATGCTCAGTCTGACCCAATCATTACATGGAATAAGGCCCGAGTCAATCTTGTAAACCAGCGCGAGTAAAACTCGGTAACATGTAACAATTAAACTGATTTCTATACTTATAAATCTTTCAAACAAAGGATATCTTTTAAAACCACACTACATAAATAAACGGACGGGTTTTTGCCTTATGATAACCAAAACATTTTATATCAAAATCCAATGATATTATCATACTGTCTAGGTTTGTAAATAGATAAAATAACTGAAATGCTTGCATCTTGCATACCAACATTAGGCTTTACAATCAAAACCGTAAGGCATGTATTCGAGATTGGATCCCAATAATAGCAAGGTAAAGGACTACCTTTGATGATACACGTCTAGAAAATGCGTTGATACTAACAAAGAGCCAACTACCCTTTTAATATGGCAGACCAGATTACCTCACCCCCTTGACACCGAGGCCTTATACTACCATAGTGTTTTCATGCGAACCAATTATGGAAGGGACATCTGGAATAGGGTGACTGCTCCTAATGGTAGCCAACCACGTAGCTCTACTACATGCCCTGTTTTTCCCATTCCTCCCAGTTGTGAGGCTGAGGACTATGCTTTACCTGTTTAAATAGCAATCCATCTTAGAATGCTAACACCGCCCTCCAAGCGTCAATCCAATGCCAACATTCATCCATACAAATTTGTTCAGGGTCTGAACGAAACCGAAGGCACTAACTCTACTACATCCATTTCGAAATCACCCTCATGATTAGTAGCAGTAGCTTACACTTCAAAGACCATCATCTTCAATCATCATCAAGATGTCTTCCACTCAAATGTACAAATTGGTTCAGAGCGGTTTTTACATATAAAAATCTGATCTCGATCTCTCCGTACCAACAACCGATAATTTTCGGTTGACTCATTCTTGGTTCTTTTAAAAGTAAGTATTCGAGTCCTTATCGGAAACTCGAATTTTATATTCATACTTCTTAAGTCAAATTAGGACGTTTACTTAACTATCACATAACAATAACAAAATCTAGAGATTTGATTACCCAAAGCAATCGATAAGCCTCAAGACCATTTTCATTTATTAAACCTCTTTTCCTAAACATTTATCAACATCGATATATTTATCTCCTTTACATAAGCAAATTCACAAAACATTTGTAAGATTTCCCACCACCAAACCTCTTAAAAAGGATTGAACTACATTATTTAAATTAGAGAAAAGGATAACTCTAAGCACTATTCCTTCAGTGTTAAGTGTGGAACAGATATCCCATGCCATCATTTTTAAAAGATCAGCCTCCAGAACCCCAAAACTCAAATTCTCATTTTGTTTATCTTAAACAAATTCTTTTATAAATTTTCTTTATCCATGAAATCCTCTTTGCTTTTACCAAAACCCATTTAAAAACATTTATTAAATTCCATACTTATTTATGAACTCTTTATAATTACTCAAACCCGGTAATATAACTTCTTTATAAGCTTTCAAACCTTGTATAAAACTTCCATGTATAGACATTCAAATCCATTTATAAAATCTTCATATAAACATTAAAAACCATTTATAAAACTCTTTTTTATGAATACTCCAAAATTATTGATTAATTTCTTTATTCAAAAAAATAATCAAATCATTCTATAAATATATTATTGAAAATTGAATAACCTTGAAGATTATTTTAAAAGAAAATAAAATACTAACTTTTCAAAACTAAACCGAGGCTCAATGACTATAATGGATCATTAAATTTGTGTTTAACTTATCTATGTTATATCATGGATACTGCAAAACATTAGATATATAAGGGATTCACACATAACACACGATCAATCATAGGTAGATGTCCAAGATATAAATATAGGTACATCCACCATTGGATGTAAATTTTTTTAAAATAGAAGTACATTCCATATGCTTAAGTTATCATGTCTCGCTTATTGAAATTAACTTCCTTGTGTTTGTCCGTTATCGATATTCAACATTTGTGCTAAACACAAGTCAACTTACTTCCCATAAAATGTGTCAACGTTCTATAATCAGTACTTTAGTTTATTTGGCAACCGAATGGTTTAGACAAGAGATCCTTTGATTTGAAATCAATTAACGTTAAAAAGAAAATTGATTTAAAAAATAACCGATTAAGTTTAAAAATAGCTTTAAAAAGGTTAAAGTATATTCAATTAGCTTGAACCCAAATTATATCTTAATCAAATCAGGATTAATTCAGAATTAAACTTTAATTAACTTAATAAACTTGGTTAAGTCCTAATTAATAATCTAATGTGTCTTAGTTAAGATTTAAACAATTCATTAATAGTCAAATCCTAATTAATTAATTTTATTTTGAAATGGTACTTAGATACAATATATCATTGTGAAAATATATCACATGTCAATAAATGTTTGAATCATGCTACACAAGTTTCTAACTTGTGACCTCTCTCACCAAAGTCGAATCACTTAACTACTGGGACAATGGTGCTTGTCAATTAATTAAAAATTAATTAACGATCACTTAATTAAATAACAATTAATTGACTAATTAACTTAATTAGATAATTATTAATTAACCAACTTAATAAATAATAATTAATCATTAAATTACTTCTTAACTTCATTATTTACTAATTAAAACCTTATTAATTAATAATTAGTCATTAACCTTCCTTAAGTGTTACTTAACCTTTAATCATTTAATTATTAATTATGTGCGAATTACCTTTAGTTATTTTATTAAATAATAAAATATTAATTTAAATAAACTTAATCTCTTTTTATATTACTAATTAAGTTTGGAAAACTTTTGCAAAACAATTCAAAAATGAATCACTGAAAGATGAAATCGTGAATTTTCGTCGAACTACATCCATAGGAACTATCCTTATGAGCGCAATTGCTTTACTTATTTTTAGTGAAATACTTCACTTAATTTCTTGCTCTTAAAGTTTTGAAACAACATTTACAAAGTTTTTGAAACTCTAAACCAAGATAAAACTTGAAACCATTTCCAAACTTTGAAACTAGAAACCATAGTTTTGATTTCAAATCGAATCTCACGTTCGTCGCAACACACAAAGTAGTTAACTTTGTTTCAACTCCACATATTTTATTCTTGAATCATAACTATACATCCATACTGCCGTACTCTTAACATCCTAATGAAATATACATATAAACATAAGGTTATATGCTTACTAACTCGACAACAACACATTCAAATCTTAAATTTAATAACATACATAAAATCCATCAAATCACCATCGATGCAACAACCCTGGTTAAGGTTAAAATCAAATAAATATATTGAAATGGATTTTGGAGAATTTAGCTAAATTTTCGGAATAACATAGATGGTTTAAAATCGAATGTAACAACCCTGGTTTAGAGATTACTTGTAAATATTAAATTATAACGGTAGTTATGATTTAATACTGTGAATTAAAATGAAATTAGAGATTCTAATTTTTTTTATTTGGAATAAACAATGAATTTTGGAATTAAAATCAAATAATAAAGTTTAAAAGCTTTATTTTATTTTTTATATTAATAATGAATGGAGAATTAGTTTTATTTAGAGAAAATGCAATAATTTTATTAATTATTGCCAATTACTTCTTTTAATAATTTTTAAAAGAAGTATGTGATTTTTAAAATGTGTTTAATCAAATATAAAGATGGAATTTGGTTCAAAAATAAGTTTTAATTATAAATTTTAGTTTGAAATGAGTTGTAATATTTTTCTATGTAAGAAAATAAATTTTGTTGAATTTTAGAAGTTAAAAATGTAGACTTTTGCATTTAATTATGAAAACCGTGTATTATTGTAAAATAAACGATTTTAATAATAAAAATGCTTTAAAAAATAAAATTAATCCCTTTATATGGTGAAAAGTACTTTATTTTATATGTGTGTAAATTTACATACTTTATTTGTGTGAAAATTGGTAGAAAATGGCATTTGTTTATAACATAATGTGATATAGATGTACATGAAATAATTTCTTAGGCTAAACGGTTTTCTTTTAATTAACAGGGTCCATGGCCCATTAGTACACTTACATGTTAATATTAAGAAAGAGGAAAAAGAATAACTGGTACGTTCATTTACTCCTTCTTCTTCATCTTTTCTGAAAATAGAGAGAACAGTGAACCCACCTCTCAAATTTCAATTTTAAGCCAATTTCTTCAATTTAATTTAAGCTAACTGAAAATTCTTCAATCTAGAGTGAAAATCAAAAGGTAATCAACAACCAAACTCAATAATTTCGTCAAATTCTTGATTTAAGAAATAGGTTTCTAATTTACAGTAGTTTTCTTCTTGCATGTTGTTTATATTTTCTATACAGGTTCCTAGATGTCAATACTCAAGTGTTAACCCTATCTCGGTTACGACTCAGCAGGTCTAGTACGTGGAGATGGCGCCGACTCAAGAGATGCCGACTCAGAAGAGTTGCCGACCTAACAACCCAAAGACTTTGCCGATCTAACAGCTCAGGACTTAATTCGATGCCGACCTAACCAATTAACAAGGTGGCCGACTTAGTTCGGTGCCGACCTAATTAGTTAAGAAACGCGCCGATCCAATGCTTTCACATAGATACCGACCTAAGGCATGAAGAAATACCGACCTAAGGCATGAAGAAATACCGACCTAAGGCATGAAGAAATTCCGACCTAAGGCTTGAAGGGATGCCGGTCTAACGAGGCTATGCCGACCTAAGGAAAGTTCCGACCTAGTATGGAAGCCGACCTAGTGTATGTTCCGATCTAGCAACTCGAGGACTTTACCGACTTATAGTAAGTCGTAACCGATCTAAGGGTGTAAAGGATGGAGTAGCGGGGCAGTTTAGCATGTGACATACTAACTCGGTAGCGACCTAGCTTGTTTCCATTAAGTCGTAGGGCTTGACTCGTTAGATCGGCGAAGGGATAAGATAAGTCGGTCGCGACCTAGCTTGACCCGGTAACGACTTTGGACTTGTGCAAATTCAACGAAGGAAGATCAACACAGCTTGATCATATAAGGGCTCCTATAAGCCGGCTGCGACTTAACTGGGTCGGTGAGGAGTTAAGACCGAGCCTAAGTCCAAAAATCTTTGCCTATAAATACCACCCTACCTTCAACATTAAAAGGACTTTTGGTTGATCAATTTTCAAGGGCCATTACTCTGCCGAATTCCAGACTACTTCAAAGCTTTTGAGATCCAACAAACTTCTAAAAGAACTCCATGAAGAAATCATCTACATTCACCATGGATTTGAAGATGATTGTCAACATCAAAGCTTGAGCTACTTGTTTTACATATCCCATCACTTGAAGTGTGTTGTAATTGAAAGATTTTGTAAAGGATTGTAATCAAACTAGAGATAAAAAGATTAAAGTGGACGTAGGCTGGATTATAAGCCGAACCACTATAAATACTGTGTCTCTTACTGTTTTTCTGCATACTTTCTGCTTATTTCTGTTTCCCGTACGAACGGGTGGTGCTTTCACAATCACATCCTATACACCAGGGTGTTAGCGTTTAAATTTGAGCGTTAACATTTTGGTGCTTTCACTGAGAATTGAACTCAAGAGATCTACCATCATTGCTTCAGAAAGATTTGTAGATAAAGTTTCTTTAAGAACCAGAAGTCTATCCGAAATCATGGCTCCTGGAAGGAAAAGTAAATCTGTGAGATCTGCAAACGCTCAAGAGGGAACCTCCGCTTCCCCAACACCAAATCAAGCCACTCCAACTGTCGGGGTTACGAAAGCAGAGTTGGATGCCGCAATTTTGGGGTTGAACAGACAGATACATGCTCAAAATGTGCAAATGGAAGCCCAGAATGCCCAAAACGCTTTAATCCTGAATAAGTTGAACGATTTGCTCGGGGCAAACCGTCAATCAACAGCTAATGAAAGGAATTTTGCCGGTAATATCCATGAAACTGAAGAGAGGAATGTTCCTGAGAGGGACACCAGCCCCGCTGAGCACATACTTCCTGAAGTAGGTGGATCTAGGGCTCGGAATGATGAAGAATATCTCTCTGGAATGGTTCGCCAAATTATGAAGGAGAGCATGCAAAGAGTCGAAGATGAGAAAGAATGGGGCTTTGCTCCAAGCAAGACTCCATTTACTGAAAAAATTCTAAAGGCTGAATTCCCGCGAAAATTCGCTCCTCCAACTATCCCAGCTTATAGGGGGACAAGTGATCCAAACGAATTCCTGTACAAATATGATTGGCATATGACAGGTGCCCGAGCCTCAGATGAAGTAAAATGCAGATATTTCCCCGTATATCTGGAAGGCGTAGCTCTGCTCTGGTTCACAAAGCTACCTGTCCGGTCCATCGATCAGTTTTCAGACCTAACCAGGAAATTTAAAGAGCAATTTAGGCTATATGCTTCAAAGGCCAAAGACATCATGTCATTATCCGGTTTGGAGCAGAATCCGGGGGAAACTATCAAGTCTTTCTTAAATCGCTTTAATATAGCATTAGCTGAGGTGGATAATGCAGAACCTCGCATGGTCTTGACCTATTTGATGAGGGCCATAGATAAATCTAGTGAGTTTGGAAGATGGTTGAATATGAAGGAACCAAGCTCTCTCGAAAAGTTCTACAAGAAAGCAGACGAGTTCATGCGTCTGGAGAGCCGCCCTGTATCGACAAAAGCAGCATTGGAAAAGGCTGAAGCTAACACCAATGCTCCACGCAAAAATGAGTCTGTGGGACAGAAGAGGGAGAACAACAATGGAAAACAACAGAATAATCAGAAGAAGCATAGATCCTTCAAGCCATCAGAGTACACACCTTTGTCAGATACTCCAGAACGAATCTACCTGGCTACCAAAGATTCTGTGAATTATCCCAAACCCCCTGTCTTGAGAACCGGGAAAAAAGCTGTGCAAAGTGGGAGGTTCTGTCGCTTCCATAATCAGCCCGGTCATGATACTGATGACTGCCGCCAATTGAAGAATCTAATTGAAGAATTGTTAAGGGAAAATAAGCTACAGCAATTTGTGAAGAAGAATGATAATAATAATCCTGCTTCGTCGAATCAGGGGTAGCAAACTCTTGCTCATCAGTCCGGGACTAATGGCAAAGACGCAGGTTTTGAGTCTGGAAGGCCTGTTATCAATATCATTACAGGAGGACCTCACCCAGCAGGCAAAAGCTGGGGTGAGATGGAAAGGTATTCCCGGGCCTTGAAATATGCACCGGATGAAGAAAATGTTTTTGTTCTGGAAAACACTACGCCTTTGAAGCAACGAAAGACATTCAATGATGACATTGTATTCAAAACCAGGGATTCCATTGGTATTGAAGCCCCAACCTTGGATCCTTTGGTCATCTCGGCTGGCATTGGGCCAGCCATCGTCAGAATGATTCTTATCGACAGCGGCGCATCCTGTAATATCCTCTTTAAGAAAACCTTCGACCAGATGAAGATTCCTATGGTTGAAGTGCAGGCATCATCGCAAAAAATTGCTGGCTTCGCCGGGGAGCCGAAGCAACCAGTGGGAACCATTGACTTGCTTGTGGAACTCGGAGAAGGAGAAAGAAAAGTAGTTCGCAAGCAGACTTTTGTGATAGTAGATGAATTTTCTGCTTATAATGCTTTCTTTGGTCGTCCTATTCTTGCTGCATTCAAAGCTGTCCTTGCCCCATGGTGTCTTACTATTAAATTCCCTACAGACAATGGAGTAGGAGTTATTAAAGGAGACCAGAACGCTGGGCGAGAATGTTATATGACAGAGCTGCGAGAAACAAGGAAGAAAGAGATGGGAAAAGATGCGGCAGCCCCAATCCGCATCAAAACACCAACCCTATAGCAACTACAGGGCGGACCCTGCACTGGCGAGCATAGCGGGGCACGAAAAGAAATGGATCCTAGAAAGGCCAGTGCGGGGGAGAATAGAGTGGTACCAGCAGAAACGACAGTACCGGTGCCCGTTGATCTGAAGGACCCAAACAAGGTGCTGAATGTGGGTTCACAACTCAATGTGTCAGTTCAGAATGCCTTGATATCTTTTTTGAAAGCAAATCTGGATGTTTTCGCTTGGACCCATGCCGATATGTGCGGAATATCCCCAGAAGTTGCGGTACATGCTCTGAATATTGACCCAAAATTCACGCCCGTAAAACAGAAAAGAAGAATCCAAGGTCCAGAAAGGTCAACAGCATTGAAAGAGGAAGTTGATCGGCTCATGGAGAATAACTTCATCAGAGAATCTACCTATCCAAATTGGGTGTCAAATCCAGTGCTAGTTAAGAAAGCCAACGGTAAATGGAGAGTGTGCATCGACTTTTCAGATCTAAACAAGGCCTGTCCAAAAGACTGCTTCCCATTACCCAGGATCGATCAACTGGTAGATGGAACAGCGGGTCATGAATTGTTGTCTTTTATGGATGCCTACTCCGGATATAATCAGATCATGATGCATGAGCCAGATCAGGAGGATACAAGCTTTATCACCGATGTCGGTCTCTACTGTTACAGAGTTATGCCCTTTGGGTTGAAGAATGCGGGGGCAACATACCAAAGACTGGTCAATGCTATGTTCAAACCGCAGTTGGGAAAGACTATGGAAGTTTACGTTGATGACATGCTAGTAAAATCTAAGAAAGCAGTGGATCACATCGAACACTTAGCAGAAATGTTCGCAATCCTCCGAAGATACGGAATGAAGCTTAACCCTTTAAAATGTTCATTCGGGGTAGAATCTGGGAAGTTTTTGGGTTTCATCGTGAGCGCTAGGGGCATTGAAGCTAGCCCAGCTCAAATCACTGCCTTAAAAGAAGTCAAAGCTCCTAAAACAAAGAGGGAATTGCAAAGTCTCAATGGAAAAGTTGCCGCCTTAAGTCGGTTCATATCCAAAGCTACCGATAAATGCGTTCCATTCTTCGATGCTCTAAAGAAAGGAAAGAAAAACTTTGACTGGACTCCCGAATGCCAGAAAGCTTTTGAAGAATTGATTCAACATATGGAAACGCCTCCAATACTTTCTAGGCCCGGCGATGGCGAGGATCTTCTTATATACTTGGCAGTTTCATCTCATGCTTTAAGTGCAGCGCTGGTACGGGAAGACAAAAGGATTCAACATCCAGTTTACTATATCAGCAAAAGACTCACTGGGGCAGAAATGAATTACTCCAAGTTGGAAAAACTCGCCTATTGTCTATTGATTGCCTCAAGAAAGTTGAGGCAATATTTCCAGGCTCATCCTATCAAAGTCCTCACTGATCAACCTTTAAAGCAAGTCCTGTTTCGCCCCGAAACTTCGGGCCGCCTTCTAAAGTGGAATATTGAACTGAGCCAATATGACATCACTTATCATCCCAGAAAAGCGATCAACGGACAAGCTTTGGCAGATTTTGTCGCAGAATTTACAGACAAGGGTAGCAGCGAGGAAGAAACAATCGAGAACTCCCCAATCCAATGGAAGTTATTTGTAGATGGCGCAAGAAATGATTACTGTTCAGGTGCTGGAATTGTTCTTGAAACTCCTGAAGGCCGGTCATTATGCTATGCGCTAAGATTAGAATTTCCTTCAACAAACAATGAAGCAGAATATGAAGCTCTGATTGCTGGTTTGAAAATTGCTAAAGAACTAAACATTCGAGCGTTACAGATCTTCAGTGATTCTCAGCTTATAGTATGCCAAGTCAAGAAGGAGTTTCAAACGAAAGGAGGAAATCTGCCCGCTTATGTGTCAAAGGCTTGGGAACTTTTATGTGAATTCGACCATTACACGATAAGTCATATTCCTCGAGAAGAAAACATGAAAGCAGATTCTCTCGCAAAATACTCAAGTTCTGGCGAAGCCCAATCCTTAGGGTTAGTTCCAGTGGAAGTTTTGTCAAATCCAAGCATTGATGAAATGGATATCGATTGGGTTATGAGTATGTCACAAGAGCAAGAATCATGGATGACTCCAATAACAAAGTATCTACTCAATGGCTCTTTACCAGAAAACTCTAAAGAACGACAAAAGCTACTGAGAAAAGCTTCTCGATATATAATCCAGGATGGTCAATTATACAGACGAGGATTCTCAATACCACTACTTCGATGTGTATCCAAAGAAGAAGCCAAAATAATCCTATCAGAGGTACATGGAGGAGAATGTGGGGATCATTCAGGTGGTCAAACTTTAGCAAAGAAAATTCTCCGATATGGATATTTTTGGCCAGAAATTAATCGAGATGCTGCAGATTACTCTCGAAAATGTGACAAATGTCAAAGATTTGCCAAAATTCCCAGAGCACCTTCTACTGAACTCACACAAATGACCAGTCCGTGGCCGTTTGCAATTTGGGGAATAGATTTGATCGGACCTTTACCAACCGCCAAATCTGGAATCAAATATGCCATTGTTGCTGTAGATTATTTCACTAAATGGGCTGAAGCTGAACCATTGGCAACCATCACCTCCAAAAAGATGATAAATTTTGTGACTAAGAATATTATTTGCAGATACGGTGTGCCTCAAAAGATAATTACAGATAATGGTACTCAATTTGAAAGTGAAGAATTCCAAGATTTTTGCAAGCGATTCAAAATCCTGAAAAGCTTCTCAGCAGTGGCTCATCCGCAGGCAAACGGGCAAGTGGAAGCAGTAAATAAAATTATCAAGTCAACCATCAAAAAGCAACTTGAAAGAGCAAAGGGTGGTTGGGTCGATAAGCTACCACTAGCACTATGGGTATATAGAACTACCCACAAAACTGCAACTGGGCATACTCCGTTTTCATTAGCATACGGGTCGGAAGCAATGATTCCGGTAGAAACAGAGATCCCTTCACATAGAAGAATCCACTTCAATCAAATGGAAAATGAAAAATTGCAATCTGAAGCACTAGATCTTCTTGATGAGAAAAGAGAAGAAGCAGAACTCAGAGTTGCAGCTCATCAACAAAGAATAGCCAGACATTTCAATTCTAAAGTTCGCCAACGCAGCTTTGAAATCGGAGATCTAGTCCTGAAAAGAATTATGACCGCGACAGGTGTGTTTGGGCCCAATTGGGAAGGACCGTATGTGGTAGGTCAGAAGCTTCTTGACGGCACATTCAAACTCACTACTGTTGAAGGAGATCAAATTCCAAGGGCATGGAACAGCAATCATTTGCGTCCATATTTTACTTGAAATTCTTGTTGAAATATTGTAAAAATAATTGTGAATGTATGATTCTTGTAATTGAAAGCAATTGTAAAACTGATGAAAGTGAATGATGAATGAATATAAAGTGGATGTAGGCCCAGATTTTTGGCCGAACCACTATAAATCTTGTGTTCCTTACTTTTATTACATGTTTGCTTTATTTTCGATATAAAAAGTACATAGAATGTATTGCTAAAATGTCGATTTAAATTTTTGCAGACAATGGAAATAAAACTTGCACATATTAAGACCGAGCAATTCACTCCATCATTCAACAAACAAATTTCAAGTCATAAAAACCCCGAATTCAAATCCTAGATAGGAAATATTTCAATTGAACGGCTAATGATTTCGTAAAAACGAGCCCTTGCTAATAAATTGAGATTGTTTGAACAAACAAACATCCAATTAGGAAGCTAGTGCCCGTTCTCACGAACTTGCCTGTCAATGAAGTATACTTCCTTGGATTAAACAAACTACTTGCAAGAAAGGGGAAATCACGACTTGAAAAGGAAAAATAGAGGGATTGCTGAAAAGGCATAAGCAAGAAGACGAGGAAACAACCAAAATCCATCATCAGCAACACAAGTCCTCTTCAGAGGCACAACTCTTCGGAGGATAAAAGACCTCTAATGGGTCATATGCCATAAAAAAGAAAGTTCTCTACTCAACAAAAAAGATTGGAGGAGTCATGACCCTCCAACCATGAGAGAGCAACTTCCAGGCGATGAAAACCCTCTCTGAGGCACATTTCACCAGGAGTCGAAGTAGTTACTCTTCGGAGTCTCACTTCACCAAAGTTGAAATGCAAACAAAATAAAGACCTCTTCGGGGGCACATTTCACCAAGAGTCGGAGTAGTTACTCTTCGGAGTTTCACTTCACCAAAGTTGAAATGCAAACAAAATAAAGACCTCTTCGGGGGCACATTTCACCAAGAGTCGGAGTAGTTACTCTTCGGAGTTTCACTTCACCAAAGTTGAAATGCAAACAAAATAAAGACCTCTTCGGAGGCATATTTCACCAGGAGTTGAAGTGTAACAGCCGCTCTTCGGAATTTCACTTCACCGGAGTTGAAAGACAAGCAAAATAAAGACCTCTTCGGAGGCACAATCAAGAAGAAAGACCTCTTCGGAAGCCCACGTTTCGCCGAGATTGAAATAAAAGTTCCAAGTGTTGAAACGTGGAAAAGCTTTCTAAGGCAAAACTCTTTGGAGGTACACGTTTCGCCGAGATTGAAATAAAACTTCCAAGTGTTGAAACGTGAAAAAATCCCTCCGTAGAGGTACAACTTTCCATATATAAAAAAGAAAAATCCTCATCAGGGGCATGCTTTAACTCACAAAGGAAGAGTAATTTACCTATTCTGGAGAATGATCTTCTTTTTAAAAAAAAAAAAAAAGAAGAAGAGAAGAGAAAAGGAGTTAAAGTACCCTTCAGAGGTCCGCTTTGCTACATAAAAGAAATCACTCGGCAAAAAAGAAAATGTACTTAAGCAAAAAGAAAGAAGTGATTTCTTCAAAGGACAAAGCGCGTAGAAACTCATACGAAGGGGGTTGTACTCTACAAGAATTCTTTTTAAAATAAAAATAAAATAATTATTCTTTAGCAAATTAGAGTGCAAGTCCCCTCGAAGTATAGAATATTGCAGCATACTTATGGAATGGGGGCAATATAGTATAATTACACACGATATGGTATAACTAAACCAGCAAAAGGTAACGCTCAAGTAACATACCATAAGCTCGCTGCAATATCAAATAAACTCATGCCAAAACGAATAACAAATGTATTCTTTAACTCAAACAAAAGTTTGTACAAACGAAGAATCATTTTATTCAATTATAATGCAGGTACATGTTTCAAAATAAAGAAAAGCGGGGGCCGGTACCCGCACAATTCTCGGCCAGTACATGCAAAACACAAAAAATTAGAAACTAAAGATCTTCACTTCTTTTTGCTGCCTTTAGACCCTTTACCCGGCCGGATGATCAGCTTTTCAGGGCGATCAGTGGGCACAAGGGAAGTAGGAGAGGAAGGCGCAACCGGTCCAGCTTTCAGCTCCTCTTCAGTGGTGGTGACTATCTTCCCCCTCCTCTTTGGTGTCCCACGCTTCTTTCTCCGCTTCGAGGAAGACTCACTCCCTGGAGTGACAAGTTTAGATAGAACAATGTCGTCAGAGGGAGTTCGCTCCGGAGATGTGTCACCTTCCTCAGGCCTTTCATCTTTCTGCTCTTGCGAAGCGATGGGATCATCCAGGCCGTGAAGAGTTTCTATTTGTTCTTCCTGTGATCCAGGTTGCGAGGCAGAAGGAGGCGCCACTTGAAGAGATGGAGGAAGGATAACCGGAGGAGTAGAAGTTTGAGCAGTACTTGGTGCTTTCTCTACAGAAGAAAAGAGGTTAAAGTCAGTAAAGAGAGGGGACGAAGGCTCACCAATAAAGTTAGTAGAGAGAGGAGATGAAGGCTCATCAAGGTTGAGAAAATAACCAAGGAGTTCATGAAACTCATGTGAAGCAAATGAATAACCCGCTTGAACAGAATTGACAGTAGCGGGATTAACAGTGAAGTTACCTGGTGAAGCTGATCTCCTGATGTCAACTTCATAAGCTTGCGCATCAGCGCTCTCATCGCCCTCATCTCCACCATCTACGCTTGTAATCTCAGTGGTAATTTTGGTAGGAGAAGCAAAATGGGAACTGGAGCCAATGATGTTGACTTCAAACGAAGAAGGTGGCTGAACCAGGGTAGTTGAAGTAGTTCCTCCAACCTGCCCCCCTTCTGTCGCTTCGGTTCTTAGTTTAGCAAGTTGCTCCTTTCCCCTGGCGAGAGCAGCGCGAGCATCTTCATCAAAGTAATGCCTTTCCAAGGCTGATTCATCATAACCAGCCCCTTCAGCACCAAGCATATCGAGGGCAGCCTCCCACACTTCGGCTAGTGTGATCTCGTACTTGGGACCTAGAAAAGCAAGGCTTCCACGCCCCAAGACGCTATGTAAGTAGAAATCGAATAATGTGGAGCCAAAGCTGTTTTTGGTCGCCTCGTGAGATTCTTCAGCGGCAATTCTGCCGGCGACAGCCTCATCACGCTCCCTCTCAGTTTTAGAAAGCTGAAGCTTAAGCATTTGTATCTCCGCTTCCTGGGAGTTGTTCTTCTCTTGAAGCTCAGCAATATTAGAAGCATAGCCTTCACTGATTCTCTTTTGAACTTCGAGCCTATCCTCGGCATCCCTTTGACTGGCATGAGCGTCTCTTACTTGCCTGAGAAGCACTTCTTCCTTTTGAGAGTATGAAGTAGAGGAAGCGGCAAGCTCATCTTTTAACTTCTCAACCTTTGCTTCGAGCTCCTCATTGTAGGAAGTAATGCTCCTCATTTCAGTGTCATGCTGCTCGAGGACTTTTTGCCACTCAGCCTTATCGTTTTCCATGGTGAGCATGGCCTCTAAGTTGGCACGGTTAACTCTTTGAAGTTCATCAACAAGCTTCTGCCAGTTTGACATCCTCTCGATGTCAAGTTTGACGGCGTCAAGATTTCGCAGCATAGCAGGCTTGTCGATAGGAACCAGATCAAGATCGAATCTCACGCCTTTTAAGCACCATTGTGGAAAGCGACTTTGTAAGGTGGCTGGGCCGGGCCCCACTTGAAATTTAGGCCTACTTATTATTGTCTGGATGTCCTCCTTCCCGAGAGCAGGAGAGTCGGAAGAAATATCAAGAGGGGCAGGAGCAGTAGGCTTGTTGGGAGTGGTGGAAGCATGTCTCTCACCATGTCGAGCTCGTTTGCTCGAATCTTCTACTACATGACCTTTTCCCCGGTCATCGTGTGATTTCCTTTTATAAGAATCGTCACCTCTCTGCGGGGAGTCGCGATGCTCATCCCTATCCCTTCTATCACGACGTTCTTCGGCATCCCTCCTTTCCCGAGCTTTTCGAGCAGCCCTCTCTTCATCAGACTCCCTATAGGAAGAGAAGTAGCGCCCATAATTATACTGTCCACGCCCACCATAGCGTTGAAAATCTTGATAGTATGATCCACCGCGTGTCATTGGAGAATCTGAAACAAGAAAAAGATAAGCTTCAGAAATCCTTAAAGTATGAGAAAATAAGTACATAAGTGTGCTGGAAAATTCTTAGTGGTGTGTGAAGTGCAAACTACTCGCGTTGGGCTAACGAACCACTTCTCAGTTGGGGGGATGTAATAGGTCTCACTATCGGTGGCAATTCTTGGGATAAAGGAGTTGGAGTCAGTTGGAGGGCAGATGTCGCTTCAATTGTTGGAGGTATGACGTTACCACGAGCAGGATCATCTTTAGAAAGCTCTTGGGAAGAGATAAATAAATCACTTAAATCCCCAAAGACGTCATCATCGTCATGCCTAGCCTGGTTTCCTCCATCAGTTCCTTTATCGGCATTTTTCATAGTTTGGGAAGGTTGCTCCTCTTCTTCTTCAGTAATGGGGGGAAGCGCGGACTTTTCGGATGGCCCCGTGTCGTCTCGTGGAGTAGAGCACTTCACTAATGAAGTCCCAGTAGAAGTTTCTCCCTGCACACGATCTTTAGTGGAGACCGAGGCGTCAAGAGTTTTCGTCGGAGAATCGGGAACTTCAGTCGGAGCTTCACAAAGCTGAGTATAGCGAGAAGGGTGGAGAAGTCCGTATTGATGTAGAAATTCGTCGCTTAGTAGAAACTTGATACTTCTCTCTTCTGCGGCTACAGCGCTCAGTCTATCAAAAGTCTGCCTATGTATCGGATCTCTAGAGGGAAGGGGAAGTGCTGAAAAAAGCAAAGAATGAGATTAGCAATTTGGACCCCGAAAAGAGTTAAAAAAGAAAGTGGAAAGACGGAAATAAATGATCTTACTTCCTACTCTCCAAGAAGCATAAAACTCTGGGGGACTGCGGGCAAAGAAAAATTGGTTTAAAAATCCATGGACACTTTCAGTAAGATCAAGAATGAGCTTGCGGTTTCTTGCACTTCTCACAATGATAAGAGAAGGATGGTCTTTGCTCTTTGCAAACGAGCATAAGTAGCGAATTTCTTCGAAGCTCGGCAGTCGGTCAAGATTTCTTCTGAACAAAACACCCAACCCCATCAAGATAGCGTAACCATTAGGATGAAGTTGGAACGGAGAAATTGACATCCGAAGAAGAAGAATTCGAAGAAAGTCATTGAAAGGTGGGATCGCCCCACTTAAGCACATTTGACGATTAACCGCGACAAAACCATAGGGAGGTCTGTCAGCAGTATCATTCGGTCCAGGAAATATGACATCATCTTCAGCAAAGCCGAATTGAGTACGCAACTGAATAAATGTTCTCGAAGATAGAATAGTCGAAGTTCTTTCCGGAGGATTCTCTATAGGAACAGCTATCGGGAAAGTTTCTTCTTCTTGACTTGCTGCTTCTTCTCCTTGATGGGAAGTCATTCTACACAAGCAATTGGATATTCAAACATGAAGGTGCACGTTTCCTAAAGTGTGTGAAGTGTTGTACAAGTATCAATCAAACAATAAGCAAAGGTAACTGGAATAAAACCTAGCAAACATTTGTTAGTTATAAAAACCAGGAATCTTTGTTTTGAGTTTGAATATGCAAATACAATGTTGATGCAAACAAATCAGTTCAAATTGTTGATACTTTGCATTAATATTCTACTTTAGTCAATTAATTTACAACATTTCATGCAATATGTTCATATCTCTTATCTTGTCTTAACTAATCTGTCATTTGATATGGGCAGTCAATGGCAGTATGTGCGCCTTGGTTTTCTTTGTTTGTATGTTATTATCAACAGGTTTACAGCTCAAAAGTGAGAATGATATGTGAAGTGACACAATGACATTCAAACAAATTTAAAGTTGGGGCATTTCAAATCTTAATCCCTGTTCAAGGTTTATTCAATTTAGTTCGGTAGTCCGGGTTAAAATACTTGAAGAAGGCCTATGTTTCTAAGTGTCAATACGTCCAGAGCCCAAGTGTTAGCTCGGCTACGATTCAAAAATTCTCATGCGAGATAAGACTGAGTCGGTAACGGGTCAAAATCTAGGTGGTTCAGCTTGGCGACTCATTTCCTCTAGTTCGCATGGGGGAGATAAGAAGGCAAGCTCCAAGTCGAAAGGCAGGAATTCCTCCAAGTCTTAACTCGGTCACGATCTAAGCTTTAATGTTTAGGTCGGCGAGATTCTTTCAAGCATTATCTCAACCACGATTTAAGGTCGTGTAAGAGCTAGATCGGTCGAAGGCTAAGCCACCTAAACCCACTAACTCGCCTTCGAGCCAACATCCCATAGCATTAAACCCGATAACCCAATAGCCATTTCTTCAACAGCAGCCTTCATTCAAGCTATCGGATCATCCAATAAAACAGCTCCAAATCGCATAAGTCCGTTGCTCTGCCTTCAGAGATCATTGAACCTGAGTGATAAAACCTTCTTCATCATCTCAACGATCATCTGAAGCCAAAATCGAGTAACCTAAACTTCATCGACTACAGGTATAGTGAGATTCGTGATGGAACGTTGCGCGAAGAGACAATTCGTATTCAAGTGACAGAATTCATGAACCAATAGCAATCTATGATCGAGAAGGGGACGGATTCACTTACGCTCTGAATAGTAGGAATTGCTGGTGATCAGGTAGGATGGAATCGCCTTAAAGAACTCAAGAGAATTTTAATGGCGGAGTTAAGAGAGCAGGTAATGAGAAAGAAGAAGGGGATATGATTTATACCTCGTAGTGAAAGGAACTGAAGCGGCAATTCGCCGGCTTAACTTTTGGACCGTGCCCGATCTAATAACGTGCCGACTCAGTGAAGGGCCGAGATAAGAGATGTTTCGAAGCACACGACTTAAGCCTAAGGCGTATACTTCGAGGGGCAAATGTTAACCCTATCTCGGTTACGACTCAGCAGGTCTAGTACGTGGAGATGGCGCCGACTCAAGAGATGCCGACTCAGAAGAGTTGCCGACCTAACAACCCAAAGACTTTGCCGATCTAACAGCTCAGGACTTAATTCGATGCCGACCTAACCAATTAACAAGGTGGCCAACTTAGTTCGGTGCCGACCTAATTAGTTAAGAAACGCGCCGATCCAATGCTTTCACATAGATACCGACCTAAGGCATGAAGAAATACCGACCTAAGGCATGAAGAAATACCGACCTAAGGCATGAAGAAATTCCGACCTAAGGCTTGAAGGGATGCCGGTCTAACGAGGCTATGCCGACCTAAGGAAAGTTCCGACCTAGTATGGAAGCCGACCTAGTGTATGTTCCGATCTAGCAACTCGAGGACTTTACCGACTTATAGTAAGTCGTAACCGATCTAAGGGTGTAAAGGATGGAGTAGCGGGGCAGTTTAGCATGTGACATACTAACTCGGTAGCGACCTAGCTTGTTTCCATTAAGTCGTAGGGCTTGACTCGTTAGATCGGCGAAGGGATAAGATAAGTCGGTCGCGACCTAGCTTGACCCGGTAACGACTTTGGACTTGTGCAAATTCAACGAAGGAAGATCAACACAGCTTGATCATATAAGGGCTCCTATAAGCCGGCTGCGACTTAACTGGGTCGGTGAGGAGTTAAGACCGAGCCTAAGTCCAAAAATCTTTGCCTATAAATACCACCCTACCTTCAACATTAAAAGGACTTTTGGTTGATCAATTTTCAAGGGCCATTACTCTGCCGAATTCCAGACTACTTCAAAGCTTTTGAGATCCAACAAACTTCTAAAAGAACTCCATGAAGAAATCATCTACATTCACCATGGATTTGAAGATGATTGTCAACATCAAAGCTTGAGCTACTTGTTTTACATATCCCATCACTTGAAGTGTGTTGTAATTGAAAGATTTTGTAAAGGATTGTAATCAAACTAGAGATAAAAAGATTAAAGTGGACGTAGGCTGGATTATAAGCCGAACCACTATAAATACTGTGTCTCTTACTGTTTTTCTGCATACTTTCTGCTTATTTCTGTTTCTCGTACGAACGGGTGGTGCTTTCACAATCACATCCTATACACCAGGGTGTTAGCGTTTAAATTTGAGCGTTAACATCAAGCAAAGGTTCAATCTTTCTTCATAAATCCAGGTGTTTGCATTCAAACAACAAGGTGAGCTACAAAACTCACAAAAACTAGCCGAGCCAAGCTGAAAATCGCCAAAAATAGTGAATTATTTGTCTATTGGATCAATTTTCTATAGTGTTTTCCTCTATTTGAAAATTTGAGTTATATGCTCTCTTTGATTGACTTTACCTTTTGATTTCGACAATGAAATGCCGCCAGATTTCTTGAATTTCGTAGCTTTCATGTTTATCTTCATCTCTATAAATTTTGCTTGAAAAATATTATTATTTGGATGTTCAAAACATTGGTAGAAAATCAACTCAAATGTAGATTTTTGTCTGTAGAAATTTAGTTTTCCGAGTTGCTGCAAACATGGCATGGGTCCACGTTTGAGATAGCATAACTCTTTTACTTCTTACTAAAATTCAACGATTCTTTTTTTTTGTTTGAAAGATAAAGTTTTCTAAAATATGCATATCAATTTTCAGCTCAATATGAGGTTGTTTCACCCTCTGTTTCATGCCTGAAAGTTGAACCCGAGATGGGTTTCAAGCCTGTACATTTCTGGTTTTTTTGAACTGTTGCAAACATTGCCAGAGTCCATGTTTGAGACAGTGTAACTTTTTCATATCCAGTCGGAATTCATTGATTCTTTTTTGTTTGAAAGATGAAGTGTTCTAGTATGAGCATACCCATTTTCAGCTTAATAAGAGGTAGTTCGGTCCTCTGTGTCATGTCTGTAAGTTGAACCCAAGATGGTTTTCAATCCTAGGCACATTTTTGTTTTTGAACTGTTGCAAACATGGCCTGAGTCCATGTTTAAGATAGCATAACTTTTTCATTTCCAGTTGAAATTCATCGACTCTTTTTTTATTTTAAAGCTGAAATTTTTTACTATGTGCACACCCATTTCTAGTTCAATCAGAAGTCGTTTGGTCACTTGTGTCATATCCGAAAGTTGAACCTAGAGAAGATTTCAGACCTGTATATTATTTTGCCTATGCATTTTTATGTTCTTTTTCCGTCCGACTTTTGACTTTACTTCATGTTTTTGTGATATTTTCAAATTACTTTAAAGGCTATGATGCCTCTTAATGGGCTACCCCAGTTTTGAAGAATTTGAAATTCAAATTTGAATTGAATTTGAATATCGGTTTTAGTGAGTTTCTCTATTTTTCATTGTTTTCGAGCACGAATTTTTCTAAACAGCTTTGAAATAATTTTTAAAAATAATGGGTATTTCAAATAATTATTCTATAGTATTTTTAAAGTACTTTTAAATATAAAATCTATTTATTCTCAATAATATGGGAATTTTCAAATATGGTTTTCAAAATGCGTTTCGAAAATTGTTTTTAAAAGCATGTTTTCAAAAGTAAATTATTTTTTATATAAAATACACAATTTTGCACTATTCGAGCGAATGAGAAGGAGAATTAAATGGTTTGATAAAACATGTGGTATGGGACATGTATGTTTATCTTATCGGTTAATTCATGACTTGTACATTTGATCGTTTGGACCTTCAGGTCTAGTTTATCAATGAGACGCTTTGATTATGAAATTTACTAGCGGTTAGTAAATCGTTTAGCCTGAAAGTGTGGTATAGGGCACAAGTTAACAGTGTTCGGGTTTCTATCTGAGAGTTCGTGACACATTTGTCTAAGAGACGTATTTTCTAGTATTGGACCTTCGGTCATTTGTCCTTGGGGATGTTTTCCTAACAGACGTTTGTCATGGCAACATATTTGTCCTTCGGGATGTTTGTCTAAGAGACGTATTTATTTGTCCTTTGGGACGTCTGTCTAAGACACATGGCGCCTTATTTTGAGAGAATAGTACTTGGCAGGCTTCGACCATAGGCGCATGATATATCTTTGAGATGATTTCATTGATTTCCTTGTGATTTTCCAAGTGTATCGCATTTTTACATTATTGGACATTTGAGTCGTTCAAGATATTATATATGGCTTACATCTTTGGAAATTGAACTCTTTATCGAGTTCTATATATAAGACTTAGGTTTGCCAACCCTTGGCATTTATTTGAGATTTACACTCTCCTATTTGAAGATATATGAGATTTCCATTTTTGGCGTATTTTGTGTTTGAGACTTCTCTATTTAGAGAATATTATTGTGATTGCCATTTATGGCAAGTTTTGATTCTGAGATTTGGGATTCTCCTATTTTGGAGATATGGTTCATAGAAACCATTTTATTGGCTTTTGGGGTTTTGCCGATGATACGAGGCATTTATTATACTTAGTGTTATTTGGTGATTTTACCTATTTCGAGGACATACACTTAGTGTAATTACCTTATTTGAAGTAGTGACATGCTCTTATTATCGTTTCTTCTTATTTAAGAGGATATATTACATTTTATCTTATGCTCATATTATCACTTATCGATAAAAACTGATTTGCTTAGCTAGACTGGCCCGGCCGAGGTGTTTCAGGTTAGGTACCCTTATGGACTTAGCCTAGTCTGCTTCCACATGGACTTATCTGCTAGCCTTTTTGTTCTACTATTTTTTTCGCTACTCTAATATGTATGTTATGGTCGTCATACGATTTATGATTTATTATTTGTATTGTATTGGGATGTATTAGTATATATGTATATATATATATATGTTTCTTATTATGTGATGTGTTATGTATGTGAGTTGTTGTATTTTGTTCTGATAGACCCTATAACCACCCATAGTTTTGTATTAAGCATTTATTGGATATGTCAATCCACTTGAGATATTAAAAAAAATAAACAGCACTAATCGAAGTATTCAATAGATATTTAAGACAAGACTATTGATGGTCGCTCCTAACCAGCCCTATTCTCCGCATTAGCAGGCAGCATTACCCAATAATACTCTTTGTTAATGTAGGTCTCAGGGTGGGGCATCATAGCTTGGTATCAGGGCTGAGTTCAGAACAAAATATGATAAACACATTACAGAAGCATATATGACGATACATCCAAGTATAGTACAAGTGTTACAAATCCATTAATCATCGTGTTTTTATCTTATCGTGTCCTTTGAGATTGAAGTTTGGGATATGTCTAGATATATATTTTATTCCGTAGTATTCCATAATTGAATTAATTATATCTTATCTTCAGAGTAATCCTATTCGTGATTGTTTTATTCGAGTCCTCTTCGATACGTGTGCTTGACACTCATCCGTATCGGAGGAATTTGTTGATGCTTTTTAATATTCTTATCTTATGATTTCTTTGAGGATTGTGAATCCTATTGAGGGGATCTACAATATTTGGTATGATGTTTGAGGGTTTTGGAATTGTTCCTTGTAGCTTATCTTTTTGTGTGAATTAGCATGGCATTTTCTATCTAGAGTTTGGAGTGTTTAAGATGAAGTGGCTTGCTTAATTATCAAGCCATGTTTTGTGAATAAAGGGACCCTATATTAAGTATCCTAATTTTGGCAGACTTGTTATTTCTTCTTCTTCGAAATGTTAACGATTATTCTGAAGTATCTATATTCATTCTTGAGTTATGAGATGTTGATGATATATCTCCAATTCCAGTCATTGTGATTTGTTGATTTCTGTCGGTCCATTCAGATTAGTTACTCCATCGGGAAATTGAGAATTGTATTGACCTCATTCGTAGTTCTTAGCCTTTCAGTCATCCTTCCACGAGGATGTCAACTAAGGAAATAAGGTGATTCATTAAATACTCATTTTGTCGATCTTGCCTCCTTTTGAAGTATCCTCTTTGGATACTCAATTGTTGATATACTTTGTGAAATTACATCACTCAAAGTAATCATATGTTGTTAGTGTTCTTTTTCTCATTGGAGAAGATATTTTAACCTTACTCTTATATCTCATAATTCTCTTTTTAATCCATTAAGTGGTGCTAAGGTCATTCTTCGGCATAACTCTACACCGATTTTTCATAAGCTTCAAGTCGTAGAGGATAGCGTTACTCTTACCGCGTTCCGCACTCGTTATGAGTCTTGTGAGTGGCTCGTTACATCGTTCGGAATAATGAATGCTCCAGTCTATTCCATCAGTCTTATGAATTGAGTATTCTGGGAATAACTTGATGGGTTCTTCTTGTGTTTTTTATTTTGAGTATAAGTTATAATTGATTTTTCAAATCTTTCAAATTGAAGATATGTTTTAAAATGAAATTGGATTATTGAGAGAAATAAAGAATATTTTGAGTATTATATATGAGGTATTTTTTGTATAAAATGATTTATGTGTTGGATCGTCCATTAAGTGCTTTAGGAATTTTGGTCAATACGCCTAATCAACTTATCGATTGGAATTTCCTAAATGTTATGATGAGGCAATCAGCCACGGTAAATTGAGTTTTAATAAGCAAAGATTGCAATAAATTAATATGGTTTGGGAATTAAATGCAGCCATTAAACCATAGTAAGTGTTAGAGGAGTGGCGATGCAGTTTTGATCACTAGGTCAACTGTGCAGCTAATCAATGGGTTCATTAGCTATAAAACAATGGCAAGGCAATACCCTTGCAATTTTTTTAAATTTTTCGAAATTTAATATGTTTTTTTAAACTTTAATCATGGGTTTATCAGCAAATTTTGTTCTAAATTTTGGTTGTTTTAAGAATTTGCTAGCGTGAATTAGTAAAATTATTTTGAAAAACAAATTTGAATTAATTATCACTTTAATTAGTTATTGATAATTAAGTGGAAATTTAATTTGTGTGGCTAAGTGGAAATGTGAGGTTGAACTGCTTTGATATATGAATAATTCATGTAGCATAATCATTTTTTAAGTTGTGAAAATAATTTAAAACTTCATATATATTCCTAAAAATTTTTTTTACTAAATGATCAACAATCATCTCTTAAAAATGGAAGACATTACTTATCTCTTCCAAAATGAGTTTTCTTAGTTAATTGTTTTAAAAATTAGATTTTTGGAAAGTAATAATTGTTTTCCAATTAATGAATTGTTTCTTTTATGAAAATTATATAAAGTTGATCATATTTTAATATGTCTTAGCTTTCTGGGGAAAAAGAAGATCATACAATAAATGATTTAGCAAAATTGTTGTTTGAAAATATAATTTGAAATTAAAATGGTTTAGGAAAACTTCAAAGTTTAATTTGATTTGAAAGATGAAATTTGGTTGAAAAAGTGTTGTGCTAATACAACAATAACTTGAGATTTATAACTCCGAATGAGTTCAGACTTTTTGCAAATGGAAGAGCCTTTAGAAAGCTGTAAATTTTCTTTTTACTACGTTAGAAAATTTTGCATTTTTCATGGTTTAAAATTGGTTTGGAACTAGATGGTAATTTCTGTCATATAAGAGATTTTCTAAAGTGTAAGCTGAAAATAAATTTAGCATAGCTTTCAAATTGTGAATCCGATTTTTATGATCATTATATGGTTGGAAAGCTTAGACTTAGTAGAACAACTATACTGTATAAATATTTTTAGAATTTGAGTTTTTCTTGGTCAAATTTAAGATCTATATAGAAGGTTTGTAATTGAAGTAACTTGTTTTCTTAATAGTTAAGTGCACTCTACCTATTTTTGTGACTAAAATTTAGTTGATGTTTTGTATGAAAGTATATATTTCAAACTGAAATATTTTGTGGTAGAATCTATGAGTAAAACTATTAACTTTAAATAAAGAGTTTAGAGAATAAATTGGATTTTTGTAAGAAGTCTTGAAAATTTTCAGAATATTGAAGTTTGAGAATTTTAGTATAAAGAAATTAGGTTTTTGAAACCTTAAAAATAATTGTTTTGTAAAATAAGAACAGAGAAATCCATTCCTCGAGTTTGTTTTGCCTTTGAGCCATTATCTAACATCATGCATTATGCGGTCATTTGAGTCTAGTGGCCTTTGAAGAAACCACCTCTCATCGAATTCACTTACCTCTCTTGTTGTCAAACCAATGTTGGTGTGGTTCTTTCCGTAATGACGGATGAAATGTCATGTCGATAATCATCTTAGTGATTGGAGTCTGTGATAAATGTTAAGCTAAATCATGACTTTATTAGAGAAATTTCTAAGAAATAAATCTCACTTGATTAATGACACAGCGGATATACAAACAAACACAAATGGTATGCTCTGATACCAAATTGACGCAGTGGATACTACAAGTTGACACCAAATGATGCAACAACAACAAAACAACGATGGAAAGATACAAAGATAAATCGATGGATTGATGATACCTAAGTTCCCAAATCCGTTGATCTCTCGAGATACCGGATTCTAACTATCTTCAACACGTTGATCGCGCAGGATGCCGCGTTAGAAGATCTACGATTCTTCGACGTTGATCTCGCGCACGAGATTCCGTGAATCGGCTTCAAAATCGTTTATTCGAGCGCACTCGAATAACCGAAGATGGAGAAAGGAGCTCACACTCAACTTCCAAATTTTTAAAGAGGCACAAAGCTCTCAACAAAATTTTATTCAAAATCAACCACCTTTTAAATGATACAACTCACCCGCTATTTATAGGATCCTACAACTCAACACACGTTACAACACTTCACACGACTTAAGAAAGATACATCACAAACAATACAAACGACTTACCAAAACACACAGTCGACCTAAAGAAACAACACACTCGACTTAAAAATCAAACAGTAACATAAGAAGACTCGCGACCTAAGAACATTCAACGACGAAGTAATGGCTGTGACTTAGCAAAATGAAGAACTCTCGCGACCTAAGGAATGTCGTTCGCGACCTACTAGAGGAATTCGCGACATAAGGATCTGCGATTCAGGAAACACGGCCACGACCTCTTTGCACCATAAAGATCTGGAGCGATCTACTGGAGTTGTTCGCGACTTCAGTTCTGGACCGACCTGAGATGTTCGCGACTTTAGTTCTGGAGTGACCTAGGGCTTTGTTCGACTTAAGGAGGAGGAGGCGCGACCTAAGCTCGCCGCGACTTAGGGAAGGTCGTTCACGACCTAGGGTTTTCTCGCGACATAAGCTGGAGGAGCTCGCTGCATCATCTTCGCGACTTAATCAAGGTCGTTCGCGACTTAGGGTCCTGGTATGTGCTGCATCATCCTCCCTTGGTTGAAAAGAATTCGACCATGAATTCACACCTTCCCCTTCTTCAAGATGTTTATTCCCATGATATGGAATCAAGTGTTTGACGTTCAAAACGTCAGCGATGTGAATATGATCCGGCAATCTCAACTGATACGCATTATCATTAATCTTCTTCAAGATTTCTACTGGACCAATCTTACGAGCTTTCAATTTGTTGTAAGTTCCAATTGGAAAACTATCTTTCATCAATACTGCGTAAACAAAATCACCCTCTTTGATGTCCATACTCCTTGGTTTCTTATCTGCCAGTTGCTTATACTTCTCATTTGACTTAAGCAATCGTTCATGAACAATCCTGTGACATTCCTGCAACTCATTCACGAAATCACAAGCTCATTTAACAACCCCTTTATGACGTGGAACTGTCGACAAATCCAACGGTCCCTTCGGAATTGCTGAATATACTACTTGAAATGGACTGAATCCAAGACTTCGATTAACGACATGGTTATGTGTGAATTCTGCCTGACATAAGTTCACATCTCAGCTCTTCAAATTATCCTTCACAAGACATCTCAACAGGTTTCCCAACGATCTGTTCACCACTTTCGTTTGCCCATCCGTTTGTGGATGATAGGCGCTACTAAAATTGTAACGACCCATATTTCATTTTTACGTGTCGTCATATCGTAAAATAGTTGCTTTAAGTCATTGATGTAGTCGTTCAGAGTCGATTCGTATGGAGGCATGAGTCGTGACCGACTTAGTGTTGTTGAGCGACTCATGGTAGTGGCCGACTTAAGATAGATAGCGACTTAAGGAAGGTGGCCGAGTTAAGGAAGCTAGTGGTAGTAGTTATGGCTTGTAGGATTTGGAGCGACTTAAGGTGTTGCCGAGTTAAGGTGTGGCCGACTTAAGGTGGTAGGCGAGGTAGTGGGTTGGACCGACTCATAGGGTGACCGACCTAAGGAGGCTACGACTTATGGGTTAGCGAGTTAGAGAAGGTAGCGACCTAGTGGCTATGTTGTGTTATAGTTAGGCTGTGTTCTCAGTTAAGTCGTAACCGACTTATAAGGGGGGCATACGAGATAAGACTTAGGTCGGTTGGTAGTTAAGTCGGTTGGTAGTTGAGTCGTCCAGACGACTTAGTGTTGAGTCGTTGGGTCGGTTTAGTGTTAGGTCGGTTATTCCGTTAGGTCGGCAGGGGACTAGGTCGTGTGACCCTGTGTAGTATTAGGTCGCGTGCATGTTTTGGGTCGCGTATTGGCTTAGGTCGTTAAGTCGTGAGTCGGCAACTTAGTTAAGTCGCTAGGTCGTGGACGACTCAGGGGATAGGTCGGCAGCGACTCAAGGGGCAGCGACTCAGGGAGATTTCAGCCTATAAATAGAGGGGTTTGGCTCACTTTTTGGCACCGGATTTTGAAGCAACGAAGTGCTGCCATTTTGAGAGCTCGACTATAACACTTCTTCATCTTCTTTTCTCCTCTCTAATCTAGTGATTCCTTCCATCTAGATTGAAGATCAAATCGAAGATCCATGAGCCAAAGTTGAAGATCTTCATCCAACAAAGAGAGATTTCATCGTTTGAAGCGAGATTTTGCCGGATCAAGCTTTGTTCTTCGCTGTCCAGATCTGGAGTTAGTTGATTTTGGAGGTGTTTAGGTGATTTGGTGAGTGGTAGTTATCTCTCACACGGACCCAAAGAAGTATATTGGATCGGTGGTTTGTTTATGTGTTAAAGATAGTGATTTCTTGCATTTTCCCTAAGTCTGCATGTAGATCTATCATCTATGAAGTTTTGATACCCATTTTACTACATGTTCACTTATGCAAGTTCATTCATCAAGTTGTAGAGATATTGTTCATGATTCATGCTTGTTAGATTGCATGTTAGATTTGGATACTTTATTTACGAAATTGCCATTATTGTTGTAATTGTTTATTTAGATCTGGTTTGAATGATTGATTGCTTGGATTAATGTTCGATTTGATTGATTAGTTGATTGATAACTTGATTTGGACAAGTTGGTCGAAGACGATTCAAAAGCTAAGTGGAAAGGCTCTTGAATGGTGAAAGCTGCCTGTGGCATATGAAGCGGATGTGGAAGCTCATATGGATAGATTCGATGATGATGGGACTTTGCCATGATGCGATGAGGCAAACCATGATGTTGAGTTAGGACGGGCCATGATGACGTTCCAAGCACGGGTCACGACGACGTGCAAAGCTATGTTGATAACTCGGTGATGCGGTCCGAGTTTGTGTGGATAATGGTGGGCTCGAGAGGCGCTTGAGCTAGTGTGAGAATAGTCGTCAAGGAGGATGACTAGGAGGCTTGGATCTTATCGTTATTGAAGGTTCTAGCATGCTCAAAGCAAGAGTATGTTGGAACGGGTCACGATGACGTTCCAGACACGGGTCATGATGACGTGTTTGTACTCTGGGTAGATGCGATAGTCCTAGGCACGGGTCATGATGACGTGCGGAGTTATGTCTAGAACCGGGGTTGCCATTAACCCTTGACGGATGGCTGAAAGAAGGTGCCAGTCATTCAATTAATGGTGAAATCGAGGCAATGATAACAGTGATAGCCAGAGTCATGGATGTTTGGTTGTATCGTCATTCAGACTCAAGAGCGATGTTTTCAGGGTGCTTACCTGATCTTGGTTTAGGCCTTGGGGGTTTGTGCTCGGAAAACACCGACCTTGATTCGAGTGATATTTACTTTTAATGTCTGAATTGCTATGTTTACTTCTACTTAGTGTGTCTGGGGGCTATCACTGTAGAAAGAGGTGGAGTGGGATGGTTGGGTTCCTATTCCTTTTACCCTTTATGCTCTTTTGGTATGTTTGATAGTTAATTTACTGCTCACTAAGACTGTTGTCTGACTCAAGGTTATATGTTCAACTCTTATTACCTTAGGCTGTTCATCCATGTTGGGATGGGCAGACTAGGTAGCAGGTGACAGGTGCTGATCTTAAGGATCTACGCTGATTGATGACGAAGACGAGCTGGAGGCTAGCATATTAGTTTTCCTACTATATGTACTGGATGTTCCGCTGTTTGTTTGATACTCTGAGTGTTATGTAGTGAGGCTTGATGTATTGACTATTTAGATGATTGTATAAAACTATTATGAGTTTTTATGATTCTGTTCTATGGAGCTTCACTATGTATATTTTCTATTGTATTTTGTCCATGCGCTGTGAGTAATGCGATAGATTCCGCTGTTTTATTTTACCCTGACTATCGTCCATGGCTGCCTGGCGCGCCTTTCAGTGCACTATTTCCTTGTTCTGGTGCGGGAGTCATGGGCGGTCGTCACATTTGGTATCAGAGCTTTGGTTAATCGATTTTAGCCAACGCTCGCTGACGTTACTACGTATGAGAGACGTAATTGTATTTTGATGGATGATTACTATATATAATATAGTAGTTTAGGAGGATTAGAACTCCTTATGCAGTTGGTTCTCAAGGTGTTCTAAATCATTCCTTTTTGTAGATATTAAGGATGAGTCGAAGAGAGAGACAAGCTGCTAGGGAAGGCCGTGCTGCTAGGGGAGCTACTGATTATGCTGCTATGTTTGAGGCTATGATGACTTCGGTCATGAGAAGGATAGCAGCCTCGGGGTCATCAGTAGATGTTGGAGTTCAAGTTCAAGCTCCAAGACCAGTGGATTTTCTAAGTTATGCAAGGACTATACTTCTCTTGGAGGAAAGGCTTTCTTGGGAATAGAAACAACTATTGAAGTGCAAAGATGGATTGATTCTTGTAGAAGGATCTTTGGTGATTTGGGAATCGAGGATGCAACTAAGAGGAAGCTTGCATCGAGACAGCTTCAAGGGAGAGCTTCTGATTGGTGAAATTCTATCACCATTGATACTACGGTGTAGGAGATTACTTGGGAGCAATTCCAAGCTACATTTGAAGCTAAGTTCATCTGTACGGCTCAGAAATCTGTTTTGTTTAAGAAGTTTGTGGAACTCAAGCAAGGAGGAAGATCAGTTCTTGAGTATGTTTCTGAGTTTGAAGCTTTGTCCAAGTATGCCAGATCGTATATTGATTCTCCCTATCAGAAGAATGAGAAGTTTGTAACAGGCTTGGATAGTTATCTTGGGGGACAGTTGGTGGATCGTATGGACGATCCATTTGAGAAGCTTGTGGAGAAAGCTCTCAGGCATGAGAGTTTGTTTCCTAAGGAAGGGTCTGTTGTTGCTGTGACCAAGGAAGAGTCCAAACCACAGCAGGGTGGAAGCAAGAAGAGGAAGCAGCAACATCATAAGGGTAAGGATGGCCAAAAGAAGCCAAAGGGTGAAGTGACCTGCTACAATTGTCGGCAGAAGGGTCATTTCTCTAGGGATTGCAAGAATCCAAAGGTGCAGTTGAAGTGCCACAACTGTGATAAGCTGGGACATATCAAGAAGGACTGTCCAAAACCGAGGAAAGATAAGCAGATTGTGCAAGCTTATGCTTTAGGAGCTGTTCCATCGTCTTCGAAAGCTCCTACTATTGATGAGAAAGGGAAGAGTGTGGTGGTTCAAGGTACTCTTTCCATTTATGGTATTCCAGTTAGAGTGTTGTTTGATACTGGAGCATCGCATTCTTTTGTTTGTAGTGAACTTGTAGGCCGGTTGGGTTTGTAACCGGATATTGTTGATAGACCATTGGTTGTGACTAATCCAGTTGGGGGTTCGTCTTGTTTGTGTATGATATGCCGTGGTCTAGTTGTGTCGAGTCATGATTGCTCTTTTGTTTGTGATTGTTTCGTTCTAAACTTTGCGGGGTTCGGAATTATTTTGGGCATGGACTGGCTTAGGAAGTATGCGGCAAGGATTGATTGTGAGAGGCTGGAGGTGACAGTCGAGAATGTGGAAGGGCGAAAGGTTGTGGTACGATGTAAGCATGAGGAAGGCGTCTTCATGAGCTTCATGTATTCGCTGGTTGTTCCACGGGATGGACTGTCATCGGTGCCTATTGTGAATGAATTTGAGGATGTCTTTGACGTAGTCAAAGGATTACCGCCGCATAGGGAGATCGAGTTTCGTATCGATCTAGTTGAGGGAGCCAGACCTGTTGTGATGCCTCTTAGACGGATGGTGCCTAGAGAACAACAAGAGCTAAAGGTGCAGGTTGATGACCTTTTTCGGAAAGGATTCATTCGGCGTAGCGTGTCCGAATGGGGTGCACCAGTTGTGTTCGCAACCTAAGCGGATGGATCGTTGAGGTTGTGTGTGGATTATCGTGAGCTGAATAAAGTGACTAAGAAGAACAAGTATCCATTGTCGAGAATAGATGACTTGTTTGATCAGCTTCACGAAGCTAGGGTGTTTTCTCAGATGGATTTGGCAACGGGATTTCACCAGTTGAGAGTGGCTAAGGATAGTGTGCCGAAGACTGCTTTTAGGACACCATCCGGTTTTTATGAGTGGCTGGTAATGCCGTTTGGATTGACCAATGCACCAGCATATTTTGTGGATCTTATGAATAGAGTATTCAGAGATCAGTTGAACAAGTTTGTACTTGTGTTCGTGGATGATATTTTGGTTTATTCCAGAACTGAAGAAGAGAACAAGACGCACTTGAGGATTGTTTTGGAAATCTTGCGGAAACATCAGCTGAGGGCTAAGTTTTCAAAGTGTCACTTCTGGAAGAGTGAAGTGAGATTCTTAGGCCATGTTATTTCTGGAAATGGAATAGCGGTTGATCCCGCTAAGGTGGCAGCAATCCAGGATTGGGTTAGACCTAAGAATGCATCTGATGTGAGAAGTTTTCTTGGATTAGCAGGATATTATCGTCGGTTTATCAAAGACTTTTCCAAGATAGCTGCACCGTTGACGGGATTGACGAAAAAGAACCAAGTTTTCAGATGGGATGCTAAGTGTGAGCAAGCTTTCGTAATCCTGAAAGAGCGACTGACAAGTGCTCCTATTTTGATTATTCCGATTGGGAATGATGAGATGGTGGTTTACACCGATGCATGTGGTACTGGACTTGGAGCAGTGCTAATGCAAAAGGATAAAGTTGTTGCATATGCAAGTCGACAACTAAAGCTGCATGAAAGGAATTATCCGACTCATGATTTGGAGCTAGCGGCGATTGTATTTGCTTTGAAGATGTGGAGACATTATCTATTAGGAGTTCGATTCGAGTTGTTTACGGATCATAAGTCGTTGAAGTATCTGTTCTCCCAAAAGGATTTGAATCTTCGACAACAACGGTGGCTAGAGTTCTTAGCATCGTATGACTTTGGTATAGCCTATACTCCGGGAAAAGGTAACGCAGTGGCAGATGCGTTAAGTCAAAGACATGCAGTATTGGGAGCCATGTTTTCGGAATGCAAGAATCTCGAGTATTTGGCTGGATTTGACTTCAGGCCCAGATGTGAATTGGAACCTAAGATGTTGGCAAACTTATCGATAAGACCTACTCTAGTGGAAAGAATTGGCGATAGCCAAAAACGAGACGATAAGCTTGTCAAGATTATCCGTGATTTGGAATCTGGATTAGATCCAGAAAAGGATAAAGGATTCGAGGTCGATCGAGAGGGTTGGCTTCGGAAACAAGGACGATTAGTTGTTCCTGATATGGATGGATTGAGAGATGAAGTTCTTAAGGAAAGTCATCACTCGAAGTTGACGATTCATCCAGGTGGAAATAAGATGTATCGGGATATGAAGAGAACCTATTACTGGGAAGGTATGAAGAAGGATGTTGGAAATTTTATTTCCAAATGCATGAACTGCCAGTTGGTGAAAGCCGAGCAGAAGAAGCCCAGTGGATTGCTTCAGGCGTTAGAGGTTCCTACATGGAAGTGGGAGCAGATATCGATGGATTTTATCGATGGACTACCTAGAACCAGGGCAAGGAACGAAGGGATTTGGGTCATTGTACATCGTTTGACCAAGAGTGCAAGATTCATTCCTGTTCGATCAACTAGGACTGCATCGAAGTTGGCTGAGCTTTATGTTAAGTGGATAGTTCGATTCCATGGTATTACGAAGAATATAGTGAGCGATCGAGACCCATTGTTCACTAGTGGATTTCTGAAGAGCTTCCAGGAAGTTTTGGGAACCGAGTAGTGTTTGAGTAAAGCTTATCACCCTCAAACAGATGGTCAGACAGAGAGAGTCAACCGAGTTTTGGAAGATCTCCTTAGAGCATGTGTTTTGGATTTTGGAGGATCATGGGAAGATCACCTTCATTTGGTGGAATTTGCATATAATAACAGTTATCAGCCTAGTATTGGTATGGCACCATATGAGGCATTGTATGGAAGACCGTGTAACTCTCCGACATGTTGGTTGGAAACTGGAGAAAAGCTGATACTTGGGCCAGAGATGATTCGACAGACTTCGGATTGTATAGAGATCATTCGGCAACGAATGAAGGCAGCCCAAGATCGTCAGAAAAGTTAAGCCGATAATCGTCGTAAGGATTTGGAATTCGACATAGGTGATATGGTTTTTGTGAGGGTTTCTCCATTGAAGAATGTTATTCGATTCGGGAAGAAAGGAAAGTTGACTCCGAGATTTGTTGGACCATTCCTGATCATCGAGCGAATTGGAAAGCTCGCCTATAGATTGGAGTTACCAGAAAAGATGGCGGGTGTGCACAATGTTTTTCATGTATCGTATCTACGGAAGTATGTGCACGACTCGAATACGGTGGTTTCTGCTGATAGCTGTGAAGATTTAGAGGTTGATCCAGTTGTTACGAGACCTCGTAAGCCGCTTCGTGTTGTTGGAACCGACACGAAACAGCTTAGGAGGAAGACGATTACGTTGCTCAAGGTACAATGGAGTGATGATGTTAACGACTGTACATGGAGGAGGAAGAGAGGATGAAGGCAGCTCATCCTGAACTCTTCGAGGTATGGCCCTAAGGTGTCGTGACATCTCATGAATTTGTAACTTGTTCTAGTCTTAGAATTCTGCATGCTAGGCAAGTAATTGGATGCATGGTTTGTTGATTGCTATGGATGGTAGGCATGCGGAATAACTTTGATTGCTCTTGTTTGTTTCGAATTTCGGGGGCGAAATTCCTAAGGGGGAGAGAATGTAACGACCCGTATTTTATTTCTACGTGTCGTCATATCGTAAAATAGTTGCTTTAAGTCGTTGATGTAGTCGTTCAGAGTCGAGTCGTGTGGAGGCATGAGTCGTGACCGACTTAGTGGTGTTGAGCGACTCATGGTAGTGGCCGACTTAAGATAGATAGTGACTTAAGGAAGGTGGCCGAGTTAAGGAAGCTAGTGGTAGTAGTTACGGCTTATAGGATTTGGAGCGACTTAAGGTGTTGCCGAGTTAAGGTGTGGCCGACTTAAGGTGGTAGGCGTGTTAGTGGGTTGGACCGACTCATAGGGTGACCGACCTAAGGAGGCTACGCCTTACGGGTTAGAGAGTTAGAGAAGGTAGCGACCTAGTGGCTATGCCGTGTTATAGTTAGGCTGTGTGCTTAGTTAAGTCGTAACTGACTTATAAGGGGGGCATACGAGATAAGACTTAGGTCGGTTGGTAGTTGAGTCGGTTGGTAGTTGAGTCGTCCAGACGATTTAGTGTTGAGTCGTTGGGTCGGTTTAGTGTTAGGTCGGTTATTCCGTTAGGTCGGCAGGGGACTAGGTCGTGTGACCCTATGTAGTGTTAGGTCGCATGCATGTTTTGGGTCGCGTATTGGCTTAGGTCGTTAAGTCGTGAGTCGGCAACTTAGTTAAGTCGCTAGGTCGTGGGCGACTCAGGGGATAGGTCGGCGGCGACTCAAGGGGCAGTGACTCAGGGAGATTTCAGCCTATAAATAGAGGGGTTTGGCTCACTTTTTGGCACCGGATTTTGAAGCAACGAAGTGCTACCATTTTGAGAGCTCGACTACAAAACTTCTTCATCTTATTTTCTCCTCTCTAATCTAGTGATTCCTTCCATCTAGATTGAAGATCAAATCGAAGATCCAAGAGCCAAAGTTGAAGATCTTCATCCAACAAAGAGAGATTTCATCGTTTGAAGCGAGATTTTGCCGGATCAAGCTTTGTTCTTCGCTGTCCAGATCTGAGTTAGTTGATTTTGGTGGTGTTTAGGTAATGTGATGAGTGGTAATTATCTCTCACACGGACCTAAAGAAGTATATTGGATCGGTGGTTTGTTTATGTGTTAAAGATAGTGATTTCTTGCATTTTCCCTAAGTCTGCATGTAGATCTATCATCTATGAAGTTTTGATACCCATTTTACTACATGTTCACTTATGCAAGTTCATTCATCAAGTTGTAGAGATATTGTTCATGATTCATGCTTGTTAGATTGCATGTTAGATTTGGACACTTTATTTACGAAATTGCCATTATTGTTGTAATTGTTTATTTAGATCTTGTTTGAATGATTGATTGCTTGGATTAATGTTTGATTTGATAGATTAGTTGATTGATAACTTGATTTGAAAAAGTTGGTCGAGGATGATTCAAAAGCTAAGTGGAAAGGCTCTTGAATGGTGAAAGTTGCCTGTGGCATATGAAGCGGATGTGGAAGCTCATATGGATAGATTCGATGATGATGGGACTTTGCCATGATGCGATGAGGCAAACCATGATGTTGACTTGGGACGGGCCATGATGACGTTCCAAGCATGGGTCACGACGACGTGCAAAGCTATGTTGATAACTCGGTGATGCGGTCCGAGTTTGTGTGGATAATGGTGGGCTCGAGAGGCGCTTGACCTAGTGTGAGAATAGTCGTCAAGGAGGATGACTAGGAGGCTTGGATCTTATCGTTATGGAAGGTTCTAGCATGCTCAAAGCAAGAGTACGTTGGAATGGGTCACGATGACGTTCCAGACACGGGTCATGATGACGTGTTAGTACTCTGGGCAGATGCGATAGTCCTAGGCACGGGTCATGATGACGTGCAGAGTTATGTCTAGAACCGGGGTTGCCATTAACCCTTGACGGACGGTTGAAAGAAGGTGTCGGTCATTCAATTTACGGTGAAATCGAGGCAATGATAACAGTGATAGCCAGAGTCATGGATGTTTGGTTGTATCGTCATTCGGACTCAAGAGCGATGTTTTCAGGGTGCTTATCTGATCTTGGTTTAGGCCTTGGGGGTTTGTGCTCGGAAAATACCGACCTTGATTCGAGTGATATTTACTTTTAATGTCTGAATTGCTATGTTTACTTCTACTTAGTGTGTTTGGGGGCTATCACTGTAGAAAGAGGTGGAGTGGGATGGTTGGGTTCCTATTCCTTTTACCCTTTATGCTCTTTTGGTATGTTTTATAGTTAATTTACTGCTCACTAAGACTGTTATCTGACTCAAGGTTTTATGTTCAACTCTTATTACCTTGGGCTGTTCATCCATGTTGGGATGGGCAGACTAGGTAGCAGGTGACAGGTGCTGATCTTAAGGATCTACGCTGATTGATGACGAAGACGAGCTGGAGGCTAGCATATTAGTTTTCCTACTATATGTACTGGATGTTCCGCTGTTTGTTTGATACTCTGAGTGTTATGTAGTGAGGCTTGATGTATTGACTATTCAGATGATTGTATAAAACTATTATGAGTTTATATGATTCTGTTCTATGGAGCTTCACTATGTATATTTTCTATTGTATTTTTTCCATGCGCTGTCAGTAATGCGATATATTCCGCTATTTTATTTTACCCTGACTATCGTCCATGGCTGCCTGGCACGCCTTTCATCGCACTATTTCCTTGTTCTGGTGCGGGAGTCGTGGGCGGTCGTCACAAAAATTCAGCTTAGTCCCATTCATCTTCCACAGACTCAACCAAAAATGACTTAGAAATCGAGTATCCCGGTCAGAAACAATGGTCTCAGGTAGCCCATGTAGTCGATAAACCTCTTTAAAGAACAATTGAACAACACGGACTGCATCGACGGTCTTTTTACAAGCTATGAAATGTGCCATCTTTGAAAATCTATCCACCACAACATATGTAGAATCGTTCCCTCGTTGAGTTCTTGGCAAGCCCAAAACAAAGTCCATGCTAACATCAACCAATGGTCTAATAGGCACGGGCAATGGCATATACGATCCTGCATTCGTAGTTGTCCCTTTAGAACTTGACATATGTGACATCTCCGCACAAATCTTTCAACATCTTTCCTCATGGAAGGAAATCAACTGCAAAGTACGATCTCTTCCCACATGACCTTCTTCATGCAATTCTTTCACAATCTTCATTCGCAAACTGCACTCTGGTATACACAACTGATTTCCTTTGAATAGAAAACCATCTACCAACATATACTCATCCATCTTCCCTTTCTCGACTTCATCTACAATCTTAGCAAAGTAAGGATCCTCAACAAACAATTCTGGAAATACATCAAACCCCGTCACTTTAACTCTCATCGTAGTCAACAAATGATTTCTTCTACTCAATGCATCTGCCACACGATTTGTAACTCCCAACTTATGCCTTACAACAAATGTAAACTGTTGCAAGTATGTGATCCATGAAGCATTCCTGGCTGCAATCTTATCCTGTCTCTGCAAATGTTTCAAGGCTTCATGGTCAGTATACAACACAAACTCTTTATAAAACAAGTAGTGTCTTCAATGCTTTATGGATTGGACAATAGCATAGAAATCCAGGTCATAGGTACTGTATCTTGTCTTGGCTCCAGAAAGTTTCTCGCTAAAATAAGCAATTGAACGACCCATTTGACTTAACACTCCGCCAATTCCAACTTTAGACGCATCAGTATCCAGCTCAAAGAGCAACTGAAAGTCCGGGTATCTAAGAATCGGTGTTGTAGTCAAAAGTGTCTTGATCTGTTGGAAAGCAGAATCAGCCTCTTTAGTCCACACAAACTGCTTTCCTTTCATACAATCTATCACTGGTTCCATCACGCTACTGAAATGTGGAATAAACCTTCGGTAGAATGATGCTAAACCATGGAAACTTCTCACTTCAGTTACAGTCCTGGGCTGTGGCCAATCCTTGATTGCTTCAACTTTACCTTGATGCACATGGATACCTTCCTTAGACAACACATGTCCCAAGAACAAAACACTGTGTGTCATGAACATGCACTTCTTTGTTGCCGCGTAAAATTGCTCCTGACGAAGTATCATCAACACTTCCTACAAGTGTTGTAGATGTTCTTCTGTGCTTCCACTGTATATTAATATATCATCAAAGTATACCACCACGAACTTTCCAATAAATGGACAAAAGATCTGATTCATCACTCGCATAAAAGTACTGGGTGCATTCGAAAGACCAAATGGCATGACCAGCCATTCATACAACCCTTCCCGTGTCTTGAATGCGGTCTTCCATTCATCACCTAGCCTTACGCGAATATGATGATGTCCACTCTTAAGATCAATCTTCGAAAAGATTACAGCCCCACTGAGCTGATCCAATAGATCATCAAGCCTTGGCATAGGAAATCCATATCTGACAGTTATTTTGTTGAGTGCCCTACTACCTGTACACATCCTCCACGAACGATCTTTCTTTGGCACCAACAAAGCCGGTACTGCACAAGGACTTAAACTTTCTTGTACGCGCCCTTGTTCAAGTAACTCCTCCACCTGCCTTCTCAACTCTTCATATTCCTTTGGACTCATTCTATAATGTGGTCTATGTGGTAACACAGCTCTCGGAACAAGATCAATCTGGTGTTGTATGTCTCTCAACGGTGGTAACTCTTTTGGTAATTCTTCAAGAAATACATCTTCAAACACTGGCTTCACTTCCTCAGGAATTTCAACCGTTTCACTACTTTCACGTCCAATCAACAGAAATACTTCAGGCCCATCCTCTACTTCTTTGACAAACTCCTTCAAAGATAACAGAGTCTTTAGTTCCTCGATTTCCTCCAATTTGCTTTCACTTTGTTGTCGTTTTTTAGGAACTAAAGTGATTCTAGTGCCATTGAACATGAAACTATAGCAGTTAGTCCTACCATCGTGTTGCACGGCTCTATCGAATTGCCACGGCCTTCCGAACAACAAGTGACATACATCCATATCCACCACGTCACACCAAATTTCATCCTTATACTTCTTTCCCGATGGAAAAAGTTACACAAGCTCTTCGACTAACCTTCACTTCCCCACCTTTCCTCAACCAAGCCAATTTGTAGGGTTTGGGATGCTACTCTGTCTTTAACGCCAACTTCTTTACAGCTTCTGTAGAGATGATGTTATCACAACTTCCTGCATCGATAACAAACTTACAAACCCTTCCCAAAATAGTGCACGTCGACTGAAAAATATTATTCCTCAACCAGCTAGTCTCCTCGTCCTGCTTTGGCGTCAAGCAAGATCTCCTCATCATTAAAGAATATCCCTCGTCTCCCGTCAATAATTCTTCTTCCTCCTCAACTTGTGGTGAATTGGAACATCCTATTTTTGCATCCTCATCCTCAACCTCGGCAACCATCGCTTGCTTCTTAGGCCTGGGTCATTCATTGCTTTTATGACCAAACTCCTTATAGTTATAACACTTGAAATTGTTGTTGACCTTGGTCTTAGCAACTTCATTGACAACCGGTTTACTAACCGCCTTGGAAACATTAGTATTGCTACTAGCCCCTTTCACCTGATTGATCGAACTTGTAAGCGCACCACCTCCTCTTCTACCTTGCTTCTTCCAAGCTAGAGCCTTCTGGTGTGCTTCAGCAATGGATCTTGGATCAAACATATTTACCATGTCATGAATTTGCATTCTCAATCCTCCAACAAATCTAGATGTCAACTATTCCTCCGTTTCCATGATATCGTTTCTAACAATTAGTTGATAAAATTCATTTGCATAATCATTCACTGACTTTGTCCCTTGTCTCAAATTCTGTAAGCGTTGATACATAAGAGACTGAAAATTATAAGGCAAGAAAGTAGCCTTCATCAACTTCTTCGTCTTTTCCCATGAAACAATCTTCGACTTTACCATTCTTTCCCGTGTAAGTTTAGTTTGTTGCCACCATGCCATAGCTCTTCCCCTCAATCATGTAGCAACCAACTTAACTCTACGATGCTCGGGTACTTCCTTGAAGTCAAAAATTTCTTCAACATTTGATCACCAATCCAGAAACTCTTCCGCTATCATTCCCCCTTTGAATTATGGAATCTCAGTTTTCATCCCCGACTCCCATCGACGATCATCTTCTGAATCTAGGTATTGATTTCGCACTTGGCCTCGATTTCGATAATGAATACTACCTCTATCACCATTCTCCTCAAAATCAGATGTACTTCTATATCGATCTCTTCCATCTACATCTCTACGATCATACATGTCTCTTTTACCATGTCTTTCAACATCTCGATATGATTCATTGTCAAAACCCCGTGAAGTTCTTCTCTCTTCATTTCGATACCCAAGCTAATCTCGCATCACCGAAACTGATGATTATCTTCTATCTCGATAGGATTGTGGTGACATTCTTATCCTCTCGGAATTTGATGGCGAAATTCTATGACCACCTTGATTTGAAGCTGGCGATGCTCTTTGTCGAGGTTGATTTATATCCATCATGATCCTTTCCAATCTACCAATTCACTCGTCAAACTTCTCATTGAATTTATCACTAATTCGTTGCTCCATTTGTTCAGTATCTTCTCTTCAATACACATTGGCAACATTCAGATGACATACGTCCCAGAAGACATCGAGCCAAGGAGGCGAGACACGGATCGTCGACAGCGCCCGATCCCACCTCGCACTGTGGAACCCGACCACACCTTGGCTCACCACACACAGAATGTTCCGATGCCGGACCTCTCAGCCATGGTGCGCCAGATGATTCGCGAGAGTCAAGGCCTAACAAATGACGATTGGGGAATCTCCCGAAGTCATACTCCGTTCACCGATGACATATTGTATGCTGAACCTCCTCGGTGATTTAGAATGCCAACTTTGCCCATGTATGAAGGAAATTCTGACCCAAATCAACATATTTTGAAATATAAATGGTCAATGACTGCTGCGAGAGCTGATGACGCAGTAAAATGCCATAGTTTTCCCATTTCCTTAGGGGGAATTGCGACGATGTGGTTTACACGACTACCCCCACGATCTATTTCTTCGTTTGATCAGTTAGCTACCAAATTTGTTGAGCAGTTTCGTACGCATATTGCCAGACCTAAAGATGTTAATACCTTATCCAGTGTCACTCAAGCTCCCGGAGAGACACTTAGGCGATATTTTGAAAGATTCAATGCTGCATGTGCAGAGATCACCAATCCCAATGATAATTCTATCTTAATGGCTTTGACTAAAGGAATCGACCCCGATTCCGACTTTGGAAATTGGTTAGCTGGGAAGCCTCCCGCATCGTTGGACCGTTTCTATTCCAAAGCCGCTCAATTCTTGAGGCGAGAGGATGCGAAACAGTCTAGGAAGCAGGACGATGCAAGGCCCAGCAGTGAAGGCATTCAGAGTAATGTCGCGGTTAAACAGTCTGGCGAAAGTTCAGGAAAATTCCAGTTGAATATTCAAAATAAACAGACTCAACAACCGAGGAACGGTGATAACTGGAGCAAGAAGCAAGACCAGAATCGTGGTCCAAGGTGTAGGATCGCAATGTTTGACAGTTATACACCGCTTAACACGTTGCTGGAAAACGTGTACCTACATACTTGTAATACTATGCAATACAAAAAACCTACTCCAAAGCCTTCGTCGGAGAGGCAGATTCAAACAGGAAAATTTTACAGATTTCATGAAAGTTATGGACATAACACCAATGAGTGTAGGCATCTGCAAGACCTCATTGAAAAGTTGATCAAAGAGAGAAAGTTGGATCAATTTGTTCGGGCACCACAGTCCGGTGGGGCAGGCCCATCCAATCAAGATCGTACGCAGAATCAGGAAAGGCAGGGTGAACCCGCTCGCACGGACGGGAGGCTGGTAATCAATACAATAAGTGGTGGTCCCCATCCAGCAGACAGAAGCTGGAGAGAAATGGAGTCATATGCTAGCTCGATTAGACATGTGTACTTTGAATGTTGCAGTAACTCCGAAGGCGGAGCACCAGCAAAACAACAAAAGACGATGACCGACGACATTGTGTTTAGAAATCGAGATGCCGATAGAGTCGAAGCCCCCACAATTGACCCACTAGCCTTATCCGCTCAAGTTGGTCCTGCTTGGATGAAGATGATCTTGGTAGACAGTGTGAGTTCTGTGAACATATTGTTTAAAAGAGCATACGATTTGATGAAGATGGAAGCCAAGGACTTAAAACCTTGTCAATCATGAGTCCACGGCTTCAATGGAAGTGCAACGATACCAACCGGAATAGTTGAATTACCGGTGGAGTTAGGAGTGGGAGAATGCCAAAGGGTTCGGATATTGCAATTCGTTGTCTTGGATATTCCTTCTCCGTACAATGCCTTTTTGGGCCGACCGGCCCTTGCTGAATTTAGGGCTGCTATTGCCCCATGGTGTTTAACTTTAAAGTTCCCAACTGACCATGGGATAGGGGTTGTGCAAGGAGATCAGGCTGCTGGAAGAGCCTGTTATGTTGCCGAGCTGCTGGAGGCGCAGCGAAAAGAAAAAGGAAAGGCATAGAGGAATCCCTCTGCATCCGTTTCGCCGACGATTGACAATTATCGCCTGGGCCTCGGCCCAGGCACCACAACCAATTCCAAAAGGATCTTGACCCAAGGGACAATGATAATAAAGAAGAATCTATGGAGAGTCAAGCTTCTCCGGCAGAGCTAACCATTGATGTCCCGATTGACGATGATGACAATGACTCGAGAATGTTGAAAATCGGGTCTCAGCTGAACCAAGAAACACAACAGGAATTGGTTGATTTTCTCCGGGCAAATCTCGACGTATTCTCCTGGACGCACTCCGATATGTGTGGGATCTCGCGAGACATCACGAGTCACACCTTAAATATTGACCCGCGATATATCCCGGTCAAACAGAAAGGCGTGGTATAGATCCAGAGAGATCTGCCGCCCTTAAAGAAGAGGTCGACAAATTGAAGACGAATGGGTTCGTTAGAGACGCTTTATACCCGGAGTGGGTGTCCAATCCCGTACTTGTCCGAAAATCGAACGGGAAATGGAGAACGTGTATCGATTACTCTGACTTGAATAAAGCCTGCCCAAAAGATAGCTTTCCACTTCCCCGAATTGATCAACTGGTATATTCAACCACCGGACATGAATTATTATCCTTCATGGATGCTTACTCAGGTAATAATCAAATACCCATGCATGTACCCGACCAAGAGCACACAAGCTTCGTAACCGACCTGGGATTATACTGCTACAAGGTCATGCCTTTTGGATTAAAGAATGCTGGTGCAACTTATCAACGCTTAGTCAACCGAATGTTTGCCGACCAGATTGGGAAGACCATGGAGGTTTACGTAGATGACATGTTAGTAAAATCGCGATACTCCGTTGACCATGTAAAAGACTTGGAGTCAATGTTAAACATCCTCCGGAAATACGGGATGAAGCTTAACCCACTGAAGTGTCATTTCGGAGTTGCATCCGGAAAATTCCTTGGGTACATCAACGCCCGAGGAATAGAGGCCAACCCCGGAAAGATCTGGGCTATCAGAAATCTCCGGACTCCGAAACCCATAAAGCAAGTTCAGATTCTTAACGGAAAAGTTGCAGCACTAAGCAGGTTTATCTCAAAGTCAACTGACAAATGTATTCCCTTCTTCGATTTGATTCGAAAAGGGAAACGAAACTTCGAATGGACTGCAGAGTGTGAAGGCGCATTTCAATCACTAGTCCAGCATCTTTCTGTACCACCAATTCTTTCAAAGCCTGTGGATCATGAACAATTATATCTCTACCTGGCGATATCTGAAAACGCAATCAGTGCTGCGTTAATTTGGGAGGAAGACCGAGTGCAAAAACCGGTCTACTACGTTAGTAAACGATTGACCGGAGCCGAGAAAAATTATCCGAAGCTTGAAAAGTTGGCATATTGCCCAGTCATTGCCTCGAGGAAGCTCCGTCCATATTTTCAGGCTCATCCTATTACTGTGTACACCAATCAGCCGTTACGATAGGTCCTCACGTGGCCTGAGACGTCTGGTAGGTTACTAAAATGGAACATCGAATTGAGTCAGTTTGACATTACTTACACTCCGAGAAGGGCCATTCATGGCCAAGTCTTAGCAGATTTTATAGCCGAATTCACTATTCCTGAAGACTTGCCCGAGACTAGCAAATCTCCCGAACACGTCTTGAAGCTGTACACCGATGGCGCGTCAAACGATCGGTGTTCAGGAGCTGGGGTAGTGCTTGAAACCCCCGAGGGACGATCCATATGTTATGCTTTGAAGTTCGAATTCCGCGCAACCAACAATGAAGCCGAGTATGAAGCTCTACTTACCGGACTAAAGCTTGCCCGTGATCTGAAAATCATCGCCGTAGAGATCTACTGTGATTCCCATTTGATAGTATGTCAAGTTCGAGGAGAGTATCAGGCCAAAGACCGAAGATTAACCGCTTACCTAAATCAAGTCAAGGAGATACTTGATCAGTTCGATTACTATGCCATTTTCTATATACCCCAAGAGCACAATCAGAAAGCTGATTCATTGGCAAAGTTAGCGAGTTCGGGCGAAGCCCAACAGTTGGGGCTCATTCCAGTTTAAACCCTATCCTCCCCGAGCATTGATCGAATGGAGACCGATTTAATATTTGAAGCTACCTCCAATAGGGAATCGTGGATGACTCCCTATCGAGATTATATCGAACATGGTATATTGCTCGAGAGTCGAAGCGAGAAAAGACAAGTTCTCCGAAAAGCCTCACGATTTGTTATTCAAAATGGAGTCATGTACCGGAGAGGATACTCTGTTCCTCTCTTCCGATGTATCGCGCACAATGAAGTCAAACGAGTGTTACACGATGTACACGAAGGAGAATGTGGCGATCACATTGGGGGCAAGCACTTGTAAAGAAAATACTTCGATATGGGTATTATTGGCCTACTGTTAATCGCGATGATGCAGACTATGCTAGAAAATGCGACAAATGCCAGAAACACGCTCGAATTCCTAGAGCCCCGCCTACTGAGATAACCCAAATGGTTAGTCCTTGGCCATTTGCGGTATGGGGAATAGAAATCATCGGCACATTGCCTCTGGCCAAAGGTGGCGCGAAATACGCCATCGTCGCAGTTGATTACTTCACAAAATGGGCTGAAGCTGAGCCTCTCGCAACAATTACAACAAAGAAAGTAATCAACTTCGTAGTACGCAACCTCATATGCCGGTTTGGTCTCCCACATACTATTATCACTGACAATGGAGCCCAATTCGACAGTACTAAATTCAAGAATTTCTGCCAGCGATTTCACATCCATAAGAATTTCTCTGTAGTAGCTGTAACGACCCGTATTTTACATGTCGTCATATCGTAAAATAGTTGCATTAGGTCGTTAGTATTGCTTTAAGTCGTTGATGTTGTTAGGTCGTTTAGAGTATGAGTCGACCAAAGTTTAAGTCGTTCAGAGTTGAGTCGTATGGAGGCATGAGTCGTGACCGACTTAGTGGTGTTGAGCGACTCATTGTAGTGGCCGACTTAAGATAGATAGCGACTTAAGGAAGATGGCTGAGTTAGGGAAGCTAGTGGTAGTAGTTACGGCTTATAGGATTTGGAGCGACTTAAGGTGTTGCCGAGTTAACGTGTGGCTGACTTAAGGTGGTAGGCGAGTTAGTGGGTTGGACCGACTCATAGGGTGATCGACCTAAGGAGGCTACGACTTACGGGTTAGCGAGTTAGAGAAGGTAGCGACCTAGTGGCTATGTCGTGTTATAGTTAGGCTGTGCGCTTAGTTAAGTCATAACCGACTTATAAGGTGGGCATACGAGATAAGACTTAGGTCGGTTGGTAGTTGAGTCGGTTGGTAGTTGAGTCGTCCAGACGACTTAGCGTTGAGTCGTTGGGTCGGTTTAGTGTTAGGTCGGTTATTCCATTAGGTTGGTAGGGGACTAGGTCGTGTGACCCTGTGTAGTGTTAGGTCGCCTGCATGTTTTGGGTCGCGTATTGGCTTAGGTCGTTAAGTCGTGAGTCGGCAACTTAGTTAAGTCGCTAGGCCGTATTAGTTAGGTCGTTGAGTCGGCGGGGGCTTGAGTCGTGGGTCTTAGGTCGTGGAGGACTTAGGGGATAGGTCGGGGGCGACTCAAGGGGCGGCGACTCATAGGTTTTTCAGCCTATAAATAGAGGGGTTTGGCTCACTTTTTGGCACCGGATTTTGAAGCAACGAAGTGCTGCCATTTTGAGAGCTCGACTACAACACTTCTTCACTTCTTTTCTCCTCTCTAATCTAGTGATTCCTTCCATCCAAGATTGAAGATCAAATCGAAGATCCAAGAGCCAAAGTTGAAGATCTTCATCCATTGAAGTGAGATTTCATCGTTTGAAGCGAGATTTTGCCGGATCAAGCTTAGATCTTTGCTATCCAGATCTGGAGTTGGTTGTTTTTGAGGTGTTTATGTGATTTGGTGAGTGATGGTTATCTCTCACACGGACCCAAAGGAGTATATTGGATCGGTGGTTTGTTTATGTGTTAAAGAGAGTGATTTCGTGCATTTTCTTAAGTCTGCATGTAGATCTATGGTTAATGATGATTTTGACACCTATTTTACTACATGATCACTTATGCAAGTTCATTCATCAAGTTGTAGAGATATTTTTCATGATTCATGCTTGTTAGATTGCATGTTAGATTTGGACACTTTATTTATGAAATTGCCATTATTGTTGTAATTGTCTATTTAGATCTTGTTTGAATGATTGATTGCTTGGATTAATGTTTGATTTGATTGATTAGTTAATTGATAACTTTATTTGGTCAAGTTGGGTGATGATGATTCAAAAGCTAAGTGGAAAGGCTCTTGAATGGTGAAAGCTGCTTGTGGCATATGAAGTGGATGTTGAAGCTCATATGGATAGAATTGATGATGATGTTGAGATGGGACTTTGCCATGATGCGATGGGGCAAACCATGAAGTTGAGATAGGACTTTGCTATGAGGCGATGAAGCAAAGTATGATGTGAGTAGCCTTCGTTTAATCCAGACGGGATCATTCCAAGCATGTTGATAACTCGATGATGCGATGCGAGTTTGTTGATAATGGTTAGCTTGAGAGGCGCTTGAGCTAGTATGTGAATAGTCGTCGAGGAGGATGACTAGAAGGCTGAGACTTTATCGTTGTTGAAGGTTCTAGCATGCTCAAAGCAAGAGTACGTTGGGACGGGCTGCGACGACGTGCTAGTACTCTCGGTAGTTGCGAAAATTCCTAGGCACGGGCTGTGACGACGTGCGGAGTTATGTCCAGAACCGGGGTTACCATTAGCCCTTGATAGGTGGTCATTCAACTAACGGTGAAATCGAGGCAATGATAATAGTGATAGCCAGAGTCATGGATGTTTGGTTGTATCGTCATTCGGACTCAAGAGCGATGTTTTCAGGGTGCTTATCTGATCTTGGTTTAGGCTTTGGGGGTTTGTGCTCGGAAAACACCGACCTTGACTCGAGTGATATTTACTTTGCTTTAAATGTCTGAATTGCTATGTTTACTTCTGCTTAGTGTGTCAGTGGGCTATCACTGTAGAAAGAGGTGGAGTGGGATGGTTGGGTTCCTATTCCTTTTACCCTTTATGCTCTTTTGGTATGTTTGATAGTTAATTTACTGCTCACTAAGACTGTTGTCTGACTCAAGGTTTTATGTTCAACTCTTATTACCTTGGGTTGTTCATCCATGTTGGGATGGGCAGACTAGGTAGCAGGTGACAGGTGCTGTTCTAGGGGTCAACGCTGTTGATGACGATGACGAGCTGGAGGCTTTTGCATATTGTTTTCTTACTATATGTACTGGATGTTCCGCTGTTTGTTTGATACTTTGAGTGTTATGTAGTGAGGCTTGATGTATTGACTATTCAGATGATTGTATAAAACTATTATGAGTTTATATGATTCTGTTCTATGGAGCTTCACTATGTATATTTTCTATTGTATTTTGTCCATGCGCTGTGAGTAATGCGATAGATTCCCCTGTTTTATTTTACCCTGACTATCGTCCATGGCTGCCGAGCACACCTTTTAGCGCACTATTTCCTTGTTTTGGTGCCAGAGTCATGGGCGGTCGTCACATTTGGTATCAGAGCTTTGGTTAATCGATTTTAGCCAACGCTCGCTGACGTAACTACGTATGAGAGACGTAATTGTATTTTGATGGATGATTACTATATATATAATATAGTAGTTTAGAAGGATTTGAACTCCTTATATAGTTGTTTCTCAAGGTGTTCTAAATCATTCCTTTTTGTAGATATTAAGGATGAGTCGAAGTGAGAGACAAGCTGCTAGGGAAAGCCGTGCTGCTAGGGAAAGCCGTGCTGCTGGGGGTGCTACTGATTGTGCCGCTATGTTTGAGGCTATGATGACTTCGATCATGAGAAGGATACCAGCTCGGGGTCATCAGTAGATGTTGGAGTTCAAGTTCAAGCTCCAAGACCAGTGGATTTTGCTAAGTTGTGCAAGGACTATACTTCTCTTGGAGGAAAGGTTTTCTTGGGAACAGAATCAACCATTGAAGTGCAAAGATGGATTGATGCTTGTAGAAGGATCTTTGGTGATTTAGGGATTGAGGATGCAACTAAGAGGAAGCTTGCATCAAGACAGCTTCAAGGGAGAGCTTCGGATTGGTGGAATTCTATCACCATTGATACTCCAGAGGAAGAGATTATTTGGGAACAATTCCCAGTTAGATTTGAAGCTAAGTTCATTTCTACGGCTCAGAAATCTGTCTTGTTTAAGAACTTTGTGGAGCTCAAGCAAGGTGGGAGACCAGTTCTTGAGTATGTTTCTGAGTTTGAAGCTTTGTCCAAGTATGCCAGATCATATATTGATTCTCCCTATCAGAAGAATGAGAAGCTCGTGACAGGCTTAGACACTTATCTTGGGAGGCAGTTGGTGGATCATTTGGACGATCCATTTGAGAAGCTTGTGGAGAAAGCTCTCAGGCATGAGAGTCTGTTTCCTAAGGAAGGATCTGTTGTTGCTGTGACCAAGGAGCATAATGGAAACAAGAAGAGGAAGCAGCAGCAGAAGGGTAAGGATGGCCAGAAGAAACCGAAGGGAGAAGTAATCTGCTACAATTGTCAGCAGAAGGGTCATCTCTCCAGGGATTGCAAGAAATCGAGAGTGCCGGCGAAGTGTCACAACTGTGACAAACCAGGGCATTTCAAGAGGGATTGTCCAAAACCGAGGAAAGATAAGCAGATTGTGCAAGCTTATGCTTTGGGAGCTGTTCCATCGTCTTCGAAAGCTCCTACTGCTGAAGAGAAGGGGAAGAGTGTGGTGGTTTAAGGTACTCTTTCCATTAATGGTATTCCAGTTAGAGTGTTGTTTGATACTGGGGCGTCGCATTCGTTTGTTTGTGATGATCTTGTAGGTCGGTTGGGTTTGGAATCGGATATTGTTGATAGACCATTGGTTGTGACTAATCCAGTTGGAGGTTCGTCGTGTTTGTGTATGTTATGCCGTGGTCTAGTTGTGTCGAGTCATGATTGCTCTTTTGTTTGTGATCGTTTTGTTCTGAACTTTGCGGGGTTCGGAATTATTCTGGGTATGGACTGGCTTAGGAAGTATGCGGCAAGGATTGATTGTGAGAGGCTGGAGGTGACAGTCGGGAATGTGGAAGGGCGAAAGGTTGTGATACGATGTAAGCATGAGGAAGGCGTCTTCATGAGCTTCATGTATTCGCTGGTTGTTCCACGAGATGGACTGTCATCGGTGCCTATTGTGAATGGATTTGAGGATGTCTTTGACGAGGTCAAAGGATTACCGCCGCATAGGGAGATCGAGTTTCGTATCGATCTAGTTAAGGGAGCCAGACCAGTTGTGATGCCTCTTAGGCGAATGGCGCCTAGGGAACAACAAGAGTTGAAGGTGCAAGTTGATGACCTTTTACGGAAAGGATTCATTCGGCATAGTGTGTCCGAATGGGGTGCACCAGTTGTGTTCGCAACCAAAGCGGATGGATCGTTGAGGTTGTGTGTGGATTATCGTGAGCTGAATAAAGTGACTAAGAAGAACAAGTATCCATTGCCGAGAATAGATGACTTGTTTGATCAGCTTCACGAATCTAAGGTGTTTTCTCAGATGGATTTGGCAACGGGATTTCACCAGTTGAGAGTGGCAAAGGATAGTGTGCCGAAGACTGCTTTTAGGGCACCATCCGGTTTTTATGAGTGGCTGGTAATGCAGTTTGGATTGACCAATGCACCAGCACATTTTGTGGATCTTATGAATAGAGTATTCATAGATCAGTTGAACAAGTTTGTACTTGTGTTCGTGGATGATATTCTGATTTATTCCAGGACTGAAGAAGAGCACAAGACACACTTGAGGATTGTTTTGGAAATCTTGCGGAAACATCAGCTGAGGGCTAAGTTTTCGAAGTGCCACTTCTGGAAGAGTGAAGTGAGATTCTTAGGCCATGTTATCTCTGGAAATGGAATAGCGGTTGATCCCGCTAAGGTGGCAGCGATCTAGGATTGGGTTAGACCTAAGAATGCATCTGATGTGAGAAGTTTTCTTGGATTAGCTGGATATTATCGACGGTTTATCAAAGACTTTTCCAAGATAGCTGCACCATTAACAGGATTGACGAAAAAGAACCAAGTGTTCAGATGGGATGATGAGTGTGAGCAAGCTTTCGTAATCCTGAAAGAGCGATTGACAAGTGCTCCTGTTTTGACTATTCCAAGTGGGAATGATGAGATGGTGGTTTACACCGATGCATGTGGTACTGGACTTGGAGCAGTGCTAATGCAGAAGGATAAAGTTGTTGCATATGCAAGTCGACAACTGAAGCCGCATGAAAGGAATTATCCGACTTATGATTTGGAGTTAGCGGCGATCGTATTTTCTCTGAAGATGTGGAGACATTATCTATTAGGAGTTCGATTCGAGTTGTTTACGGATCATAAGTCGTTGAAGTATCTGTTCTCCCAAAAGGATTTGAATCTTCGACAGCAACGGTGGCTAGAGTTTTTAGCATCATATGATTTTGGTATAGCCTATACTCCGGGAAAAGGTAACGCAGTGGCAGATGCGTTAAGTCGAGGACATGCAGGATTGGGAGCCATGTTTTCAGAATGGAAGAGTCTCGAGTATTTGCTGGATTTCATTTCAGGCCTAGATGTGAATTGGAACCTGAGATGTTGGCAAACTTATCGATAAGACCTACTCTGGTGGAAAGAATTGGCGAGAGCCAAAAACGAGACGATAAGCTTGTCAAGATTATCCGTGAGTTGGAATCTGGATTGGACCCAGAGAAGGATAAAGGATTCGAGGTCGATCGAGAGGGTTGGCTTCGAAAACAAGGACGGATAGTTGTTCCCGATATAGATGGATTGAGAGATGAAGTTCTTAGGGAAAGTCATCACTCGAAGTTGACAATTCATCCAGGTGGAAATAAGATGTATCGGTATATGAAGAGAACCTATTACTGGGAAGTATGAAGAAGGATGTTGGAAATTTTATTTCCAAATGTATGAACTGCCAGTAGGTGAAAGCCGAGCAGAAGAAGCCCAGTGGATTGCTTCAGCCATTAGAGGTTCCTACATGGAAGTGGGAGCAGATATCGATGGATTTTATCGATGGACTACCTAGAACCAGGGTAGGGAATGAAGGGATTTGGGTCATTGTAGATTGTTTGACCAAGAGTGCAAGATTCATTCCTGTTCGATCAACTAGGACTGCATGGAAGTTGGCTGAGTTGTATGTTAAGTGGATAGTTCGATTCCATGGTATTCCGAAGAGTATAGTGAGCGATCGAGATCCATTGTTCACTAGTGGATTTTGAAAGAGCTTCCAGGAAGTTTTGGGAACCAAGTTGTGTTTAAGTACAGCTTATCACCCCCAAACAGATGGTCAGACAGAGAGAGTCAACCGAGTTTTGGAAGATCTCCTTAGAGCATGTGTTTTGGATTTCGGAGGATCATGGGAAGATCACCTTCATTTGGTGGAATTTGCATATAATAACAGTTATCAGTCTAGTATTGGTATGGCACCATATGAGGCATTGTATGGAAGACCGTGTAACTCTCCGACATATTGGTTGGAAACTGGAGAAAAGCTGATACTTGGGCCAGAGATGATTCGACAGGCTTCAGATTGTATAGAGATCATTCGGCAACGAATGAAGGTAGCCCAAGATCGTCAGAAAAGTTATGCCGATAATCGTCGTAAGGATTTGGAATTCGACATAGGTGATAAGGTTTTTGTGAAGATTTCTCCACTAAAGAATGTTATTAGATTCGGGAAGAAAGGAAAATTGACTCCGAGATTTGTTGGACCATTTCCGATCATCGAGCGAATTGGAAAGCTCGCCTATAGATTAGAGTTATCGGAAAAGATGGCGAGTGTGCACAATGTTTTTCATGTATCTTATTTACGGAAGTATGTGCACGACCCAAATACAGTGGTTTCTGCTGATAGCTGTGAAGATTTAGAGGTTGACCCAGTTGTTAGAAGACCTCGTAAGCCGCTTCGTGTTGTTGGAACCGACACGAAACAGCTTAGGAGGAAGACGATTACGTTGCTCAAGGTACAGTGGAGTGATGATGTTAACGACTGTACGTGGGAGGAGGAAGAGAGGATGAAGGCAGCTCATCCTGAACTCTTCGAGGTATGGCCCTAAGGTGTCGTGACATCTCACGAATTTGTAGCTTGTTCTAAGTCTTAGAATTCTGCATGCTAGGCTAGTAATTGGATGCATGGTTTGTTGATTGCTATGGATGGTAGGCATGCGGAAAAACTTTGATTGCTCTTGTTTGCTTGGAATTTCGGTGGCAAATTCCTAAGGGGGAGAGAATGTAACGACCCATATTTTACGTGTTGTCATATCGTAAAATAGTTGCATTAAGTCGTTAGTATTGCTTTAAGTCGTTGATGTTGTTAGGTCGTTTAGAGTATGAGTCGACCAAAGTTTAAGTCGTTCAGAGTTGAGTCGTATGGAGGCATGAGTCGTTACCGACTTAGTGGTGTTGAGCGACTCATGGTAGTGGCCGACTTAAGATAGATAGCGACTTAAGGAAGGTGGCCGAGTTAAGGAAGCTAGTGGTAGTAGTTACGGCTTATAGGATTTGGAGCGACTTAAGGTGTTGCCGAGTTAAGGAGTGGCCGACTTAAGGTGGTAGGAGAGTTAGTGGGTTGGACCGACTCATAGGGTGACCGACCTAAGGAGGCTACGACTTACGGGTTAGCGATTTAGAGAAGGTAGCGACCTAGTGGCTATGCCGTGTTATAGTTAGGCTGTGTGCTTAGTTAAGTCGTAATCGACTTATAAGGGGGGCATACGAGATAAGACTTAGGTCGGTTGGTAGTTGAGTCGGTTGGTAGTTGAGTCATCCAGACGACTTAGTGTTGAGTCGTTGGGTCGGTTTAGTGTTAGGTCGGTTATTCCGTTAGGTCGGCAGGGGACTAGGTCGTGTGACCCTGTGTAGTGTTAGGTCGCGTGCATGTTTTGGGTCGCGTATTGGCTTAGGTCGTTAAGTCGTGAGTCGGCAACTAAGTTAAGTCGCTAGGCCGTATTAGTTAGGTCGTTGAGTCGGCAGGGGCTTGAGTCGTGGGTCTTAGGTCGTGGACGACTTAGGGGATAGGTCGGCGGCGACTCAAGGGGCGGCGACTCATGGGTTTTTCAGCCTATAAATAGAGGGGTTTGGCTCACTTTTTGGTATCGGATTTTGAAGCAACGAAGTGCTGCCATTTTGAGAGCTCGCTACAACACTTCTTCACTTCTTTTCTCCTCTCTAATCTAGTGATTCCTTCCATCCAAGATTGAAGATCAAATCGAAAATCCAAGAGCCAAAGTTGAAGATCTTCATCCATTGAAGTGAGATTTCATCATTTGAAGCGAGATTTTGCCGGATCAAGCTTAGATCTTTGCTGTCCAGATCTGGAGTTGGTTGTTTTTTAGGTGTTTAGGTGATTTGGTGAGTGGTGGTTATCTCTCACACGGACGCAAAGGAGTATATAGGATCGGTGGTTTGTTTATGTATTAAAGAGAGTGATTTATGCATTTTCTTAAGTCTGCATGTAGATCTATGGTTAATGATGATTTTGACACCTATTTTACTACATGATCACTTATGCAAGTTCATTCATCAAGTTGTAGAGATATTGTTCATGATTCATGCTTGTTAGATTGCATGTTAGATTTGGACACTTTATTTACGAAATTGCCATTATTGTTGTAATTGTCTATTTAGATCTTGTTTGAATGATTGATTGCTTGGATTAATGTTTGATTTGATTGATTAGTTGATTGATAACTTGATTTGGTCAAGTTGGGTGATGATGATTCAAAAGCTAAGTGGAAAGGCTCTTGAATGGTGAAAGCTGCTTGTGGCATACGAAGTGGATGTTGAAGCTCATATGGATAGAATTGATGATGATGTTGAGATGGGACTTTGCCATGATGCGGTGGGGCAAACCATGATGTTGAGATAGGACTTTGCTAAGAGGCGATGAAGCAAAGTATGATGTGAGATAGCCTTGGTTTAATCCAGATGGGATCATTCCAAGCATGTTGACAACTCGATGATGCGATGCGAGTTGGTTGATAATGGTTAGCTTGAGAGGCGCTTGAGCTAGTATGTGAATAGTCATCGACGAGGATGACTAGAAGGCTGAGACTTTATCGTTGTTGAAGGTTCTAGCATGCTCAAAGCAAGAGTACGTTGGGACGGGCTGCGACGACATTCCAAGCACGGGCTGCGACGACGTGCTAGTACTCTGGGTAGTTGCGAAAATTCCTAGGCACGGGCTGCGACGACGTGCGGAGTTATGTCTAGAACCGAGGTTACCATTAGCCCTTGACAGGTGGTCATTCAACTAACGGTGAAATTGAGGCAATGATAACAGTGATAGCCAGAGTCATGGATGTTTGGTTGTATCGTCATTCGGACTCAAGAGCGATGTTTTCAGGGTGCTTATCTGATCTTGGTTTAGGCCTTGGGGGTTTGTGCTCGGAAAACACCGACCTTGACTCGAGTGATATTTACTTTGCTTTAAATGTCTGAATTGCAATGTTTACTTCTGCTTAGTGTGTCTGGGGGCTATCACTGTAGAAAGAGGTGGAGTGGGATGGTTGGGTTCCTATTCCTTTTACCCTTTATGCTCTTTTGGTATGTTTGATAGTTAATTTACTGCTCACTAAGACTGTTGTCTGACTCAAGGTTTTATGTTCAACTCTTATTACCTTGGGCTGTTCATCCATGTTGGGATGGGCAGACTAGGTAGCAGGTGACAGGTGCTGTTCTAGGGGTCAACGCTGTTGATGACGAAGACGAGCTGGAGGCTTTTGCATATTGTTTTCTTACTATATGTACTGGATGTTCCGCTGTTTGTTTGATACTCTGAGTGTTATGTAGTGAGGCTTGATGTATTGACTATTCAGATGATTGTATAAAACTATTATGAGTTTATATGATTCTGTTCTATGGAGCTGAACTATGTATATTTTCTATTGTATTTTGTCCATGCGCTGTGAGTAATGCGATAGATTCCGCTGTTTTATTTTACCCTGACTATCGTCCATGGCTGTCGGGCACACCTTTCAGCGCACTATTTCCTTGTTTTGGTGCCAGAGTCATGGGCGGTTGTCACAGTAGCGCACCCTCAAGCGAATTGACAAGTCGAAGATGTTAATAAGGTTATCAAATCCATTCTTAAGAAGCGACTGGAAAAAGCCGGGGGCAAATGGGTCGACGAACTTCCTATGGCGTTATGGGCCTACCGAACAACTCATAAAACTGCAACCGGTCATACTCCGTTTTCTCTATCTTAAGGCTCTGAAGCCGTTATTCCGGTTGAAATGGAAGTGCGCTCTCATCGTGTGACATATTATGATCCAAGAGTGAATGCCATACTACTTGCCGAATCCCTGGATTTACTCGATGAGAAGCGCGAAGAGGCTGATTTGAGGGCAGCCGCATATCGAAGTCGAGTCGCCCGAATATACAATGCTAAGGTCCACCCGCGAACCTTCGAACTCGGCGATCTCGTACTCAAAAGAATTTATCCGGTTCCTTCGCACATGAAGCCGAATTGGGAAGGGCCGTATGTGATTTCACAAAAACTCGGAGATGGCACATTTAAATTATCGACCGTTGACGGTCTTACTTTGCCGAGAGCTTTGAATAGCGAGAGCCTTCGCCGCTACTATATATGAAAGACTTTACTTATTTTTTGTAAATTCATTTCTTTTCATTTTATTCTAGCATTTTGAGATTTAAATGTGTAATAAGGCAACTGACTTTGCCATATTTTCTCATTACAGCAATAAAATGCCATCTCTTCGAGCCAGAGCTGTGATTTATTGAGTATGACGTACAATATCACGACACACAGAGAGCTAAGTTCCATCATGCGGTGGGACTTATTCAAATAGGGAGTGACTGTGATACGACCGGTCACTCGCTAAATGAAAACCGAGCTCGGGGGCAGAACACTACATCAACATTCACAGGGATTCATACACGACAATCCCTCCTCTAACTCCAAATTCCCAGAGTGCAAATTGGAGTATAATATTCAACTCTCGGTTCCCGGAGTACGAACCGGAGTATAAATCCATCGCTCCCAGAGTGTGAGCCAACTCCAAATTCCCAGAGTGCGAATTGGAGTATAAACTTCAACTCTCGGTTCTCGGAGTGCGAACCAGAGTATAAATCCATCGCTCCCAGAGTGTGAGCCAACTCCAAATTCCCAGAGTGAGAATTGGAGTATAAACTTCAACTCTCGGTTCTCGGAGTGCGAACCGGAGTATAAATCCATCGCTCCCAGAGTGTGAGCCAACTCCAAATTCCCCGAGTGCGAATTGGAGTATAAACTTCAACTCTCGGTTCCCGGAGTGCGAACCGGAGTATAAATCCATCGCTCCCAGAGTGTGAGCCAACTCCAAATTCCCAGAGTGTGAACTGGAGTATAAACTTCAACTCTTGGTTCCCGCAGTGCGAACCGGAGTATAAATCCATCGCTCCCAGGGTGTGAGCTAACTCCAAATTCCCAGAGTGTGAATTGGAATATAAACTTCAACTCTCGGTTCCTGGAGTGCGAACCGGAGTATAAATCCATTGCTCCCAGAGTGTGAGCCAAATCCAAATTCCCAGAGTGCGAATTAGAGTATAAAACTTCAACTTTGGGTCTCGGAATGCGAACTAGGATATAAAACCCAGACTCCAAATTCCCGGAGCGCGAATTGGAGTATAAACATAAAAATAATCCTAAGTCCCCAAAACCTAGGCTGAAATACAATCGTTAACTCTGAATTCCTGAAGTATGAATTCGAGTATAAACATCAAACACAGGTTCCCGGAGAGCGAACTAAGTCATAAATGTTGATGATAATTAATAAGTCCCAAGAGTGTGGACCGAACTGTTAATTACAAGTAGTGACAAGTCCCCGGAGAGTGGACATGTGTACAAGAATTATAACATATGTGAGCACGAGCTAATCAACACAACACTTAAGCAAAAGAGAAAAAAGTCGTTTTCCATTTCATCAACAAACGAAAAAAGGGTTTGATTACATGACAAGACAAAAATTTCAATCAAGTGGATGCCGAATCCACGCCTATACACGGCCCTGAAAGGAACAAAAGAGGGAGTAAAAAGATTACTATCAACAAACAAGACGTGCAGGTCTGAATTTTCAATCCTTCTTTTTCCGTGGCCTCTTCTTGGGAGTTGCGCCACTAGAACCGCTACCCGACTTCCTAAGAGACTTCTTGCTCTTTTTTGGTTTCTCCTCCGGGTCCGGCATAATATCAACGTCTTCTTCGGAGCTGGAAGGGACGGAAAGTCTCTTGGTAGGGCGAACCGGAGCTAGAGGAGCTGTAACAGGTAGTGGAGCATCAGCACCTGAAATCATAACAGTACCCCCAGGAGAAATAACCATCAAGGGAGATAGGCTTGGTGGAGCGACATCACTTCCAGAACCACCAACCGTTGTCGCTGCAGCCATTTCAGCACTTATCTCAGCAAGGATCTCTTCCTCTCGGGAGGACCGAGCAGCACTAGATATACTGGTGGTCGGCATAAACGAGCTAAAAGTTGAGACATCTCCACCCAGTGCGAAAGAAGGATCGGCAAAAGGTTCACAGGGTTGTTTGAGAAGTTCCTCAATCATCTGCGCATCAAGCGACATTGAACTTCCCTCTCCGGCCTCGCCGGTTACGGCGGTAGTCGTAATGGCCTCAGTAACAACAGCTGCTTGCGTTGACTGCGAAATTTGTAATTCTGGAGGTGCTGGCACATCACTTTCAATCACTAGTGAAAAAAGGAACAAGAATAGTCAGTCAAACGATTTGTTCCAAGTTCGTCATTCCAAAATACTCCAGAAATGTTTGAAGTGCCTTCTTTACCTCGGCTTGGTGCTGAGATGGGTCCGGAAATAGCAGTTGTGCCGAGAGATATTTCTGGTTGATCTGGGTTATAGGCAGGAAGAACATGTGGACCAAATATAGCTGTAACTCCAGACAAGGTCGGGGCAACAGTTGAAACATCCTCACTGCAATGAGCAGCTCCAGAACCCTCGCCGGTCTCCACATGGTGAAAACCAAGTCTCTCTCTCTCAGCAGAGATCATCGCCTCATTGAGAAGTTTCCTTTCCTCCTCGTTCATCAAGCGAGACTCGAGTTCAAATTCATCCATGACACCTTCGGGGAGAGATGCTTTCTTGCTTGCCACCAACTTTTTCCAAGCACTGAGTAAAAGCATATAATAATCTCTGAGCCACGAGAGATTCCTGTGCTCAAGCACATTAGCATTATAAGTGTCGAGGAGCTCGTCAAACTCATCCTCTACCCTGAACAACTCAGCCTGGACTCTCCCCTCCACTTCTGCCTCCGCCGCTTCAACTCTGGCAATTGCCGTGTCTCGCTCAGCCCGGAGAGACACAGCTTGCTCACACGCTTCTTGTGCGGCCACATTAGCATCATCTTTTTCTTTGTTTATATCGGCAAACTTAGCCTTCAAATCCTCTAATTCTTTGACTGCCGCATCACGCTCGGCCTCAACATTTTTGTACCGATGGCCCAAATCTTCAACTAAAGTACAATGTGCTTGTTGCATCTTTGCCATCTCGACTAGTGTCTCATCGATCTTTTTTAGTGACCCAACTTCGGTCTTACGAGAGGATTCCACCTTAGATTGAAGTACATCAACAAAACGGTTCTTCTGAGCCAAGTCGGCTTCCAATTTTTCGATAATTTTGGCTCGATCGAAGGCTACTTTCGAAGCTTTAACAGCCACCTTATACCATTCTTTGTACTGAGCATTGAAATCGTGAGTATAGCTGAGGGCGGTGCTCACAGCCTCTTCGGGGATCCTTTTATGATTGAGAGGAAAGATATAAGCATCGAAGCATATTTCTGGAAAATCTTTCTTCAATTGAGCGATTCTAATAGCCCCTTCACCAGATGGTTCGAGAGGAGCCTCCTCCATAGTTGTAGTTACAGCCGTATCAGTCTTGGAACGATGTGAACCAGGCTTTGAGACTTGTAAAGATGGCTGTTGTCGCGAAGGTTCAGGTGCAAGAGCAAGGCCTCTGGGTGGCGGAGGAGAACGAGAGGGTGAACGGTACCTTCGGTCCCTATCAGGATGCTCCTGGCTAGAATAATAACGGGAATGGTCCCTCTCACGATGCTCTTGCTCGTAATGCCTCCGTTCACGGTCGAGATCAGAGTCCCTACGGCGAGATTCGTAATAAGATGAAGAGTGATGCACTCGCCGAAGTCTATCCAATGTAGAAGGGTGGTCCGACATAGCACCTGAAAGAAAGAAACGATTTAATTAAACGCCAAGGAAAAGCACTACAATGCATGTGGAAGTCGTGTAGTGTTGTGAAAGTGTGTACAAATGTGCAAAACCCCCAGACCAACCAGAAGTGTCTACTACACTAACGGGTAAAGACTCGCTTATATCTAGCGCTTCAGGGAGCTCCTCCAACCCGGACCCGTGATGGAGAGATACGTAATCCGAGATGGGAATATCATCCAACCCTCTAAAGATATCTCCTGGTTGATGAGGGGTGGCGGCTGAGAAAGTGATCCCGGGGATGGGACGAGATACAACTACAGACTTCCGTCTCTTAAACTTAGGAACAGCGGCCTTGCCTTTCCGCCCCTCTTCTATTCGGGAAAGGTCGGCTGCAATCTCAGTGTCCATGGGCGTTCTTTCATCATCACTTGTCTCTCTTATCACAATGCCAGGCTTTCTTTTTACAACTTTCTTCTTCTTCCTCGAGGCCTGTTTTGCCAACCCTTCGATTGCAATACTCTGGTTCATCTCGATCAAACCCAGCGTCCTTAAGTTATCATCGGTCAGCAACAAGTCGATGTGCCTTAAATCGCTTGGGATCGTTTGCAAGCTTTGAACGATGCCTCTATAACGCCCACCAGTAGGTCTCGAAATGATGGCTATAAGAATGACAGAGTATTAGTGCAAGTATTAAGTGTGGCCATTCAAGGGTAACTTATGACACTTACGTCTGGACAACCATCTCCTAGCAAACCCTGGGGGGCATCGAACAAAAAACCACTCATTCTTGAAATAGCTAAGCCTGGTCCAAGCCCCGGTCACAACCTGACAGTTCCTGACCGCTTTCAGGAAAGTGAAAGATGGGCTATCACCCCTACTCTTGAAATTGAATATGTGCCTGATCTCGTTTAGCCTTGGCGGACGGAAAAGACAGTCAATAAATATGACGAAGACGCTATCCAGTAGTGCGTGCCCGTTGGGATGGAGTTGGGAAGGAGCAATTCTTAAGTACGACAGCATCTCTCTGATGTATTGGTTAAAAGGAGGGAGAGATCCAGCCGCGCATGCATGGCGATAAAAGGCAGTGTATCCTTCGAGCGGATTATGTGGTCTGTCGTCAGCACTAGGTAATAAAACATCGTCCGGGGATATGTTGTGTTTCAAACATATCCGGTCCAATAAGGAATCAAAGATATTAGACCGAACAGAATCAACGGGATCCTCGATAAATATAGCCTCCGAAATTCATCTGGAGCCGGGTCTATTACATCAGGAGGGATTTCCGGAATCTCAAGCACTGGAGGAGGCGAGCTTTGTACTTCTTGTTGTTGAGAACTCGAAGATTACATAATTAACTAACTCACCAGAAAGCGGCATTAAATACATAAAAAGCCGATACATTCCCCCAGTGTAAAGTGTATGAATATGTCGTGTAGTGCAAGTGCTATGCATAACTTAAGCAGATTTTACAGGATGAAGCAAGATGCCTGAACGACGAAACCCTGAAATTTGAGAGTGAAAATGACCGTCATCGCTGACCGTCACTTCCACGCCACCCAGATGCTACTGACCTATTCAAGTACTGTTCTGTTACATTGTCGGTGAAGTCATAGTTCCATCGACGAGCTTCAAGAAAGAGGTCAAGTCTTAATAGTCAAGTTTGATTACGCAAGGCTGAAGCTCGTCGAAGTTAAGTATGCTAAAGTTTATTAAGTTCGTCAAAGTTCAACTTGAAATTGGTCGAAGTTCAGATAATGGAGCAAATCAGAAAAGTAATGGTCTCAGGGACGAAGACGATCGAATCCATCGACTCGAATCGATGCGGGTCGAATCGATGAAAATCAGGTCCAGGTGCTTCGAATCCACATGGTTCGACTCGATGTAACCTTGGAATAGAGAACACTTCGAATCCATGAGCTCTACATGACTTCGAATCGATCAAAATTGAGCTCCTTCGAATCGATCAACGAGTCGTCACTTCGAATCGATCGGAATGCTGTTATTTCGAATCGATCGCCACGAGCCTTTTCTTTTCTTTTTCTTTTGTAACCATCAATTTGAAGCTATGCATTCAAAATCGATTCGAATAACTCATTCCTGGATCGATGCGAAGTAATGAAAGACAACACTCTGATCGATACGACTCAAATGGTTTCATTCCTCAGTTCCATCGAGTCGACCCACTTCGTTCAGATCTCACCAATCCTCAAAATTTTCAAAAAAAGGGAAGAAAAAAAACTCTAAGTTCTATCATTCTCATCTCGAATCGACCCCTTGATTACCTGAGTTGATTTGGCTAGGAATGGAAGCGTGATGGTGTTCGATCAATTCAAAAAAAAAAGGGACGTTTTTCTTGGCCCTGGAGAGATCTATTCGAAGAGGAGGCTATAGCAACAACGAAAAGTAAAAAGTGAAAGTGACATCGGCTTCACGTATTTATAAGGGTCTCACATAGGAAACGGGACGATTCGTCTCCCGGTCAAAATGACCGACCCTAACCAGTCACGTGCTGATCAATTCGAAACATGCCACGTTCGAATCCATCACGTCCAAACCCATCACATTCGAATCCATCAATACTCCGAATCCATCCATGCAGTGTCGATGCAAAGCATCATTGGTTCGAAGGAACAACCGAACAGAGGCTGGATTGAGAGTCCCATCGCCTTGAAGTACGAGGTCCATCGGGTCATCGATTCGAAGAGCCATCGATTCGAACAAACATACCTCTGAATTCATCAAAGACCGCCGATGAAAACTGACGAAATGGTTTCAATGTAAAAAATTACTTATCTACCTTTTATACCGATTCAGGAGAGGATCAGTACAAGGAGATAATCACAAACGAACCATAAAAAACAATGCTTTGACTTAAATCTAAAATCGATTCAGGAGAGGATCGATGCAGAATTCAATAACCAACCAGATAATAACTTGCAAACACGCCTAACCGAAGTAAAGGTAATGCATATATATGCACATATGTCTGGCTAATATTTGATCTTTAACATTCACAGGGATAAAAGGTTCATCTCATCGTGATTTCAATGACAAACTGCCGATCACAATCTTACAGAGGTTAATTACAGCAATATAGAGTACGACTTTCAGCAAAGCATGTCATAGTTGTCCAACGTGAAACTGCAGCTTTTCAAAGCACGTCATGTTTACACAAGACGTACTTTGGGGGGCAAATGTTATCCCGCCTTTTGGCAAGGCCGAGATACCAAGGAAATGACTGAAAAAGAATAATAACAGGATCACACGTCTTCAACTATGAATGATTGTTGGGCAACTGCAAATATTGACGAATTTTGTCCAAGCAAGAACCGGGCTACAATTGATAAGACACGTCAAGCGAAGCTGTGGAAGCCAACGTTCCAAATTTCGAGACAATCCGAGTTCGTATGCTCAAGTTATCGCCAATGGAAAGTGAAGGAGACAACCTCAGTACGAATTGATCAGAAGCCCAGATTCGAATCGATCAGAAGAAGTTTAGGTTCGACTCCATAAGATAGCCTCACAATCAAATCCATAAGCCATGCGTTTGTTCGAATCCATTCCACGAGGCCTTGGTTTGAATCTATCCCACTAGGCCTTGGTTCGAATCCATCAAGGTATTCCCGTCCTCGAATCCCTCAAGAACCATCCTTTGAATCCATGAAGTTGAAGAAGCTTCGACTCCAATTCATAACCATCTTCGAATCCATGGAGCAAAGAACTCTTCATATCGATCGAACCATGGAATGCCTTGATCGATACGAAGGAACGCACGTTTGATCGAATCGAAGGAGCATGTCTTCGAATCCTTATCTTCGAATCCACCAAATAAACGCAGCTAAAACCCCGGATTTGACCCAGAAAACTCAGAGAAAAAGGAGGATTGACCCGAAGCATACGCGAGACGTCATTGCTTTCACGTGCAGAAGCATGGATTCGACACTATGGGTTCGAACCATATCGATTCGAACGAATCCATAGGGCGAAGAACTTCAACTTGAATCGATCATAACTCGAGATCTACAAATCCAAATGCTATGAAATTTTCACAAAAGCTTGCATATACATAGAAGAATGTCCATGCCAAGTTTCATCACGATTGGACACTTTTTTGATCGATTCGAACCAAGGGTCGAATCGATCCCAAAGTGGGCCCAGATCTCCAGAATTCGGCCATGTGGGCCCCCACACATGCCAGAAGCGGTCTCCCTGAATTTTAGGCAAAATATCAGCCTCCTACACCTATAAATAGAACCCCTGGTCATTCAGATAGGGGATCGGGGAACTCTTAGAGAAAAAGCACGCCCGGACGCTGTTAGAATTGTTTCAAAGCACCACCGCTGCCTTTGATTTCGAGTTTTGGCTTATTATCTGCTGTACTTTGACATAAGAAAGTTGTATTCTTCGAATAATAAGCAATAAAATAACAAAACTTCATAGTGGACGTAGGCAAATCGCCGAACCACTCTAAACCGTTATCTCTCGTGCAATTTACTTTCTGTTACTTGGAGTTTTTGTTAGATAATCCATGTTTTAATTTGTTTTCTTCATTTATTATCTCTTCAAAAACTTCCGAAGAGTGTTGTGCCTAATTTTGACACAAACACCTGCTCTAAGCGAAATATCCTTCGAGAGGGTCATACGGCATAACTCCATTCCCTGGCAGCACCATGTGTGCTCTATCAATCCCGAAGAAACGAGATATAACATCAAGCTGCTCCTCTTTGAGGGAGCTAGGAAAACAGTCAGGAGGAGAGTTCAAGAGATCCTGAGGGCCATATCCATCCACTAGTGATCTCGGGGTGGGTCCCTGTCGTCTCGGTCCTGGCTGGGCTGGGGGCACAACAGGGGACTCTCTTCTGTCCGTAGATTTCCTCTTATCTGATCGAGTTTCCACTTTATGAGACATTTATCTGCAAACACAAAGAAGTACGTCGTTAGAACAAGAGGTGTAGAGATATAAACAGTGTATAAAGCCTGAAATTTCATTCGTAATTCAAGACACCAAGATTCATTCGGTAGTACGAGTCTGAGAATCCATTCGGAACTCACATTCCCAAAATTCCATTCGGTAGTGTGAGTCTGAGGATTCATTCGGCCCTCACACTCCCAAAACCCCCATTCGGTAATTCGAATCTAAGTGCCCATGCGGTACTCATCCTCCATAAGTTTCATTCGGTAGTCCCGTCATAAGAAATCGATCGGCAGAAGAAAACCCACCTGGTCCGGCAATTGAGTTCATTCGGCAGACGAGTTTATTCGGCAGTTGATTGGTTCGGCTATTTCAAGCGAACAAGTTTGGTTCGGTTTTCAATTGATTCGGCTGATAAGGAATAGCGCAAACCTTAGGCCCATACTTATAGGCGAAATATAAATAACCGGACCAACTGACTCGGCGTACAAGACCGGATGAGGATGTCCAAGCTAAAACAAAGCACGCCATATGCATGCACATGCCCTACTTTAGGGGGCAAGTGTTGGGTGTGTTTCGACCAGTCCAACACCACCGAACCGACTCCCTTCCTATGCATCGCCGTACCAGCCCACCACCGAACCAAACCCTGCTCCACTACCTGCCAAACCAAAGCCCATCCAACTCACCACCGAATCAACCTCCACTAATCCAAGGCCCTACCGAACCATAAGCAAGGTAAGCCACCACCGGACCACCTACTACCGGTCCAACTCCACTTCCCTGCACAGGCGAACCAAACACCAACTCACTCACAACCGGACCAAGTGCCACCGAATCAAACTCCAAACCAACCATCACCGGACCACAGTACTACCGGACCAAGGCGTTCCGGATCAACTTAGTCAGGCCGGATTGCATCAGCCCAGGCCCACCAGCAGCTATATACATCCAAGACCCCTGCCCCCAGCCTCACTCTATAAATAGAGGGGCAGGGGTACAACAATGGCGGACAAGTTTGAGAGCTCAAGCACGGATAGAACTTTCAAACAACTTTCAGATACATGTAATCAAAGCTTTGTACTTGTAACCTGAACAGTAAAGGAGAATAACATATGAAGTGGACGTAGACACATTCTGGCCGAACCACTATAAATCTGTGTGTCTTTTACAGTTTAGTCCCTCTATTTTATATATTTGCATAAATCACCCAAATCACTAAGAATAAAATAAAATCGACTAAACCATACGACTTGGAGGTGTTTGCTCATTTTTTGTGCAAACACTGTGTATGTGGTTAAGTCATTTATGGTTGTAAAGATATGTCGTTTCTCTTAAGTCGTTTGTAATGATGTCTGTTTATGTCACGTGTGTTGTACTTTCTTAACTCGTGAAGTGTTGTAACTTGAGTCGTTGATGTTGTATTAACCAGTTAGGTCGTAGGTCGGCATGTAGTTAGGTCGGCCGAATGTATGTTGTGTTGTAATAGGTTGAGTCGCCTATTGATAGGTCGTTAACGACCTTGTTTAGGTCGCAGGACGCGTAAACGACCTAGTATCTGGGTATTGTAAATTCTATAAATAGTGGGTGAGCTGTAACATTCGACTTGGTTGATTTTTTGAATGAAACTTTGTTTGAGTGCTTTGTGCCTCTTTTGAAATTGGTAGTTGAGTGTGATCTCCTATCTCCACTTTCGGTTATTCGAGTGCACTCGAATCAACGATCGTTGAAGCCAATTCACGGTATCAAGTGCGCTTGATCAACGTTTGAAGAATTGTAGATCTTCTTTCACGGTATCGTGCGCGATCAATGTGTCGAAGATAGCTAGAATTCGGTATCTTTGTGATCAATGAATTTGGGCCTTCGGTATCTTTCAACCCATCGATTTATATTGCTTCATCTAATCGTTCTTCGATTAGTTTGACACGAAATCTCTAGTTCGTCGTCAATCCGTATATCCACTGCGTCATCCATGAGTATGCCAGTGATGTAGACCTTCGGGTCATCTGACTTATGTGACTTCGGTCACCACGAGTTATGTGACTTCGGTCACCACGAGTTATGTGACTTCGGTCACCACGTGTTATGTGACTTCGGTCACCACGAGTTATGTGACTTTGGTCACCACAAGTTATGTGACATCGGTCACCATGAGTAAGACCTTCGGGTCCACGAGTTAGGTACCCAATTTATAAATAGCACTGGACAAGAGTTTAGCACGTTCAGCATTGCTTTAGCTTTGCAATCAGGGATCTGGCCAATCCGGGGTTTTTGAGTTTTTTTATTTTTATACGATTTCACTATTTTGAGATATTTTTGTTACATCGATAGCCTAGTGCTACATGAGATGTTATATATAGTGATTTCGTTTTTATGATTTTTGAACTTAATCTTGAGTTCCATGAGATTCATATTGGAATTTTAATGAGTTTCTCTCATGACTTTCATATGATTCCTTGCATTTGAGTTGAATGCCATTAAGTATGAGTTTCTTATGTTGAATTAAACCTATTCATGCGACAACCCTTGGTGAACATATATCATGCATTGAGATTATACTATACTTGTGCCCATCCTTTATAGTTAAAGGATGAATTCCCTTATGCACTTATATTCCTCTTATCTAATACTAATATTAAGTTCTAGCTAGCCTAACCCGTGTATTTATTACTCATGTCAGACCGAGTTGCTGGTTAGGTAGTTGGACTCTTAGCTTGCTTTATCTTTTGGACTTCACCATTGACTTGGGATATGGCATAGTTTTTGTGTAGTAGCCTTTCTGTTGGGAACTTTTGAAGTATATATTCTTTTGTGGGGAATGTATGTATATATATTGTAGTTGTATACCACTAGTGATATGTTGTATTACATTTGATGTATGTATTCATATGTATAATTTCTGTGTTGCCGTTCTGTGACTTTAATAGACAGTTATTATATTTTGTTTCTGAATCGATCATGTAGCCACCATAGTAGTGTATTAGATAGGAATTAAGTATGTCGAATACTCTAGACGAAAAAAAGGGGAGCATAAATATCGACGTATTTATCTCTTATCTAATGCAAGACTATGATAGTCGCCCTTAACAAGCCCGATTATCCGCATTAGCAGACATAATTACTATGTAATTCTCTTTGTTAATATGGGTCTCAGGGTGAGGGCGTCCCAGCTTGGTATCAGAGCGGGATTCAGAACAAAATGTAATAAATACAGAACAATATACATGATTATCGTACATCAAGTATAATACAAGTCTAAACATCATCCCCAATCGTAAACAAACTCGACTTTGTCCTTACCCTTTTAGTTCCTTTGGGGGTAGATAGAAAGGAATATGTCTAGGAATGTTAATTTTAAATTTCGTAGTATTCCTTATTTAATGCATTTGATTTGCTAATATCTACCCCTGTGAATAATTCTATCTTATCTTAACTTTCAGCTATATCTGGAAGAGGAAGAGGTCGCACTTCGAAGGCGGGACCGTCCAGTGGTTCTCGTCCTGAAGGAGTTTATATGTTGACCGACCAGATTCTCGAGCTTATTAGGAGCACTCAGCCTCCTGCCCCAGCTCAGTCCTCTCCTCCGCGCAAATCCGCATTTGCACGCATGTGCAGCGACTTCACCCACCTTGGAGGCAAGCCGTTCAAAGGCTCCGAGACAGTTCTTGAGGTTCAGGCTTGGCTCCGTAGTTGCGAGCGCATCTTTACTCGCATGGAGATATCCGATCATCATCGAGTTCTTGTGGCATCTAGTATGCTACAAGAACGGGCTTTAGACTAGTACGAGCTCCTTATAACAGAGAGGGATGAGTCCACCCTCACTTGGCAACATTTTAGCGACCGCTTTGAGCTCAAGTTCGTGCCAGAATCTGAGAAGGCATTTCTTGCCCGTCGCTTCCTCGGTTTGAAGTAGGGAAAATCCTCTATATCTGATTATGTTTCATCTTTCGAGTCTCTATCTAAGTATGGGCTTGAGTTCAACAGCACCCCATACAAGAAGAATCTTAAGTTTGTATCTGGACTTAAGAAGTATTTGAAGAAATCTCTCATGCTTCAGCTTAAGCTCTCATTCGAGGAGCTTGTGGATTCGGCACTTCACCTCGAAGCTGTCGAAAAAGAAAAGGATATTAGTGTTGAGGCCGAGGTTCGAAAGAACCCACACAAGAAGAAATTCCCTTTCCATAGATCAAAGTCCTTTCCTCCTAAGAAGAAGAAGAAGCAAGGCAATTCTAGTTCTCATCCTCAAGGCACACCTCATTCAGGAAAGGTCTTATCCTGCTTCAACTGTGATTCTCGAGACCATTTAGCTCGCGAATGTCCTCATCCTCGCAAGTGTCTCTATTGCAAGCAAGAGGGACACATGATTTCCACTTGCCTTAAGAAGAAGAAGGATGCTCGTTCTGGTAATATGAATGTGGCAAAGGCTTCTGGTAGTGCTTCTCAGTCTCGAGGTATATCTCCCACTATTTTGGAGGGTTCTATATTGTTCCATGATCGTTCTATTAGAGTGCTCTTCGATACAGGTGCATCGCATTCATTCGTATCGAAGGAACTCGTTGATACTTTACAGTTGGATGTTTCTTACTTGATTACTTCGTTGAGGATTGCGAATCCTATCGGGGGATCCGCAACCCTTAGTATGCTTTGCGAAGATATTGAGATCCTTATTTGTGGCTTTTCTTTTCGTACAAATCTACACATGGTTCCTTCTCTTGGTTTTGATACGATATTGGGCATGGACTGGCTAGTTTAATACGATGCCAGGATTCTATGTTTAGAGAGAATCCTATACCTTTAACATCCCGACACTCTTGCTCAGTTGTCTCTTATACTTCGGGATGTCGATGGTTATTCCGAAGCTTCTCTATTCTCTCTTGAATCTCAAGACGATGATGATGATGTGTCTCGGATTCCTGTTGTTCGTGACTCTCCAGACTTATTTGAGCCTGTTTTAGGGTTACTACCCAAGCGGGCCATCGAGTTCCGCATCGACCTTATTACAGGCGCACAGCCTGTTAGTCGTCCTCCCACGAGGATGTCTACCAAAGAGAATGAGGAACTCAAGAAGCAAATCCTAGAGCTCGAAGCCAAGCATTTTATTCGATCTAGTTCTTCACTGTAGGGAGCCGCGGTGGTATTTGTGAGGAAATCCGATGGGACTCTTAGGCTATGCACCGATTATCGCAAGCTTAATGAGTTAACAATCAAGAACCGCTATCCATTACCTAGGATCGACGATATGTTCGATCAGTTAAGTGGCGCTACCTCAAAACTTGACCTAGCCACAGGATTTCATCAGCTCCGAGTTGTGGAAGATAGCATTCCACTTATAGCTTTCCGTACTCGCTATGGTTCATATGAGTGGCTCGTCATGCCATTCGGTTTGACGAATGCCCCTGCTTATTTTGTCGACCTTATGAATCGAGTATTCCGGGAATACCTCGATAAGTTCGTTCTTGTATTCATCGACGACATTCTTGTATATTCTAAGTCTGAAGCGGACCATGCTAGATATCATCGAATTGTTGGAGTACTCTTCGACAACATCAACTCAAAGCAAAACTTTCTAAGTGTCATTATTGGGAAAAGCAAGTTAAATTCTTGGGCCGCATTGTTTCTTGCGAAGGCATTTCGGTCGATCCTTCTAGGACGAAGCCAACAGAAATTGGAAGAGGCCCGAGAATGTTCATGAGATTCATAGCTTTCTTGGCTTGGCGGGTTATTACCGCCGCTTCATCAAAGACTTTTCCCGTATTTTGCTTCCATTGACTAGCCTTACGAAGAAAGGCGTTCACTCTATAAGGTCAGATAAGTGTGAGGCTTCCTTTCAAAGGTTGAAGGAGCTTCCCACTAATGCTCCTGTTCTTGTGGTTCCCGAAGGGAATCAGGATCTTATTGTTTATACCGATGCCAGTCACAGTGGCCTCGGTGATGTTCTTATGCATAAGGATAGGGTAGTTGCCTATGCTTCAAGGCAATTACGTCCGAACGAGGTTTGGTACGCTACCCATGATTTGGAACTTGCCGCTTTTATCTTTGCTTTAAAGATGTGGCATCGTTATTTGTTGGGAGAGCACTTTACTCTTCTCACCGATCATAAGTCTCTCAAATACTTGTTCACCCAGAAGGTGCTCAACATGCGACAGCAGTGTTGGCTCGAGTTTCTAGCTTCATATGATTTTGATATTCGTTATACCCCTGGCAAGGGGAATCGAGTGGCTGATGCTTTGAGTCGCAAGCATTCAGCTATTGTTTCCATGATGATTGCAGAATGGAAAGTTGAGACACTTTCCATGTGTGATATTCACGATCGTGCTTCCACATCCAACTCTCCTATTCTACTATATAGCATGGAAGCTTGCCCTACTCTTTTAGATCGGATTGCCGATGCTCAACGGCAAGACTTCGATATATCTGCTCTTATTCAGAAGTGTAAGTCTGAATCCCATGATGATATTGAGATATGGGATTTCAGCATCGATATTCATGGGTGTCTTCGAAAGAAGGACCGTCTAGTCGTGCCTCCTATTCCAGAACTTAGGCGGGACATTCTAACTGAATGTCACCGTTCTAAGTATACTATTCATCCAAGCAGCAGCAAGATGAATGCTGATATGCGCCGCTTGTTTTACTGGGAAGGTTTGAAGCGGGATGTGGCAAGTTATGTGAATAATTACATGACTTGTCAGCTTATTAAGGCCGAGCATCAGCGACCCAGTGGTCTTCTTCATCCTTTAGAGGTTCCATTATGGAAGTGGGACCAAGTTTCTATGGATTTCATTGATGGCTTACCTCGTTCGAGGTCAGGCCATAGCAGTATTTGGGTTGTTGTGGACCGTCTCACCAAGTCCGCACATTTTATTCCTATTAAGTCGAATACGACGGCATCTCTTTTATCAAAGCTATATATTAAGGAAATCGTACGATTGCATGGTGTCACTTTATCTATTGTGTATGATCGTGATCCTCTTTTCACGAGCCACTTCTGGCAGAGTCTCCAGCAAGTTTTAGGCACAAAGCTTAATCTTAGCATAGCTTATCACCCACAGTCTAGTGGACAGACTGAACGGGTGAACTGTATTTTGGAAGACTTACTTCGTGCTTGTATCTCCGATTTTGGTGGTAGCTGGGAGGATCATCTTCCTCTAGTTGATTTTTCTTACAATTATAGCTACCAATCTTCTATCGGCATGGCTCCTTTTGAAGCCTTATATGGAAGGTCGTGTCATTCTCCATCTTGTTAGCTTGAGTCGGGGGAAAAGCTTATTTTAGGCCCCGAATCTATTCGAGAATCATATGAGAAGATCCATCTTGTCCGAGAAAGAATGAAAGAGGCTCAGAGTCAACAGAAATCCTACGCGGCAACCGTAGGAGGCCTCTTGAGTTCTCAGTGGGCGATCTTGTTTATATTCGAGCTTCTCCTCTGAAAGGAGTGGTACGCTTTAGCCAGACCGGGAAATTGGCACCACGCTATATTGGGCCATTTCCAATTTTAGAGCGTATAGGTCCTGTTGCTTATCGTGTAGCACTTCCCGATCAGTTTTCTAGAGTTCACGATGTATTTCATGTCTCTCAATTGAGGAAGTGTCTACGAGATCAAGATTCTGTGCTTTATTCTCGTGCTTTAGAAAAGTTAGAGATTTCTCCAGATCTATCTTATGTGCAGCATCATGTGAGAGTTCTTGCTTTGGAGACTAGACGTCTTCGAAACAAGAGTGTTCCGCTCGTGAAGATTCAATGGTCCGATAATCCCAATGACTGTACTTGGGAAACCAAAGAATTCATTGAGCGATCGTATCCTGATTTCTTATCTTCCCACTCCGAAGGTAAGAATTTTCCACTTCAAGTTATCAAATTTTTTTGTTTGATGAAATAAATTGTGTTCAATACAGATTTCCTCTAGAAATTGCGAGGACGCAATTTTTATAAAGGGGAAGTTTGTAACAACCCTGGTATTGGTGATTACCTATTGTATTAAATTATAACATTAGTTATAATTTAATATTGAAAATAAAATGGAGAAAATAAATTTGATTTAAATTTTTTATTACAAATAAACAATGTGATCTTATTAAATTAGAGTTAATAAATTACTCAATTGATGTGTTTCAACATATAATTGTTGAAATAAATATAAATTGATGAAAATAGAGTTTTAAAAACTTTACTTTTAGAATTTAGAGTGAAAATAATTACTTATTGGATTTTAGTTGAATCAATGCATTGATATTGGAAATTATTGCCAATATTAACCTGTTATTGAATTTAAAAGATGAAATATGTAGAAAATATGTATTTTATTAAAATTAAAAGATGGAATATTGTTTAAAATAATATTTTTTTATTTTAAAAGTGTTATAATGTTTTGTTATAACTTATTTGACAATGAAAATGATTTTTGAACAAGTTATGCTTTAAAATTAATGTATTTACACTAAAATTTTGAAAATTGTAAAATATTGTCAAAAATATGGTTTTATTTATGAAAATAATGTTTTATTATTGAAATAAATTTTATTTTGTGTAAATAACAATTTTTGTTTCGTAACAATCGGTTGCATATATTTTTGTTTGAGTTTATATTGAGAAAAATGTGAATTTAAGGTAAAATAGCCTAATACATATACATAGCCTTGCATTTTCTCTAAATAATATTGCTTTGGGCTTTTTGGGTTAGGTTTTAAAACCTAAAATCCATTATCTGGATGTTTCTGGTGAGAAAAAAACTACCGAACGTAGTTTAGTTCTTCTTCCTCAGAAACAGAAAAGAAAAACTTACAGTAAAGTACCAAAAGGAAAAATAATGGCCACTCTCAACTAAATCAATTTCTATCCAAATTTGCTGCTAATTCAAGAAGATATTCATCTAAATCAAGAATAGAGAAGCTGCTGAAGCTAACAAAGGAGCCTCAAAATCATCAAATTGATCCAAACCGGAGAAGATTTCAACCCAAACTTTGCTGCATATCTAAGGTGAGGGTTCCCTCACGCTTTTTATTTTGGATTCATACGGTTAATGACAATTTACAGTGGTGAATTTGCTGGAAAAAAAATGACTGCTGTAATATTTGTTTTGTGATTGTGGCTGAAACGAATTTTACTATAACTTTTTCGTTTCTTAACCCAATTTGAAAATTTTAGATTTTTTGGAAAGCATAGATCATATGATACAGGTTTCGTGTTTTGTGTTTTTCAGAATTTTGATGTTATCCTTTTCGAATTTGAGTGTTTCTATTGCAATCCCGAGGGCAAAACTATTATTTGCTCTATTGTTGAATCTGAAACTAAATTAAGCCTAACTTTTTCATTTTTATCCAAATTCGATTATCTTTGAAGTTCTGGAAATCTAAGAAGTTGTTCTAAAAGTTTCGTGTTTTGATATTTTTGAAATTCTGAAGTTAAATTGATCAAAATTGCATTTTTTTACTGCTATCCCGAGACTAAAGTTACAGCAGTGTTAAATTTCGACATCTGAACCATTTTAAGCATAACTCTTTCAATTTTTATCCAAATTCTATCATCTTAGATGTTCTGGAAAGATAAGAATTTTCTCCAAAAGTTTCATATTTTGAGATTTTTGAAATTCTGAAGTTAAATTGATCAAAATTGCATTTTTTTGCTGCTATCCCGAGACTAAAGTTACACCAGTGTTAAATTTAAAAATCAAAACCATTTTAAGCATAACTCTTTCAATTTTTATCCAAATTCTATCATCTTAGATGCTCCGGAAAGCTAAGAATTTGCTCTAAAAGTTTCATATTTTGAGATTTTTGAAATTCTGAAGTTAATTGATCAAAATTGCATTTTTTGCTGCTATCCCGAGACTAAGGTTACAACAGTGTTAAATTTAGACATTTGAACCATTTTAAGAATAACTCTTTCAATTTTTATCCAAATTCAATAGTCTTAGATGTTTCAGAAAGCATAGAATTTGTTCTAGAAGTTTCTTGTTTTGATATTTTTGAAATTTTGAAGTTTTGTTGACTAGAAATGCGCTTGATTGTTGCTGTCCTGAGATCAAAATGACAGCAATAATGATTGTTGATCTTTGAATTTGTTTTAACCAATATTTGACTAGTTGAGACGTTACAGATCTCCTATTATAGGAGTAATAATCGATGAGAACTACTTATAGATGTTGTATTACTCGCCGATGAGATGAGGCGAGTCTTGAGATGAGATTTTCCCCTTGCAGGAATTATGGTTTATGAGAAACTATTATGAGATTTATTTGCACTTGCCGATGATACGAGGCAAGATATATGAGTATTATGAGATTTTTGAGGTTTGAGATTTTATTTTTATGATGTGGAGTTAACTAGCGGTTAGTAAACCGTTTAGTCTGAACGTGTGGTATGGGACGCACGCTTACACATTTCGGGTTCCTTTCCAAGAGTTTGTGAGACATCCATGAGTATGCCAGTGCTATAGACCTTCGGGTCATGTGAGTTATGTGACTTCGGTCACCACGAGTTATGTGACTTCGGTCACCACGAGTATGACCTTCGGGTCCACGAGTTTGGTACCTAAATTATAAATAGCACTGGATAAGAGTTTAGCACGTGCAACATTGCTTCGGCTGTGCAATCAGGGATCTGGCTAATCCGGGGTTTTTGAGTTTTTCTGAGTTTTATACGATTTCACTATTTTGAGATATTTTTGTTACATCGATAGCCTAGTGCTACATGAGATGTTATATATAGTGATTTCGTTTTTATGTTTTTTGAACTTAATCTTGAGTTCCATGAGATTCATATTGGAATTTTAATGAGTTTCTCTCATGACTTTCATATGATTCCTTGCATTTGAGTTGAATGCCATTAAGTATGAGTTTCTTATGTTGAATTAAACCTATTCATGCGACAACCGTTGTTGAACATATATCATGCATTGAGATTATACTATGCTTGTGCCTATCCTATATAGTTAAAGGATGAATTCCTTTACGCACTTATATTCCTCTTATCTTATACTAATATCAAGCTCTAGCTAGCCTGACCAGTGTATTTATTACTCGGGTCAGATCGAGTTGCAGGTTAGGTAGTTGGACTCTTAGCTTGCTTTATCTTTTGGACTTCACCATTGACTTTGGATATGGCATAGTTTTTGTGTAGTAGCCTTTCTGTTGGGAACTTTTGATGTATATATTCTTTTGTTGGGAATGTATGTATATATATTGTGGTTGTATACCACTAGTGATATGTTGTATTACATTTGATGTATGTATTCATATGTATCATTTCTGTGTTGTTGTTCTGTGACTTGTAATTGGCAATTATTATATTTTGTTTCTGAATCAATCCTGTAGCCATCATAGTAGTGTATTAGATAGGAATTAAGTATGTCGAGTACTCGAGACGAAAAAAAGAGGAGTATAAATATCGACGCACTTATCTCTTATCTAATGCAAGACTATGATAGTCGCCCTTAACCAGCCCTATTCTCCACATTAGCAGACATAATTACTATGTAATTCTCTTTGTTAGTATGGGTCTCAGGGTGGGGCGTCATAATAGTTTTTCATTTAATTACCATTTATATATTTGTAAAAACATCAAGTACGAGTTTTATATGTTATTTTAAAGACATCGGCTATATCCCGCTATATCCTCACTGTATCCCCCTATGTCTTGTTGCACCAACAACGCTTCAAATCTACCGAACGCTTTAACTGCACAGATTTGTACAAGTCAAAACCCTTGGGTTAAATTCAAATTCTCAAAACAATATTTTTAGAATGGTTTAAACCCATATAAACTTGTATAACATTTTTAAACCATAATTTCCAACCATAGAATTCAATTTCAAATTTTGAATTAAAATTCAAGTCAAACTATTTAAATTTCAAAACTTTGTCAAGTTATTCAAAATAACTTTTATCTTTGAAACTAGCTTTTCAAAAGCTTTTCACTTTAAACCCAATCCATTTCCAAAACCATTTGGATTCAAAACAATTCAACTTTTAAAACCATTTCAAAAATCTGTAACTTGACCAATTTCCTCGTGCAATCCACATTTATATGTGCATAGTGTAGTCCAGGGGTTTTACACAATAGTGCAACAACATCAATCATCACAGATTCAACCATATCAATATCGATAAGCGGTATAATCTATAACGCTTATCTTATATTTATAGATTTACATATATAAATTCATCTCAGATGAACAAATTATTTTTGTCACAGATAAATAAATTACATTCATCAAAGCTCAAATCAACACACTTTGTATCGTAAGCATCATATACCAGGGATATCAAACAATTCAACATCCAATAGAATCCAAACATCCATAAGTAAGATCAATTAATTATCTGATTAATTTAAATCAAATTAATTACTTATGAATAAACTAATAATCCTGGTTAATTAATATTAATTAATTACAAACCATTTAATTGATTTCCCTTTAATTATTTATTAATTAACCCTTAATTATTAATTAATTCTTTGATTAGCTGCCCTTAATTAATTACAATAATTAATTGGCCCTTAATTAATTATCCTTTAATTAATTACTTTGATTAATTAATCCTTGATTATAAATCAATTATCTTAAATTAACAATTAATTAGCCTTTAATTAACTATTAGTTAATTATTCAAGTAATTATAAATCATCTATCTTGATTTATCATTAAATCATTAATAAAGTCTTTAATTAATTAGCCTCGTGATAAATCAACACAAACATAAGAGATTAAGTTTAAATATAAAAAAATTACAAATCAATATTTCCTCTTAATTTACTTTTAACTACATTATTTATTTAAATGATTAATTAAATAATGCCACAAATTAAATAATTTAAACTTAATTACCTTTTAAAAATCTTACTTAAAACTTTTATTAATCCAATATCTAAATTAAAATAATTATCTAAAACATGAATTTAAAATATTTTAAAATTTTTGAATTTTTGTTTTTGAAGTCTAAAAGACTGTTTTTGTATCCACCCCAAGACTCACTCGAGTCTACACCGAGCTAACAACCATCTTCCCCAAGTGCCACTTTGAGTTCTTCCCAAATTCATCTATATCCCCTTTCAAACCTCAAAATTTTGTTTAAGTTTTTGAAAAACTCGATACAACGCAAAACACACTCGAGCCAACACTCGAGCTAATCCATCATCTCCTCGTAATTTTCTTCGAGCAACATCCTTCCTCTCCCAGTAACAATCCCTGATACCACCATATCAACGTGCACATGCACTAGAGCTCTGACGAGCTCTAGTTAACTTCGCCCTCTTCCACCAGTCAACGACCATCACCTTGTGCCCTCTGGCCACCCAGAACAGTGAAACGGTGTCGAATTCTAATTCTAGTGGTTCGACCCAATTCTAGAACCACTGTGATCACCAAAGATTGCCTCAAACTCCTATCTACGACCATCATATATCACGCCATTGCACTCGAAGCTTCCCATACATCCAACGTTTTGATTCCCCCAGGGCTGGTGGCACTCAAACCACCAGAAGCATAGCAGTAGCTTGATTTTAGATTGAGACTTAAAACCCTATATCACTGTTCCCCGATCACTCCCGTCATCTGAAAAATGTGAGAAAATTTTTCCTCGATGCCCTAGCCTTCTCTAGAACCCATCGCGACTTCCAACGCTTCATCGTTGATCAGAGTTACTCAAAACTATATTTTCTATTCATCCCCAATTTTCTTACTCTATACACTACTTAAAATCTTCATTTTAATTTTAAAAATCAACATTTTCTAAGATGTTTTCGGTTATATAATCAAATCAATTAATTAAAGAAATCGAACTTTTATCATAGATTGAGTTTACAGCAAATCCTTGTTCCAGACAACATGCACTTTATGATTGTCTTTGGAATTATTTTTAAAATTAAGTTTTTATGCATTTGAACATATTTCACTTTGATATAACAACTAGAAGTAGAGCTTTGGGATTTTTTTCTTTTTAGGCTGGTTTTCTGGAACATGGAACTTGCTACAGGGATGAGTATCCATGTATATCAACATGCACAGAGGATATACATTCATACACATATCTGTACTTATTCATACCAATCTTAAACATAAATTCAACCACAGATCAAATATTAGAGGTTTCAAAAGGATTTTCTCACCTGATTCACTTGAAAGTAGAAACTGGAACTTGAAAACAGAGGCTTGCTTTTGAATTTTTGATCCTGGTCTTTTTACTGTTTGATCTTGCTTTTGTGTTTCATCTTTTGCTTTGCTTACAGGTTTAATGCTTGAATCCTGAAGCTGTTTTGTTGAAGTTAGGCTTTGATCTCAGGTTATTTTGATCTCCTATAGGTTTGGGTTGTTGGAATGCTTGATTACAGCAACTAGTTTTTTGACCCAAAACTTGAATGTCGTTTGCTTTCTGATTTTTTTCTTCTTTTTAATCTAGTGATCTTCAGGTTTTGATTGCTGTTTTGATTTTGGTTTTGAGGAGGGTTTACAGATTTGTTTTTGTTCTTGTTACAGGCTTGAGAAATTTGGTTACAGGTTCTTGAATTGGATTGATAACCTAATTTGTTTCAGGTTGAGATGATTTTGTTTTGCTATTGATTTTGATCTTGTTTTCTTTTCTTTTATTTACTGATTTCCGATTTGAAGATTATGAGAAAAGAAATGTAATTTAGTATTTATTTTTCAATATAAAGTTTCATTCATTTTAAACAAAAATTAATGCCACTTGTCCATTTAATTACACTTGTACAATTACTCCTTTTCATGTTTTACACTTGTTAAGAATTATAAAAATTACATTTAATCTTTTGTTAAATTAATTTAAAATTTATGTTTTAACCCCATTATGCATTTAAAATTTCATATGCTAATACATACCTTTATTTTAAAAATGTTTGTGCTTTCATCTTTATATATATTTACATTTGCACAAATAAAATTTATTTCAATTGTTTTTCACATTCAATCTTAATTTAGTTTAGTATAATATATTTATATTTTCCATTTATACATTTTCTATCATTTATATTTGCACAGCTTTTTAAAAAGAGAATGATTTAAAAATAGATAATCACATTTACATATATATATATACGCATAAGAGAATTTAACTTAAAATAATCTTTTGAAAATTATTACATCTTCCAAATATTAATATATATATATATATATATATATATATATATATATATTACATCTTAAAACTTTATAATTCTATTTATTTTCAATACATTAGTTTTTGAATCCAATATTGATTTATAAAATACTTATCCTTAAATTTCAAATCAATATTTTATTCATAATCTAAAATTTTTATTTATTCAAGAAATTTCTAATTAACTCACAAATAAATTCACAATTTAATTCCAAAATTAAATTAATTGTCAAATTAAACTTGACTAACATCCGGGAATGTAACGGATTCCCCCCTTAAGAAAATTTCGTCCTCGAAATTTAGCAGGGAGATAACAAAGGACATATGAAAGATAGAGAAATATCTTTCCAGATCAAATTGAATATCTATTCTGCATTTGGCTTACCAAATCAGAATATCAATAATATAGATGAGAACAAACTCATTCGATTATGAAATAATTGGGTTATCTGATCTACGAAATATACAAAGGTATTGGTTAGTTCGAAGGGATAACTAACTGTTCGTAGAATATATCGATACCCAATGAAATAAACAAAAATAGATTTGACTACAATTTCAGATTCAAGATTTAACTCATTTATTATTTGCTAAGAAATAAAACTATATATAGCTCCCGTGTTGAACAAACTCGAAATTTTTTATCGTAATCGAGAAGGTTACCATTTAAAGTTCATTTCCTTTATTAGCCTTTGAGGTTGAAGGATCATCCTTGATCGCATACACCCTTGCTACTAGAGCTTGCTTCCGTGTTGCGAAATCCTTGATCCTATGTCCCTGCTTGCGGCAATAATAGCATCCCCTAGATTCCTGTTCTGGCTCCATAAATGGTTGTCTCATTCCTTGCTTCCATGGGTTCTTACATTTGTTCGAGTAATGGCCTTTCCCCAAGAAATTGAGACAAGTAACATCTTTCACCTTGTTATTCTGAGTATTCTTCTTCCCTTTACCTCTCCACGGTTTCTTTCCATCGAACTTCGTTTTTCTCTAATTCAGATTACTTGTACTCCCATTCTCCTTCGGCACTTCCAGCTTATCCAGAGTATCTTATCTATAACCCATATCAATTAATTCAGAAAAAGATTCTTTTACGTTAGTAGTCATCCTCTCCTGAAACTTCTTGTTCATTCCTCGAATAAACTTTTCATTCTTTTTCAAAGGTGTATTCACCAACTCCGGACCAAATCGAGACAATTCGTTAAATTTGTTCAAGTATTCCTCTAATGATAAACTTCCCTGCTTCAAATCCGTGAACTCCTGGTACATTCTAGAGATACCAACAGATGACATATATCGCTGCTCAAACACTTCCTTGAAACGACTCCAAGTGAACTCATCCGCTGGCTCATCCACGGTAACTGTTTCCCACCAAGCTAAAGCCTCTTCCTGGAGTTGCCAGGAAGCTATCAATCGCATCTGATCATCAACCAATTTTAGTCCTTTGAAAATTCTTGTGCACGATCGGATCCAGGCTTGTGCTTCGATAATGGTTACTTTGCCTGTGAATGGCTTTCCACTAAGTCTTGAAAGGCTTCGATATAGATCGGCCAAATTCGGTTAACATTGAGTGGGAATATCTATTATTGCAGGGTCTTGACTAGTTGATGTGGTACTTCCCCGTCCCCTACCTCGTCCTCTTCTTCTACTCATTCATACTATCTGTAATAGTAAGAAAACCGATTTAGGCATTCATACGAGATATCTTAGGGATATACTCATTCTAGGATATACTTCACCCTATCTCTAATGAGACATCTAATGTGTTACACTCCGTAGCTAAAGTTCTTACTCAACCTTAAGCTCTGATACCAAATGTGACAACCGAACTCGATGCCCAAAAAACGACAACGAATCTGTATCGCCAGAGCTTGCAACAACATTAGATAATAAACAACACAGCGTAAACAAAAGATAATAACATTGATATACAATATAGATACAATGTGATACACGTCATGATACAACAACCCAATACCATCACAGAATGATACAATACAACACCATAGTGGAAAAACATCTCAACATGAGCAATGTCTTCAAGAAAATCCAAAAGTGCAATTCCAAACCAAAACTCCAAAGCTAGAGCTCAAAAAATTCAAGCTCGAACCTCCATCAAGCTGAACTTGTAGCAAACCCGATCCCAAACACGATTGCCAAACCAAGAACTTCAAAGATCCAAAAGCTGAAGAAGATCTCCAAATTCTACCAAACCACAGACTTCGAAAGCTATCGAATCTATACATATTATTTGGTTATCTGAAAAACCCAACTCTAGACTGTCCGTGTGAAAAATTGTGAGCACCCAGAGTTTAGGAAGGGAACAATGAACTCCAGGTCAATTATGGGACTGGTATGAGCAAAAAAAAATAGTTTATCTTTAAAAGAAACAACAAAAGAGTTTAAAACATTGAAATCCGCAATGCTTATTAGAAAATGAAACTACCATAAGGCCTCCCGCCACACACACCATGCAAACGTAGAATTGGAGGAGATTTCTCCTTATGATAGTCAAAAATGCTTGATACGTGAAAACCATGTTGATATTATTATTGCATAGTGCAGAAATTTTTTTGAAAGTATAGTATTAATCTTAGCCAGCATACAACCATTATTGAATGCCTACTATAGCTACAATGTTCAATAGCAGGTTACCGCCAAATTCCATGGCATGTTATACAACTAAAACCGTACAAGGCACGTATTGTTTCTTTGGATTTTCCAACAAATGGTCAGGCCAAGGAACTTCCCATTGCCATAGGGGTATGCCTCTGGAGGGACGCCCCGAGAACTTACCCTGCTCTCCGCCAACACAAGGCCGGTTTACTCCCTTCTCGGGAATAAAACCTAATATATGCCACCCCCGGTCATTTGCAACCTTTACCGGAGGATCCTCAACCACAAAGCAACATCACACAGTAACAAATATACAATGTCCACATGAGTTAAGTATCTGGGCTCCATACCATGATACGACCCTTTTCTAGAAGGAATGGACATACCTAGGGGCGCGACCCCTGCAACCTTGCCGCATCTTTCCTGTTTCGACCATTTCCTGGGTGTGAGGTCCTGATGCAGTCTCGTCCACAAAGCTACGCTTTTTCACAAATAAAAGCTTTGATCAACAAATGATCAGTAGCACTTCATATGCCACATTACCAAATTGGGAATGTATCACTAGTAATCATCAACTACATAACCTCTGAGCTCGTATGTCTCAGAGAAGGGTGTTAAGCTAAGAGAATAAATCTCCGCCACCAAACAGAAATGTATTTGATAGAAACGGGTTTTACATCTCAAAGTGTAAAGTCAGACACACATCCATACAAGTCTGTTTAGGGTTCGAACAGAACCGAAGGCACTTTCGAAGAAGCCCTTGCAATTCGGGTATTAACAATCCCGATCGGACTCCCCATTACATATGGAGATCTCTATACCGTAGCTACTCAGCGCTGAGTCATTCGACAAGTTATCCTTTCGTTCTTGAAAATACCCGGTCTTCACCATCGGTCTTCAAATGTTATCCATAACGTTGTATCATTATTCAAAATGAGTTATATGACACAAGGTCCTCTCCCGGCTAAACCGAATAATGAGCGCAATACTTAAAAACATATGGAAATTGGGATTTCAGTTAAGTCACAACTTTAAAACCCAAAACTTACTTTTCAAATGGTTAAAAAAAATTACCATTTTCAAATCTTTAAACAAAAAGATTAATTTCACAAAGTTCACCCATTTTTCACAAAGATTCATTCACAGATTTCAAAACAATTCCCATTCGAATTGGATTAACTCATCCAATCTTTAAATCAAAGATTTAATTCATAGCTTTCAAAACCTTTTCCAAAGATTCATTCATAACATGGAAAACCATTTTCATTTCAAACTTGAAATCCCTTTAACACAAATTGGAAATTCTTTCCTTAAATGAAATCTTTTATTATTTGAAAACAAGTAGTTTTCGTTTCAGAAAAATTCGATTTCATTTATACAAGCTAAAACCCTTGGGTTAAATTCAAATTCTCAAAACAATATTTTTATAATGGTTTTAACCCTTATAAACTTGTATAACATTTTTAAACCATAATTTCTAACCATAGAGTTCAATTTCAAATTTTGAATTCAAATTCAAGTCAAACTATTTAAATTTCAAAACTTTATCATGTTATTCAAAATAACTTTTATCTTTAAAACTACCTTTTCAAAATCTTTTCACTTTAAACCCAGTCCATTTCCAAAACCATTTGGATTCAAAACAATTCAACATTTAAAACCATTTCAAAAATCTATGATTTAACCAATTTCCTCATGCAATCCATATTTGGATGTGTATAGTGTAGTCCAGGGGTTCTACACAATAGTGCAACAACATCAATCATCACAGATTCAACCATATCAATATTGATAAGCGGTATAATCTATAACGCTTATCTTATATTCATAGATTTACAGATATAAATTCATCTCAGATGAATAAATTACATTTGTCACAGATAAATAAATTACATTCATCAAAGCTCAAATCAACACACTTAGTATCACAAAGCATCATATATCAGGGATATCAAGCAATTCAGCGTCTAATAGAATCCAAACATCCATAAGTAAGATCAATTAATTATCTGATTAATTTAAATCAAATTAATTACTTATGAATAGACTACTAATCCTGGTTATTTAATATTAATTAATTACAAACCATTTAATTAATTACCCTTTAATTATTTATTAATTAACCCTTAATTATTAATTATTTCTTTGATTAATTATCCTTAATTATTTACAATAATTAATTGGCCCTTAATTAGTTATCCTTTAATTAATTACTTTGATTAATTAATCCTTAATTATAAATCAATTATCTTAAATTAACAATTAATTAGCCTTTAATTAACTATTAATTTATTATTCAAGTAATTATAAATCGTCTATCTTGATTTATCATTAAATCATTTTTAAAGTCTTTAATTAATTAGCCCCATAATAAATCAACATAAACATAAGAGATTAAGTTTAAAAAAAATTACAAATCAATATTTCCTCTTAATTTACTTTTAATTACATTATTTATTTAAAATAATTAATTAAATAATGCCATAAATTAAATAATTTAAACTTAATTACCTTTTAAATTATCTTACTTAAAACTTTTATTAATCCAATATCTAAATTAAAATCATTATTTAAAACATGAATTTAAAATATTTTAAAATTTTGAATTTTTGTTTTCCAAGTCAAAAAGACTGTTTTTATGTCCAACCCGAGACTCACTCGTGTCTTCCCCAAGCTAACAACCATCTTCCCCTGAGTGTCACTTCGAGTTCTTCCTAAATTCACCCGTGTCCCCTTTCAAACTTCAAAATTTTGTTCAAGTTTATTGAAAACTCGATACAACGCAAAACACACTCGAGCCAACACTCGAGCTAATCCATCATCTCCTCATAATTTTCTTCGAGCAACATCATTCTTCTCCCAGTAACGATCCCCGATACCACCATTTCAACGTGCACATTCACCAAAGCTCCGACAAGCCCTGGTCAACTTCGCCCTCTTCCACAAGTCAATGACCATCACCTTGTGCCCTATGAACACCCAGAACAGTGAAATGCCATCGAATTCTAATTCCAGCTGTTCGACCCAAATCTAGAACCACTGTGATCACCAAATATCGCCTCAAACTCCTATCTTCAACCATCATATATCACGCCATTGCACTAGAAGCTTCCCCTACATCCAACGTCTTGAATCCCCCAAGTTCGGTGGCACTCGAACCACCAGAAGGACCTCGGTAGCTTGATTTCCGATTGAGACTTAAAACCCTATATCGTCGTTCCTCGATCACTCCGGTCATCTAAAAAATGTTCGAACATTTTTCCTCGATTCCTCGATGCCCCAGCCTTCTCTAGAACCCACCGCGACTTCCAACGCTTCGCCGTAGATCAGAGTTACTCAAAAATGTAATTTCTGTTCATCCCCAATTTTCTTACTCTATACACTATTTAAAATCTTAATTTTAATTTTAAAAATCAACATTTTGTAAGATGTTTAAGGTTATATAATCAAATCAATTAATTAAACAAATCGAACTTTTATCATAGATTGAGTTTACAGCAAATTCTTGTTCCAAACAACATGCACTTGATGATTGTCTTTGGAATTATTTTTAAAACTAAGTTTTTATGCATTTGAACATATTTCACTTCGACACAACAACTAGAAGTAGAGCTTTAGGTTTTTTTTCTTTTTAGGCAGGTTTTCTAGAACCTAGAACTTGCTACAGGGATGAGTATCCCTGTACATCAACATGCACAGAGGACATACATTCATACACATATCTGTGCTTATTAAAACCAATCTTAAACACAAATTCAACCACATATCAAATATTAGAGGTTTCAAAAGGGCTTGCTAACCTGATTCACTTGAAAGCATAAACTGGAACTTGAAAACTGAGGTTTGCTTTTGAATTTTTGATCCTGGTATTTTACTGTTTGATCTTGCTTTTGTTTTTGATCTTTTGCTTTGCTTACAGGCTTAATTGCTTGAATCCTGAAGCTTGTTTTGTTGAAGTTAGGCTTTGATCTCAGGTTATTTTGATTTCCTACAGGTTTGGGTTGTTGGAATGCTTGATTACAGCAACTAGTTTTTTTGACCCAAAACTTGAATCCCCTTTGCCTTCTGGTTTTTTCTTCTTTTTAATTTGGTGATTTTCAGGTTTTGATTGCTGTTTTGATTTTGGTTTTGAGGAGGGTTTACAGATTTGTTTTTGTTCTTGTTACAGGCTTGAGAAATTTTGGTTACAGGTTCTTGAATTGGATTGATAATCGATTTGTTTCAGGTTGAGATGATTTGTTTTGCTATTGATTCTGATCTTGTTTTCTTTCCTTCTATTTACTGATTTCAGATGTGACGATTATGATAAAAGAAATGTAATTTATTTTTTATTTTACAATATAAAGTTTAATTCATTTTAAACAAAAATTAATGCCACTTGTCCATTTATTTACACTTGTACAATTACTCCTTTTCATGTATTACACTTGTTAAGAATTATAAAAATTATGTTTACTTCTTTGTTTGAATTAATTTAAAATTTATGTTTTAACTCCATTATGCATTTTAAATTTCATATATTAACACATGCTTTATTTTAAATATGTTTATGCTTTCATCTTTATATATATTTACATTTGCACAAATAAAATTTATTTCAATTGTTTTTCACATTCAATCTTAATTTAGTTTAGTATATATATACAGTAAATTATACATTTTCTATCATTTATATTTGCACAACTTTTTAAAAAGTGAATGATTTAAAAATAGATAATCACATTTATTTATATATATATATAAGAGAATTTCACTTAAAATAATCTTTTGAAAATTATTACATCTTCCAAATATTAATATATATTAAAATTTAGAAAACAAACTTTTATTAATCTTAAAACTTTATAATTCTATTTATTTTCAATGCATTTATTTTTAAATCCAATATTCATTTAATAAATTACTTATCCATAAATTTCAAATCAAAATTCTATTCATAATCTAAATTTTTTATTTATTCTAGAAATTTTTAATTAATTCACAAATAAATTCACAATTTAATTCCAAAATTAAATTTTGTCAAATTAAACTTTACTAACATCCGGGAATGTTACACTTCCATTATACCAATGAATAGTAGGATTACAAGAATATGATTATAAAAACAACTCACACTCGGTGGCTCACTCAAGCTTGTGGATAGAGACTTCCCAAACTGTCTCTCTTTTTCTCTCAAAGAGGCTTCTCTTTTATAATTCATGAATATTTTTTGATTGATTGATTGATGGTTAAGAATGAAGGCTCATATCCCTATTTATACTACCCATCTTCTACAATGAATGGTGGAGATTACTTGTATCCAAGGGTAGAGATTGATTCTCTAGAATGCTCCACACTCTCGAGGAATCTCTACACTCTTTCATTCCCTTCTACATCCCTCCATACTCTTCTGTAAGGTTCCGGAAGGTTCCACACATCTCCATAATATTCCAGAGAGTTCCACACTCTTCCACAAGTTTCTAGAGAGTTCTCCGAAACATTCTAGAAAATTTTATATTTCTCTAGAAAGATCTAGAATTTTCTAGAAACTCTCCAATTAAGGAGAGATTCCAACAAAATAACACATTAAAAGAAAGTCAAAAACATTTCAAAGACAAAGTAGTTTAACTCACCTTTATGCTAACTAACTTAACCCAAACTTCGATTATAACTTGGCAACGCCTCTACGCTCGACTCTAGCTTATAATTTTGAAACTTTGGAGGGGCCCAGGCTTTAGAATGGATTCAGAGAGAGCTGATTTAGCTTGGCTAGGGCTTTATGGAGTAGTGATAGCCTTTGTTTATGGAAGAAAGGATGTTGAAATGAAAGTATAAGAATTATAGAAGGTATGGAAGCAAGTTACAACACAAAAGGCTAACTTTTTCTAAATTTTTTTTAACTATGGAAGCCATAGAATTTTTAGAGAAGAAGGTTTAGAAAAGAATGAAGTTGGAATGTAAGTGAAATGTGCATGTGAGGGTGTGTATTTATAGATGAAGGAAAGTGGGGAAATTACCATTTTATCCTTAGTTTAAAATATCATAACATATCATTATTTTGACATGTCACATCACCATCTTCCTCCCCCTTATGTGTCACATCTCCTCCCTCTCTAGTCACATCCCCTAAGCCATGATGGGTAATGATGATGTACTTTAGGAAATGACAAGAGATATTATATGATTTAGTATATATATAGGTTATTATTTTAAAACCATGCCTTGTCACATCACTTGCTAACATTAATTAACATAAGTTAATATACTGTTAATTATTTTATTATATGGTTAATTATCTACTATATATGTGTATATAGTGCATAAATGCAAACAACGTTCTCGACAACTTCCTTGTGTCAAAAAGTCAAAATTCTAGAAAACGTTCTTTGGTCACATTTCGTATTTTTCTATGAACTATCTATTTTGTATAAAAGAAGTTTAAAAATGGTTTTACCATCATTATTAAATAATTATAAGTGGTTTATTTTTAGACAAATCCCCATTTATTTATTATTTAAACTTAACTTGAATTCTTAAAGAAATATATAAAAACGATGTATCAACTATCAATGTCATAAATACATTTTATTTTCCAAAAATAAAATAAATTATTTCATTTCATAAACTTGTTTGAATACATATGTTAGTGTATGAATCCAGAGCCATGCATGATCCTTATTGTTTAAAAGTAGTTTTATCGATTTCCGGCTGTTTTATCGATATTTTACCAAGGACGATATTTACAAATTATCAATATTTTAACTTGCTAATTTGTCCACAAATATTTTTCCCAAACGAAATAACTATTATTATTCATCACTTCAAACATTATTATTTCTTACTTTTAAACCCATATCTAAATATTTTAAAAATAAATATATGTTATCCAAGCGATAAATTTGCGGGTCATTACATTTTTTTATTAATAAAACTCCTTTTAGCTAGTAAGACTTCTTCTGTCAACTAAAGCTTTCCTTATTAACTTATAATCCTAATTAATTGAAATCCTAACTATTCAAACATCTAATTACTTTAAAACTTCTTTATTAATTAATAGTCCTTATTAATTAAAACTTCCTTTATTAAGTAATACTCCTTATTAAATAAAACTTCCTCTATTAATTAATTATCAAATATTGCTTAAAACTTCCTTTGTTAATTAAAACTCCTATTTCATTTAATAATCTTTTATTAATTATTCCTTTATAAATTAATTCTCCTTTATAAATTAAACATCTTTATCAATTAATACTCCTTTATTAATTAAACCTTCCTTCAAAAGTAAGTGAACCACACACACAAAGTTTTTAAAGGTAGAGACATTTCATAACAGTGCTCCTCTGGGGGGTTCTTAAATCGTATGATGCCATGAAGCTTTAAAATACTTCTTAAGTAATTATATTTGTATATATATAATTGATTTTCCTTTATAAATGATATAAACATGAATTATAAAATTTCACTATTCATTTATATTCCTTTTAATACTTCAAAAGTATTTATATACTTATCAATGGTGTAATTATATTCACAAATCATCAACACGATTTACTTACTTTAAAATATAATAAAAGAGGCTTTAAACAATTTTACTTAAACATTGTTTACTATAAAATCCTTTTCTTTCGTAAGTTAAACTTTTACTTTTCCTATCTTGTAAGATTCCATACTTGTTTTATCTTTAACATATCCATTATTAACGATCTAAGTATATTCATAATCATTTAACAATATTTTTTCTCTTTAACATAATTCAAGGGTTAAAAAACAAATGTTACTATAATATTGTTTACTACAAACCCAAAACACTTCACACTTAATCATTTTCTTTAAAACGATCCTTTAAAGGCCTAATTACATTTACTAGGGTTTAACATAAGTGTTACTAACATTGTCACAACAAACCAAAACATTTCATACTTTAAACATTATCTTTAAAATTTCATTATTAAGTCCTAGTTACATTCATAATTATTGTCCCAATTATAGTCCTAATTATAATTCTAATTATGCTTACTTATATCTATACTAGTTTAACCAGTTAATATACTTTTACTAATCTTTACAAAACTATTCATTTTAAATAAAATGTTATAATCCAAACCTTTCTTTATAGAAGATTTAACACATTTTTCCCAACATATATATTTAGTAAAAACCTTTTTAAAATTATATATGAATATACTAATTTATTTATGAGATAAAAAAATTAATAATAAAGATAATTTAAAAATATAATATATCGCATATGCTTCTATTTACTTTAATAAAATATTTAACTAATTTCCTTTAAACTATATATATATATATATACATAAAAATACTTTATAATACTTATAATGTTGTTCAAACAATTTATTTAAAATATTACATAAAAATACTTATTTTCTAGTTCATTATAAAACTTTAAAAGGACTTATTTTCCTTTATAAAAATAAAACTCCTACTTTAATAAACATAATAAATAATTAAAAGTATATAAAATTCCAAAAAACTTTAAAATACTGTAATATATGTTAGAAATGACTTATAAAATGATTGAAGAAGAATACTTAAGTTGAATCATTTTAAAGCATTTAAAGTTAAGGACGACAATTAAAGCATTATATAAGTGCTATCTTTTAGTACAATAACAGGTTCTGAAAATTGCAGTTTTGCATGCTTTCAAAATTTGTCGATTTTCGACGAGCTATCACACTTTTTAGAGTATATATTTTTATAGCAACTAATATACTCATAATAAAACACAAATATGATGAGAAACCCAAAAGGATCTCTCCAAAAAATCCTAGAAAAATTTTGGAACACAAAGCAATTTCTAAGTGCTTATATAGCGACCAGTCATTATAAAACCATTTCAATTCATTTCTGATTCAAATCAAAGTCCATCCAAAGCTATGTTATATTTTTCAAATCTATAAAACAAGTCATACAAGTTCGTACAAGTCCATATCCATCATTTACATATGCCATTTGCTTTCCAAAGCTAAATCAAAACAATCATTAAAAAATAAATTCAAACAACATATTATATTTTCAACCAATAGTACAAACACTTCATTACCATTTGAATGGTGAGTACACCGTAAACCAAGAGAACAACCAAGCTTAAGCCAGCACCTTTGCAACACCTTCCTACCTCAACCAAAGCGACTCCTAAATGCCAACTCTACACTACTTCCTCACGGTCTAGCCTAAGAACTACCAAATCTCTCATGGCCTATGCATGTAGGTGTTTGTATCATCTAGCTTCACGTTATTGGGAGGCTTTATTATGTTGTCTAAGGGTTACAGAAGGAGTTTAGGCTGATTTGAATTATTCAGATTTTATGAAGAGAAGGAAGGAGGAAGAAGAGTTTTAATTTTAAATTTTGACCCTGAATATGATTTTAAGTTAAACCTTTGAATTTAACTTTGAATGTGCAAAATTTTTAAATTATAATAATTTAATATTTATTATAGTCTGAATGAAGTAATCTTGAATTAAAAATAACTAAAATAGAAAGCTTAAATAAAAAACAGGTAAAACACATAAGTATTTCAATCCTAAATTTCATAAAAATGTTATTACTGTATGTAATGGAATTCATGATGTATGAATAGAATTGCCCAAATTAGGCTAGACAGGGTTTATGTTCTACATATATTTCTCATGTTATGTTATGTTAAGTTATGTTATGTGTACTAGGAAAAAACTAGAATCCTAAATATTGTTTACTTTTTAAAAAAATTAGTTATATTAGGTAGCGTCAAAATTAGGATTAGCTCTTTAATTCTTTTGTTTGTTCTTGCAATATTCTTATTTCCATCTACAACACTCCTACATACTTGTACATTTTCTAATATATTACCTTTTTAGTCTACTCGACTACACATTCTCAAATTTTACCATTATTAAATTAAATCATGTTGTTACTATTCATATTATTTGGACATTTTATAACAAACTAGAATAGCGTTCACAGTTTGAATCATCATTTTTGGAAGACACATGATTTAAAAGTCAATTACATTTTTGAAGCTAATATACCGAAAGTTATATATAAATTTGAATGGTACACTGGATGTAAAAGTAAGTAGGTTAGGTGTTGAAACTATTGGTTCTCATTCATGCTTTTAGTCTCAAAAGCTAGATTCAGTTTCTTTACGCTTTTAGTTTCAAACCAAAGTGCTTAGCTTAAAAGATAGATTAATTTCTACAAATTAACTAAACGTATGTGTAATTTAGCTAGTTTAAATATCCGATAACATGTTTATTAGTTTAGTTGCCACTATTTTTAATGAGCATGTTTCTACTTTTCGTTTTATAGAATTAAATTAATTCAATGGATATGATAATTAGTGATAGTAAGCTCATTTAGTTAGCTCCAATAAGAATCGAGAACTAATATGTAATTAGTTCTCAGATTAAAAACTTAACCTAAAACAAAGTGTATCTAATAAATCAGTTACAAATAATTAGTTCTCCATATAGTTTTACTTGAAATATAATATAACAAACACATTTATCATAATTACTTCGAACTTTTGTTGTCGGTATAAATAAATATGTGTTCATATATTTCTATATAAATTTTTATATTTATTTATAACTATAAATAAAGGGATAATCTATTTAGACAAAAAATACAGATACAATTGATGACATAATGAATATCAACCATTAGGTTGCCCTTTGATTTCAACATATGTGTGTAGTAAGTTAGATTTGATGGTTAAGATCAAATGTGTCACCGATTGTGCTTTATTTTGTGTCTGAATAGTCAGCTACATAAATATACTTATTTTTACATCTCTTTATAAGTGAATTTTGCATACGACTATTTTTTCAATCGAAGCAATTTATTTTTTTTCCTTTTATTATCTTGGTGTAGATTAAATTTATTACAACATCTACAAATTTATGGTTTGTGGAAATTAGCCACAAGGGCCTCTTTAGCAAGTGGAATTAGTTTCTAGGACACACAACGAAAATAATTACTTTCAAGGACAAAGCGTAAAATAATTAGTTTCTAGGGCCTTAAAACCTACGAAATTATGTCCTTGAAAGTAAATGGACTACCGACTTTGTCCTTGAAAGTAATTATTCTGCAGATTTTGGCCTTGAAAGTAATTTCTTTGAATGTGTGTCCTAGAAACTAATTGGACTGCGAAGTTTGTCCTTCTGGTGAAACGCCCCGTTAAGTTTTATGCTTGCTTCAAAAATGAAAAATTAAACTAGTGAGAGCAAAAATTATCTAATTTGTAACGACCCGCAAATCTGCACCCCTTGAGTCAACACTATTCTACATCAATCAACTCAAGATGTACAGAAATACGAACCATTTTGATTTAAAGAAGAAGAGGTAGAAGGAGAAAATAGAAAACAACAACAGAATCTAACCAATGCAGCGGAATAAAATATAATAGATAATAACGAATCTTTACACAACAGAAAAATATATCTGTTTATACATTACATTCATCAGAGTACAACAATCACATAACATAAATCTGAACAGTAATCATCACATGTCCTCATACAACTGAATGCATAGCCAATCAACACAGCGGAATATATAAACAAATAATAAGTTTGTATCTCCATCCAGCTCGTCTCCTGAGCTCTACAGCATCATATCCTGTATCCTATAATACTCGGTTTGACCCGAGCATTACAGTTAAATAACACCCGAGTTAGTCTGGAATGCCAGTGTGAGAAAATCACACTCAAGTTGATTATAAAATTTTCAAAATCCTTTTGAAAACAAAAGCATCTCGTAAGACCACGCCACAAATAAACATGTCGGGTTTTTACCTTACGATAGCTAAAACACTTTTTATTAAAGTTCTCTGATATTATAATAGGGTCTATTTACAAATACTTATTCAAATAGCCGAAATTGTTACATTATTAAATTCCAGCTACTAGCCACAAAGTGGGTAATAAAAACAAAACTCGTACAAGGCACGTAGGGAGAATGGATTTCCAACTAATGACTAAGCACTGGGGTACCACCTGTCATAGTACGTGGCCTAGATCACAGTACCGAGGAGTACGCCCACTCCCCTGCAACACAAGACCGGAACCATCACTTACTGGACAGTTCCAAATAAGATCACTCCGCGGTTGGGATCAGCAACCGCCCACTAAGCCGAAATAAAAAGGGACATCTAGACAGGGATGACCTTACTCTCAAGTGGGGGCTACCCACGAAGCCTTGTTGCATAACCCCTGATTTTCAGTCATTCCTGGTTGATGAGGCTTGAGGCTAAGCGTTACCTTTAGAATGTATCCCCTAGTATGCTCATCGTCCACCTAACGATGTTCTGAAAGCATTCATCCATACAAGTCCGTCCCGGGTTCGAACGGAACCGAAGGCACTATTCCTACTACATGCATTTTGAAAATATCCTCAGGATTTGGCGCAGCGGATTAATCAAAAATAAACTTGAATCGATGGAATGTAGCAATCGGTGAGTTGTAGATACCAAAATGCCCAAGTTCGTAGATCCAAAGATACCGAACTCTAGCTATCTCAAACACGTCGATAGCGCACTATACCGTGTTCAAAGATCTACGATTCTTCGTACGTTGATCTAGCGCACTAGATACCGTGAATCGGCTTCAACAAACGTGGATTCGAGCGCACTCGAATGACGTAAGTGGAGATAGGAGATTACACTCAACTACCAATTGGAAAAGAAAGCACAAAGCAATCAAAAAGAAATTTTATTTCAAAATCAACCTCCAAAATTTACAACACGCACGTATTTATAGGAGTTACAACCCAATTCCTAAGTCGTTGCCGACCTACGACTCATCCTAGGTCGTTGCCGACTTATTACAGTGGCGACCTAAACCCATTACAACATGGCACAAAGTGACCGACTCAAACATGGCCGACTTAACCAAGTACGACCTAACATACAATCATACGACTCACATAACCGATTTACAACACACGGCCGACCTATCAGACAACACAGAATTACTATCACGCGACTTAAACGAGACCGACTTAAAAACATAATGACTCAACATCATATACGACTCATCTCCAGAAGCGGTGTTTCATTAGGTCGGTCCATATCTTCCTTCGTAGGTCGTTGCCGACCTAGACCCTCTGAGTCGGAAACGACTTAAAGCCGCTTCATTAGCTTGCAACGCCCCTTCTCGTGACTCCTTAGGTCGTGGATGACCTAGAACCATGTCGTTAGCTTGTATACGATTCATCCATTCCGAACGACTTAAACTCCTGTTGAGTCTTAGCTCCTTTTCGTCTTCTTCCTTAAGTCGTGAATGACTTAAAGTTAGGTCGTTAGCTTTCTTAAGTTGTGAACGACTTAAAGTTAGGTCGTTAGCTCGGTACCATTTTCCTTCTGGCCTCCGGTTAGCTCGGTGACGACTCAAATCTACCCGCCTAAGTCGTGAACGACTCATGCTGCCTTCACCTTCCTTAAGTCGAAGCTCGTTAGGTCGGAATTCTTCATCCTGTGATTTCTTAGGTCGTACTCGACTTAAAAACAAGTTAGGTCGGAGCCGACCTATGACTTCGTCTCTCTGGTCTGCATCATCCTCTCCGGGTTGACAGAAATTCGACCTCGAATTTTCACCATCTCCTTTCACAACAATCTCTCCTCCATGATATGGAATTAAATGTTTGACGTTAAAAACATCAGAAGTATAAACATCATCTGGTAACTTTAATCGATAAGCATTCTCATTGATTTTCTTGAAAACTTCAAATGGACCAATTTTCCGCGCTTTCAATTTATTGTATGTTCCCACCGGAAAACGGTCTTTTGTCAACACTGCATAAACCAAATCGCCTTCGTTAAATTCAACCTTTCGTCGCTTCAAATCCGCAGACTTCTTATACTTCTCATTCGATTTCTCCAATCGTTCCTGAACGATTTTATGACATTCAGTCAGTTCAACAACAAAATCAACAGCCGTTTAACTGTTCCCTTTGACTGTGGTACTACTGCCAAATCTAACGGCCCCTTGGGTAAATTTGAATAAACAATCTGAAATGGACTGAATCCCGTGCTACGATTCACTGCATGATTATGTGCAAACTCGTCTTGGCATAACTTCATGTCCCAACTCTTCAGATTATCCTGTACAAGACATCGCAATAAATTTCCCAATGACCTGTTAACAACTTCTGTCTGCCCATCAGTTTGTGGATGATAAGCACTACTAAATTTCAGCTTCGTTCCGACCATCTTCTACAAACTCAACAAAAAGTGACTCAAAAATCTAGTATCTCGATCCGAAACAATAGATTCTGGTAAACCATGCAATCGATACACCTCCTTAAAGAATAATTGTGCCACTCGAACTGCATCCGCTGTCTTCTTGCAGGCAATGAAATGTGTCATCTTCGATAACCTGTCCACTACAACAAATATCGAATCATTTCCCTATTGAGTTCTAGGCAAACCCAAAACGAAATCCATGCTAATATCAACCCATGGCTTAGACGGTACAGGCAACGGCATATACAATCCTGCATTCGTCGCTGTTCCCTTTGACACCTGACAAATATGGCATCTCTCCACGAATCTTTCAACCTCTTTTCTCATCGACGGCCAAAAGTAAGACTGTGAAATCAATTGCAAAGTACGACCACGGTCCACATGCCCTTCCTCGTGTAACTCCTTGACAATTTTCAATCTCAAACTACAGTCCGGTATACATAAACGATTTCCTTTAAACAGAAAACCATCAACTATCATAAATTCATCGGTACTCCCATCCTTCACCTTTTCAACATATTTCACAAAGTAAGGATCTTCTTTAATCATCTCTGGCAGTAATTCAAACCCCGTCACTTCAACTTTCATTGTTGTTAATAAATTACTCCTCCTACTCAAAGCATCAGCTACCCGATTCGTCACCCCTGATTTGTGCTTAACGACAAAAGTAAACTGCTGTAAATATGCAATCCACGATGCATGTCTCGTGGAAATCTTATCCTGCCCCTGTAAATGCTTCAAAGCTTCATGATCAGTGTACAGAACAAATTCCTTCTGAAATAGATAATGTCTCCAATGCTTAACAGCTTGCACAACAGCATAGAATTCAACGTCATATGTACTGTATCTCATCTTTGCCCCTGACAGTTTCTCACTAAAATAAGCAACTGGCTTCCCATTCTGACTCAGAACTCCTCCAATACCAACCTTCGATGCATCAGTATGCAATTCAAACAATAACTGAAAATTAGGTAGAATAAGAATTGGTGCTGTCGTCAACAATTCCTTGATCTTCTCAAAAGCATTCCCCGCTTCCTTTGACCATACAAACTGTTTCCCTTTCATGCAATCAGTCACTGGAGCCATCACGCTACTGAAGTGTGGAATGAATCTTCGGTAGAATGACGCTAGCCCGTGAAAACTTCTCACTTCCGTAATTGTCTTTGGCTGTGGCCAATTCCTGACTGCTTCAACTTTACTCTGGTCAACTTGAATACCTTCCCTTGAAACAACATAACCCAGAAATAAAACACTGTGCGTCATAAACACACATTTCTTCGTAGCAGCATAAAATTGTTCCTCACGAAGAATAATCAATACTTCCCTCAAATATAGAACATGCTCCTCCGTACTCCTGCTATAAATCAGAATATCATCGAAATAAACCACGACGAACTTCCCAATGAATGGTCTAAAGATTTGATTCATCACCCGCATGAATGTACTAGGCGCATTTGACAAACCAAATGGCATAACCAACCATTCGTATAATCCCTCTCTTGTCTTGAAAGCTGTCTTCCATTCATCACCAGGTCTGATTCGAATTTGATGATATCCACTCTTCAAGTCAATCTTCGAAAATATAGTTGCCCCACTCAACTGATCCAGCAAATCATCCAACCTTGGCATAGGATCACTGTAGCGAACAGTGATCTTATTCAAAGCTCTACTATCTGTGCACATTCTCCATGTTCCATCCTTCTTTGGTACTAACAATGCTGACACGGCACAAGGACTCAAGCTTTCCTGAACACGTCCCTGTTCCAACAACTCTTCCACCTGCCTTCGTAACTCTTCATGTTCCTTCGGACTCATTCGGTAATGTGGTCGATGTGGTAGAACTGCTCCCGGAACAAGATCAATTTGATGTTGAATGTCTCTAAGTGGCGGTAACTCCTTAGGCAACTCCTCTGGAAAGACATCTTCGAATTCTTTCAAAATTGGCTTTGCTGCTTCTGGAATTTCAACTTCTTCACTACTCTCTCTCCCAATCAACAAAAACACTTCAGGTTCTTCCTCCACTTCCTTGACAAACTCCTTCAAAGTCAACAGAGTTTTCAATTCTTCAATCTCTTCTAGCTTGCTCTCCTTCTGCTGTTGCTTCTTGGGAACCAAAGTGATTTTAGTACCCTCGAACATGAAACTGTAACTGTTGGCACGACCATCATGTTGTACTGCTCTATCAAACTGCCACGGTCTTCCCAGCAACAAATGACAAACATCCATATCCACGACATCACACCAAACTTCATCTTTGTACTTCTTTCCGATTGAAAAATTCACACAAGCACTTCGACACACTTTCACTTCACCTCCTTTCCTTAACCATGCTAGCTTGTACGGTTTAGGATGTTTTTCTGTCTTCAAGTTCAATTTCTTCACAGCTTCTGTAGAAATAATATTATCACAACTCCCAGCATCTATGACGAACTTGCAAACTTTCCCCAGAATAGTACATATCGATTGAAAAATATTGCTTCTTAGCCAACTACAATCCTCCTCTTGCTTTGGTGTGAGACATGACCTCCTCAACATAAGATTACAACCTTCATCTACAGACAATTATTCTTCCTCCTCAACATAAGGTGCATTTGAACATTCTGCCTCCTCACCATCATCCTCAATTTCTGCAACCATTGTTCTCTTCTTCGGCTTTGGACATTCATTGCTTTTGTGACCCAACTCCTGACAATTATAACATTTGAAAACACTGCTAACCTTCGCCTTCTCAGCCTCCTTCACCACTGGCTTTGTAACCGGTTTAGGAACATTAGAACTTCCACTAGCACCCTTCACTGGATTATTAGAATTAGTAAACACACCACCTCCACGCCTTCCCTGCTTCTCCCAAGCTAACGCTTTCTGATGTGCCTCCGCAACAGATCTAGGATCAAACATATTAACCATATCTTGGATCTGCATTCTCAATCCCCCAATGAATCTAGCAGTTAGCTGTTCTTCTGTCTCCATAATATCATTTCTGGCAATGAGTTGATAAAATTCATCAGCATAATCACTAACAGACTTCGTCCCTTGCCTCAGATTCTGCAACCTCTGGTACATAAGTGATTGATAGTTGTAAGGTAAGAAAGTAGATCTCATCAACTTCTTCATCTTATCCCACGATTCTATCTTTGACTTCCCCATTCTCTCCCTGGTAAGTTTAGTTTGTTGCCACCACGCCAAAGCTCTCCCCCTCAACCTAGTAGCAACCAACTTCACTATCCTATGCTCAGGAACCTCCTTGAAATCAAAGATCTCTTCAACATTAGAAATCCAATCAAGGAATTCTTCCGCAACCATCCCTCCTTTAAATTCTGGAATTTCCATCTTCATACCCGATTCCCAACGTTGATCATCTTCAACATCCCGATAAGAATTTCGAACTTGGTCTCGATCTCGGTAATGAATACTAGCTCTATCACCCTCTTCAACAAAATCAAAGGTACGCCTACATCGATCTCGACCATTATCATCCCTTCGCTCATGCATGCTTCTTCGACTATGTCTCTCTTCATCTCTATATGCTTCATTGTCAAATTCACGTTGACTTCTTCTCTCTTCATGTGCATAGTCATGATGATCTCTTCGTGATGAAATTGATGTTTCTCTTCTATCTCTACAAGAATGTGGTGATACCCTCCTCGCTTCCGTAACCGATGGCGAAACTCGGTTTCCTCCATGGTTCGAGTTTGGTGATCTCCTCCTTTGATTCAAATCATTCATCAATCTCTCCAATTTTCCAATGCCTTCATCAAACTTTTCATTAATACGTTGTTCCATAAGCTCGGCTTCTTCTCTACGATACAAAGCTTCAACGTTTTGATGACGATTAGCTCTCCTTGGTGGCATGATTGAAAAACTTCTCAAAACTTCAACAATTCGACACAAGACTTCAAAGATTCAACAAAAACTTCAAGTTACGGTTCAACAATGACTCGGCTTGCTTTATACGGCTCAACCACTTAACTTGGCACACTTGGCTCGGCTCAACTTAGATCGGCAATGGCTCTACACTTGTCTCGGTAAGAACTTGACTCGGTTTGACTTCACTACTTAGCACGAACAAGCTTCCAATGATCCTCCCTAGGCTCGACTACCTCTATAGTATACACGGCCCAATTTCAACTTCAAACACCTTCCAACACTTTGATCCAAAATGGAATGGATCGAAAGTTCTCCCTCTTGTTGCAACTTCAATAAGAACAAAATGAACACAACTTCAAACTTCAAATACTTGGCTCCAAGAATCAACTTAGCTATGATTGGCTAAGTATGTCTCTGATACCAAACTGGCGCAGCGGATTAATCGAAAATAAACTTGAATTGATGGAATGTAGCAATCGGTGAGTTGTAGATACCAAAATGCCCAAGTTCGTAGATCCAAAGATACCGAACTCTAGCTATCTCAAACACGTTGATAGCGCACTATACCGTGTTCAAAGATCTACGATTCTTCGTATGTTGATCTAGCGCACTAGATACCGTGAATCGGCTTCAACAAACGTGGATTCGAGCGCACTCGAATGACGTAAGTGGAGATAGGAGATTACACTCAACTACCAATTGGAGAAGAAAGCACAAAGCAATCAATAAGAAATTTTATTTCAAAATCAACCTCCAAAATTTACAACACACACGTATTTATAGGAGTTACAACCCAATTCCTAAGTCGTTGCCGACCTACTACTCATCCTAGGTCATTGCCGACTTATTACAGTGGCGACCTAAACCTATTACAACATGGCACAAAGTGACCGACTCAAACATGGCCGACTTAACCAAGTACGACCTATCATACAATCATTCGACTCACATAACCGATTTACAACACACGGCCGACCTATCAGACAACACAGAATTACCATCACGCGACCTAAACGAGACCGACTTAAAAACATAACGACTCAACATCATATACGACTCATCTCCAGAAGCGGTGTTTCATTAGGTCGGTCCATATCTTCCTTCGTAGGTCGTTGCCGACCTAGACCCTCTGAGTCGGAAACGACTTAAAGCCGCTTCATTAGCTTGCAACGCCCCTTCTCGTGACTCCTTAGGTCGTGGATGACCTAGAACCATGTCGTTAGCTTGTATACGATTCATCCATTCTGAATGACTTAAACTCCTGTTGAGTCTTAGCTCCTTTTCGTCTTCTTCCTTAAGTCGTGAACGACTTAAAGTTAGGTCGTTAGCTTTCTTAAGTTGTGAACGACTTAAAGTTAGGTCGTTAGCTCGGTACCATTTTCCTTCTGGCCTCCGGTTAGCTCGGTGACGACTCAAATCTACCCGCCTAAGTCGTGAACGACTCATGCTGCCTTCACCTTCCTTAAGTCGAAGCTCGTTAGGTCGGAATTCTTCATCCTGTGATTTCTTAGGTCGTACTCGACTTAAAAACAAGTTAGGTCGGAGCCGACCTATGACTTCGTCTCTCTGGTCTGCATCAGGATTAGTAGCGACTAGCCCTTGCACTTCACTGCACCAACTTCGAATCCAAACTCGTTTCCCACGAAACGTACAAACCGGATCGAAGTGGTTTTCGGGAAAAAATCCTATTCCCGGTCTCTTCGAAACGATCAGCGCATTTGGCCAATATTGATAGTCGGTGATTTAACTATCAATTAATATTCACAAACAACCATCAACCAATAAATAATTTCCCAAATTATTTATTAATCCCAAAAATATCTTCACAAGATAAATTTCTACTTTTCAAACCCTTTTGAAAACAGTTTTCAAACTATATTCCTTTACAGAATAAATTTCCCAATTATTTCCATTTTCCACTGACATCACCAAGCACAAAACTATAGATTTTTTTGAAATAATTTAAAACGCTTTACTTTTAAATATACTTTAAAAACATTTATTTTAAAACTACTTCAATAATTTATTAAAAATACATACTATATAAATATTTGAAAATAAGGTTACTTTATAAAAGATAAAACTAGACTTTCACTTTTTAAACAACATACTAGTCAACTTTAAATAATTATTACAATAATAGATTTGAAAGATATTTATTTTATAATTTAAATATTAAAAATAATAAATTTCCTAAAACATGCTTTTTAAAACAACATTAAAGCTTTTAACTTATATTTAAAATTTTACTTTGAAGACGTACTTGGCTATCTAGGGAAATATTCTTCTCTTCACATTCTTTAAAAATAAATCACCATTTGTTTTTAAATAAATTTTCTCATTTCTTTAATAAATTCCCATCTTGAATTTATTCTTCCCAAATATCCACTGATATAATTTACTTTGCTTTTATAAACCCAGTTTATAAATCCCCAAAGTCTCATTTCCTTCTAATTTCTAATTTCAGACACTTAAATCAATTTTCGAATTGGTTTCCAATTTACTTTATTTATTCAAAAATCCATTTATTTCAGATTTCATTCCTTACTTATGATTTAATATACTTTTAACTAGAAATACCAATTTTTGATTTCTCAAATTACTTCTTATTTCCTTTAAATAAATTTAAACTTTGAATTCTAAAATAATTCTTTGTTCCTTTAATTTATATCATTTAAAGTTACAATTCGTTAATTTCTATTTATTAAAATTCCTTTTTTCTATATTCGAAATTATTTATTTATTAGTATCTTATATCACTTTCATTCTTTTCACTTCATTCTTAAATTCATTCAAATTTCCTATAATTATTTTGCTTACAAATTTCCTTTTTTTTATTTTCTTCCAAAATCCAATTTATATATTTTTGGAATCGCATTATACTCAAATGTATTCAATCAAACCATAGCACTCAATATTCTAATATAATTCATCATAGAATACAAAATAATCACAGCAGAGAATATTACATACTTTAAATAAATGTTGAGGAATCCTGTTGGATCCCTCCAACCTGTTTCCCTACATCCACAGACATTAGCACAATATAAAATACCAATTCTACTTTGAGGTGGAATATCGCGGTATATGGGATTAAATATAATATTATCCGCTATTATGCGGCGCATAGGGTCTCATCCGCTATAAAATGCAGGAAATCAATCATTCCAAGATGTAATATATACTATAATATAGAACATCAAACCAATTCAACCATTCAATCAATTATTTAAATTTAATCATTTAAATTTAAATTAAACCAGATGAGTGAGATTAACCCACCTTTGATTTTTTTGTTTGGCAATCCATTTCATTCTCGATTTGATTCCACGATTTTCAGACCTTGTAAAATCATTAGATGTTTTATTAATATTCGAATAAACCGAACAATTAAATTTCATTTAAAAATTTGATTAACCAATGATTTTAATTTAGACTAATAATTTAATTTTAATCTAATTTTAAATGAAAATATCTTTAGTAACTAAAATAGTTTAATTCACCATTGAATTTATAAAGAAGATTACCAGTATGTGTATGTATATATATATATATATATATATATATATATATATATATATATATATCTTCCTAAATAATCAGTAGGCCACATGGGTGCATTTTCCTTAATCCATATGTAAATACATATATTAATTTAAATTGTATGAAGAGCAGAACTAGTTATAACTTACTGCAAATTTTCAAGTTTATTTCCTTTTTAAATTTAAAATATGAATTCAAGTTTAAAGCAGAAAAAGAGGCTCACTAAACAAAACCGGCCCAAGACTACAATCCTTCTCTTCCCTACCAATGCCTGTTGTTCACAGAGATTCCAAAACTCGGATTGTCGAACCACCCTAACCACTACCGCCTTCGAAACTCTTCCCCCAAAAGATGAAGTCGAGGTCGTCAACGAAGCTTTCTATCACCATTTCAGCTCGAGTACCAGTCTCCTCTACCCTCACCTACCGCTAACACCCACAACCCAGATCGAAATCAAAGATTCCTCCAACCTGACCAACGCGACCCTGGGCCTCACGAGCGCCGCGCTCATGCTCACGCGACTCCAGTCGCGCCTCCTCCCAGCGCTCACATGATTCACGGCAAATTCGGTCGTGCCCCATTTTTATTTATTTATTTATTTTTGAACCGAGCTACTTCAATTTGAAAAAGGGGATGAAATAAAGAAGACGAGAAAGAAAAAAAGAAATGAGGGCTTCGGCTTCGATTGATTTAGAAACGAGAAGAGGAGCTTGTTAAATATTGAAACAGAGAAGAGGTGCTTATGACTTCGTACGAATTGGTATACGAGGCCATTAATTTTCTTCTGGACTTTGATTTATGTTTTGAAAGAAGAAGCTCGATTCTATCTTTAAACAAAAAGGGTTGCGTGCTGGGTAGGGAGAAAGGGAACATGATATGAAGGAAGTCGGCTTGCTCAGGAAAGATTTCGGCTGGGAAGAAGGCTGATGGGAAAGAATATCTGTTTGTTGACCTAGGTTATATAAATAAATATATATTTAATTTTCAACGTGTTTACTTATCGTACGCTCACACAACAACCCGATCAATACGAAATTTGAAACCCGATAATAATCCAATATTACGGACCCAATGGAACTGGTTTCATCGAATTCCGAGACAGTGCCTCGGAAGGCTATTTTTAAATTCAATTTAAACCATAAAATTTTAACTGAACAAACCACTGTTAATTTCAATTTTAAAACTTCTATTATCTTCAGTGTCATCAACATAAATTTTAAAAGCCTTCAAATTATATTTAATAAGTTTAAAACTCCAGATTCAACATTTAGCTCAACTTCCAATTATTTAATTTGGAATAGTTAGTGATATTTGAATTTAAGTTAAAAAAATTTACTTTTAAATATTAAAATCAATTAAATATTCCGATTTCAAACGCTCATAAATTCCGGGTCGTCACATTCCTCCCCCTTTAAAAGAATTTCGTCCCCGAAATTACTAGTTAGGAAGAATGGTCCAATACCCGTTTACTTATTTCTAAAACCAAACAATTCAACATCTTACCAACTATCTTTTTATAAAAGACCCATTACCATTCTTACTAATCTTCCCTAACTTTCCCATAGTTTCAAACAATATTACTTACTCAACTATTCAAGTTTCAATTTAAAACCAAATTTTGAATTATCAAAATTTTCTCAAAAAAAAATTTTCTAACTCCCTAAATTTCCGAAAATTTCGCCAGCGTCTCCTTTGCGCGGCTAGCTCGGTACTACTACAAAATGGCTCTACGACCCCCAAATCTGAAAAAGAAAATAAAATGCCAAGTGGCTAGATCCAAAAACCCAATCAAATTTCACAAAAATTTAAACACATACCTTTTTGGTCGGACAATTCTAATTTATTATCTGAAATCAAAACCAATTTTCCCTTCCCTTTTTCATACTTGCATATCCTGTTTAGCAATAATATCCGATCACAACATTCAAAAACATTTTATTGACTTCTTTTACACATTTTAAATATTTGTTTTACTTAACCCCGTACGATGCACATACGTCATCCGTACGCAATACTGAATCCGATCGCTTACTCGATCACACATTTTCACTTCCGAACTAGTATCGTCCACCCAACTTCCTAGTGCGGACTTAGATCTGGTTTCTTGATCAAAAACCGTCATTCTCCTTGCATAGCCGTAAACTATGATAGAGAATTTCCAGAATCAATCAAAATTCCATATCCAGGCTCGTCGTCGAAAATTGAGTGAAAAATCCTAACTCGGATCAATATAACTATCTCGAAATTCTGTGTTCGAATTCTGGATCAATATAGCTATGCGAATAAATAATATACGTACACCTTACGTAATTAGCCCAATTGATTTTTAGTTGTACCAATTCTCTTTTATTCACATTCCCAACTATCAGTTTCAACCTTCATTAAATTATTCACTTAGCATACTTTCAATACCAAATTTACTTAAGAATTCCCTATTCATTTCTTAAGTTCAATATAAAGAAAATTTATATACTTCTTATATTCATTTTTACTTCACTACTGAAGTTTATACTCATTTCTATTCACTTTTCCCTTTACAATTCCATTCGAATTCAATTTGTTTCCAAACTCTGAATATTGAATTTTATTCACCTTACTTTACAATTTTAAATTAGATTTCAATATTCAGTTTCAATTCTATTTTGCTTATCAATTTTTAAACCATTGTCGTTAGAGAAAATTTCCAAAAATTTCAAAAAAATTCTAACTCCCAAAATTTTGAGAAAATTTTGGCAGAGTCTTCTTTGTACGGAGGAGCTTTTGCAATTTGACAAGAGATATAAATATATATACATGGCCCACACGGTCGGAAAATAGAAAAACAGTTCATATTTCCTATTTGTATTGCGTAGGTGTACCTTATTTAGCATTTTTAAGGAAGCGGCTTATTTATTTTAGCATTTAGCGCGGGCAAAACCAGTCAACGGCTTCCAAAAACCTGTACTTACTCAATTTAAACATGTAAGTGACAAATATACAAAGCTTATTAACATTCTACTTAATTTCAATAGCTAAACACATACGCACATAAGAAATTTCCACTAAACACAATTTTTATAAGCAATATACCCACAATAATTTTCATAAGAAATTTATATGATTTACATAACTAATTCAATTGCTTTTATTCGCTTCCTTACCATTTTAGTTAATAACTATGCCAATTAAATCCCGATTCATTATTATATTTAATTTCATCTCATATCTAATTTATTCACAACCCTTCACTTGCATTTCATTTCATTCCCATAATCGTTCCATTCAAAATAATTTATTAAGCTGGGCACATTCCATACATATAAATTAATAACCCTTTCCCAAATTAATTTGACCCAGATTTTTATGGTCTTCCACCTTTGTTCGAAGCCAAACTTCTAATAACTTAAGCTCACATCTATTTAATTTGATTGTTATCAAATTCAATAACCCCATTCTCTTTACCGTTTCAAATTTCAACTCACATTATCAATTCATCCTTGAATTTATTAATGATGCCATTCAATTTATGCTTAAATTGGATTTGTTTACAATTCACGCTACAATCATTTAATCCAATTGAATTTTCATTCGACAACACTTTCAATTTATAATACCAAGTTTATAATGTATACACATATTCATTTCTAATTCCATAACCCAAACTCAGTTGAATAATATTTCGAAGTCATATTCCATTTATTTATACTTGAATGGAATTTATTCACAACTTAAACCATTTTTGTTTCAATTCGTTTTTATTTCACTTAGCAGCATTCAGAATATATGTCTCGAGCTCTATTTATATTATCCACATTCGATTTGTTAGTATTTCAAATTGAATTTCATTTAATAATTCTATTAAATCAAAGTTCATTTTCTATTTTAATTTGATTCTAATCCACATCAAACTCATATTTATTACAATTGATAAAAAACCAATTTTATTGGCTTCTTTTAATCCATAGAATTTATATAATCTCGTTTACGTCAAACGACAATTACTTTTATGCAAATCCAATGATATTTACTTAATAGAATATCCATTCTATTTTATAACTACTTAAAATTGATACCAATTCAATTTTTACTTTATACTTTTTCATTCTAATTGATTCCGTTAAATCTATTTCATATTCCATATTCATACATATTTATTTAAATCCATTTATTAATGTAGGAACATTCCATATTAATTACATCAAATACTCATTCCACAATTTATTTACAAACCAAATATTTGCCACATCAAATTGATATTCAACTTGCATTTAATCAATATTGGATTTTTATCTCAAAATCCCTTTATCTATTTTACTGGAGTTCAACTTATTTATTTTATAATTTAAGTTTTGGATTTTATTCATTTCCAAATTATAAAACAAATTTATTTTGGCTTATTTATTCCATTTCTAAATTCTATGAGTCATAAACTAATTAGTCCCCATTCCTTTATCCATTTATAATCAACTCCATTCACATTTCTTTTTAATTCAATACATAGAATTGGTTTTCTAACTTATTTTGTTTCCTACTCCCTTTAATTTAACTCTTTCAAGTTGAATTTTATTTCAACAAATTCCAAATTTACAAGTTATAAAACTTATTATATGCCATAAACATGCTTAGTTAAGATTCCAGAGTTTAAACAATTTCCCAAAATTTCAAAATGACTTTTGAAATCAACTACATCCAATCTTTGGCAAATTCAATTATCCCTTTGAATTTCAAAACCAAACCTAGTTCACAAACAATTCCAATTTAAAATATTCAGGTAGCAATTCCTCTCTTGGAAACTTGAAAATGAACACCGATGATGTCGCGATCATCATCGGAATTATTTTCCAGCGACCGAAAGAGTTTAATGCTTTTATCTCTTTAACAACATTCTAATTTTTTTTTAATTCCCAAATCTCATAAGATTTCAAATGCAACTCAAAAATTTCCAAAATAATACTATTATTCATCCAAACCTTTTGGAAACCGTTTTCAAACTCAAAGGAATTTAATTTTTTCCCAAAAATTCCAATTTGCAATTCCTTTAAATCTATATTCAAACATCTCTGGAATCCTATTTCTAATTATAAATCACATTTGTGTATGAAGTTTATTTAAATTTATAAATTACATTTATAATATATTTTTCAAATTCCATTTTGTTATATAGATTTATTCTACAACTTTGGTTATAAGTTTCCAATTTCTTATTCAATTTCAACACAATAGTGTTAATAATTTAATATTATAATTCCTTAACAATCAAGCATCCAAATACTATAATAATTTACAAAAATTATATCTTCTATATACCAAAAATAATTTGGGTAAAATTATTTCATTTACCCTTCTTTAAAACAATACTGTGTCGAATTGTTCTATTCAAGTGTTTAGAGATCCCTATCAAAAATGTTAATTACTCGTATTGACCAGAATCCATAAACTACTCAATAAACCAATCAACACAATATAAAACAATTTTATATTCACTAACAAATACGCGCTCATACTTATTAATACGCTCAAACTCAGTCTAGAGTACTATCGACTCTATTCTATGAGTAATTCCCACCAGAGCCAAGGTTATCACCAACCAAAGCTCTGATACCAAGTGTGACGTCCTATGCTTTTCAACCATCAGCAACGGCTCACGACCGATAGGGTTTTCAACCATCCCAGTCCCACTGTGGCTCACAGTGATACCTCGGGTTTGCTTTTACGGTCAGCCTCTCGACTTGCAACCAACCCCGCAAGGCCTTATACTACCCCCGGGGGCATGTAGGGGTAAGAGTCTCCTGTTCGCCACCTAACGCAAAGCGAGAACACCCTATCACGCTGTACTGTAGCAAACACGATCCCGATCTGACGCAGCGGATTAATCAAAACATACTTAAATCAATGAAATGTAGCAATCGGTGAGTTGAAGATACCAAAATGCCCAAGTTCGTTGATCCAAAGATACCGAACTCTAGCTATCTCAAACACGTTGATAGCGCACTATACCGTGTTCAAAGATCTACGATTCTTCGCACGTTGATCTAGCGCACTAGATTCCGTGAATCGGCTTCAACAAACGTGGATTCGAGCGCACTCGAATGACGTAAGTGGAGATAGGAGATTACACTCAAATACCAATTAGAGAAGAAAGCACAAAGCAATCAACAAGAAATTTTATTCGAAAATCAACTACCAAAAAATTACAACACACCCGCTATTTATAGTATTTCACAACTCAGCCATAAGTCGTGACCGACTCATGAACCCCCCGACTCATCATAAGTCGCTGCCGACTTAGCTCACATCATACCTGTATACAACATACGACTCATCAATATACGACTCAAGGCAAACGACTCACGACTTACAACATATATAAGTACACGACTCAAACTACAACCGACTCATCATACAAAGCGACTCAACATACAACTTACGACTCATACTAGGTCGGCAACGACCTACGACTCATGGCACAAACACTTAGTGCAAACGACTCAAGGAACAACACATAACGACTCAACTTTCCAGGCGACTCACGACTCACAGGAGTCACGACTCATGGCTCCACCGACTCAACAAATCAGCAGGTTTCCAGCGACCTATGCTCTTTCTTTCGACACATCCCTTCCAACGACTCAAGCCTCCCTTCGGCATATCTTCTTTACGCGAGTTACCCCCAGCCGACTCAACTAGGTCGTGGCTCTTTGACTCGTCCCAGCCTCCTTCTGTTAGCCGTTTAACTCGGAAACGACTCATAACTTCCCTGACTCGTTCACGACTCAAGTTGACTCGTTCCCGACTCAAGTTAGGATGACTCATCATGAGTCGTAACTTGTTAACTTGGCACCCTTCAATTATTTCTTCCTTCAGTCTTTCCTTAGGTCGCGGCCATCCTCCCTTAGCTCGTAACCGACTCAAGTTTTCATTGAGTTGTGGCCGACTCATCAAACTACACCATACACTTGTATTTTCAGAAATTAATGAATGCATACTTTCTTTTCTGGTCTTGGCTGCATCATCCTCCCCTGGTTGAGAAAAATTCGACCTCGAATTTGTAATTTCTTCCTCAACAATCTCACCCCCATGATATGGAATTAAACGCTTGACGTTAAAAACATCAGAAGTATAAACATCATCTGGTAACTTTAATCGATAAGCATTCTCATTGATTTTCTTTAAAATTTCAACTGGACCAATTTTCCTGGCTTTCAACTTGTTATAGGTACCCACCGGAAAACGATCCTTTGTCAATATAGCATAAACCAAATCACCTTCCTTAAATTCAACATTTCGACGTTTCAAATCTGCAAACTTCTTATACTTCTCGTTCGACTTTTCCAATCGTTCCTTAACGATTCTATGACATTCAGTCTGCTCATCAACAAAATCAACAGCTCGTTTAACTGTTCCTTTCGACTGTGGTACTACTGTCAAATCCAACGGTCCCCTGGGTAAACTTGAATAAACAATCTGAAACGGACTAAATCCTGTGCTTCGATTTACTGCATGATTATGAGCAAATTCTGCCTGGCATAGCTTCATGTCCCAACTTCTCAAATTATCTTGTACAAGACAACGCAACAAATTTCCCAATGACCTGTTAACAACTTCTGTCTGCCCATCAGTTTGCGGATGATAAGCACTGCTAAATTTCAGTTTCGTTCCCACCATCTTCCACAAACTCAACCAAAAATGACTCAGAAAACGAGTATCTCGATCAGAAACAATAGATTCTGGTAAACCATGAAGTCGATAAATCTCCTTGAAAAATAACTGCGCTACTCGAACTGCATCTGCTGTCTTCTTGCAAGCAACAAAATGGGCCATCTTTGAAAACCTGTCCACCACAACAAATATCGAATCATTTCCCCTTTGAGTTCTCGGCAAACCCAAAACGAAATCCATGCTTATGTCAACCCATGGCTTAGACGGTACTGGTAGTGGCATATACAACCCTGCATTCGTTGCTGTCCCCTTTGAAATCTGGCAAATATGACATCGCTCCACGAACCTTTCAACCTCTTTTCTCATTGACGGCCAAAAATAAGATTGTGAAATCAACCGCAAAGTACGATCACGGCCCACATGCCCTTCTTCATGTAATTCCTTCACAATCTTCATCCTCAAACTACAGTCCGGTATGCATAAACGATTCCCTTTAAACAGAAAACCATCAACCAACATAAATTCATCTGCACTCCCATCCTTCACTTTCTCAACATATTTCACAAAGTAAGGATCCTTTTCAATCATCTCTGGCAGTAATTCAAACCCCGTTACTTCAACCTTCATTGTCGTTAGTAAATGACTCCTCCTACTCAAAGCATCAGCTACTCGATTCGTCACCCCTGATTTGTGCTTAATGACAAAAGTAAACTGCTGCAAATAAGCAATCCAAGATGCATGTCTCGTAGAGATTTTATCCTGTCCCTGTAAATGTTTCAAAGCTTCGTGATCAGTGTAAAGAACGAATTCCTTCTGAAATAGGTAGTGTCTCCAATGCTTAACAGCCTGAATAACAGCATAAAATTCAACGTCATATGTACTGTATCTCATCTTCGCCCCTGACAACTTTTCACTGAAATAAGCAACTGGCTTCCCATTCTGACTCAGAACTCCTCCAATACCAACCTTCGAAGCATCAGTATGCAATTCAAACAACAACTGAAAATTAGGTAGAACAAGAATTGGTGCAGACGTTAACAATTCCTTAATCTTCTCAAAGGCAACCCCCGCTTCCTCTGACCACACAAACTATTTACCCTTCATGCAATCAGTCACTGGAGCCATCACGCTACTGACGTGTGGAATGAATCTTCGGTAGAATGACGCTAGCCCATGAAAACTTCGCACTTCTGTAATTGTCTTTGGCTGTGGCCAATTCCTGACTGCTTCAACTTTGCTCTGGTCAACTTGAATTCCTTTCCCTGAAACAACATAACCCAGGAATAAAACACTAGGGGTCATAAACACACATTTCTTTGTAGCAGCATAAAATTGTTCTTCACGAAGAATAAGCAACACTTCCCTCAAATGTAGAACATGTTCCTCCGTACTCCTGCTATAAATCAAAATATCATCGAAATAAACCACGACGAACTTTCCAATGAATGGTCTAAAAATTTGATTCATCACCCGCATGAATGTACTAGGTGCATTAGACAAACCAAATGGCATAACCAACCATTCGTACAACCCCTCTCTTGTCTTGAAAGCTGTCTTCCATTCATCTCCAGGTCTGATTCGAATTTGATGATAACCACTCTTCAAATCAATCTTCGAAAATATAGTTGCCCCACTCAACTGATCCAATAAATCATCCAACCTCGGCATAGGAAATCTATAACGAACAGTGATCTTATTCAAAGCTCTACTATCAGTGCACATTCTCCAAGTTCCGTCCTTCTTTGGTACTAACAATGCAGGCACAGCACATGGACTCAAGCTTTCCTGAATACGCCCCTGCTCAAGCAACTCTTCCACTTGCCTTCGTAACTCCTCATGTTCCTTCGGACTCATACGGTAATGTGGTCGATGTGGTAATACTGCTCCTGGAACAAGATCAATTTGATGTTGAATGTCTCTAAGTGGCGGTAACTCCTTTGGCAACTCCTCTGGAAAGACATCCTCAAATTCTTTCAAAACTGGCTTTGCTTCTTCCGGGAGTTCAACTTCTTCACTGCTCTCTCTCCCAATCAACAAAAACACCTCAGGTTCTTCCTCCACTTCTTTAACAAACTCTTTCAAAGTCAACAGAGTTTTCAATTCTTCAATCTCTTCTAGCTTGCTCTCCTTCTGCTGCTGTTTCTTAGGAACCAAAGTGATTTTAGTACCCTCGAACATGAAACTGTAACTATTGGCACGACCGTCATGCTGAACTGCTCTATCAAACTGCCATGGCCTGCCCAACAATAAGTGACAAACATCCATATCTACGACATCACACCAAATTTCATCCTTGTACTTCTTCCCAATCGAAAAATTCACACAAGCTCTTCGACACACTTTCACTTCACCCCCTTTCCTTAACCATGCAAGCTTATATGGTTTAGGATGTTTCTCAGTGTTCAAGTCCAACTTTCTAACTGCTTCTGTAGAAATAATATTATCACAACTTCCTGCATCAATAACGAACTTGCAGACTTTCCCCAGAATAGTGCATGTCGATTGAAATATGTTACTCCTCAACCAACTACAATCCTCCTCTTGCTTTGGTGTAAGACAACTTCTCCTCATCATAAGATTACAACCTTCATCTCCCGACACTTCTTCCTCCTCCTCAACATAAGGTACATTTGAATACTCTGCCTCCTCACCATCATCTGCCTCAACCTCTGCAACCATGGTTCTCTTCTTCGGCTTCGGACATTCGTTGCTTTTGTGACCCAACTCCTGACAATTATAACATTTGAAAACACTACTAGCCTTCGCTTTCTCTGCCTCCTTCACCACTGGTTTTGTGACAGGTCTAGGAACATTAGAACTACCACTGGCCCCCTTCACTGGATTATTAGAATTAGTAAACACACCACCTCCACGCCTTCCCTGTTTCTCCCAAGCTAACGCTTTCTGATGTGCCTCCGCTACAGATCTAGGATCAAACATATTAACCATATCCTGGATCTGCATTCTCAATCCCCCAATGAATCTAGCAGTCAGCTGTTCTTCTGTCTCCATAATATCATTCCTGGCAATGAGTTGGTAAAATTCATCAGCATAATCACTAACAGATTTCGTCCCTTGCCTCAGATTCTGCAACCTCTGGTACATAAGTGATTGGTAGTTATAAGGCAAAAATGTAGATCTCATCAACTTTTTCATCTTCTCCCATGATTCTATCTTTGACTTCCCCATCCGTTCTCGAGTAAGTTTAGTTTGCTGCCACCATGCCAATGCTCTTCCCCTCAGCCTTGTAGCTACTAACTTCACCCTTCTATTCTCCGGCACCTCCTTGAAATCAAAGATTTCCTCCACATTAGACAACCAATCTAAGAACTCCTCAGCAACCATTCCGCCTTTAAACTCCGGAATCTCCATTTTCATACCCGACTCCCAACGACGATCATCCTCAATATCACGGTAAGAATTCCGAATTTGGTCTCGATCTCGATAATGAATACTTGCTCTATCACCCTCTTCAACAAAATCAAAAGTACGTCTACATCGATCTCGACCATTATCATCCCTTTGCTCATGCATGCTTCTTTGACTATGTCTCTCTTCATCTCTATATGCTTCATGGTCAAATTCACGTTGACTTCTTCTCTCTTCATGTGCATAGTCATGATGATCTCTTCGTGATGAAATTGATGTTTCTCTTCTATCTCTACAAGAATGTGGCGATACCCTCCTCGCTTCCGTAACCGATGGCGAAACTCGGTTTCCTCCATGGTTCGAGTTTGGTGATCTCCTCCTTTGATTCAAATCATTCATCAATCTCTCCAATTTTCCAATGCCTTCATCAAATTTTTCATTAATACGTTGTTCCATAAGTTCAGCTTCTTCTCTACGATACAAAGCTTCAACGTTTTGATGTCGGTTAGCTCTCCTTGGTGGCATGGTTGAAAAACTTCACAAACTTCAACAATTCAATCACAAGTCTTCAAACTTTCCACTCAACAAAGTAATCTAAGCTCAACAATACACGGCTATGCTTGTCTCGGCTCACATTAACTCGGCAACGAGTTAACAATTCAAGTAAGGTCGGCTTCAACTTACTCCAAAACCCTCCAAAAATTGGCGCGCAAACACCAATTCGAAATCCAAACAAAGTCCAACTCCTCAATCCAAAATGAAATGGATCAAACACTTCAAACTTGATACAACTTCAATATGAACACGATGAACAACTTCAAACTTCAAAAACTTGGCTCCAAGAATCAAACTTAGCTATGATTGGCTAAGTATGGCTCTGATACCAATAATGACGCAGCGGATTAATCAAAACAAACTTAAATCAATGAAATGTAGCAATCGGTGAGTTGAAGATACCAAAATGCCCAAGTTCGTTGATCCAAAGATACCGAACTCTAGCTATCTCAAACACGTTGATAGCGCACTGTACCGTGTTCAAAGATCTACGATTCTTCGCACGTTGATCTAGCGCACTAGATTCCGTGAATCGGCTTCAACAAACGTGGATTCGAGCGCACTCGAATGACGTAAGTGGAGATAGGAGATTACACTCAACTACCAATTAGAGAAGAAAGCACAAAGCAATCAACAAGAAATTTTATTCGAAAATCAACTACCAAAAAATTACAACACACTCGCTATTTATAGTATTTCACAACTCAGCCATAAGTCGTGACCGACTCATGAACCCCCCGACTCATCATAAGTCGCTGCCGACTTAGCTCACATCATACCTGTATACAACATACGACTCATCAATATACGACTCAAGGCAAACGACTCACGACTTACAACATATCACAGTACACGACTCAAACTACAACCGACTCATCATACAAAGCGACTCAACATACAACTTACGACTCATACTAGGTCGGCAACGACCTACGACTCATGGCACAAACACTTAGTGCAAACGACTCAAGGAACAACACATAACGACTCAACTTTCCAGGCGACTCACGACTCACAGGAGTCACGACTCATGGCTCCACCGACTCAACAAATCAGCAGGTTTCCAGCGACCTATGCTCTTTCTTTCCACACATCCCTTCCAACGACTCAAGCCTCCCTTCGGCATATCTTCTTTACGCGAGTTACCCCCAGCCGACTCAACTAGGTCGTGGCTCTTTGACTCGTCCCAGCCTCCTTCTGTTAGCCGTTTAACTCGGAAACGACTCATAACTTCCCTGACTCGTTCACGACTCAAGTTGACTCGTTCCCGACTCAAGTTAGGATGACTCATCATGAGTCGTAACTTGTTAACTTGGCACCCTTCAATTATCTCTTCCTTCAGTCTTTCCTTAGGTCGCGGCCATCCTCCCTTAGCTCGTAACCGACTCAAGTTTTCATTGAGTTGTGGCCGACTCATCAAACTACACCATACACTTGTATTTTCAGAAATTAATGAATGCATACTTTCTTTTCTGGTCTTGGCTGCATCACGATCTCTTCGAAACGATCAGCGCATTTGGCCAATATTGATAGTCGGTGATTTAACTATCAATTAATATTCACAAACAACCATCAACAATTAAATAATTTCCCAAATTATTTATTTGTCCCAAAAATATATTCACAAGATAAATTTCCACTTTTCAAACCCTTGCGAAAATAGTTTTCAAACTATATTCCTTTATAGAATAAATGTCCCAATTATTTCTATTTCCGCTGTACTGTAGCAGAAAGCGGCAGGCGACTTCAGGTGTGAATGTGCAGAAAGGGTTTCGAGCTATGGTGGCTGATCACGCAAAGGGAAAGTCAGATCTACATGTTCCTCGGAAGATGGGGGATCGGATGAAGGTGAATAAGTCAGCGAGCGGATCAGGTGTGTTTGCAAAGTCTACACCTAAAAGCTTGTGTGATCTAGTCAAAGGAAAAAAACAAGGTGAAACTATTCAATACTTTGATCCAGTTATTGTTAATGATAGAAAAACAGCTATAATTGGAGAGGAGGAGCTGATCTCAGCAGAGAAATTGTGGTCTAACTCTATTCTTATATATTTGGTGGGGAAAAGACCGTATTATATGTTTTTCAAAGCATATATAAGAAGAATGTGGCTTCCAAAAGGTAAATTTGAAGTCTTTGCTAGGGATAATGGTTTCTATCTTGTTCAATTTGAATTAGCAGAGGATTGTAATAAAATACTAGAAGGAGGACCATGGATGATGGATGGAAAATTCATTATCATGAAAAAATGGAATAGTTCTATTAAATATTAAAAAGACCTATTGCTATTCATTCCTATTTGGGTGAGATTTCCCAATCTAAATTTTGCATATTGGAATCATATTTCACTGTGTAAAATTGCTAGTACTATTGGTAGACCTATTGCAATGGATGAACATACCAAAAATAGGAGTAGAATTGCTTTTGCCAGAATGCTCATTGAAGTAGATGCGTCTTTCAATTTTGAAAAGGAAGTGCAAATCAAATTGCCTAAAGGGGATTGCGTAATGCAAAATGTTGAATATGAATATATACCTCCAATTTGTCAAAACTGTGCATGCTTTGGTCATGAGTATAAGGAATGTCCTATAACATTTACGCAACAATGGATACCAAAGGCCACAACATTAAACAATGAGACTGATAGTATGGACATTGTTTCAGAGGAAAACACAAACCAGCAAACTCTTTACATCAATTCAGAAGGAATAGCACATCACAATGCAGAAGTTATTACAATAGAAGAGTCCAATGTTCAAGATTATACATTTAATAAAAATAAAAATGTTTCTCCATCAGACACAACTGCTTTGAATGTTGAGACATCTCAGATATCATCAAAGAATCCTGCAATTGCAATTGCAGCCCCACCATTAACTGAAATATAAGGATGTGATCCACCTCCACAAATCAGCATGGCTGCTACAATTGCAAAGGGACCCTATGCTCGTATCTCTGATACATCTCAAATACAAAACATTGCAGAAGGAACACCTCTGGATCCAACTTCACTGACGTCATTGACAAAAGCCTCAGTCAATCTATCATCATCAGAGAATTTATGTAACAGGGAGTTATCAAATCACAATGATAATGCTTTAAATAATTCACACCCTCAAATTTCAGATCTAACAACTGTAGTGTTTAATCCTTTTCAGGTGCGAAAAGACATGAAAGACTCAAAAGTGGAAGCGTCTTCTTTATCTCAATCATGAATCAAACCCACATACCCTTCAACCATTAATCCTCCCAACAATTCACCTACAAACCTCACATCCATCAATCCTGAGTTTGAAAAAGTGCTTACAGAAATGAAAAGAAAAAAATTTCAAGAAAAGAAAAAGAATAAAGTGATTCATGACAGTGTGACTCCCACTATAAGGACCAGGAGTCAAGCCAGTTCATCCAAATAATGTCAATCTTGTGTTGGAATGTGTGGGGTCTTAACAAGGCAGCACACGTGTTAGAGGTAAAAAACATTGTTTTCTCGCAAAAACCTTCTATGTTTTGCTTAGTTGAAAATAAATTGAGAAGAAATAAAATTCAGATGTATATGGAATCGTGGGGAAAAAAATGGACATGCATAAATAACATTGAGTATCATCACAAGTGCAGAATTGTCATTATGATCAACTCAGATATTTGGAGCAGTTACGTAATTTCTACGAGCAAACAACATATTACATGCATGCTAAATAATACTGCAGGGGCCCAATGTATTGTTACAGTCATCTATGCACTAAATCTTGAATCTGACAGGAAAACCTTATGGAAACAACTGGAAAAAGAAGCAAACACTTTTATTACACCTTGGTGCATCATAGGGGATTTTAATTGTGTTAGATTATTAAAGGAAAAAATGGGATAAATAAGTTGACAACCACAAACATTCAGGAGCTTAACAATTATATCAACTCTGCAGGGGTCATAGAACTCACCATTTCAGGGGTTAAGTTTTCATGGAGATCAGGGCCTAACAAAAATATTGCTACAAAGATCGATAGACTTTTATACAACATTGAATGGATGAACATGTTCAAAAATTCTCATGCAAAATATTTAGAATTATCTACCAGTGATCATGTACCCATTATGTTCCACTTTAATTGCACACAAACTTTAGAAGGTCCAAAGCCATTTAAATTCAGGAATCACTGGGTCATGTGTGAGGGGTACAAAGAAACAGTTGAAAAGTGTTTTGTTTTCCCTGAAGAAAATCAGTTATTCAACCTTATTCAAGTGCAGAAAAATATCAAAAAGGAAATTAAAAGATGGTGTAAAGGAAAAAATGATTTACAGTCACAGATATCAAAATGTAAGCAAAAGGTTAACACTGCTTTACAGATATTAGAAAATAACCATAACTCCTTAAATGCTCAAAATCTGTATGATGCTCAAGTAGAATTGGCAAAAAATTTGGAGCTGTTAGCAATGGACAACAAACAAAAAACAAAATGCCAATTGATCAAATGGGATGATAGTTGTTCAAAAATTTTCTTTGCAAAACAAACAACCAGGAGTTTGTCAATAGCTGTCACAACATTATAAAAGAAAATGGAGAAGTAGTTAAAACTCTAAAAGAGATAGAGGAAGAGGCTGTCAAATATTTTTCCAACATATATAATAGAGGAAACATGATTGATCAGTTCCCCAATATCACTCCAAAAAGAAAGATAAATGAATGGGGAAAAGTTTTCTTTAATGCTACATTTGAGGAAAATGAATTAAAAAGAGCTATTTTCAGTGTACATAATGATATTGCTCCTGGATATGATGGTTTTAATGTAAAATTCTACAAAACTCATTTGAATGAATTAAAAAAACCTCTTTTAGAAGCTATGCAGTCTTCTTTTGATAATGGCAGAATAGTGAGAGAAATTAATCACACTATTATCTCCTTAATCCCAAAAGTTAAAACCCCAGAATCTGTTTCAGATTACAGACCTATAGCATGTTGTTCCTGCTGTACAAAATCCTATCTAAAATGTTATGTGACAGAATGAAGTTTGTTCTTGGAGAATTAATATCTGACAATCAAACAGCCTACTTACCAAACAAGCAAATCAAAGATGGGATAATTATTGCACATGAGCACATCAGAAATTTTAACAAGCATGGCAGTAATAAAATGTGCATAAAGGTGGATCTTAAGAAGGCATATGATTCAGTAAATAGACAATTCATCCTGCACATGATGAGAAGCATGGACTTTCCAGTTAAATGGATAAAAATAATTCAAGAAATGATAAGTACTCCAAGTTATTCTTTTTCTATTGATGGATATCATAAGGGATATTTAACTGGGAGTAATGGTTTAAGACAAGGAGACCCCTTATCCCCTTACCTTTTTACTTTATGCATGGAATATTTCACTCTGTTGATGTATGCTAAAGCTATTAAAGGAAAAGTAGCATCAGTCATCAAGAACAATTCTAACATAACACATCTTATATATGCAGATGATCTGTTAATTTTCATAAATGCAACTGCAGTTGGAGTCAAATCTGTTAAAAAATGTTTCAAAAAACTAAAGAAAGTGACTGGCTTGGAAATGAATAATCTCAAAACCCAAGTTTTTTTCAAAAGTTTTGCAACAATAAGGATCAAGTGCTTAATATACTGGATATTCAAGAAGGAGAACTACCTGTCAGGTATCTTGGATTACCCTTATCTGTCACAGACATCAAACATTCAAATTGTAAACAACTTATAGACAGAGTGTTAAATAAGATGCATCGTTGGGAGTGCAAATTTCTCACAGTTCCAGGTAGAATTGAACTAATTAAAGCTGTTGTTTATCCAATGGTCAGTTTTTGGATGCAATGTTTCATGCTACCTAGCTTAACTATCCATAAAATCAATCAGTTATGCAAACAATTTATTTGGAAAGGCAAGAAAAGTAAAATACCATGGGAAACAGTCACAAATGTTAAAGATGAAGGAGGGATAGGGTTGAAAAAACTGTTAGATATAAATAAAACTTTCTTCATCCAAAGAATATGGGAAACTCTTAACAATTCAACTTACAGTGCTAAGTGGCTTAATGTGAAATATGCAAACAATGAGACTTTGTGGGAAGCTAACTTTAGTAACAATTCTTCATGCACTTGGAAAAAAATGTTATATCACAGAAAAGAGGCTCAAAAATTAATCGACAGAAGAATTGTAGATGGCAAATCTACTAGTTTGTGGTTTATACCTTGGATTAATGGTTCAACCTTATTAGAGAAACTGGGGCATGAAACCTTATCATACTCAAGAGGACATAATCACAAGGTAGATCAAATTATATCTGATAATAGTTGGAGGCCTGAAAACATCGCATATCTTGGTAATATAAGTGAGGAAATAAGACAAATACCCATATATCATGATAAAACAGAAGATTATTGGTTTTGTAGAAACAGTAAAAACGGCGTTTTTTCTTTTCATGATGCATGGAATGAGTTAAGAGTCAAACATCAGAACATCAATCATCACAAAATCATATGGAATACCATCTCACTGCCAAAAATAAATGTTTGCTTATACAGAGCTATATTCAGCTTCCTACCCACAAAGGACAAACTACAATTGCAAGGAATAACTGAAGATAATATCTGTGTTTTGTGCAAAAGGGAAACAGAAACATGTAAACATCTATTTTTCAACTGTTCTTTTTCTAAGCATGTGTGGTGCTGGATCAGAACCATAATGGGAGACCCTATAACGCATAGAAATGCTCATATTTCAATCACAAATGCCATTGCATATATAACTCAGAAATTTGCAGCTAACAACATAAAGAAAGATATCATAATAGCTGCGCTTAGCTCCTCTGTTTGGTTCATTTGGAAAAGAAGGAATTCTATCATTTTTAACAATGAAAGGACAGACAAAATCACAACCTGTAACACTATAAAATTCAAGGTTCGCGACATTATCATTAACAGATCCAAGTTTTTCAGTCAAAGCATGATTAACGCTGATGATATCATTCAGAAATGGGAGATTTTACCTCTGCGAGTTGACCTTACCTTGACCAAAAACCCCAACTTCCCAAATACAGCATCATCCTCTAGATACATGATTGATAGAGAAGATAATGAAACTGAGAGCTCGAGATTGTCTAGACGCACTGATAGTATTATCACTATCGTTGAAAGAGAAGAAAGATTGCCTGGTAGAGAGAATGAGCTGCCATGAGTTGCTAGGTTTTTGCAAAGAATTTAGGGCATAGATTTTGAGTATACGGGTCACTTATTGTCCATCTGTTTATTATGTATATACAGTGTATGTAATGTTTTTGACATTATCAATAAAGTGTTTGATCCTTTTTCAAAAAAAAAAAGGTTACATTATAAAAGATAAAAGTAGGCTTTCACTTTTTAAACAACATACTAGTCAACTTTAAATAATTATTACAAAAATAGATTTGAAAGATGTTTACTTTAGAATTTAAATATTAGAAATAATAAGTTTCCTAAAACATTCTTTTTAAAACAACATTAAAGCTTTTAACTTATATTAAAATTTTTACTTTGAAGAGGTACTTGGCTATCCAGGGAAATATTCTTCTCTTCACATTCTTTAAAAATAAATCACCATTTATTTTTAAACAAATTTTCTCATTTCTTTAATAAATTCCCATCTTGAATTTATTCTTCCCAAATATCCACTGATATAATTTACTTTGCTTTTATAAACCCAGTTTATAAATCCCCAAAGTCTAGTTTCCTTTAAATTTCTAATTTCAAACACTTAAATCAATTTCGAATTGGTTTCCAATTTACTTTATTTATTCCAAAATCCATTTATTTCAGATTTCATTCCTTGCTTATGATTTAATACACTTTGTAGGATCTAAATTAACCCTAGAGGGGGGTGAATAGGGTTATAGCAAATTTTCTTGATTTAAATACAGAAATAAACTGCAAAAATTAATATGCTGAAAAGTAAACCACACACAAAATTTACCCAGCTTCGGCAACCCCTGCCTACTGCTGCATTCACAGATTTCTATTAGAATTAAAGAGTATCATGCTTACAAACACTCTACTAGACTCGTAGACCCTTTTGCTCCCGCTCATAAACACTCTACTAGACTCGCAAACATTTGCTCCCGCTCACAAACATTCTACTAGACTCGCAAACATTTGCTCCCGCTCACAAACACTCTACTAGACTCGCACACCCTGCTCCCGCCTATAGAGTTTCGTTTACTCGCAAACTCTGCTCCTGCCTACAATAGAACTTCGATTACTCGCAAACTCTGCTCCCGCCTATAGAGCTTTGATTACTCGCAAACACTGCTCCCGCCTATAGAGTTCTGCAAACTCGCACACCCTGCTCACTGAACTAATTCTAACTAGACAATCTGACACTACCTAAACCCTAGGTGGTGATTTACAAAGTTTTGATTCGTAAAATAAAAACAACAATTAAAAAACAAATAAACAAATAACCCTAATTAAATAAAATAAAGCCCTTTAATAAAAAACACGGCCGGCCCCCTTTTTTTTTTCTTTAACCCGATGCTTTTTCTTCTTCTTTGGCCTGTGAAAAAATTGGTCGTCGTTCCTCTTTGCAGCTCAATTAGGGCTTCAGCTCTTTTGCTCCTTGCGATTCAAACTAGGGTTGTGCAAATTGAAGTTCACCGCTTGATACAGTTTGATCGTATGCTTCGATGCTTTTTGCTTTGCCCACGGCTCTTCAATTTGGATCGAGTTCAGTTTGTGATTTCGGTATGTAATTTATCCTTTTGCTTTTCTAATTTTGGCTTGCTCGAACTCGATCGATTTTAGATGGCCGATGATGATGGTTTATATAGGGTTTGTAACCCTAGATTTGCGTTCGTTCAAATATATATTTGAATTTATCTCGGCTGATCGTTTATGCTTGGATGCTTGCGATTTTGATTGACTTTTTCATATGCGTACAATTTTGTTACTTGCTTCCTACGGCTTGGTTTACACGGTTTTGATTATTGACTCGTTCAATATTGACTTCGGCCATTTTATGATTTTGTGAGTTTCTGGCTTGTTCATTAGCTCTTGCTTTTATACTGCAGTTATCTTCGACATTGTCTTCTGTATATTTTGTAGCATGTCACTGGATGCATTCCTGTAGTAGCTTTGTTGTTGCTGTGTTCCATGAACATGCTTCACTGCATTATGAAAATGTTGCATTGTACTCTGACCTTGTTGCCTCTGTTCATTTGCCGGTTAGCTTGCTCGTTCGGTCTTGTCTGATCTTTGGTTTACCATCTGCATTCACTACAGTTTCATTGTGTTAGTTTCATTGTTGCTGCTCCTACGGTGCGCTATGCTTTGTGTACATGTCTTGTTGAGTTTGTAGTTTGCTGTTTGTTTGCGCCAAAATTGGTCACAAACCCCGATGAACGTGAAAGCACCAGTGTTGGAATATAAATCAAAAATATCCAAACACAAATCACAGATCTAAGTAGCAAAGTAATAAATATGAACAAGCACACAAGATTTATAGTGGTTCGGCTATCTCCGGCCTACGTCCACTTCAAAGGTTTTTCCTTTTATTGATGTTCATCGCTGATTACAATCGATTACAGCGGATTACAATGAGTAGTAGTTCTGAAATTCAAGTACAACGATGGTTGTTGAATGCAAAGTAGAGCCTTGACGGAGTCTTGATGCTTCAGAGTCTTGATCTTGCCAAAGAGAATCCAGCCCTTTTTCTGAATGATATGGAGGTCTATTTATAGGCGTAGGCTGCTGCTATCTCGCGGAAAACTTGGGAGACCTCTTCTGGCACGTGAGGGGGCCCATACGTACGGTCTCGGGAGGTTTGGGCCCACTTTGGTATCGGTTCGAACTCCATTCGAACCGATCAAGAATTCATCCAATCGAGGTGAAACTTGGCGTGGACATTCTTCATCATGTATGCAAGCATCTGTGAAAATTTCATGGCATTTGGATCAGTAGGTTAGGAGATATGCAGGGTTCGAAATTGAGTTCACGAGATAGCTGTTTGATTCGAACCCATTGTGTTCGAACCGATAGATTCGAAACCATCATAGCACGCGACTTCGTGGTGACATGGAGCGCCTTCTTCGAATCGATCCGGACTTCACTTCGTGTTGACCGCTTCGACTCCATACATCTCGGCGCATTCGAACCGATGGAAGACACGTCACCATGGTTGGTGGGTTCGAATGAAGCTACAGAGGATGGGTTCGAAGATGGATGGGTTCGAGGCATGGCTCACGGAAGGGTTCGAAGCAGGGCACTGTGATGGGTTCGAAGTAAGGCTTTGTGATGGGTTCGAACTAGTTGGGTTCGAAATGGAGTCGAGGCCGATGGTTTCGGGTGTGGCGTGGCAGTGCTTATTGGTTCGAAAGCAGGTGGTTTCGAACTAGATGGGTTCGAACACCATCGATTCGAACTGGGGCATAAGCTTATGGATTCGAGGCGCGGCCTCATTTCTTGGTTTCGAACTAGGTCAAGGGGGATGGGTTCGAACATAAGAAAGGTAATGGGTTCGAACCGGACAATGCCCATTCCTTTTAACTTGAATCCACCATAACTTGAGCATACGACCTCGGATTGACTTGAAATTTGGAATGCAGATTCCTATGGTCTTTCTTGTCGTGTCTTATCAATTGTGGCCCGTTCCGGACTCGGACAAAATTCATCGATATCCATGGTTATCCTGTAATGCATGGTTAATATTCATGAATAGTAATCATTGATTTTCAGTAAATTTTGGATATCTCAACGTTGCCAAAAGTTGGGATAACACTTTGCCCCCCAAAACATGCCTTTTTGTAAAAGGTATGTTTTGAACGGTCTTATATCAAGTGTAATAAATTCATGTTTCGTTGATAGCTGTGGCATTATCAATCAAGTATGTGGCTGTTCGAAGCCGAATCAATATTCGTTCTTCCCATAGAAGTTGAGAATGAAGTTTCGTAGTCTCTCCGGACTATTATTGGCTGCTCTAAATCCTTACTAAGTCCATTCTAGACTTAGTGATTGAATAGAAAGATCCTATTGCTCTCTGGCGTTGCCTTCTATCCCTTGCACTCTGGTCCCAGTTAGGACGTATAGCGATATCATGGTCGTTCGGGACCGATCATAGCCTCTCCGGGCTCTTGCTGGATCCCATCCTATCACTCTCCGGTGAAGGGGAAATAGCGCTTAAGTGAGTCGATCCTGTCGCTCTCCGGCGAAGCGACTCACTTCTTGCACTCCGGTTCAAAGCAGTTGAACATTAAGCGATGTCATGACCTGAATCATCGGCCGATCATAGTCTCTCCGGACTCTTGTCGAATCCCATCCTGTCACTCTCTGGTGAAGGGGAAACGACGATAAATGAGTCGATCCTGTCGCTCTCCGGCGAAGCAACTCACTTCTTGCCTTCTGGATTCACCTCTCCGGGTGAAGGCGATCTTTCTTTTATAAGTGAGTCGATCCTGTCGCTCTCCGGCGAAGCAACTCACTTCTTGCCTTCGGACCCCGTCTCTCCGGACAGGGTCATAAAGCGATCATGTTTATATGTAATGTTCATCCTTTGACTCTCCGGTCAAAAGGTTTATTGCAAGAAGTTCTAATTTATTTATAAAAATTCAAGTTCTAGATGTTCAATCTCAAACATCAGGAAAAACAAAGGATCGCCTCTCCGGGCGTGGCGGTTTATCTCCATCTCAGAGCATGCTAGGGATCTCTCCGGTTCCCGTACATGTGTAAGTGGAGTAACCGTTTTATTCTGAAAATAAATCTAAATAAAGTTATTCGACCGAAGTCCAAATCCTGGACTTGGCCCTTGCCATCTTTGATCAGTTGATGACGAGTCGTGATCCCGATCCAGGATCATTCCTGCAAGGTGGAGGCGGTAGTTGTTCATGCCTTGTCGCTGCTGTCCGTTCTCTGACATACTGCGGTAATCTACCACCCCTAACGTGTTCTTCCACCTCATCCTTCAGGTGACGGCATTCATCTGTGGTGTGCCCATCCAGCTCATGGAATAGGCAATATTTTCCAGTCCTGCGCTCCCGCTCGGTGGGATCCCTTACAGGTGGCTTTCGATAGTGAAGTTGCCCCCTGGTTTCAGTGAAGACTCTTTCTAGGCTTGCATTCAGATCTGTGTACTGCCTGAATCTTGGTTCCCGGAATTTCTTCCGTTTATCAGGACCGTCATGTCTGTCATCCTGCTTTCTCTTTCCCTTGTCCGCTCCGGACTGTTCTCTGGAGGTTCCTACACTTTGAGTGGCATTTATTTCACGACTCTCGACTCGTGATTCTTCTAACCGGATGAATTTTTCAGCTTTATGAAAGAATTCTCCAAGATCCTGTGGTGGGTCTTTTGTTAGAGAATCTTTAAACTTGGTACCTTCCGCGACTCCTGCCACCGCCGCCATTAAAATCATTGATGGATCCGGGCGATCCACAGAAGTCACTGTCACGTTGAATCTGAGTAGAAAATCTTTTATGGACTCTCCGGTCCTCTGCTTGATCGATGCCAAGGTCATCACACTCTTGGGTCGCGTTACATGGACCCTGAACTGTCTCATGAAGCAATCAACGAGCTCGCTCCATGTTCCGATTGATCCAGTCTCTAGTTGTCTGAACCATAGTGAAGCTAAATCTGTCAAATATAGGGGGAAGCATCGTGCCATCACTTCCTCAGATGCCCCCAGCACTTCCATGTGCCTGATGTATCGAGTAATATGCATTGTTGGGTCTGACCTCCCGTCGTACGGATCCAGCGTTGGTAGCTTGAATTTTGGAGGGTTCCTTGCATTTCTGATGTTTGGAGTGAATGGACTACGACTAACTTCTTCTAGGCCTCCGCTAGGCAATCCTCCTCTCATGATTCTTCGCATGAGGCTTATCATTCTCTCATCTCCGTCTAGGGGTTGCCCCCTTGTCAAGTTTCTGTCCTGCCCCCCGAGCCTTGAAGGGTATTCTGGTACGTATTCTTCTGGTGGCTCGTTAGCGTATGCATTGGCTCCAGCTTGTTGAGCTCCATCTGTTGGTCTTCCAGTATCGGACCCTGAGGGTCTGCCCCCAAGGCCTTGTTGACCTCCTTCAATCCCTGTATTCTGGCCTTGAGCCTGTCCTTCGTTTGCCTCTACAATCCTGATTCCTTGTCCCATGCTCGTAGCCGTTGCAGTTGGTCCAAGGTTTTGCATGTTTGCCGCCCTCATCTGCTCGAGGAAATTCTGCAGCATCTCCTGTTGACTCTTCATTATGCTTTCGCGCAATGAATTAGCCATAGCCTCCATCTCGCCTCTAGTGATGTAGACGAAAGCCTGTCCTTCTCCTGATCCTGAGGATGCTTCTTGGCTTCCTCCTTGTTGGCTCCTATCAACTCTTTGTCTAGTTTGTCGAGTCATTGTTTCTGGATTGGAGTTCCTGAATTCTGAATTCTGATGTAGCGGGTGCTAGTTCTTCTCAGTGAGAGCACCAAAGTGTTTGCGCCAAAATTGGTCACAAACCCCGATGAATGTGAAAGCACCAGTGTTGGAATATAAATCAACAATATCCAAACACAAATCACATATCAAAGTAGCAAAGTAATAAATATGAACAAGCACACAAGATTTATAGTGGTTCGGCTATCTCCGGCCTACGTCCACTTCAAAGGTTTTTCCTTTTATTGATGTTCTTCGCTGATTACAATCGATTACAGCGGATTACAATGAGTAGTAGTTCTGAAATTCAAGTACAACGATGGTTGTTGAATGCAAAGTAGAGCCTTGACGGAGTCTTGATGCTTCAGAGTCTTGATCTTGCCAAAGAGAATCCAGCCCTTTTTCTGAATGATATGGAGGTCTATTTATAGGCGTAGGCTGCTGCTATCTCGCTGAAAACTTGGGAGACCTCTTCTGGCACATGAGGGGGCCCATACGTACGGTCTCGGGAGGTTTGGGCCCACTTTGGTATCGGTTCGAACTCCATTCGAACCGATCAAGAATTCATCCAATCGAGGTGAAACTTGGCGTGGACATTCTTCATCATGTATGCAAGCATCTGTGAAAATTTCATGGCATTTGGATCAGTAGGTTAGGAGATATGCAGGGTTCGAAATTGAGTTCACGAGATAGCTGTTTGATTCGAACCCATTGTGTTCGAACCGATAGATTCGAAACCATCATAGCACGCGACTTCATGGTGACGTGGAGCGCCTTCTTCGAATCGATCTGGACTTCACTCCGTGTTGACCGCTTCGACTCCATACATCTCGGCGCATTCGAACCGATGGAAGACACGTCACCATGGTTGGTGGGTTCGAATGAAGCTACAGAGGATGGGTTCGAAGATGGATTGGTTCGAGGCATGGCTCACGGAAGGGTTCGAAGCAGGGCTCTGTGATGGGTTCGAAGTAAGGCTTTGTGATGGGTTCGAACTAGTTGGGTTCGAAGTGGAGTCGAGGCCGATGGTTTCGGGTGTGGCGTGGCAGTGCTTATTGGTTCGAAAGCAGGTGGTTTCGAACTAGATGGGTTCGAAACGATGGGTTCGAACACCATCGATTCGAACTGGGGCATAGGCTTATGGATTCGAGGCGCGGCCTCATTTCTTGGTTTCGAACTAGGTCAAGGGGGATGGGTTCGAACATAAGAAAGGTAATGGGTTCGAACCGGACAATGCCCATTCCTTTTAACTTGAATCCACCATAACTTGAGCATACGACCTCGGATTGACTTGAAATTTGGAATGCAGATTCCTATGGTCTTTCTTGTCGTGTCTTATCAATTGTGGCCCGTTCCGGACTCGGACAAAATTCATCGATATCCATGGTTATCCTGCAATGCATGGTTAATATTCATGAATATTAATCATTGATTTTCAGTAAATTTTGGATATCTCAACTTTGCCAAAAGTTGGGATAACACTGTTGGTTTTGGTTTTCATTTTTGCTGTTTGCGTGCTTCATTGACATCTGATTCACTTGCACCTGTACTTGGTCATAATTGATGGTTCAGTGGTGTTTTCTGAAACTTGCAGTAGTCTTCATTGCAGTATTTGCCATTGTTTGATATGGTTTTGTCTCCACTTGCATTGCTGTACACTTTTGGTCATTGTTGTAGTTGTATTATGTGATGTTGCCTCTTGTTGCTGTCATAAACATTCATCAATGTTGGCATATGCATTGCATAATTCATGTTGTAGCCTGGTCATTTGTGCACAGCCTTTGGTTCATGCTGTATTGTCTCCGTATATTTGTTATTCTTCTCTGTCCACTTGGCTGCACATGTGAACTTGTGTATTTGGTCTCGTCTCCATATAGTTGAAGCTTGCTATCATATTTGCTGTGCTCGAGCTCTTTGCACACTGATGCTTCGAGTCTGCAACTTGTAGCTGGACTTGTTGATGTACATATTACTTTGTTCACCGTGTCACTTAGGTGTATATGTTTGTACTGTGCATTGACTTGATCGACACTTGCATCACTCTGGTTATTCTTCATTGTCTGTTGCATCTTTGGTTTTGGAGCTGCTGTGTTATCATCCTTTTGTTTGCCTGCAGACCATGTTGCATTTTCTTGAGTTACTGCAGCTTGTAGTTTGGCTTTGATGCATTTGGAATTTGTCTAAGCTTTGCATTCTTTTTGTAGCCTTGTGTTGAATCCAGTTTTAAAAAAAACTCGGGTTTGACCTTGCGCTCGAGAGTTGTGACTTTTATGTTATTGCACGTGAGTTGAACCCGGCTTTTTATTTGGGTTTGACCTGTGCTCACCTGTCCCTGTAAATCAATCAAGTGTATATATTGGCGTGCACGGCCTTGTGGCATATACAGTAATACACTGTGTATGTCACAAGTTGTTCGTGTATGATGAATTCAAATTTAAATTATGACGAACAACCCAAATAACTGAGGTAAATTGTATTTTCAAAAATCATGTTTCATTTTATATTGCAAAAATATTTCTTTTTCAATTTTACTGTGTTAGTTTATATTTTTGCAGATTTCTCAGATGCTGGATTCAAACTGGAATGCAGTTGAAGATAAATACGAGTGTGAGTGATATGTAGTGAGGTGAACTGTAAATATGAAATGTGATGTAATTGTAATCAAAGTTGTATAGTTATAGTGAGAGCTTGAAATTGTACTATTCAAAATTGTAATAAATATTTGTTTGAATAAAATATCTGTTTAAATTCAAATTCTATGTAATTTATTTTATTCAACAAATATTTATTTAAACTGTGAAAAATAGAATAGTATATTAACAAATACATTTAAACGAATGTATATATGTTTATTATCATCAAACAAAAATTATATAAGCGCAAAGCGCATATTCAACAATCTCCCCCTTTTGATGATAACAAACATATATTTAAGATTTTGAATGTATTAAATGTATTTGATTGATCGTGATCGTTCAATTTGCTCCCCCTATTTGAATGCTTCCTCTCTACATGATACTCCCCCTACATATATGCATACAAATAAAAATATGTAAATGAGCCTATATGCAAATGAAAAATTATTTGACCTTTGCTTGATTCTATTTGATAAAATCTTAACTTTTCTCTCCCCCTTTTGTTATCAGCAAAAGAATAACAGTGTTATAAAAATAGGGATGAAGTTACAGACATGAATCAAACATTTAACTCAATTAAATATAAATATCAAATTTCAATAAAACTCAAACAAAAATCATAATTACCCTTGTCAGGCGCATATTCCACTTTCAGAAGTGATGGGGATAAAATCATCAAAAAAATCATACAGTTCTGTCTATTTGTGGTATATTTATTTCAGGAAATTTGAATATCTACTAACCATGCATAACCGTTAGGACTTTTAAATGAGATTAGTAGTATTCCAATTTAATTTTTATTTAAAAATGAAATCAAGTATCTTCTAACCACGCATGACCGTGAGGACTTTTAAATGGGATTAGAATCAACTTGTCTATTTAATCCATTAATTTTGATATGCGTTCTGTACATGCATAACCGTGAGGACTTTTAAATGCGCATGGAAGCACATAATCAAAAATCAAAGTAATTCACCCATGCATAACCGTGAGGACTTTTAAATGAGAGTGAATACTTTGGATATTTATTTTTATTGAAGAATATAATAAATTGAAGCACAGGTAATTTCCTTTATAAATCTGAAGATATAATAAATTGAAGAACGAATAATTACCTATGTAAACTACCACAAATTTACATATTATATGTAATTTTGATGAGTGATGGTCGATAGAAAGATGATAGAAATAGAAATGATCATGGAACTTTTACCCAACAAAAAGTTTTTATAACTCTTGTTATGAAATTCTAAAGAAATTTTCTAATTATACTTTCTCGAGTTATAATATATGATAAATATCAACACTCATCACTTTTTCAAACACTATTCATCTTTTCGATAATCAAAGGGAGTTAGATTAGTCAAAATAGTCATTTAAAATCAAATCCAAAAATTATAAAATCAATTTTTCAAAAATGACTAATCTGTAAATATGGTCAAACATGATTTTCTCGAGGGGGTTATATGAGAAAATTTTCTGCTGTTTGAAAATTATTTCAAGTGAAAAATATGCAGATATCTTCTTTGAAAAAACGATGCAGCAAATGAATGTTTCAAAAATTAATCACGTTCCACTAGTAATTTTTCTATCAACTATATTACCAGTGTAATCTGCATCTGAATTTAAATTTCACTCAATATTCACTCGTTGGATGTCAAAGACTAGATTTGTGAAATTTCAACAAATTATCTCATAATTGTTTTCAACAATTTTTAAATGAAATTTTCTTGGATTTGAATTGAAGCTGTGTTAACATATCATAGTGTCAATCTTAGAAGCCGTAGAATAAACAACTATATTCATGAGAAATCATTATCATTTCAAACAGTTTCTTGAAGTTTCAACAATTTCTTAAAATCCTTTTTAAGAGCTTTACACATGAAATTTGAAATCGTGCGAATTTACAAGCAGTGACCAAAATGTCAAAACCAATATATCTACGTGTAGCATGAGTAACCATTATTTGACCGAACAAATTCATATGGATTAGTTCAAAGTTGAAAATTTGATTGGTCATCATTTAAGCACAAATCAAGGTCATAAATAAGAACAAGTCAAAAATTTCTTAAAATCCTTTTTATAATTTTTTAAATAGAATTCATTAGGATTTTAAGTTAAAGCCATGTAAATAGAAGAAACCGTGAATATAGATTTAGCCAAAAATATTATCGTCAATCAATAAAAGCACCATCAGCAATCCAAATTAATCGATATAAAGTATTTCAAGGACTGTAGTGTTTTTGGCATAAAAGCATAATTGGCCAACAATTTTGAAAAAATCAGAATCAAAATCATCATCTTTTATTCATCTCACTATTGGCTGATTTTAATTCAGAATATGGTGCAGATATCACATTTAATATATCGTTCAAAACAAATTTACCTGTTCTACCTTTACGATAATTTTTCGTTGTCGTCCATTGTGATTCTATCACCTTTATACTAGGTTAAGGAACTTTGCTTTGTCGCCCGTTGTGTTTCTGGAACAGCAAAAATCCAGAGAACACTGTTGTTGTTCCTTAGCCTGCCACCACACCTACACGATGAAAGATTTTTGTGACCTATTTGTTTTTATAGGTCCATGGTTGTTAGAGGCAGAATATGAAAAATATGTTTGTGGAGACCCAAAACTATTTATATATGTTCGTTTTGGCACCCAAATTTGTTTGACTTTCAAAGATTTTATATTTGTGCCTTTTGGAACCCAAATTGGTATAGTTTTCACATGTTTGGATCTATACCAACAATTATTGTGATTGTGTCCATATTTTCTACAAATCGTGCACATTAAATTGACTTGATTGCTTTCAACAATTTTAGATTGACTATATCCAAGTCCTTTTCTAACTGTGTTAACAATTTGCTTTCCTAATAGCATATTCAACGATTTTTCGCTTTTTGAAAATTTATCTAAAGCCGTTGACAATTATTGGACTTGTATTTTGAGAGATTCATTTTCTTTCAACAATTGAGTGCACCTTTTAATAGAATTTTCTCTCCTAGTATTTTCAATTTTTAAAATCAGAATTTCATTTTCAAGTGATTTCATTTTAATTTCTGATTTTTTAATTTCTTCTTCAAATGTTGGACACTTATCACACTTAGGGATCCTACTTTGATAGGTTTTAACTAATTGGTCAAGTTGTTCATTTAATTCTATCAAAGTGTCTTTTTGTGATTCAAGTTTAGCGTATTTTTCCCTAAGTTGTTCAAAACAGCCATTTACTTTGTGGAAATAAATAAGTAATTCAGAGTGAGTAAGTTTTGATACCTCGCTTGGCTCGTCGTCGTCGCTATCAGTTTTATTCCCATGAAGGCACATATCTGCTTTCTCACTTTCATTGCTATCGTTTTTATTCCACGTGGCTGCAAATTTCCTTTTTGGATTCTTCATTAATAATGCCAGTTTGGCTGCTCCATCATCATCATCCTTATCACAACTGCTATTTACCAATCCTATTAAGCATATTTCTTTAACTGAGTCGGTTGTGGAGGACTTCTCATTGCTGTTGACTTTTGCACCATATATTGCATCGAGAGTTTTCCAAATTTTCTGTGCATTTTCACAATGAGAGACGAAATAAAAATTATCACGATTAATATGAGAATATAATATATGCATAGCAAGAGCATTAATCGAGATAATTTCCTTATTTGCTATCTCACATCCATTTTCAATAATATCCCAGCATTTAATATTAACAGATTTTAAATAAAATTCCATTTTCAATTTCCAATTCAAAAAATCTGTTCCATCGAAAATAGAAGGAATAATATTGAAACGACCCTCAAAAATATTATTTGGTGGATTCATGACTCTATAGTTAAAAAATAAAATACCGGGGTCTGATACCACGTGTAGGATCTAGATTAACCTTAGAGGGGGGGTGAATAGGGTTATAGAAAATTTTCTTGATTTAAATACAGAAATAAACTGCAAAAATAAATATGCTGAAAAGTAAATCACGCACAAAATTTACCCAGCTTCGGCAACCCCTGCCTACTGCTGCATTCACAGATTTCTATTAGAATTAAACAGTATCATGCGTACAAACACTCTACTAGACTCGCAGACCCTTTTGCTCACGCTCACAAACACTCTACTAGACTCGCAAACATTTGCTCCCGCTCACAAACATTCTACTAGACTCGCAAACATTTGCTCCCGCTCACAAACACTATACTAGACTCGCACACCCTGCTCCCGCCTATAGAGTTTCGTTTACTCGCAAACTCTGCTCCCGCCTACAATAGAACTTCGATTACTCGCAAACTCTGCTCCCGCCTATAGAGCTTTGATTACTCGCAAACACTGCTCCCGCCTATAGAGCTCTGCAAACTCGCACACCCTGCTCACTGAACTAATTCTAACTAGACAATCTGAGTCTACCTAAACCCTAGGTGGTGATTTACAAAGTTTTGATTCGTAAAATAAAAACAACAATTTAAAAACAAATAAACAAATAACCCTAATTAAATAAAATAAAGCCCTTTAATAAAAAACACGGTCGGCCCCCTTTTTTTTCTTTAACCCGATGCTTTTTCTTCTTCTTTGGCCTATGAAAAAAATGGTCGCCGTTCCTCTTTGCAGCTCAATTAGGGCTACGGCAATTTTGCTCCTTGCGATTCAAACTAGGGTTGTGCAAATTGAAGTTCGCCGCTTGATACAGTTTGATCGTATGCTTCAATGCTTTTTGCTTTGCCCACGGCTCTTCAATTTGGATCGAGTTCGGTTTGTGATTTCGGTATGTAATTTATCCTTTTGCTTTTCTGATTTTGGCTTGCTCGAACTTGATCGATTTTAGATGGTCGATGATGATGGTTTATATAGGGTTACAAATATAGGGTTTGTAACCGTAGATTTGCGTTCGTTCAAATATATATTTGAATTTATCTCGGCTGATCGTTTATGCTTGGATGCTTGCGATTTTGATTGACTTTTTCATATGCGTACAATTTTGTTACTTGCTTCCCACGGCTTGGTTGACACGGTTTTGATTATTGACTCGTTCAATATTACTTCGGCCATTTTATGATTTTGTGAGTTTCTGGCTTGTTCATTAGCTCTTGCTTTTATACTGCAGTTATCTTCGACATTGTCTTCTGTATATTTTGTAGCATGTCACTGGATGCATTCCTGTAGTAGCTTTGTTGTTGCTGTGTTCCATGAACATGCTTCACTGCATTATGAAAATGTTGCATTGTACTCTGACCTTGTTGCCTCTGTTCATTTGCCGGTTAGCTTGCTCGTTCGGTCTTGTCTGATCTCTGGTTTACCATCTGCATTCACTATAGTTTCATTGTGTTAGTTTCATTGTTGCTGCTCCTTCGGTGCGCTATGCTTTGTGTACATGTCTTGTTGAGTTTGTAGTTTGCTGTTGGTTTTGGTTTTCATTTTTGCTGTTTGCATGCTTCATTGACATCTGATTCACTTACACCTGTACTTGGTCATAATTGATGGTTCAGTGGTGTTTTCTGAAACTTGCAGTAGTCTTCATTGCAGTATTTTCCATTGTTTGATATGGTTTTGTCTCCACATGCATTGCTGTACACTTTTGGTCATTGTTGTAGTTGTATTATGTGATGTTGCCTCTTGTTGCTGTCAAAAACATTCATCAATGTTGGCATCTGCATTGCATAATTCATGTTGTAGCCTGGTCATTTGTGCACTGCCTTTGGTTCATGCTGTATTGTCTCTGTATATTTGTTGTTCTTCTCTGTCCATTTGGCTGCACATGTGAACTTGTGTATTTGGTCTCGTCTCCATATAGTTGAAGCTTGCTATCATATTTGTTGTGCTCGAGCTCTTTGCACACTGATGCTTCGAGTCTGCATCTTGTAGTTGGACTTGTTGATGTACATATTACTTTGTTCACTGTGTCACTTATGTGTATATGTTTGTACTGTGCATCGACTTGATCGACACTTGCATCACTCTGGTTATTCTTCATTGTCCGTTGCATCTTTGGTTTTGGAGCTGCTGTGTTATCATCCTTTTGTTTGCCTGCAGACCATATTGCATTTGTTTGAGTTACTGCAGCTTGTAGTTTGGCTTTGATGCATTTGGAATTTGTCTAAGCTTTGCATTCTTTTTGTAGCCTTGTGCTGAATCCAGTTTTAAAAAAAAGCTCGGGTTTGACCTTGTGCTCGAGAGTTGTGACTTTTATGTTATTGCACGTGAGTTGAACCCGGCTTTTTATTTGGGTTTGAGCTGTGCTCACCTGTCCCTGTAAATCAATCAAGTATACATATTGGCGTGCACGGCCTTGTGGCATATACAGTAATACACTGTATATGTCACAAGTTGTTCGTGTATGATGAATTCAAATTTAAATTATGACGAACAACCAAAATAACTGAGGCAAATTGTATTTTCAAAAATAATGTTTCATTTTATATTGCAAAAATATTTCTTTTTCAATTTTACTGTGTTAGTTTATATTTTTGCAGATTTCTCAGATGCTGGATTCAAACTGAAATGCAGTTGAAGATAAATACGAGTGTGAGTGATGTGTAGTGAGGTGAACTGTAAATATGAAATGTGATGTAATTTTAATCAAAGTTGTATAGTTATAGTGAGAGCTTGAAATTGTACTATTCAAAATTGTAATAAATATTTGTTTGAATAAAATATCTGTTTAAATTCAAATTCTGTGTAATTTATTTTATTCAACAAATATTTATTTAAACTGTGAAAAATAGAATAGTATATTAACAAATACATTTAAACGAATGTATATATGTTTATTATCATCAAACAAAAATCATATAAGCGCAAAGCGCATATTCAACAATCTCCCCCTTTTGATGATAACAAACATATATTTAAGATTTTGAATGTATTAAATGTATTTGATTGATCGTGATCGTTCAATTTTCTCCCGCTATTTGAATGCTTCCTCTCTACATGATAGTCCCCCTACATATATGCATACAAATAAAAATATGTAAATGAGCCTATATGCAAATGAAAAATTATTTGACCTTTGCTTGATTCTATTTGACAAAATCTTAACTTTTCTCTCCCCTTTTGTTATCAGCAAAAGAATAACAGTGTTATAAGAATAGGGATGAAGTGACAGACATGAATCAAACATTTAACTCAATTAAATATAAATATCAAATTTCAATAAAACTCAAACAAAAATCATAATTACCCTTGTCAGGCGCATATTCCACTTTCAGAAGTGATGGGGATAAAATCATCAAAAAAATCAGATAGTTCTGTCTATTTGTGGTATAATTATTTCAGGAAATTTGAATATCTACTAACCATGCATAACCGTTAGGACTTTCAAATGAGATTAGTAGTATTCCAATTTAATTTTTATTTAAAAATGAAATCAAGTACCTTTTAACCACGCATGACCGTGAGGACTTTTATATGGGATTAGAATCAACTTGTCTATTTAATCCATTAATTTTGATATGCGTTCCATACATGCATAACCGTGAGGACTTTTAAATGAGCATGGAAGCACATAATCAAAAATCCAAGTAATTCACCCATGCATAACCGTGAGGACTTTTAAATGAGAGTGAATACTTTGGATATTTATTTTTATTGAAGAATATAATAAATTGAAGCACAGATAATTTCCTTTATAAATCTGAAGATATAATAAATTGAAGAACGAATAATTTCCTATGTAAACTACCACAAATTTACATATTATTTGTAATTTTGATGAGTGATGGTTGATAGAAAGATGATAGAAATAGAAATGATCATGGAACTTTTACCCAACAAAAAGTTTTTATAACTCTTGTTATGAAATTCTAAAGAAATTTTCTAATTATACTTTCTCGAGTTATAATATATGATAAATATCAACACTCATCACTTTTTCAAACACTATTCATCTTTTCGATAATCGAAGGGAGTTAGATTAGTCAAAATAGTCATTTAAAATCAAATCCAAAAATTATAAAATCAAATTTTCAAAAATGACTAATCTGTAAATATGGTCAAACATGATTTTCTCGAGGGGGTTATATGAGAAAATTTTCTGCTATTTGAAAATTATTTCAAGTGAAAAATATGCAGATATCTTCTTTGAAAAAACGATGCAGCAAATGAATGTTTCAAAAGTTAATCACGTTCCACTAGTAATTTTTCTATCAACTATATTACCAGTGTAATCTGCATCTGAATTTAAATTTCAACTCAATATTCACTCGTTGGATGTCAAAGACCAGATTTGTGAAATTTCAACAAATTATCTCATAATTGTTTTAAACAATTTTTAAATGAAATTTTCTTGGATTTGAATTGAAGCTGTGTTAACATATCATAGTGTCAATCTTAGAAGCCGTAGAATAAACAACCATATTCATGAGCAATCATTATCATTTCAAACAGTTTCTTGAAGTTTCAACAATTTCTTAAAATCCTTTTTAAGAGCTTTACACATGAAATTTGAAATCGTGCGAATTTACAAGCAGTGACCAAAATGTCAAAACCAATATATCTACGTGTAGCATGAGTAACCATTATTTGACCGAACAAATTCATATGGATTAGTTCAAAGTTGAAAATTTGATTGGTCATCATTTAAGCACAAATCAAGGTCATAAATAAGAACAAGTCAAAAATTTCTTAAAATCCTTTTTATAATTTTTTAAATAGAATTCATTAGGATTTTAAGTTGAAGCCATGTAAATAGAAGAAACCGTGAATATAGATTTAGCCAAAAATATTATCGTCAATCAATAAAAGCACCATCAGCAATCCAAATTAATCGATATAAAGTATTTCAAGGATTGTAGTGTTTTTGGCATAAAAGCATAATTGGCCAACAATTTTGAAAAAATCAGAATCAAAATCATCATCTTTTATTCATCTCAATATTGGCTGATTTTAATTCAGAATATGGTGCAGATATCACATTTAATATATCGTTCAAAACAAATTTACCTGTTCTACCTTTACGATAATTTTTCGTTGTTGTCCATTGTGATTCTGCCACCTTTATACTAGGCTAAGGAACTTTGCTTTGTCGCCCATTGTGTTTCTGGAACAGCCAAAATCCAGAGAACACTGTTGTTGTTCCTTAGCCTGCCACCACACCAACACGATGAAAGATTTTTGTGACCTATTTGTTTTTATAGGTCCATGGTTGTTAGTGGCAGAATATGAAAAATATGTTTGTGGAGACCCAAAACTATTTATATATGTTCCTTTTGGCACCCAAATTTGTTTGACATTCAAAGATTTTATATCTGTGCCTTTTGGAACCCAAATTGGTATAGTTTTCACATGTTTGGATCTATACCAACAATTATTGTGATTTTGTCCATATTTTCTACAAATCGTGCACATTAAATTGACTTGATTGCTTTCAACAATTTTAGATTGACTATATCCAAGTCCTTTTCTAACCGTGTTAACAATTTGCTTTCCTAATAGCATATTCAACGATTTTTCGCTTTCTGAAAATTTATCTAAAGTCGTTGACAATAGTTGGACTTGTATTTTGAGAGATTCATTTTATTTCAACAATTGAGTGCACCTTTTAATAGAATTTTCTCTCCTAGTATTTTCAATTTTTAAAATCAGAATTTCATTTTCAAGTGATTTCATTTTAATTTCTTTTTTTTTAATTTCTTCTTCAAATGTTGGACACTTATCACACTTAGGGATCCTACTTTGATAGGTTTTAAGTAATTGGTCAAGTTGTTCATTTAATTCTATCAAAGTGTCTTTTTGTGATTCAAGTTTAGCGTATTTTTCCCTAAGTCGTTCAAAACAGCCATTTACTTTGTGGAAATAAATAAGTAATTCAGAGTGAGTAAGTTTTGATACCTCGCTTGGCGCGTCGTCGTCGCTATCGGTTTTATTCCCATAAAGGCACATATGTGCTTTCTCACTTTCACTGCTATCGTTTTTGTTCCACGTGGCTGCAAATTTCCTTTTTGAATTCTTCATTAATAATGCTAGTTTGGCTGCTCCATCATCATCATCCTCATCACAACTGCTATTTACCAATCCTGTTAAGCATATTTCTTTAACTGAGTCGGTTGTGGAGGACTTCTCATTGCTGTTGACTTTTGCACCGTATATTGCATCGAGAGTTTTCCAAATTTTCTGTGCATTTTCACAATGAGAGACGAAATAAAAATTATCACGATTAATATGAGAATATAATATATGCATAGCAAGAGCATTAATCAAGATAATTTCCTTATTTGCTATCTCACACCCATTTTCAATAATATCCCAACATTTAATATTAACAGGTTTTAAATAAAATTCCATTTTCAATTTCCAATTCAAAAAATCTGTTCAATCGAAAATAGAAGGAATAATATTTAAACGACCCTCAAAAATATTATTTGGTGGATTCATGATTCTAGAGTTAAAAAATAAAATACCGGGCTCTGATACCACTTGTAGGGTCTAAATTAACCCTAGAGGGGGGGGGGTGAATAGGGTTATAGCAAATTTTCTTGATTTAAATACATAAATAAACTGAAAAAATAAATATGCTGAAAAGTAAATCACACACAAAATTTACCCAGCTTCGGCAACCCCTGCCTACTGCTGCATTCACAGATTTCTATTAGAATTAAACAGTATCACGCTTACAAACACTCTACTAGACTCGCAGACCCTTTTGCTCCCGCTCACAAACACTCTACTAGACTCGCAAACATTTTCTCCCGCTCACAAACATTCTACTAGACTCGCAAACATTTGCTCCCGCTCACAAACACTCTACTAGACTCGCACACCCTGCTCCCGCCTATAGAGTTTCGTTTACTCGCAAACTCTGCTCCCGCCTACAATAGAACTTCGATTACTCGCAAACTCTGCTCCCGCCTATAGAGCTTTGATTACTCGCAAACACTGCTCCCGCCTATAGAGCTCTGCAAACTCGCACACCCTGCTCACTGAACTAATTCTAACTAGACAATCTGACACTACCTAAACCCTAGGTGGTGATTTACAAAGTTTTGATTCGTAAAATAAAAACAACAATTAAAAAACAAATAAACAAATAACCCTAATTAAATAAAATAAAGCCCTTTAATAAAAAACACGGTCGGCCCCCTTTTTTTTTCTTTAACCCGATGCTTTTTCTTCTTCTTTGGCCTGTGAAAAAAATGGTCGCCGTTCCTCTTTGCAGCTCAATTAGGGCTTTGGCTCTTTTGCTCCTTGCGATTCAAACTAGGGTTGTGCAAATTGAAGTTCGCCGCTTGATACAGTTTGATCGTATGCTTCGATGCTTTTTGCTTTGCCCACGGCTCTTCAATTTGGATCGAGTTCGGTTTGTGATTTCGGTATGTAATTTATCCTTTTGCTTTTCTGATTTTGGCTTGCTCGAACTCGATCGATTTTAGATGGCCGATGATGATGGTTTATATAGGGTTTGTAACCCTAGATTTGCGTTCGTTCAAATATATATTTGAATTTATCTCGGCTGATCGTTTATGCTTGGATGCTTGCGATTTTGATTGACTTTTTCATATGCGTACAATTTTGTTACTTGCTTCCCACGGCTTGGTTGACACGGTTTTGATTATTGACTCGTTCAATATTGACTTCGGCCATTTTATGATTTTGTGAGTTTCTGGCTTGTTCATTGGCTCTTGCTTTTATACAGCAGTTATCTTCGACATCGTCTTCTGTATATTTTGTAGCATGTCACTGGATGCATTCCTGTAGTAGCTTTGTTGTTGCTGTGTTCCATGAACATGCATCACTACATTATGAAAATGTTGCATTGTACTCTGACCTTGTTGCCTCTGTTTGTTTGCCGGTTAGCTTGCTCGTTCGGTCTTGTCTGATCTCTGGTTTACCATCTGCATTCACTACAGTTTCATTATGTTAGTTTCATTGTTGCTGCTCCTTCGGTGCGCTATGCTTTGTGTACATGTCTTGTTGAGTTTGTAGTTTGCTGTTGGTTTTGGTTTTCACTTTTGCTGTTTGCATGCTTCATTGAAATCTGATTCACTTGCACCTGTACTTGGTCATAATTGATGGTTCAGTGGTGTTTTCTGAAACTTGCAGTAGTCTTCATTGCAGTATTTGCCATTGTTTGATATGGTTTTGTCTCCACTTGCATTGTTGTAAACTTTTGGTCATTGTTGTAGTTGTATTATGTGATGTTGCCTCTTGTTGCTGTCATAAACATTCATCAATGTTGGCATCTGCATTGCATAATTCATGTTGTAGCCTGGTCATTTGTGCACTGCCTTTGGTTCATGTTGTATTGTCTCCGTATATTTGTTATTCTTCTCTGTCCATTTGGCTGCACATGTGAACTTGTGTATTTGGTCTCGTCTCCATATAGTTGAAGCTTGCTATCATATTTTATGTGCTCGAGCTCTTTGCACACTGATGCTTCGAGTCTGCAACTTGTAGCTGGACTTGTTGATGTACATATTACTTTGTTCACCATGTCACTTAGGTGTATATGTTTGTACTGTGCATTGACTTGATCGACACTTGCATCACTCTGGTTATTCTTCATTGTCTGTTGCATCTTTGGTTTTGGAGCTGCTGTGTTATCATCCTTTTGTTTGCCTGCAGACCATGTTGCATTTGCTTGAGTTACTACAGCTTGTAGTTTGGCTTTGATGCATTTAGAATTTTTCTAAGCTTTGCATTCTTTTTGTAGCCTTGTGTTGAATCCAGTTTTAAAAAAAAACTCGGGTTTGACCTTGTGCTCGAGAGTTGTGACTTTTATGTTATTGCACGTGAGTTGAACCCTGCTTTTTATTTGGGTTTGACCTGTGCTCACCTGTCCCTGTAAATCAATCAAGTGTATATATTGGCGTGCACGACCTTGTGGCATATACAGTAATACACTGTGTATGTCACAAGTTGTTCGTGTATGATGAATTCAAATTTAAATCATGAAGAACAACCCAAATAACTGAGGAAAATTGTATTTTCAAAAATCATGTTTCATTTTATATTGCAAAAATATTTCTTTTTCAATTTTACTGTGTTAGTTTATATTTTTGCAGATTTCTCAGATGCTGGATTCAAACTGGAATGCAGTTGAAGATAAATACGAGTGTGAGTGATATGTAGTGAGGTGAACTGTAAATATGAAATGTGATGTAATTGTAATCAATGTTGTATAGTTATAGTGAGAGCTTGAAATTGTACTATTCAAAATGGTAATAAATATTTGTTTGAATAAAATATCTGTTTAAATTCAAATTCTGTGTAATTTATTTTATCCAACAAATATTTATTTAAACTGTGAAAAATAGAATAGTATATTAACAAATACATTTAACGAATGTATATATGTTTATTATCATCAAACAAAAATCATATAAGCGCAAAGCGCATATTCAACAATCTCCCCCTTTTGATGATAACAAACACATATTTAAGATTTTGAATGTATTAAATGTATTTGATTGATCGTGATCGTTCAATTTGCTCCCCCTATTTGAATGCTTCCTCTCTACATGATACTCCCCCTACATATATGCATACAAATAAAAATATGTAAATGAGCCTATATCCAAATGAAAAATTATTTGACCTTTGCTTGATTCTATTTGACAAAATCTTAACTTTTCTCTCTTCCTTTTGTTATCAGCAAAAGAATAGCAGTGTTATACAAATAGGGATGAAGTGACAGACATGAATCAAACATTTAACTCAATTAAATATAAATATCAAATTTCAATAAAACTCAAACAAAAATCATAATTACCCTTGTCAGGCGCATATTCCACTTTCAGAAGTGATGGGGATAAAATCATCAAAAAAATCATACAGTTCTGTCTATTTGTGGTATATTTATTTCAGGAAATTTGAATATCTACTAACCATGCATAACCGTTAGGACTTTTAAATGAGATTAGTATTATTCCAATTTAATTTTTATTTAAAAATGAAATCAAGTATCTTCTACCCACGCATGACTGTGAGGACTTTTAAATGGGATTAGAATCAACTTGTCTATTTAATCCATTAATTTTGATATGCGTTCCATACATGCATAACCATGAGGACTTTTAAATGAGCATGGAAGCACATAATCAAAAATCCAAGTAATTCACCCATGCATAACCGTGAGGACTTTTAAATAAGAGTGAATACATTGGGTACTTATTTTTATTGAAGAATATAATAAATTGAAGCACAGATAATTTCCTTTATAAATCTGAAGATATAATAAATTGAAGAACGAATAATTTCCTTTGTAAACTACCACAAATTTACATATTATATGTAATTTTGATGAGTGATGGTCGATAGAAAGATGATAGAAATAGAAATGATCATGGAACTTTTACCCAACAAAAAGTTTTTATAACTCTTGTTATGAAATTCTAAAGAAATTTTCTAATTATACTTTCTCGAGTTATAATATATGATAAATATCAACACTCATCACTTTTTCAAACACTGTTCATCTTTTCGATAATCAAAGGGAGTTAGATCAGTCAAAATAGTCATTTAAAATCAAATCCAAAAATTATAAAATCAATTTTTCAAAAATGACTAATCTGCAAATATGGTCAAACATGATTTTCTTGAGGGGGTTATATGAGAAAATTTTCTGCTATTTGAAAATTATTTCAAGTGAAAAATATGCAGATATTTTCTTTGAAAAAACGATGCAGCAAATGAATGTTTCAAAAATTAATCACGTTCCACTAGTAATTTTTCTATCAACTATATTACTAGTGTAATCTGCATCTCAATTTAAATTTCAACTCAATATTCACTCGTTGGATGTCAAAGACCAGATTTGTGAAATTTCAACAAATTATCTCATAATTGTTTTCAACAATTTTTAAATGAATTTTTCTTGGATTTGAATTGAAGCTGTGTTAACATATCATCGTGTCAATCTTAGAAGCCGCAGAATAAACAACTATATTCATGAGCAATCATTATCATTTCAAACAGTTTCTTGAAGTTTCAACAATTTCTTAAAATCCTTTTTAAGAGCTTTACACATGAAATTTGAAATCGTGCGAATTTACAAGCAGTGACCAAAATGTCAAAACCAATATATCTACGTGTAGCATGAGTAACCATTATTTGACCGAACAAATTCATATGGATTAGTTCAAAGTTGAAAATTTGATTGGTCATCATTTAAGCACAAATCAAGGTCATAAATAAGAACAAGTCAAAAATTTCTTAAAATCCTTTTTACAATTTTTTAAATAGAATTCATTAATTTTAAGTTCAAGCCATGTAAATAGAAGAAACCGTGAATATAGATTTAGCCAAAAATATTATCGTCAATCAATAAAAGCACCATCAGCAATCCAAATTAATCGATATAAAGTATTTCAAGGATTGTAGTGTTTTTGGCATAAAAGCATAATTGGCCAACAATTTTGAAAAAATCAGAATCAAAATCATCATCTTTTATTCATCTCAATATTGGCTGATTTTAATTCAGAATATGGTGCAGATATCACATTTAATATATCGTTCAAAACAAATTTACCTGTTTTACCTTTGCGATAATTTTTCGTTGTTGTCCATTGTGATTCTGTCACCTTTATACTAGGCTAAGGAACTTTGCTTTGTCGCCCGTTGTGTTTCTGGAACAGCCAAAATCCAGAGAACACTGTTGTTGTTCCTTAGCCTGCCACCACACCTACACGATGAAAGATTTTTGTGACCTATTTGTTTTTATAGGTCCATGGTTGTTAGTGGAAGAATATGAAAAATATGTTTGTGGAGACCCAAAACTATTTATATATGTTCCTTTTGGCACCCAAATTTGTTTGACTTTCAAAGATTTTATATTTATGCCTTTTGGAACCCAAATTGGTATAGTTTTCACATGTTTGGATCTATACCAACAATTATTGTGATTGTGTCCATATTTTCTACAAATCGTGCACATTAAATTGACTTGATTGCTTTCAACAATTTTAGATTGACTATATCCAAGTCCTTTTCTAACGTGTTAACAATTTGCTTTCCTAATAGCATATTCAACGATTTTTCCCTTTTTGAAAATTTATCTAAAGCCGTTGACAATTATTGGACTTGTATTTTGAGAGATTCATTTTCTTTCAACAATTGAGTGCACCTTTTAATAGAATTTTCTCTCCTAGTATTTTCATTTTTTAAAATTAGATTTTCATTTCAAGTGATTTCGTTTTAATTTCTGATTTTTTAATTTCTTCTTCAAATGTTGGACACTTATCACACTTAGGGATCCTACTTTGATAGGTTTTAACTAATTGGTCAAGTTGTTCATTTAATTCTATCAAAGTGTCTTTTTGTGATTCAAGTTTAGCGTATTTTTCCCTAAGTCGTTCAAAACAGCCATTTACTTTGTGGAAATAAATAAGTAATTCAGAGTGAGTAAGTTTTGATACCTCGCTTGGCTCGTCGTCGTCGCTATCGGTTTTATTCCCATGAAGGCACATATCTTCTTTCACACTTTCACTGCTATCGTTTTTATTCCACGTGGCTGCAAATTTCCTTTTTGGATTCTTCATTAATAATGCCAGTTTGGCTGCTCCATCATCATCATCCTCATCACAACTGCTATTTACCAATCCTGTTACGCATATTTCTTTAACTGAGTCGGTTATGGAGGACTTCTCATTGCTGTTGACTTTTGCACCATATATTGCACCGAGAGTTTTCCAATTTTTCTGTGCATTTTCACAATGAGAGACGAAATAAAAATTATCATGATTAATATGAGAATATAATATATGCATAGCAAGAGCATTAATCGAGATAATTTCCTTATTTGCTATCTCACACCCATTTTCAATAATATCCCAACATTTAATATTAACAGATTTTAAATAAAATTCCATTTTCAATTTCCAATTAAAAAAATCAGTTCCATCGAAAATAGAAGGAATAATATTGAAACGACCCTCAAAAATATTATTTGGTGGATTCATGACTCTAGAGTTAAAAAATAAAATACCGGGCTCTGATACCACTTGTAGGATCTAGATTAACCCTAGAGGGGGGGTGAATAGGGTTATAGCAAATTTTCTTGGTTTAAATACAGAAATAAACTGCAAAAATAAATATGCTGAAAAGTAAATCACACACAAAATTTACCCAGCTTCGGCAACCCCTGCCTACTGCTGCATTGACAGATTTCTATTAGAATTAAACAGTATCACGCTTACAAACACTCTACTAGACTCGCAGACCCTTTTGCTCCCGCTCACAAACACTCTACTAGACTCGCAAACATTTGCTCCCGCTCACAAACATTCTACTAGACTCGCAAACATTTGCTCCCGCTCATAAACACTCTACTAGACTCGCACACCCTGCTCCCGCCTATAGAGTTTCATTTACTCGCAAACTCTGCTCCCGCCTGCAATAGAACTTCGATTACTCGCAAACTCTGCTCCCGCCTATAGAGCTTTGATTACTCGCAAACACTGCTCCCGCCTGTAGAGCTCTGCAAACTCGCACACCCTGCTCACTGAACTAATTCTAACTAGACAATCTGACACTACCTAAACCCTAGGTGGTGATTTACAAAGTTTTGATTCGTAAAATAAAAACAACAATTAAAAAACAAATAAACAAATAACCCTAATTAAATAAAATAAAGCCCTTTAATAAAAAACACGGCCGGCCCCCTTTTTTTCTTTCTTTAACCCGATGCTTTTTCTTCTTCTTTGGCCTGTGAAAAAAATGGTCGCCGTTCCTCTTTGCAGCTCAATTAGGGCTTCGGCTCTTTTGCTCCTTGCAATTCAAACTAGACTTGCGCAAATTGAAGTTCGCCCTTGATATAGTTTGATCGTATGCTTCGATGGTTTTTGCTTTGCCCACGGCTCTTCAATTTGGATCGAGTTCGGTTTGTGATTTCGGTATGTAATTTATCCTTTTTCTTTTCTTATTTTGGCTTGCTCGAACTCGATCGATTTTAGATGGCCGATGATGATGGTTTATATAGGGTTTGTAACCCTAGATTTGCGTTCGTTCTAATATATATTTGAATTTATCTCGGCTGATCGTTTATGCTTGGATGCTTGCGATTTTGATTGGCTTTTTCATATGCGTACAATTTTGTTACTTGCTTCCCACGGCTTGGTTGACACGGTTTTGATTATTGACTCGTTCAATATTGACTTCGGCCATTTTATGATTTTGTGAGTTTCTGGCTTGTTCATTAGCTCTTGCTTTTATACTGCAGTTATCTTCGACATTGTCTTCTGTATATTTTGTAGCATGTCACTGGATGCATTCCTGTAGTAGCTTTGTTGTTGCTGTGTTCCATGAACTTGATTCACTGCATTATGAAAATGTTGCATTGTACTCTGACCTTGTTGCCTCTGTTCATTTGCCGGTTAGCTTGCTCGTTCGTTCTTGTCTGATCTCTAGTTTACCATCTGCATTCACTACAGTTTCATTGTGTTAGTTTCATTGTTGCTGCTCATTCGGTGCGCTATGCTTTGTGTACATGTCTTGTTGAGTTTGTAGTTTGCTGTTGGTTTTGGTTTTCATTTTTGCTGTTTGCATGTTTCATTGACATCTGATTCACTTGCACCTGTACTTGGTCATAATTGATGGTTCAGTGGTGTTTTCTGAAACTTGCAGTAGTCTTCATTGCAGTATTTGCCATTGTTTGATATGGTTTTGTCTCCACTTGCATTGCTGTACACTTTTGGTCATTGTTGTAGTTGTATTATGTGATGTTGCCTCTTGTTGCTGTCATAAACATTCATCAATGTTGGCATCTGCATTGCATTATTCATGTTGTAGCCTGGTCATTTGTGCACTGCCTTTGGTTCATGCTGTATTGTCTCTGTATATTTGTTATTCTTCTCTGTCCATTTGGCTACACATGTGAACTTGTGTATTTGGTCTCGTCTCCATATAGTTGAAGCTTGCTATCATATTTGCTGTGCTCGAGCTCTTTGCACACTGATGCTTCGAGTCTGCAACTTGTAGCTGGACTTGTTGATGTACATATTACTTTGTTCACTGTGTCACTTAGGTGTATATGTTTGTACTGTGCATTGACTTGATCGACACTTGCATCACTCTGGTTATTCTTCATTGTCTGTTGCATCTTTGGTTTTGGAGCTGCTGTGTTATCATCCTTTTGTTTGCCTGCAGACCATGTTGCATTTGCTTGAGTTACTGCAGCTTGTAGTTTGGCTTTGATGCATTTGGAATTTGTCTAAGCTTTGCATTCTTTTTGTAGCATTGTGTTGAATCCAGTTTTAAAAAAAAATCGGGTTTGACCTTGTGCTCGAGAGTTGTGACTTTAATGTTATTGCACGTGAGTTGAACCCGGCTTTTTATTTGGGTTTGACCTGTGCTCACCTGTCCCTGTAAATCAATCAAGTGTATATATTGGCATGCACGGCCTTGTGGCATATACAGTAATACACTGTGTATGTCACAAGTTGTTCGTGTATGATGAATTCAAATTTAAATTATGACGAACGACCCAAATAACTGAGGCAAATTGTATTTTCAAAAATCACGTTTCATTTTATATTGCAAAAATATTTCTTTTTCAATTTTACTGTGTTAGTTTATATTTTTGCAGATTTCTCAGATGCTGGATTCAAACTGGAATGCAGTTGAAGATAAATACGAGTGTGAGTGATATGTAGTGAGGTGAACTATAAATATGAAATGTGATGTAATTGTAATCAAAGTTATATAGTTATAGTGAGAGCTTGAAATTGTACTATTCAAAATTGTAATAAATATTTGTTTGAATAAAATATCTGTTTAAATTCAAATTCTGTGTAATTTATTCTATTCAACAAATATTTATTTAAACTGTGAAAAATAGAATAGTATATTAACAAATACATTTAAACGAATGTATATACGTTTATTATCATCAAACAAAAATCATATAAGCGCAAAGCGCATATTTAACACACTTTTAACTAGAAATACCAATTTTTGATTTCTCAAATTACTTCTTATTTCCTTTAAATAAATTTAAACTTTGAATTCTAAAATAATTCTTTATTCCTTTAATTTATATCATTTAAAGTTACAATTCTTTAATTTCTATTTATTAAAATTCCTTTTTGCCATATTCGAAATTATTTATTTATTAGTATCTTATATCGCTTTCATTCTTTTCACTTCATTCTTAAATTCATTCAAATTTCCTATAATTATTTTGCTTACAAATTTACTTGTTTTTTTATTTTCTTCCAAAATTCAATTTATATATTTTTGGAATCTCATTATACTCAAATGTATTCAATCAAACCATAGCATTCAATATTCCAATATAATTCATCATAGAATATCAAATAATCACAGCAGAGAATATTAAATACTTTAAATAAATGTTGAGGAATCCCATTGGATCCCTCCAACCTATTTCCCTGCATCCATAGACATTAGCACAATATCAAATACCAATTCCACTTTGAGGTGGAATATTGCGATATATGGATTAAATATAATATTATCTGCTATTATGCGGCGCATAGGGTCTCATCCGCTATAAAATGCGGGAAATCAATCATTCCAAGATGTAATATATACTATAATATAGAACATCAAACCAATTCAACCATTCAACCAATTATTTAAATTTAATCATTTAAATTTAAATTAAACTAGATGAGTGAGATTAACTTACCTTAGATTTTTTGTTTGGCAATCCATTTCATTCTCGATTTGATTCCACGATTTTCAGACCTTGTAAAATCATTAGATGTTTTGTTAATATTCGAATAAACCGAACAATTAAATTTTCATTTAAAAATTTGATTAGCAAATGATTTTAATTTAGACTCATAATTTAATTTTAATCTAATTTTAAACGAAATTATCTTTAGTAACTAAAATAGTTTAATTCACCATTGAATTTATAAAGAAGATTACCAGTATATATATGTGTGTGTGTGTGTGTGTGTGTGTGTGTATATGTCTTCCTAAATAATCAGTAGGTCACATGGGTGTATTTTCCTTAATCCATATGTAAATACATATATTAATTTAAATTGAATGAAGAGCGGAACTGGTTATAACTTACTGCAAATTTTCAAGTTTATTTCCTTTTTAAATTTAAAATATGAATTCAAGTTTAAAGCAGAAAAAGAGGCTCACCAAACAAAACCGGCCCAAGACTACAATCCTTCTCTTCCCTACCAATGCCTGTTGTTCGCAGAGATTTCTAAACTCGGATTGTCGAACCACCCTAACCACTACCACCTTCGAAACTCTTCGCCCAAAAGCTGAAATCGAGGCCGTCGACGAAGCTTTCTATCACCATTTCAGGTCGAGTACCAGTCTCCTCTACCCTCACCTACCGCTAACACCCACGACCCAGATCGAAATCAAAGATCCCTCCAACCTGACCAACGCGACCCTGGGCCTCACGAGCGCCGCGCTCGTGCTTACGCGACTCCGGTCGTGCCTTCTCCCAGCGCTGACATGATTCACGGCGACTTCGGTCGCGCCCCATTTTTTTTTGAACCGAGCTTCTTCGATTTGAAAAAGGGGTTGAAATAAAGAAGAAGAGGAAGAAAAAAAGAAATGAGGGCTTTGGCTTCGATTGATTTAGAAACGAGAAGAGGAGCTTGTTAAATATTGAAATATAGAAGAGGTGTTTATGACTTCGAACGAATTGGTATATGCGGCCATTAATTTTCTTCTAGACTTTGATTTATGTTTTGAAAGAAGAAGGTGATTCTATCTTTAAACAAAAAGGGTTGCATGCTTTGTAGGGGAGAAAGGGAACAGGATATGAAAGGAAGTCCGCTTGCTCTGGAAAGATTTCGGCTGGGAAGAAGGCTGATGGGAAAGAATATCTGTTTGTTGACCTAGGTTATATAAACAAATATATATTTAATTTTCAACGTGTTTACTTATCGTACACTCACACAACAACCCCGATCAATACGAAATTTGAAATCCGATAATAATTCAATATTACGGACCCAATGGAACTAGTTTTGTCGAATTCCAAGACTGTGCCTCGGAAGGCTATTTTTAAATTCAATTTAAACCATAAAATTTTAAAACTGAACAAACCACTGTTAATTTTAATTTTGCAACTTCATTTTCTTCAGTGTCGTCAACATAAATTTTACAAGCCTTCAAATTATTTTTGATAGGTTTAAAACTCCAGATTCAACATTTAGCTCAACTTCCAACTATTTAATTAGCAATAGTTAGTGATATTTGAATTTAAGTTAAAAAATTTACTTTTAAATATTAAAATCAATTAAATATTCCAATTTCAAACGCTCAAAAATTCCGGGTCGTCACATAATTGGTTTAAATAATAATGTCTATTTAAAGTATTTTCAATGCTTTAAATTCCCAAAACACTACCTTTTAAGTTAAGTTAATTTTAAAACTATAGAAAAGTACAATTCAATTTTTTTGTAAAAATATATAAACTTAGAGAATTTAATTTAAAATTTTACATGTTTTTTGAGGTTTGGTTGATTATTGAAATTAGTAACAATGTATTGGGTTTAGCTTCAATTGTGTTGTATTTTCATATTTTCATCAATCCTTGAAATTTAATTAATTAAATATCATTTGATTCCAAATTTAATGGATATTAATTCATTTTACAAGCATTAATGGGAACTGAATTTGGGATCATTGTGTAATAAGTTCTCCAAGTTAATTTAGGTTCAAACTTATTATAAATTCATACCATGAATTATTTTAAATTAGCTTGAATTAGTAGACACCTTTTTCATAATTTAGCTCAAGTCCTTTTTTGCTATGAAATTAGATATAAATTCATCCTCGCATGGTATTTGTTCACATATTTGTATAATATAATCATATAAGCGTTGTGTCAATTTTTTTCCAACCATCATCATTTGAATTAATTGTTTGCAAATTAAAAGGTTATGTCTTAGACACTTCTTTTTCAAAATGCAAGATTGTCAAATAATTATACTTTATATCTTAAAATTACTCGTAAACCATCAATAAATATGCCTAATGTAAACAAATAATTTTGATATAATTATTAGAGAATATGTATATAACCAACAATGTTTACTCTTATAGTTTTTTATTGTTGACATTATAACAAGGTGTATAACATCATCTATATTGAAGCTAAGCGCTACAGATGTTGTAGTCATCTATAGTATTAACTTTTGGTGACAAAATAGGGTAATGTTAATGGTATCCGTAATATCAGAAGCACATACATATGAAACAAATCACTGATTCCAAAAAAATTACTGATTACATTGCAAAATCATGTTTCATATTCCATTACATAATCCCAAATGTTTCCCAAGTTTTGATCAAATATAATTATTACATATACGCCAAGAGCAACATGTGAAGATGCCTCCTGGATGATCAAAGTCCTCTAAAGACATATCAGTCTTAATACATCACATCAGAAATAAAATTAAAACTCCTAAATATCTAACTTTTGCCTCTTGCTCTTCTTCAGAAGCTTTATTCGTCCACCTAATAAACCTTTAAAACCCTGACTCTCGGTTTATTCAAATTAGTTTTTGAGCACCCGAGAGTTTAAGGGGAAAACCACAAACTTCGAGTCAAACATAAAGCCTGGTGTAAATAATAATATTACATCCCGGTTTACTGATATTAAGTGAGACCAGACCACACCGCTTAGCAGAATGGGTTTCCCCTCACTAATATCCGTTTAAAACATATCTTTTTGCAAATCAAAATCCTGCAATCAAAATGATTAAAACAATAATAGCAATATCATATATGCTCATAAATCAGGTAATAAATGGACTATCTGTCTAAACAATATATTTTGTTTTGGCTAATTACTAACCATTAGCTAACTCGGCCCTTCCAGACAAAATAAATAATCTAACATCTATTAGACACTCTTGTAAACTGTTTGTCCTTAACTTACTTCTCCCAAGGTCAACTGATCCTAATGGTTTTATGGGCTCACCAATAACCTATCCTGCTTCTCTATAAATTCCTTTCTTTGTGTAATATCTTTTAATTCTTACTTGTCATTAATCATTACACACTATTTGGGACTAAATTAGCTAGGGGCTATAGCTAATGTATAAGGCACGACCCTATTCCAGTGTCATCTGGTATTCAAATAACTGTGTCTTTTACTAAGGGTTAACCACCCATCCTTGAAAACATTTCTTCCAAATTGGTTTAACCCTTTAAATCATTCCTAAACAAGGAAAGTATACTTTAGCTTTACTCAAATGTCTTTGCCGTGATATGTGCCCTACATAAAACATTTTTGATGAAAACATTTGATGCACTTTATTAAAAGCTTTAATCAATCTCTTTCGAAACCATTGAAAGTACCCCTTTCGAAATAAGTTAACTACTTTACCTTGAAACACTAAGCCGAAAGTCCAACTTTAGAAATTATTGAAACACTAAGCCGAAAGTCCAACTTTAGAAATTATTTATAATAGACGTTTCGAAACCATTGAAAGTATCCTTTCGAAAGCTTTATAAAACCTTGGACATCCCCTTTTCAAAATACTTCAAACTTTCCTTTTAAAAACATTGGAAACCTCCATTCAAACACTAAATTTAATCTTTACAAAAACATTAGGGAATCATCCCTCAAAACCATCATTGGATACCTTCCGAAAGCATTAAAGTCCTTTACTTAAATAAAATGTTTCAAATGCATTGGGTTAAAGTAAAAGTTTATGGAACACAGTTTTAAAACCATTTAAAACCATTCCTTTCGAAAACTTTGTTTTTAACTTTAAATATGCCAAAGGGTCTTAAAAGAGGTGGGATGAAAACATCTCTTTCAAAAGCATTATTCCTAAGTAAATAAATTGGATGGTTTCGAAACCAACCCCTTCGAAAGCATGGATAAGCGACTTCGAAGTCTAAAGCAAAAGGAGCCTTTAGAAGGCATAGCTTCAAAAGGTTGAATAAGGCAACAGGGCCCTTCGAAAGCTTTATTTAAAAAAAAAAGGCGGCAACCTCTTTCGAAAGCCTATTTTTCCAAATAATTAGCCAAGTTGAAAGCTGGTTCCTTCGAAAGCTTCATTTGTAACCGAAATAGTTCTACATTTTAACGAGCTACTTATACCCCTTCGAAAGCCTGTTTCGATTCCATATCTTTTGCCTAAATCTAATCCAATATGTACCGAAGCAGATACCATGTGTATTTGTTTCAACTTGGTTGGAAGTGGCGATATAGGGTCGGAAGGTGGCTGCTATAAGTGGCGAAGCAGTAAACCTTCACAAAACTGAACTTTAACTTTTTAATGCAATTTCTTTCCAACTAACTTGCCTTGTTTTTCAACATATAATTAGTTGCCAATTATTTTGCAAAATATTTTCTCAAAGTGCTGCCAAATTTCAAAAATTAACAAATTAAAACATTTACAAATATCCCCTTCTCCTTTTATAAACATGTAAAACATTTAAGTCCGGTACCTTAAATAATTTTATATCTTTAATAAAATACTTAGGAAAATTCTCCAAAAATTACCATAAATAACTTTTAATATTTTTTCTAACATATTTAAATTTTTGATCCAAAGCTATCATATAATAGCCGTAATAAATTTAAAATCCAATTTAACCATTTTGTTAGAAATTCATAATAAATTTACATTAATTTGGAAAATTATGAAACTTAAAACCCTTTTCTAAAATAGTATATCTGACCTTATATCAAAAATTCAAGGCATTTGGATGTCATTTAATAGGTTTTTCAAACAAAATCTTATCACGAAATCTATATGAAACAACAAAAATTCATCAACAAGCATATATATCCATTTAGCAATCAAAACATGGCATAATACTTTGTAAAACAAATTAGGATATGTTTTAGAGACCAAAAATAAAAAATATGAGTAGTAACCTATTATTCATCTTAGCTTGCTGTTAAGAAGTTTGAGATTTGCCCTTGATTTGATTTGATTTGATTAAGCTTCTTCCTTTGATTCTTGCTTATCTTCCCCTTATCTTCTTCTAATAGCTGACGACCTTACTTAAGTTTAATTTTGTTTATAAACATGTGTTAACGCTAAAATTTGAACGCTAACACCCCGGTGTATGAGTTATGGTTGTGAAAGCACCACCCGATAGCTCGGGAACAGATTACAAGCAGATAATAGCGGAAAAGCAGTAAACAACAACAATTTTATAGTGGTTCGGCTAGGGTATAGCCTACGTCCACTTTAAGTACTTTTATTGATGATCTCGTTACAAGCTGATACAATTCTTCCCAAGTACAATACACTTTGAATTACAAGAGACTTAGAACAAATAGCCTAAACTTCGATGGAGATGAGAGTCTTCGAATCCATGTTGGATGTATGTGATCTCTTCTTGAAGTTGTTTGTAGCGTTCTTCGTGTCTTGAGAGCTTCAAGTGTTGGATTGGTTTGGAATGCAGCAGAGTATCGGCGCTTGAAGAGAATGAGCCAAAAGTCCTTTGCTAGTTGGAACTAGGGTCATATTTATAGGCATTCCTCGGAGTAAGGTCGTAGGTCGTGACCGACCTAAGTAAGGTCGTAGGTCGTGACTGACCTAAGAATAAGCCCTCCTTCCACAAGAACACGCATGCTGATTTGCATAAGTCCTAGGTCGTGGACGACCTAAGTTAGGTCGTAGGTCGGCGATGACCTAAGGAATCTCTCGTATCTGTTACTTCTTGAACTTGTCTTTATCTGCTTAGGTCGTGTGCGACTTATCATAGGTCGTAGGTCGCGAGCAGTGTTAGAATTTAGTAGCACAAGGTTGCACTCTAGTCTGGAACGGGTTAGCAAGTTATAGGTCGTAGACGACCTATGGAAATGGTTGGCGATCTTGTAGTGCTGAGGCATCCAATGTAGCGACCTAAGCTAAGTCGTTCACTCGTTAGGTCGCTGAGTCTTCTTATCTCGATAGGTCGCTGATACCATCCGGTCAGTAAGGTCGCAAAAGCATGTTTGCAGTTAGGTCGCTCCATATCTTCAGGAGTTAAGTCGCCACTCCCCATAGGTCGTAGGTCGTGACAATGCTCAAGTCTTTAGGTCGCATAGCTGCTTTGTGGAGTTAGGTCGCTAATACAATTATGCCGTTAGGTCGTTGAGACCATTAAGTCGTCAGGTACTCTTAAGTCGTTGGGTTGCTGAGTTATAGGTCGCGGAGTTTTAGGTCATGGTAGAAATAGGAGTTAACATTTGCCCCTCGAAGTACAGGCCTATGTCATAGGTCGTGTGCTTCGACTTAACTTTTCTAGGTCGTAAGTGACCTAAAACATATGCTAACTTGCATGTCTACTCGCCTTCTTCTTTCAGCTCCATATAAACTGCTAGGTCGCTTCTTCTTCATTACCTAACTGCTTCAATTTCTTGCTCTGCAATTAACAGAATTTCGCGATTTTAAAGACGAATTCAAGCAAATCATTCAGCAATTCATTCTTGCTATCAAATTACGTAAGCATCTTCGATCTTTATCCATTCCATAATCACCATCGAACCACGAACTCTAACCTCTGAACCCCAAATCGATTTTGTACGTCGTGCTTCACTTTGAGTTACGTTGTGATCGATTTTTGATCGTCACTGGTTATCGTGGTTGTTGCGATTCACGAACGCATAGTAGTGAATTAGATTTATGGTAGATCGGAGATACTTTGAATCGTTTTTCGAATGGTTTTGTGGTATGAAAAGATGATGAACTTCACGAATAGGATGATGGATTTCGGTGTAGTTGATAGCGGGTTATCTGGTCCGGTAAAGCATTGCGTGGAGAGGAAGTTAGCGACCTAGTGAATTTGAGCGACTTAAGATAATTCGCGATCTAAGAACCCTTGCGACCTAAGGAATAGTTTCGACCCACACTAGGTCGCTGAACGACCTAATATTTGCACGACCTAAGACTTTACATGAGCTAAGAGTTACTCGAGATAGGAACTGCACGACCTAACTTTCTTGCGACATAGACTCCAGGTCGCGGCCGAGCTAACACTATGACGAGATTGAAATGCCTTATCCTTTACTTTGCACAGCGCGACCTAAGAAGGTTCCGACCTATGCTAGGTCGCCGGACGAGCTAGGACTTGTGACATTCTGAGACAACTTTGATTGAACTGTTTGAACTTGAATTTTGTTGTACTTCTTTGCAGATTATCTCCAATGCTAATAACCTGTTAAACATAATATTTGCAGAAAACTGGGACGAATATACTGCTATTGACTGCCCACATCGAATGACAGATTAGTCGATAAAGAGTAATCAACTTAAATGAACTGTGTGAACGAAATGATGTGAACCAATGAATTCAAGTGAAGTGTTAAAGAAAAACTAAAATATCCAGTTAAAGTTGATTCGTTCGCATTAACACTTCACTTGAGCTTTATATTAACAAGTCCTGAAATCTCATAGTCGACTAATTGTCAACTAGTTTAATTTTAGTTATGTTTGCTTTCTTTTTTTTTAGTTCTGCACAACACTTCACACTTTTTAGGAAACGTGCACCTTCTCATCTGAACATCCAGTTGCTTATGTAGAATGACGTCTCAACAAGAAGAGATGACAGAACACGCCGAAGGGGTTTTCCCGATTGCTATTCCACTAGAAAACCCTCCAGAAAGAACTCCTACCCTTCTGAAACAGCGGGCGCTTAATCAATTATGCGTTCAATTTGGCATTGCCGAGGCAGAAGTTTTACTCCTGGACCAAATGATTTCGCTGATAGACCACCTTACGGTTTTGTTGCCATTAATCGCCAAATGTGCTTAAGTGGAGCAATTCCTCCTCTTAATGAATTTCTTCGACAAATCCTTCTTCAACTGACGATCTCTCCTTTCCAGCTGCATCCCAATGGTTATGCCATTTTGATGGGATTGTGCATTCTGTTCAGGAAGACTCTTGACCGTCTTCCGAGTTTTGAGGAAATCTGTTACTTGTGCACTTTTGCGAAGAACAAGGACCACCCTTCAATTGTACTTGTAAGAGGTGCGAGGAACCGCAAACTTATTTTGGATTTGCCGGAGAGTGCACATGGTTTCCTGAATCAATACTTCTACATTCGTTACCCCGTAGAATTTTACGCAGACTGGAGAGTAGGAAGTGAGATCTTTTTTCCTTCTTTCTTCAGTTTTATTCTAAGTTTTTCATGGTTCGTATTGCCAGGTGCTGATTCCATTCCTTATTTTTACAGCACTTCCTCCTCCTTCTAGAGATTCCACCCAAAATCCAGTTTTTGAAAGGCTAAGCACTGTGGCTGCTGAAGAAAGAAGCGCAAAATTTCTATTGACAGATGAGCTTCTTCATCGGTTTGAGCTTTTACATTCTTCTCGTTCCACTCAAATTCGTGAAGTTCCAACGGAAGTCCCCGATTCTCCGATAAAAACTCCCGATGCCCCGGTCACCACTAGAGAGCACATGCGAGGAGAAATTTCTATAGAAACTTCATTAGTAAAGTGTTCTACTCCAAGAGATGATGTGGGGCCATCCGAAAAGCCCTTGCTTGCTCCCATAACTGAAGAAGAAGAGCCCCTTCCTCAAACCGGGAAGAATGCTGATGAAGGAGTTGATGGAGGAAGTCTGGTTAGGCACGACGGTGATGATATCTTTGGGAGTTTAAGTGACATAATTATCACTTCTCAAGAGCTCTTTAAAGATGACTCTGCCAGTGCTAAAGTTATATCCCCGGCGGTTGAAGCGACATCCGTTCTTAACCAGACTCCTTCAACCCAGGAATTGCCACTAATTATTAAACCCGTCACCACCCCTAAGCCAGCGAGCGGTTCGTAGCTAGTTTGACGCGCGTAGTTTGCACATCACATGCACTTAAGATTTCTTTAACCTTTCCATGCACATGCCCTTTTAATACTTGATAGATTCTCAAGTTTTGTTTCTTCCTTTGATTTTAGGTTCTCCAATGAGGCGAAGTGACTTTTTTTATGATGAATTCAAACAACACGGGAGACGCGGACAGTATGACTATAGGCGCCATCTTCCCGCATACAGAGAAACTAATGAGGAGAGGGCCGCTCGCAAGGCTAGGGAGAGACGCTCCTATGAAGAGCGCTATGGGAGAGAGGAACAAAGACATGACCCTCCTCGTAGAGATGAGGACACTCATAAACGAAAGATCCATGATGAAAGAGGGAAAAGTCATATGGTCGACTCTTCCAGCAAGCGGGCTAAACTTAGCGAAGGAACAGTGCCTTCAATTTCTGAAAATGTTCCTGCTCCTGCTCCTTCTCCGGCTCCTGCTCGTTCTGATATTCAAACAATTATCAAAAGGCCCGCATACCAAGTTGGGCAAGGTCCACCCACTCTTCAAAGTCGATTTCCTCAGTGGTGCTTAAAAGGGGTTCGATTTGATCTTGATCTGGTTCCTCTTGACAAACCGGCTATGCTGCGAAACCTTGATGCCGTCAGGGTTGACATTGAGAGAATGTCCAATTGGCAGAAACTTGTTGACGAGCTTCAAAGAGTTAATCGAGCGAACCTTGAAGCCATGCTCACAATGGAAAATGATAAAACTGAGTGGCAGAAGACTCTTGAACAACATGACGTTGAGATGAGGAGCATAGCTTCCTATAATGAAAAACTCGAAGCGGAAGTGGAAAAGCTTAAAGGAGAACTTGTTACTTCATCCACTTCCTATTCTCAAAAGGAGAGCATGCTCCAGCAACAAGTGCGAGATGCGCATGCTAGTCAAAGGGCAGCTGAGGACAAACTCGCATATCAAGAAAAAGACATAAAAGACCATCGTGCTGAAGTTGCACAGCTGCGAGAACAAACTGGCTCCCAAAGCATGGAGATAGAATTATTAAAAGCTCGACTTGCCAATGCTGAAAGAGAGCGCGATGAGGCTGTCGCCGGTAAATTTGCAGCTGATGAAGGTCACCAAGCTACCAAAGCCGACATCGGCTCTACACTATTCGACTTTCATCTGCAATGCATTTTGGGACGCGGTAGCCTTGCGTTTTTGGGTCCTAAGTATGAAATCACACTGGCTGAAGTATGGGAGGCTGCCGTAGACATGCTTGGGGGTGCTGGTTACTCTGAAGACCAGCTTGAAGAATATTATTTTGATGAGGAAACTCGAGCAGCGCTGGCCAGGGGAAAAGAGCAACTTGCTAAATTTCGGGCTGAAACGATAAGAGAGGAATGCCCAGAGAAAGAAGCGCTTGTAGCTGCCCCTGCCCCTCCTTCGGTTTCAGCTGGCGTTGATATAGCTGGTCCCAGTTCTTCTTCTCTGCCTCAAGACAAAGTTGATCTCGGAGTTACAACTTCCGGGGCTGTAGAAGAGCCTCAAGAGAGCACTGAAGCTCAGGACTATGAAGTTGATGTAATAAAGACAACTTCTGCAGGTAACTCTACTGTAAATTTCGCCACTGTCAATCTCGCTCAAGTGGACTACTCATTTGTTTCTTATGGGTTCAATGAGCTTCTTGACTGTTTTCTGAATCTTGACGAGCCTTTATCTCCTCTTTTTACTGACTTTAACCTCTTTTTTCCTGTAGAGGAAGTTCCTCCCCCGGTTATCCCTCCTACGTCTCTTCAGGCGACTCCTCCTTCTGCTTCACAGCCCGGATCACAAGAGGAGCAAATAGAGGCTCTTCATGGCTTAGATGATCCCATCGCTTCACAAGAGCAGAAAGACGAGGGACTTGAAGGAGGTGAGATATCTCCGGAGCGGACTCCCTCTGATGACATAACTTTGTCCAAACTTGTTACTCCAGGTAGTGAGTCTTCCTCAAAGAGGAGAAAGAAGCATGGAACATCAAGGAGGAGAGGGAAGAAAATCATTGCTACCGAGGAAGAACCGGAAGCTGGGCCAGTTGCACCTCCCTCTCCTTCTTCCCTTTTGCCCACAGATCGGCCTGAAAAGCTAACCGCTCGGCCGGATAAAGGGTCCAAAGGTGGTAAGAAGAAGTGAAGATTTTAGCTTCTTGTCTTTTGCATGTACTGGTCGAGAATTGTGCGGGTACCGGCCCCCGCTTTTCTTTATTTTGAAACCTGTATCTACATTACAATTGAATAAAATGATCCTTTGTTTGTACAGACTTCTGTTTGAATTTGAGAATGCATTTATTATTCATTTTTGCACAAGTTTATTTATATGATATTGCAGCGGGCTTATGGTATGTTGTTTGAGTATTACTTTACCGATGCAGCTATACCATTTTGTATGTAATTATACCATGTTGCCCCCATACCATAAGCTTGCTACAATATTTTATACTTCGAGGGGACTTGCACTCTTATTTGCTGAAGAATAATTATTTTATTCTTAAAGAAATTTTTGTAGAGTACAACTCCCTTCGTATAAGTTTTTACGCTTTGTCCTTCGAAGAAATCACTTTTTTCTTTTGCTTATGTACATATTTTACGAAGTGAATTCTTCTATGTGGTAAAACGGACCTCTGAAGGGTACTTTAACTCTTTTTTTTTTGAGGAAGATTATTTTTCCAGAATAGATAAATTACTCTTCCTTTGGAAGTTAAAGTATGCTTTTGATGAGGATTTTTTTTTACATAGAAAGTGGTACCTCTGAGGAGGGATTTTTCACGTTTCAACACTTGGAAGTTTTATTTCGATCTCGGTGAAACGTGTACCTCCAAAGATTTGTGCCTTTGAAGAAGCCTTTTCACGTTTCAACACTTGGAAGTTTTATTTCAATCTCGGTGAAACGTGGGCTTCCGAAGAGGTCTTTCTTCTTGATTGTGCCTCCGAAGAGGTCTTTATTTTGTTTGCATTTCAACTCTGGTGAAGTGAAATTCCGAAGAGCGGCTGTTACACTTCAACTCCTGCTGAAATGTGCCTCCGAAGAGGTCTTTATTTTGTTTGCATTTCAACTCTGGTGAAGCGAAATTCCGAAGAGCGGCTGTTACACTTCAACTCCTGGTGAAATGTGCCTCAGAGAGGGTTTTCATTGCCTGGAAGTTACTCTCTCATGGTTGGAGGGTCATGACTCCTCCAATCTTTTTTGTTGAGTAGAGAACTTTCTTTTTTGTGGCATATGACCCATTAGAGGTCTTTATCCTCCGAAGAGTTGTGCCTCTGAAGAGGACATGTGCTGCCGATGATGGCTTTGGTTGTTTCCTTGTCCACTTGCTTATGCCTTTTCAGCGATCCTCTGTTTTTTTTTTCTTTTCAAGTTCTCATTCCCTTTTCTTACAAGTAACTTGTTAAATCCAAGGAAGTGTACTTCATTGTTAGGCAAGTTCGTGAGAACGGGCATTAGCTTCCTAATTGGATGTTTGTTTGTTCAAACGATCTCAATTTATTAGCAAGGGCCCATCTCTATCGAAATCATAGGCCGTTCAATTGAAGTATTTCCTATCTAGGATTCGAATTCGGGGCTTTTGTGACTTGAAATTTTTTGTTGAATGATGGTGAGAATCACTCGGTCTTATTGTGCGCAAGTTTTATTTCCATTGTCTGCAAAAATTTAAATCGACATTTCAGCAATACATTCAATGTACTTTTATATCGAAAATAAAGCAAACATGTAATAATAATAAGGAACACCAGATTTATAGTGGTTCGGCCAGGAATTTGGGCCTACATCTACTTTATATTCTTTCATTATTCACTTGCATCAGTGCTACAATTGCTTTCAATTACAAGAACCATACATTCACAACTCTTTTTACAATATTTCAACAAAATTTTCAAGTAAAGTATGGACGCAAGTGATTACTGTTCCATGCCCTTGGAATTTGATCTCCTTCAACAGTAGTGAGTTTGAATGTGCCGTCAAGAAGCTTCTGACCTATGACATATGGTCCTTCCCAATTTGGCCCAAACACACCTGTCGCTGTCATAATTCTCTTCAGGACTAGATCTCCAATCTCAAAGCTGCGTTGGCTAACTTTGGAATTGAAATGTCTGGCTATCCCTTGCTGATGACCTGCAACTCTAAGATTAGCTTCATCTCTTTTTTCATCAAGGAGGTCTAGCGCTTCAAGCTGTAGCTTTTCATTTTCTGCTTGATTGAAATGGATTCTTCTGTGTGAAGGAACCTCTGTTTCTACTGGGATCATTGCTTCCGATCCGTATGCTAATGAAAAAGGAGTATGCACAGTCGAAGTTTTGTGAGTGGTTCTATATGCCCATGGTGCAAGTGGTAGCTTATCGACCCAACCACCTTTTGCTCTTTCAAGTTGCTTCTTGATGGTTGATTTGATGATCTTGTTTACTGCTTCCACTTGCCCGTTTGCCTGCGGATGAGCTACTGCTGAAAAGCTTTTCTGGATTTTGAATCGTTTGCAAAAATCTTGGAATTCCTCGCTTTCAAACTGAGTACCATTGTCTGTGATTATTTTCTGAGGCACACCATACCTGCAAATGATATTCTTGGTCACAAAACTTATCATCTTCTTAGAGGTGATAGTAGCCAATGGTTCAGCTTCAGCCCATTTAGTAAAATAATCAACTGCAACAATAGCATATTTAATCCCTGATTTGGCAGTCGGTAGCGGCCCAATGAGATCCATTCCCCAAATTGCAAACGGCCATGGACTGACCATTTGTGTGAGTTCAGTAGAAGGCGCTTTAGGAATTTTGGCAAATCTTTGGCATCTGTCACACTTTCGGGAATAGCTTGCAGCATCTTGATTAATTTCTGGCCAAAAATACCCGTATCGGATAATTTTCTTTGCTAATGTTTGGCCACCTGAATGATCACCACATTCTCCTCCATGTACCTCAGCTAGGATTGTTTTGGACTCTTCCTTGGATACACATCGAAGTAATAGCATTGAGAAACCCCGTCTGTATAATCGGCCATCCTGAATTACATAGCAAGAGGCTTTCCTTAGTAGCTTCTGTCTCTCTCTCGAATTTTCTGGCAGAGAACCTCTGAGTAGGTAGTCCAGTATTGGAGTCATCCATGACTCTTGTTCTTGAGATACACTCATAATCCAGTCTATATCCATCTCGTCTGTACTTGGTGCTGACAGGACTTCTACGGGGACAAATCCCAATAGTTGAGCTTCACCAGAACTTGAATACTTTGCGAGGGAATCTGCCTTCATATTCTCTTCCCGGGGAATATGGCTTATTGAATAATGATCAAGCTCACATAGAAGTTCCCAAGCCTTTGACAAGTAGGCAGGCAGGTTTCCCCCTTTCGTTTGAAATTCCTTCTTGACTTGGCATACAATAAGCTGAGAATCACTGAAGATCCGTAATGCTCGGATGTTTAGTTCTTTAGCGATTTTCAGTCCTGCGATAAGAGCTTCATATTATGCTTCATTGTTTGTTGAAGGAAATTCCAATCTTAGTGCATAACATAATGACCGACCTTCAGGGGTTTCAAGTACCACCCCTGCTCCAGAACAGTAGTCATTTCTTGCACCATCAACATATAACTTCCACTGGATTGGGGAATCATTGATCGCTTCTTCCTCACCATTACCTTTTTCTGTGAATTCTGCAATGAAATCAGCTAAAGCTTGTCCGTTGATTGCTTTTCGGGGGTGATAAGTGATGTCATATTGACTGAGTTCAATGTTCCACTTTAGAAGGCGACCCAAAGTTTCAGGGCGAAACAGGACTTGCTTTAGAGGTTGATCAGTGAGGACTCTGATAGGATGAGCTTGGAAATATTGCCACAACTTCCTTGATGCAATCAGTAGACAATAGGCGAGTTTTTCCAACTTGGAGTAATTCAGCTCTGCCCCAGTGAGTCTTTTGCTGATATAGTAAACCGGATGTTGAATCCTTTTGTCTTCTCGTATCAGCGCTGCACTTAGAGCATGAGATGATACTGCCAAGTATATAAGAAGATCCTCACCATTGCCGGGCCTAGAAAGTATTGGAGGCGTTTCCATATGACGGATCAACTCATCAAAGGCTTTTTGGCATTCGGGAGTCCATTCAAAGTTCTTCTTTCCTTTCCTCAGAGCATCAAAGAATGGGATGCATTTATCAGTAGCTTTGGAAATGAACCGACTCAAGGCGGCGACCTTTCCGTTGAGACTTTGCAATTCCTTCTTCGTTCTAGGAGCTTTAACTTCTTTTAAGGCAGTAATTTGAGCTGGACTAGCCTCAATGCCCCTAGCGCTGACGATAAAACCTAAGAACTTTCCGGACTCGACCCCAAACGTACATTTCAGAGGATTAAGCTTCATTCTGTATTTTCGGAGGACTGCGAACATTTCTGCTAAGTGTTCAATGTGATCCGCTGCTTTCTTAGGCTTTACTAACATGTCGTCGACGTAGACTTCCATAGTTTTGCCCAATTGCGGTTTGAACATAGCATTAACAAGTCTTTGGTAGGTTGCCCCTGCATTTTTCAATCCGAAGGGCATAACTCTGTAACAATAAAGACCAACATCGGTGATAAAGCTCGTGTTCTCCTGATCAGGTTCATGCATGATGATCTGGTTGTATCCGGAGTAGGCATCCATAAAAGACAACAACTCATGTCCCGCTGTTCCATCTACCAATTGATCGATCCTGGGTAATGGGAAGCAATCTTTGGGGCAAACCTTGTTTAGATCTGAAAAATCGATGCAAACTCTCCATTTTCCATTAGCTTTCTTAACCAGCACTGGATTTGACACCCAATTCGGATAAGTGGATTCTTTGAAGAAGTTATTTTCCATGAGTCGATCAACTTCTTCTTTTAATGCTACTGACCTTTCTGGACCTTGGGTTCTTCTTTTCTGTTTCACTGGTGTAAACTTTGGGTCAATATTCAGAGCGTGTACTGCAACTTCTGGGGATATTCCACACATATCGGCATGAGTCCAAGCAAAGACATCTAGATTTGCTTTCAGGAAAGATATCAAGATATTCTGAATTGACACATTAAGCTGTGAACCCACATTCAACACCTTATTTGGGTCCTTCGGGTCAACAGGTACCGGTATTGTCGTTTCTAACGGTACTACTCTATTCTCCCCTGCACTGGCTTTTCTAGGATCCATCTCTTTTCGTGCCCCGCTATGCTCGCCAGTGCAGGGTCCGCCCCGTAATTGCTACAAGGCTGGTTCTTTGATGCGGACTGGGGTTGCCGCATCCTTTCCCATTTCTCTTTTTCTTGCCTCTCGCAGCTCTGTCAGATAACACTCTCGCGCAGCATTTTGATCCCCTTTTATAACTCCTACTCCATTGTCTGTAGGGAATTTAATGGTGAGGCACCATGGGGCTAGAACAGCTTTGAACGCTGCGAGCGTCGGACGGCCAAGGAAAGCATTATAAGCAGAAAATTCATCGACAATCACAAAAGTTTGCTTTCGGACTACTTTCCTTTCTCCTTCTCCAAGTTCTACAAACAGATCAACGGTTCCTATTGGTTGCTTTGGCTCCCCAGTGAAGCCAGCGATTTTCTGCGATGAGGCTTGTACATCGACCATAGGGATTTTCATTTGGTCGAATGTCTTCTTGAAGAGGATATTACAGGAAGCACCGCAATCAATGAGAACTCTTCTGACAATGGCCGGTCCGATACCAGCTAAGATGACCAAGGGATCTAGGGTAGGAGCTTCGACACCTGTAGAATCCCTGGCTCTGAAAATAATATCATCACTGAAAGTTTTCTGTTGTTTCATGGGCGTAGTGTCTTCTAAAACAAAGACATCTTCTTCGGCTGAAACATATTTCAAAGCCCTGGTATATCTCTCCATCTCTCCCCAGCTCTTGCCAGCTGGGTGAGGTCCTCCTGTAATGACATTGATAATGGGCCTTCCAGATTCATGCCCTGCAGCCTTCTCACCTGTCCTAGGCTGATGAGCAGGAGCTTGTTGTGCCTGACTTGACGACGCAGGATTGTTGCTATTCTTTTTCACAAATTGCTGCAGCTTGTTTTCTCTTAGCAACTCTTCAATCAGATTTTTCAACCGGCGGCATTCATCGGTCTCATGACCGGGTTGATTATGGAAGCGGCAGAACTTCCACTCTGTATAGCCTTTTTCCCGGTCCTCAGAGGGATAGGTTTAGGAAAATCAACAGAATCTTTAGTGGCATGGTAGATATGCTCCGGCGTATGTGATAATGGAGTATACTCTGATGGCTTGAAGGATCGAGGCTTCTTCAGTTTACCCTGTTTCTTCCCATTATTATTCTCCCTTTTCTGCCCTACCGATTCATTCTTGCGTGGAGCGACAGTGTTATCTTCAGCTTTTTCCAACACTGCCTTTACCGGTACAGGACGGCTTTCCAGGCGTATGAATTCATCTGCTTTTTTGTAGAACTTTTCGAGGGAAGTTGGCTCCTTCATGTTTAGCCATTTCCCAAATTCGCTCGACTTATCAATAGCCCTCATCAGATAAGTCAATATCATTCGCGGTTCTACATTGTCCACCTCAGCCAGCGCTATATTAAAGCGATTCAAGAGAGATCTGATAGATTCACCTGGATTCTGTTCTAAACTCGACAGCGACACGAAGTCCTTGGCCTTTGAAGCATATAGTCTGAACTGCTCCTTGAATTTCTGGGTCAAGTCCGATAACTGATCAATAGATCGGACTGGCAGCTTGGTGAACCACAGTAGAGCCACACCTTCAAGGTATACAGGAAAATATCGGCACTTTATCTCATCAGAGGTTCTGGCACCTATCATATGCCAATCATATTTATACAAGAATTCATTCGGATCACTTGTCCCTTTGTAAGCTGGAATAGTTGGAGGGACAAACTTCCTTGGAAACTCTGCCTTTAAGATTTTCTCAGTAAATGGAGTTTTACTTGGGGCGAAACCCCATTCTTTCTCGTCTTCAACCCTCTGCATACTTTCTTTCATGATTTGCCGGACCATTCCAGAAAGATACTCCTCATCATGTCGAGTTCTAGATCCACCAACCTCAGGAAGTGCTTGCTCAAAGGGACTAGCAGCCCTTTCAGGAGCATTCCTTTCATTAGCATCATGAATGTTGCCAGCATAGTTCCTTTCATTACCAGCCGGTTAATTGTTTGCCCCAAGCAAATCGTTCAACTTATTCAGAATTAGAGCATTTTGGGCACTCTGAGCTTCTAATTGTGCATTCTGGGCGTTTATCTGCTGGTTCAGCCCTAATATTACAGCATCCAACTCCGCTTTTGTAACCCCAATAGACGGAGTGGGTTGATAAGGTACAGGGGAAGCGGAGGTTCCCTCTTGAACATTCCCAGACCTGACAGATCTACTTTTCCTTCCAGGAGCCATAATCTCAGATAGACTTCTGGTTTTCAAGGAGATTCTCTCTACAAATCTCTGTGAAGTAATGATGATAATTTTCCTGAGTTGAGTTCTCAGTGAAAGCACCAAAAATGTTAACGCTAAAATTTGAACGCTAACACCCCGGTGTATGAGTTATGGTTGTGAAAGCACCACCCGATAGCTCGGGAACAGATTACAAGCAAATAATAGCGGAAAAGCAGTAAACAACAATAATTTTATAGTGGTTCGGCTTAAGGGTATAGCCTACGTCCACTTTAAGTACTTTTATTGATGATCTTGTTACAAGCTGATACAATTCTTCCCAAGTACAATACACTTTGAATTACAAGAGACTTAGAACAAATAGCCTAAATTTCGATGGAGATGAGAGTCTTCGAATCCATGTTGGATGTATGTGATCTCTTCTTGAAGTTGTTTGTAGCGTTCTTCGTGTCTTGAGAGCTTCAAGTGTTGGATTGGTTTGGAATGCAGCAGAGTATCGGCGCTTGAAGAGAATGAGCCAAAAATCCTTTGATAGTTGGAACTAGGGTCATATTTATAGGCATTCCTCGGAGTAAGGTCGTAGGTCGTGACCGACCTAAGTAAGGTCGTAGGTCGTGACCGACCTAAGAATAAGCCCTCCTTCCACAAGAACACGCATGCTGATTTGCATAAGTCCTAGGTCGTGGACGACCTAAGTTAGGTCGTAGGTCGGCGATGACCTAAGGAATCTCTCGTATCTGTTACTTCTTGAACTTGTCTTTATCTGCTTAGGTCGTGTGCGACTTATCATAGGTCGTAGGTCGCGAGCAGTGTTAGAATTTAGTAGCACAAGGTTGCACTCTAGTCTGGAACGGGTTAGCAAGTTATAGGTCGTAGACGACCTATGGAAATGGTTGGCGATCTTGTAGTGCTGAGGCGTATAATGTAGCGACCTAAGCTAAGTCGTTCACTCGTTAGGTCGCTGAGTCTTCTTATCTCGATAGGTCGCTGATACCATCCGGTCAGTTAGGTCGCAAAAGCATGTTTGCAGTTAGGTCGCTCCATATCTTCAGGAGTTAAGTCGCTACTCCCCATAGGTCGTAGGTCGTGACAATGCTTAAGTCTTTAGGTCGCATAGCTGCTTTGTGGAGTTAGGTCGCTAATACAATTATGCCGTTAGGTCGTTGAGACCATTAAGTCGTCAGGTATCTTAGGTCGTTGGGCTACTGAGTTATAGGTCGCGGAGTTTTAGGTCATGGTAGAAATAGGAGTTAACAACATGGTTAATGAAAATGGCATATGGGTTTAAGGTATAAGATATGACCTATTCTATTTTGCCCTTAACTTATTACCGTTACCTATTTCATTTTAGTTCTCTTTTGTTCATTGGTTGCATATGCACGACTAACCCATATTATTCAAATCTTAATCCCTTAACTGTTTACGTTATTTCACTTCATTTATCTAATTAAATGTCTTAAACAATATTAGTCAAAATTAGGGTCATTATGGCTTCCCCTCCTTAAGAATTTTGTCATTGACATTATGATAAGATACATATCAAAATCAATCGTAAAGGTAAAACATACCATGAAACAAGTCGGGATAAGTATCTCTAATCCTACTTTTAGTTTCCCAAGTACAGTCTCTCTTGGTGTCCTTCCACTGGACATTGACTAATCTGATTGCCTTGTTCCTTAGCCTGTCCTCATATCTTATAAGTATACAAACTGGTTTTCTAACTATAGTCAAATTTGGCTCCACTACTAAGTCATCTAACACAGTCGGTGCTATAGTAGTCTCTGGATCTCGAATACATTTCCTTAGATGAGAAATATGAAAAATATTATGGACTCCTACCAAAATAATTTGTAACTCCACTCTATATGCGAGTTTCCTAATCCTTTCTACAATAGGAAATGGTCCATCGAATCTTGGTGCCAATTTTCCTGATTTTTTAAACCTGATTACACCTTTCATTGGTGATATCTTGACAAAAACATGATCTCCAACGGAGAACTCTAAGTCTTTCCATCTTCTATCGACATAGCTCTTCTTTCTAGTTTAAGCTTCCTTCATCCTAGCTCGAATAAACTCAATATTTTCTACCGCTTCTCTTACCAAATCCATACTAAGACTAACCTATCCTCGATCTTTAACCAAAAAAAGAGAAATTTTCATGGCCTTCCATACAAAGTTTCAAACAGTGCCATCTCTATACTAGCCACTGTTATTATACGAAAACTCGACTAAGTGTAAATGATCTTCCCATGAACCTCCAAAATCTAGCACGCAAGCTCATAACAGATCTTTTATAACTTTGTTAACTCTTTCCTTTTGCTCATCCATCTATGGATAGTAAGCGGTACTCGTCTTGAGCTTGGTACCCAAAGTCTCCTTTAGGCTCTTCCAGAACTCGCTACTAAATAATGAATCTCTATCACTTACTACACTACTAGGAATTCCATGCAGTCTAAGTACATTCTTAATAAACAACTTAGCTAAAACAAGCGTCGTCCTAGTTGACTTAACTAGAATGAAATGGGAATTCTTGGTTAACATGTCCACTATAACAATATACTTTCATTTCCTTTATTTGACCTTGACAATCCGTTTATAAAATCCATTAAGACAGATTCTCATGTCCATACTATAACATCTAAAGGTTGAAGTAATCCACTTAGTTTATGATGTTTGGCTTTTACCCGTTGGCAGTTCAGACACTGTTTCACCCATAAGCCTACCTCTCTCTTCGTACATTCCCATAATAAAATTCTTTTAATACCCTGATACATCTTGGTTCCTCCCGGATGAATAGCGAACTTTGAACAATGTCATTCTTTAGGGACATTCTTCTTAATGTTTCCCATATTTGGAATACGCGGTCTTCCTTTCTTCCCCATCCACACATTCTGGTCAAGAATGAAATCTTTCAAATCATCGATCTCTATTCAACCCTCAACCTTCTGATCTGTTCAACTAATAATTGATATTCCTTCTACTTATAAGCAATCTTTTTAATCATCACCGGTCGAAACATAACAACATAGCGGTTTCTTTACAAGATCTAGCTTTAGATCTCCACTATATTCTACACGTAGTCAATGCTTCAAAATATTTCCACTCATCTATCATCGCCAATGCTGCATTTTGATGTTTTCTGATAAGTGCATCCACAACCTTGTTGCATTTTCCTGGTGTGTACTCAATACCAAAATCACAAACGACTAAAAATCTAATCATGTCTACTGTCTCATATTCAACTCCTTTTGAGATAATAAATACTTCAGCGTCTTATGATCCGTATACAGCTCAAATAACTTTCTCGCAAGATAATGTCTCCACACATTTAGTGTTAAAGTTATCGGCGCTAATTCCAAATCATGTGTTAGATATCTAACCTCATGCGGTCTAAGCTGTCGAGAAACATAGGCAATCACTTTACCCCTTTGCATTAACACAGCTTCTAACCCTGTTCCACACGCATCTGTACACTTTACTAAATTCCGATTCCCTTTTGGAACAACTAACACAAGTGCATTAGTCAATAAGTGATTCAATCTTTGGAATGCTTCCTCACACTTATCAGTCAAAACAAACTTCACATCTTTTCATATTAGCTTGGTCATCGGTGCCGCTATCCGTGAAAAAACCTTTATGAATCTCTGATAATAACTAGCTACTCGAAGAAAACTCTTAATCTCAGTCACTATCTCAGGTCCCTTCCGATAATAACTTCACTTCCTTCTTCCAAAAATTACACTTCAAAATTTTCTCTTTTTGCTGATGTTGCCTCAATGTCTCAAGCACCACTCTAAGATGAACTTCATGCTCTTTTTCATCTTTAGAGTCTCCCAAAATATCATCTATGAATACCAATATGAACCTATCCATATGCTCTTGGAAAACTTGGTTCATCAAATTTCTAAAGAATTTTGGCGCATTAATTAGTCAGAGCGATATTATTAACCATTCGTACGATCTATATATGGTTCTAAATGTCGTCAAAGGATACTATCCTCTATCATTCGAAGATGATAGAATCTTGTTGCTAAATCCAACTGGAAAAATACTTTGGCTCCACTAAACTGGTCGAACAAACCATTAATTCTAGGAAACAGTCATCGGTTCTTTACCGTCCTCTCATTCAACTTACAATAATCGATACATAGCCTAACAATCCGTCCAGTTTCTTTGCAAACACTACTATAACGACTCAGTGTTTGGCCGCTTTAACTAGGCATATATATATATATAGTTTATATAGTCAATAAATGGATTTTAATTTAAAACGAACTCACTTTAATTAATTAATGATGATAGAAAAATTAGTTTCAAAATATATTTACTAAATTAAATAATTTATAGAAAAATGGAAAATGAGACTGAAGAATGTTTTTCAAAATTTCGACCTTTTGACTCCGAAAAGTTGTTGGGAATGTTGTCCATCTTTGTGCACTATATATATACATATATAATTGTTAATTAACCAAACGATAATAATAAACTAATAATATATTATCTTATGTTAATTATATTTAGCAAGTGATGTGACAAGACATGGTTTCAAAATAATAGCATATATATTTACTAAATCAAATAATTGTCACTTATCATTTCCTTAAGTACCATCATCATTACCCATCATGGTTTAGGGGGTGTGACGGGAGAGGGAGGAGATGTGGCATATGAGGGGAGATAGGTAGTGATGTGACATGTCAAAATGATGAAATGTTATGATATTTTAAAGTAAGCATAAAATGGTAATTTTTCCACTTTTTTCATCTATAAATACATACCCATGTGGAATATGCGCTTTGCGCTTATATGATTTTTGTTTGATGATAATAAACATATATATTTCGTTTAAATGTATTTGTTAATGTACTATTTTATTTTTCATAAATTAAATAAATATTTGTTGAATAAAATAAACTACACAGAATTTGAATGGAATTTGAATTCAAATAGAAATTTTATTCAAACAAATTTTATTACAATCTTGAAAAGTACAATTTCATGCTCTCACTATACACATACAGTTTTTGAATACATCACAATTTGATTTACATTAATAACCTCACTACATATCACTCACACTCGTATTTGGTCTTCAACTACATTCCAGTTTGTATCTAGCATCTGAGCAATCTGCAAAAATATTCACTAACGCAGTAAAATTGAAAAAGAAATGTTTTTGCAATATAAAATGAAATATGGTTTTTGAAAATATGATTTGCCTCAGTTATTTGGGTTGTACGTCATCATTCACACTTGAATTCATCACAAAGTCGCGCACATAGATATATACACTTGATAACGCATCAGGGACAGGTAACCATAAGTGGCTACAATACACACGTGTACATTCATACACGTGTGCACTGCCTCGCCAACTCATATGCGCAGCCAACAAGAGCAAGTGTGCAAGTACAAATGATCAGCCATCAAAGTGCAGTGCAACTACAAAGAAGACAGTGGCAACATCAAAATAAAAAAATCAACTGCAACATGAAGAGAATCATATGTGCAAAGGTCAGACCAAACATCAAGACTAACTGAAGAATGCAAATAAACTCGACCAAGTGGACATGTCAACAGAAAACATAGCCAGAGCCATAATTCATAGTGAAGTACAATATCAATTTCAATGAATTGAATGAACAAAACTCAACTATATACATGTACACTGAGCCAAACTGCAACAAGACCAAATCGCTGCACCAGTGATACACCAGGTATACCAGAGGGATGAACAAGACTCGGCAATCAAATAACAGTAAGAAGTGTACCAAGACCACATGCATGTAAACAATCAACCAAATGTATAGAACAAGCTACATGAAGGCAACATGAAGCAATGTACATGCACCAGTGATGAATGCTACAAGAACACAAGGCATAGCAACTGCATAGGACTGCAACAACCAAATAGATGGAAGCATATATCAGTGATACAAATGCAACACAGTGGGAACAACAATGAATACTGCAACATGACCAAATGTCAAAACTGCATCAATCACAAATGCAATGCAAGTGGAGTAATGGGTGAACAGAACACCATGATATTCAGCTCAATGAATACTGTAACAACAAACTCAACCAAGACAAGACTGCATGAACATGAATGCATCAATAAACCAACTGCAAAACCTCAAGTGACATGGTAAAGTAGTACAAAAGAGCAAGTGCAATTCGAACCAACATGACAGCAATGCACCAATGCAAAATGGAGTGAATGCAACATGGTGAACAACTAAAGTGCAACAAGTATTGCAGTAATGAATGCATCACATATACAACATCAAAGTGCAACAGAATGGATGCAGCGATACCAAGTGAAACAAATGTAGAACTGACAAATGTATCAACTCAACTGCAGCCAGTGCCGACATGAACAAAAGTCAAGTAAAATGAAACATACAAAATGCCCAAGTAAAGTTCATGTAAAACCGACCAGAGAAGGTGGCCAGAGACGAAGACTACGAGATAATCAAGTCAGAGAATTCAACGGAAATATACGTCTTTGAAAAAGTCAACGCAAATTTAAAAAAAAAGAAGGGAAAGTTTCTGCCTTTCTACACAAGAGAATCGAACGCGTGAAATTAAAGCCGTGTGTATCAAGGTGTAATTAAAATCAGGAAAGCATAATTTAGGAAAGTATCGAATTGATACAAGCAAAATCAAGTGTCCAGAATTCATATAAATACAATCCCAAAATCATCATCGGCTGTGGGGAAAATCGAATCAAATCCAAACACAAACCCAAGTTCATCATCGACAATCGAGTTTGAGTTCTAAAATCACAAAAGCACAAACAAGCAAAGAATTTACATACCGCAACAGTAAACTCGATCAAAAGAAGCAGCTGCTAACAATTTGCAACCTCGAAGTCGACGCAAATCAATCGTCAGAGAACGAGCATGCCGAGCAACGCAATCTCAAAATCAACCAAATTATCAAAGAACGAGCGCGGGCAACATCAAAGGAATCGAATATTGAAAAGCCCCAATTTGGATCGCAAGCCCTAATTTCAGAACGAACAAAACAACAGAGGCCGCCATTTTTCTTCTCAAACAAAAGACAGTGGATCGGGTTAAAGATAAAGGAGCCGGCCTTGTTAATTACAAAGGGGGTTTTAGTTTTTAGGGTTTTATTAAAAAAGGGGTTTTTTATTTTGAGCAAAAATTAGGGATTCACGTTCGTATTTTAATTTTTGCTCCTGGTTTTATTTTGAAGTCTGTTTTTTTTTTTCAAGTCAAGAATTGTAAATCACCACCTAGGTTGTAGGTAGTGTCAGATTGTCTAGTTAGAATTAGTTAAGTGAGCAGGGTGTGCGAGTTTGCAAAGCTCTATAGGCGGGAGCAGAGTTTGCGAGTAATCAAAGCTCTATAGGCGGGAGAAGAGTTTGCGAGTAAGCGAAACTCTATAGGCGGAGCAGGGTGTGCGAGTCTAGTAGAGTGTTTGTGAGCGGGAGCAAATGTTTGCAAGTCTAGTGGAGTGTTTGTGAGCGGGAGCAAATGTTTGCGAGTCTAGTAGAGTGTTTGTAAGCGGGATACTGTTTAATTCTAATAGAAATCTAAGAATGCAGCAGTAGGCAAGGCTTGCCGAAGCTGGGTAAATTTTGTGTGTGATTTACTTTTCAGTATATTTATTTCTGCAGTTTATTTCTGTGTTTAATTTGAGAAAATTTGCTATAACCCTATTCACCCCCCTCTAGGGTTAATCTAGATCCTACAAGTGGTATCAGAGCCTGGTATTTTTTAACTCTAGAGTCATGAATCCACCAGATAATATTTTTGTTGAGGGTCATTTCAATATTATTCCTTCTATTTTCGATGGAACAGATTTTTTGAACTGGAAATTGAAAATGGAATTTTATTTAAAATCTGTTAATATTAAATGTTGGGATATTATTGAAAATGGGTGTGATAAAACAAATAAGGAAATTATCTCGATTAATGGTCTTGCTATGCATATATTATATTCTCATATTAATCGTGATCATTTTTATTTCGTCTCTCATTGTGAAAATGCACAGAAAATTTGGAATACTCTCGACGCAATATATGGTGCAAAAGTCAACAGCAATAAGATGTCCTCCACAACCGGCTCAGTTAAAGAAATGTGCTTAACAGGATTGGTAAAGAGCAGTTATGATGAGGATGATGATGATGGAGCACCCGAGCTGGCATTACAAATGAAGAAATTCAAAAGGAGGAACCGCAAATACGGAAATCCAGCTCTAAATCAAAAATTGAAAAACAGAGAGCACAATATGAAGCCAAGCGAGGTATCAAAACTCACTCACTCTGAATTACTTATTTATTTCCACGAAGTGAATGGCTGTTTTGAACGACTTAGGGAAAAATACGCTAAACTTGAATCACAAGAAGACTCTCTGATAGAATTAAATGAACAATTTGACCAATTAGTTAAAACCTATCAGAGTAGGATCCCTAGGTGTGATAAGTGTCCAACATTTGAAGAAGAAATTAAAAAATCAGAAATCAATATAAAATCACTTGAAAATGAAATTCTGATTTTAAAAGAGAATGAAAATACTAGGAGAGAAAATTCTATTAAAAGGTGCACACGGTTGTTAAACGAAAATGAATCTCTCAAAACACAAGTCCAACAATTGTCAACGACTTTAGATAAATTTTTAAAAAGTGAAAAATCATTGAAAATGCTATTAGGAAAGCAAACTGTTAATACGGTTAGACGAGGACTTGGATATAATAATTCGAAAATTGTTGAAAGCAATATTAATCAAGTTAATTTTATGTGCACAATTTGTAGAAAATATGGACATGATCACAATAATTGTTGGTATAGACCCAAACATGTGAAAACTATACCGATTTGGGTTCCAAAAGGCACAAATATAAAATCTCTCAAAGTTAAACAAATTTGGGTGCCAAAGGGAACAATCATAAACAGTTTTGGGTATTCACAAAATTATTTTTCGAAATATTCTGCTACTAACAACCATGGACCTATAAAAACAAATAGGTCACACAAATCTTTTCCCGTGTAGGTGTGGTGGCAGGCTAAGGAACAACAACAGTGTTCTCTGAATTTTTGGATGTTCCAGAAACACAACGGGCAACAAAGCAAAGTTCCTTAGCCAAGTAGAAAGGTGACAGAATCACAATGGGCAATCACGAAAAATTATCGTAAAGGTAAAACAGGTGAAGGTATATTTGATCGATATAGTAAATGTGATAATCTGCACCGTTTTTTTAAAAAAAACAGCCAATAATGTGATAATGTTGTAAAGAAGATGATTTTGATTCTGACTTGTTCAACATGCTAGCTCTATAATTCACGGTTTCCTGATTATTTACATGGCCTCAATTCAAATCCAAGAATGCTGTAAAAATTTGAGTTTCTTATGCACATTTTCATGGTCTTGTTTATCAAGTTAGTGATATTTTGGAGTAAAAAGAAATTCAGATGCAGATCATACTGGTAATCTAGTTGAAAGAAAAATTACTAGTGGAACGTGATTAATTTTTGAAACATTCATTTGCTGCATCGTTTTTCAAAGAAAATATCTGCATATTTTTTTTACTTGAAATAATTTTCAAATAGCAGATTTTTTTTTTCATAAAACCCCTTCGAGAAAATCATGTTTGACCATATTTTCAGATTAGTCATTTTCATTTGATTTTAAATGACAAATTTTGACTAATCCTACTCCCTACTAATTATCGAAAAAGATAAATAGTGATTCAAAAGATGATAAGTGTTGATATTTAACATACATTACTCAAGAGAGTATATTTGGAAAATTTCTTTAGGAATTTAAACAAGAGTTATAAAACTTTTTGTTGGGTAAAGATTCCATGACCATTTCTATATCTATCATATTTCTATGACCATTGTTTTCCAAAATTCAATATAGATTGTCGATAGGTGGTACTATAATCAGGGATCATTTGTTTTTCATTTCACATTTTTTTGTAAAAATAAATAAATATCCAAAGTATTCACTCTCATTTAAAAGTCTTCACGGTTATGCATGGGTGAATTACTTGGATTTTTGATTATGTGCTTCCATGCTCATTTAAAAGTCCTCACGGTTATGCATGTATGGAACGCATATCAAAATAAATTGATTTAATAGACAAGTTGATTCTAATCACATTTAAAAGTCCTCACGGTCATGCGTGGTTAGAAGATACTTGAATTCATTTTTAAATTGAATTCGAATACTACTAATCTCATTTAAAAGTCCTAACGGTTATGCATGATTAGTAGATATTCAAATTCCTGATATAAATGTACCACAAGAAGATTCAACTGTATGATTTTATATGAGAACATCATTTTCATCATTTCTAAAAGTGGAATATGCGCCTAACAAGGGTAGTTATGATTTTTGTCTGATTCTTATTGAAGTTTAATATTTATATTCAATTTGAGTTAAATGTTGGATTAATATCGATCACTCTATCTCTATTTTTCTCTAACACTATTATTCTTTTGCTGATAACAAAAGGGGGAGAGAAAAGTTAAGATTTTGTCAAATAGAATCAAGCAAAGGTCAAATAATTTTCCATTTGCATCTAGGCTCAATTATATATTTCTATTTGTACGCATATATGTAGGGGGAGCATCATGTAGAGAGGAAGCATTTAAATAGGGGGAGCAATTAGAGTATACCATTGATATAATACATTTAACACGGTCAAAATCTTAATTATATGTTTGTTATCATCAAAAGGGGGAGATTGTGGAATATGCGCTTTGCGCTTATATGATTTTTGTTTGATGATAATAAACATATATATTTCGTTTAAATGTATTTTTTAAGGTACTATTTTATTTTTCATAAATTAAATAAATATTTGTTGAATAAAATAAACTACAAAGAATTTGAATGGAATTTGAATTCAAACAGAAATTTTATTCAAACAAATATTTATTACAATCTTGAATAGTACAATTTCATGCTCTCACTATACACATACAGTTTTTGAATACATCACAATTTGATTTACATTAATAACCTCACTACATATCACTCACACTCGTATTTGGTCTTCAACTACATTGTAGTTTGTATCCAACATCTGAGCAATCTGCAAAAATATTCACTAACGCGGTAAAATTGAAAAAAAAAATGTTTTTGCAATATAAAATGAAATATGGCTTTTGAAAATATGATTTGCCTCAGTTATTTGGGTTGTACGTCATCATTCACACTTGAATTCATCACAAAGTCGCGCACATAGATAAATACACTTGATAACGCATCAGGGACAGGTAATCATAAGTGGCTGCAATACACACGTGTACATTCATACACGTATGCACTGCCTTGCCAACTCATGTGCGCAGCCAACAAGAGCAAGTGTGCAAGTACAAATGATCAGCCATCAAAGTGCAGTGCAACTACAAAGAAGACAGTGGCAACATCAAAATAAAAAGATCAGCTGCAACATGAAGAGAATCATATGTGCAAAGGTCAGACGAAACATCAAGACTAACTGAAGAATGCAAATAAACTCGACCAAGTGGACATGTCAACAGAAAACATATCCAGAGCCATAATTCATGGTGAAGTACAATATCAATTTCAATGAATTGAATGAAAAAAAACTCAACTATATACATGTACACTGAGCCAAACTGCAACAAGACCAATATCGCTGCACCAGTGATACACCAGGTATACCAGAGGGATGAACAAGACTCGGCAGTCAAATAACAGTAAGAAGTGTACCAAGACCACATACATGTAAACAATCAAGCAAATGTAGAGAACAAGCTACATGAAGGCAACATGAAGCAATGTACACGCACCAGTGATGAAAGCTACAAGAACACAAGGCATAGCAACTGCATAGGACTGCAACAACCAAATAGATGGAAGCATATACCAGTGATACAAATGCAACATAGTGGGAACAACAATGAATACTGCAACATGACCAAATGTCAAAACTGCATCAATCACAAATGCAATGCAAGTGGAGTAATGGGTGAACAGAACACCATGATATTCAGCTCAATGAATACTGTAACAACAAACTCAACCAAGACAAGACTGCATGAACATGAATGCATCAATAAACCAACTGCAAAACCTCAAGTGACATGGTGAAGTAGTACAAAAGAGCAAGTGCAATTCGAACCAACATGACAGCAATGCACCAATGTAAAATGGAGTGAATGCAACATGGTGAACAACTAAAGTGCAACAAGTATTGCAGTAATGAATGCATCACATATACAACATCAAAGTGCAACAGAAAGGATGCAGCGATACCAAGCAAAACAAATGTAGAACTGACAAATGTATCATCTCAACTACAGCCAGTGCTGACATGAACAGAAGTCAAGTAAAATGAAACATACAAAATGCCCACGTAAAGTTCATGTAAAACCGACCAGAGATGGTGGCCAGAGATGAAGACTACGAGATAATCAAGTCAGAGAATTCAACGAAAATATACATCTTTGAAAAAGTCAATGCAAATTTAAAAAAAAAAATAAGGGAAAGTTTCTGCCTTTCTACACAAGAGAATCGAACACGTGAAATTAAAGCCGTGTGTATCAAGGTGTAATTAAAATCAGGAAAGCATAATTTAGGAAAGTATCGAATTGATACAAGCAAAATCAAGTGTCCAGAATTCATATAAATACAATCCCAAAATCATCATCGGCTGTGGGGAAAATCGAATCAAATCCAAACACAAAACCAAGTTCATCATCGGCAATCGATTTTGAGTTCTAAAATCACAAAAGCACAAACAAGCAAATAATTTACATACCGCAACAGTAAACTCGATCAAAAGAAGCAGCTGCTAACAATTTGCAACCTCGAAGTCGACGCAAATCAATCGTCAGAGAACGAGCAAGCCGAGCAACGCAATCTCAAAGTCAACCAAATCATCAGAGAACAAGCGCGAGCAACATCAGAGGAATCGAATATTGAAAAGCCCCAATTTGGATCACAAGCCCTAATTTCAGAACGAACAAAACAACAGAGGCCGTCATTTTTCTTCTCAAACAAAAGACAGTGGATCGGGTTAAAGATAAAGGGGCCGGCCTTGTTAATTACAAAGGGGGTTTTAGTTTTTAGGGTTTTATTAAAAAAGGGGTTTTTTATTTTAAGCAAAAATTAGGGATTCACGTTCGTATTTTAATTTTTGCTCCTGGTTTTATTTTGAAGTCTGTTTTTTTTTCAAGTCAAGAATCGTAAATCACCACCTAGGTTGTAGGTAGTGTCAGATTGTCTAGTTAGAATTAGTTCAGTGAGCAGGGAGTGCGAGTTTGCAAAGCTCTATAGGCGGGAGCAGAGTTTGCGAGTAATCAAAGCTCTATAGGCGGGAGCAGAGTTTGCGAGTAAGCGAAACTCTATAGGCGGAGCAGGGTGTGCGAGTCGAGTAGAGTGTTTGTGAGCGGGAGCAAATGTTTGCGAGTCTAGTGGAGTGTTTGTGAGCGGGAGCAAATGTTTGAGAGTCTAGTAGAGTGTTTGTAAGCGGGATACTGTTTAATTCTAATAGAAATCTGAGAATGCAGCAGTAGGCAGGGGTTGCCGAAGCTGGGTAAATTTTTTGTGTGATTTACTTTTCAGCATATTTATTTCTGCAGTTTATTTCTGTGTTTAATTTGAGAAAATTTGCTATAACCCTATTCACCCCCCCCTCTAGGGTTAATCTAGATCCTACAACCTATACACACACATTTTTATTTACATTCTCTCCTTCATTTTTTGAAACTTCCTCTCTAACATTTCCATGGCTTCCAAATCTTTTCTAAGTCACTTTAAATCGCTTTCGAATCTAGTTTAAACTTTTCTATATTCATTTCTTCACTTTATTCTTCAAGTAACCAAGCCGACACCCACCCCAAAGCACTAGGCTGAGCCCCACACCATCAAGCTGAGCCATTTGAAGCTCAAAACACCAAAAAAATCTTCACTCTTCGAAGCTCGTGTGTTGTTTCCAAAGTCTACTCAAAGTTCAATTTGTATTTGTGAAGTTTCGGTGAGTAAACTGCTTTATTTTGTAAAATCATTTTGACTTTACTATATGGTGTTATTATGATGATAATATGATGTGTAAATTGAATATTTATTATGTTGGTCAATGTTGATTTGGTGGATGTTGGTGTTTGGTGTTGAATTTGAGATTTGAATGCTGTATTGTCAAGTTAATAAGCATGTAATTGTGATGTTAAAAGTATGCTAGTATGGATGAATGATTTTGAACCAAGTACCAAAGTATGTTGTGTTGATTCAAAGTTAGCAACTTTTTTTGTTGCGCTGGATGTGAGATCCAATTCGAAATCAAAAACTATGTTTTCTTGTTTAAAAGTTTGAAAATTGTTTCAAAGTTTCTTTGTTTCAGTGTTTCAAAATTAAAAGTTATGTTTCAAAAACTTTAAATGTTATGTTTCAAAACATGAAATAGAAAATAATCAAGAAATTTTTTTGCTTAAAGTATGTTTGAGCGAACTACGCTCACTGCGATACTCGCTATGGACGCAATTCGACAAAATTTGCGATTTTCATTTTAAAATATTTTCTTGTGAAATAGTTTTGCAAAAAAATTTCAAACATACTTAGTAGTATAAAAAGAGATCAAGTTCAGTTAAATTAATATTTTATTATTAAATAAATTAATTAAAAATAATTAGTACTTAATTGATAATTAAGTAAGTGATTAACGGTTAAGTAACACTTAAAGAAGCTTAATGACTAATCAGTGATTAATAAAGTTTTAATTAGTAATTAATGAAGTTAAGAAGTAATTTAATGATTAATTATCATTTAGTTAAGTTAAATAGTAATTAATTATTATGTAATAGGTGATTACTTAATTGACTTCTAATTAATTAGGGTTTAACTAATAATGAATTGTTAAACCTTAAATAACATGCGTTAAAAAGTTAATTAGGACTTAACTAAGTTCATTAAGTTAATTAAAGTTTAATTATGAATTAATCTTTATTTAAGTAAGATAATATTAGGGTTTAAGCCAACTAAATAAACTTTAATCTTTTCAAAACTATTTTTAAATTTAATTGGTTATGTTTTAAATCAATCTTCTTTTCAAGTTAAGTTATTTTAAATCAAAGGATCCCATCGTCTGGACCATTAAGTAGCCAAATGAATTAAAGTGGTGATTATAAAATGTTGACACGTTTTATGGAAAATAAGTTGACTTGTGTTTAGAACAATGCTGAATACCAGTAATGTGATAAACACAAGGAGGTTAATTTTGATAGGAGGGTCATGATAACTTAAATATATGGAGTGTATGTCCATATGTAAATCTTGCACCCAGTAGTGACGCTGTTCACTATCAATTAACTTGACCATTTAAAATCATCGAACGTCGGTTTTAGGAGACCAGAATCGGATGATGTATAGTTATCCAAAAACCAATTTGAACCAAGGTAAAGCGTTCGAATTGGATCTACCGAATTCATTATCAAGATTCAAGACTTGATGTGCAAGGCTTATCTTGCCATTAACCTTGGGGGTGATTCCAAAATGGGTTTACTGGAAGTAGTGCCTTCGGTTCGTTCATCTCCTGAATGATTTGTTTGGATGAATGCTGACATTGTGTCAACATCAGGAAGGCAATGTTAGCATTCGAAGAGAGAAGTGCTATATGTGAATGATAATGACGTAGCCTTAGGGCCCATCAACCGGGAATGGAGAAAATATGGGATATGCAGCAGTGCCATGTGGGTCACACCCATTAGGGTAGATTATTTTCATCTAGAACGAGTCCCTACTTAGATATACTGTAGTCCCAAATGGTTGCTGATTCCAACCAAGGGGTTATCATATTTGGTATTATCCAATGCGGGATAAGCCAATCTTGTTTTGGCAAGGACCATTCGGTACGATCTCGATACACTAATCTAGAGATGTACCATTGCAGGTGGTACCCCAATAGCCTTGTCATTATATGGAATCCAATCTCCAATACGTGCCTTTAAGGTATTAGTTGTATACCTCAATACATTGGTATGTGAGATGCAAGCATTTCAGCTATGTTCTATATTTATTTTAAACACTTAAGCATTATCATAATATCACTAGTTTTAAATAGAAAGTGTTTTTGGTTATCTTTAGGTAAAAACACGTCCGTGTTTACGTGCAGTGTGTCTTACAAGATGCCTTTTGTTTTCCATAGGAGTTTTCAAGTAAAAATATTATTATTTGAGTGTACTCACTCCAGATCCATATCTGACCCATATTTTATTTTTCTCTTCCCTAAACTCTTAGGTAATCAATTTTAATGAGTCGTCAAGTGATCCAGGTTTCGCTCGAAAGCATGTTGGAGGAGCTGGTGCAGGTGGCTTCGTCGATAGCTATTATTAGCATAAATTTTTCTACTGTGTATATATATGGTTTACGTATTTTGTGGACAAGCAGATGTGAATTGTCCTAGTTTGGAACTTGTATTATTGAACTTTGATGTAATATTTTGGCTATGACTATGTAATATACTATATTTTTTTATTATATGTTGTTCCCTATGTGATAAGATTCGCTGTTTGATTAGTCTTTTGCTGATCTTTCTCATTTCCTCAACCTATAATGACTTGTCTTTCGACTGTAAGAAAGGCAGTTCATCATATTTGGTATCAGAGCATTAGGTTAAGAAAATCCTAGTAATCTTTGGGTTAGGGTCAACTACGAGAGAGGCTATTTGTAATTTTACTCTTATATATACATATCACTTATAGGTAGATCAGCTTTGATACTTTGAATAGTGCTCTCCATTTTGGAATTTATCTCATCCAAGTTATTTAAGAAGTATCTTGCAATGCCCAAGTAGTAAGAAATGAGCACTAGATGCAGATGAGGTAGAGGAACTAGCAGCACTACGACCACCAATGGTCAGACATAGACCCAAAGGGTTGGAACTATCGAAGGAGCAGCCAAAGGTGAATTTTGCAAATTTATGTAAGGATTACACAAATCTGGGAGGGAAACCATTTAAGGGCACTGAGTCTATTGTAGTAGTTCAAGCTTGGTTGTGCACTTGTGAAAATATTTTCAAAGATCTGGATCTATCAAATGAGCAGAAGAGATTTTTAGCATCATGGAAATTGCAAGAAGGAGCTGCAGCTTGGTGGGACTCACTCACAGCCGATGTTCCAAAAGAGGAATTTACTTGCGCTCGTTTTAAGGAATCATTTGAACATAAGTTCCTGCCTGTAGCTGGGAAGACTCAGATGTATATAAATTTCTTGGACTTGAAGTAAGAAGATTCATCCGTGGTAGAATATGAGATGAAGTTCAACGAGCTATCTTGCTTTGGACCAGAACTGATCAACGCCGCGCAAAAGAAAAATGAGATGTTTGTTTTGGAGATGAGGGCGAATTTCCATGAAAGGATGACTGCCCATGTTAAGGGTTCATTTGTGGAGTTGGTAGATATGGCATTAAGGTATGAAGTCTTGGAAAAGAAAAAGCGTACTCCAACAACAACAAATGATAATGCCAACAGCAACAATTAAAATAAAAGGAAGTTCAACACGGTTGAAGTAAGCAGGGTAAAGGAGAAGGAAATCTAAGAGGGAATAAGGCAAACAAGTTTAAGGTTACTACTTGTTATATCCGTAAGCAGAAGGGTCATATTGTCAAATTATGTAAAGACTCTGGAACTTCCATGCAGCTAGTGGGACATATCTCTCTAATGGTCCAGATGACGTTATGTTGTCACTAGCCTGGACATATAATAAAGGACAGCCCACTCATGAAGAAGGTGCAGTAGGCTAATGTGTATGCGGTTAAGGACAAGCCATCCACCTTAGGAGATGTGAAGAGAAAGGACATTCTTGAAGGTACCCTATTAATTAAAGGAATTTTTATTCGAGTTTTGTTTGATACCGGTGCCTTTCAGAGTTTTATCTCTTTAGAAGCCATAAAGAAATTTCATTTTATCCTAAATATTATAAAAAACCCTATTTGCGTATCTAATCCTATAGAAGGTGTAATCCATTTGAACCTAGTGTGTGAAGGCGTGCCGATTTCTTATCTTTCCCATCATTTTACTTGTGATCTATATATCTTAGATTTTAAGGGATTTGACCTCATTCACCATATGGACTGGCTATCAATATATGGGGCTATCTTAGATTGTAGAGAAATAACAATAGCATTAGTAACCAAATGGGAAAATATTGCTAAAGTAACTTGTGAAGACCCTGGTATTCACATGTGTAGTTTCATATATACCTTGGAAGCATCTCAAGATGGGATTGGATCAATAGAGGTTGTTAAGAATTTTCCCGATGTGTTTAAAGAAGTTAGGAATATGCCCCTACATAGAGAGATAGAATTCCACATTGATGTAGTTCCTAGTGCAAGACCTATAGCTCAACCTAAGTGAAGAATGGCTCCGAGGGAAAGAGAGAGTAGTAAAGCAAACCCAAGACTTCTTGGAGAGGGGATTGATTAGACCTAGTCAGTCGAGCTAGGGATCAACAGTAGTCTTCGCAGCTAAGTCTTATGGATCTTTAAGATTGTGTGTGGACTATAAAGAGTTAAATAAGTTGACTATTAGAAATAAATATCCTTTACCCAGTATCGATATATTTTTTGGCCACCTTCATGGAGCTATGGTATTTTCCCGAATGACTATAGCTATTAGATTTCACCGGTAAAGGGTTGCTGAGGATTATATCCTTGACTGCCTTTAGGGGCCCAAACTTTTCCTTTGAATGGTTAGTAATGACCTTTGGGCTGACTAATGCACCCGCATATTTCGTTGATCTTATGAATCATGTTTTCCAAAAGGTTTTAAATAAATTCATGATGTTTTTATCGATGACATTTTAATTTACTCCAATTTAATTTACTCCAAATCAGACGAGGAACATAGATATCACTTGGAAGTAATTTTAGAAACCCCAAGGAGGAATGTTTTGAAGCGAACTTAGAAAGCCATGTTGTGAAAGCAAAGTTTTCTAAATGCCATTTTTGGCAACCAAAGGTAAGATATTTAAGGCATATTGTTTCGGGAGATGGTATCTTAGTAGACCCGATAAATGTGGAAGCAGTACAGGAATGGAAGCAACCTCGGACTCCTACCAAAGCTCATAGTTCTTAGGATTGGCTAGTTACTATAGAAGATCCATTTAGGATTATTCTAAAATCTCCTCACATTTGACTAAGTTCACTAAGAAAGGAGAAAACTTTGAGTGGACTCCAAAATATGAGGAATCATTTAGAGAATTGAAGAAGAGACTGACTAGTGCACCAGTTCTTGTTGTCCTTGATGTGAATAATAGGTTTACGGTCTTTACTAATGCATATGGAGTTAGATTGGGAGCTGTTTTGATGCAGAATAAAAGAGTGATTGTGTATGCTAGCAAGTAGTTGAAGCTACATGAAAACAACTATGCTGACTTAGAGTTATTAGTTATGGTCTTTATATTGAAAATTTGGAGGCATTATTTGTGGAGTAAAATTCTTTCCTTTCTTCTTGATTTCTTTCTTTCTTCTTTCTTTAGATATTATAGCGAGTAAGATTTTCTTTTTCTACAATTAAGGGAAAATTTCATACTCCACACTGATCATAAGTCCCTGAAGTATCTTTTCACCCAAAGAGACCTGAATCTCAGACAACAAAGATGGTTAGAGTTCTTGGCGGAAAAGGACTTAGACATTATTTATACGCCGGGAAAATCTAATGTAGTCACTCACGCCTTAAGCAGGAATGTAGTTTTGTCTCTTTTGGAAGTTACCCTAACTCTTCGGATAAAGGATACTAGAGAACCAAAGGAAGGATATTGTTATGGAGAAGTTAATTCGAGGATTCAAGGAAGGTCGATGCACATATTTTGAGATGGATCACCAAGATGTTTTAAGAATCAGGGAAAGGTTGTGCATTCTGGATATAGATGGATTGAGACTGGAAGTATTGTCAGAGTGCCACAAATCTAGATTGCGTATTCACCTTGGAGTTCATAAGATGTATAAGGACATGAGGAGAGTCTTTTGATGGCCAGGAATGAAGAAGGATATCTCCACCTTTGTGAGCAGATATGCAAGTTGCCAAAAATTAAGGGAGATCATCAAAAAATAACTGGATTACTTCAACCTTTCGAGATCCCTAAGTGGAAATGGGAGATGATGTAAATGGATTTCATATATCATTTACCTAGAGCAAGGAAAGGAAACGAAGGAGTGTGGGTCATTGTGGACCTGTTAACAAAGAGTGCACATTTTATTCCGGTCAATTCAACTAAAACGATAGCTTCATTGGCAGAAATTTATATGAGGGAAATATTTCATCTACATGGAGTTCCAATAATCATAATAAGTGATCGAGATCCTATCTTTATAAGCCAATTCTGGGTAGCTTTGCAAACAATTTTGGAAACGAAGTTAAGTCTAAGTACTGCCTACCATCCTCAAACCGATGGCCAGACTGTAAGAGTTAATCGCATTTTAGAAGATTTGCTGAGAGCCTACATTCTTAATATCGGAGGATCATTGCAGTTTCATAATCACTTAGTTGAATTCTCTTAAAACAACAACTATCAAGCTAGCATTGGAATAGCACCTTACAAAGCACTGCATGAGAGGTCGTGCAAATCGCTTATGTGTTGTAGAATCTGGAGATTATTTAGTGCTTGGTCCATATATGATTCTAGAGGCAATGGATAAAGTTGAAATGGTTAAAAAAAATTGAAGGAAGCTCAGGATCTTCAAAAGAGTTATGTTGACAAGAGAAGGATGGATTTGGATTTTGAAGTCAACATTGTTTTATATGCGAAGATAACTCCCGTCAAAGGAGTCGTTCGATTTGAAAAAGCTGGAAAGTTGGCACAGAGATACATTGGACCATTCAAGAACATGGAAAGGGTTAGACAACTCGCTTACAGAGCTGAGTTACCTGAAAAGTTGTCAGGATTTCAAAATGTGCTCCTTTTGTCCCTTTGAGAAAAAGCATGCATGATCTATCTTCAATGGTGGAAATGTCAATTCAGGATGACTTGAAAATAGAACCGAACCTACGATATTTAGGCATGCAGTCAGTATTGTGGATCAAGATGAGAAGAAATTATGCAACAATGTGATGTGACTGCTAAGATTTAATGGGGCAATGAACCCAGAGATTGCACTTTGGAAACTGTGGATCACGTAAAGGAAGCTTATCCTGGATGGATGTTAGGATAGTTGTTGTGTACATGTCGTTGGTGTATTGTGTTTTGGATGCTTGTATACCTTTTACATAAATTTTATGGTATGAATATAAGATTCTTTTTGTGTTAACTCTTGTTAGTAATTTTGAGAACGAAATTCTTTTAAGGGGTTTAGAATGTAATAACCCAGAGTTTGGTCGCATTAACTAGGAAGATTTATATATATAATTTATATACTCAAAAAATGGATTTTTTTATAAATGAACTTATTTTAGTTAATCAATAATGATGGAAAAATCGTTTTCAAAATACGTTTACCAAATTAAATAGTTTGTAGAAATATGGAAAATGTGACTGAAGAATGTTTTTCGAAATTTCGACCTTTCGACATGGAACATTGTCAGGAACGTTGTTCGTATTTGCGCACCATATATATATAAGAGTTAATTAACCAAACAATAATAATATAGTAATATTATATTGCCTTATGTTCTAGCATGTGATGTGACAAAACAAGGTTTTAAAATAATAAATTGTATATATACTAAATCATATCATTATCTCTTGTCATTTCCTTAGGTACCATCATCATTACCTGTTATGGCTTAGGAGATGTGACAAGAGAGGGGGAGATGTGACATATAAGGGGGATGAAGGTGGTGATGTGACATGTCAAAATGATGACATATTATGTTATTTTAAACTAAGGAAAAATTGGTAATTCCCCCACTTTCCTTTAGCTATAAATACACTTCCATGCACATACATTTTTATTTACATTCCTACCTTCATTTCCTAAAACTTCCTCTCTAAAATTTCCATGTCTTCCAAATCCTTTCTAAGTGTTTAAAAATCAAAACTTTTCACTTTAAATCCATTTCGAATCTAGTTTAAACTTTCCTATATTCGTTTCTTCATTTTATTCTTTAAGAAACCAAGCCCACACCTACCCCAAACCTCTAGATCGTGCCCCACACTATCCAGCCGAGCCGTTTGAAGCTCAAAACATCGAAAAAAAATTCACTCTTCGAAGCTTGTATGTTGTTTCCATAGTCTATTCAATGTTCGCTTTGTATTTGTGAAGTTTCGATGAGTAAACTACTTTATTTTGGAAAATTATTTTTGACTTTATTATGTGGTATTATGGTGATGAAAATATGATGTGTAAATTTATTGGTTATTATGTTGGTCAATGTAGATTTGATGGATGTTGGTGTTTGGTGTTGAATTTGAATATGAATGCGGTACTATCAAGTTAGTAAGCACGTAAACATATATTTGTATAAATGTTTCATTGTGATGTTAAAATTTAGTAGTATGGATGTATGATTATGATCCAAGAACCAAAGTATGTTGTGTTGAGTCAAAGTTAACAACTTTGTTTATTGCAATGGACGTGAGATCCCATTCAAAATCAAAAACCATGTTTTCCTGTTTAAAATTTTGGAAATTGTTTCAAATTATCTATCTTTGTTTCAATGTTTCAAAAACTTTAAATGTTATGTTTCAGAACATGTAATAGAAAAATATCAGGCAAGTTTTTCGCTTGAAGTGTGTTTAAGCAAACTCTGCATATATCAATAGTCATTATGGACTCAGTTTGAAAAAAAAAAATTCATTTTGAAATGGTTTTGCAAAAGCTTTTCAAACTTAATTAGTAGTGTATAAAGAGATCATGTTTAGTTAAATTAATAATTTATTATTTATTAAATTAATTAAAAATAATTTGTACTTAATTGATAATTAAGTAAGTGAGTAAGGGTTAAGTAACACTTAAAGAAGGTTAATACTAATTAGTGATTGATAAAGTTTTAATTAGTGATTAATGAAGCTAAAAAATAAATGAGTGATTAATTATTACTTAACTAAGTTAGCTAGTTAATTAATTATTATTTAACAAGTGATTATTTAATTGAGTCTAATTAATTAGGATTTAATTAATAATGAAATGTTAAATCTTAACTAAAATGCATTAGGAAGTTATTTAGAACTTAACTAAGTTCATTAATTTAAATAAAGTTTAGTTACGAATCAATCTATATTTAATTAAGATAAATTAGGGTTTAGGCAAGTTAAATATACTTTAACCTTTTCAAACTATTTTTAAAATTAATTGGTTATGTTTTACAAGTTAAGTAATTTTAATCAAAGGATCTCATCGTCTAGACCATTAAGTAGCCAATGGATTAAAGTAGTGATTACAAAACGTTGACACATTTTATGGAATCCAATCTTCAATACATGCCTTTACGGTTTTAGTTGTATACGTAAATATGTTGGAATGTGAGATGAAAGCATTTCAGTTACATTTTATATTTATTTTAAAACCTTAAGCATTATCATATTATCACTAGTTTTAAATAGAAAGTGTTTTTGGTCATCGTTAGGTAAAAACCTGTTCGTGTTTATGTGCGGCATGGTCTTACGAGATACCTATTGTTTTTAAAATGAGTTTTCAAGTAAAAATATTATTATTTGGGTTTACTCACGCCAGACCCATGTCTAACCTAGAGTTTATTTTTCTTTTCCCTAAACTCTTGGGTACTCAATTTTTATGACTAATCAAGTGATCCAGGCTTTCTCTCAAAAGCATGTTGGAGGAGCCAGAGCAGGTGGCTTCATGGATAGCTATTGTTAATATAAATTTTTTCACTCTATATGTATCTATGGTATAAGTATTTTATGGACAAGCAGCTGTAAATTATCCTAGTTTGGGACTTATATTATTGAACTATAATGCAATATTTTGGCTATGACTATGTAACATAAAAAAAATTATTATATGTTGTTCCCTGCATGATAAGATTCAGTGTTTTAGTCTTCTTCTTATCTTTCTCATTTCTTCAACCTATAATGACTCATCTTTTGAATGCAAGAAAGGTGTTTCATTACAATTGCTGCTGCTCCATGAGGCAAGCTACTTGGTATGATAAAATTCTTGCCTTCCAAATCTACCAACTGCACTTTTAGCTCCCTCATCTCAGTAGGTATCGTTCTGCTTGGTAGTCTACTCACTGGTTCTACTCCTGGTACTAAGTCTATTCGAAACTTAACAGCTCCTTTCGACGGAAATCCTACTAGAGTTCAAGGACATTTATGAATTCTCTAACAACGAAAACTCGATTCAACTCCTTTTCTACCTCCACAACACCTAACAAAGCATTAACCTCAAATTTGGATTTTCCATGGTGTATACAATCTGATCACTACAATTAGGGTTCCTAAGCGATATTTTTCTATCATGGAAAAATATCCTAGCATCGTATTTACTTAACCAAACCATACCCAAAATAATTTCGAACCCAAAGAAATCGAACACATATAGACTGTAAACAAATGTATGACCTAACAATTCAAACTCTACCTGGTGACACTCCCAAGCATTATATCATACTAGATTTGCAACCCTAAAGGAAGTAACTAGGTACGAGGGTTCCAGGTTAAGTTTATCTACCTAACAATGAGATATAGAAGAATGAGATGCACCAGTATCAAATGGAACTCTAACCGGTACACTATGAATCAAAAGCGTTCCTACAACACAGCTTTTCCCTTCTCCTCTGTTGTTGGTGTTGAGGTAGCTGGTTCTAATATAAACATCTTTTCTTTCCATCCTTGGCTGGCTCCTTACATGTTTCTTGTAATGTCCAATCTAATCGCAGTTGAAATATCTCACTAGTTTCTTCTCAGCAGCTTTGTTCCCTTTGTTGTACGGCATTAATGAGAATAGTTTCATTTCTTATCACACTTATGACATACATTGTCTGCCTTCCCCATCTTAGCAGCTCCACTCTTCGTGGCTCCTTTCTAGTGGAAAAACTTCTTATTCTAGTTATGCCATCCTTGTGCTTCCTTGCCTTGTTTCCTTCAAGAAAAGAAAACAACTCTTCCTATCCCAAAGCCATCTCAATAACGTCGCACGGATCTCTAATATGCGATAATATGGCCTTAGCAAGCTCAGACTTCAGCCAACGAATGAATTTTTCATTCCTTTTAATAACAGTATCAACCGCAATGTGTCCATATCTTACTAGCTCCTCAAATCTGGTTGCATACTCAAGCACTACCATATCCCCCAGCTCCAATTCAGCAAACTTCCTAAGCTGAGTAGACTTAGTAATCTCTGACATAAATCGCTCCTCAAACCTCCTCCTAAACTCATCCCAAGTCATAGTGTCCTCATTGATTCCAACTGTAACTCTATTCCACCAATACAGTGCTGCTCCTTATCGATATCTAGAGGTGAGCCTCCTTTTCTGCTCATTATTGAGCCCCAAATCTGCAAAAATCCTCTCGCAATGAACTAACCAGATTTCCACTTCAATTGCATCTCTAGTTTCCGATAAACGGTTTTCCATCCATTCTTGCATAATCTCTACTCAAAAAAACATAATTATTAACCATTGGAGCTCCTTGGTTTCCTCCTTCGGCATTTCCTTCAACTAACCCTGCAGCAACTCCTGCTTGTACCATATTAATGAAAAAATGATACATTTTCGCCATATCAACTTGCAGTATTCTGGCACCCACATTAGCAGCTTGTGCCTGAACTGGATTCCTCCTAGTATTTAGTCTAGCATTCCTATTGGCTATGGTGCTCCCCCCACTAATATTAATTCTTCCACTTCTAGCATCCATATCTTATGTCTGTAACATCTGCATTCGAGTCTTTGTAAGATACAAAAGAATAGCCTAATAGAGATGGGAGAATAGAGATAAACAATATAATTATATATAGTAAATACAAGTACGTTGCTATAGAGTTATCCCATACCCGATCTTTTCTCTAATTCCTTGGGATTATGTTTTCAAAATTATTTTATATTTGAAATCTATTTTAAGGTTTTCATAAACCTATGCTCTAACACCAAATTGTAACATCCCCTATATTGAGGCTCGAAGCGAAGCGCTACAAATGGTGCAATCATGTATAGTGTTAACTTTTGGTGACAAAAAACACTAATATTAATCGTATCCATAATATCAGAAGCACATGAATATGAAACAAAGTCACAGATTCCTAAAATAGTTTTACTGATTACATTGCAAAATCATGTATCAAATTCCAATACACAATCCCATACGTTTCCCCGGATTGATCAAATATAATTATTATAAAATACTGCAAGAGCAATATGTGAAGATGCCTTTTGGTTGATCAGAGTAATCTAAATACATATCAGTCTTAATACATCACAACAGAAATAAGTTTAAAATTCCTTAATAGCTAACTTTTGCCTCCTGCTCGTCTTCGGAAGCTTTATTCGTCCACCAATTAAACCTGTAAAACCCTGACTTTCAATCTACTCAAACTAATTTTTGAGCACCCATGAGTCTAAAGGGAAAACATAAACTTTGAGTCAATCATAAAGCTTGGTTTGAATAATATTACATCTCCATTTACTGATATTAATTGAGACCACGTCGCTTAGCAGAATGGGTTTTTGCTCACTAATATCCCTTTATAACATATCTTTTTGCAAATCAGAATCCTACAATCAAATTGATTAAACCAATAATAGCAATATCATATACGCTCATAAATCAAGTAACAAATGGACTATCTGTCCGAACAATAATGTTTTGTTTGGCTAACTACTAACCATTGGCTGATTCGGTCCAATCAGACGAGATAAACAACATAACATCTATGAGACACACTCTTGGACTATCTGTCCTTAACTTACTTCTCCCAAGGTCAACTGATCTTAATGGTTTTGCAGGCTCACCAATAACTCATCTTCCATCTCTGTATATTCCTTTCTATATGTAATATCATTTGAGTCTTACCTGTGACTAAGCCCTATACATTGAAACTTTGGACTAAATTAGCTAGGGGCTATAGCTAATGTATAGGGTGCAACCCTATACTAGTACTGTCTAATATTCAAATATCTGAGTCATTTATTTAGGGTTAAATGCGCACCAAATTTTCCTTGAATCCAAATTGATTTAACCCTTCAAATCATCCCTAAAAAAGAAAATATACTTTAGCTTTACTCAAATGTTTATGCCATGGTATATGCTTTACACAAAACATTGTTAATGAAAACCTTCGAAACCCTTATTTAAAAGCTTAAAGCAATGTCGTTCGAAACCGTTGAAAGTACCCATTTCGAAATAAGTTAACTACTTTACCTTGAAATACTAAGCTGAAGGTCCTAAACATACCTTTCGAAATTATTTATAATCGACCTTTCGAAATCATTGAAAGTGTCCTTTCAAAAGCATTGTAAAACCTTAGACATCCTTTTTTCAAAACATTTCAAACTTGCCTTTCGAAAACATTGAAAACCCTCCATTCAAACATTAAAGGTAAACTTTTCAAAAACATTAGGGAATCACTCCTTCGAAACCTTCATTAGATATCTTTGAAAAACATTATAGTCCTTTAATTAAAACCAACCTTTCAAAAGCATTGAGTTAAAGTAGAAGTTTGTGGAACATAGTTTCAAAACTATTTAAAACCATTTCTTTCAAAACCTTTGGGTTGAACTTTCAATATGTCAAAGGGACTTAAAGGAATTAGGATGAAAGTATCTCTTTCGAAAGCATTATTCTTAAGTAAAAGAAAGTGGATGGTTTCGAAACCAACCCTTTCGAATGCATGGAGAAGCGTCTTTAAAGTTTAAAGCAAAAGGACCCTTTCGAAGGCATTGCTTCGAAAGTTTGACTGCGGAAGCATGGGTTTCGACCCCCTCGAAAGCTTTATTTTTAAAAAAGGCGGCAACCTTTTTCAAAAGCCCTTTTTGCTAAAAAATTGACCAAGTCGAAAGATGTTTCCTTAGAAAGCTTCATTTGTAATCAAAATTGTTCTAAACATTAAGGAGCTACTTCTTCCCCTTCGAAAGTCTTTTTCAACTCCATACCTTTCGCCTAACTCCAACCCACTATGTAACAAAGCTGATGTGCATTAGTTTCTACTTCGTTGGAAGTGGCAATATGGAGTTGAAAGGTGGCTGCTATAAGTGGCGAAGTAGTAAAACTTTACAAAACTGAATTTTAACTAATCAAAGCAATTTCTTTCCAACTAACTTGCCTTATTTGATAACATATAATCGGTTGCCAATTCTTTTTCAAAGCCTTTTCTAAAAGCGCTGCCAAATTTCAGAAATTAACAAATTAAAACACTTACAAATAGCCCCTCCTTTTATAAACATATATAACATTTAATTCTCAAACGTAAAATAATTTTATATCTTTAATAAAATACTTAGGAAATTTTCCAAAAATTCTCATATATCACTTTTAATATGTTTTCTAACTATTTAAATTTCTGACCCAAAGCTGACATATAATAGCCTTAATTTTAAACCCAATTTAACCATTTTCTTTGCTAGAAAATCCATAATAAATCCACATTAATTTGGAAAATTATGAAACTTGAAACCTATCTATAAAATAATATTTCTGACCTTATATAAAAAGTTCAAGATGGTGTCATTTGATTGGTTTTTCAAATAAAATATTATCATAAAATCTATATGAAACAATAAGAATTCATCAACAAGCATATATACACACACACATATAAATACCCATTTAACAATTAAATATGGCATAATACTTTGCAAAAAACATTCAAATCTGATTTAGAATCTAAAAATAAAAAATATGAGCTGTAATCTACTATTCACCTTAGTTTGTTATTAAGGAGTTTGAGATTTTCTCTTGAGTTGATTTGATTAAGCTTCTTCCTTTGATTCTTGCTTATATTCCATTTATCTTCTTCTAATGGTGGCCAGCCTTGCTTAAGTTTAATTTTATTTGTGAAAGTGGTAAATGAAAATGGCATGAGGGTTTAGGGTATAAGTATATAACATATTCCTATTTTGCTCTTAACTTATTACCCTACCTATTTCATTTTAATTCTCTTTTGTTCATTGGTTACTTAGGCACGGCCACCCTAAATTATTCAAATATCAATCCTTTAAGATTTACATTAGTTCATTAAATTTATCTAATTAAATGTCCTAAATAATGATAGTTAAAATTAGGGTCGTTACAAGGTGACAAGCTTTGAATTTTACATTCAAAATACTAGTAAAAAATACATGTCTTTGTAGAACTACTTTCTGGACAGGTTGAATATTAGATACAGATAGTCGTACATTATTATTACACCATGTGTATGAAATATTATTCTATTTTTCCTTTACTACTTGGATTCAACACTGTACGTGATATATATATAAACACACACACACACATGTATATATATATATATGTACATTGAAATGAATTTTCACACATGATTATTCCCACATATACTATAGACTTTTGCATACAGTTGGCAATATTTACAAGTTAATAAATTTCAAATAGGAAAATCGTATCAAACAATACTACCTTGCAACTTATTATAGAAATTGATAACTATCGGCTCCCTTTATTTTGACCCTAAATAAATCACATAATTAGCTATGATTAATAATGTTTAATTGAGAACAAAGTTAATAGAAGAATCATGTACATATTAATCAGCTTGAATTGTAATAAATTTTAAAATTATTTTTAATAACCATTGCCTTTTATGTAATTTCATTTTAAGAAATATTTTAGGAATCATTCAATAAATGATACTTTGCTATAAAGAAATAGTAAATTAGAAATTCACCATCAACTCTTAGCACTACTTTTCATTCCATTAGCAGTAAACCAACCTATGTACTTAAAGGGTATAACATTTTTATGCTTTTAAAAGCAACATTGTATTTTACATGTTTCTTCATGCTTCAAAGGTAGCATTATATATTTTATATAGTATGGAACATGGTTATATATTTTACCTTATATGAATAAATGGAAATTTCTGTTGCCGTGAACAAAAAAATCAAATAAACATAAGGAAAAACTTAAAAATTATTGAATAAAGAGTTTAAGTTAAATGGAAATATTTCTGAATGTAAAGCTAATTATCAAGAGCTAATGGTTCATTGAAGGAAGAGAGATATGGTAGATCATTCAGTTATGAAAATTATTATAAAGTAATTCAAGGAAAATAATGTATGGATTTAATGTAGAAAATCCGAGTTGCATATTTTACAAATGATTTTTAGAAAAAATATAGGGTTTATCCCAATATAAACCATGGCTTCTAATGAATTTAGTTCACAACCAACATGTTGACATATTCCTTGTAATTTAATATAATTATTTTACTACAACACAATTCTACGTTCATTTTAATAGTTTTTGCTTCAGCGCATGTGTAGGTGTTTTCTTTATAAATTACTTAGTTTTACGTCGTATTTAGCCATTTGCAATTACTATTTCCAAAAAATGTAATCTATTTTTAGTTGTTAATTTTTTATTGTGCTTCTTTACACTATTTGATCTAATTGATCATTAACGAAATTTTATTCAAAGTATTTTCCATGTATTTAAAAATTATTTTGTGCCTTATTGATGAATTATTTTGAAATGTACATTGTTATCCCCCCTTTTGGCAGGGCCGAGATATACAAATATCGACGGATTTTGTCCAAGTCTGGATCGGGCTGTAATTGATATGACACGTCAAGCAAAGCTATGGAAATCAACGTTCCAAATTTCGAGGCAATCCGAGTTCGTATGCTCAAGTTATCACCAATGGAAAGTGGGGGAGACAACCTCAGTTCGAATCGATCAGAAGGAGTATAGGTTCGAATCCATGAGAGAGCCTCACAATCGAATCGATAAACCATGCATTGGTTCGAACCCATCCTCCCAGAGCCTTGCCTCGAATCCATGAAGAGCTCCTTCGCTTCGACTCCATCGGGCAACCTCTTCCTTCGAATCCAACCCAATGGTTTCCTTTCGAACCCCTCAAGGTGAGATGCCTCGAATCCATAGGACTACTCCGCTTCGCTTACATCAGAGCATATGAAGTTCGTATCCATCAGATGGCCCCGCCTCGAATCCATAAAGCAGGTTCCGGTTCAAATGTACGAGACATAATCCCTGCTTCGAGTCCATCAGGGACATGCCTTCGAATCCATCAGAGATAGCCTCGCCTCGGACCCATCCACACCTGCCTTGGTTCGAATCCCTCGAAGTATTCCTATCTTCGGCTCCATCCCATGAAGGTCCTTCGAATCCACCAAACAGGGAAGACTTCGCATCGACCAACTACGGAACACTCTGAACGATACGAAGGACGTGCATAAGGATACCTTCGAATCCATCAAGTTGTAGCAGCTGAAACCCAGGGATTCGACCCTATCGATTCGAAGAACATGGATTCGAAGCGCGCATGTTGACCAAAAATGCAATCTTGAATCGATCATAACTTGAAATCTACAAGTCCAAATGCTATGAAATTTTCACAGGAACTTACACGTACATAGAAGAATGTCCACGCCAAGTTTCATCACGATTGGACACTTTTTGATCGATTCGAACCAAGGGTCGAATCGATCCCAAAGTAGGCCCGGATTTCCAGAATTCGGCCGTGTGGGCCCCCCACACGTGCCAAAAGTGGTCTCCCCGAATTTTAGGAGAAATATCAGACTCCGGCACCTATAAATAGAGCCCCTGGTCATTCAGAAAGGGGAGGGGAGAATTTAAGAGATAAAGCACGTCTAGACGCTGCCAGAATTGCTTCAGAGCACCACCGCTGCCTTTGATTTCGAATTTTGGTTTACTACTTGCTGTACTTCGACATTAAAAAGTTGTATTCTCCGAATATCAAGCAATAAAGTAACAAAACTTCATAGTGGACGTAGGCAGATCGCCGAACCACTCTAAATCATTGTCTCTTGTGCAATTTACTTCCTGCTACTTGGAGTTTTTGTTAGATAATCCACGTTTTAATTTACTTTCTTCATTTATTATCTCTTCAAGAACTTCCGACGAGTGTTGTGCCCAATTTTGACACAAACACTTTGGTTCTTTCACTGAGAGAAAACCCAGTTTTTCTCCTGGTCCTTGGATCTGTCGCCGATACCGGATTGCATAAATCTAAGGGAGAGATCCAGATTTCATCTTCGGATTCCTTCCATTCTATTCAGATTTGCTAAAGTCTAGGAAAGGAGTTTAACTATCAAGATGGTTAGCACAAGAACCACTCAAACTTCGGTGATCAAGAAGGTCGGGATAGACAAAATCCCGCGCAACTACCTCCACCTAACCAAGATGATACCGGGCGTTCTGACCCCTCAGGCCCGGTCACCAGACAAGAGTTCTAGGCGTTACTCCAGGAACTAACCCAAAGTCGACAACAGATAACTGAGCAGTTGCGCGCTAACGCTGAGTTGACCAGTCAACTAAATCGCCAAAAGCGAAGAAGATCCAGAAGGGATCAATCTCCCCATTCTTCCACCGAAAGCTCTGCTTCATCTGACTACAATAACAGGTTTACCCATCCCAGGCTAGACGGAAACCATGCGCAAGCTGCTGAGTATCAACGGGCGTTAATCGTTGGGCAAATAAGAGTTGGCCCATCTACCAGCATCCATACTGGACCCTCCTCCCGAGGAGGCACTATTCCACAATACACTGCAGATGATCGAGCTACTACAGCTGCTGCAGTTAACATAGGAGTTGATGCTCGAGATCACTCCAATCAAAACTTTCATCAGCAGGGACAGGCTCCAGAGCCATATGTCCCGGAAGACATCGAGCCGAGGAGGCGAGATGCGGATCGTCGACAGCGCCCGATCCCACCTCGCACTATGGAAACCGACCATACTTTGGCTCACCACCCACAGAATTTTCCAATACTAGACTTCTCAGCCATGGTACGACGAATGATTCGCGAGAGTCAAGGCCTAACAAGTGACGATTGGGGAATTTCCCGGAGTCATACCCCATTTACAGATGACATATTGTATGTTGAACCTCCTCGGCAATTTAGAATGCCAACCCTTCCCATGTATGAAGGAAATTCCGACCCAAATCAACATATTCTGAAATATGAATGGTCAATGACCGCTGAGAGAGCTGATGACGCAGTAAAGTGCCGTAGTTTTCCCATTTCCTTAGGGGGAATTGCTACAATGTGGTTTACACGATTACCGCCACGATCTATTTCTTCGTTTGACCAGTTAGCTACTAAATTTGTTGAACAATTTCGCATGCATATTGCCCGACCTAAAGATGTTAATACCCTATCAAGTGTTACTCAAGCTCCCGGAGAAACACTTAGACGATATTTGGAGAGATTCAATGCTGCATGCGCAGAGATCACCAACCCCAGTGATAATTCCATTCTAATGGCTTTGACTAAAGGAATCGACCCTGATTCCGAGTTTGGAAATTGGTTAGCCGGAAAACCTCCCGCATCGTTGGACCGTTTCTATTCCAAAGCCGCTCAATTCTTGAGGCGAGAGGATGCAAAACAGTATAGGAAGCAGGACGATGCAAGGCCCAGCAGTGAAGGGATTCAGGGTAATGTTGCGGTTAAACAATTCGGAGAAAGTTCAGGAAAAGTCGAATTGGATATCCAAAATAAACAGACTCAACGATCGAGAAAGGGTGATAACCGAAGCAAGAAGCAAGACCAGAATCGTGGTCCGAGACGTAGGGCCGCAATGTTTGACAGTTATACACCGCTTAACACGTCACTGGAAAACGTATACTTACAGACTTGTAATACTATGCAATACAAGAAGCCTGCTCCGAAGCCTTCGTCGGAGAGGCAGATTCAGATAGGGAAGTTCTGTAGGTTTCATGAAAGTTATGGGCATAATACCAATGAGTGTAGACATTTGCAAGACCTCATTGAAAAGTTAATCAGAGAAAGAAAGTTGGACCAGTTTGTTCGGGCGCCGCAGTCTGGTGAAGCGGGCCCATCTAATCAAAACCGAACGCAGAATCAGGAAAGAAAAGGTGAACCCGCTCGCACGGGCGGAAGGTTGGTTATCAATACAATAAGTGGTGGTCCCCATCCAGCAAACAGAAGCTGGAGAGAAATGGAGTCATATGCTAGCTCAATCAGGCATGTGAACTTTGAATGTTATAGTAACTCGGAAGACGGATCACCGGCTAAACAACAAAAGACAATGGCTGATGAAATCGTGTTTAGAAATCGAGATGTTGATAGAGTCGAAGCTCCCACAATTGACCCGTTGGTCATATCCGCTCAAGTTTGTCCTGCTTGGATGAAGAGGATCTTAGTAGACAGCGGAAGTTCCATGAATATATTGTTTAAAAGAGCATATGATTTAATGAAGATGGAAGCTAAGGACTTAAAGCCTTGTCAGTCACGAGTCCACGGCTTCAACGGGAGTGCAACAATACCAACCGGAATAGTTGACTTGCCAGTAGAGTTGGGAGCGGGAGAATGCCGAAGAGTTCGGATGCTGCAATTTGTTGTCTTAGATATTCCTTCCCCGTATAATGCTTTTTTGGGCCGACCGGCCCCTGCTGAATTTAGGGCTGCTATTGCCCCATGGTGTTTAACTCTGAAGTTCCCTACTGACCACGGGATAGGAATTGTACAAGGAGATCAGGCTGTTGGGAGAGCCTGTTATGTTGCTGAGCTGCGAGAGGCGCAGCGAAAAGAGAAAGGAAAGGGCGTAGAGGAATCTCTCTGCGTCCGTTTTACTGACAATTGACAATTAGCGCCTGGGCCTCAGCCTGGGCACCACAACCAATTCCAAAAGGATCTTGATCCAAGGGACAACTTTAATAAAGAAGAATCTACGGAAAATCAGGCTTCTCCGGCTGAGCTAAACATTGATGTCCTGATTGACGATGATCACGATGACTCAAGAATGTTGAAGGTAGGGTCTCAGCTTAACCAAAAACACAATAGGAATTGGTTGATTTTCTCCGGGCGAATCTTGACGTGTTCGCCTGGACGCACTCTAATATGTGTGGAATCTCGCCTGACATCGCGAGCCACACCTTGAACATTGACCCGCGGTATATCCCGGTCAAGCAGAAAAGACGTGGTATGGATCCAGAGAGATCTGCCGCCCTGAAAGAAGAGGTCGATAAGTTGAAATCAAATGGGTTCATTAGAGACGTTTATACCCAGAGTGGGTGTCCAATCCTGTACTTGTCCAGAAACCAAACGGGAAATGGAGAACGTGTATCGATTACTCCGACCTGAATAAAGCCTGCCCGAAAGACAGCTTTCCACTTCCTCGGATCGATCAACTGGTAGATTCAACCGCCGGACATGAATTATTATCCTTCATGGATGCTTACTCAGGTTACAACCAGATACCCATGCATGTACCGGACCAAGAGCACACAAGCTTCGTAACCGACTTGGGGTTGTATTGTTACAAGGTCATGCCTTTTGGATTAAAGAATGCTGGCGCAACTTATCAACGCTTAGTCAACCGAATGTTTGCCAATCAGATTGGGAAGACTATGGAGGTCTATGTAGATGACATGTTGGTGAAGTCACGATACTCTGATGATCATGTCAAAGACTTGGAGTCAATGTTCAATATCCTCCGGAAATACGGGATGAAGCTTAATCCACTCAAGTGTCGTTTCGGAGTCGCATCTGGAAAATTCCTTGGGTTCATTGTCAATGCCCGAGGAATAGAGGCCAACCCCGAGAAGATCTGGGCTATCAGAAATCTCCAAACTCCGAAAACCATAAAGCAAGTTCAGAGTCTTAACGGAAAGGTGGCGGCACTGAGCAGGTTTATCTCAAAGTCGACCGACAAATGCATTCCCTTTTTCGATTTAATTCGAAAAGGGAAACGAAACTTCGAATGGACCGCAAAATGTGAGGACGCATTTCAATCGCTAATCCAGCATCTTTCCGTACCACCAATCCTTTCAAAGCCTGTAGATCACGAACAATTATATCTTTACCTGGCGGTATCAGAAAATGCAATCAGTGATGCATTAATTCGGGAGGAAGACCGAGTGCAAAAGCCGGTCTACTACGTAAGTAAACGATTGACCGGAGCCGAGAGAAATTATCCAAAGCTTGAAAAGTTGGCATATTGCCTAGTCATTGCCTCAAGGAAGCTCCGTACATATTTCCAGGCTCATCCTATTACTGTATACACCGATCAGCCGTTACCACAGGTCCTTACGCGGCCTGAGACGTCTGGTAGGTTACAAAAGTGGAACATCGAACTGAGTCGATTTGACATCACTTACACTCCAAGGAGAGCCATTCACGACCAAGTCCTAGCAGATTTTATAGCCGAATTCACTATCCCTGAAGACTTGCCCGAGACCAGCAAATCTCCCAAATACATCTGGAAGTTGTACACCGATGATGCGTCAAACGATCGGTGCTCAGGAGCTGGGGTTGTAACGACTGCGATTTTTCGTTGCCGAAAAACCGAACCATTATGGGTTTAAAGAAGAAGAAAGAGGTAGAAGGAGAGAGAAGAAGAGAGAAGTAAGAAAACAGAACAGAAAACAAAACAACAGAACAATATCAGAATCTCACAATCGCAGCGGAACAACATATAATAGATAAATGAATATTCATTAAAACAAAAGAACTGAATATTTTATACATTACATCATATTACATTTCATTATCAGAGTGTACACCAAACAGACAGCGGGAAAGAAATACTATATACCATAGATACAATAAATAATAGACTACACCATCCAGCTCGCCTCCGGATATCTGTAGCAACACCTGAAACCAGAATGACCTGAAAACCTAACCCTAGACTGCCCGTGTGAAAATTGGTGGGCACCTAGAGTTTAGGAAGGGAACAATAAACTCCAGGTCAGTCATGTGACTGGTGTGAGAACTAAAAACAGTTATTTATCTTTAAAACAAAGAATAGGATAATTTTTAAATAAATTCGCAATGCTTTTTGAAAATGAAACTACCATAAGGTCTCCCGCCACACACACAATGCAAACGCAGACTTGGAGGAGGTTTCTCCTTATGATAGTCAAAGATGCTTACTACGCAAAATCAAATCATTTTTGATACTATTATTAGTGCATAGTGTAGAAAACAATTTCGAAAGTAGAATATAAATCTTAGCCAGCATAGGTACCATTATATTATGCCCGCTATAGCTACCTCCTGAGGAAGCAGGTTATACAACTAAAACCGTACAAGGCTCGTATTGTTTCTTTGGATTTCCAACAAATGGTCAGGCCAAGGAACTTCCCATTGCCACATGGAAACGCCTCTGGAATGACGTCCCGAGAACCTAACCGGATCTCTGCCAACACAAGGCCGGGTTACCCCTAACTAGGTAACAACTGACACGAATATGTCATCCCCCGATCGTAACCGATCTATCCGAGGATCCCCGATTTCCAACAACCACAAAGTAATAAATTTGAAGTAACCACATAGGTTAAGTATCTAGGCTCCATACCATGATACCACCTCTATCCAGAAGGAATGACATACACTAAAGGGGTGCTACCCCCTAATAACCTTGCCGCATCTTTCCTGTTTTGACCATTTCCGGGGTGTGAGGCTCGATGAAGTCTCGTCCACAAAGCCACGCTTTACAAAAGCAGTGCTTTGGGTCAACAAATGATCAAAGCAATGATCATCAAGATAGACAATCAAACAAATGATCCTATCACAAATGATCATTCAACGATCATTTCACAGCAACACTTAGCATGCCACACTACCAAATTGGGAGTATATCACTAATGACCTTCAACTATATAACCTTGAGCTCGTACGTCTCAAAGAAGGGTGTTAAGCTAAGAGAACAAATTCTCCGCCACAAACAGAAATATATTTGAAAGAAATCAGCTTTATATCTCAATTTGTAATGTTAGACATATGTTATCCCGCTTTTTGGCAAAGCCGCGATACCAAAAGATTGATCGAAAACGAAGGACAGTTCGCCACAGAGGTTGATCGTACTTCCTTTAGCCATGGATATCACTGAATTTTATCCGAGTCCAGAATGAGCCACAATTGATAGGACACGGCAAGAAAGGCTACAAGAGTCAGGATTTCAAATTTCAGGTCAATCCGAGGTCGTATGCTCAAGTTATGATGGATTCAAGTTGAGAAAGATGGACATTGCTCTGTTCGAAACCATAACCCTACCTATGTTCGAACCCATCTGGTTCGAACCCAAGAAGTGAGGCAGCGCCTCGAATCCATGCACATATACCAAAGTTCGAATCGATGAGTTCGCATCCATCGGTTCGACTGCACTTCGAACCCTACTAGTTCGAACCCACCATGTTCGAATCGACAAGAAGGGACGACGTTCGAATCCGTCAGCTAGAACCTCGCTTCGACTCGATCAAGTAAATCCCCAGATAGCCTTGCTTCGAAACCATCCACGACCTAACTTCGAATCCACAAGACATGCATACTTCGAACCCATCCATATGCTTCGTTCGAACCCATCCCTGGAGACATGTTCGAACCCATCACAGTGCCATCTTCGAACCCATCACAGAGTCATGTTCGAACCCATCCCTGATGCCATGTTCGAACCCATCTGTGTTTCCTTATTCGAACCCACTGGGTCAACCCACGTGCCTTCCATCGGTTCGAAGTCACCGAGATACACGGAGTCGAAGCGGTCAACACGGAGAGAAGTCCGGATCGATTCGAAGCTTGCGCTCCACGTCACCACGAAGTCGCGTGCCACACTGGTTTCGAAACCATCGTTTCGAGTAACAGGGGTTCGAACCAAACAGCCTTGCCGTGAAGCCTATTTCGAAACCAACATATCTCCTAATCTACTGATCCAAATGCAATGAAACTTTCACAGATGCTCGCATACATGTTGAAGAATGTCAACGCCAAATTTCACCTCGATTGGATGAATTCTTGATCGGTTCGAATGGAGTTCGAACCGATGCCAAAGTGGGCCCAAACTTCTCGAGACCGTACGTGTGGGCCCCCTCACGTGCCAGAAGTGGTCTCCCGAGTTTTCACCAAGATACCAGCAGCCTACACCTATAAATAGAGCTCCAGGACCAACAGAAAAGGGGCTTCGGTATCTTATCACTCTAAAGCGCCCAGACTCTGCCGGATTGACATCTCCATCATAATTTCACTACTGATTTCGAATTTCCAGTTGTAACTTGCTGTTGATCGCTGTACCAACCTGTAAACATTGAAAGAGAATCAATAAAATATCAAAAAACTTCACAGTGGACGTAGGCGACACGCCGAACCACTATAAATCGCTTGTCTACGCATTTTCTTTACTGTTGATTGGAGTTTTTGTTAGATAATATTCATATTCAGTGCATACTATTGATTGTTATCTCTTCAACGACTCCCGAAGAGTGTTGTGACCAATTTTGGTGCAAACACTTTGGTGCTTTCACTGAGAAAACCCAGCTTTTCTCCTGCTCGTTGGATCTGTCATCGATACCGGATTGAATAAATCTAAGAGAGAGATCCAGATCTTCGAATTCAAATTCCTTCCATTCTATTCAGATTTGCAAAAGTCTAAGGAAAGGAATCCAACATTCGAGATGGTTAGCACAAGAACCACCTCAAACGCCGTCAATCAAGAAGAACAAGATCGACAGAATCATGTAACTCTACCTCCACCTAATCAAGATACCACTGCACACTCGGAACCCTCAGCTCCGGTTACCCGACAAGAGTTGTAGTCGCTAGTCCAAGAGCTGACCCAGAGTCGGCAACAACTAGAAGAACAGCTACGCGTTAACGCTGAACTAATCAACAAATTGGATCGCCAGAAGCGAAAGAGATCCAAGAGAGACCACGTGTCTCGTTCCTCCAGCGAGAGTTCTTCATCTTCTGATTATCACAATCGACCTCCACGACCTCGGCTAGATGGGAATCGCATGCCAACTACTGGAGGTCAACCAACACTGACCGTTGGACAACTGAGAGTTGGTCCATCGGCTAGTTTCCAAACCGGACCCTCCTCCCGAGGAGGTGCCATCCCTCACCACGCTACAGAATACCGCACCACTGATGTTGCGGTGGAACCAGGGGTCGACGTTCAAGATCAGTCCGACCTGAACCGTCGTCATGACGGACGCACTCCTGAACCATACGTCCCAGAAGACTATGTGCCAAGAAGGCAAAGCTTGGACCGTCGACAATATCCGGTCCAACCCCAAAGCATGGAACATAATCATACTCCGGTACAAGCCGCACAGAACGCGCAAATGCCGGATCTTTCCGCTATGATACGTCAAATGATCCGTGAGAGTCAGGGATTCACGAATGACGACTGGGGAGTTTCCCGAAGTCACACTCCTTTTACGGACGATATCCTTACTACTGGACCCCCACGGAGATTCAGAATGCCAACTCTACCCATGTACGAAGGAAACTCCGACCCCAACCAACATATTCTAAAATATGAATGGTCGATGACTGCTGCCCGTGCTGACGACGCAGTAAAGTGTCGAAGTTTCCCCATATCCCTGGGGGGCATCGCCACCATGTGGTTCACTCGATTGCCACCTCGATCCATCTCTTCATTCGACCAGTTAGCTACAAAATTCGTTGAGCAATTCCGCATGCATGTCGCAAGACCCAAAGATGTCAACACTCTGTCTAGTGTCACTCAGGCTCCCGGAGAGACACTCAGACACTACTTAGAGAGATTCCATACTGCATGCGCGGAGATCAGCAATCCGAACGATAATTCCATCCTTATGGCGCTGACTAAGGGAATCGACCCCGATTCTGAGTTTGGCAGTTGGCTAGCCGGAAAACCACCTGCATCGTTGGACCGTTTCCACGCCAAGGCGGCTCAGTTCCTGAGACTAGAAGACGTGAAACAGTCTAGGAAGCAAACCGATGCAAAACCAAGTACAGAAAGAATTCAAAGCAACGTTGCAATCAAGCAATCCGCTGAGAGCTCCGGAAAAGTTCAGTTGAACGTCAAAAATAAGCAAGCTCGGCGTAGAGAGAGCGTGAATCAAATTAAAAAACAAGATCAAAATCGTGGCCCGCCATGCAAACATCCGATGTTTGACAATTATACTCCTTTGAATACTTCATTGGAGGACTTGTATTTACAAACCGGTAGTACAATTCAATATGAAAAACCTGCTCCGAGACCGTCGTCAGAGAGACAAATCCAAACAGGAAAGTTTTGCAGGTTCCATGAAAACTACGGACACGATACAAACGAGTGTCGTCACTTGCAGGATCTCGTTGAGAAACTGATCAGAGAAAGGAAGCTTGATCGATTTGTGCGGACACCGCAACCCAGGGACGCAGGTCCATCAAATCAAAACAGTGAACCCGATCGACCGAGACATGAGGACTCCAATGGTCCTCGCGGGAGATTGGTGATAAACGCCATCAGTGGCGGACCTACTTTCTCAGGAGCCTGGAACGACGAGGATCTTCGTCACTGTCACACATGACAGGCTCATTCAATCTATGAATATTTTGCAATTTCCTTTACATTCTGAAATTTGATTTTGTAATAAGGCACTGACTTTGCCATATTTTCTTATTTCAGCAATAAAACATTATCTCTTCAAGCTAGAGCTGTGATTCATCGAATACAACGTTCAACAATCACGACACACGAAGAGCTAAATTCCATCAAACAATGGAGTTTATTCAACTAGCGAGTGGCTGCAATGCAACCGGCCACTCACTAAGTGAAACCCCAGCTCGGGGGCAAGCCAACACATCAAAGGCTGAACTGGACCAACACACGACAGTCCTACAACTAACTCCAACTTCCCACAGCGTGAATTGGAGTATAAACATTCCATAATTCGTTCCCAGAGCGCGAACGGACTCCAACTTCCCACAGTGTGAATTGGAGTATAAACATTCCATAATTCATTCCCAGAGCGCGAACGGACTCCAACTTCCCACAGCGTGAATTGGAGTATAAACATTCCATAATTCGTTCCCAGAGCGCGAACGGACTCCAACTTCCCACAGCGTGAATTGGAGTATAAACATTCCATAATTCGTTCCCAGAGCGCGAACGGACTCCAACTTCCCACAGCGTGAATTGGAGTATAAACATTCCATAATTCCTTCCCAGAGCGCGAACGGACTCCAACTTCCTACAGCGGGAATTGGAGTATAAACATTCCATAATTCGTTCCCAGAGTGCGAGCGGACTCCAACTTCCCAGAGCGCGAATTGGAGTATAAACATTCCATAATTCGTTCCCAGAGTACGAGCGGACTCCAACTTCCCAGAGCGCGAATTGGAGTATAAACATTCCATAATTCGTTCCCAGAGTACGAGCGGACTCCAACTTCCCAGAGCGCGAATTGAAGTATAAACACAAATTGCAGGTTCCCGGAGTGTGAACCGAAGCATCCGTGCTAACTCCAGATTCCCAAAGCGTGAGTCAGAGTACAAACAACGATTTGAAGTTCCCGAAGAGCAAACTGAGATGTCAACATCAACTCCCAGTTCCCAGAGCGTGAATCGGAGTGTAAACATCAATTCCAGGTTCCCGGAGCGCGAACCACAATACAAACATCGATAACTCTCAAACTCCTGGAGTGCAAAGCAGATTATCGATCTCAAATTATCCTAAGTCCCCAGAATGCGGACGTGTGCTTAAGATTTGCAACAAGTGCGATCAACTGCCAAAAATACAAGTGTTGTTCCCCGAAACTGGGGGGCACGAAAGCTAAGTGTCAATCACTAACCGAAGTGATACAACGTCCGAAGTTCAACTCATTCATCAATCACAACTTGTGACCAAGATATTCAGACTTGGCGAATAAAAACGAACTCCACTTAAACGGTATAAGCACCACAAGTACACCGGACCGAAAGCAAGACACTGCAAGTACTTAAGCACAAATAAAACAAGAGTTGAAACAAAGAAACTGAAGTTTATTTCAACTAACTAAAAATAAGGACTTAGGTACAAATGAGTTCTTCCAAAAAACAAGCCCTACTAGCAGGGGCCGAACCTGCATCTATACACGGCTTACTAACAAAAAACAAGTGCCTGTCTACCAAAAAATCTACTTGTAAAGCCACTCTATTTCTTCTTCTTTTTTGTTCTTCTTACTAGTGGTTCATCATCATCCGAATCACTAGCGACCGAAATTCTTTTTGAGTGCCTCCTCTTCGGCGGTGACTCTTCGGCTAGGGACATGATATCGATGTCCTCGGAGCTCGAATCTGCAGGAAGGCTTCCCGCCGGAGGAGTAGGGGGGACTGGATCCGTGACGGAAATTGGGATAGTGCCACCCGACGACACTACCCTAGCAGATGCTGAACTTTGCGCCGTCGTGCTGCCACCGGCGCTACCACTGTGCCCTGCAGCTTCTATTTCAGCATTGATTTCAGCCAAAATCTCCTCTTCTCGAGTCGCTTGGGCTTGGCTGGGGGCATCTGCAGTCTGCATCGACGAACTTGAGGTCGGCGGGGGATCACTGACGATGATAAACGGTAGGTCCATGGAGAAACCGCCCGGCTCACCGAGCAGCTCGCTCACCATTTGTTCCTCAAGGGACAATCCACTCCCCTGTGCTGCCTCGGTCGATACCGCAGTAGTCTCGGTGGCGATGGCCTTATCCCTTTGACTTGATTCTTGAGCCGCGACGATCGGCGTAACTCCAGTCACTAAGCAAAAACAATAAGTTATTAGTAACTTCTTCAAAACAAACTCTCTATTTAGAAAACACTTGAGATAATTTCGAAATACCTTCCCCAGTCTGACTCGCAGACGGCGGAACGGCCTCGGAAGTGTGCTCATAGATAGGAGATAAGCGCGGCTGCTCCGGGTCATAAGCAGGAACAGGTGGCAAGCTGACCGCAGACACAGGCACTGACGAAGGCTGTGTGATGACTTCAGTAACAGCCGCACGATGCTCAACGCCTGATCCCTCTCCAACTTCCAGAAAATGACCACCCTTCATCTCCTTCTCATGAGCAATGATAGCATCATGAAGGACCTTCTTCTCATCCTCAGTTAGCAGCCGGTTCTCGAGCTCGAATCAATCAACCGATTCGCCCGGATGCGCTTCCTCCTCTTCCTCGACCAATCGTTCCCAAGCGCTGCGAAGGTGAACGGGATAATCTTAAAGCCAGGCTAAATTTCGGTGTTTTAACACGTTGGCGTTATAAGTTATAAGCAGATCTTCGATATCGGCCTCTAGCCTGGCCTCCGCGCGTTGAACTTTATCCTCCACCTCTGCCTCGACTGCTTGAACTTTCCCCACTGCCGCATCTCTTTCGGCGCTTTGTACTACGGCCTGTTCGCATGCCTCTTGCGCCGCCTTATTCGCATCATCCCTTTCTTTGGCGATTTCGGCAAGTTTAGCTTTGAGCTCATTGAGTTCCTTCAGCGCCGCATCCCTGTCGTCATTGACGACAGTGTTCCGGTGGCCCATGTCTTCCACCGTAACATAATGTTCCTTTTTCATTCTTTCCATGGCCGCTTGAGCTTCATCGGCCTTTGTAAGAGCCTCCATCTCTGATTTACGGGACGATTCAGCCTCAGTATTCAGCACTTGTATGATGCGATCTTTTTGTGCTAACTCAGCTTGCAGCTTTTCAATGGTGGCCGCTCTTTCGAAAGCCAAGGCTGATGCATTTCGGCCGCCCTATACCACACTTTGTACTGTGCGTAGAAATCGTGCACATAATCAAGCGCCCACCGCTCGGCCTCCGGTGGGATTCTTTTCAAGTTCGGGGGAAAGACATAATTGTCGAAGCAAATATTCGGGAACTCCCTTTTCAATTGCGCGAGCCTGATTGCTCCTTCCCCCATGATTTCAGTAGGAGGTTCCTCCGCAGCCATCGGTGCCGTCACCTCAGATCTAGAAGCTTGAGAAACCGACACATGTCGTGAAGAATCACGAGGGACATGAACGGGAAGTTGTACGGGATCTCTGGAAGGAGGAGGGGTACGCGATTGAGATCGACGCCTATGGCCCCTGTCCGAGTCATATCTCTCATGACTAGAATATCCGGAACGTCCCTGGTCGTAATATCCAGGGCGTCCTTGATCATAATCTCTATCTCCCTCTCGCCTGCGCGAATCATAATAAGAAGACTTGCGGGCATGTCGAAGACTCCCAAGCATTGAACCCCGCTTTGACATTGTATCTGCAAAGCAAAATAAAATCGAATTAATCACCTTTCGAGACAGGTAGTTTGCAGTCAAAGTTTATGCAGTGTCGTGAAATGTGTATGAATATGCATTTCCCCTCGACCAACCAGAAGTGTCGACCTCGCTAGTAATAAGAGGCTCGCTCAATTCTAGATTACGATGGAACTCATCCAACCCGACATCATGTTGAAAAGACACATCTTCCGGGATTGGAAGGTCGGCAAGCCCTTCGAAAAGACTTTCGGTTCGTGGAGGAGACATCTCAGAAATTCTAACTCCGGGAGAGGGTCGGACTGTGACAACCGATTTCCGTCTCCCCTGTCTAGTTGACTTAACCATGGCAGCCTTGCCTTTTCTCTGCTCCGCAACTTCCGGAGCTACATCCGTAGGCTCGGTCAGCGGCTCATCGTCAGTATGAGTTCTTTCAGAATTAGCCTCCTCGGCTATGACAACTTCGGGCTTCTTATGTTTGACTCGTTTTTTAGAAACGATCCTTAGCGCCACCTCAAATCTTATGCTCTACCCTCGTTCAATCAGCCCATATGTCCGTAGATTCCTATCGGTCAAAAGCAACTCGATGTCCTATCTTCACTCGGGTCTTCTCGAAGTACTCGCACCATCTCCTTAAACTGTTCGCCTTCGGGTCGCGGGATTGTTGCTGTAAAAAGAAAAAATTAATTTAAGTTCCACTTCGACTGCAATTGTCGTAGTAACTATTTGAGAACTCAATTGTACTCACGTCTGAATAACCATCGTCGGGCAAATCCTGGAGGACATCTGACATAGAACCATTCTGTCCTATAGTAACTCAGCCTTGTCCAGGATCCGGTGACCACTTGAAAATTCCTCACTGCTTCCATAAATGTGAAAGAGGGATAATCACCCCGAGTTTTGAAGTTAAACAAGTATCTGATTTCGATTGGAAGTGGCGGTCGATGGAGACATTCCATAAATGCAATGAACAAGCTATTGATCGACGCATATCCGTTCGGGTGCAGCTGAGATGGGGCGATCCTCAAAAACGACAACACTTCTCTTATATACTCGTTGAATGGGGGAAGTGTCCCGGCCGCACACGCGTGGCGGTTAAATGCTGTATACCCTTCCGGCGGACTGTGTGGTCTATCATTCGGCCCCGGCAGTAACACATCGTCCAGTGACAAGCCGTGCCTCAAACATATTCTCCCCAACATGTCTTCAGAGATATTCGATGGAACGGAGTCCGATGGATTGGCAATGAACGACGCATCGGGAAGTTCGTCCGGAGCTGGACCGATGATCTCAGGATCTATATCCGGAACCTCTAGTCTCGGAGAGACTGTACCTTGCATCTCTTGCTGCTGCAAACTTGAAGGTTCCATAACTAGCTAACTCATGAGAAACCATCGTTAGACGACAAAGAACCCGTGTGTTCCCCAGTGTAACGTGTATGAATGTGTGTGGTATCGTGCCGTGCATTACTTGAATAAATGTTGCAGAGTCAAAGTAAATATGCAAGCGACAAAGCTACGGAGTGCGGCTATAATGACCGTCATCGCTGACCGTCATCATTAAATCGTTTATATGTTGGAAGTCGGTTCGAATAGAAGTTGTTATAGTTCCATCGACGAGCTTCAAAAGGCAAGTTAAGTATGCAGTTCAATATTCAAGTCCAAGTATGCAAGAATGAAGCTCGTCGGAGTTGTACTTAGAAAAATTTTCAAATTTTGGAATCCATCATATGAGGTTCGAAACCATCACAGAGACTTCGTTCGAACCCAACCAAACACCTCTTCCTTCGAACCCATCCAAACTTCTTTCGAACCCACGCGTTCGAAACCATCATGACGTTGCTTCGAAACCATGCGTTCGAACCCATCCTGACATTGTTTCGAAACCATGCAGTTAGATGCGCTTCGAATCGATAGCCTATGGTTTCAAATCCATCGATTCGAATGAACCCCTCGAATCCCTCAATCGGTGCGAACTGCGCATCCCAACAAGGGCATTCCAAGGATCGATTCGAAATCTAATGAAGAGACACCACCGTCTTCGATTCGAACTTGAACCCACACATCGGTTCGAAACCCTCCCAAACCAGATCTGGTTTTGTCAATCTCGAAGCTATGCAATCAATGAACAGAAATAGGTTCGATATAGCTTCGTCGTTTGAATCCGAGGCTAATTACCTAGTTTGAACAATGGATTCGAGAGATTGAAGGCTTGAATCTGGATTGATTCGAAAACGCAACACAGTTTTTCTCTTTTGAAGCTTCGAAACGATGCACTGCAGAGAGCAAGCGAGAGTAAAAGTAAAAAGTAAAAAAGTGGCAGGCCCACTGCTATTTATATGGGGAGTTGGTGATGACCGGGTCGATTCGAATTCCGGTAAAGATTGACCGAGTACAACAGGTCAGAAGGCAGAATGGTTTCGAAACCTACTTTCGAACCCATACGCTTGAGGCTCCATCGTGTGAAGCACACGGACCACTGCCGTGAACAATAGTTTCGTACCCATCCAAATCATTGATTCGAAGATCATTTTCGAACCCACAGAAACAAACTACCAGTTCAAAACCATCCTTTCCCATCGGTTCGAATGCTAGTTTCGAAACCATCACAACACAAATATACTCCATCCTTTCAGATTGGTTCGAATACCAACTTCGAATCCATCATAGCACGAGTATACTCCGTCGACTCGAATGTAGATTTCGAATCCATTGATGCTCTAATGCATCGATTCGAAGTCTCATATTCACACAACCCATCATTGCACGGGCATATCGCGTCCATACAAACATGAACTTCGAACCCATCAATGCTCAAGTGCATCGGTTCGAAACATTACACTTGCGCAACACAAATTCAATTTCTTCAACCTTCAATATCGGTTCAGGAGAGGATCGATACGAAGGAACTTTTCAAAAAAACCATCAAGCATTGTTTCAAATTCAAATTTCAAAATCGATTCAGGAGAGAATCGATACGAAATTCTATAGCAAACAAAACTGACAACGACTCGCGGACGCACAACGTTAACAAGGATCATATTAACATATGTGCATACATGTCGGACTAACATTCGGTTTTGAGTATTCACAGGGATCAAACACTCATCCTGTTACAGATGCGACAGCCAACGGCTAAGCACTATTATACAGCAATCAATCATATCAACGTAATGTTACAGCAGTACAGCAGACGAGTTTCAACAAAAAAGAGAGCAATGATTGTTCAGAGAGAAATGGCAGCTATTCAAAGCACGTCATGTTCCCACAAGACTACTTTGGGGGGCAAAGTGTTATCCCGCTTTTTGGCAAAGCCGCGATACCAAAGATTGATTGAAAACGAAGGACAGTTCGCCTCAGAGGTTGATCGTACTTCCTTTAGCCATGGATATCACTGAATTTTATCCGAGTCCAGAATGAGCCACAATTGATAGGACACGGCAAGAAAGGCTACAAGAGTCAGCATTTCAAATTTCAGGTCAATCCGAGGTCGTATGCTCAAGTTATGATGGATTCAAGTTGAGAAAGATGGACATTGCTCTGTTCGAAACCATAACCCTACCTATGTTCGAACCCATCTGGTTCGAACCCAAGAAGTGAGGCAGCGCCTCGAATCCATGCACATATACCAAAGTTCGAATTGATGAGTTCGCATCCATCGGTTCGACTCCACTTCGAACCCAACTAGTTCGAACCCACCATGTTCGAATCGACAAGAAGGGACGACGTTCGAATCCGTCAGCTAGAACCTCGCTTCGACTCCATCAAGTAAATCCCCAGATAGCCTTGCTTCGAATCCATCCACGACCTAACTTCGAATCCACGAGACATGCATGCTTCGAACCCATCCATATGCTTCGTTCGAACCCATCCCTGGAGACATGTTCGAACCAATCACAGTGCCATCTTCGAACCCATCACAGAGTCATGTTCGAACCCATCCCTGATGCCATGTTCGAACCCATCCTGCGTTGCCTTATTCGAACCCACTGGCTCAACCCACGTGCCTTCCATCGGTTCGAAGTCACCGAGATACACGGAGTCGAAGCGGTCAACACGGAGAGAAGTCCGGATCGATTCGAAGCTTGCGCTCCACGTCACCACGAAGTCGCATGCCACACTGGTTTCGAAACCATCGTTTCGAGTAACAGGGGTTGGAACCAAATAGCCTTGCCGTGAATCCTATTTCGAAACCAACATATCTCCTAATCTACTGATCCAAATGCAATGAAACTTTCACAGATGCTCGCATACATGTTGAAGAATGTCCACGCCAAATTTCACCTCGATTGGATGAATTCTTGATCGGTTCGAATGGAGTTCGAACCGATGCCAAAGTGGGCCCAAACTTCCCGAGACCGTACGTGTGGGCCCCCTCACATGCCAGAAGTGGTCTCCCGAGTTTTCACCAAGATACCAGCAGCCTACACCTATAAATAGAGCTCCAGGGCCAACAGAAAAGGGGCTTCGGGATCTTATCACTCTAAAGCGCCCAGACTCTGCCGGATTGACATCTCCATCATAATTTCACTACTGATTTCGAATTTCCAGTTGTAACTTGCTGTTGATCGCTGTAACAACCTGTAAACATTGAAAGAGAATCAATAAAATATCAAAAAACTTCACAGTGGACGTAGGCGACACGCCGAACCACTATAAATCGCTTGTCTACGCATTTTCTTTACTGTTGATTGGAGTTTTTGTTAGATAATATTCATATTCAGTGCATACTATTGATTGTTATCTCTTCAACGACTCCCGAAGAGTGTTGTGACCAATTTTGGTGCAAACAACATACAATCCATACAAGTCTGTTCCGGGAATGAACAGAACCGAAGGCACTTCCAAAGAATCCCTTGCAATCCGGATATTCACTAATCACGTCCGGACATCCCGTCACTAAGGGTGATAAAACCTCTATATCGGAGATCAGCCGATGCAGAGTAACTCGACGGTAATCCATCTGTTTTCACAAATATCCGGTCTTCAACACCGGTCTTCAAATGCAATTCATAACGACGTATCACGTATTCGGAGTGGGTTATACGACCCCATGGTCCTTTCCCGGTTAACCCGAATAGTGAGCGCTTATCTAAAAATAAGTGTGGCATCCAATTCAAACAATCACAACAAATACCTATTTAAAGGTAAATATTGATAGTCGGTTATTTAACTATCAATAAAGATGCGCCACATCATCAGATTCCAAATAATTTCTTAAATTATTTAATTTCCCAAAATATCTTTACAAGATATAAAATTTTCCATATTTCAAAAATAAACAATGTTTATTTTGAAAACAAATTTTCCCTTTCTATTCATAAATTCCATAGTGAATTTATATTTCAAAATATTTACTGATCTACAGTTTTCAATAGATTTCAAATATTCAATTCGAATTTATCTTCAAAAAGATAAATTCTTAAAAATATTCCATTTCATATTGGAAAAACATTTCCATACTTATTCTAATAATAAGTATTTCACAAATCTTATTTATTTTCAAAAATTTGAAAATATTCAATTACTTAAACCATAGTTAAGTATATTTTTCATTCTTTAAGGAAATCATTCTTTTATTCACATTTATTTGGGTCAAAACGAATGTTGCGTAAAACATTGTTACGACAACCCAAAATCACTAGTATAGGGATTTGAAATTTAAAATAGATATATAAATCCCAATACTATACAAAAATATTTCCTTTCGGAAATCATTTACTATAACCACAGAGTTATAGTCCACCATTTCCTTCTATTTCTTGAAAACGTCTATTTCAACAATAAATGTTGAAATCTATGTTTCCATTACTTTTTATTTCTCGAAAACGTCTATTTCAACAATAAATGTTGAAATCTAGGTATTCGATACTTAATGCATTTTAAAGCACCTTTAAATCGTTCTAAATTCTATTTAAAACATCCTTTCCCAAAATATAACCATTTTCTTTAACGATATATTCACTGTTCAAAAACGTGAATATAACTCCTTTAATAAACTTTTATATTCAATTGATCAAATTCAATTGATTACGAATTTATAAACAAATGTTTATAAATTCTATTCCTATTTATAAACTTTAATTTACCAATCTCTTTATTTAAATTCAATTTAATTTATATAACCCAATTATAAACCAAAATCTATATTATAAGTTAAATACTTATAATACTATTTATTTACCAAATCGTTCCTTTGAACTTCACAAATTTTTAAATCTTATTGCTTATAAGATTCTTTATATATTTTATAACAATTTCTACTTATAAAATCTCCTTTATTTACGATTTCTATAAATATCCCATTTAAATGCCCAAGCCCTATTTTATAAGTTAATTTCTTATAAATCCTTTATTTTCGATATCTATTCTTTTTTATAACTTTCACAGTTTATAAATTTATAAACTTCAATGAAATTCATTTTTATACCTCAACTTAACACTTCATCAACTTGTTTTATAATTCCAATATTTTTTTTATTTATAAATATAAATTTTAAAATCCCTTATATAACTATTTATGATAATTATTCAAAACCCAAATTTAACTATTTTATAAATCTATTTATTTTAAAATTTTCCTTTTGGGCTATGTTTTTATAAAAGTATTAATTTTTATAACATAAAAACTTATACGTTTATTTAATTTAAAGTGAATCAATTCAAAAATTACATAAAACATATATTTTGGAAAAATCACTTTAAAATCCTTTTAAGAATAAAAATCATTATTTTTAACTTTAAAAATGAATCCGATGATGCAACAGCATCAAATAGCCAATCACATCAACAAATATCATATATCAATATGATAATCACCATTCACACAATATCTATAATCAAATAAATATTTGTGAGGAATCCAGTTGGATCCCTCCAACCTGTTTCCCTGCATCCAAAGAGTTAGCACAATACCCATTCCACTTCGAGGTGGAATATCGCGGTATACGGGATTTTATAAAATAGTATCCGCTTACTAACGGCGCAATAAGGTCTCATCCGATATACGAGGCGGGAAATCAATCAACTGCAATATATACATATGCCAATATATATATATATTGCTATATACAGATATATCCTAAGATATATAATATCACAATCAAGCAATCAATCAATCAATCAACAAATTTTAAATATAACTATTTAAAATTCAAATACCCTTTTGAGTGAGAAGTTCTCACCTTAGCTTTTATTTGCCATCCATTTCCATTTCCAGCTTGATTTCATCATTTTAGATCTTGTATACACAATTTTGCAATTTATTAATATTTGAAATAAATTGAATAACCAATTTTCGTTTGTAATTTTAATTATCCAATGATTTTGTTTTAAGCTGATAGCTTAAATTTTAAACCGATTTCCTTTTGAATGAATTTATTTAACTAAGACTAAATTAAAACTAAATTTCCTCTTTAGTAAATTAACCAAAATTTTATCTTTAACAAATTTTCCTTTAATAAATCGTTTGTCTCACCATCTGACAAATTTAATTTACTAGCAAATTAATTTGAAAAAATGATTTCATTTTCAAACCAATTTCATTTTTAAACAATTTTGTTTAACTAAAATTGAATAAATTAACCGAATATAATTTATTTAATTTAAGTTTTCAAAAACAAATTTTACATAGAAATCCCAACAATCTAAAATTTTTATATTACATTCAAGTGCCTAAGAACAAATTTTTTTTTTCTTTTACTGTTAATTTTTTTTCTTATTCATACATATTAAATTTAAATGAATCCAAATCCTATATTTTTTCTTCTGTTCCTGTATATACATTTTACAACAGCAATCTATATGTATATTTATATTATTAAATTTTAATGACATCTAAATTTCAACAAACACAATTTAAAATAAAAAACGAAAAGCTGCTTACCCAACTCACATCGCCGACGAACTGCTCCTCCAAATATCAACCGACCCAACTCTGGCCATGCTGCCACCCGCCATCAAGTTCGAGTCACTCAACTAAGACGTCGAACTCCACAGCCTCGCGCCCACCGGCCTCTACTGCCGCCGCCGCCGAAGCCTCAGATGCGACGCCGCCGCTCCACCGCTCCGCCGCCGCCTTGACGTCGCGATGCCCCCCCCACGCGACCCCCCTACTGATTCGAATCGCCACCGCCTACCCCAGCGACCAAGCCTTCGAGTCCTCCAACCACGCGCGCCCACCGTGAACCCTAGCCGATGCTCGAGAATGAGCTCCTCCCTGATTTGCAAACTCGCGAAGCAAAGGGAATTTGATTTTCTTTTTCTAACTTCGGCCATTAATATTGTTTTGAACGAGAGTTTCGATTTTAAATGATTGAAGAAGAAGGGCTTCGGCTCTTTTTTGAACGAGTTTTATTTTATTTTTTCGTTCTGTGAAAATCGCAGCCACGATTTTATTTTCTTTCTTTTTTCTGAACGAAAGATTGTGCTCAGAGTTTTAAAATGAAGAAGATGGATCTCAGTATGCAGGTTGAGGTGCTAGGGTGACTAAGTACAAACATAGGGTCGCTGATGTTGACATGTTTTAAAATTTTAATTTAAATCGAATTTGATTTTTAAATCTCAACGCGTTTACGTGTCGTATGCTCACATATCAACTCCGAAAAAAAAGAAACTTGAAATCCGATAATAATTCGATATTACGGACCCAATGGAACTGGTTTCGTCGAATTCCGAGACTGTATGAAAAATGACTATTTTTAAATATCGATTTAAACGATATAAATTCAAAACTGAACAAACTACTTTGAAATTCGATTCTGAAGCTTCTATTATCTTCAGTATTATCAATATAAATTTTACAAGCCTTTAAAAATATTTTTAATCGGCTTAAATTTGAAGATTCAAATTTTTATTCAACTTTCAATAGATTAAATTTTATAATTTTATCGCCAATTTATTATGAAAATTTGGAATTCAGTTCAAACCATCATTCAAATATTTAAAATTAATTAAATATTTTCAATATAAATTGTTAAAAATTCTGGGTCGTTACAATCTTCCCCCCTTAAAAGAATTTCGTCCCGAAATTGCAAGTTAGGAAGAATGATCCTAAGCTGTTTATTATTTTTCTCAATCAAAATTGTTTTATCAACTTACTAACCTAAATCTTTTATTAAAGATTCATTATTATTTCAACTAGCTTTCCAACTTCACTTACAAGTTTCAAACAATATTGTTTACTTCAAAATTTAAATTTAAATTCAAATTCAAATTTTTAACTTTCAAATTTCTCAAAATTTTTCTAACACCCTAAATTTTCAAAAAATTTCGCCAGCGTTTCCTTTGCGTGGCTCGATCGGTACGACTACAAAATGGCACCACGGCCCCTCAGAATCAAAATGAAAAGAGAAAGCCAAGTGGCTGGAGAAGAGAATCATCAAATCCCATACCAAAATTGAAATACGTACCTTTTTGTCGAGCAATTCAATTTTTATCTTTGAAATCAAAATCTCATTCCCATTTCTTTTAATATACCTGTATAACCTGCTAGTGTAGTATCCAATTCCAACATTCAAACCATTTTGCACATTTCCATTACAAAATATTCAATATATACTTCTTATACCATTTTTACTTCACTATTGAAGTTGCATATTCAATTTCATTCATTTTCAATCAATTTTGCATTTCAATTTCATTTGCAATTCAATTCACAATTTCAATTCTATTCAAATTCAATTCCATTGATTAATTTCATTCACAACTAATTCCATTCACTATTTTAAATTAGTTTCATTTACTAACTCAATTTAATTCCCATACGAATTTTAATTCGTCTTTCACTTATAATTATTCAATTCAATTTTATTGCTTACAAATTTGAAATGAATTTCAACATTCAATCTCATATTTTATTTTAATTACTTGCAATTGCAAATTTTGTTTATCCATTCACAATTCACTTCCATTTGCAATTATTTCACAAATTAATAAATTATCAAGTTAATTTTACTTGAATTCAATCCAAATCAATCCTATCCAAATTCATTTGCTTCCAATTTGAATTCAATTTCATAACTTTCAACTTTAATAATTCAATTTCATTATCACTTAATGAATTTTATATAATCAACTAACAATCAAACTAACAACCAATGTATACACCACACAACCAAATTTATTTATTCTTCTTTATATTCAATTTGGTTAAATATTAAATTGACTTCCATTCAATTTATTCAACTTCCAATTTATTCAATCTTTTACATTTAATCGATCTACATTCAATTTTTCTTATCAATTCAATTGTTAATTCATTTAACATTTCAAGTTGAATTTCATTTATATAACTCAAGTTCACATCATTTGCTTAACTTAACTTAAGTTCCCACTTAGAAATCCAATTCTATTTATTTAACTTCCTATAGTTAAGTTTTATTGTACTTATTCACATTTGTTTCAACTTTTCCAAAGTTAAAATCTTTCTTTTTAATTTATAAATCACCTTTATAAATCTTTTCGTTTAGTTTCACTTCCATATACAAGATTATTTCACAATTGTGAACCATTTTTATTATAATTTTATACTTATAATTCATTTGTTTATACAATTCATTTCCTTTACCATTGTTGTTTTAATTTAGTTTATGCAAACAACCTAACAATCAATTTATATATACTTTACTAATTTCTGAAAAATTATTCCTTTATATATAAAATATAGTCATGGTAAAATTATTTCATTTACCAAATTTTAAAACAATATTGTGTCGAATTGTTCTATTCAAGTGTTTAGAAACCCCTTCGGCATAGTTTTGCAGACCACGCTGACGAAGGTTCATATGCCACTCAACAAACCAATCATCACAATATAAAACAATTTTATATTCACTAACAAATACGCACTCATATCTATTATTACACTCACACTCATTCTAGAGTACTGCTGACTCTATCTCTGATTAGTAATACCCAACAGAGCCATGGTTGTCGCTTAACCATATGCTCTGATACCAAATGTAACGATTGCGATTTTTCGTTGCCGAAAAACCGAACCATTATGGGTTTAAAGAAGAAGAAAGAGGTAGAAGGAGAGAGAAGAAGAGAGAAGTAAGAAAACAGAACAGAAAACAAAACAACAGAACAATATCAGAATCTCACAATCGCAGCGGAACAACATATAATAGATAAATGAATATTCATTAAAACAAAAGAACTGAATATTTTATACATTACATCATATTACATTTCATTATCATAGTGTACAACAAACAGACAGCGGGAAAGAAATACTATATACCATAGATACAATAAATAATAGGCTACGCCATCCAGCTCGCCTCCGGATATCTGTAGCAACACCTGAAACCAGAATGACCTGAAAACCTAACTCTAGACTGCCCGTGTGAAAATTGGTGGGCACCCAGAGTTTAGGAAGGGAACAATAAACTCCAGGTCAATCATGTGACTGGTGTGAGAACTAAAAACAGTTATTTATCTTTAAAACAAATAATTGGATAATTTTTAAATAAATTCGCAATGCATTTTGAAAATGAAACTACCATAAGGTCTCCCGCCACACACACAATGCAAACGCAGACTTGGAGGAGGTTTCTCCTTATGATAGTCAAAGATGCTTACTACGCAAAATCAAATCATTTTTGATATTATTATTAGTGCATAGTGTAGAAAACAATTTCGAAAGTAGAATATAAATCTTAGCCAGCATAGGTACCATTATATTATGCCCGCTATAGCTACCTCCTGAGGAAGCAGGTTATACAACTAAAACCGTACAAGGCTCGTATCGTTTCTTTGGATTTCCAACAAATGGTCATGCCAAGGAACTTCCCATTGCCACATGGAAACGCCTCTGGAATGACGTCCCGAGAACCTAACCGGATCTCTGCCAACACAAGGCCGGGTTACCCCTAACTGGGTAACAACTGACACGAATATGTCATCCCCTGATCGTAATCGATCTATCCGAGGATCCCCGATTTCCGACAACCACAAAGTAATAAATTTGCAGTAACCACATAGGTTAAGTATCTGGGCTCCATACCATGATACCACCTCTATCCAGAAGGAATGACATACACTAGAGGGGTGCTACCCCCTAATAACCTTGCCGCATCTTTCCTGTTTTGACCATTTCCGGGGTGTGAGGCTCGATGAAGTCTCGTCCACAAAGCCACGCTTTACAAAAGCAGTGCTTTGGGTCAACAAATGATCAAAGCAATGATCATCAGGATAGACGATCAAACAAATGATCCTATCATAAATGATCATTCAACGATCATTTCACAGCAACACTTAGCATGCCACACTACCAAATTGGGAGTATATCACTAATGACCTTAAACTATATAACCTCTGAGCTCGTACGTCTCAGAGAAGGGTGTTAAGCTAAGAGAATAAATTCTCCGCCACCAACAGAAATATTTTTAAAAGAAATCAGCTTTATATCTCAATTTGTAATGTCAGACATACAATCCATACAAGTCTGTTCCGGGATCGAACAGAACCGAAGGCACTTCCAAAGAAGCCCTTGCAATCCGGATATTCACTAATCACGTCCGGACATCCCGTCACTAAGGGTGATAAAACCTCTATATCGGAGATCAGCCGATGCAGAGTAACTCGACGGTAATCCATCCGTTTTCACAAATATCCGGTCTTCAACACCAGTCTTCAAACGCAATTCATAACGACGTATCACGTATTCAGAGTGGGTTATACGACCCCATGGTCCTTTCCCGGTTAACCCGAATAGTGAGCGCTTATTTAAAAATAAGTGTGGCATCCAATTCAAACAATCACAACAAATACCTATTTAAAGGTAAATATTGATAGTCGGTTATTTAACTATCAATAAAGATGTGCCACATCATCAGATTCCAAATAATTTCTTAAATTATTTAATTTCCCAAAATATCTTTACAAGATATAAAATTTTCCATATTTCAAAAATACAATGTTTATTTTGAAAACAAATTTTCCCTTTCTATTCATAAATTCCATAGTGAATTTATATTTCAAAATATTTACTAATCTACAGTTTTCAATAGATTTCAAATATTCAATTCGAATTTATCTTCAAAAAGATAAATTCTTAAAAACATTCCATTTCATATTGTAAAAACATTTCCATACTTATTCTAATAATAAGTATTTCACAAATCTTATTTATTTTCAAAAATTTGAAAATATTCAATTACTTAAACCATAGTTAAGTATATTTTTCATTCTTTAAGGAAATCATTCTTTTATTCACATTTATTTGGGTCAAAACGAATGTTGCGTAAAAAATTGTTACGACAACCCAAAATCACAAGTATAGGGATTTGAAATTTAAAATAGATATATAAATCCCAATACTATACAAAAATATTTCCTTTCGGAAATCATTTACTATAACTACAGAGTTATAGTCCACCATTTCCTTCTATTTCTTGAAAACGCCTATTTCAACAATAATTGTTGAAATCTATGTTTCCATTCCTTTTTATTTCTCGAAAACGTCTATTTCAACAATAAATGTTGAAATCTAGGTATTCGATACTTAATGCATTTTAAAGCACCTTTAAATCGTTTTAAATTCTATTTAAAACATCCTTTCCCAAAATATACCCATTTTCTTTAACGATATATTCACTGTTCAAAAACGTGAATATAACTCCTTTAATAAACTTTTATATTCAATTGATCAAATTCAATTGATTACGAATTTATAAACAAATGTTTATAAATTCTATTCCTATTTATAAACTTTAATTTACCAATCTCTTTATTTAAATTCAATTTAATTTATATAACCCAATTATAAACCAAAATCTATATTATAAGTTAAATACTTATAATACTATTTATTTACCAAATCGTTCCTTTGAACTTCACAAATTTTTAAATCTTATTGCTTATAAGATTCATTATATATTTTATAACAATTTCTACTTATAAAATCTCCTTTATTTACAATTTCTATAAATATCCCATTTAAATGCCCAAGCCCTATTTTATAAGTTAATTTCTTATAAATCCTTTATTTTCGATATCTATTCTTTTTTATAACTTTCACAGTTTATAAATTTATAAACTTCAATGAAATTCATTTTTATACCTCAACTTAACACTTCATCAACTTGTTTTATAATTCCAATATTTTTTTTATTTATAAATATAAATTTTAAAATCCCTTATATAACTATTTATGATAATTATTCAAAACCCAAATTTAACTATTTTATAAATCTATTTATTTTAAAATTTTCCTTTTGGGCTATGTTTTTATAAAAGTATTAATTTTTATAACATAAAAACTTATACGTTTATTTAATTTAAAGTGAATCAATTCAAAAATTACATAAAACATATATTTCGGAAAAATCACTTTAAAATCCTTTTATGAATAAAAATCGTTATTTTTAACTTTAAAAATGAATCCGATGATGTAACAGCATCAAATAGCCAATCACAGTAACAAATATCATATATCAATATGATAATCACCATTCACACAATATCTATAATCAAATAAATATTTGTGAGGAATCCAGTTGGATCCCTCCAACCTGTTTCCCTGCATCCAAAGAGTTAGCACAATACCCATTCCACTTCGAGGTGGAATATCGCTGTATACGGGATTTTATTAAATAGTATCCGCTCACTAACGGCGCAATAGGGTCTCATCCGCTATACGAGGCGGGAAATCAATCAACTGCAATATATACATATGCCAATATATATATATATTGCTATATATAGATATATCCTAAAATATCTAATATCACAATCAAGCAATCAATCAATCAATCAACAAATTTTAAATATAACTATTTAAAATTTAAATACCCTTTTGAGTGAGAAGTTCTCACCTTAGCTTTTATTTGCCATCCATTTCCATTTCCGGCTTGATTTCATCATTTTAGACCTTGTATACACAATTTTGCAATTTATTAATATTCGAAATAAATTGAATAACCAATTTTCGTTTGGTAATTTTAATTATCCAATGATTTTGTTTTAAGCTGATAGCTTAAATTTTAAACCGATTTCCTTTTGAATGAATTTATTTAACTAAGACTAAATTAAAACTAAATTTCCTCTTTAATAAATTAACCAAAATTTTACCTTTAACAAATTTTCCTTTAATAAATCAATTGTCTCACCATCTGACAAATTTAATTTACTAGCAAATTAATTTGAACAAATGATTTCATTTTCAAACCAATTTCATTTTTAAACAATTTTGTTTAACTAAAATTGAATAAATTAACCGAATATAATTTATTTAATTTAAGTTTTCAAAAACAAATTTTACATAGAAATCCCAACAATCTAAAATTTTTATATTACATTCAAGTGCCTAAGAACAAATTTTTTTTTTCTTTTACTGTTAAATTTTTTTCTTATTCATACATATTAAATTTAAATGAATCCAAATCCTATATTTTTTCTTCTGTTCCTGTATATACAGTTTACAACAGCAATCTATATGTATATTTATATTATTAAATTTTAATGACATCTAAATTTCAACAAATACAATTTAAAATAATAAAACGAAAAGCTACTTACCCAACTCACATCGCCGACGAACTACTCCTCCAAATATCGACCGACCCAACTCTGGCCATGCTGCCCCCGCCATCAAGTTCGCGTCACTCAACAAAGACGTCGAACTCCACAGCCTCGCGCCCACCGGCCTCTACTGCCGCCGCCGCCGAAGCCTCAGATGCGACGACGCCGCTCCACCGCCGCCTTGACATCGCGATGCCCCCCCACGCTTCCCCCCTACTGATTCGAATCACCACCGCCTACCCCAGCGACCAAGCCTTCGAGTCCTCCAACCACGCGCGCCCACCGTGAACCCTAGCCGATGCTCGAGAATGAGCTCCTCCCTGATTTGCAAACTCGCGAAGCAAAGGGAATTTGATTTTCTTTTTCTAACTTCGGCCATTAATATTGTTTTGAACGAGAGTTTCGATTTTAAATGATTGAAGAAGAAGGGTTTCGGCTCTTTTTTGAACGAGTTTTATTTTATTTTTTCGTTCTGTGAAAATCGCGGCCATGATTTTATTTTCTTTCTTTTTTTCTGAACGAAAGATTGTGCTCAGAGTTTTAAAATGAAGATGATGGATCTCAGTATGCACGTTGAGGTGCTAGGATGACTAAGTACAAACATAGGGTGGCTGATGTTGACATGTTTTAAAATTTTAATTTAAATCGAATTTGATTTTTAAATCTCAACGCGTTTACGTGTCGTACGCTCACATATCAACTCCGAAAAATACGAAACTTGAAATCCGATAATAATTCGATATTACGGACCCAATGGAACAGGTTTCGTCGAATTCCGAGACTGTATGAAAAATGACTATTTTTAAATATCGATTTAAACGATATAAATTCAAAACTGAACAAACTACTTTGAAATTCGATTCTGAAGCTTCTGTTTTCTTCAGTATTATCAATATAAATTTTACAAGCCTTTAAAAATATTTTTAATCGGCTTAAATTTGAAGATTCAAATTTTTATTCAACTTTCAATAGATTAAATTTTATAATTTAATTGCCAATTTATTATGAAAATTTGTAATTCAGTTCAAACCATCATTCAAATATTTAAAATTAATTAAATATTTTCAATATAAATTGTTAAAAATTCTGGGTCGTTACAGGGGTAGTGCTTGAAACCCCCGAGGGACGGTCCATATGTTATGCTTTAAAGTTTGAGTTCCGTGCTACCAACAACGAAGCCGAGTACGAAGCTCTACTTACCGGACTAAAGCTTGCCCGTGATCTGAAAATCATCGCTGTAGAGATCTACTGTGATTCCCAGTTGATAGTATGTCAAGTTCGAGGTGAATATCAAGCCAAAGATCGAAGACTGGCCGCTTATCTAACTCGAGTTCTGGAGATACTTGATCAATTCGATTACTATGCCATTTTCTACATACCCCGAGAGCATAATCAGAAAGCTGATTCATTGGCAAAGTTAGCAAGTACGGGTGAAGCTCAACAGTTGGGGGTTGTTCCGGTTGAAACCCTTTCATCTCCGAGCATTGATCGAAGGGAGACCGATTTTAAATTTGAGGCTACCTCCATTAAGGAGTCGTGGATGACTCCTTATCGAGATTATATTGAACGTGGTGTATTGCCCAAGCACCGAAGAGAAAAAAGACAAGTTCTGCGAAAGGCCTCACGATTTGTTATTCAAAATGGAGTCATGTACCAGAGAGGATACTCTGTTCCTCTCCTCCGGTGTATCGCGCACGATGAGGTCAGACAAGTGTTACACGATGTACACGAAGGAGAATGTGGCGATCACACTGGGGGGCAAGCACTCGCAAAAAAATACTTCGATATGGGTATTATTGGCCTACTGTTAATCGCGATGCTGCAGACTATGCTAGGAAGTGTGACAAATGCTAGAAACACGCTCGAATTCCCAGAGCTGCTCCTACTGAAATAACCCAAATGGTCAGTCCTTGGCCATTCGCGGTATGCGGAATAGATATCATCGGCACATTACCTCTGGCCAAAGGTGGCACGAAGTATGCCATCGTCGCAGTTGATTATTTCACCAAATGGGCTGAAGCTGAACCCCTTGCGACAATTACCACAAAGAAAGTAATCAACTTTGTAGTACGTAACATTATCTGCCGTTTTGGTCTCCCACATACCATCATCACCGATAACGGAACTCAATTCGATAGTGCTGAATTCAAGAATTTCTATCAACGATTCCGCATCCATAAGAAATTCTCTGCAGTAGCGCACCCTCAAGAGAATGGTCAGGTTGAAGCTGTTAATAAAGTTATCAAGTCCATTCTAAAGAAACGACTGGAAAAAGCTAGGGGCAAATGGGTCGACGAACTTCCTATGTCATTATGGGCCTATCGAACGACTCATAAAACTGCAACTGGTCATACCCCATTTTCCCTATCTTATGGTTCTGAAGCCATTATTCCAGTCGAAATGGAAGTACACTCTCATCGTGTAACATATTACGATCCGAAAACAAATGCCATATTACTTGCTGAATCTTTGGATTTACTCGATGAGAAGCGCGAAGAGGCTGATTTGAGGGCAGCCGCATATCGAAGTCAGTCGCCCGACTGTACAATTCCAAGGTCCGTCCACGAACCTTCGAACTCGGTGATCTCGTGCTCAAAAGGGTCTATCCGGTCCCTTCGCACATGAAGCCAAATTGTGAAGGGCCGTATGTGATTTCGAAAAAGCTCGGAGATGGCACTTTCAAATTATCGACCGTTGACGGTCTTACCTTGCCAAGAGCTTGGAATAGTGAAAGTCTTCGTCGCTACTACATATGAAAGACTTTACTTATTTATCTCCTGTCAATTTATTCTTTTGCATTTTATTCTAGCATTTGGAGATTTAAATTTGTAATAAGGAAACTGACTTTGCCATATTTTCTCGTTCAGCAATAAAATGCCGTCTCTTCGAGCCAGAGCTGTGATGTACTAAATATGACATACAATATCACAACGCACGGAGAGCTAAGTTCCATCACGCGGTGGGATTTATTCAAATAGGGAGTGACTATGATACGACCGGTCACTCGCTAAGTGAAACCCGAGCTCGGGGATAGAACACTACATCAACATTCACAGGGATTGATACACGACAATCCCTCCTTCAACTCCAAATTCCTAGAGTGTGAATTGGAATATAAACTTCAACTCTCGGTTCCTGGAGCACGAATCGGAGTATAAATCCACCGCTCTCAGAGTGTGAGCCGGCTCCAAATTCCCAGAGTGTGAATTGGAGTATAAACTTCAACTCTCGGTTCCCGGAGCACGAACCGGAGTATAAATCCACCGCTCCCAGAGTGTGAGCCGACTCCAAATTCCCAGAGTGTGAATTGGAGTATAAACTTCAACTCTCGGTTCTCGGAGCGCGAACCGGAGTATAAATCCATCGCTCCCAAAGTGTGAGCCAACTCCAAATTCCCAGAGTGCGAGTTGGAGTATAAACTTCAACCCTCGGTTCCCGAAGCGCGAACCGGAGTTTAACTCCATCGCTCCCAGAGCATGAGCCAACTCCAGATTCCCAAAGTGCGAATTAGAGTATAAACTTCAACTCCTGATTCCTGGAGTGCAAGCCAGAAAATAAAACTCTATCTCCAAATTCCCAGAGTGTGAATTGGAATATAAACGTCAATTACAAGTTCCCGGGGAGCGAACTAAGTCATAAACACTGATAATTAATAAGTTCTCAGAATATGGGCCAAGTTGTTAATTACAAATTATGTTAAGTCCTCGAAGTGTGGACATGTATTCTAGGCCTGTGACATATATAAACGCGAGATGATCAACGCAATACTTAAGCAAAAGAGATAAGGGTTGTTTTCCATTTTATCAACAAACAAAAAAAATAGAGTTTGATTATATGATAAAACTAAAAACAATTCATAAAGTGGATGTCGAATCCACACCTATACACAGCCTAGAAAAGGAGAAGTAAAAAGAATTGCCATTTCGCAACCACATGATAAGACAAGGAGCTCACTCCTCCTTCTTGTGTCTCTTCTTCGGAGTTGAGCCGCTAGACCCGCCACCTGGTTTCTTGTGAGATTTTTTGTCCTTCTTTGGGGCATCCTTAGGATCTGGCATAATATCCACGTCTTCCTCAGAGCTGGAAGGGACAGAGATCCTTTTGTGAGGACGAATCGGAGGCGGAGGAACCGTAACAGGTGGTGGAACTTCAGCACTAGAAGTTATAGCTATGCCGGTGACAGAAGTAACCATTGAAGGAGTTAAACTTGGTGGAGAAACATCACCTCCGAAACCACCAGCCGTCGTCACCGTAGCCATTTCAGCGCTTATCTCGGCAAGAATTTCTTCTTCTCGGGAAGATCGAACAGCGCTGGAAACACTGACGGTCGGCATAAACGAGCTAAAAGTTGGGGCAACTCCATCCATCGAAAAAGAAGGGTCGGTAAAGGGTTCACAGGGTTGCTCGAGAAGCTCCTCAATCATGTGAACGTCAAACGACATTGAACACCCCTCTCCCATCTCGCCAGTTACAGCAGTAGTTGTGATAGCCTCGGTAACGACGGCTCCTTGCATTGACTGCGAAGTTTGAGGTATTGGAACTACTGGCGCATCACTTTCAGTCACTGGTAAAAAAAGGAAATAAGAATAATTAGTCAAATGATCGGTTCCAAGTTCAACATTCCAGAAACACTTAAGCAACATTTAGAATACCTTCTTTGCCTCGGCTCGGTGATAGAGCGAGTTCAGAAACGGTAGTTGTACCGAGAGACAGTTCCAGTCGATCCGGGTTATAAGGAGGAACAACTGTAGCTGTAACCTCAGAAAAGGTCGGGGCATCAACTGAAACATCTTCACTACCATGTGCTGCTCCTGAACCTTCGCCAGTTTCCACATGGTGAAAACCGAGTCTCTCTCTCTCTCGGCAGAAATCATCGCTTCATGAAGAAGCTTCCTTTCCTCCTCGCTCAGCAAGCGAGATTCGAGTTCAAATTCATCCACGGCACCTTCAGGGAGAGATTCTTTCTTGTTGGCCACCAATTTTTTCCAAGCACTAAGTAGAAGCGTGGAATAATCTCCGAGCCACGAGAGATTCCTGTGCTCGAGCACATTAGCATTATAAGTGTCGAGGAGATCATCAAACTCGGCTTCTACTCTGAATATCTCTGCTTGAACTCTCCCTTCCACTTCTGCCTCCACCGCTTCAACCTTAGCAACTGCCGCATCTCGCTCAGCTCGGAGAAACACGGCTTGCTCGCACGCTTCTTGTGTGGCCATGTTATCGTCATTTCTCTCCTTGTTCAAGCCGGCAAACTTAGCCTTTAATTCCTCAAGCTCTCTGACGGCCGCATCCCGCTCGGCCTCAACATTTTTATACCGATGGCCCAAATCTTCAACTAAAGTGCAGTGCGCTTGCTGCATCTTCGTCATCTCAGTTAGTGTTTTATCGACCTTCTTTAGCAACTCCATTTCAGCCTTGTGAGAAGATTCCGTTTCAGATTGGAGTATGTCAACAATACGGTTCTTCTGAGCCAAGTCTGCTTCCAGTTTCTCAACAACTTTGGCTCGTTCGAAGGCCACTTTCGAAGCTTTAACAGCCGCCCTGTACCATTCTTTATACTAAGCATAAAAATCCCGGGTATAGCTTAGGGCGGTGTTCACGGCCTCTTCGGGAATTCTTTTGAGATTGGGTGGAAAGATATAGGCGTCAAAGCATATTTCTGGAAAATCTTTTTTCAACTGTGCAATTCTAATAGCTCCTTCACCAGACGGTTCAAGAGGGGCCTCCTCCACAGTTACGGTCGTAGCTGTATCGGTCCTTGAACGATGTGGACCAGGTTTAGAGATTTGTTGAGATGACGGTTTCCACGAAGGTTCGACTGCAGGTGCCTGGCCCTTGGATAACGGAGGAGAACGAGAGGGTGAACGGTACCTTCGGTCCCTATCAGAACGTTCCTGGCTAGAATAGTATCGGGAATGGTCCCTATCGTGCTGCTCTTGCTCATAATACCTCCGCTCACGATCTCGGTCAGAATCCCTACGGCGAGACTCATAATAGGATGAAGAATGATGCACTCGCCGAAGTTTATCAAGTGTAGAAGGACGATTCGACATGGCACCTGTAAAGAAGAAACAATTCGATTAAGTACCAAGAAAAAGCACTGTAATGCATGAGGAAGTCGTGAAGTGTTGTGAAAAGTGTATAAATGCGTAGACCCCCCGACCAACCAGAAGCGTCGACTACACTATCGGGTAAAGATTCGCTTATATCAAGCACCCCCCGGAGCTCTTCCAACCTGGATCCGTGGTGGAGAGATACGTAGTCCGGAATGGGAATGTCATCCAACCCTGTGAAAAGCTCTCCGGACTGGAAAGGAGAGGCGCTGAAAACAGTAACCCCAGGTTGGGAACGGGTTACGACTACAGACTTGCATCTCTTAAACTTAGGTACAGCAGCCTTGCCTGTCTGGCCCTCTTCTATTCGGGAAAGGTCGGCTGCTATCTCAGTGTCTGTGGGTGTTCTTTCATCGTCGCTCACTTCTCTTATCACAACGCCAGGTTTTCTTTTTGCTACTTCTCTCTTTTTCCTCAGGGCCGATTTCGCCAATCCTTCAATTACAATACTCTGCCCCAACTCAATCAAACCCAATGTTCTTAAGTTATCGTCGGTCAACAACAAGTCTATGTGCCTTGAGTCGCGTGGAACCCTTTGCAAGCTTTGAACGACGCCTCTATAATGCCCACCAGTAGGTCTCGAAATGATGGCTGCAAGAATAGCAGAGTATTAGTGTAAAGTATTAAAAGTGACCATTCAAAAACGAATTATGATACTTACGTCTGGATTACCATCTCCTGGCAAACCCTGGGGAGCATCGAACAAAAAACCACTCGTTCTTGAAATAACTAAGCCTGGTCCAGGCCCCTGTCACAACCTGGCAATTCCTGACCGCCTCCAAAAAAGTGAAAGACGGGCTATCACCCCTACTCTTAAAGTTGAATATGTGCCTAATCTCGTTAGGTCTTGGCGGGCGAAAGAGGCAATCCATAAATATGACAAAGACGCTGTTCAGTAGTGTGTGCCCGTTGGGATGGAGTTGTGAAGGAGCGATTCCCAAATACGACAGCATCTCTCATATATATTGGTTAAAAGGAGGAAGAGATCCAGCCGCACAGGCATGACGGTAGAAGGCAGTATATCCTTCAGGTGGGTTGTGTGGTCTGTCGCTAGCACTAGGTAGTAAAACATCATCCAGAGATATGTTATGTAGTGATATGTTATGTTTCGAACATATCCGGCCCAACAGAGACTCCGAGATATTGGACTGAACAGAATTGACAGGATCTTTGATAAATATGGCCTCCGGCAATTCATCCGGGGCCGGATCTACGACTTCAGAAGGGATTTACGGAATCTCAAGCGCTGGGAGAGGCGAGCTTTGCGCTTCTTGTTGTCGAGAACTCGAAGATTCCATAATTAACTAACTCACTAGAAAGCGGCATTAAAATACATAAAAAGCCCATGCATTCCCCCGGCGCAAAGTGTATGAGTATGTCGTGCGGTGCAAGTGCTATGCAAAAATTTAAGCAGATTTTACGAGATGAAATGAGATGTCCGAACAATAAAACTTTGGAATTTGAAGAATGAAAACGACCGTCATCACTGACCGTCACTTTCACACCACCCAGATGCTACTGACCAATCCAAATATAAATTCGTTATATTTAGTTTAAGTCATGGTGCCATCGACGAGCTCCAAAAGGAAGGTCAAGTAAAAATTCGATTATGCAGGGCCGAAGCTCGCCGGAGTCAAGTATATTAAAAATTCAGTAAGTTCTTCAAACTTCAGCTTGAACTTGGTCGTAGTTCAGATACTGAAGCAAATTAGAAGGGTGGAAGTCCCAGGAGTAAGAAGGTTCGAATCGATCGAATCGAATCGACACGAGTCGAATCGGTGAACTTCGAATCGGTACGCCCCAACTCCTTGTAGTTCGACTCGATGAGACCTGGGAACAAAGGAGCAGTTCGAATCCATGAAGCCCTACATACTTCGAATCGATCAAAGCTGAACACTTTCGAATCAATCACCATATCATTACTTCGAATCGGTCCATGTTAAACTCCTTCGAATCGATCCACATTAAGCCCCTTCGAATCGATCAGAATATCGCTATTACGAATCGATCGCCGCGAGCCCTTTTTCCTGTGCAACCATCGATTCGAAGCTATGCATTCAAAATCGATTCAAATTGCTCATTCTCGTATCGATGCGAAGCGTGAGAGAAGACACTTTGATCGATGCGACTCGAATGACCTCACTCTCAGTCCCATTGAGTCAAACCACCTTGTCCAGATCCCACCACTCCTCGAAATTTTCAAAAGGGAAAGATTGAATCGATGTCAAAAACATCAAGTTCCATCATTCCTCACTCGGCTTGATCCACCAATTACCTGACTTGATGAAATCGCAAGGAAAAGCCTAAAGAATTCGATCGATTCGTGGAAAACGCGCTTATTCTAAGCTCTAGAAGATCGATTCGAAGAAGAAGCCACAGCAACAGTGAAAAGTGAAAAGAGAAAAAAGTGCCCAGCCTCACATATTTATATGGATCCCAGGATAGAAACGGGACGATTCGTCTCCCGGTCAAAATAACCGACCCTAATCGGTCGCATGCTATGGATTCGAACAAGCGACGTTCGAATCTATCACGTTCAAACCCATCGAATACGAACCCACAGCGTTCGAATCCATCCCAACTTAACCGATGCGAGGAATCATCGGTTCGAGGAAGCACTGAGAAGATGCGAGACAATCGATTCGAACGAGCGAAACTTTGAATCCATCAAGACAACATCGATGCGAAGCGTCACCGATACGAAGCACATGAACAATGGCTAAATTGAAAGATCCTATTGATTCGAAGTGCCTATTCCATAACCATCAATTCCATCGATTCGAAAACCTATCGGTTAGAACGAACGTGCTTCGAATCCACTAGACACCATCAATGAAAGCGAACGTGGTGCTTCAATATGAAAAACATACTTGTCTACCTTTTACATCGATTCAGGAAAGGATCGATACAAGAGGACGATTGTAGACAATCATAAAACAATGTCTCAACTCGGATCTCAAGATCGGTTCAGGAGAGGACCGATGCAGAATTCGATAACGAACCAAACTGACAATGACTGGCAATCGTGCAACGATAACCAAAGCCAAAGTGGTACATATATGCACATGTGTATAACTAACACTTGATCTTTAACATTTACAGGGATTGAATGTTCACCTCGTCATGGTTACAACGGCTGACGACTTTCAGAAGAGCAAGTCCTGATTGTCCAACGTGAAACTGCAGCTTTTCAAAGCACGTCATGTTTACACAAGACGTACTTTGGGGGGCAAATGTTATCCCGCCTTTTGGCAAGGCCGAGATATACAAATATTGATGGATTTTGTCCAAGTCTGGATCGGGCTGCAATTGATAGGACACGTCAAGCGAAGCTGTGGAAACCAACGTTCCAAATTTCGAGGCAATCCGAGTTTGTATGCTCAAGTTATCGCCAATGGAAAGTGGGGGAGACAACCTCAGTTCGAATCGATCAGAAGGAGTATAGGTTCGAATCCATGAGAGAGCCTCACAATCGAATCGATAAACCATGCATTGGTTCGAAACCATCCTCCCAGAGCCTTGCCTCGAATCCATGAAGAGCTCCTTTGCTTCGACTCCATCGGGCAACCTCTTCCTTCGAATCCATCCCAATGGTTTCCTTTCGAACCCCTCAAGGTGAGATGCCTCGAATCCATAGGACTACTCCGCTTCGCTTACATCAGAGCATATGAAGTTCGTATCCATCAGATGGCCCCGCCTCGAATCCATAAAGCAGGTTCCGGTTCAAATGTACGAGACATAATCCCTTCTTCGAGTCCATCAGGGACATGCCTTCGAATCCATCAGAGATAGCCTCGCCTCGAACCCATCCACACCTGCCTTGGTTCGAATCCCTCGAAGTATTACTGTTTGCGCCAAAATTGGTCACAAACACCCAATACCGTGAAAGCACCGGTGTATGAATATAAATTAGTGATGTTCAAACGCAAATAACAAATCTCAGCAAATAATAGACAACAATCCAAAAGTAAAGAACAGAGACATCAGTTTTATAGTGGTTCGGCTATCTCCGGCCTACGTCCACTCCAAATTTTTTTTATTGATTATCCTTGAAGATTACAAGTGATTACAACAGTTGTAGTGACCAAATCTGAAGAAAATAGCAGTAATGATGTTATGGAATGATTCTAGCAGCGTCTGGGCTTGCCTTTTCTCTCCAAATTTTCCGACCCCTTTTCTGAATGACCAGGGGCTCTATTTATAGGCGTGGAAGGCTGATATCCCGCCTAAAACCTTGGGAGGCCGCTTGGCACGTGAGGGGGGCCCACAGGCCCGTGTTCTCGGAATCCGTACCCAGTTTGGGATCGATTCGAAGTAACGTTCGAATCGATCAAGAATCCATCCAATTGAGCTGAAATTTGGTGTGAACATTATTCAACATGTATGTAAGCTGCTGTAAAAATTTCATTGCATTTGGATCAACGGTTTGGAAGATATGATCGATTCAAGATCAAAGCTCCGTGCGTTCTGCCTGGTTCGAACCCATGGTTCGAAACCACTTCCTTCGAATCCATCCCCTTCGAAACCACTCTATTCGAATCCATCACCCTCGGCTCCTCTCCTTCGAATCCATCGCCCTCGTATCCATTGCTTCGAAACCGCCTTCTTCGAAACCATCCTCTTCGAATCCACATTCTTCGAACCCGCCTTCTTCGAGTCCACGACTTTCGAGTCCATCTCCTTCGAGTCCATATCTTTCAAGTCCGTCTTCTTCGAATCCACTTCCTTCGACTCCATTGCCTCAAATCCACTTCCTTCGACTCCATTGCCTCGAATCCACTTCCTTCGACTCCATTGCCTCGAATCCACTTCCTTCGAATCCATCTCTTTGGAATCCATCATATTCGAATCCATGTTCTTCTTCGAATCCATGTCCACTTCGAATCCATCTCCTTCTTCGAGTCCATGTCTACTTCGAATCCATCTCCTCCTTCGAATCCATGTCCACTTCGAATCCATGTATACTTCGAATCCATTATCATCTTCGAGTCCATCTTCTTCTTCGAATTCATCTTCTTCTTCGAATCCATGCATACTTCGAATCCATCTCCTTCGAATCTATCTTCTTCGAACCGTGTATACTTCGAACCCATGTATGCGACAGTATGCCTTTGATCGATTCGAAATTGATGGGTTCGAATCCATCCTGATGGGTTCGAATCTGATGGATTCGAACCGAGCGCTGCATCTTGATGGATTTGAACACATACCTCTCCCACCTTGAATCCATCGTATTTTCTTCATACGAACTCCGATCATCCCGAAATTTGAAACATAGCCTTTTCTAGTCCTTATCATTGTCTCCAATCAATTTCGTCCCGATCGGAGTTTATCAAGATTTTGACGACATCGATCGCAGCCTTGATTCCAATCGATCCCCAATCCTGATATCCATAATTCCTTGCCAATTTGTTGATATTCCAGTTTTGACCAAAAAATGGGATAACATTTTTCCCCCCAAAACATGCCTTGTGACAACAAGGCGTGTTTTGAATAATTCTGAATCCAATATCCGAAGTCCAAAGCCATATTGCCAGAGTATATCATCCTTGACTGCTTCGAGTCGATGTCCAATTCCGGATCCAATAACCAAGGTCTTAGACAATTTCGTATCCATTCGAACTCAACAACCGAGTTCCAATCCATCCTTATCCAATAGCCAATAACCGAATCCAGGACCTTTCCGGGTCGATATCCAAATCCATAACCTCTCTGGGTTCCTGCCAAGCGTGATCCACACTTGATGTCCTTGGTCCAGTGTCCCTGGACATTGAGCCAACCTCTCCGGGTTCTTGCCAAGCGCAATCCATACTTGACGACCTTGGCCCAGTGTCCCTGAGCGCAGTAAAATGCCATGGCTTAAGTCCTAAGCCGAATCCTGATCTCTCCGGACCATTGCCGAGCATAGTCCATACTCGACGACCTGAAAATAATAAATGATAATAGAGGGCTTATGTCCTAGGCCGAATCCTGGTCACTCCGGACCCTTGCCAAGCATAGTCATACTTGACGACCTGAATGAGTCAATTCACCTTGTTTGGGTAAAGTGAATCACCCCTTGCGAGGCATAATCCATACCCGACGACCATTTATCAAAAACCAGATAAAAGTCCAACCAAAATCTATTCCAAAATCCAAAACCGAAATTCAAATCCGAAATCCAAATCCAAAATCCAAATCAAAAACCAGAAAACCAGAAATCCAAACCAGCATCCAAAACCAAAAACAATCATCCAAAGGAAAATCCAAATAAAAAAGCAAGAAAAACCAGGAGCTCAATCCAAGCTCCAAAACCAAATTCAAAAAGAAAAGCAATGTCCAATCGAAAAGCAAGAAATAAATTTCACAAACCATAGCATCCCGGTTTATCATCATTCAGAGCATGCCTAGGGGCTATCTCCGTCCCCGTACATGTGTAAATGACTTTACCGTTTGCTAGTGGCTTGCTACTTATTCCCTATTATCCTGGTCAATGGATGATCAATCGACGATCATCCCTGGGTCTCCCATCATCACGGCGTGAGGTGGTCGGTGGTTGCTCCTGCTCCACCGTTGCATCCCGAGTTCCAACGTATTGCTGTAACTGTCCATTCCTTACATGCTCCTCGATTATATCCTTTAGGTGCCTGCAGCTGTTGGTATCATGTCCATCCAGATCATGGAAGAGACAGAGCCTTCCTGATGTTCTTTCCCGCTCTGTTGGTTCCCTCCTAGCCGGCCTTCGGTAGGGAAGGCGATTCCGAGTATCCAGGTATATCCGCTCTAGCGTCTCGTTCAATCCTGTGTATGTGGAAAACTTTGGATCCTTCCATCGCTTCCTAGCGTTTCCAGAATCGTCATCTAACTTCTTTTTTCCTTTATCCTTGTCCGAACCATTTTTGGATACCGCTCCAACCTCAATTGCACTAACCTTTTTCAACTTTAAATCTGTACTTGCATCTTCTTGCCGAAGGAACCTTTCTGCCTCATGAAAGAATTCGTCGAGATTTTGCGGGGGATCTCGTATCAGAGATACCTTGAAATCCGAATTCTCCTTGACTCCTGATACTGCTGCCATTAAAACCATTGATGGATCAGGCCGATCCACAGAAGCGACTGCCGCACTGAATCGAGTTAGAAAAGCTCTAAGCGATTCGTCCATCCTTTGCTTCACCGATGTTAAAGTCATCACGTTCTTCGGCCTCTTGACGTGAACCCGAAACTGTCCCATAAACTTTTCCACTAATCCCTTCCAAGTCCTGATAGATCCTTCTCCCAGCTGCCTAAACCACATTGCAGCTAAGTCCTTCAAATACAAAGGGAAACATCGGGCCATCACTTCCTCCGATGCCCTCAGCACCTCCATGTGTCTGGTGTACCTCATTAAGTGATCTGTTGGATCCGTCTTAACATCATATACCTCCACGCTATGTAGCTTGAAATTAGGTGGATTCTGAGCCATCCTTATCTCCTGAGCGAATGGACTTCTATTCACTCCTTCCAAATCTCCGTTTGTCAAACCACCTCGCACAGTCTTCCTGATCATTTCTACTAATCCTGTATTGTCTGGTAGGGGTTGCCCCCCATGCCCCCGAGGGAACTCTGGTACATATTCCTCGTGTGGCTCACTAGCAGCAACATTAGCTCTAGCTTGTTGAATTCCTTCCAAAGGTTCTCTTGCATTGAATCCTGTGGGCCTGCCCCCAAGCCCTTGTTGGTTGCCTTCTGGCTCCGTATCCTGTCCTTCATTGGGTTCCACAACCCTAGCTCCTTGTCCTGCATCCGCAGCTGCTGTAGCTGTTCCTAAGTTCTGCATCCCTGCAGCTCTCATTTGTTCCAAGAAATTTTGCATCATTTCCTGTTGACTTTTCAACAATCTCTCCTGCAAAGAATTGGCCATAGCTTCCATTTCATCCCGAGTTATGTAGACCGAAGCCTGTCCTTCCTCACCTCCGGAGGATGCTTGTTGACTTCCTCCTTGTTGGCTTCTCTCAGCCCTCAGCCTTCTGCTATTCTGCCTAGTCATTGTCTTCCAAATCCAAACTCCTCAAACTCTTCAAATCCGATGTAGCGGGTGCTAGTTGTTCTCAGTGGAAGCACCAAAATGTTTGCGCCAAAATTGGTCACAAACACCCAATACCGTGAAAGCACCGGTGTATGAATATAAATTAGTGATATTCAAACGCAAATAACAAATCTCAGCAAATAATAGACAACAATCCAAAAGTAAAGAACAGAGACATCATTTTTATAGTGGTTCGGCTATCTCCGGCCTACGTCCACTCCAAAAATTTTTTTATTGATTATCCTTGAAGATTACAAGTGATTACAACAGTTGTAGTGACCAAATCTGAAGAAAATAGCAGTAATGATGCTATGGAATGATTGTAGCAGCGTCTGGGCTTGCCTTTTCTCTCCAAATTTTCCGACCCCTTTTCTGAATGACCAGGGGCTCTATTTATAGGCGTGGAAGGCTGAAATCCCGCCTAAAACCTGGGGAGGCCGCTTGGCACGTGAGGGGGGCCCACAGGCCCGTGTTCTCGGAATCCGTACCCAGTTTGGGTTCGATTCGAAGTGACGTTCGAATCGATCAAGAATCCATCCAATTGAGCTGAAATTTGGTGTGAACATTATTCAACATGTATGTAAGCTCCTATAAAAATTTCATTGCATTTGGATCAACAGTTTGGAAGATATGATCGATTCAAGATCAAAGCTCCGTGCGTTCTGCCTGGTTCGAATCCATGGTTCGAAACCACTTCCTTCGAATCCATCCCCTTCGAAACCACTCTATTCAAATCCATCTCCCTCGGCTCCTCTCCTTCGAATCCATCGCCCTCGTATCCATTGCTTCGAAACCGCCTTCTTCGAAACCATCCTCTTCGAATCCACATTCTTCGAACCCGCCTTCTTCGAGTCCACGACTTTCGAGTCCATCTCCTTCGAGTCCGTATCTTTCAAGTCCGTCTTCTTCGAATCCACTTCCTTCGACTCCATTGCCTCGAATCCACTTCCTTCGACTCCATTGCCTCGAATCCACTTCCTTCGACTCCATTGCCTCGAATCCACTTCCTTCGAATCCATCTCTTTGGAATCCATCATATTCGAATCCATGTCCTTCTTCGAATCCATGTCCACTTCGAATCCGTCTCCTTCTTCGAGTCCATGTCTACTTCGAATCCATCTCCTCCTTCGAATCCATGTCCACTTCGAATCCATGTATACTTCGAATCCATTATCTTCTTCGAGTCCATCTTCTTCTTCGAATTCATCTTCTTCTTCGAATCCATGCATACTTCGAATCCATCTCCTTCGAATCTATCTTCTTCGAACCGTGTATACTTCGAACCCATGTATGCGACAGTATGCCTTTGATCGATTCGAAATTGATGGGTTCTAATCCATCATGATGGGTTCGAATCTGATGGATTCGAACCGAGCGCTGCATCTTGATGGATTCGAACACATACCTCTCCCACCTTGAATCCATCATATTTTCTTCATACGAACTCCGATCATCCCGAAATTTGAAACATAGCCTTTTCTAGTCCTTATCATTGTCTCCAATCAATTTCGTCCAGATCGGAGTTTATCAAGATTTTGACGACATCGATCGCAGCCTTGATTCCAATCGATCCCCAATCCTGATATCCATAATTCCTTGCCAATTTGTTGATATTCCAGTTTTGACCAAAAAATGGGATAACAATTCCTATCTTCGGCTCCATCCCATGAAGGTCCTTCGAATCCACCAAACAGGGAAGACTTCGAATCGACCAACTACGGAAGACTCTGAACGATACGAAGGACGCGCTAAGGATACCTTCAAATCCATCATGTTGTAGCAGCTGAAACCCAGGGATTCGACACTATCGATTCGAAGAACATGGATTCGAAGCGCGCATGTTGACCGAAAATGCAATCTTGAATCGATCATAACTTGAAATCTAAAAGTCCAAATGCTATGAAATTTTCACAGGAACTTACACGTACATAAAAGAATGTCCACGCCAAGTTTCATCACGATTGGTCACTTTTTGATCGATTTGAACCAAGGGTCGAATCGATCCCAAAGTGGGCCCGGATTTCCAGAGTTCGGCCGTGTGGGCCCCCCACAGGTGCCAGAAGTGGTCTCCACAAATTTTAGGAGAAATATCAGCGTCTAGCACCTATAAATAGAGCCCCTGGTCATTCAGAAAGGGGAGGGGAGAATTTAAGAGATAAAGCACGTCTAGACGCTGCCAGAATTGCTTCAGAGCACCACCGCTGCCTTTGATTTCGAATTTTGTTTTACTACTTGCTGTACTTCGAGAATTAAAAGTTGTATTCTCCGAATATCAAGCAATAAAGTAACAAAACTTCATAGTGGACGTAGGCAGATCGCCGAACCACTCTAAATCGTTGTCTCTTGTGCAATTTATTTCCTGCTACTTGGAGTTTTTGTTAGGTAATCCACGTTTTAATTTACTTTCTTCATTTATTATCTCTTCAAGAACTTCCGATGAGTGTTGTGCCCAATTTTGACACAAACATACATGGTATTGTATGGCTTTAGTTTTTATTTGCAATAATCTTTGAAGTAAATTGGAATAGGTTGGAAAAAGATTTTTTTTTATGAAAAAAGGTACTTTATTAACAGAATAAAATCATATACTTCCATGATATGCCTCGTTAAAACCTAGTAATCCCACTAACCTAAATGGGTGCTTTACCAAGAAAAAGAGTATATATTATATCCATATATGAAACATTACAATGGATACTGCTGACCATTACTTAAGTTTTCAAATAGATGGAGGAGTAGACAAAATAGCAATATACTCAAAACCACCCATAATGTGACAACCCGCAAATTCGTACCTTTTGAGTCGATAATAAACCACACATGTTCGACCCTAAAAGCACAAACTGAAGGAAAGTAATGAGAAAGAAAAGGAGAGAGAAGAAGAGAAGAGAACAAAGAGAGAAGAGAGAACCAAACATAACAATACAAAATCTCACATCGCAGCGAAAACGTATAATATCATATCAATGATCTTTACAAAACAGAAACTATATATACATTCATCAATCAGAGTTCAATAATCAAGCATTAATCATCAGCCTGGACAGTTACAATAACATGTCCTTACAATTGCTGGTAATATTGACAACAACAATGCAGCGGACAATAAACAGATATGTCCTGATGAAGCTCCAAAAGCACCAAATTTGAACCTGTAAATATATTCGGTCAAACCGAGCATTGAAAGGGAAGAACGCCTGGATCGGTCTAGTAAACCAGCATAAGAAACACACTCAACTGAAATTATTATATTACAAAAACTTTTCCTTACAAAATAAAAGTATCTCGTAAGACACGCCCACACATAAATAAGGACATGTTTTTACCTTACGATAACTAAAACCTTTCATATCAAATCACATTATATTATAATAGTGTCTATTGCACAAATAATATTAAAATAGCTGAAATTGTTACCATTAATAAATTCCAACATACTAGGCTCTACAAACAAAATGGCAGGAACGTAGTGGAGTTTGGATTTCAATAAAAATGACCATGTGAAGAGACTACCTTCCGGCAGTACATCTCTAGAAGAATGTACCGAGAACCATCACAAAGGATCTTTTACCAACACAAGACCGGCCTAACTCTATAACTAGGTAGTACCGAATATATCATCCTCCGATCATTCCCGACCTTTCCGAGGGCCCTCATAGCATACAAACAAAATTAATTTAAATCCCAAACATCATAGCAGGAACAAATATATCTAGAGGGGGATGATCATATCCTAATTGGGAATGACCCACTTCGCCTTGCCGCATCTAACCCTATTTCGATCATTTTCGGTTGATGAGGCTTAAGGTTACGTTTACCTTTCACACATCACATATCACATATCACATCACTTTGAATGCCACATTGCCATTTCTGTTGAATACTTATTGCCTTTCAAAAATGCAACCCTTGATCTCGTACGTCTCAAGGAAGGTGTTAAGCTAAGAGAAGTTTCTTTCTCCACCACCATTGATGTCCGTTTGTAAAAATCAATGTAAGTAATCTTAGAATGCAATGCCAGACAAAACGTCTATACAAGCTATCCAGGAACTTAATGAACCGAAGGTACTTTCCTACCACATCATGTAGGAAAATCCCTAGGATTAGCAGCGAATAATCCTTCAATTGGATATTTCATAACGAAAAGGCTACTACTACTGGATGTATTTTGGAATTTTAACCCCAAACGATCAACAAGCAGTCCTTCAGTATGAAAGTCCTAGATATCAATATCATCACAACCTGCACAATCGAATGCATATACGTTGGTCCGAAGTGGTTTTTGGATAAATCGATCCCGGTCTCTTCGTACCAACAATGCAAAAGCGTTTCTCAACCTTACACAGAAACTAAGTCTCATAGACTTATCACGTCTCCAACTTTCAACTTGCTATTCTTCGGCCAAGAAGGTAGCTCGGTAGATTGGAATAATCACTTCGCACTACACGAATCAACATCCTCAAAATAAACAATAATCAAGCCTACACAGATGGCTACATACTAAGTGTACGACTAAATAGTTCACACATCAAGTTGAGGAACTAAAATGGCCAAATTTGATAGTCGGTTATTTAACTATCAAAGCAATAAACAAATATCTAGCACCTTAAGAAATCGCTAGGCCCTTTTAATTAATGTTTTATTAATTAAATCACTTTTCAAATATTCACTTCAAATTATCTTTAAAAAGATATATTCTCAAAACCATTTCAATATTTCACTATTTGGAAAACATTTCTATATACTTGTATCGACAGTATAAGCATATTCACAATTCTCTCTAGGAAAGCTTAATATTTTCAACACAAGCTTTATTCGGTCAAAATGTATGTTGCGTAAAACATTGCTACGACAAACCAAAGTCATTAGTATATGGATTCGATAATTAGATAGATATATAAATCCCATATACTATACAAAACATCCCCTTTAGAATATCATTTACTATAATAACAGTGTTAGTCCATGCTTTCCTTACTTCTCGAAAACATATATTTCAACAATGAATTTTGAAATCTATGTTTTCGATGTTCACATCTTATAAAACATCTTCAAACCATTTAACTCCATCATTTATTTAATTTAAAAGATTATTTTTTGTCCAAAATCGTGAATATAATTCTCTTATTAACTTCCATATTTAACTTATCAAATAATATGATTTCACATTCCCAAAACAATGTTTATAATTCACATTACTATTTTATAAAAACTTCCGTTTATAAAATTTCATTATCAACCAATTCCATTTATATCTAAATTATATGCCAAAATCCGATTATAAGTTAACTTACTTATAAATCTCTTTGTTTACAAATTCATTCTTTTTATAACTTCGTAAATTCATAAATCTTATTCACTTATAAGATTCATTTATGACTTCATTTTAAACCCATATAAAACTCTTTTATAATTCCATTATTTTTATTTATAAAAATTCGATTTGGTAAATTATATATATAAACCATTTATCATAAGTCCAAAATTCTCAATTTAACTTATTTTACCAAATAGTTAACTCTATGTTTCAAAAATCATATTTTGATTCCATTTAAATAAAATTCTTCTTTTAATAATTTACAAATCATTACTAAAACTTATATAACTTCAAAAATCATATTATGTATATTTCATAAAATTATAATTTTTATAACATAAAAATTATAACGTTTTGTTTATTTAAAATAAATTCATTTCCTTAACAATTCAAAGATCAATAAAACATATATTTTCAAAATCACTTTGAAATCTTTTTTAATTTGAAATCATCACTTTAATATTTTTAATATTTCTAAAGATATGGCATAATGCTGCAACAACACTAAATAAGATGATTCACATCAATCATATCAATCATGGCATCCAAAACATCAAATATCATATGGTAACAACATATATGACAATATTTGTAAAGAAAAATCAACACTGGCGAGGAATCCAGTTAAATCCCTCCAGCCTGTCACCTACAACAAATACATGTACAATGTCCGCTTCGAGGCAGACGCACATACAAAAGGTCTTCCGCTCATACACGGGAACGTATAGGGTCTCATCTGCTCTAATAGGCAGGAATATATCCAAACCAATCAACATATATATAATATGTCATATATCATGCAAACAATCATCAATCAACATAAAATAAATCTATTCTCATTTATATAAAAATATAAGCGAGTCAGAAAGAATGAGTTGTACTCACTTTGATTCCAATATACGTTGCAGCGTTTTATTATGAATAAAATTAAACGAGCGTTTAATTTTATTCAAAAATATTACTAGCTCAAATAAATCCCAAACCCGCTTCGTCGTGTAGTGCTCGTCAAAATGAACCCAACGCAACTTGTTTCGTGCGAAACGGACCTCGTACGAAGAAGTTATGCAATTTATAAGATTACATGATTTTAAATATATTTAATTTACAACTTTTTTTATTTAACCTACATCAATTAGAGCGGTTGATTTTAAGATTGGAGAATCTTTGCTGCACCCTTTTTCTTCCCACTTACGTACGTGCCCAGGTAGAGTCGCATGCAACAATCCACAAATGTCGTTAATCATTTGAATGTCGCGGCATCCACATGCTACCGGAACTTGATCCACTACCTCCGCTGAACGCACCTAAGCGAGCTCCACCAATGGCCACAATATCATGAAGCTCGGCCCACTATAATCCTTGAAAACCAAGCATGAACGTTAGCCGTTTGTGGCAATTGTCGTCGATCCACCATGTAGTTTTCAATCATAGCCGTTAAATTTGAAGCTTTCGACGAGCTTGACATTTTTGTAGTTGGAAGTTTTTTGTAATTGCGCATGGATTGGAAGAAAATCGAGGAAGAATGAGGTGATTTTCTGGCCTTTAATTTTTAGGTGGCCGCTAGCCCTAGCGGAATTAGGGTTTCGGCCAATGTGAAGAAAGTGTGGCCATTTATAGAAAATTTCAAAACACTATTCACCCAAAAATATTTCGAACCCAAAACGTAGCATGCCACCTGGCGTTTATAATGTTTTATCCCTATTCTGAACACAATGGAATATATATCGAAGGCCAATTCCATCATATCTGGAAGAAACGTTTTCGAATCGAATTATGTTAATTAAAAATTACCAAAATAAATTTATACACGTTTTAGCTTCGTACGACCAAACCGTAAGTCTGATTGATACGAAATTGAAAATCCTACAGTAATATAGCATTATGAATCCAATGAAATGAGTTTCGTCGAAATCCGAGACTGTGTCAAAAATGACTGTTTTTACACGTTAATTAAATATTAAAATTTCTAATATCTATAAGTTTACTTTTAAACCAATTTCAAAAGTTTACTAACATTATTCTAATTCAAATAGAATTTATATCAACTTTATAAATCACTTTCATTCACATTTAATTCAAATTTCAATTATTTACACAATTTAAAATATTTAATTAACAATCTAATCATCTAATTAAATTATAATATTTGAAATATAAGTTATTCAACTTATAAAATTAACTTGTTAATATTTAAAATTAATCAAATATTTTAATTTCGAATGACTGAAATTCTAGGTCGTTACATTCTCCCCTACTTAAAGAATTTCGTCCTCAAAATTACCAAGTAAGAAAAAGCTATAAAATCCATTAATTAAACTTCTTATAAAAAAATTCTATGTTTTCAAATTCATTCATAGTCATTAGCTAATACAATTCCATAAATCAACTAATATCATTTCAAATTATAACTCAAATTCAAAATTTTAGTTATAAAAAATTTCCCAAAATTCTCAAAAAATTTCTAGCACCTTAAATTTTCAGAAAATTTCACCATAGCCTCCTTTGCGCAGTTCGATGTGGAAAAAAATCACAATATATATATATATATATATATATATCACAAATATACATCTCATCTTCAAGGATGAGGCATCCAATAGGCGAAAAAATATAAAAGTATGATATGTAATCTGAGATATGTACCTTATATATTACTAGTGAGCATATATGGCTAGTATAGCACGAAAGCGAGCTCCAAATGCAAAGCATATGCCATCTGCACCTACTAAACACTCAACAACCAAATAAGAAACATGTATATATGAAAGTAATATCAATATACAACATATACCAATACAACTATATATACCAATATAACAAGTGCTACCAAAAGCAACAAATTCAACCATTATACAATTATCATCCAACTAACATCCAATAAACCAATATCTATCCAGTCAATCAGTGAGTAATTCAATATACATTCATTTCTCATTAATATTTACTGAATTGGCTTTCAATTTAATCACATTTGATTCATCAACATTGTATTTTTACTAACAATCATTTATTCACCTTTAACTAGTTTACATTCACTAATTTTGATTCAAGTTGGTTCTCTTCCAAATTAATTCAAATTCAATTCTATTTAGATTCACTTACTTCTAATTTGAATTCAATCATTTAGCTTTCAATTTCGTTAATATTTAATGAATTTCTGTACAATCAACTAACATCCATTATTCCATTACAATTAATTTACATTTACATTCAATTAATTAACATTCAATCCATATTTTATTTACTAATTCACATTTACAATTTAAAGTTGAATTTCATTCTATAACTCAAGTTCATATTCATCACTTCACTTTATTAATTCGTTGTTAATGTTAATTCCAACTTCATTCAGCATCACTTAAGTTAATTCTTATTTCATTCTCACTTACATTTATTTTCACTATACAACTTAAGTTCACTTCTAATTTAATTCAAATTTTATTTTATTTAAATATTTCATTATATCATTTTACTTATATTTATCAATTTCAAACTAGATCTTAAATTCAAATTTATTTATCACAACAAAACTTAATTTCCAATTTACTGGTTGTAGCAAATCCATCACACAGAAACTCGAAAATAATACTGATAATGCTATATTCATCACCCTTATTATTTCCTAACAACGGTAGTGAGCTCAGTGCTTTATATTCTTTTAAAATCCCTTTTATTATTTATAAATCACATTTATAAATCTTTGACTTATATAATTACACTATTTTACTTTACTTATATAAGATTCATTCCTAATTTATTTATCTTATTTAGATTTATAATAATATAACCTCTTCAAATTTTGAAAAACAACTATCAAAGTCAACGTGATTCAAAATTTCAAATTCTTAGTTCAAATCCATATTTATTTATAACTCGTATAGTTTCATTTCTTATACATAAGATTATTTCACAATTGAAAATCATATTAATTATAATTTCATACTTGATAATTCATTTGCTTATACAATTTACTCTTTTACAATTGTTATTTTTATTTACATTATTCAAACAACTTTTATTGACTTATATATATATATACACACACACACACACATTTCAAACAACCAAACAATCAATTTATATACACTATAATAATTTCTAAAAAATTGTTCCTTTATATATCAAATATAATCGAGGTAACATTATTTCATTTACCCAATTTAAAAACAATACTATGTCGACTTGCCTCGTTTAAGTATTTAGATACCACTATCGATAACATGGCATCCCATATATCGACCAGAGTTCATAAACAGCTTAACGGATAAGTAAACACAATTTAAAATCAATAAAAAAATACATGCTCATATATATATAATAACTCAAACTCAATCTTGGGTGCTACTAACCCTATCTACGCTGAGTACACATCAAAGCCTAGGAATATACTAAATCTAAGCTCAGATACCACGTATGACGACCTGCAAATTTGTACCCTTTGAACCGACAATAAACCGCACATGTCCGATCCAAAAAGCACAGACTGAAGGAAAGTCATGGGAAAGAAAAGAAGAGAGAAGAAGAGAAAAGAAGAAAGAGAGAAGAGAGAACCAAACATAATAATACAGAATCTCACATCGCAGCGGAAAACGTATAATATCATATCAATGATCTTTACAAAACATAAACTATGTATACATACATCAATCAGAGTTCAACAATCAAGCACTAATCATCAGCCTGGACGGTTATAATAACATGTCCTTACAATTACTGATAATATAAACAACAACAATGCAGCGGATAATTAACAAATACGTGTATATGAAAATGAAGATCTCCAGCTCACCTGTTGAAGCTCCAAAGCACCAAATCTGAACCTGTAAATATACTCGGTCTAACCTGAACATTGAAAGGGAAGAACGCCCGGATCAGTCTAGTGAACCAGCGTGAGAAAGACACTCAACTGAGTTTATTAGATTACCAAAACTTTTCCTTTCAAAACAAAAGTATCTCATAAGGCACGCCCACACATAAACACGGACATGTTTTTACCTTACGATAACCAAAACCATTCATATCAAATCACGTTATATTATAATAGTGTCTATTGCACAAATAATATTAAAATAGCCGAAATTGATACCATTATTAAATTTCAGCATACCAGGCTCTACAAAAAAAATCGAACGCACGTAGTGGATTTTGGATTTCCATTAAAATGACTAGGTGAAGGGACTACCTTCTGGAAGTACATCTCTAGAGGAATGTACTGACAACCATCACATAGGATCCTCTACCAACACAAGATCGACCTGCCTCTATAACTAGGTAGTACTGAATATATCATCCCCCGGTCGTTACCGACCTTTCCGATGGCCCATATAACATACAAACCACATTAATTTACATCTTAAACGTCATAGCGGGAAGAAATGTATCTAGAAGTGATGATCATATCCTAATTGGGGATGACCCACTTAGCCTTGCCACATCCAACCCTGTTTCGATTATTTACGGTTTATGAGGCCTAAGGTAATGATTACCTTTCACATATCACATCACTTTGAATGCCACATTGCCATTTCCAATGACTACTAATTTCCTTCCACAAAAATACAACCCTTTAGTTCGTACGTCTCAAGAAGGGTGTTAAACAAAGAGAAGTTTTCTTCTCCACCACTACTGATGTACGTTCGTAAAATCCAATGTACATAGTCTTAAAATGTAATGTCAGACAAACATCCACACAAGTTGTCCAAAAACAGGAAAAATCAAAGGTACTTTCCTACCACATCATGTCGGGAAATCCGTAGGATTAGTAGCGAATAGTCCTTGCATTGGATATTTCATAACGAAGAGACTACAGCTACTGGATGTATATTCGTATTTTAACCCTAAACGAGCAACAAGTAGTCCTTCACCATAAAAATCCTAAACATCAATATCATCACAACCTGCATAATCAAATGCATATACGTTGGTCCGAAGTGGTTTTAGGATAAATTGATCGCGGTCTCTTTGTACCAACAACGCAAAAGCGTTTCTCAACCTCACACAGAAACTAAGTCTCGTAGACTTATCACGTCTCCAACTTTCAACTTGCTATCCTTCGGCCAAGAAGGAAGCTCGATAGATTAGAGTAATCACTCCGCGTTACACGAATCAACATTCTCAACACAATAATCAAGCCTATACAGATGGCTACGTACTAAGTGTACGACTAAATAGTTCCCAAACCAAGTCGAGGAACTAAAATGGCCAAATTTGATAGTCGGTTATTTAACTATCAAAGGAACAAACAAATATGTAGCACCATAAGCAATCACTAGTCCCTTTTAATTAAACTTTTATTAATTAAATCACTTTCCAAATATTCACTTCAGATTATCTTTGAAAGGGTATATTTTCAAAACCATTTCAATATTTCACTATTTGGAAAAAAATTCCATATACTTATATCGACAGTATAAGCATATTCACAATTCCCTTTAGGAAAGCTTAATATTTTTCAACGCACGCTTTATTCGGTCAAAATGAATGTTGTACAAAACATCATAACGACAACCCAAAATCATTAGTAAGCGGATTCGAAAATTATGTAGGTATATAAATCCTATATACTATATAAAGCATCTCCTTACGAAAATCATTTGCTATAACAATAGTGTTATAGTCCATGCTTTCCTCACTTCTCGATAGCGTCGATTTCAACAATAAACGTTGAAATCTATGTTTCCAATGCTCACACCATTCAAAACATCTTCAAACCATATAACTCCATTTAAAAGACCAGTTTTCAAAATATTTATTTAATTTAAAAGATTATTCACTGTCCAAGATCGTGAATATAATTCTCTTATACACTTCCATATTTAACTTATCAAATAATATGATTCCACATTTATAAAACGATGTTTATAATTCATATTTCTATTTTATAAAAACTTCTATTTATAAAATTCCATTATCAACCATTCCATTTATATCTCAATTATATGCCAAAATCCGATTATAAGTTAATTTACTTATAAATATTTTTGTTTACAATTTCATTCTTTTTATAACTTCATAAATTCATAAATCCTATTCATTTATTAGATTAATTTATGAATTCATTTTAAAAACTTACAAAACTCGTTTATAATTCCAATATTTTTATTTACAAAAATTTGATTTTGTAAATCATATATATAAACCGTTTATAATAAGTCCAAAATTCTTAATTTAACTTATTTGACCAAAAAGTTGACTCCATATTTCAAAAATATATTTTGATTCCACTTAAATAAACTTCTTCTTTTAATAATTTACAAATCATTATTAAAACTTATATAACTTCAAAAATCATATTTAAATTTATTTCACAAAATCATAATTTTTGTAACATAAAAATTAAAACTTTTTATTTATTTATAAAATAAATTGATTTCCTTAACAATTCAAAGATTAATAAAACATATATTTTCAAAATCACTTTGAAATCCTTTTTAATTTGAAATCATCACTTTAATATTTTTAAAATTTCCAAAAATATGGCCCAATGCTGGAACAGCACTAAATAAGGCGATTCACATCAATCATACCAATCCTGGCATCCAAAACATCATATGTCATATGATAACAGCATATACGACAATATTTGTAAACAAAAATCAACACTGGTGAGTAATCTAGTTGAATCGCTCCAACCTGTCACCTGCAACAAATATACATATGAGAAAATATGTACAATGTCTGCTTCGAGGCATACGCGCGTACAAAAGGTCATCCGCTCATATACGGGAACATATATGGTCTCATCTGCTCCAATGGGCAGGAATATATCCAAACTAATCAACATATATATAATATATCACCCAAAAATCATCAATCAACACAAAATAAATTCATTCCCACTTATATAAAAATATAAGCAAGTCAGAAAGAGTGAGTCGTACTCACATTGATTCTAATAAACGTTGCAGCGTTTTATTTCGAATAAAATTAAATAAGAATTTAATTTTACCTAAAATTTCACTAGCTCAAATAAATCCCAATCCAGCTCCATCACGTAGTGCTCGTTAAAACAAAACCCAATGCAACTCGTTTCGTGTAAAATAGACCTCGTATGAAAAAGTTATGCAATTTATTGGATTACACGATTTAAATATAATTAATTTACACATTTTTTTATTTAACCTGCATCAATCAGGGTGGTTGATTTTAGATTGGAGAATCTTGGACGCACCCTTTATCTTCCCACTCACGTACATGCCCAGGTAGAGATGCATGCAACAACCCACAAACGCTGTTAATCACTTAAATGTTGTGGCCTCCACACGCGACCGGAACTTGATCCACTACCTCCACCGAACGCGCCTAAGAGAGCTTCACCAACGGCCACAATATCCTAAAGCTTAGCCCCCTATAATCCTTGAAAATCATGCGTGAATGCCGACCATTTGTGGTAAATTTACCGTCGATCCACAAGGTAGTTTTCGATCATAGCCGTTAGATTTGAAGCTCGCGACGAGCTCAACATTTTTACAGTTGGAAGTTTTCTGTAATAGCACATGTATTGGAAGAAAATCGAGAAAGAATGAGATGAATTTCTGGCCTTCTGTTTTTAGGTGGCGACTAGCCCTAAGGCAATTAGGGTTTAGGAAAATGTGAAGAAAGTGTGCCTTTTATAGAAAATTTCAAAACACTATTCACACGAAAATATTTTAAACTTACAATGTTTTATCACTATTTCGAACACAATGGAATAGATATCGAAGGCCAATTCCATCATATTTGGAAGACATGTTTTTGAATCGAATTATTTTAATTAAAAGTTATTTAAATAAATTTCTACGCGTTTCATCTTTGAATGACAAAACCGTAAGTCCAATTGACACGAAATTCAAAATTCTATAATTATATAACATTACGGATCCAATGAAATTGATTTCATTAAAATCCAAGACTGTGTCAAAAATGACTGTTTTTACACGTTAATTAAATATTAAAATTTCCAGTTTCTATAAATTTACTTTTAAATCAAGTTCCAAAGTATACTAACACTATTCTAATTCAAATAGAATTTATATCAACTTTATAAATCGTTTCATTGATATTTAATTCAAATTCAATTATTTACACAATTTTAAATATTAAATTAACAATTTAATTATCTAATTAAATTATTAATAAGTTATTCAACTTATAAAATTAACTTATGAGTATTGAAAATCAATTAAATATCTGAATTCTGAATGATTAAAATTTTAGGTGGTTACACATACGAACAACTTAGAGTAGGAAAACAAAGAAAAAGGAAGAAGCAAATAAAGTGTGCATACACGTGTACCTATTGGAATACACAAAACAGGAGACACAGAGAAAATAAAATCTTCACAGTGCGGTGGCAGGAGAAGAACTTATCTCTTAACTTTGTTAGGTCCAGATGTAAGAATAAGGAGTTCAAGTTTTCAATGGCGATGAAGGCATGTCCCTTGAAGCACGGAGAATTCCGGTTGACATATGTTTTTTCAATTTTTTACTCTTACCTATCAATTGACTAACTAGGTTTATCCATTCAGGACTATATATGACATCAGTTGTAACAGTAGCTTTAAATTCAAAAGGTGACTCTTCTGGTCTAGCTTTCCTGATGGGTTTTGTTCTAGAAGCCCGATGGACATCCGAGATTGCATCAGGCAGAACGTCAGAGGGATTAGTGTCTTCAGTATTATTATTAGTAGTGACTTGAAAGATCGTGTCCATGTTATTTGAAAAAGTGTTCTGAAGTGGGTTTGAAGTATCCTTTAAATTGGTTTCCATATTACAGTTTGAGCTAACATTGGAAGGATTACAAACTGTTTTACTCTGCTCTATATTGTCTGAGTCAAGATGCATATCAGTAGCATCCGGATGATCTGTCTTATTTGTACCAATCTAATTGGTATCAACGTTCATATCATTAGGATTTTTCAACTTATCAGAAGGATTTACTTTAGTTCTCCAAGTTTTGTGAATTGACAATGTGTATCCGCATGAACAAAACTATGACAGTTAGCACATAAATTTGGCTTCCACTCATACATTACTTCTTAATATATAAGTTCATCATTCTCCGATAAAATAGGAATTTCATAAGGGAACATACAGGATTTATCGATTTCAATTAAAACTCTAGCATACGCAATTTTAATAATACCTTCAGTAAATCCGTCCAATTTGATAGGGATCCTAGGATCGAGGCGATACGACTAATCCCTTCTTTCGTCCAGTAATTAAGAGGTATGTTAGGAAATCGAACCCAAATCAAAATAGAATTTAGGAGATCTTTGTTAAGTTGCATACCAGGCGACCAACATTTCATCATCATCAACTTCTTATTGTAACAGTAAGGGCCTCCTTCTATGATTCTATCACACTCTTTTTTATTCCGAAATTTGATAACATAAAATCCTTGAGCAAAAATAGAAAATTCTTCTTCAGGTCTCCATATTCTAGTGATATAATCTCTAAAATATGGATAATATGGTTTAGGACCAACAAAATAGATTATGATTGCATTATCTCAATGTTTCCTAGCAACATGAAATGCTTCAATGGGCATCTTGGCACATTTTAATGAATTAAATTCATGTGGCTAGTAAAACTTAAGCGGGATGGAGGCTGTAACATTATTTCCTCTAAAGACTTCATTCTACGTTTCATTAGAAGAGGTAAAGAAACTCCTTTTGTTTGTAGCGATATTATTTTCCGATTGTATTAGGGGATTAGCATCACTGGGAATACGAACATTCATATTAGGTTGAAGGATAGGTCTACGGTTGTTGTTCTCAGAAGCAATTGAGGCAGATTTAGGTTTATTTGATTGAACGACAAAAGGTGCCTGACGCTTCCATTTCTTAGAATGGATAATGGTGAAACCTTCTTCCAAATCAGAGGAAGGAGCCGTGTTTTCCAATGGAGTGAAGCCAGGAGGTGGGTCGGGGAGCCAAGGTGGAGCATCCAGGGGTTATTCGATTGAAGGTCAGAGACCATGAGAGGCACGATCGAAGAATAGAGGTCAAATGACTGTAGTATGAGGCCACAAGCGGGGCGAGAGGAAAAGGAAGGTACGAAAACAGAAGGCGATGAAGAAAAATCTCAGGCAGCGCAAAAATTAGAGATCGACGGCTGTCATTTTCATTAGGGTTTTAGCTTTGAATTTTTTCATATTCTTGTATTTCTCATCTGTAAATTTTAGCACCCTCTGGAAAATGATTTTGATTGTTCCAAATTAACATTTTAATTTAGAGTATATATCACATATTATCATTGTGTCATATTTATATTATGTGAATTACAAAGTATAACGGTCATTGACTACAATGATAAATCTCAAAGTTACTTAATATCGTGATGTCAAAATGTGTAGTAAAACAAATGTTGATATGTTATTTCTTTGAACCAAATCATGAACATATTTCCCTTAGAGTACAGTTTCTCTATTCTAGGTTTAGAATGTTATTGTAGTGGCAAACTGTCTATATATTTTAATTTACATATTATACTTTGGATAAGCCAATATTAAATTTTTGTTGCTTGCACTTGAAAACTAATAGGCATATATAGTAATGTGATGCTTACCAAGTTATGAATAACAAACTGTTTATGTCGACATCAATTAAATAAAATCATTGTGGTCCAAAATTTTTATTCATACCTTTTCCATTTGATGTTACTTAAGTAGATATATTAAAATATGTTTTTTTGAAATCTTAATAAAACTAATTAACAAAATTATGATTCACGAGCACTTAGTTTCATCCTCGATATTTGAAAACACCACTAAAAAATTTATGTGGTAAACCCTCTACACATAACATGGGTTTGCACTAGTCATCATAACTTACCTATAAGATATATAACTTATCCACGCTACTTAAAAGATTGCTGCACGATTAATAGATGCTCAATTGAAACACATCATTTATCCAAAATTATGTATGTTTCTATGTCATATCCTCGCACGTTAATTAAAAAAGTGAATCAAATAATATAAATGTAGTAAATTGAATGCATAAGAGATGTGTCAAGAATATCTGGTCACATCTTTTTAAGGCGTAGGATTTTTTTGTGCAAAAATTATCTTATTAGTCTTGTTTGAAATAAGGAGATCAATTTTCAAATATAATATAAAATCAAAAACAAATGCATGGATCATGGAAAATGTAACGACCCGTATTTTACGTGTCGATATATCGTAAAATAGTTACCATCAAGTCGTGTGAATGCTAGATCGAGTGGAGCGACTTATGGGAGTCAACGACTTAGTGCTTAAGTCGTATGAAAGTTAACTCGTGTAGAGGCTTAAGTTGAAGGGTAGCTTAAGTTGTTCGGAGTTGGGTCGTGTACGAGTTACGACTCATAGGGTGGCCGACTTAAGGAAGGTGACCGACTTAAGGTGTTGCCGAGTTAAGATAGTATACGACCTATAGGAGCTAACGATTTATAGGACCTAAGGCTTAAGTCGTACACGACTTATGGTGATAGGGTGTGTAGTTAAGTCATGGATGGGTTATGGTATAAGTCGTAGGGGACCTAGGCTTAGTGTTAAGTCGCGTGCACGTGTTAGATCGTGTATGCTATAAGTCGTATACGAGTTAAGGATAGGTCGGCCATATCGTTGAGTAGGCAGTGTGCTTGATTCGTGAGTCGCGCACATGTGTTGAGCCGCATTTAAGTTAAGTCGTAAGTCGTTAGGCCGTGGTAGTTTGGTCGTTGAGTCGGCATGTGTTCTGGGTTTAGGTCGGCAGGGGCTTAGGTCGTGTGTTGGAGAGACTTAAGGATATTAGGATAAGTCTTAAGTCGTAGACGAGATAAGGCTTAACCCATGTGGCCCTGGGTATAGCATTAGGTCGCTACCCACTTATGATTAGTGAGTGCGTGTTAGGTCGGCATGTTAGTTGAGTCGTCATACGACTTAGGACTTGAGACGAAATGCAGTAGTGTGTCCTAAGTCCTGTTGAGTCGTGAGCCATGTGTGTGTTGAGTCGTGTATGGGTTGAGCCGTGTTGAGGCATGAGTCGTAGGTCGTAAAGTGACTTATGTCGTGGGTCGTAGGCTTTGACGAGTCGTGGACGACTCATGGATAGGTCGGGGACGACTTAAGGGGGGACGACTCATGGGGATGTCAGCCTATAAATTGAGGGGTTTGGCTCACTTTTTGGCACCGGATTTTGAAGCAACGAAGTGCAGCCATTTTGAGACCTCGACTACAACACTTCTTCACTTCTTTTCTCCACTCTAATGTAGTGATTCCATCCATCTAAATTGAAGATCAAATCGAAGATCCAAGAGCCAAAGTTGAAGATCTTCATCCAACAAAGAGAGATTTCATCAATTGAAGTGAGATTTTGCCGGATCAAGCTTGGATCTTTGCTGTCCAGATCTGGAGTTGATTGTTTTTGAGATGTTTAGGTGATTTGGTGAGTGGTAGTTATCTCTCACACGGACCCAAAGGAGTATATTGGATCGGTGGTTTGTTTATGTGTTAAAGAGTGTGATTTTGTACATTTTTCTTAAGTCTACATGTAGATCTATTGTTCATGATGATTTGACACCTATTTTACTACATGATCACTTATGCAAGCTCATTCATCAAGTTGTAGAGATATTGTTCATGATTCATGCTTGTTAGAATGCATGTTAGATTTGGACACTTCATTTACGAAATTGCCATTATTGTTGTAATTGTTTATTTAGATCTTGTTTGAATGATTGATTGCTTGGATTAATGTTTGATTTGATTGATTAGTTGATTGATAACTTGATTTGGACAAGTTGGTCGAGGACGATTCAAAAGCTAAGTGGAAAGGCTCTTGAATGGTGAAAGCTGCCTGTGGCATATGAAGCGGATGTGGAAGCTCATATGGATAGATTCGATGATGATGGGACTTTGCCATGATGCGATGAGGCAAACCATGATGTTGAGATGGGACTTTGCTATGATTGGATGAGGCAAAGCATGATGTTGAGTTGGGACGGGCCATGATGACGTTCCAAGCACGGGTCGCGACAACGTGCGAAGCTATGTTGATAACTCGGTGATGCGGTCCGAGTTTGTGTGGATAATGGTGGGCTCGAGAGGCACTTGAGCTAGTGTGAGAATAGTTGTCGAGGAGGATGACTAGGAGGCTTGGATCTTATCGTTATTGAAGGTTCTAGCATGCTCAAAGCAAGAGTACGTTGGAATGGGTCACGATGACGTTCCAGACACGGGTCATGATGACGTGTTAGTACTCTAGGCAGATGCGATAGTCCTAGGCACGGGTCATGATGACGTGCGGAGTTATGTCTAGAACCGGGGTTGCAATTAACCCTTGACGGACGGTTGAAAGAAGGTGCCGGTCATTCAATTAACGGTGATACCGGGGCAATGTTAACAGTGATAGCCAGAGTCATGGATGTTTGATTGTACCATCATTCGGCCTCAAGAGCGGTGTTTTCTGGGTGCTTATCTGATCTTGGTTTAGGCCTTGGGGGTTTGTATTTGGAAAACATCGATCTTGACTCGAGTGATAATTACTTTACTTAAATTGTCTGCTTTGCTGTGGTTGTTTATGCTTAGTGGGTCTGGGGGCTATCACTGTAGAATGAGGTGGAGTGGGATGGTTGAGTTCCTATTCCTTTTATCCTTTATGCTCTTTTGGTATGTTTGATAGTTAATTTACTGCTCAGTAAGACTATTGTCTGACTCAAGGTTTTATGTTCAACTCTTATTACCTTGGGCTGTTCATCCATGTTGGGATGGGCAGACTAGGTAGCAGGTGACAGGTGCTGTTCTTTAGGATCTATGAAGTTGATGACGAAGACGAGCTGGAGGCTAGCATATTAGTCTTCCTACTATATGTACTGGATATTCCGCTGCTTGTATATGTTTTGAGTGTTATGTAGTGAGGCTTGATGTATTGATTGTTCAGATGTTTGTATCAAACCTTTATGAAGTCTATGTGATGATATTCTGTCATGAGCTTCACTATATACATATATTTCTCTATTGTATTTTGTCCATGCGCTGTGAGTTGTACGATAGAGTTTCTGTTTTATTTTACCCTGACTATCGTTCATGGCTGTCTGGCACGCCTTTCAGCGCACTATTTCCTTGTTTTGGTGCGGGAGTCATGGGCGGTCGTCACATTTGGTATCAGAGCTTTGGTTAATTGATTTTAGCCAACGCTCGCTGACGTAACTACGTATGAGAGACGTAATTGTATTTTGATGGATGATTACTATATATAATATAGTAGCTTAGAGGGATTTGAATTCCTTATGCAGTTGTTTCTCAAGGTGTTCTAAATCATTCCTTTTTGTAGATATTAAGGATGAGTCGAAGTGAGAGACAAGCTGCTAGGGAAAGCCGTGCTGCTAGGGAAGCTGTTGATTATGCTGCTATGTTTGAGGCCGTGATGACTTCGATCATGAGAAGGATACCAGCCTCGGGGTCATCAGTAGATGATGGAGTTCAAGTTCAAGCTCCAAGACCAGTGGGTTTTGCTAAGTTGTGTAAGGACTATACTGCTCTTGGAGGGAAGGTTTTCTTGGGAACGGAATCAACCGTTGATGTTCAGAGATGGATTGATGCTTGTAGAAGGATCTTTGGTGATTTGGGAATTGAGGATGCAACTAAGAGGAAGCTTGCATCAAGACAGCTTCAAGGGAGAGCTTCGGATTGGTGGAATTCTATCACCATTGATACTCCAGAGGAAGAGATCACTTGGGAGCAATTCCAAGTCAGATTTGAAGCTAAGTTCATTTCTACGGCTCAGAAATCTATTCTGTTTAAGAAGTTTGTGGAGCTCAAGCAAGGTGGGAGACCCGTTCTTGAGTATGTTTCTAAGTTTGAAGCTTTGTCCAAGTATGCTCGGTCGTATATTGAATCTCCCTATCAGAAGAATGAGAAGTTTGTGACAGGCTTGGACAATTATCTTGGGAGACAGTTGGTGGATCATCTGGATGATCCATTGGAGAAGCTTGTGGAGAAAGCTCTCAGACATGAGAGTTTGTTTCCTAAGGAAGGGTCTGTTGTTGTTGTGACCAAGGAAGAGTCCAAACCACAGCAGGGTGGAAACAAGAAGAGGAAGCAGCAGCATGAGAAGGGTAAGGATGGCCAAAAGAAGCCAAAGGGTGAAGTGACCTGCTACAATTGTCGGCAGAAAGGCGATTTCTCTAGGGATTGCAAGAATCCAAAGGTGCAGTTGAAGTGCAACAACTGTGATAAGCTGGGGCATATCAGGAAGGACTGTCCAGAACCGAGGAAAGATAAGCAGATTGTGCAAGCTTATGCTTTGGGAGCTGTTCCATCGTCTTCAAAAGCTCCTACCGCTGAACAGAAGGGGAAGAGTGTGGTGGTTCAAGGTACTCTTTCCATTTGTGGTATTCCAGTTAGAGTATTGTTTGATACTGGAGCGTCGCATTCGTTTGTTTGTAATGATCTGGTAGACCGGTTGGGTTTGGAACCGGATATTGTTGATAGACCATTGGTTGTGACTAATCCAGTTGGGGGTTCGTCTTGTTTGTGTATGGTATGCCGTGGTCTAGTTGTATCTAGTCATGATTGCTCTTTTGTTTGTGATTGTTTTGTTCTGAACTTTGCGGGGTTTGGAATTATTTTGGGTATGGACTGGCTTAGGAAGTATGCGACAAAGATTGATTGTGAGAGGCTGGAGGTGACAATCGGGAATGTGGAAGGGCGAAAGGTTGTGATACGATGTATGCATGAGGAAGGCGTCTTCATGAGCTTCATTTATTCGCTGGTTGTTCCACGGGATGGACTGTCATCAGTGCCTATTGTGAATGGATTTGAGGATGTCTTTGACGAAGTCAAAGGATTACCGCCGCATAGGGAGATCGAGTTTCGTATCGATCTAGTTGAGGGAGCCAGACCTGTTGTGATGCCTCTTAGGCGGATGGCGCCTAGGGAGCAACAAGAGTTGAAGGTGCAATTTGATGACCTTTTACGGAAAGGATTCATTCGGCGTAGCGTGTCCGAATGGGGTGCACCAGTTGTGTTCGCAACCAAAGCGGATGGATCGTTGAGGTTGTGTGTGGATTATCGTGAGCTGAATAAAGTGACTAAGAAGAACAAGTATCCATTGCCGAGAATAGATGACTTATTTGATCAGCTTCACGAAGCTAAGGTGTTTTCTCAGATGGATTTGGCAACGGGATTTCACCAGTTGAGAGTGGCTAAGGATAGTGTGCCGAAGACTGCTTTTAGGACACCATCCGGTTTTTATGAGTGGCTGGTAATGCCGTTTGGATTGACCAATGCACCAGCATATTTTGTGGATCTTATGAATAGAGTATTCAAAGATCAGTTGAACAAGTTTGTACTTGTGTTCGTGGATGATATTCTGATTTATTCCAGAACTGAGGAGGAGCACAAGACGCACTTGCGTATTGTTTTGGAAATCTTGCGGAAACATCAGCTGAAGGCTAAGTTTTCGAAGTGTCACTTCTGGAAGAGTGAAGTGAGGTTCTTAGGCCATGTTATCTCTGGAAATGGAATAGCGGTTGATCCCGCTAAGGTGGCAGCGATCCAGGATTGGATTAGACCTAAGAATGCATCTGATGTGAGAAGTTTTCTTGGATTAGCAGGATATTATCGTCGGTTTATCAAAGACTTTTCCAAGACAGCTGCACCGTTAACAGGATTGATGAAAAAGAACCAAGTGTTCAGATGGGATGCTAAGTGTGAGCAAGCTTTTGGAATCCTGAAAGAGCGACTGACAAGTGCTCCTGTTTTGACTATTCCAAGTGGGAATGATGAGATGGTGGTTTACACCGATGCATGTGGTACAGGACTTGGAGCAGTGCTAATGCAAAAGGATAAAGTTGTTGCATATGCAAGTCGACAACTTAAGCCGCATGAAAGGAATTATACGACTCATGATTTGGAGTTAGCGGCAATCGTATTTGCTTTGAAGATGTGGAGACATTACCTATTGGGAGTTCGATTCGAGTTGTTTATGGATCATAAGTCGTTGAAGTATCTGTTCTCCCAAAAGGATTTGAATCTTCGACAGCAACGATGGCTAGAGTTTTTAGCATCATATGATTTTGGTATAGCCTATACTCCGGGAAAAGGTAACGCAGTGGCAGATGCGTTAAGTCGAAGACATGCAGGTTTGGGAGCCATGTTTTCGGAATGGAAGAATCTTGAGTATTTGGTTGGATTTGATTTCAGGCCTAGATGTGAGTTGGAACCTGAGATGTTGGCAAACTTATCGATAAGACCTACTCTTATGGAAAGAATTGGCGAGAGCCAAAAGCGAGACGATAAGCTTGTCAAGATTATCCGTGATTTGGAATCCGGATTGGATCCAGAAAAGGATAAAGGATTCGAGGTCGATCGAGAGGGTTGGCTTCGAAAACAAGGACGTCTAGTTGTTCCCGATATAGATGGATTGAGAGATGAAGTTCTTAAGGAAAGTCATCACTCGAAGTTGACAATTCATCCAGGTGGAAATAAGATGTATCGGGATATGAAGAGAACCTATTACTGGGAAGTTATGAAGAAGGATGTTGGAAATTTTATTTCCAAGTGTATGAACTGCCAGTTGGTAAAAGCCGAGCAGAAGAAGCCCAGTGGATTGCTTCAGCCATTAGAGGTTCCTAAATGGAAGTGGGAGCAAATATCGATGGATTTTATCGATGGTCTACCTAGAACCAGGGCAGGAAATGAAGGGATTTGTGTCATCGTAGATCGTTTGACTAAGAGTGCAAGATTCATTCCTGTTCGATCAACTAGGACTGCATCGAAGTTGGCTGAGCTTTATGTTAAGTGGATAGTTCGATTCCATGGTATTCCGAAGAGTATAGTGAGCGATCGAGACCCATTGTTCACTAGTGGATTTTGGAAGAGCTTCCAAGAAGTTTTGGGAACTGAGTTGTGTTTGAGTATAGCTTACCATCCCCAAACAGATGGTCAGACTGAGAGAGTCAACCGAGTTTTGGAAGATCTCCTGAGGGCATGTGTTTTGGATTTCGGAGGATCATGGGAGGATCACCTTCATTTAGTGGAATTTGCGTATAATAATAGTTACCAGTCAAGCATTGGTATGGCACCGTATGAAGCACTGTATGGAAGACCGTTTAACTCTCCGACATGTTGGTTGGAAACCGGAGAAAAGTTGATACTTGGGCCAGAGATGATTCGATAGACTTCGGATTGCATAGAGATCATTAGGCATCGAATGAAGGCAGCCCAAGATCGTCAGAAAAGTTATGCCGATAATCGTCATAAGGATTTGGAATTCGACGTAGGCAATATGGTTTTTGTGAAGATTTCTCCACTGAAGAATGTTATTAGATTCGGGAAGAATGGGAAATTGACTCCGAGATTTGTTGGACCATTTCCAATCATCGAGCGAATTGGAAAGCTCGCTTATAGATTGAAGTTACCGGAAAAGATGGCGGGTGTGCACAATGTTTTTCACGTATCGTATCTACGGAAGTATGTGCATGACCCAAATATGGTGGTTTCTGCTGATAGCTGTGAAGATTTAGAGGTTGATCCAGTTGTTACGAGACCTCGTAAGCCGCTTCGTGTTGTCGAAACCAACACGAAACAGCTTAGGAGGAAGACTATTACGTTGCTCAAGGTATAATGGAGTGATGATGTTAACGACTGTACGTGGGAGGAGGAAGAGAGGATGAAGGCAGCTCATCCTGAACTCTTCAAGGTATGGCCCTAAGGTGTTGTGACATCTCACGAATTTGTAACTTTTTCTAGTCTTAGAATTCTGCATGCTAGGCTAGTAATTGGATGCATGGTTTGATGATTGCTATGGATGGTAGGCATGCGGAATAATTTTGATTACTCTTGTTTGTTTGGAATTTCGGGGGCGAAATTACTAAGGGCGAGAGAATGTAACGACCCGTATTTTACGTGTCGACATATCGTAAAATAGTTACCATCAAGTCGTGTGAATGCTAGATCGAGTGGAGCGACTTATGGGAGTCAACGACTTAGTGCTTAAGTCGTATGAAAGTTAACTCGTGTAGAGGCTTAAGTTGAAGGGTAGCTTAAGTTGTTCGGAGTTGGGTCGTGTACGAGTTACGACTCATAGGGTGGCCGACTTAAGGAAGGTGACCGACTTAAGGTGTTGCCGAGTTAAGATAGTATACGACCTATAAGAGCTAACGATTTATAGGACCTAAGGCTTAAGTCGTACACGACTTATGGTGATAGGGTGTGTAGTTAAGTCGTGGACGGGTTATGGTATAAGTCGTAGGGGACCTAGGCTTAGTGTTAAGTCGCGTGCACGTGTTAGGTCGTGTATGCTATAAGTCGTATACGAGTTAAGGATAGGTCGGCCATACCGTTGAGTCGGCAGTGTGCTTGAGTGGTGAGTCACGCACATGTGTTGAGCCGTGTTTGAGTTAAGTCGTAAGTTGTTAGGCCGTGGTAGTTAGGTCGTTGAGTCGGCATGTGTTCTGGGTTTAGGTCGGCAGGGGCTTAGGTCGTGTGTTGGAGCGACTTAAGGATATTAGGATAAGTCTTAAGTCGCAAACGAGATAAGGCTTAACCCGTGTGGCCCTGGGTATAGCATTAGGTCGCTACCGACTTATGATTAGTGAGTGCGTGTTAGGTCGGCAGGTTAGTTGAGTCGTCATACGACTTTGGACTTGAGACGAAATGCAGTAGTGTGTCCTAAGTCCTGTTGAGTCGTGAGCCGTGTGTGTGTTGAGTCGTGTATGGGTTGAGCCGTGTTGAGGCATGAGTCGTAGGTCGTAAAGTGACTTATGTCGTGGGTCGTAGGTTTTGATGAGTCGTGGACGACTCATGGATAGGTCGGCGACGACTTAAGGGGGGATGACTCATGAGGATTTCAGCCTATAAATAGATGGGTTTGGCTCACTTTTTGGCACCGGATTTTGAAGCAACGAAATACTGCCATTTTGAGACCTTGACTACAACACTTCTTCACTTCTTTTCTCCACTCTAATCTAGTGATTCCATCCATCTAAATTTAATATCAAATCGAAGATCGAAGAGCCAAAGTTGAAGATCTTCATCCAACAAAGAGAGATTTCATCAATTGAAGTGAGATTTTGCCGGATCAAGCTTGGATCTTTGCTGTCCAGATCTGGAGTTGATTGTTTTTGAGGTGTTTAGGTGATTTGGTGAGTGGTAGTTATCTCTCACACGGACCCAAAGGAGTATATTGGATCAGTGGTTTGTTTATGTGTTAAAGAGTGTGATTTCGTGCATTTTTCTTAAGTCTACATGTACATCTATTGTTCATGATGATTTGGCACCTATTTTACTACATGATCACTTATGCAAGTTCATTCATCAAGTTGTAGAGATATTGTTCATGATTCATGCTTGTTAGAATGCATGTTAGATTTGGACACTTTATTTACGAAATTGCCATTATTGTTGTAATTGTTTATTTAGATCTTGTTTGAATGATTGATTGCTTGGATTAATGTTTGATTTGATTGATTAGTTTATTGATAACTTGATTTGGACAAGTTGGTCGAGGACTATTCAAAAGCTAAGTGGAAAGGCTCTTGAATGGTGAAAGCTGCCTGTGGCATATGAAGCGGATGTGGAAGCTCATATGGATAGATTCGATGATGATGGGACTTTGCCATGATGCGATGAGGCAAACCATGATGTTGAGATGGGACTTTGCTATGATGCGATGAGGCAAAGCATGATGTTGAGTTGGGACGGGCCATGATGACGTTCCAAGCACGGGTCACGACGACGTGCGAAGCTATGTTGATAACTCGGTGATGCGGTTCGAGTTTGTGTGGATTATGGTGGGCTCGAGAGGCGCTTGATCTAGTGTGAGAATAGTCGTCGAGGAGGATGACTAGGAGGCTTGGATCTTATCGTTATTGAAGGTTCTAGCATGCTCAAAGCAAGAGTACGTTGGAACGGGTCACGATGACGTTCCAGACACGGGTCATGATGACGTGTTAGTACTCTGGGCAGATGCGATAGTCCTAGGTACGGGTCATGATGACGTGCGGAGTTATGTCTAGAACCGGGGTTGCCATTAACCCTTGACGGACGGCTGAAAGAAGGTGCCGGTCATTCAATTAACGGTGATATCGAGGCAATGTTAACAGTGATAGCCAGAGTCATGGATGTTTGATTGTACCATCATTCGGCCTCAAGAGCGGTGTTTTCTGGGTGCTTATCTGATCTTGGTTTAGGCCTTGGGGGTTTGTATTTGGAAAACATCGACCTTGACTCGAGTGATAATTACTTTACTTAAATTGTCTGCTTTGCTGTGCTTGTTTATGCTTAGTGGGTCTGGGGGCTATCACTGTAGAATGAGGTGGAGTGGGATGGTTGAGTTCCTATTCCTTTTATCCTTTATGCTCTTTTGGTATGTTTGATAGTTAATTTACTGCTCACTAAGACTGTTGTCTGACTCAAGGTTTTATGTTCAACTCTTATTACCTTGGGCTGTTCATCCATGTTGGGATGGGCAGACTAGGTAGCAGGTGACAGGTGCTGTTCTTTAGGATCTACGAAGTTGATGACGAAGACGAGCTGGAGGCTAGCATATTAGTCTTCCTACTATATGTATTGGATATTCCGCTGCTTGTATATGTTTTGAGTGTTATGTAGTGAGGCTTGATGTATTGATTGTTCAGATGTTTGTATAAAACCTTTATGAAGTCTATGTGATGATATTCTGTTATGAGCTTCACTATATACATATATTTCTCTATTGTATTTTGTCCATGCGCTGTGAGTTGTACGATAGAGTTTCTGTTTTATTTTACCCTGACTATCATTCATGGCTGCCTGGCACGCCTTTCAGCGTACTATTTCCTTGTTTTGGTGCGGGAGTCATGGGCGGTCGTCGCAGAAAATTATTAGCTCAGAATATTAGATAATCATCACAAAATCAAATAAGAAAGAAGTCATCATAGATTCATCAAACTCTTATTTCAGAAGATTGGATAACTATGAGGAAAGGGTTTAAGATTTCTTAGGGAGTGGGGATATACAACTAATATTCCACAAATAAAATCCAATGACATCAACCTTCAATATAATATAGCTTACAGGTCAAAGGATTCAACGTTGGGACAATGTAACAACTTCATAGGTTATCTTCCTTGAGGCAGCTACTTCAGCACCGAAAATAGGATAAAATCCTTCAAGGGAAGTAAAAAAAAATTGGTTATCTTTAATACCAACAATAATAGAAATACAAAGAGTAATCGAATTTTTTACCTATTTCAAATGGAGGGAGCTACCACTCTGCCAGTAATGTTCCCGTGAAGCAATTGCTGCAATAGGAGGATTATATTTATCTAGATTTAATAATAAGAGAATCGAATAAAATTACTACAAAAACATGCTCAATAGTCAAGCGTATCACTTATCTATCTAGTGTAGAAGATAAATTAGCAACACACAAGTGCAATAGTATCAAATGGAGAATAATCCCTTTAAGTCTCGTCACTTTGGAGAGATTAGCAAAGATCCAAGGGAAAGCAACACTCTTTCAAAGTTAGAGAAGCTCTTATATAGAAATACTTGTCATCTCAGAGAAATTAAAATGGAATCGGACACTCAGAGACTCAAAAGGGCAAGGAGGAGCTCTGGAAGCCTCTTTAAAGCTAGAATCCTTCGACTTATAGAGAAATATGGCAGATCACCTTTTGCCTTTATTGTCTTCCCTTTCTACTAGGTTTTTCTTTTTTTTTCTTTTTCTTTTTCTTTTTTTTGAGTGGGCAGTGGAATGATTTATTAAATTAAAGGTGCTTAAATAATAAATTGTTTATAAAAAAGAGAATTATTTGTAAATGAAGGATTTAGTAATGTTTATAAATTGGAAAGAGATATTGAGAATGGGAAAAGAAGTTTGATTTGTAAAATTTTGATTTTCAATGAACAATATATGGAGATTTTTGAAGACCATATAATGGACATTAAACTTCAAGTTAGGGAAAACTTCTACCTATCCTGAAAGGTAAGAATGTTGTTGAGTCAAGTTGAGATGTAGTAATATCTTAACTTGAACGACTTCATTGTTATCCGAAGGATAGTCTAAGTTTAAAATTTAAGATTGATGTCCGATATATAAAGTACTATATCTGTTTGCGCCAAAAATGGCCACAAACACCCAAAGTAATGTGAAAGCACCAGCCTTAACAGCAATCCAAAAAACAGCAACACAGATCACCAAAATAAGCAGATAAAAAGAAGAAAAGATAAAAGAGACGAAATTTTTATAGTGGTTCGGCAAAATATATGTCCTACGTCCACTTTATACTTTATTTATCACTCGTGGTTTCATATTACAAGAGATTTTGAGGAGCAAAGGAGAAGTCATATTTTCTATTTCATTTTCCCTCTCGTTTTCTTTTGCAATACTTGGTGTCTTTATAGCTGTAAGCCTTGACCCGGTGATTGTGTGGAATTGTAGTGACGCTGACTAGGCTGGTATTAATTGCAGCATAATCTTCTTATTTTAGGTAAGGATGAAGGGAATTAAGGAATATTTGATATGGAAATGGTTGGCGTTAATTAGTAATAAATACGCAGGTTATCATGGCAATTATTGGCATTAAATCCGGCTTGTTATGGTCATTCATAAGGATTTTCAAATCTACAAAATTGGGCAAACACCCTTCGGAAGTTTTTGAAGAGATAGCAAATGTAGAACTTGAATTAGAAATAAGGACTATCTAACAAAAACTCCAAATCACATAAAAGTAAATTGCACAGAAGACAAGGATTTAGAGTGGTTCGGCTATGCGCCTACGTCCACTATGAAGCTTTATCACTTTATTCCTTAATACTTGAAGATTACAAGTGTTTTTTATGCAAATTACAGCAGAAAATGGACTTAAATTCGAAATTATCAGCAAAGGAGGTAGTATGGAGTGATTCCGGCAGCGTCTAGGCTTATTCTTCTTCTCCAAATTCTCCAGTCCCTTTTCTGAATGACCAGGGGCTCTATTTATAGGTGTGGAAGGCCAAATTCCCGCCTAAAGCTCAGGGAGGTTGCCTGGCACGTGAGGGGGGCCCATAAGCCCGCGTTCTCGAAGTCCGTGCCCAGTTTGGGATCGATTCGAAGTGAATTTCGAATCGATCAAAGAAGCATCCAATCGAGGCGAAATTTGGTGTGGACATTCTTCAACATGTATGTGAACTACTGTAAAAATTTCATGGGATTTGGATCAGTGGATTGGAAGTTATGATCGGTTCGAAATTGGTGTCTTCGGCCTTCTGTTGGTCCGAATCGATGAAGTGGTCTCGTTCGAATCGATCCGTTTGATTCGAGCACTTCGAACCGATCCCAGGGCGCCTCTCTTCGAGTCGATTCTGTCTTTTGCCGTGTGGTTGGATTCGAAGTGAGTCTTCGAATCGATGGGGATGGTGTTTGTTCGAATCGATCCAAATGTGTTACCTTGGATCGATTCGAAGTTGTCTTAGCATGTTGGATTCGAAGACAGCGCGATGCCGCATGGTGGGCTTGCAGTTTTGTGAAGATGGATTCGAACTAGCGCATAGTTGATGGAGTCGAAGTATGGCTGCTTTGATGGATTCGAAGTAAGGTCTAGGTCATGGATTCGAAGTAGGGAACGTCTGATCGATTCGAAATACATGGAGTCGAAGCGGTGGCGTTTCTTATGGATTCGAAGTTAGGAGCACTCTGATGGATTCGAACTTACGTTCTTTTGTTGGGTTCGAACTAGTTGGTTTCGAACATTATGGGTTCGAAACAAATGGTTTCGAACTAGTTGGGTTCGACAATGATGGGTTCGAACCAAGCGACGTCCATCTTTCTTAACTTGAATCCGTCATAACTTGAGCATACGACCTCGGATTGACTCGAAACTTGAATTGGTGGCTTCTATAGCCTTTCTTGTTATGCCCTATCACTTGTGGCCCGATCCGGACTCGGACAGAATTCATCGATATCCATAGCGGAGTGAAGTGCGATCAATCTCTGAAGCGATCTTTCTTTTGTCTTTGATCAATCTTTTGGTATCACGGCTTTTGCCCGAAAAGCGGGATAACATTTTGCCCCCCAAAGTACGTCTTGTGGGCACATGACGTGCTTTGAATAGTCGCCATGTTATTCTGAAAATTATTGTTTTCTGTTCGTTGAAACTCATTAGAGAATTGCCGTAACCTTGCCTTGATATGGTTGATTGTTGTGTGATTGCGCTTGAACATTGGCTGTCGTTGTTGCAACCGGGTGAATATTTGGTCCCTGTAAATGTTCAAAATCGAATGTTAGTTCGATACGTGTACACATTTATTAGCTTCGTCCTTGTTAACGTCGTGCGTCCACGAGTTATGTTGGTTTTTGCTCGCTGCCGAATTCTGTCCCGATTTTCTCCGGGACTGATTTTAGACTCAAGTAAAAGAGTGTTTATCAGTGGTTGTTGATGGATTCGAAGTTATGATTGTATGAATTAATGGCTCTCGAATCGACGTTGTCTCTGATGGATTCGAAACTCCTATGGAGTCGAAACTTCCATGGATTCGAAACTTTTGATGGATTCGAAACTTCTATGGATTCGAAACTTTTAATGGATTCGAAACTTCTATGGATTCGAAACTTTTACGGATTCGAAACTTCCATGGATTCGAAACTTCCATGGATTCGAAACTTTTATGGAGTCGAGACTTCTATGGATTCGAAATTTCTATGGATTCGAAACTTCTATGAAGTCGCAACTTTCATGGATTCGAAACTTTTATGGATTCGAAACTTCCATGGATTCGAAACTTTTATGGAGTCGCAACTTCTATGGATTCGAAACTGGTCGTTCGAATTGATGGGAGTTGAAGTGACACTAATCCCTTTTTGGAATCCATATAAATACACGAGGCTGACTCCATTTTCACTTTTTACTTTTTACCATTGCTTTAGCTGTTTCTTCGAATCGACTTTCCAGAGCCAAATCAAACGAGGGATTTCACGAATCGATCAAATTCCTTCAAGCTTCTATTTGTAACCAAATCAGATCAGGTAACCAAGGGGTCGATTCGAGTTGAGAACGATTGAAATTGGAACTTTTCGGCATTGTTTCATCTCTTCTTCTGGAAATTTTGGGGAGTGGTGAGATTTGATCGACGTAGGTCGACTCCATGGAACTGAGGAATGCAAACATTTGAGTCATATCGATCAGAGCAGAGCACTGTCTTTCACTGTCTTCGCATCGATCTAGGGGTGAGCGATTCGAAACGATGACTGCAGGAGAACAAGAAAAAGGACTTGCGGTGATCGATTCGAAACGGCGATATTCTGATCGATTCGAAGGTGCTCACTACTGGTCGGTTCGAAACAATGATACGTGCATCGATTCGAAAGGGCTCGACTCCGATCGATTCGAAGTCAGGTGAAACTCCATGGATTCGAACCGCTCTATATGGATTCGAAGGAGCTCGTCTTCGATCAGTTCGAAGTCAGGTGGGGTTTCATGGGTTCGAACTGCTCCTCCGTTCCCAGGTTGCGTTGAGTCGAACTATGTGGCATTGGAGCGCACCGACTCGGAGTTCATCGATCTGACTTGTGTCGAATCGAGTCGATCGATTTGAACGTTCTTGTTTCTGGAACTTCCACTCCTTCGATTTGTTTCATCCTTTGAACTACGACCAACTTTAAATCGGATTTTAACGAACTTAATAATTTCTTTTGCATACTTGATTCCGACGAGCTTTGGCCTTGCATGACTAAAGTTGACTTTTTTTTTGAGAGCTCGTCGATGGCACCATAACTCAAACACATATAACGAATTCATACTTGAATTGGCCAGTAGTATTGGAGTGACGTGAAAGTGACGGTCAGCGATGACGGTCGCTTTCGTTTTTTGATTCCGAGGTTTTGTCGTTCGGACTTCGCGTTTCAATCTTGTAAAATTTGCTTCAGTTATGCACTTCCACTGCACGACACATTCATATACTTCACACCGGGGAATATACGGGTTTTCTCTGTATTTGACGCTGCCTTCTCGTGAGTTAGTTAATTATGGAGTCTTCGGGTTCTGAACAACAAGAGTTACAGAGCTTGCTCCATCCAGCGCTAGAAATTCCAGAGATTCTTCCTGAAGTAATAGATCCTGCTCCGGACGAGTTGCCGGAGGCCTTACTTATCGAGGATCCCATAGACTCCGTCCGATCCAATATTTCTGGAGCATTGTTAGGCCGGATATGTTTGAAACATAACTTGTCCCTGGATGACGTTTTGCTTCCTGGAGTTGAGGATAGACCTCACAATCCACCCGAGGGTTACACTGCTTTCTATCGCCATGCCTGTGCGGCCGGAACCCTTCCTCCGTTTAATCAATATATCAGGGAGATGCTGTCGTTTATTGGAATAGCTCCCGGGCAACTTCACCCCAACGGGCACGCGTTGCTGAACAGTGTTTTCATTTTATTCACGGACTGCCTTTTTCATCCGCCTAAGCCAGCTGAGATTAGACACATATTCAATTCCAAGAGTAGAGGTGATAGTCCGTCTTTCACCTTTCTGGAAGCAGTTAGAAACTGCCAGGTTGTGACGGGAGCCTGGACCAGACTTAGTTACTTTAAGAATGAATGGTTTTTTGTCCGATGCCCCCCAGGATTCGCTAGGCGATGGCTGTCCAGACGTGAGTGCCGTAAAATACGTAAGCCTTCTTTAATAGTTATTGTCGACATTCGAACTGACATCAGGTGTTTTCATTACAGCTATCATATCGAGGCCGGACGGCGGTCAATACAGAAACGTCATCCGAAGTTTACAAGAGATTCCGGGTGATTTGCGGCACATTGACTCGGTCTTAACTGATGATAACTTAAGGATGCTGGGCTTAATTGAGACGAACCAAAGTACTGTCGTTAAGGGGTTGGCGAAATCGGCTCCGAGGGCAAAGAAGAAAACCGGTGCAGCGATAAGAGAGATGAGCGATGATGAGAGGACGCCTAATGACACCGGGCTAGCGGCTGGCTTTCCCAAAACAGGAAAAGAGCAGAAAGGCAAGGCTGTTGTTCCTAAATTTAAGAGACGGAAGTCTGTAATCGTGTCTCGCTTGATCCCTGGGATTATTTCTTCTGACTCCGCTATTTGTCAACCAGGAAACATTTTCGCAGGACTGGATGACGTTCCCATCCCGGAATGCGTTTCTCTTTATCACGAGTCCGGGTTGGTTGAGCTTTGGGAAGCGTTAAACATAAGCGAGCTTTTACCCGTTAGTGCAGCCGATACTTCTGGTTGGTCAGGGGCTTTGCACATTTGCATACACCTTCATGACACTACATGACTGCTTTACTTGCCATATCTAGTTTGCCTGGCACTTAACCGAACTGCATCTCTTTTCCAGGTAATATGGCTGGCCGTCAGACCACATTGGACAAACTCCGGAGAGTTCATCACCCCTCAACCTATCATGAATCTCGGCGTGGAGGCCCTGATCGCGATCGCGACCGGAGGCAATATGGCCAGGAGTACCATGCAAAGGATCATCATCGAGGTTACTCTAGCCAGGAACGATCAGACAGAGATCGTAGACATCGCTCCCCATCTCGATCTCCTCCGCAATCCCGAAGTCATGTCCAAGCATCCGAGCCTCTGCGACATCAGTCATCTTTGCAGGCTTCGAGGCTTGAGCCACATCGTTTTCGAATCGGGTTGCGACTTCCACGTCTGCGGAAGAGACCCTTATTGAGTCTTCTGGCGAAGGGGCCATCAGGCTTGCTCAACTGAGGAAAGATTTTCCAGAGATTTGCTTTGATGCTTGTATTTTTCCCCCCAATCTTAAAAGAATTCCCGATGATGCTGCGATTACGGCGCTCAACTACACCCAGGACTTTTTTGCTCAGTACAAAGAATGGTACAAAGCGGCCGTTAAGGCTTCCAAAGCTGCCTTCGACCGGGCCCAAGTCATCGAGAAGCTAGAGGCCGACTTGGCTCAAAAGAGTCGTATTGTCGACATACTCCAATCTGAGGCGGAATCTTCCCGCAAGGCCGAAGTCGAATCGTTACAGAAGGTTGATGAGACATTGGTTGAGATGGCGAAAATGCAACAGGCACATTGTACATTAGTTGAAGACTTAGGCCACCGATATAAGAATGTCGAAACCGAGCGAGATGCGGCAGTCAGGGAACTAGAGGAGCTAAAGGCTAAGTTTGCCGACATGAATAAAGAAAAGGACGACGCGAACGTGGCTGCACAGGAAGCGTGTGAGCAGGCTGTATCTTTCCGAGCTGAGCGCGATGCGGCAATTGAGGAACTAGAGGTGCTAAAGGCTAAGTTTGCCGATATGAATAAGGAAAAGGACGACGCGAACGTGGCTGCGCAAAAAGCGTGTGAGCAAATAGGATTTTCAAATTCAACTTCTTCATAGATCTAGCTTTTAGAAGATGAAGAAGCCTCATATAAAGAAAAGTGCTATGGAAGAAACTCAGCAAGGGGCGAATAGGACGCGTCCTCTCATTCAAACTTTCCTTCTACCATGAAGCAAATAGCTAGGGGCAATCAGCAAGGACCAGAAACAGGGAGCATGCAATGCCCCTCACCCAGATAAGTAACCGACTCTAGGGTCTACTAATCAAATAGAAATTATCATCAACTGAACTGAACTAAATAAATGAGCTAGAATTTAGATTCCTTTCTGTATTTGAATTATGCATCATCAAAAAATGCTTTAAAATTTAGCATTTGAGAAGCGATTTACTCATGTAAGCAATCCCGAATGTAAGCGGTCCAATGCTCTGATTCCTTTCCATGAGCGACACCTCATAAAAAAATGATTTCTTGCATAAAACTAGTTTTAAAGGTTAGTGCTTAGAGAACGACTTACACATGTGATGAGCGACCCCGAACGGTCCACAGCCATGCTCTGATTCGTTTCTAAGGGCGACACCTTTCAAAAATCTTTATAACATCGTTTTTGCTTTCAATCAAAGGTTATAGAAATGACTTGAGAATTGCTCTCTTTAGAATATGAATGCTCTCAAATATAAATGATTAACTCTATCTCTTTGTGCAGGAATGGTCAGACACTTAACATCGGTCAAACATTCAGAGTGATGAGAATTTTATGCCAACAAATTTGCTTTCACCAACACAAGTTCTTGAGCGAAGCACGCCTCGTTTCCAACAAGGCATACTTCGAGGGGCAAAATGTTATCCAGCAAATTAGTCACCATCCTTGAAGAAGAAATTAAAGATTTACTTCCTGATTTCCTTGCATTTATTACCTCAAATAATTAATAAAATCCAACCATATCTCCACTATAAATACCAATAACCACCAAAGCCGCATTTAATGCCAATAATTGCCATGATAACCTGCGTATTTATTACTAATTAACGTCAACCATTTTCATATCATATATTCCTTAATTCCCTTCATCCTTACCTAAAATAAGAAGATTATGCTGCAATTAATACCAGCCTAGTCAGCGTTTCTACAATTCCACACAATCACCGGGTCAAGGCTTACAGCTATAAAGGCACCAAGTATTGCAAAAGAAAGAAAAAAAGAAAATGAAATAGAAAATTTGACTTCTCCTCTGCTCCTCAAAATCTCTTGTAATATGAAACTACGAGTGATAAATAAAATATAAAGTGGATGTAGGCCATAGATTATGCCGAACCACTATAAAAAGTTTTCTCTTTTATCTTTTCTTCTTTTTATCTACTTATTTTGGTGATCTGTGTTGTTGTTTTCTGGATTGCTGTTAAGGCTGGTGCTTTCACATTACTTTGGGTGTTGACGGCCATTTTTGTCGTCAACACACTTCTCTCAGGCCTTGACCTTCTACTCGATTGTCTTGCCATAATTCCTAGATCTGAACTTCTGGATTTTCAAATTCAACTTCTTCCTGAATTAGCTTCTCAGTGAAGGCACCAAAATGTTTGCACAAAATATGGGCAAACACCCTTAAGTCGTGTGATTCTGTAGATTTTACGTCGTTCTTCGTAATTTGGATGATTTATACAAATATATAAAAAGCAGGTACTAAACTGTAAACAACACACAGATTTATAGTGGTTCGGCGTTCGTGCCTACGTCCACTTTGAAGGTTTTCTCTTTATTGCTTCTCTTGATGATCTTAATCAATTACAATGGGTTAAATCTCTGAACATGATAATCTTAACTGATTACAATGGATTATAGCCTTAAAATCTGAACCCAACAGCCAAAGGGATTGAATTCAGCAGAGTCTGGGCTTGCTCTCTTTCTCCTGGAGCTCTCTCCTCTTTCTGAATGACCAGGGGCTCTATTTATAGGCGTGGAAGGTTGGAATCCCGCCCAAAACCTAAGGAGGCTGCTTGGCACGTGACGGGGGGCCCACAAGCCCGTGTTCTCGGAATGCGTGCCCAGTTTGGCATCGATTCGAAGTGAACTTCGAATCGATCAAAAATTGTCCAATTGCGATGAAACTTGGCGTGGACGTTCTTCATCATGTTGACAAACTTCTGTGAAAATTTCATTGGATTTGGATCAGTAGATTGAGAGAAATGATCGGTTCGAAATTGGGCGTTCGTCACGCTGTTGGCTTCGACTCCATTTGTTGATTCATTCGAATCCATATGGTTCGAAACCATATGGTTCGAATCCATACGGTTCGAACCCATGCGGTTCGAATCCATGGGTTCGAAACCATATGTTTCGACTCCTTATGGATCGAATCCATACTTTGGTGGATGGATTCGAAGCCGATGGGTGAGAGGCCGAAGGAGTCGAAGTAGGGAGTATTTCAGATGGATTCGAAGTGGAGCAAGCATGATGGAATCAAAACAAGGACATCGATTCGAAGCAAGGATACAGGGAGGCTTCGGCTGAATGGACACGAAGCTAGGTGGGGGTTCGATGGAGTCGAAGTTGATGGAGTCGAAGGTGATGGGTGGATTCGAAGGTGAGTGATGGATACGAAGTTGGTGATGGATACGAAGTTGGTGATGGATACGAAGTGTGATGGATACGAAGTGTGAAGTTGGTGATGGATACGAAGTGTGATGGATACGAAGTGTGATGGATACGAAGTGTGATGGATACGAAGTTGGTGATGGATACGAAGTGTGATGGATACGAAGTGTGATGGATACGAAGTTGGTGATGGATACGAAGTTGGTGCTTGCTGATGGGTTCGAAGTGATGGGTTCGAACGTGATGGGTTCGAACGTGATGGTTTCGAATACGAGGGGTTCGAATACGAGGGGTTCGAATAGGATGGGTTCGAACATGATGGGTTCGAACATGATGGGTTCGAAGCGAGCAATGTACACCTTCTTAACTTGAACCCATCATAACTTGAGCATATGACCTCGGATTGACTTGAAATTTGAAATGCTGGCTTCTATGGTCTTTCTTGTCATGCCTTATCAATTGCGGCCCGTTCCGGACTCGGACAAAATTCACTGATATTCATAGCGAAATGAAGTGCAACCAGGCTCTGAAGCGAACTGTCTTTTGTTTTTGACCAATCTTTTGGTATCACGGCTTTTGCCCAAAAAGCGGGATAACGTTCGAACCCCTCGTATTCGAACCCCTCGTATTCGAAACCATCACGTTCGAACCCATCACGTTCGAACCCATCACTTCGAACCCATCAGCTAGCACCAACTTCGTATCCATCACCAACTTCGTATCCATCACACTTCGTATCCATCACACTTCGTATCCATCACCAACTTCGTATCCATCACCAAATTCACACTTCGTATCCATCACACTTCGTATCCATCACCAACTTCGTATCCATCACCAACTTCGTATCCATCACTCACCTTCGAATCCACCCATCACCTTCGACTCCATCGACTTCGACTCCATCGAACCCCCACCTAGCTTCGTGTCCATTCAGCCGAAGCCTCCCTGTATCCTTGCTTCGAATCGATGTCCTTGTTTTGATTCCATCATGCTTGCTCCACTTCGAATCCATCTGAAATACTCCCTACTTCGACTCCTTCGGCCTCTCACCCATCGGCTTCGAATCCATCAACCAAAGTATGGATTCGATCCATAAGGAGTCGAAACATATGGTTTCGAACCCATGGATTCGAACCGCATGGGTTCGAACCGTATGGATTCGAACCATATGGTTTCGAACCATATGGATTCGAATGAATCAACAAATGGAGTCGAAGCCAACAGCATGACGAACGCCCAATTTCGAACCGATCATTTCTCTCAATCTACTGATCCAAATCCAATGAAATTTTCACAGAAGTTTGTCAACATGATGAATAACGTCCACGCCAAGTTTCATCGCAATTGGACAATTTTTGATCGATTCGAAGTTCACTTCGAATCGATGCCAAACTGGGCACGCATTCCGAGAACACGGGCCTGTGGGCCCCCCGTCACGTGCCAAGCAGCCTCCTTAGGTTTTGGGCGGGATTCCAACCTTCCACGCCTATAAATAGAGCCCCTGGTCATTCAGAAAGAGGAGAGAGCTCCAGGAGAAAGAGAGCAAGCCCAGACTCTGCTGAATTCAATCCCTTTGGCTGTTGGGTTCAGATTTTAAGGCTATAATCCATTGTAATCAGTTAAGATTATCAAGTTCAGAGATTTAACCCATTGTAATTGATTAAGATCATCAAGAGAAGCAATAAAGAGAAAACCTTCAAAGTGGACGTAGGCACGAACGCCGAACCACTATAAATCTGTGTGTTGTTTACAGTTTAGTACCTGCTTTTTATATATTTGTATAAATCATCCAAATTACGAAGAACGACGTAAAATCTACAGAATCACACGACTTAAGGGTGTTTGCCCATATTTTGTGCAAACATTTTGGTGCCTTCACTGAGAAGCTAATTCAGGAAGAAGTTGAATTTGAAAATCCAGAAGTTCAGATCTAGGAATTATGGCAAGACAATCGAGTAGAAGGTCAAGGCCTGAGAGAAGTGAACCACAAGGAAGTCAAGAAGCTTCCTCAGGAGGGAATCAAGCATCAATCTACATCACTAGGGATGAAATGGAGACAATGATGAAGAGACAGGAGGAGTTGATTCAGAGCTTATTCCAACAAATTGGACAACTTGGAAAGCAGAATAGAGAAACGAATGGAGTTCAGAACGGAGCTGGACCGTCCGACATAGCACCTGGATTAGGAGGCGCACACTTGGAGCACGAAGATCCAGTCCCGGAGGGAGAGAGAGGAGAACCCACGCAACCTGGAGGCAACAGAGGAATGAACACTCAGTCAAGGGGGCAGATTCCAGAATTCCCTCGTGAACTCGGGGGGCAGGTTGAAAGTAATGAACAAAGATTGCATCTTGGTGACAACGACAGATTGGCGGAGATGGTTAGAAGAGCTATGAGAGGCGGTTTGGTAAACAAGGATTTGGAGGATGTTAATAGGAGTCCTTTCACTTCAGCGATTAGACAAGCTAGAAACCCACCAGATTTCAAGTTACCATCGTTGGACACGTATGATGGGAGAACGGACCCAACGGTTCATCTAACAAAGTATATGAGGCATATGGAAGTGCTGGGGGCATCAGAGGAGGTTATGGCCCGGTGCTTTCCGTTATACTTGATGGATATTGCAGCATTGTGGTTTAGGCAATTAGAGAATGGATCCATCGGAACATGGAATGGTTTAATTGAGAAATTTATGAGGCAATTCAGGGTTCACATTACGAGACCCAAGAATGTGATGACTTTGGCAACCCTAAAGCAAAAAGCCGGAGAGACCCTGAGGAGTTATCTAGCACGATTCAATGCAGCAGCAGCTTCAGTTGACCGAGCGGATCCATCCATGGTAGTAATGGCAGCTGTGTCCGGAGTAGCTGACGGCACGGAATTCAATAATTCATTGACTAAAGATCCACCCGTAGATCTAGAGGAATTCTACAACGAGGCAGAAAAGTTTTTACGTTTAGAGGATGCAAATGCAGAAAGAGAAGAAGGAGAGGGAATAGAAGTTTATATGCTTAAAGACAAAAAGCCTATCGAAAGGGACTTAGACAAGGATAAAGGAAAACGAAGGGCTGAGGATTATGATGACAGGTCAAAACGGCAGCGGAGAGAGCCGCGATTCACTACTTACGCCGAGCTGACTGAGAGTTTGGAACGTATTTATCAGGACACCAAGGAGCAGATTCCGTATCGCAGACCAATGCGAAGGGATCCAACCTCTAGCGAGAAAAAATCAGATAAGTTTTGTGTATTTCATGAATTAAACGGTCATAACACTAATGATTGTAGGCATCTGAAGGACGAGGTGGAAGGACACATCAGGAACGGTATGCTCCTTCAGTATGTGAGAAGGAGAGCTTCAGCAGTGGAGCCTGAGCGGCCACCATCTACATCAACCAGGGGCGACCCTGATCCAGGACGTCGTTTGGTTATCAATTAGTTAAAATATCGATAAACAAGTCGCAAGCTTCCACTAAGTCATCTGGATCATTTACACATGTACGAGATCGCGAACGTTCTCCAGGCATGCTCTGAATGATCATTGACTATTTCATAGTGGGAACTTACACTTCGACATCTTTGCTTTGTTTTTATTTCATGTTGATTTGGACATTTGAACTTGGTTTGTTTGAACATTTCTGTTTTTAAAAACTCATCTGTTGAATAGATATTTGATTCTGATAACTCTGAAATGGCCAGGCTACTTGCACATGTACGGGGTCGCGAACGGTCCCTAGGCATGCTCTGAGATAATGATATACCTATACAAATGATCCAGGGACCCACGCGAACGTGAACCTGGTAACAACAGTATCAAGCCCCCCCCCCCCCCGGGCACACTGATTCGCCTTCAACAGGCACACAAACAATCCAGGAACTCACCCGAACGTGACCCTGGCATCCAAAACATCAAGCCCTCCCGGGCACGCTAACTCGCCTCGAACGGCACCCGACTTCGAACAGTCACAAACTCGCCTCGAACGGCACCCGACTTCGAACAGTCACAAATTCGCCTCGAACGGCACCCGACTTCGAACACTAACAAACTCGCCTCGAACGGCACATGATCGCGAACGGTCACAACTCACTTTGCCTCAAATGGCTCGATCGCGAACGGTCGTCATTTGAGGTCCGCCTCGAACGGCACAACTCACTTTCCCTCAAATGGCTCGATCGCGAACGGTCGTCATTTGAGGTCCGCCTCGAACGGCACAACTCACTTTACCTCAAATGGCTCGATCGCGAACGGTCGTCATTTGAGGTCCGCCTCGAACGGCACAACTCACTTTACCTCAAATGGCTCGATCGCGAACGGTCATCCTTTGAGGTCCATCACCTGATCACTGACTGCTACACCGCACCTCAGATGGCTCGATCGCGAACGGTCGTCATTTGAGGACCACCACATGACCGCGCACTGTCGCGCTTTACCTCAAATGACTCTATCACGAACGATCGTCATTTGAAGTTGAGTGCTTGACCTTGAACGGTCGTATTTCGCCACAGATTACTCGATCCCGAACGATCGACACATGGATTTTAAGCATCAGACCTGGCACTGTCGCACCTTACCTCGAATGACTCGATCGCGAACGGTCGTCATTTGAAATTAGGCGCTTGACCTTGAACGGTCACATTTCACCACAAGTGAATCGATTCCGAATGATCGACGCATGGATTTACGCGCTTGACCGCGCAGGGTCGCACTTTCCCTCAAATGACTCGATCACGAACGATCGTCATCTGAAGTTAGGCGCTTGACCATGAACGGCCGCGCTCCATCCCGAATAACTCGATCACGAACGATCGTCATTTGAGGACATATAAAACTATCAAGTTCTTTACAGGTTGACGATAGGATATGAACATCCAGCTCAAGGCATTGCAAAACACACCTTCCTACCGCAAGGCATGTTTTGGGGGGCAAGATGTTATCCCGCTTTTTGGGCAAAAGCCGTGATACCAAAAGATTGGTCAAAAACAAAAGACAGTTCGCTTCAGAGCCTGGTTGCACTTCATTTCGCTATGAATATCAGTGAATTTTGTCCGAGTCCGGAACGGGCCGCAATTGATAAGGCATGACAAGAAAGACCATAGAAGCCAACATTTCAAATTTCAAGTCAATCCAAGGTCATATGCTCAAGTTATGATGGGTTCAAGTTAAGAAGGTGTACATTGCTCGCTTCGAACCCATCATGTTCGAACCCATCATGTTCGAACCCATCCTATTCGAACCCCTCGTATTCGAACCCCTCGTATTCGAAACCATCACGTTCGAACCCATCACGTTCGAACCCATCACTTCGAACCCATCAGCTAGCACCAACTTCGTATCCATCACCAACTTCGTATCCATCACACTTCGTATCCATCACACTTCGTATCCATCACCAACTTCGTATCCATCACACTTCGTATCCATCACACTTCGTATCCATCACCAACTTCACACTTCGTATCCATCACACTTCGTATCCATCACCAACTTCGTATCCATCACCAACTTCGTATCCATCACTCACCTTCGAATCCACCCATCACCTTCGACTCCATCAACTTCGACTCCATCGAACCCCCACCTAGCTTCGTGTCCATTCAGCCGAAGCCTCCCTGTATCCTTGCTTCGAATCGATGTCCTTGTTTTGATTCCATCATGCTTGCTCCACTTCGAATCCATCTGAAATACTCCCTAATTCGACTCCTTCGGCCTCTCACCCATCGGCTTCGAATCCATCCACCAAAGTATGGATTCGATCCATAAGGAGTCGAAACATATGGTTTCGAACCCATGGATTCGAACCGCATGGGTTCGAACCGTATGGATTCGAACCATATGGTTTCGAACCATATGGATTCGAATGAATCAACAAATGGAGTCGAAGCCAACAGCGTGACGAACGCCCAATTTCGAACCGATCATTTCTCTCAATCTACTGATCCAAATCCAATGAAATTTTCACAGAAGTTTGTCAACATGATGAAGAACGTCCACGCCAAGTTTCATCGCAATTGGACAATTTTTGATCGATTCGAAGTTCACTTCGAATCGATGCCAAACTGGGCACGCATTCCGAGAACACGGGCCTGTGGGCCCCCCGTCACGTGCCAAGCAGCCTCCTCAGGTTTTGGGCGGGATTCCAACCTTCCACGCCTATAAATAGAGCCCCTGGTCATTCAGAAAGAGGAGAGAGCTCCAGGAGAAAGAGAGCAAGCCCAGACTCTGCTGAATTCAATCCCTTTGGCTGTTGGGTTCAGATTTTAAGGCTATAATCCATTGTAATCAGTTAAGATTATCAAGTTCAGAGATTTAACCCATTGTAATTGATTAAGATCATCAAGAGAAGCAATAAAGAGAAAACCTTCAAAGTGGACGTAGGCACGAACGCCGAACCACTATAAATCTGTGTGTTGTTTACAGTTTAGTACCTGCTTTTTATATATTTGTATAAATCATCCAAATTACGAAGAACGACGTAAAATCTACAGAATCACACGACTTAAGGGTGTTTGCCCATATTTTGTGCAAACAAAGTGAACCACAAGGAAGTCAAGAAGCTTCCTCAGGAGGGAATCAAGCATCAATCTACATCACTAGGGATGAAATGGAGACAATGATGAAGAGACAGGAGGAGTTGATTCAGAGCTTATTCCAACAAATTGGACAACTTGGAAAGCAGAATAGAGAAACGAATGGAGTTCAGAATGGAGCTGGACCGTCCGACATAGCACCTGGATTAGGAGGCGCACACTTGGAGCACGAAGATCTAGTCCCGGAGGGAGAGAGAGGAGAACCCACGCAACCTGGAGGCAACAGAGGAATGAACACTCAGTCAAGGGGGCAGATTCCAGAATTCCCTCGTGAACTCGGGGGGCAGGTTGAAAGTAATGAACAAAGATTGCATCTTGGTGACAACGACAGATTGGCGGAGATGGTTAGAAGAGCTATGAGAGGCGGTTTGGTAAACAAGGATTTGGAGGATGTTAATAGGAGTCCTTTCACTTCAGCGATTAGACAAGCTAGAAACCCACCAGATTTCAAGTTACCATCGTTGGACACGTATGATGGGAGAACGGACCCAACGGTTCATCTAACAAAGTATATGAGGCATATGGAAGTGCTGGGGGCATCAGAGGAGGTTATGGCCCGGTGCTTTCCGTTATACTTGATGGATATTGCAGCATTGTGGTTTAGGCAATTAGAGAATGGATCCGTCGGAACATGGAATGGTTTAATTGAGAAATTTATGAGGCAATTCAGGGTTCACATTACGAGACCCAAGAATGTGATGACTTTGGCAACCCTAAAGCAAAAAGCCGGAGAGACCCTGAGGAGTTATCTAGCACAATTCAATGCAGCAGCAGCTTCAGTTGACCGAGCGGATCCATCCATGGTAGTAATGGCAGCTGTGTCCGGAGTAGCTGACGGCACGGAATTCAAGAATTCATTGACTAAAGATCCACCCGTAGATCTAGAGGAATTCTACAACGAGGCAGAAAAGTTTTTACGTTTAGAGGATGCAAATGCAGAAAGAGAAGAAGGAGAGGGAATAGAAGTTTATATGCTTAAAGACAAAAAGCCTATCGAAAGGGACTTAGACAAGGATAAAGGAAAACGAAGGGCTGAGGATTATGATGACAGGTCAAAACGGCAGCGGAGAGAGCCGCGATTCACTACTTACGCCGAGCTGACTGAGAGTTTGGAACGTATTTATCAGGACACCAAGGAGCAGATTCCGTATCGCAGACCAATGCGAAGGGATCCAACCTCTAGCGAGAAAAAATCAGATAAGTTTTGTGTATTTCATGAATTAAACGGTCATAACACTAATGATTGTAGGCATCTGAAGGACGAGGTGGAAGGACACATCAGGAACGGTATGCTCCTTCAGTATGTGAGAAGGAGAGCTTCAGCAGTGGAGCCTGAGCGGCCACCATCTACATCAACCAGGGGCGACCCTGATCCAGGACGTCGTTTGGTTATCAATTAGTTAAAATATCGATAAACAAGTCGCAAGCTTCCACTAACTCATCTGGATCATTTACACATGTACGAGATCGCGAACGTTCTCCAGGCATGCTCTGAATGATCATTGACTATTTCATAGTGGGAACTTACACTTCGACATCTTTGCTTTGTTTTTATTTCATGTTGATTTGGACATTTGAACTTGGTTTATTTGAACATTTCTGTTTTTAAAAACTCATCTGTTGAATAGATATTTGATTCTGATAACTCTGAAATGGCCAGGCTACTTGCACATGTACGGGGTCGCGAACGGTCCCTAGGCATGCTCTGAGATAATGATATACCTATACAAATGATCCAGGGACCCACGCGAACGTGAACCTGGTAACAACAGTATCAAGCCCCCCCCCCGGGCACACTGATTCGCCTTCAACAGGCACACAAACAATCCAGGAACTCACCCGAACGTGACCCTGGCATCCAAAACATCAAGCCCTCCCGGGCACGCTAACTCGCCTCGAACGGCACCCGACTTCGAACAGTCACAAACTCGCCTCGAACGGCACCCGACTTCGAACAGTCACAAACTCGCCTCGAACGGCACCCGACTTCGAACAGTCACAAACTCGCCTCGAACGGCACATGATCGCGAACGGTCACATATCACTTTGCCTCAAATGGCTCGATCGCGAACGGTCGTCATTTGAGGTCCGCCTCGAACGGCACAACTCACTTTACCTCAAATGGCTCGATCGCGAACGGTCGTCATTTGAGGTCCGCCTCGAACGGCACAACTCACTTTACCTCAAATGGCTCGATCGCGAACGGTCGTCATTTGAGGTCCGCCTCGAACGGCACAACTCACTTTACCTCAAATGGCTCGATCACGAACGGTCATCCTTTGAGGTCCATCACCTGATCACTGACTGCTACACCGCACCTCAGATGGCTCGATCGCGAACGGTCGTCATTTGAGGACCACCACATGACCGCGCACTATCGCGCTTTACCTCAAATGACTCGATCACGAACGATCGTCATTTGAAGTTGAGTGCTTGACCTTGAACGGTCGTATTTCGCCACAGATTACTCGATCCCGAACGATCGACACATGGATTTTAAGCATCAGACCTGGCACTGTCGCACCTTACCTCGAATGACTCGATCGCGAACGGTCGTCAGTTGAAATTAGGCGCTTGACCTTGAACGGTCACATTTCACCACAAGTGAATCGATTCCGAATGATCGACGCATGGATTTACGCGCTTGACCGCGCAGGGTCGCACTTTCCCTCAAATGACTCGATCACGAACGATCGTCATCTGAAGTTAGGCGCTTGACCATGAACGGCCGCGCTCCATCCCGAATAACTCGATCACGAACGATCGTCATTTGAGGACATATAAAACTATCAAGTTCTTTACAGGTTGACGATAGGATATGAACATCCAGCTCAAGGCATTGCAAAACACACCTTCCTACCGCAAGGCATGTTTTGGGGGGCAAGATGTTATCCCGCTTTTTGGGCAAAAGCCGTGATACCAAAAGATTGGTCAAAAACAAAAGACAGTTCGCTTCAGAGCCTGGTTGCACTTCATTTCGCTATGAATATCAGTGAATTTTGTCCGAGTCCGGAACGGGCCGCAATTGATAAGGCATGACAAGAAAGACCATAGAAGCCAGCATTTCAAATTTCAAGTCAATCCGAGGTCATATGCTCAAGTTATGATGGGTTCAAGTTAAGAAGGTGTACATTGCTCGCTTCGAACCCATCATGTTCGAACCCATCATGTTCGAACCCATCCTATTCGAACCCCTCGTATTCGAAATCCTCGTATTCGAAACCATCACGTTCGAACCCATCACGTTCGAACCCATCACTTCGAACCCATCAGCTAGCACCAACTTCGTATCCATCACCAACTTCGTATCCATCACACTTCGTATCCATCACACTTCGTATCCATCACCAACTTCGTATCCATCACACTTCGTATCCATCACACTTCGTATCCATCACACTTCATATCCATCACCAACTTCACACTTCGTATCCATCACACTTCGTATCCATCACCAACTTCGTATCCATCACCAACTTCGTATCCATCACTCACCTTCGAATCCACCCATCACCTTCGACTCCATCAACTTCGACTCCATCGAACCCCCACCTAGCTTCGTGTCCATTCAGCCGAAGCCTCCCTGTATCCTTGCTTCGAATCGATGTCCTTGTTTTGATTCCATCATGCTTGCTCCACTTCGAATCCATCTGAAATACTCCCTACTTCGACTCCTTCGGCCTCTCACCCATCGGCTTCGAATCCATCCACCAAAGTATGGATTCGATCCATAAGGAGTCGAAACATATGGTTTCGAACCCATGGATTCGAACCGCATGGGTTCGAACCGTATGGATTCGAACCATATGGTTTCGAACCATATGGATTCGAATGAATCAACAAATGGAGTCGAAGCCAACAGCGTGACGAACGCCCAGTTTCGAACCGATCATTTCTCTCAATCTACTGATCCAAATCCAATGAAATTTTCACAGAAGTTTGTCAACATGATGAAGAACGTCCACGCAAAGTTTCATCGCAATTGGACAATTTTTGATCGATTCGAAGTTCACTTCGAATCGATGCCAAACTGGGCACGCATTCCGAGAACACGGGCCTGTGGGCCCCCCGTCACGTGCCAAGCAGCGTCCTCAGGTTTTGGGCGGGATTCCAACCTTCCACGCCTATAAATAGAGCCCCTGGTCATTCAGAAAGAGGAGAGAGCTCCAGGAGAAAGAGAGCAAGCCCAGACTCTGCTGAATTCAATCCCTTTGGCTGTTGGGTTCAGATTTTAAGGCTATAATCCATTGTAATCAGTTAAGATTATCAAGTTCAGAGATTTAACCCATTGTAATTGATTAAGATCATCAAGAGAAGCAATAAAGAGAAAACCTTCAAAGTGGACGTAGGCACGAACGCCGAACCACTATAAATCTGTGTGTTGTTTACAGTTTAGTACCTGCTTTTTATATATTTGTATAAATCATCCAAATTACGAAGAACGACGTAAAATCTACAGAATCACACGACTTAAGGGTGTTTGCCCATATTTTGTGCAAACAATATCCATATACAAATTGGATTTATTATAAAAATCAATTTTGTGAAAAACAAATAAACAATCCTTCTTAATTTTTGTGGTATGGAACATCTTCCATACTTAACATTGAAGGATTAGTGGTTTTGGTTTAAGGTAAACAATGGTTTTGAATGATACTTTTTTGATCCATTTAACATAATTTTGAAACAAGAAATATTTCTTAAATTTTTTTTGAATTTACTTATACTATCAGATAAGTAAATGAATATTTTTCCAAGTATTAAAAGAGATTTAATTAATGGAAGATTAGTTAAATGAGGATTAGTGGGTTCCATATGGGATTAAATCTATGCTTGAATGTTTGTTTATATGATAGTTAAATAACGGACTATTAAATATGGACTAATTTTTAGCTCTAGAAATATCTATAAGGAACATAATAATTGTATCGAAAAATTATCTTTGGTGATGTTATACTATATGTATAAACTTGTTGTGTTCTTTTAGGATAAATGATATGGAGACCCGTCCACTAAAACAGTTAGGGGTTGATCCCCGCTCTTACGTGTTGTCTGTTTATTTCGAACAGAGCCGTGGTTGAGATTAACAGAAACTTCAAATTGTCGTTTTAGAGAGACCAGGATCAGATATGTGCAAGTTATCCGAAAACCACTTCAAACCAGCTTAAGCATAATTGAAGGCATCTTAAAGATGATGGAATTGAAGATGGAGCTCTTTGAAGTGTAATGTCTACTTGCTACTAATCCTAAAGGCAATTACAAAATGGATGTAGTAGAAGTAATGTCTTTAGTTTGTTCATAAACTTAATAGCTTGTATGGACAAATGCTATCATTTCATTATCTTCTAGAGGGTGTGTTAGCATTCTATGTGGGATTTGCCAAAAAGGTAAAATGTAGTCTTTAGCCTCATAACAGAGAATGGCTAAAATATGGGATATGCAACAGGGCTATGTGAGTCGTACCAAGTAGGTATTGTCATCACGCTTCTAGATATATATTTATGGATTTGGTTGTACATAAGGGCTCTCCGGAAAAAATTATAAAGTAACCAGTATGATGCAATACTTGGTACTATCCAGTAAGAAGTAGGTCGGTCCCGTGTTGGCAGAGGTACCATGTGAGGCCCACGGTATATTTTTCAAGAGATGTACTATGGCAGGTAGTATCCTGTAGCCTTATCGTTGTATGGAATCTATTCTCTAATAAGCACCGTATGGTGTTACTTATGCCCAACTATGTAGGATCGTGTGATGCATGCTTTCCCACTATGTTCGTAATTTATTTTAAATCCTAGATATTAGTAAAATTTTATTAGGTTTTTTTTATAAAATATTTTGGTTATCGTAAGGAAAAAACCCATCCATGTTTATGTGCAGTGTGGTCTTATAAGATACCTTTATTTTAAAAGGTTTGTTAAGATATAACAATCCTTGTGATTTGAGTTTCTCACACAGGTTTACCAAACTGATCTGTGTGTTATTTCTAATGACTTTCAAATGACACGCCGATGACTACCCATCATATAAATTAATTCCTTAGAGAACTTCCCCACACTATCACCTCCACTTAAGATCGATATGTCAATTATTGGATCAACTTAGTGATCCATGTTTATTGCCCCTCCATTTGTCTACCTTCTAATTTTATGGTCATACTACTTAAACTCATTTAACTACTTTCTCTTGATCATTTATCCTCTTACCCAATAACATATTCTAGTCACCCACCCGCACCCACCATTACGTATTTTTATATTTTCACAAAAGCATAACTAGACTTTTCCATTTTTACCATTTTGGATCATCGGAATTCATATTTTTACATTTTTTCACGTATAATGCTTCATCAACACATATGAATCTAATTAATTAGGTTGCAACTAAATGTTACTAATTTTAGCTGTTAGTAGATTTTCTTTTTTTCCCAAAATTGTATAATCCTACTTAATACTAATTAGCAAAAAATAAGTTTTAAATCAAATTTGGTGCTATAATAGAACATGGCAAAGAACCTTTGTAACGACCTACCTTTTTGACCCTTAGAAATCGACACTAATATATCAATGGTATTCACATGCCGAATATCCAAGTGTCGGAAAGACGGATTGTTGGGGTGAAAGAAATAGAAGACAAAAAAGAATTTCACATCGCGACGAGAAGGTATATGATATATACAAGATATTTTGCCAAAAGAAACCATCTTTATTATACATGCACAACACATATCAGAGCACACAAACCTATAATATACATTGGACAGTTATGACATCCCGTCCTTACAATTTTTGATAAATACAGACAATAATAATGCTTTGGTAAATTTGGAAAACAATATATTCAGGTGACCCGAGCATTATAGAAAAATAATGCCAGCGTCAGCCTGGTAAAACCAGCATGAGAAACTCAAATCAGAAGGAATTCTATTTATTATAATTTGTAAAATCTTTTAAAATCAAATGTATCTCATAAGATCATGCCGCACATAAAAACAAACGGGTTTTAACCTTAGGACAACCAAAACACTTCTATAGAAATTCCAATGATATTATAATTATGTCTAAGGTATAAATACATATTAATCATAGTCGAATTTGTTATATTACTAAATTCTAGAATACTATGTATACAATCAAGTCTGAAGGCTTGTATTGGAAAATGGATTCCAACTATGAAAGGGTAAGGGTCTACCACTGAATCCATACACTTCTAGATAAAATGTACAGGGGCAACAACACATTGCACCTTAGCTACTTACGATCAGCCCTACCCCATAATGGATAACATCGAATATGATCACCCTATCGTTGATAAAAAAACATAATGAGCCCCAAAGCATGCATATATATATATATATATATGCATGTATGTATATGTATATCGAATCTATATATGGGATGATCATACTATGATTGGAGCGACGCACATAGCCACGCCGCATGTTTCTGATTTAATCAATTCCCTATTTATAAGGTTTGAGGCTACAATTACCTTTTTATATAGGAAGCCATTTTGGAATGCTAACACTACCCTCAAGGAAAAAATAAAATGTCTTCATTTATCCATACAAGTGCGTTTTGGGTTTGTATGAAACTGATGGCACTACCTCTACTACATCCATTTTGGAATCACCCTCAGGATTAGTCATAAGTAGCCCTTGCCACTACACCATAACATCCATTTCATAACACTTATTTTTTTCAATTTCCAATAGTTGTTTGTGTTATAGAGTAATCACAACGTTATCCATTTCTATGCTAAAAATGTGTGACTGAAAATACATATTTAAATTCCTTTTTCTACCAACATACATTTGTGTTGGAAAATCTTGTTAAATTGTAATTAACTAAATGTTTCTGGGGAAAAAAAGTAAATGAGTAATTATTTTCATACACAGCCCTAATCCCCTTCTCGACGCTCATTCATTCAACCGCTTCTTTAAAAAAAATGATTTGCAATTCCATTTTGATTTCAAGGAATCGATTTTGGCCTCATTGATTTCTTCTTTATGTTGAAGGAATTTGTGTTGGGAATTGGATTCGGCCTCACTAATACCATGATTAAATTCTTGTTTCCAGACACAAATGTAATGGTGGTGACTCGGCTACAGCAGCGACTAGGCTACAACTCCAGTCGATAGCAAATCCAATCGACGGCGGCTAGGCAACGACTCCAATCGATGGAACGACAACTCGACTATGATGGTAATAGATAACTCCAAGTTGCAGCTAAGGTACAGCCATAGCATAATCGATAGGAGGGTACATGAGATGCTTTAAGAAGCTATGTTGTATAAGAGGAGTTTATTTGAAGAAAACACTAGTAAGTATTCCTCAATCGATTTATAAGTCTATATTAATTTTTAGGCATAATTATTTCTTCTAACTGTGTTGCACTGATTAATCTAATTTAAGGATATATAGTCAATTATATATTGGTGATTTTGTTAATAAATTTTTTATTTTTACGTTGTGATGACTTGATTTTTTAGTTTGTCACAATAATTGAAATTTTTTTTTAGTTATGCTGGAAAACAATTACAATAGTTTGTTGCAAAGTATAATATGAATCAACGATAAAAAAAATTATGCTTGCTTTTTTTTAATGTTTAAAATCATTTGGACCACTTATGTACTATCAACTAAATTATGTACACATCTCTCACTTGTATCAATAATCTGAATCACAATTTTGTTTATAAGTATATCATTGTTGTCGGCTCTGATTTTTTTATCAAAACATTTTCTCATAGAAACTAGTTATTCAATTTCCATTAGCAAATTATAAAACAAACTAATATAAGTGTTATTTTTCTTTTTGAAAATAACTGTTCCAAACAGTATACCACCAGTTGAAATAAATTTTGAAATCATTTGAGTAGCATTCTTTTAATTAGGATTTGAGCTGCAAGATTGAAGTAATTTTAAATTAAAATTAAAATAGAAATTTGCAAATGAAATCTTAAGAATGAAGGGCAGAGAGAAAGCGGCTCTTAAAAAAAGAAAAAAAATTGATTTAGTTCAGTGATATACCCATAATAAAGAATAAATCCACATCACGTTCATTAAATTCAGGAATATTAACCTACATCTTATACTTATACTTGAATTTATTCTTTAACATTGATTTGTAGTATAAAAAAATGCAGTGTCATTACTAACAATACTAGACTATGTTTCATAGTATTAGTGCAGTGGTATGTCTCTGTTTATCCTATAATGGAGAATGTTTACTATTACTTTTGATAATGGCCTAGTTTGAAGAGTACACATTTCATATTTGTAAAATTTCTTAGAATAGATTTCAAGAGGTCACTAATTTGCATATTCTTGGAAAAATTACCACCACTTGTCTTGATATAAAGCCTTAAACTTGAAGGTTAGTACTTGCATATGTCAAATTTACATTTGCAAATTTAAGTTCTCAAAGCGGTAAAACTTTTTCAACCATCTAAGCATGTGATGGTATTTAAACATAAAACAATTTTTGGATTGATGAATGATCTATATCTATATGCGGTTAAGCTAAACTTTTGTTGTATATGATTCCAGGCTCTAAGATAAAGACAAATTATTTAAAATGTTCTACTACAATTGCAGGTGCAATGTTAATTAGCACTTCTAAACTTGGGTAATTTGTCTTCTTGGTTTTAATTTAGTATTGCATGTCTTGATATTCTATACTTGTAAGGTAATCAGATTAGTTTCATCATCTTCTCCTTTTCAATACTAATTTTAAAAAATTACAGTTTATTTCAGCCTATTTGTGCATATCACTTTTTTTCATCGATCAAAATATCATAACTTACTGCTTTTTTGTTACTAAAACATTCGATGGTACAATTTTATTATCTCTTTGTATATTAGCGTTTGACCATATTTATATTTCTTGCGACTCAAACTTATGAAATGATTGTGCAAGTCATGGTTTATTGAAACATATTGACATTATGCATTTGACTGAGCTAAATATGAAAAAATAGGCCATGATGAGTTAGTAACTTTTCTTACCTTGAATTATTGATGTTGAAATACAGTGTGACCTTAGCCAGTTTTTTTTATGTATACTAATTTGTACTGTATTGAAATCAAGCTTAGTAAACCAACGCAAAGTAGTTGTCATGTGTGCTTCCTTTTAAATGTGGTATTAATGTATCTTACGTTTGTAATGGAACATCCACTTTTATGTAATCACTTCAGCAAATTTTGGCTTTCTAAACATTTTAAATTCTTAGTTGTAAATGATTTAGCTATATCCTCTATAATTTCTCCTTTAAAACAATGGGAAGAAACTTGATATAAGCATATTGACCCTATTTTATATACCATGGCAGGCTTTTCTTAAAGTTATTTTCATTATTACTAAAGGCTAGAAGATACCTGCTCTCACATGCACAAAGAGGTTAGTATTCTTGGTTATTATCACTAAAAATTATTAGCCATATGTGTCATTTGATCTACAATACTTTTTAAAGTAAGTCAATACCTTAATTACCCCCAATAACATGGGTACTTGATGTTTTATTAGTTGTATTTATGATTATCGTATTTAATCAAATCAACCCTCATGGTATGTTTTATTCTTATAAAATAATAAAAGCTCATAAATATGTATGTATATATAGAAAACAAGTTTGGTTTTAAATGTTTTTTTGATATTTAGCTCATCAACTACCTCCTCTATTCCCGCTTCAAATACTCAAACAAATTTTTCTATGTTATTTAAATAAGTTTAAAATCAAATATTTACGGTTTAGTTTGATTTTGATAAAAAATAAATTTTTAGGAAATTAAATATATAAAAAGCATACATTTTTTCGAAATAAAATTTCACTTCTAAAACAGTCACTTAAGAAAAGTATAAATAACTCTTAAAAAATTTCACTTCTTATTTATACACATTTTTGGTAATGATTTGAAATTCAAAATGACATATAACTACAATTAATCTTAAAATTGATCGACGTTAATGAGAATTAATATGTGGTTGATTGACAACTGATTCACTAATTGATTGGTAACGAAGAGAACTAAAATGTATTCGATTATTTATATACTATTACAATTGATGATATTTACTATGTAATTGATTTTCTTATTAAATTGAATTTTAGTTAAAGAGAATTAATTATAATTCATTTTAATTCAAATTAAATGGAATCAATAACGATTAATTCATTTTATCATAACTCCTTATGATGAAGAACCATGAAGTTATTTCAGTCTATTTTTCAATTATTGGAACCATGGAAAGGTGGTGTTGTGTATATGGGGGGAGGGCGGCGATATTGATCAGTGGATCTAGCTAATTAATATATGAGACATAATCGACTTTAAGATAACCCCTTGAACTTGTTTGGATGAAGTGATAATTAAGTGGAACATGTTTTACGCGAGAAGGGAACTTCAAATCTAAGCATATATTTGTGTGTGAGCATTATCATACTAGAGAACCGCGTGTTAGGCAGACTAATTTGTGACTTGGGGAGTTAAGAACACATTTAACACATTACAAGCCCTATGGTAGCAACAATTCCATATTTAGTTTCGGTAAAAGAGCAGGCCACACAAATGAATTTGTCATGTCATAATATTGTTTGTTGTTGCTTGATCCCAGCGCTTTCTTTACTGAGTTTCCAAAAAGGGCTAATGAACTTTAATTCTAAACTTTATGATTTTATAAAAAAATTCACTAAAATGCTATGGTTTTACGTTGGATTTCATGCCAGCCGAACTTTGCTAGCTGCATCTTGAGTTAAAATATAAAGTTATCATTGTTTTTTTTTGTTAGTTTGATTAGCTTTTATGCTTGAAGTGTTATAATCTATGAATCCATTTGATAACAGTCTTTTTTGAACTAAAATTATTTTTGCTACGTCTACATAAAAAAAAATTTCATGGGACTCTTTGCTTTTTCATTTTGACAAAAGAGGAGTTGGATACATAATTTACAATGCTAGAGTGAGAAGTACTACTGTTTGCAATGTAGTATGAATAACATTGTAATGCTTCAACATATTATATTTTTCATATAAATAATACTGTAGTTTCCAAAGTTATTTTAATAATTTTCCAAGCTAAGTTAAAAAGAAAGTACTCATGTTTAAAAATGGATAACAAAATGAATTTTTCCATTATAGTAAGAATTAATTCAATTAATCAATTAAACTCACCCTAGTTTTAGTTAAAAGTCATGGCTCCATCTTGATTCCTCGTAATGAATTTCATTTACATAGAGGATTTTTCCTATTGTGATACCATACATGAAATAATAAGAATATAATTTCATTGTGTTGTATGTCTGTTATAATATTCAACATTTTTCTCTAGGAAACATACTTGTAAAAAAGGCTGAACTACAAGACGACGAAAATATGAGTTTCACTTATGCAAGACCTATAACACAAGATGGACTTGATCTAAATCTACTTGGAAATCATCAAGCATCAACACATTGTGGAAACCATCTATCTCAAAATGAAGACGACATGAGCTATATATGAGTTTCATCTATACTAGCTTTCCAAATTTCAAGTATCTCAAATATGTTATCTTGGAAAATACTTGCAGCATGAGTCTCCTTTTCAAACTTCTAATCTAGATTTTGTTTCAGTAGGATTTGTATTCATAGTTTAAGTTTACATTTAGTTTGATTTGCATTTGTATAAGCTAAGATGCTCTTGGTTTTGACATATTTATATTCACCGGATAATGTTTTCTATTAAATAAAACCCTTATATAAGCCTTTTTTAAGATATGATTTCTTTAAATAATTAGTTCATTATTTCTAAACACCTTTTTATAAAAAAATTATCATTTAAAAAAATTTAAATAAAACAAATTATTATCTACAAACATCTTAAATAATTAGTTAATTCTTTAAAACTATATTTAAAGCATTATTAAGTAATTTTAAACGTTATTTGAAATATACTTGAATAAATTTAAAAAAAATATTAATATATTTATAACTAACTTTTAAAAAAATATTAACGTAAAAATAAATTAACTCTAAGACAATATTAATATAACAAAAATTAACTTTAAACCATATTAATATAACAATAAATTAACTTTAAATAGTATTATAATAAAATAAATAAATAAATTTTCAACTAATGTTGTTATAATAATAAAATATAAAATATTAATAATATAGCAAATAACTTTGAAATAAAATAATCAACTTTAGGCTGTAAACTAATTAACTTTAAATAATTAAATTCAAAACAAATTATTATAAATAACTTTAAATAATGTTAAAGTATAAAATAACTTTAAACCATATTTCGATTATAATTAATAACTTTAATAATACTTAAAAATAAATGAGTTAACTTGTAAACATTATGTATAAAATAAATATTATATAAAGAACATCGTTAAAAAAATAGTTATATAAACATTTGTAATTGTATGAAAATAGAAGTTGATTTATGTTCGGATGGTTATTTTTCCATCGGAAAAGAAAATAGCCGATCAAATTTTAATTAAAAACTGACTGCAAGCACACGGCGTACAATTATAGTATGTGACGAGTATCGGCAGATTCGTAGGGAATTGTTTAGATTTTAAAATTTTTATTCAATCGAATTAAACCAAGATTTGGAGTTATGTTAAGCTAAAAAAATTCTAGAAACTAACAAAAATTAAAAGTGATAAAAATATGAGGGTAGAAGGCAATTTAGAGGCAATGTCCTCCTCTAGAACACATAAATCAACATATATGAAATTATGATTTCACTTTTGGTCATGAGTGAATTTAGTTGATATGTTTACCAATAAGTATGAAATATTTTTGCTATTAATTAGCCCAATATAAACCATCAAACTTTAACATACCCGCTAAACCACTAGCCAACTCTTATGAAAATTGATAATGAATTTGAAAATAAAATCTATTCTAAGCATGATCTATTAACTATTGATTAGAAATATAGATCATCAAATTTTGATCTTAAAATCACTTCATTACCTACATCATATGTAGATGAAGACGTAATTTTTGTTTTGTTTGTCTAAGAACAGCCTATTTGGTGTCAACAACATAGGCTATCAAATTCAAAGTTAAAACAACAAAGTTTAACCACATCAAACATTTCAGTTAAGCACAAAAAGAGATCAAAAATATCAAAGTGTTGAGTCTACAAGATTAAGGGAGCTTTATTACCCCTAGATTAAAGGGATTTAGCTTCTCATATTTTTCATAATGTCAACAAATGTATATTGTAACATAGAACAAAAAACAAGAAGAAAATGAGAGTTGACTAATTTTACATGAAATAAGTCTACTCTACTTGCAAGAAATATGACCTTATATGAAGATGAATAAATGATGATTTTAAATAATATGAATTTTGGTTTAAACATGTTAAAACACCCTATATGCTCATTTATTCAATTAAATGCGATTAATTATGGAAGTAAAAATATATACATTTACATGCACCTCAATTTAAAACCATAACATTAATAATTCAGAAATTGGCTTAGTAATCATAATGGTATTTAATAAATTACCATATCATTCAATTTAACGTTCCAAGGTATAACTCAGGAATCTACATAAGCAGACATATTTGTAAATTTAAGTTTACATTTATCCAATATTTATCACTTGTACGTAAATAAGTGTCTACACTAATGTAATAGTAGAATTATGTTTATTTCTGCTAAATACATAACCAAGTATGACCTATCCAGATAATTATAGCAGAATGGTGATTTATTCTGCTAAATAGGTGTCCAATTTATTTAGCAGAACGGTGGTTTATTTTGCTAAACAAGTGTCCAAATTACTCTATATAAATTACTTTAAGAAAAAGTTGTTTAACTGGCCAAATAAACATCATCAATATAGGTATAATAAATTTGACGATTTTATTATTTAAAATTACCTAATCAAATTTCACCCATATTAACAAGTCATAAATTTATACATGGCCAAAGCCATCAACAAGCTATGCTAAAACGTTATACTTGTCAACACAAGTCCAACGTAAAAATTCATGTACAAAACGGATCACATATGAGCAAGTTATCTTATTTAAAAACAATATATACTAATTTAATAATTAAACTGAATTAAATTCTCAGAGCATTTTTCACCCCACATAGAACATGCCCGGCCGAACATCTGAAACCCGACCTGTAAACAATAGTATATTCTTCCCTAATTTCCAAAATCCCGAAACCCATATCCTTCCCGTGCACGATGCACGTGCACACATACTCCACCCACCCAACTTCGATACCAATCATTATCGCGAGTCCGAATTCATGAGCTTATCCCATCAGCCACCTCGCCACCAGCTCTCAAATGGCCTAACAATTTTCGACCTAGATATGTCGATGACCCATTCGTGTATAGGTCATTGAAACACCCGACACTTTTTGTTTCCATACTCCACCAAAATTTCGCCACTAGTGCTAATCGATGTCGTAAAATCTAATCCAAACTCCAACTAACCAGTCTTTGCTTGAATCTGGAGCTAATCTAAACCCTAGTGCACTACCATCATTGACAACCATCACCAATCATTGGTGAAATGCTACAAAAAATTACATCCTTCTACGATGTACACATTGTCGATTAATTCTTATGGATTCGATCGAATTTGATTTTTGAAATTTAAGAACAAACTTTCCCACTTGCTGTTTAATTGTGATTTCTATCCTGATACTCGATGAATTTGAGTGTGGTCAATTTAAAGAAAAAAATAAAGAGGAAGACGATCAACTTCTTAGTTGAAAGTCCAAGCTAAAAGTAGGTGGTTTGTGAGCTCTTGATTTTTGAATGAGAGGAGGTGGTTTATACTTGTTTTTATAGAGGAAACAAGAAATAAAGAAGAAGAGAAACAGTGAGTATCTATATGCCTATGTCAATATATCAGTGTATATATCCTCTTTGTTTAAGTGTGTATAAGTGAATCTATGAATATATGAATGTCAGCGTGCAGAGCTGCCCATTTTCATGTCGAGAATCAAAGGGACAAGGAGATAAAGGCGAATAAGGTGAAGGAGAAATAAGGGGAATAAGAAAAGAAGGTGGCTACTGCACTGTGTACGTTAGAAGAAAAAGGAACTGTGTTTATCGGTTTTGACAAGAAAAGATTCCAGTACTCTTCTGCCTGCTATCACATCCATGTACAAGCTGCGAATGATAGAAAATAGAATACCATTGCATATAGAAATGTGGTGCGATTATAAAACAAGAATAAAATACACCGGTTATGAAGTTCTGTTAAATTTCAAAAATGTCAATATTTGCCACAAAATACGTCAAACGAAAATTCAATTATTTTACAAATTATAAGTTAAGGAATGATTCAATAAATTTAATTAAAAATACACCATTAAAAATCAAGCAGTTCTTTGAAACATAGATTTTATTATATTTTAAATTCAATTTCAAATATGTAAATAAGTAAAATATTTAAATTTAAAGACTAAAAAATTACGAGTCGTTACACTTTCCCATTTAAATAGAATTTCGTCCCATAAATTTCATCATATGAACACCCAATGCTATTCGTAAGTCCGTATGATGTTCAAAGATCATTCATGTACAAAATCTAATTCGATCATTGCTTGAATATAACTTCGCTTCCAAAGTAGTACCGCTCACCGGATTTACTAGTGCGTATTCCGATTGGGCTTTTTTATTAGAAACCTTCATTTTCCTTCCATAGCTAAAGGAAATGATAGAATAAATTTTGTTCCACATTAAGAACCCACATCAAGTGTTCTCCATCAAAAATCGATTGATAGATGCTTATTAGGAATGGTGTAAAACACCTCAAGTCATATACTGGAATCATGCATCGAGAACAAATGGGAAAGTGAAATGATCTACATACAATATACATTCTCATCTATAGATTTTTATTGACCCAATTACTTTTAACTTTCCTAAAAATATTTATGAAAATATTTCACAAAATTCTAATCTAGATTCAACATTTTAAATGACATAACTTTACTTATGAAATCAGTTTCATAAAATCATTTTAATTTATTAATTTGTATAAAACTCTTCTATAGCCTAAGAGTATATACAAAAAATTAGATTTTTAATTCCATTCACCTTTAACTATTCAGATGTAGGTCCAAAATAATTTTGAATCTTAAAACTGAGTTGACCTATATAGCTTTTGACCCATCGATCTGGGTTTGAACAAAACTAAAGGCACCACCTCTATTACATCCATTTTGGAATCACCCTCAAGATTAGTTGGAAGTAGACATTGCACATTGAAGAACTCCCTTTTTTTTCGTCTTTAAGATGTCTTCCATTCTAACATATATATTGATTCGAAGTGATTTTCAGATAATATATCCGATCCCGGTCTCTCTAAACCAATAGTCGATAATTTATGGTAAACACAACCCCGGTTCTTTTGAAAATAATCAAACAATATATTAGAGCGGAGAACACTCCCTAACCATTTAAGTGGATGGATCTCCCTATCATTTGTCCTAGGATAACAAGATGAGATTTAAACACACAGTACAATATTATTTTGGATGACTGTGCTATATAAATCACGTATTTCTCCTAGATATTTCCAGAGTTATATTTTGGTGCAGATTTGATAGTTGGTTATTTAATTGTCAATTAAAAACAAACATTCAAAATAGAGATTACATTTCCCACTAAAGCCTAAGCTCTTGAATTAATATTTCATTAATTTTAAATCACTCTTTCAAATACTTATTAAAATATTAGTATACTTATCACGCTGGTATATGTATATTCATAAACCATTTCTGTTTCAAACTTAGGAAACTTTTCCATATACTTATAGTAGTATAAGTGTATTTACAAAAACATTTAAGAAAGATTTCTTATTTTAAAATAATATTAAATGGATCAAAACCAAATCTCATTTAATACAGAGATAACGATTACCCAAAAACTATTCCTTCGGTCTTGTATATGGAAAAGAATATTCCATACTAGCATAATTAAGAAGTTCATTTAGGGAATTCGAATCTTATTTCCTTTTATAAAAGTTTCTTTTATAAATCTCCCTTTTATAAATTTCTTTTATTTTAAAAATCTCCTTTATAAATTTCCAACTTTGAAATAAACTAATCAACTTTAAATTATAAAACAATCAACATAAAAACAAATTATTATAAATAACTTTAAATAATATTGAATTATAAAATAACTTTATTACCTATTCAGAATATAATTTAATAACTTTAATAATACTTAAAAAATAAATAGGTTATCTTTTAAAGCATTATTGATAAAAAAAATTGTTATATAAAGTACTTCACTAAAATAATAATAATCACATAAACACTTGTATTGTTTGAGAACTGAAGTTGACTTAAATCCATAACTTGAAGAATTTGGAAAGAGGCTTAGCAATCTCAGTGGTAATTAACAGCCGCCATATCATTCAATTCAACTTTCTAAGTTATAATTCAGTAATTTACATAAGCAGTCATATATGTAAATTTAAATCCATAATTAACAATCGATTGTTAATATAACACTTATCTGATATTAATCACTGGTATGTAAATAAATGTCTACACTAAAGTAATATCAGAATCGTGCTATTTTAAGTAGATGTTCGAATATAACCTCTCCAGTTAATTATAGCAGAACGGTGATATATTCTGCTAAAAAATTGTTCAATAAATTTAATTGGCGGAACAATGTTTTATTCCACTAAACATACATCCAAATTACTCTATTCAAATTACTTTAACAAAATTGTGTTTATTTTGCTAAATAAGTATAATCAATTCAGATATATAATAAATTTAATAGAATAACGTAATGAAATTTAACTCCTATTAAAACATCATAAGTTTATACATGGTCAAAGCCATCAACAAGGTGCATTAAGATGTTGTACTTGTCAATACGAGCCCAATGCAAAATTTTATGTCTAAAACAGATTACATATGAGAAAGTTATCTTATTTAAACATAATACATTTTAATTAATAATTATATTTAATTATATTTTAAAAGCATTTCTTACCCTACATAGAAAAAGCCTGGCCATCATCTGAAACCGACCCACAAACAGTAAAATCTTCTTCGCAAATTTCGTAAAACCTAGAACCCATATCCCATTCGTGCACGATGCATGTGCATACATACTCCATCCACCCAACGTCGAAACCAATCACTACCGCAAGTCCTAATTTACGAGCTCATCCCATCGACCATCTCAACACCACCTCTCAACCGACCTATCGATTTACAACCAAGCTATACTGATAACTTATTCGCGTATAGGTCATTGAAACACTCGACACTTTTTGTTGGCAAATTCCACCAAAATTTTTCCGCCGGTGATAATCTTCATCCCAAACTCGAATTGAAACTCCATTTCACCAGCCGTTGCTTGAACCAGAGTTAACCCAAACCCTTGTGTACGACCATCGTCGACCACCATCACCAATCGCCGCCGAAATGCTGCAAAAAGTATTACATCCTTCTACTAATCCAATGATGCATAAGGCGTCGATTATTCTCTGATCAACCGAATTTGATTTTTGAAATTCAAGAACAAACTTTCCCGCTTGCTGTTCAATTGTGATCTCTCTTTTAACACTCGATGAAATTGAGTGCGATAAATTTAAAAAAAATAGAGAGGATGGCGATCATCCTTTTAGTTGAAAGTCGAGGATAAAAGTGAATGGCTTGTGAGCTCTTGATTTTTGAATGAGAGGAGTTGGTTTATTTTTGTGTTTACAGATGAAACAAGAAATGAAAAAGAAGAGAAACAGTGAGTATTTGTGCGCCTGGGCCGATATATCATTGTATATATCTTGTTTGTGTACGTATGTATAAGTGAATTGATGAAACGAATGTACGTGTATGGAGCTATCCTTTTTCATGTCCAGAATCAAGGGACATGGAGACAAAGGCAGCTAAGATGAAGGAGAAACGAGGGGAAACAAGGAAATAAGGTGGTTGTTGCACTGTGTACGTTAGAAGAAAAGGAGTTATGTTTATTGTTTTTGATTTGGAAAGATTCCGATACTCCGCTACAAACTCAAAACATGAAACTTGTAGCTCATCATCTAAGCTTTTCAGAACATCCAAAATTATCAAATTCGGTTAAGAAATGAAGAAGTTATGGCCAATTTCATTTTAGCTTTAAAGATGGAGAGAATTTAGTTTTTGGATTGAGCACAAAATATGATCAAAAATTTATTTTTATAGCTTAAAATAATTATTGTCACTGCCCGCTCCTCATCTAATGCAGATATTGTCCCTAACTTGGCCACCTTCGCCTCATGGGCCAAGCCAAGGTGTGGGATTGTGTTCCTCAAAAGTAATCGACATTGTTATGAGATGAAGGCTTTGGTATATAAGCATCCATTTCATAGTTCCGCGATGTGGGACTATTATTCCCATTTTGAAGGGGTGTTACAATCTCCCTCCTTTAGAGCCCAATGCCCTCGTTTGGCTCATGAAAAGAGCACCACCCAGGCATCGTGGCTGTAACATGAATATACCACAATTCAGGCTAGGTATGGCTCTAATACCATTTAGTAGTCCGCACCTCACCTAATGTTGATATTGTCCACAACTTAGCCACCTCCGTCTTATGGGCCAACTGAAGGTGTGGGGTTTTGTTCCTCAAATACTCCACTACCCAATATCACGTCTGCATTCAAACTGCGAATGACAGAAATTATAATAAAATTGCATATAGAAATGTGACGCAATCATAAAACAAGAATAAAACACACCGGTTATCAAGTTCTACGAAATTCCAAAAACTGTTAATGTTTGCCGTAAAATACGTCAAATAGAAATTCAATTATTTTCCAAATTAAAAATTATGGAAAAATTATATAAATTAAATAGAAAATACATCATTAAAAATCAAGTAGTTGTTTGGAACATATATTTTATTCTAATTTAAATTCAAATTTGAATATGTAAATAAATTAAACATTCAAATTTGTGACTCAAAAATTACGAGTCGTTACAACTTTCGTTTTTACTTTAATAAAATATACCGATTTATAATTACTTTTTTGTCATTGTTTCAATAAGAAAACAAAATGGGACAATGTATTTATAACAAAAAAATGAAAAAAGCATGGCATGGTCAAATATAATTAATTGCCATTATCTTACCTTATTAATTAAGGAGATTACAAGAATATTAATTTATACGCATATTCTATATGTAATTAAATATCTTAACCCGCCAACTCTTGATAAAATAATTTTATGGGTTCGGGTTGTTTAACTCATTTTCTATTTACTGTTAGTGATTAATTAACTTGAAAATAATTACGTTTGAGCATTATATTTTTATTTTTTCCGGTTATGCAAGACACGTTATATTTACTATCATATCCTCTTTTGTGTTTAGGATGCAGTTTTGAAGTAATTTTAATGATTAATTTTATTATTTATCCTTAGTAGTTGTTTAAATAAGTGCAAATAAAATATTAATTTTGGCATGGCACTAAGGACGCTATTTTTTTACTTTTAGTAATGCCATGATGTTTTTAATAAAAATGATTTGCTTAGTAATATTATATTTCATTGGTTTAAGAAATATTATTCGATAGAAAAATAATCATAGCGATTAATCATTAATAACAAAAAATTCGCTATACGTTGTCTGCGTCGAGGATGAAAACCTACTGACTGGCAATAAATTAACGTAGACGGCTAAAATTTGAATGGCATTACACAGTGAATGGTGCTTCAAAGAAGAAACTAGGGTGCTTCATTGTATTATTTCATTGTCTTGATATTGGTGCATACAATTCTCATTCTCCTCCATTACTACCACCAAATCATAGTTTTTGACCCCAAATTGTTATCTTTTATAATGATTTGTTTGACCAGACAATTCTTTGACCGATCCAAATAGTTTGCATGCTTGCACTACTGCTCGTGCTTGACTGATCGCACTTTTTAAATTATTATTTGATTGCGCCTGTCTTCCAAGCAGATACATTCCTATTTTACGAGAAAACAAATTTTTTTGATTTTTTTAATTCTTATGTCAAGTGTTTGTGCCAAAATTGGTCACAAACACCCAATAGTCGTTGAAAGCACCCGTTCACGAACACAAGTCACAAATATCAGATATATGGAATAGCAAATATGCAAAGTACTTAAGAAATTCCACAGAAACAGTAAACAACACAAGATTTTATAGTGGTTCGGCGATCTTGCCTACGTCCACTTTGAAGTTTTCTTTCTTTATTGATGTTCTCTTGATGATTACAGTTGATTACAACAAGTTACAATTGATTATTAGCTCTAAAACAACGACGATACGGCGTAGAATGGAATTCGGTAGAGTCTTGGTGTTTCAGAATCTAGATCCCCTTTCTGAATGACCAGGGGCTCTATTTAATGGTGTAGGAGGAGGATATTTCGCCTAAAATCCAGGGAGAACGCTTCTGGCACGTGAGGGGGCCCACACGGCCGAATTCTGGAGATCCGGGCCAACTTTGGGATCGATTCGACCCTTGGTTCAAATCGATCAAGAAAGTGTCCAATCGTGACGAAACTTGGCGTAGACATTCTTTTATGTATATGCAAGCTCCTGCGAAAATTTCATAGCTTTTGGACTTGTAGATCTCAAGTTATCATTGATGCAAGTTGTTAGAAATAACCCTTAGTTCGAATCCATCCTATGACCTTGCCTCGAATCCATCCTGTGACCTTGCCTCGAATCCATCCTGTGACCTTGCCTCGAATCCATCCTGTGACCTTGCCTCGAATCCATCCTGTGACCTTCCTTCGAATCCATCAGGGGCCAAGCTTCTCATCCATCCCAATGGCCTTCCTTCGAATCCATCAGGTGCCAATGACCTAGGATTCGACCCAGTAAACTCGGAGAAACAAGAGGATCAACCCGAGAAATTCGCACCACGTCATCATTCTCACGCGCAGGAGCATGGATTCGACCCTATGGATTCGAACCATATCGATTCGAACGAGTCTATAGGACCAGGAGCACCATCTTTAATCGATCATAACTTGAGATCTACAAGTCCAAATGCTATGAAATTTTCGCAGGAGCTTGCATATACATAAAAGAATGTCCTCGCCAAGTTTCGTCACGATTGGACACTTTCTTGATCGATTCGAACCAAGCGTCGAATCGATGCCAAAGTGGGCCCGGATCTCCAGAATTCGGCCGTGTGGGCCCCCTCACGTGCCAGAAGCGTTCTCCCCAGATTTTAGGCGAAATATCCGCCTCCTACACCTATAAATACAGCCCCTGGTCATTCAGAAAGGGGATCTGGATTCTGAAACACCAAGACTCTACCGAATTCCATTCTACGCCGTATCGTCGCTGTTTTAGAGCTATAATCAATTGTAACTTGCTGTAATCAACTGTAATCATCAAGAGAACATCAATAAAGAAAGAAAACCTCAAAGTGGACGTAGGCAAGATCGCCGAACCACTATAAAATCTTATGTTGTTTACTGTTTCTGTGGAATTTCTTAAGTACTTTGCATATTTGCTATTCCATATATCTGATATTTGTGACTTGTGATCGTGAATGGGTGCTTTCAACGACTATTGGGTGTTTGTGACCAATTTTGGCGCAAACATTTTGGTGCTTTCACTGAGAAATCTAACTCAGGGATTCTACCGCGTAGAAATTGAATTTGAAGATTCTAAAGTTCATATTTGAAAGTTATGACGAGACAATCAAGTAGAAGGCCAAGGCCAGAGAGAAGTCAACATGAAGGGAGTCAAGAGGCTTCCTCAGGAGCAAACCAAGCTTTAGTCTTCATCACCAGGGATGAGATGGAGGCTATGATGAGAAGACAGGAAGAGATGATCCAGAATCTGCTTCAACAAATTGGGCAACTTGGAGCACAGAATCAAGGAGTAACTAGAGTTCAGAACGGAGCAGGACCATCTGGCGCAGCGCCAGAGCTGGGGGGCACCCACTTAGAGCATGTCGATCCAATCCCAGGAAGAGAAAGAGAGGGATCCGAGCAATCTGGTGGCAATAGATGGATGAACGCTCAGCCGGGGAGGCTGAAAGCTCACACGGACTCGGGGGGCAGATCGAAGGAAGTGAACGAGGACTGCAGCTTGGAGATAATGATAGATTGGCAGAAATGGTCAGGCGAGCTATGAGAGGCGGTTTGGTAAACAGAGATTTGGAAGACGTGAACAGGAGTCCCTTTTCTCCTGTGATTAGGATGGCTAGGAACCCACCAGAGTTCAAGTTACCATCATTAGAGATGTATGACGGAAGGACGGACCCCGCGGCCCATCTGACAAAGTATATGAGGCACAAGGAAGTGCTAGGTGCATCACAGGAAGTCATGGCCTGGTGCTTTCCATTATATTTGACAGACATTGCAGTGTTATGGTTTAGGCAGCTGGAGAGCGGCTCCATAGGAACATGGGCAGATTTAACTAAAAGATTCATGAGGCAATTCAGGGTTCATATTGCAAGACCAAAGAATGTGATGACTTTTGCAACCTTGAAGCAGAAAGCTAGAGAGTCCTTGAGGAGTTTTCTGACGCGATTCAATGCGGCAGCAGCATCGGTGGATCGCCCAGATCCATCCATGGTTATGATGGCAGCTGTGTCCGGAATAGCTGATGGTACAGAATTCAAAAATTCATTAACTAAAGATCCGCCTATGGATCTAAGATAATTCTATCACGAGGCAGAGAAGTTTCTGCGATTGGAAGACGCTAGTGCAGAAAGAGAGGAAGAAGTCAACGTCTATGCAACCAAGGGCGAAAATCCACCTGGAAAGGGCACGGATATTGGTAAAGGAAAGAGAAAGGCCGAGGATAATAATGACAGATCAGTGCGACCGCGCAGGGAACCGAGATTCACCACATACTAAGAGTTGAACGAGACTTTGGAACAGATCTACCAGGACACTAAGGGGCAAGTCCCCTATCGAAAGCCAACGAGGTGAGATCCGACTAGCAACGAGCGAAGGTCGGACAAGTATTGCTCATTCCATGAGTTGAATGGTCATAACACAAACGATTGTAGGCATTTGAAGGATGAGGTGGAAGGGCACATCAGGAATGGCATGCTGCTTCAATACGTGAGGAGGCGAGCCCCAGTGTTGGAGCCGGAGCGACCACCGTCCATATCAGCCAGGGGTGGCCCTGAACCAGGACACCGTATGATTATCAATTGATTGAAATAACGATGAATAAGTTGTAAGCTTCCCACTGACACAATTAAATCATTTACACATGTACGAGATCGCAAACGATCCCCAGGCATGCTCTAAATGATCATTGGCCGTTTCGTAGTGGGAAATTACACTTTGACATCCTTGCTTTGCTTTTTCTTCGTTTTGATTCGGACGTTTAGACTTGGTTTGTTTGGACATTTCTATTTTAAAACTCATCTGTTGAATAGAAATTTGGTTCTGATAATTCTAAAATGGCTAAGCTACTTATACATGTACGGGATCGCGAACGGTCCTTAGGCATGCTCTGAGATGGTGATAAACCGCCCTGACAAATGATACAGGGACCCACTCGAACGTGAGCCTGGTATCGATAATATTAAGTCCCCTGGGCACACTCATTCGCCTCGAACGGCACCGACCTTGAACGGGCACCATTCGCCTCGAACGGCACCCGACCTCGAACGGTCACAATTCGCCTCGAACAACACCCGACCTCGAACGGTCACAATTCGCCTCGAACGGCACCCGACCTCCAACGGTCACAATTCGCCTCGAACGGTAACCGACTTCGAACGGTCACAATTCGCCGCGAACGGCACCGACCGCGAACGGTCCCGATTCACCTCGGATGGCATACGATCCCGAACGATCGTCATTCGAGGTCATACAAAATTATCAAGCTCTTTACAGGTTGTTGACGGGATATGAACATCCAGCTCATGGCACTATAAAACACGCCTTCCTACCGCAAGACATGTTTTGGGGGGCAAATGTTATCTCGCCTTTTGGCAAGGCCGTGATACCAAAAGATTCATTGGAAAACCAAAGATATTTCACCTCAAAGATTGGTTGTACATTGCTTTGCCATGGATATCGACGAATTTTTTTGGAGGTCGGATCAGGCTACAATCGATAGAACATGACAAAAAAAGTCCTAGAAGCCGCATCTCAAATTTCATGTCAATCCGAGTTCATACGCTCAAGTTATCATCGATGCAGGTTGTTGGAAATAACCCTTAGTTCGAATCCATCCTATGACCTTGCCTCGAAACCATCCTGTGACCTTGCCTCGAATCCATCCTGTGACCTTGGCTCGATTCCATCCTGTGACCTTTCTTCGAATCCATGAGGTGGCCAAGCTTCTCATCCATCCCAATGGTCTTCCTTCGAATCCATCAGGTGGCCAAGCTTCTCATCCATCCCAATGGCCTTCCTTCGAGTCCATCAGGTAAACGCGGCTAAAACCTAGGATTCGACCCAGTAAACTCGGAGAAACAAGAGGATCAACCCGAGAAATTCGCACCACGTCATCATTCTCACGCGCAGGAGCATGGACTCGACCCTATGGATTCGAACCATATCGATTTGAACGAGTCCATAGGACCAGGAGCACCATCTTGAATCGATCATAACTGGAGATCTACAAGTCCAAATGCTATGAAATTTTCGCAGGAGCTTGCATATACATAAAAGAATATCCACGCCAAGATTCGTCACGATTGGGCACTTTCTTGATCGATTCGAACCAAGAGTCGAATCGATCCCAAAGTGGGGCCGGATCTCCAGAATTCGACCGTGTGGTCCCCTCACGTTCCAGAAGCGTTCTCCCTGGATTTTAGGCGAAATATCCGCCTCCTACACCTATAAATAGAGCCCCTGGTCATTCAGAAAGGGGATCTGGATTCTGAAACACCAAGACTCTACCGAATTCCATTCTACGCCGTATCGTCGCTATTTTAGAGCTATAATCAATTGTAACTTGCTGTAATCAACTGTAATCATCAAGAGAACATCAATAAAGAAAGAAAACTTCAAAGTGGACGTAGGCAAGATCGTCGAACCACTATAAAATTTTATATCGTTTACTGTTTCTGTGGAATTACTTAAGTACTTTGCATATTTGCTATTCCATATATCTGATATTTGTGACTTGTGATCGTGAACGGGTGCTTTCAACGACTATTGGGTGTTTGTGACCAATTTTGGCGCAAACATCAAGTATGTAAAATAACAGTATAAATTAAGTTTTATTCTCTAGATATTAACCACTCGGCTAATTCTGGAGATATTTTGGTAAATTAGATGTAGGAATGTTATTCATACGTGATAGCATCTGATGAGAGTAAAATACTTACCTATTAAGTTTGAATTTTATTTCTAAGTTGCAAATTTTTATTTTTATTTGTTAGTTTGAATTTTTGTTTATATTGTAAATTAATAAAGAGCGAAAATATATAGGAAATTTACTTATTAGATCCAATTTTAAGTGATATTAAGTTTAGCACATATATAAAATAGCGTTTTGAATTTGTAAAACGATATATTTACTAGATTTTATATTTAAGTGATACAATAAAATATAGAAATTTAAGGCACACAATCAGCTATGGGAAAATTAATATTTCCTCAAAATATTGCATCTAAGATCTCTGATATAACCTTAATGGGCAGACCACCTGATGGGTTTCAATCATCTCATATTAGAAATCCATTAGGAGGAGTCAACATCGATGAGAAAGGCTTTCAAACCATTTAATCCAGATCTCAAAAGAGGAAAGAGACCAACAATGGACAGGAGTTGGCACCGGCTCCAAATTCTAGCAATTTAAGGGGTAAAGACATTCTAAGAATACCTTTACCGCAACAATTAAAGGATGCACAAGAACCTAACAAGCCGACTACCTTCTCACTGAATAAAGGGCAAGGTCAGAACCACCAGTGGAAGAATGTAATCTTGAAGCTATTGCTCCAATAGTGATTAACAACAAGAAGTATGGTATGGTAAAAGAGGCAGTTTGTAAGAGAATCAGTTAATGCTGGAGCATTTTTGTTCTTATTTATGTGGCAAGCACCAAACCATACTACTTGTTTTTTAAATCTTACATTCAACAAGTGTGGAAACCAACATGGCAGTTTGAAATGTACACAAGAGAGAACGACTTCTTCGTCATCAAATTCAAAAATAAAAAAGATTGTGAGTCAGCTTTAAAAAATGGACCATATTCCTATAATGGAAAACTCATCATCATGAAGAGATGGTCTGAAACATTAAAACTGGACAGAGATCTCTTAACAACTATTCTAGTATGAGTAAGGTTACCCAGTGTGAATCTAAAGTTGTGGGACAGAGAGTCCTTCAATGCCATGCCTAGTATCATTGGTAAACCCATTAAAATAGATGCAGCAACTACTTTGAAAATGAGACTGAATTACACTTGTCTCCTTGTTGAAATTGTTGCTAAAGATGAACTCCCAGATGAATTTAATTTAACAATGTACAATGGAGAAAATATAACTCAAAAGGTGGAATATGAATGGATTCCACCGAAATGTATGATATGCAAATATTTTGGGCATGTTAAAGAATAATGCAACTGAAAAAAGCATAGGTTCCAAAAGCAAACAATCAATAATCTCTAGAAAATACTCATCAAAAAACAGTTGACATATATATGTTGATCAGAGACGAAAACATAGAAAATGAAGGTAATTATGCTTCTAAAAGTAATATAGAGCGGATCATCTAGAAAGGAATCATCTTCGTCCAAGAAAAGGTGCTCAGTGATCAAGAAAATCAGATCACTGCAAAGGGGGTTCATCAAACAAAGAAATCAACAAAGAGAAAAATGAAAGACAGTCAGAACACAGAGCTGGAGGGAGATGTAAATGCAATGGTCTTAGATTCTGAAACCCCTTCTATTTCAGAATATTTTTTAATTACAGACAATCATGGCAAAGACAAAATATAACATAATGTCGAAATATCCGGTGATAAATCAATAAAGATTTATCCTCCTCTAAAGAAGGCTGTGGAGACTAAGGAGATTCAAAATACTGACTCTGCCTTGCCTCCCACATCTTTTGAATTCGATATCTCCTTGATTCAAATTCCATAAATAGTGGATATGGGTTGCAATACCTTAATTCTGCCTCAAACATCTGAGCAGTTTGATATTGTCCAACTGCATATTCCAAAGAAAGGTAACAAAGGTTAGAACAAAGAAAAATCAGATTTTACGAATAAAGATGTTTCTAGCGACCCAGAATGGACAGAAACGACAACAAGGTTAAAAGCAAAGAGTTCTGATTGCAAGAGGAAAGGTAAGAGTACCAATGTGACAGTTACAATTTAAACCCCTTATTATTATTTTATTACTAATATATTTGCATGGAATGTTAGAGGGATGAACTCCCCAAATAAGCAGATTGGTATTTTGCAATGATTAGAGTATATAAGCCTACTATTATTGCTCTTATTGAAAGCAAGATGAATGATGATAGTATGGATAAATTCAGTATGAAACTTGATAGAAACTGGAAGTATATTAATAATAATGACAGTGGTTGTAAGGGTAGAATCATGCTGATATGGGACTCTAACATTTGGTCCATTGATAATATTAATAAAGACTTGCAGTATATTGACAGTAGTTTAAAAAATGTTAGTGGATTCTCAATTTAAATCACTAGTGTTTATGGTAGCAATTTTGAAAGTGAAAGAAATGGGTTATGGTGTAGACTTAAAGCTATGAATAATGTTATTAAATATTCTTGGATTCTAATGAGGGATTTTAATATAGTTCTTCATTCATATGAAAAATCTGGTGGAAGTCATATACCCCATAATAAGTCAGATAAGATTAAAAAAAACTTGATTGAAATTGGTTTGATTGAGACTTGTGTTTTTGGAAATAAATTTACTTGGAAATCTAGTGTTGAGAAAAATATTCATTGTAAACTTGATAAGGTGCTAGTGAATAATGGTTTTTCTAACACTTTCCCAAATTTTGCTTGTTGCACCTTAGAATAGAATGCAAGTGATCATACACCTGTTTTCATAAAGCTTTTTAATTAAGCGGACAATCTTGTCTTAAAAAATATGCCTTTTAGATTTAAAAATGGTTGGATTTGCAATGATAAGTACGATGATTTAATTAAAGATTGTCTTAATTTTTCTTGTGAAGGTAATAAACAGTTTCTATTTAATATGTTATTGAAACATATTAAATATAACTTAAAAGATTGGAATAAGAATAACTTTCGGGATAAAAATATTTTGAACAAACTTAAGAAAGAAGGAATTTTTTTACAATATCTTGCTAATCAAAAGCCTGAGGATTTAAATTCTGTTAATTTTTTTTTGATAATGAGCAGAATCTATCTAGTGAGATGTACATCAATTCTGTTAATGCTAAACAGAAAGCTAAAGTGGACTGGCTTACTATGGGGGATGACTGCACCAAATTTTTTCATGCTAAAATGTCTACTAGAAGGCATGTGAATAAGATAGGGAACGTTATTGATAGTTATCGTAAGTCTACCAATTCTTATAACTTTATTGTTGAAGAAGCTTTAAATTTTTATAATGAATTATATTTTTCTGAAAATCAAATTCATAATTTTCCAAAAATCATTTGCAAATATAAATTGAATAGTGTAGCAGAAGAAATTATGCCTGCTCATGTGTCGGGGAATGAAATTAAGGTTATTATTTTTAATACTGATGATAATAAAAGTCCTTTCCCTGATAGTTTTAATACTAAATTTTATAAAAATTCAATGGGATAGTTTAAAAGGCAAGGTGACTGATGTTGTTAATGAATGTTTTGATAAAGGTAAACTTTTGAAAAGTATTAATCATACTTTAATTACTTTAGTTCTTAAAAATAAAAATCCATCGAGTATTGGAGACTACTGACCTATATTTTGATGCAATGTTATTTATAAGATTATTGCTAGTATGCTTAGCAACAGAATTAAGGTGTTCTTCCTTTTTTAATTTAAAAGTAAACAAAGTGCTTTTGTTCCTGGCAGATTGATATATGAAAACTCTATGTCAGCTCATGTGATGACTAGGAACTTCAATACTAAAAGTAGTGACAATATGTGCCTTAAAATAGACTTACAGAAGGCATATGATAAAGTCAACAGACAGTTTATTTACCATATGATAAATAGCATAGGTTTTCTCATAAAATTTTGTGATTTGGTATATAAATGCATTAGCACCTCTACTTTCTCTATTCTAGTTTAAGGTAAACCGGTGGGATTTATTAAAAGCAATAGGGGTATTAGACAAGGTGTCCCTCTATCACCTTATCTATTCACTATGGTCATGGAACATTTCTCTATTCTTACCGAGATAGAGCTTTTAAAGGGTTGTATTACTCCTATTAATAGAGCTCAGCCCACTATTTCTCATCTTGTATATGCAGATGATTTGATGCTCTTTACAAAAGCAAATGAACAGTATGCTTATGCTATTTCATAAATTTTTGTGCATTTACATAAGTATGCAGATTTGCAGGTTAATGATCTTAAGAGTAAAGCATATTCTAGTAAATGCAGCAAATACAAAAAGGAAGTGTTAGACATACTGCATGTTACTGAAGGGAAGCTGCCAATTAAATACTTATGGTCGCCACTTTCTGTTAATCAAATTAAAGATAGTGACTATTCTATGCTTATTGAAAAAATTCAAGAAAGAATGAAAACATAGTCTTGTAAACTCCTCTCCATAGCTGGGAAAATGGAGTTCATTAGAACTGTTATTTATGCAATTATTTTATATTGGCTTCAAACATATCATATTTCAACTACATCTATTAAAAAATTAGAATGCAGATGTGCTTATTTCCTTTGGAAATGGGTTACCATACAATTAGTTGGGAAAAATTTGTGAACCCAAAAAAGAAGAAGGGTTGGGGATTATAAATTTGAGTAACTTAAGCATCACTTGTAATTTAAAAATGTTTTTGAGATTTTTGAGCACTGATCATTATGGTCAAAATGGATGAAGGCCAAGTATCTTTAAAAAGGAAATTTTTGGAACATTTTGCCTGAAGATAATCAAAATGCTTGGAAATAGATTTTAAAATGTAAAAACATTGGTAAAACTCTATTAGAAAGGATTTTTAAATCAGGGAATGAAACTAATTTATGGTTTGACCCCTGGTTTCAGCATGATTCTTTTGTTAATAGAATATGCTGCGATAATTTAGTTATTTTTGGCAATGCTAATGCAAATGTTTCCATGATTATCAAAGATATCAATGACAACCTCAGCTACATCCCATTACCAATCCATAAAAGAATGTGATCATTTGTATCCCCCTTGATTCTAATGCTGAGACTGATTAGTAGGAATGGACTGCTAGTTTTAAAGAGAGGTTTTCTTTTAGAAAAACTTGGGAGTGTCTCAGAAACAAACAATATAATGTAGACTGGTATCATTGCATTTGGAACAAAGTCAATAATCCCAAGATGGCAATTTGTTCATATTTTGCTATAAATAATAGATTACCAACTTGGAACAGACTAAAGAAGTGGGATAAAAATGTTAAACCACTTTGTTCCTTATGCAACAGCGAGGAAGAGTGTATTGATCATCTATCTTTTGAGTGCAGTTATGCCTGTTACATTTGGAGTCACATTCAAACTAAACTAGGAATTCAGAATAATGGACTTATGGATCTTAATCATGCAGTTCAACATATCAACATCAATTTCAATGACAAATCACTTGAGAAAGACTTTGCAAATGTTCTGCTTACTACTGCTATTTATCAACTATGGAAAGAAAGGAACAATCTTGAAAGTGCGCTATGGATCGTGTAATATTGATGCAGCGGATTAATCGAAACAAACTTCAATCGGTGAAATGTAGCAATCGGTGAGTTGAAGATACCAAAATGCCCAAGTTCGTTGATCCAAAGATACCGAACTCTAGCTATCTCAAACACGTTGATAGCGCACTATACCGTGTTCAAAGATCTACGATTCTACGCACGTTGATCTAGCGCACTAGATTCCGTGAATCGGCTTCTACGATCGTTGAATCGAGCGCACTCGATTAACCGAAAGAGGAGATAGGAGATCACACTCAACTACCAATTTAAATGAAAGCACAAAGCTAACAAAAGAGAATTTTATTCAAAAATCAACAACCCAAAAATTACAACTCACGCCCCTATTTATAGCTTGACACAACCGGCCCCCTTTAACCCGTTGCCGACTCATAAGCTCCGACTCATCATAAGTCGTCGCCGACTCATTACAATAGCGACTCAAGCCCCTTTCACACAGCACAGTACCAGCGACTTAAACAAGGCCGACTTAACAAGTATGACCTACATACAACAACTCACCCGACTCAATACGACCGACTCATATATATTACTGACTCAACATATTATATGAACGACTCACGACTCAACACGACCGACTCATATATTACATACATGACCCAACTTATGTCGTGAACGACTCACGACTCAACTGAGGACCGACTTAAGAATGTTATGACTCAACAAACACACACGGTACATGACTCATCAACCATACGGATACAACAGTTAGGTCGTATTCGACCTAACGACTCAAGGCCAACAACTACAACACATCTGCTCATATGGCCGACTTAAGCGCCTGCCGACTCAAGCCCCAATCTCCCTGCGCTCCTCAACGACTTAGTTAGGTCGTGACTGCTTCCTCTTCTGTTAAGTCGTAGCCGACTTAGGCTCTTAAGTCGTAGCCGACTTAAAACTTTAACTCGTGCTTCATTAACTCGTAACTCGGCTTCACTAGCTCGTAGCTCTTTCTCCTTAGGTCGTTGACTCATGAACGCCTCAAGCTCCTTCTCAGTAACTCGTATATCTCCCCCACAAGCCTTCTTAGGTCGGAAACAACCTATAGCCATCATCATAAGTCGTGAACGACTTATCTTAACTCGTATATCTCCCCCACAAGCCTTCTTAGGTCGGAAACGACATATAAGTACCATCCTAGTTCGTGAATGACTCATTGCTTTGGCCTGATCTGCATCATCCTCCCCTGGTTGAGAAAAATTCGTCCTCGAATCTGCAACTTCTTCCACAACAATCTCACCTCCATGATACGGAACTAAATGTTTGACGTTGAAAACATCAGAAGTATAAACATCATCTGTAACTTTAATCGATAAGCATTCTCATTGATTTTCTTTAAAACTTCAACTGGACCAATTTTTCACGCCTTCAACTTGTTATAAGCACCCACCGGAAAACGATCCTTTGTCAATACAGCATAAACCAAATCACCTTCCTTAAATTCAACATTTCGGCGTTTCAAATCTGCAGACTTCTTATACTTCTCATTCGATTTCTCCAATCGTTTCTGAACGACTTTATGACATTCAGTCAGCTCATCAACAAAATCAGCAGCTCGTTTAACTGCTCCCTTCGACTGTGGTACTACTGCTAAATCCAACGGTCCCCTGGGTAAATTTGAATAAACAATCTGAAATGGACTGAATCCCGTGCTACGATTCACTGCATGATTATGGGCAAACTCATCTTGGCAAAATTTCATGTCCCAACTTCTCAAATTATCCTGTACAAGGCATCGCAACAAATTTCCCAATGACCTGTTAACAACTTCCGTCTGTCCGTCTGTTTGTGGATGATAAGCACTGCTAAAATTCAACTTCGTTCCGACCATCTTCCACAAACTCAACCAAAAGTGACTCAGAAAACGAGTATCTCGATCAGAAACAATAGATTCTGGTAAACCATGGAGTCGATAAATCTCTTTGAAAAATAACTGAGCAACCCGAACAGCATCCGCCGTCTTCTTGCAAGCAACAAAATGTGCCATCTTCGAAAATCTGTCCACCACAACAAATATCGAATCATTTCCCCTTTGAGTTCTAGGCAAACCCAAAACGAAATCCATGCTAATATCAACCCACGGCTTAGATGGTACTGGTAATGGCATATACAACCCTGCATTCGTCGCTGTTCCTTTTGACACCTGACAAATATGGCATCTCTCCACGAATCTTTCAACCTCTTTTCTCATTGACGGCCAAAAGTAAGACTGCGAAATCAGCTGCAAAGTACGATCACGCCCCACATGTCCTTCCCCGTGTAACTCTTTGACAATTTTCAACCTCAAGCTACAGTCTGGAATACATAAACGATTCCCTTTAAATAGAAAACCATCAACCAACATGAATTCATCGGTACTCCCATCCTTCACTTTCTCAACATATTTCACAAAGTAAGGATCTTCTTCAATCATCTCTGGCAACATTTCAAACCCCGTTACTTCAACCTTCATTGTCATTAATAAATGACTCCTCCTACTCAAAGCATCAGCTACCCGATTTGTCACCCCTGATTTGTGCTTAATGACAAAGGTAAACTGCTGTAAATAAGAAATCCATGATGCATGTCTTGCTGAAATCTTGTCCTGCCCCTGTAAATGCTTCAATGCTTCATGATCTGTGTAAAGAACAAATTCTTTCTGAAATAGGTAATGTCTCCAATGCTTAACAGCTTGCACAACAGCATAAAATTCAACATCATATGTACTTTATCTCATCTTTGCCCCTGACAACTTCTCACTAAAATAAGCAACTGGCTTCCCATTCTGACTCAGAACTCCTCCAATACCAACCTTCGAAGCATCAGTATGCAATTCAAACAATAACTGAAAATTCGGTAAAACAAGAATTGGTGCAGACGTCAACAATTCCTTGATCTTTTCAAAGGCAACCCCTGCTTCTTCTGACCATACAAATTGTTTCCCCTTCATGCAATCAGTCACTGGAGCCATCACGCTACTGAAGTGTGGAATGAATCTTCGGTAGAATGATGCTAGCCCATGAAAACTTCTCACTTCCGTAATTGTCTTTGGCTGTGGCCAATTCCTGACCGCTTCAACTTTACTCTGGTCAACTTGAATACCTTCTCCTGAAACAACATACCCAAGAAATAAAACAGTATGCGTCATAAACACACATTTCTTCGTAGCAGCATAAAATTGTTCCTCACGAAGAATAATCAATACTTCCCTCAAATGTTGAACATGCTCCTGTGTACTCCTGCTATAAATCAGAATATCATCGAAATAAACCACGACGAACTTCCCAATGAATGGTCTAAAGATTTGATTCATCACCCGCATGAATGTCTAGGTGCATTTGATAAACCAAATGGCATAACCAACCATTCGTACAACCCTTCCCTCGTCTTGAAAGCTGTCTTTCATTCGTCTCCAGGTCTGATTCGAATTTGATGATAACCACTCTTCAAATCAATCTTCGAGAATATAGTTGCCCCACTCAACTGATCCAACAAATCATCCAACCTCGGCATAGGAAATCTGTAACGAACAGTGATCTTATTCAATGCTCTACTGTCTGTGCACATTCTCCATGTTCCTTCCTTCTTTGGTACTAACAATGCTGGCACGGCACAAGGACTCAAGCTTTCCTGAACACGTCCCTGTTCCAACAACTCTTCCACCTGCCTTCGTAACTCTTCATGTTCCTTTGGACTCATTCGGTAATGTGGTCGATGTGGTAACACTGCTCCCGGAACAAGATCAATCTGATGTTGAATGTCTCTAAGTGGCGGTAACTCTTTAGGCAACTCCTCTGGAAAGACATCTTCAAATTCTTTCAAAATTGGATTTGCTTCTTCTGGAATTTCAACTTCTTCACTACTCTCTCTCCCAATCAACAAAAATACTTCCGGTTCTTCTTCGACTTCCTTGACAAACTCCTTCAAAGTCAACAGAGTTTTCAATTCTTCAATCTCTTCTAGTTTGCTCTCCTTCTGTTGTTGTTTCTTAGGAACCAAAGTGATTTTAGTACCCTCGAACATGAAACTGTAACTGTTGGCACGACCATCATGTTGAACTGCTCTATCAAACTGCCACGTTCTGCCCAGCAATAATTGACAAACATCCATATCCACGACATCACACCAAATTTCATCTTTGTACTTCTTCCCAACAGAAAAATTAACACAAGCCCTTCGACACACTTTCACTTCACCACCCTTCCTTAACCATGCTAGCTTGTACGGTTTAGGATGCTTCTCAGTCTTCAAGTTCAATTTCCTCATAGCCTCTGTAGAAATAATATTATCACAACTTCCCGCATCAATAACAAACTTGCAGACTTTCCCCAGAATAGTGCATGTCGACTGAAAAATATTGCTTCTCAACCAACTACAATCCTCCTCTTGCTTTGGTGTCAAACAACTTCTCCTCATCATAAGATTACAACCTTCATCTCCAAACAATTCTTCTTCCTCCTCAACATAAGGTACATTTGAACATTCTGCCTCCTCACCATCATCCTCCACTTCTGCAACCATGGTTCTCTTCTTCGGCTTCGGACATTCATTACTTTTGTGACCCAACTCCTGACAATTATAACATTTGAAAACACTGCTAGCCTTCGCCTTCTCAACCTCCTTCGTCACTGGCTTACTGATAGGTTTAGAAACATTAGAATTCCCATTGGCACCCTTCACTGGATTATTGGAATTAGTAAACACAACACCTCCACGCCTTCCTTGCTTTTCCCAAGCCAACGCCTTCTGATGTGCTTCTGCAACTGATCTAGGATCGAACATATTAACCATATCCTGGATCTGCATTCTCAATCCCCCAATGAATCTAGCAGTCAGCTGTTCTTCTGTCTCCATAATATCGTTTCTGGCAATGAGTTGGTAAAATTCATCAGCATAATCACTAACAGACTTTGTCCCCTGCCTCAGATTCTGCAACCTTTGGTACATAAGTGATTGGTAGTTGTAAGGTAAGAAAGTAGATCTCATCAACTTCTTCATCTTCTCCCAAGATTCTATCTTTGACTTCCCCATCCGTTCACGAGTAAGTTTAGTTTGCTGCCACCATGCCAATGCTCTCCCCCTCAGCCTAGTAGCAACCAACTTCACTCTTCGATTCTCCGGAACCTCCTTGAAATCAAAGATTTCCTCCACATTAGACAACCAATCTAAGAACTCCTCAGCAACCATCCCGCCTTTAAACTCCGGAATTTCCATCTTCATACCCGATTTCCATCGTCTATCATCTTCAACTTCTCGATAAGAATTTCGAACTTGGTCTCGATCTCGATAATGAATACTAGCTCTATCACCTTCTTCAACAAAATCAAAAGTACGTCTACATCGATCTCGACCATTATCATCCCTTCGTTCATGCATGCTTCTTTGACTATGTCTCTCTTCATCTCTATATGCTTCATTGTCAAATTCACGTTGACTTCTTCTCTCTTCATGTGCATAGTCATGATGATCTCTTCGTGATGAAATTGATGTTTCTCTTCTATCTCTACAAGAATGTGGCGATACCCTCCTCGCTTCCGTAACTGATGGCGAAACTCGGTTTCCTCCATGGTTCGAGTTTGGTGATCTCCTCCTTTGATTCAAATCATTCATCAATCTCTCCAATTTTCCAATGCCTTCATCAAACTTTTCACTAATACGTTGTTCCATAAGCTCGGCTTCTTCTCTACGATACAAAGCTTCAACGTTTTGATGACGATTAGCTCTCCTTGGTGGCATGATTGAAAAACTTCACAAACTTCAACAATTCGACACAAGAATTCAAAGCTTCAACACTAACTCGGTACACTTGGCTCGGCTCAACTTAGATCGGCAATGGCTCTACACGGCTCAAGCCTTGACTCGGCTATGACTTGACTCGGCAACAAATTCAAGCGCTTCACAAGGCTCCAAACTCAAACTCCTTTGCACTCTTTGATCCAATTGATTATGGATCAAATACTCCAATCTTGTTGCAACTTCAATATGAACATAATGAACAACTTCAAACTTCAAAAACTTCAATAACTTGGCTCCAAGAATCAACTTAGCTATGATTGGCTAAGTATGGCTCTGATACCAAAACTGATGCAGCGGATTAATCGAAACAAACTTCAATCGGTGAAATGTAGCAATCGGTGAGTTGAAGATACGAAAATGCCCAAGTTCGTTGATCCAAAGATACCGAACTCTAGCTATCTCAAACACGTTGATAGCGCACTATACCGTGTTCAAAGATCTACGATTCTTCGCACGTTGATCTAGCGCACTAGATTCCGTGAATCGGCTTCTACGATCGTTGAATCGAGCGCACTCGATTAACCGAAAGAGGAGATAGGAGATCACACTCAACTACCAATTTAAATGAAAGCACAAAGCTAACAAAAGAGAATTTTATTCAAAAATCAACAACCCAAAAATTACAACTCACGCCCCTATTTATAGCTTGACACAACCGGCCCCCTTTAACCCGTTGCCGACTCATAAGCTCCGACTCATCATAAGTCGTCGCCGACTCATTACAATAGCGACTCAAGCCCCTTTCACACAGCACAGTACCAGCGACTTAAACAAGGCCGACTTAACAAGTATGACCTACATACAACAACTCACCCGACTCAATACGACCGACTCATATATATTACTGACTCAACATATTATATGAACGACTCACGACTCAACACGACCGACTCATATATTACATACATGACCTAACTTATGTCGTGAACGACTCACGACTCAACTGAGGACCGACTTAAGAATGTTACGACTCAACAAACACACACGGTACACGACTCATCAACCATACGGATACAACAGTTAGGTCGTATTCGACCTAACGACTCAAGGCCAACAACTACAACACATCTGCTCATATGGCCGACTTAAGCGCCTGCCGACTCAAGCCCCAATCTCCCTGCGCTCCTCAACGACTTAGTTAGGTCGTGACTGCTTCCTCTTCTGTTAAGTCATAGCCGACTTAGGCTCTTAAGTCGTAGCCGACTTAAAACTTTAACTCGTGCTTCATTAACTCGTAACTCGGCTTCGCTAGCTCGTAGCTCTTTCTCCTTAGGTCGTTGACTCGTGAACGCCTCAAGCTCCTTCTCAGTAACTCGTATATCTCCCCCACAAGCCTTCTTAGGTCGGAAACAACCTATAGCCATCATCATAAGTCGTGAACGACTTATCTTAACTCGTATATCTCCCCCACAAGCCTTCTTAGGTCGGAAACGACTTATAAGTACCATCCTAGTTCGTGAATGACTCATTGCTTTGGCCTGATCTGCATCAAATATGGATATACAATGATACTGAATATAGTGATGATAGTTATACGGTACATAATGTGGAATATAAAAGCAGTAAAATAAAATGACACTAGGAATTTTTATACTGGTTAGGAGCACCGTCCAGTCCTAGGCTCCTTTTGGAATTTTACTAAAACAACAACCCTCACTTAACCCGGAGGAACAGGTCTATACACCCCTGAGCAGCCAAATAGGAACCTGAGCAGCAGAACAGGATTTCGCCTCAACAGCCAAAGAGGACTTCACTCGCCTGAGCAGCAGAACAAGACTTCAACAAATATAGAAAGTAGTTTTGACTTTTATGTGTTCTGATAACACGTATTTGTCACTTGTAGTACACCCTTCCTATAATCTTCTCCTCGAGTATGTGTGTGTGTATTTGAAGTATATGAAGAATTGAAAGGTATAGTATTGCTTTAATGAAGAATAATTGAAAGTATGATAGCAAATAGATTCCAGAGAGTTAGATCAGAAAGATAAGAAAATTGGATTGCGATTAAGTGATTTGGAATCAAGTTGGAGTTTATATTTATAAAGGTTAGAAAGCAGTTGTGATGACCCGGGATTTTGGCAAAAATATTTTATTAAATATTTAACCCAATTTAAAGAAAAAGTAAACTCGTCATTTTAAAATAAATAAGTCTTTTTGGATATTTGCCATTTGTTTGTATAGATTTGTATTTTTGGAAAGGAAATTGGATTTTGAATATTGAAAATAAAATCTCTTAAAATTTGTACAATAAAACCTACCTTACATAATTGAATTAAAATACTTTGTCTTTTTAACATTTGGTAAAAATATCTATAGATAATAATGTTTAAAATAAACTCAAATTCTATCAATATGAAATATAAGTATAAAATAAAAGCAAGAATTAAGTGATTTGATGTATAAGTAACATAGGACAAATATATATAAACAACTATAACAATTTTTAAGTGAAGCACGAATGTATAAAGTTAAAATAAAACTAGACACAAAAATATGTATATTGTGAAAGCAAGAAAATAATAAAAAAATATTTACATACAACATATCTTCATTCACAAGACCAAAGTATAACATAAAACCTGACACAAACAGTATATGAAATGGAAGATTTAAGTCAATATAAGAAAAGGGAACCTATGGCAATGTTGTAGACAAAGGAGGAGACAAGCTTTAAGGCTTAGCATACAATACATCGTTTTCAAGCACCAAAACAATAATGATTTCAGCGGAATAAATATCATCTCAGCCTCCAAAACAAAGTATTGTCTGGGCAAAAATTGTAGGCTAGAAGAAAAAAAAATCTTTGATCAAATCAAAGTTTTTAAAAAAAAGAGAGAGAGAGAAAAGTGATCACAAACTGGCTTCTATAGCACACTTCAATTCTACGTGTATATAATACCACTGCCTTGTCACCTATTTTACTCACTGGAACTAAGTATAACAAAAAGGATAAAACAACACTGCCTTAAAAATAAAACAGGCCTACATGAAATCAAAGAAAGGGAAGGAGTATAAAGCAGGATAAACATAACAACAGTCATTCATCTTGGTAAAAAGGTGAGTAAACTGCAACTTGAATTCAAATCTTATCAATATTCTATGAGTAAACTACATCCTTTAAATATTAATCTGATGCATAGTCTTTTTGGTGATATGTGAATATAGGTTTGCGTGAATAAATTCATATGTTAATGAATATTGAGTGGAATAATATATGCATATCTGCTTATATTCAAACATATATGCCTCGATAAATTATACAGCAGTTTTTCAAACTCTGCTCAACCATATTAATAGTGAGTAAACATTTAATGTTAAAAACAGTTTTAAATCAAAATTTTACTTGACGCCTGTGAAAAAGTATATGGGATATTATAGTAAAATTGTTTGAATATTCTTTGCTCTGCAAATATGGATATTTATGCCTATATGCAAATATTTGAAGTCTGGGATGGTTTGTGTTCAAACAGCAGAATAAAATCACAGGGAAAAGGAGTCAAACATCCTATTACACTCAAATTTAATCTAAATTTTTGGATAAAATGATGATGGTGGTATAATATAACTTTTAAAAATAGATTCAGGAATTCGTATTAAGTAATTATCTCAAGAGTTATAAAGAAAAAAACAGTGAATTTTAAATTTGGACAAAAATCAAATGTCTTGAATTCATGAATCGAATCCATGATTAGATTCGTGGTAGTGAATGCTGAATTTAGGAATTTACAATATTAATTTTAGTCAAGTATTTGGCAAGTTATCTCGAGATGGACGCGATTTGGAAAATCGAAGGATTCCGATGATCGATGTGATCGAATTGGTTGTCACTTGGCCTGGAGGTGGCCAATGTTGTGGGGTTCTTTGGAAAAATGGAGGTGGATTTTTATAGTTTACGTATTGGCCAGGGGAGGTTCAACTAGGGTTTTCCAGTGAGTTTGGGACGTGATTACTGTCGAGGAAATGGCGTAGGCTAGGGAAGACCGGAGATGATCGCGGCAGGGGGAATCGACGTGGGAGGTCAAGGAGAGGCTCTGGTCGAGGCGGCATGGTTCCAGGTGGATAGGAGCGTCGGTGGTTAATAGTTTTCCTATGATGTGTTGGGTCCAATGTGACCTTGAGCGCTCGAATTTGATTTGGGTGTAGGGTGGATGATTGGGTGGTCGGAATGGAGGGGATTGGTCATCGTCGACCTATCGAAGGCAGTCTCGGTGGTCGGAGCATCACTGTGGAGTGGTGCACATGTACGTTGCACAGTGTATCACTAATGTTTGTTTGTGGCTCACGCGTTTGAATGGGATTCAGCGAGATTTGGGAGAGGAAGGAGAAGCGGGTTTTGATTTGCGTTGTGACGTTGTGGGCTTGGGCCCATTTTAATTTAGCACTGTATTCGTAATTATGGTTGGTTCATTTAACCTTAATTTCAAAGGAAAACTAATTTACTTTAAGTAATCAAGTTTGACAAATTTTAAGGATTTATTTCCTTATATAATAGTGTTAATAATTGTGGTTTAGGGAATTGTATAATGGTTTTATTTAAATAAGTTCTATAAACTTAACTAAAGTATGCAATTAAGAAGTTAATTTAAATGATAAAATGCTTTGAATTTATATGTCAACAAAGATTAAGTGATTAATAGAGATAAATAGGTTACCTTAAGTTAATCAAGGACCTTGTGATTAAAAATTAATTAATTAAGGAATTAAAGATTAATTAATTAATTTTTGATTAAGGGTTAATAAATTTATAATTAAGGATTATGATTAATCCATTTGGGATTAATTAATTTGGAATTGGTGATAAATGAATAGATGTAATTTAAGGGTAAATTTATTTGGGGTTAACTAGTTTAAGTATGGATTAAAGGTCTAATTACTTCCTGATTAGAGGTTAATTGATTAAGGAAAATTGCTTTATGGAGGTAATTAAGAATCCATTTCTTAAGTGTAATTAATTAAAAGATGGATTAATTAAGGAAGTTATTTAGGGGTTAGTTAATTAATGAGTGCGATTAATTAAAGGGATAATTAGTCAATGTAAATGATTTTGGATAATCAATTTGAATAAGTAATTATGAATAAATGTAATAAATGAAGTGAAATTACTTAGCAAAGTAATTAACGGATATTACAGGATGTAATTAATGAATGGGTAATTACTTAATGAGAAGTAATTAAAGAATAATTATTTTATGGAAGGAATTAAGTGGTAATGACTCAGTGAAATGGAAGGACTAATTAATCGAGGAGTTGGTTTAATTAATGGTGATATTGTGATTATCAATCAAGTATATATTGCTGTGTAAAGGTATAATCCGGTAAAAATTTAAATTGTATAAAATTGGATAACTTGGGTTTAAATGACATTGGATTCGAAGAGACCGGAGTCGGGTATTAGTAAATACCCGAAACCACTTTAAATCTTCATAGATTGATATATGAAATCAATAGGCTGGAATGGAATGATTTAAGTGAATTGGACTATTTTATCTAAATTTTTTGAATTTAGAAAATTGTTGAGTGAAATAAGTGATGTTTATAACCAATTGTGACCTTAAAACTGATATGAGTCACCCGGGTTTTATACAAGTTGATTGCTTTGGTATTCCATGATTAGTTGGGTTACTCACACTGGTTTCCAGCCTGACCCGGGTGTTACTTTGATGTAATGCTCGGGTCAGACCGAGTATTATAGATTTTCAGGTAAGGACGTTCTGGAGCTCAAGAGGGGAGCTGGGTGGCAGGAACGTATAGAGTATTTCCGCTGTATTATATTAATGTAAATCTGAGACATGTTGATTTGTATATGTCCAGTGTCTGTATATATATATGTGAAACTCTGATGTATAGTAAATGTAATCGACAAATATAGTATTCTTTTGTAAACTGTTATTATTAATTATTATATTTTATCCACTGCGAATGTGAGTTGTTGATGTTTCTGTTCTTCTTCTTCTATCTCTTTCTTCTTTTTCGTAACTATCTGGAATTTTCGGGTTCGAAAATTTTGGGTCATTACATTTGGTATCAGAGCTAAAGGTTAAGCGAGAACCTTGGCTCTGGTGGGAGTACTCATTAAGAATAGGGTCAATAGTACCCTAGAATGAGTTGTGTATATAAATATGAGAGCGTACTTGTTATTTTCTTATATAAGGATTTTAAATGATTTTATATAAGATTATATTTGATATATAAAGCAATATTCACTTTGATAAATATTAAGGGAATTACCTATTAAATTATTAGAATTTAATTAAGAAATAATATAATACGACCAAACTGAAATTAAATAAAGGTAAGTTTGAAAAAGGATTCAAACTGGAATTGAAAATCTTGAATTGGAAAAGTATTTCAGAATAAGATGATAATGGATGGTTTTAGATATGATAATCTTAGTTATTATCATAAATGATTGTTGTGTGTTTAATAATAAGATGTGTATTAATGAGTAAGCAAAATGAAATGTTTTAAAGGAGTAAACATTTAAGTAAAGTATGACTTATAAAATTGAAAATACCTAAATTGTGGAATTTTAAATATAGGTCCATAAATTTGAAATTGTGTTTCGAAGTGCTAAAGAAAGAATAAATAAGTATTATTTGAATAAAGGAGACCTGTTGCAAACAATGGGTTGTTTGAAGATTGGACTTGAATTTAAAACCAAGGGTGGTTTAAAATTTTAAAACATGGCTGGGAGGGCCAAGAAATAAATATGTATATATGTATGGATATACATGATATCGAAGATAATTTGAAATAAACTCGAAGGCGTTGAGTTTTGATTTTCCCTGAAATGTGATGTAAAAACCCAAAGTGATATAAGTTTTGAACTTATAAGGGGGAAATAATTTTGAAATATAAAGTGGGAATTCAAATTTGAGTAAGGTTGACTGAAGAAATGAATTGGATTTAACTTTGGGAAAGTTAAATAAGTCTAGAACAAGCAACCAGAATTGGAAATTTCAAGATGAAATTGGAATTTAACTTGGAAAATTAAATTGTTGATTTGAATTAGGAGTTTGTGTGATCTCAAATGGGTTTGAGATCTTGAAATTGGAAATTAATGGATGTTTTAAAATAAATTGGATGATACCATCCTATTGCTGTTAAAAATCTTTAAATTGTGGATCTGATTTGTTTAAATGAATAAGAAATGGAGTGTGACAACATATCCATTATTGAGATAAGTGACAAATCTAACGTTAATTTGAAATTAAGGATATGGAATTACTTTGAACTGAAAATTTGAATAATTGAATTTGTAAATTAAACTTGTTTAAGAATTGGTTCAAACTAGAAGATAAAATTGGGTAATAAATTAAATTTTTAAGATAAAATTGTTTTGAACTCTTATGTAAACTTGGAAATAAGTAAGTAAAGATAATTTAAAATGAAATTCTAGAATTTATAAAATTAAATTGGCTAAAAACTTTGAATGAACAAAGTTAACTTGGTTTAAAAAGTTAAACCAACCTTTAGGAATTTAACTCGAGTTTATATAATTCGAGATGGTTTAAAATTGAGAGTGGAATTGAATTGGTTCAAATTGAATCTGATTTGAATTAATTGGATTTGTGATTGAAGATGTATAAGTTTAAAATTTTAGATGGAAAATTTGGGTTGAATTGAAATGATTGAAATTTAAGTGGATTCAAATTGAATGGATATTAGTCCAAAGTGGTTGGAATAACTTGGGATTGTAATTAAAGTTGAATATGTTTAAAATCAAATGGGATTTGATTTAAATTTGGAATGAAATTGGGAATTAATTCAGCTTGAATTGAATAAATCAAGTCCAATGGAAATTGGAGTTATTTAAAATTGGAATTGGGTCAATTTAAATGGAAGTGAATATTTAAATTGAATTGTTAGGGAAGTGAGCAGTTTTGACTCTGGACTATTTTCAATATAAACTGTTTTAATATAAACTTATTTTTCCAAGCTATTTAATACATATAACCTTTCTTCTTAAAGCCAAATTATTTTATACTGGTTTGCAATTATTTTTGGAGCTAATTAACCATTTTTCAACTGTTTTCTAAACTGACTATTATTTTTCAACTAAGTTACGAGTTAATTACTATTTTACAACTATTTTGCAATTATCTAAGATTTCTATAACTGTTTAACTATTTTCCAACTATTTACAATTAGTTAACTATTTTACATCTATTTTGCAAACTATTAATTATTTTTCAACTACTTATTTATATTTAATATTTCAAGCTACTTTCTAAGAAAATGAACAGGTCGGAGTTCAAACTGCTATTGGTTAAATTACCAACTGAGATAGGAATTGAGGTGATAATTCAATGGAACTGAAATAATTGTGAATACATGAATAGAATTTAAAGGGAATGTGAATGGAAAGGAAATTGATTTGGCTAATATCAATGAAGTTAAATACGTAGGATGTATGTATATTATTCTATTCGCATAGTGATTTGATCCAGATTCGAGCACAGAATTTCGAGATAGTTTATCGATTCGAGTCGCGATTTTTCACTCGATTTTCGACGGCGAACCTGGATATGGATTGTTGATTGGTTCTGGATATTCTCTATCATAGTTATGGCTATGCAAGGAGAATGACAGTTTCTGATCAAGAAATCAGATCTGTGTCCGCACTAGGAAGTCGGGTGGACGATACTAGTTCGGAAGTGAAATTGTGTGATCGAGCGAGCGATCAGGTTGATATAATGTACGGATGGCATGTGTAAATCGTACGGATTTGAATGATATTGATGTTGAAAAGAGTAATTAAATTGGGATATCTGGTTTTGAATAAACAAAGTTGTATATCATTGTTATATAAGATAAATCTCCCGTTGTTGAATTTATTGTTGGAAGGAAAAGGATTTTTGGAAATGTTTGAAGTATAAAAATGGTTTTATACAAGTTTGAAATGATCCAAAGTTTTAAAAAGGTTATATATATCTAAATATATATATATATATATATATATAAAGGATCTTATGAGGATTTTGGAAAAGGGTTTTGAAAACCTTTGGATTTGGGAAGGCTTTTGATTTTTGGGTAAAAATCAATATTTGAATTTGGAAATCCTAGTTGAGAATTATCGATTTTGGATAATCGATTTTGTGTAAAGAAGCTTTGTATATGAGATCATACTAGGTGTATGATTTGAAAAATACTATATGTATAGTATAAAGTGTTTTGATGGTAGCTCTGGGGAAAAAGGCGCTCCCTTGAATGGACTTCTCAGGAGTGCCACAGGGTGGTACTGCCTTGAGCCCCAAGGGGGGGTTCTAAAGTTGATCCTGTGAGGAGTCCGGACAAAACTAGTTCCTGAGGATTATGAGTAGTGTACCATAGCGGAAGTCATGTGTGCCGCTGAGAGCCAACAGTCTATGTTTGATTTTATATCGGTCGACTGCGACACTATGGTATACCACATAGCGAAAGTTGTGCGTGCCGCTGAGAGCCAACAGTCTGCGTTTGATTTTATATCGGTAGACTGCGACCTATGTAGGAGTGGAGAATTTCATTTTGACAGCGAAAATCTGAGGCCGCTGAGAGCCTACAGTTACATGGACTTTTGCAGCGATGGCAACGTAACCCTGGAATGTAACTGTGATCTGTTGTGGGATCCATGGCGTAATCGAGAGGCCGCGGAGAGCCTGCAGTTACATGGACTTTTGCTGCGACTGCAACGTAACCCTGGTATGTGACTATGACCATGGATGGGGGTGATGATTTTCAAAGCATTGTCGCCAAAGATATCTCCTCTATTTCAAAAACTGTTTTCGAAATTCTCAGTAAAAAAAAATTTTCCAAGTATTTTCACTAGATGTTGAAAACGGGTTTGCCAAGTACTTATAGATTTTCAGTCGTACGCCTGATCAACATATGACCGAATTTCTGTGAGATCAAGGATGGACTTGTCGAAACATCGAGTTATAAAAGTATTTTAATGAAAACTATTTTAGAAATATTATATAGATTTTTAAAGTAGTTTAAAAATGATCAAAGAAAATGTATCTGATTCTAAGCATTTTAATAAATCTGGCTTCGTTCCTTCTCGAGGATGAAAAGATTTAAGGGGAGAGGAATGTGAAGACCCGGGATTTTGGCAATAATATTTTATTAAATATTTAATCCAATTTAAAGAAAAAGTAAACTCGTCATTTTAAAATAAATAAGTCTTTATGGATATTTGCCATTTATTTGTATAGATTTGTATTTTTGGAAAGGAAATTGGATTTTGAACATTTAAAGTAAAATCTCTTAAAATTTGTACAATAAAACCTACCTTACATAATTGAATTAAAATACTTTGTCTTTTTAACATTTGGTAAAAATATCTATAGATAATAATGTTTAAAATAAACTCAAATTCTATAAATATGAAATATAAGTATAAAATAAAAGCAAGAATTAAGTGATTTGATGTATAAGTAACATAGGACAAATATATATAAACAACTATAACAATTTTTAAGTGAAGCACGAATGTATAAAGTTAAAATAAAACTAGACACAAAAATATGTATATTGTGAAAGCAAGAAAATAATAAAAAAATATTTACATACAACATATCTTCATTCACAAGACCAAAGTATAACATAAAACCTGACACAAACAGTATATGAAATGGAAGATTTAAGTCAATATAAGAAAAGGGAATCTATGGCAATGTTGTAGACAAAGGAGGAGACAAGCTTTAAGGCTTAGCATACAATACATCGTTTTCAAGCACCAAAACAATAATGATTTCAGCCGAATAAATATCATCTCAGCCTCCAAAACAAAGTATTGTCTGGGCAAAAATTGTAGGCTAGAAGAAAAAAAAAATCTTTGATCAAATAAAAGTTAAAAAAAAAAGAGAGAGAAAAGAGATCACAAACTGGCTTCAATAGCACACTTCAATTCTACGTGTATATAATACCACTGCCTTGTCTCCTATTTTACTCACTGGAACTAAGTATAACAAAAAGGATAAACAACACTGCCTTAAAAATAAAACAGGCCTACATGAAATCAAAGACAGGGAAGCAGTATAAAGCAGGATAAACATAACAACAATCATTCATCTTGGTAAAAAGGTGAGTAAACTGGAACTTGAATTCAAATCTTATCAATATTCTGTGAGTAAACTACATCCTTTAAATATTAATCTGATGCATTGTCTTTTAGGTGATATGTGAATATAGGTTTGTATGAATAAATTCATATGTTAATGAATATTGAGTGGAAGAATATGTGCATATCTGCTTATATTTAAACATGTATGCCTCGATAAATTATACAGCAGTTTTTCAAACTCTGCTCAACCATATTAACAGTGAGTGAACATTTAATGTTAAAAACAGTTTTAAATCAAAATTTTACTTGACACCTGTGATAAAGTATATGGGATGTTATAGTAAAATTGTATGAATATTCTTTGCTCTGCGAATATGGATATTTATACCTGTATGCAAATATTTGAAGTCTGGGATGGTTTGTGTTCAAACAGCAGAATAAAATCAAAGGGAAAAGGAGTCAAACATCCTATTACATTCAAATTTATTCTAAATTTTTGGATAAAATGCTGATGGTGGTATAATATAACTTTTAAAAATAGATTCAGGAATTTGTATTAAGTAATTATCTCAAGAGTTATAAAGAAAAAAAACGGTGAACTTTAAATTTGGACAAAAATCAAATGTCTTGAATTCATGAATCGAATCCATGATTAGATTCATGGTAATGAATGCTGAATTTAGGAATTTACAATATTAATTTTAGTCAAGTATTTGGCGAGTTATCTCGAGATGGACGCGATTTGGAAATTCGAAGGATTCCGATGATCGATGTGATCGAATTGGTTGTCGCTTGGTCTGGAGGTGGCCAATGTGGTGGGGATCTTTGGAAAAATGGAGGTGGATTTTTATAGTGTACGTAGTGGCCAGGGGAGGTTCAACTAGGGTTTTCCAGTGAGTTTGGGACGTGATTGCTGTCGAGGAAATGGCGTAGGCTAGGGAAGACCGGAGATGATCGCGACAAAGGGAATCGACGCGGGAGGTCAAGGCGAGGCTCTAGTCGAGGCGGCGTGGTTCCAGGTGGATAGGATCGTCCGTGGTTAATAGTTTTCCTATGATGTGTTGGGTCCAGTGTGACCATGAGCGCTCGAATTTGATTTGGGTGTGGGGTGGTTGATTGGGTGGTCGGAATAGAGGGGAAAGGTCATCGTCGACCTATCGAAGGCAGTCTCGGTGGTCGGAGCATCACTGTGGAGTGGTGCACGTGTACGTTGCACAGTGTATCACTGATGTTTGTTTGTGGCTCACGCGTTTGAATGGGATTCAGCGAGATTTTGGAGAGGAAGGAGAAGCGGGTTTTGATTTGCGTTGTGACGTTGTGGGCTTGGGCCCATTTTAATTTAGCACTGTATTCATAATTATGGCTGGTTCATTTAACCTTAATTTCAAAGGAAAACTAATTTACTTTAAGTAATCAAGTTTGACAAATTTTAAGGATTTATTTCCTTATATAATAGTGCTAATAATTGTGGTTTAGGGAATTGTATAATGGTTTTATTTAAATAAGTTCTATAAACTTAACTAAAGTATGCAATTAAGAAGTTAATTTAAATGATAAAATGATTTGAATTTATAAGTCAACAAAGATTAAGTGATTAATAGAGATAAATAGGTTATCTTAAGTTAATCAAGGACCTTGGTGATTAAAAATTAATTAATTAAGGAATTAAAGATTAATTAATTAATTTTTGATTAAGGGTTAATAAATTTATAATTAAGGATTATAATTAATCCATTTGGGATTAATTAATTTGGAATTGGTGATAAATGAATAGATGTAATTTAAGGGTAAATTTATTTGGGGTTAACTAGTTTAAGTATGGATTAAAGGTCTAATTAGTTCCTGATTAGAGGTTAATTGATTAAGGAAAATTACTTTATGGAGGTAATTAAGAATCCATTTCTTAAGTGTAATTAATTAAAAGATGGATTAATTAAGGAAGTTATTTAGGGGTTAGTTAATTAATGAATGTGATTAATTAAAGGGATAATTAGTCAATGTAAATGATTTTGGATAATCAATTTGAATAAGTAATTATGAATAAATGTAATAAATGTAGTGAAATTACTTAGCAAAGTAATTAACGGATATTACAGGATGTAATTAATGAATGGGTAATTACTTAATGAGAAGTAATTAAAGAATAATTATTTTATGGAAGGAATTAAGTGGTAATGACTCAGTGAAATGGAAGGACTAATTAATCGAGGAGTTGGTTTAATTAATGGTGATATTGTGATTATCTATCAAGTATATATTGTTGTGTAAAGGTATAATCCGGTAAAAATTTAAATTGTATACAATTGGATAACTTGGGTTTAAATGACATTGGATTGGAAGAGACCGGAGTCGGGTATTAGTAAATACCCGAAACCACTTTAAATCTTCATAGATTGATATATGAAATCAATAGGCTGGAATGGAATGATTTAAGTGAATTGGACTATTTTATCTAAATTTTTGATATTTAGAAAATTGTTGAGTGGAATAAGTGATGTTTATAATAAATTGTGACCTTATAAACTGATATGAGTCACCCGGGATTTATACAAGTTGATTGCTTTGGTATTCCATGATTAGTTGGGTTACTCATGCTGGTTTCCAGCCTGACCCGGGTGTTACTTTGATGTAATGCTCGGGTCAGAGCGAGTATTACAGATTTTCAGGTAAGGACGTTTTGGAGCTCAGTAGGGGAGCTGTGTGGCAGGAACGTATAGAGTATTTCCGCTGTATTATATTAATGTAAATCTGAGACATGTTGATTTGTATATGTCTAGTGTCTGTATATATATGTGAAACTCTGATGTATAGTAAATGTAATCGACAAATATAGTATTCTTTTAAAAACTGTTATTATTTATTATTATATTTTATCCGCTGCGAATGAAAGTTGTTGATGTTTCTGTTCTTCTTCTTCTATCTCTTTCTTCTATTTCATAACTATCTGGAATTTTGGGGTTCGAAAATTTTGGGTCGTTACAGCAGTGACTGTTGATGAAGAGTTTCGATTAAAGTGTTACATCCAATCTTTTCATAGAGGTTCGTATCTCTTCACAAAAAGTCGTGTCTTTTCAAAAAGTGGTCGTTGTAGAAATTCAGTCAACTGAGCCTCTGGGTCAATCGACTGAATATTCAAAATAATTTTTGAATATAAATTTGTATATCCATGTACCTTTGCATGTTGCACAAAATTTCCAGTGTCAGTCGATTGGACCTCTAGGTCAGTCGACCGACCTGGTGAAATTTGTGAAGTATGCATAGTTTACATAGGTCTATTAATTTCTATAACTTTTAAAACACTTTTATAATTTAATTATATGCTTATATATGTATAAAATATTTGGGAAATAGAATGATTAAATATATAAGCTAATATATATGTAACCGAGGAGAGATTTTAACAATATTGACCTAAGATTTAAAGATAAAATAATACAATTGATTCATCGGTTTCAATGTCTCGTCTCCTTGTCTCTTTTTGTCGTAGCAGTCGTCAAATCTGTATGTCGTAGTGATAGCTTCATGTCACGAATCAAAACCAAGTCTCAACATTCTCTTCCTTTTGATTGATGACAATCTGTAAATAGATATAGATTTCGACTATATATATGATATAAATACTTACTCCTCCCCTTGAATTTTTGACACTCTATATCTTGCATTCTTAACGTTAATAATAATATTTGTCCCCCTTTGTCATCGACAAAAAGGAATAAGGACTATAAAGCCATAATGTCATAGATATTATAAAGGAAACGATCGTTCATACATTAAAATACCATAAATAAAAAATAACTAATACTTATAATGTAAGGTATATTTAAAGCATGCGATACCCAAGGTTCTTATGGTTTCCTAATTTTTAGGAAACCATACCCATTTGGGTGCGATTGAACCTTTATAAATATAATTTCATTATTAACTACCATATCAAAATAATCATCAAAGTATTTTTCTCTATTTTTTCAATTAACAGGAACCCAAATACTTAGATAATTTTTATTCATATTTCCCGTCAATGATTTTGTACTTCTAAAGAAATGATAAACATTACTGGTCATAGCCGTATTTTAATTTTAATAACATTGGATTTAGACTTTACTCGTAATCTAGTGCTAGCACTAACATATTTACTATACATGAAAGCATATCTAGTGCTATTTCTATGATCAGTTTTATTATACCCTAAACCACTTTTATCATGTAAAGTCTAGAACAAGATAAAATCATGTTTAAATCGTGTTTGTACCAAAATTGGGCACAACACTCGTCGGAAGTCTTTGAAGAGATAATAAATGAAGAAAGCAAATTGAAAATGAGGATTATCTAACAAAAACTCCAAGTCACAGAAAAATAAATTGCACAGAAGACAGTAATTTAGAGTGGTTCAGCTTATCGCCTACGTCCACTGTGAAGTTTTGTTATTTTATTGCTCGATATTCGCAGAATACAACTTTTTTAATGTCAAAGTACAGCAGATAGTAAGCCAAAATTCGAAATCAATGGCAGCAGTGGCGCTATGGAGCAATTCTAGCAACGTTCGGGCGTACTCTTTCTCTAAAAATCCTCCCCTCCCCTTTCTGAATGACCAGGGGCTCTATTTATAGGTGTAGGAGGTTGATATTTCGCCTAAAATTCGAGGAGACCGCTTCTGGCACGTGAGGGTGCCCACGTGCCCGGATTCTGGAAATCTTGGCCCACTTTGGGATCGATTCGAACTCGGGTTCGAATCAATCAAGAAAGCAACCAATCGAGGTGAAATTTGGTATGGACAATCTTCAGCGTGTACGTAAGCTCCTGTGAAAATTTCATAGCATTTGGACTTATGGATCGCGAGATATGATCGATGCAAGTTGGTCCGTGATCGATTCGAACTCAACTTCGAATCGATCAAGATTTGATCCGATTGAGCTGAAACTATGAATGAGCATTCCTTAGGACGCCATTGGCTCCTGTCCAAATTTGGTGGCATTTGGACTTGTAGATCTCGAGATATGATCGATGCAAGTTGGTCCGTGATCGATTCGAACTCAACTTCGAATCGATCAAGATTTGATCCGATTGTGCTAAAATTTGGCATGAGCATTCCTTAGGTTGCCAGTTGGCTCGTGTCCAAATTTGATGGCATTTGGACTTGTAGATCTCGAGATATGATCGATGCAATTTTGGATTTCTCAACCGTGATCCATCAATATCTTGAACATATGAACTTCGATTGACTTGAAATTTGGAACATTGGCTTTCTCAGTTTTGCTTGTCATGTCATTTAAATTGTAGCTCGATCCGGATTGGAAAAATTTTTTTTACCGACATCCATAGTAGACCTATGCATAACTGATCTTCAAGACGAACTATCCTTGGTTTCTAGTCGAGTTCTTGGTGTCACGGCCTTGCCAAAAGGCGGGATAACATTTGCCCCCCAAAGTACGTCTTGTGTGAACATGACGTGCTTTGAAAACTGCCATCTTCACTCTGAATAGTTCCATTTGATTTGTTAAACAGTTATCGTCTTCTCGTATCGAATTTTGTATCGATCCTCTCCTGAATCGATGTGAAATTCGAGTTGCAACCACACTTGATGGTTGTTTTGGATTCATTCCTTCGCATCAATCCTCTCTTGGATCGATCTGGCATGCACTAAGGTAGACTCCATATCGATGGATACATAATACTGGGTCTCAGATTGGTGGAAACAAAACGAATGCTTTATGTCGATAGAGTTGAACGATCCAGACGTAATCACGCAGTGATGCTTCGCGGAGGATATGCCATCTCTCATTCCCCTATTCAAGAAGAATTCCCCACTGTAGATAATCTTTGATAGGAGTCATCCATGACACTTTTCCTTAGATCTATCTCTAAGATCTAGTCGATCTTCATCTGTCAATGCTTCGAAAAATAAGTATTTCAAATGGGACAAAGTCTATTTGTCACGCATCCCTAGAACTGGCTAGCTCGGCCATTGATTCGGTCATTTCGTTTTGTTCTCTGAGGATTTGTGTAGTGGTGTAATTCTCGAAGTCAGCTAGTAGCTTTTGGATCAAGCTAAGGCAAGGAACTAGGCGTTGCCCCCTAGTCCGATAGTCCTCCCTGCCTTAGCATACTGCTAATCAGAAATTACATAGGATATGTAAAGTGTCCACTTTTAGTTTTCTTGCAAGTCTCAGCGTGGCGACCAAGGCTTCATACTTAGCTTCGTTATTTGTTGCAAGGAAGTTGGGTTTCAGAGTATAGGAGATCGATCATTTTTCAAGTGCCATTAACATGACTTCGATGTTAGAAAGCTGATTATTGGGAGTTCCATTTATGTATGTTCTCCATCGATTGGACGGTTCTCTACTGTTCTTCAGATAATCGTCTAATGCAGTGAATTCAGATATGAAGTATTCTAATGTTTGACCATGGATAGATCTCTAAGGGAGATAAGTGATATCAAATTGGCTTAGCTTGATATTCTGTTTGAGTAACCTTTCAAATATCTAAGGTTGCCATTAGACCCATCGTAACAGTTGGTCGATACAGACATTAACATGGTAAGCTTGTCAATAGCTAGCTTTCATCATATACCTGTCTTTGGATTAGTTTCTCTTCAGTTAGTATTTCAATGCTTATGGAGTGTATTGACATGACCCAATTAAGGTATAGATCTTCACGATCCACTGTCTTGGGTAAAATGGGAGGCCTCTCTGAGCGATCTATCAGAGCTGCTTGGTTACCTCCATATATGGATGACTCTAATCTTCAGCATTTTCTGACATTAGCCTCAATCCTACGAGAATTGATGACGAAACCCGTGAATTCTTTTTATACAACGCTGAAAGAGCATTTCAAAGGATTAAGTTTCATTCTGCAGTTGTTGGATAGCACTAAATATCTTTGCCAAGTGATCGATGTGGTCGCTTGATGGTCGTGATCTCACGAGCATATTAACCACATATACTTTCATTGATCGGCCGATCTGATTTTTGAATGATCTATTAATCGTCCTTTGGTAAATAGCATAAGCGTTCTCAAGTTTGAATCCAAAGAATGCAGCATAGCACTATAGGCCCGGATCAGTAATGAAATAGTTGTATTCCTGATCTAGGACATGTTTCAATATCTGATTGTATCAGGAGTTTGCATCCATGGATGAGAATAATTCATGTACGATGGTTGAGTCTATTAGTTGATTGATCATTGGATGTGGAAAGCTATGCTTTGCCCTGCCTTGTGCAAATCTGAGTAGTCGGCGTACGTTCGCCACTCTCCTTTTCTTTCTCTTATAAGCAAAGGATTGAATACCCATTTTGGGTAGAGGACATCGCGGATAAACCTATTGGTTTTGAGTAGATTCGCCTCCTCTTTAAGTGCAGTAGATCTTTCTAGATCCACGTCGCTTCGTTTTTATTTACCAAAACATGCAGCGGGTTGACACTTAATGCAGGGTTCTTAATGGTGGGTGAGAGTCCATATACACACATGAGATTGAGCCCAAGCAAACATATCAAATTCACCTGGAGCAATGTAGTTGACTCTTGCACAATCATTACGCAGAGTTGTGATCTGATCTACAATACTCGTGATGGGTTGTATGCACTCCATGTGCTTATTTGCAATGGTAAATGATTAGCCTTATAGGTATGTTAAATCAAAGGCATAGTAAAGTTTAGCCCTGTATTGTGTATTGCTGCATAGCTGGCCCCAACTACGAGTTTGAATCTATATTTATTTCCAAGCAATGCATTTTCCATTCAATGTACTCACGATCCATTGCTCATTAGAAGGGTCAAAATGATGATCAATTGCCCATAAATACAGGCATCGATCTGCGGATTCTATCTCTAAGCATCATTTTGGCCGTAACGTCAAGTTGTTATAAATATTAGGCATAAGCTATTGGGTTGAGTAGTTGTATCCAGCTCTTGGATGATCACATTCATGTTCCCGGTCTTAGGTGGATGGGTGTATTGAGTGAATGATCGAGCCTAGCTTCTGCTGTGTTTATACTATAGTCCAAGCTGTAAGAGCCAGAGTTGTTTGATGAATGATCAAATTATTTGCATCTTATTTATCGTGCGTATTCCCAAGTCAGGGGAAAATCTCGATAAGTGGCAAGGTAGATAATGTTCACTTCGATTTTGCATTCCTTCCCCTTGAACCATGGGATCAAGTTAACCGATGGAAGGCTGAGTTGTGCCGTATTCTGCATTCTATCCTAGTTCTTTCCTATAGGTAGAATACTTCGTTGCCTCGTCGACATTCGCTTTACTTCTTATGTCGTCATACTCTGGGCAAAAACTGAAGAGTGAATCGTCCAGTAAGATCCAATGTAGGATTGATGCTTCCTTGTCGAATTGAGGGTAAGAGTCGGTGCGTGGACAGTTAGGTTGCACTAGTTGTGAATAGCTCGTTTAGTCGGATCGTGGTAAGAGTCAAAGAATGAATGGTCATATTGCATTCTTTTGGAGTTGGGCGATCAACCACGTCCGTTTCGGTTTACGTTCTCCCGTCAGATCTAGGGATAAAGTCAGCACAAATGCAGTCAGGTCATGGTCGTCCAGTCTCATGCTCTTCCAGGCGGATCGAAGGAAGGCAGCGGAGGAAGAATGGTCAAGTCACACTCATTCGTGGTTCTATACATGCTCTGATGGTCGAAGGTATTCGATGGGCGCTCATGACGCATCGATTTTTAATCGAATAGGATCGATATTGGCCGTCGATTTAGCGACACAATGTAGAATGTACGAACCTCATTGCATATCGATCCATTAATATGCTATGAAAGGTGCAGATCGATATTGCCCGTCGATCTGGCGGTATGATATAATTGGCTTCTTGTAACTTCGGGCATCATTCTGATTGGTTAGCATTAATGCCTCCTTGCAGTCATTGCCTTAAGTTGTAAAGGACGCTAAGCTAGCAATGTAGCGAGTCACCTTTCTCTTCTTTCAATGATTTGTTCTTTTGCCTACAGTCTTGGGTTAGCAGAGTTAGTTTGTGGACGATCTAATTGCATCTGTAGCGAGTTTATACTCCTCTTGTCGACTTTGTGTCGGAGTTGGTGAATGAATGGTCGGGTCACATTCATTCATTTGTCTATGCTCGTAGTCGTACTACGGGGATCGGAGTCAGTTGGAGGGTCATTAGTAACACCTATTTGATGTTCACATCCCTGTCCACACTCTGGGGACTAAGCATTTTGGTAGAAAATGGTCGAACCGCATTTTCCACGATAAATTCCTCTGGCACTAATCAATGGCGAAAGTCAAAGTGTAGCCAGTCACATTGCGACAACTTTAATTTGATGTTTCCCCTACTGAATTAGAGAAAGGAGTTGATTAGCGGATGGTTGGGTCATACCCGTCCACGTTATATGCACAACCCGCCAGATCATTGGCTAGAGTTAGTGGATGAATGGTCGGAGCATTCGATTTTTAATGATAAGTATGCCCCCATGTCAGGGGAAGATAAGAAAGCGGATGGTTGAATCACATCCACATTTTGTTTACAGGACTTGCTGTGGGATCAGAGTTGATAGATGGACAGTCGAATCGCATCCCTTCTAATATTTATATTCCAATTCTAGCTTTGAGGACTGGAGTTGGTTGATGGGTTGTCAGTCAAACCCGTTTGGTATTTATACTCCCGTCTGCGCTCTCGAGACAAGAGTTTGTTGATGTTTATACTCCAGTTCGCACTCTGGGAATCTGGAGTTAGTGTTTATACTTCGGTTCGCACTCTGGGAACCTAGAGTTGATGTTTATACTCCAATTCGCACTCTAGAAATTTGGAGTTAGTTGATGTTTATACTCCAATTCGCACTCTGGGAATTTGGAGTTAGTTGATGTTTATACTCCAATTCGCACTCCGGGAATTTGGAGTCAGTTGATGTTTATACTCCAGTTCGCACTCTAGGAATCTAGAGTTAGTGTTTATACTTCGGTTCGCACTCTGGGAACCTAGAGTTGATGTTTATACTCCAATTCGCACTCTGGGAATTTGGAGTTAGTTGATGTTTATACTACAATTCGCATTCTGGGAATTTGGAGTTAGTTGATGTTTATACTCCAATTCGCACTCTGGGAATTTGGAGTTAGTGTTTATACTCTGTTTCGCACTCTGGGAACCTAGAGTTGATGTTTATACTCCAATTCGCACTCTGGGAATTTGGAGTTAGTTGTTGTTTATACTCCAGTTCGCACTCTGGGAATCTGGAGTAAGTGTTTATACTCCGGTTCGCACTCTGGGAACCTTGAGTTGATGTTTATACTCCAATTCGCACTCTGGGAATTTGGAGTTAGTTAAAGGATTGTCGTGTATCAATCCTTTTTTGGGTTCATGTGGTGACTTGTCCCCATGCTCAGGGTTTCACTTGGCGGGTGATCGGTGGGATCCCGATAGCTTTCCACTTATCTGCCCTCAATGATGAGATTTAGTTTATGGACGGTTGAGTCGCGTCCATGTTCATTCGGATTCCGCTTTTACCAAGCCTAAGGAGTAAGATTAGTATTCGGCAAGCTTAGGGCTCGAGGAGAGGTGATGAGAGGATGGTCGAACTACATCCATTTTAAGTTGTGTGTTTTTGCTTAAGTCAGGGGCAAGAATTGGAAAGTGGATGGATAAGTCACATCCACTTTATACTTCGCGTTCTTCCGATTAAGCTGAGGAAGAGAGTTGAAATGATGGCTCATGATGGTTAGTGAGTAGGCAGTCAGTCGTTGATGACTATAGATTGAGGGTTGGCCCCTGATGAAGTCTGTTTAAGGCATGATTGTTTTGTCGAATCACAGATGCAAACTAGAGAGTGAATGATCAAATCATATCCACTTTAATCATATGTCCTCAAATCATCCCAAGTTCTAATGTAGGATTGGATGCATAGATGGCCATGTCACATCGACTCTCGGTGTGATTCAAATTTTATTGGGCATCCGAGGAAGCATAAGTATTTTGGTGAGCTTGAAGTATGAGATGGAGAGTGCAGTGTTGGGACATATAACTCCAATCTTTTTCAGACCTCTTGATTAAATTGGATAGGCGGATGGGTAGATGGTCGGTTGCATCCATTTTGCACTGGAGTCCTGACTTTATCAGTCTCTCCCGCTTTGATGCCCTGCCCCCAAGTAAGGGGCATATCGTAGCCGATGAGTGGTTGAACCATGCTCATTATAATGATACCCCAATGACTTAATCGTTGTCCGTGGAGGTTGATTGGTACCGAACCTTGAGTACTCAGTTACCTGCATCATTTGTAAGTATTTTATTTCAAGTCGGTCATATTTCGTAATATAAATAAAATTGAAATAGAAATAATTCAAAAGAGATCGGATAAAATCTCATTGATAAGTGAAGCGGTGTCATATGCTCGCTATTGCACTTCGGACCAGCCTTTCACAGTTGGAAGTCTAACGCGAATGGTTCAGTTTGATCAAAGTTCTGATTGAGGTCGGGGGTTCCCGTCTCTTCATTTTATGGGGCTTGAACATATTGCCAAAGCTATCCTTTCTGGAGCAGCCTTATGGCGTTGGCATCCATGATAATCATGTAAAGAAGAGGAGCTTCCCGATTTAGAGTATGCAACAGGTTCCCTCTTATCTCGCCAAGTTGATCCTTCGTCTGATTCATCAATGTAATATTGGCCTGGACATGTTGGTGTAGTCGTCGGCGGCTATCCGCCAGTTCTGTTATCAAACTCTGGAAATAAGCTTTTGTGCTGATTTCTTTTATAATTGTTGGCAGCAACGGGCTGTGGATTTTGATCAATTCGTTGGCCGCCAGCTTCTTTATTCCCTTTAGCAATATGAGAAGTAGAAATGGTATGCCTAACCACGATTGACAGTCTTCTTTGAGGAATAGGGGATACAACGCATTTGATGGAATTCATCACTTTTCGTGGACTCCATTCACCATTCTCACTTCATGAGATAGTGGCGGAGGTTGAATTTCCATAGTACACTGACATGGTCACCATGCTGAATTTTTGCTAGAAATTTTGTATGTAGGACGATTTCAATGATTAGGCCCCGATTGGGAAAGATACTCCAATCAATATTATGAAGTCCATTTTATGGCTACATGGTCTTGTAATACTAGTGAATGATGCATGCCTGATTGCCCAGTGTTCGAATGGTTGGTAACACAGATTCGATGTGAGTTGGTTAAGATGGGCTAACAGATAGGTGACCAGTATAGGGTATTAAGGAAGTTCTCTGGAGGTTGTATGCCATGCTTTTAGTCGTATAGAGGTGGAATGTTTAAGATGTGGGCATTTGAAGATGATTCAGTGGTGACCATCTATGCTTTGAATTGGCAGAGTTGACAATTTAGAGCAGTTGTCATATTAGCCATCGTACCATAGTTGTCAATTCAGGAGTTTTAAAGGCTGGTCAATTGGAGGAAGTTGCAGTCCACCTTAGAAGCATGATATATTAATCAACTTCAGTTCTTGGCATATTAGCTAGGTTCTCCAGCCTCTGGGGGCACCGGTTGAGTAGTATTTGAATACCCATTCCTCGATTGCAATTCAACAATTGTTGTTGTAATCTCCTATCCAGTCATGGAACGATCAGAATGTTTCTTTACTAAGTTGAGTTTTGAATTAACTATGCGGGTGCTCTGCACAGCGGCTAGGGTTTGGGGAAATTTGGATCGTACCCGAATATATATATATTTATTAAAATTCTGTATCCATCAAGCAACCTGAAAAAGTCCTTCTTCGTATCGTTCTTGTTCGAACCCATCAGATGCGCTCGTCTTCGTATCGATCGGAGGAATTGCACTTTTCATATTCATCAGCTGAAAGACCCAGTTCGTATCCATCCAGAGAATTAGCTCTAGTAGCATCGATACGAAATGGCTAGATCGATACGAATTAGAGCAGATGGATGGATATGAACTGCATGTGCTTATCGATATGAAATGGAGGCAGATGGATGGATACGAAGTACATGTGAGTATTGATACGAATTGGAGGCAAATGGATGGATACGAACTGCATGTGCGTATCGATACGAAATGGAGGCAGATGGATGGATACGAAGTAGCGCTTCCTGATGGATACGAAGTAGTGCCCCTGATGGATACGAAGTAGGGCCCCCTGATGGATACAAAGTAGCGCCCCCTGATGGATACGAAGTAGTCCATATGTGATCGATACAAAGAGAGTGCGAAATTCGATCGATGTGAACGTTGTCATATTTTTTGGATACGAAAAAATAGATACGTAAAGCACCATATTTTCTGGATACGAAAACACGAATGCGAAAACTTCATATTTTCATGGATACGAAAGTATGGATACGAAACTCGTCATATTTTCTAGGTTCGAAAATATGGGCACGGAATTCATCATATTTTCATGGATACGAAAAGCAGCATATTTTCTGGATTCGAAAATATGGGTATGGAATTCATGATGAATGTAGTTCCTCTTAGATCTGGAGCAATCTGAATAGAATAGAAGGAACCACTGAATAATAGATCTGGATCTCCTCCTTAAATTTTTGCAATCCAACGACAGTAGTAGATCCAACGAGCAGGAGAAAAAACTTGGTTTTTTCTCGGTGAAAGCACCAAAGTGTTTGTGACAAAATTAGGCACAACACTCATCGGAAGTCTTTGAAGAGATAATAAATGAAGAAAGCAAATTGAAAATGTGGATTATCTAACAAAAACTCCAAGTCATAGAAAAATAAATTGCACAGAAGACAGTAATTTTGAGTGGTTCGGCGTATCGCCAACGTCCACTGTGAAGTTTTGTTATTTTATTGCTCGATATTCGGAGAATAAAACTTTTTTAATGTCAAAGTACAGCAGATAGTAAGCCAAAATTCGAAATCAATGGCAGCAGTGGTTCTATGGAGCAATTCTTGCAGCGTCCGGGAGTACTCTTTCTCTAAAAATCCTCCCCTCCCCTTTCTGAATGGCCAGGGGCACTATTTATAGGTGTAGGAGGCTGATATTTCGCCTAAAATTCGGGGGGACCGCTTCTGGCACGTGTTTGCACAAAAAATGGGCAAACACCTCCAAGTCGTGTGATTTAGTCGAATTTATGTGATTCTTAGTGATTTGGATGAGTTATGCAAATATGTAAAAAGTAGGGGCTAAAATGTAAAAGACACACAGATTAATATTGGTTCGGCCAGAACGTGCCTACGTCCACTTTATATGTTATTCTCCTTTTTCTTTCAGATTACAAGTACAAAGCTTTGTATACAAGTATATGAAAGTTGTTTGAAAGTTCCTTCCGTGCTTGAGCTCTCAAACTTGTCTGCCATTGTTGTACCCCTGCCCTTCTATTTATAGAGTGAGGCTGGGGGCAGGGGTCTTGGATGTATATAGCTGCTGGTGGACCTGGGCTGAAGCAATCTGGCCTGGCAGAGTTGGTTCGGCAACACCTTGGTTCGGTAGTAGATGGTTGGAGTTGAGACCTTGGTGCGGTAGTACTTCGGTCTGGTAGTAGAGGAGAGAGGGGTTGATTCGGCTATGTGGGGAAGGGAGTTGGCTCGGCAGTGCTTGGAGATGTTGTGGACCGGCATTACTTGGAGATGGTGTGGACCGGCGTTGTTTGGAGAGGGTTTGGACCGGCGTTGCTTGGAGATGGAATTGGTTCGGTAATAGTATGGTCCGGTGGAGAGTGGTTCGGCAGTAGCATGGAGATGGAGTTGGTTCGGTAATAGTATGGTCCAGTGGAGAGTGGTTCGGCAGTAGCATGGAGATGGAGTTGGGCTTTTGGTTCGGTGGTACGTAGAGTAAGTTGGTCCGACAGTGGGTAGAAGAGGGATGGTTCGGCATTGTTTGGAAATGCGCCCAACACTTGCCCCCCAAAGTGGGGCATATGCCATCGTATGTCGCGCTTTGTTTTAGCTTAGGTGATTTTCATCCGGTCTTGTATGCCGAACGATCTTATGTACTTGAATTACCGGATGTACTCGTGGATTCCGATTACCGGATGAACCCATATTTTCAATCACCGAATGGGCTGCCGAATGAGTTTTTACCGAATGGACTTAGCTTCCTGTCCTGCCGAATGAACTCATGGAGCCTAAGTGCCGAATGGGCCCTTCGATCTTGTACCACCGGATGGGTTCGGGGGCCCTATGTGCCGAATGAATTTGAAAAAACCTTTATCCTTTGAATTTTGGATTCGAGTGAAACTCCAGATCACACGCACTCGTTTGCTTATATCTCTATACCCCTCGTTTTAACAGTGTGTTTGTTTATGGTGTTGCAGATAATGTCTCACAAGGTGGAAACCCGATCAGATAAGAGGAAATTTAAGGACAGAAGAGAGTCCCCTATTGTGCCCCCAGCCCAGCCAGGACCGGGACGACCAGGACCCATCCCGAGATTACTAGTGGATGGATATGGCCCAGTTTACTGAGGAGGAGAAAGTGGCGGTGAAGGAGGGCATGCGGCTGCTTGCTGCTGAGGAGGTTGCCGCGCAGTTGGAGGATGAGGACCAAGGAGCGGATGCTGGTGAGTTTTCCCTTCTCAGCTTTTCATAACTCGGTCGTCTATTGCTTGTTCGATGGATTCTTTTCTTGAATTGGACAGGTGGGACCTCTGGTCAACATGCTAGGAGTTTCGATCCTGCAGCCAGGTAGATTTGGAGAGCTGGTAGAATGAGGGTGGAGCACTGATGCAGCTGGTTATTTTATTTGGTCTGCTTGACATTCCTGTATATGCTAGTTCAAAACATTAATGTACTTTCGAGCTGTAATTATGTCATTGAACGACTTTATGTAAGTTTATAACACAAGCTGATTCTGTTATATTTTGAATGCTGCCATCATTTTGATGTGTTATATAAGAAATATAATTATGCATATGTTTGTGATTTGACTGTGTTTGGTGCTAAGCTCTTGCATTAAATATAATTTCTTGTTTTGCAATGTTAGGAATAAGTTATAGCTACATGTTTATGTACAAGAGAAGAGAGTACCGCCCTTCACGTTTTAGTTGCAGGGGGTAGCTTTGAACGTCTTGTGTAACTGACCGTGGATGCGGCTGAGTACCTTGCCACTCAGTATGCAGGCTCAGATTCTCACGGGCGAATGCCACCTGTTTGGTGCCCTGTACTTTAGAGTCCTTTATACAGGATAGGAGAAAAGTATTTAAATGGAATGGAAATATAGAAAAAGTAAAACTTCCAGTCACGGAAGGCCGTCGATGTGCTTAAGTTCGTGGCAAACGGGTTTTGTAGTCACTTTCCCTAGTTGTGGGTCTTGGAGACATTTGTCACCCATCTTACGCCTCCGCGGGGAGTTTTCTTTTTTACCACGGCCGCACTTAAGACACATCGAAGCCGAGATCGCGCACGGTAACTACCCGGACCATTATGGTCCGTAATCGTGGGTATTATTCGATTTAACATGGCCGGCTAGCGTGGGTGCCGTTGGCCGTGAACTACCCCTGGCTGGCCACACCTTATGTTGGGGCTTAAAGTAGGTTCACAGTTGCCGGCGAGCCGAACGCCGTAATGAGCTGCCATCGGCTATAGTCGGCCTTTGTGATGACTTATAATCGGCTCATTACAGGTTGCTTTGAGGGCAGTCGCGAGCAATGAGTTAACCCACAGCAGAGGGATGCTGGAGCAAAAGTGTCTCATTGGCGAGTGCATAGAATCGTATAGTACCTGTTAGGTTTTGTCCAGGCGAAGCTGCGCTGTGGTGCGTCTTGAGTGGAAATGCCATAGGATTTTGTTCAAAAGAAAAGGATAAAGCTTAACAAGCAGCCAAGATACAAAGGAACAAGTTAACAAGAGCCAAGTTTTTTAAAGTGGTTCGGCACGAAAATGCCTACGTCCACTGATTCTCTTTGTTAATTCACTTCATATGGGCAGTACAAGTTAAGAAAAGTATCGACGGAGGTGTCGGATGTTCCATGCCCTCTGGAACACCACTTCGTCCACTGTTGACAAAAGGTAAGCTCCGTTGTGGAGATCATTATGAATTACATATGGTCCATCCCAGATGGGGTCCAATGCCCTGGGGCGCGGAAAGATTCACTTGAGGACAAGATCTCCTTCTTGTTAGCTGCGATGCTTGACTTTGGAGTTGTATAGTGCTACAACTTTTTGTTTGTGAGCTGCTACTTTGAGTGCTGCATCGTTTCTCCTTTCCTCAATCAGATCCAAAGGCATGAGGAGGAGTTCTTCATTTTCTTCTGGATTGTAGTGGATCCTACGGTGGGAAGGCACAATAGTCTCAAATGGGAGCATTGCCTCTGATCCGTATGCCAAAGAGAAAGGAGTATGTCTTGTTGATGTTCTGAAAGATGTGCGGTAGGCCCAAAGTGCCGTAGGAAGTTCTTCCACCCAAGCGCCTTTTGACTTTTCAAGTTTCTTCTTGATTAGGGTTTTGAGAATTTTGTTGACAGCTTCGACTTGTTTGTTTGCCTGAGGATAAGCTACTGTTGAGAAGCTTTTGTGAATTCCATGCTCTTGGCACCAGTCGGCGAATTCTTCGCTTTCAAATTGAAGTCCGTTGTCTGATATGATCTTGAGTGGGACTCCGTACCTGCACAGAATATTTTTGATCAAGAAGTTGATAACTTTTGCCGAAGATATTTTATTTAGGGGTTCCGCTTCCACCCATTTGGTGAAATAATCGACTGCCACTATAGCATATTTGGCTCCGCCTCGGCCCGTTGGCAGTTCTCCAATCAAGTCAATTCCCCATACAGCAAAGGGCCAAGGGCTGGTCATTTGAGTAATCTCATTTGTGGGTAGTCGAGGGATCTTGGCAAACTTCTGACATCTGTCACATTTCTTGACGAAGTCTAAGGCGTCTTTGTTTAATGTGGGCCAGTAATATCCATATCGGAGTATCTTTTTTGCCAGAGTCTGCCCTCCAATGTGATCTCCGAAACTTCCCTGATGGATGTTAAATAAGATTTCCTTGGCTTCCCTTCCAGCGATGCATCTTAATAAGGGGCTAGAGAAGCCACGCCGATAGAGGATGCATTCTTGCATGGTGAAGCGGGAAGCTTTCCTCAAGATTTTCTTGACTTCGTCACGCCTATCGGGTAGTGTGCCATCTTGCAAATACTTCCGGATAGGAGTCATCCAAGTTTCTTCTTCAATCGCAGTTATCAGATTCACTTGTTCGAAACTTGGGGCTAGCTGTCTTGAGATGGTTGATGCTCCGGAAATGGCGTTGTTCTTCATACTAGCGTGCTTTGCTAGTTCGTCGGCCTCTTGGTTCTCTTCTCGAGGAATGTGTTTGATTAGATAGTGGTCCAATTGATCGAGCAGCAGTTTTTTTTTCTTTAGATATGCTGTGAGTCGTTCTCCTCGGGTTTGGAACTCTCCTAGTACTTGGTTCACGATAAGTTGAGAATCACTACGAAGACATAAAGAACTGATTCCAATTTATAAGGCAAGTTCCAATCCTGTTATTACTGCCTCATACTCTGCATCGTTGTTAGTGGCAGCGAATTCCAACCTTAAGGCGTAGTACAGCTTCCTTCCCCTGGGGTGATTGTCACAATACCTGCCCCCGAGCCTTGTTCGTTTGATGCTCCATCTACAAAGAGGTTCCACTTGATATCTTTTGCTATTTCAGACTGATCCTTGCCTTCGTTTTTAGTAAATTCGACAAGGAAATCGGCCATGGCTTGTCCCTTGATGGCGGTGCGAGGATGGTAGAGGATATCATATTGACTTAGTTCAATGCACCATTTGAGGAGTCGCCCAGAAGTGTCGGGACGATGGAGCACCTATCTTAGCGGTTGATCGGTTAGAACTCTGATGGAGTGAGACTGGAAGTAGTGTCGCAGTTTTCATGACGTGATTAGTAAACAATAGGCTAATTTCTCAAGTTTAGGGTATCCTGCTTCTTCCCCTGTAAACCTCTTGCTTACAAAGTATACCGGGCGTTGCGTGCGGTCATCTTCTCTTACCAAGGCGACGCTTAAAGCATGAGATGATACGGCGAGGTATAGGTATAGCACTTCGCCTTTATTTGGAGTTGAGAGTACTGGTGGTCTCTGGAGGTGTTCGATTAGGTTAAGGAAGGCTTTTAAGCATTCGTCAGTCCACTCGAACTTTCCTTTATCCTTCTTTATAGCTTCAAAGAAAGGGACACACTTGTCAGTTGCTTTAGAGATGAATCTGCTTAGGGCGGCCACCTTCCCGTTTAGGCTTTTCATTTCTTTTCGAGTGGAAGGTATCCTTATTTCTTTCAGAGCCCGGACTTGTTCAGGGTTTGCTTCAATTCCTCTGGAATGGACGATGAATCCTAAGAACTTTCCCGATGATACTCCGATTGAGCACTTTAGAGGATTCAGCTTCATTCCATATTGGCGGAGTACCCGAAACATCTTGCCCAGGTGGCTCACATGATCGTCGGCTTTCCTTGATTTTACTAGCATGTCGTCCACATATACTTCCATAGTCCGTCCTATTAGTTCTGCGAACATCTTGTTGACTAGGCGCTGAAAGGTAGCTTCGGCATTTTTGAGTCCAAAAGGCATGACTTTGTATCAGTATAATCCTCGGTCAGTGATGAAGCTAGTGTGGTCTTGATCGGGAGCGTGCATGGGAATTTGATTATATCAGGAGTATGCATCCATAAAAGATAAGAGTTCGTGCCCGGCCGTGCTGTCTACAAGTTGTTCGATTCGGGGGAGTGGGAAGCAATCCTTCGGGCAAGCGTCATTTAGGTTGGAGAAGTCAATACACGTTCGCCACTTTCCATTGGCCTTCTTTACTAGTACCGGGTTAGCGATCCACTCTGGGTAGATGGCTTCTCGTATGAAGCCATTAGCAAGTAGGTTCTTTACTTCCTCATCGAGGGCTGCTGATCGTTCTGCCCGCATGCTTCTCTTTTTCTGCTTTACTGGTACCTTGGTGGGATCGATGTTCAGCATGTGGCATGCTACGTCTGGGGAGATTCCATTCATATCAGCGTGCGTCCATGCGAATACATCCAAGTTGTGGCAGAGAAAATCAACGAGTTGATCCTTCAATTCTGTTTTTAGCTGAGATCCGATTTTTAATAGCCTACTTGAATCATGTTTGTCTACAGATACGAATTCCATAGCCTCTGCAGGCTCGGCAGTGGCCTCCTCCTCACTATCCCTGGGGTCTAGTTCATTGAAAGGATCGCTGGTATATCGAAGAGGAGGGGCTTTCTTTAGTTGCTATGCTTCCAAGCTTTTCATGCAGAGAGTAGTCTCTGCATCTTTCCCTTTGTCCCTTCTGCGGTTATTGCGAAGTTCAGTTACATAGCAGTCTCGAGCAGCGTCTTGATCTCCTTCTACTTCTCCTATTCCATTGTCTGTTGGAAATTTCATCTTTAGGCACCGCGGGGCTAGGATAATTTGGAAGTCGGACAAGGCTGGTCTTCCCAAGAAAGCGTTGTAGGCCGAATGGTTCTCTATTAGTACGAACGTTTGTTTTCGCACAGCGGAGCAGGGATGACTGCCTATTTCGACAAAGAGATCCAGTTGCCCGAGGGGTAACTTTGCATCTCCAGTGAAACCATGTAGTGGTTTGTTGCAGGGAGATACATCCTTCATTGACAGCTTCATTTTGTTGAAAGCATGCTTGAATAGGATATTTACTGAACTTCCAGTGTCTATTAAAATTCGAAAAACTTTGGCTGGACTGAACCAGGCAGAGATGACCATAGGGTCCATGTGTGGGTACTGTCTTCCCTCTAGATCACGCCTACTGAATGTGATGTCGTCACACTCTTTCTGTTTGGGGTGAAGTTCTTCTGTGACAGAATTAATGCAGCCCTCGTTGTTTCTAAGCGACCTTCCATATCTTTCCATCTCTGCCCAACTTCTATCGGCGATGTGCGGTTCTTATATGGTATGGACCACTATCTTCTCCTGATTAGAGCCGCTAGTGTTGCGGTTTCCTCCTCCTACCCCTGAGGGGGGTAGCCCTGGGTTCTCATTGGCAGGAGTTGGAGTCCTGTTCTGACCTTTTACATAGCGTTCCAGTCTCCTTCTCCTAATGTGTTCTTCAATCAAGTCCCGGAGATGGTGGCTATTTGCGCCAAAATTGGTCACAAACACCCAATACCGTGAAAGCACCAGTGTAGGAATATAAAATAATGATATTTAAATCATAAACAACAAATCTCAACAAATAATAGACAGTAATCCAAAAGTAAAGAACAGAGACACAAGTTTTATAGTGGTTCGGCTATCTCCGGCCTACGTCCACTCCAATTTTTTCTTTCTTTTTATTGATTATCCTTGAAGGTTACAAGTGATTACAACAGTTGTAGTGACCAAATCTGAAGAAAATAGTAGTAATGAGGCTATGGAATGATTCTAGCAGCATCCGGGCATGCCTCTTCTCTCTAAATTCTCCGTCCACTTTTCTGAATGACCAGGGGCTCTATTTATAGGCGTGGAAGGCTGAAATCCCGCCTAAAACCTGGGGAGGCCGCTTGGCACGTGCGGGGGGCCCACAGGCCCGTGTTCTCGGAATCCGTGCCCAGTTTGGGATCGATTCGAAGTGACGTTCGAATCGATCAAGAATCCATCCAATTGAGCTGAAATTTAGTGTGAACATTCTTCAACATGTATGTAAGCTCCTGTAAAAATTTAATTGCATTTGGATCAACGGTTTGGGAGATATGATCGATCCAAGTTCAAGAATCCGTGCGTCCTGAATGGTTCGAACCCATGCTTCGAAACCGTCCAGTTCGAATCCATCCCTTCGAAACCACTCTATTCGAATCCATCTCCCTCGGCTCCTCTCCTTCGAATCCATCGTCCTCGTATCCATTGCTTCGAAACCGCCTTCTTCGAGTCCATCTCCTTCTTCGAGTCCATGTATACTTCGAATCCATTACCTTCTTCGAATCCGTCTTCTTCTTCGAATCCATGTATACTTCGAATCCATTACCTTCTTCGAGTCCATCTTCTTCTTCGAATCCATTACCTTCTTCGAATCCGTCTTCTTCTTCGAATCCATGTATACTTCGAATCCATACCTATCGTTCGAGTCCATCTTCTTCTTCGAATCCATGTATACTTCGAATCCATTACCTTCTTCGAATCCGTCTTCTTCTTCGAATCCATGTATACTTCGAATCCATACCTATCGTTCGAATCCACCATCTTCAAGTCCATGTCCGTCGTTCGAATCCATGTCCATTGTATTGAAGCTACTCCTTTCAAATCCATCTAGTTCCCATCGATTCGAAGCGTCATCGATGCGAACCTCAAGGGTTCGAATCCTGATGGGTTCGAACCTGATGGGTTCGAACCGAGCGTCACTTTATCCCTTTTTTGATGGATTCGAACTACGTACTATTCCTACCTTGAATCCATCATATTTCCTTCATACGAACTCCGATTAACCTGAAATTTGAAACATAGCCTTTTCTAGTCCTAATCATCGTCTCCAATCAATTTCATCCCGATCAAAGTTTATAAAGATTCTGACGACATCGATCGCAGCCTTGATTCCAATCGATCCCCAATCCTGATATCCATAATTCCTTGCCAATTTGTTGATATTCCAGTTTTGACCAAAAAATGGGATAACATTTTGCCCCCCAAAACATGCCTTGTGATAACAAGGCGTGTTTTGAATAATTCCGAATCCAATATCCGAAGTCCAAAGCCATATTGCCAGAGTATATCGTCCTTGACTGCTTCGAGCCGATGTCCAATTCCAGATCCAATAACCAAAGCCTTAGACAATTTCGTATCCATTCGAACTCGACAACCGAGTTCCAATCCATCCTTATCCAATAGCCAATAACCGAATCCAGGACCTCTCCGGGTCGATATCCAAATCCATAGCCTCTCTGGGTTCCTGCCAAGCGTGATCCACATCCGACGACCGTGGTCCAGTGTCCCTGGACGTTGAGTTAACCTCTCCGGGTTCTTTCCAAGCGCAATCCATACTTGCTGTCCTTGGTCTAGTGTCCCTGGACGTTGAGCCAACCTCTCCGGGTTCTTGCCAAGCGCAATCCATACTTGACGACCTTGGCCCAGTGTCCCTGGGCGCTGTAAAATGCCATGGCTTAAGTCCAAAGCTGAATCCTGATCTCTCCGGACCCTTGACGAGCATAGTCCATACTCGACGACCTGAAAATGATAATAGAGGGCCTAAGTCCTAGGCCGAATCCTGGTCACTCCGGATCCTTGCCAAGCATAGTCCATACTTGATGACCTGAATGAGTCAATTCACCTTGTTTGGGTAAAGTGACTCACCCCTTGCCAGGCATAATCCATACCCGACGACCATTTATCAAAAACTAGATAAAAGTCCAACCAAAATTTATTCCAAAATCCAAATCCGAAATTCAAATCCGAAATCCAAATCCAAAATCCGAATCCAAATCCAAAATTCAAATCCAAAACCAGAAAACCAGAAATCCAAACCAGCATCCAAAATAAAAAACAATCATCCAAAGGAAAATCCAAATAAAAAAGCAAGAAAAACCAGGAGCTCAATCCATGCTCCAAAACCAAATTCAAAAAGAAAAGCAATGTCCAATCTAAAAGCAAGAAATAAATTTCACAAACCATAGCGTCCCGGTTTATCATCATTCAGAGCATGCCTAGGGGCTATCTCCGTCCCCATACATGTGTAAATGTCTTTACCGTTTGCTAGTAGCTTGCTACTTATTCCATATTATCCTGGTCAATGGATGATCAATCGACGATCATCTCTGGGCCTCCCATCATCACGGCGTGAGGTGGTCGGTGGTTGCTCCTGCTCCACCATTGCATCCCGAGTTCCAACGTATTGTTGTAACTGTCCATTCCTCACATGCTCTACGATTATATCCTTTAGGTGCCTGCAGCTGTTGGTGTCGTGTCCGTCCAGATCATGGAAGAGACAGTGCCTTCCTAATGTCCTTTCCCGCTCTGTTGGTTCCCTCCTAGCCGGCCTTCGGTAGGGAAGGCGATTCCGAGTTTCCAAGTATATCTGCTCCAGCGTCTCGTTCAATCCAGTGTATGTGGAAAACTTTGGATCCTTCCATCGTTTTCTAGTGTTTCCAGAGTCGTCATCTAACTTCCTTTTTCCTTTATCTTTATCCGAACCGTTTTTGGATACCGCTCCAACCTCGATTGCACTAACCTTTTTCAATTTTAAATCCGTACTTGCATCTTCTTGTCGAAGGAACCTTTCTGCCTCATGAAAGAATTCGTCGAGATTTTGCGGGGGATCTCGTATCAGAGATACCTTGAAATCCGAATTCTCCTTGACTCCTGATACTGCTGCCATTAAAACCATTGATGGATCAGGCCGATCCACCGAGGCGACTGCCGCACTGAATCGAGTTAGAAAAGCTCTAAGCGATTCGTCCATCCTTTGCTTCACCGATGTTAAAGTCATCACGTTCTTCAGCCTCTTGACGTGAACCCGAAACTGTCCCAGAAACTTTTCCACTAATTCCTTCCAAGTCCTGATAGATCCTTCTTCCAGCTATCTAAACCACATTGCAGCTAAGTCCTTCAAATACAAATGGAAACATCGGGCCATCACTTCCTCCGATGCCCCCAGCACCTCCATGTGTCTGGTGTACCTCATTAAGTGATCTGTTGGATCCGTCTTACCATCATATACCTCCACGCTAGGTAGCTTGAACTTAGGTGGATTCTGAGCCATCCTTATCTCCCGAGCAAATGGACTTCTATTCACTCCCTCCAAATCTCCGTTTGTCAATCCACCTCGCACAGTCTTCCTGATCATTTCTACTAATCCTGTATTGTCTGGTAGGGGTTGCCCCCCATGCCCCCGAGGGAACTCTGGTACATATTCCTCGTGTGGCTCACTAGCAGCAATGTTAGCTCTAGCTTGTTGAGTTCCTTCCAAAGGTTCTCCTGCATTGAATCCTGTGGGCCTGCCCCCAAGCCCTTATTGATTGCCTTCTGGCTCCGTATCCTGTCCTTCATTGGGTTCCACAATCCTAGCTCCTTGTCCTGCATCCGCAGCTGCTGTAGCTGTTCCTATGTTCTGCATCCCTGCAGCTCTCATTTGTTCCAAGAAAGTTTGCATCATTTCCTGTTGACTTTTCAACAATCTCTCCTGCAAAGAATTGGCCATAGCTTCCATTTCATCCCGAGTTATGTAGACCGAAGCCTGTCCTTCCTCACCTCCGGAGGATGCTTGTTGACTTCCTCCTTGTTGGCTTCTCTCAGCCCTTAGCCTTCTGCTATTCTGCCTAGTCATTGTCTTCCAAATCCAAATTCCTCAAACTCTTCAAATCCGATGTAGCGGGTGCTAGTTGTTCTCAGTGAAAGCACCAAAATATTTGCGCCAAAATTGGTCACAAACACCCAATACCGTGAAAGCACCAGTGTAGGAATATAAATTAATGATATTCAAATCACAAACAACAAATCTCAACAAATAATAGACAGTAATCCAAAAGTAAAGAACAGAGACACAAGTTTTATAGTGGTTCGGCTATCTCCGGCCTACGTCCACTCCAATTTTTTTTTCTTTTTATTGATTATCCATGAAGGTTACAAGTGATTACAACAGTTGTAGTGACCAAATCTGAAGAAAATAGCAGTAATGAGGCTATGGAATGATTCTAGCCGCATCCGGGCATGCCTCTTCTCTCTAAATTCTCCGTCCCCTTTTATGAATGACCAGGGGCTCTATTTATAGGCGTGGAAGGCTGAAATCTCGCCTAAAACCTGGGGAGGCCGCTTGGCACGTGAGGGGGGCCCACAGGCCCGTGTTCTCGTAATCCGTGCCCAGTTTGGAATCGATTCGAAGTGACGTTCGAATCGATCAAGAATCCATCCAATTGAGCTGAAATTTAGTGTGAACATTCTTCAACATGTATGTAAGCTCCTGCAAAAATTTCATTGCATTTGGATCAACGGTTTGGGAGATATGATCGATCCAAGTTCAAGAATCCATGCGTCCTGAATGGTTCGAACCCATGCTTCGTAACCGTCCAGTTCGAATCCATCCCCTTCGAAACCACTCTATTCTAATCCATCTCCCTCGGCTCCTCTCCTTCGAACCCATCGTCCTCGTATCCATTGCTTCGAAACCGCCTTCTTCGAGTCCATCTCCTTCTTCGAGTCCATGTATACTTCGAATCCATTACCTTCTTCGAATCCGTCTTCTTCTTCGAATCCATGTATACTTCGAATCCATTACCTTCTTCGAGTCCATCTTCTTCTTCGAATCCATGTATACTTCGAATCCATTACCTTCTTCGAGTCCATCTTCTTCTTCGAATCCATGTATACTTCGAATCCATTACCTTCTTCGAGTCCATTCGAATCCATGTATACTTCGAATCCATACCAATCGTTCGAGTCCATCTTCTTCTTCGAATCCATGTATACTTCGAATCCATTACCTTCTTCGAATCCATCTTCTTCTTCGAATCCATGTATACTTCGAATCCATACCTATAGTTCGAATCCACCATCTTCAAGTCCATGTCCGTCGTTCGAATCCATGTCCATTATATTGAAGCTACTCCTTTCGAATCCATCTAGTTCCCATCGATTCGAAGCGTCATCGATGCGAACCTCATGGGTCCGAATCCTGATGGGTTCGAACCTGATGGGTTCGAACCGAGCGTCACTTTATCCCTTTTTTGATGGATTCGAACTACGTACTATTCCTACCTTGAATCCATCATATTTCCTTCATACGAACTCCGATTAACCTGAAATTTGAAACATAGCCTTTTCTAGTCCTAATCATCGTCTCCAATCAATTTCGTCCCGATCAGAGTTTATAAAGATTTTGACGACATCGATCGCAGCCTTGATTCCAATCGATCCCCAATCCTGATATCCATAATTCCTTGCCAATTTGTTGATATTCCAGTTTTGACCAAAAAATGGGATAACAGTGGCATTCATTGGTGTCATGTCCGTGGGATTCGTGGAAGCGACGGAACTTTCCAGACTTGAGTGCGTTATCTGACTCCTTCGTGTGCGGGGGGCGCTTGTATCTAACTTCGTATTGAGTGGCCAGGAAGATGTTTTCGATCGTTTCATTCAAAGGAGTGTAAGAGTCAAATCTTGGTCTTGGTCGATATAAGCGCTTTTCTCCCTTTTTGCCCACTGCATTGTCTCTGGAGTCGTTTCTCCGAATGTCCTTTGCTGCGGCGGGGGCGTTTCCATGAGCCGCCTTAGCCTGTGGTCCTGTCTGCCTTTAAGTGGCAGCCTCTTCGAGTCTCATGTACTTCCCAGCTTCATGGAAGAAATCGGGCAAGGTAGCTGGTTTTTCTTTAGTTAGTCTTCTAGCAAACTTGGTATCCGGATGCACACCACTACAGAGGGCCATTAGGACAAGTTTCTCATCGGCATCTTCAACTGCTGCCGCTGCGGCATTGAACCGGGTTAGGTATTGCTGTAGTGTCTCTCCGGGTTTCTGTTTGACAGTAGATAGGGAGTAAGCATCCTTGGGTTGTTCCACATGAATGCGGAACTGGCTGATGCACTTTTCTTTCAACATTTCCCATGAGCTGATGGACCCTTGGGGTAGGTGGCAGAACCAGGAGGTAGCTAGATCTGTCAAGAAAAGTGGAAAACATTTACATAACACTCATTCTGTTGCTCCGCTCATAAGCATATACTGGGTGTATCTCTGTAAGTGTACGATGAGGTCAGAGATTCCCTTGTAAGGTTCCATTGTTGGCATTTTCCATTCTCGGGGGGTGATGGCAAGTTCGATAGTGCGGGAGAAAGGGCTGGTGACCCTAGCGCCTATTCCCCGATCCCGTTGTTCCCGTTGGATGCACTATCTGAACAATCGTGCCATCCTTTCATCAGAGCTGGGAGCGGATAGAAATGAAATTGGTTCTTCTCTGCGGGATTGAGTCCGTTCAAATGATTTGTAGGGATGGTACCGTCCGTCATTCCTGACATTCTCCAAAGGCTGCCTCTGGTCCTCTGGAAGCATGCTGGGGTCAGCCATAGTTGGCCCTTGCCTTGATCTTCCCCTGCTGGGTTCTGTTCTCAGCACTTCCTCGGGTCCAACTTCGTGCTGGACTCCATCTCGGCACCGTCTACTGGTGTTCTCATGGTTAGGTAGCATGACAGGCTCAGCTACATCCGACCCCTGCCTGGCACCTCCCCCGTTGGGTTTGGTTCCAAGTGTCTCCTCGGGTCGGAATTCGGGCTAAGTCCGGGCTTGGCTCCTACCATGGCTGTTTCTGTTGTTAACTTCTTCGAAGAAGAAAGGTCTTTGTCGCCTCCCAGATCCTCCAGATTGGGACTCACCCCATGATTCGGTGTTGCGGTTGGATTCTTCAGCATCCCTTAGGCGTGACATGAGTTGGTCCACCAAGGCTTCTTGTTGGGATGTGAAGCGGTTAGTTACTTCAGCCACAACCCTGTCCAGATCTGCCCTAGTAATTGCTTGTTCCATGGCGGGGGCTGTCGGATTTGCCTGATTTTCATCAGGTACTGTTGTCAAAATGGGATGATTCTCTTGATTCGGGGCTACTGGATCTGGGATACCGCTAGTTGCGATGTTCTTTCCTTTGTTAACATCTCTCCTCTGCCTGGAAGTCATGTTGTCGGAGCAAGGAACGATGTTGTTAGGAAGAAGGTTGAGTAGGAGAAGCTGTAGCTTCTAGCTCGATCTCTCAGTGAAAGCACCAAAAATGTTAGCACAAAAAAGGGGCAAACACCTCCAAGTCGTGTGATTTAGTCGAATTTATGTGATTCTTAGTGATTTGGATGAGTTATGCAAATATGTAAAAAGCAGGGGCTAAAATGTAAAAGACACACAGATTTATAGTGGTTCGGCCAGAACGTGCCTACGTCCACTTTATATGTTATTCTCCTTTTTCTTTCAGATTACAAGTACAAAGCTTTGTATACAAGTATATGAAAGTTGTTTGAAAGTTCCTTCCGTGCTTGAGCTCTCAAACTTGTCTGTCATTGTTGTACCCCTGCCCCTCTATTTATAGAGTGAGGCTGGGGGCAGGGGTCTTGGATGTATATAGCTGCTGGTGGGCCTGGGCTGAAGCAATCTGGCCTGGCAGAGTTGGTTCGGCAACACCTTTGTTCGGTAGTAGATGGTTGGAGTTGAGACCTTGGTCCGGTAGTACTTCGGTCCTGTAGTAGAGGAGAGAGGGGTTGATTCGACTATGTGGGGAAGGGAGTTGGCTCGGTAGTGCTTGGAGATGTTGTGGACCGGCATTACTTGGATATGGTGTGGACCGGCGTTGCTTGGAGAGGGTTTGGACCGGCGTTGCTTGGAGATGGAATTGGTTCGGTAATAGTATGGTCCGGTGGAGAGTGGTTCGGCAGTAGCATGGAGATGGAGTTGGTTCGGTAATAGTATGGTCCGGTGGAGAGTGGATCGGCAGTAGCATGGAGATGGAGTTGGGCTTTTGGTTCGGTGGTACGTAGAGTAAGTTGGTCCGGCAGTGGGTAGAAGAGGGATGGTTCGGCATTGTTTGGAAATGCGCCCAACAGCACGTGAGGGGGCCCACACGCCCGGATTCTGGAAATCCGGGCCCACTTTGGGAACGATACGAACTCGGGTTCGAATCGATCAATAAAGCATCCAATCGAGGTGAAATTTGGTGTGGACAATCTTCAGCGTGTACGTAAGCTCCTGTGAAAATTTCATAGCATTTGGACTTATAGATCTCGAGATATGATCGATGCAAGTTGGTCCATGATCGATTCGAACTCAACTTCGAATCGATCAACATTTGATCCGATTGAGCTTAAATTTGGCATGAGCATTCCTTAGGATGCCAGTTGGCTCCTGTCCAAATTTGGTGGCATTTGGACTTGTAGATCTCGAGATATGATCGATGCAAGTTGGTCCGTGATCGATTCGAACTCAACTTCGAATCAATCAAGATTTGATCCGATTGTGCTGAAATTTGGCATGTGCATTCCTTAGGTTGACAGTTGGCTCGTCTCCAAATTTGGTGGCATTTGGACTTGTAGATCTCGAGATATGATCGATGCAATTTTGGATTTCTCAACCGTGATCCATCAATATCTTGAACATACGAACTCCGATTGACTTGAAATTTGGAACATTGGCTTTCTCAGCTTTGCTTGTCATGTCATATAAATTGCAGCTCGATCCAGATTCGATAAAAAAATTTACCGACATCCATAGTACATCTATGTATAACTGATCTTCAAGACGAACTGTCCTTGGTATCTAGTCGAGTTCTTGGTGTCACGGCCTTGCCAAAAGGCGGGATAATAGTTTTGACCTTTATTAAATTTTGTGACTTCAGTGTTAAGTTTATCAAATTTAGTTTTAAAGTCACAATTATTATTTTCAAAAGAAATATTATTGTTTTTCAAAATATCAATTTTCTTGTTTAATTCAGAATTCTCCTTTTTTAACGTACAGTTCTCATTTTCAAGAAGAAAAATTCGAGATACTGAATTATCTAAAGATGATTGTAATAAATCATTTTGTCTTTTCAAATCCGAAATTTATTTTGAAAAAATTCTTTTTCTTTTTCAAACATAGTATTTTGTTCGTCTAAAAAATCTTTAAGAGCCTCAAAATTATATTTCAAAACACTATGTTCATTTTCTAAATCTAATTTCTCATTTTCAAGTTCAATAGATTTCATCTTTTATAAAATAATAAAATTAAACTTTGAAATATTATTGCTTATACTAAATAATTCATTATTATCTTTTCCTAAAATTCGTAAATCAAAAAGTACCTTTTTGTAGTCCTCACTGGTGGCTTTGATAGGGATTTTGCCTGTTGTATTTCAACTGGATCGCTTTTTAGTAATTATTCTATGATGTTGTAATGATTGATAGAATTCCAAGCTCTCATACCAAATGAAAGTGTGTTATGGATCGTGTAATATGGATATACAATGATACAAAGTACAGTGATGATAATTATACGGTAAATAATGCGGAATATAAAAGCAGTAAAGTAAAATGACACCGAGAATTTTTATACTGGTTCAGAGCACCGTCCTACGTCTAGTCCCAGACTCCTAGAATTTTACTAAAACAACAACCCTCACTTAACCCGGAGGAACAGATCTATACACCCCTGAGCAGCCGAACAGGGACCTGAGCAGTAGAACAGGATTTCGCCTCAATAGCTGAAGAGGACTTCGCTCACCTGAGCAGCAGAACAGGACTTCAACAAATACAGAAAATAGTTTTAACTTTTGTGTGTTCTGATAACATGGATTTATCACTTGTAGTACACCCTTCCTACAAATTTCTTCTCGAGTATAGATATATATTTGAAGTATGTGAAGAATAGAAAGGTATAGTATTGCTATAATGTAGAATAATTGAAAGTATGATAGCAAATAGATTCCAGAGAATTAGATCAGCAGATAAGAAAATTCGATTGTGGTTAAATGATTTGGAATCAAGTTAGAGTTTGTATTTATAAAGATTAGAAAGGAGCGACTGTTGGTGAAGAGTTTCGATTGAAGTGTTGCGTCCAATCTTTTCGTAGAGGTTTGTATCTCTTCACAAAAAGTCATGTCTTTTCGAAAAGTGGATGTTGTAGAAATACAGTCAGCTGAGCCTCTGGGTCAGTCGACTGAATATTCAAAATAATTTTTAAATATAAATTCATTTATCCATGTACCTGTGCATGTTGCACAAATTTTCCAGTATCAGCCTACTTGACCTCAGGGTCAGTCGACCGACCTGGTGAAATTTGTGCAATATGCACAGTTTACATAGGTATTATAATTTCTATAACTTTTGAAACACTTTTATAATTTAATTATATGCTTATATATGTATAAAACATTTGAAAAATAGAATGATTAAATATATAAGCTAATATATATGTAACCGATGAGAGATTTTAACAATATTGACATAAGACTTAAAAACAAAATAATATAATTGATACACCTGTTTTAAAGTCTTGTCTTCTTGTCTCTTTTTGTCGTAGCAGTCGTCAAATCTGTATGTCATAGTGATAGCTTCGTGTAATGAATTAAAATCAAGTGTCAACAAATCTTACTCATAATAAAGTAAAACTTACTAAAGAGCAAAGATGGTTACTGATAGAGTTAGAAAACAGAATTATGCTTCAAAACTCAAAGGAAAAAAGTTAAATGTCAAATCAAGTTTGCCCTTTTAGTTGAACACTAGACTAGAGAAGCGGGTAATAAACGTATGGAGAGATATTTGCATAACCTGAAAGCTATCTCAAGCAAGCCGGAGCTTCATCAGAGCAGCCCTACTAAAGCTGGCAACTTTAGCTCATGCAAAGATCGGGAGACAAATAATATGAAGGATTCTTCATATTTATGTCATTAGGAGCCCACTAAGCAAATTAGTGAATATCGAGCAATAGAAGCTTCGATAGTGGTTTAGAAGGGAAGAGGAGTAGATTCAAAGTCGTTTTATCTTTTTGGGAGAGAGGGGAGAAGAGTGGAGCTTAAGAATATGGCTAAAGCTTGAGTGTCTTCCGCCATTTTTAATTGTTTTAAGTCTTTTAGGGTTTCTCGCGTATGTCGGCGATAACCCTACTCTGGTGTTTTATGTCGGGACTTCGGGTATTTTACCCGTTTAATTGTTTCTGGGCCTTGGGTCATGTATCTGTATTCAAAAAAAAAGTTATACTAACATTTTAATTATAAAGTTTATTGCTTTACGCATGCAGCAATGAACACTACATATTAACCAGTTGATGCGTTACGAAATGGTAAGCTCGATATAAAATCGGGTATGTGGTGAACTAATTGTACCTAGCAGTATATTTCAATCTAATCCAAGTGTTTGCACAAAAAATAGGCAAACACCTCCAAGTTGTGTGATTTAGTTGATTTTATGTTGTTCTTAGTGATTCAGATGAGTTATGCAAATATGTAAAAAGCAGGGACTAAAATGTAAAAAGACACGTAGATTTATAGTGGTTCGGCCAGAACGTGCCTACGTCCACTTTATATGTTATTCTCCTTTACTATTCAGATTACAAGTACAAAGCTTTGAGTACAAGTATATGAATGTTGTTTGAAAGTTCCTTCCGTGCTTGAGCTCTCAAACTTGTCTGCCATTGTTGTACCTCTGCCCCTCTATTTATAGTGAGGCTGGGGGCAGGGGTCTTGGAGGTATATAGCTGCTGGTGGGCCCGGGCTGAAGCAATCTGGTTTGGCATATCTGGTTCGGCGAAGCTTGGTTCGGTAGTAGATGGTTGGACCGGTGGGTTGATCCGGCATGGAGTCGAAGTGGCTGGACCGGCAAGGAGTCGAGGTGGTTCGGTATTGAAGTGGAGAAGGTTGGTTTGGTAGGAGCTAGGAAGAGTTTGGTTCGGCTATGCAAGGAGGGAGGTATCTGGATCGGCATGATATGGTTCGGCGTTGATGTGGTTGGGCTGGTTCGGCGTTGATGTGGTTGGGCTGGTTCGGCATTAGCTTCTGGACCGGTGGTGTTGGTTCGGTGATACGAGGTGGTTGATCCTGGTTCGGCAGAGGTTGGATGAAAGGTGATTCGGCAGTAGGTGGTTCGGTTAGGTAATGGAGAAGCCATGGTTCGGCATGGAAGCCAATGCCACTTGGTCTCGTGATCCCATGGGTGAGAAATCGCCCAACATTTTCCCCCCAAAGTGGGGCACATGCTTGCAGGTGTCGCGCTTTGTTTTAAGTGTGATAGCCTTGTGGTTTGGATCCCTGGTATAGCTTCATTCGGCTGGAGGTGCCGAACCGGTTGGTCCGGTGTGCCGAACCGGTTGGTCCGCTGCTTCTGCGCTCGTCTATATATAGGGGCTACACCCCCTTAGTTATTCCTTACCGAACCAGAGAGAGCCGATTCAACTCTAGCCGAATCAACTTCCTGTCGAATCATCATCATACCGAACCAGGTATATACCCTAAAGCCGAAAGAGCTTTGGAATCTTGACTACCGAACGAACTTGAAAACCGAATGAGTATGAAAACCGAATGTGTGTGAAAACCGAATGAGTGTAAAAACCGAATGAGTATGAAAACCGAATGAACTTGGAAGCCTTTATCTTTTGGGTTTTGAATTAGAGTAAAGTGGCAGACTATATATACTTGTTTTTTTATGTCCTCTGTTCTAACGGTGTACTTTCTTGTGTTGCAGATAAATGTCTCGCAAAGCAGAAACTCAATCAGATAGAAAGAAGTCCAAGGGTAGAGAAGAGTCTTCTTCCATGCCCCCAGCCCAACCAGGACCGGTGCAACATGGACCTGCCCCGAGGTCGTTAGTGGATGGGTATGGTCCCCAGGAACTTCTGGTCTCCCCTCACGATTGCTTTCCTAGCTCCCTAAAGGAGGAGCAACTTGACGTTATATCTCGTTCCTTCGGGATAGACAGGGCTCGCATGTTGTTGCCCGGAGAGGGAGTGATGCCGTACAATACCCCTGAGGGATATTTTGCGTATAGTAGGTACCACTGCATGTGTGGGGCCATTCCTCCTATTAATGCATGGATAGTTAGTTTCCTTACCTATCTGAAGGTGGCCCCTCTCCAGCTTCAGCCCAATTCCTACGCCATTCTGGTGTGCTTATTCGTTATATTCCGGAGGAGGTACGGGCGCCCCCCTTCTAATCGTGAAATTCGATACTTGTACAATCTGAGAGGCTACAAGAAGGGGTCTCCATATATCAGTTTGGAAGCGGCCGTGCCCTTCAAACCGGTCTTGGACTTATATTCAAAGTTCACTATGTTCAAGAAGGAATGGTTTTTCATTAGGGATGACTCTGTTTCATTTCGCCTCTTCACTTCTGGCTGTAAGTTGACCTTTATTTACAATTTCCTTGTTCCTACTGCAATGCTTCTTCTGATATGTTTCTATTTCCTGCTAGCGACAGGTGGCTTTGCAGTCGTAGAGAGTGATTCCTTGGTCCAGATAGCTACGGAAATAAAGGCCATTCCGGTACGGGACAGGTCGGCTTCTTTCCTGATCAGGAATGCTACTCTCATAGAGTACAACTTGATCCTGCCACACCAGTCCGTGGTTAAGCAGAGGGACACGGCTGAGGAGAAGGCTGCCAAAGCCAAGGAAGGGGCCACGGTGAAGAGTGGCAAGAGGGAACCTTTTACAAAGCGTCCCGTTGTTGGAGGTAAGAAACTTAAGAAGTCTGATGGTCCCTCTCCTAGCACTTGCCCGATTATCCCGGAGGAGGAAGATGTGGAAGAGGATAGAGGTGAGGGCGAAGGAGGCGATGTAGGAGGAGAGTCAGAGGGTGGAGGAGATGGCGATGGAGATAGAGAGGGCCATGGCGATGGTGACGGACAGGGCGGTAGTGGCACTGGTGCCTTAACCTTCGGGCAAGTGGGGAAGCTTCAGGAATGGACGGATGAGGCTCTTCGTCAAGCTTTCGGGAAATCGGAGGGAGAATCGGATTCGGCGGAGAAAGCGAAGATGACTGGCAAGGCCGGGGCTGGTGCCGATCCATCCCCTAAGGGCTCCTCAGCTAGGGTGACTCCGGCGGTACAAGGTGAACTTTTGACTTCTGCAGATTCCATTTACGATAAGGACTTAGGAATATTTTATGGTCCACTTCCGTCCTGGAATGAGATTCAGGACTTATTGCAGTATCCTTCTCCTCCGCAGGGTTTGTATAATAGACATGCCTTCTCACTCTTTTTAACTTAACATTGTTCTTGAATTACGGATCACTGTATGTTAGTAACACCTGTTTTTTATTCCAGGGGCAGGCCAGGTGGCCAAAACGTCAGATGTTCGACATCGCCTCGAACAATTCAAGTTGATGAGAGCTTCTACTAAGCCGAAGCCTCCTACTGGTCGTCCTTGGGACGTAGTCAGCTACTGCCCTCTCCTTGGAGTTATCGAGGAGGGTATCCAGCAGAGGAAGAGGAAGCGTTCCTTGTTTGATTCTCCACCTGGTCCTCAGCCTCCCCGAGATACCACGGAGGAGACCACGGAGTTTGTCCCCTCTCCACATCCTTCCAAGAATCCCACCGTTATCCGCATAAAACGTCCTAACGTGCCTCACGACCCCTTTGCCGTCCACCCTGATTTGGATCCAAGTTCTCAGGATATTTTGTTTGACGAGGCCATGGGCGAGCATCTTCTCCCCCGCAATCCCATGGTTCGAGTTCTTGATGAGGCTAAGTCTCTAGATCTGGATCTGTTCACTACTCGGATAGCTGCTATGGGGGACGAAGCCAAGGCCAACATTGACAAGGTTGCGGAGGAGGTCAAGAAGTTAATGAAACATCACGCCCGGTTGGCCAGGGCCAAGGAGAAGATAGGGAGTGCTAATATTCGGTTGCGGCTACAGGTTGCCGATCAGGCCAAACAGCTTGCCGACCAAGCCATTCAGATTTCTCAGCACGAGGAAGCCTCCAGGCGGCTGAAGGAGACTATGGAAAAGGCTAGTAGGGCAGAATTACGAAAGCTGGAGGCCGCCTGCAAGGAGCGGATTGATATGGCCATTGCGACGGTGGATGAGGTTCGGAATGCGGATCTTGAGCAGGTTGAAGAGATATCTGGGAGGCTTGAAGCTGCAGAACTTGCTCAAGCCAAGCTAAAAGAAGAGATGGAGGAGATGAGGAGATCCCTCCAAGCTGAGTGCTCGAGATACCGGCGGGAGAGGGATGCTGCTGTCACTAAGTTGCAGATTTCTGAGGCCCGGGTGAAGAGGTTTGAAGAGGATGAGGGGATGATGGACGAAATGCTGCAGGACATGTACTTCCGCACTTGGAAGGAGGGCAGCTTATCCTGGATGGACGACTATCCCCGGGTTATAGCCAAGGTATATCTTCGGGCTTTGGAGGAGGCCAGGGTTGATGCGGGTAAGGAAGGTGGAGCGGCCTTTAGTCTGGATGTAGTCACTGCTCAGTTTTCGAAGGAGGAGCAAGCGGCGGTGAAGGAGGGGATGCGGCTGCTTGCTGCGGAAGAAGCGGGTGTGCAATTGGAGGATGAGGATCAAGCGGCGGATGCTGGTGAGTTATTCTTCTCTTTTTCTTTTCTTTTTGGGTTTCCATAACTTGATCGTTTATCGTTTGTTTAATGAATTCCTCTTCTGAATTGGACAGGTGGAACTTCCGATCAACATGCTGGGAGCTCCGACCTTGCGGCCAAGTAGGCTTAGAGAGTTGGTAGGATGAGAGCGAAGTGTGGACGCAGCTGGTTCCTTGTACGGATTCAGCCACCTTTTGATTTCCTTTTATCGCTGTGTATGTTAGTCCAAAACATTGATGTGACTGTAATAATATTATTTGCAAAGAATGACTTTATGTGATTTTATAACATAAGCTGATTTTGTTATGTTTGAATGTTGTTGTCATTTTTATGTGCTGCGTAAGAAGTATAACTATGCATATGCCTTTGATATTAGTTGTGTTTGATGCTAAGCTTTTGCTTGAAATATAATTTCATGTTTTGCAATGTTAGTGTGACGTATGAATAAGTTATAGTTACATGTTTATGTACAAGAGAAGAGAGTACCGCCCTTCATGTTTTAGTTGCAGGGGGTAGCTTTGAGCGTCTTGTGTAACTGATCATGGATATAGCCGAGTTTCTTGTTATCCGATTGTGAGTTTCTGTTCCTATTAGTGAGCGTTCCCTATTTCGTGCCCTGTACTTTCAAGCACCGTTACGGAGAACAGGAGAAAAGTTTTTAAATGAAATGGAAATATAGGAAAAGTAAAACTTCCAGCCACGGAAGGCCGTCGATGTACTTAAGTTCAAGGCAAGTGGGTTTTGTAGTCACTTTCCCTAGCTGTGGGTCTTGGAGACATTTGTCACCCATCTTACGCCTCCGCGGGGAGTTCTCTTTTTTACCACAGCCGCACTTAAGACACATCGAAGCCGAGATCGCGCACGGTAACTACCCGGACCATTATGGTCCGTAATCGTGGGTATTATTCGATTTACCGTGGCCGGCTAGCGTGGGTGCCGTTGGCCGTGAACTACCCCTGGCTGGCCACACCTTATGTTGGGGCTTAAAGTAGGTTCACAGTTGCCGGCGAGCCGAATGCCGTAATGAGCTGCCATCGGCTATAGTCAGCCTTTGTGATGACTTATAATCGGCTCATTACAGTTGGCTTTGATGGCAGTCGCGAGCAATGAGTTAACCCGCAGCAGAGGGATGCTGGAGCAAAAGTGTCTCATTGGCGAGTGCATAGAATCGTATAGTACCTGTTAAGTTTTGTCCAGGCGAAGCTGCGCTATGGTGCGTCTTGAGCGGAAATGCCATAGGATTTTGTTCAACAGAAAAGGATAAAGCTTAACAAGCAGCCAAGATATAAAGGAACAAGTTAAAAAGAGACAAGATTTTTTAAAGTGGTTCGGCATGAAAATGCCTACGTCCACTGATTCTCTTTGTTAATTCACTTCATATGGGCAGTACAAGTTAACAAAAGTATCGACGGAGGTGTCGGATGTTCCATGCCCTCTGGAACGCCTCTCCGTCCACTGTTGACAAAATATAAGCTCCGTTGTGGAGATCTTTATGAATTACATATGGTCCGTCCCAGATGGGGTCCAGTGCTCCGGGGCGCGGAAAGATTCGCTTGAGGACAAGATCTCCTTCTTGTAAGCTGCAATGCTTGACTTTGGAGTTGTATAGTGCTGCCACTTTTTGTTTGTGAGCTGCCGCTTTGAGAGCTGCATCGTTTCTCCTTTCGTCAATCAGATCCAAAGACATGAGGAGGAGTTCTTCGTTTTCTTCTGGGTTGTAGTGGATCCTACGGTAGGAAGGCACAATAGTCTCAACTGGGAGCATTGCCTCTGATCCATATGCCAACAAGAAAGGAGTATGCCCTGTTGATGTTTTGTAAGATGTGCGATAAGCCCAAAGTGCCGTAGGAAGTTCGTCCACCCAAGCGCCTTTTGACTTTTCAAGTTTCTTCTTGATTAGTGTTTTGAGAATTTTGTTGACAGCTTCGACTTGTCCGTTTGCCTGAGGATAAGCTACTGATGAGAAGCTTTTGTGAATTCCATGCTCTTGGCACCAGTCGGCGAATTCTTCGCTGTCAAATTGAAGTCCGTTGTCTGATATAATCTTGAGTGGGACTCCGTACCTGCATAGAATATTTTTGATCAAGAAGTTGATAACTTTTGCTGAAGATATTTTATTTAGGGGTTTCGCTTCCACCCATTTGGTGAAATAATCGACTGCCACTATAGCATATTTGGCTCCGCCTCGGCCTGTTGGCAGTTCGCCAATCAAGTCAATTCCCCATACAACAAAGGGCCAAGGGCTGGTCATTTGAGTAATCTCATTTGTGGGTAGTCGAGGAATCTTAGCAAATTTCTGACATCTGTCGCATCTCTTGACGAAGTCTAAGGCGTCTTTGTTTAAAGTGGGCCAGTAATATCCATATCGGAGTATCTTTTTTGCCAGAGTCTGCCCTCCAGTGTGATCTCCGCAACTTCCTTGATGAATGTTGAATAAGATTTCCTTGGCTTCCCTTCCAGCGACACATCTTAATAAGGTAGCGGAGAAGCCACGCCGGTAGAGGATGCCTTCTTGTAAAGTATAGCGGGAAGCTTTCCTCAAGATTTTCTTGACTTCGCTACGCCTGTCGGGTAGTGTGCCATCTTGTAAATATTTCTAGATAGGAGTCGTCCAAGTTTCTTCTTCGATTGCAGCTATCAGATTCACTTGCTCGAAACTTGGGGCTAGTTGTTTTGAGATGGTTAATGCTTCGGGAACGGTGCTATTCTTAATACTAGCTTGCTTTGCTAGTTCGTCGGCCTCTTGATTCTCTTCTCGGGGAATGTGTTTGATTAAGTAGTGATCTAATTGATCGAGAAGCAGCTTGGTTTTCTTTAGAAATGCTGTGAGTCGTTCTCCTCGGGTTTGGAACTCTCCTAGTACTTGGTTCACGATAAGTTGAGAATCACTATGAAGACATAAAGAATTGACTCCAATTTCTAAGGCAAGTTCCAATCCTGCTATTACCGCCTCTTACTCTGCATCGTTGTTGGTGGCAGCGAATTCCAATCTTAAGGCATAGTACAGCTTCCTTCCCCTGGGGGTGATTATCACAATACCTGCCCCCGAGCCCTTTTCGTTCGACGCCCCATCTACAAAGAGGTTCCACTTGATATCTTTTGCTATTTCAGACTGATCCTTGCCTTCGTTGTTAGTAAATTCGGCAAGGAAATCGGCCATGGCTTGTCCCTTGATGGCGGTGCGAGGGTGGTAGGTGATATCATATTGACTTAGTTCAATGCACCATTTGAGGAGCCGCCCAGAAGTGTCGGGACGATGGAGTACCTGTCTTAGAGGTTGATCAGTTAGAACTCTGATGGAGTGAGACTGGAAGTAGTGTCGCAGTTTTCGTGATGTGATTAATAAACAATATGCTAATTTCTCAAGTTTAGGGTATCTGGCTTCTGCCTCTGTAAACCTCTTGCTTACAAAGTATACCGGGTGTTGCGTGCGGTCATCTTCTCTTTCCAAGGCGATGCTTAAAGCATGAGATGATACGGCGAGGTATAGGTATAGCACCTCGCCTTCATTTGGAGTTGAAAGTACTGGTGGTCTCTGAAGGTGTTCGATTAGGTTAAGGAAAGCTTTTAAGCATTCATCAGTCCACTCGAACTTTCCTTTGTCTTTCTTGAGAGTTTCGAAGAAAGGGACGCACTTGTCAGTTGCTTTAGAGATGAATCTGCTTAGGGCGGCCACCTTCTCGTTTAGGCTCTGCATTTCTTTTCGAGTGGAAGGTATCCTTATTTCTTTTAGAGCCCGGACTTGTTCAGGGTTTGCTTCAATTCCTCTGGCATGGACGATGAATCCTAAGAACTTTCCCGATGATACTCCGAAGGAGCACTTTAGAGGATTTAGCTTCATTCCATATCGGCAAAGTACCTGAAACATCTCGTCCAAGTGGCTTACATAATCGTCGGCTTTCCTTGATTTTACTAGCATGTCATCCACATACACTTCCATAGTTCGTCCTATTAATTCTGCGAACATTTTGTTGACGAGGCGCTGATAAGTAGCTCCGGCGTTTTTGAGTCCAAAAGGAATGACTTTGTAACAGTATAGTCCCCGGTCAGTGATGAAACTAGTGTGGTCTTGATCGGGAGCGTGCATAGGGATTTGGTTATATCCGGAGTATGCGTCCATGAAAGATAAGAGTTCGTGCCCGGCTGTGCTGTCCACAAGTTGGTCGATTCAGGGGAGTGGGAAGCAATCCTTCGAGCAAGCGTCATTTAGGTTGGAGAAGTCAATACACGTTCGCCACTTTCCATTGGCTTTCTTTACTAGTACCGGGTTAGCGATCCACTCTGGGTAGATGGTTTCTCGTATGAAGTCATTAGCAAGTAGGTTCTTCACTTCCTCATCGAGGGCCGCTGATCGTTCTGCCCCCATACTTCTCTTTTTCTGCTTTACTGGCACCTTGGTAGGATCGATGTTTAGTACATGACATGCTATGTTTGGGGAAATTCCAGTCATGTCAGCGTGCGTCCATGCGAATACATCTAAGTTGTGGCGGAGAAAATCAACGAGTTGATCCTTCAATTCTGTTTTTAGCTGAGATCCAATTTTTAATAGCCTGCTTGAATCATGTTTGTCTATAGATACGAATTCCATAGCCTCTGCAGGCTCGGCGGGCCTCCTCCTCTTCGTCCCTGGGGTCTAGTTCATTGAAAGGATCACTGGTATATCGAAGAGGAGGGGCTTTCTTTAGTTGCTATGCTTCCAAGCTTTTCACACAGAGAGTAGTCTCTTCATCCTTCCCTTTATCCCTTCTGCGATTATTGCGAAGTTCAGTTACGTAGCAGTCTCGGGCAGCGTCTTGATCTCCTTCTACTTCTCCTATTCCATTGTCTGTTGGAAATTTCATCTTTAGGCACCACGGGGCTAGGACAATTTGGAAGTCAGACAAGGCTGGTCTTCCCAAGAAGGCGTTGTAGGCTGAGTGGTTTTCTATTAGCACAAATGTTTGTTTTCGCACAGCGGAGCGGGGATGACTGCCTATTTCGACAAAGAGATCCAGTTGCCCGAGGGGTAACTTTGCATCTCCAGTGAAACCATGTAGTGGTTTGTTGTAGGGAGATACATCCTTCATGGACAGCTTCATTTTGTCGAAAGCATGCTTGAATAGGATATTTACTGAACTTCCAGTGTCTATTAAAATTCGAAAAACTTTGGCTGGACCGACCAGGCAGAGATGACCATAGGATCCATGTGTGGGTATTGCCTACCCTCCAGATCACGCCTGTTGAATGTGATGTCTTCATTCTCTTTCCGTTTTGGGTGGCATTCTTCTGTAACGGAATTAACGTAGCCTTCATTGTTTCTAAGTGACTTGCCGTATCTTTCCATCTCTGCCCATCTTCTGTCGGCGATGTGTGGTCCTCCTGATATTGTATGGACCACTATCTTCTCTTGACTAGAGCAACTGGTGTTGTGATTTCCTCCTCCTACCCCTGAGGGGGGTAGCCCTGGGTTTTCATTAGCAGGAGTTGGAGTCCTGTTCTGACCTTTTACATAGCGTTCCATTCTCCTCCTCCTAATGTGTTCTTCAATCATATCCCGGAGATGATGACATTCATTGGTGTCATGTCCATGGGACTCATGGAAGCGGCAGAACTTTCCAGACTTGAGTGCGTTATCTGACTCCTTCTTGTGTGGAGGGCGCTTGTATGTAAGTTCGTTCTGGATGGCCAGGAAGATGTTCTCGACCGTTTCATTCAAGGGAGTGTAAGTGTCGAATCTCGGTCCTGGTCGGTACAAGCGCTTTTCTCCCTTCTTGCCCCCTGCATTGTCTCTGGAGTCGTTTCTCCGGATGTCCTTTGCGGTAGTGGGGACCTTATCCGGAGTTGTCTTGGACTGTTGCCCTGACTGCCTCTCAGTGGCAGTGTCTTCAAGTCTCATGTACTTCCCAGCTTCATGGAAGAAATCAGGTAAAGTAGCTGGTTTTTCCTTGGTTGGTCTTCTAGCAAATTTAGTATCCGGATGTACACCACTGCAGAGGGCCATCAGGACAAGTTTCTCATCGGCATCTTGAACTGCTGCCGCTGCGGCGTTGAACCAGGTTAGGTATTGCTGCAGTGTCTCTCCGGGTTTCTGTTTGACAGTAGATAGGGAGTAAGCATCCTTGGGTTGTTCCACATGAATGCGGAACTGGCTGATAAACTTCTCCTTCAACATTTCCCATGAACTGATGGACCCTTGGGGTAGGTGGCAGAACCAGGAGGTAGCTAGATCTACCAAGAAAAGTGGGAAGCATTTACATAACACTCCTTTTGTTGCTCCGCTCATGAGCATATGCTGGGTATATCTCTGTAAGTGTACGATGGGGTCAGAGGTTCCCTTGTAAGTTTCCATGGTTGGCATTTTCCATTCCCGGGTGGTGATGGCAGTTTCGATATTGCGGGTGAAGGGACCGGTTACCCTAGCGCCTATTCCCCGATCCCTTTGCTCCCGTTGGACGCACTCTCTGAATAATCGCGCCATTCTTTCATCAGAATTTGGAGCTGACAAAAATGAGCTTGGTTCTTCCCTGTAGGATCGATCTCGTCCAGATGACCTGTAGGGATGGTATAGTCTATCACTTCTGACGTTTTCAAGTGGCTGTCTTTGGCTGCTCGGATGCATGCTAGTACCAGCTACAGTTGGCCCCTGCCTTGATCTTCCCCTGTGGGGTTCTGTTTCAAGCATTTCCATGGGGTCAACTTCGGGCTGGGTTCTAGCTCGGCTCCGTTCAGCGGGGTTTCTATGATTAGGTGGTATGACTGGCTCAGCTACATCCGACCCTTGCCTGGCACCTCCCCCGTTGGGTTCGGTTCCAAGTGTCTCCTCGGGTCGGAATTCGGGCTGAGTCCGGGCTCGGCTCCTACCATGGCTGTTTCTGTTGTTAACTTCTTCGAAGAAGAAAGGTCTTTGTTGCCTTCCAGATCCTCCAGACTGGGACTCACCCCATGACTCGGTGTTGTGGGTGGATTCTTCAGCATCCCTTAGGCGAGACATGAATTGGTCCACCAAGGCTTCTTGTTGAGATGTGAAGCGGTTGGTTACTTCAGCCACAACCCTGTCCAGATCTGCCCTAGTAATTGGTTGTTCCATGGCGGGGGCTGTCGGATTTTCCTGATTTTCATCTGGTACTGCTGTCAAGACGGGATGATTCTCTTGATTCGGGGCTACTGGATCTGGGGTACTTCTAGTTGCGATGTTCTTTCCTTTGTTAACATCCCTCCTCTGCCTGGAAGTCATGTTGTCGGAGCAAGGAACGATGTTGTTAGGAAGAAGGTTGAATGGGAGAGGCTGTAGCTTCTAGCTTGAGTTCAGTTCTCAGTAAAAGCACCAAAAATGTTTGCACAAAAAATGGGCAAACACCTCCAAGTCGTGTGATTTTGTTGATTTTATGTTGTTCTTAGTGATTTGGATGAGTTATGCAAATATGTAAAAAGAAGGGACTAAAATGTAAAAAGACACGCATATTTATAGTGGTTCGGGCAGAACGTGCCTACGTCCACTTTATATGTTATTCTCCTTTACTATTCAGATTACAAGTACAAAGCTTTGAGTACAAGTATATGAATGTTGTTTGAAAGTTCCTTCCGTGCTTGAGCTCTCAAACTTGTCTGCCATTGTTGTACCCCTGCCCCTCTATTTATAGAGTGAGGCTGGGGGCAGGGGTCTTGGAGGTATATAGCTGCTGGTGGGCCCGGGCTGAAGCAATCTAGTCTGGCATATCTGGTTCGGCGAAGCTTGGTTCGGTAGTAGATGGTTGGACCGGTGGGTTGATCCGGCATGGAGTCGAAGTGGCTGGACCGGCAAGGAGTCGAGGTGGTTCGGTATTGAAGTGGAGAAGGTTGGTTTGGTAGGAGCTAGGAAGAGTTTGGTTCGGCTATGCAAGGAGGGAGGTATCTGGATCGTCATGATCTGGTTCGGCGTTGATGTGGTTGGGCTGGTTCGGCGTTGATGTGGTTGGGCTGGTTCGGCATTAGCTTCTGGACCGGTGGTGTTGGTTCGGTGATACGAGGTGGTTGATCCTGGTTCGGCAGAGGTTGGATGAAAGGTGATTCGGCAGTAGGTGGTTCGGTTAGGTAATGGAGAAGCCATGGTTCGGCATGGAAGCCAATGCCTCTTGGTCTCGTGATCCCATGGGTGAGAAATCGCCCAACACCAAGTCTTATATATATTCACCTTTTATATATATTCACCTTTGACATCATCTTTATTGCTATATTATTCTAATTATTATATTATCATTCTTACTTGTTAATAATTTAACTGGCATAAATGTAGGCGTAATCAATTTAATTCAAATTATTGATTAATATCTCGAGGACAAAAACACCACTCTCTACAAAGTTTCTATGCTGACTTAAACAAATGTCTGTGTAAACAAATCTGCAATTATTCCATTAACATAAACTAACCAAGTCTATGTTGAGAGAATAAATTAATAATATTCTTACATTTTATCTAATGCTAATAATGGCTGAATTACTTCACACGTTCATTACTTTTACACTATATATATATATATATATATATATATATATATATATATATATATATATATATATATATATATATATATATCAAATATCAATGCAATCTGAGTTCTATATGTTATCACCATTAACATAATATTTATCAGTATATTATTCTAGTTATTAATTGCATAATTATTATTCTAACTCATTTATGATTTAACTACCAAAAATGTTACCTTAATCAAATCCATTCGAATTGTGTCGATCGGTAACTTCAAAAACCCTCTAGAATTTTTATATGAAAATTTCAATTAATTTAGGCAAAACCGATGCTGCAATTATTGCATTAACATAAACCTTAGCGTTCATCTAGAATGAAAGAATGCAGCTTCCAGAAATTTAAAATTCATTCATGTTACAAAAGGAAATATACTGGATTTTCTTCCTTTACAACGATTCTTATTAGTTATTACTGAACAAAATAAAACTACCTGATTCATATTGATAAATAAAAGGAAATAGAAATTAATTATTTGTTTGCAAAGAAGGAACAAATCATTAGTCGATAGAGTTTAAAAAAAATTGAGAACGATGATGAAAAAGGAACGTTAGGAAGGAGAAGAAGAAATAACCAAACCAGCAAATCCAATCATTTTAGACATTAAAGTAAATAAATCCAATCATGATTTTACTTACAATGCAAATCTAAATGTATATAAGGGTACATGACAGAGCATTGCTAATTTTCAATTTGAACAAAGCATGGGGAAAGTATTTCATAGCTGATTTGCCTCAGATTGGTTTAAGGAATTAAATGAATTTTTAATAAATGAACATATGAATAAAAACGAAGTGACAAATGATAATTGATTTATGGAATTAAATGAGTATTTAATAAATGAACATCTCTACTACTAATAATGATAATTCGTTGAACTAATTTACTCGATGTCTTTTTTGAAATTCCAAAAAAGCTCTTACTTTCCGTTTACATATTTACGCTCAAATAAAATATCAATGTATGCGATAACACAAACAGCCCGTACACAAACAGTCCGTATGCAAAGCACGAGCCCATACTGGTATGAATAAGAAGAAGCGACAACTAATAAGAAAAGGAAAAGGTAACCCTATTTATAAGGATATGTTTAATTATATAGAAGAATCTTTATTACGTGATATGCGCATTAGATCTGTGCTCATTTCAATAAACCAAAATGCGAAGAAATAATAGGCTAAAAAAACAGAAATTATTTTTTATTTTAGATGGTTGCATGGGAAATAATATAGATAATATTTGAATTATATACGAGTAAAGGGTGTTTTGGAAAGCTCACGATCGGAAATCTGATTGGCCTCCGAGGTAGCAACAGCTCGCCGGGTAATTTACAGAGAACCTGGTTGAACGGAATCTCTGGTAAATCACTTCGTTCTGTCGTCCTTCGCTTGATTCCTTGTCTGATCTGCTGGCACCTCTGGTGCGCGCGGAATAAGGCAATTTTTGAGGAATCTCCGATGGATCCCTCTTCCATTATTCGTCGGGTTAGAAATGATGTTTTCTTAGCTTTTCGTGGTAGACCTTTCAAGGGATCGGTTAGTTCCCGTTCTGGCCCCCTAGTGGTCCTGCTTTCTATTTCCTGTTCTCGGTCGTCCACTAGAGCGGGAATTGGATGATGTCCGCTTCCGAGCCAGGTGGTTCTGGCTTTCCCGTCTCCGTTAATCCCTCCCTTTTCCTCTGATTTAGTGGCTATTGGTTTTCAGGCTCTGGATATATAGGTTTGGACCGGGGACTTTTTTTCCTCCTCTTATATTGGATCTCGGACGGAGGATATTCCCGAACTCGATATCGCCGGTCTCATTATCGACTGTCTTTTCTTGTTTTCGTCCAGTATGTTTTGCGTCTCTCACTGGATGGCGTATTTGGCAGCTATCGCTGTTATTTTGGTCTTTTGTTTTTGTTTATATATTGCTAGCTTCGGCGGATTTTGTTTTTCCTTCTTCTGTTGGTTACCTGGCAGGCATGTTGACAGCTTTTGGTGTTTATTTATAAAAGTCTTCTTCTGTTGCAAAAAAAAAAAAAAAAACTCACGATCGGACAAAAAATTGAGCTTCTATTCCAACTATAAATAAAGATGTACCAACTATTTGGATCCATATTAGTAGGAACCTTTGTGTATATAACAGTTTTGAGATTTGTTACTTTTATTTCTTAAGGAAAACAATGGGATTGAATCCAAGACCAAATCAGAAATTATGTATTAAATTGGTTCTTGATCCAGATTGGTGCCAGCGCTTGCTATTTGAGCATGAAAATGCAACATGTATTAATTTACCATACACTGCTAGAAAGGAAGTAATTTTATAGGTTAAAAGAAAATGTAATGAAACAAAATAGTGGCAACTTAGCAACGATGTGCTTTCTTTTGTAGTCCTTCTATTGCCCACTTCTTTAAGCTTGGATTCAAATTTTCTTACATAAATATTTGTTTGAACATCATATAATCATGTGAATTTGTAGCTATGTAGATTTAATATTCATCGTGCAAAAGATTGTCCATGAGACCATTTAAGCATCATGCTCAGGATAATGCAGACCTTGGTTGAAAATTCTACACACGCACGCTCGTAACCATGCACACATACAACTGCCGTGCACATATGCATACAATCGTTGGTTGTTATTATTTTCCATTTTACTGAATTTTTTTAAATATGCATGCCTAGCCTGGGCAATCAAACCGAACATATTGCAAAACTCGTATTAGGTGTCTCAGCACTAGACGATAGTTCATTAGCATTTTAGCGTTGTAGACGGCATCATGTTGTAGACATATAATCATGTTAATTCCAGTTCATACGGCGTGTGTGCGCGTGTATCCAAAGTTAACATAATAATGTGTGCGGTGCAGCAATACTACGTGAACCATTCAACATGTTTTGCGAACAGCAGTAAGGTGAAACTATACTTAGTATCGGTCATCCAGACATATTAATCACTGCGAACAACATAAAAACACAGCTTAAGAAAAGATCAGATTATCCCAAAAGTAAATGCAAATTTATCAATTAGGTTAAAACCTATATGAAAAAAAAGAAAAAAAAAGGAAAAAGAAAAATAGAAGATAATTAAACTTTGATTATAGAAGTGGATTTATCTTCTTCATAACTGGCCAAAGCATGGAGACTCATGCGTTAAAAATCGAATTCTCGAGTAGTATCTTAAGAGTCTTCTCCACCTTGCTTAAACAATGTTGTAAATCAAATGTAGGACCGCTGCCACTGTGAGTCCTTGCATATGCTAAGGCCGTCTCAATAGTAGGAAGAAGTAGGCCGGTCACTGAGAGCAATAGAGTTAGGCGTTTCTCCTCTTCTATCTTGTTGCTGTTTGCAACTTTATTCCTGATTTGTAATTCCATATCTTTTATATTTTCTCTAATTCTGTCCTTCAATCTTTTAGTGGAGTATGATTCAGAATTGCTTGTCGAACTTGATGCAGTATTATTAATAACAGCAAGCAAACCCAGATGCATTTTTCCAAATAAATCTGACAGACTATGTTTCATGTCTTCGATAGAAGCCTGTTCCCGTGGCATGGAAGAGATGTTGATAATGTAAGATAGGATTTGAAAAGAAGCGTCAATTATCACATCATAGAAGGAGATGATGTCTACTGCATAACTGGATTCGTCCTTAATGCCGATTTTCAAGCCTTCAAACCTTTGCTTTATAGCACGCATTGCTATCTTTGTATCATTTTCCATTTCCGCCAACAGTAGCTTTCTCGATTTAGAACCCTGGGCCTTTGCCTTATCCTTTGCGATGAAATTGTCATACTGCTTTCCTACGTCTTTCTTCTCGTAGTACCTCGCTAACTTTACCAAATATGAATTGTCTGTATTTTGAGCGTACCAGTTTGAACTAGTCAAGAAATCCTTCAAGAAGGCAGGTTGGTCGTCTTTTATGTATTCTTTCACTTCCAGGACCGTGCTTGGACCTCCATGTGCAAAAGTGTGATGAAAGCCTTCGAGCTTGTTTTGGATCTCTTGAATATACCTATCTAACCTAAGTCTTTCCTGAAAAGCTATTCTTTCTCTGACGCCACAGTTGTTTTCAAAGCTCATCATACATATAATACTGCGAAGGAACACCATAACCATGCATAGTTCATTCGTTTTAAGCGCTGCTTCTTCATCGTTAAAGTACTCTTTGTCTATGATTTTTTCAATCTCTCCCAAGCTGTTCATGGCTTCCTCCTGCAAGGTGTCTATCGACGACCTGTCATCAGAAGAAAACTGGTCATATGTGGTTCCTTTCATGACCTTAAGGTTCATGTCATCAAAGAGGCTGGACAATTCTTCGCTGTTGCTTGATAATCCTGCTGCTTTCATGGTGGAGACAAAGGATATTATTGGGATGGAGGAGGAGAGAATCGATAATTCATAAGCAATGGTTCTTGCAGTTTTGCCAGAGGCATTGTTCATTCTTCCTCTTTCTGTCTCAATTAGTTTTTTGCACTTTCTGTACAAGACCTTGCTCAACACTTTTTTTGATGCAGATTCTTCCATTCTATTGAATTCTATCTCAATGGTAAGTACGGAGAGAAGTGACAATTGTTCTCGGTCTTGTTATTGCAATGTACAAATGCCTGGGGCTGACTGTATTTATACTGCATCGATTTGATTATCGGAAGCCGAAAGGAATATTTATATTTGGAAACTATACGTGTACGCGTAAATCTATATAAAATACCGGTGAAATAAATCTTCCTATGAATAAACCTTCCTATAAATTAAGCGTTCCTCTACGTTCATTATCAACATACCCAAATTTGAAAACACTGTTCCTTTCTTCTTAATTGATTTATGTTGTAATTGGTAAATATACTCATATTTTTATTATCTCACATTCTCATATGTTTTGCTTGTTAGTTATATTTCAAATTATATCACTTTGTATGCCTTCGACCCCATACCTAATTAATCCAATCTTCCTTAGGTAATCTTACAACTAAATTGATTTAATTCCCTTTTCATTTTTCCTGTTATTATTTTATTTCCTAATTTGTAACATCCTCTTTACTCAAGTATTAATTTGATACCTCATATGTAATGTAGAGCATTTAATTGTTTTCCATTCGTTTATTTAAATTGATTCTCATTATATACGATCATTTTTAATTACATGCAAATACTCTTAATATAAGACCTATTATATTTAATCCTTCCTCACCTAATTTATTTTCCTCAATAAAAATACTCTTTATCCAAATGTTTATATTTCCCATTGTACATACAACTGAATTTAATTACATAATATATGATCTCATTTGTACAAATATTAATCCATTTCTTACATATTTACAATCGAATTTAGTTATATCTAATTATCCTTAATTTCCAAATAATTCATTTCTATTATTCATGGCTAAATTTAATTACATCTCATCTTACTAGATTCCCTACGTCTTCATTTAATCCCGTATACGCAAGGTAAATAAAAGTCCGTTGTATATTTACCTTGTTGGATCCTTTCATTTTCTTTTTGTTGTGTAACCAATTAACCTTTATTCATCCTTATTCTTATAATTAATATCCTTAATTAATTATTCGTTAATTTATGGGTCGTTACAATGGTGGAGAAATTCACCTATAGAAAGAGAGTCTTCCTCTACTAAAGAGGCGCGACTCCTTTCTTTGATTTTTGACCAATCCGAGAGAAGAAAATTTTTATTCCAAAATTTCATTGTAAATTGAGTGTTCTAGAAAGGAATAATCAATTAAGATGACTATGTGGACGTAGGCCGGAGATTTTGTCGTACCGCTATAAAGATTGTCTCTCTCCTTTCCTTCTCTTTTTTATTTCTTATATTTTTTATTTTGTTTGTTGCGTCTTCATTGATTTAAATGCCAACATATGTGTGTAGGTATGTATGTAAGAATGGAATGGATTTTATTACCAATCCGTTTAAACTTATGCCAATTTGGATACAACTCTATAATCTGAAGTTTGAATATAATGATGATGGGGCACTGAGTTTAATAAGTAGTGCACTATGAGTTCCACTGCGTTTGGATGCAATTACTGTAGCAATACTCAGAACTTCATATGCTAGAATATTGATTGAAATTGATACTTTCGCAAAACCTCGAAAAAATCATTGTTAAAACAAAAAGGAGGAAGAATGAGTAAAATATGAATTTCTTATGACCATATACATGTTCTACATGCAAAGAATTGGGTCACACAACACAAAATTGTAAGAAAAAACTAGTACAAACATGGAAAAGGAACCATAATCATTCACTCTAGATATGCAAAATAAAAATCAAGAACAAACTAAAAAGTCTGAAAGGAAAAGAAAAAATAAAGGAAATTTCACAACATCGTCATCTTCAATCCCTATGAAGTGACAAGTACTAACGAATATGAAATGCAAGAAAATGTTATACATGAAAAGGAAAAAGTTGAGTTCGTACCAGCAATATATCAATTTGATTCAAAAAGTGAATTTATTGAAAAAGTTAGCAAAAAACCATAAAAGAACATGCAAAACAACCAGAAAATAGAACCAACTTTCCTACTTTTGGATCACATAACCAACACTACGAGAAGGGTAAAGATGAAGCATCAAAAGCTACTGCAACTAGCCCCCATAAAAGAAGCACTAGGCCAAAATGAATGGTCAATGACTTTTATTTATTGGAATGTAAAGGGGATTAATACTAAATTTAAAATGAATGAAGTGTCCTTAAAAGAATTAAACCAAGTATCATCGAATAAACAAGTAGCATTAGAACGACGTCTATAAGTATCGACATTTCTCCGACGCCATTGTAACCACTACACTTTTATCGCTCAACAATATTTTAATTATTAAGTCATCAATGTTGCAAAAAAGTTCGAACTGTAATACAATGTTTTTCAACTCAAATGATGTTTTAAGGTTGATAATATTTTTTAAACTCAAATTGTTTTTTAAGCTTAAAATACATTTTTCAAAATTGCATGATAATTTTAATATTCTGTAAACTCAAATAAAGCTTTTGAACTTAACTAATGTATTTTAAACTCAAAAACCCTATAAAATGTTTTTTTTTGCACAACAAAAGTATTTGTTAAAATCAAATAAGGTTTCCTGAACAATTAAAAACAAACTTACACAATGTATTTTAAATCAAATAATATTTTTAGAACTTAAATAATATTTTTGACTTAAATATTGTTTTCTGAACTCAAAAATTAAATTTTAAACTCAAAAAATGTTTTTCAAACTCATATAATGTTTTTTGAACTAAACAATGTTTTTTTACTTACATAATATTTTGTAAACTCGAATAAAAAATTTAAGCTTACTTAATGTTTTTTAAACTCTAAAAATATTTTTAACCATAAAAAGTACCGATCTTTACACCTTGGAAATGTTTTTTAGATTCAAATAATGTTTTTTGAGCTAAAAATATGGTTTTCAAACTTACTCAATGCATTTAAACTGAATAATGTTTTTTGGACTTAGATTATTTTTTTGAATTTATATATAATGTTTTTTAAACTTAAAAATTGTAGTTTAAACTCAAAAATTATCTTACAAGCTCTTATAACGTATTTTGAACTAAATAATTTTTTAACCTAAATAATAGTTTGCAAACTCAAATATATTTTTTTGAACTTAATTAATGTTATTTAGACTCAAAATATGTTTTTAAACCTTCTAAAATGTTTTTTGCACTTAAAAAATATTTTTTATAATCAGATAATGTTTCTTGAACTAAAAATATGTTTTCTAACTTAAACGATGCATTTTAAAGAAAATAATGTTTTTTGTACTTATATATATCATTTTCGAACTCAAAAAGAATGTCTCCTTCTTCATAAAACAAGCCCTCCGCCAAATAAAAGAGCAATGTTATGAGGAAACTTTCTTCATCGCATATTTCGATAAAATCGAAAATTATCTAGAGTTGGACTTTCCTTCACCATCGAAATTAAAAGACAAGTTCAAAAGGAAATTGATCTCAAATTAGAGAGAGTCCATGGATCACTAGAAGATGGGTTCCAAGTATAGAAAATTATCGATCCTCAAAAACTATTATCTTTCGATGATCCCCTGGTTGATGAGGACATGAATGATGATGATTGGGATGATGAAAGGAATGATGATGGTGTGGAGAATGAAGATGGTAATGAAGATGATGACGATCCTGGGAAGGATGGGGGAAACAGCAACAAGAACACCAATGGACCGGAAAGCTGTGGTAATGGATCAGTTGGTCATGGCTTGGCCCATCTTCTCATGATGTAGACATTCCTAACCTTCTTGAGTTCGAGAATGCTCCTCAGGATGACACTATGTCTAAGGATGTTCATATATCTTCACCTTCATTCACCCGTGCGACTTGGCATCTCTGACCCTTCGTTGCTTTTGATAATTTTAGACCTGCACGACCCGAGCAACGTATCTTATTCCTTAGGTATATTTTACTATCAAAATTTTATTCTTTATACATGTAATTTATCTTGGTTTGTCGAGATTTAAATTAGGGTTCTTAACAAGATTTGGTTTATTTAGATTTGAGTTAAATTGTTTGAAACTAAAGCTATTAAAGAAAAACAAATTAATTATCCAATCATCAATGTTGGAAAAAAAAGGTCGAATTGTAATACAATGTTTTTTAACTAAATGATTTTTATAGGTAAATGATATTTTTTAAACTAAAATGCTTTTTAAGGTTAAAATACATTTTTCAAAGTTAAGTGATAATTTTAATATTTTGTAAACTCAAATAAAGCTTTTGGACTTAACTAACGTATTTTAAACCCAAAATACATTTTCTAACCTTTCAAAATGTCTTTTTAGCACAACAAAAATATTTATTAAGATCAAAAAATATTCCTTAAACTAAAAACAAACTTGCACAATCTATTTTAAGCCAAATAACGGTTTTAGAACTTAAATAATATATTTTTAACTTAATTACTGTTTTTTGAACTCAAAAACTAAATTAAGCTAAAAAAATGTTTTACAAACTCATATAACGGTTTTTGAACTAAATAATGTTTTTTAACTCAAATAATATCTTGAAACTCAAATAGAAAATTTGAGCTTAATTAATGCTTTTTAAACTCAAAATATGTGTTTTAACCTTGTAAAACTATTTTTGCACCTTAAAATGTTTTTTTAACTAAAAGTATAGTTTCCAAACTTACACAATGCATTTTAAAGTGAATAATGTTTTATGGATTTGGATAATGCTTTTAAACTTATATATATATAATGTTTTTTGAACTCAAGAATTAAAAGTTAAACCGGAATATTGTTTTTCAAGTTCATATAACTTATTTTGAACTAAAAAAATTAATTTTTTAACTCAAATAATATTTTGTAAGCTCGAATTTTTTTCTTGAACTTAATCAGTGTTCTTTAAACTTAAAATATGTTTTTAACCTTATATAATGTTTTCTGGACTTAGAGAGTATTTTTTAGAATCGAATAATGTTTCTTAAACTAAAACTATGTCTTTCAGAATTACACAATGCACTCTAAAGAAAATAATATATTTTTTTAGTAACCAAATAATGTTTTGGACTTAAATTATATTTTTTTATCTTATATATATATATATATATATATAGTTTTTTGAACTCAAAAAATAAAATTTATACTCATAAATTATTTTTTGAGATAAAAAGTGTTTTTTAACTGAAATAATATCTTTTAAACTCGACTAAAGTTTTTGAACTTAATTGAAGGTTTTTAAAACTCAAAATATGTTTTAACCTTATATAATGTTTTTTAACCTTATAAATTCTTTTGCACTTTTAAAATGCTTTTTAAAATCAAATAATGTTTTTTGAAACAAAAATATGTTTTTCGAACTTTATTTTAATTACCAACAAAACCAAACTTCAATTGTAAACACTAGAAAAGTATGTAACTAGTGAACACATACTTAATGCATTTGTTAAAGGGTTGTCAGTTTCAAGATACTAACTTGTGATCTTTAGTCTCATAGTTCAGACCAGCAACCAATTATGCCAACCCTGTTGCTATTTTTTTTTCAAACATACACAATGCATTTTATACTAATAAATGTTTTTGAATTTAATTTATATTTTCTGAACTCAGAAATTAAAGTTTAAACTTAGATATTGTTGTTCACTGTAAAATTGGTTAATAGTGTAGTGTAGTGTAGTGATGTATACAGCATCTTATTATATTTGGAGAAAGAAAAAAGTAAAACTCTCTCTTTATGGTATTCCACTATTGTTAACATCTAAATTCAGATATTAAAGACAATGAACCATGGGTATATAAAATTAAAGAGTCTAAAATAATGAACATAGAAAGGAAACCATATATGCATAAATCTCAGCAGAATAAAATAAAATATACATAAATCACAACGGTATATGCATGTCTCAATAGACCATACAAGCTCAATAAATAAACAAATAAAAAAACTTTATCTTTCTACACATAAATTCTTTTTTTGATCATAAACAATACAATAGCCATGGATATAAGTACATTTTAGATAAACAACTTGTAAAAGTTGCATACAACCAACGTTCTTTTTACTTTATTTCACCTACCAAATTAGCAAACTAATATATACAAGGAATAGTTGTCGACTATGTTTGGATTGTGCTAATACTATAAACTCCAACCGTAAGGGAACCTAGAGCTATCGCGTAGGGAAAAAACTACGTGCATACCCCTTTCAAGGGATCAATCACATGTTATTCTGTTTCTTGCACTTCACCTACAACCAAATATTTATTAGCACATAACAACCAAATATTTATTAGCACATAACAACTAACGCAACCAATGCACCCACTACAAATAAACAAGCAAAAAATATTGCCCTTATACATCCATCAAAATTAATCTTCATATGGGGTAGCACAATCATAGCACATGGCCATCAAATATCAACAACACTCGGTACCAAACCTAGTCATTAGATAAGAGAATAGTAGCAACACAAATAAACTTATATATATACTAATCATCCGCTATAGTAGTGCATCATCAATGTAAATATAATTTATCAAATGCATACTAATCGCTCCATAATAATATCACAACATCAAAACCTTCGAATGTGCACCAATCAATCAATATTAGTGACACAGATATCAGTCATCAAATGTGTACTAATCTAATCAATACTAGTAATACAAATATCAATTATAAATAACCATAATCGACTACTCATCCTCTAGTTATAATGATGGTTGAATAGCACACACTCACCAAAGTGCGATATCATCATCAATCATCAAACATATGTGATAATGACAATCAACAATTAATCACACATTTTACGACCATCAAAATATACCTGAAACCATTATTCCATTAAGCATACAATTATTTTATTACTGTTTACTATAAAGTCACCTTTATTTATTCATCCCAAAAAACAATAATAATTCTTCCAAAAAGATAATATACTACAAATTCCTTTATTATGTTTTTATTCCTTCAAATACCTCAAAACATCATATTTTAAACTAAAACAGTAATTTACATCAAATTTCATTTCAAAACAATAATATTACTATTTTACATAAAAAGAGTAATATATTTTAAAATTACTATAATAATTTTCAAAACTAATTTATTAATATTTATCTCAAAATTTATTATATTTATTTTAAATTCTCAAACCTCTTACTATTCTTCTTAAAATTGTAAATTTAACGCAAACACTTTCAAAAATATATTTTTACTACTATTATTATTCTAAAAATAACTTTTTATTTTATTATTCAAACAATGATAATAATTTCTGTATAGCACTGTAAATCAATTATATTATTATTTGCTCTAAACAATACAATTATAAATAAATAATCATATTATTATTTATGAAATTCCTCTTTATTTTATAAATAATAATAAACCTTCCGACTTCAATTTAAAAATAGATTTTTTGCTATTATTTATGAATTTCCTCACAGAATCATAAATAATAGCCTTATTAAATTATTTACTTCTATTCTAATAAAATTCATTGAATCATTGTTGTTTGCATGTACTAGTTAAAAATCCATTAATAATCCTATCTTCGTTTATTTACCCATATTTCCCAAATTTACAAAATTTTATCCAATTTATATTAATTAATTATTTTCAATTCAAAGTCATAATTAATTAGAATTAAACACCGAATAATACAAAATCAACAAACATCCAAATAGAGAACAACACCTCCAAACATCATATTAGCCAAACAATCATCATCACATGCTAATAAATATTAATTTTTGTCAATAGATATGCACTTATTGTTTTTAAACTTTAATCAATTAAGAGAATAAATCATACCAATGTGCTTTTGTAAACAAAATGAGAACTTAGCAAACTAAGGGCCATATTGTCTAGAATTTCGCTAAAAGTGTAACAGAAGAAACCATACGCGAATCGGAGTTCGTATACAAAAGTTATGGTAATTAGAAGTTATAGGGTTTGAAACAAAAAAATTAAATTGATGGGGGCAAAACTGAAAAAGTTCTGTTACATCGATACACCATCGAACCCATCGGCTGCACTTTTCAAATCATCACCGCCGGCACTTCATGGCGTCATCGCCTTATAAAAGACCATCGCTGGGCTCCCACATCATCCGCTACCTTTCCCCACCAGTCTGATCCTACTTGGTCAACCGTCAATGTTGCAACAGCCTGCCACCACCATCACTTCATAGTGAAATTCCGACATATCATGGCACCTATGACGCGATCCAACTATATGGATTGACTCCCCTCGAAGTCCGTAACATAGTAGTAATATTCGATCATTCAATTTTCACCATTTCAGTGTTGAACAAAAAAATCTTAAAATGAATGGTTGAAACTTCTTTGTTAATTTTTGATCAAATGAAGCATTGGATTGAAAAACCAATTCTAAATGTCTCTTTGTCTAGTCATGACCTCGAATCACTATATGATATGTCAGGGTTCAGGCAATCTGAATTCTAAATGACTTTATTAATCTTGCATCAGTGAGTGATTAGGTGAATTTCGGGATTCGAAGAGAAGAACCGCGGTAACAACTACTCCTTATGGTTTCTAAGCATAATTTATATAGGTAAAGAGGCAGGTTTAGTTTATATTACTGTTTGTCTAAAAGTGCCTGCATACCCTATTTAAAAACCGTAATGATCTATTTTGCAAACTATAACTTCAAATTTAACAAAATAATATAACAAGCCTTTTAGCATGGATAATCCTACATAATGGTTATAAATACGTTACCTAATTCACTATTTTAATAAAAAATCCATTTTAGTTAATTTAATATCTATTACGTCAAACATTACATTCTTTTCTTTTAAAGAAATCCACCCTCGCATTTTTCGAAATACAACCCTCAACCAACTAAACAAATCAACAAAGCATCATCATTGTTTCGATTACAAAAATAAGAGAAGTATATCGGTTATAAACTATTTACTTATAAAAGTGGTGTATGATAATCAAACAACACCACCGATCATGACACAGTACAATTCATTCACAACAATGAATTCATTTTTTAACATACACAAACTATAATAACATATACACTTCTAAGTCATGTAATCCAAACCATAGCATGTAACAATGGCACTCCATCAACCAAAGGATGAACAGCCTTAATCTATGTCATGCATCTCAATAGTCCTGCCACACTACCCATGACAAATGTCCACAACAAATCTTAGATTGATCCAAACATGCGTGAATAAATAAATAAGTACATGTAAATCAATAATCAACATAGTTCATAAAAAATAAAGTGCATACACTCAAAAACGATAACAACGCCCTATCCTACTCTAAAATAACATAGGTGTGTTAATCTTTATAAGGACTACCCATCCACTGTAAAAGGTGTATCCTCAAAATTGTCAATGAACTTCTTCATATTCTCATCCTAAGGACAACAGGTGTACCATCTCATAATGTACAACCCAGAATGATATGTGTGCACCCACTCATGGTCACATCTTCATAATGACAATTGCCTATGCTGGTTATATCCTCAAAATAATTGTGTCTATTGTAGGCTCCATCCTTAAAATAATATGATCATCCACTCATACTACTGCATCATCAATCCTCGATCCCTAAACCTACATCATAAGGTCTATTCCAAATGACCACCATCATAAGGTCAATGAATTCTCACCATCATAAGAGTATTGTACTTTAGAATATATGATTACTCGTATATCGACGTCCTAGGTTAGGGACTACTCAAGTCTTGTACTGACATCTTGATTTCTCGGTGCTCGAATCTATGCCACCTAGAAGTCCAAGAACTAAGCCGCACATCCTACCAATCCAAGTAAGACAAATCTCCAATCTAAAGAATCTAGGGCACATCCCAACCAAGGTTGCAAAAATCGCTGGCGCACACTAGGTGAAAAGTGTGGCTAAGGATTGATCGAGGATTAATAGGAACTTGGCAGTTTTGATAAACTCGAGAATTTTGAATAAAATTTTAGTATTTTGTTTATTATTTACTAATCCAAAATGAGTTTGATAGGTTTTTGATTTATTTGTGTATTCAGCGAATATATTCTTTGTTTCGATAAAGGTGGTGCAGCGGTTAGGTCACCCTTATGGTGATCTAGGTGCCCAGGTTGGAATATGGAAAGCCTTTTTGCCATGCATGGGAAAGATTGCGTACATTATCGACCTTCCCAGAGCTAGCTATCATGTGGAAGCCTTGTGCACTAAATTCCACTTGGGCGCCCAAATCACCATGTGGGTGACATAAGTTCATCATCTATTTTTAACTTTTAAATTCTTTGTATAACATTTAAATTGTAAATTAATTTGATTTCTTAAAAAATATTTTTACGATCTTAAATCATTTTTCTATATTTAAAATTGGTCAACTATATTTTAGGTATATTTGCATTTATTGAAATTGGAAAGGAAGCATGGATTACAGCACCGTTGTTGTAATAATATTTTATAAAAATTTAGAAAATAATTCATGGATTTTAACACTTTTGTGACAATAAATGATTTCGTCCTTCCCTCTCCTCCTTAGCTTTCTTCATTGCTGCAAGCTTTGGAAGTAACCATGAAGGAAAAACCGTTTGAATCAACATTTTTATGCTTATAAGAGGAATCAAACCTAAGTCAGTGCATAAACGGTTCCTATAAACCCATTTATATGCTTAGGTATTTATATAGGTGGATTCAGAAAATAGTTTGGCGATAAGGCTAGCCTAGCATATAGGCGGGGCCTAGGTGGAAGCCTAGAGGAATTTTTACAACAGAGATCCCAACTCAAGTGAGCGTCCTTAAATACCCTTTCTTTATGAGAATACATTGAAATCTCCAAGTATCAACGATCCCTCAACAAGTTTCAAATCTATAGCAGAGCGCATCTTATCACCACTTCACATGGTTGCGTCCAATAACTTGTCCTGATGGATTGTCATTGCATCTTCCATAATTAAGATGTTAGGTCTGGAAACATCGGACATCAATCTTTTCCAATTTTTTTATCATGCCGAAAAATCTAATTCCAAATTCCCTTATAGCGATCTCATTATTTGATGGTAAGGGTAACCCTCTCAAAAAAAAGGGATCACTAGCAAGGAAAGTTCCAATATATCTTCAAAACAAAACATTTATATACACATTTTTTTCAAGTCAGAACATTCATCTTCATCTATAACCAAAATTAATTTTCTTCCTAAAATATCACCACCATTTTATAAAACAATTTCCTAAAATACCTTCACTGTTTTAAGTAAATTTCAAAATAAGTTTTGCAAAAACATTTTTGTAAAAGTTTCAAAATGGAAACTCTTTGCTCAAAATATTAATGGAAGGGTTTAACTATTAGAAAAAAAATATTTTGAAACACACATTTTAGTAGGTGTATAATGAACCCCCCAAACTGTTCTCTTGATTCCTTAGTTATGCTCATAAGTCTTTAGTCAATAAAATTCTCTAGCCACTACTACCAGTTTTAAGGAACATCATCAAAACTTTTATACTTTCTGAATAACTAGTCTTCCTCGGCTTAGAAAACTATGATATATTATTATGCTTAACCAAATATGCCCCTTAGCAATCCAATAGCTTTTCCAGTATACATCCCACTAAAATCCAACATTGGATAAATACTTAATCATAAAATTATTAGACATAGCAAGCAACATAATCCAGCATACAATAATCATACTAAGGCAGACGTATAAGCAATCAAACAAGCAAGAAGCAATCAAAAATAATAATTAAAACCAACCATAGCAAATAAAGAAATTAACACAATATAAACAAAAATAATAATTCAAATAAGCATGACATGAATTAATTAAACATACAGTTAAACAATACAATATAGACAAGAAATTAAACATCGCATGATAAAATATAAATTAGTGTAAACAATTCACCAGTCGAACAAGTACAATAAAAAGGTCACTGTCCCAAACGTCAAAATGGGCAATCCCTACATCATATCTCATCCATCTCCATGGAAAGGAATTGTTTGCACCAAAATTGGGCAAACACCCTTCGGAAGTCGTTGAAGAGATAGTAAATGAAGAACTTGAATTAGAAATAAGGACTATCTAACAAAAACTCCAAATCACAGAAAAATAAATTTCACAGAGGACAAGGATTTAGAGTGGTTCGGCTATGCGCCTACGTCCACTATGAAACTTTATCACTTTATTCCTTAATACTTGAAGATTACAAGTGTTTTTAAGCAAATTACAGCAGAAAATGGACTTAAATTCGAAATTATCAGCAAAGGAGGTAGTATGGAGTGATTCCGGCAGCGTTTAGGCTTATTCTTCTTCTCCAAATTCTCTGCCCTCTTTTTTGAATGACCAGGCGCTCTATTTATAGGTGTGGAAGGCCAAATTCCCGCCTAAAGCTCTGGGAGGTTGCCTGGCACGTGAGGGGGGCCCATAAGCCCGCGTTCTCGAAGTCCGTGCCCAGTTTGGGATCGATTCGAAGTGAGTTTCGAATCGATCAAAAACGTATCCAATCGAGGCGAAATTTGGTGTGTACATCCTTCAACATGTAAGTAAGCTTCTGTGAAAATTTCATGGCATTTGGATCATGGGATCGAGAGATATGATCGATTCAAGATTGCGTTTTCGCATGCCCTGTTTGCTTCGAATCCACTCACTGATCCATTCGAACCCAACTATTTCGAATCCATAGGTTTCGAATCCATATGGTTCGAATCCATATGGTTCGAATCCATATGGTTCGAATCCATATGGTTCGAACCCATGGGTTCGAATCCATATGATTCGACTTCGTATGCTTCGAAACCCTGTTTACGTACGCGAAGGCAGTGCGGATGGATTCGAAACCGATGGATGTGAGGCTGATGGAGTCGAAGTTGATGGATGCGAGGCTTTAGTGCTGGTATGATCGCACCCCCCTCTGATGGATTCGAAAGGAGGCACGCCCCTGATGGATTCGAAGTAGGGCGCTTACGATGGGTTCGAAACAGGGCTTCAGCGATGGGTTCGAAACAGAGCTTCTTCATGGATTCGAACATGATGGGTTCGAAACAGATGGTTTCGAACATAGTGGTTTCGAACCGAGCATTGTGCATTCTATTAACTTGAATCCATCATAACTTGAGCATACGACCTCGGATTGGCTTGAAATTTGAATTGGTGGCTTCTATGGTCCTTCTTGTTATGCCCTATCAATTGTGGCCCTATCCGGACTCGGACAGAATTCATCGATAACCATAGCGGAGCGAAGCACGATCAATCTCTGAGGCGAACTATCTTTTGTCTTTGACCATTCTTTTGGTATCACGGCTTTTGCCCAAAAAGCGGGATAACATTTTGCCCCCCAAAGTATGTCTTGTGGGAACATGACGTGCTTTGAATAGTCGCCATTTTATTCTGAAAATTATTGCTCTCTTTTCGTTGGGACTCATATACCGTATTGCCGTAACCTTGCCTTGATATGATTGATTGCTGTGAGATTGTGCTCAATCGCTGGATGTCGTTGCTACAGCAGGGTGAATATTTGATCCCTGTGAATGTTCAAAATCGAATGTTAGTTTGATATGTGTGCACATATATTAGCTCTGCCCTTATTAATGTCGTGCGTCCACGAGTCGTTGTTAGTTTGGTTTGCTATAGAATTTCGTATCGATTCTCTTCTGAACCGGGTTTGAAATTTGAATTGAGATAACGCTTGATGGTTGTTTTGAAAAGTTCCTCCGTATCGATCCTCTCCTGGACCGATGTAGAAGGTCAAAGGAATCAAATTTGTATTGTGCAAGCGTAATGTTTCGAATCGATGCACTTGAGCATTGATGGGTTCGAAATCCATGTTTGTACGAACTGATGGCTTTCGAATCGATTGCCCGATGGGCCTTGCGTTTTGAATCGATCAGACCTTCGACCCATCCCAAAGCCTATGTGCTTCTTCGAATCGATGTTGCCTCGTATTGGTGCCGTTTTGCTGGACTCGAAGTTTAGAAGGGATTCGGGGTCGTGATGGATTCGAAGCAGTGATGGACTTGAAACTTAGATGGATTCGAAACTTCCATGGACTCGAAACTCCTATGGATTCGAAACTTCAGGTGGATTCGAAGCTTAGATGGATTCGAAACTTCCATGGACTCGAAACTCCTATGGATTTGAAAATTCAGGTGGATTCGAAGCTTAGATGGATTCGAAACTTTCATGGATTCGAAACTCGTATGGATTCGAAACTTCTGGTGGATTCGAAGCTTGGATGGATTCGAAACTTCCATGGATTCGAAACTCCTATGGATTCGAAACTTCTGGTGGATTCGAAGCTTCTGATGGATTCGAAAACTGGTCGTTCGAATCGATGGGAGTTGAAGTGACACTAATCCCCTTTTTGGAATCCATATAAATACACGAGGCTGACTTCATTTTCACTTTTTACTTTTTACCATTGCTTTAGCTGTTCCTTCGAATCGATTTCCCAGAGCCAAATCAAACGAGGGATTTCACGACTCGATCAAATTCCTTCAAGCTTCTATTTGTAACCAAACCAAATCAGGTAACCAAAGGGTCGATTCGAGTTGAGAATGATAGAAACCGTAATCTTTTTTGGCATTGGTTCAACCCCGTCTTCTTGAAATTTTTGGAGAGTGGTGAGGTTTGAACGAAGTAGGCCGACTCCATGGAATTGAGGAATGCAAACTTTTGAGCCGTATCGATCAGGAAGGAGCGCTTCGAGTTGGTTTCGAATATGGTGGCTTCGAATCGATGACCGCAGGAGAGCAACAACAACAAGGAAGGCGTGTGGTGATGGATTCGAAAGCAGGCATTCTGATCGATTCGAAGGTGTTCACTACTGATCGATTCGAAGCAAGGATTCGTTCATCGATTCGAAAGGGTTCGACTCCGATGGGTTCGAAGTCAGGTGGGGCTCCCTGGGTTCGAACTGCTCTTGATGGATTCGAAGGAGCTTGACGTCGATGGGTTCGAAGTCAGGTGGGGCTCCCTGGGTTCGAACTGCTCTTGATGGATTCGAAGGAGCTTGACGTCGATGGGTTCGAAGTCAGGTGGGGCTCCGTGGGTTCGAACTGTTCCTCTGTTCCTCGGTTTCCTCGAATCGAACTACGTGGCATCGGGGCGCGCCGATTCGAGGTTCATCGATCTGACTTGTGTCGAATCGAGTCGATCGATTCGAACGTTTTCGCTTCTGGAATTCCCACCCCATCGATTTGTTCCCATATCAGTACTACGACCAACTTTAAATCGAACTCTGACGATCTTACTAAATTTTTAGCATACTTGATTCCGACGAGCTTCGGCCTTGCATCATTAAAGCTAACCTGACCTATCTTTTTTGGAGCTCGTCGATGGCACTGTGACTTAAACACATATAACGAATTCATAATTGGTCAGTAGTATCTGAGCGATGTGAAAGTGACGGTCAGCGATGACGGTCGTTTTCGTTTTCCGATTTCAAAGTTTCGTTGTTCGGACACCGCGTCCCAATCTTGCAAAATTTGATTTAGTTTTTGCATTTGCACTGCACGGTATATTCATATACTTTACACCGGGGAATATACGGGCTTTCTTCGTTCTTTAACGCTGCTTTCTTGTGAGTTAGTTGATTATGGAGTCTTCGGGTTCCGAACAACAAGAGTTACAAAGCTCGCCTTCTCCAATGCTAGAAATTCCAGAGATCCTTCCTGAAACGATAGATCCTGCCCCGGACGAATTGCCGGAGGCCTTACTCATCGAGGATCCTATAGACTCCGTCCGATCTAATATTTCTGGAGCGTTATTGGGTCGGATATGTTCGAAACATAACTTATCCCCGGATGACGTTTTGCTACCGGGAGTTGATGATAGGCCTCACAATCCACCCGAGGGCTATACTGCTTTTTATTGCCATGCTTGTGCGGCTGGAACCCTCCCTCCGTTTAACCAATATATCAGGGAGATGCTATCGTTCCTTGGAATCACCCCTGCACAACTTCACCCCAACGGGCATGCGTTACTGAACAGTGTTTTCATCTTATTCATGGACCGCCTCTTTCGTCCGCCTAGGCCAGCTGAGATTAGACATATATTCAACTTCAAGAGCAGGGGTGATAGTCCATCTTTCACCTTTCTGGAGGCAGTGAGAAACTGCCAGATTGTGACGGGAGCCTGGACCAGACTCAGTTACTTTAAGAACGAATGGTTCTTTGTCCGATGCCCCCCAGGATTCGCTAGGCGATGGCTTTCCAGACGTAAGTGTCGTAAATCGTGTAAGCCCTCTTTAATGGTCACTGTCAACACTTGAGCTGACATCAGGTGTTTTTCTTGCAGCTATCATATCAAGGCCAGACGGTGGTCGATACAGAGACGTCATCCGAAGTTTACAAGAGATTCCGAATGAGCTGCGGCGCATTGACTTGGTCTTAACTGATGATAACTTGAGGATGCTGGGTTTAATTGAGATGAACCAGAGTATTGTCGTTGAGGGGTTGGTAAAATCGGCTCCGAAGGCAAAGAAGAAAACCGGTGTAGCGACAAGAGGAATGGGTGACGATGAGAGGGCGCCTACTGACACCAGGCTAACGGCTGACTTCCCCCAAGCAGGAAAAAAGTGGAAAGGCAAGGCTGTTGTTCCTAATTTTAAGAGACGGAAGTCTGTAGTCGTGTTTCGCTTGATTCCTGGAATTATTTCTTCTGACTCCGCTCTTTGTCAACCAGGAAACATTTTCACAGGACTGGATGACGTTCCCATCCCGGAATGCGTTTCTCTTTATCACGAGTCCGGGTTGGTCGAGCTCAGGGAAGCGTTAGAAATAAGCGAGCTTTTACCCGTTAATGCAGTCGATACTTCTGGTTGGTCGGGGGCTTTGCACATTTGCATACACTTTCACGACACTACATGATTGCTTCACTTGCCATATTGATTTTGCCTGGTTCTTAACTGAACTGCATCTCTTTTCCAGGTAATATGGCTGGCCGTCAGACTACACTAGACAAACTCCGGAGAGTGCACCACCCCTCAACCAATTATGAATCTCGGCGTGGAGGCCCCGATCGCGATCGCGACCGGAGGCCATATGGCCAGGAGTACCATGCAAAGGATCATCATCGTGGTTACTCTAGCCAGGAACGGTCAGACAGAGATCGCAGACATCGCTCCCCATCTCGATCTCCTCCGCAATCCCGAAGTCATGTCCAGGCATCCGAGCCCCTGCGACATCATTCATCTTCACAGGCTTCGAGGCTTGAGCCACATCGTTCTCGAATCGGGGTTGCAACATCCACGTCTGCGGAAGAGACCCTTATTGAGTCTTCTGGCGAAGGGGCCATCAGGCTTGCTCAACTGAGGAAAGATTTTCCAGAGATTTGCTTTGATGCTTGTATTTTTCCTCCCAATCTTAAAAGAATTCCTGATGATGCCGCGATTATGGCGCTCAGCTACACCCAGGACTTTTTTGCTCAGTACAAAGAATGGTACAAAGCAGCCGTTAAGGCTTCCAAAGCTGCCTTCGACCGGGCCCAAATCATCGAGAAGCTAGAGGCTGACTTGGCTCAAAAGAGTCGTATTGTCGACATACTCCAATCTGAGGCGGAATCTTCCCGCAAGGCCGAGGTCGAGTCGTTACAGAAGGTTGATGAGACATTGGCTGAGATGGCGAAAATGCAACAGGCACATTGTGCTTTAGTAGAAGACTTAGGCCACCGATACAAGAATGTTGAAACTGAGCGGGATGCGGCAGTCAGGGAATTAGAGGAGCTAAAGGCTAAGTTTGCTGACATGAATAAGGAAAAGGACGACGCGAACGTGGCTGCGCAAGAAGCGTGTGAGAAGGCTGTATCTTTCCGAGCTGAGCGCGATGCTGCAATTGAGGAACTAGAGGTGCTAAAGGCTAAGTTTGCTGATACAAATAAGGAAAAGGACGACGCGAACGTGGCTGCGCAAAGAGCACGTGAGCAGGCTGTATCTTTCCGAGCTGAGCGCGATGCGGCCATTGCAAGGGTTAAGGAGGTTGAATCGGAGGTGGAGGAGAGAGTCCAAGCAGAGAGGTTCAAAATGGAGGCCGAATTCGACGATCTCTTGGACACATATAATGCCAATGTATTGGAGCATAGAAACCTCTCCTGGCTATGGGATTACTCGATGCCTCTCTACAATGCTTGGAAGAAATTGGTGGAAAACAAGAGGATGTCTTGTCCGGATTCGGTATTAGATGAGTTTGAGCTTGAGTCACGTTTGCTCAGCGAGGATGAGAGGAGGTCTCTTCATGAAGCCATCGTTTCTGTTGAAAAAGAAAGACTTGGCGTCCATCAAACAGAGGTTTGCGAAGGTTCGGGTACTGTGCATCATAGCGAGAATACTGAAGTCCCCATTTCGACTTCATCTGAAGCTGTTGCTGTAGTTGATCCACATGCTATTCCAGCCTACAATCCGGACCAACCGGAACTGTCTTCGGGCAAGACTCTCGCCCCCGAGCTTGTTCAGGGTCCAAGGCAAGGTAAAGTGGGTATTCTGATTACTCCCTTTTTGTCTTAAGACATTGGTTTTCGAGGGAACTTCTTGGTCTGACAGCTCTACTTTTTGTTATTTAGTGACCGAGAGTGTCGCACCCGTGCTCCCTGTTCCTTCGGCTTTATATCCCACGCATGGAGTCGTTGTCACTGAGGCGATCTCAACCGCTGCCATGGTTGGTGACATAGGAGAGGGGGGATCGATGTCATTCGACGTTCAAATGTTTGAATAGCTATTTGGTCACCCTCTTGATCCCATGCCTGACCTCTCTTTTGCGACGAGCGGAGCTGCTCCAGCTTCTAGTTCGATTGTGACGGCCACTGGCGTACCTAGCGCAGCCCAACTATCTCGAGAGGAGGAGCTTTTAGCAGAGATAAGTGCCGAGATGGCCAAGACAGTGACAGTTGGTCCCGGTGGTGACGCCGTTCCCCCAAGCTTATCTTCGCTAATGATGATTTCTCCTGGTGGCACGGTAATTGTCTCGAGTGTTGCTGAACAAGTATCCGTTACTGTTCCCATGCCTTCGGTTCGTCCTCATAAAAGGATCTCCATCTCTTCCAGTTCTGAGGAAGATGTCGATATTATGCCAGACCCGGAGGACGTTCCTAAGAAAGGCAAAAAGTCTCGCAGGAAGCCAAGCAGTGGGTCTACCGGCTCGACTCCGAGGAAGAAACACCGGAGGAAGAAAGAGTGAGCCCTTCGCTTTGTCAAGAGTTTATGGATAGCAATTCTTTTGTCTTTTCTCTTGTTCTCTTTTTTTTTTGGGCCATGTGTATGTGTGGATTCGGCCTCCACTTAATCGAAACATCTTTACTGGCCATGTAATCAAACCTATTTTTGTTGGCTGATGAAATGGGAAATTATTCTTTTCTTCTTACCTAAATGCCTTGCAGCGTTCGTTTTGTGTCCGCTCAGTATTTATATAGCTTCGCGTCGTGATTTAAAGAATGAGTCAGATTCAGTGTATATTATCACTTAAGCCAGTGATTAACACCCATCTTTTTGCCCCTTAGTTGCGGGGGATAATACTCATATTCTGGTGGCTGATTGCGTTTATTGCAAGCCTTTGGGCACACGCCCCCCTTCTGAGGTCTCATGATAATTTGAGATCGATAATCTGTCCTGCATTCCAGGATTCTGAGGGTTATCGATGTTTGGAACACAGTTTGCGCTTTGAGAATCTGGATTAGATGTTTATACTCCAATTCGTACTTTGGGAAGTTGGAGTCCGTTCGCACTCTGGGAACGATTTATTGGACGTTTATACTCCAATTCGCACTCTGGGAAGTTGGAGTCCGTTCGCACTCTGGGAACGATTTATCGGATGTTTATACTCCAATTCATACTCTGGGAAGTTGGAGTCTGTTCGCACTCTGGAAACGATTTGTCGGATGTTTATACTCCAATTCACACTCTGGGAAGTTGGAGTCCGTTCGCACTCTGGGAACGATTTATCGGATGTTTATACTCCAATTCACACTCTGGGAAGTTGGAGTCCGTTCGCACTCTGGGAACGATTTATTGGATGTTTATACTCCAATTCGCACTCTGGGAAGTTGGAGTCTGTTCGCACTCTGGGAACGATTTATCGGATGTTTATACTCCAATTCACACTCTGGGAAGTTGGAGTCCGTTCGCACTCTGGGAACGATTTATTGGATGTTTATACTCCAATTCGCACTCTGGGAAGTTGGAGTTGGCAAAAGGATTATCGTGTATCGGTTCTTGTGAATGCTGGTATTGTATTTTGCCCCCGAGCTCGGGTCTCATTTAGTGAGTGACTGGTCGTATCACAGTTACTCCCTGTTTGAATAAATCCCACCGTGTGATGGAATTTAGCTCTTCGTGCACCGTGATATTATGTGTCATTTTCAGTGAATCACAACTTTTGGCTCGAAGAGATGGCATTTTATTGCTGAAACGAAAGAAACATGGCAAGATCAGTTTCCTTATTACAAGTTCAAATTTCAAAATGCAAAAACAAAAACGCTAAAGAAGAAATTGATAAGAAATAGATAAATAAAGCCCGTCAGATGTAGTAGTGGCGGAGGCTTCCGCTATTCCAGGCTCTTGGTAAAGTGAGACCATCAACGGTTGATAACTTGAATGTGCCATCTCTGAGCTTTTGTGAAATCATATACGGCCCTTCCCAATTTGGGTTCATATGTGAAGGAACCGGGTAAATTCTCTTGAGTATCAGATCGCCGGGTCTAAAAGTTCGTGGGCGGACCTTGGCATTGTACATCCGAGCGACTCGACCTCGATATGCAGCTGCCCTCACATCGGCTTCTTCACGTTTCTCATCAAGCAGATCTAGGGATTCAGCAAGTAATATAGCATTCGTTTTCGGGTCATAGTATGTCACACGGTGAGAGTGAACTTCCATTTCGACTGGAATAACTGCTTCAGAGCCATAGGATAGAGAGTAAGGGGTGTGTCCGGTCGCGGTTTTGTGAGTCGTCCTGTACGCCCATAGAGCCATTGGTAATTCATCAACCCACTTGCCCCCAGCTTTCTCCAATCTTTTCTTCAATATAGACTTGATAACCTTATTGACGGCCTCGACCTGACCATTCGCTTGTGGGTGCGCTACTGCTGAGAATCTCTTATGGATGTGAAATCGCAGACAGAAGTCCTTGAATTCAGCACTGTCGAATTGGGCTCCATTGTCGGTGATAATAGTATGCGGGAGACCAAATCGGCAGATGATGTTGCATACCACGAAGTTGATCACCTTCTTTGTTGTTATCGTTGCAAGGGGCTCAGCCTCAGCCCATTTGGTGAAGTAATCAACCGCAACTATGGCATACTTTGCACCCCCTTTTGCTAAGGGCAATGCACCGATTATATCCATCCCCCACATTGCAAATGGCCACAGACTGACCATTTGGGTTATTTCAGAAGGCGGGGCTCTAGGGATCCGAGCGTGTCTCTGGCATCTATCACATCTTTTGGCATAATCCATAGCATCGCGGTTAACGGTAGGCCAATAATATCCGTATCGAAGTATTTTCTTGGCAAGCGCTTGCCCCCCAGTGTGATCGCCACATTCTCCTTCGTGCACCTCGCGCAACACTCGCTTGATTTCGTCATGTGCGATACACCGGAGAAGAGGAACAGAGTATCCTCTTCGATACATAATCCCGTTTTGAATGACAAATCGTGACACCTTTCGGAGAATTTGTCTTCTTTCACTTCGCCGTTCAGGTAGTGTGCCATGCTCGATGTAATCTTGATAGGGAGTCATCCATGATTCCTTCTCGGAGGCGGCTTCAAATGTGAACTCGTTCTCTATTCGATCAATGCTTGGATAAGATAATGTCTCGACGGGGACGAGTCCCAAGTGTTGAGCTTCGCCTGTACTGGCCGACTTTGCCAACGAATCGGCTTTCTGATTGTGCTCTCGGGGTATATAGAAAATGGTATAATAATCAAACTGATCTAGTATTTCTCGGACCCGGGCTAGATAAGCGGCTAGTCTTCGATCCTTGGCCTGATATTCACCCCGAACTTGGCATACCACCAACTGAGAATCGCAGTAGATCTCTACAGCGATGATTCTCAGGTCTCGGGCCAACTTCAACCCGGCGAGCAAGGCTTCGTATTCAGCTTCGTTGTTGGTTGCCCGGAAGTCAAACTTTAAGGCGTAGCAGATGGATCGGCCCTCGGGAGTCTCAAGCACAATTCCTGCGCCCGAGCACCGATCGTTGGATGCGCCATCAGTGTATAGCTTCCATATATATTCGGGTGAGTCACTAGTTTCAGGTAAGTCTTCAAGAACAGTGAATTCGGCAACGAAATCTGCTAAGACTTGACCGTGTATGGCTCTCCTTGGAACATATGCGATGTCGAATTGACTCAGCTCAATGTTCCACTTTAGTAACCTGCCAGATGTTTCGGGTCGTGTGAGAACCTGTCGTAGTGGCTGGTCGGTGTACACAATGATAGGGTGAGCCTGAAAATATGGACGGAGCTTCCTCGAGGCGATGACTAGGCAGTATGCCAACTTTTCTAGCCTTGGATAATTCCTCTCGGCCCCGGTCAATCGTTTACTGACATAATAGACGGGTTTCTGTGTTCGGTCTTCCTCTCGAACCAACGCCGCACTAATAGCGTTTTCAGATACAGCCAGATAAAGGTATAATTGTTCGTGATCAATAGGTTTTGAAAGAATCGGTGGTGTGGGAAGGTGCTGGATTAGCGATTGGAAAGCGCTTTTACATTCCGTAGTCCATTCGAAGTTTCGTCTCCCTTTTCGGATCAGATCGAAAAAGGGTATGCATTTATCCGTTGATTTCGAGATGAACCTACTCAGCGCTGCAATCTTTCCATTGAGGCTCTGAACCTGTTTCATGGTCCTCGGGGTTTGAAGATTCCTGATTGCCCAGATCTTCTCGGGGTTGGCCTCTATTCCCCGGGCGTTGACGATGAACCCAAGGAATTTTCCGGAAGCAACCCCAAAATGGCATTTTAACGGATTTAGCTTCATCCCATACCTCCGGAGGACATTGAACATTGACTCCAAGTCCTTGACATGATCAGTGGAGTACCGTGATTTTACCAACATGTCATCCACATAGACCTCCATGGTTTTTCCGATCTGGTCAGCAAACATTCGGTTGACTAAGCGTTGGTAAGTTGCTCCGGCATTCTTTAAGCCAAAAGGCATGACCATGTAGCAATATAGTCCTATGTCAGTTACGAAGCTTGTATGTTCTTGGTCAGGCACATGCATGGGTATCTGATTGTACCCAGAGTAAGCATCCATGAAAGACAATAATTCATGTCCGGCCGTCGAATCCACAAGTTGATCGATTCGAGGAAGAGGAAAACTGTCCTTTGGACAAGCCTTATTTAAGTCAGAGTAGTCGATGCATGTTCTCCATTTTCCATTTGGTTTGCGGACAAGTACAGGATTGGATACCCACTCCGGGTACAAAGTATCTCGGATAAACCCATTCGTCTTCAACTTATCGACTTCTTCTTTGAGGGCGGCCGATCCCTCTGGATCCATACCGCGTCTCTTTTGTTTGACCGGGATGTACCGCGGGTTGATATTTAAGGTGTGGCTCGCGATGTCCGACGAGATTCCACACATATCGGAGTGCGTCCAGGCGAATACGTCTAGATTCGCTTGGAGAAATTCGACCAATTCCTGTTGAGCTTGCAGGCTTAGCTGAGACCCAATTTTCAATACTTTCGAATCGTCATTGTCATCAATTGGGACATCGATCGTCAGCTCTGCTGGGGAAGCTTGACTTTCTTTGGATTCATCATTACCTTCAGTGTCTCGAGGGTCAAGATCCTTCTGGAATTGGTCGTGGTGCCCGGGCCGAGGCCCAGGCGCTAATTGTCAATCGTCGGCAAAGCGGACGCGGAGAGATTCCCCCACGCCCTTTCCTTTCTCCCTCTTTTGTGCTTCTCGTAGTTCAGCGACATAACAGGCTCTTCCGGCAGCCTGGTCCCCTTGAACGACCCCAATCCCGTGGTCAGTCGGGAACTTTAGAGTCAGACACCACGGGGCAATTGCTGCCCTAAATTCCGCAAGGGCTGGTCGGCCCAAAAAGGCATTATAGGGTGAATGGATGTCCAGGACAACAAACTGTAACATCCGAACTCTACGACGTTCTCCGCTTCCCAATTCTACTGGCAATTCCACCATTCCGGTGGGTATATTAGCACTTCCATCGAAGCCGTGGATCCTACATTGACAAGGCTTTAGGTCTTTAGCTTCCATTTTCATCTGATCATATGCCCTTTTAAACAAGATGTTTACTGAGCTTCCACTGTCTACCAGGATCCTCTTCATCCAAGCAGGACCGACCTGGGCGGATATGACTAGTGGGTCTATGGTCGGGGCTTCTACTTTGTCGGCATCTCGGTTTCTAAATACGATGTCATCCGTCATCGTCTTCTGTTGCTTAGCCGGAGCTCCTTCATCAAGTGTACTGCAGCTTTCAAAACTTACGTGCCTGATCGAATTGGCGTATGATTCCATTTCCCTCCAACTTCGATCCGCTGGATGAGGGCCACCACTGACTGTATTTATGACCAATCTTCCGCCTGTACGAGCGGGCTCTTCTTGTCTTTCTTGGTTTTGTGCACGATTCTGGTTTGACGGGCCCGCACCTCCGGCTTGCGGTGCCCGCACAAATTGATCCAGCTTCCTCTCTCTGATCAGTTTCTCAATAAGGTCTTGCAGATGCCTGCAATCATTGGTGTTGTGTCCATAGCTTTCGTGAAATCTACAAAACTTCCCCGTTTGGATCTGTTTCTCCGATGATGGCTTCGGAGTCGGCTTCTTATACTGCATTGCATTACAGGTTTGTAGATATACGTTTTCTAATGTCGTATTCAGTGGTGTATAACTTTCAAACATTTGCGCCCTACGTCGCGGGCCACGATTCTGATCCTGCTTCTTACTCCTATTATCGCCGTTCCTTGGCTGTGTTTGCTTGTTCTGAATATTTAACTGCACTCTTCCTGAGCCCTCTCCTGACTGTTTAACTGCCACATTGCTTTGAATCCCTTCATTGCTGGGCCTCGCATCGTCCTGCTTCCTAGATTGTTTCGCATCCTAACGCCTCAGGAATTGGGCGGCTTTGGAATAGAAACGATCCAACGACGCGGGAGGTTTCCCAGCTAGCCAGTTCCCAAAATCAGAGTCGGGGTCAATCCCCTTAGTCAGAGCCATCAAGATTGAATTATCATTGGGGTTAGTAATTTCTGCACAGGCGGCGTTGAATCTTTCCAGGTATCGCCTGAGTATCTCCCCAGGGGCTTGAGTGACACTAGATAAAGTGTTTACGTCTTTAGGCCTGGCGATGTGCATACGGAATTGTTCGATAAATTTGGTTGCCAATTGGTCAAACGAGGAGATAGACCGTGGTGGTAGTCGTGTAAACCACATTGTCGCAATCCCCCCCAAGGAAATAGGAAAACTATGGCACTTTACTGCATCATCGGCTCTGGCAGCAGTCATTGACCATTCGTACTTTAGAATATGCTGGCTAGGGTCAGAGTTTCCTTCATACATGGGCAGAGTCGGCATTCTGAATCGCCGGGGAGGCTCAGCATACAATATGTCATCAGTGAACGGGGTGTGACTTCGAGAGATCCCCCAATCGTCATTTGTTAAACCTTGACTTTCGCGAACCATTTGGCGGACCATAGCCGAGAGATCAGGCGTTGCTGCATTCGAAGGGTGTCGAGCCAAAGTGTGGTCGGGTTCCACAGTGCGAGGTGGGATCGGGCGCTGTCGACGATCCGAATCTCGCCTCCTTGGCTCGACATCTTCTGGGATATTCAGTCCTGGGACACGTTCCTGTGGGTGGTAGTTTGGACTGGAGTGATTTCGGGTGTCAACTCCTGTGTCAACTGCGGTGGCTTGGTTATCTGCAGTGTGCTGTGGAACAGCGCCTCCTCGAGAGGAGGGTCCCGTATGAAAACTGGCAGAGGGGCCAACCCTTATTTGCCCAACAGTTAACGTTTGCCGGAGACCAGAAGCATGACTTCCGTCTAACCTGGGGCGCGTAGATCTGCCGTCATAGTCGGATGAGGCAGAGCTTTCCGTGGAAGAATGCGGAGCGTGGTCCCTCTTTGATCTCCTTCGCCCTTGACGGTTTAGTTGGTTAGCCAATTCAGCGTTGACACGCAGCTGCTCAGTTAGCTGTTGTCGGCTTTGAGTTAATTCCTGGAGTAATGCTTGGAATTCCTGTCTTGTAACCGGACCCGACTGATCCGTTTGCCCGGCGGCATCCTGATTGGCTGACTGTAGCTGTGCGGGATTCTGCCTATCCCGACCTTCTTGGTTACCAACGTTGGAAGTGGTTCTTGTACTAACCATCCTGAAGGTTGGATTCCTGTCCTAGATTTTAGCAAATCTGAAAAGAATGGAAGGAATCTGAATTTGAAGTCTGGATCTCCCTCTTAGGTTTATGCAATCCGGTATCGAAGATAGATCCACGGAGCAGGAGAAAGAACTGGTTCCTTTTTGATTCTCAGTGAAAGCACCAAAATGTTTGCACCAAAATTGGGCAAACACCCTTCGGAAGTCGTTGAAGAGATAGTAAATGAAGAACTTGAATTAGAAATAAGGACTATCTAACAAAAACTCCAAATCACAGAAAAATAAATTGCACAGAGGACAAGGATTTAGAGTGGTTCGGCTATGCGCCTACGTCCACTATGAAACTTTATCACTTTATTCCTTAATACTTGAAGATTACAAGTGTTTTTAAGCAAATTACAGCAGAAAATGGACTTAAATTCGAAATTATCAGCAAAGGAGGTAGTATGGAGTGATTCCGGCAGCGTTTAGGCTTATTCTTCTTCTCCAAATTCTCTGCCCTCTTTTCTGAATGACCAGGGGCTCTATTTATAGGTGTGGAAGGCCAAATTCCCGCCTAAAGCTCTGGGAGGTTGCCTGGCACGTGAGGGGGGCCCATAAGCCCGCGTTCTCGAAGTCCGTGCCCAGTTTGGGATCGATTCGAAGTGAGTTTCGAATCGATCAAAAACGTATCCAATCGAGGCGAAATTTGGTGTGTACATCCTTCAACATGTAAGTAAGCTTCTGTGAAAATTTCATGGCATTTGGATCATGGGATCGAGAGATATGATCGATTCAAGATTGCGTTTTCGCATGCCCTGTTTGCTTCGAATCCACTCACTGATCCATTCGAACCCAACTATTTCGAATCCATAGGTTTCGAATCCATATGGTTTGAATCCATATGGTTCGAAACCATATGGTTCGAATCCATATGGTTCGAACCCATGGGTTCGAATCCATATGATTCGAATTCGTATGCTTCGAAACCCTGTTTACGTACGCGAAGGCAGTGTGGATGGATTCGAAACCGATGGATGCGAGGCTGATGGAGTCGAAGTTGATGGATGCGAGGCTTTAGTGCTGGTATGATCGCACCCCCCTCTGATGGATTCGAAAGGAGGCACGCCCCTGATGGATTCGAAGTAGGGCGCTTACGATGGGTTCGAAACAGGGCTTCAGCGATGGGTTCGAAACAGAGCTTCTTCATGGATTCGAACATGATGGGTTCGAAACAGATGGTTTCGAACATAGTGGTTTCGAACCGAGCATTGTGCATTCTATTAACTTGAATCCATCATAACTTGAGCATACGACCTCGGATTGGCTTGAAATTTGAATTGGTGGCTTCTATGGTCCTTCTTGTTATGCCCTATCAATTGTGGCCCTATCCGGACTCGGACAGAATTCATCGATAACCATAGCGGAGCGAAGCACGATCAATCTCTGAGGCGAACTATCTTTTGTCTTTGACCATTCTTTTGGTATCACGGCTTTTGCCCAAAAAGCGGGATAACAGGAATAACTAGATATTGGTACAGCTCACTAGAGAAAGTCAAACACAATAGTTATAAAGGTAACATTATCATTGTGGATGTTGGGCAAACTCAATATTAATCATACCCCGCCGCCTTACACCCTATGTTATAAATTCCAGTTTTACAATTCTTGAACAAGTTCCTCAATAATTTTTTTTAATAAATTACTATTTAACAAATGCCTCCTTTCATTATTCAATAAAAAAATTCTTTTTCGACCATTTACATTCAGATAAAATCATCTTCATCTTAATAAAATATTTTCTCAAAGTATAATAAAACTAGATACTTTATAATATAACCATACTTAATACACCATTAGAAAATAAAAAATTTACCTATGAAGGTTATCAATGACGTACCGATGACACTAGGCAGTGTCGTTGTTAAGTCATCAGTAAATGGTCAAAATAAAAATTTCATTGGTAAGTTGTCAAAATTTTTGATGACATACCGATTACTACTTGGGAAACAAATAAAATGATTTCCTAATATCATCATAGTTGTCATTATGTTTTTGAAAATTTTGATGCCTTACTGATGACATATTCCCACTAGATTATAGTCAGACTCAGACTTCCCATTTTATTATCCCCAATCAAAACTCATGAATCAAAACCCCAGACCCTTGCTCCGCCGTGGCTAAACCCAAACCCTCCTCTGTCACCTTAAGACTTGTTTGTACCAAAATTGGGCACAACACTCTTCGGAAGTTTTTGAAGAGATAATAGATGAAGAAATAAAATTAAAAACGTGGATTATCTTACAAAAAATCCAAATCAAAAAAGTAAATTGCACAGAAGACAGTAATTTAGAGTGGTTCGGCGTATTGCCTACGTCCACTATGAAGTTTTGTTATTTTATTGCTCGATATTCGGAGAATACAACTTTATTTGTCAAAGTACAGCAGATAATAAGTCTAAATTCGAAATTAATGGCTGCACTGGTGGTATGGAGTAATTCTGGCAGCGTCCGGGCGTACTTCTTGTCTAAAAATTCTCCTATCCCCTTTCTGAATGACCAAGGGCTCTATTTATAGGTATAGGAGGCTGATATTTTTCCTAAAATTTGGGGAGACCGCTTCTGACACGTGAGGGGACCCACATGCTCGGATTATGAAAATTCGGGCCCACCTTGGGATCGATTCGAACTCGGGTTCGAATCGATCAAGAAAGCATCCAATCGAGGTGAAATTTGGTGTGGACATTCTTCAGCGTGTATGTAAGCTCCTGTGAAAATTTCATAGCATTCGGACTTGTAGATCTCGAGTTATGATCGATTCAAGATTGTATTTTCGGTTGTCATGCTTGGTTCGAATCGATCCCTTCGAATCGATAGAGTTGAATCGATGGTTTGTGCATGTGCATGGTGATGTGGTGTGCGCGCTTCTCGGGTTGATCCAACTTTTTCTCCGAGTTTACTGGGTCGAATCCATGGTTTTAGCCGCTTCGAATTAGTGGATTCGAGGGAATGGATTCGAGGAGATGTTCGTTCGAATCGATCGAGGTATCCCATAGTTGATCGATTCGAAGCTGCCTCAACAAGGTGGATTCCAAGCAGGTCACCGGATGGAGTCGAAGTATATTGTCTACATGGATTCGAAGCAAAGGAAGTTCGATGATTCGAACAAAGGTTGTCCCATGGATTCAAACTAAAGCTTGTCCTATGGATTCGAACTCAGGGATATTTCCTCCAATTTTCACCGATGATAACTTAAGCATAGGAATTCGGATTGACTTGAAATTTGGAACATTGGCTTTCTCAGCTTTGCTTGACATGTCATATAAATTGTAGTACAATCCGGACTCGGACAAAATTCACCGACATACATAGTAGACCTATGTATAACCGATCCTCAAGACGAACTGTCCTTGGTTTCTAGTCGAGTTCTTGGTGTCACGGCCTTGCCAAAAGGCGGGATAACATTTGCCTCCCAAAGTACGTCTTGTGTGAACATGACGTGCTTTGAAAACTGCCATCTTCACTCTGAATAGTTCCATTTAACTTGTTAAACAATTATCGTCTTCTTGTTGGAAGTTGTAATCCTTGACTGATTTTTTTAGTACTATGAACTGTTGACTACCAATTGTTGTACCGTTGTAACCGTTTGTTGTATGATAACGATTAGCTATTTGTTGTTGTAATTGTCATCAGGTGGGCATTCGACCTGCGGATTTCTAAAATTGAAAATTAGTTCAACGTACATGCATATATGTTAACCTGACTCTTGTTGACGTTCACACGTTAGCAAGTCGTTGTCGGTCTTCTCGTATTGAATTCTGTATCGATCCTCTCCTGAATCGATGTGAAATTCGAGTTGCAACAACACTTGATGGTTGTTTTGGATTCATTCCTTCGCATCGATCCTCTCTTGGATCGATCTGGCATGCACTAAGGTAGACTTCGTATCGATGATTATCGATACGAGATGGACTCACATAAGGTGTGCTTCGCATCGATGGATACGTAATATTGGGTCTCAGATTGGTGGATACAAAAGTAATGCTTTGTGTCGAAGGAGTCGAACGATCCAGACGTAATCATGCAGTGATGCTTCGTGGAGGATATGCCATCTCTCATTCCCCTATTCAAGAAGAATTCCCCACGGTAGATAGTCTTTGATAGGAGTCACCCATGACCCCTTCTCTAGATCCATCTCTAAGATCTAGTCGATTTTCATCTGTCAATGCTTGAAAAAATAAGTATTTCAACTGGGACAAAGTCTATTTGTCGCGCATCCCCAGAACTGGCTAGCTCGGCCATTGATTCGGTCTTTTCGTTTCGTTCTCTGAGGATTTGTGTAGTGGTGTAATTCTCGAAGTCAGCTAGTAGCTTTTGGATCCAGCTAAGGCAAGGAACAAGGCGTTGCCCCCTAGTTTGATAATCCTTCCTGCCTTAGCATATTGCTAATTGGAAATCACATAAGATATGTAAAGTTTCCACTCTTAGTTTTCTTGCAGGTCTCAGCGTGGCGACAAAAAGGCTTCATACTTAGCTTCGTTATTTGTTGTAAGGAAGTTGGGTTTCAGAGTATAGAAGATCAATCATTTTTCAAGTGCCATTAACACGACTTCGATGTTAGAAAGCTGATTATTGGGAGTTCCATTTATGTATGTTCTCCATCGATTGGACAGTTCTCTACCGTTCTTTAGATAATCGTCTGAAGGAGTGAATTCAGATATGAAATATGCTATTGTTTGATCATGGATAGCTCTCTAAGGGAGATAAGTTATATCAAACTGGCTTAGCTTGATATTCCGTTTGAGTAACCTTTCAAATATCTAAGGTTGCCATTCGACCTATTGTAATGGTTGGTCGATACAGACATTAACAGGGTAAGCTTGTCAATAGCTAGCTTTTATCATATACCGGTCTTTGGATTAGTTTCTCTTCAGTTAGTATTTCAATGCTTATGGCGTGTGTTGGCATGACCCAATTAAGGTATAGATCTTCACGATCCAATGTCTTGGGTAAAATGGAAGGCCTCTCTGAGTGATCCATCAGAGCTGCTTGGTTTCATTGGTATATGGATGACTCTAATCTTCAACATTTTCTGACATTAGCCCCAATCCCATGAGAATCAACGATGAAACCCGAGAATTCTTCTTATACAACGCTGAAAGAGCATTTTACAGGATCAAGTTTCATTATATAGTTGTTGGAGAGCACTGAATATCTTTGCCAAGTCATCGATATGGTCATTCGATGGTAGTGACCTCACGAGCATATTAACCACATATATTTTCATCGATCGGCCGATCTAATTTTTGAATGATCTATTAATCGTCTTTTGCTAAGTAGCATAAGCATTCTCAAGTTTGAATCCAAGGATTGCAGCATAGCACTATAAGCCCATGACACTAAAGAAACATTTGTATTCCTGGTGTTCGTCGACGGAAATTCTATCGGTTTAGAAAACCGTCGAACGAATTTAAGTTTAAAAATAACCGCAAGCGCACGGTGTACGAATGTAGCACGCGGCGAATACGGGTCGATCCACAGGGAATTGATGATTTAAATTTCCTACTCAATCAAATTATACCGAAGTCGAGAGAGTGATTAACTAAAAAAATGAGAAAATGAACTAACTAACAAAAAGAAAAGAAATGCAAATATGAGAGTTTGAGGACAATTTAGAGATAAATCCACTCTCTAGATCATATAAATCAACAAAATGAAGTTATGATCTCTCTTTTCTTTTCATTAGTGTAATTAGTTGATGTGCTTATCATAAGTATGATATATTTGTGCTATTAATTAGCTCAATATAAACCATCAAACTATAACACAACAACTAATACACTTCTAAATGTCATAAAATATGACAACAAAGTTGAAAGGAAAATCTATTTTAAGCATAGCCTATTAACTATTGTTTAGAAATATAGGCTATCAAATTTCAATTTCGACATTCACTTCTTTGCCATAATCATATTTAGATGAAGAGGCAATTTATGTTATGTTTATTTAAGCATAGTCTATTTGGTATGAACAACATAGACTATCAAATTCAAAGCAAAACAACATCATTAAACCACTTCAATCATTCTCATTAAGTACAAAAAGAGAGCATAAACATCAAGTTAAGTTGAAGCTACATGACTAGAGAGCTTCATTAACCCTAAATTGAAGGGGTTTAGCCTCTCATATTTGTTATCAAAACAACAAATGTAGCTTTCAACATGAAAGAATAAGAAAAGAAAAAGAGGGCAAAATTAAATAAAAAAAAACTATTCTACTTGCATGAAAGTAAACCTACACTACAACATGAAAGTAAATAAGCATGAAAAGAAAAAGAACATGTATTGAAGTTGCATAATAAAAATTACATAAAAGAGAAATGGCTAAGTAGCCATGGAAAAGAGAAGAGATCTTTCTTTTATTTTGATTTAAACTAAACTAAAGAGAAGGAGGCCTAAGAGAGACTAAAGAGAAGAGATGGCTACATGAAACATAAGGGGTATTTATACAAGTTAGAAACCCTAATGCATATTTTTGGGGAGTACCCAAAATGCCCTTTAGGAAGTGTGGAGGCCAAGTAATCATTAACATGTCTTAATCCTCCATTAAATGTACATGAAACCATTAGCTCCATAAGCATGTGCATTAGCCTTTAATTTGTACATTAAGGTAGGTGGGTAGGTGGGGTCCTCCACGTTCTTCACTTTGAATTATTTCCATCTTCATTCCTTTGTATTAATTTTGTGCACGCATATCTTCATGAAACCACTTCAATTTGAGATCAAATTCCTACAAAAATATATACAAATTTTCAATTATTTTTTCTCAAAGAAATATATGCACACAAATGACTGTTTTGCCTATATATGAAGATGAATATGCGACAATTTGGAATAATTTGAATTTTTGGTTTAAACAAGTTAAAATACCCGATATGATCATTTATTTAATTCAAATAGATTAAATATGGTGGTAAAGATATGCACATTTACGTGCACATCAAATACCCCCACACTTATCTTTTTATTCGTCCTCGAATAAAGGAAAACCAAGATAAATCCGTTTTCGTAGGGAGCACGATTGCATTGAGCATATGCAACAAGCCGTTAAACCTCTGGGTGTCCCCAGTAGGACGAGTGTTGTCTCGTGAGGGTTTTCAGCGGATACTACCCACAAAATACAAATGCAAGATGAAAATATTTACAAAATGCAAGATTTATTTACAAAGAGATGAACGCAAGTTTCTAAAATATTTACAAAATTAAGGATTTATTTTTAAAACGACGCAAATAAGTTAAATATTGGTTTTGGTCATTATCTTGAAAATTTAAGTCATTTACATGTCAAATTTCCAACAAAAATCAAGTTATCATAACAAATGGACAATAGTTTAACTTGTTGTTTCGGTTGATAACAAAGTGTAATTATAAAATGGATCCTTAGTTGATTATCAAAGTTTATCAAAGTGGTATTTTCATTTCTTTTCAATAACAAATCAAATCAAATAAGTAAAAATAGTGCTAGGATTTCAATTGCTTGCTCTCTCATTATTTGCAAAAAAAATTACACACCTAGCTCAGGTAAACTGAGGCCAGATATACCACCCATGCACTGCCTTTCGGGCTTATGTGAGGGGAGTACAGAGCATGGCGAGTGCACACACTTTCATGCATACACTATCGACCGTAGGTGGTTTTTATTAAGACTTTTTTTATTTTTTATTTTACATGTGTTCCATACACCATAACCGTGAGGACTTTTAAATGAGTATGAAAGCACGTAATCAAAAATTCCAAGTAATCACCCATGCATAACCGTGAGGACTTTTAAATGAGAGTGAATACTTGGATGTTATTATTTTTTATTTTTATATTTTTTTGAGTGGGAGTTTTGCAAAATCATCTTAGCGCCATTTAACTTAGAAGACAAAAAAAATGTTATATCCTTTACTTTAAATCAACCACGTTTTAAAACAAAGATTTTCAATTAGGATGTACTTCATAATTAACACGTATGAATCTTCCTATATACTAGTTAAACCATTATTATTTGTAATCAAACTTCATTTTTATTTTTGTTAAGGCCAATAAATTTTCAAAAATTTCAATTTAATAAACCAAAGCCATATATTTATCTTATAGTGTTTCTTTTAAAAATAAATCTGTTAACGCTAAAATTTGAACGCTAACACCCCGGTGTATGAGTTATAGTTGTGAAAGCACCACCCGATAGCTCGGGAACAGATTACAAGCAGATAATAGCAGAAAAGCAGCAAACAACAACAGTTTTATAGTGGTTCGGCTTAAAGGTATAGCCTACGTCCACTTTAAGTACTTTTATTAATAATCTCGTTACAAGCTCATACAATTCTTCTAAAGTACAATACACTTCAAGTTACAAGTAGTTTAGAACAAGTAGTTTAAGCTTCAATGTCGATTAAAGTCCTTGAATTCATGTTGAAGATGTATGGTTTCTTCGTGAAGTTCTTTGGAGTATTCCTCTAATCTCGAAAGCTCTAAGTGTTGATGGAGTTCTCAATGCAGCAAGGTAACGGTGTATGAAGAGAATGTGCCCCAAAAGTCCCCTCAATGCTCCATGTGGTCATGTATTTATAGGCAAATTTCTAGGCTGAAATTGTCAAGTCATGAGTCGCGACCGACTCAATATGAGTCGTAAGTCGTGACCGACTCACGATGAGTCGTATGTCGTAGGCGACTCAACTGGTTGAGTCCTGAGTTCATATCAGAGCGTCTCCGGTCCTCTGTATACAGCACAAGTCCTAACTCGTCCGCGAGTTAATAGGTCGTGGTCCAAGATGAGGCAGCGCTTGATTTGTACTTTGTAGCTTTATGTCGTGGACGACTTAAGCTAAGTCGTGAATGACTTACCATAGGTCGTAGGTCGGTCCTTTGTTTTTTTTTGGGATTTTAGTCAGTTAGGTCATTTGACACCTTAGGTCGTTGAGTCGTTAGAGGACTTGAGTCGCTAGCTCCATGAGCCGTTAACCCGTTGAGTCGTAACCCTTCAAGGCCGTTGAGTCGGTAACTCCTCAAAGCTGTTGAGTCGGTAACTTCATGAGTCGGTACCCTGTTGAGTCGGTAACTTCATGAGTCGGTAGCCTGTTGAGTCGATTGCCTTCAGAACCGTTAAGAACCTTAAGTCATGAGTCGGTCCAGACCTTGACTCGTTGCCTAAACGGAGTTAACATTTGCCCCTCGAAGCTCACGCCTAAGTCGTAGGTCGTGTGCTTCGACTCATCTTAACTCGTGTGCCGATTCAACTACCACTGCTCAAAGCTATAAAAGACTTGAGTCGTTCCCCTTACTTCCTTCTTCTCATTTCTTATCCTTTGAACCGTGTCTGCCATTAACGCATCTTCGAGCGCTCAAAGGCGATTCCAACCTGATTTACTTTCGGTCATCTTTAGCATCACATCGTGTAAGAGATTTTGCATCTTTTTTCAATTGCTGATGATTGCCGATCTCTGTTTTTCCCCTTGATCCTTGCAAATACTATTACATCGGACATTAATGGATTAAAGGCAGGCGGTTTGATCTTACTTGTAACGATTCGAGATTTGAGGCGACCTAATGGTGTGATGGAACTGGGGTTAACCATTGCGAGGTTGTTGGGTTATCGGGTTATGGATTAGATGGTTAATGGGTTAGGTTGATTCGAATGTTGCCGTAGGTTTGACTCGGCTACTTTTGTATGATCCAGTGACCCTTGCGATTTAACCATGGTACGACTCATCATGCTCCTTGACCTAAGCCTTGAGTCGCGGCCGTGACAAAACCCTTGAGTCGTGGCCGAGATAAAACCCTTGAGTCGTGGCCGAGATAAAACCTGGAGATTTTCTTATTATTTTGAACCAGAGCTTCTTTAACATACTCCACGGCTTAAGCCTTGAGTCGTTGCCGAGATAAGACTTGGAGATAATCTCCTTATTTCCACGACTCATGACTTAGGGCACTGCCGACTCAGAACTTTTGAACCGTTGATGAGTTATGACTTGTGTAAATTCTGTTTGAACTTTGGACCATTGCATTAACTTTGAACTGTTGAATTTTATTGCACTCATTCACAGGTTATTTTGACTTGCAGGCTAACAACCTGTTCAATACAACATTTACAGAAAACTGGGACGAAGATACTGTCATTGATTGCCCATATCAAATGACAGATTAGTTAACAATAGATGATTAACTTAAATAAATTGTGTGAATGAAGTGCCTTTAACTTATCAATTTCAAACAAAATATCAAAGCAATGCTGAAATAGTCAATTGAAATCGACCCGCTTGCACTAATATTATGCTTGAGCTTTAGATTAACAGGTTCTGAAATGTTTACAATCGATCAAGCATCGATTAGTATAGTTCCAGTTACATATACTTGTCACTTTTTATTAGTCTTGCACAACACTTCACACTTTTTAGGAAACGCGTACCTTCGCATTTGAACATCCAGTTGCTTGTGTAGAATGACTTCTCATCAAGAAGAGCCGATGGGCAAGGCTGAAGATGTCTTCTCAATAGCTACCCATGTGGATAACCCTCTGGAGAGAACATCCACAACTTTGAATCAGCGGGTGTTTAACCAACTGTGCGTCCAGTTTGGCATTGATGATGCTGACGTCTTACTGCCGGGGCGAAATGATACTGCAGATAGGCCCCCTCTTGGCTTTGTTGCTGTCAATCGCCAAATGTGTTTGAACGGCGCTATTCCTCCTTTTAATGACTTTCTTCGACAGTTCCTGCTTCGGTTGTCTATCTCTCCATTCCAATTACACCCCAATGGCTACGCCATTCTGATGGGGTTATGTGTTCTATTTAGGAGAGTTTTGGATCGATTACCAAGCTTTGGGGAGATCTGCTATTTTTGCTCATTCACGAAAATTAAAGACCATCCCTCCATCGTGGTTATAAGAAGCGCTCGAAACCGCAAACTTATTACTGATCTCTCCGAAAGCGCTCACGGATTTTTGAATCAGTTTTTCTTTGTTCGCTGCCCTCCAGGGTTTTATGCCATCTGGAGAGTGGGAAGTAAGATTTCCTGTCTTTATTTCTCCATTTTCGAGCTTTTCGTGATCTGAGTTGCTAAATGCTAATTTCGCTCTTTTCCTGTTTTAGCACTTCCACCCCCTGCTAGGGACCCAAGCTATAAGCAAATTTTTGAAAGATTGAACGCCGTGCCGGCAGAAGAGAGGAGCATAAAGTTTCTGCTAAACGATGAATTTTTACATCAATACGGACTCCTCCATCCCTCTCGCTTTACTCAGCCTCATGAAGCTCCAACGGAAGTTCCTGATTCTCCGATGAAAACTCCTGATCCCCCGGTCTCCACCAAAGAGCACATGCGAGGAGAAATTTCTACAGAAACTTTACTAGTAAAGTGTTCTACTCCAAGAGATGATGCGGGACCATCCGAAAAGCCCGCACTTGCTCCCATAATTGAAGAAGAAGAGCCCCTTCCTCAAACCGGGAAGAATGCAGATAAAGGAGTTGATGGGGGAAGTCTGGTTAGGCATGACGGTGATGATATCTTTGGGAGTTTAAGTGACATAATTATCACTTCTCAAGAGCTTTTTAAAGATGACTCTGCCAGTGCTAAAGTTATATCCCCGGTGGTTGAAGCGACATCCGTTCTTAACCAGACTCCTTCAGCCCAGGAATTGCTACTAATTATTAAACGTATCATTACCCCTCAGCCGGCGAGCAGTTCGTAGCTAGTTTGTCACGCATAGTTTGCACATCACATGCACTTAGGATTTCTGGCATTTTTATGCTCTCTTTTTTATTTGAAAAGTTCTCAAGTTTTGTTTCTTCTTCTTTTAGGTCCTTCAATGAAGCGAGGCAGCTCATACTATAATGACTTTCAGCGATATGGGAAACGCAGCCAGTATGGCTATCAATCCTATCCTCCTGTTCATAGAGAGACTGATGAGGAAAGGGCTGCCCGGAAGGCTCGGGAAAGACGTGATTATGAAGAACGCTATGGAAGACCAGATAATCGACATGATTCCTCCCACAGAGAGAGTGACTCCCTTAAACGCAAATCTCACAATGACAGAGGGAAGAGTCACACAACTGATGACTCGAGCAAACGGGCCAAAGTTATTGAGGAGCCAATGCCTGCGCCTTCAGAGAAGATTACTGCTCCTACTTCCTCTCAATCTCCTGCTCCTTCCCCTACTGACATCCAAGCAATCATCAATAGGCCATCTTACCAAGTTGGACCAGGTCCAGCCACTCTTCAAAGCCGATTTCCTAATTGGTGTTTAAAAGGAGTTCGCTTCGACCTCGATCTGGTTCCCATAGATAAAAGTGCTATGTTACGGAACCTTGATGCAGTCAGAACTGACATTGAGAGGATGTCATCTTGGCAGAAACTCGTCGACGAGCTCCAAAGGGTGAATAGGGCCAATCTTGAAGCTATGCTTACCATGGAGAACGACAAAACTGAATGGCAAAAGATCCTTAAGCAGCATGATGCGGAAATGAGGAGTATTGCCGATTATAACGAGAAACTTGAAGCAGAGGTTGGGAAACTTAAGGAAGAGCTTGCTACTTCTTCCACTTCTTATTCTCAGAGGGAGAGTGTGCTTCTTCAACAGGTGCGAGATGCTCATGCCGCGCAAAGGGATGCTGAAGCCAAGGCTGATGGGTTGGAGCAGATTATAGAGGGCAACGATACTGAAATTACTCAGTTACGAGGACAAACTGGCCTTCAGGCTGCAGAGATTGAAAAATTGAAAGCCCAGCTATCCAAAGTCGAGAGAGAGCGAGATGAGGCTGTTGCGGGTAGAATTGCAGCTGAAGAGGCCCATGAAGCCACCAAAGCTGATATCGGCTCGACACTATTTGATTTTTACTTGCATTGTGTATTAGGGCGTGGCAGTCTTGCATTTCTGGTCCCCAAGTATGAGATTACCCTGGCCGAAGTGTGGGAGGCCGCACTAGACATGTTTAAAGGGGCCGGATATACTGAAGAGGAGTTGGAGGTGAATTACTTAGACTTTGAGACTCGCGCAGCCCTTGCCAGAGGGAAGGAGCAACTTGCCAGATCGCGGGTTGAAATAGTGGGGGAAGAGCATCAAGAAAAAGAAACAAATTTGACTGCTCCTGTCCCTCCTTCAACTTCGGCCGATGCTGGCATTATTGGTTCTAGCTCTTATGTACCGATCCCTGCTCAAACTGATACTGGGGCCAAAATTACTCAAGCCACAGATGAATCGCAAGAAAGTGCTGAAGCTCCGGACTATGAAATTGACGTAATAAAGACGACCTCTGCAGGTAATTTTACTGTAAATTTCGCCACTGCCAATCTCGCTCAAGTGGATTGCTCATATATTTCACATGGGTTTCATGAGCTCCTTGGCTATTTTCTCAACCCTGATGAGCCTTCATCTCCTCTCTTTACTGACTTTATTGGTGAGCCCTTATCTCCTCTCTTTACTGACTTTAACCTCTTTTCTTCTGTAGAGAAAGTATCAAGCACTGCTCAGATTTCTCCTCCTCCGGTTATCCCTTCTCCATCTCTTCAGGTGGCTCCTCCTTCTGCTTCGCAGCCTGGATCACAGGAGGAGCAAATAGAGGCTCTTCATGGCTTGGATGATCCCATCGCTTCGCAAGAGCAGAAGGATGATAGACTTGAGGGTGGTGACATATCTCCGGAGCGGACTCCTTCTGACGACATAGCTCTATCTAAACTTGTCACTCTAGGGAGTGAGTCTTCCTCAAAGAGGAGGAAAAAGCGCGGAACGTCGAAGAGGAGGGGGAAGATAATCACTGCTACAGAAGAGGAGCCAGAAGTTGGACCAGCTGCGCCTACTTCTCCTTCTTCCCTTATGCCCACTAACCGTCCTGAAAAGTTAGTCATTCGACCGGGTAAAGGGTCCAAAGGTAGCAAAAAAAAGTGAAGATTTTAGCTTTTTGTCTTTTGTATGAACTGGTCGAGAGTTGTGCGGGTACCGGCCCCCGCTTTTCTTTATTTTGAAACCTGTATCAGCAATACATTTGAATAAAATGATCTTTTATTTGCACAGACTCTTGTTTGAATTTGAGAATGCATTTATTATTCATTTTTGCACAAGTTTACTTATGATATTGCAATGGGCTTATGGTATGTTGTTTGAGTATTACCTTACCGACGTAGCTATACCATTTTGTATGTAACTATACCTCGTTGCCCCCATACCATAAGTTCGCTGCAATATTTTATACTTCGAGGGGATTTGCACTCTTATTTACTGAAGAATAATTATTTTATTCTTAAAGAAATTTTTCGTAGAGTACAATTCCCTTCGTATAAGTTTTTACGCTTTGTCCTTTGAAGAAATCACGTACATATTTTACCAAGTGAATTCCTCTTTGTGGTAAAGCGGACCTCTGAAGGGTACTTTAACTTTTTTTTTTTTGAGGAAGATCATTCTCCAGAATAGGTAAATTTCTCTTCCTTTGGAAGTTAAAGTATGTTCTTGATGAGGATTTTTTTATACAGAAAGTTGTACCTCTGGGGAGGGATTTTTTCACGTTTCAACACTTGGAAGTTTTATTTCGATCTCGGCGAAACGTGTACCTCCAATGAGTTGTGCCTTTGAGGAAAGCCTTTTCACGTTTCAACACTTGGAAGTTTTATTTCAATCTCGGTGAAACGTGGGCTTCCGAAGAGGTCTTTCTTCTTGCTTGCATTTCAACTCTGGTGAAGTGAAATTCCGAAGAGCGGCTGTCACACTTCAACTCCTGGTGGAATGTGCCTCCGAAGAGATCTTTATTTTGTTTGCATTTCAACTCTGGTGAAGTGAAATTCCGAAGAGCGGCTGTTACACTTCAACTCCTGGTGAAATGTGCCTCCGAAGAGGTCTTTATTCTGTTTGCATTTCAACTCTGGTGAAGTGTAATTCCGAAGAGCGGCTGTTTACACTTCAACTCCTGGTGAAATGTGCCTCCGAAGAGGTCTTTATTCTGTTTGCATTTCAACTCTGGTGAAGTGTAATTCCGAAGAGCGGCTGTTTACACTTCAACTCCTGGTGAAATGTGCCCCAGAGAGGGTTTGCATTGCCTGGAAGTTACTCTCTCATGGTTGGAGGGTCATGACTCCTCCAATCTTTTTTGTTGAGTAGAGAACTTTCTTTTTTGTGGCATATGTCCCATTAGAGGTCTTTGTCCTCCGAAGAGTTGTGCCTCCGAAGAGGAGTATTTTGCCTCCGAAGAGGGCTTTGGTCTCTGAGGAGAAGCATTCGGTCTCCGTAGAGAAGCATTTTGCCTCCGAAGAGGGCTTCGGTCTCTGAGGAGAAGCATTCGGTCTCCGTAGAGAAGCATTTTGCCTCTGAAGAGGGCTTCGGTCTCTGAGGAGAAGCATTCGGTCTCCGTAGAGAAGCATTTTGCCTCCGAAGAGGGCTTCAGTCTCTGAGGAGAAGCATTCGGTCTCCGTAGAGAAACATTTTGCCTCTGAAGAGGGCTTCGGTCTCTGAGGAGAAGCATTCGGTCTCCGTAGAGAAGCATTTTGCCTCCGAAGAGGGCTTCGGTCTCTGAGGAGAAGCATTCGGTGTCCGTAGAGAAGCATTTTGCCTCGGAAGAGGGCTTCGGTCTCTGAGGAGAAGCATTCGGTCTCCGTAGAGAAGCATTTTGCCTCCGAAGAGGGCTTCGGTCTCTGAGGAGTAGCATTCGGTCTCCGTAGAGAAACATTTTGCCTCCGAAGAGGGCTTCTCACATTTCATCTCATGGGAGTATGTCGACCGGTTGTGGCGAAATGCGTGCCCCTGAGTAGGGTTATTGTCAGGAAGTTTGGAGTTTCCTTTTCTCGGTGAAGCCCGCTTGAGGTCACTATCCCTTGAGGAATTATGCCTTCAAAAAGGGCTTGTGCTTCTGAAATGGTCTTTTGCTGGCTGATGCTTGCTCTCGCATGTCTCTTTGCCGTTGATTCATGTTGACGATCCCCATTGCTTCGCAAGTGTCATCACTTTTAGCTGCCAATCATTTCCCTTACCCAAAGGAGTATATTTTATAGTTAAGCAAATTAGTGGTGGCAGATATAGGTTCTTTAACTTGCTGTTTGTTTGTTCAAACATTTGCAGTTAGCTATATATGATCTGCTTCTATCCACATTGCTTACTTTCGTTTGAAGTTCTTCTTTTGTAGGATTTGAATGTGGGAGTTTTGAATGGCTCAGTGCTTGACTGCTGGACGATGTCGCGGGTTGCTTGGTCTCGTGACTGGTAAGCTTTGTTTTTATGGCCTGCATTATTAAATCGACTTTTTAGTAACACGATTAACATATTTCATATGCCGAAATAAAACAAAGCAGTTTATAATAGTAGGGAACACGAGAATTATAGTGGTTTAGCCGAAACTGGGCCTAGATCCACTTTATAGCTTTTGTTATTCGCCTGCCTTGCAATTGCTTTTAACAGAAGAATCATATATTTGTAAATTCTTTGCAATATTTCAGCAAAGTTTTTCATGTAAAATATGGATGCAAATGGTTGCTGTTCCAAGTTCTTGGAATTGGCTCTCTTTTGACAGTTGTGAATTTGATTGATTATATTAGCAATTCCTTAGTGCCATCTTTAAGTGTGCATCATCTTCTACTGTTGGCGGGTGGTTTTAACTGAAGAAACATAATCTAGTCAAATCTTATTTGTTTGCTTAGAGTACTTTTTATTCAGGATTCGACCATGGAATTTTGTTGTTTAAGACTTGCTTTTGAATGCTACCAAGAGTTGCTTGATATTGCAATGAATCAGCTTGATATTGATCGCCTGCAAATTTAGATCGATAATCTTAGTGATATTCTCAGAGTATTTCACATATAGAAATAAAATAAGCGACTTGTAATAATAGGGAAAGCAAGACTTATAGTTTTTTATTATTTATTTGTACTGTTTTTACAACAGATTTTGATACAAGAATCATTGGATCAGCACTCTTTTACAAATTTGAAACAAAGTGTTCAAGTAAAGTATGGAAGCAATTGCTGCCCCAGGCTTTAGGGATTGAATCTTTTGGCATGAGAGAACTGGATGGCAACATCTTTCAGAATCGAAACTTCCTTTCACTTTGAAGGTCTCCTTGAAGTGTGAGCACGTCTTCCCGCCTCATCCAATTTTTTCCTACCTGGTGAGGGCTTGCTGTGATGATACTGATGATAGGACCTTCATCTCCTTGTGCCACGGTTCTTTTATTTGAGCTACATTGTTGAGCGGGAACTAGCTGCACCTTAGAGGATGAGGAGTAGTTACTTCCATCTTTTTTCACATATTGTTGCAGTTCATTCTGCTTGAGCAATTCTTCAATCTCCTTCCTTAAATGGCGACAATGGTTAGTTTCATGGCCAGGCTGATTGTGAAATTGACAGAATTTTCCATTGTCTGTCGCGCTTCTCCTCATCAGAGATGGTTTGGGGTACACAACAACATCCTTTGTTGCCAAGAAGATATTTTCCGGAGTGTCGGTCAAGGGAGTGAAGTCGGAGGGTCTGAGGCGTCGAGCTTTTTTCAAGAGTTTCTGCTTTCTCCTCCCTCCATTCTCCTTTCTCTGTTCAATCATCTCCGGTATGTATTCTTCATCGTTACCAGGACTCAATGGGTAGTCGTCAACTATTCTTTCAAAAGTTCGCCTTGACAAACGTTCGTGGATAGTTGGTCGTGGCCATGAATTCTCTGTTTGGGGGAACGTTCCAATAGTAATGCCAGTTGCTCGTTGAGGAGTATTCCATTCTTCTGAAACCTGAGCCTCTTTGGCAATGGTTTTTATATCACTTTCTAGTCGATGGACTTCTTCTTGCAATGCGTTCATCTTGTCCAGTATCCTATTGCTCTGAACTTCCATGTGTTGATATATTCCATATACCACGGCGTTTAATTCAGCCCTTGTGACTCCAATACTTGAAGCTGTTTCACTTAGCGTGGGAAGAGCAATGGCGTTGCTGCAAGTACCTTCAAACCTCAAAAACTTTCGTTTCCTTTCAGAAGCCATGATTTCTGTTAGACTTTTCTTGAACAATGGTTGAAGTTTTCCTGAGTTCAACTCTCAATGAAAGCACCAAAAATGTTAACGCTAAAATTTGAACGCTAACACCCCGGTGTATGAGTTATAGTTGTGAAAGCACCACCCGATAGCTCGGGAACATATTACAAGCAGATAATAGCAGAAAAGCAGCAAACAACAACAGTTTTATAGTGGTTCGGCTTAAAGGTATAGCCTACGTCCACTTTAAGTACTTTTATTAATAATCTCGTTACAAGCTCATACAATTCTTCTAAAGTACAATACACTTCAAGTTACAAGTGGTTTAGAACAAGTAGTTTAAGCTTCAATGTCGATTAAAGTCCTTGAATTCATGTTGAAGATGTATGGTTTCTTCGTGAAGTTCTTTGGAGTATTCCTCTAATCTCGAAAGCTCTAAGTGTTGATGGAGTTCTCAATGCAGCAAGGTAACGGTGTATGAAGAGAATGTGCCCCAAAAGTCCCCTCAATGCTCCATGTGGTCATGTATTTATAGGCAAATTTCTAGGCTGAAATTGTCAAGTCATGAGTCGCGACCGACTCAATATGAGTCGTAAGTCGTGACTGACTCACGATGAGTCGTATGTCGTAGGCGACTCAACTGGTTGAGTCCTGACTTCATATCAGAGCGTCTCCGGTCCTCTGTATACAGCACAAGTCCTAACTCGTCTGCGAGTTAATAGGTCGTGGTCCAAGATGAGGCAGCGCTGGATTTCTACTTAGTAGCTTTATGTCGTGGACGACTTAAGCTAAGTCGTGAACGACTTACCATAGGTCGTAGGTCGGTCCTTTGTTTTTTTTTTTTGGGATTTTAGTCAGTTAGGTCATTTGACACCTTAGGTCGTTGAGTCGTTAGAGGACTTGAGTCGCTAGCTCCATGAGCCGTTAACCCGTTGAGTCGTAACCCTTCAAGGCCGTTGAGTCGGTAACTCCTCAAAGCTGTTGAGTCGGTAACTTCATGAGTCGGTACCCTGTTGAGTCGGTAACTTCATGAGTCGGTAGCCTGTTGAGTCGGTTTCCTTAAGAACCGTTAGGAACCTTAAGTCGTGAGTCGGTCCAGACCTTGACTCGTTGCCTAAACGGAGTTAACAAAATCAAAAGAAAATTTGTTTTGGGATTTTTTTTTAATTTTTTTTTGTTTTTGTGATTTTAAAGCAAAAATAAACCATGAAAAAAAAATGAAGGTGAGTCTCCCCCCACACTTGATTTTGACTGTGTCCTCACAGTCAACCCAAGTGGAAGGAGAAAAATAAAATAAAAATCCTATATTTACAAGAAAGATTATTATTTACAAGAGATGAGAAAGTATACAGTCAAAAAGTAAATGAAACGGTCTTCTAAAGACCGATTCATCTGTCTCGTCAAATGTGTGAGACACAGCTTAAGCACGAAAAACCTAATCGTAAAAGATTTCGAAGTTGATTGTCGATTTGGAAAAACGAATTTTGTTTTATTAAAAATTGAACGAGTTGTTTTATTTTCAATGATTTTGGGGTTGATAAAACAATTGATTGAAATTCAAGTTTATTGTTGAAAAATTCTTCAAAATTATTGATTTCAAAATCAAAGTGGTGATTTAAATCTTCCCCGTTGGAATTTAACAACTCGTCATCCCAAAGTCCAAAAAATTCGTGTTCGTTAAATTCCACTTCCTTTATTGGATTATCAACAACTTTATTACATGTCTCAAGTTCAAAATTCAAAGTTGTTGTATTTAAATTTTCGAAATCGTGAAAAGGAAGATCAAATTTTAAATTTGGTTCCACACCCTCAAAAGAATTGAAATCCAACTTAATTACCGTATTTTCAACAACTTGATTAAGATCGTCATTATCAATTTCAAAAGTTGTCATTTGAAAATCATCGATTTGGGTAAAAGATGGATTATTGTTTGACTCGTCACATATTGAAATTTGATTTTGTTTCTCACGAAAATTTTCCAATGTTTTAATCAACAAATTTGTGTGATCATCATAAATTTCATTCATTTGCTCAACAAAGTCAAATTTGTAATTATTAACTTGAAAATTTTCGATTTGGACTTGTTGAGAACAAGAATTGTCAATTTCAATAAATGGTGGATTTGATTCTTCGGAAGTTGGGATTTGATTATGATTTTCACAAAAAGTTTTGTATTTCTCAAGAAATAAATCCCCGTTGTCTTCTTCCATTTGGTCAACAAAATCAAATTCATGATTATTAATTTGAAAATTTTCATTTTGAATTTGTTGACAACCAAAGTTTTCAATCGTATCATTATTGAAACTATTCCCATTGCCAAAATTATTTGAAAATATGTTCACATTTTCGTCTTGATTTTGGAATTCATTTTGAAGCTCGAAATTGAATTGGCATGGGTTATACTCGAAATCATTTGAATTTTGAAGTGAATTCAAATTTTGATTATTTTGGAAACTTTGATTCGAGTTATTACACAAATATGTATTACACAACTTATTTATCATTTGATTTTGTTGTGTAGCGATTTCAAGTAAAGATGAAATGCTATTTTCAAGATTTGAAGGTTGGTCCTCATTTTGAAAATTTTGTGGTTCAAAATTCGAATCGTTTAAACAATAGTTGTTGTTAAAATATCCATACGAATTTGGAGTGAACTCATATGGATTATATTGATTTTCACAACTAAATCGAAGTGAGTAAGAAGGAGGAAACTCGGACATTTTCAAGAATTTTTTTTTATTTTTTTTATAAAGAAAAATATTTACAAGTGGAATTTATTTTTCAAAATGGAAATTGATTTTTTTTTTTTGGATTTCAATTTTTTTTTGTTTTTGAAAATATTTTTTTTGGATTTTTGATTTTAAATTTTTTCTTGGATTTTTGGAATTTTGATTTGAAAATTTTCAAAAGAAAAGGAAAAAAAACTAAGTTAAGAAATATTTACAATTTTTTTACTTTTGGATTTTGAATTTTTTTTTTAAATATGCATGAACTAATGCAACTAAATGAATGCAAGAGTTAATTACAAATGATTTGTCTTATGTTAACCCAAAATTGTATAATCACAAATTGTCTTAAACCAACAAGATAGTTCTCAGCCAGGTAACGGGCAGGGGTTATCGGTGCACCACGAATCGCCGTAGCAATGCAGCCGAAGGTTTAAGTACCTTCAGAGGAACAACCACTATAATATTTACGAATCACCGTAATATTTATAAATGGGTATTACTCTGCCGTAGCCTAGACACCAAGAATTTAAATTGTTCAAAGAAGACAAACTGTCAATATACAATTAAGTGTTATCAATGTCTAACCGTTATTACTAAACAAAATCTAAGATGAAATGCAAAACAGAAATTAAATGCGTATTAACAATGCAACTAGGAATGAATTTTGTTTTTGTTTTTGATTTTTTTTTTGAATTTTTTTTAAAAAAATATAAATTCAAATGCAAACAACAAACAATGCAATTCAAATAGAGCTAGAAAAGAAAGCAGCAATATTTTTTAAGCAAGCAAGCGGGCTATTTATTTAGTTTTTGGCAAGCAAAGCGTAGCAAGCAACTCCTCCAATCTGCTTTGGCAACCTGTAAAAAAAACAAGATATATACACAATTTTTTTTTGAAAGGAAACATAAAAGTTTGGTTTTACTTAAAAAAATTATTAAAAAAAGAAAATGAAGACTAAAACCAGTGGAAATCACAACAATTAAAATCAAATGAAACAAACAAAACAAATGAAAAAAAAAACTTTGAGAAAACAAAATCAAACTTGTTTTTTTTTTCTTGTTTGTTTTTTGCTTTAAGGAAGAGTTGAAATAGAAACACTCCAAACAATCCGCAATCAAAAACCAAACTCGGCCCATAAATACAACATACCTATTTCATTAACCCAGACCCGTAATACCCAAACGCAATTTTTTTTATAACCAAAATCAGGAATAAAAAACGATTTTTATCTTGTTCAAAACCAAAGTTTGCCAATTGAATTTCGCAATTCAAATTCAGGGTTTGAGGATTTCAAGTGGATACGTGCTCACGATTAAAGGGTCTCAATTAGTCGATTTGAAAGGGAGTCGCGGTGACAATGGGGTTGCTGTGATCTGGTGATTGGAATTGTCGCGATTTTGGGTATTGGATATTCAGTAGTGATTTGCGTAGTTATTTGGGAGATGGCGATTGTTTGATTCGGAGGTTCGGTGCTATGAATTTTGTTGACTGGAACTGCTCGATATCGGAATTGCTCTCGATTTTGGGTGTGCCGATGAAGGTTGAAGCCGCGAGTTGCTTCGATGATGGCAGGGTGGTTGTAAGCTTCTCTGCGGGTAGTTGAGCAGTGCAAGGTTGTGATGGTATGTGGTTGTGATGCTGTAGTGGGAAGTTGGATGAAGGTGAATGGACAGGCTGAAGTGTTGTGGTGTTGCTGTTGTATTGTAGTGAAGTAAGTGGTAGGCAATTTGGGTGAGTGACACTGTGCAGTGTGGTATGGGATGAATGGAATATGGAGTGGTACTGTTGAATGGAGATGGGTTGTATGAGATGTAAAAATGTTAAGGTAAGGCACAGTGCAATGTTTAGTTTGCGGTGAAGTAGTTAGGTGGCAACAGTAGTGAGATGGCAATGAAGTGGTCGCTGCTGTGTATGGTATGGAGGGGCTAGAACAATTTCAGGGTTGTATGATATGATACGATGGTGCTGAAGGCTCGGGGCAGCGATGTATGTGTATGGGAGAGGTGGGAAGTTTGCACAGACGTGTGGTTTGGTTATGTGCAGTTGTTTTGCTGGGTTGTGGAGTGGATTTGAGAAGTATGTTCACAATGGTTTGAAGATGGAGGGGTTATGTGGTTGTGTTGATGTGATGATTTGCAGTGAAGGTTGATGGATGGTTTGTCCTTAAGTTTGAAGTTGCAGGCCTGTGTGAAGGTGGTAGCAGGCTAGGGGATGGCAAGTAATGCAAAGTTGTCGAGGAATGGTTGGAGTTGTGGGGAGATGGTGGCAGCTGCCGACTGCACTCAACACATAAGAAAAGGAACAAATGAAAAACACAGAGAGGAGAAAAACTGTAAACAAATGAAATATATAAATGAGGAAGAAATAAAATATTTTTGTTTTTGTTTTGAAATTTTGTATTTTTTTAATAGAAGTAAAAAGAATGCAAAATGAAAAACTACAAACACACAAACAAATACAAGCACAAATCAAACACACACAACAAATGTTTTTTTTTTAATTTTAAAATGCACTCAACACACAAAACAAACACACAATATAATCAAAAGAAAATAATTCGAAGAATAGAAAATAAAATCAAAGCAACTCCCCGGCAACGGGGCCAAAAACTTGTTCGTCGACGGAAATTCTATCGGTTTAGAAAACCGTCGAACGAATTTAAATTTAAAAATAACCGCAAGCGCACGGTGTACGAATGTAGCACGCGGCGAATACGGGTCGATCCACAGGGAATTGATGATTTAAATTTCCTACTCAATCAAATTATACCGAAGTCGAGAGAGTGATTAACTAAAAAAATGAGAAAATGAACTAACTAACAAAAAGAAAAGAAATGCAAATATGAGAGTTTGAGGACAATTTAGAGATAAATCCACTCTCTAGATCATATAAATCAACAAAATGAAGTTATAATCTCTCTTTTCTTTTCATTAGTGTAATTAGTTGATTTGCTTATTATAAGTATGATATATTTGTGCTATTAATTAGCCCAATATAAACCATCAAACTATAACACAACTACTAATACACTTCTAAATGTCATAAAATATGACAATAAAGTTGAAAGCAAAAACTATTTTAAGCATAGCCTATTAACTATTGTTTAGAAATATAGGCTATCAAATTTAAATTTCAACATTCACTTCTTTGCCATAATCATATTTAGATGAAGAGACAATTTATGTTATGTTTATTTAAGCATAGTCTATTTGGTATGAACAACGTAGACTATCAAATTCAAAGCAAAACAACATTATTAAACCACTTCAATCATTCTCATTAAGTACAAAAAGAGAGCATAAACATCAAGTTAAGTTGAAGCTACATGACTAGAGAGCTTCATTACCCCTAAATTGAAGGGGTTTAGCCTCTCATATTTGTTATCAAAACAACAAATGTAGCTTTCAACATGAAAGAATAAGAAAAGAAAAAGAGGGCAAAATTAAATAAAAAGAAACTATTCTACTTGCATGAAAGTAAATCTACACTACAACATGAAAGTAAATAAGCATGAAAAGAAAAAGAACATGTATTGAAGTTGCATAGAAAAAATTACATAAAAGAGAAATGGCTAAGTAGCCATGGAAAAGAGAAGAGATCTTTCTTTTATTTTGATCTAAACTAAACTAAAGAGAAGGAGGCCTATGCGAGACTAAAGAGAAGAGATGGCTACATGAAACATAAGGGGTATTTATACAAGTTAGAAACCCTAATGCATATTTTTGGGGAGTACCCAAAATGCCCTTTAGGAAGTGTGGAGGCCAATTAATCATTAACATGTCTTAATCCCCCATTAAATGTACATGAAACCATTAGCTTCATAAGCATGTGCATTATCCTTTAATTTGTACATTAAGGTAGGTGGGTAGGTGGGGTCCTCCATGTTCTTCACTTTGAATTATTTCCATCTTCATTGCTTTGTATTAATTTTGTGCACGCATATCTTCATGAAACCACTTCTATTTGAGATCAAATTCCTACAAAAATATATACAAATTTTCAATTATTTTTTCTCAAAGAAATATATGCACACAAATGACCGTTTTGCCCATATATGAAGATGAATATGCGACAATTTGGAATAATTTGAATTTTTGGCTTAAACAAGTTAAAATACCCGATATGATAATTTATTTAATTCAAATAGATTAAAAATGATGGTAAAAATATGCACATTTACGTGCACATCACCTGGTCTGGGACATGCTTCAATATCTGATTGTATCTGGAGTTTGCATCCATGGATGAGAGTAATTCATGTTTGATGGTCGAGTCTACCAGTTGGTTGGTCATTGGAAGTGAAAAACTATGCTTTTCCTTGCCTCGTGCAAGTCTGAGTGGTCGGCATACGTCCGCCACTCTCCATTTGTTTCTTTCAAGAGTAACGGATTGGATAATCATTTTGGATAGAGGACATCGCGGATAAACCTATTGGTTTTGAGTAGATTCGCTTCCTCCTTAAGTGCAGCAGATCTTCCTAAATCCACGTCGCTTCGTTTTTGTTCACCGAGACATGCATCGGGTTGACATTTAATGCAGGGTTCTCAATGGTTGGTGAGAGTCCATATATACATATGATTGAGTCCAAGCGGACTTATCAAATTCACCTGAAGTAATGCAGTTGACTCTTGCATCATCATTGCGCAGAGTTGTGATCTGATCTACAATACTCGTGACGGGTTGTAGGCACTTCATGTGCTTGTTTGCAATGGTAAGTGATTAGCCTTATAGGCATGTTGAATCAAAGGCTTAGTAGAGTTTAGCCTTGTATCTCGTGCTAAAGCATAGCTGGCTCCAGCTATGAGTTTGAATCTACATGTGTTTCCCAACAATGCGTTTTCCATTCAGTGTACTCGCTATCTTTTGCTCATCGGATAGGTCAGAGTGATGATCAGTTGCCCATAAGTCCGGGCGTCAATCTGATGATTCTATCTCTAAGCATCCTTTCTGTCATAACTTCAAGTTTTATGAATACTAGGCACAAGCTACAGGATTGAGTAGTCGTATCCAGATCTTGGATGTTCACTTTCATGCCCCAAGTCTTGGGTTGATGGATGTATTGTGCGAATGATCAAGCCTTGCTTCTGCTGTGTTTATACTGTAGTCCAAGCTGAAAGTGCGAGAGTTGTTCGATGAACGATCAAATTATTTTCATCTTATTTCTCGTGCGTGCCCCCAAGTCTAGGGGGTATCTTGATAAGCGGCAAGGTAGATAATGTTCGCTTCGATTTCGTGTTCTATCCCGTTGAACCATGGGATCGAGTTAACCGGTGGAAGGCTGAGTTGTGCCTCATCTTGCATTCTGTCCTAGTTCTTTCCTCTAGGCAGAATACTTCATTTCATCGTTGACATTCACTTCGCTGCTTATGTCATCATACTCTGGGCAAAAACTGAAGAGTGAATCGTAAAGTAAGATCCAATGCAGGATTGATGCTTCCCTTGTCGAATCAAGGGTAAGAATCAGTGCGTGGACAGTTAGGTTGCACTCCTTGTGAATAGCTCGTTTAGCCGGATCGTGGTAAGAGTAAAAGAATGAATGGTCGCATTGCATTCTTTTGGAGTTGGGCAATCAACCTCGTCCATTTCGATTTACGTTCTCCTGTTAGATCTTGGGATAAAGTCTGCTCAAGTGCATTCCTGTCATGCTTATCTGGTCTCATTCTCTTCCTGATGGATTGAAGGAAGGTGACCGAAGTCAAATGGTAAAGTCACACTCATTTGTGATTTACTCTTCTATTTATGTTCTGTCTGTCAAAGGTATTCGATGGTCGCTCGGGTCACATCGATCTATAATTGAAGAGGATTGATATTGACCGTCAATTCAACAGCATGATGCAAAATGCTCGGACCTCATTACCTGTCGTTCTGATGATATGATTTGAAGGGTGCAGATCGATATTGCCCGTCGATCCAACGGTATGATATAATTAGTTTCTTGTATGTACAACACTTGCGTTATAGCTCAAAGTATATGTAGAATATTTACTTTTGAGTTGAGCTGGTATCATTTGACTCTTATGTTCTGCCCCTAGTCTTGGGGATGAGCCGTAATAGGCGTTATGCGGAATTGTGTGTTGTTTTATGTCAATCATCCACACTCTGGGGAGTAGTATCTTTATGACAGCTGTTGATAACTTATGTTCATGTATGGACTTTGTATCCATGCTCTAGGAATAAGTGAAAGCCGTACTTAATGGAGCCGCAGTCGAAGTCGTTGGGTGGACGGGTCCACCGTCCTCGAAGCTGCATTTGATTGTTTTTGTGTTCAAACTCACGCTCTCGGAGTACTCTGGAATTTGGTTAATGTTTATACTCCAGTTCGCGCTCTCGGAAGCTAGAGTTTGTTGATGTTTGTACCCAGCTCGCGCTCTCGGAGTACTCTGGGGTTTTGTTAATGTTTATACTCCAGTTCGCGCTCTCAGAAGCTGGAGTTTGTTGATGTTTATACTCCAGTTCGCACTCTGGGAATCTGGAGTAAGTTGATGTTTATACCCCAGTTCGCGCTCTGGGAATCTTGAGTTAGTTGATGTTTATACACCAGTTCGCACTCTGGGAATCTGGAGTAAGTTGATGTTTATACTCCAGTTCGTGCTCTGGGAATCTGGAGTTAGTTGATGTTTATACTCCAGTTCACACTCTGGGAATCTGGAGTTTGTGGATGTTTATACTCCAGATCGCACTCTGGGAATCTGGAGTAAGTTGATGTTTACACTCCAGTTCGCGCTTTGGGAATCTGGAGTAAGTTGATGTTTATACTCCAGTTCACACTCTGGGAATCTGGAGTTTGTGGATGTTTATATTCCAGTTCGCACTCTGGGAATCTTGGGTTAGTTGATGGGTGGTCAGTCTCACCCATTATTGTGTTTATACTCTAGTCCGTGTTCTGGGGACTTAGAGTTAGTTAATGTTTATACTCCAGTTCGCACTCTGGGAATCTGGAGTTAGTTGATGGGTGGTCAGTCACACCCATTTTAGTGTTTATACTCCAGTCCACGCTCTGGGGACTTAGAGTTATTTAATTTTTATACTCTAGTTCACACTCTAGGAATCTAGAGTTGGCCGACAGATGGTTAGTCACACCTGTTTAGGCTTTTTAAGAGGTCGTTCACACTCTGGGAACGATGAATTTATCGGGATCATGGATGGTCGGATCACATCCACCCCAAGTTAACAAGCGAGGTCGTTAGATGGTCGGGACCATCCTCCTCGAACTTGTTTAGGAAACGGGCGAGGTCGTTAGATTGATGGATCCACCCTCCTCGAAATCGCATTTATGAATTTATACTCCAGTTCACACTCTCGGAATCTAGAGTTAGTTATAGGATTATCGTGCATCAATCCTTTTTGGCTGCAATGGGATGGCTTGTCCCCGAGCTCGGGGTTTCACTTGGCGGGTGATCGGTGGGATCCTGATAGCTTTCCACTTATCTGCCCTCAATGATGAGATTTAGTTTATGGACTGTTGAGTCGCGTCCATGTTCATTCGGATTCCGCTTTTACCAAGCCTAAGGAGTAAGATTAGTATTCGGCAAGCTTTGGGCTCGAGGAGAGGAGAGGAGAGGATGGTCGAACTACATCCACTTTGAGTTGTGTGTTTTCCCTTAAGTCAGGGGCAAGAATTGGAAAGTGGATGGATAAGTCACATCTGTTTGTACAAAAATTGGGCACAACACTCGTCGGAAGTTTTCTAAGAGATAATAAATGAAGAAATCAAATTGAAACAGAGGATTATCTAACAAAAACTACAAATCAGAAAAGTAAACTGCGCAGCAGACAGTAATTTAGAGTGGTTCGGCGTATTGCCTACGTCCACTATGAAGTTTTGTTATTTTATTGCTCGATATTTGGAGAATACAACTTTTTGTATCAAAGTACAGCAGCTAATAAGTCTAAATTCGAAATTAATGGCTGCACTGGTGGTATGGAGTAATTCTGGCAGCGTTCGGGCGTACTTCTTATCTAAAAATTCTCCCATTCCCTTTATGAATGACCAGGGGCTCTATTTATAGGTGTAGGAGGCTGATATTTCGCCTAAAATCCAGGGAGACCGCTTCTGGCACGTGAGGGGGCCAACATGCCCGGATTCTGGAAATCCTGGCCCACTTTGGGATCAATTCGAACTTGGGGTCGAATCGATCAAGAATTCACTCAATCGAGATGAATTTGGCGTGGACATTCTTCAGTGTGTACGTAAGCTCCTGTGAAAATTTCATAGCGTTTGGACTTGTAGATCTCAAGTTATGATCGATTCAATTTTGTATTTCTAGTTGACTCACGTGTTCGAATCGATCCCTTCGAATCGAAAGGGTCGAATAGATGCCTGGCGCATGTGCGTGGTGACGTGGCGCGCGCATTTCTCGGGTTGACCCTTCCTTTTCTCCGAGTTTACTTGGTCGAGTCTATAGTTTTAGCCGCCCTTAATTAGTGGATTTGAGGGAATGGATTCGAGGACATGTTCCTTCGAATCGATCTCATGGATGTTCCTTCGTATCGATTAGGGTATACCATAGTTGATCGATACGAAAGCTTCTCAACTGAATGGATTCGATGCTAGTCCTGGGATGGAGTCGGTAGTGGATCAACTGTATGGATTCGAAGTAGAGGACTTTTGATGGATTCGAACAAGGGTTTTGTTCGATGGATTCAAACCAATGTTATGCTTATGGATTCGATCTTAAGGCTACTCCCTCCACCTTTCATTGGTGATAACTTGAGCATACGAACTCGGATTGTCTCGAAATTCGGAACGTTGGTTTCCACAGCTTTGCTTGACGTGTCTTATTAATTGTAGCCCGATCCGGACTCGGGTAAAATTCATCGATATTCGTAGTAGACTTATGTATAACCGATCTTCAAGACGAACTGTCCTCGGTTTTTAGTCGAATTCTTAGGGTCACGACCTTGCCAAAAGGGGGGATAACATTTTCCCCCCAAAGTACGCTTTGTGTAAACATGACATGCTTTGAAAAGCTGCAGTCTTACATTGGTCAGCTATGACATGCTTTGCTGAAAGCTGTATTCTGTATCGTTGTAATTGACCGTTGCATGATTGCAATTAGCTATTTGCTGTTGAAATCATGACGAGATGAGCATTTTTTCCCTGTGAATGTCAAAGATCAAATGTTCGTTTGACATATGTGCATATATGTGTTCTCTTGGCTTTAGTTAATGTTGCGTGTTTGCAAATCATTGCCATGTTAGTTTGTTATCAAATTCTGCATCGATCCTCTCCTGAACCGATTTGAGATTCGAGTTAAAACATCGCTTTGATGATTATCTATGATTATCCTCTTGTATCAATCCTCTCCTGAATCGATGTAAAAGGTAAAGGGGCGATCGAAGCGATGTGTTCATTTTTGTTGATAGTTTGATGGATTCGAAATGACTGTTCGAATCGATAGTCCTCAAATTGTTGCGAATCGATGGCCGTGAAGTTAGATTTTCGAATCGATAGGAGTCTTTCGGCTTTAATTCAGCTTTCGTTCAATCACTTTGTGTCGATGAAGCCTCGCATCGATGCGACCTTGATGGATTCGAAGCATTGAGGGATTTTAAGCTTTTACGGATTCGAACGTGACGGGCTCGAACGTGGTAGTTCGAATCGATATGATTTGTGACCGGTGGCAAACGGTCAGGTCGACAGGGAGGTGAAGCGTCACGAATCCTCCCTGGAATCCATATAAATACGCGAGGCTTTGCTCATTTTCACCTTTTACTTTTTACTCTTACTCTGCCTTCTTCTTCGCATCGTTCCTCCAAGCTCGAGAAAGACGCTTCTTCGAATCGATCGAAACCTTCAATCCTTTACTCAAAATCATAACAAATCAGGTAATTAATGGGCCAAGGCCAATCTAAAAACAATGAAACTGGAGTCGCCATCATTCCTGATTTCTTCTTAGATTAATTTTGAAGGATTGTGAAATCTGAACTGAATTAATCGAATCAAGGGATGGAGCGTAACAAAGTATTAATGTTTCTTGGTGAAGAAGGTGATTCTGATTATTTTTTGCTTTGTATGGATCCCGGATGTGGTAGTTCGAGTTGATCTTGATTGCACGACTTCGAATCGGTGCTTGTGAAGTGAAGTGGTTCGTATCGATCGGAAGTGGTTGGAGTTCGTGTTGCTCTGTTGCAATCGATGCGAATATTTGGGTCATATGATCGATTCGAACCCATAACCCCATGATCGATTCGAAGTTATTGAACTTGATCGATTCGAAGCCATTGTCTTTAGGCCAGTGCGAACAATTTCCCGATGGGTTCAATGTGTCTGGCCAACCTTGATCGATACGGAGCAAATCGAGTCGAGCTTTATCGATCCGAAGCGATCGATTCGACCCTATTCGATGCGAACTAACATTATCTTTGACTTGCTCCAACACTTGAAATACGATTAATTCCAAGTTAAAATTTGACGAACTTAAAGAACTTTAGCACACTTGACTCCGACGAGCTTCGATCTTGCATAATTGAACTTGACTTTAGGACTATACCTGACTTCCTTTTGAAGCTCGTCGATAGAACTGTGACTTAACCAAAACTCTGAAAGATTCGTACTTGAATCGGTTGGTGGCATCTGAATGGCGTGGGTGTGACGGTCAGCGATGACGGTCATTCCCTGTCTTGCTCTTCAGAGCTTTATCGTTTGCATTCTTGTTTCAGGCTGTAAAATTTTTACTAACTCTATAGAATTCTCCCAAGTAATGCACAACATTACACTGCACCGCACACACTCCACACTGGGAATGAACGGGTTTTTCATGTGCTTAATGTTGCTTTCTGATGAGTTAGTGAGTTATGAAATCTTCGAGCTCTCAACAGCAAGAAGTACAGAGTTCGCCTCCCCCGGTGCTTGAAATCCCGGATATTCCTCCTGAAGTAATAGATCCAGCTCCGGATGAATTGCCGGAGGCTATATCTATCGAGGATCCCGTTGATTCCGTCCAGTCTAATATCTTTAAGTCTTTATTGGGCCGGATATGTTTGAAACATAATTTATCCCCGGACGATTTTTTATTACCTAGTGCCGGTGACAGACCGCATAACCCACCTGAAGGATATACTGCTTTTTACCTCCATGCTTGCGCGGCTGGATCTCTCCCTCCTTTTAACCAATATATCAGAAAGATGATGTCGTACTTAGGAATTGCTCCTTCACAACTCCATCCTAACGGACACGCGTTGTTGAATAGCGTCTTTGTTATATTTATGGATTTCCTCTTTCGCCCGCCAAGGCCGACTGAAATTAGACATATTTTTAATTTCAAGAGAAGAAACGACAGCCCGTCTTTTACCTTCTTTGAAGCAGTTAGAAAGTGCCAAGTGGTGACCGGGGCCTGGACCAGGCTTAGTTATTTTAAAAATGAATGGTTTTACGTTCGATGCCCTCCAGGGTTTGCTAGGCGATGGTTGTCTAGACGTAAGTGTTGTAAATCTGCATGCATCTTCCCTGAACAATTGTCATCGATATTTGTACTAATATCAGGTTCTTCTTACAGCTATTATTTCAAGGCCTGATGGTGGATATTATAAAGGCATTGTCCAAAGCCTCCAAGAAATTCCGAGCGACTTAAGGCATATCGACTCGATGTTAACTGATCATAATTTAAGGATACTGGGCTTAATTGAAATGAACCAGAGCATTGTTATCGAAGGGTTGGCAAAACCGGCCTCAAGGAAGAAGAAAAAAGTTACAAAAAGAAATCTTGTCATTGTAATAAGAGAGGCGAGTAATGATGAAAGGACGCCCACGGACACTGAGATAGCAGCCGACCTTTCCCGAATAGACGGGGGACGGAAAGCAAGGCCGTTGTTCCTAAATTTAAGCGACGGAAGTCTGCAGTCATAACTCGTTCCATCCCTACGGTTACTATCTCCGACGCCGCTCCTAGCCAGTCAGGAGACATTTTCAAAGGGCGGGATGATATTCCCATCCCGGACTACGTATCTCTCCACCACAAGTCCGGGTTGGAAGAACTCCAAGAAGCGTTAAATATAAGCGAGTCTTTATCCGTTAGTGTAGTCGACACTTCTGGTTGGTCGGGGGGTTTACACATTTGTACACACTTTCATAACACTGCATGACTTCGGCATACATTGCAATGCCTATCCTTAGTGCTTTATCGAGTTGTTTCTTCTTTGCAGGTGCTACGTCTGGCTGCCAATCTACGTTGGACAAACTTCGCAGAGTGCACCATCCTTCCTCTTACCGTGAATCTCGTCATGGGGACTCCGATCGCGATAGCGAACAGAAGTATTATGGGCATGAACATCACGCGAGGGACTATCACCGAGGCTACTCTAGCCAGGAGCGCTCGGATAGAGATCGGAGATATCGTTCACCTTCTCGCTCTCCTCCACCACCTAGAAGCCATATACCCGCATCAGAGCCTTTGCGACAGCAACCGTCTTCACTGACTCTGAGGCCTGAATCACACCATTCTAGGACCGAGATTGCTACGACCACATCTGTGGAGGAGGCTCCTATTGAACCATCCGGTGAAGGGGCCATCAAAATCGCCCAATTGAAAAAAGACTTCCCAGAAATATGCTTTTATGCTTATGTCTTCCCTCCTAATCTCAAAAGAATTCCTGAAGATGTTGTGCATATCGCCCTCACTTATACTCGTGATTTCTATGCTCAATATAAAGAATGGTATAAGGCGGATGTTAAAGCTTCAAAAGCAGCCTTTGATCGGGCTAAAGTTATTGAGAAACTAGAAGCCGATTTGGCCCAGAAGAACCGTATTGTTGACATCCTCCAGTCTGAGGCGGACTCTTCTCGCAAGGCTGAAATGGAATCGTTAAAAAAGGTTGATGAAACTCTAGTAAGATGGCAAAGATGCAACAGTCGCATTGTGCCTTAGTAGAAGACTTGGGCCATCGCTACAAAAATGTTGCGGCCGAGCGAGATGCGACGGTTAAGGAGTTAGAGGAATTGAAGGCCAAGTTTGCCGAGGTGAATAAGGAAAAAGATGATGCTAATGCGACCGCTCAAGAGGCGTGTGAGCAAACTGTGTCCCTTCGAGCTGAGCGAGATGTAGCGGTCGCAAGGATTAATGTAGTGGAGGCCGAAATGGAGGGAAGAATTCAGGCGGAGCAGTTCAGGATGGAATCCGAGTTTGATGAACTCTTGGACACATATAACGCCAATGTGCTGGAGCACAGGAATCTTGCATGGCTCGGAGACTATTCCATGCTTCTTTACAACGCTTGGAAAAAACTAGTGGAAGATAAGAAAGCATCTAATCCGGGCGAAGCATTGGACGAGTTTGAACTTGAATCACGTCTGCTCAGCGAGGAGGATAGGAGGATTCTTCATGAGGCAATGATCTCCGTCGAAAAAGAAAAATTTGGTATTCAGCAGACGGAGATCGGCAAGAGTTCGGGTGTTGTGCATCACAGCGAGGATGTTTGAATTTCTGCCCCGGTCTCATCCGAGGTCGCTGCTGCGATTGATCCACAAGTCGTTCCCGCCTACAATCCGGATCAACCAGGATTATCCCCTACGAAGACCGCTGCTTCCGAACATGCTCAAGCCCCGAGCCAAGGCAAGGAAGGTACTTTGAACACTTTCCTCGTGTTTTAAAATGACGATCGTGAAGTGATTTTGTTGGACTGACTATTCTCACTCTTCTTTATTCAGTGATTGAAAGTGTCGCGCCCGTGCCTCCAGCGCCTCTAGTGCTACATCCAACGTAGGGATCTATTGTTACTGAGGCAACTACAACTGCTGCCATGGTCGGTGATTTTGGAGAGGGGATCTCGATGTCATTTGACGCTCAAATGATTGAGGAGCTTCTCGGTCGTCCACTTGGTCCTTTTCCTGACCCCTCATTCGCAATGAGTGGAGCCGCACCAGTGTTTTGCTCGTCTATGCCATCAATCAGTGTATCCGACGCCGCTCGATCGTCTCGAGAAGACGAAATTTTTGCCGAGATAAGCGCTGAAATGGCTGCGGTGACGACAGTTGGTGGTTCCAGAAGTGATGTTGCTCAAGCTAACATAACCCCTTTGATGGTGATTTCTCCTGGTGGCACAATTATGATCTCAAGTGCCGAAGTTCCGCCACCTGTCACAGCTTCTCTGCCTTCGGTCCGTTCTACTAAGAGACTTTCCGTCCCTTCTAGCTCCGAAGAAGACGTTGATATTATGTCGGATCCGGAGGACAAGCCAGTGAAGAGTAAGAGGTCTCATAGGAAATCAGGCAGCGGGTTCGGTGGCGCGACTCCAAAGAAGAAGTCGCGAAAAAAAGAAAGACTGAGATTTTTTGATTTGTGTTGTAGTCGTTGATAGTAGGTTTTTTACTTCTTTTGTTCCCTTAGAGCCGTGTGTAAGCGTGGATTCAGCCTCCACTTGATTGAAATTTTTTGATTTTTTGCCATGTAGTAGAACTCTTTTTGTTAGTTCATGGAATGGCAGATTGACCTTCTCCTTTGTTTAAGTATTGTACTGATTGGCTTATGATCATACGTCACAAGTCTTGAAAACGTGTCCGCACTCCGGGGACTTAACATAACTCTGGGAACTTTTAAATTGATACTTGTATCCTAATTCATGTTTTGGGAAGTTGGGTTGATATTTATGCTTCAATTCACACTCTGGGAATTTTAGAATTAATTGTCACACTTCGGTTTGCACGCCGGGAACCGTGAGTTGATGTTTATACTCCAATTCGCGCTCTGGGAATTTTGGAGTTAATGTTTCATACTCCGGTTCGCACTCTGGGAACCATGAGTTGATGTTTATACTCCAATTCGCACTCTGGGAATTTGGAGTTAGTGTTTTATACTTCGGTTTGCGCTCTGGGAACCATGAGTTGACGTTTATACTCCAATTCGCACTCTGGGAATTTGGAGTTAGTTTTTAATGCTCTGGTTCGCGCTCTGGGAACCATGAGTTGACGTTTATACTCCAATTCACACTCTGGGAATTTGGAATTAGTATTTAATACTCCGGTTCGCGCTTTGGGAACCATGAGTTGATGTTTATACTTCAATTCACACTCTGGGAATTTGGAGTTAGTATTTATACTCCGGTTCGCGCTATGGGAACCAAGAGTTGATGCTTATACTCCAATTCGCACTCTGGGAATTTGGAGTTAGTAGAAGGATTGTTGTGTATCTCTCCTTGCAAATGTTAATGTAGTGTTCTGCCCCCGAGCGCGGGTTTCACTTAGTGAGTGACCAGTCGTATTACAGTCACTCCCTATTTGAATAAATCCCATCGCATGATGGAACTTAGCTTTCCGTGCATCGTGATATTGTACGTCATACTCAGTAAATCACAGCTCTGGCTCGAAGAGATGGCATTTTATTGCTGAAATGAAAGAAGCATGGCAAAATCAGTTGCCTTATTACAAATTCTAAACTTCATAATAAAATGCAAAGGAATAAATTGACAAAAATAGATAAGTAGAGCCTGTCATGTGTAGTAGCGACGGAGACTCTCGCTATTCCAGGCTCTTGGCAAAGTAAGACCATCAATGGTCGACAACTTGAACGTGCCATCTCCGAGCTTTTGTGAAATAACATACGGCCCTTCCAAATTTGGTTTCATGTGCGAAGGGACCGGATAAATTCTCTTGAGTATGAGATCGCCGAGTTCGAAGGTTCGTGGACGAACCTTGGCATTGTATATTCGGGCGACTCGACTTCGATATGCGGCTGCCCTCAAATCAGCCTCTTCATGCCTCTCATCGAGTAAATCCAGAGATTTAGCAAGTTGTATGGCATTCATTTTCGGATCATAATATATCACACGATGAGAGTGCACCTCCATTTCGACTGGAATAACGACTTCAGAGCCATAAGATAGAGAAAACGGGGTGTGTCCGGTTGCGGTTTTGTGAGTTGTCCGGTAAGCCCATAGTGCCATAGGAAGTTCATCAACCCACTTGCCCCCGGCCTTTTCCAGTCGCTTTTTTAGAATAGATTTTATAACCTTATTGACAGCTTCAACTTGTCCATTTTCTTGAGGGTGTGCTACTACAAAGAATTTCTTACAGATATGGAATCGTTGACAGAAATTCTTGAATTCAACACTGTCGAACTGGGCTCCATTATCGGTGACAATAGTATGCGAGAGACCAAACCGACAGATGATGTTTCACACTACAAAGTTAATTACTTTCTTTGTCGTTATTGTTGCAAGGGGTTCAGCTTCAGCCCATTTGGTGAAGTAATCAACTGCGACGATGGCGTAATTCGCACCACCTTTGGCTAATGGCAAAGCACCAATTATATCAATCCCCCATATTGCAAACGGCCAGGGACTGACCATTTGGGTTATCTCAGTAGGAGGAGCTCTAGGAATCCGAGCGTGTTTCTGGCACTTGTCACATTTCTTAGCATAATCTGCAGCATCATGATTAACAATGGGCCAATAATATCCATATCGAAGTATTTTCTTGGCCAGTGCTTGCCCCCCAGTGTGATCGCCACATTCTCCTTCGTGTACATCGTGTAACACTCATTTGACTTCGTCGTGCGCGATACACCTGAGGAGAGGAATAGAATATCCCCTTCGATACATGACACCATTTTGAATGACAAACCGCGAGGCTTTTCGAAGAACTTGTCTCTTCTCGCTTCGACGCTCAGGTAATATACCTTGTTCAATATAATTTCGACAAGGGGTCATCCATGACTCCCTAACGGAAGTAGCTTCAAATACGAAATCAGTCTCCATCCGATCAATGCTCGGAGAGGATAGAGTTTCAACGGGAACTACCCCCAGCTGCTGAGCTTCGCCCGTACTTACTAATTTTGCCAATGAATCGGCTTTCTGATTATGTTCTCGAGGTATGTAGAAAATGGCATAGTAATCAAACTGATCAAGCACCTCCCAGACTCGAGATAGATAAGCAGCTAATCTTCGATCCTTGGCCTGGTATTCGCCCCGAACTTGGCATACAATTAACTAGGAATCACAATAAACTTCTACGGCAATGATTCTCAGATAGCGGGCTAACTTTAACCCGTTGAGTAGAGCTTCATATTCAGCTTCATTGTTGGTTGCACGGAACTCGAACTTTAAAGCATAACAGATGGATCGGCCCTCGTCGGTTTCCATCACTACTCCAGCACCCGAGCATCGGTCATTGGACGCACCATCGGTGTACAGCTTCCAGATGTATTCTGGAGATTTGCTAGTTTCAGGCAAGTCTTCGGGAACGGTAAATTCGGCTATAAAATCTGCTAGGACTTGACCATGGCTGGCTCTCCTTGGAGTGTAAGTAATATCGAATTGACTTAATTCGATGTTCCATTTGAGTAACCTACCAGACATCTCAGGCCGCGTAAGGACCTATCGTAACGGCTGATCGGTGTACACAGTAATGGGATGAGCCTGGAAATATGGACGGAGCTTCCTCGTGGCAATGACTAAGCAGTAAGCTAATTTCTCCAGCTTCGGATGGTTTCTCACAGCTCCGGTGAGTCGCTTGCTAACATAATAGACCGGTCTCTGAATTCGGTCTTCCTCCCGAACAAGGGCAGCACTTTTCGCATTCTCTGATACCGCCAGTTAAAGATATAACTGTTCATGATCTACAGGCTTTGAAAGAATCGACGGTGTGGAAAGATGTTGAACTAGTGACTGAAATGCGCCTTCACACTCTGTAGTCCATTCAAAGTTTCGTTTCCCTTTTCGGATCAGATCGAAGAAGGGAATACATTTGTCGGTCGACTTTGAGATGAACCTGCTCAGTGCTGCAACTTTCCCACTAAGACTCTGAACTTGCTTTGTGGTCCTTGGAGTTTGAAGGTTTCTGATAGCCCAGATCTTTTCGGGGTTGGCCTCTATTCTTCGGGCGTTGACGGTGAACCCAAGGAATTTTCCGGATGCGACTCCAAAATGACATTAGAGTGGATTAAGCTTCATCCCGTATTTTCGGAGGATATTGAACATCGATTCTAAGTCTCTACGTGGTCAGTAGAGTAAGTGATTTTACCAACATGTCATCTACATAAACTTCCATTGTCTTTCCAATCTGGTTGGCAAACATTCGGTTGACTAAGCGTTGATAAGTTGCTCCGGCATTCTTTAATCCAAAAGGCATGACCTTGTAGAAATATAGTCCCAGATCGGTTACGAAGCTTGTATGCTCTTGGTCGGGCACATGCATGGGTATCTTATTGTATCCGGAGTAAGCATCCATGAACGATAGTAACTCGTGTCCGGCTGTTGATTCCACAAGCTGGTCAATTCAGGGAAGTGGAAAGCTATCTTTTGGACAAGCTTTATTTAAATCGGAATAATCAATGAACGTTCTCCATTTCCCATTTGGTTTCCGGACAAGTACAGGGTTGGATACCCACTCCGGGTATAAGGCATCCCAATAAACCCATTCATCTTCAGCTTATCAACTTCTTCTTTGAGGGCGGCAGATCTCTCTTGATCCATACCGCGCCTTTTTTGTTTGACCGGGATATACCCGGATCAATATTCAAAGTGTGGCTCGCAATGTCCGGCGAGATCCCACACATATAAGAGTGTGTCCAGGCGAATACATCGAGATTCGTTCGGAGAAAATCAACCAATTACTGTTGTGTTTCTTGGCTTAACTGAGACCCAATCTTCAACATTCTTGAGGAGTCATCATCATCGTCGATTGGAACATCGATCGTCTGCTCAGCCGGAGAAGCTTGACTCTCTATGGATTCCTCTTTGTTATCATTGTCTCTCGGGTCAAGATCTTTTTGGAATTGGTTGTGGGGCCCGGGCCGAGGCCCAGGCACCAATTGTCAATCGTCTGCAAAACGGACGCAGAGAGATTCCTCTACGCCCTTCCCTTTCTCTTTTCGCTGCGCCTCGCGCAGTTATGCAACATAACAGGCTCTTCAAGCAGCCTGATCTCCTTGAACAACTCCAATCCCTCGATCAGTAGGGAACTTCAAGGTTAAACACCATGGGGTAATCGCCACCCTAAATTCAGCAAGGGCCGGTCGGCCAAGAAAAGCATTATATGGGGAATGAATGTCTAAAACAACAAATTGCAGCATACACACTCTCCTGCATTCACCAACTCCCAACTCCACGGGTAACTCCTCAACCTCCGTGGGTATGTTAGCGCTTCCATCGAAGCCGTGGATCCTGGATTGACAAGGTTTCAGGTCCTTGGCTTCCATTTTCATCTGGTCATAAGCTCTTTTGAACAAAATATTAGCAGAACTTCCGCTATCCACCAGTATCCTCTTTATCCTAGCAGGACCAACCTGGGCGGATATAACAAGCGGGTCAATAGTCGGGGCTTCGACCTTATCAGCATCACGATTTCTGAACACGATATCATCTGCCATCGTTTTCTGTTGTTTGGCTGGGGCCCCTTCGTCATAACTACTGCAACACTCGAAGTCCCTATGCCTAATCGAGCTAGCATATGACTCCATTTCCCCCCAGCTTCTGTCTACTAGATGAGGTCCACCACTGACTGTATTTATTATTAACCTCCCGCCCGTACGGGTGGGTTCCTTCTGTCTTGGCTGATTCGACTGACGGTTTTGATTTAATGGGCCCGCTCCACCAGACTGCGGCGCCCGTACAAACTGATCCAATTTTCTTTCCCTAATCAATTTCTCGATTAAATCCTACAAGTGTCTGCACTCGTTGGTGTTGTGACCATAGCTGTCGTGGAATCTACAAAACTTGCCCGTCTGAATCTGTCTTTCCGATGATGGTTTCAGAGTAGGCTTCTTATATTGCATGGCGTTACAAGTTTGTAGGTACACGTTTTCCAACGACGTGTTCGGCGGGGTATAATTGTCAAACATTAGAGCCCTACGTCGTGGGCTACGGTTCTGATCTCTCCTCTTGTTTTGATTTCCATCATTCCTCGGTTGGGTTTGTTTGTTCTGGATATTCAACTGAAATTTCCCCGAACTTTCACCAAACTGTTTAACTGCAACATTGCTCTGAATTCCTTCACTGCTAGGCCTCGCATCGTCCTGCTTCCTAGAATGCTTCGCATACTCTCACCTCAAGAATTGAGAGGCTTTGGAATAAAAATGGTCCAACGATGTGAGGGGCTTCCCAGCTAACCAATTTCCAAATTCGGAATCAGGGTCGATTCCTTTGGTCATAGCCATCAAGATAGAATTATCATTGGGGTTGGTAATTTCTACACAAGCAGCGTTGAATCTTTCTAGATATCGCCTGAGTGTCTCTCCGTGAGCTTGAGTAACACTTGATAAAGTGTTAACGTCTTTGGGCCTTGCAATGTGCATACGAAACTATTCAACAAATTTAGTAGTTAACTAATCGAATGAAGAGATGGATCGCGTGGTAGTCATGTAAACCACATTGTCGCAATTCCCCCTAAAGAAATGGGAAAACTACGGCATTTTACTGCATCATCAGCTCTTGCAGCAGTCATCAACCATTCGTATTTCAAGATATGTTGACTAGGGTCGAAATTTCTTTCATACACAGGCAAAGTCGGCATTCTGAATCACGGGGGAGGTTCAGCATATAATATCTCATCCGTAAATGGAGTATGACTTCGGGAGATTCCCCAATCGTCATTAGTTAGGCCCTGACTCTCGCGAATCATCTGGCGTATCATAGTCGAGAGGTCTGGTGTAGCTGTATTTTGAGTACGATGAGCCAAAGTGTGGTCGGGTTCCACATCACGAGATGGGATCAGGCATTGTCGACGATCCGTATCTCGCCTCCTTGGCTCGATATCTTCTGGGACATAGGGTTCAGGAGCATGCCCCTGTTGATGATAATTCTGATTTTGAGCATCAACTCTCGTTTCTGTAGCGGCTGTGGCAGCACGATTGTCCGCAGTGTACTGTGGAACAGTGCCTCCTCGGGAGGAGGGTCCGGTATGAAAACTGGTAGAAGGGCCAACTCTTATCTGCCCAACAGTCAATGCCTGTTGATAGTCAGCAGCTTGCGCATAATTCCAGTCTAGTCTAGGATGGGTAGATCTGCCATTGTGATCAGATGAAGCGGAACTTTCGATGGAAGAGTGAGGAGAAAGATCCCTTCTGGACCTTCTACGCCTTTGGCGGTTTAATTGATTAGTTAACTCAACATTAGCACGCAACTGCTCGGTTAGCTGTTGCCGACTTTGGGTTAGTTCCTGGAGCAATGCCTGGAACTCTTGTCTGGTGACCGGGCCTGATTGATCTGCAGGTCTGGTAACATCTTGGTTGGTTGATTGTAGCTGGGCGGGATTCCGTCTGTCCCGACCTTCCTGATCACCAACGTTGGAGGTGGTTCTAGTACTCACCATTGGAAAAAATAGATTTTTTCCTAGATTTTTTTCAAATCTGAATTGGATGGATATAATCTGAAGTAGGGATTTGGATCTTCTTTTGGATTTATGCAATCCGGTATCAATGAGAGATCCAATGAGCAAGAGAAAATCTGGGTTTTCCCAGTGAAAGCACCAAAGTGTTTGTACCAAAATTGGGCACAACACTCGTCGGAAGTTTTCGAAGAGATAATAAATGAAGAAATCAAATTGAAACAGAGGGTAATCTAACAAAAACTCCAAATCAGAAAAGTAAACTGCGCAGAAGACAGTAATTTAGAGTGGTTCGGCGTATTGCCTACGTCCACTATGAAGTTTTGTTATTTTATTGCTCGATATTCGGAGAATACAACTTTTTGTATCAAAGTACAGCAGCTAATAAGTCTAAATTCGAAATTAATGGCTGCACTGGTGGTATGGAGTAATTCTGGCAGCGTCCGGGCGTACTTCTTGTCTAAAAATTCTCCCATCCCCTTTCTGAATGACCAGGGGCTCTATTTATAGCTGTAGGAGGCTGATGTTTCGCCTAAAATCCGGGGAGACCGCTTCTGGGACGTGAGGGGGCCCACATGCCTGGATTCAGGAAATCCGGGCCCACTTTGGGATCGATTCGAACTTGGGGTCGAATCGATCAAGAATTCATTCAATGGAGATGAAATTTGGCGTGGACATTCTTCAGTGTGTACGTAAGCTCCTGTGAAAATTTCATAGCATTTGGACTTGTAGATCTCGAGTTATGATGGATTCAATATTGTATTTCCAGTTGACTCACGTTTTTGTATCGATCCCTTCGAATCGAATGGGTCGAATGATGCCTGGTGCATGTGCGTGGTGACGTGGCACCCGAATTTCTCTGGTTGACCCTTCCTTTTCTCCAAGTTTACTGGGTCGAGTCCATAGTTTTTGCCGCCCTTAATTAGTGGATTCGAGGGAATGGATTCGAGGACATGTTCCTTCGAATCGATCTCATGGATGTTCCTTCGTATCGATTAGGGTATACCATAGTTGATCGGTATGAAAGCTTCTCAACTGAATGGATTCGATGCTAGTCACGGGATGGAGTCGGTAGTGGATCAACTGTATGGATTCGAAGTAGAGGAATTTTGATGGATTCGAACAAGGGTTTTGTTCGATGGATTCGAACCAATGTTATGCTTATGGATTCCATCTTATGGCTACTCCCTCCACCTTTCATTGGTGATAACTTGAGCATACGAACTCGGATTGTCTCAAAATTCAGAACGTTTGTTTCCACGGCTTTGCTTGACGTGTCTTATTAATTGCAGCCCGATCCGGACTCGGGCAAAATTCATTGATATTCGTAGTAGACCTATGTGTAACCGATCTTCAAGACGAACTGTCCTTGATTTTTAGTCGAATTCTTGGTGTCACGGCCTTGCCAAAAGGCGGGATAACAACATCCACTTTATACTTTGCGTTCTTCCGATTAAGCTGAGGAAGAGAGTTGAAATGATGGCTCATGATGGTTAGTGAGTAGGCAGTCAGTCGTTGATGACTATAGATTAAGCGTTGGCCCCTGATGAAGTCGGTTTAAGGCATGATTGTTTTGCTGAATCAGGATGCAAACTGGAGAGTGAATGATCAAATCATATCCACTTTAAACATATGTCCTCAAATCACCCCAAGTTCTAAAGTAGGATTGAATGCATAGATGGCCATGTCACATCGACTCTCGGTGTGATTCAAATTTTATTGGGCATCCGAGGAAGCATAAGTATTTTGGCGAGCTTGAAGTATGAGATGGAGAGTGCTGTGTTGGGACATATAACTCCAAATCTTTTTCAGACCTCTTGATTAAATTGGATGGGCGGATGGGTAGATGGTCGGTTGCATCCATTTTGCACTGGAGTCATGACTTTATCAGTCTCTCCCATTTTGATGCACTGCCCCCAAGTAAGGGGCATATCATAGCCGATAAGTGGTTGAACCATGCTCGTTATAATGATACCCCAATGACTTGATCATAGTCCGTGGAGGTTGATTGGCACCGAACCTTGAGTTACCTGCATCATTTGCAAGTATTTTAATTCAAGTCGGTCATATTTCGTAATATAAACGAAATTGAAATAGAAATAATTCAAAAGAGATCGGATAAAATCTCATCGATAAGTGAAGCGGCGTCGTATGCTCGCTATCGCACTTCGGTCCAGCCTTTCACAGTTGGAAGTCTAACGCAAATGGTTCAGTTTGATCAAAGTTCTGATTGAGGTTGAGTGTTCCCGGCTCTTCATTTTATGGGGCTTGAACATATTGCCAGAGCTATCCTTTCTGGAGCAGCCTTATGGCGTTGGTATCCATGATAGTCATGTAAAGAAGAGGAGCTTCCCTATTTAGAGTATGGAGCAGGTTCCCTCTTATCTTGCCAAGTTGATCCTTCGTCTGATTCATCAACGCAATATTGGCCTGGACATGTTGGTGTAGTCATCGGCGGCTATCCACCAGTTCTATTATTAAAGTCTGGAAATAAAAGCTGGTGATGAATTTATTTATGGGTATTGGCAGCAATTAGCTGTGGACTTTTGATAAGTTCGTTGGCAGCCAGCTTCTTTATTCCCTTTAGCAATATGAGAAGTAGAAATGGTATGTCTAACCACAATTGACACTTTGAGGAATAGGGTAAGACATCTGCATTTGATGGCATTCATCACTCTTCGTGGAATCCATTCACCACTCTCACTTCATGATATAGTGTCGGAGGTTGAATTTCCATAATACACTGACATAGTAAGCATGCTGAATTTTCGCTAGAAGTTTTGCATGTAGGATGGTTCCAATGAATAGGTGCCAATTGGGAAAGATACTCCAATCAAAATTATCAAGTCCATTTTATGGTTACAGGGTCTTGTAATACTAGTGAATGATGTATGCTCGATTGCCCAATGTTCGAGTGGTTGGTAACGCCGATTGGATGGTGAGTAGATTAAGATAGGCTCATAGATTGGTGATTATTTCTAATTTTCACCTAGGAAGGAGGTCCATATAAGGTAGTAAGGAAGTCCTCTTAAGGTTGTATGCAATGCTTTTAGTCATGTGACGTGGAATGATTAAGATGCGGGCATTTTAAGATGGTTCAGCGGTGACCAGCTATGTTTTGAGTTGGCAGAGTAGACGGTGTAGGGCAGTCGTCGTATTGGCAATTATACCATAGTTGTCAATTCAGGAGTTTAAAAGCTGGTCAATTGGAGGAAGTTGCAGTCCACCTTAGAAGCATGATATATTAACCAACTCTAGTTGCTGGTGTATTAGCTGGGTTCTCCATCCTCTGGGAGCACCGATTGAGTAGTATTTCTTTACCCGTTCCTTGATTGCAATTCAGAAGTTGCGGCTGTAATCCCTTATGTCTTGTTCAGTCATGAAATAATCAGAAGTGTGAATGGATTGGTCCTTCATTTAATTGAGCTTTGAATTCACCATGCGAGTGCTCTGCGCTGCGCTGCGGCTAGCATTTTGTATCCATCAATCAACCTGAAAAAGTCCTTCTTCGTATCATTCTTGTTCGAATCCATCAGATGTGCTTATCTTCGTATCGATCAGAGGAATTGCACTTTTCATATCCGTCAGCTGAAAGACACTGTCCGTATCCATCCAAAGAATTAGCTCTAGTAGCATCGCTACGAAATGGCTGGATCGATACGAATTAAAGGCAGATGGATGGATACGAACTGCATGTGGGTATCGATACGAATTGGAGGCAGATGGATGGATACGAACTGCACGTGAGTATCGATACGAATTGGAGGTAGATGGATGGATACGAAGCAGCGCTTCCTGATGGATACGAAGCAGCATTTCCCGATGGATACGAAGCAGCGCTTCCTCATGGATACGAAGCAGCGCTTCCTAATGGATACGAAGGAGCATGGATACGAAGTAGCGCATGGTTCCTGGATTCGAAAATATGGGTACGGAATTCATGATGAATTTAGTTCCTCTTAGATCTGGGGCAATCTGAATAGAATAGAAGAAACCACTGAATGGCAGATCTGGATCTCCTCTTTAGATTTTTGCAATCCAACGATGGTAGTAGATCCAACGAGCAGGAGAAAAAACATGGTTATTTCTCAGTGAAAGCACCAAAGTATTTGTACCAAAATTGGACACAACACTCTTCGGAAGTTTTTGAAGAGATAATAAATGAAGAAATAAAATTAAAAACGTGGATTATCTAACAAAAACTCCAAATCAGAATACAACAGTAATTTAGAGTGGTTCGGCGTATTGCCTACGTCCACTATGAAGATTTGTTATTTTATTGCTCGATATTCGGAGAATACAACTTTTTGTGTCAAAGTACAACAGATAATAAGTCTAAATTCGAAATTAATGGTTGCACTGGTGGTATGGAGTAATTTTGGCAGCGTCCGGGCGTACTTCTTGTCTAAAAATTCTCCGATCCCCTTTCTGAATGACCAGGGGCTCTATTTATAGGTGTAGGAGGCTGATATTTCGCCTAAAATTCGGGGAGACCGCTTCTGGCACGTGAGGGGGGCCCACACACCCGAATTCTGAAAATCCGGGCCCACCTTGGGATCGATTCGAACTCGGGTTCGAATCGATCAAGAAAGCATCCAATCAAGGTGAAATTTTGTGTGGACATTCTTCAGCATGTACGTAAGCTCCTGTGAAAATTTCATAGCATTTGGACTTGTAGATCTCGAGTTATGATCGATTCTAGATTGTATTTTCAGTTGTCATGCTTGGTTCGAATCGATCCCTTCAAATCGATAGGGTCGAATCGATGGTTTGCGCATGTGCATGGTGACGTGGCGTGCGCGCTTCTCGGGTTGATCCAACTTTTTCTCCAAGTTTACTAGGTCGAATCCATGGTTTTAGCCGCTTCGACTTAGTGGATTCGAGGGAATGGATTCGAGGAGATGTTCGTTCAAATCGATCGAGGTATCCCATAGTTGATCGATTCGAAGCTGCTTCAACAGGGTGGATTCGAAGCAGGTCACCGGATGGAGTCGAAGTATATTGTCTGCATGGATTCGAAGCAAAGTAAGTTCGATGGATTCGAACAAAGGTTGTCCCATGGATTCGAACTAAAGCTTGGCCTATGGATTCGAACTCAGGGATATTTCCTCCAATTTTCACCGATGATAACTTAAGCATACGAATTCGGATTGACTTGAAATTTGGAACATTGGCTTTCTCAACTTTGCTTGACATGTCATATAAATTGTAGCTCGATCCGGACTCCGACAAAATTCACCGACATCCATAGTAGACCTATGTATAACCGATCTTCAAGACGAACTGTCCTTGGTTTCTAGTCGAGTTCTTGGTGTCACGGCCTTGCCAAAAGGCGGGATAACATTCCACTGCCCCTATTAGACGATGAATTTTCTATCGGTTAGAAAATCGTCAAAAAATATTATAAAAAATAACCGCAAGCTCACGACATACAATATAAGTACGTGACGAGTACAGATCGATCTGCATGGAATTGAATTAATTTAAATTCTACTCAATCAAATTAACACAAGAGTTGAAATTTTTTTGAATGAGAAAATTCCTAAAAGTTAGGCTAGTGCAAAAGTGAAATAAACTATGAGATTAAATGACAATTAGAGGAAAATCCACTCTCATACTCTCACATAAATCAACATAAAATGAAGTACAATCTCTCATTCTCATCTAAGTAGAATTAGTGATGTATCTATCATAAGTATGCTCTATTTATGTTGTTGATTAACATAAATTGAACCATCAAACTTTAATGCAAGCAACTAAAACCACTTATTAACTGGCATGAAAATGAACATTAAGTCAAAGCAAAAGTTATTTTAAACATGATCTATTTACTATTTTGCTTAGTAACATAGATCATCAAATTTTGTTTCTCCATTAATTGCATGATCAAAATCACTTAGTTAGATAATGACGAAAATTGTATTTATACTGGGTTAAGCATAGCCCATTTGTGATTACAACATAGGCTATCAAATTCCCTAATAAACTTACATTAGAATCTAACTCTTCATGAAGCCTAAAAAAAAGATCATAAATAATAACTTATGTTGAACTTACATAATTTAATAGAGCTTCACTACCCCTAAATTGAAGGGGTTTAGCTTCTCATTTGTGTTATCATTTCTACACATGTAAATTTCAACATAGAACAAACAAAAGAAAGTGCAAGCTAATTAAAATAAAAAGAGAGCTAAACTACTTGCATAAATTAAATCTAAGCTACTAACATAAAAGGAAAGAGTGCATGTAAATAAAAATAAGCATAAAATAAAAGCATGTAAAAAAAGGCTTAGGAAGCCATTTTATTTCTCATTAGTTTTGTGGCTACAACTTGCATAATATGATAAGATTCAAAAGCTCCCTTACATGAACATAAGATGATTATTTATACATGACTAAAACCCTAATCCTTATTTTAGGGGACTGCCCAAAATGCCTCTTAGGAAGTGTGACCTTAAAGTTATCATTAGCATGAAATTAATCCTCCATAAAATGTGCATATGCTTTTAATCCCCACTGTAACGACCCGTAAATTTCGTTCAATAAATTTGTCATATTAATAAGATTTTGGAAAGAAATTTGCAAAGAAATATAATTACTATAATTTGTAATGCAGTAAATGTTAAGAATTAACCTATTAAATATTATATTGATTAAAATGGACTTAATTAAAAAGGTTGAAATAAATGAAATCCTATTTATTGGAACCTAAGTTATTGGTATGCAAATTTCTAATAAATGAGTTAATGCAAGAGATTGTAATTTGAATAAATTTCTAAGGACCGAAGTAGTGAAAGGTTTATACCTGCATATAAATTGAATATGAGAAATTAGAGGTAAGTATTAAATTGATTTAAGAAATAAAAGATTGTGAATGGTATTTGTTTTTTTTAAATTTAGGAAACGTGTTAATGCATGTAAAATATATTGAATAGAAACTGAACGTAAATTTAGGTAATAAGGTTAGAACAAGTTGATTTATAATAAATGTAGGGTAATCCCAATTGATTTAAACAATTGTGAGGTTTTAATTGATTTAAAGTAGTAGATTCGGGAAATAGATTTAAAACTTTATCAATTGATAAAATAATACGTAATAAATGGAAAATTTATACAATCAATGTTAGTTAATTAATCATAATATTTGTTGTTGAGGATAAACATTTCTTTAATAATGGTTAAATTATTAACGGAAGTGCGAATGTAAACTTAATAAACATGAATTAATTTATAAGGTAAATAATTGGCAAAAAGGCTTGGACTAAGGAAATTTTATTTATTTGTTTTAAAACCTTAATTAATAAGGGTAATAGACAAGATTTCACATTTTGAAATACAACTATTTAAACAAATCTAAGATGTATATAGGGATATAAGTGGTAGAATAATAAAAATCTATGATTTTATTTTTGTTAACATATGTTAAGAGATATGTTTATGATCTTAATTTGAACTTCTACTAATAACATGTATTACAGTAAGATAAAAAAATGATAACATACGTCAGTTGTATTTAATGACATTGTTTGAATGTAATTAATAACGGTGATTATAATAATAAATGTTAATCATGATTAAATTATGTGAATGTTATTATTAATTTTTTTTTGGCAAGGCCGACGGGGTTGGATGGACCCCGACAATTTTATTGCAGCACCAAAAGGAACAGAACACATACAACATTGAGCAAAGCTCTAGAATACGAAGGAAAACACAGCCACAAGAACAACGGATAAAAAAACAAAAACAAAAATAAAAACACAATCAGACTAAAACTTTTGGAATGAGTCATATATCCCTGGATCAATGCTGAAGGTTTGCATCCCCATGGATTGTTTCATCTCGTGTATCAACCACCTCTTGAACACAACATCAGATTTCACTTTACTTACATCAAACAATATAGTATTTCTCTCTTTCCAAACAGCATTGATGAAGCTTTTCGTCGCCACAGTAAATAATCTCTTGTCTTTATTCTTGGTCCCAGTCTTCGCATGTATGTTTTCCGATTCGACTCGATTGTCAGTAGAGACCGTATAACTTTTGAGCTTTGTCAGTACAACAGACCAAAGTCGCTTTATGTACGTACACTCAAAAAACAGATGTTCGACTGTCTCCGGTTGTTCACTGCAGAAGGAACAGAAGATATCAACAACCATTCCCATGCAAGCAAGTTTGGCTTTAGTATGTATTGCTCGATTAAGCACTTTCCACAGCGGTAAGTTTTCTCTGTAACTACAGTCCAAACACCATGTACGTTTCAACCATTTCCACTTAGGCCGCTCTCCATTTTTCAACAAGAATTCATATCCATTTCCCATACTGAACTTTGCCTTTTTATTTCCCCACACTATACCATCAGAAGAAGAAGGAAGCGGAGTAAACCTTCTAATGATGTTCCATATGTTTTGGATTCTAGGATTGGAAGAAGAGTAACATATGCTACTATAATTATGGAGAACATCCCTAACTTTAGCCGCAGAGTGAATACCGTTCTGCTGTATTTCATTGTAGGTTAGATGACGACTAAGAATGTACCCATTATCAAGCCACGGTTCGTCCCAGAAACTAACACTGCATGTTGGGCAGGAATTCATTTGAATTAGCGGTAGGAAAATTTCCTTTATTTTGAATAAACTTTGCCATGTCCAGCTCAGGTTTTGCGGTTTAGACATTTTCCACAAATTCTTTCCTTTAGTCACGTTATTTTTAGACCAACTGGCCCAAAGGCTGTCAGTACCATTATAGCATGTATCAATATGCTTCGCAAAGGCAGCCCTGTTCCATTGCTTCAAATTGAATATTCCAAGTCCCCCCTTATTCATTGGCCTCTCAAGTTTGCTAAATTTTATAGGTGCTGTGTATTTTCCAGTTGTTTTGCCCACCCATAGGAATTTCATAAAAGCAGATCTGATCATGATTATCAACTTGTATGGTAGAATAAAGGTTCTAGCCCAATAAACTTGCATTGCAAAAATAACCGACTTAATCAAAGTTAATCTACCCGCTTGGCTTAGAGTTCTAGTGGTCCAGCAATTCAGTCTTGCTGTGATCCTCTCATATAGAGGTTGACATTGGTTAATTGTTATCTTTGAAGTTGAGAGCCGCAGTCCCAAATATGACACAGTGTTAGGGTTAGTGGACATACCAGTGATTTGTGTAATTTGTGCAGACAGATCATCGCTCACACCTGTGATAATAATGTCAGACTTGCGTAGATTAACCTTAAGACCCATCATAGTATTAAACTGTTCAAGAGTAATCATTATATTCGTGATTGTGTTGATGTCAGGGGTACAAAACACGACCAAATCATCAGCGAACATTAAGGAAGTGATTTGAGGATCGCTGCAAGCTCGATGAAGTTTGAACTTATTATGGGTAATTAAATTGTCTAACATTCTCGTAAGAAGTTCCATTACCAGAATGAAGATGTAAGCTGATAACGGATCACCCTGTCGTATTCCTTTCGTACTGGTAAAGAAACCAGTAGATATTCCATTGACATTGACTGAATAGGTTGGAGTTGAGATACATTCGTATATCCAAGAAATAAAGTGTGGTCGGCAGTTCATGTAACCCATAATTCGAACTACACTGTTCCATTGAAGCATATCAAAAGCTTTCATTATGTCATATTTCAACATAGCTTTCGGTAGAGCTTTCTTACGTTTGTATCCCTTAAGTAGCTCATGAGAGAGAAGGACATGGTCAAGGATATTCCTACCAGGAAGGAAGGCAACTTGATTCTTTGAGACAATACTAGGTAGGACATGCTTAAGCCTCATCGCTATAACCTTCGAGATACATTTATATAGGGTATTACAGCACGATATAGGACGGAAATCATTAACACTGTGAGCATTCTTGAGCTTGGGAAGAAGAGCAATATTAGTATAATTATAGGACCTGAAGATTTTACTCTTTTTGAATAATAGAATTATTGAATTGCACACATCAGTTGAGACAATCGCCAAACAAGAAGTGTAGAAAAGTGCATTCAACCCATCAGGTCCACCACACGATTAAGTATTCAAAGAGAACATTGCATGTTTTATTTCTTCTGGGGTAACTTCAGCGCTAAGGATGTTATAATCATCTGTATTTATTCTAGGAAGGATATCATCAGGGATCTGATCGATATTAGGAGTGAAGTTGTCAGAGTTTCTATACATGCTTGAGAAATGCTTAAAAAAAGTATCCTGAACTTCCACAGGAGTAGAACAAGGAACACCGTTCGTATCGTAAATTGTCGTTATGTTTTCTCTTCTCTACTTGTTCTTGAGACTTGCATGAAAGTAAGCACTATTTCTGTCTCCTTTTTCCATCCATTTAATTCTCGGCTTTTGCCTAATCATATCACTTTCCTTTGCTAACGCTTCAAGATATTGTTGTGACAAAGAACTTCCAGTCGCTGAGAGATTCGCATCATTAACATTAGTCATCATGTTAGTTTGGACTTAAGATAGCTTGTTTTTTATAGTAGTACTCATTGTTTCACCTTTGCCAAATCTTTTAAAGGCCCACAGTTTCAAGACTTCTTTCACTTCCTTAATTTTTTCCTGCAAGATAAAAAGATGATTACCATTAATTTATTTGTTCCATGCAGTTTTAATAATAGATTTAAAGTCTGGTTCAAGAACCCATGAATTAAAAATTTTAAAATTTGTTTTTCCTCTCTTGTCCGCTCCATGAAGATGGATTATTTGGGGAGAGTGGTCAGATAGGAGAGGAGGAGGGAGATGGTTATATAGGAGGGGCCATTTAGTTAGAGCTGTTTGATTGGAGAAGGTGTGATCAATTCTAGAGAAGGTCCTGCATCCCTGTCTTCTTTTACTGTTCCACGAGAATTGCATTCCCACTGATTTGACAGATACATGTTCAGCATCGATGAGGGTATTAGCTAATGGTTGTATTTCATTGATGGAGAGGGGATTTCCTCCAACTCTATCAGAGAGAGAAAAGCAGGAGTTGAAGTCACCAAGTATTAGCCATGGGTGGGTGGACGGCCTCAGAGATGGAATGACATTTAGTAAGGGACTTCTAGAAGCAGCAGTGTTATATGCATAAACAAAGGTGACATAAAAAGTTGTATTATCAACAAGATCATGTGCATGACAATGAATTAATTGGGACGTGGATAGGATAGGAGAAAGTTTGACGTGAAGGGGATCATATAGAATCATTATCCTTCCATACATAGCTTCATTCAGGTTGTGATGGTAATTCCAATTGGGGTTTATATAATGAGCAGCCTTGATCGTCATCGTAAGATTTAACTTAGTTTCTAGCATGGCTAAGATAGATAAGTGATGAGTTCTGATAAGCTGTTTACATTCATCAAGCTTGATTGCTTGATGACCACCATGTATATTCCATGCTCCAATGCGTGTCATCATTGAGAAATATTACCACCACGTATTTTAATGCATGTATAAAAAGTTATGCAAATATTAATATTCAATATAGGCACACCTTTGAAACAAGGTTTAAAATAAATAACCACATTGAGGTTTTATTTTGTTGGAAACCTTATGTACTATGAATGCATGCTAAGATCAGCCAACACATGGAGAAAATGAAAATGTTGATTTAATTAAATAAGAAAGTTAAATAAGAAGAATAGAAAAAGATTCTTTTACCCTATTAAAAAAAATCTCCTCATTTTACTTTTCTCTTTTATAAAATCCTTCCTCCTCCTCTCAAAAAAAATGGTTGCCATCATCTTCATTTAAACAAAATAAAACCAATAACAATTTAATGTCAAACATCAAATTAAATAAAAATAAAGGTGATTCATCCAGCTCTTGCAAGGGTTGGGTGTGGGTCTTGACGATCTGAGGAGAAAGTACAAATCAAGGAGTGAATTTTGGCTAGATCTAACAGGTGTCTTCTATTTTAAAATGTTATATTAAGTATAATGCTATTATCATAGTTTGTATGTATATGCTATTTCCTCATTTGTGTTGAAATAGAAATATTGTATACACATATTGTCACTTTATCTTGAATTGAAAATATCATGAAATTTGAACACTTTCTTGAATAAATTATTTGTTCTTAATTTAATAAATTATAATAGAAGTTTACATATGCTTAACAATTTTTCGATGATAAATCTAAGCTTTGATTTTGATCACAACAATATTTAAATTTGTTACCTAATTTATTATCTCAAATGTCCTTATTTAAGGATCTTAAAGGTTTGTTACTATATTGCTTAATTTGTCGTGTTCTAATTTTGTTTTGTTAAAAAAGTAAATAAATTTCATTAAGGTAAAAAAGTTTAATTTATATGTATATTTGTATTTTTGACTTCAAGTATACATAAGTTTACAAATGCATTAGACAATTTAATGTGGTATGGAAGTATGCTTTGAATTAATTAATAAGCTTTGGTTTAATATTTATACACACATGTATGTGTGTTTGTGTGCATGTGTATACATATAAACATTTAATATTTTTAATTTCAAATTTGCTAAAGCATGATTTAATTTTTATTATTATTATCAAACAATTTAAAAGTGATGTAATATTATATACATATTAATTTATTGTTTGTTGTTTATGTTTTCTAGTCATAATACAACTTGCATGATAATTAAATGTCATATTAATAAAATTGGCTTAAGTGGGAAAGTGGAATTAATCAATGTCGTCACCTTTTATCTCCTTCCCTATTAGATCCTTATGTGATTGCATCTACATTTATTCTTGTTTATTCCTATATATTGTCACCAATTAATCGTACTTGATATATGTTTAGCAATTTTGACACACAGTTAAAGTATGAATATATATGATGTATTCAAACTTTTCTGTATCTAGCACTTAATTAATTTAGAATCAAACTAATAAAACGTGACATTTATTTTTGTCCCACCACATTCATTTCCTAATTATAAATAACCTAACTCTAACCTTATAAATACGATATGATGCAAATGAAACCCTAGCCTCCATTCTACTCTTCTTCTTCTTTTTTTTTCTTTTTTTTTTCTCAAATCTCCTTATTATATCTCCTTTTCATTTTTCCTTCCTTTTCAAATATTCTTCTTATCAAATTTTATTCTATTTCAAACTTTCTTCTTTCTTTTGAAATCTTGATCTTCTCTACAATTTTCAGTTCTTCTTATTTCAATCCTTTTCTTTTTCAAATCTTCTTTTTCAAATCTTTTCCAAACCTTTTAAAAATACATACATAAATGCATACATACATAAATATATATATATATATATAAAGGAGAGAATTTAAAGTTAATGAAAATAAAAGAAAAATTACGGAACAAAGCTAGCAATCAAGAAGGAGACTAAGGAAACGTAGAGTGAAGCTATTGATTAGAAGTCTATTGTTTTCAGATTCGTATAAAGGTGAGTGTTTTAACCAACTCACAAGTTCTAAAATTTCTTATGTTTGTTAAATTGATATATGATGTGTTTTGAAATTTATTTATGTTTGTTTGGCATATTTTAATCAACATCTCAGTAAATTGCATTTATTTAATTTAATTATTATTTATTTATTTATTGCATATTAACTGCCAGTTAAATTTATTTTTGTTTTTATTGCATATAAACTACCAGTTAAACAGTTATAATTTATTTTTGAATATAAACTTCTAGTTGATACCGGTTATTTATCACCTGTTATATATTGATGTATTGTTTGAAATTGGATGATGATTGTGATAAATGGATGTATGATTTTGATGGATGAATGGATGTTTATTTATATTAACTACAAGTTGTTATGCATTTCATTTCATTCGGGATTGCGGTTTGAAATTATATATAACTGTAATTTTTATTTCAAATTACGGATTGAAATGATATATATCTGTATCACTTGACCATAGGATAGAAAATTTTATACAGACACCGTCGGTCTATATATATATATAATTATTTTGAAAATGACTTCTATGGTTTGGATAGGATACGGTTTAATAAAAATTAAATTTTGATATTATATAAATATTATTTTATATATACATATATAGTTAAATTTTTGAATTTAAGCTATGTATAAATCTGTTAAATAAAAATAAATAAGTTGAATAATGGAGTTTGATTATTTTATATTATATGGTTAAGTACCTGTTTAAGATGTTGTGTGTGTGTGTGTGTATATATATATAGTTTTAATGATTTAAATCAATTAAGATTGGAAGGTAAATTGGAAATTTATTTAGAATTGAGCTTATTTAAAAATTTAACTCCGTAAGTTGACGTAAAACTTATTAAACTTGGAAACTTTAAAGGTATGATATTTATAACTGGATGTTTATTTAAAGATAAATTAAATGAATATTTCTAGTATAAATAAATTGAAGGAAATATTTAGTTGTTAGTAATTTGAGTTTTATTTTAAAATGATTATGGATTTATTATGTAAATATTTCAAAATTAAATAATAGGACAGTGAATTGTTGAATAGAAATTTCCAACCTTAGTTTTGAAATTGTTAAATACTCAAAATTAGAAATATATTGAAATTGAAGTGGTTTATTTAAACTGAAAGTCAATATAAAATTTATGGATTTAGACTTAATTTAAAGTGAATAAAATTGTAAAATCGTGGAAATTATTCTACTTTACAAAGAAATTTAAAATTCAAACTATGTTATTATATATACTGTTTGAATATCCAAACCATTAAGTTTTGAAAGATATGGTATTAAAGCTATGGATTTCGAAGCATTATGTTTTGAAAAGTTATATTTCAAATGTTTGGTTTCGAGATATTATAAATTTTAAAGTGTTATGATTTTGGAAAAGAAATATATTGAAATAAAATGATATTATATTAATTTGGGTTTTTATAAAAATAATATCATAATGAGGGTTTTAAACGGAAATGATACCGAAATCATATGGTTTTGAAATGAATATTTTATTCTGGGTTTTTAAAATATAAACTATTTTGAAAAGACTGCGGTGTTATAATAAAGTCTGGTTGTTGAAGAGTCCGGGATCAAAAGTTGTCATACTCTCTGCCAACTCCGTAAACCACTTTAACAACCGTGTACGCGGTGGAGATTCCGAAATGAAATAGGTTGGTGGCGGCGTTTCCTGTAAGGTAAATACGTGGACCCGACTCTCGTGAGTTGGCATAAGGTGGCTAAAACAGGAGCGATTGACGGGTTAATGAGGTAGCACCTTTGATCGGACGCTTCCCTTCGATACTATACTCTGACTTTGGATTGATTCGGTGGCCACCTTCACTTTTGATTTCTTTGATTTAGGGAGTTTGTTCGAGGTGGGCGGTAGCTGCGGCTACGCGTTTCCACCGATCCGGAAGCGTAATTGGTATATCTACTCTGGCATTGCCTAGTTGTGCCGTGTCACCTACCATACCGAGCCTTGTACGAGTTTGGATTTCTCCCCTAGCCCGTGTGGTATCCTTTGGTGGCTTCTCGATCAGGAGGGACCATGATATTGGATGGGCTACTGGGACTATTACGTGTTAAGGTGGAAAATGTAAAGCCTTAATGCTATTTAAAAGTATGTTTATTTTACTATAGACACTATTATAATAGCGAAATATTACTACATAGTAAATAGTTTAACGGATCCTTGAGAGATGTGAATCTCGAATATCTTTTAAGTTACTACCCTCATATTTATTCCTGTTGATTTAACTCACATAAGATCTTTTATTTCTGACTCGAGTGTTTTGACTTTTCAATTCGCTCGGGTCAGTCCGACCGTTTCAGGATTTGAAGATCTTACTTCTGGAGGAAAAATACAAAGATTTTATTACTATTATATATTATATTAGTCCACTGCATCACATTTGTTCCGCTGCATTATTTGGTATGTGTAACTCTGATATGTATTGTATAAGAAAAATCAAATATTTTGTAAACAGCTTCATGAACTGTATATTTGATTATTATATTTTATCGTTCCGCTGCAAGATTCTATTTTGTTTTTTTTTCTTTCTCTGTTTTTCTTATTTACCCCATAACAATCCGCCCTTCCGTATGGTTTGAATTGGCACGTGTGTCGATTTAAAGCGTGCGAAAAGGCGGGATGTTACACCCACAAACATGTACATTAGCTCTTAATTGTAGATCATGGTTAGTGGCTAGACGATGTCGTTTATGATTACATGAATTCTTTTATTTCTTCGTTCTTTTGTCTTCCTTCTCTTGTGTATGCATACTGTTAGCCATAAAATCTACTTAATAGCAGAAGTATGAAGGAAAGTTAATAAGGTTGAGGTTTCTATGAAGAAACGGGCCAAATCATCATGAAGGACATAAAAAGGATATTTTAAAGGCATGGAACATGTATCGAAGAAGTCGAAGGCACCATCTACTTATACAGTGCAAAGGCATTTGACCCAGGTGGAAATAGATAAGCTCTTCTACCACTACCAACCTTTCTACGCAGATGAACAAGTAATGATGACTTCAGAACCCATTTCGAAGGCAATCGATAGTGCTCTCCCAACTACACTTCAAACCCTCCGAAGACAAAGATTTTGTCCCAGTAGTGGCCTTTTCGAAAGCATAGCAAGGCTTACCAATCAAGATCCATCCAGGACACCCTTCGATAGTGTTGAAAGGTGCTATGAAGTAAGTAATACTCAGAAATCAGCAAAGACAAAGGAATGGTAAAGGCCCTTTCGACAACGTCGAAAGGAGACATGGCTTTCGATCAGGTCGAAAGGTTAAGGGAGAATGAAGAAGCTGCTAGAGTATGACAAGAAGAACAAGGATGCCTTTTGACAATGTCGAAAGGAAGCATAGCCTTCGACAACATTGATGGGAAACATAGCTCTCGACAACATCGAAGGGAAACATACCCTTCGACAACGTCGAAGGAAACATACCCTTCGACAACATTGAAGGGAAACGCAACTTTTAACAACATCAAAAGGAGGCATAGCTTTCGACTAGGACAAAAGGCTCAAAACAGCATATAAGGAGAAGACCTTCGACCCGGTCGAAGGCAAGGAAGCGAAAGGATAAACCAAGAGGCACAAGATAATGCCTTTTGACGTCGTCGAAAGGTTCATGACCTTGCGATCAAGTCGAAAGGTTTGAGGCGGCATATAAAAGGGGGTCCTTTCGACCTAGTTGAAAGCAAAGGTGCGGATGGGGCCGACCTGCATCTATAAATAAGACCCAAGGGGTCCAGTTTTAAAGACCGAATTTTGGAATACTGAATTCATTTTCTTTACTCTACTTTCTTAGTGATAATTGTACTTAGAAGAAACTCTAAATCAATTTGGGAGAGAAAGCTTAATTTTTTGTAACTCATTTCGGATAATAAATAAAAATGGAGATAGCTTGTTCATAATGGATATTGGCGACGAGGAAAATCATTAAGATCATTAGCTAGACTAATGATCAATTGTTTACCTATTCTCAAAATCTCTTTTGATCTAAGTTATATATAAGATCGACTTAGGCATTTCCAATCAAAACACATCATCATCGAACCTATACTTAATGCTGAAATAAAAGTGATGATGGGGTGTAGATTAAGTTTAATGCATGAGTTATGGGAATATCTAAATCGATCTTATATAAGGAATATAAATTGAATTATGGACTATTAAACTAGGACTGCTTCGAAAGGTGGAATACCCTTTGACCTAGTTGAAGGAGAACTTCCGAAAGGAGTCCTGGTCTATATTGCCTACAACCATTCAGGAAGGAATTCATTTGAGGGGAACCAACTCATTTAGGCATATGAACCTTTTCAAAAGGATTCCATGGAAAGAATATTGACACCAAAAGGGGTTGAAAACAATCAAGACAAGTTGTAAGAGCAATCATCCCCTTTCGACAAAGTCGAAAGGTCTTAAATGTCGCCTTCCGACATGATCGAAAGGGGGAAGAAGACATAGATTATTAATTGATTTCAACTTCCAAGGGAGATGAAACTCAATATACTGATGACCTCGAGAGCAATATGTTGTGAATAGCTCCTAGAGATAATTTGACTATTTCAACCTGATCGAAAGGTTGGAGTGGCCTCATCATCCCTTTCGACAAAGTCGAAAGTTTTAGCAATTTGCTATTTACCAACCTGGTCAAAAGGACGGAGTGGCCACAACATTCTTTTGGACAAGGTCGAATGGTTGGCAATTACTATAATACTAAACTGGTCGAAAGGTTAGGACGGTCTCATTATCCCTTTTGACAAGGTCGAATGGTTTCGTAATTTACTATTCTTTTCAACCAGGTCGATTTGGCCAACAGCTAGAGCTATTACCTCAAATCCTTTCGGCCAAGTCATTCTATTCGAAAGATGTTCTTTCGAAGGCGAGAATCCTGTCAACAACATGGTCATATTCAAATAGAATTATCTTATAAAAAACATTGGGGATGTTGACAAGATTTCTTGTTAACACATACATATATGAAGCTACTTCCAATATTCACTCAAATTTCTACAAAACAACAATAAAATGTACAAGTAAATTTCATCAAAAATTAAAACATTCAAAAATGACATTTTGCCTCCATATGAAAATGAATGAATGATGATTTGAAATCATTTTAGATTTTGGTTTAATTATGTAAAATACCCTAATATGCCCATTTATTTATGAAAAGTAGATTAAATATGAAAGGAAAAATATATATTTTTACGTGCACATCAAATACCTCTACATTTATCTTTTTATTCGTCTTTGAATAAACTAAAACTAAGATAAATCTTTTTTCGTAGGAATCACGACTGCATTGAGCGTATGCAACAAACCGTTAAACCTCTAGACGTCCCTAGTAGGACGAGTGTTGTCTCGTAATAGTTTTCAGCGGATACTACATACAAAATCCAAATGGACATGAAAAATTCCTAAATGCAAGATTTATTTATAAAGAGATGAATGCAAGTTTTTGAAAAAAATATTTACAAATTAATAATTTACTTTTAAATTGACATGAACAAGGTAAATATAAGTTTCGTTCATCATCATGAAATTTTAGTCATTTTATTCGTCAAAACATCCAACAAAAATTAAGTTATCATCACAATTAGACTCTAGTTTGGCTAGTTGTTTTGGTTGATAACATAGTGTAACTATGAAATGGATCCTTAGTTGATTATCAAAGTTTTTCAAAGTGGTATTTTTATTTCTTCTGAATAACAAATCGAATCGAATAAGTGAAAATAGTGCTTGGATTTCAATTGCTTGCTCTCTCTGTTTTTATAAAAAATATTAACATCATTATTATTTACACACCTAACTCGGATAAACTGAGGCCAGATATACCGATCATGCACTGCCTTTTGAAATTACGTGAGAAGTGTATAGAGCGTGGCGAGTCTTCACACTTGCGTACGAACACATGACTCTAGGTGGTTATTTTTATTAAATCTATTTACATACACCTAACTTAGATAAACTGAGACAAAATATACCGATCTTGCACTGCCTTTCGGGCTTATGTGAGAAGGGTACAGAGCATGGCGAGTGCACACACTTGTGTGTGAACACATGACTCTAGGTGTTTCTAATTTTCAATAAAACCATTTTTTTGGAGAGAGAGTTTTGCAAAATCATCTTAGCACACTTAACTTAGAAGATCAAGAACGTTATCGCCTTTACTTTAAATCAACCACTCTTTTAAACGAAGATATACAATTAGGATATACTTCATAATTAAAATTCATGAACCTTCCTATATACTAGTTAAACCATAGTTACTTGTAATCAACCTTTTAAAAAAAAAAACTCAGCCCAGAGCCCTGATGAAATCGATGGGATATGGGGAGCCCCCTCCTGCCGGTCCGACCACAGACAGGAGGAAGGTTTGCTAGCCTAGCACAGAGATTTGATGCCCCCAACCAGTTTTTTAGGATTTACCGGGGACCCACCTCCGCGCCTTGAAATTGGGAGTAGGGCAGACGGGAATCGAACCTACGACCTGCTTACCAGAAATCAAGTAGCATACCACTACGCCACTACCTGCAACCTTTTTTTACTTTTGTTGAAACAAATAAATTTTCAAAAATTTCAATTTAATAACCAAAACATATACTTATCCCATAGTGTTTCTCTAAAAGTAAATAAATATGCTAAAAAGAAAATTTGTTTGGGATTTTTTTTAAGTTTTAAGTTTTGGAAAGAAAATGCAAAAAAAAACATCATGAGAAATCAAAATTGAACATGAGACTCCCCCCACACTTAATTTTGACCGTGTCCCCACGGTCAATGCATGATATAATGAGTGTAATGAGGAAAAATATGTACATATTTACATAAGGGGTTAACATTTCTTACGACACGTAGTATGGCTTATGAAGAATCATGAGCTCGTCCTCTTGATTACCTGGCAATTCCAGGTAAGGTTTCAAGCGCTGACCACTGACTTTGAAAATTGTTCCATCCCTGGGATTTTCTATTTCTATGGCACTATGTGGAAAAACAGTTCGAACCACAAATGGTCCAGTCCATCTTGATTTTAATTTCCCAGGGAATAAGTGAAGTCTAGAGTCATACAAAAGAACTTTTTGGTTTGGATAAAATGTTTTTCTTAGGATAGACTTGTCATGAAAAACTTTTGTTCTTTCTTCGTAATTTTTTTTCATTTTCATACGCATCATTCCTAATCTCTTCTAACTCATTGATTTGCAATTTTGTATTTTCACCAGCTTTTCAAGTTCGAAATTTAAGTTCTTCACTGCCCACAATGCTTTGTGTTCAATTTCAACTGGTAAATGGCACGCTTTCCCATAAACTAAACGAAATGTGGACGTCCCAAGGTTAGTTTTAAAAGCAATACGGTAAGCCCAAAGTGCCAGTCAATTTTTGAGACCAATCTTTTTGATTTTTATTCAAAGTTTTCCCCAAGATTTGTTTACTTTGACGATTTGAAACTTCAACTGACCACAAGTTTGAGGATGATAAGAAGTGGATAACTTGTGGGTTATCGAGCATTCCTTCATTAGAGTTTCAAATGAACGATTATAGAAATGGGTTCCATTATCGAGATGTTTTCTTTTATAAATTTCACAATAACTCTAGGGTCATTTGTTTTACAAGGAATGTCTTCAATCCATTTGGATACGCAATTGACAGCAAAGAGAATGTACAGATTTCCAAAAGAGTTGGGAAAAGGACCCATAAAGTCAATACCCCAAATGTCAAAGATTTTGATTGTAAGAATGGGGTTCAAACACATTATGTTTCATCTAGAGATTCTTCCTATGATTTGGAAGCAATCGCAAGTTTTACAAAATTTGATTGATTCTTTGAAAAGAGTGTGCCAGTAGAAGCCACATCGAAGTGCTCTTTCAGCCGTTTTCTTCGGACAGAAGTGACCGCCACAAGCTTGGTCATGACAATACGAAAGAACACTTTTTATTTCGCAATCCGGGATGCAATGTCGAATGATTTGGTTGAAATAGTATTTAAACAAATATGGATCATCCCAATAGAAGTACTTGACTTGGGAAAGAAATTTATATTTATCTTGTTTCGACCAAAATGAAGGAGTTTCCTTGGTGACTAGATAGTTCGCTATGTCGGCATACCATGTATCGATAGAAACATAATGGAATTGTTCACTGGGAAAGTTCTCGTTGGTTGGTAAAGAAGATGGCGCATTTGGAAGACGTAACAAATGATCAGTGTTGACATTGTCGCATCCTTTTCTGTCTTTGATCATAAGATCAAATTCTTAGAGTAGAAGGATCCAACGGATAAAACGAGACTTAGCATCCTTTTTAGAGAAAAGGTATCTAAGAGCGGAATGGTTAGTATAAACAGTAATGTGTGAGCCAGTCAAATACTTTCGGAATTTTTCGAGCGCAAAGACTACCGCTAGAAGCTCTTATTCAATGGTAGTGTAGTTGAGTAGAGCATCGTTTAGAGTCATCCTAGCGTAGTAGATAACATAAATAATTTTGTTGATGCGTTGTACTAAGACAATACCAAATGCAAAGTTAGAAGCGTCATGCATTATGTCGAAGGAAAGATCCCAATTGGTTAAGCAAATGATGGGAGTAGAATGAGTTTTTTTGAGACGTTCGAAAGTTGTAATACAATCAGAATTAAAGTCAAATGGAACGTCTTTTCCAAGAAGAGTCGTCAAAGGTCGAGCAATTTTACTGAAGTCTTTCACAAAGCATCGATAGAAGCCAACATGTCCAAGAAATGAATGAATGACCTTAATAGATTTGGGAATGGGTAGATTCATATTTACATCAACTTTCTTTTTATCTATCTCGCAGCCTTTGTTTGGAATGACCTGCCCAAGGACAATGCCATGTTCGACCATGAAATGGCATTTTCCCCAATTTAATGTTAAGTGTTTGACCTTGCATCGTTTAAGAACCAACTCAAGATGGTGTAAGCACTCTAAAAAAGAGTTTCCAAAGATGGAAAAAGCATCCATAAACACTTTAAGAAAGCGTTCAATCATATCGGAAAAGATGTTGACCATGCATCTTTGAAATGTAGCAAGAGCTTGCAAAGGCCAAAAGGCATACATCGATATGCAAAAGTGCCAAAGGGACACGTGAAAGTCATTTTCTCTTGATCTTTGGAAGCGATTGGAATTTGGTTATAGCCAGAATAACATCAAGAAAGTAATAGAATCCATGTCCAACTAAACGTTCAAGCATTTGATCGATGAAAGGAAAAGGGAAGTGAACTTTATATGTTGTAGCATTTAATTTTTGATCATCAATGCAAACACGCCAACTTGTTTGACTAGGAGTTGGAATGAGTTCGTTTGAGTCATTCCTGATAACGGTAAGTCCAGACTCTTTTGGCAAGACATGAATTGGGCTAACCCACAAACTATCAAAGATTGGGTATATGATTCCATTATCAAGGAGTTTAAGAATTTCGTCTCAAACCGCATCCTTCGTTTTTGGGTTAAACTTTCTTTGCGCGTCATAAACAAGCTTGGCATCATCAATTTAATAGATGCAATGTTCAATTAAATGGATACAATGTTGAATCAGAGATTGGGTATATGATTCCGCTATCGAGGAGTTTAAGATTTCGTCTCGAACCGCATCCTTCATTTTTGGGTTAAGTCTTCGTTGTGCTTCACAGATAGGCTTGGCATCGTCAATTAAATGGATGCAATGTTGAATAAGAGCGGGACTAATTCCCTTTATATCAGTGATTGACCATCCAATTGCTTCTTTGTTTTTTGATAGAATTGAAAAAAGGGAAGTTTCATGATCAAGAGAGAGAGAGAGAGAGTTGACGAAATTATGATGGGACACTTTTTCGTTGTCACCCAAGTATACATACTTAAAGTGATCAAGAAGGGGATTAACACTACGCCATAAATGGCCTTCTGCAACACAAAAAAAATGTTGGCTCAGGCCCGAAAAATGTTGCCATAGGTCTATGGCAACACTTTTAGGGTGATGCAATTTTTGCCGTTGCCTTATACCTCAAAGGCAACATTTTGACTATCTAAGGCAACATAAGTAATATTGTTGCAATAGAACCATATTTGGGTCTATGGCAACACCCATAGGTATCTGTAGCAACATTCCAAAAATGTTGCTGTAGATATTAACTTTCTGAAGTTGTGGGGCCCACATCTTGTGGGGCCCACGACCCAACTGGGTCCATCCCTATGGCAACACCTTGAATGACTATTGCAACATTATTTTAAGCAACATTTATAACCCGGTGTTAACACTATTATGAAGCTACTGCAACACTATTCTGAAGCTACTGAGCCACTATACTGAAGCTACTGCAACACTATACTGAAGAGACACTAAGAGCACATAGAACAGTACAATATCACATAGAACACTTGCATAATACACAGTACAATATCACATAAAATACTTTCAGAATACACAGCATAATACAAAGTACAGATAACAATTCATACAGCAGTACACATCACAATTCATGTCAGTTACCCCAAAATATCCAGTTACCCCAAAATACTACAAAGCTACCCCAAAATATCCAGTTTTGCACACTTTGCACGCCTCCCTATAAGCAAAGGACGACCCTGTGATTTTCCATTCGAAATTACTGTTTCAATGGTATTTCCTCCTTCTCCACCGGCCATTGACTTTTGAACTAAGTCCTACAAAATAAAGCCACAGCAAAATTACCCTACAGTAAATGCAGAGAATGCAGCAAATGCTTACATATGGATTGTATATACTGCCCTGCTTCCTCACCCTCTCCAGTCCAACCCACAGACACACTCACAAGCATTCACAAACATCACTCCCCCACCATCAAATAGCAACAAACTATCATCAACCCCCAACCATAACTACATACATCACCTTCACTGCCTATACAACATCAAAAAAACCAAAGACCACCCTTCTGACACACTCCAGTGCCACTGTTGCTCCACTTCCTTTACATCGGCACATACCACTACATCTTTTACATAATCCCCATCATCATTCACAAATAACAAATTGCTGCTTGTAAATCCTACTTCAACATTTCAGAACACATTTCCATCCACTTCTCATCACCACACTATATTTCAATAGCTGCTGAACATCCACACCTGACCACAAGTTCACCATTCAACCCACCTCTGCCTGAACTTCAACCATCCTCAGCCAATACTGCCTCAACCACAAAACCACCCATTATCATTCCAAATTTCATCTCCTCAAACAAAAAACAAAACAAAAAACAAAAAAAGGGGACTGCCACAACTCACCGAACTAACCATTATTCATATAAAGTGGTATTTATTATAATCATTCAAAGAATAAGAATACAAGGAAAAGGTTGACTTGTAGAGCTCACCTTTCAGCTCCTCGACGCAAAGGTATATCGTTTGAAGCTACAAACTCTTCCAATGTTTTTTCCTGCAATCAAAGATATAACCAATCAAATATATGCCAATGTATAACTCAACAATGATAAGAAGCATAAAATCATTATTTTTCAGTATCAAAGAGAAAAATCACAATGCACTACAAAGAAAACATTTACATTTTGATAAACTTAAAATGTTATAATAATCAATTAGTACTAAAACATAATAGAAAGAAACAGATGCATCATCATCATACTTGCATTTTTTTTATAACATAAAATTTAATAACATCAATGCATGAATGTGTAACTGAAAATTTGACTCAATAGATCAACTTTTAGTTTCTCAACGACCGTAGATGATCCTATTCTGATATGTTGGTCATAAGGCCTAATTATTCAAATAGACTACTTGGAGATAAAATGTTATTTGAGCTTTTTTGAGAAATTTTGTTGTTAATAGACCAATTAGACTATAGTATGTGCTGATATGTTGGATAGCATCAATAAAGCAAGAAAGAAATGCCGTCTAAGCACAACAAGAATACAGAAGCTTATGACGAAGTTCGATAGATAGTTTAGTATACACTCTCTTCAGTCAAAAATGTAAAGTATCACATACTGTTTGCGCAAAAAATGGGCAAACACCTCAAAGTCGTATGATTTAGCTGATTTTATGTTGTTCTTAGCGATTTGGAAGAGTTATGCAAATATGTAAAAAGCAGGGACTAAAATGTAAAAGACACACAGATTTATAGTGGTTCGGCCAGAACGTGCCTATGTCCACTTTATATGTTATTCTCCTTTTTCTATCCAGATTACAAGTACAAAGCTTTGATTACAAGAATCTGAAAGTTGTTTGAAACTTCCTTCCGTGCTTGAGCTCTCAAACTTGTCTGCCATTGTTGTACCCCTGCCCCTCTATTTATAGAGTGAGGCTGGGGGCAGGGGTCCTGGATGTTTATAGCTGCTGGTGGGCTTGGGCTGAAGCAATCTAGCCTGGCACATCTGGTTCGGCGGAGCTTGGTTCGGTAGTTCATGGAAGTGGAGTTGGTCCGGTGGGACGTTGGTTCGGTGAAGGTTTATCCGGTGGTGAGTGGATGGAGCTTGGTTCGGTGGGACATGGTCCGGTGGTGAGTGGATGGAGCTTTGTTCGGCTATGCAGGGAGTGGTGTTGGACCGGTAAGGCTTTGGTCCGGTGGTAGGAGTATGGTGGTCCTGCAGGGGATCGTGCACTTTGGTTCGGCAGTGGATAAGGTCTGGTTCGGTGGAAGATGGAGAAGCTTTTGGACCGGTGGTGCCTTGGGGTTGAGTTGGGAATGCCGAATGCTTCTATATCTGGGAGTGCCGAATGAGCTATGCCGAATGAGATATGTGATGTACTACCGAATGAATCTTTAAACCTTTGATACCGAATGGACTTTTATACTTGAATCATGAGTGAAATCCTAGACTTATATACGCTTGCTGGCTGCTTCTTCTTGGTTCGGTCGTGGTGGAAATGCACACAACATTGATATTCTAGTTTTGACCAAAAAATGGGATAACACTTTGCCCCCAAAAAAATGCCTTGCGATAGGAAGGCGTGTTTTTTAATGCCATGAGCTAGATGTTAATATCCTGTTGATGTCCTTGCGGTAGGAAGGCGTGTTTTGTAATGCCATGAGCTGGATGTTCATATCCTGTTGACAACCTGTAAAGAGCTTGATATTTTCATATGTCCTCAAATGACGATCGTCCGGGATCGAGCTATTTGGGATGAAGCGCGGCCGTTCATGGTCAAGCGCCTAACTTCAAATGGCGATCGTTCGTGATCGAGTCATTTGAGGTGAAGTGAGACCGTGCGCGGTCAAGCGTGTAAATCCATGCGTCGATCGTTCGGGATCGAGTCATCTTCGGTGAAATGTGACTGTTCAAGGTCAAGCGCTCAACTTCAAATGACGACCGTTCGTGATCGAGTCATTCGAGGTAAAGTGCGACAGTGTGCGGTCAAGTGGCGGACCTCAAATGACGACCTTTCGCGATCGAGCCATCTGTGGGGAGATGAGTTGTGCCGTTCGAGGCGAGTTGTGATCGTTCGAGGTCGGGTGCCGTTCGAGGGGAGTTGTGATCGTTCGCGATCGGGTGCTGTTCGAGGCAAATTGTGACTGTTCGAAGTCGGGTGCTGTTCGAGGCGAGTTGTGATCGTTCGAGGTCGGGTGCCGTTCGAGGCGAGTTGTGATCATTCACGATCGGGTGCCGTTCGAGGCGAATTGTGACTGTTCGAAGTCGGGTGCCGTTCGAGGCGAATTGTGACCGTTCGAAGTCGGGTGCCATTCGAGGCGATTTGTGACCGTTTGAGGTCGGGTGCCGTTCGAGGCGAGTTGTGACCGTTCGAGGTCGGGTGCCGTTCGAGGCGAGTTGTGACCGTTCGAGGTCGGGTGCCGTTCGAGGCGAATTTTGACCGTTCGAGGTCGGGTGTCGTTCGAGGCGAGTTGTGATCGTTCGCGATCGGGTGCCGTTCGAGGCGAGTTGTGATCGTTCGCGATCGGGTGCCATTCGAGGCGAGTTGTGACCGTTCGAAGTCGGGTGTCGTTCGAGGCGAATGAGTGTGCCCGGGGGGGACTTAATATTATTGATGCCAGGCTCACGTTCGCGTGGGTCCCTGGATCGTTTTTCAGGGTTGTTTATCGCCATCTCAGAGCATGCCTAAGGACCGTTCGCGACCCCGTACATGTGTAAGTAGCTTAGCCATTTCGGAATTATCAGAATCAAATATCTATCCAACAGATGAATAACAGATGAATTTTAAAATAGAAATGTCCACACAAACCAAGTCCAAATGTCGAAATCAAAACGAAACAAAAGCAAAGCAAGGATGTCAAAGTGTAAGTTCCCACTACGAAACAGTCAATGATCATTCAGAGCATGCCTGGAGATCGTTCGCGATCTCGTACATGTGTAAATGATTTAATTGTGTTAGTGGAAGCTTACGACTTGTTCATCGTTATTTCAATCAAGCAATCAATGGATAATCAAACGGTGCCCCGATCCAGGGTCACCTCTAGCCAATGTAGACGGTGGTCGCTCTGGCTCCACTGTTGGAGTTCGCCTCCTCACATACTGAAGGAGCATATCGTTCCTGATATTCCCTTCCACCTCGTCGTTCAAATGCCTACAATCATTAGTGTTATGACCATTCAATTCATGAAATACGCAAAACTTATCTGATTTTCTTTCGTCAGAAGTTGGATCCCTTTGCATCGGTCTATGATATGGAACCTGCTCTTTAGTATCCTGATAAATTCGTTCCAGGCTCTCATTCAACTCAGATTAAGTGGTGAATCGCGGCTCCCTCCGTTGCCACTTTGACCTATCCCCGTCGTTCTCAGTCTTTCTTTTACCCCTACTAGTATCCGTGCCTTTCTCAGGGGGATTTCCTCCTTTGATCGCATAAATATCAAGTTCTTCTTCTCTTTCGACGTTCGCATACTCCAATCGTAGGAACTTTTCCGCCCCATGATAGAATTCTCCTAGATCCATTGGTGGATCCTTAGTTAATGAATTTTTGAACTCTGTTCCGTTAGCTATCCCGGACACAGCCGCTATCATAACCATGGATGGATCTGGTCGATCCACTGAAGCTGCTGCCGCATTGAATCGCATTAGGTAACTCCTCAAAGTCTCTCCAGTTTTCTGCTTTAGGGTTGCCAAAGTCATCACATTCTTGGGTCTTGTAATGTGGACCCTGAATTGCCTCATAAATCTCTCAATTAAATCATTCCACGTTCCGATGGATCCATTCTCCAATTGTCTAAACCACAATGCTGCAATATCCGTCAAGTACAATGGAAAGCATCGGGCGATAACCTCCTGTGATGCCCCCAGCACTTCCATATGTCTCACATACTTCGTTAGATGAACCGTGGGGTTCGTTTTCCCGTTGTACATGTCCAACGATGGTAAATTAAAATCCGATGGGTTCCTTGCTATCCTAATCGCAGAAGAAAAAGGACTCCTGTTTACATCTTCCAAGTCTCTGTTTACTAAACCGCCTCTCATAGCTCTTCTAACCATCTCTGCTAATCTGTCATTGTCTCCAAGCTGTAGTCCTCGTTCACTGCCTTCGACCTGCCCCTCGAGTCCGCGGGAGTTTTCATGTGTATGCCTCTTGGCTGAACGTTCATTCCTCTATTTCTACCAGGTGGCTCGGATGCCCCCATCTCTCTTCCCGGGGTCAGATCAACATGCTCTGCGTGAGTGCCCCCTAGCTCTGGTGCTACGCCAGATGGTCCTGCTCCGTTCTGAACTCCAGTTGCTCCTTGGATTTGTGCCCCAAGTTGCCCAGTTTGTTGAAGCAAGTTCTGGATCATCTCTTCTTGTCTTCTCATCATAGCCTCCATCTCATCCCTGGTGATGAAGGCTGAAGCTTGGTTTGTTCCTGAGGAAGCCTCTTGACTCCCTTCCTGTTGACTCTGCTCTGGCCTTGGCCTTCTGCTTGATTGTCTCGCCATGACTCTCCCAATCTGAATCTCTAAACTCTCAAATTCGAATTCCAAGCGGTAGAATCCCTGTTCAATTCTTAGTGTAAGCACCAAAAATGTTTGCGCAAAAAATGGGCAAACACCTCAAAGTCGTATGATTTAGCTAATTTTATGTTGTTCTTAGCGATTTGGAAGAGTTATGCAAATATGTAAAAAGTAGGGACTAAAATTAAAAGACACACAGATTTATAGTGGTTCGGCCAGAACATGCCTACGTCCACTTTATATGTTATTCTCCTTTTTCTATCCAGATTACAAGTACAAAGCTTTGATTACAAGAATCTGAAAGTTGTTTGAAAGTTCCTTCCGTGCTTGAGCTCTCAAACTTGTCTTCCATTGTTGTACCCCTGCACCTCTATTTATAGAGTGAGGCTGGGGGCAGGGGTCCTGGATGTTTATAGCTGCTGGTGGGCTTGGGCTGAAGCAATCTAGTCTGGCACATCTGGTTCGGCGGAGCTTGGTTCGGTAGTTCATGGAAGTGGAGTTGGTCCGGTGGGACGTTGGTTCGGTGAGGGTTTATCCGGTGGTGAGTGGATGGAGCTTGGTTCGGTGGGACATGGTCCGGTGGTGAGTGGATGGAGCTTGGTTCGGCTATGCAGGGAGTGGTGTTGGACCGGTAAGGCTTTGGTCCGGTGGTAGGAGTATGGTGGTTCGGCAGGGGCTCGTGTACTTTGGTTCGGCAGTGGCTAAGGTCTGGTTCGGTGGAAGATGGAGAAGCTTTTGGACCGGTGGTGCCTTGGTGTTGAGTTGGGAATGTCGAATGCTTCTATATCTGGGAGTGCTGAATGAGCTATGCCGAATGAGATATGTGATGTACTACCGAATGAATCTTTAAACCTTTGATACCGAATGGACTTTTATACTTGAATCATGAGTGAAATCCTAGACTTATATACGCTTGTTGGCTGCTTCTTCTTGGTTCGGTCGTGGTGGAAATGCACACAACATTGATATTCCAGTTTTGACCAAAAAATGGGATAACACATTCCATCTTATGACGAAGCTAGGCGAATGACTTTGGACCAGCGGTGTGTGTGTCTTGATACGACTTACGACTATCAAAATTTTTCAGGGCTTTTTGCTAAAAAATACACAAATAACAAAGTACTCGTTTATCTCACAAAAAAATAGTACTCATTTATCTTGCGAAATAAATAATATGTACGTATACCTGAATCTCATCATCTGCCCAATACCTCAAGAGCACTTTTAAATGAAAAATTAAGAGACAATCAACTCCAATGTCCTGTGATGTAAATAATAAAATTCCAATCACACCTCATAGTATTACATCCCTCTCTTGCTAAACTCCAAAAATAGTACCTGATAGTTCCTGAACCATACGTGATCATCGAGGATTGAAAAAACAGATACATGATCATGAAAGGGTTCCACTTTTCTCTGATCCTTTGGTGTTCCAAATATATGCAAGTAGAGTAAAGTAATTTTTAATTATAGAAGGAAAAACTCAAAGGATTCAATGAGTAATTCAACTAGCAAATACTGAAGAGAGAATATGTAACACAAAACATTATGTTAATGTTTAAATGGCTAGTGTGCATGCACTATATATAATCACGTATCCATGTTAAAACTGTCCTGCAATTCTAGATTATGAAGCTCTGGTCCTTATTTCCAGGTCTTAGCATTACACAACATTTTGAAGTTAAAACCTCAAGCGATTTTTAATGATTTTACTCAATGACGGAGTGGCACTTAAACTGCAGTTACTAAATTTTCATGATTAACAAACATTGAGATGATACATACCTGAGTTATCAACTCTTTCATAAGCATCCACCGAGGTTCTTTATCAAAATTGAAGGTTTTCATTTTACAGAGCCTAGCAGAAACCACCTGCGTAACAGGCCAAGCGTCCACTCATAGAACACAGACTACTATAAGTATACACATCCCGTACTCAACACAACTTTCAATATGTTCAGAAGAAACGTTAAACGTGCACATCCTTACATAACACTTGCAAATACAAATTCCGTCTTCGGTTTCAACACACACTGTATCAGCAACCATATATTACTAAGCATTGATGACTGTAACGACCCGCATTTTTATGGATCGAAAGATCGTAGAACTGTTGTCTTTAAGTAGTTAGTATTGATAGGTCGTCCAGAGTTTAAGTCGTGTTGTAGTTTGTATAGAGGAATGACTTATGGGAGTCAATGACCTAATGCTTAAGTCGTGTAGAAGTTGGCTCGAGTAAAGCTTAGGTCGGGTGGTAGATGAGTCGTTTGAACGACTTAAGAAAGTTGCTGACTTAAGGTGGAAGGAGTTAGGGGTTGAACGGCTTAAGAATTAACGGCTTATAGGTGTGGCCGACTCATAGTGTAGCTTAGGTCTTGTGATAGCTTGAGTCGTGTAGGAGTTAAGTCGGTTGTACGACTTAGTGGTGTTGCCGACTTAGGGTGTGGCCGAGTCAAGGAGGTAGCCGACTTAGTGCTAGACCGATTTAAGGTAGTGACCGACTCATAGGGTTAACGACTTAAGAAGACAGGCCGACTTATAGTAGTTAACGGGTTAGTGAGTGAACGACCTAAGGCTTAAGTCGTTGGGTCGGCTAGGTGATAAGTCGTAGACGAGATAAGACTTAGGTCGGCTGAGCGAGTTAATGGCCTAGAGGTTAGGTCGGTGGGTCGTTAGGCCGTATTGGTTAGGTCGTTGAGTCGGCAGGGGCTTGAGTCGTGAGTCGGCATGTGTTCTGTGTTAGGTCGGCATGTTAGTTGAGTCATCATATGACTTAGGACTTGAGACGAAATGCAGCAGTATGTCCTAAGTCCTGTTGAGTCGTGAGCCGTGTGTGTGTTGAGTCGTGTATGGGTTGAGCCGTGTTGAGGCATGAGTCGTAGGTCGTAAAGTGGCTTATGTCGTGGGTCGTTAGTCTTAGGTCGGGGACGAATTATGGGTTAGGTCGTGGACGACTTAAGGGGGGACAACTCATGGGGATTTCAGCCTATAAATAAAGGGGTTTGGCTCACTTTTTGGCACCGGATTTTGAAGCAACGAAGTGCTGCCATTTTGAGAGCTCGACTACAACACTTCTTCACTTCTTTTCTCCTCTCTAATCTAGTGATTCCTTCCATCTAGATTGAAGATCGAATCGAAGATCCAAGAGCCAAAGTTGAAGATCTTCATCCATTGAAGTGAGATTTCATCGATTGAAGCGAGGTTTTTCCGGTTCAAGCTTAGATCTTTGCTGTCCAGATCTGGAGTTAGTTGATTTTGAGGTGTTTAGGTGATTCGGTGAGTGGTAGTTATCTCTCACACGGACCCAAAGGAGTATATTGGATCGGTGGTTTGTTTATGTGTTAAAGAGAGTGATTTCGTGCATTTTCCTTAAGTCTGCATGTAGATCTATTGTTCATAATGATTTGACACCCATTTTACTACATGTTCACTTATGCAAGTTTATTCATCAATTTGTAGAGATATTGTTCATGATTCATGCTTATTAGAATGCATGTTAGATTTGGACTCTTTATTTACGAAATTGCCATTATTGTTGTAATTGTTTATTTAGATCTTGTTTGAATGATTGATTGCTTGGATTAATGTTTGATTTGATTGATTAGTTGATTGATAACTTGATTTGGACAAGTTGGTCGAAGATGATTCAAAAGCTAAGTGGAAAGGCTCTTGAATGGTCAAAGCTGCTTGTGGCATATGAAGCGGATGTTGAAGCTCATATGGATAGATTTGATGATGATGTTGGGATGGGACTTTGCCATGATGCGATGGGGCAAACCATGATGTTGAGATAGGACTTTGCTATGAGGCGATGAAGCAAAGCATGATGTGAGAAAGCCTTGGTTTAATCCAGACGGGATCATTCCAAGCATGTTGATAACTCGATGATGCGATGCGAGTTAGTTGATAATGGTGGGCTCGAGAGGCGCTTGGGCTAGTATGAGAATAGTCGTCGAGGAGGATGACTAGGAGGCTTGGGTTTCATCGTTATTGAAGGTTCTAGCATGCTCAAAGCAAGAGTACGTTGGGACGGGCTGCGACGACGTTCCAAGCACGGGCTGCGACGACGTGCTAGTACTCTGGGTAGTTGCGAAAATTCCTAGGCACGGGCTGCGACGACGTGCGGAGTTATGTCTAGAACCGGGGTTACCATTAGCCCTTGACGGACGGATGAAAGAATGAGATAGTCATTCAATTAACGGTGAAATCAAGGCAATGATAACAGTGATAGCCAGAGTCATGGATGATTGGTTGTATCGTCATTCGGACTCAAGAGCGATGTTTTCAGGGTGCTTATCTGATCTTGGTTTAGGCCTTGGGGGTTTGTGCTCGGAAAACACCGACCTTGACTCGAGTGATATTTACTTTGCTTTAAATGTTTGAATTGCTATGTTTACTTCTGCTTAGTGTGTCTGGGGGCTATCACTGTAGAAAGAGGTGGAGTGGGATGGTTGGGTTCCTATTCCTTTTACCCTTTATGCACTTTTGGTATGTTTGATAGTTAATTTACTGCTCACTAAGACTTTTGTCTGACTCAAGGTTTTATGTTCAACTCTTATTACCTTGGGTTGTTCATCCATGTTGGGATGGGCAGACTAGGTAGCAGGTGACAAGTGCTGTTCTTAAGGATCTACGATGTTGATGACGAAGACGAGCTGGAGGCTAGCATATTAGTTTTCCTACTATATGTACTGGATGTTCCGCTGTTTGTTTGATGCTCTGAGTGTTATGTAGTGAGGCTTGATGTATTGACTATTCAAATGATTGTATAAAACTATTATGAGTTTATATGATTTGTTCTATGGAGCTTCACTATGTATATTATCTATTGTATTTTGTCCATGCGCTGTGAGTAACGCGATAGAGTTTATTGTTTTACCCTACCTTGACAATCGTCCATGGCGGCCTGGCACACTTTTCAGCGCACCTTTTCCCTGTTTTAGTGCGGGAGTCATGGGCGGTCGTCACAATGACTATGACAAGGAATTGAATCTGAAGGCATGTATACGTTTACAGTGATGATAACGATTACATCATATGTTTTTTGGGTTAGCTCTCACTTATGGCCACTGTATCATTATAAACTCGTCACATTTACTCTAAGCATCACCTTCTGAAATGGCTTCTCAAATCATCTCATAACCTCTTCACTAGAATTTGGGTGCAAAGATGAAGCTATTCAGATCAATGGATACTTAGCCTAGAAATACATGTATAACATCAAATCCATATAAACTTGCAGTTTGAATCCATAATGTGGAAAATTCTAATTCTAACAAATATTGTCAGAGTCAAGTGGTGAGTTCTACGATAACTTCAATAGCCTAGATATTAATGGGAGATTATTAAGATGAGTCTCGACAGATCTATAGTATTAGTAGCTTTTAATTTTCAACGAAACAGACCCGGATTCGATGATTTTCCTAGTGACCATCATCTTAAATCTGATCTCAGGATGTGAATGAGATCTATATCTATCGTTTTACCAACAATGGAGTAAAGGAATTTGATAAAGTCAATTGTTTTAGATACTAAGGAATTGAGTTTTATTTTTAGGACAGTTCATAAAATTCAGGAATTCATCCATAATCAATTAGCACGTCTTAGCACTCAACCTCTTGAAACTTGATTCAACAGACATAGAGTAACAAATAAGTATTATTGTGTTAGAATCAAGGGTGTTTGGATCTTGTCTCACTTGTTGTAGAAATAATTTTGCACTTCAAAATTATGTTTGAACTTTTTCATAATTTACTGGGTTAAAAAACAAAAATTATAAGCCAAAACAATATCCGAAATCAAAGGATTTTATAAGAAATAATCAGAAACAGGCCCAAACTTGGAAAACTTACCGCAGTTTCATCATCAGCCACCTTACTAAGAAGAAAGAGCTTCTTCAAAGTACACCTATCCCTCTCACAAACACTCCTCGCCTTCAGTTTCAACACATCAACCGAATCAATAGCAATCTCTAACACATTGACCTGCACAGGCAGCTGAAGCCCAGCCTCCATTAAACTCATCTCCAACCACTCCATCCTCCCAAAATGGGCCACCACCCCATCTGCCAGTACCAGCACCGATTCAATCATCTCCACTATCCTAAAACCGGGCTGATGCATGCTCATCACAACCGTCCGTCCATGCCTCTCCGCCTTCCCATTCACCAACCCTAATACCTACGTCGCCGAATTGCTATCCAGCCCCGAAGTCGGCTCGTCCAGAATTAGCACCTTTGGGTCATGCACCACTTCCACCCTTATCGACACCCTCCTCCTCTCCCCTCCCAATAACCCCCTCACCTTCCCTTCGCTGTCCCCTACCCTTGTGTCCGGCACGTGGCCCAGCCCTCGCAATGAGAGCGAAAGAGAGTGGATTGGATGGACGAGGACGAGAAAACGAGATAGAAGAGGCGGCTGCAACCCTAGTCCCCATTTTTTTATTTTGTTTTCAGGAGGGATAGAAAATGCTTGAACCCCCAAATCGAAGCGAAATCGCTGAACAAAGCTTGAACCCCCAAATCGAAGCCCTAATCGAACCGAAATCGCTGAACCCCAAATTAAGAATGTTCGCTTGAACCTTTGTAAGAAGACATAGAAGAATGAAAATAAAAAGTTATTTGCGGGGACCTTTTTTCTTCACGGCTCTAAAAGATCAAGGAATGGTGGTCGGATTGATGAGGTGTCACGTTCTCCAATGTAGGATTTGCCTTGATAGATTGGCGCGGATCGATGCGAAAGATATGCAAAGGTCTACTATAGCAACACTATAATAAATGTTGCATCAATTACACTTGTTTAGCTAGAGCAACACATTTTTATGGCTAAGGCAACACCAAAAATTCAACGTTGCAGTAGGACCAAAATTGTATAGCTACCGCAACATTTTACCTGGCAACACCTCGCAAAAATGTTGCAGAAGGACATCTATGGCGTAGGGTAAGGTCCAACCTCAGGGATTTCTCAATCAAAGAATTCAGTTAATGTTTTGATTCGGCGGTAAGGTGTTCAAATGGAAGCGCAATTACAATTTCATTAGGCTCATCTTAAAATAGTTGCTCATATTCAGTCTCACGTTCGTGGTTTAAGTCAATTGTTTCGTTATCAATTTTTTTTTGCATGTTGCTAACTACCAGCGTTTGGTCATGTGGTTCATTCGATGGATTTTCAAGATTGAAAATGTTAAGATCCAAAGTCATGTTTCCAAAATAAATTTTCATCGAACCATTTCGACAATTGATTAGAGCATTTGAAGTAGCTAAGACAGGTCGGCCTAAAATCAATGGGATTTGATCCATTGGATTATTCACGGGATTAGTTTCAAGGACAATGAAATCGATGGGAAATATTAATTGATCAATTTTGATCAATACGTCCTCGATTTCTCCCATGGGTATCTTTATTGAACGATTAGCAAATTTAAGAGTTACCTTTGTTGGTTTAAGTTCACCTAAGCCAAGTTGCTGGTAAACTGAATAAGGAATCAAATTGACACTCGCATCCAAATTGAGTAAGCACTTGTTAATCGTTTTATCTCTTATCATGCACGAGATCGTCGGACATCCATGATCTTTGTATTTGACGGGAATTCATTAGGACAAGACTTCTCTTAGTCCTGTGGCTAAGGAAACTTTCTTGGGTACATGAGTATGTCGTCTTCGGGTACACAAGTCCTTGAGAAACTTAGCGTAAGTTGGGACATGTTGAACGATATCAAGAAGCAGAATTTTTACTTTAACTTGTTTAAAAATTTCCAACATCTTTTCCATTTGATCAGAGTGTTTCTTGGGTCAAAGGCGATGTGGAAAAGGAACACGATTTTCAATAGGTGGGTCTACTTGAGTAGGATTGGAGTTTGATTCAATGTTTTGTTCAGATTCGTTTGTTGTTTTAGAAGTGTCAAGAGGAGTTTCCGGTAAATTGTTTAGATTATCCACTTGATTATTGATTTGTCTACCGAAACGCAAAGTTGTGATAACATTTATTTGGTTTACATTACTATCTTGCATGACATAGGCTTGATTCGAATTTGTGTTTTGATTTTTGGGATTCAGAACTGGCAGACTTGGGAATGCTCCTCGTTCACGTTCACTCACAGAGGTGGCTAACTGACTCATTTTCATTTCAGGCTTTGCAATTGATTGACTCGTATTCTACATGTATGAGGTTAACAAATTTTGAAAATTGCTGTTTGATTTGAGATTTTGAGTAGTTCCCTTAGCCAAAGTTTCAAAACTTTTCTCAAGTAAACTTAACCGTTTATCGTCTTGAGGAGCAAAAGATTGCTACTGTTGGGTGTGTTTCGACCGGTCCAACACCCATATCGAACCAACTCCTGGCTGAACCAACCCTCTTCCCTTTATTAGCCGAACCAGCTCCACCCTCCACTGCCGAACCAACTCCCTTCCCAGATCTAGCCGAACCACTCACCACCGGACCACTCCAACACCTACCGAACCAAAGCCCCTCCACCCCACCACCGAACCAACCTCACTTCCAGCACCACCGAACCAGGAGCAAGGGAGGCTACCACCGGATCATTCTCCACCGAACCAAGCAACGCCCTCGCCACCGGACCAAAGCCACCCCAACCATCACCGAACCAAGGCCTTGCCGATCCAACATTGCCAGGCCAGATTGCTTCAGCCCAGGCCCACCAGCATCTATATACATTCAGGACCGCTGCCCCCAGCCTCACTCTATAAATAGAGGGGCAGGGGTACAACAATGGCAGACAAGTTTGAGAGCTCAAGCACGGACAAAACTTTCAAACAACTTTCATATACTTGTATACAAAGCTATGTACTTGTAATCTGAACAGTAAAGGAGAATAGCATATAAAGTGGCCCGTTCTGGTCGAACCACTATAAATCTGTGTCTTTTACAGTTTAGTCCCTTCTTTTTACATATTTGCATAAATCACCCAAATCACTAAGAACAACATAAAATCAATTAAATCATATGACTTGGAGGTGTTTGCCCATTTTTTGTGCAAACATTTTTGGTGCTTTCATTGAGAGCTAGAGCTCGAAGCTTCAGATTCTCCCACTTAACCTTCTTCCTAACAACATCGTTCGTTGCTTACAAAAACATGCCTTCCAAGCAGAAGAAGGATTTCAACAAAGGAAAGAACATCGCAACTAGCAGTATTTCAGATCCAGTAGTCACAGATCAAGAGAATCATCCCATCCCAACAGCAGTACTAAATTAGGATCAGGCAAATCCGACAGCCCCTACCACGGAACAACCGGTAGTGATTACTAGGGCAGATCTAGACAGAGTTGTGGCTGAAGTGACTAACCGCTTCACATCCCAACAAGAAGCCTTGGTGGACCAACTCATGTCACGCTTAAGGGATGCTGAAGAATCCAACCGCAACAATGAATCATGGGGCGAGTCCCAGTCTGGAGGATCTGGGTGACGACAAAGATCGTTCTTCTTCGAAGAGGCTAACAATAGGAACAACAATGTTAGGAGCCGAGCCCGGACTCAGCCCGAATTCCGACCCGAGGAAACACTTGGAACCGAACCCAACAGGGGAGGTACTAGGCAGGGGTCGGATGTAGCTGAGCCTGTCATGCTACCTAACCACGGAAACACCAATGGACGGGGCCGAGCTGGAGTCCAGCCCGAAGTTGGACTCGAAGAAGTGCTTAGATCAGAACCCAACAGGGGAAGATCAAGGCAAGGGCCAACTATAGCTGAACCCAGCATGCCCACGGAAGACCAGGGACAGCTACTGGAAAATGTTAGAAGTAATAGACGACACCATCCCTACAGGTCGTCTGGACGGAATCAATCCCGCGGGGAAGAACCAAATTCATTTCTATCCGCACCAAATTCTAATGAAAGAATGACACGATTGTTCAGAGAATGCGTCCAACGGGATCAAAGAGATCGAGGGAAAGGCGCTAGGGTAACCAGCCCTTTTGCCTGCAATGTCGAAATTGCCATCACCCCCCAAGAATGGAAGATGCTGACAATGGAACCTTACAGGGGAACCACTGATCCCGTCATACACTTGCAGAGATACACACAGCATATGCTCATGAGAGGAGCGACAGAAGGAGTATTGTGCAAATGCTTCCCACTATTCTTGGCAGATCTAGATACCTCCTGGTTCTGCCATCTACCCTAGGGATCCAACAGCTCATGGGAAATGTTGAAAGAAAAATTCATCAGCCAGTTTCGCATTCATGTGGAACAACCCAAGGACGCTTATTCCTTATCTAACATCAAACAGAAGCCTGCAGAGACATTGCAACAATATCTAACCCGATTCAATGCCGCAGCGGCTGTAGTCCAAGATGCCGATGAGAAACTTATCTTAATGGCCCTATGTAGTGGTGTGCATCGGATTAACGAATGAAAAGCCAGCTACGTTACCCGATTTCTTCCACGAAGCCAGGAAATACATGAGACTTGAAGACGCTGCCACTGAAAGACACACAGGGCAACAAACTAAGGCAGCTCATGGCAACCCACCCGCTGTAGCAAAGGACGTTCAAAGAAACGACTCCAGGGATAATACTGGGGGCAAGAGGGGAGAAAAACGTCCATATCGGCCAGGACCGAGATTTGACTCTTACACTCCTTTGAATGAAACAATCGAAAACATCTTCTTGGCCACCCAGGACGAAGTTAGATACAAACGCCCCCCGCACAAGAAGGAATCAGATAGCGCAATTAAGTCTGGAAAGTTCTGCCGCTTCCACGAATCTCATGGACATGATACTAATGAATGCCATCATCTCCGGGATTTAATTGAAGAACACATCAGGAGGAAGAGACTGGAACGCTATGTGAAAAGTCAAAACTGGACTCCGGCTCCTATGAATGAAAACCCAAGGCTACCTCCCCCAGAGATGGGCGGAGGAAATCGCAACACTAGTGGCTCCAGTCAAGAAAAGATAGTGGTCCACACCATATCGGGAGGATCACACATCGCCGACAGAAGCTGGGCAGAGATGGAGAGATATGGAAAGTCACTTAAAAACAATGGGGATTGCGTTAACTTTGTTATAGAGGAACGCCACCTGAAGCGGAAAGAGAATGATGACATCACATTCAATAGGCGTGATCTAGAGGGAAGGCAGTACCCACACATGGATCCTATGGTCATCTCTGCCTGGTTCGGTCTAGCCGAAGTCTTCCGAATTCTAGTAGACACTGGAAGCTCCGTAAATATCCTATTCGAGCATGCTTTCGACAAAATGAAGCTATTAATGAAGGATGTGTCTCCCTGCAATAAACCACTCCACGGTTTCACTAGAGATGCGAAGATTCCCCTCGGGCAACTGGACCTCTTTGTTGAAATAGGAAGCCATCCCCGCTCCGTTGTGCGGAAACAAACATTTGTGCTAATAGAAAACCACTCGGCTTACAACGCCTTTTTGGGAAGACTAGCCTTGGCCGACTTCCAAATTGTCCTGGCCCCATGGTGCCTGAAGATGAAATTCCCAACAGACAACGGAATAGGGGAAGTAGAGGGAGATCAAGACGCCGCTCGAGATTGCTATGTAATCGAACTCCGCAATAACCGCAACAAGGATAAAGGGAAGAATGCAGAGGCTGCTCTTTGCACGAAAAACTTGGAAGCATAGCAACTAAAGAAAGCCCCTCCTCTTCGATATACCAGTGATCCTTTCAATGAATTAGACCCTAGGGAAAAAGAGGAGGAGGCTACCGCCAAGCCTGCAGAGGCTATGGAGTTTGTATCTGTAGACAAACACGACTCATGTAAACTATGGAAAATCGGATCTCAGCTAAAAGCAGAATTAAAGAATCAACTCATTGATTTTCTCCACCACAACCTAGATGTATTTGCATGGACGCATGCTGACATGACTGGAATCTCCCTAGACGTAGCATGCCACGCACTGAACATCGTTCCTACCAAGGTGCCAGTAAAGCAGAAAAAGAGAAGCATGGGGGCAGAACAATTAGCAGCCCTCGATGAAGAAGTAAAGAACCAACTTGCCAATAACTTCATACGTGAAGCCATCTACCCAGAGTGGATCGCCAACCCAGTACTAGTAAAGAAGGCTAACGGGAAATGGCGAACATGCATTGACTTTTCTAACTTAAACGACGCTTGCCCGAAGGATTGCTTCCCACTCCCCCGAATCGATCAGCTTGTGGACAGCACAGCCGGGCACGAGCTCTTATCTTTTATGGATGCACACTCAGGATACAACCAAATTCCTATGCATGCTCCCGATCAAGACCACACCAGTTTCATCACTGACCGGGGATTGTACTGCTATAGCGTAATGCCTTTTGGACTTAAAAACGCCGGAGCTACTTATCAGCGCCTCGTCAACAAGATGTTTGCGGAAATAATCGGACGGACTATGGAAGTTTACGTGGACGACATGCTAGTAAATTCAAGAAAAGCCAACGATCACATAAGCCTCCTGGGCGAGATGTTTCAAGTACTTCGCCAATATGGAATGAAGCTAAATCCTCTAAAGTGCTCCTTCGGAGTATCCTTAGGAAAGTTCTTAGGATTCATCGTCCATGCCAGAGGAATTGAGGCAAACCCTAAACAGGTCCGGGCTCTGCAAGATATCAGGATACCTTCCACTCAAAGGGAAATGCAAAGCCTAAACGGAAAGGTAGCCGCCCTAAGCAGATTCATCTCTAAAGCGACTGACAAGTGTGTTCCCTTCTTCGAAGCTCTAAAGAAAGACAAAGGAAAATTTGAATGGACTGACGAATGCTTAACAGCCTTCCATAACGTAATCGAACACCTCCAGAGACCACCAGTACTCTCAACTCCAAGTGAAGGCGAAGAGTCATACCTATACCTTGCTGTGTCACCACATGCTCTAAGCGCCGCTTTGGTGAGAGAAGACAACCACGCGCAACGCCCCGTATACTTTGTAAGCAAGAGGTTTACGGGGGAAGAAGCCAGATATCCTAAACTTGAGAAGCTAGCGTACTGCTTACTAATCACATCACGAAAAGTACGACACTATTTCCAATCTCATTCCATCAGAATTCTAACCGATCAACCGCTAAGGCAGGTACTCCATCTTCCCGACACTTCTGGATGACTACTTAAATGGTGCATTGAACTAAGTCAATATGATATCACCTACCATCCTCGCACCGCCATCAAGGGACAAGCCATGGCCGATTTCATCGCCGAATTCACTACCAACGAAGGTAAGGAGCAATCTGAAATAGCAGAAGACGTCAATGGAATCTCTTAGTGGATGGAGCATCAAACGAGCAAGGCTCGGGGGCAGGTGTTATAATAATCACTCCCAGGGGAAGGAAGCTACATTATGCTCTGAGGTTGGAATTCGCTGCCACCAACAACGATGCAGAATATGAAGCAGTAATAGCAGGATTAGAACTTGCTTTGGAGATTGGAGTCAGTTCTTTACGTCTCCATAGCGATTTTCAACTCATTGTAAATCAAATACTAGGAGAATTTCAAACTCGAGGAGAACGACTCACAGCATATCTAAGGAAGACCAAACTGCTACTCGATTAATTGGATCACTACTTAATCAAGCACATTCCTCCAGAGGAGAATCAAGAGGCCGATGAACTGGCAAAGCAAGCTGGCATGAAAGACGGCGCCATTTTCGGAACAGTAGCCATCTCAAAGCAACTAGCCTCGAGTTTCGAGCAAGTGAATCTGATAGATACCATCGAAGAGGAAACTTGGATGACTCCCATCCGAAAATACTTACAAGATGGCACGCTGCCCGACGGGCCTAACGAAGTCAAGAAAATCCCGAGGAAAGCTCCCCGCTACACAATACAAGAAGGCATCCTCTATCGGCGCGGCTTCTCTAACCCTTTATTGAGGTGTGTCGCTGGAAGGGAAGCCAAAGAAATCTTGTCCAACATCCATCAAGGAAGCTGCGGGGACCACACTGGAGGGTAGACACTGGCAAAGAAGATACTCCGATACGGATATTTCTGGCCCACCTTTAACAAAGACGCCTTAGACTTTGTCAAAAAATGTGACAGATGTCAGAAATTTGCTAAGATTCCTCGACTACCAACAAATGAGATTACTCAAATGACCCGCCCTTGGCCCTTTGCAGTATGGGGAATTGACTTGATTGGTGAACTGCCAATGGGCCGGGGCGGAGCCAAATATGCTATTGTGGTAGTCGACTATTTAACCTAATGGGTGGAAGCGGAACCTCTAAATAAAATATCTTCGGCAAAAGTCATTAACTTCTTGATCAAAAATGTTCTATGTAGGTACGGGGTTCCACTCAAGATCATATCAAACAATGGACTTCAGTTTGACAGCGAGGAATTCACCGACTGGTGCCAAGAGCACGGAATTCACAAAAGCTTCTCATCTGTCGCTTATCCCCAGGCAAACGGACAAGTCGAAGCTGTCAACAAAATCCTCAAAACCCTGATCAAGAAGAAACTTGAAAAATCAAAAGGCGCTTGGGTGGATGAACTTCCTACGGCACTTTGGGCCTACCGCACATCTTTCAGAACATCAATAGGGCATACCCCTTTCTTTTTGGCATACGGATCGGAGACCATGCTCCCAGTTGAAACTGTAGTGCCTTCCCACCGTAGGATCCACTACAACCCAGAAGAAAACGAAGAACTCCTCCACATGTCTTTGGACCTAATTGAAGAGAGACGAAATGATGCAGCACTTAAAGCGGCAGCTCACAAGCAAAATGTGGCAGCGCAATACAACTCCAAAGTCAAACACCGCATCTTACAAGAAGGAGATCTTGTCCTCAAGCGGATCTTCCCGCGCCCTAGGGCACTAGGTCCAATCTGGGACGGACCACATGTAATTCATAAAGATCTCCACAACGGAGCTTATATTTTGTCAACAGTGGACGGAGAGGTGTTCCAGAGGGTATGGAACATCCAACACCTTCGTCGATACTTCTCTTAACTTGTACTGCCCATATGAAGTAAATTAACAAAGAGAATCAGTGGACGTAGGCATTTTCGTGCCGAACCACTTTAAAAAACGTGTCTCTTTTTAACTTGTTCCTTTATATCCTGGCTGCTTGTTAACTGTATCCTTTTCTGATGAAAAAAATCCTGTGTAATGGTGCTTCCATTCAAGTCACATCACGGCGCAACCTCACCTAGAAAAGACCTAACAGGTACTATGCGAATCTATGCACTCGCCAATGAGACACTTTTGCTCCAGCATCCCTCTGCTGCGGGTTAACTCATTGCTCGCGACTGCCCTCAAAGCCAACTGTAATGAGCCGATTATAAGCCACCGAGAAGGCCGACTATAGCCGTGGCAGCTCATTACGGCGTTAGGCTCGCCGGCAACTGTGAACCTACTTTAAGCCCCAACATAAGGTGTGGCCAGCCAGGGGTAGTTCACGGTTGACGATCGGCACCCACGCTAGCCGGCCACAGTAAATCGAATAATACTCACGATTACGGGCCATAATGGCCCGGGTAGTTACTATGCGCGATCTCGGCTCCGATATGTCTTAAGTGCGGCTGTGGTAAAAAAAGATAAACTCCCCGCGGAGGCGTAAGATGGGTGAAAAATGTCTCCAAGACCCACAGCTAGGGAAAGTGACTACAAAACCCGTTTGCCACGAAGTTAAGCATATCGACGGCCTTCCGTGATTGGAAGTTTTACAATTTCTTATATTTCCATTCCATTTAAAAACTTTCCTCCTATCCTCTATAACGACCCTTAAAGTACAGGACACAAAATAGGAGGCATTCGCTAATGGAAATGAGAACTTACAACTGGATGATAGGTCACTCAGCTGCATTCCATCCTCAGTCACACAAGACACTCAAAGCTACCGTCTACAACTAAAATATAAAGGGCGGTACTTTCTTCTCTTGTACTTTCTTCTCTTGTACATAAACATGTAGCTGTAGTTTATTCACACATCACACTAACATTGCGAGGCATGAAATTATATTTTAAGCAAGAGCTTAGCATCAAACATGACTGAATCACATGCATATACACAGCTATATTTCTTATGCAACACATCAAAACAACAACAACATTCAAATATGACAGAATCAGCTTGTGTTATAAAATTACATAAAGTCGTTCATTATGACGACATAATTACAGCCTGAACGTACATTAATGTTTTGAACTAGTATATATAGGAATGTTGTTTGTGCCAAAATTGGTCACAAACCCCGATGAATGTGAAAGCACCAGTGTTGGAATATAAATTAGCAATATTCTAACACAAATCACAGATCTAAGTAGCAAAATAGTAATTGTAAACAAGAACGCACAATTTTATAGTGGTTCGGCTATCTCCGGCCTACGTCCACTTCAAAGGTTTTTCCTTTTATTGATGTTCTTCGCTGTTTACAATCGATTACAGTGGGTTACAATGAATTGTAGTTCTGAAACTCAAGTACAACGGTGATTGTTGAGTGCAAAGTAGAGCCTTGGTGGAGTCTTGAAGCTTCAGAGTCTTGATCTTGCCAAAGAGAATCCGGTCCCTTTTTCTAAATGACCTGGGAGTCTATTTATAGGCGTAGGAGGCTGATATTTCTCCTAGAAATCAGGTAGACCACTTCCAGCACGTGAGGGGGCCCACATGGCCGAGTTCTGGAGATCCGGGCCCACATTGGGATCGATTCGACCCTAGGTTCGAATCGATCAAGAAATTGTCCAATCGTGGTGAAATTTGGCGTGGACATTCTTCAACATGTAGGTGAACTACTGTAAAAATTTCATGGGATTTGGATCAGTGGATTGGAAGTTATGATCGGTTCGAAATTGGCATCTTCGGATTTCTGTTTGGTTCGAATCGATGAAATGGTCTTGTTCGAATCGATCTGTTTGATTCGAGTACTTCGAATCGATCGCAGGGGTGACGTGGCGCACCTTCTACGATTCGATCCGAGCTTTTCGCCGAGTTGAATGGGTCGAGTCCAAGTCCTTCGCCGTGTTCTCAGGATGGCTTCGTGTGTTGGGTTCGAAGGTTGTCTTCGAATCGATGGAAGGTTGTTCGTTCGAATCGACCCAAATGCTTCGCCTTGGATCGATTCGAAGCTGTGTTATCATGTTGGATTCGAAGACAGCATGGGGCGAGGTGACTTGGATGGATTCGAAGCAAGGGTCAGTCCATGGATTCGAAGTTAGATTGTGGATGGATTCGAAGCCAGGCCATCTAGGGGTTTGCTTGATGGATACGAAGCAAAGGTTCGGTTCATCGATTCGAAGTAGTGAACGTCCGATCGATTTGAACCATATGAAGTCGAAGCAAGGGCATATCTTATGGATTCGAAGAGGGGACATCATGATGGAGTCGAAGTAGGCAATGGCTTGATGGATTCGAAGTGGAGTCGAGGCCGATGGAGTCGAAGGATGATGTTAGCTGATGGATTCGAACGCCACCTCTTCGTATGGGTTCGAATTAGTTGGGTTCGTACATAATGGTTCGAAACAGACGGTTTCCAACGTGATGGGTTCGAACATGATGGGTTCGAACATGATGGGTTCGAACCGAGCAACGTCCATCCTTCTTAACTTGAATCCATCATAACTTGAGCATACGACCTCGGATTGACTTGAAATTTGAAATGCATGCTTCTATGATCTTTCTTGTCGTGTCCTATCAATCGTGGCCCGTTCCAGACTCGGACAAAATTCATCGATATCCATGGTTATCCTGCAATGCATGGTTGATATTCATGAATAGTAATCATTGATTTCTAGTAAATTCTTGATATCTCAACTTTGCCAAAAGTTGGGATAACAAATGTCAAGTAGACCGGATAAAATAAGTCAGCTGCATCGGAGCTCAGCCTCTATCCTGCTAGCCCTTTGGATCTACTTAACTGCAGGATCAGAACTCCCAGCATGTTGACCAGAGGTCCCACCTGTCCAATTCAGGAGAAGAATCTATTAGATAAACGATAAACAATCAAGTTATGAAAGGACTAAAAGGGAAAACTTACCAGCAGCCGTTCCTTGATCTTCATCCTCCAACTGCACACCTACCTCCTCAGCGGTAAGCAGCCGCATGCCCTCTTTCATCACCACTTTCTCCTCTTCGGCAAACTGGGCCGTAACTACATCCATCCCGAAGGATGCACCACCCTCCTTGTCCGCATCAGCCTTGGCCTCCTCCAGAGCCCGGAGATAGATCCTGGCCATGACCCCGGGATAATCATCCATCCAGGATAAGCTTCCCTGCTTCCAAGTACGGAAATACATGTCCTGGAGCATCTCATCCATCATCCCCTCGTTCTCCTCAAACTCCCTCATCCGGATCTCGGAGACCGACAACCTTGCAACGGCAGCATCTCTCTTCGATCGGTACCTCGAGCGGTCAGCCTGAATGGATTTCCTCATCGCCTCCATCTCCTCCTTCAGCTTGGCTTGAGCAAGCTCTGCGGCCTCAAGCTTCCTAGATAACTCCTCTATCCGCTCGAGATCCGCTTTCCGAACCTCATCCACCGTTGCAATGGCCATGTCGATCCGTTCCTTGCAGATAGCCTCCATTTTCCGCAGTTCGGCTCCACCAGCCTCTTCCATGGTCTTCTTTAGTCATATGGAGGCAGCCTCATGCTGAGAGATCTGGATCGCATGATCGGCGAGTTGCTTGGCCTGGTCGGAAACCACTAACCGCAATCTTATGTTGGCACTCCCGATTTCCTCTCCAGCCTTGACCAGTCGGGCATGATGCCCCATCAGCTTCCTGGTCTCCTCAGCCACCCGATCAATGTTCGCCTTGGCTTCGTCCCACATAGTTACGATCCGAGTGGTGAGCAAATCAAGATCCAAGGACTTGGCCTCATCAAGCACCCTGACCATAGGATTTCGAGGAAGCAGGTGCTCGCCAGGAACTTCATCAAAAGAAATGTCTTGGGAACCCGGTTGCAGATCCAGATGACCCGCAAATGGATTACGAGCCAAGATGGGACGATCTATTGGGGTAACGGTAGGGTTCTATAATGGATGCGGAGAGGGTATGAACTCAGTAGTCCCCTCCGTAATATCCTGAAGAGGCTGAGTTGGAGGCTGAGAGCCAGGTGAAGATTCAAACAGAGAACGTCTCCTTTTCCTCTTCTGAATATCTTCTTCAATAACTCCGAGAAGAGGCCGATAGCCGACTACGTCTCCAGAGCGGCTAGTAGGGGACTTTGGTTTAGCAGAGGCTCTGAGTAGCTTGTATTGTTTGAGGCGGTGTCGAACGTCTGATGTCTTGACCACCTTTACCGCCCTTGGAATAAAAACCAAGTGTTAAAAGCACACATTGAACCATAATTCAAGAAATATGTCAAGTTAAGAGGAATAAAAATACGCTTTTATTATACAAACCCTGGGGGGAATTGGGTACTGTAATAAGTCCTGGATCTCATTCCAGGACGGGAGCTGGCCATAAAATATTCTTAAGTCCTCATCATAAATAGGGTCTGTAGAAGTCAAAAATTCACCTTGAGACGCGGGAGTTGCCTCAGCTGAGATGCTCTTAGAAGATGAACCTGCTCCGGCCCCGGCCTTGTCAGCTATCTTGGTCTCCTCTGCCAGAGCCGGTTCTCCCTCCATCCCCTCAAAAGCCTGGCGGAAGGTATCATCTGTCCACTCTTGAATCTCACCTGCTTGCCCAAAGGTCAAAACACCAACACCACTACCACTTTGTCCATCGCCACCACCGTCGCCCTCTCTACCACTTCCACTCTCCGCCTTACCTCCTTCATCCTCGCCTCTTTCCTCCTCCGGAACGTCTGGGCATGTGCTTGGAGAGGGTCTGTCGGATTCTTGTGCTTCTTCCCCCCGACGACTGGAGGTATTGAGAAGGGTTTCCTCTTGCTGCTCTTCACCGTAGCCCCTCCTTTAGCTTTGGCAGCCCTCTCCTCAGCCGTATCTCTCTGCTTGACCACGGACTGATGTGGTAGAATCAAGTTGTGCTGCAGAAGAGTAGCATTCCTGATCAGGTAAGAAGATGACCGATCCCTTCCCGAAATGGCCTCTATCTCCGCAGCCATCTGAACCAGGCGATCGCTCTCTACAACCGAAAAGCCACCTGTCGCTAGCAAGTAGTAAAGCACATAAGAAGGAGCATTGCAATAAAAATGGAAGTTATAAGTAAGCTTCAACTTACAGCCAGAGGTGAAGCAACGGATAGAAACGGAGTCATCCTTGACAAAGAACCACTCCTTCTTAAACATGCTAAACTTTGAATATAAGTCCAGGACTGGCTTGAAAGACACGGCCGGTTCCAAGATGATGTATGGAGACCCCTTCTTGTAGCCTCTCAAATTATACAGATACCGGATCTCCCGGTTAGAAGGGGGACGCTCATATCTTCTTTGGAAGATGATAAACAAGCACACCAGAATGGCATAGGAGTTGGCCTGAAGTTGGAAATGGGCCACCTTTAAGTACGTGATGAAGCTGACTATCCAAGCATTGATGGGAGGAATGACCCCGCACATGCAATGGTATCTGCTGTAAGCAAAGTATCCTTCGGGGGGATTATACGCCATCGCCCCTTTTCCTGGCAACAACATAAGTGCTCTATCAATCCCAAAAGAGCGAGAAATGACATCAAGCTGCTCTTCTTCGAGGGAGCTAGAAAAGCAGTCAGGCGAAGAGTTCAGAAGCTCCTGAGGGCCGTACCCGTCTACTAGTGACCTCGGGGCGGGTCCATAACGTTCCGGTCCTGGCTGATCTGGGGGCACTGCGGAGGACTCTCCTTCGTCCTTGGACTTCTTTTTATCTGATCGAGTTTCTGCTTTGTGAGACAGTATCTGCAACACCGGAAAAACATATTGTTAGAACAAGGAGTATGGAAACGTAAACAAACAAGTGCATGCAGTCTAGAATTTCATTCATAATTCGAAACATAAAAAGCTAAAGATTCATTCAGCACTCAGAACCCCCGAATTCATTTGATAGTTCCAACCTTAAAAATTCGTTCGGCAGAAGAAGCTTACCTGGTCCGACAGTTAATTTGATTCGGTATACAGTTGATTCGGCAGTCAGAACTAGTTCGGCACTAATCGGTTCGGCAGTTAGGAATTTGATTCGGTTATTTCACTCGGTAAAGAATAACGAAAACCGTAGGCCCATACTTATAGGCAAATTGTAAGCCGGACCAACTGGCTCGGAACACTAGACCGGATGAGGATGCCCAAGATAAAACAAAGCATGCCATGTGCATGCACATGCCCTACTTTGGGGGGCAAGTGTTGGGTGTGTTTCGACCGGTCCAACACCCCTGCCGAACCAACTCCTGGTCGAACCAACCCTCTTCCCTTGATTAGCCGAACCAGCTCCTCCCTCCACTGCCGAACCAACTCCCTTCCCAGATCTAGCCGAACCACTCACCACCAGACCACTCCAACACCTACCGAACCAAAGCCCCTCCACTCCACCACCGGATCATTCACCACCGAACCAAGCAACGCCCTCGCTACCGGACCAAAGCCACCCCAACCATCACCGAACCAAGGCCTTGCCGATCCAACATTGCCAGGCCAGATTGCTTCAGCCCAGGCCCTCAAGCAGCTATATACATCCAGGACCCCTGCCCCCAGCCTCACTCTATAAATAGAGGGGCAGGGGTACAACAATGGTAGACAAGTTTGAGAGCTCAAGCACGGACAGAACTTTCAAACAACTTTCATATACTTGGATACAAAGCTTTGTACTTGTAATCTGAACAGTAAAGGAGAATAACATATAAAGTGGACGTAGGCACGTTCTGGCCGAACCACTATAAATCTGTGTGTCTTTTATAGTTTAGTCCCTACTCTTTACATATTTGCATAAATCACCCAAATCACTAAGAACAACATAAAATCGATTAAATCATATGACTTGGAGGTGTTTGACCATTTTTTGTGCAAACAGCCACGGTTGATTTTGAGACGGACCCCTAAAATATTGTTGAAACTGATTGGGCTGAAAGGGAGGATTCAAAGCATTGTTCAGAAATGCTTGGAAATTGGGACAAACCAAATTCGTGTTGGATTTATTTTGGTTCCAAGCAAAGTTCAGATGATTTCTCCAACCAGGATTGTACATTGGAGAGAATGGGTCATTCTTAACCTTATTGAAAGCATTGAATTGTTCAATTGAGTTAGGGCACTGATTGGCAATGTGACTTGGATCATTGCATTTATAGCACATTGGTTGGGAAACTTAGTTCGTTTGGTTCGATGAAAAAATGTTGTCGAATTTATTAATCATTACGTCGATCTTACCTTCAAAACCAAGGATGATCATATTGAGTGTGTGCTTGATAGTGAGTAAATGGATTTTTCGTTAGAACGTCCCATTGGGACGGTTTTTCGACCAAGTTTTCAAGGAATTGCCAAGCTTCGTTATGATGTTGGGCGAGAAAATTGCCTTGGCACATCGATTCAAGCATGGCTCGTGAGATATTTTCAAGTCCATCCTATAAGATTTGACAAATGGTCCATTTTTCAAGGTGTGGACAATTTATCAAAAGCTCTTTAAATCTTTTAAAATATTTTTCGAAAAGTTCACCCCTAATTGATGAAAATTGACAATTTCGTTTCAGATTTTAGTTGTTTTTTCCTAGGGGTAAAACTTTTTTGAGAAGGCTTTAGCAAATTCTTTCCAAGTTTCGATCGAGTTCAATAGTAAGCTATACAACCGTTTTTCAACTTAATCAGTAAGAGTAAATGGAATTAATCGAAGTTTGATTCCGTCATCACAAAGTTGTTTGAATTTTAATGGTTGGCAAAATTGTTCGAATTTCGTTAAGATGTATGGGTCATCGTGTTCAAAGTTGCCAAATTTTGGAAGCATGACAATATGATTGGAATGAATTTTGAAATGTTTACACGTCGGGACGGGTAATGTAATACAGGAAGGAATAACTCTATCGGGAATGATTCTATCCATGACAGTTCGAGGGGCATTTTTGTTTGCCATTGTAGGAGTATCGTTTGTTCGAGTTAAACGATTCATAGAAGGATCACAAGTCCGATGATTTGTAGAAGTGTCACGAGTCCAAATACTCATGCACTAGCGAGAAGAATAAGGGCATAGAAAGAAGTTAGAATCAAGTTTAAGAGAATGACATGGAGTTTAGGAAAATGAAGTGAAAATTTGTTTTTTTATAAAGGAAAAATATGTACAAAAATGAATTTATTTTTCAAATGGGAAATTTTATTTTTGTTTTGTTTTTGGATTTTCAAAAAAATTTCTCTTCAATATGTTTTTGCTTTTGTTTTACTGATTTTTGAAAAGATTTTTTTATTTTGATTAAAAAGAAAGAACTAAGTTAAGTAAAATTTACAATTTTTTTTAGTTTTAGATTTTTTTGTTTTTTCTTTTTTAAATATATGCATGAACTAATGCAACTAAATGAATGCAATGACTAAATTACAAATTTTCTATCCTTAGTAGCTCCTAACCCAAAATTGTTTAATCACGCTTTGTCTTAATTCAACAAATGTTTCTCAGCCAGGTAACTGACATGATTTAATGGTGCACCAAGAATCACCGTAGCAATGCAACCGACGGTATATGTACCTTCAGAGAAACAATCATTATAATATTTATGAATCGCCATAATATTTATAAATGATTATTGCTCTGTTGTAGCCTAGACACCAAGAAAATAATTTCGTCAAAGAAGACAACTTGTTAAGATACAATTAAGCCCTAGATGAGCTCATGATACCCTTAAGTCCAAAGTATAACCATTATTATTAGTCAAATTCTAAGATAAAATGCAATTTGTGGGCCAGGGAAGGGGTGATGAAATCCCCACCTTATGTGGATTTGGATTTTGCCCTTAGAAAAGAAAACAAGATGAGATGAATGCAAAACTCAAAATAAACGTGAATTAACAATGCAACTACAAATGAGATTTGATTTTTGTTTTTGTTTTTGAAAATTTTACAATGCAAGCGACCAATAATGCAAAGAAAATAAAAAGAGAGATAAGAGCACGATAGCAGAGCTTGCAGAATTATTAGCAATTTTTTTTAGCAAGCAAAGCAAAGCAATTATTTAGCAAGTATTTCATTTTGCAACCTGTAATTCGCAACTTGAAAAGAGAAACTTGAAAGAGAAATAACAACAACAACAACACACTTGATAGAGAAATAACAACTAGGAATGGCAATGGGGCGGGTTTTTAGTGCCCCACACCTGTTAACGATAAAAATGGCCTTAACGCTAACACCCGGTGGATATCGTGATGAACTGAAAGCACCAATCATCTACATGGGAATCAAAGTAAAAAGAAAATAGCCAAAAAAGTAAAAGAGACAGAGATTTTTATAGTGGTTCGGCTTCTAACAAGCTTACATCCACTTTACATCCTCCATTATCTTCTTCGAGCACATTTTTACAAGATCACAACACTTTACAACACGATTTGCAGATTACAACAATTTACAACACGATTTACAATCTCTTTCTTCGATAAGTGTTGTAAATCGTGTTGTAAAGTGTTGTAATCTGCAAATCGTGTTGTAAAGTGTTGTGATCTTGTAAAAATGTGCTCGAAGAAGATAATGGAGGATGTAAAGTGGATGTAGGCTTGTTAGAAGCCGAACCACTATAAAAGTATCTGTCTCTTTTACTTTGTCGGCTATTTTCTTTTTACTTTGATTCCCGTGTAGACGGGTGGTGCTTTCACTTCATCACGACATTCACCGGGTGTTAGCATTAAGGCCATTTTTATCGTTAACAACACCCGTCCCGGATTTTTTAGACCTCGCCCCAGACCCGCCCCGTAGACCCGGTGCGGGTCTGGAATTTTGCCCCGTACCCGGGACCCGTACTGGTCAGGGTAGACCCGACCCGCCCTAAGACTCGGTGAGTCTCATGTATTGATTCAAAATTGTTTACCAACGTACATATATTTATTTGTTTATACTCGTTATCACCAAATAATACGTGAAATACAAATAACAACGCGTCTAAGGGAAGTTAGTAAAAATGATGTGTACAATTACAATTCAAAAAATATATACATATGTTATTGTATAATTATCAACGACGCATCTTAATACTCTAATTTTTTCTATAGATTATTTATTGGAACATATTAATATCCATGCTAGAATCACTTATATATTAGAAGATTAATAAATCATTATAGTAATAAAGCAGTTTCATGAGATGTTAATAGTGCGGGTCGGGTTGGAGCGGGTCAACCGAGCCCCGACCCGACCCTAAACCCGGAGCACTCAAGAATGGATCACGGGTCTACCCGCCCCAATGACCCAACGGGGCGATCTGGATGGGCCAAAACAGGGGTGGGTCGACCGGGTTTGGACCCTAAACCCGCCCCATTGCCATCCCTAATAACAACAACAACAATTACACTACCTAAACAGCTCAACCCAATACAACAACACAAACTTATCTTTACCCAAGCCACACTTGAAAACAAATTTCAACACAACACACACAAAAGTTTAAAACAAAATTATGAATTGAACTGGTGGGGTCTTTCTCCTTTTGGGCTTGTGCTCGGGTTTGAGTCATGGTGTGTTGTCCACTAATGGTGTTCAGGTGACTGGAGGAATTAAAGAATAGAGCAGGCTAGAGTAAAAGGAAAAATGGTGATAATAATAATACTCAGAGTTGAGGTGAAATTAGATAAAAGAATAAGAAAATGGGTGAAGCAGAAATACTGGGAATGAGGAAATACACACATAGGAAGATAAAGGAAACTGATACTTTTATTGAACTTTTCTTTATGTCCTTATGTACAACTTTTGGATTCATATTTATAAACTCTCAGGTTGGAATTAATCAAACTAGCTGTTGGAGATGACAGCTCACTAAATGCTAGCTACAGCTTGAATAAATCCAATAGCAAGAGTTAATTTCAACTGTGCACGTGCACACATGCACACAGTGCAACTCTTCCGTTCTTTTCTGTTTACTTGTCACTATTGGCTTCTTTATGATTCTAGTGATCCATCAAATCCTCAGCGACGTTTAGTTTGACTCCATGCTGATGGGAAGATCGCTTTGTCAAAGTTTCTGAACCTGTTTGATGAAATGCATTAATCCATTAGTGAGCAGAAGGTGCTTGATGAAATGTTGGTATGTAACAACTCCCCTCCCCATAAAGAATGGACCTTGCCTCAAGGTCCAAAGTAGGAAAACGCTTAATTATATCCCAATAATCTTCCCAAGTGGAATCTAAGATGGGTTTATTCTTCCATTTGATAAGTGCTTGAACCACTGGCTTATTATTTCGTGGTATCAATCTTCGTTCAAGTATTTGCTCTGGTTCATCGACTAATTCAGCAGTATATGATGGAAGATCTTGTTGTAAGATGATATGTGAACTAATCCTTTTCTTCAACTAAGAGATATGAAAAACAGAATGGATCTAAGAGGCAGCAGGAAGGTCTAGTTTGTATGCAACTTCTCCTATTCGTTGAATGATCTTGAATGGCCCGTAATATTTAGGAGATAATTTAGTTGTCTTTGTAGAACTGACCGAGATTTGTCTATAAGGCTGCAGCTTCAGGTAGACCCAGTCACCAACAAAGAATGATCTTTCAGTTCGTTTTTGATCTGCAAATTTTTTCATTCGTTCTTGGGCGAGAGCAAGGCTATCTTTTAATAACTGCATAATGATGTCTCGAGAAAAGAGATGTTGTTCAACTTGTTCCACTCTGGCAGTATGAGGAATATATGACAAGAGAGTGGGAGGTGGTTTTCCATACAAAATTTCATAAGGGGTTAGATTGGTAGATTGTTTCCAAGAAGTATTAAACTAGAATTCAGCAAGAGTTAACCACTTTGTCCATTCACTAGGTTGATGTGAAACAAAACAGCGTAGGTATGTCTCTAGAATTTTGTTAGTAGCTTCTGACTGGCCGTTTGTTTGTGGATGATATGCCGAGCTATATTTGAGTGTGCTTCCTTGAAGATTGAATAATTCAGTCCAAAATTTACTCAAAAAATTGGATCCCTGTCACTAATGATTGATGTAGGCATACCATACAACTTAAATATCCCATCTAAAAAAACCTTGGCTACTTGCTGTGCAGTATAAGGATGTGAGAGGGGAAAAAATGTGCATAGTTTGATAATCGATCAACCACAACATATATAACAGTTGAGCTATTACTTTTTGGTAAATGAGTGATAAAGTCCATCGTGATGTCAGTCCAAACACTATCTGGAGTTGGCAGCGGCTGAAGAAGTCCAGGGTATTGTATATTTTCACTTTTGGAACGTTGACAAATATCACAATCTCGAATATACTTTTCAACTGATTGCTTCATGTGCCTCCAGTAAAAGACTCGCTTAATTTTCTTGAGAGTTTTTCGAACACCAGAATGGCCTCCTAATGTTGAAGAATGAAATTCGAAGAGAATAATATCTAACAGAGAAGTATTGGATGGGTCTAAGAGTATCCTACCTTTATAAAAAATTAAATCATCAAGCAGTTTATACTTATGTGAGGCCAGGTCTCCTTGTAGAATTTGTTCTTTTTTTATTTCATAAAATGGGGATTGACTTACTTCTCTTCGAAGTTCCAAAATCCAATCGGGTTGAACTGTGGTCAGAGCTGTTAGCTTTGGTTGATCATGAATTCGTGATAAACTATCAGCAATAATATTTTCTTTTCCTTTTTTATATTCTACAGTATAGTCATATCCAGGTAGCTTGGCAAGCCACTTCCCTTGAATACCGGTTGTCAATTTCTGGGATAACAAATTTTGTAAGCTCTGATGATCAGTTCGAATGATGAATTTTCTACCTAGTAGATATTGTGACCATTTTTTTGTTGCCAAGATTAATGCTAGAAGCTCTTTCTCGTAAGTAGATAAGAGTAAATTTCTTCCTTGAAGAGGCTGACTAATAAATGCAATAGGTTTGTTGCTTTATAAGAGAACAGCGCCAATTCCACAACCACTTGCATCACATTCGATTATAAAATCTTTAGAGAAATCATGTAGTGACAAAATAGGGGGACTGATGAGGCATGATTTTAATTTGAAGAAGGCGTCTGTAGCTTCTGGTGTCCATGTAAAAGAATTCTTCTTGAGCATAGTAGTAAGTGGTTTAGAAATCAAACAATATCCTTTGATGAATTTCCTGTAGTATCCAGTAAGGCCCGAAAACCTTCTAAGAGCTTTGATGTTTTGCGGTTGTGGCCAGTCCATAATGGCTTTTGTTTTTTCTCTGTCCACTGCAATGCCTTCATGGGAAATGATATGACCGAGGTAATTGATGTTGTTTGCAGCAAAGGAGCATTTAGGAAGGTTGATCACTAGGTGATTTGATGGAAGAATTTGAAGTGTAGTTTCCAAGTGAATCAAATGATCATCCCAATTCTTGCTGTAAATTAAAATATCATCAAAGAATACGAGAATAAAATTTCTCAAATAGTTTTTAAAAATACTATTCATTAGAGATTGAAATGTAGAAGGGGCATTAGTTAAACCAAAGGGCATTACTAAAAATTCATAATGACCATCATGAGTTCTAAAAGCTGTTTTATGAATATCATCTTCATGCATGCGGATTTGATGGTAACCTGACTTCAAATCTAATTTGGTAAAAAATTTCAAACCATGTAATTCATCTAATAAATAATCTATTAATGGTATGGGAAATTTATTTTTAATTGTTTGTTTATTTAAAGCCCAATAATCTACACACAATCTCCATGAGAAATCCTTTTTCCTAACCATAACAACAGGAGCAGAAAAGGCACTAGAACTATTTGAATAATACCAGATGAAAGCATATCAAAGATTAGTTTATCTAATTCATTTTTAATATGATGAGAATATCTATATGGTTTTAGACAAACTAGTTTAAAGCCCTGTAAAAGAGGGATTTTGTGGTCACAATGTCTTGCAGGTGGTAGTGGAAGTATTGAGGAAGTAACAGAAGGGAATTTATTCAGCAGAGTTTGAATATCTGTGTGTAATGCAGCTATGGGAGGAACTGAAGTTGAAGCAGTAGATAAAAGCATAAATCTGAGGTGTGCATAGTTAAATTCTTTCGTAGCTTTTTTATCATCAACAGTGTAGGAATCAGGTTGAATAAGACCTTGCCATAGATATTCTTTATTTTTATAGAAAATCCGCACCTGCAATTTTTTGAAATTAAAACAAATTTCATCTAATTCTTTCATCCACTGGGCACCTAAAACAACTTGACATCCTTCCATTGGAAGTACTAATAAGTCAATTGGCATTTTGCATCCTTGACAAGTAAGTAAAACTTGAGAACAGATTTCTTCACCTTGTAATTTCTGACCATTAGCTACTTGTACCACAAAATGTCTTGCTTTGATTCGCTGTAAATTTAATTTGTTGGCTAAAGAAGTATGAATAAAACTATGAGTAGATCCAGAATCAATTAAAAATATAATTGATTTGTTATTGATCATTCCCTTAATTTTCATAGTATGTAAAGTAGAAATACCAAGCAAAGCATTGATAGGAATAGATAACAAAGTGTTGTCAGTTGTGTGTGCAGTGTCAGCAGCAGTAAGTTGCAAAGGATTTTCAGAGGTGATGTCTTGATCAGAGGATTCATCATGATCAGATAAATCAATAATTCCTTCCATAACATGAATTTGTTTTGTTTTGCATTTATGACCATAATAATATTTTTCATTGCAGCCATAACAAATATTCTTTCTTTTCTTTTCTAATAATTCCTCCGGAGTCATTTGCTTTATTTTAGAAAACTTTTCAGAAGTAGTGGAAGTAGTTTTTTGCTAAGAAAGATTTTTATTGCCGTCAGAAAAGTGAGAAGAAGGCAAAGTATTTTTGGAAGTATTTTTCTTGTTAATTCTATTGATAGATAACCATTTTGTTTCGAATGTCTTTGCTAATGCCACATTGGAATCAAAATCAGGTGGATTTGCCGCTATAACATCAAATTTAATTTCATCTTTTAAGCCACCTAAAATTTTTTGTAAAAGATGTATAGGTGTGATATGCTCAATCATCCCCTCTAATTGCTCAAACTGATTAACATAGTTCATAACAGAAGAAGTTTGTTTAAGCGAGGAGAATGTATCATATGGTTTGTCTAATTCAGTAGAAAGAAAACGTACCTGAATGGCCTTGCTGAAGATTGACCACTGGTCATAATCCAAAACAGTGTGAGAATACCTGTAAAACCATTGTAGTGCTTCTTTTTTGAGATGAAAAGAACATATATGCACCCATTCTTGGACATCGGTATGGTTGTATTTAAAGAACTGCTCAACTTGTCGAATCCAATCAATAACTCTATCTTCACCAGAAAAAGTTTGCTTTTGGTTCTTGATTTCTTTTAATTCTGAAAAAAATCTGGTCATCATTTCTTGCATGTTATCAAGCTTCTCAGTGGTTTCTTGATTCTGCCTTGTCAGAGTTGATGTTGTGATTGATAAACCTTGGGTAGTTCTTTCCAATCTCCTTAGTGATAAAGCAGTTCTGCTGTTAAACAAATCTTGCCTTAGCCATAACTCAGTGGGATTATCAGTAGTTGCTGAATCCAGAGAAGAGATCCCTTCTTTATTGACTTCTGATTGAGGTGAAGGATCTTGATGAGGGTCAAAGTCTTGCTCATCAGTCGGCTCTGATACCAAATTGGTGGGGTCTTTCTCCTTTTGGGCTTGTGCTCGGGTTTGAGTCATGGTGGGTTGTCAAGTAATGGTGTTCAGGTGACTGGAGGAATTAAAGAACAGAGCAGGCTAGAGTGAAAGGAAAAATGGTGATGATAATAATACTCAGAGTTGAGGTGAAATCAGATAAAAGAATAAGAAAATGGGTGAAGCAGAAATACTGGGAATGAGGAAATACACACATAGGAAGATATAGGAAACTGATACTTTTTATTAAACTTTTCTTTATGTCCTTATGTACAACTTTTGGATTCATATTTATACACTCTCCGGTTGGACTTAATCAAACTAGCCGTTGGAGATGACAGCTCACTGAATGCTGGCTACAGCTTGAATAAATTCTATAGCAAGAGTTAATTTCAACTATGCATGTGCACACATGCACACGGTGCAACTCTTCCATTCTTTTCTGTTTACTTGTCATTGTTGGCTTCTTTGTGATTTTGGTCATCCATGAAATCCTTAGCGACCTTCAGTTTGACTCCATGCTGATGGGAAGATTGCTTTGTCAAAGTTTCTGAACCTGTTCGATGAAATGCATTAATCCATTGGTGAGCAGAAGGTGCTCGATGAAATGTTGGTATGTAACATGAACTCAATTCCATATCGAAAATTATAAATCGCAAGTTTCAATTCTCAATTCAAAATTCAGCATTCTTAATCCAATCTATTCTGAGTCAGGTTGCTTGTTCGTGGATTTGGGTTTTTCAAGCGTTCGTGACTCGTGTGATGGTGTGTCAGGTTGCGGATTTGGTTGAAGATTGGGTGGTCAGAGATTATGGCCGAGGAGATGGAATTGCTTGGTTGTTCGGATCTGGTACAGGCTTGTGCTTCTACAAAACGGTGTGCTAGTGTTTGGTTCTTGGCGCTTGACTATGGGTGGTTTCGGGTGAGTGTAGTTTTGGTTTGGATTCGTGTGCGGGTTTTGGAGGAGGTGCGGTAGAAAGTTGCCGTGTTTGGGATTGAGGAAGGTGAAGTGTTGGATGATGTAGTTGCGGTGGATGTTGAGAGGCAAGTACTGATGTGATGTAGCTAAAATGAGGGTTTATCTGGTATTTGGTTGGTTGTGAGGCAAGCAGGTGATGGATGAATTTATGGTAGTTGCTATGTGTAGGGAGGACAATGATATGTAGAGAGAGTCGTGGTAGTTTGTTGAAGAGGATGTTGCAAGTTGTATTGCAGTTTTGAGTGGTCAGTGCAAATGAGATGAGCTGAATGGTTTATGAATCGATTTGTGGTAGTGAATGTAGGGTTATGAGGATGAGTTTGTGAAGTGGTGGCAGTGCAAAGAGGTGACAGAGGAGATGGTGGTGTTGTTCTTGGCTTTTTGATGCAACGTAGGAAGCGAATTCGATGATGTAATCGAATCCGTCCAGGATCTCACACGATTAGCGGAAATAATCGGTGAATTAAGAATATCCAAATAGCCCAAATCCGTTGATCACGAAGATACCGGATTTTAGCAATCTTCGACACATTGATTGCGCACGATACCGTGAAGGAAGATCTACAATTCTTCGACGTTGATCAAGCGCACTTGATTCCGTGAATTGGCTTCAACAATCGGTGATTCGAGCGCACTCGAATGCCGAAAGTGGAGATAGGAGATAACACTCAACTACCAATTTTAATGGAGGCACAAAGCACAAACCAAATTTTATTTAAAATTCAACAACCTTACAAATGACTTCACATCCCTATTTATTAAGATTTACAACTCAACACACGACTTAAGAAAATTACAACACAAGTGGCTTACAAAACAAACGACATAAGAAAATACAAACAACGACTTAAGAAAAACTCGGCAGCGACCTAAAAAAAATTGCCGCGACTTAAAATAAGGTCGTTCGCGACCTAACATCCTTCACGCGATTTAAAATGAAGCAACAGCGACATTAGAAAGAAGATTTGCCGCGACCTAGTATTGATGTGAAGAAGCTCGTTCGTGACATAGGAAAAGGCATCGACCTAACTGGATTTCTCGATTTAGGACGGAGGAGGATTTGCCACGACCTAGTATTGATGTGAAGAAGCTCGTTCGCGACATAGGAAAAGGCATCGACCTAACTGGATTTCTCGATTTAGGGCGCAGGAGGAGCGACCTAATCTTCGCGACCTAACTGGAAGGCCGTTCGCGACATATGGAAGAGGGGCGACTCGCGACTTAGCTGGAGGTGATGTAGGGCTTCGCGAGTTGAACAAAGTCGCGGGAGGGAATTGGAGCCAGGCCGATGATACTAGGTCGCGTAGCGATGTAGGGTAGGTCGTTGAATTGCCGAGCGATGCTGGAATTGGGTCGTGGGTTTGATGAAGGTCGCGGAGAGGCAGAGTTAGGTCGGTGAACGACCAACAGTTGAGATTTCCTACTTCTTTCCTTTGATACCCTGCATCATCCTCCCTGGGTACGAAAGAATTCGTCCTCGAATTCGCATTTTCTTGATCATCAGCATAATACGGAATCAAGTGCTTCACATTAAACACATCAGAAGTGTAAACATCCTCTGGTAGCTTCAACTTATAAGCATTTTTATTAATCCGTCTTATAATTTCTACTGGTCCAATCTTTCAAGCTTTCAACTTGTTATAAGCACCCACTGGGAAACGATCCTTCGTTAGCACAGCATACACCCAATCACCCTCGTTGAATTCCAGACTTCTTCTCTTTTTGTTTGCAGCTCGTTTATACTTCTCATTCGTCTTCTCCAATCGTTCCTGAACGATTCTATGGCATTCTATCAATCCATCAACAAAATCAACAGCCCGCTTAACTGTCCCCTTCGGTTGTGGTAATATTGTTAAATCCAACGGCCCCTTTGGTAAGTTAGAATATACAATCTGAAATGGACTGAATCCTGTACTCCGATTAACTTCGTGATTGTGTGCGAACTCAGCTTGACACAACTTCAAATCCCAACTCTTCAAATTATCTTTCACAAGACATCTCAATAAGTTTCCCAACGACCTGTTAACAACCTCCATCTGTCCATCTGTCTGCGGATGATAAGCACTACTGAATTTCAACTTCGTTCCCACCATCTTCCACAAGCTTAGCCAAAAATGACTCAGAAAACAAGTATCTCTATCCAAAACAATAACTCTAGCAACCCATGATGTCGATAGATCTCTTTGAAATACAACTGAGCGACATGAACAGCATCCGCCGTCTTCTTACAAGCAATAAAATGTGCCATTTTCGAAAATCGGTCAACCACCACATAAATGGAATCGTTACTTCTTTGAGTTCTAGGCAAACCCAAAACAAAATCCATACTCACATCAACCCAAGGTTTAGTCGGTATTGGTAACGGCATATACAATCCTGCATTGGTCGCGGTTCCCTTCGAAACCTGACAGATATGACATCTCTCCATGAACCTTTCAACCTCTTTCCTCATTGACGGCCAGAAATAAGATTTCGTTATCAACTGCATTATGCGATCACGGCCTACATGTCCTTCCTCGTGCAATTCTTTGATAATCTTCATTCTCAAACTGCTCTCTGGAATACATAATCGATTTCCTTTAAACAGAAAACCATCCACCAACACAAACTCATCAGCACTCCCCTCCTTGACTTTTTCAACAAACTTCATAAAGTAAAGATCTTCTTCAAGCAGCTCTGGCAATAGTTCAAAACCTATCACCTCAACTTTCATTGTCGTCAATAAATGACTCCTCCTGCTCAAAGCATCAGCTACACGATTTGTTACCCTCGATTTGTGCTTAACAACGAAAGTAAACTGTTGTAAATAGGCAATCCACGATGCATGCCTTGCTGAAACTTTGTCCTACCCTTTCATATGCTTCAACGCCTCATGATCTGTGTAAAGAACAAACTTTTTCTGAATTAGATAATGTCTCCAATGTTTAACAGCTTGCACAATAGCATAAAATTCCACATCATACATACTATATCTCATCTTTGCCCCTGATAACTTCTCACTGAAATATGCAATAGGACGCCTCTTCTGACTCAACACCCCTCCAATCCCAACCTTAGATGCGTCAGTGTGTAGCTCAAACAACAACTGAAAATCTGGTAATACAAGAATTGGTGCTGACGTCAACATTTCCTTGATTTGTTCAAAAGCAACCCCTGATTCCTCCGACCATGAAAATTGCTTCCCCTTCATACAATCAGTAACTGGTGCCATCATGCTACTGAAGTGTGGAATGAATCTTCGGTAGAATGACGCTAGCCCAAGAAAGCTTTTCACTTCTGTTATTGACCTCGGCTGTGGCAAATTTCTGACTGCTTCAACTTTATTCTGATCCACCTGGATACCTTCTCTTAACACAACATATCCCAGAAATAAAACACTCCTTGCCATAAACACACATTTCTTCGTTGCGGCATAAAATTGTTCTTGTCGTAGTACCATCAACACTTCTTTCAAATGATGCAAGTGTTCCTCTGGACTCCCACTGTATATCAGAATATAATCAAAATACACCACCACAAATTTCCCGATAAAAGGTCTAAAGATTTGATTCATCACCCGCATGAATGTACTTGCTGCATTTGAAAGACCAAACGGCATAACCAACCATTCATACAATCCTTCCCTCGTCTTGAAAGCTGTCTTCCATTCGTCTCCTGGTCTAATTCGAATTTGATGATATCCGCTCTTCAAATCAATCTTCGAAAAGATAGTAGCTCCGCTCAGCTGATCCAACAAATCATCCAATCTGGGCATTGGGAATCTGTACCTCACAGTGATCTTATTCAGCGCCCGAATATCGGTACACATCCTCCACGTTCCATCCTTTTTCGGCACCAACAAGGCTGGAACAGCACAAGGACTTAAACTTTCCTACACACGCCCCTGCTCAAGCAATTCTTCCACTTGCCTTCGCAACTCCTCATGTTCCTTTGGACTCATCCTGTAATGTGGTCGATGTGGCAACACAGCTCCTTGAACAAGATCTATTTGATGTTGAATATCCCTCAACGGTGGTAACTCCGTTGGTAGCTCCTCAGGAAATACATCGTCAAATTCTTCCAGCACTGGCTTCACTTCTTTAGGAATTTCAACCATTTCACCGCTCTCTCGTCCAATCAACAATAAGACTTCGGTCTCAACTTCAACTTCTTTAACAAATTCCTTCAAAATCAACAGAGTTTTTAATTCTTCAATCTCCTCCAACTTGCTTTCCTTCTGTTGTTGCTTCTTAGGAACTAAAGTGATTTTAGTACCTTCAAACATGAAACTGTAGCTATTAGCACGACCATCGTGTTGTACTGCTCTATCAAACTGCCATGGTCTGCCCAACAACAGATGACACACATCCATGTCTACAACATCACGCCAAATTTCATCTTTATATTTCTTCCCAATCGAAAAATTTACACAAGCCCTTCGTCCAACTTTCACTTCACCTCCCTTTCTCAACCAAGCTAACTTGTAAGGTTTCGGGTGCTTCTCAGTTTTCAATGCCAACTTCTTCACAGCCTCTGTAGAAATAATATTGTCACAAATCCCAGCATCAATCACAAACTTGCAAACCCTTCCCAGAATAGTGCATGTAGATTGAAAAATATTATTCCTCAACCAGCTATTTTCCTCCTCTTGCTTTGGTGTCAAGCAACTTCTCCTCATCATCAATGAATACCCTTCATCTCCCGACAACAAGTCTTCCTCCTCAACTGGTAATGAATTAGAACATTCAGCTTCCTCACCCTCATCCTCATCCTCTGCTTCCGCAACCATCACTCGCTTCTTAGGCTTTGGACATTCATTGCTTTTGTGACCCTACTCTTGACAATTGTAACATTTAAACCCATTGTTAACCTTCTCTTTCTCACCCTCCTTCACAACTGGTTTTACAACAGCTTTTGAAACATTAGAACTTCGGCTAACACCCTTCACTTGATTATTGGAATTGGTAAACACACCACCTCCTCTTCTTCCCTGTTTCTCCCAAGCCAACGCCTTTTGGTGTGCTTCTGCCACAGACCCTAATTCAAACATATTAACCATATCCTGGATTTGCATTCGCAACCCTCCAACAAATCTAGCAGTCAGCTGTTCTTCCGTCTCCATAATATCATTCCTTGCAATGAGTTGGTAAAATTCATCTGCATAATCATTGACTGACTTTGTCCCCTGCCTTAGATTCTACAATCTCTGGTACATAAGTGATTGATAGTTGTAAGGTAAAAATGTAGCCTTCATCATCTTCGTCATCTTATCCCAAGCAACGACCTTTGACTTCCCTATTCTCTCCCTCATATGTTTAGTTTGTTGCTACCACGCCAAAGCTCTCCCCCTCAACCTAGTAGCAACCAACTTCACTTGACGATCCTCCGGAACCTCCTTGAAATCAAAGATTTCTTCAACATTAGACAACCAGTCCAAGAATTCTTCTGCAACCATTCCACCTTTAAATTCAGGAATCTACATCTTCATCCCCAATTCCCAACGTCGATCATCATCAACATCCCGGTACTGACGTTGTCCCTGATCTCGATCTCGGAAATGAACATTTTCTCTATCACCATTAAACTCCTCATCAAAATCTGAAGTATATCGATGTCGATCACGTCGACCAACATCTCTACCACCACCACTTCTTCGATCTTCATTCCTATCACGATTGTCAACACTTCAACGATCATGATCTTCTCTTCTCTCCCGATCTGAATGTGATGAAACTCTACTTCTCCCATGGCTCGATTCAGGTGAAACCCTTCTTCGATTTTGATTCATTTCAAGCATCATCCTCTCTAATCGACCAATCCCTTCATTCAACTTCTCAGTGAAACTCTCGTTGATTCGTTGCTCCATTTCATCGGCCTCTTCTCTTCCATACAAAGCATTAATATTGCAATGACGTTGAGCTCGTCTCAGAGGCATGATTGATCTTCAAACAAACTCAAAAATAAATTTCAAACACTTTCCGAACTTTGATCCAAAGTGAGATGGATCGAAACTCCCAACTTGTTGCAACTTCACGATGAACACGATTAACACCAAACTTCTCAACAATTGCAACTCCTTGCGATCTAGCTTTGATACCAAACTGATGCAGCGTAGGAAGCGAATTCGATGATGTAATCGAATCCGTCCAGGATCTCACACGTTTAGCGGAAATAATCGGTGAATCATTGATAAATCGGTGAATTAAGAATACCCAAATAGCCCAAATCCATTGATCACGAAGATACTGGATTTTAGCAATCTTCGACACGTTGATCGCGCACGATACCGTGAAGGAAGATCTACAATTCTTCGACATTGATCAAGCGCACTTGATTCCGTGAATTGGCTTCAACAATCATTGATTCAAGCGCACTCGAATGCCGAAAGTGGAGATAGGAGATAACACTCAACTACCAATTTTAATGGAGGGACAAAGCACAAACCAAATTTTATTCAAAATTCAACAACCTTACAAATGACTTCACATCCCTATTTATAGAGATTTACAACTCAACACACGACTTAAGAAAATTACAACACAAGCGGCTTACAAAACAAATGACATAAGAAAATACAAACAACGACTTAAGAAAAACTCGGCAGCGACCTAAAACAAATTGCCGCGACTTAAAATAAGGTCGTTCGCGACCTAACATCCTTCTCGCGATTTAAAATGAAGCAACAGTGACATAAGAAAGAAGATTTGCCGCGACCTAGTATTGATGTGAAGAAGCTCGTTCGCGACATAGGAAAAGGCATCGACCTAACTGGATTTCTCGATTTAGGGCCGAGGAGGATTTGCCGCGACCTAGTATTGAGGTGAAGAAGCTCGTTCGTGACATAGGAAAAGGCATCGACCTAACTGGATTTATCGATTTAGGGTGGAGGAGGAGCGACCTAATCTTCGCGACCTAATTGGAAGGTCAACTGCGACATATGGAAGAGGGGCGACTCACGACTTAGCTGGAGGCGATGTAGGGCTTCGTGAGTTGAACAAAGTCGCAGGAGGGAATTGGAGCCAGGCCGATGATACTAGGTCGCGTAGCGACGTAGGGTAGGTCATTGAATTGCTGAGCGATGCTGGAGTTGAGTCGTGGGTTTGATGAAGGTCGCGGAGAGGCAGAGTTAGGTCGGCGAACGACCTACAGTTGAGATTTCCTACTTCTTTCCTTTGATACCCTGCATCACTTTTTGATATGTGGATGCAGTGAGATGGTGCTGCTTTGTTGTTGTGTAGGAAGGTGAAGTGTGGTGTTTTGCAGAAGTAGCGTTGGACAGTTTTGCTCTGTGATGATGGTTACAGATTTAAGGTGATGTGTAGAAGTTGTATAATGGCAGTTTGGGGTTGATGAAATGGTAGAGTAGAGATTGTGGTTGCTAACAGAATAAGATGGGTGGGCTGAAGTTGAAGTGATATGTTTACATGTGATGAAAGTGTAGGTGATGGTAATGAAGTGATGGTGGACGAACTGTTGGATGTTGTGATATGGTTGCAGTAGTTTTTGTGAGGCAGTGAAATGGAGTAGTTTTGAGTGATATGGAATGAAGTGTTGACAGTGAGTTGTACTAATCAGGTTGAGGCAGTGGTTATGGAAAGGAGTTAAGGTGATGGAGGATGGTGTGATAAGTTTTTGGTGTTGCTGTTGAATGTAGCAAGTTGCAAGTGTTGTAGGAGAAGTGATGTTGTAGTATGGAAGTTGATGTTGAAGTGATGGAAGTGTTGCTGTAGGTAGGGTATTGTAGGAGTTGTAATGGCAGCGTGCGTTGATTGGCCGTGAGATGATCTATGTTGACGATGGTGGAAGGTATGTACTGGTTTGTAGTTGTATGAAAACCAGGGTGATATCTGGTGAGGATGTTGCTTGGTATAAGTGTTTGTTTGATGTGTTTATGGGAGATGAATGGGAAGTTTTGTTGACGGTAGTTGTTTGAGAGGTGATTTTGTAGGCTGGTGGTGGCCAAAGAGGATGGAAGTGATTGACTGGTAATGAAGGTTGTGTGAATGTTATGGTTGATAGCAGTAGTAGTATTTGAAGCAAGGCAGTAAGTAGGCAGTTTTGAGGAAGTGACAGGTATGTGGCAAATAATATAGGGGAGTATGGAAGTAACTTGCAATGTAGGAGGCTGATGTAGTGTAGGTTATGAAGGAGCAGTGGATCGGTTGTGTAGAAGTGTAGTAGTGGATAGGTAGTGATGAAGGTATTTGCAGTAGTGTTGTGAGGTGACAGAAGGCAGGTTGAGTTTGCTGTTGAAGTGCAGAGGGTATTTTTGGGGTATGTAGAAGTATGGGTTGTGTATAGAGAAGAGAAGTGATGAGTTTGCAGAAGTATGGTTGGTGCAGCAGTTTGTTATGGTAGTTGTTGTGATACGGTGGCCGTTTGAAGTAGATGGCAGAGAAGAGGTGAAGTATGGTTGTATATGAAGAGGGCAGTGGATGGTTGGTTTGAATGGAATGGTATACAGTTGATGGTGAATTGTAGATGTGGATGAAGGTGGCATGGAACCAGATGGATGGTAGTATGCAGATGGTTGTTTTGGAGCAGTGATGTATATGGTAGCCAGTGAAAGTATTTGGTGTTGCTGACAGAAATGGATAGAGGTGTTAGGCAGTTTTTGATGGAAGTGGAAGTGTGTAAGATGGAGGTTGAAATGATGGGTGAAGTTTGGTTAGTTTGCAAGGCAGGTTGAAGGAGTGTGAATGGCTGAAAGTGGTGAAAGTAGTTGATGTTATGGTGATGGTATGTATAGGCAGAGGAGGTAAGCAGAGGTGATGGTTTATGCACAGAAGTTTGGTACGGTGGCAGTTTTTTTTCTTTTTCCTTTTGAACTGAAAATCAAATTGTAAACAGTAATGAAAAACAAAATGTAAACAGTATTGAACATGTAATGCAAAAATTGAAATGAAATATATATTTTTTCTTTCTTTTTGAAAAGAAATTGTGTATTTTTTTAAGAAATGCAAATGCAAATAGAAAAGCAACAAGCACACAAACAAAACGTAAACAAAAGTTACACACAACAATAGATTTTTTTTAAATGCAACTCAACACAGTAATGAAAACACACTAAAATCAAACAACAAACAATACGAAGAATAGAATTAAAATAAATTGCAATTCCCCCGCAACGGCGTCAAAAACTTGTTTGACGATGAATTTTCTATCGATAGAAAATCGTCGAAAAATATTATAAAAAATAACCGTAAGCGCACGACGTAAAATTTTAGTACGTGATGAGTACAACTCGATCCGCAGAGAATTGAATTAATTTAAATTCTACTCAATCAAATTAACTCAAGAGTTTGAAATTGTTTTGGATTAGAAAATTTGTAAAATTTAGGCTAGAGAAAAAGTGAAATAAACTATGAGATTAAATGACAATTTAGAGGCAACCCACTCTCATACTCTCACATAAATCAACCTAAAATCATTCTATTATCTCTCATTTTCATCTAAGTAGAATTAGTGATGTATTTATCATAAGTATGGTCCATTTATATTATTGATTAACACAACTTAAACCATCAAATTTTAATACAACTAAAGCCACTTATTAGTTGTCATGAAAATGAACATAAATTCCAAGCAAAAGCTATTTTAAGCATGATCTATTTACTATTTTGTTTAGTAACATAGATCATCAAAAAAATTTATCCTTTAGTTTCATGATCAAAATCACTTAGTTAGATGATGATGTGAATTCTGTTTATGTTGGATTAAACATAGCTCATTTGTGATTACAACATAGGCTATCAAATTCCCTAATAAACTTGCATCATAATCTAATTCTTCATGAAGCATCGAAAGAGATCATAAATAATAACATATGTTGAATTTACATAATTTAAGAGAGCTTCACTACCCCTAAATCGAAGGGGTTTCGTTTCTCATTTGTGTTTTCATTTCAACATATATAAATTTCAATACAGAATAAACAAAAGAAAGATCAAGCTAATTAAAATAAAAAGTGAGCTAAACTACTTGCATAAATTAAATCTAAGCTACTAACATAAAAGGAAAGAGAGCATGTAAATAAAAATAAGCATAAAAAATCATGTAAAAGAAGAAGAAGAGGCTTAGGAAGCCATTTTATTTCTCATTAGTTTTGTGGTTACAACTTGGATAATATGATAAGATTCAAGAGCTTCCTTACATGAACATCAGAGGGTTATTTATACATGGCTAAAACCTTAATCCATATTTTGGTGGACTTTCCAAAATGCCCCTTAGGAAGTGTGACCTCCAAGTTATCATTAGCATGAAATTAATCCTCCATTAAATGTGCATGTGCTTTTAATCCAACTAACGTATGCATTAGCTCTTAATTGTAGATCATGGTTAGTGGGTAGATGGGGTCCTCCATAATTACATGAATTCTTTTATTTTTTTTCATTCTTTTGTATTCCTTCTCTTGTGCATGCATACATATATGAAGGCACTTGCAATATTCACTCAAATTCCTACAAAACAACATTAAAATGTACAAGTAAATTTCATCAAAAATTAACACATTCAAAAATGACTATTTTGCCCCCATATGAAGATGAATGAATGATGATTTGAAACACTTTAGATTTTGGTTTAATAATGTAAAATACCCTAATATGCTCATTTATTTAAATAAAAGTAGATTAAACATGGAAGTAAAAATATACATTTTCACTTGCACATCACCCACATACTTGAATTCTCCTCCATCGTCGTTCTTTTCCACACTCTTTGTAACACTCCACCTTTATCCCCATATTATCCTAGAATATTATAAAGAATATTGTCATGTAATATGGATAATAAAGCTGGTTGGAAGCAACCATCTGCAAAATTGCTTTGGATGAGTATCGAATACATCGAATAACGCGCCAATATTTTTTTCTTTTCTTACAAGAGGTAATTTAACCTATTTGTTACTGGTGCAAAACAATAATACAGTGGTTTAATCCAATTCGGATAATATATAACATTATATACAACACAGAATCAAAAGTTGCAACGGAAATAAAGTACATCGAATATTTCTTTAAAGTGTAAGTTTAAAAATGAAATATTAGACTTACATATACTAATATATACTTGTTATAAACTAAAAAGAGATAAGAAGATATTAGAAAAGAGGAGAGAGGATAAAATGTTATTCAATATGATATCAATTACATAGAGATTGATCAATTCAATTACATTACATAGGCTCCTTCATATATAGGCCTTGGAGCATGAGATTGTACATATCCCATGATGTGGTACTAAATAGAAAAACACAAAAGCATATTCACTTTTATATTTACATATATTAAACACTCCTACTTGAATATGCGTCTTCAAAATCTTGGATGCTCATATGGTTGCTAGAAATTGTTCCTTTTGAAACGTCAATGATAATTGCTCCCCCTCATTATTATCTTGCTATCATACATCCATTCAGTCGTTATGAATATTGTCTGTTGCCTCATTAAAAACCTCTATTAGAAAAACCTAATGGAAAAACCTTGAATGAGGAAAATAGTGCAACTTGAAACCATAGATATCATACAATGATATTCCTTTTAAAGAGTTTGATACTTCGGGATCAAAATAATGTCTCGTTAAAACCTTAGTAAGAAAAACCCAGTGGAAAAAATCTTAAATAAGGAAGAAGAGTACATTATAAGTTATTTCAAATGTTAATGGGAAGTTGATACTTCTGGATCAAGATAATGCCTCATTAAAACCTTACTAATAAAAACCCAGTGGGAAAAATCTTAGTTAAAAAAAATAGCGCATTATAAAATACTTATGGATGCTCCCCCTGGTTTAAAAGTTTCCTCTGAATTCGTATTCGTCTTTCGATAGCTTAAATTGGTTATAGATACTTCTGAATCCATAAATATATATCTCATTAATAATACAATTTATTAATAGTTTCCTTCGATACAATCAAAATTTCTAAGATTGTTTTTTCCAAATATGATTTGCATTTTATGCATTTTGTTTGCTACCTTTACGAAAAACAGATCATGTGCATTCATTTTTATGCTTCAAATCAGTTTTGCATATTGCAACTACATCTTTGATGAATATTAACAGTTCCATTACAAGAATACCTAAAAGCAGGAAGTAATCTATTCATCTTGAAGTGCATCAAGATTTTCATTATAGCAATACTTAGAGAAAGGTTGTAATCTACATTTCATGTTCTTTGCATTCATTATAATCATCAAAGTTATTTATATTCTTCAGGAAATTATATATTTTAATAAGCTTTTCATATCGCAACTAACACTTTAATGGATATTAAGAGTCTCATTACAACAATACTTAAAAATATAAAGTAATCTACTCATCATGAATTATATCAAGATTTTGATTACAACAACACTTAAAAGTAAGTTGTAATCAGCGCTCCTTGTTCTTTACATTCTTTATAACCATGAAAGTTATTTATATTCTTCAGGAATTTGTATACTTTCAAACCATATTTATACCTTCAGGGTATATTAAGCATTTTAAGTACTTTCGCTACTTTGCGGACTATATGTCCATATTTCTCTATTAGTAAAGGATTCATGATGGTCAGTCATGTTTTCCCCTAATTCAAGATCCTTAATCAATTTATAAACATAAGCGCTTTATCATTTACAAATGTATCATCGATGATTATTTCTTATCATTTCTAGACATGATTTATTTAGATCTTTTTAATCATCATGTTTTAGGTACCTAAACCATTTCTAGGGTAATTTGACAATCATGTCATTAGTCTCTTCAAAAGCAGCCTTAATTGTTTCTTCAAGAACACTCACCTCCTTTATTTGACATCTTTATTACTTACTCCAAAAATATTTCAATCTGACTTTTGTACCATATTTCAAATGTGGTTTACACATTTTGACCCTTCAGAGATTCAAATCTATATTGGAGAAAGTCTATTGGGGATATTATTAATAATTTATTCAAGTTACTTAATATTTTGCATCGTTATACACGTTAACAAATATTTGATACTAATGATCAAAATGAACTTGTTTCCTTCTATCCTCCCCCTCAATGTTGACCAACATTATCACATTAAATAATAATCATCTTTGGATTCTCATTTTGATCCATTATCATATTGTTAGTAGCAAATACACCATACATATCAATAATAGGAGGATAATTCTTTTATCAATTGATCAGATGTATTCAAGTGATATTTGTGAGCTTCTGGCTCATGTTTAAATATGAGATTAAATTATGACAAATTTCGTAAAATATAGTCCAGTTGAAATTGTACCAATTTTTTTTTTCTAAAATAAGCTTCTGCCTTTCAATTTTAGAAATAACGCAAAAAAATTCTTTAACGTTTTCATTATAGTTCCAATATGGTAGCCACTCATTTATATATCCTCAAAACTTAACAAGTTTCTTTTAAATTTGCTCGAGTATAATGTATTTTGAATTAAGATATATGTACCATTTGGTAATACTATATGGGCTCTTCCAGACCCTTCAATTATATTAGCAGATTTGCTATGGTTGAAATTTTGAGCTAAATTTTTAGATAGTTCAAAGGAAAACTTCTGGTTTTTCAAAATCATATAAGCAGTTGCACTATCTAGTAGGTATATATTATCACTCAAATATTGATGGTCCCTACCTTAAGAACTAAAGACACTATAGTTAGTCAACTATTAAAATTTGTAAGAATTAAATCAATGCTAATACTTTCCAGAAAAATTTAAAATGGACTACTAATTAAAACACAACATTCATCGGTACGTTATTTCAATTAGTTCTGGTTTCTTAGATCTTCCTTTTCGAGAACTGTGTCGTTGCCTCTCTCTCCTGGATGCTGCTTTTCACTTGCGAAAGACGATTCAGTGTGTTTATGAAGGCTCTGTCCTTTTCTACGTGAAGACTTGCTTTTTGACTTTTTAGTTTCTTTTAGACTTGTATTTTGTAACGGTCTTTATATTTTTCAATTGACCAAGTTGTTACTACGGATGGTTTTGAGTGTGTTTTATGTTTATTTTACTCCTCCATCTGTTCAACAACTTGGTTTTGTAATTACAGTTTTATAATGTTAATATATGGAAGTGATATGTACTCTTTTTCCTCGTAAGGCACCCGTTTAGGTTAGGGGGTTGCCACGTTTTAATGGGCATATCATGGAAATATATGCCCCTTTTTGTTAATAAAGTACCTGTTTCTAAAAAAATTAGTTCTGAAAGGAAAAACATACAAGCACCAACTTCCAACTGGTTGAAACTTCAAGTTCAACCACTCTTGTCTAGTGTTTGGAACCATCTTCTAGTGGTCATAACGCTCCTTCAGAGAGTTCCATAAGTAAAGATGATCTTTTTCAGTTAAATGCCTTATTTTAAGATTGCCGTAGATATGACACCTTAAAAATATAAGTGTCTTTGTTTTATCCTACTGGGACATATTGTTATCATTTTTAATGGCATTTTCTAAGCATTGAAACTGTAATTGAATGTCAGCATCCAATATCTGACAAAAATTTATCCCCTAATAAGTCCAAAGTTTTAAATTCAAGCTTGGCTATGTTTGTCATGTTACAAACTTCATATCTGAATATTTACATATATGGATGTATATATGAGTCCACGTAATACACATAGAGTATAAATTTTCATATTCTTTCTCATTTGAATTAGTGATGTTTTAGAACAAACTATTACAAGGATCCAAACTATTAATTTCTATTTATAAATCAATGTCAATGTGAATCCGTCAAAACCGCATGATAATGTTCAAAACATTTGGTTTGGAACCATATCGAACTTCTTGTTCGAACAAAACATATACACAACTTCAAGTTGTTAAGTTTTATTCCCCAATTTTATCTCAAATATCAGTTTTTAACATTGATTATGATTACTTATCAAAGAATAATTTATAATTGCATATATACATTTCTACACATCTATTTTGAGAGTTGTGTAAAAAAATACAGCAAAAAAAATAATAAAAATATCTTCTGGATACTTGGAATGTTATAGATACGATCTTCTCGAGACCGTATGTATAGCTTGCATGAAAATTATGATATGAAGTATAGACTATTTCTTCAGGAGAATATTTATAGGTATTTTTTCAAGAAATGATATGCGTGTAATATTTCTTATGAAATAATAACTAGGAACATGGCCTTTATGATATAATTAGACATATGAACATAGAACAATATATTCTAGAAATAATTTAATTTCTTACCTATTTGGGAGGTTTGATATAATTATAATGAAATATATGATACACGTTGCATAGCTGTTAAAATTTTGGGATCTAATCTAAACTAAATTAGGATCCTTAATAATCAAATTTCTATGCATTTATTTGGTTTAATAAAATTACCAAATATATAAACAAATCTCTTCTATAGATATGTTATCATTTCCTAATTTATTAGTCTCTTTTAGGGATATTTTATTATCACCACTTCTGGAGTGAATTTATCTCTTCTAGAGATATATATGCACTATTGGAATGTCATATCAATGTACAATTTTTTTGTAGAAATTACATAATTACTACCTTTACAATAACATAAAACATCCCTACTGAAGATTTTTTGTAACTATCTTTGAAATGACATATCAAACTTTAAATATAGTAACAAAATAGATGCACCAAATGAAAGTAAGATGCGAAGATAAAACCACTACTTCTAGAGTGTAATATTGGTATATTATTCCCTTTTTTAGGGATAAATTATTGTTATTACTTCGAAACTTTTATATGATATTCCTTCAGGGAATATAGTGTTTCCTTTTAAGGAATTGCAATGTAACAAAAATAAAATTCCTATAACATCTCTTCCGAGATGTTGGATTTTGTAATATAAATATAAATCATTCTCTAAAACATCTCTTTAAGAGATTAATATACACACACATGTTCGTGTATATAAATAGTATGGCATATAAATTATCTATTATAGAGAATGTTAAAATGTTTTTCTATAACTAATAGCTAGCCATATGTACATAGAAGTAATTTGTCAAAACATCGGGATTTTTTTTATAATTAGAAAAAACCAGATCTACTAATTATTTTATAGTACTTATCAAACTTCAAGTTTGAGTTATGTTAGATTTATCAATGAGAAAGCAACAAAGAGAATAATTAAATTACAGTTACTCATTGAAATTAAATTAAATTTTGCATTGCGCAAAATCTGTTAATTGATCATGTATACTTTTCTTTCTAAGAATAAATTAATAGTTACGTTTTCAATCCGATGATGTTTGAAATATCATATAACATAATATCTTCAGGATATTTGGTTAATATAATGTAAATGTTAAGATATAAGGTAAGGTATAACTCATTTGGAGATTTTATTATCTCTTGAATGCAACATCATTATCTCATATGATGATTTATTAATTTCCTTTAACTTCTTCAAGAAATACAACCTTATCATTTTACACAATTTCAATAGAGCTTCGGGCTTCTAATTCATGAACTTGGAGTTCATTAATTTGTTATGAACTTCAGGTTCTCAAATTTTGTGTAAACTTCTCCCTTTTTTTGGAAGCTTGTACATTTTGACAAATTAAAAAAAATACTGATAAAAATTCTAACTTGTAAACTTTATCAGCAAGTCTTTTAATAATTCAAGACTTCAAATCTTGAACTTTGAGTTATACAACTTCTATTAAAATAATTTCTTTGCACAACTTCAGGTTGTTGTCAAAACCTATTTCTGTTTGACAATTAAATTTTCTGATCCTCTTTTTTTTTAGTTAGAATTTTCTAGTTCTTTATTTTGAGGAAACTTGTAATTCGCTGATTTATGGAAACTCGACCTTTTATCATTATAGAAACTGCAGGTCCTCAATTCTGATTTCCTTTTCCTTTTTTTAAGGAAATATTGGAGATATTAAGCGTATCATGTAAGCTTTTATTAATGTTTCCATTCACTTCAGATGTGCTAAATCAAACTCAATGTTAGATCTAAACTTAATACGATCTACTAGATACGTATTATTTTTATATTTGTTTCTCTAAGAAACAATAAAATATATCTTCTGGAAATATAAATCATATATCAAAATAATTTTCAAAACCTTCATTCAAATCTAAATCAAATCAAAAGTTTTTTAAAATGAAAACTCCATTTACCAACCATGTTTGATTTCTCAAATCCATTTTCAAACTAAATACAGTCAAATTCAATAAATTTTCTTGGATTAACAATCTCAAATTTTGTCAAGTTAAAACTTGCTTTCCAAAATAAATAACTCAAAGACATAGAAATAAGCATGATATTGAGATCTATAATATAATAAGATCCGAAAAAATAGCAAAAAAAAATTGGATCTGAAATATATTAACTGACAATATAAGAATGAGACATCAAAGTTTAGATCTATATAAGATCCAAAATTATAAGACTAATATAATAAAATCTAAAAGATTAGACAATAGATTTAGATTTGAAGAAGTAGATCTTAAATGGAATGAGATCTAAAAGAACAAAAAGAAAAAAATGATTTGGATGATTAGATCAATCAGATCAGAAAAATGACTTACCGTTGTGAGATGCATAATTGGATCTGGAAAAGAATAGATCTGATTTTATAGATTATCACAATTGTAGATCTATAATTTTTTTGTAGAGATCGTGCTGATAACGTGTTATAAACTAAAAAGAAATAAGAAGATATTAGAAAAGATGAGAGATGATAAAATGTTATTCACTATGATATCAATTACATAGAGATTGATCAATTCAATTACATTACATAAGCTCCTTTATATATAGGCATTGGACATGAGATTGAACATATCCCATGATATGGGACTAAATAGAAAAACACAAAATCATATTCACTTTTATGTTTATACATATTATAACAATACTTGCATAAACTTTGACAAGTCTAAAACAATATACAAGACATTTCAAGTCAACACTACAACCAAATATACAAAAGTAAACAAATAAGACCAACATCTCAAAAGGGAACTCTATCACAAAGATACTACTTCATATAGCTACTCTAGCTTGCCCAAATCCAAGGTTACTGAGTCCCTGTGCCTGACAAGTCTCGTTCTGACCCAAGTATTATGAGATAAACATCTCAGACTATCTTCAAATATCTAAAAGGTAATAATATAATAATAATCAAGCATAACCAAATGAAGATATAGAAACCGAAGAGTGCATCGACTAAACAAGTTCTGATACTCTAATCATAACTCATAATGCATAATCCTAATAACTAGAAATAGCCATAAGAAAATAAATGGAAACACATCTAATATTTCACCAAATCATGTAACACTAACATTGCCTTTCATTAGTAAATCTGGATTATGGCAAAAACATAAATTAAATTCCAGATCCAAATGTTTAAATCCATAAACACAAAATGAGCACAATCCCCCAAAGACACAAATGGAAAACACCATGTCTCAAGAAATTTAGCTCTCTACAATCAAGGTGAATCACATCGTTAGATCGGAATTCCCAAATCAAAATACCCAAATATTAGGCTATCATTGGCGAAAATAGAAATAGAAGTGAAATCCTACAATTTGTGAATTAAAACTCAAAATCCCCAAAGATACCTTCCGAACCAATTCAATTTTGGTCGCTATTCACCTACTCCTAGTAGTTCGAACTACGTTGTTGACACCTCTCCAAAGCAGTTTAGTCCCAATCGCTAATCACCATACTCCCAGCAATTTTGACTAGGTTGCTACACCTCTACAAAACAGTTGGGTCCAGGTCGCTAATCAACCACTCCCAACAGTTTTGACCAGATCGTCGACACCTCCCCAAAGCAGTTCAGTCCCGATCACTAATCACCGTACTTCCAGCAATTTGGACTTGGTCGCTCCCTTCCCGAAAAGTGTCATTTATTCTCGATTAGTAACTAATTAAGTATCACCCATTTTCCCATAACCACTTTGCGATGCTTAAATATTTATTAAAAGATTGGAAATCTCAATTGACTAAACTATCCAATTGAACAAGTCCAATAATTAACCGATAAAGCAATACAAATGTTTGCCAAATCGTTTAATAAAATTTCTCACCAAAGAAATAAAAACTGCAAGAAAGTAATAAACTCGAAAATCACACAAAATGCCCAAAATGACATATAAATAGCCAAAGTCTAAGCAACATAGAATTCAATAAGAGTTTAAGTCTTGAAAGTAAGTAATAAACTTTTAATCATATACCAAATGATTTCTAAACATTATTTATTTATTACTTTCGAACTTCATGTTTTAAAATCCATAAACTCATTTGTTGGCTAACTTGTTTCACAAATGATTTGTAAACTATAGATATTGATAAGTATTTACTTTTACAAAGATCATTTCTTTTAGAAGCAATATATATACACATATATATATATATATCCTTTTATATAATTTATTTTCAATTTTTTTTATATAACACTTGAAAACTAGTGCATAGAAAATGTGTGTCAGTAAATGTACACAGAGAATGAAACTTCTACGGAATTAAAAGCAACAAGAAAGCAATTAAAAACATGAAAATAGAAAATTAATACTCATCCGAAAAAAGCTCAAATTGCAGCAAAGCAAGCATGCCAAGTAGCAGAAAAAATTGCAAAATGAGCAACATAAGAGAAGCGAAGAATCTTTAGGTAATTGACAAAGAATGCAATTTCGACCCTTTAAAACTCAAAATATTGCAAAACTCAAAACACGAAAGTTTTATAATAAAGTCTAAGATTTCTAAAATGAAAATTATTATGAATTTTGGACTTACGGTCAAAAGTTATAACTAAAATAATCTTTAGATTTTAAATTCACTAATTTTGTCGTTCATTCACAGGACAGTGAATCAATATGCGATTTTAACCATTTAACCTCAAAAGTTTAGAAAAATCAAAACATAAAACTTGTAGAAATAAATCTAAGCTTTCCAACAAGAAATGGATCATCAAATTCAGACTTATGGCTCATAATTTATGGTTAAAATAAGTTCCAAATTTTAAATTTACTAATTATGTCGTTAATTCACATGATAGTGAATCAAAATGCGATTTCAACCATTTAAACCTCAAACTTCCACAAAACTCAAAACATCTATGCTTTCCAATAGAAAACAATCATCAAATTAAGAATTACGGTTCATGAATTATGGTTAAAATAATTTTCATATTTTACATTACTTAAATATGTCTTTCATTCTCAGGATAGCAACACTAAAATATAATTCTAATCATTATAATCACAGAATTTTACAAAACTCAAAACATTAACTTCTAGTTCAGAGATTAGTCTTTCCAGCAAATCAAGAATTACCAAATTTTGGCTAGAAACGAAAACGGTATGGCTAAATTATTTACGGTGTCTAGCTCGAAAAACGTAAAATAACATCCAATCCAAAAAACAACAAATCACAATTCCAATTCCTCACAATGTAGTACAAAATCACAAGCATGCAATTAGAAATTCAGAGATAAATTTTTGTGAGGATTAACTCACCTCTTTTCTTCTCAACTCAGCATCAAAAATTATCATTTCAGCCCAAAACCTCAAATTAGCTATCCCTAGACAATTCTCAAACAAAATAGACACAAAACCCCATTTTTATCTACTGGAAAACTGAGATTCAAGCCACAACTAAGATGTATTCAAGTTAGATATAATTACCTTGATAATTTAGCTTTCTAAGATGGTTTAATTTGAAAGAGATTTGAAAGAGATTTGATTTTTGGCTTTCTAGGTTCAAGACAAAGGCTTTCTGATTCTTACTTTCTGTTTAAAGTAAGTTCAGAGCATGAACGTACAGGCAATGATAGGAGAAAATCTTCTTTAATAAATTTACTAATGGCTTAAACCAAATAAGATAATGTTTACTTTCTTTTTTTTAAATAAACCACGTGTTATATTCTTTTTAATTACATTCAAAGGTATTTTATTACATTTTAAAGATTAAAATCCTTTTTAATCAATGGATTTGAATATAAAACCCAACACAATTAAAACTCAAAAAATTTCAAATTCCATTTTATTCAAATAAAAGAATTAAATCAACTAAATATATCCTTTTTAATTTAAATTCTAAGTTCTACAATTCCAATGTTTTACCAATGATCTCTAACAATTTGAAAATTCCGTCATTTTCAAACATCACAATATTTAGAATTAATTGTTCTGAAATAAATTATCTTTTATAAAAAGAATACAAACACTAATTTAATGATGTCAATTCTCCAAATTAAATAATTATTTATTTTATTTAATCAATCCAAAAATCTAGTTTGTTACAAACTTCCACTCTTAAAGAAATTGCATCCTCGCAATTTCCAATTCAGAGAAAAGTCTATAATATAGTTTCCAAAACATTTACCTCATTTTAAAATAATATTTAATTCACTTAAAACTTTATCTTCTCATTAAATATTAGTTTCAACATATTCAAAATTATTTATAATACTCTAAGTATTATTACTCAAAATTACCGTGCTCGACTGTCTCGTCAAAGTGATTTGAAATCCCTATCGATGCTATGGCGTCACACATCTCGACCAGAATTCATAAAACACTCAACAAGCAATTTAACACAAAACAAATTTCCAAAATTTATACATCTCTATATTCTCATACAAAAGAAAATCCACTAATAGCAATTCAATAATGTAACCAACCATCCATGCATGCATCATCCAACCAAACATATATATATATATATATATATATATATATATATATATATATATATATATATATATATAAACGGCTAATCACAATGCTCGGCGGAAACAGTATATCAGCTTCCGCTGCGCAACTCGATCATTAAAGGATCAACACACTATTATGCAACACTTAACTTTTAAATTATTTCATAAAAATAATTTGTAAATGAATTCAATTTTTTTACAAATACATCCCAATGGTCATTCTCAATAATCATTCATAATTCTATTTTAAATAGGAAATAAATCCTAATTTAAATCCAATACACCCAAGGGGTGGGACTCTAGGTATGTCTAGGTCAAGATTCGTCTTATATTCCATATTGTTCTGAACCTATGCCGATACCAGCTGTAACACCCCAACTTTATATCCATATTACCTTAGAATATTATAAGAAATATTTTCGAGTAATACGGAGAATAATGCTGGTTAGGAGCGACCATCGGTAAAATTGCTTTGGACGAGTATCGAATACGTCGAATAATGTGTTTAAGTTTTTTTCTTTTCTTACAAGAGGCAGTTCGACATATCCGATCCAGGCGCAAAAAATAATAATATGATGATTTAATCTAATTTCGAACAATACATAACATAATATACCACACGAATCCAAAGTTGTAAGGGAAATAAAGTACATAAAATACTTCTTTAAAGTGTAATTCTACAAAATGAAATACTGGATTAACATATGCAAATATACACTTGCACAAACTCTGACAAGTCTAAAAGAATATACCAGACATCTCAAGTCAACACTACAACCAAATATAGACAAGTAAAAGATAAGACGAACATCTCAAAAGGAAACTCTATCAAAAAGATACTACTTCATATAGCTACTATAGCTAGCCTAAATCCAAAGTTACCGAGTCCCCGTGCCAACCAAGTTTCAGTCTGACCCGAATATTATGAGATAAACGGGTTAGGCTATCTCTAAATTTCTAAAAAGTAATATTGTAATAAAAAGCATGCATAACCAAATGAAGATATAGGAACCGAAGAGTGTATTGACTAAACAAGTTCTAATAAACTAATAATAACTCATAATGCATAGTCTCAATAAATAGAAGTAGCCATAAGAAAATAAACGGTAACACATATAATATTTCACCAAATCATGTAACACTAATATAGCCTTCCATTGGCAAAACTGTATTATGGTGAAAACACAAATTAAATTCTGAATCCAAATGTTTTAATCAATAAACAGAAAATCGACACAATCTCCCAAAGGCACAAATGGAAATCACCAAGTCTCAAGAAATATAGCTCCCCACAATCAGGGTGAATCATATCCTTATATCAGATTTCAAAAATCAAAATACCCAAATATTCGCCTATCATTGGCGGAAATAGAAATCGTGGTGAAACCCCATAATTTGTGAATTGGAACTCAAAATCGCTAGGCTACCTTCCCAAACCAATTCGGTTTTGGTCGCTAATCACCTACTCCCAGTAGTTCAAACTAGTTCGCTGACACCTCCCCAAAACAGTTCAGTCCCGGTCGCTAATCATCGTACTCCCAGCAATTTGGACCAGGTTACTACACCTCTACCGAACAATTCGGTTTGGGTCACTAATCAATTACTCCCTGCAGTTCAGACCAAGTCGTTGACACCTCCCTAAAGCAGTTAAGCCTCGATCACTAATCATGGTACTCCTAGTAATTTAGACTTGGTCACTAAGACCTGCCCAAAATGTGTCATTTGCCCTTGATTAGTAACTAAATAAGTATCGTCCGATGTCCCATAACCACTTTGTGATGCTTAAATATTTACTAAAAGATTGTAAATCTTACTTGACTAAAATATCCAATTGAACAAGTCCAATAATTAACAATAAAGTAATACAAATGTTCCATGTCGCTTGTATTGCTAAATCATATAGTTAAATTTCTCATCTAAATAAAAGCAAAAATTGCAAGAAAGCAATAAACCCAAAATCACAAATACCCAAAATGACTTATAAATAGCCAAAGGCTATACAACATAGAATTCAATAAGAGTTTAAGTCTTGAAAGTAAGTAATAAACTTTTAATCATATAGAGAATGATTTCTAAACACTTTATTTATTTATTACTTTCGAACTTCACGTTTTAAAATCCATAAACTCATTTGTTGGCTAACTTGCTTTACAACTGATTTGAAAACTAGTAAATATATATAAGCATTTACTTTTCCAAAGATCATTTCTTTTAGAAGCGTTATGTATATAGAAATATCCTTTCATATTTTTTTTCAAAATATTTCTTTATGGTTAAAATAAGTATCAAATTTTAAATTTACTAATTTTGTTGTTCATTCACAGGATAGCAAATCAAAATGCAATTTCAACAATCTAAACCTCAAAATTTTGCAAAACTCAAAACATGAAAATTGTAGATAAAAGTCTAAGCTTTCCCTAAGAAAAGAACTATCAAATTCAGAGCTAAGATTCAAGAGTTACGGTTGATAGCAACACTAAAATGCAATTTTGACCATTATAATCTCAGTACTTTACAAAACTCAGAACATGAACCTATAGTTCAAAGTCTAGGCTTTCCAGCAAAACAAGAATTATCAAATTTAGGCTAGCACGAAAAAGATATGGCTAAATTACTAATAGTGTCTAGCTCAAAAAATGTAAAAAAACATCCAACTAACAAACAACAAATCATAATTCCAATTCCTCACCATTTAGTATAAATTCACAAACATGCAATTAGAAATTCAAAGATAAATTTTTATGAGGATTAACTCACCGCTTTACTGCTCAATTCAGCAGCTAAAATTATCACTTCAGCCCTAAACCTTAAATTAGCAAACCCTAGACATTTCTCAAACAAAATAGACACAAAAACCCATTTTAATCTATTATAAAACTGAGATTCAAGCCAGAATAAGACGTATTCAAGTTAGATATAATTTCCTTGATAATTTAGCTTTCGAAGATAGTTTAATTTGCAAGAGAGTTAAAAGGGAATTGACTTTTAGCTTTCTTGGTTCAAGAGAAAGGGTTATTTATTTCTTACTTTCTGTTTACTGTGAGGTCAAAACATGAACGTACAAGAAATGAAAAAATGGAGAAAACCTTCTTTATTAACTTTACTAATGGCTTAAACCCAACAGGATAATGTTTACCTTCTTTTTTAAATAAATCACGTCTTATATTCTTTTTAATTACTTTCAGCGGTCTTCTATTACATTCTAAAGATTAAAATCCTTTTAATCAATGGATTTGAAAATAAAATCCAACATAATTAAAACTCAAGAATTCTCAAATTCTCTTTTATTTAAAATAAAAGAATTAAATCAACTAAATATTCCCTTTTTAATTTAAATTCCAAGTACTACAATTTCAATGTTTTACCAATGATCTTTAACACTTTGAAAATTCCATTATTTTCAAATTTCATAATATTTAGAATAAAATGTTGTCGAATAAAATATCTTTTATAAAATGAATACCAACACCAATTTAACGATTTAAATTCTCCAATTTAAATCATTATTTAATTTATTTAATCAACCTAAAAATCCGAGTTGTTACACCCTTACCCTCCAGAACTAAAAACCCTCATCGCGAAAGCCCCCATCTCCAGAACTGTGCTCCGCCACTTGTCTAGACTCGAATTTGCATCTCCAACGCTACTCTAAAGCCATCTCTGATGAATTTTGTTCCAAAGCCCCCATCCATCGAAGCTGTTCTAAGTTACCAAGCCTACATCGATGCTGTTCCTAACCCCCCAAGCCCCCTTTGGCCTCCAAAGGTTTGAAGGTATGTATGATCCTTTTACGTGCATAAAATTCATTTATGATTATGTAATTTTAGTTGATTAGAATGGGAGTAGTTTACTTGATATGGATTGGTTAAGATCAAAATATGTATTGTTATAAATGGTTGATTAAAAATTTATGTGTGTATGGAGGAATTTGGAATCACATTATACATTGAATTGGAAATTGTAGTTGAGTTGATGAGAAACCAAAGATTTTTCGGCCCTGTCTAATGAAAAATTGATAGAATTTGCAAAAAGGAGCGATGCCTATCATCAGAAAATAGTATCATTATATTAGATGGTAAAAACTAGAGATGGTGCTACGCCATATCGCATGTACAAGGTATTAATTTGTTTTTACAATAAATTTTTTGTTTATTAGCCATACACTCAGAATTGATTTGTTTGGTTAATTAATTTTTTGATCTGATAGTTTGCCGGTTTGCTAATCGACATGTTTTTGGTATAAAACCAGGTAGCATGGTAGTAATGTTGTTATAACTAGTGATGGTGGACATGGAAGTGTTGGGGAGATGCTATTAACACTGAGTCAATGATTGTCAGTGATGGTGGTTTGTCACCACCAGTGGTAGCAGTATCGTCACCAACACCTCCCCATCCACCATCACCGGTTACAACAACACTACCATGCATGCCTCGAGTAACCGCCTTTGTTACATGACATGACAACATGCTATATTGATAGAGGAGACGCATAGACACACGCAGTAGTGCTTTTAGGGTTGGTTTGGATAGTGTTAGAGGGGATATTGTTAACAATAGAGTCCTTGATTGTTATTAATTGTGGTCATTGCCACCGGTGGTAATAGTGCCACCACCAACACCACTCCAACCACCATAACTAGTTATAACAGTACTACCACATATGTCATGTTTGCACAAAATATGGGCAAACACCCTTAATTCGTATGATTCTGTTGATTTTACGTTGTTCTCTGTAATTTGGGTGATTTATGCAAATATATAAAAAGCAGATACTAAACTGTAAAAAACACACAGATTTATAGTGGTTCGGCGTTCGTGCCTACGTCCACTTTGAAGGTTTTCTCTTTATTGCTTCTCTTGATGATCTTAATCAATTACAACGGGTTAAATCTCTAAACTTGATAATCTTAACTAATTACAATGGATTATAGCCTTGAAATCTGAACACAACAGCCAAAAGGGATTGAATTCAGCAGAGTCTGGGCTTGCTCTCTTTCTCCTGGAACTCTCTCCCCTTTCTGAATGACCAGGGGCTCTATTTATAGGCGTGGAAGGTTGGAATCCCGCCCAAAACCTGAGGAGGCTGCTTGGCACGTGACGGGGGGCCCACAGGCCCGTGTTCTCGGAATGCGTGCCCAGTTTGGCATCGATTCGAAGTGAACTTCGAATCGATCAAAAATTGTCCAATTGCGATGAAACTTGGCGTGGACGTTCTTCATCATGTAGACACACATCTGTGAAAATTTCATTGGATTTGGATAAGTAGATTGAGAGAAATGATCGGTTCGAAATTGGGCGTTCGTCACGCTGTTGGCTTCGACTCCATTTGTTGATTCATTCGAATCCATATGGTTCGAAACCATATGGTTCGAATCCATACGGTTTGAACCCATGCGGTTCGAATCCATGGGTTCGAAACCATATGTTTCGACTCCTTATGGATCGAATCCATACTTTGGTGGATGGATTCGAAGCCGATGGCTTTCACTGAGAACTGATCCAGGAAGAAGTTGAATTTGAAAATCCAGAAGTTCAGATCTAGGAATTATGGCAAGACAATCAAGTAGAAGGTCAAGGCCTGAGAGAAGTGAACCACAAGGAAGTCAAGAAGCTTCCTCAGGAGGGAATCAAGCATCGATCTACATCACTAGGGATGAAATGGAGACAATGATGAAGAGACAGGAGGAGTTGATTCAGAGCTTATTCCAACAAATTGGACAACTTGGAACGCAGAATAGAGAAACGAATGGAGTTCAGAACGGAGCTGGGCCGTCCGACATAGCACCTGGATTAGAAGGCGCACACTTGGAGCACGAAGATCCAGTCCCGGAGGGAGAGAGAGGAGAACCCACGCAACCTGGAGGCAACAGAGGAATGAACACTCAGTCAAGGGGGCAGATTCCAGAATTCCCTCGTGAACTCGGGGGGCAGGTTGAAAGTAATGAACGAAGATTGCATCTTGGTGACAACGACAGATTGGCGGAGATGGTTAGAAGAGCTATGAGAGGCGGTTTGGTAAACAAGGATTTGGAGGATGTTAATAGGAGTCCTTTCACTTCAGCGATTAGACAAGCTAGAAACCCACCAGAATTCAAGTTACCATCGTTGGACACGTATGATGGGAGAACGGACCCAACGGTTCATCTAACGAAGTATATGAGGCATATGGAAGTGCTGGGGGCATCAGAGGAGGTTATGGCCCGGTGCTTTCCATTATACTTGACGGATATTGCAGCATTGTGGTTTAGGCAATTGGAGAATGGATCCATCGGAACATGGAATGGTTTAATTGAGAAATTTATGAGGCAATTCAGGGTTCACATTACGAGACCCAAGAGCGTGATGACTTTAGCAACCCTAATTGACCGGGCGGATCCGTCCATGGTAGTAATGGCAGCTGTGTCCGGAGTAGCTGACGGCACGGAATTCAAGAATTCATTGACTAAAGATCCACCCGTAGATCTAGAGGAATTCTACAACGAGGCAGAAAAGTTTTTACGACTAGAGGATGCAAATGCAGAAAGAGAAGAAGGAGAGGGAATAGAGGTTTATATGCTTAAAGACAGGAAGCCTACCGAAAAGGACTCAGACAAGGATAAAGGAAAGCGAAGGGCTGAGGACTTTGATGACAGGTCAAAACGGCAGCGGAGAGAGCCGAGATTCACGACTTACACCGAGCTGACTGAGAGTTTGGAGCGTATTTATCAGGACACCAAGGAGCAGATTCCGTATCGCAGACCAATGCGAAGGGATCCAACATCTAGCGAGAGAAAATCAGATAAGTTTTGTGTATTTCATGAATTAAACGGGCATAACACTAATGATTGTAGGCACCTGAAGGACGAGGTGGAAGGACACATCAGGAACGGTATGCTCTTCAGTATGTGAGAAGGAGAGCTTCAGCAGTGGAGCCTGAGCGGCCACCATCTACATCAACCATGGGCAAACCTGATCCAGGACGTCGTTTGGTTATCAATTAGTTAAAATATCGATGAACAAGTCGCAAGCTTCCGCTAACTCAACTGAATCATTTACACATGTACGAGATCGCGAACGTTCTCCAGGCATGCTCTGAATGATCATTGATTGTTTCGTAGTGGGAACTTGCACTTCGACATCTTTGCTTTGTTTTTATTTCATGTTGATTTGGACATTTGAACTTGGTTTGTTTGGACATTTCTGTTTTTAAAACTCATCTGTTGAATAGATATTTGATTCTGATAACTCTGAAATGGCTAAGCTACTTGCACATGTACGGGGTCGCGAACGGTCCTTAGGCATGCTCTGAGATAGTGATATACCTAAACAAATGATCCAGGGACCCACGCGAACGTGAACCCGGTATCAACAGTATCAAGCCCTCCCGGGCACACTGATTCGTCTTCAACAGGCACACAAACAATCCAGGAACTCACAAGAACGTGACACTGGCATCCAAAACATCAAGCCCTCCCGGGCACGCTAACTCGCCTCGAACGGCACCCGACTTCGAACAGTCACAAACTCGCCTCGAACGGCACCCGACTTCGAACAGTCACAAACTCGCCTCGAACGGCACCCGACTCCGAACAGTCACAAACTCGCCTCGAACGGCACATGATCGCGAACGGTCACAACTCACTTTGCCTCCAATGGCTCGATCGCGAACGGTCGTCATTTGAGGTCCGCCTCGAACGGCACAACTCACTTTACCTCAAATGGCTCGATCGCGAACGGTCGTCATTTGAGGTCCGCCTCGAACGACACAACTCACTTTACCTCAAATGGCTCGATCGCGAACGGTCGTCCTTTGAGATCCATCGCCTGATCAGTGACTGCTACACCGCACCTCAGATGGCTCGATCGCGAACGGTCGTCATTTGAGGACCACCACTTGACCGCGCACTGTCGCACTTTACCTCAAATGACTCGATCACGAACGATCGTCATTTGAAGTTGAGTGCTTGACCTTGAACGGTCGCATTTCGCCACAGATTACTCGATCCCGAACGATCGACACATGGATTTTAAGCATCAGACCGGGCACTGTCGCACCTTACCTCGAATGACTCGATCGCGAACGGTCGTCATTTGAAATTAGGCGCTTGACCTTGAACGGTCACATTTCACCGCAAGTGAATCGATTCCGAATGATCGATGCATGGATTTACGCGCTTGACTGCGCAGGGTCGCACTTTCCCTCAAATGACTCGATCACGAACGATCGTCATATGAAGTTAGGCGCTTGACCACGAACGGCCGCGCTCCATCCCGAATAACTCGATCGCGAACGATCGTCACTTGAGGACATATAAAACTATCAAGTTCTTTACAGATTGATGACAGGATATGAACATCCAGTTCAAGGCATTGCAAAACACACCTTCCTACCGTAAGGCATGTTTTGGGGGGCAAGATGTTATCCCGCTTTTTGGGCAAAAGCCGTGATACCAAAAGATTGGTCAAAAACAAAAGACAGTTCGCTTCAGAGCCTGGTTGCACTTCATTTCGCTATGGATATCAGTGAATTTTGTCCGAGTCCGGAACGGGCCGCAATTGATAAGGCATGACAAGAAAGACCATAGAAGCCAGCATTTCAAATTTCAAGTCAATCCGAGGTCATATGCTCAAGTTATGATGGGTTCAAGTTAAGAAGGTGTACATTGCTCGCTTCGAACCCATCATGTTCGAACCCATCATATTCGAACCTATCCTATTCGAACCCCTCGTATTCGAACCCCTCGTATTCGAAACCATCACGTTCGAACCCATCACGTTCGAACCCATCACTTCGAACCCATCAGCTAACACCAACTTCGTATCCATCACACTTCGTATCCATCACCAACTTCACACTTCGTATCCATCACACTTCGTATCCATCACCAACTTCGTATCCATCACCAACTTCGTATCCATCACTCACCTTCGAATCCACCCATCACCTTCGACTCCATCAACTTCGACTCCATCGAACCCCCACCTAGCTTCGTATCCATTCAGCCGAAGCCTCCCTGTATCCTTTCTTCGAATCGATGTCCTTGTTTCGACTCCATCATGCTGGCTCCACTTCGAATCCATCTGAAATACTCCGTACTTCGACTCCTTCGGCCTCTCACCCATCGGCTTCGAATCCATCCACCAAAGTATGGATTCGATCCATAAGGAGTCGAAACATATGGTTTCGAACCCATGGATTCGAACCGCATGGGTTCGAACCGTATGGATTCGAACCATATGGTTTCGAACCATATGGATTCGAATGAATCAACAAATGGAGTCGAAGCCAACAGCGTGACGAACGTCCAATTTCGAACCGATCATTTCTCTCAATCTACTGATCCAAATCCAATGAAATTTTCACAGATGTGTGTCTACATGATGAAGAACGTCCACGCCAAGTTTCATCGCAATTGGACAATTTTTGATCGATTCGAAGTTCACTTCGAATCGATGCCAAACTGGGCACGCATTCCGAGAACACGGGCCTGTGGGCCCCCCGTCACGTGCCAAGCAGCCTCCTCAGGTTTTGGGCGTGATTCCAACCTTCCACGCCTATAAATAGAGCCCCTGGTCATTCAGAAAGGGGAGAGAGTTCCAGGAGAAAGAGAGCAAGCCCAGACTCTGCTGAATTCAATCCCTTTTGGCTGTTGTGTTCAGATTTCAAGGCTATAATCCATTGTAATCAGTTAAGATTATCAAGTTTAGAGATTTAACCCGTTGTAATTGATTAAGATCATCAAGAGAAGCAATAAAGAGAAAACCTTCAAAGTGGACGTAGGCACGAACGCCGAACCACTATAAATCTGTGTGTTTTTTACAGTTTAGTATCTGCTTTTTATATATTTGCATAAATCACCCAAATTACAGAGAACAACGTAAAATCAACAGAATCATACGAATTAAGGGTGTTTGCCCATATTTTGTGCAATCATTTTGGTGCTTTCACTGAGAAGAACAAAGAAATCACAGATCTGAAGCTTATTCTATGTTAGGAAGAATAACAGACATTTCTCTTTTTCTTCTTCCTTCAACAAAACTAAACACCTTCAGCAAATATTTCAAAGTGCAAATCAAAATCAACTTTGTCCGTGCAAACAAGTTGATATTTTTCAATTAGAGTGGTTGTTTTATTCTAGAGGCGGCGGCGTTTGTTTTTTAGAATTGTTTTGCACCTTTGAGCAGAACGTCGAAACGTCTTTAAAAGAGTGACAACGTACACGACTCAGCCGAAGTTTCATTGTTTTCAATAATTTGAAGAAGTTCCAGACAACAATGACTTCTACTGCAACTGATGATTGCTATTAAGGCTGGTGCTTTCACATTACTTTGGGTGTTGACGGCCATTTTTGTCGTCAACATTTTGGTGCTTTCACTGAGAAGCGAACTAAAGAATAAACAAAGCAAAGCGAAATCTATATAGAATGAAATGTATTGTGTTAATATCCAGATTTTTTGTTGTATATCTATATATATAGAAAGAAGATTAAGGCTAGAAAGAAGATTAAGGCTCTGTTTTATGATTAATTATATATATAAAATATAAATCTAATTGGATCTAATTTATTTTAGAATTACCACGACATAATAGATTAGTGACTCAACGTTTGTAGAAATGGAGAGGAGAGATTCTCAATTATGGAAAAATCGATAGATAAAAAAGCCGGCTATCGGACTCGAACCCTAAAGAGTATCTTATTGATGATATCGATATTGATGATAGTGACGATATCCATATTGATGATAGTGACGATATTGATGATGACCTTGATACGGAGCTGCTAACTATGACGAATGTGCTAACTATGTATATGACGCCGAAAATAGACCGATTTGATATCACCCTTCAATTCGAATTAGCAAAAGCAATGTCTGTTTGCACAAAATATGGGCAAACACCCTTAATTCGTATGATTCTGTTGATTTTACGTTGTTCTCTGTAATTTGGGTGATTTATGCAAATATATAAAAAGCAGATACTAAACTGTAAAAAACACACAGATTTATAGTGGTTCGGCGTTCGTGCCTACGTCCACTTTGAAGGTTTTCTCTTTATTGCTTCTCTTGATGATCTTAATCAATTACAACGGGTTAAATCTCTAAACTTGATAATCTTAACTGATTACAATGGATTATAGCCTTGAAATCTGAACACAACAGCCAAAAGGGATTGAATTCAGCAGAGTCTGGGCTTGCTCTCTTTCTCCTGGAACTCTCTCCCCTTTCTGAATGACCAGGGGCTCTATTTATAGGCGTGGAAGGTTGGAATCCCGCCCAAAACCTGAGGAGGCTGCTTGGCACGTGACGGGGGGCCCACAGGCCCGTGTTCTCGGAATGCGTGCCCAGTTTGGCATCGATTCGAAGTGAACTTCGAATCGATCAAAAATTGTCCAATTGCGATGAAACTTGGCGTGGACGTTCTTCATCATGTAGACACACATCTGTGAAAATTTCATTGGATTTGGATCAGTAGATTGAGAGAAATGATCGGTTCGAAATTGGGCGTTCGTCACGCTGTTGGCTTCGACTCCATTTGTTGATTCATTCGAATCCATATGGTTCGAAACCATATGGTTCGAATCCATGCGGTTCGAATCCATGGGTTCGAAACCATATGTTTCGACTCCTTATGGATCGAATCCATACTTTGGTGGATGGATTCGAAGCCGATGGGTGAGAGGCCGAAGGAGTCGAAGTAGGGAGTATTTCAGATGGATTCGAAGTGGAGCCAGCATGATGGAGTCGAAACAAGGACATTGATTCGAAGCAAGGATACAGGGAGGCTTCGGCTGAATGGATACGAAGCTAGGTGGGGGTTCGATGGAGTCGAAGTTGATGGAGTCGAAGGTGATGGGTGGATTCGAAGGTGAGTGATGGATACGAAGTTGGTGATGGATACGAAGTTGGTGATGGATACGAAGTGTGATGGATACGAAGTGTGAAGTTGGTGATGGATACGAAGTGTGATGGATACGAAGTTGGTGTTAGCTGATGGGTTCGAAGTGATGGGTTCGAACGTGATGGGTTCGAACGTGATGGTTTCGAATACGAGGGGTTCGAATACGAGGGGTTCGAATAGGATGGGTTCGAATATGATGGGTTCGAACATGATGGGTTCGAAGCGAGCAATGTACACCTTCTTAACTTGAACCCATCATAACTTGAGCATATGACCTCGGATTGACTTGAAATTTGAAATGCTGGCTTCTATCGTCTTTCTTGTCATGCCTTATCAATTGCGGCCCGTTCCGGACTCGGACAAAATTCACTGATATCCATAGCGAAATGAAGTGCAACCAGGCTCTGAAGCGAACTGTCTTTTGTTTTTGACCAATCTTTTGGTATCACGGCTTTTGCCCAAAAAGCGGGATAACATCTTGCCCCCCAAAACATGCCTTGCGGTAGGAAGGTGTGTTTTGCAATGCCTTGAGCTGGATGTTCATATCCTGTCATCAATCTGTAAAGAACTTGATAGTTTTATATGTCCTCAAGTGACGATCGTTCGCGATCGAGTTATTCGGGATGGAGCGCGGCCGTTCATGGTCAAGCGCCTAACTTCATATGACGATCGTTCGTGATCGAGTCATTTGAGGGAAAGTGCGACCCTGCGCGGTCAAGCGCGTAAATCCATGCGTCGATCATTCGGAATCGATTCACTTGCGGTGAAATGTGACCGTTCAAGGTCAAGCGCCTAATTTCAAATGACGACCGTTCGCGATCGAGTCATTCGAGGTAAGGTGCGACAGTGCCCGGTCTGATGCTTAAAATCCATGTGTCGATCGTTCGGGATCGAGTAATCTGTGGCGAAATGCGACCGTTCAAGGTCAAGCACTCAACTTCAAATGACGATCGTTCGTGATCGAGTCATTTGAGGTAAAGCGCGACAGTGCGCGGTCAAGTGGTGGTCCTCAAATGACGACCGTTCGCGATCGAGCCATCTGAGGTGCGGTGTAGCAGTCAGTGATCAGGTGATGGACCTCAAAGGACGACCGTTCGCGATCGAGCCATTTGAGGTAAAGTGAGTTGTGTCGTTCGAGGCGGACCTCAAATGACGACCGTTCGCGATCGAGCCATTTGAGGTAAAGTGAGTTGTGCCGTTCGAGGCGGACCTCAAATGACGACCGTTCGCGATCGAGCCATTTGAGGCAAAGTGAGTTGTGACCGTTCGCGATCATGTGCCGTTCGAGGCGAGTTTGTGACTGTTCGGAGTCGGGTGCCGTTCGAGGCGAGTTTGTGACTGTTCGAAGTCGGGTGCCGTTCGAGGCGAGTTTGTGACTGTTCGAAGTCGGGTGCCGTTCGAGGCGAGTTAGCGTGCCCGGGAGGGCTTGATGTTTTGGATGCCAGGGTCACGTTCGGGTGAGTTCCTGGATTGTTTGTGTGCCTGTTGAAGGCGAATCAGTGTGCCCGGGGGGGCTTGATACTGTTGATACCGGGTTCACGTTCGCGTGGGTCCCTGGATCATTTGTTTAGGTATATCACTATCTCAGAGCATGCCTAAGGACCGTTCGCGACCCCGTACATGTGCAAGTAGCTTAGCCATTTCAGAGTTATCAGAATCAAATATCTATTCAACAGATGAGTTTTAAAAACAGAAATGTCCAAACAAACCAAGTTCAAATGTCCAAATCAACATGAAATAAAAACAAAGCAAAGATGTCGAAGTGCAAGTTCCCACTACGAAACAATCAATGATCATTCAGAGCATGCCTGGAGAACGTTCGCGATCTCGTACATGTGTAAATGATTCAGTTGAGTTAGCGGAAGCTTGCGACTTGTTCATCGATATTTTAACTAATTGATAACCAAACGACGTCCTGGATCAGGGTTGCCCATGGTTGATGTAGATGGTGGCCGCTCAGGCTCCACTGCTGAAGCTCTCCTTCTCACATACTGAAGGAGCATACCGTTCCTGATGTGTCCTTCCACCTCGTCCTTCAGGTGCCTACAATCATTAGTGTTATGCCCGTTTAATTCATGAAATACACAAAACTTATCTGATTTTCTCTCGCTAGAGGTTGGATCCCTTCGCATTGGTCTGCGATACGGAATCTGCTCCTTGGTGTCCTGATAAATACGTTCCAAACTCTCATTCAGCTCGGTGTAAGTCGTGAATCTCGGCTCTCTCCGCTGCCGTTTTGACCTGTCATCAAAGTCCTCAGCCCTTCGCTTTCCTTTATCCTTGTCTGAGTCCTTTTCGGTAGGCTTCCTGTCTTTAAGCATATAAACCTCTATTCCCTCTCCTTCTTCTCTTTCTGCATTTTCATCCTCTAGTCGTAAAAACTTTTCTGCCTCGTTGTAGAATTCCTCTAGATCTACGGGTGGATCTTTAGTCAATGAATTCTTGAATTCCGTGCCGTCAGCTACTCCGGACACAGCTGCCATTACTACCATGGACGGATCCGCCCGGTCAACTGAAGCTGCTGCTGCATTGAATCATGCTAGATAACTCCTCAGGGTCTCTCCGGCTTTTTGCTTTAGGGTTGCTAAAGTCATCACGCTCTTGGGTCTCGTAATGTGAACCCTGAATTGCCTCATAAATTTTTCAATTAAACCATTCCATGTTCCGATGGATCCATTCTCTAATTGCCTAAACCACAATGCTGCAATATCCGTCAAGTATAATGGAAAGCACCGGGCCATAACCTCCTCTGATGCCCCCAGCACTTCCATATGCCTCATATACTTCGTTAGATGAACCGTTGGGTCCGTTCTCCCATCATACGTGTCCAACGATGGTAACTTGAATTCTGGTGGGTTTCTAGCTTGTCTAATCGCTGAAGTGAAAGGACTCCTATTAACATCCTCCAAATCCTTGTTTACCAAACCGCCTCTCATAGCTCTTCTAACCATCTCCGCCAATCTGTCGTTGTCACCAAGATGCAATCTTCGTTCATTACTTTCAACCTGCCCCCCGAGTTCACGAGGGAATTCTGGAATCTGCCCCCTTGACTGAGTGTTCATTCCTCTGTTGCCTCCAGGTTGCGTGGGTTCTCCTCTCTCTCCCTCCGGGACTGGATCTTCGTGCTCCAAGTGTGCGCCTTCTAATCTAGGTGCTATGTCGGACGGCCCAGCTCCGTTCTGAACTCCATTCGTTTCTCTATTCTGCGTTCCAAGTTGTCCAATTTGTTGGAATAAGCTCTGAATCAACTCCTCCTGTCTCTTCATCATTGTCTCCATTTCATCCCTAGTGATGTAGATCGATGCTTGATTCCCTCCTGAGGAAGCTTCTTGACTTCCTTGTGGTCCACTTCTCTCAGGCCTTGACCTTCTACTTGATTGTCTTGCCATAATTCCTAGATCCGAACTTCTGGATTTTCAAATTCATCTTCTTCCTGGATCAGTTCTTAGTGAAAGCACCAAAATGTTTGCACAAAATATGGGCAAACACCCTTAATTCGTATGATTCTGTTGATTTTACGTTGTTCACTGTAATTTGGGTGATTTATGCAAATATATAAAAAGCAGATACTAAACTGTAAAAAACACACAGATTTATAGTGGTTCGGCGTTCGTGCCTACGTCCACTTTGAAGGTTTTCTCTTTATTGCTTCTCTTGATGATCTTAATCAATTACAACGGGTTAAATCTCTAAACTTGATAATCTTAACTAATTACAATGGATTATAGCCTTGAAATCTGAACACAACAGCCAAAAGGGATTGAATTCAGCAGAGTCTAGGCTTGCTCTCTTTCTCCTGGAACTCTCTCCCCTTTCTGAATGACCAGGGGCTCTATTTTTAGGCGTGGAAGGTTGGAATCCCGCCCAAAACCTGAGGAGGCTGCTTGGCACGTGACGGGGGGCCCACAGGCCCGTGTTCTCGGAATGCGTGCCCAGTTTGGCATCGATTCGAAGTGAACTTCGAATCGATCAAAAATTGTCCAATTGCGATGAAACTTGGCGTGGACGTTCTTCATCATGTAGACACACATCTGTGAAAATTTCATTGGATTTGGATCAGTAGATTGAGAGAAATGATCGGTTCGAAATTGGGCGTTCGTCACGCTGTTGGCTTCGACTCCATTTGTTGATTCATTCGAATCCATATGGTTCGAAACCATATGGTTCGAATCCATACGGTTCGAACCCATGCGGTTCGAATCCATGGGTTCGAAACCATATGTTTCGACTCCTTATGGATCGAATCCATACTTTGGTGGATGGATTCGAAGCCGATGGGTGAGAGGCCGAAGGAGTCGAAGTAGGGAGTATTTCACATGGATTCGAAGTGGAGCCAGCATGATGGAGTCGAAACAAGGACACCGATTCGAAGCAAGGATACAGGGAGGCTTCGGCTGAATGGATACGAAGCTAGGTGGGGGTTCGATGGAGTCGAAGTTGATGGAGTCGAAGGTGATGGGTGGATTCGAAGGTGAGTGATGGATACGAAGTTGGTGATGGATACGAAGTTGGTGATGGATACGAAGTGTGATGGATACGAAGTGTGAAGTTGGTGATGGATACGAAGTGTGATGGATACGAAGTTGGTGTTAGCTGATGGGTTCGAAGTGATGGGTTCGAACGTGATGGGTTCGAACGTGATGGTTTCGAATACGAGGGGTTCGAATACGAGGGGTTCGAATAGGATGGGTTCGAATATGATGGGTTCGAACATGATGGGTTCGAAGCGAGCAATGTACACCTTCTTAACTTGAACCCATCCTAACTTGAGCATATGACCTCGGATTGACTTGAAATTTGAAATGCTGGCTTCTATGGTCTTTCTTGTCATGCCTTATCAATTGCGGCCCGTTCCGGACTCGGACAAAATTCACTGATATCCATAGCGAAATGAAGTGCAACCAGGCTCTGAAGCGAACTGTCTTTTGTTTTTGACCAATCTTTTGGTATCACGGCTTTTGCCCAAAAAGCGGGATAACATGTCATCAGGCGCCTCTTTCTCTCAATATTACCATGCTTTCATTCCATGCAACCAGTGCGGGTATTTGAGTTTATTAGTAATGGGAGATTTGAGGCGCGAGTTGGAGGAGATGACATGATTGATATACAACGTTAGTTTAGGGAGAGTGGTTCCTCATAGATGCTAACCTAACCAGACGCACACCCTAGTTGAGTTGGAGGAGATGACAAGAAAACTTGCAAAGCTGTTTCAAAAGCATGAGGTGGAGATGTCGACACAGAGGAGATGATGAGGAGGCATAAGAAAGAGATAGCCGAGCAAAGGAAGCAAGTCGAAGCCTCACACCAGATGTTCAGCAAGCAATTTGGAAATGCGCCACTAACACATCACAATCATGAGTTTTTTGTATGGACATGATGTATGATGTATATTTTTATAATGTTATTTACTGTACGGAAATTTTGTCTTAAACATCTATTGAATACGTCGATAAATGCAATATAATTTTTTTCAACTCTAGTGGATCGACATACCCAGTAAATGCTTAATCCAAAACTATAGATGGTCGCCCTTAACCAGCCCTATTCTCTGCTTTGGTAGAAAGAATTACTTGTTAATTCTCTTTGCTAAGGTGGGTCTCGGGGTGGGGCGTTACAGCATGTTATGGTATGAGATGACGTGTGTTAACGCTAAAATTTGAACGCTAACACCCCGGTGTGTGAAGTGTAGTTGTGAAAGCACCACCCGATAGATCGGGAACAAATTACAAGCAGGTGATAGCGGAAAAGCAGTAAACAACAAAAATTTTATAGTGGTTCGGCTTAAGGGTATAGCCTACGTCCACTTTAAGTGCTTTTATTGATGATCTCGTTACAAGTTGATACAATTCTTCCCAAGTACAATACACTTTGAATTACAAGAGATTTAGAACAAGTAGCCTAAACTTCGTTGAAGATGAGAGTCTTCAAATCCATGTTGGATGTATGTGATCTCTTCTTGAAGTTGTATGTAGTGTTCTTTGTGTCTTGAAAGCTTCAAGTGTTGGATTGGTTCGGAATGCAGCAGAGTATCGGCGCTTGAAGAGAATGAGCCAAAAGTCCCTTCCTAGTTGGAGCTAGGGTCGTATTTATAGGCATTTCTCGGAATTAGGTCATGACTCGTACACGACTCATAATGAGTCATAACACGTTCACGACTCATAGTAGGTCGCGGCCGACCTACCGGGTTAGCTCACCGCTTGGTCCAAAGCTAGGCTCCCATTTAAATGAATAACACAAGTCCTGAGCCGTTCACGAGTTAACCAGTGCAACTTTCCTTGATGTTAGTATGAGTCGTACACGACTCATCATAAGTCGTATGTCGTCAACGAGTTATCTCATTATAGCACGGTATTGAACTTGTCTCTGAAGTCTTAGGTCGTATCACCTTTATGCCGCATACCTCTTAGGTCGTAGACTTCCATAGGTCGTGACATTCCTCAGGTCGTTAATGTCTTAACTCGTAAGCCTTCCTTAACCCGTAAGATTCCTTAAGTCGTAAGGTTCCTTAACTCGTAAGGTTCCTTAAGTCGTACAATCTCTCCTTGGGTCGTTGAGTCGTTAGCGAACTTGAGTCGGTCTATCCCATACACCGTTAATCCCTTGAGTCGCTCCACTCCTCTAAGTCGCCTTAAGCTTTAACTCGTTAGCTTGTTGAGTCGGTTGCTTGTTGAGTCGGTTCACCCTTTAAGTCGTGAGGCTTCTCGAGTAGTGGATCCCTACTGAACCGTTAAGAACCTTAAGTCGTGAGTCGGCCCAGACCTTGACTCGTTGCTTAAACGGGGTTAACATTTGCCCCTCGAAGTTCACGCCTAAGTCGTAGGTCGTGTGCTTCGACTCATCTTAACTGGTGTGCCGATTCAACTGCCACTGCTCAAAGCTATAAAAGACTTGAGTCGTTCCCCTTACTTCCTTATTCTCATTTCTTATCCTTTGAACCGTGTCTGCCATTATCGCATCTTCGAGCTCTCAAAGGCGATTCCAACCTGATTTATTTTCGATCATCTTTAGCATCACACCGTGTAAGAGATTTTGCATCCTTTTTCAATTGCTGATGATTGCCGATCTCCGCCTCTGTTTTTCCCCCTTATCCTTACGAATACTATTACATCAGACATTGATGGATTAAAGGCAGGCGGTCTGATCTTATTTGTAACGATTTGAGATCTGAGGCGACCTAGTAGCATGATGGAACTGGGGTTAACCATTGCGAGGTTATTGGGTTATCGGGTTATGGATTAGATGGTTAATGGGTTAGGAGCTAGATGGTTAATGGGTCAGATTGATTCGAACATTGCCGTAGGTTTGACTCGGCTATTTTTGTATGATCCAGCGACCCTTGCGATTTAACCATGATACGACTCAACATGCTCCACGACCTAATCCTTGAGTCGTGGCCAAGATAAAACCCTTGAGTCGTGGCCGAGATAAGATTTGGAGATTTACTTATTATTTTGAACCAGAGCTTCTTTAACATACTCCATGACCTAAACCCTGAGTCGTGGCCGAGATAAGACTTGGAGATAATCTCCTTATTTCTACGACTCAAGGCTTAGGGTACTGCCGACTCAGAACTTTTGAACCGTTGATGAGTTATGACTTGTGTGAATTCTGTTTGAACTTTGGACCATTGCATTGACTTTGAACTGCTGAATTTTATTGCATTCATTCACGGGTTATTTTGACTTGCAGGTTAACAACCTGTTCAATACAACATTCACAGAAAACTGGGACGAATATACTGTCATTGATTGCCCATATCTAATGACAGATTAGTTAATAACAGATAATTAACTTAAACAAATCGTGTGAACGAAGTGCTATCGACTTCAAGTAGAATATTAAAGCAACACTGAAACAATCAATTGAAACTGACCAGCCTGCACTAATATTATGCTTGAACTCTAAATTAACAAGTTCTGAAATTACCATAGTCGATCAATCGTCAACCAGTTTAATTCCAGTTATATTTACTTATTATTTTCATTAGTTTTGCATGACACTTCACACTTTTAGGAAACGTGCACCTTCATATTTGAATATCCAGTTGCTTGTGTAGAATGACTTCTCAGGAAGAAGATGCAACAGTTCAGACTGGAGAAGCAACTGTTCTTCTGGCTCCACTAGTTAATCCTCCCGAAAGAGCCCCTACCACACTATCATACAAAGTTTTTCGCCAGTTGTGTGCTCAGTTTGGCATTGCTGAATCAGATGCCATTCTTCCTGAGAGAAGTAACACTACTGACATAGCACCCTCTGGCTTTGTGACAGTTAACCGACAAATGTGCCTAAGTGGGGGCGTTCCTCCTTTCAATGACTTTTTCCAACAACTTCTTCATCAATTGGCCATTGCTCCATCCCAGCTACACCCCAACGGCTACGCCATTCTAATGGGGTTGTGTGTGCTATTTAGGAGAACACTTGATCGACTTCCGAGCTTTGATGAAATCTGTTACTTATGCTCCTTTACCCGGACCAAAGATCATCCTTCTATTACTGTTGTGAGAAGCGCCCGAAACCGCAAATTAATCGTTGGCCTTCCTGACACTGCTCATGGGTTTCTAACCCAGTTCTTCTTCGTTCGTTGCCCACCGGGGTTTTATGCTGTGTGGAGGGAAGGAAGTAAGATCATCCATCCTTACTTCGTTTGTTATCTGGCCTTTGTGAGACTGACCTGCTAAGTGTTAACTCTGCTTCTTTTTATTTTCAGCGCTGCCTCCTCCCTCTAGGAATCCCAGTCACAAGTCGACTTTTGAGAGGCTTAAGGCCGTGTCGGTTGAGGAGAGAGATATTCAATTTCTGTTGAAAGATGAATTTTTGCATCAGTACGGACTTTTGCATACTTCTCGTTCTACACGTCCTCATGAAATCCCAGACTCCCCAGCTAGAGCGTTGGATGCCCCAGTTTCTACCAGCACATCCATATCAAAAGGACCCGCTCCTGAGGCTTCGCTAGTGAAGTGCTCCACTTCTGTTGATGCTGCGGGGCCATCTGACAAACTTGCCCTGGTTATCGAGGAAGAAGAGCCTCAGGGATCTTCCCATCATTCACAAGAATCTAGTGAAAAAGTTGAGAAATCTAGTCCTGTTAAGCAGAGCAGGGACGATACTTTCGAAGGACTGAGTGACCTCTTTGCTACTTCACAAGAGATCTTCAAAGATGATCCTATCACTGCCGGGATTTCTTCTTCAGTAGTTGAGGCTACTTCTATTTTGCAACAGTCGCCGTCGACTCAAGAGTTGACGCTAACTATAACACCCACAACTACTCCCCAAATAAAGAGTGGTTCGTAGATTGACGCGCGTAGTTTGCACATCACACACACTTAGAATTCCTGGCACTTTTATGCTCTCTCTTTTTTATATATTTGAAAAATTCTCAAGTTTTTTTTTTGTTTTTTTTTAATTTTAGGTTCTTCAATGAGGCGAGGCAGCTCGTACTATAATGACTTTCAGCGATATGGGAAACGCAGCCAGTATGGCTATCAATCCTATCCTCCTGTTCATAGAGAGACTGATGAAGAAAGGGCTGCCCGGAAGGCTCGGGAAAGACGTGATTATGAAGAACGCTTTGGAAGACCAGATAATCGACATGATTCCTCCCACAGAGAGAGTTACTCCCTTAAACGCAAATCTCATGATGATAGAGGGAAGAGTCACACAACTGATGACTCAAGCAAACGGGCCAAAGTTATTGAGGAGCCAATGCCTGCGCCTTCAGAGAAGATTACTGCTCCTACTTCTTCTCAATCTCCTGCCCCTTCCCCTACTGACATCCAAGCAATCATCAATAGGCCATCTTACCAAGTTGGACCAGGTCCAGCCACTCTTCAAAGCCGATTTCCTAATTGGTGTTTAAAAGGAGTTCGCTTCGACCTCGATCTGGTTCCCATAGATAAAAGTGCTATGTTACGGAACCTTGATGCAGTCAAAACTGATATTGAGAGGATGTCATCTTGGCAGAAACTCGTTGACGAGCTCCAAAGGGTGAATAGGGCCAATCTCGAAGCTATGCTTACCATGGAGAATGACAAAACTGAATGGCAAAAGATCCTTAAACAGCATGATGCAGAAATGAGGAGTATTGCCGATTATAATGAGAAACTTGAGGCGGAAGTTGGGAAACTTAAAGAGGAGCTTGCTACTTCTTCCACTTCTTATTCTCAAAGGGAGAGTGTGCTTCTTCAACAGGTGCGGGATGCTCATGCCGCGCAAAGGGATGTTGAGGCCAAGGATGATGGGTTGGAGCAGATTATAGAGGGCAACCGTACTGATATTACTCAGTTACGAGGACAAACTGGCCTTCAGGCTGCAGAGATTGAAAAATTGAAAGCCCAGCTATCCAAAGTCGAGAGAGAGCGAGACGAGGCTGTTGCGGGTAGAATTGCAACTGAAGAGGCCCATGAAGCCACCAAAGCTGATATTGGCTCGACACTATTCGATTTCTACTTGCATTGTATATTAGGGCGTGGCAGTCTTGCATTCCTGGGCCCCAAGTATGAGATTACCATGGCCGAAGTGTGGGAGGCCGCACTAGATATGTTTAAAGGGGCCGGATACACTGAAGAGGAGTTGGAGGTGCACTACTTAGACTTTGAGCCTCGCGCAGCCCTTGCCAGAGGGAAGGAGCAACTTGCCAGATCGCGGGTTGAAATAGTGGGGGAAGAGCATCAAGAAAAAGAAACAAATTTGACTGCTCCTGTCCCTCCTTCAACTTCGGCCGATGCTGGCATTATTGGTTCTAGCTCTTATGTACCGGTCCCTGCTCAAACTGATACCGGGGCCAAAATTACTCAAGCCACAGATGAATCGCAAGAGAGTGCTGAAGCTCCGGACTATGAAATTGACGTAATAAAGACAACTTCTGCAGGTAATTCTACTGTAAATTTCGCCACTGTCAATCTCGCTCAAGTGGATTGCTCATTTGTTTCACATGGGTTTAATGAGCTCCTTGACTATTTTCTCAACCTTGATGAGCCTCCATCTCCTCTCTTTACTGACTTTAACCTCTTTTCTTCTGTAGAGAAAGTATCAAGCACCGCTCAGATTTCTCCTCCTCCGGTTATCCCTCCTCCGTCTCTTCAGGTGGCTCCTCCTCCTGCTTCACAGCCCGGGTCGCAAGAGGAACAAATAGAGGCCCTTCACGGTTTAGACGATCCCATCGCTTCGCAAGAGCATAGAGACGAGGGACTTGAGGGAGGTGAGGTGTCTCCGGAGCGGACTCCTTCTGATGACATAACTTTGTCTGAACTTGTCACTCCAGAAAGTGAGTCTTCCTCAAAGAGGAGGAAAAAGCGCGGAACGTCAAAGAGGAGGGGGAAGATAATCACTGCTACTGAAGAGGAGCCAGAAGTTGGGCCAGCTGCACCTCCCTCTCCTTCTTCCCTTATGCCCACAGACCAACCTGAAAAGCTAATCATTCGGCCGGGTAAAGGGTCCAAAGGTAGTAAAAAGAAGTGAAGATTTTAGCTTTTTGTCTTTTGTATGTACTGGTCGAGAATTGTGCGGGCACCGGCCCCCGCTTTTCTTTATTTTGAAACCTGTATCTGCATTACAAATGAATAAAATGATCCTTTATTTGTACAATTTCATGTTTGAATTTGAGAATGCATTTATTATTCATTTTTGCACATGTTTATTTACATGATATTGCAGCGGACTTATGGCATGTTTCTTGAGCATTACTTTTGCCGATGTGGCTATACTATATTGTATGTAACTATACCATGTTGCCCTCATTCCATAAGTTTGCTGTAATATCTTATACTTCGAGGGGACTTGCACTCTCTTTCTTCTTCCTTTTTTTTTAAAAGAAATTTTCCGTAGAGTACAACTCCCTTCATATAAGTTTTCTACGCTTTATTCTTCGATGAATTCACCTTTTTCTTTTGCTTATGTATACATTTTGCCAGGTGAATTCTTCTATGTGGCAAAGCGGACCTCCGAAAGGTATTTTAACTTTCCTTTTTGAGGAAGATTATTTTCCAGAATAAGCAAATCAATCTTCCTTTGAAAGTTAAAATGTGCTTTTGATGAGGATTTTTTTTTTAAAATAGAAAGTTGTACCTCTGAGGAGGGATTTTTTCACGTTTCAACACTTGGAAGTTTTATTTCAATCTTGGTGAAACGTGTACCTCCAAAGAGTTGTGCCTTAGAAGAAAGCCTTTTCATGTTTCAACACTTGGAAGTTTTATTTCAATCTCGGTGAAACGTGGGCTTCCGAAGAGGTCTTTCTTCTTGATTGTGCCTCCGAAGAGGTCTTTATTTTGTTTGCATTTCAACTCTGGTGAAGTAAAATTCCGAAGAGCGGCTGTTACACTTCAACTCCTGGTGAAATGTGCCTCCGAAGAGGTGTTTATCTTGTTTGCATTTCAACTCTGGTGAAGTGAAATTCCGAAGAGCGGCTGTTACACTTCAACTCCTGGTGAAATGTGCATCAGAGAGGGTTTGCATTGCTTGGAAGTTACTCTCTCATGGTTGGAGGGTCATGACTCCTCCAATCTTTTTTGTTGAGTAGAGAACTTTCTTTTTTGTGGCATATGTCCCATTAGAGGTCTTTGTCCTCCGAAGAGTTGTGCCTCCGAAGAGGGCTTTGGTCTCTGAGGAGAAGCATTTGGTCTCCGTAGAGAAGCATTTTGCCTCCGAAGAGGGCTTCGGTCTCCGAGGAGAAGCATTCGGTCTCCGTAGAGAAGCTTTTTGCCTCCGAAGAGGGCTTCGGTATCTGAGGAGAAGCATTTGGTCTCCGTAGAGAAGCATTTTGCCTCCGAAGAGGGCTTCGGTCTCTAGGGAGAAGCATTCGGTCTCCGTAGAGAAGCTTTTTGCCTCCGAAGAGGGCTTCGGTCTCTGCGGAGAAGCATTTGGTCTCCGTAGAGAAGCATTTTGCCTCCGAAGAGGGCTTCGGTCTCTGGGGAGAAGCATTCGGTCTCCGTAGAGAAGCTTTTTGCCTCCGAAGAGGGCTTCGGTCTCTGAGGAGAAGAATTTGGTCTCCGTAGAGAAGCATTTTGCCTCCGAAGAGGGCTTCGGTCTCTGAGGAGAAGCATTTGGTCTCCGTAGAGAAGTATTTTGCCTCCGTAGAGGGCTTCGGTCTCTGAGGAGAAGCATTAGGTCTCCGTAGAGAATCATTTTGCCTCCGAAGAGGGCTTCGGTCTCTGGGGAGAAGCATTCGGTCTCCGTAGAGAAGCATTTTGCCTCCGAAGAGGGCTTCGGTCTCTGAGGAGAAGCATTGGGTCTCCGTAGAGAAGCATTTTGCCTCCGAAGAGGGCTTCGGTCTAGGGAGAAGCATTCAGTCTCAGTAGAGAAGCATTTTGCCTCCGAAGAGGGCTTCGGTCTCTGAGGAGAAGCATTTGGTCTCCGTAGAGAAGCATTTTGCCTCCGAAGAGGGCTTCGGTCTCTGAGGAGAAGCTTTTGGTCTCCGTAGGGAAGCATTTTGCCTTCGAAGAGGGCTTCGGTCTCTGGGGAGAAGCATTCGGTCTCCGTAGAGAAGCATTTTGCCTCCGAAGAGGGCTTCGGTCTCTGGGGAGAAGCATTCGGTCTCCGTAGAGAAGCATTTTGCCTCCGAAGAGGGCTTCGGTCTCTAGGGAGAAGCATTCGGTCTCCGTAGAGAAGCTTTTTGCCTCCGAAGAGGGCTTCTCACATTTCATCTCACGGGAGTATGTCGACCGGTTGTGGTGAAATGCGTGCGCCTGAGTAGTGTTATTGTCAGGAAGTTTGGAGTTTCCTTTTCTCGGTTGGACGGATTCTCGGGAGTGTGTCGACTGATAACTCCGCGACTTTGTAACGAGAAAGACGCCCCCCTTTTTTCAGTGAAGGCCGCTTGAGGTCTTTATCCTCCAAGGAGTTATGCTTTCAAAGAGGGATTGTGCTTCTGAAATGGTCTTTTGTAGGCTGACACTTGCTCTCGCATGTCTCTTTGCCGTTGATTCATGTTGACGATTCCCATTGCTTCGCAAGTGTCATCACTTTTAGCTGCCAATCATTTCCCTTACCCAAAGGAGTATATTTTATAGTTAAGCAAATTGGTGGTGGCAGATATAGGTTCTTTAACTTGCTGTTTGTTTGTTCAAACATTTGCAGTTAGTTATATATGATCTGCTTCTATCCACATTGCTCACTTTCGTTTGAAGTTCTTCTTTTGTAGGATTTGAATATGGGAATTTTGAATGGCTCAGCGCTTGACTGCTGGACGATGTCACGGATCGCTTGGTCTCGTGACCGGTAAGCTTTGTTTTTATGGCCTGCATTATTAAATCGACTTTTCAGCAACACGATTAACATATTTCATATGCCGAAATAAAACAAAGCAGTTTATAATAGTAGGGAACACAAGAATTATAGTGGTTTAGCCGAAACTGGGCCTATATCCACTTCATAGCCTTTGTTATTCGCCTGCCTTGCAATTGCCTTTAACAGAAGAATCATATATTTGTAAATTCTTTGCAATATTTCAGCAAAGTTTTCATGTAAAATATGGATGCAAATGGTTGTTGTTCCAAGTTCTTGGAATTGGCTCTGTTTTGACAGTTGTGAATTTGACTGATTATATTAGCAATTCCTTAGTGCCATCTTTAAGCGTGCATCATCTTCTTCTGCTGGCGGGTGGTTTTAACTGAAGAAACATACTCTAGCCAAATCTTATTTGTTTGCTTAGAGTACTTCTTATTCAGGATTCGAACCTGGAATTTTGTTGTTTAAGACTTGCTTTTGAATGCTACCAAGGGTTGCTTAATATTGCAATGAGTCAGCTTGATATTGATCGCCTGCAAATTTAGATCGATAATCTTAGTGATATTCTCAGAGTAGTTCACATATCGAAATAAAATAAGTGACTCGTAATAATAGGGAAAGCAAGACTTATAGTTTTTATTATTTACTTGCACTGTTTTTACAACAGATTTTGATACGAGAATCATTAGATCAGCACTCTTTTACAAATTTGAAACAAAGTGTTCAAGTAAAGTATGGAAGCAATTGCTGCCCCAGGCTTTAGGGATTGAATCTTTTGGCATGAGAGGACTAGATGGCAACATCTTTTAGAATTGAAACTTCCTTTCACTTTGAAGATCTCCTTGAAGCATGAGCATGTCTTCCCGCCTCATCTAATTTTTTACTGCCGGGTGAGGGCTTGCTGTGATGAAACTGATAATAGGACCTTCATCTCCCTGTGCCACGGTTCTCTTATTTGAGCTGCATTGTTGAGCGGGAACTAGCTGCACTTTAGAGGATGAGGAGAAGTTACTTCCATCTTTTTTCACGTATTGTTGCAATTCATCTTGCTTGAGCAATTCTTCAATCTCCTTCCTTAAATGGCGACATTGGTTAGTGTCATGGCCAGGCTGATTGTGAAATTGACAGAATTTTCCATTGTCTGTCGCGCTTCTCCTCATCAGAGACGGTTTGGGGTACACAACAACATCTTTTGTTGCCAAGAAGATATTCTCCGGAGTGTCGGTCAAGGGAGTGAAGTCGGAGGGTCTGAGGCGTCGAGCTTTTTTCAAGAGTTTCTGCTTTCTCCTTCCTTCATTCTCCTTTCTCTGTTCAATCATCTCCGGTATGTATTCTTCATCATTATCAAGACTCAATGGGTAGTCGTCAACTATTCTTTCAAAAGTTCGCCTTGACAAATGTTCGTGGATAGTTGGTCGTGGCCATGAATTCTCCGTTTGGGGGAATGTTCCAATAGTAATGCCAGTTGCTCGTTGAGGAGTATTCCATTCTTCTGAAACCTGAGCCTCTTTGGCAATGGTTTTTATATCACTTTCTAGTCGATGGACTTCCTCTTGCAATGCGTTCATCTTGTCGAGTATCCTATTGCTCTGAACCTCCATGTGTTGATATATTCCATATACCACGGCGTTTAATTCAGCCCTTGTGACTCCAATACTTGAAGCTGTTTCACTTAGCGTGGGAAGAGCAATGGCGTTGCTGCAAGTACATTCAAACCTCAAAAACTTTCGTTTCCTTTCAGAAGCCATGATTTCTGTTAGACTTTTGTTGAACAATGGTTGAAGTTCTCCTGAGTTCAACTCTCAATGAAAGCACCAAAAATGTTAACGCTAAAATTTGAACGCTAACACCCCAGTGTGTGAAGTGTAGTTGTGAAAGCACCACCCGATAGATCGGGAACAAATTACAAGCAGGTGATAGCGGAAAAGCAGTAAACAACAAAAATTTTATAGTGGTTCGGCTTAAGGGTATAGCCTACGTCCACTTTAAGTACTTTTATTGATGATCTCGTTACAAGTTGATACAATTCTTCCCAAGTACAATACACTTTGAATTACAAGAGATTTAGAACAAGTAGCCTAAACTTCGTTGAAGATGAGAGTCTTCAAATCCATGTTGGATGTATGTGATCTCTTCTTGAAGTTGTATGTAGTGTTCTTTGTGTCTTGAAAGCTTCAAGTGTTGGATTGGTTCGGAATGCAGCAGAGTATCGGCGCTTGAAGAGAATGAGCCAAAAGTCCCTTCCTAGTTGGAGCTAGGGTCCTATTTATAGGCATTTCTCGGAATTAGGTCATGACTCGTACACGACTCATAATGAGCCATAACCCGTTCACGACTCATAGTAGGTCGCGGCCGACCTACCGGGTTAGCTCACCGCTTGGTCCAAAGCTAGGCTCCCATTTAAATGAATAACACAAGTCCTAAGCCGTTCACGAGTTAACCAGTGCAACTTTCCTTGATGTTAGTATGAGTCGTACACGACTCATCATAAGTCGTATGTCGTCAACGAGTTATCTCATTATAGCACGGTATTGAACTTGTCTCTGAAGTCTTAGGTCGTATCACCTTAATGCCGCATACCTCTTAGGTCGTAGACTTCCATAGGTCGTGACATTCCTCAGGTCGTTAATGTCTTAACTCGCAAGCCTTCCTTAACCCGTAAGATTCCTTAAGTCGTAAGGTTCCTTAACTCGTAAGGTTCCTTAACTCGTAAGGTTCCTTAAGTCGTACAATCTCTCCTTGGGTCGTTGAGTCGTTAGCGAACTTGAGTCGGTCTATCCCATACACCGTTAATCCCTTGAGTCGCTCCACTCCTCTAAGTCGCCTTAAGCTTTAACTCGTTAGCTTGTTGAGTCGGTTGCTTGTTGAGTCGGTTCACCCTTTAAGTCGCGAGGCTTCTCGAGTAGTGGATCCCTACTGAACCGTTAAGAACCTTAAGTCGTGAGTCGGCCCAGACCTTGACTCGTTGCTTAAACGGGGTTAACAACGTGTATGTGCATAATGTGGTTTGGACATAATGTTGTATATGGGCATGTATGCGCCATAATGGAATTTTTGTGGTAAACTTTTAATTTTTCTGTTTTTTTGTTAAATTTTTGGTTTTACATATATTTGGATCTGATATTGTGTTTATTTGATGTTACATTTTCACATGTGAAATTGTCAGAATGACTTTTTGGTGTAATCATTTTAGGTAAAGAAGACCAGTAGAAATGTTAAAAATTTGGTTTCCATAAGTCATTCGTAAGTTATTGAAAATCAAGATTTTACAGTTTGGGTGAGGTGAGTCATCGACAAGTTGTCCACAATATTGTAGTCGATAATATGTTTGTTGCCAAGTTGTCGAAAACAAAATCATCGCCAAGTCATTGGTACTATGCTCACGTTTGTTGTCAGCAAGTCATCGAAAACTATTTTACCATGAGGTTTTTAATAACAACCATTAAGTCATTCGTATGTCGTTAGTAAACGGTTTATCGACGACTTTTTAGCATCGGTAAAACTTTGTATTTGTGGTAGTTATAGTATGTCTCTAAATATATTCCTAATAAAACAATTTTCTAATTAGGTATTTTCAAACAATTTTTTTGACCCAATGATGTTATACTTTTCAAAATATCATTTATCAAAGAGTATTCTTTAAGCGAAGACCTTACAACCCAAATAAATTTTCAAATAAAATGTTTCATGAAATTAAAGATACTCCTCAAATAAAACTTTTCTCTTAGTTAAATATTTTTTCTCATTATTTACTCTAAAAGATATCTCTCGAATAATAATACTTATATCAAACTATTTTCAAATTATTTACTCAAAAAGAACAAAATTATCTATTAACAAATACTTCCATCACAAATAAAATTTCTTAGATAAAAGTATTTCCACCATACTATATTTAGGTACTTCAATTGAGAAAAATAATCTCTTTAGAATAAATTATCTTTATGCGAAAATAACATTTTTGTAAAGTATTTGTGAAATAAATCTTCTCTAAGTTCATGGAATATTTATCGAAAAGAATTCCACATAAAAATATCCTTTTAAACAAATATGCCATGAATCTTAGAGTACTTATTTTAAACTATTGTTCAATAAAATTACTTCTTTTCAAAATATGTCTAACAAAATAATTTTACTTCGTACTCTAAATAATAATATCAAAATGCTTTTCAACACATATGTTTTTAAAGGATGTTCCCAAGTTAATAACAATTTTAACTAGTATATCCTTATTAAAATGTTTCTCTAAAAATATAATATTTTAAGTTAAACATCATTTCATAAAAATGTTTTCAAATAAAATATTTATAAAAAAACATATCTCTTTTCATATTTAAGAATTTTCCACTTTTAACAAAGAATTTATAAATCAGAAACCATTATACAGTTACATTCCAAATGATGCTTTAAAAACAATCAAATTTCTCACACTAAATTATTTCTTCCAAAGCTGAATTCAATTTCCAATATCTAATTAAAACACATTTTTAACAGAAATACTTTAAAAAAATAATTTTACAACATTCATTTTTTAAGGAAAGTATCTTCTCAAAGAGTATTTTATTTCCCAAATAAAATACTTCATTCTCACCAAAAATTTCAACAAATCACTTTATGCCTAAAATAAATATTTTTCCCTTTATAATAAAATATCTTTAAAATAAACAAGTAAATTTTATAAATTTCATAAACAAATATCATTTACTTAAAATAAAAAAGTGATTCCATCCTACTAAGATCAAGGTACAAATATAATTTAACATCATATATGTGTCACTCGGGTAATAATTAACACCTGACCTCTTTTATAAGTGTTTATCCTACCATGCTCCTACGTATTTATCCTCTACACGAGAGTCACCATAAATTAACATCATTTTACGATAAGTTAATCATGGTTAAACAAAAAACTCGCACACAAAGCATAATACTATCAATTAGAATGCTCTTTCATTTTATATTTAAACCTAACCAAAGGTGTAAATCACCATAGAATAAATGGTCAAACCTGCTCAAGGAATCAATGAACCTAAGCTTGATACTAAGTGTGGTGAACCATCATTTTTAACTTCAAATACCAATTATAAACACCCTTAAAATACACTCACAACTAGATTCAGATATTAAAGACAATGGAACATGGGTGTATATAATTAAAAAGTCTAAAATTATAAATAAAATAACGAAAGCCTCACAATGGAATAACACTAAAATTAGCATAAATCTCAACAATATATACACATCTCAATACACTATACAAGGCTCAATAAATAAACAAATAAACCACTATATCTTTTTATACATCAATTCTTTGTTCAATTCATAAGTAAAACAAAAGTAATACCTGATTTAACTTTTAAATAAATAACTTGCAAATGTAGCATACAACCAAAGTTCGTTCCCTTTCCTTTTGCTTTTGTTCACCTACCAACTTTGAAAATAGATACATACAAAGAGAAAAACGGTTTCAACTATGTTTCGACCACGTCAATCTCCATACACTCCGATCATAAGGAAACCGAGAGCTATTGTAAAGAAATAGTTGCCTATGTATTCCTTTTAGGGGATCACACCCACATAGTTCTTTTTTCTACACTTCTCATTCACCAAGGTACTATTTAGCACATACCAACCACACAACCAATGCACTCAATGCAAACAAAAAAGAAAGAAAGTAGTACCCTAACTCATCCATAAAAATAAATCATTATATGGATAACACTGTAGCACACGACCATCAAACATCAATAACACTCAGTACCAAACCTTATGATTACTAAGAAAATAACACCAACACAAATATACTTACATGCATAGTAATCATCCATTATAATAATGCATCATCAATATAAGCATAAGTCATCAAATGCATACTAATCACTCCATAATAGTTCATAACATCAATACCATCAATTGTGTGCTAAACAATCAATAATAGTAACACAAACATCAATCATCAAATGTGTGCTAATTCAATCAATACAAGTAGCACAAACATCAATCATCAAAAAACCATAATCGACTACACATCATACAATGGTAATAGTGGTGGAATAGCGCATATTCATCGTAGTGTGATATCGCCATACATCATTAAACATCCGTGCTAATTAAAATCAACAATCGTTCACATATTTTACAACCATCAAAATAATATATTTGCAACCATTATTCTCTTAAGTATAAAAATGTGTTAGTATTGTTTATTATAAAATAACTTTATTTGTTCATCCCAAAAACAATGATAATTCTTCCAAAAAGGTTATATACTTAAAAATTTCTTTATTATATCTTTATTCCTTCCAATACCTAAAAACATCGTAGTTTAAATAAAAATAGTAGTTTACGTCAAATTACTTTTAAAAACAATAATATTATTATTCTACATTAAAATAATAATATATTTTAAAATCATTATTATAGTTTCCAATATTGGCTTATTATTATTTATCCAAAAAAATAATGATATTTTATTTTAAATTCCCAAAACTCCTTTTTTTTTCTTTTCTTCTCAAAATAGCAATAATTTAACTCAAAATACTTTTGAAAGCATATCTTTACTTTTATTGTCATTATCCAGAAAATAACCTTTTATTTTATTATTCAAAATAATAATAATAATAATTTTACTATAAATTGTAAAATCAATTAAATTGTTCTTTGTCTAAATAATACATTTTCCTTTTTTTTTCAAGCATGGCCCCTAAACCCCATCTTGCTCGTCAACCACTTCAACCCCATCACAAACACTGGTCTTCTGACCTCTCCTTCTTTCTTGCCTCTATAACCTGCTACTACTTAGTCACCACCTACCCCAATCTCTATCTTGTAGCCTAAACCTAACTCTAACCATTATTTTCAATCTTCCGATCTACCGCCTCCGTCTCCTCCTTGCCCCCACCGAACTTGCCTCCTAACTAACATAACCCCTGTATGCACCTTTTTTATGGCGCTACCACTTTAGGAACTTCGTTAGGTTTGGGTTCTCCTTTGGCTCCATCTACCAAGTGGTGTTTTTTCAACGCTAAGCCAAGAAATGCTTGATTCTACAAACCACATCAGTTTGACATTATTTGGGATGGTTTACCTAAAGCTCCACCAAAAGTGGTATGTGATGAAGGTATTTTTATGTGCACGCAAATGTGCATATTTTTACTACCATATTTTATCGAATTAAATTAAATAAATGATCATATTGGGTGTTTTAACATGTTTAAACCAAAATTCAAATTGTTTTCAAACTGTCACATATCCACCTTCATCCAAGGGCAAAATTGTCATTTTTATGCATATACTAATTTGATAAAATTTAATTGGAAATTTCTATATCATTTTGTAGGAATTTGAACTCAAACACAAGTGGTTTCGTGAAGATATATGCATGCACAAAGAAGATACTAAGGAATGAAGATGAAAATAATTGAAAGCCATGGATCATGGAGGACCCTACCAACCCAGCTATCTTCATGTACAAATTATAAGATAATACACATGCTAATGACCATTAAAGCTTCATGCACACTTAAATGATGATTATTTAATGCTAATGATTATTTGGTGGCAACACTACCTGAAAGGTAGTTTGAGTATTTCCCAAAATTTTGGATTAGGGTTTCATACATGTATAAATACCCCTTATGTTCATGTAATTAGTCTCTCTTCTTTAGTCTCTTCTTTTAGGCTCTCTTTCTCTTTAGTTTAGTGCAGGATCTCAAATAAAAGAAAGCTCTCTTTCTCTTTTCATGGCTACTTAGCAATTTTTATTTTATGTAATTTTCTTTCTTTTTTGTGCAATTTAATACATGCTCTTTTTTTTCACATGCTTATTAACATTTCATGTTAGTTGTTTAGATTTATTTTTTATGCAAGTAGCTTAGTTTTTCTTACATTTAGCTCTCTTTTTCCTCTTCTTTTTATGCTATGTTGCATGCTACATTTGTTGAAATGATAATAAAAATGAGAGGCTAAATCCCTTTAATTTAGGGGTAATGAAGCTCTCTAATCATGTAACATTTTGATAATTATTACTCTCCTTTTGTGCTAAATGAGAATGCATGAAGTGGTTAATTTGTTGTTTTTACTTTGAATTTGATAGTCTATATTTGTAACACCAAATAAGCTATGCTCAAACAATCACAAACAATAATTACCTCTTCATCTATATATGATTATGGTAATGAAGTTAATGTTGAAATTAAAATTTAATGGCCTATATTTCTAATTAATAATTAATACGCCATACTTAAAATAAAATTCGTTTTCAATTGTTGTCATTTTTCATGAGACTTGAATAGTGTTTTAGAGGCTGTGTTAAAGTTTGATGACTTATGTTGGGCTAACTAATGACACAAATATATCATACTAATGATAAGCACATCATTTAAATTCACTAATGAACAAAAAAAAGAGATCATGATTTCATAATTTGTTGAACTATATGATCTAGAGAGTGGAATTATCTTTAAATTGTCATTTAACCCTCATATTTTTATCACTTTATTTTTGTTAGTTTTCTCATTTTCTAGCTTAAACATTCTCTCGAGTTTGGTATAATTTGATTAAATAGAGATTTAGAATCAGCAATTCTCTACGGATCGACCCGTACTGGCTACATACTAACAATTGTACGTTGTGCGCTTGCGGTCAAATTTTATTATAAATTCGTTCGATGGATTTCTAAACTGATCGAATTCCCGTCGACGAATAAGTTTTTGGCACCATTGCCGAGGAATTGCTTTGATTTTTGATTTCTATTCTTCAAATTATTTTGTTTGATTTTGTGTGTGTTCATTTGCAAAAAAATTGTGTGTTTGTTGTCTGATTTTTGCTTGCATTTTCGTTTGTGTGTTTGTGGTTGTTCTATTTCCATTTGCATTTGCATTTTATATTTTTTCTTTAAAAAAGATACACACAATTTCATTTGAAAAAGAAAAAAAATTCTTGTCATTTACATTTTTTTTGCATTTTCATTTTAAATTTACATTGCTTCTTTCATTCATTTCCACCATCCTCTGTCACTAGCTTCTGTGTCATTACACAATTTTCTGCCTTCAGCTCTGAGAAACAACAAACAACATCAGTCCACCTTCAACTACTCACCATATAACATCCCTTCAATCCTCCCTTCGGCCTGAAACAACCCCTTCAAAAAAACCGTTAGTCTCTGCACATTCACCATCCTCTTCACACCCCATTGCACATCTCCACTATATTGTGCATAAGCTATCATCATACTTCACTGTGACAATCTCCTAACCACCCCCTCTACCATCACTCTTAACTGCCTTTTTCATACTTTCACTACAACTCCAGACCACCGCCAACATCAATCAACATTGCTTCCTACCCTTCAAAACAATACCACTTCACAAACAATTACTCCTTTAACTGTCACAAGATCCACAACCCCATAACTACCATTCCATTTCACATACAAGCAAGTGCCACACATCCAAGCCATCCAGATAATGTACATCAACTCAAACTGCTACTTGATCACTGCATACAAACTCATCCATTAGCTACAGTCTAGCCATACATCCACCATTCAAACTGTCACCAAACCATATAAAATTCGAAACTGTTGTTATCACTTGCCTCACAACAACACTTCTTACCGCTGCACCATAAATCCTCCTCTACAATCAGACATCATCCCACCGACATTCTCACCATTACACTGCTACTGTCCTTCGACCATAGTCCACCATCACCACTGCACACACCACCAGAACCACCCGCACACACCATCAACCCAAAAAACCGAAACATCTATTGACAAAAATAAAACAGCCATTCACAATGCGGCTCCTCTATTCACTTGTAAGCACAACATCCCATACTTCATCATTCATCAACGCGAGCATCAATTCGCCAAACTCCTCCAAAACAAATCGACAACCACCGCGACCTACATCCAACTTGCGAACCCCTAATTCACTTCGCCTCATCCTCCAGCACTTCGACCTAATCCCCAATTCATCAACTAGAATTCGCCTTCCTCCCCACGCCGACTTCAAATCACCACGAAACTCCACACAGTTCACGCAACTCGACCGCTGCCTCTACTCCTGGACATCCCCAATCGAACTCCGTCATCACCAAACATGAAACCTTGGAAAGTAATTTCGGTTGACAATTTGATTTGGGAATTAGTTTACGAAAAAAAAATATTTGCGAGTTGTAAGGGGATCATTTGTATTAGCTTAAGTAGTTTGAGGAAGTTACATCTCTCGTTTAAGAAGCAAAAAAGGCAACGAGTTCAAAAACACAAAGCTTTTGAAATTTAGGGTTTTCCTCAACCATGGTGGAAAATCTCTCTCCCCACAGAAATCTTTCTCATCTTTCTCTCTCAACTCACATCAGAGAATCAAGCAATGAAATCATCATAGATAAAGATGGTTTCCAATTAGTTCGATCAAGAACACAAAAGAAACGACAACCCTATCAACCTGGCTATCGGAGAAATCTGAGGGGTAATAACACGGAAATGAAGAAGACAGATGGTCAGAATTCAACCATCCCTCCTCTGAATTTGAGAAATCAATTGTATCAACCACTGAAACCCACTAGTTTCTCTCTGAATAAAGCACAGGGGCAAAAATATTGGGCTGAAATTATTTCTAAGCAATCTAAAGAACCAAATGATGATGAATGCAATCTTGAAACCATCGCTCCCATCACAATCAATAGTAAGAAATATGGTTTGATAAAAGAATCAGTATGCAAAAGAGCTACTGATTGCTGGAGCAATTCAGTTCTGGTTTATGTTGTTGGTACTAAACCATATTATATGTTTTTTAAATCCTATATTCAACGTGTATGGAAACCGGTTGGAGAATTTGAAATTTTTACCATATAAAATGGGTTCTTTATTGTTAAATTCAAATAAGTTCAAGATTGCAATTCAATCATTCAGAATGGCCCATACTTCTACAATGGAAAGCTCATCATAATGAGAAGATGGTCCGAGTCCCTAAAATTAGATAGGGATCTCCTCAGTATAATGCCGATATGGATTAAATTACCCAATGTCAATCTCAAATTATGGGATCATGAAGCGTTCAGTGTTATGGCCAGCATTATCGGAAAACCCATAAAGATGGATGCAACTACAACCTTGAAACCGGGATTGAATTATGCTCATATTCTGGTGGAGGTATCTGCAAATGATGAACTTTCTCAAGAAATAAATCTTACATTATACAATGAGGAAAATATCACCCAAAAAATTGAATATGAATGGGTTCCACCTAAGTGCAGTATCTGTAAATGCTTTAGACACATTAGAGAACAATGTATCTCAGTTTAAAGTTGGATACCCAGTGCTCACAATCAAAACAAAGAAATGGCCATCGATCAAGAAAATGATACAGATACAACAATTCAAGATGTGCATCACAATGAAGAGACACTAAAAGAATCAAGAATTCAAAAGAAGAACGATCGAATCAACCAGAAAGGCATCATCTTCAATCAAGAAACAACATCTCATTTGCTCACTGATCAAGATGACCAGATCCTTGCTTCGGAAGTTCATCATACTGAAGGAAAAAAAGAAAATTCAACAGATAGTTCACAGCGCAGTTCAAAAGAGGGTATCAGTAACAAAGAGGTCTTTAACTCCGAAATCCCTCCCATTTTAGAGTTATGTTTAATTACAAATAATCTTGATATAGACACAAATAAAATCCTGCATTCGAGTTCCAACCAGAGTCCAGAATATAATATGGAGAGTGAACCTCCATCAGAAATTGCTGCAGAAGTTGAGGACAATGTTGGAATCCACTCAACCTTGCCTCGCAATGCTGAGGAGTTTGACATCTCTCGCATTCAAATCCCAGAAAGTTATATTGCATCAACATCTGATAATGTTATGGAAGAACCTGAAAAGAAATTTGATATATCAGAATTACATATTCCCAAGACTAAAGCTATTGGCAAATACAATAATACAAATAAAGAGAAGAAAGCTTTTGGACAAAAATACATATCAATCAATCCAGATTGGAATGAAATGACCACAAGGCTTAAAGCTAAGAGCTCAGAGAAAAAGAAGAAGGGTAAGGGTAGCAGTGTATCAGGTTCAATCTGAAACCCTAGTTAATTCTTTTTCTTTATCATTCTATTATTTTTCTGTCTATTATGGCCTGGAATGTTAGGTGTATGAATTCCCCTGCTAAACAAACTGACATATTAAATATAATCAGAATTCACAAACCATCAATACTTGCCCTCATAGAAAACAAAATGGATGATTCTAATACTAAAAAATTCTGTTTTAAACTCTCCAATAATTGGAAATCCACTAACAATAATGATTGTGGTAGTAAAGGTAGGATCCTTGTCATATCGGACTCTAATATTTGGAATTTGGTCAATTTCAATAAGGATATTCAATTTATTGATTGCAACTTCAAAAATGTTGGTGGTTTCTCACTCCAAATAACCAATATTTATGGTAGTAACTTTGAACTTGAAAGAAACAATTTATGGTATAGATTAAAAGCTCTTAGTCAAAGTTATGATTTCCCTTGGATTATTTTAGGTGATTTTAATACTGTTTTTCATGTTAATGAAAAATTTGGTGGTAATAAAATCCCCCAAAGTAACCTTGAAAAAATTAACAAATTTTTACTTCAATCTGGGCTTATTGGACCTAATATGAATGGTAATAAATACACTTGGAAATCTAGAAAGGAGAAAAATATTCATTGCAAGCTTGATAGAGTATTAATCAATGAAAATTTTTGCACTACTTTTCCAAATTTTTGTTGTTACTCTATTGAACAAAATACAAGTGACCATACTCCTTTACTGATGAGTTTTTTCGATAATCAAACTAATAATAATCTTAAAGCCGCTCCTTTTAGATTTAAGAATGGTTGGGTCTTAAACAATGATTGTAATGAAATTATTAAAGATTGTTTTACATTTTCTAATAATGGTTCTTATCAAGCCCAGATCAGCATGTTTCTTAAAAATACAAAAAATAAAATAAAAAACTGGAACAAGGCTAATTTTAATAAGAATGACTGTTTAAATAAATTAAGGAAGGAAGGGAAATTTTTACAAAAGCTTGCTGATGATAACCCTAGCAATACTGATATTATTGATAAATTCTTTTCTAATCAAGCCAAGCTTTCACAAGAACTTCACATAAACAAAGTCAATGACAAACAAAAAGCTAAAGTAGACTGGCTTACTATGGGTGATAAATGCACCAATTTTTTTCATGCTAAAATGAGCTGTAGGAAGCATATAAACAATATAGGTAAAATTATTGACAATAAGGGTGAATGCATAAATGAATTTGATAAGATTGTCAATGAAGCTATTAGTTACTATTCTCAGTTATATTTTTCTGACTCTAATGATATTAATTTTCCTGATATTGTGTGTAAGCATGTGTTAAAAGATAATGCTGCTGATATCCTTTTGGCCCCTGTTAGTATAGATGATATAAAAGCTATTATTTTTAATGCTGGAGATAACAAAAGTACTGGTCCACTTGGACAAGCATCATTGTCCAAGTGGTTAATTGATTCGGCTTTGGTGCAAGAGGTCATAAGTTCGAAACTTGCTTTTGAACGTTTATTGACATGGGATATGTTATCCCAGTGTTTGTTGTATATAAAGTACCATTTCAAAAAAAAAAAATATTAAAGATCATATTTCTAAAGTTGTTAATGAATTTATGAATGAAGGTAAATTGCTTAAAAGTTTTAATCATACTTTCATTACCTTAATTCCAAAAAACAAAAATCCATCTTGTATTGAAGATTACAGACCAATTTCTTGTTGCAATTTTGTCTATAAAATCATTTCTACCATTTTAAGTAATAGAATAAAACTGTTTCTCCCCTTTTTAATTTCTGAAAATCAGTGTGCTTATATTCCTGGCGGACTTATTCAGGAAAATTCTTTGCTAGCACATGAAATGGTCAGGAATTTCAATAATAAAAAAAGGGAAAAAATGTGTCTTAAAGTTGATCTCCAAAAGGCATATGACAAAGTTAACAGAAAATTTATTATCCATATTATGAAATGCATGAATTTTCCTGCTAAATTCTGTAGGTTAATCTTTGAATGCATTAATACACCCACCTTCTCTATATTATTTCAAGGTAAACCTGAGGGTTTCATCAAGAGTGACAGGGGTATCAGATAGGGAGACCCTCTTTCTCCCTATCTTTTTACCTTAGCTATGGAATATTTTTTTATTCTTATTGATATTGAAACTATTAAAAACAATATTTCTCCAATAAATAGAATACAACCATCCATTACTCACCTAATTTATGCTCATGATCTTATGGTGTTCTCTAAAGCTAAATGTTTGCACAAAAAATGGACAAACACCTCCAATTCGTATGATTTAGTTGATTTTATGTTCTTAGTGATTTGGGTGATTTATGCAAATATGTAAAAAGCAGGGACTAAACTGTAAAAGACACACAGATTTATAGTGGTTCGGCCAGAACGTGCCTACGTCCACTTTATATGTTTTTCTCCTTTTTTCCTCAGATTACAAGTACAAAGCTTTGTATACAAGTATATGAAAGTTGTTTGAAAGTTCTATCCGTGCTTGAGCTCTCAAACTTGTCCGCCATTGTTGTACCCCTGCCCCTCTATTTATAGAGTGAGGTTGGGGGCAGGGATCTTGGATGTATATAGCAGTTGGTGGGCCTGGGCTGATGCAATCTCGCCCGGCAGATTTGGTCCGGTTTACCTTGGTTCGGTGGTAGGAGATGAGTGGACCGGTGGAGCTTTGGTTCGGTGGTAGGAGATGAGTAGACCGGTGGAGCTTTGGTTCGGTGGTAGGAGTATGGTGGTTCGGCAGTGGCTCGTGTACTTTGGTTCGGTAGTGGCTAAGGTCTGGTTCGGTGGAAGATGGAGAAGGATGGTGGTTCGGTAGTGAGACCGGATCGGTGTTGGATGGAGAGACTTTTGGACCGGTGGCGCCTTGGTGCTGAGTTGGTTCGGCAGGGGTGCTCTATGGTTTGATTCGGTGATGATGAAGATGGAGTTAATTTGGACCGGTGGTCTCCTCCTCCTGGATCGGTGGTGTGTAGGAAATGCACCCAACATTTGCCACCCAAAGTAAGGCATATGCCTGTATATGGCGTGCTTTGTTTTAGCGTGGCTATTCCCATCCGGTCTCTAACGCGGAGCCATCTGGTCCGGTCATTGATGTTTGCTTATAAATAGGGGCCACGTGCCTTCGTTATTCCTTACCAACCGAGCCAAACCTTTTGCCGAATCAAACTCTAATTTTTGCCGAATCGAAGTGTTAGCCGTACCAGGTGAGACCCCTTTGCCGCCGAATGAACTTTTATATTGTACTACCGAATAAGCTTTTATATTGTACTACCAAATGAGCTTGAGGGTTTTGAGTACCAAATGAATTGTAGAGTAAGATCGCCGAATGAGATCTAGGTTGGAATGCCGAATGAGCCTTCATATTTGGAATGCCGAATGAACTCTAGGTTGGGCCTTAGTGAATGAACTCGGGGATTCCGAGTGGTGAATGAACCCCTTACCGGATGGGCTTTTATACTTGAATTACCAGTGAAACCCTCGATTACATAGTTTATGTGTTTTAACGATATACTTTCTTGTGTTGCAGATAAATGTCTCAAAGAATGGAAACCCGATCAGATAAGAAGAAATTTATGGACAGAAGAGAGTCTCCCGCCGTGCCCCCAGTCCAGCCGGAACCAGCGCAACATGGACCTGCCCCGAGGTCATTAGTGGACGGATATGGCCCTTAAGAGCTTCTGAACTCTCCTCTCGATTGCTTTCCGAGCTCAATCAAAGAGGGGCAACTTGATGTCATCGCTCGCTCCTTTGGGATTGATAGAGCGAGTATGCTATTGCCGGGAGACGGTGTGATGCCGTATGATCCTCCTGAAGGATATTTCTCCTATAGCCGATACCATTGCATGTGCGGGGCCATTCCTCCGATCAATCCGTGGATAGTCAGCTTCATTACCTACCTGAAGGTGGCTCCTTTGCAGCTTCAGCCCAACTCCTACACCATCTTAGTGTGTCTATTCGTTATCTTCCAGAGGAGGTATGGGTGCCCCCTTCAAACTGGGAAATCCGATATTTGTATAATCTGAGGGGCTACAAGAAGGGTTCTCCGTACATCATGTTGGAATCGCCCGTATCCTTCAAGCCAGTCCTGGACGTATACTCGAAGTACAACATGTTTAAAAAGGAATGGTTTTTTGTCAGGGACGACTCTGTTTCTATCCGTCGCTTCACCTCCGGATGTAAGTCGAAGCTTTATTTATAATTTCCATTCTGGTTGCAATGCTTCTTCTTATGTGTTTTTATTTCTTGCTAGCGATAGGTGGTTTTGCGGTCGTGGAGAATGATCGCCTGGTTCAGACGGCAGCGGAAATAGAAGCTATTTCAGGAAGAGATAGGTCGGCTGCTTACTTGATCAGGAACGCTACACTTTTGGGGCACAACCTGATCCTACCACATCATTCCGTGGTCAAGCAGAGGGATACGGCAGAAGAGAGGGCTGCGCAAGCTAAAGGGGGGGCTGCGTCGAAGTGCAGCAAAAGGAGACCCTTCTCGAAACATCCGGTCGTCGGAAAGAAGAAGCTCAAGAAATCCGATGGACCCTCTCCCAGCACATGCCCAATTACTCTGGGGGAGGAAGATGTGGAGGAGGAGAGAGACGAGGGCGAAGGAGGCGATGTAGGAGGAGAGGCAGAGAGTGGAGATGACAGAGAAGGTGGTGGCGAAGGTGAGATGCAGAAGTGGACAGAAGAAGCATTCCGCCAAGCCTGTTATCCCGCTTTTTGGGCAAAAGCCGTGATACCAAAAGATTGGACAAAAACAAAAGATAGTTCGCCTCAGAGCCTGGTCGCACTTCATTTCGCTATGGATATTGATGAATTCTATCCGAATCCAGATCGAGCCACAATTGATAGGACATAACAAGAAAGACCATAGAAGCCAGCGTTTCAAATTTCAAGTCAATCCGAGGTCATATGCTCAAGTTATGATGGGTTCAAGTTAAGAAGGTGCACATTGCTCGGTTCGAAACCATCATGTGCGAACCCATCATATTCGAACCCATCGTGTTCGAAACCATTGTGTTCGAAACCATCTATTTCGAACCCATTGTATTCGAACTCATCACTTTCGAATCCATCAGCCAGCGCCTGACTCGAACCCATCAGCCAACACCTTCCTTCGAATCCATCCATCAACTTCGTATCCATCACTACTTCGAATCCATCGTTCAACTTCGTATCCAATACCTTCCTTCGAATCCATCCATCAACTTCGTATCCATCACTACTTTGAAACCATCCATCAACTTCGTATCCATCACCACCTTCGAATGCATCACCAACTTCGAGTCCATCACTACGTCGAATCCATCCATCAACTTCGAATCTATCACCACCTTCGAATCCATCACCAACTTCGAATCCATCACCAGCTTCGAGTTCACGCAACAGGTTCGATTCGAACCTATGGTTTCGAACCATATGGATTCGAACCATATGGATTCGAACCTATGGGTTCGAACCATATGGATTCGAAACATATGGGTTCGAACGACCCATAGGATCGGTTCGAAGTTGCCAGCGTACCGAAATACATCACCTTGAATCGATCATTTCTCTCAATCTACTGATCCAAATCCCATGAAATTTTCACAGAAGTTTGTCAACATGATGAAGAACGTCCACGCCAAGTTTCATCGCAATTGGACAATTTTTTGATCGATTCGAAGTTCACTTCGAATCGATGCCAAACTGGGCACGCAGTCCAAAAACGCGGCCCTGTGGGCCCCCCGTCACGTGCCAAGCAGCCTCTCCAGGTTTTGGGCGGGATTTTGGCCTTCCGCGACTATAAATAGAGCCCCTGGTCATTCAGAAAGGGGGGAGGGAGTCAGAAGAGAGAAAGCAAGCCCAGACTCTGCTGAATTCAATCCTATTCATCACTATTGTTGTTGAGTTGAGGTTTCAAAGCTATAATCCGTTGTAATCAATTAAGATTATCAAGTTCAAAGCTACAACCCGTTGTAATTGATTAAGATCATCAAGTGAAGCAATAAAGAGAAAACCTTCAAAGTGGACGTAGGCACGAACGCCGAACCACTATAAATCCTGTGTTTGTGATTATTGTCTGTGAATTATTGTGACTTGTTGCTTAGATCTGAACTCTATATTAATTGTTGCTGAGATCTGTGTTGATTATTATTAATTTGAGTACGTAAACGGGTGTTTTCGTGGTATTGGGTGTTTGTGACCAATTTTGGCGCAAACATTTTGGTGCTTCCACTGAGAAGCTAATTCAGGAAGAAGTTGAATTTGAAAATCCAGGAGTTCAGATCTAGGAATTATGGCAAGACAATCGAGCAGAAGGCCAAGGCCTGAGAGAAGTGAACCACAAGGAAGTCAAGAGGCTTCCTCAGTAGGGAATCAAGCATCAATCTACATCACTAGGGACGAAATGGAGACAATGATGAAGAGACAGGAGGAGTTGATTCAGAGCTTATTCCAATAAATTGGACAACTTGGAGCACAGAACAGAGAAGCTGATGGAGTTCAGAACGGAGCGGGACCATCCGGAATAGCACCTGGACTAGGAGGCGCACACTCGGAGCGTGAAGATCCAATCCCGGAGGGAGAGGGAGGAGTACCCACGCAACCTGAAGGCAGCAGAGGAATGAACGCTCAGCCAAGGGGGCAGATTCCAGAATTCCCTCGTGAACTCGGGGGGCAGGTTGAAAGTAATGAACGAAGATTGCATCTCGGTGACAACGACAGATTGGCGGAGATGGTTAGAAGAGCTATGAGAGGCGGTTTGGTAAACAAGGATTTGGTGGATGTTAATAGGAGTCCTTTCACTTCGGCGATTAGACAAGCTAGAAACCCACCGGATTTCAAGTTACCATCGTTGGACACGTATGACGGAAGAACGGACCCCACGGTTCATCTAACAAAGTATATGAGGCATATGGAAGTGCTGGGGGCACCAGAGGAGGTTATGGCCCAGTGCTTTCCATTATACTTGATAGATATTGCAGCATTGTTGTTTAGGAAATTATAGAATGGATCCATCGGAACATGGAATGGTTTAATTGAGAGATTTATGAGGCAATTCAGGGTTCACATTACGAGACCCAAGAATGTGATGACTTTGGCAACCTTAAAGCAGAAAGCCGGAGAGACCTTGAGAAGTTATCTAGCGCGATTCAATGCAGCAGCAACGTCAGTGGACTGAGCGGATCCGTCCATGGTGGTAATGGCAGCTGTGTCCGGAGTAGCTGACGGCACAGAATTCAAGAATTCATTGACTAAAGATCCACCCGTGGATCTAGAGGAATTCTACAACGAGGCAGAAAAGTTTTTACGTTTAGAGGACGCAAATGCAGAAAGAGAAGAAGGAGAGGGAATAGAAGTTTATATGCTTAAAGACAAAAAGCCTATCGAAAAGGACTCAGACAAGGATAAAGGAAAACAAAGGACTGAGGATTATGATGACAGGTCAAAACGGCAGCGGAGAGAGCCGCGATTCACTACTTACACCGAGCTGACTGAGAGTTTGGAACGCATTTATCAGGATACCAAGGAGCAGATTCCGTATCGCAGACCAATGCGGATGGATCCAACCTCAAGCGAAAGGAAATCATATAAGTTTTGCGTATTTCATGAATTAAACGGTCATAACACTAATGATTGTAGGCATCTGAAGGACGAGGTGGAAGGACACATCAGGAACGGCATGCTCCTTCAGTATGTGAGGAGGCGAGCTTCAGCGGAGGAGCCAGAGCGGCCACCGTCTACGTCAACCAGGGGCAACCCTGAACCAGGACGCCGTTTGGTTATCAATTAGTTAAAATAACGATGAACGAGTTGCAAGCTCCCACTAACGCAATCGAATCATTTACACATGTACGAGATCGCGAACGTTCTCCAGGCATGCTCTGAATGATCATTGAATGTTTCGTAGTGGGAACTTACACTTTGACATCTTTGCTTTGTTTTTATTTCATGTTGATTTGGACTTTGACATCTTTGCTTTGTCTTTATTTCATGTTGATTTGGACATTTGAACTTGGTTTGTTTGGACATTTCTGTTTTTAAAAGCTCACTCGTTGAATAAATATTTGATTCTGATAACTCTGAAATGGCTAGGCTAATTGCACATGTACGGGGTCGCGAACGGTCCTTAGGCATACTCTGAGATAGTGATATACCTAAACAAATGATCCAGGGACCCACGCGAACGTGAACCTGGTATCAACAGTATCAAGCCCCCCCGGGCACACTGATTCGCCTTCAATAGGCACACAAACAATCCAGGAACTCGCCCGAACGTGACCCTGGCATTCAAAACATCAAGCCCTCCCAGGCGCGTTTTCTCGCCTCGAACGGCACCCGACCGCGAACGGTCACAACTCGCCTCGAACGGCACCCGACTTCGAACAGTCACAAACTCGCCTCGAACAGCACACGATCGCGAACGGTCACAACTCACTTCACCTCAAATGGCTCGATCGCGAACGGTCGTCATTTGAGGTCCGCCTCGAATGGCACAACTCACTTTACCTCAAATGGCTTGATCGCGAACGGTCGTCGTTTGAGGCCCGCCTCGAACGGCACAACTCACTGTAACGGCACAACTCACTGTACCTCAAATGACTCGATCTCGAACGGTCGTCATTTGAAGTTGAGCGCTTGACCCTGAACGGTCACACTTCACCACAGATAACTCGATCCTGAACGATCGACACATGGATTTATGCATCTGAACGGGCACTGTCGCACCTTACCTCGGATGACTCGATCACGAACGGTCGTCATCTGAAGTTAGGCGCTTGACCATGAACGGTCATATTTCACCACAGATGACTCGATCCCGAACGATCGACGCATGGATTTACGCGCTTGACCGCGCAGGGTCGCACTTTCCCTCAAATGACTCGATCACGAACGATCGTCATCTGAAGTTAGGCGCTTGACCATGAACGGCCGCGCTCCATCCCGAATAACTCGATCACGAACGATCGTCATTTGAGGACATATAAAACAATCAAGTTCTTTATAGGTTGATGACAGGATATGAACATCCAGCTCAAGGCATTGCAAAACACACCTTCCTACCGCAAGGCATGTTTTGGGGGGCAAGCTGTTATCCCGCTTTTTGGGCAAAAGCCGTGATACCAAAAGATTGGACAAAAACAAAAGACAGTTCGCCTCAGAGCCTGGTCGCACTACATTTCGCTATGGATATTGATGAATTCTGTCCGAATCCGGATCGGGCCACAATTGATAGGACATAACAAGAAAGACCATTGAAGCCAGCGTTTCAAATTTCAAGTCAATCCGAGGTCATATGCTCAAGTTATGAAGGGTTCAAGTTAAGAAGGTGCACATTGCTCGGTTCGAAACCATCATGTTCGAACCCATCATATTCGAACCCATCGTGTTCGAACCCATTGTGTTCGAAACCACCTGTTTCGAACCCATCGTATTCGAACTCATCACTTTCGAATCCATCAGCCAGCGCCTGACTCGAACCCATCAGCCAACACCTTCCTTCGAATCCATCCATCAACTTCGTATCCATCACTACTTCGAATCCATCCATCAACTTCGTATCCAACACCTTCCTTCGAATCCATCCATCAACTTCGTATCCATCACTACTTCGAATCCATCCATCAACTTCGTATCCATCACCACCTTCGAATCCATCACCAACTTTGAGTCCATCACTACTTCGAATCCATCCATCAACTTCGAATCCATCACCACCTTCGAATCCATCACCAACTTCGAATCCATCACCACCTTCGAATCCATCACCAACTTCGAATCCATCACCAGCTTCGAGTTCACGCAACAGGTTCGATTCGAACCTATGGTTTCGAACCATATGGATTCGAACCATATGGATTCGAACCTATGGGTTCGAACCATATGGATTCGAAACATATGGGTTCGAACGACCCATAGGATCGGTTCGAAGTAGCCAGCGTACCGAAATACATCACCTTGAATCGATCATTTCTCTCAATCTACTGATCCAAATCCCATGAAATTTTCACAGAAGTTTGTCAACATGATGAAGAACGTCCACGCCAAGTTTCATCGCAATTGGACAATTTTTTGATCGATTCGAAGTTCACTTCGAATCGATGCCAAACTGGGCACGCAGTCCAAGAACGCGGGCCTGTGGGCCCCCCGTCACGTGCCAAGCAGCCTCTCCCGGTTTTGGGTGGGATTTTGGCCTTCCACGCCTATAAAGAGAGCCCCTGGTCATTCAGAAAGGGGGGAGGGAGTCAGAAGAGAGAAAGCAAGCCCAGACTCTGCTGAATTAAATCCTATTCATCACTATTGTTGTTGAGTTGAGGTTTCAAAGCTATAATCCGTTGTAATCAATTAAGATTATCAAGTTCAAAGCTACAACCCGTTGTAATTGATTAAGATCATCAAGTGAAGCAATAAAGAGAAAACCTTCAAAGTGGACGTAGGCACGAACGCCGAACCACTATAAATCCTGTGTTTGTGATTGTTGTCTGTGAATTATTGTGACTTGTTGCTTAGATCTGAACTCTATATTGATTGTTGCTGAGATCTGTGTTGATTATTATTAATTTGAGTACGTAAACGGGTGTTTTCGTGGTATTGGGTGTTTGTGACCAATTTTGGCGCAAACAAAGCCTTTAAGGAGTTGGAGGAAGGACCGATCGTGGTGGAGGTGCCGGAGAAGACTGACAAGGCCGGGACTGGTGCCGATTCATCTTTTGCGGTTCAGGGTGAGTTTCTGATTCTCACATACTTCTTTTAGGGATTTAAGAATATTCTTGAATTATAGTTCAATACATTTGGTTTTTATTCCAGGAGTGGGAGAAGCGGCCAAGACATCTGATGTGCGGCGCCACCTCGAACAGTATAAGCTTCTCAAAGCTTCCTCCAAACCCAAGCCTCCGACCGGCCGTTCTGGAGATGTAGTAGGTTACCGCCCTCTTCTTGGCGTCATTGAAGAGGATATTCAGAAGAGGAAGAGGAGTCGCTCTCTGTTTGGATCTTTGCCCGGTCCTCAGGCCCCAACTTAGCCTTCTCAGGGTAACACGGAGGAGCATTTTAAGCCTATATCTTCTCCGCATCCGTCTGAAAACCCTACCGTCGCCCCGATAGACCACCCTGGTTTGGTTCGCAACCCATTTGCCGGCCACCCGGATCTGGACCCGAGTACTCAGGACATTTCATTTGACGAGGCCACGGGTGAGCAACTTCTTCCCCGCAATCCCATGGTACGGGTGCATGATGAGGCTAAGTCCCTAGACCTCGATTTGCTTACTACTCGGATTGTTACCATTGGGGACGAAGCCAAGGCTAATATCGACCGGGTTGCGGAGGAGACCAGGAAGTTGATGGGGGCATCATGATTGACTGGTCAAGGCTGGAGAGAAGATTGGGAGTGCCAACATCCGACTACGGTCAATGGTTTCTGACCAAGCCAAGCAGCTCGCCGATCAGAACATTCAGATTTCTCAGCACGAGGCAGCCTCCAGGCGGTTGAAGAAGACTATGGAAGAGGCCAGCAGGGCAGAACTATGAAAAATGGAGGCTGCTTGCAAGGAACGGATCGACATGGCCATTGCGATGGTGGATGAGGTTCGGAGGCGGATCTCGAGCAGGTAGAGGAGTTGTCTGGAAAGCTTGAAGCCACAGAGCTTGCTCAGGCCAGGCTAAAGGAGGAGATGGAGGTGATGAGGAGATCCCTTCGGGCTGACTGCTCGCGATACCGACTGGAGAGGGATGCTTCCGTTGCAAAGCTATCGACCTTTGAGGCTCGTATGAGGGAGTTTCAGGAGAACGAGGGGATGATGGATGATATGCTGCTGGATATGTACTTTCGTACTTGGAAGCAGGGCAGCCTATCCTGGATGGACGATTACCCCCGGGTCATGGCTAGGATATATCTCCGGGCTTTGGAGGAGGCTAAGGCCGATGCGGATAAGGAAGGTGGAGCGGCCTTCAGGATGGATGTTGTTACCGCTCAGTTCACCAAGGAGGAGAAGGTGGCAGTGAAGGAGGGCATGCGGCTGCTCGCTGCTGAGGAGGTTGGTGTACAGTTGGAGGATGACGACCAAGGAGCGGACATTAGTAAGTCTTCCCTTTTTAGCTTTCCATAACTTAATCATTTATTGTTCATGAATATTAATAGATTCTTCTCCTGAATTGGACAGGTGGGACCTCTGGTCAACATGCTGAGAGTTCTGATCCCACAGTTAAGTAGATCGTGGGGCTGGCAGGATAAAGGCGGAGCCCTGATGCAGTTGACTATTTTATTTGGTCTACTTGACATTCCTGTATATGCTAGTTCAAAACATTAATGTACTTTCAAGCTGTAATTATGTCATTGAACGACTTTATGTAAGTTTATAACACAAGCTGATTCTGTTATATTTTGAATGCTGTTATTATTTTGATGTGTTGCATAAGAAATATAACTGTGCATATGCCAGTGATTTAATTATGTCTGATGCCAAGTTCTTGTTTGAAATATACTTTCATGTCTTGCAATGCCAATGTGATGTGTGACTAAATTATAGCTACATGTTTATGTACAAGAGAAGAGAGTACCGCCCTTCGTGTTTTAGTTGCAGGGGGCAGCTTTGAACGTCTTGTGTAACTGATTATGGAATGCAGCTGAGTGTCTTGTCATCCAGTTTGCGGGCTCCGATTCCCATGAGCGAATGTCTCCTATTTGGTGTCTTGTACTTTAGGGACCGTTATATAGGATAGGAGAAAGTTCTTAAATAAAATGGAAATATAGGAAATGGCAAAACTTCCAATCACGGAAGGCCGTCGATATGCTTAAGTTCGTGGCAAACGGGTTTTGTAGTCACTTTCCCTAGCTGTGGGTCTTGGAGACATTTGTCACCCATCTTACGCCTCTGCGGGGAGTATATCTTTTTTATCACAGCCGCACTTAAGACATATCGGAGCCGAGATCGCGCACAGTAACTACCCGGGCCATTATGGCCCGTAATCGTGGGTATTATTCGATTTACTATGGCTGGCTAGCGTGGGTGCCGATCGTCAACCGTAAAATACCCTGGCTGGCCACACCTTATGTTGGGGCTTAAAGTAGGTTCACAGTTGCCGGCGAGCCGAACGCCGTAATGAGCTACCATCGGCTATAGTCGGCTTTCTTGATGGCTTATAATCGGCTCATTACAGTTGGCTTTGAGGGCAGTCGTGAGCAATGAGTTAACCCGCAGCAGAGGGATGCTGGAGCAAAAGTGTCTCATTGGCGAGTGCATAGATTCGCATAGTACCTGTTAGGTCCTGTCCAAGTGAGGTTGCGCCAAGATGTGACTTGAATGGAAGTGCCATTACATAGGATTTCGTTCAACAGAAAAGGATACAGTTAACAAGCAGCCAGGATACAAAGGAACAAGTTAAAAAGAGACAAGTTTTTTAAAGTGGTTCGGCACGAAAATGCCTACGTCCACTGATTCTCTTTATTAATTCACTTCATACGTGCATTACAAGTTAAGAAAAGTACCGACGAAGGTGTTGGATGCTCCATGCCCTCTGGAATACCTCTCCGTCCACTGTTGACAAAATATAAGCTCCGTTGTGGAGATCTTTATGAATTACATATGGTCCGTCCCAGATGGGGTCCAGTGCCCCGGGGCGCGGAAAGATTCGCTTGAGGACAAGATCTCCTTCTTGTAAGCTGCGGTGCTTGACCTTGGAGTTGTATTGTGCTGCCACTTTTTGCTTGTGAGCTGCTGTTTTAAGTGCTGCATCATTTCTTCTCTCCTCAATTAGATCCAAAGACATGTGGAGGAGTTCTTCATTTTCTTCTGGGTTGTAGTGGATCCTACGGTGGGAAGGCACTACAGTTTCAACTGGGAGCATGGCCTCCGATCCGTATGCCAAAGAGAAAGGAGTATGCCCTGTTGATGTTCTGAAAGATGTGCGGTAGACCCAAAGTGCGGTAGGAAGTTCATCCACCCAAGCGCCTTTTGACTTTTCAAGTTTCTTCTTGATTAGAGTTTTGAGGATTTTGTTGACAGCTTCGACTTGGCCATTTTCCTGGGGATAAGCCACAGATGAGAAGCTTTTGTGAATTCCGTGCTCTTGGCACCAGTCGGTGAATTCCTCGCTGTCAAACTGAAGTCCATTGTCTGATATGATTTTGAGTGGGACTCCGTACCTGCATAGTACGTTTTTGATCAAGAAGTTAATAACTTTTGCCGAAGATATTTTATTTAGAGGTTCCGCTTCCACCCATTTGGTGAAATAGTCGACTTCCACAATAGCATATTTGGCTCCGCCCCGGCCCATTGGCAGTTCACCAATCAAGTCAATTCCCCATACTGTGAAGGGCCAAGGGCTGGTCATTTGAGTGATCTCATTTGTTGGTAGCCGAGGAACCTTAGCAAATTTCTGACATCTGTCACATTTTTTGACGAAGTCTAAGGCGTCTTTGTTTAAGGTGGGCCAGAAATATCCCTATCGAAGTATCTTCTTTGCCAGTGTCTACCCTCCAGTGTGGTATCCTCAGCTTCCTTGATGTATGTTGGACAAGGTTTCTTTGGCTTCCCTTCAAGTAACACACCTCAGTAAACGGTTAGAGAAGTCGCGCCGATAGAGGATGCCTTCTTGTATTGTGTAGCGGGGAGCTTTCCTCAGGATTTTCTTGACTTCGTTACGCCTGTAGGGCAGCGTGCCATCCTGTAAGTATTTTCAGATGGGAGTCATCCAAGTTTCCTCTTCGATTGCAGCTATCAGATTCACTTGATCGAAGCTCGGAGTTAGTTGCTTCGAGATGGCTACTGTTCCGGAAATGATGCCGTTTTTCATGCTAGATTGCTTTGCCAGCTCGTTGGCCTCTTGATTCTCTTCCCGAGGAATGTGTTTGATCAAATAGTGATCCAATTGATTGAGTAGCTGCTAGGTCTTCTTCAGATATGCTGTGAGTCGTTCTCCTCGAGTTTGGAATTCTCCTAGTATTTGATTTACAATGAGTCGAGAATCACTGTGGAGACGTAAAGAACTGACTCCGATCTCTAAAGCAAGTTCTAATCCTGCTATTACTGCTTCATATTCTGCATCGTTGTTGGTGGCAGTGAATTCCAACCTCAGGGCATAGTGCAGCTTCCTTCCTCTGTGGGTGATTATCACAATACCTGCCCCCGAGCCTTGTTCTTTTGATGCTCCATCTACAAAGAGATTCCACTTGATGTCTTCTGCCATTTCAGATTGCTCCCTACCTTCACTGGTGGTGAATTTGGCAATGAAATCGGCCATGGCTTGCCCCTTGATGGCGGTGCGAGGATGGTAGGTGATATCATATTGACTCAGTTCGATGCACCATTTAAGTAGTCGCCCAGAAGTGTTGGGACGATGGAGTACCTGCCTTAGCGGTTGATCGGTTAGAACCCTGATGGAATGAGATTGGAAGTAGTGTCGCAGTTTCCATGATGTGATTAGCAAGCAGTACGCTAGCTTTTCTAGTTTAGGATATCTGGCTTCTGCCCCCGTAAACCTCTTACTTACAAAGTATACGGGCCATTGCGTACGGTTGTCTTCTCTCACCAAAATGGCGCTTAGGGCATGTGATGACACAGCAAGGTATAGGTATAACTCTTCGCCTTCACTTAGGGTTGAGAGTACTGGTGGTCTCTGGAGGTGTTCGATTAGGTTATGGAAGGCTGTCAAGCATTCGTCAGTCCATTCGAACTTTCCTTTGTCTTTCTTTAGAGCTTCGAAGAAGGGAACGCACTTGTCAGTCGCTTTAGAGATGAATCTGCTTAGGGCGGCTACCTTCCCATTTAGACTTTGCATTTCCCTTCGAGTGGAAGGTTTCCTGATATCTTGCAGAGCCCAGACCTGTTTGGGGTTTGCTTCAATCCCTCTGGCATGGACGATGAATCCTAAGAACTTTCCTGATGATACTCCGAAGGAGCACTTTAGAGGATTCAGCTTCATTTCATATTGGCGAAGTACTTGAAACATCTCGCCCAAGTGGCTTACGTGGTCGCCGGCTTTTCTCGACTTCACTATCATGTCATCCACATAAACTTCCATAGTTCGTCCGATTAGTTCCGCAAACATCTTGTTGACGAGGTGTTGATAAGTAGCTTCGCCGTTTTTAAGTCCAAAAGGCATTACCCTATAGCAATACAATCCCCGGTCAGTGATGAAACTGGTGTGGTCTTGATCGGGAGCATGCATAGGAATTTGGTTGTATCCTGAGTATGCATCCATAAAAGATAAGAGCTCGTGCCCGGCTGTGCTGTCCACAAGCTGATTGATTCGGGGAAGTGGGAAGCAGTCCTTCGGGCAAGCGTTGTTTAAGTTAGAGAAGTCAATGCATGTTCGCCATTTCCCGTTAGCCTTCTTTACTAGTACCGGGTTGGCGATCCATTCAGGGTAGATAGCTTCTCGTATGAATTTATTGGCAAGTTGCTAGGTTCTTTACTTCTTCATCGAGGGCTGCTGATCATTCTGCCCCCATGCTTCTCTTTTTCTGCTTTATTGGCACCTTGGTAGGATCGATGTTCAGTACGTGGCATGCTATGTCCGGGGAGATTCCCGTCATGTTGGCGTGCGTCCATGCAAATTCTTCTAAGTTGTGGCGGAGAATATCAATGAGTTGATCCTTGAATTCTTCTTTTAGCTGAGATCCGATTTTCAATAGTCTACTCAAGTCGTGTTTGTCTACAGATACAAATTCCATAGCCTCTACAGGCTCGGCGGTGGCCTCCTCCTCTTTGTCCCTAGGGTCTAATTCGTTGAAAGGATCACTGGTATATCGAAGAGGAGGGGCTTTCTTTAGTTTCTATGCTTCCAAGTTTTTTGTGCAGAGAGTAGTCTCTGCATTCTCCCCTTTATCCTTCCCGCGGTTATTGTGAAGTTCGGTTACATATCAATCTCGAGCAGCGTCTTGATCTCCCTCTACTTCCCCTATCCCGTTGTCTGTCGGAAATTTCATCTTCAGGCACCATGGGGCCAGGATAATTTGGAAGTCGGCCAAGACTGGTCTTCCTAAATAGGCATTGTAGGCCGAGTGGTTTTCTATTAGTACAAATGTTTGTTTCCGCACAACGGAGCGGGGATGGCTTCCTATCTCGACAAAGAGGTCTAGTTGCCCGAGGGGCATCTTTGCGTCCCCAGTGAAACCGTGGAGTGGTTTGTTGCAAGGAGACACATTCTTCATTGACAGCTTCATTTTGTCGAAAGCATGTTTGAATAGGATATTTACTGAGCTTCCAGTGCCTACCAGAATTCGGAAAACTTCGGCTGGACCGAACCAGGTAGAGATGACCATAGGATGCATGTGTGGGTACTGCCTTCACTCTAGATCACGCTTATTGAATGTGATATCATCATTCTCTTTCCGCTTCGGGTGGCGTTCTTCTATAACGGAGTTTACGCAATCTTCATTGTTTCTAAGCGACTTTCCATACCTCTCCATCTCTGCCCAGCTTCCGTCGGCGATGTGTGGCCCTCCCGATATGGTGTGGACCACTATCTTTTCCTGACCGGGGCAGCTGGTGTTGCGGTTTCCTCCGCCCATCTTTGAGGGAGGTAGCCTTGTATTTTCATTGGCAGGAGCTGGGGTCCTGTTCTGACTTTTCACATAGCGTTCCAGTTTCTTCCTTCTGATGTGTTCTTCAATCATGTCCCGGAGATGATGGCATTCATTGGTGTCATGCCCATGAGATTCGTGGAAGTGGCAGAACTTTCCAGACTTAATTGCGTTATCTGATTCCTTTTTGTGTGGGGGGCATTTGTATCTAACTTCGTCTTGGGTGGGCAGGAAGATGTTTTCGATTGTTTCATTCAAAGGAGTGTAAGAGTCAAATCTCGGTCCCGGCCGGTATAGACGTTTTTCTCCCTTCTTGCCCCCAGCATTGTCTCTAGAGTCACTTCCTCGAACATCCTTTGATGTAGTAGGTGTGCCGCCTTGGTCTGCCTTAGCATGTTGCCCAAACTGCCTTTCGATGGCCGCGTCTTCGAGCCTCATATACTTCCCAGCTTCATGGAAGAAGTCAGGTAACGTAGCTGGTTTTTCTTTTGTTAATCATCTAGCGAATTTCGTATCCGGATGCACACCACTAAAGAGGGCCATTAAGATAAGTTTCTCATCGGCATCTTGGACTGCAGCCGCTGCGGCATTGAATCGGGTAAGATATTGTTGCAATGTTTCTCCAGGCTTCTGCTTGATATTGGATAAGGAATAAGCATCCTTAGGTTGTTCCACATGAATGCGAAACTGGCTGTTCAACATTTCCCATGAGATGATGGACCCTTGGGGTAGGTGGCAGAATCAGGAGGTAGCTAGATCTGCCAAGAATAGTGGAAAGCATTTGCACATACTCCTTCTGTGGCTCCGCTCATGAGCATATATTGTGTATATCTCTGCAAGTGTACAACGGGGTCAGAGGTTCCCCTGTAAGGTTTCATTATTGGCATCTTCCATTCTAGCGGGGTGATGGCAAGTTCGATATTGCGGGAGAAAGGGCTGGTTACCCTAGCGCCTATCCCTCGATCTCTTTGATCCCGTTGGATGCACTCTCTGAACAATCGTGCCATCCTTTCATCAGAATTTGGAGCGGATAGAAATGAGTTTGGTTCTTCCCTGCGGAATTGATTCCGTCCAGATGACCTGTAGGGATGGTAGCGTCTATCGCTCCTAACATTTTCCAGTGGCTGTCTCTGATCTTCCGGGAGCATGCTAGGGACAGCTACAGTTGGCCCTTGCCTTGATCTTCCCCTACTGGGTTCTGTTACAAGCACTTCCTCGGGTCCAACTTCGGGCTGGACTATATCTCGGCCCCATTCATTGATGTTTCCATGGTTAGGCGGCATGACCGACTTAGCTACATTCGACCCTTGCCTAGTACCTCCCGTGTTGGGTTCAGTTCCAAGTGTTTCCTCGGGTCGGAATTCGAGCTGAGTCTGGGCTCGGCTCCTACCATTGTTGTTTCTGTTGTTAGCCTCTTCGAAGAAGAAAGATCTTTGTCGTCTCCCAGATCGTCCAGACTGGGACTCACCCCTTGATTCAGTGTTGCGGTTGGATTCTTCGGCATCCCTTAAGCATGACATGAGTTGGTCCACCAAGGTTTCTTGTTGGGATGTGAAGCGGTTAGTTACTTCAGCCACAACCCTGTCTAGATCTGCCCTAGTAATTGCTGCCGGTTGCTCCGTGGCAGGGGCTGTCAGATTTGCCTGATTTTCATTTGGTAATGCTGTTGGAATGGGATGATTCTCTTGATCTGTGACTACTAGATCTGGAATACTGCTAGTTGCGATGTTCTTTCCTTTGTTAAAATCCTTCTTCTGCTTGGAAGTCATGTTTTCTAAGCAACGAACGATGTTGTTAGGAAGAAGGTTAAGTGGGAGAAGCTGAAGCTTCGAGCTCTAGCTCTCAGTGAAAGCACCAAAAATGTTTGCACAAAAAATGGACAAACACCTCCATGTCGTATGATTTAGTTGATTTTATGTTGTTCTTAGTGATTTGGGTGATTTATGCAAATCTGTAAAAAGCAGGGACTAAAATGTAAAAGACACACAGATTTATAGTGGTTCGGCCAGAACGTGCCTACGTCCAGTTTATATGTTATTCTCCTTTTTTCCTCAGATTACAAGTACAAAGCTTTGTATACAAGTATATGAAAGTTGTTTGAAAGTTCTATCCGTGCTTGAGCTCTCAAACTTATCCGCCATTATTGTACCCCTGCCCCTCTATTTATAGAGTGAGGTTGGGGGCAAGGGTCTTGGATGTATATAGCAGTTGGCGGGCCTGGGCTGATGCAATCTAGCCCGGCAGAGTTGGTCCGGTTTACCTTGGTTCGGTGGTAGGAGATGAGTGGACCGGTGGAGCTTTGGTTTGGTGGTAGGAGATGAGTGGACGGGTGGAGCTTTGGTTCGGTGGTAGGAGTATGGTGGTTCGGCAGTGGCTCGTGTACTTTGGTTCGGCAGTGGCTAAGGTCTGGTTCGGTGGAAGATGGAGAAGGATGTTGGTTCGGTAGTGAGACTGGATCGGTGTTGGATGGAGAGGCTTTTGGACCGGTGGCGCCTTGGTGCTGAGTTGGTTCGGCAGGGGTGCTCTATGGTTTGATTCGGTGATGATGAAGATGGAGTTAATTTGGACCGGTGGTCTCCTCCTCCTGGATCGGTGGTGTGTAGGAAATGCACCCAACACTAACAAAAATAATGCAGAGGCTATTAGTGAGAATTTTGGGACTATGTACAAATATACTGGTCTTAAAATTAATGAATTTAAAACAAAGGCATATTTCAGCAAATATTGCAGGTACAAAAAGGAAGTTTTGGATGTACTCAATATAAGTGAAGGTAATCTTCCTATTAAATATTTAGGTCTTCCTTTATCTACTAATCAAATCAAAGACAGTGATTTCTCCTATCTGATAGAAAAAATTCAAAACAGAATGGAAACTTGGACATGCAAGCTTCTATCTATTGCTGGTAGAATTGAGTTAATTAAAACTGTTGTGTATGCCATTATTCTATGCTGGTTTCAAACACACCACATCCTTATTGCTACTATTAAAAAAATTGAAAGCAGGTGTGCTGATTTTCTTTGGAGAGGAAAATACCATAAAATCAGTTGGGATAAAGTTTGCGAACCCAAAAAAGTAGGTGGGCTTGGCATCAGAAATCTTAATGATCTTAATTTAACATGTCAATTAAAACTTTTTTGGAGATTTATAAGTGGTGATTCTTTATGGACAAAATGGATGACTTGCAAATATCTTAAAAATGAAAACTTCTGGACTACTTTACCAATGAATAACCAATCCAATGCTTGGAATCAAATTTTAAAATGCAGGGTTTTAGGTAAATCTTTAATTCAAAGAAAATTTAAAGCTGGGCATGAAACTAGTCTTTGGTTTGACCCCTGGTTTCAAAATGAATCTTTTATTAATAAGGTTGGTTGGGATACTCTTGCTATATGTGGTGAAGCTAATGCTAGTGTAAATATCATCATTAAAAATAATCACTGGCAACCTCAACTTCATCCTATCACAAAACCTCATAAAAATTCTATCATTAATATTCATTTAGATCATGATGCTGATAGTGATTATTGGGAATGGTTAGCTAACAGTAATGGTAAGTTCTCCTTTAAAAAAACCTGGGAGCACATCAGAAACAAGCAACCTACTATAGATTGGTACAATTGCATATGGAACAGGGTGAATAATCCAAAGATGGCTATCTGCACAAATTTTGCTATTAAAAACTGATTGCCAACTTTGGAAATTATCAACAAGTGGGGTAGAAATAACTCTTCACTCTGTTCCCTATGTAATTTATCGAATGAACAGTGTCTCATTTATTTTTTGAATGCAGTTACACCTACTACATATGGAATCAAATCAAATCTAAGCTGGGGATGAACAATTCAAATAGGATGCATCTTGATCAAATTATTACTGACATCAACAATCATTTCAGAAGTAAATCACTTGAAAGAGACTTCGCGCATATTCTTCTAACAACTACTGTTTTATAATTATGGAAAGAAAGAAACAACCGTACTCACAACAAAACAAAGCTTTCCAAAGAGCAGAGATGGACTATAATTGAAAATGATAGCAAAATCATTCTCCAGCAATCAAGAAAAAGATCAGAAATCACACCAGATTTGATTTTCTTGCGGATTATTGGAACAAAGAGGCTGGTAGTAAATATATTGAGCAATATCTACTCAATCCGAAAGCTTATCAAACTGATCCAAGTATCCATCAGCGAACGAATCAAGACAATTATGAACCTCCAACCAATTGTTTCTCTGTTGATTGTGAAGGCAGCTACAAATCTACAGATCTAGGTTTCGATAACACCAGATCTGTATATCTCAGCCACGCTAGGAAAAACTTAGCATCGAGACATCATATTAGCTCAAATAATGCAGATAGCAGCATGAGAAGCAAGTTCAACCAAAGCCTTTCTTACTGGGAGAGTGACGCAGCGGATTAATCAAACAAAACTTCAATCGATGGATTGTAGCAATCGGTGAGTTGAAGATACCAAAAATGCCCAAGTTCGTTGATCCAAAGATACCGAACTCTAGCTATCTCAAACACGTTGATAGCGCACTATACCGTGTTCAAAGATCTACGATTCTTCGCACGTTGATCTAGCGCACTAGATTCCGTGAATCGGCTTCAACAAACGTGGATTCGAGCGCACTCGAACGACGTAAGTGGAGATAGGAGATTACACTCAACTACCAATTGGTATGAAAGCACAAAGCTAACAAAAGAGAAATTTTATTCAAAATCAACAACCCACAATGTACAACACACGCGCTATTTATAGCTTTCACAACTCGACACACACAAATTCTCACCTGACTCCTAGGTCGGCACCGACTCACGACCCAACTTAGATCGTGACCGACTTAACTCACGCGACTCAACGCCTTTACAATAGAACAAAATACAACCGACTCAAGCTCTTTGCCGATTCAACCCTTGAATCGCACACGACTCAACACATCACTTCCACACACAGTACATAGTATACGACATACGACTTAAAAGTACAACGGCTCATACGACTCAACACAACCGACTTACATTTAACGACTCAAACAACTCAAGCTACAACAGTTAGGTCGTATACGACCTAACGACTCAAGGCCAACAACACATCTGCTCCTATGGCCGACTCAGGCGCATGCCGACTCAACTTCCTCCGACTCAAGGCCTTAGGTCGGAAACGACCTATGCTCCCATCAACTCGTAACTTCTTGTCCTTAGGTCGGAAACGACCTAAAGCATGCTCTTGCCCATGTAACCCGTTAGGTCGGAAACATCCCCATATGCTTCTGTTGAGTCGGCTTATCTTCCCCCTTGGCTTGTTAACTCGTGTCCTTTCTTCCTTAGATCGGCAACGACCCAAACTTTCACTAAGTCGCGAACGACTCATCACACCACACCATAAATTCATGTTTTCTGGAATTAGAGTTTGCACAGCTTCTTCTCTGGTCTTGGCTGCATCATCCTCCCCTGGTTGAGAAAAATTCGACCTCGAATTTGTAAATTCTTCCTCAACAATCTCATCTCCATGATATGGAACTAAATGTTTGACGTTAAAAACATCAGAAGTATAAACATCATTTGGTAACTTTAATCGATAAGCATTCTCATTGATTTTCTTCAAAACTTCAATCGGACCAATTTTTCGTGCCTTCAACTTGTTATAAGCACCCACCGGAAAACGATCTTTTGTTAATACGGCATAAACCAAATCACCTTCTTTAAATTCAACATTTCGACGTTTCAAATCTGCAGACTTCTTATACTTCTCATTCGATTTCTCCAATCGTTCCTGAACGATTTTATGACATTCAGTCAGCTCATCAACAAAATCAGCAGCTCGTTTAACTGTTCTCTTTGACTGTGGTACAACTGCTAAATCCAACGGCCCCCTGGGTAAATTTGAATAAACAATCTGAAACGGACTGAATCCTGTGCTTCGATTTACTGCATGATTATGAGCAAATTCTGCCTGGCATAGCTTCATGTCCCAACTTCTCAAATTATCCTGTACAAGACAACGCAACAAATTCCCCAATGACCTATTAACAACTTCTGTCTGCCCATCAGTTTGCGGATGATAAGCACTACTAAATTTCAGTTTCGTTCCCACCATCTTCCACAAACTCAACCAAAAGTGACTCAGAAAACGAGTATCTCTATCAGAAACAATAGATTCTGGTAAACCATGAAGTCTATAAATCTCCTTGAAAAATAACTGTGCTACTCGAACTGCATCTGCTGTCTTCTTGCAAGCAACAAAATGTGCCATCTTCGAAAATCTGTCCACCACAACAAATATCGAATCATTTCCCCTTTGAGTTCTCGGCAAACCCAAAACGAAATCCATGCTGATATCAACCCATGGCTTAGATGGCACTGGTAATGGCATATACAACCCTGCATTCGTTGCTGTCCCCTTTGAAACTTGGCAAATATGACATCGCTCCACGAACCTTTCAACCTCTTTTCTCATCGACGGCCAAAAGTAAGACTGCGAAATCAACTGCAAAGTACGATCGCGGCCCACATGCCCTTCCTCGTGTAATTCCTTCACAATCTTCATCCTCAAACTACAATCCGGAATACATAAACGATTTCCTTTAAACAGAAAACCATCAACCAACATGAATTCATCGGCAATCCCATCCTTCACTTTTTCAACATATTTCACAAAGTAAGGATCTTCTTCAAGCATCTCTGGCAACATTTCAAACCCCGTCACTTCAATCTTCATTGTCGTTAGTAAATGACTCCTCCTACTCAAAGCATCTGCTACTCGATTCGTCACCCCTGATTTGTGTTTAACGACAAAAGTAAACTGCTGCAAATAAGCAATCCATGACGCATGTCTCACAGAAATCTTATCTTGCCCCTGTAAATGTTTCAAAGCTTCGTGATCAGTGTACAGAACAAATTCCTTCTGAAATAAGTAATGTCTCCAATGCTTAACCGTCTGAACAACAGCATAAAACTCAACATCGTATGTACTGTATCTCATCTTTGCCCCTGACAACTTTTCGCTGAAATAAGCAACTGGCTTCCCATTCTGGCTCAGAACTCCTCCAATACCAACCTTCGAAGCATCAGTATGCAATTCAAACAACAACTGAAAATTAGGTAGAACAAGAATTGGTGCAGACGTCAACAATTCCTTGATCCTTTCAAAGGCAACCCCCGCTTCCTCTGACCACACAAACTGTTTACCCTTCATGCAATCAGTCACTGGAGCCATCACGCTACTGAAGTGTGGTATGAACCTTCGGTAGAATGACGCTAGCCCATGAAAACTTCTCACTTCTGTAATTGTCTTTGGCTGTGGCCAATTCTTGACTGCTTCAACTTTGCTCTGGTCAACTTGAATACCTTTCCCTGAAACAACATAACCCAGAAATAAAACAGTATGCGTCATAAACACACATTTCTTCGTAGCAGCATAAAATTGTTCCTCACGAAGAATAATCAATACTTCCCTCAGATGTAGAATATGCTCCTCCATACTCCTGCTGTAAATCAGAATATCATCGAAGTAAACCACGACGAACTTCCCAATGAATGGTCTAAAGATTTGATTCATCACCCGCATGAATGTACTAGGTGCATTTGACAAACCAAATGGCATAACCAACCATTCGTATAATCCCTCTCTTGTCTTGAAAGCTGTCTTCCATTCGTCTCCAGGTCTGATTCGAATTTGATGATAACCACTCTTCAAATCAATCTTTGAAAATATAGTTGCCCCACTCAATTGATCTAACAAATCATCCAACCTCGGCATAGGAAATCTGTAACGAACAGTGATCTTATTCAAAGCTCTACTATCAGTGCACATTCTCCAAGTTCCGTCCTTCTTTGGTACTAACAATGCAGGTACAGCACACGGACTCAAACTTTCCTGAATACGACCCTGTTCAAGTAATTCTTCCACCTGCCCTCGTAACTCCTCATGTTCCTTCGGACTCATTCTGTAATGTGGTCGGTGTGGTAACACTGCTCCGGGAACAAGATCAATCTGATGTTGAATGTCTCTAAGTGGTGGTAACTCCTTTGGCAACTCCTCTGGAAAGACATCTTCAAACTCTTCCAAAACTGGCTTTGCTTCTTCGGGAATCTCAACTTCTTCACTACTCTCTCTCCCAATCAACAAAAACACTTCCGGTTCTTCCTCCACTTCTTTAACAAACTCCTTCAAAGTCAACAGAGTTTTCAATTCTTCAATCTCTTCTAGCTTGCTCTCCTTCTGCTGCTGTCTCTTAGGAACTAAAGTGATTTTAGTACCCTCGAACATGAAACTGTAACTGTTGGCACGACCGTCATGCTGAACTGCTCTATCAAACTGCCATGGTCTGCCCAACAATAAGTGACAAACATCCATATCTACGACATCACACCAGATTTCATCTTTGTACTTCTTTCCGATTGAAAAATTCACACAAGCTCTTCGACACACTTTCACTTCACCTCCTTTCCTTAACCATGCTAGCTTGTATGGTTTAGGATGCTTCTCGGTCTTCAAATTCAACTTCCTAACTGCCTCTGTAGAAATAATATTATCACAACTCCCCGCATCAATAACGAACTTGCAAACTTTCCCCAGAATAGTACATGTCGATTGAAAAATATTGCTTCTCAGCCAACTACAATCCTCCTCTTGCTTAGGTGTCAAACAACTTCTCCTCATCATAAGATTACAACCTTCATCACCCGACACTTTTTCTTCCTCCTCAACATAAGGTACATTTGAATACTCTGCCTCCTCACCATCATCTGCTTCAACCTCTGCAACCATGGTTCTCTTCTTCGGCTTCGGACATTCGTTGCTTTTGTGACCCAACTCCTGACAATTATAACATTTGAAAATACTGCTAGCCCTTGCCTTCTCAGCCTCCTTCACCACTGGCTTGGTAACTGGTTTAGGAGTATTAGAACTTCCGCCAACACCCCTTGCTTGGTTATTGGAATTAGTAAACACACCACCTCCACGCCTTCCTTGTTTCTCCCAAGCTAACGCTTTCTGATGTGCCTCTACAACGGATCTAGGATCAAACATATTAACCATATCCTGGATCTGCATTCTCAAACCCCCAACGAATCTAGCAGTTAACTGCTCTTCTGTCTCCATGATATCATTCCTGGCAATGAGTTGGTAAAATTCATCAGCATAATCACTAACAGACTTTGTCCCCTGCCTCAGATTCTGCAACCTCTGATACATAAGTGACTGGTAATTATAAGGTAAGAAAGTAGATCTCATCAACTTTTTCATCTTCTCCCAAGATTCTATCTTTGACTTCCCCATTCGTTCTCGAGTAAGTTTAGTTTGCTGCCACCATGCCAATGCTCTCCCCCTCAGCCTTGTGGCAACTAACTTCACCCTTCGATTCTCCGGCACCTCCTTGAAATCAAAGATTTCCTCCACATTAGACAACCAATCTAAGAATTCCTCAGCAACCATCCCGCCTTTAAACTGCGGAATCTCCATTTTCATACCCGACTCCCAACGACGGTCATCCTCCACATCACGGTAAGAATTTCGAACTTGGTCTCGATCTCGATAATGAATACTTGCTCTATCACCCTCTTCAACAAAATCAAAAGTACGCCTACATCGATCTCGACCAATGTCATCCCTTTGTTCATGCATGCTTCTTTGACTATGTCTCTCCTCATCTCTATATGCTTCATGGTCAAATTCACGTTGACTTCTTCTCTCTTCATGTGCATAGTCATGATGATCTCTTCGTGATGAAATTGATGTTTCTCTTCTATCTCTACAAGAATGTGGCGATACCCTCCTCGCTTCCGTAACCAATGGCGAAACTCGGTTTCCTCCATGGTTCGAGTTTGGTGATCTCCTCCTTTGATTCAAATCATTCATCAATCTCTCCAATTTACCAATGCCCTCATCAAATTTATCATTAATACGTTGTTCCATAAGCTCGGCTTCTTCCCTACGATACAAAGCTTCAACGTTTTGATGTCGGTTAGCTCTCCTTGGTGGCATGGTTAAAAACTTCACAAAACTTCACACAATACAACCAACAATGTCTCGGCTATGCTTATATACGGCTCTACCTTAACTCGCTATGACTTGCCTCGGTACACTTGTCTTGGCCACCTACTACAAACACTTCAATGCAATCAACAAGGCACGGCTGCTCCCAAGTATACACGGCCTTCTTCAAATTCAAACTCCTTGGCGCGCAAAAACTCCAAGTCAAAATCCAAACAAAGTCCAACTCCTCGATCCAAAATGAAATAGATCAAACACTCCAAACTTGATGCAACTTCAATATGAACACGATGAACAACTTCAAACTTCAAAAACTTGGCTCCAAGAATCAAACTTAGCTATGATTGGCTAAGTATGGCTCTGATACCAAAACTGACGCAGCGGATTAATCAAACAAAACTTCAATCGATGGATTGTAGCAATCGGTGAGTTGAAGATACCAAAAATGCCCAAGTTCGTTGATCCAAAGATACCGAACTCTAGCTATCTCAAACACGTTGATAGCGCACTATACCGTGTTCAAAGATCTACGATTCTTCGCACGTTGATCTAGCGCACTAGATTCCGTGAATCGGCTTCAACAAACGTGGATTCGAGCGCACTCGAACGACGTAAGTGGAGATAGGAGATTACACTCAACTACCAATTGGTATGAAAGCACAAAGCTAACAAAAGAGAAATTTTATTCAAAATCAACAACCCACAATGTACAACACACGCGCTATTTATAGCTTTCACAACTCGACACACACAAATTCTCACCTGACTCCTAGGTCGGCACCGACTCACGACCCAACTTAGATCGTGACCGACTTAACTCACGCGACTCAACGCCTTTACAATAGAACAAAATACAACCGACTCAAGCTCTTTGCCGATTCAACCCTTGAATCGCACACGACTCAACACATCACTTCCACACACAGTACATAGTATACGACATACGACTTAAAAGTACAACGGCTCATACGACTCAACACAACCGACTTACATTTAACGACTCAAACAACTCAAGCTACAACAGTTAGGTCGTATACGACCTAACGACTCAAGGCCAACAACACATCTGCTCCTATGGCCGACTCAGGCGCATGCCGACTCAACTTCCTCCGACTCAAGGCCTTAGGTCGGAAACGACCTATGCTCCCATCAACTCGTAACTTCTTGTCCTTAGGTCGGAAACGACCTAAAGCATGCTCTTGCCCATGTAACCCGTTAGGTCGGAAACATCCCCATATGCTTCTGTTGAGTCGGCTTATCTTCCCCCTTGGCTTGTTAACTCGTGTCCTTTCTTCCTTAGATCGGCAACGACCCAAACTTTCACTAAGTCGCGAACGACTCATCACACCACACCATAAATTCATGTTTTCTGGAATTAGAGTTTGCACAGCTTCTTCTCTGGTCTTGGCTGCATCAGAGAGTGGCGAGAGTAGTATGGAGACGAGATAGAGCTGTAATTGTTTCGCCTCTTCTCGTCGCCATGATTTTCTTTTTTGTTTGTTCGAGTGTTTATGTCGGCAACCCTAAGTTGCTTAGGGTTTAAGTGAGGTTGTATTATTATTTCGGGTTGTTTTTCACCCGCTTTGTTTTGGGCCGGGCCCTTAAACCTTTTTCAAAAAAAAAGGTTACATCACTCGTTTTCTTTCTTTAGCACCGTTTATTTTTTTAAGTGGGTCTGGCCCGTGTATTATAAAAAAAGAAAATTTCTTGGGTCGTACGCTTGTTGTGGACCGAGGGTTCAACAATAAAAATAAGGGTTTTACTTTCTTACCACTAACTCTTTACTTTATACATTTGTGTTTGGGGGTTTTGTTTCTCCTGTCTACAAAATAAAAATAAAAATTTTGGGTTAACTTAGATAGATTGCTCTTAAGTTTTCTTTTCTTTTGCCTTGAAAAAAAAACAAAAAAATAAAATAAATTTAATTCTTGCTTTGAGTTGTAAATAACTTCTTTTAATTTTCTTTTCTCACTTAAAAAAAAGCTAGTTTCTTTTAGTTTTGTCTTTTTTATCTTTAAAAAAAATAGTTGTAAAGTTTTTTCGTTTTGTTTAAATTTTTTTTTAAGTTCCATCCTTATAAATAAATAAAAAATTGTATATATCTTGTTTTTATTTTTAGGTTGCCAAAGTAGATTGGAAGAGTTGCTTGATTCATTTAGCACGCCAAAAAAATAACCACTTGCTTGCTTATAAAAATTTTGCTGCTTTTAACCCTTGTTTTATTTGCATTGCATTGTTGTTTGCTTGCATATAAAAAAAATCAAAAAAAAACAAAAATTCATCATAGTTGCATTGTTAATACACATTAAATTTCTACTTTGCATTTCATCTTAGAATTTGATTAACAATAACGCACGTAATTGTATATTGACAATCTGTCTTCTTTGAACAATTTAATTTCTCGGTGTCTAGGCTACGATGGAGCAATGATCAGTTATAAATATTACGGTGATTCGTAAATATTATACTGAATTGTTTCTCTTTTGGTACTTAAACCTTTGGCTGCAATCTTACGGTGATTCATGGTGCACCGATAAACTCTACCCGTTACCTGGATGAGAACTATCTTGTTGAATTAAGACAATGTGTGATTATACAATTTTGGGTTAGGAGCTATTTAGGATAAATAATTTGTAATTAAACTCGTGCATTCATTTAGTTACTGACAAGGCTTTAAATCCTTGGCTTCCATCTTTATCAGATCATATGCTCTTTTAAACAATATATTTATGGAGCTCCCACTGTATACCAGGATCCTCTTCATCCAAGCAGGACCAACCTGGGCGGATATGACAAGTAGGTCAATGGTGGGGGCTTCGACTTTATCGGCATCCCAATTTCTAAATACGATGTCATCAGCCATCGTCTTTTGTTGTATAGTCGGAGCCCCATCTTCAGAGATACTGCAACACTCGAAGTCTGCATGCCTAACAGAACTGGCATACGACTCCATTTCCCCCCAACTTCTGTCTACCGGATGGGAACCACCACTTATTGTATTAATAACCAACCTTCCGCCCGTAAGAGCGGGTTCCTCCTGCCTCTCTTGAGTTTGCACACGATTTTGATTGGATGGGCCCACTCCACAGATTGCGGCGCCCGAACGAATTGATCTAACTTTCTTTCTTTGATCATCTTTTCGATGAGATCCTGTAAATGTCTACATTCTTTGGTATTATGGCCATAACTCTCATGGTACCTGCAAAGCTTTCCAGTCAGAATTTTCCTTTCCGATGATTGTTTCGGAGCAGGGTTCTTGTATTGCATGGTGTTGTAGGTTTACAAGTATACGTTCTCCAACGACGTATTCAACGGTGTATAGCTATCAAACATTGGTGCCCTACGTCGTGGGCCACGATTCTGATATTGTTTTTAATTCCGATTATCACCGTTTCTTGGCTGAGTTTGCTTGTTTTGTATATTCAGTTGGACTTTTCCAGAGCTCTCTCCTGACTGTTTAACTGCCACGTTGCTTTGAATCCCTTCATTGCTAGGTCCTACGTCGTCCTGCTTCCTAGACTGTTTTGGATCCTCTCGTCTTAAGAATTGGGCGACTTTAGAATAGAAACGGTCCAACGACGTGGGGGGTTTCCCCGCTTACCAATTTTCAAACTCGGAATCGGGGTCAATCCCCTTAGTCAATGCCATCAAGATCGAATCATCATTGGGGTTAGTGATCTCTGCACAAGCGGTATGGAACCTTTCCAAATATCGCCTGAGTGTCTCTCCGGGAGTCTGAGTGACACTGGATAAAGTTTTAACGTCTTTAGGCCTGGCGACGTGCATACGAAACTGCTCGACAAACTTAGTAGCCAACTGGTCAAACGAAGAGATAGATCGTGGTGGCAACCGTGTAAACCACATCGTTGCAATTCCCCCCAAAGAAATGGGAAAACTACGGCACTTCACTGCATCATCAGCTCTTGCAGCACTCATTGACCATTCGTGTTGGACGAATTTTTGGCACCGATCCAAATCCATCCCTAGCCGAACCAGGGTATCACCGTTCCAACTCCGTGTCCATATTATCACCGGTCCAACTCCATCTCCATGCCTAGCCGGACCACATGCCACAGAGTCAACCACCTACCGCCGAACCAAACACTTCCTAGCTCCTACCGGACCAACCCTCCACCATCTCTCACCGAATCAACCCATCACCGAGCCAACCTATATCCTCACCTCCACAGATCCAGCTCACCTTCAAGGCTTGCCGAACCAACCCACGCAACCTTCTACCACCGAACTAGAGTTCTTCACATCAATGCCGAACCAGAGCTCCAACCACCCATCACCGGTCCAACCCTACACGCCACCGAACGAAAGCCACTCGCCTAACGCCGAATCAAACTCCACCCAGCTTCGCCGAACCAAGCTCCGCCGAACCAGATGTGCCAGGCCAGATTGCTTCAGCACAGGACCACCAGCAGCTATATACATCCAAGACCCCTGCCCCCAACCTCACTCTATAAATAGAGGGGCAGGGGTACAACAATAGCATACAAGTTGGAGAGCTCAAGCACGGAAGGAACTTTCATACAACATTCATATACTTGTATACAAAGCTTTGTACTGGTAATCCAAAGAGAAAAAGGAGAATAACATATAAAGTGGACGTAGGCACGTTCTGGCCGAACCACTATAAATCTGCGTGTCTTTTTACAGTTTAGCCCCTATTTTTTACATATTTACATAACTCACCCGAATCACTAAGAACAACATAAAATCAACTAAATCATACGACTTTGAGGTGTTTGTCCACTTTTTGTGCAAAAATTTTTGGTGCTTTCATTGAGAGCTAGAGCTCGAAGCTTCAGATTCTCCCACTTAACCTTCTTCCTAACAACATCGTTCATTGCTTAGAAAACATTCCTTCCAAGCAGAAGAAGGATGTTAACAAAGGAAAGAACATCGCAACTAGCAGCATTCCAGAGCCAGTAGTCACAGATCAAGAGAATCATCCCGTTCCAACAACGATACCAGATGAAAATCAGGCAAATCCGACAGCCCCCGCCGCGGAGCAACCGACAGCCATTACTAGGACAGATCTAGACAGAGTTGTGGTTGAAGTGACTAACCACTTCACATCCCAACAAGAAGCCTTGGTGGACCATCTCATGTCACGCTTAAGGGATGCTGAAGAATCTAACCGCAACACTGAATCATGGGGTGAATCCCAATCTGGAGGATCTGGGAGGCGATAAAGATCTTTCTTCCTCGAAGAAACTAACAACAGGAACAACAATGGTAGGAGCCGAGCCTGGACTCAGCCCGAATTCCGACCCAAGGAAACACTTGGAACCGAACCCAACAGGGGAGGGACCAGGCAGGGGTCGGATATAGCTGAGCTCGTCATGCTACCTAACCATGGAAACACCAATGGACGGGGCCGAGCTGGAGTCCAGCCCGAAGTTGGACCCGAGGAAGTGCTTGGATCAGAACCCAGCAGGGGGAGATCAAGGCAAGGGCAAACTGTAGCTGAACCCAGCATGCCTCCGGAAGAACAAAGACGGCCACTGGATAGACGATGCCATCCCTACAGGTCATCTGGACGGAATCAATCCTACAGGGAAGAACCAAGCTCATTCCTATCCGCTCCAAATTCTGATGAAAGGATGGCACGACTGTTCAGGAAATGCGTCCAACGGGACCAAAGGGATCGAGGGATAGGTGCTAAGGTAACCAGCCCTTTCGCCCGCAACATCGAACATGCCATCACCTCCCAAGAATGGAAGATGCCGACAATGAAACCTTATAGGGGGACCTCAGACCTCGTGGTACACTTGCAGAGATACACACAGCATATGCTCATGAGCGGAGCCACAGAAGGAGTATTTTGCAAATGCTTTCCACTATTCATGGCGGATCTAGCTACCTCCTGGTTCCGCCATCTACCCCAAGGGTCCATCAGCTCATGGGAAATGTTGAAAGAAAAGTTCATCAGCCAGTTCCGCATTCATGTGGAACAACCTAAGGACGCTTATTCGTTATCCAATATCAAGCAAAAGCTTGGAGAAACATTGCAACAATATCTGACCCGATTCAATGCCGCAGCGGCAGTAGTCCAAGATGCCGATGAGAAACTTATCTTAATGGCCCTCTTTAGTGGTGTGCATCCGGATACAAAATTCGCTAGAAGATTAACGAAGGAAAAACCAGCTACCTTACCTGACTTCTTCCATGAAGCCGGGAAGTTTATGAGGCTCGAAGACGCTGCCACTAAAAGGCAGTCAGGGCAACAGGCTAAGGCAGCCCATGGCGACATGCCTACTACAGTAAAGGACGTTCGAAGATGTGACTCTAGAGACAATGCCGGGGGCAAGAAGGGAGAAAAGCGTCTATACCGGCCAGGACCGAGATTTGACTCTTACACCCCTTTGAATGAAACAATCGAAAACATCTTCCTGGCCACCCAAGACGAAGTTAGACACAAGCGCCCCCTGCACAAGAAGGAATCAGATAACGCAATTAAGTCTGGGAAGTTCTGCCGCTTCCACGAATCTCATGAGCATGCCACCAACGAATGCCATCATCTCCGGGACTTGATTGAAGAACACATCAGAGGGAAGAAACTGGAACGCTATGTGAAAAGTCAAAACAGGACACCAGCCCCTGTGAGTGACGACCCAAGGCTACCTCCCCCAGAGATGGGTGGAGGAAATCACAACACCAGAGGCTCCAGTCAAGAAAAGATAGTGGTCCACACCATATCAGGAGGACCACACATCGCCGACAAAAGCTGGGCAGAGATGGAGAGATATGGAAAGTCGCTTAGAATCAATGGAGATTGCGTTAACTCTGTTATAGAAGAACGCCACCCGAAGTGGAAAGAGAATAATGATATCACATTCAGTAGACGTGATCTGGAGCGAAGACAACCGCACGCAACAGCCCGTATACTTTGTAAGTAAGAGGTTTATGGGGGCATAGGCCAGATATCCTAAACTTGAGAAGCTAGCATACTGCTTACTGATCACATCACGGAAACTTCGACATTACTTCCAATCTCATTCCCTCAGAGTTCTAACAGATCAACCGCTAAGGCAGGTACTTCATTGCCCCGACACTTCCGGGCGACAACTTAAATGGTGCATTGAACCGAGTCAATACGATATCACCTACCATCCCCGCACCGCCATTAAGTGACAAGCCATGGCTGATTTCATGGCCGAATTCACTATCGACGAAGGCAAGGAGCAGTCTGAAATAGCGGAAGACATCAAATGGAATCTCTTCATGGATGGAGCATCAAACGAGCAGGGCTCGGGGGCCGGTGTTGTGATAATCACTCCCAGGGGAAAGAAGCTACACTATGCTCTAAGGTTGGAATTCGCCGCCACCAACAAAGATGCCGAATACGAAGTGGTGATAGCAGGATTAGAACTTGCATTAGAGATTGGAGTCAGTTCTTTGCGTCTTCATAGTGATTCTCAACTCATTGTAAATCAAATACTAGGAGAATTCCAAACCCGAGGAGAACGACTCACAGCATATCTAAAGAAGACCAAGCTGCTACTCGGTCGACTGGATCACTATTTAATCAAACACATTCCTCGAGAGGAGAATCAAGAGGCCGACGAACTGGCAAAGCAAGCCAACATGGAAGATGGTGCCATTTCTGGAACAAGAGCCATCCCAAGGCACCCATCCCCGAGCTTCGAGCAACCGAATCTGATAGCTGCCATCGAAAAAGAAACTTGGATGAATCCAATCCGAAAATACTAATAAGATGGCACATTGCCCGACAAGCGCAGCGAAGTTAAGAAAATCTTTAGAAAAGCTGCCCGCTACACAATACAGGAAGGAATCCTCTATCGGGGCGGCTTCTCTAACCCTTTATTGAGGTGTGTCGCTGAAAGAGAAACCAAAGAAATCTTGTCCAATATCCATCAAGGAAGCTGTGGAGACCACAACGGAGGGCAGACACTGGCAAAGTAGACCCTCCGATACGGATACTTCTGGCCCACCTTAAGCAAAGACGCCTTAGACTTCGTCAAAAGATGTGACAGATGCCAAAAGTTTGCTAAGATTCCTCGACTACCAACAAATGAGATTACGCAAATGACCAGCCCATGGCCCTTTGCAGTATGGGGAATTGACTTAATTGGCGAACTGCCGATGGGCCGAGGCGGGGACAAACATGCAATAGTGGCAGTCGACTATTTCACCAAATGGGTGGAAGCGGAACCTTTAAATAAAATATCTTCAGCAAAAGTTATTAACTTCTTGATCAAAAACGTTCTATGCAGGTACGGAGTCCCACTCAAAATCATATCAGGCAATGGACTTCAGTTTGATAGCGAGCAATTCACCGACTAGTGCCAAGAGCATGGAATTCACAAAAGATTCTCATCTGTGGCTTATCCCCAGGCAAACGGCCAAGTCGAAGCTGTCAACAAAATTCTCAAAACACTAATTAAGAAGAAGCTTGAAAAGTCAAAGGGCGCCTGGGTGGATGAACTTCCTACGGCACTTTGGGCCTACCGCACATCTTTCAGAACATCAATAGGGCATACTCCTTTCTCTTTGGCATACGGATCAGAGGCCATGCTCCCAGTTGAAACTATTGTGCCTTCCCACCGTAGAATCCACTACAACCCAGAAGAAAATGAAGAACTCCTCCTCATGTCTTTGATCTAATTGAGGAGAGAAGAAATGATGCAGCGCTTAAAACGGCAGCTCACAAGCAAAAAGTGGCAGCACAATACAACTCCAAAGTCAAGCATCGCAACTTACAAGAAGGAGATCTTGTCCTCAAGCGAAACTTCCGCGCCCCGAGGCATTAGACTCCATCTGGGACGGACCATATGTAATTCATAAAGATCTCCAGAACGGAGCTTATATTTTGTCAATAGTGGACAGAGAGGTGTTCCAGAGGGCATGGAACATCCGACACCTCCGTCGATACTTTTCTTAACTTGTACTGCCCATATGAAGTGAATTAACAAAGAGAATCAGTGGACATAGGCATTTTCGTGCCGAACCACTTTAAAAACTTGGCTCTTGTTAACTTGCTCCTTCATATCTTGGCTACTTGTTAAGCTTTATCCTTTTCTGTTGAACAAAATCCTTTGCAGATGAAATTTCCATTTAGAGCTTCACAGCACGACTCCCCCGGGACAGAACCTAGCAGGTACGCTACGATCCTATGCCCTCGCCAATGAGACACTTTTGCTCCGGTATCCCTCTACCGCGAGTTAACTCATTGCTTGCCTCGGCCCTTAATGCCAACCTTAATGAGCCGAGTATAAGCCGCCGAGCAGGTCAACCACGGCCTAGGCAGCACATTATGCCGTTAGGCTCGCCGGCGACCGTGAATCGATTATAAGCCCCAACATAAGGTGTGGCCAGCCAGGGGCATTTCACGGTTGACGATCGGCCCCCACGCTAGCCGGCCACAGTAAATCGAATAATACCCACGATTACGGGCCATAATGGTCCGGGTATTTACTGTGCGCGACGCCGGCTCCAGTGTGTCTTAAGTGCGGCTGTGGTAAAAAAGAAAACTCCCCACAGTAGGCGTAAGATGAGTGACATATGTCTCCAAGACCCACAACTAGGGAAAGTGACTACAAAGCCCGTTTGCCACGAACTTAAGCACATGGACGGCCTTCCGTGATTAGAAGTTTTACTATTTCTTATATTTCCATTTTATTTAAAAAAAACTTTCCCCTATTCTCTATAACGGTGCCTAAAAGTACAGGATACAAAATAGGGGACACTCACTAATGGGAATGGGAATTCACAACTGGACGACAGACCGCTCGACTGCATTTCACACTCGATCACACGAGACATTTAAAGCTGCCATCCACAGCTGAAACATGAAGGGCGGTACTCTCTTCCCCTTCGATATATAGCCATAGTTTGTTCACACATCACATTAACATTGCAAAATGTGAAAATTATAATTTCAGCAAAAAAAAAACTTGGCATCCAACACAGTCAAGTCACTAGTACATGCATAGCTATATCTCTTACACAGCACAACAAAATAATGATAACATTCCAACATAAAGAAATCAGCTTATGTTACGAAATTACATAAAAGTCGCTCGATAAAATGACAAATTACAACTTGAAAGTACATTAATGTTTTAAACAAGCATGCATAGGAATGTCGAGCGGACCAAATAAAATAACCAGCTGCATCAGTGCTCCCGCTCTCTGAATCTACATTACTGCCATGTCGGAACCCCCAGCATGTGGATCAGAGGTCCCACCTATACAATTCAGGAGAAGAGCCCATTAATACACATAAACAGTAAACGATCAAGTTATAAAAAGCTCAAAAGGAAGACTCACCAGCATCCGCTCCTCGATCCTCATCCTCCAACTGCACACCAGCTTCCTCCGCAGCAAGCAACCGCATCCCCTCCTTCGCTACCACCTTCTCCTCCTTGGTAAACTGGGCGGCAACCACATCCATACTGAAGGCTGCTCCGCCTTCCTTATCCGCTTCGGCCCTAGCCTCCTTCAAAGCCCGGAAGTATGTCCTAGCCATAACCCGGGGGTAGTCATCCATCCAAGATAAGCTGCCCTGCCTCCAAGTACGGAAGTACATGTCCTGCAGCATATCTTCCATCATCCATCATCCCCTCATCCTCCTCAAACCTCCTCACCCGGGCTTCGGAAGACTGCAGCTTATCAACAGTGACATCCCTCTCCAGCTGGTATCTCGAGCAGTCAGCCAGGAGAGATCTCCTCATCTCCTCCATTTCCTCCCTTAACTTGGCCTGAGCAAGCTCCGCAGCTTCGAGCCTTCCGGATAACTCCTCCACCTGCTCGAGATCCGCTCTTTGGACCTCATCTACCGTTGTAATGGCCATGTCAATCTGCTCCTCGCAGTTCTGCCTCAATCTTTCGCAGTTCTGCTTTACTAGCCTCTTCCATAGTCTTCTTCAACCGCCTGTAGGCTGCCTCGTGCTGAGAAATCTGAATGGCCCGATCGGCGAGCTGCTTGGCCTGGTCAGAAACCACTAACCGTAGTCGGATGTTGGCACTCCCAATCTCCTCTCCAGCCTTAACTAGTCGGGCATGATGCCCCATCAACTTCCTGGTCTCCTCCGCAACCCGGTCGATATTAGCCTTGGCTTCATCCCCCATGGTAACTATCCGAGTAGTAAGCAAATCGAGGTCTAGGGACTTAGCCTCATCAAGCACTCGTACCATGGGATTGCGGGGAAGAAGATGCTCACCCGTGGCCTCATCAAATGAAATGTCCTGAAAACTCGGGTCCGGATCCGGGTGGCCGACAAATGGGTTGCGAACCAAGCTAGGATGGTCTATCGGGGTGATGGTAGGGTTTTCAGACGGATGCGGAGAAGGTATAGGCTCAAAATGCTCCTCCGTGATATCCTGAGAAGGCTGAGTTGGGACCTGAGGACTAGGCGAGGATCCAACCAGAGAGCGACTCCTCTTCCTCTTCTGAATATCCTCTTCAATAACCCCAAGAAGAAGGCGGTAACCTACTACATCTCCAGAACGGCCGGTCGGAGGCTTGAGTCTGGAGGAAGCTTTGAGAAGCTTATACTGTTCAAGGCGGCGCCGCACATCGGATGACTTGGCCGCTTCTCCCACTCCTGAAATAAAAACCAAATGTATTGAACTATAATTCAAGACACATAGAATATTCCTAAATCCCCAAAAGAAGTATGCGAGAATCAAAAACTCACCCTGAACCGTAGAAGATGAATCAGCACCAGTCCCGGCCTTGTCAATCTTCTCCGGCACCTTCACCACGGCCGGTCCTTCCTCCGACTCCCCAAAGGCTTGGCAGAGTGCTTCTTCTGTCCACTCCTACATCTCGTCCTCGCCACCACCTTCTCTGTCATCTCCACTCTCTACCTCTCCTCCTACACCGCCTCCTTCTCCCTCACCTCTCTCCTCCTCCACATCTTCCTCCCCCGGAGTAATGGGGCAAGTGCTAGGGGAAGGGCCGTCAGACTTCTTTAGCTTCTTACCTCCGACAACTGGAGGTTTTGTGAAAGACTTCCTCTTGCCACTCTTCGCCGTGGCTCCTTCATTGGCTTTGGCAGCCTTCTCCTCAGCCGTGTCCCTCTGCTTAACCACGGACTGGTGCGGTCGGATCAAGTTGTACTGTAAAAGAGTAGCATTCTTGATCAGGTAAGAAGCCGACCTGTCCCGCGCCGAAATAGCCTTTATTTCCCCAGCCGTCTGAGCCAAGGAATCATTCACCACGACCGCAAAGCCACCTATCGCTAGCAAGAAATAAAACCACATGAGAAGAAGCATTGCAGTCAAAACAAAGAAATTATAAATAGAATTCAACTTACAGCCGGAAGTGAAAAGGCGGAAGGAAACGGAGTCATCCTTGATAAAGAACCACTCTTTCTTGAACATACTGAGCTTCGAGTACAGGTCCAGGATCGGTTTGAAGGGCACGGCCGCTTCCAAGCTGATGTATGGAGACCCCTTCTTATAACCTCTCAAGTTATATAGATACCGAATCTCCCGGTTGGAAGGGGGCGCCCGTACTTTCTCTGGAAAATAACGAATAAGCACACCAAGATAGCATAGGAATTGGGCTGGAGCTGGAAAGGAGCCACCTTCAGATAAGTAATAAAGCTGACTATCCAGGTATTGATGGGAGGAATGGCCCTCATACATTAGTACCTACTATACGAAAAATATCCTTCAGGGGGATTGTACGGCATCACTCCATCCCCCGGCAATAGCATAAGTGCTCTATCGATCCCAAAAGAGCGAGAGATGACATCGAGCTGCTCCTCTTTGAGGGAGATGGGAAAGCTGTCGGGCGGAGAATTCAGGAGCTCTTGAGGGCCATATCCGTCCACTAAAGATCTCGGGGCAGGTCCATGCCGCACTGGCCCCGGCTGGACTGGGGGCACGGCGGAAGGCTCTTCTCTGTCCTTGGACTTCCTTTTATCTGATCGAGTTTCTGTTTTGTGAGACATTTATCTGCATACACAAAAAGCGAAAGACATGTTATTAGAACAAGGAGGCGTAGAAATACAAGCAAGCAAGGTTCATTCGGCATTTTCGGTATAAGGTTCATTCGGCATTCCCAATACCAGGGTTCATTCAGCATTCTCAGTATTAGGTTCATTCGGCATTCTCGGCACAAGGTCCATTCGGTATTAAAATCTTTAAGTTCATTCGGTAAAATGAAGTAAGTCAAAGAAGCCATTCGGCAGTCACCTGATTCGGCAGTGTGATTGATTCGGCAGGAAGTTCTGATCCGGATAGCTCGTTCGGTAGGGAATAACAGAAGCCCTAGGCCCATACTTATAAAGGAAGGTTGGATAACCAGACTAGCCAGTTCGGCTCTCAGGCCGAATATGGTCGCCAAATCAAAACAAAGCACGACATATGTTAAACATATGCCCTACTTTAGGGGGCAAGTGTTGGACGAATTTTCAACACCGATCCAAATCCATCCCTAGCCGAACCAGGGTATCACCGGTCCAACATCCACAGTGTGCAACATCTACGGTGCAAGGTGGAACATCCATCCAAAATGCCGAAAAAGTGTCGTACGACTTTTAGAAATGGGTGCATGGATTTGAAATGGAGCAGTACCATAGGGCATCACCCTCTGACGGGGGTAAATCATAAACCAGCCACAGGGATCCCGTTTTACAGAAAAAATCCATGTGATGAAAAAACAAAGGGTAAAAAATGTCCAAGAACCGATTGAGGTTCGGATAAGCTTTTTTCGGTATGAAACTATCCTGTGACGGCTTAAAGCGGTCATTGGCGTAGAACTCACAACGAGCTTCGTTTTGACTGTTTATGGATCCCGTAACTCTAAACGAGCCAACAGTTATGGCCCTCCGAAGAATCGATATCCACATGGTGCAACATCTACGGTGCTAGGTGCAACTTCCGTCCCAAATGCGGAAAAAGTGCCGTACGACTTTTAGAAATGGGTGCATGGATTTGAAACGGAGCAGTACCATGTGGCACCACTCTCTAACGATGGTAAATCATAGACCTGCCATAGGGATCCCGTTTTATAGAAAAAATCCACGTGACGAAAAAACGAAGGGTAAAAAACGTCCAAGACCCGATAGAGGTTCGGATATCCTCTTTTGGGTATGAAATTAACCAGTGACGGCTTAAAGCTGTCAAAGACATAGAACTCATAGAGAGCTTCGTTTTGACTAGTTAAGGATCCCGTAACTCTAAACGAGCCCACAGTTATGGCCTTTCGATGAATCTATATCCATATGGTGCAACATCTACGGTGCAAGGTGCAACATCCGTCCAAAATGTCAAAAAGTGTCGTACGACTTTTAGAAGTGGGTGCATGGATTTGAAATGGAGCAGTACTACGGGGCACCACTCTCCGGCGATGGTAAATCATAGACCAGCAACGGGGATCCCGTTTTACAGAAAAAATCCACGTGACGAAAAAACTAAGGGTAAAAAACATCCAAGACTCGATTGAGGTTCAGATAAGCTTTTTTGGGTATGAAACTAACCAGTGACGACTTAAAGCGGTCATAGCCGTAGAACTCATAGAGAGCTTCATTTTGACTAGTTATTGCTTCGATAATTCTAAACGAGCCAACAATTATGGCCCTCCGAAGAATCGATATCCACAGGGTGTATCATCTACGGTGCAAGGTGCAACATCCGTCCAAAATGCCGAAAAAGTGCCGTACAACTTTTAGAAATGGGTGCATGGATTTGAAACAAAGCAGTACCATGGGGCACCACTCTCCGGCGATGGTAAATCATAGGCCAGCTACGGGGATCCCGTTTTATAGAAAAAATCAACGTGACGAAAAAACGAAGGGTAAAAAAACGTCCAATACCCGATTGTGGTTCAGATAAACTTTTTTGGGTATGAAATTAACCACTGACGGCTTAAAGCGGTCATACCTATAGAACTCACAAAGAGATTCATTTTGACTGGTTATGGAAACCGTAACTCTAAAAGAGCCAACAGTTATGGCCCTCCGAAGAATCGATATCCACAGGGTGCAACATCTACGGTGCAAGGTGCAACATCCATCTAAAATGCCGAAAAATTGTCGTGCGACTTTTAGAAATGGGTGCATGGATTGGAAATGGAGCAGTACCACGGGGCACCACTCTCCGGTAAGGGTAAATCATCGACCAGCCACGGGGATCCTGTTTTATAGAAAAAATCCACATGATGAAAAAACGAAGGGTAAAAAACGTCCAAGATTCGATTGATGTTTGGATAAGCTTTTTTGGGTATGAAGCTGACCTGTGACGGCTTAAAGTGGTCATAGTCGTAGAACTCACTGAGAGCTTCATTTTGACTGGTTAAGGATCCCGTAACTCTGAACGAGCCAACAGTTATGGCCCTTCGAAGAATCGACATCCACAAGGTGCAACATCTACGGTGCAAGGTTCAACGACCGTCCAAAATGCCGAAAAAGTGCCGTGCGACTTTTAGAAATGGGTGCATTAATTTAAAATGGAGCAGTACCATAGGATAGCACTCTCCGGCGATGGTAAATCATAGACTATCCATGGGGATCCCGTTTTACAGAAAAAATCCAAGTGACGAAAAAATGAAGGGTGAAAAACGTCCAAGACCCGATTGACGTTCGAATAAGCTTTTTTGGGTATGAAACTAACCAGTTACGGCTTAAAGCAGTCATAGCCGTAGAACTCATAGAGAGCTTCGTTTTGACAGGTTATGGATCCCGTAACTCTAAACGAGCCAACAGTTATGGCCCTCCGAAGAATCGATATCCACAGGGTGCAACATCTACGGTGCAATGTGCAACATCTGTCCAAAATGCCGAAAAAGAGTCGTGCGACTTTTAGAAATGGGTGCATGGATTTGAAAAGGATTAGTACCATGGGGCACTACTCTCCGGCAATGGTAAATCATAGACCAGCCATGGGGATCCCGTTTTACAGAAAAAATCCACGTGACGAAAATAATAGGGGTAAAAAACATCGAAGACCCGATTGAGGTTCGGATAAGTTTTTTTGGGTATAAAACTAACCCATAACGGCTTAAAGCGGTCATTGGCGTAGAACTCACAACTAGCTTCATTTTGACTGGTTATGGATCCCATAACTCTAAACGAGCCAACAGTTATGGCCCTCCGAAGAATCGATATCCACATGGTGCAACATCTACGGTGCAAGGTGCAACATCCGTCCAAAATGCAGAAAAAGTGCCGTACGTCTTTTAGAAATAGGTGCATGTATTTGAAACGGAGCAGTACCATGGGGCACCACTGTCCGACGATGGTAAATCATAGACCAGTCACGAGGACCCCGTTTTATAGAAAAATCCACGTGACGAAAAATCGAAGGGTAAAAAACGTTCAAGACCCGATTGAGGTTCGGGTAAGCTTTTTTGGGTATGAAACTAACCAGTGACAGCTTAAAGCGGTCACAGCCGTAGAACTCACAGAAAGGTTCGTTTTGACTAGTTGAGGATCTCGCAACTATAAGCGAGCCAACAGTTATGGCCCTTCGAAGAATTGATATCCACAGGGTGCAACATTTACGGTGCAAGGTGCAACATCCGTCCAAAATGCCAAAAAAGTGTCGTACGACTTTTAGAAATGGGTGCTTGGATTCGAAACGGAGCAGTACCATGGGGCACCACTCTCCGACGATGGTAAATCATAGACCAGCCACGGGGATCTTGTTTTATAGAAAAAATCCACGTGACGAAAAAAAACCAAGGATAAAAAACGTCCAAGACTCGATTGTGGTTCGGATAAGCTTTTTTGGGTATGAAACTAACCAGTGATGGCTTAAAGCGGTCATGGCCGTAGAACTCACATAGAGCATCGTTTTGACTGGTTATGGGTCCGATAACTCTAAACGAGCCAACTGTTATAGACCTCCGAAGAATCCATATCCACAGGGTGCAATATCTACGGTGCAAGGTGCAACATCCGTCCAAAATGCCGAAAAAGTGCCGTACGACTTTAAGAAATGGGAGCATGGATCTGAAACAGAGCAGTGTCATGGGGCACCACTCTCCAGCGATGATAAATCATAGACCAACCATGGGGATCACGTTTTATAGAAAAAATCCACATGACGAATAAACGAAGGGTAAAAAACGTCCAAGATCCGATTGAGGTTCGGATAAGATTTTTTGGGTACGAAACTAACCAGTGATGGCTTGAAGCTATCATAGCCGTAGAACTCACGGAGCGCTTCGTTTTGACTGGTTATGGCTCCTGTAACTCTAAACGAGCCAACAACTATGGCTATTCGAAGAATCGATATCCACAGGGTGCAACATCTACGGTGCAAGGTGCAACATCCTTTCAAAATGCCGAAAAAGTGCCGTACGAATTTAAGAAATGGATGCATGGTTTTGAAACGAGTAGTACCATGGGGAACCACTTTTTGGCGATGGAAAATCATAGACCAGCCACGGGGATCCCGTTTTACAGAAAAAATCCACGTGATGAAAAAACGAAGGGTAAAAAACTTCAAAGACCCGATTGAGGTTTGGATAATCTTTTTTGGGTATGAATCTAACTAGTGACAACTTAAAGCAGTCATAGTCGTAGAACTCATAGAGAGCTTCGTTTTGACTGGTTATGGCTCCGGTAACTCTAAACAAGCCAACAGTTATGGCCCTCCGAAAAATCGATATCCACAGGGTGCAACATCTACGATGCAGGGTGTAACCTCCGTCCAAAATGCCTAAAAAGTGTCGTACGTCTTTTAGAAATGGGTGCATGGATTTGAAACAGAGCAGTACCATGGGGCACCACTCTCCGGTGATGGTAAATCATAAACCAGCCACAGGGATCCCATTTTACAGAAAAAATCCACGTGACGAAAAAACGAAGGGTAAAAAACATCCAAGGCTCGATTGAGGTTCGGAAAAGATTTTTTGGGTATGGAACTAACCAGTGATGGCTTAAAGCCGTCATAGCAGTAGAACTCACAAAAAACGATATCCACATGGTGCAAAATCTACGATGCAAGGTGCAACATCCATCCAAAATGTCGAAAAAGTGCCGTGCGACTTTTAGAAATGGGTGCATGGATTTGAAATGGGGCAGTACCATGGGGCACAACTCTCCGACATTTGTAAATCATAGACCATCCATGGGGATTTCGTTTTACAGGAAAAATCCACATGACGAAAAAACGAAGGGTAAAAAACGTCCAAGACCCGATTGAGGTTCGGATAAGATTTTTTGGGTACGAAACTAACCAACGATTGGTTAAAGCTGTCAGAGCCGTAGAACTCACAGAGAGCTTCGTTTTGACTGGATATGGCTCCCGTACTCCAAACGAGCCAACAGTTATGGCCCTCCGAAGAATCGATATCCACAGGGTGCAACATCTACGGTGGAAGCTGCAACATCCGTCCAAAAGGCCAAAAAAGTGCCGTATGACTTTAAGAAATGGGTGCATGGATTTGAAACGGAGCAGTACCATGGGGCACCACTGTCCGGCAATGGTAAATCATAGACCAACCACGGGGATCACGTTTTACAGAAATAATCCACGTGACAAAAAAACGAAAGGTAAAAAACATCCAAGACCCGATTGAGGTTCGGATAAGATTTTTTGGGTATGAAACTAATCAGTGATGGGTTAAAGCTATCAGAGCCGTAGAACTCACAAAGAGCTTCGTTTTGACTAGTTATGGCTCCCGTTAATCTAAACGAGCCAATAGTTATGGCCCTCCGAAGAATCGATATCCATAGGGTGCAACATCTACGGTGCAAGGTGCAACATCCTTCCAAAATGCCGAAAAAGTGCCGTACGACTTTTACAAATGGGTGCATGGATTTTAAACGGAGCAGTACCATGGGGCATCACTCGCCGACGATGGTAAATCATAGACTAGCCACGGGAATCACGTTTTAAAGAAAAAATCCATGTGACGAAAAAACGAAGGTAAAAAACGTTCAAGACCCGATTGAAGTTTTGGATAAGATTTTTTGGGTATGAAACTAACCATTGATGGCTTAAAGCAGTCATAGCCGTAGTACTCACAGAGAGCTTCGTTCTGACTAGTTATGGCTCCCGTAACTCTGAACGAGCCAACAGTGATGGCCCACCGAAGAATCGATATCCACAGGGTGCAACATCTACGGTGCAAGGTGCAACATTCGTCCAAAATGCCGAAAAAGTGCCGTACGACTTTTAGAAATGGATGCATGGATTTGAAGCGGGGCAGTACCATGGGGCACCACTCTTTGATATCGGTAAATCATAGACCAACCATGAGGATTCCGTTTTACAGGAAAAATCCACGTGACGAAAAAACAAAGGGTAAAAAACATCCAAGACCCGATTGAGGTCCGGATAAGAATTTTTGGGTATGAAAGTAACCAGTGATGGGTTAAAGCTGTCAGAGCCGTAAACTCACAGAGAGCTTCGTTTTTACTGGTTATGGCTTTCGTAAATCTAAATGAGCCAACAGTTATGGCCCTCCGAAGAATCGATATCCACAGGGTGCAACATCTATGGTGCAAGGTGCAACAACCGTCCAAAATGCCGAAAATGTGCCGTACGACTTTTAGAAATGGGTGCATGGATTTGAAACGGAGCAGTACCATAGGGCACCACTCTCCGGCGATGGTAAATGATAGACCAACCACGGGGATCACGTTTTACAGAAAAAATCCACGTGACGAAAAAACGAAGGGTAAAAAATGTCCAAGACCCGATTAAGGTTCGGATAAGATTTTTTGGGTATGAAACTAACCAGTGACGGCTTAAAGCTGTCATAGCCGTAGAACTCATAGAGAGTTTCGTTTTGACTGGTTATGGGTTCCGTAACTCTAAACGAGCCAACAGTTATGGGCCTCTGAAAAATCGATATCCACAGGGTGCAATATCTACGGTGCAAGGTGCAACATCCGTCCAAAATGCCGAATAAGTGACGTACAACTTTCAGAAATGGGTGCATGGATTTGAAACGGATCAGTACCATAGGGTACGACTCTCTGGCAATGGTAAATCATAGACCAGCCATGGGGATCCCGTTTTACAGAGAAATCCACGTGACGAAAAAACGAAGGGTAAATAACGTCCAAGACCCGATTGAGGTTCGGATAAGATTTTTTGGGTACGAAACTAACCAGTGATGGCTTGAAGCTGTCATAGACATAGAACTCACAGAGAGCTTTGTTTTGACTGGTTATGGCCACCGTAACTCTAAACGAGCCAAAAGTTATGGCCCTCCTAAAAATGGATATCCATAGGGTGCAACATCTGTGGTGCAAGGTGCAACATCCGTCCAAAATGCCGAAAAAGTGTCGTACGACTTTTAGAAATGGGTGCATGTATTTGAAACAGAGCAGTACCATGGGGAACCACTCTCCGGCGGTGGAAAATCATAGACCAACCACAGGGATCCCGTTTTACAGAAAAAATTCACGTGACGAAAAAACGAAGAGTAAAAAACTTCAAAGACCCGATTGAGGTTCAGATAAGCTTTTTTGGGTATGAAACTAACCAGTGACGGCTTAAAGAAGTCATAGTCGTAGAACTCATAGAGAGATTCGATTTGACTGGTTATGGCTCCCGTAACTCTAAACGAGCCAACAGTTATGGCCCTCCGAAGAATCGATATCAACAGGGTGCAACATCTACGATGGAAGGTGTAACATCCGTCCAAAATGCCGAAAAAGTGCCGTACGTCTTTAAATATTGGTGCATGGATTTGAAATGGAGCAGTACCATGGGGCACCTCTCTCCAATGTTGGTAAATCATAGACCAGGTACGGGAATTATGTTTTACAGAAAAAATCCACGTGATGAAAAAACGAAGGGTAAAAAACATCCAATACCCGATTGAGGTTCGGATAAGATTTTATCGGTATGAAACTAACCAGTGATGGCTTAATGTAGTCATAGCCGTATTACTCGCAGAAAGCTTCTTTTTGACCAGTTATGGTTCCCGTAACTCGAAAAATACAAACAGTTATGGCCCTCCGAAGAATCGATATCCACAGGATGCAACATCTACGGTGCAAGGTGCAACATCCATCCAAAATGCCGAAAAAGTGTCGTTCGACTTTTAGAAATGGGTACATGGATTTGAAAAGGAGCAGTACCCTGGGGCACCACTCTCCGACGATGGTAAATCATAGACCATCCGCGGGGATCCCATTTTACAGAAAAAATCTACGTGACGAAAAAGCGAAGGGTAAAAAACGTCCACGACCAGATTGAGGTTCGGATAAGAATTTTTGGGTATGAAACTAACCAGTGACGGTTTAAAGCCATCACAGCCGTAGAACTCACAGAGAGCTTCGTTTTGACTGGTTATGGCCCTGTAACTCTAAAAGAGCCAACAGTTATGGCCCTCCGAAGAATCGATATCATAGGGTGCAACATCTGTCCAAAATGCTAAAAAAGTGCCGTACGACTTTTAGAAATGGGTGCATGGATTTGAAACGGAGCAGTATCATGGGGCACCACTGTCCGGCGATGGTAAATCATTGACTAGCCACGAGGATCACGTTTTACAGAAAAAATCCACGCGACGAAAAAACGAAGGCTAAAAAACGTCCAAGACCCGATTGAGGTTCGGATAAGATATTTTGGGTATGAAACTAACCAGTGACGGCTTAAAGTAGTCATAGCCGTAGTACTCACAGAGAGCTTCCTTTTTACTGGTTATCGCTCCCTAAACGCTAAACGAGGTAACAGTTATGGCCCTCCGAAAAATCGATATCCACATGGTGCAACATCAACGGTGCAAGGTGAAATATCCGTACAAAATGCCGAAAAAGTACCGTACGACTTTTAGAAATGGGTGCATGGATTTGAAACGGAGCAGAACCAGTGGGCACCACTCTCCGGCGATGGTAAATCATAGACCAGCCTTGGGGATCCTGTTTTACAGAAAGAATCCACCAGACGAAAGAACGAAGGGTAAAAAACGTCCAAGACCCGATTGAAGTTTTGGATAAGATTTTTGGATTATGAAATTAACAGTGACGGCTTAAAGTGGTCAGAGCCGTAGAACTCACAGAGAGCTTCGTTTTGACTGGTTATGGCTCATGTAACTCTAAACGAGCCAAAAGTTATGGCCCTTCGAAGAATCTATATCCACATGGTGCAACATCTACGGTGCAAGGTGCAACATCCGTCCAAAATGCCGAAGAAGTGCCGTACGACTTTTAGAAGTGGGTGCATAGATTTGAAACGGAGTAGTACCGTGGGGCAACACTCTCTGGTGATGGTAAATCATAGACCAGCCACGGTAATCCAGTTTTACAGAAAAACTCCACGTGACGAAAAAACGAAGGGTAAAAAACCTCCAAGACCCGATTGAGGTTCGGATATGCTTTTTTGGGTATGAAACTCTCCAGTGATGACTTAAAGTGGTTATAGCCTTAGAACTCATAGAGAGCTTCGTTTTTACTGGTTATGGCTCCCGTAACTCTAAACGAGTCAACTGTAATGGCCCACCGAAGAATCGAAATCCACAAGGTGCAACATCAATGGTGCAATGTGCAACATCTGTCCAAAATGCCAAAGAAGTGCCGTACGATTTTTAGAAATGGGTGCATGAATTTGAAACGGAGCTGTACCATGGGGTACCCCTCTCCGGCATTGGTAAATCATAGACCAGCCACGGGGATCCCGTTTTATAGAAAAAATGTACGTGACGAAAAAACGAACGGTAAAAAACATCCAAGACTCGATTGAGGTTCGAATAAGATTTTTTGGGTATGATACTAATCAGTGATGACCAAAAGCAGTCATAGCCATAGAACTCACTGAGAGCTTCGTTTTGACTAGTTATGGTTCCCGTAACTCTAAACGAGCCAACAATTATGGCCCTCCGAAGAATCGTTATCCACAAGGTGCAACATCTACGGTGCAAGGTGCAACATCCTTCCAAAATGCTGAAAAAGTGCCGTACGACTTTTAGAAATGGGTGCATGGATTTGAAACGGAGTAGTACCATGGGCACCACTCTCCGGCGATGGTAAATCATAGACCAGCCACAGGAATCACGTTTTACAGAAAAATCCACGTGACGAAAAAACGAAGGATAAAAAACGTCCAAGACCCGATGGAGGTTCGGATAAGATTTTTTTGGTATGAAACTAACCAGTGACGGCTTAAAGCAGTCGTAGACGTAGTACTCGCAGAAAGCTTCGTTTTGATTGGTTATGGCTACCGTAACTCAAAAAACAAATAGTTATGTCCTCGGTATCCATAGGGTGCAACATCTACGGTGCAAGGTGCAACATCCATCCAAAATGCCAAAAAAGTTCCGTACGACTTTTAGAAATGGGTGCATGGATTTGAAACGGAGCAATACCATAGGGCACCACTCTCCGGCGATGGTAAATCATAGACCAGCCACGGGGATCCCGTTTTACAAAAAAAATCCACGTGACTAAAAAACGAAGGGTAAAAAACTTCGAAGACCCGATTGAGGTTCAGATAAGATTTTTTGGGTATGAAACTAACCAGCGACGGTTTAAAGCAGTCATAGTCGCATAACTCATAGAGAGCTTCGTTTGGACTGGTTATGGCTCCCGTAACTCTAAACGAGCCAACATTTATGGCCCTCCGAAGAATCGATATCCATAGGGTGCAACATCTACGATGCAAGGTGCAACATCCATCCAAAATGCCGAAAAAGTATCGTACATCTTTTATAAATGGGTGCTTGGATTTGAAAAGGAGCAGTACCATGGGGCACCACTCTCCGGCGATGGTAAATCATAGACCAGCCACGGGGATCCCATTTTACAGAAAAAATCCACGTGACGAAAAAACGAAAGGTAAAAAACATCCACGACCCGGTTGAGTTCGGATAAGATTTTTTGGGTATGAAACTAACTAGTGACGGCTTAAAGCCATCATAGCGATAGAACCCACAGAGAGCTTCGTTTTGACTGTTTATGGCTCCCGTTACTCTAAAAGAGCCGACGGTTATGGCCCTCAGAAGAATCGATATCCATAGGGTGCAATATCCGTCCAAAATGCTGAAAAAGTGCCGTACGACTTTTAGAAATGGGTGCATGGATTTGAAACGGAGCAGTATCATGGGGCACCATTCTCCGGCGATGGTAAATCATAGACCAGCCACGAGGATCACGTTTTATAGAAAAAATCCACGCGACGAAAAAACAAAGGGTAAAAAACGTCCAAGACCTGATTGAGGTTCGGATAAGATTTTTTGGGTATGAAACTTACCAGTGACGACTTAAAGTAGTCATAGCCGTAGTTCTCACAGAGAGCTTCATTTTGACTGGTTATGGCTCCCTTAACGCTAAACGAGCCAACAGTTATGGCCCTCCGAAAAATCGATATCCACATGGTGCAACATCTACGGTGCAAGGTGCAACATGTGTCGAAAATGCCGAAAAAGTGCCGTACGACTTTTAGAAATTGGTGTATGGATTTGAAACGGAGCAGTACCATGGGGCACCACACTCCGGCGATGGTAAATCATAGACCAGCCATGGGGAACCCATTTTACAGAAAGTATCCATGAGACGAAAAAACAAAGGGTAAAAAACATCCAAGACCCGATTGAAGTTTTGGATAAGATTTTTTGGGTATGAAATTAACCAGTGATGGCCTAAAGTTGTCAGAGCTGTAGAACTCACATAGAGCTTCGTTTTGACTGGATATGGATCACGTAACTCAAAATGAGCGAACAGTTATGGCCCTCCGAAGAATCGATATCCATAGGGTGCAACATCTACGGTGCAAGGGGCAACATCCGTCTAAAATGCCGAAGAAGTGTCGTACGAATTTTAGAAATGGGTGCATGGATTTGAAATGGAGGAGAACCATGGGGCACCACTCTCCGGTGATGGTAAATCATAGACCAGCCACGGTGATCCAGTTTTACAGAAAAAATCCACGTGATGAAAAAACGAAGGTTAAAAATCCTCCAAGACCCGATTGAGGTTCGGATATGCTTTTTTGGGTATGAAACTCACCAGTGATGGCTTAAAGCGGTCATATCCATAGAACTCATAGAGCATTTCGTTTTGACTAGTCATGGCTCCCGTAACACTAAACGAGCCAACAGTTATGGCCCTCCGAAGAAACGATATCCACAGGGTGCAACATCAACCGTGCAATGTGCAACATCTGTCCAAAATGCCAAAAAAGTGCCATACGACTTTTAGAAATGGGTGCATGGATTTGAAACGGAGCTGTACCATGGGATACCACTCTCCGGCATTGTTAAACCATAGACCAGCCACGGGGGTCCCGTTTTACAGAAAAAATCTACATGACGAAAAAACAAACGGTAAAAAACATCCAAGACTCGATTGAGGTTCGGATAAAATTTATTGGGTATGAAACTAACTAGTGACAGCTTAAAGCGGTCATAGCCGTAGAACTCACAGAGAGCTTCGTTTTCACTGGTCATGGCTCCTGTAACTCTAAACGAGCCAACAGTTATGGCCCTCTGAAGAATCGATATCCACAGGGTGCAACATCTACAGTGCAAGGTGCAACATCCATCCAAAATGCCAAAAAAGTGTCGTACGATTTTTAGAAATGGGCGAATGGATATGAAACGGGGCAGTACCATGGGGCACCACTCTCCGGCGTTGGTAAATCATAGACCAGCCACAGGGATCCCGTTTTACAGAAAAAATCCACGTGACGAAAAAATGAAGGGTAAAAAACGTCCAAGACCCGATTGAGGTTCGGATAAGCTTTTTTGGGTATGAACTAACCAGTGATGGCTTAAAGCAGTCACAATCGTAGAACTCATAGGGTGCTTCATTTTGACTGGTTATGGCCCCCGAGTTGAGCCAACAGTTATGGCCCTCCGAAGAATCGATATCCACAGGGTGCAACTACTATGATGCAAGGTATAGCATCCGTCCAAAATGCCGAAAAAGTGTCGTACGTCTTTTAGAAATGGGTGCATGGATTTGAAATGGAGCAGTACCATGGGGCACCACTCTTCGGCGATGGTAAATCATAGACCAGCCACGGGGATCCCATTTTACAGAAAAAATCCACGTGACGAAAAAACGAAGGGTAAAAACCTTCCAAGATCCATTTGAGGTTCTGATAAGATTTTTTGGGTATGAAACTAACCAGTGACGGCTTAAAGCAATCATAGCAGTAGAACTCATAGAGAGCTTCGTTTTGACTGGTTATGGTTCCCGTAACTCTAAACGAGCCAAAAATTATGGCCCTCTGAAGAATCGATATTCATAGGGTTCAACATCTACGGTGCAAGATGCAACATCCGTCCAAAATGCCAAAAAAGTGCCTTACGACTTTTAGCAATGGGTGCATGGATTTGAAACGGAGTAGTACCATGGGGCACCACTCTTTGTCGATAGTAAATCATAGACCAGCCATGGGGATCACGTTTTACTGAAAAAACCCACGTGACGAAAAAACGGAGGGTAAAAAACGTCCAAGACCCGATTGAGGTTCGGATAAGACTTTTTGAGTATGAATCTAAATAGTGACGGCTTAAAGCAGTCATAGCCGTAGTACTCTCAGAAAGCTTCTTTTTGACTGGTTATGGCTCCCGTAACACGAAAAGAGCCAACAGTTATGGCCGTCCGAAGAATCGATAACCACAGCGTGCAACATCTACGGTGCAAGATGCAACATCCGTCCAAAATGCCGAAAAAGTGCCGTACTACTTTTAGAAATGGGTGCATGGATTTGAAACGGAGCAATACCATGGGGCACCACTCTCCGCCCATGGTAAATTATAGACTAGCCACGGGGATCCCGTTTTACTAAAAAAATCTACGTGACGAAAAAACGAAGGGTAAAGAACTTCAAAGACACGATTGTGGTTCGGATAAGCTTTTTTGGGTATGAAACTAACCAGTGATGGCTTAAAGCAGTCATAGTCGTAGAACTCATAGAGAGCTTCGTTTTCACTGGTTATGGCTCTCGTAACTCTAAACGAGCCAACAGTTATGGCCCTCCGAAGAATCGATATCCACAGGGTGCAACATCTATGATGCAAGGTGCAACATCCGTCCAAAATGCCGAAAAAGTGTCGTACGTCTTTTAGAAATGGTTGCATGGATTTGAAATGGAGCAGTACCATGGGGCACTACTCTCCGGCGATGGTAAATCATAGACCAGCCACAGGGTTCGCATTTTACAGAAAAATCCACGTGACGAAAAAACGATGGTTAAAAAACGTCCACAACCTGATTGAGGTTCGGATAAGATTTTTTTTGTATGAAACTAACAAGTGACGGCTTAAAGCCGCCATAGCCGTAGAACTCACAGAGAGCTTTGTTTTGACTGGTTATGGCTCCTGTAACTCTAAAAGAGCTAACAAATATGTTCCTCCAAAGAATCGATATCCACAAGTTGCAACATCTACGGTGCAAGGTGCAACATCCATCCAAAATGCCAAAAAAGTGCCGTACGACTTTTAGAAATGGGTGCATGGATTTGAAACAGAGAATTACCATGCGGCACCACTCTCTGGCGATGGTAAATCGTAGACCAGCCACGGGGATCATGTTTTATTAAAAAAATCCACGTGACGAAAAAACGAAGGGTAAAAAGGCCCAAGACCCGATTGAGGTTCGGATAAGATTTTTTGGGTTCGAAACTAACCAGTGACGGCTTAAAGCGGTCATAGACGTAGAACTCACAGAGAGCTTTGTTTTGACTGGTTATTGCTCTCGTAACCCTAAACGAGCCAACAGTTATGGCCCTTCGAAGAATCGACATCCACAGGGTGCAACATTTTCATTGCAAGGTGCAACATCCGTCCAAAATGCCGAAAAAGTGCTGTATGACTTTTAGAAATGGGTGCATCGATTTGAAACAGAGCATTATCAAGGGGCACCACTCTCCCGCGATGGTAAATCATAGACCAGCCATGGGGATCACGTTTTACAGAAAAAATCCATGTGACTAATAAGCGAAGGGTAAAAAACGTCCAAGACCCGATTGAGGTTCAGATAAGTGTTTTTGGGTACATAACTAACCAGTGACAGCTTAAAGTGATCATAGCCATAGAAGTCAAAGAGAGCTTCGTTTTGAATAGTTAGGGCTCCCGTAACTCTAAACGAGCCAACAGTTATGGCCCTGCGAAGAATCGATATCCACAGGTTGCAACATCTACGGTGCAAGGTGCAAAACTAACCAGTGACAGCTTAAAGTGGCCACAGCCGTAGTACTCATAGAGAGCTTCGTTTTGACTGGTTATGGATCCCTTAACTCTAAACGATCCAACAGTTATGGCCCTCTGAAAAATCGATATCCACAGGGTGCAACATCTATGGTGCAAGGTGCAACATCCGTCGAAAATGCCGAAGAAGTGCCGTACGACTATTAGAAATGGGTGCATGGATTTGAAATAGGGTGGCACCAAGGGGCACCACTCTCCGACGATGGTAAATCATAGACCAGCCATGGGGATCCCGTTCTACAGAAAAAATCCATGTGACGAAAAAACGAAGGGTAAAAAAGTCCAAGACCCGATTGAAGTTTTGGATAATATTTTTTGGTTATGAAATTAACCAGTGACGGCTTAAAGCAGTCATAGCCGTAGAACTCACAAAGAGCTTCATTTTGACTGGTTATGGCTCCTGTAACTTTAAACGAGCCAATAGTTATGGCCCTCCAAAGAATCGATATCCACAAGGTGCAACATCTACGGTGTAAGGTGCAACATCCGTCCAAAATGCCAAAGAAGTGTCGTACGACTTTTAGAAATGGGTGCATTGATTTGAAATGGAGCAGTACCAAAGGGCACCACTCTCCGGCGATGGCAAATCATAGACCAGCCACGGGGATCCAGTTTTACAGAAAAAATCCACGTGACGAAAAAACGAAGGGTAAAAAACATCCAAGACCTGATTGAGGTTCGGATAAGCTTTTTGGGTATGAAAGTAACCAGTGCTGGCTTAGAGCGGTCGTAGTCGTAGAACTCATAGAGGGCTTCGTTTTGACTGGTTATGGCTCCCGTAACTCTTAATGAGCCAATAGTTATGGCCCTTCGAAGAATCGATATCCATAGGGTGCAACATATACGGCGCAAGGTGCAACATCCGTCCAAAATGCCGAAAAAGTGACGTACGACTTTTAGAAATTGGTGCATGGATTTGAAACGGGGCAGTACCGTGGGGTACCACTCTCCAGCATTGGTAAATCATGGACCAGCCACGAGGATCCCATTTTACAGAAAAAATCTACGTGAGGAAAAACGAACGGTAAAAACCGTCCAAAACCCGATTGAGGTTAGGATTAGATTTTTTGGGTATTAAACTAACCGGTGATGGCTTAAAGCGGTCATAGCCGTAGAACGTACAGAGGGCTTCGTTTTCACAGGTTATGGCTCCTGTAACTCTAAACGGAGCAGTACCGTGGTGCAACACCAACGGTGCAAGGTGCAACATCAGTCCAAAATGCCAAAAAAGTACCGTACGACTTTTAGAAATGGGTGCATGGATTTGAATTGGCCAGTACCATGGGGCACCACTCTTCGGGGTTGGTAAATCATAGACCAGCCACATGGTTCCCGTTTTACAGAAAAAATCCACGTGACGAAAAAAATGAAGGGTAAAAAACGTCCAAGACCCGATTGAGGTTCGGATAAGATTTTTTTGGTATGAAACTAACCAGTGACGGCTTAAAGCTGTCAAAGCCATAGAACAACTAGAGAGCATCGTTTTGACTAGTAATGGCTTGTAAATCTAAACGAGCCAACAGTTATGGCCCTCCGAAGAATCGTATCCACATGGTGCAACATCTACGGTGCAAGATGCCACATCCGTCCAAAATTCCGAAAAAGTGTCGTACGACTTTTAGAAATGGGTTCATGGATTTGAAACGGAGTAGTACTATGGGGCACCACTCTCCAACAATGGTAAATCATAGACCAGCCATGGGGATCCCGTTTTATAAAAAAAATCCACGTAAAGAAAAAACGAAGGGTAAAAAACGTCCAAGACCCGATTGAGGTTTGGATAAGATTTTTTGGGTACAAAAATAACCAGCGAAGGCTCAAAGCGGTCATAGCCGTAGAACTTATAGAGAGCTTAGTTTTGACTGGTTATGGCTCCCGTAACTCTAAACAAGCCCACAGTTATGGCCCTCCGAAGAATCGATATCCACAGGGTGCAACAACTACGGTGCAAGGTGCCACATCCGTCCAAAATACAGAAAAAGTTTCATACTTCCTTTAGAAATTGGTGAATTGATTTGAAATGGAGCAGTACCATAGGGTACCACTCTCCGGCGATGGTAAATCATAGACCAGCCACGGGGATCCCGTTTTACAAAAAAATCCACGTGACGAAAAAACGAAGGGTAAAAAACATCCAAGGCCCGATTGAGGTTTGGATAAGATTTTTTGGGTATGAAACTAACTAGTGACGGCTTAAAGCTATCATCGTCGTAGAACTCACAGAGAGCTTCGCTTTGACGTGTTATGGCTCCCGTAACTCTAAACGAGCCAACAATCATGGCCCTCCGAAGAATCAATATCCATGGAGTGCAACATCTACGGTGCAAGGCGCAACATCCGTCCAAAATGCCGAAAAAGTGCCGTACGACTTTTAGAAATGGGTGCATGGATTTGAAATAGAGAATTACCATGGGGCACCACTCTCTGGCGATGGTAAATCGTAGACCAACCACGGGGATCATGTTTTATTGAAAAAATCCACGTGACAAAAAAACGAAGGGTAAAAAAGCCCAAGACCCGATTGAGGTTCGGATAAGATTTTTTGGGTTCGAAACTAACCAGTGACGGCTTAAAGCGGTCATAGACGTAGAACTCACAGAGAGCTTTGTTTTGATTGGTTATTGCTCTCGTAACCCTAAACGAGCCAACAGTTATGGCCCTTCGAAGAATCGACATCCACAGGGTGCAACATTTTCATTGCAAGGTGCAACATCCGTCCAAAATGCCGAAAAAGTGCCGTATGACTTATAGAAATGGGTGCATCGATTTGAAACAGAGCATTATCAAGGGGCACCACTCTCCCGCGATGGTAAATCATAGACCAGCCATGGGGATCACGTTTTACAGAAAAAATCCATGTGACTAAAAAACGAAGGGTAAAAAACGTCCAAGACCCGATTGAGGTTCAGATTAGTTTTTTTGGGTACGAAACTAACCAGTGACAGCTTAAAGCGATCATAGCCATAGAAGTCAAAGAGAGCTTCGTTTTGACTAGTTAGGGCTCCCGTAACTCTAAACGAGCCAACAGTTATGGCCCTGCGAAGAATCGATATCCACATGTTGCAACATCTACGGTGCAAGGTGCAACATCCGTCCACAATGCTGAAAAATTGCTATACGAATTTTAGAAATGGGTGCATGGATTTGAAACGGAGCAGTATAATTGGGCACCACTCTCCGGCGATGGCTTAAAGAAGTCATGAAACGTCCAAGACCCGATTGAAGTTTTGGATAAGATTTTTTGGTTATGAAATTAACCAGTGACGGCTTAATGCAGTCATAGCCGTAGAACTCACAAAGAACTTCGTTTTGAATGGTTATGGCTTCTGTAACTTTAAACGAGCCAACAGTTATGGCCCTCCAAAGAATCGATATCCACATGGTGCAACATCTACGGTGCAAGGTGCAACATCCGTCCAAAATGCCGAAGAAGTGCCGTATAACTTTTAGAAATGGGTGCATTGATTTGAAATGGAGCAGTACCATAGGGCACCACTCTCCGGCGATGGTAAATCGTAGACCAGCCACGTGGATCCAGTTTTACAGAAAAAATCCACATGACGAAAAAACGAAGGGTAAAAAAATCCATGACCCGTTTGAGGTTCGGATAAGCTTTTTGGGTATGAAAGTAACCAGTGCTGGCTTAAAGCGTCATAGCCGTAGAACTCGTAGAGAGCTTCGTTTTGACAGGTTATGGCTCCCGTAACTCTAAACAAGCCAACAGTTATGGCCCTTCGAAGAATCGATATCCGCATGGTGCAACATCTACGGTGCAAGGTGCAACATCCGTCCAAAATGCCGAAAAAGTGCCGTATGACTTTTAGAAATTGGTGCATAGATTTGAAACGGAGCAGTACCATGGGGTACCACTCTCCGGCATTGGTAAATCATAGACCAGCCACTAGGATCCCGTTTTACAGAAAAAATCCATGTGACGAAAAAAACGAAGGGTAAAAAACATCCAAGACCCGATAGATGTTCGGATAAGATTTTTTGGGTATGAAACTAACCAGCGATGACTTAAAGCGATCATAGCCGTAGAACGTACAGAGAGCTTTGTTTTCACTGGTTATGGCTCCTGTAACTCTAAATGAGCCAACAGTTATGGCCCTCTGAAGAATCGATATCCACCGGGTGCAACATCAACGGTGCAAGGTGCAACATCAGTCCAAAATGCAAAAAAGTGCCGTACGACTTTTAGAAATGGGTGCATGGATTTGAAACGGGGCAGTACCATGGGGCACCACTCTCCGGGGTTGGTAAATCATAGACCAGCCACAGGGTTCCCGTTTTACAGAAAAAATCCACGTGATGAAAAAAACGAAGGGTAAAAAACATCCAAGACCCGATAGAGGTTCGGATAAGATTTTTTGGGCATGAAACTAAACGGTGATGGCTTATAGCTGTCATAGCCATAGAACACAATTAGAGCTTCGTTGTCACTAGTTATGGCTCGTAAATCTAAACGAGCCAACAGTTATGGCCCTCCGAAGAATCAATATCCACAGGGTGCAACATCTTCGGTGCAAGATGCCACATCCGTCCAAAATTTCGAAAAAGTGCCGTACGACTTTTAGAAATAGGTTCATGGATTTTAAACGGAGCAGTACCATGGGGCACCACTCTCCGACGATGGTAAATCATAGACCAGCCAAGGGGATCCCGTTTTAGAAAAAAAATCCACGTAAAGAATAAACGAAGGGTAAAAAACGTCCAAGACCCGACTGAGGTTTGGATAAGATTTTTTTGGTACGAAATTAACCAGCGATGGCATAAAGCAGTCATAGCCGTAGAACTCACAGAGAGCTTAGTTTTGACTGGTTATGGCTCCCACAACTTCAAACGAGCCCTCAGTTATGGCCCTACGAAGAATCGATATTCACAGGGTGCAACATCTACTGTGCAAGGTGCCACATCCGTCTAAAATACGGAAAAAGTGTGGAACTTCTTTTAGAAATTGGTGAATGGATTTGAAATGGAGCAGTACCATAGGATACCACTCCCCGGCGATGGTAAATCATAGACCAGCCACGGGGATCCCGTTTTACAAAAAAATCCACGTGACGAAAAAACGAAGGGTAAAAAACATCCAAGGCCCGATTGAGGTTTGGATAAGATTTTTTGGGTATGAAACTAACCAGTGACGGCTTAAAGCTGTCCTAGCCGTAGAAATCACAAAGAGCTTCGTTTTGACTAGTTATAGCTCCCGTAACTCTAAACGAGCCAACAGTTATGGCCCTCCGAAGAATCGATATCCATAGAGTGCAACATCAACGGTGCAAGGTGCAACATCCGTCCAAAATGCCGAAAAAGTGGCGTACGACTTTTAGAATTGGGTGTATGGATTTGAAATAGAGAACCACCATAGGGCACCACTCTCCGGCGATGGTAAATCATAGACCAGCCACAGGGATCACGTTTTACAGAAAAAATCCACGTGACGAAAAAACGAAGGGTAAAAAACGCCCAAGACCCGATTGAGGTTCAGATAAGATTTTTTAGGTACGAAACTAACCAGTGACGGCTTAAAGCGGTCATTGCCGTAGAACTCATAGAGAGCTTCGTTTTGATTGGTTATTTCTCCCGTAACTCTAAACGAGCCAACAGTTATGGCCCTCCGAATAATCGACATCCACAGGGTGCAACATCTACGGTGCAAGGTGCAACATCCGTCCAAAATGCCGAAAAAGTGCCGTATGACTTTTAGAAATGGGTGCATGGATTTTAAGTAGAGCATTACCAAGGGGCACCACTCTCCTGCGATGGTAAATCATACATGGGGATCACGTTTTACAGAAAAAATCCATGTGACTAAAAAACGAAGGGTAAAAAACGTCCAAGACCCGATTGAGGTTCGGATAAGTTTTTTTGGGCACGAAACTAACCAGTTGTTTTCACAAAAAATGGACAAACACCTCCAAGTCGTATTATTTAGTTGATTATATGTGATTTTCAATGATTTTAGATGAGTATGTAAATATGAGAAAAGTAGGGGCTGAAATGTAAAAGACACACAGATTTATAGTGGTTCGGCCAGAATGTGCCTACGTCCACTTTATATGTTATTATCTTCTTTCTTTCAGGTTACAAGTACAATGCTTCGTATACAAGTGTATGAAAGTAGTTTGAAAGTTCCTTCCTTGCTTGAGCTCTCAAACTTGTCTGCCATTGTTGTACCCCTGCCCCTCTATTTATAGAATGAGGTGGGGGGCAGGGGTCTTGGAAGTATATAACTGCTGGTGGGCCCGGGCTGAAGCGATCTGGACTGGCAACTGTGTGGTTCGGCGAGGCTTCATTCGGCTATGAGCTTGGACCGGTGGTAGGTGTGCATGTGGACCGGCAGGGGAAAGGAGAGGGTTGGTCCGGTGCTTGCCTGGTCCGGTGAGAATGTGGACCGGTAGTCGTTTGGTCCGGTTATGTAGGTGGTTCGGTGGCAAGGTTGGTTCGGCAGTGGAGTTGGAGTGGTGGTATAAAGGAGCCGAATGAGATGGGGCCGAATGAAGTGGGGGCCGAGTGAAGTGGAGCCGAATGAAGTGGGGCCGAGTGAGCTTCTTCATGGAGAATATTGGAAGGCCCTCTAGGTTAGTATTGAGCTTCTTGGCTGTTGAACGAAGTAGAGGTTGCTTGCGAGCCCGAGTGAAACTGCGGCTTCTTGGTCTTGAGGTCTTCTGGGTGAAAATTCGCCCAACATTTGCCCCCCAAAGTGGGGCACGTGCTTGCATGTGTCGCGCTTTGTTTTGGCAGGAAGATTGGCTTTGTAACGCCAGCGATTGGACGTTCGTATTTTGTTAATGTCCTGCAAAGGAATTTACAGTTTTAGCGTGATTTCGAATAACGACCGTTCATGATCGAAATGATCGAGATGAAGTGAACTGTGCCGTTCAGGACGAGAGAGTGAGCCCCGAAGGGGCTTGGCATCGTCGATGCCCGGTTTATGTTTGTGAAGATGGTTTATTGCCAGCTCAGAGCATGCCTAGGGATCGTTCGCAACCTCGTACATGTGTAAGTAGCTTAGCCATTTCGTAATTATCAAATATCCATATGACCGATGGGCTTAAAAATGCGTGTCAAAGTGTAAATTCCCACGATGGTAGGGTTAATAACCATTCAGAGCGTGCCTATGGACCATTCGAGGTCGCGTACACGTGTAAACGATTTAATCCACGTCGGTGAGGATTTTACGACTTATTCATCGTTATCAGAATCTTATTTTGTTAGTTAGTTCTGGAGTTCGGCACTTATCTGAGGGAGGCGCTTTGGATGCCCCCTGTTTCAGGTCTCTGCTGGTAGATACAGCTCCATTTGGCGTTGAGTAGGTATATGTTTTCGTTTGATCCGAGGTAGGTGTGGTTTTCATTCGGTTAAGGGTTGGTCCGGTATGGAGGGTTTCATTCGGCATATGGTTGGAGGGATACTTTTATTCGGCGTTTGGTTGGTCCGGTATTCTGGTCCGGTAGGTCGAACCAGTTGGTCCGGTGCTCCTGAGCTCGCCTATATATAGAGGTTATACCCCCTTAGTTTCTCCTTACTGAATCAACGAACTTCGAACCAATTCTTTAGCCGAATGAACTTGTCTACCGAACCAGACCCATGCCGAATCAGGTATGTATCTATTGCCGAATGGACTTTATTACCGAATGCACTTGACTGCCGAATACAGACGAACGTCTTTGTTTTACCGAACGAGCCTAGTGCCGAATGAGGTATATACCGAGTGAATTCTTGGTGCCAAATGAACTTGGGATTTTAGTGGAATTCCAGACTTATGTATTCTTTTTCTTGCTTATGCCTCTATACTTCTCGTTCCGACACCCTGTCTTTCCACTTTTGTGTGCGCAGGTAAATGTCTCGCAAAGCAGAAACACGATCAGATAGACGGAAGTCCAAGGATGGAGTAGAGTCCTCTTCCATGCCCCTAGCTCATCCGGGATCCGGGGAGCATAGAACTGTTTCGAGACCGCTGGTGGAGGGGTATGGACCCCACGAGTTCCTGGTTTCCCCTCCCGACTGCTTCCATAGTTCTCTAAAGGAGGGGCAGCTTGATGCTGTACCATGTTCTGTCGGGATGGATAGGATGCTTATGGTGCTCCCAGGAGTCGAAGTTATGCTGTATGATAGAGCGCCCATGAGGCTCTCTTTTTCTTCTTCTCTATTCTCTCTAGTTTCCGAACATTCCTTATTAGAGCCTGCATGCTCTTCATTCGATGGGGCCACCGAGGAATCCCCAATTCTTTGTATTTCTTCTTCAAAAGAGTTAGACCTACGTTTAATTCTTTCGCTGCTTGTGATATTGGCAAGTAAAAGTGCCCGGATGCTAGTTCAAATGCTAAGGCCGTTTCTTTCCTTGTTCATCGATAACTTCCTCTTATTTCTTTTTTCGCCTTTTGATTCTTTCTTCTGATCATCATTAGATATCCTATAGCTCAACTGGGACTTCTCTATCTCATAACTCAAGTCGTTGAAGATGATGTTACATTCTTCGGAAAGGGTTAATGAAGCTAAACGAGGATCCGAAGGATGGTTTAGAGGAATGGTATTGATTATCTCATCCAAATCTGGTATCTCATTGTTCGGACCGCTGAATGATCCTTTACTGGAATCTAGTTGAGTATCATCAAATCCACCGGGCATGCCATCAATATCGCTCCAAAGATTATGATCGTCCAAGTAGTGTAATTGGTTATTTATGAAAGCAGAAGGACTGATCATGAAATTTTGTATATGATGCTGAACTGTGTAGTCAATGCAAAGGAGGTTGAAGCTGGTAATGAATGAGTCTTTCATCCTGAGTGTTCTGGGTTCAAGCCTTGCTCCCCCTTCTGTTCTTGTTGGGTTTTCATAACTTGATTGTTCGTTTAATGAATTCCTCTTCCGAATTGGACAGGCGGGACTTCTGATCCACATGCTGGGGGCTCTGAGCCTGCAGCTAAGTAGACTGGGGGAGTTGGTGATGGAGTGTGGATGCATCTGCCATCTTTTTGTTTCTTTTTTATCACTGTTTATGTTAGTCTTTGATATGCAACTGTAATAAAATTATTTGCAAAGAATAACTTCGTTGTGATCTTATGATATAAGCTGATTTTGTCATGTTTAAATGTTATTGCTATCTTTATGTGCCGTGTGAGAAGTATAATTATGTATATGCCTGTGATTCTAGTTGTGTCTGATGTTAAGTTTTTGCTTGAAATATAATTTCACGTCTTGCAATATCAGTGTATGAATAAGCTATAGTTACGCATTTATGTACAAGAGAAGAGAGTACCGCCCTTCATGTTTTATTCGCAGGTGGTAGCTTCGAGTGTCTTGTGTAACCGTTCACGGGTATAGCTGAGTATCTTGCCACCCAGTATGCAGGCTTAGAGCCTCATGAGTGAATGCTTCCTATTCGGTTTCCTGTACTTTAGAGTTCGTTATACAGGATAGGAGAAAAGTATTTAAATGAAATGGAAATATAGTAAAAGTAAAACTTCCAGTCACGGAAGGCCGTCGATGTGCTTAAGTTCGTGGCAAACGGGTTTTGTAGTCACTTTCCCTAGCTGTGGGTCTTGGAGACATTTGTCACCCATCTTACGCCTCCGCGGGGAGTTTTCTTTTTTACCACAGCCGCACTTAAGACACATCGGAGCCGAGATCGCGCACGGTAACTACCCGAACCATTATGGTCCGTAATCGTGGGTATTATTCGATTTACCGTGGCCGGCTAGCGTGGGTGCCGTTGGCCGTGAACTACCCCTGGCTGGCCACACCTTATGTTGGGGCTTAAAGTAGGTTCACAGTTACCGGCGAGCCGAACGCCGTAATGAGCTGCCATCGGCTATAGTCGGCCTTTATGATGACTTATAATCGGCTCATTACAGTTGGCTTTGAGGGCAGGCGCGCAATGAGTTAACCCGCAGCAGAGGGATGCTGGAGCAAAAGAGTCTCATTGGCGAGTGCATAGAATCGTAGCGTACCTGTTAGGCCTAGTCCAGATGAGGCCGCGGTGCGTCTTGAGTGGAGATACCATAGGATTTTGTTCAACAGAAAGGGATAAAACTTAACAAGTAGCCAAGATATAAAGGAACAAGTTAAAAAGAGACAAGATTTTTTAAAGTGGTTCGGCACGAAAATGCCTACGTCCACTGATTCTCTTTGTTAATTCACTTCATATGGGCAGTACAAGTTAAGAAAAGTATCAACGGAGGTGTCGGATGTTCCATGCCCTCTGGAACACCTCTCCGTCCACTGTTGACAAAATGTAAGCTCCGTTGTGGAGATCTTTGTGAATTACATATGGTCCGTCCCAGATGGGGTCCAGTGCCCCGGGGCGCGGAAAGATTCGCCTGAGGACAAGATCTCCTTCTTGTAAGCTGCGATGCTTGACTTTGGAATTGTATAGTGCTGCCACTTTTTGTTTGTGAGCTGCTGCTTTGAGTGCTGCATCGTTCCTCCTTTCCTCAATCAGATCCAAAGACATGAGGAGGAGTTCTTCGTTTTCTTCTGGGTTGTAGTGGATCCTACGGTGAGAAGGCACAACAGTCTCAACTGGGAGCATTGCCTCCGATCCATATGCCAAAGAGAAAGGAGTATGTCCTGTTGATGTTCTGAAAGATGTGCGGTATGCCCATAGTGCCGTAGGAAGTTCGTCCACCCAAGCGCCTTTTGACTTTTCAAGTTTCTTCTTGATTAGGGTTTTGAGAATTTTGTTGACAGCTTCAACTTGTCCGTTTGCCTGAGGGTAAGCTACTGATGAGAAGCTTTTATGAATTCCATGCTCTTGGCACCAGTCGGCAAATTCTTCGCTGTCAAATTGGAGCCCGTTGTCTGATACGATCTTGAGGGGGACTCCATACCTGCACAGAATGTTTTTGATCAAGAAGTTGATAACTTTTGCTGAAGATATTTTATTTAAAGGTTCCGCTTGCACCCATTTGGTGAAATAATCGACTGCCACTATAGCATGTTTGGCTCCGCCTCGGCCCGTTGGCAGTTCACCAATCAAGTCAATTCCCCATACAGCAAAGGGCCAAGGGCTGGTCATTTGAGTAATTTCGTTTGTGGGCAGTCGAGGGATCTTGGCGAACTTCTGACATTTGTCGCATTTCTTAACGAAGTCTAGGGCATCTTTGTTCAATGTGGGCCAGTAATATCCATATCGGAGTATCTTTCTTGCCAAAGTCTGTCCTCCAGTGTGATCTCCGCATCCTCCCTGATGGATGTTTGTTAATATCTCCTTGGCTTCTCTTCCGGCGACGCATCTTAAGAGGGGGCTAGAGAAGCCACGCCGGTAGAGGATGCCTCCTTGTACTGTGTAGTGGGGAACTTTTCTCAAGATCTTCTTGGCTTCGTCACGCCTGTCGGGTAGTATACCATCTTGCAAATATTTCCGGATAGGAGTCATCCAGGTTCCTTCTTCGATTGCAATTATCAGATTCACTTGTTCGAAACTTGGGGCTAGCTGCCTCGAGATTGCTAGTGCCCCGGAAATGGTGCTGTTCATCATACTAGCTTGTTTTGCAAGTTCATCTGCCTCTTGGTTTTCTTCTCGAGGAATGTGTTTGATTAGATAATGGTCCAATTGGTCGAGCAGCAGTTTGGTTTTCTTTAGGTATGCTGTGAGCCGTTCTCCCCGAGTCTGGAATTCTCCTAGTACCTGGTTTACGATAAGCTGAGAATCACTATGAATACATAAGGAATTGACTCCGATTTCTAGGGCCAGTTCCAATCCCGCTATTACTGCTTCGTATTCAGCGTCGTTGTTAGTGGCCGTGAACTCCAATCTCAATGCATAGTACAACTTTCTTCCCCTGGGGGTGATGATCACAATACCTGCCCCCGAGCCTTGTTCGTTCGATGCTCCGTCTACAAAGAGGTTCCACTTGATGTTTTTTGCTACTTCGGATTGTTCCTTTCCTTCGTTGACAGTGAATTCGGCAATGAAATCAGCCATGGCTTGTCCTTTGATAGCGGTACGAGGATGGTAGGTGATATCATACTGACCTAGTTCGATGCACCATTTGAGGAGTCGCCCAGAAGTGTCAGGACGATGGAGCACTTGTCTTAGTGGTTGATCGGTTAGAACCCTGATGGAGTGAGACTGGAAGTAGTGTCGCAGTTTTCGTGATGCGATCAATAAACAATATGCTAATTTCTCAAGTTTAGGATATCTGGCCTCTGCCCCTGTAAATCTCTTACTTACAAAGTAAACCGGGCGTTGTGTGCGGTCTTCTTCTCTTACCAAGGCGGCGCTTAGAGCATGAGATGACACAGCGAGGTATAGGTATAACACTTCTCCTTCATTTGGAGTTGAGAGTACTGGTGGTCTCTGAAGGTGTTCGATTAGGTTGAGGAAGGCTTTTAAGCATTCGTCGGTCCACTCGAACCTCCCTTTGTCTTTCTTGAGAGCTTCGAAGAAAGGGATACACTTGTCGGTTGCCTTGGAAATGAATCTGCTTAGGGCGGCCACCTTTCCGTTTAGGCTCTGCATTTCTTTTCGAGTGGAAGGTATCCTTATTTCCTTTAAAGCCCGGATTTGTGTAGGGTTTGCTTCGATTCCTCTGGCGTAGACGATGAATCCTAAGAATTTTCCCGATGATACTCCGAAGGAGCACTTTAGAGGATTCAGCTTCATTCCATATTGGCGAAGTACCTGAAACATATCGTCCAGATGGCTTACATGGTCGTTGGCTTTCCTGGACTTTACCAACATGTCATCCACATATACCTCCATAGTTCGCCCTATTAATTCTGCGAACATTTTGTTGACGAGGCGTTGATAGGTAGCTCCAGCATTTTTGAGTCCAAAAGGCATGACTTTGTAACAATATAATCCGCGGTCGGTGATGAAGCGAGTGTGGTCCTGATCGGGAGCGTGCATGGGGATCTGGTTATATCCGGAGTATGCATCCATAAAAGATAGGAGTTCGTGCCCAGCTGTGCTGTCTACGAGTTGGTCAATTCGGGGAAGTGGGAAGCAATCTTTTGGGCAAGCGTCATTCAGATTGGAGAAGTCAATACATGTTCGCCACTTTCCATTGGCCTTTTTTACTAGCACTGGGTTAGCGATCCATTCCGGGTAGATGGCTTCCCGTATGAAGCCATTAGCAAGTAGATTCTTTACTTCCTCATCAAGGGCTGCTGATCGCTCCGCCCCCATGCTCCTCTTTTTCTGCTTTACTGGTACCTTGGTGGGATCGATGTTCAACATGTGGCACGCTATGTCTGGGGACATTCCTGTCATATCAGCATGGGTCCACGCAAATACATCTAAGTTGTGGCGGAGAAAGTCAATGAGTTGATCCTTCAATTCCGTTTTCAGTTGGGATCCGATTTTTAATAGTCTACTTGAATCATGCTTATCTACCGATACGAATTCCATAGCCTCTGCAGGCTCGGTGGTAGCCTCCTCCTCTTTATCCCTAGGGTCTAGTTCATTGAAAGGATCGCTTGTGTATCGAAGAGGAGGGGCTTTCTTTAGTTGCTATGCCTCCAAGCTTTTCATGCAGAGAGTGGTCTCTGCATCTTTTCCTTTATTCTTTCTGCGGTTATTGCGAAGTTCAGTTACGTAGCAGTCTCGGGCAGCGTCTTGATCTCCTTCTACTTCTCCTATTCCGTTGTCCGTTGGAAATTTCATCTTCAGGCACCAGGGGGCTAAGACAATTTGGAAGTCAGACAAGGCTGGTCTTCCCAAGAAGGCGTTGTAAGCCGAGTGGTTCTCTATTAGTACGAACGTTTGTTTTCGCACCACGGAGCGGGGACGACTTCCTATTTCGACGAAGAGGTCAAGTTGCCCGAGAGGCATTTTTGCATCTCCAGTGAAACCGTGCAGTGGTTTGTCGCAGGGAGACACATCCTTCATTGATAACTTCATTTTGTCGAAAGCATGCTTGAACAGGATATTTACGGAGCTTCCCGTGTCTATTAGAATCCGAAAAACTTTAGCTGGGCCGAACCAGGCAGAGATGACCATAGGATCCATATGTGGGTACTGTCTTCCTTCCAAATCACGCCTACTGAATATGATGTCGTCGCTCTCTTTTCGTTTCGGTTGGCGTTCTTCCGTGATGGAGTTAACGTAGCCCTCTGCATTTCTAAGCGACTTGCCGTACCTTTCCATCTCTGCCCAACTTCTGTCGGCGATGTGTGGTCCTCCTGAGATGGTAAGGACCACTATCTTCTCTTGACTAGAGCCACTGGTGTTGTGATTGCTGCGATTCCCTCCGCCTACTTCTGGGAGGGGTTGCTTTGGGTTCTCATTGGCAGGAGTTGGAGTCCTATTCTGACCTTTCACATAACGTTCCAGTCTTCTTCTTCTAATGTGTTCTTCAATCAAGTCCCGAAGATGGTGGCATTCATTGGTGTCATGCCCGTGGGATTCGTGGAAGCGACAGAACTTTCCAGACTTGAGTGCGTTTCCTGATTCCTTCTTGTGCGGGGGGCGCTTGTATCCGAGTTCGCCCTGAGTGGCTAGGTAGATGTTTTCGATTGTTTCATTCAAAGGAGTGTAGGAGTCAAATCTTGGCCCTGGGCGATATTGGCGCTTTTCAACCTTTCTGCCCCCAGCATTGTCTCTAGATTCATTTCTTCGAGCGTCCCTAGCTACAGCGGGAACCTTGTCCTGAACTGTCTTACCTTGTTGTCCTGATTGCCTTTCTGTAGCAGCGTCTTCAAGCCTCATATACTTTCCAGCTTCATGGAAGAAATCAGGCAAGGTGGCTGGTTTTTCCTTAGTTAACCTTCTGGCAAACTTGGTGTCTGGATGTACACCACTACAGAGGGCCATTAGAGTGAGTTTTTCATCGGCATCTTGAACTGCTGCCGCTGCGGCGTTGAACCGCGTTAGATATTGTTGCAGTGTCTCTCCGGATTTCTGTTTGACATTGGATAGAGAATAAGCGTCCTTGGGCTGTTCTACATGGATGCGGAACTGGCTGATAAACCTTTCTTTCAAAGTCTCCCATGAGTTGATGGATCCTTTGGGTAGATGGCAGAACCAGGAGGTAGCTAGATCTGCTAGGAACAGTGGAAAGCACTTGCATAATACTCCTTCTGTTGCTCCACTCATGAGCATATGCTGGGTGTATCTCTGTAAATGTACGATGGGGTCGGAAGTTCCTTTGTAATGTTCCATGGTTGGCATTTTCCATTCCCGGGGAGTAATGGCACTTTCGATATTTCGGGTAAAGGGGCTGGTGACCCTAGCGCCTATTCCCCGGTCCCTTTGCTCCCGTTGGACACATTCTTTGAATAATCGTGCCATTCGTTCGTCAGAATTTGGAGCGGACAAAAATGAGCTTGGCTCTTCCCTGCGGGATCTATCTCGTCCAGATGACCTGTAGGGATGGTACAATCTATCACTTCTAGCATTATCCAGTGGTTGTCTTTGGCTGCTTGGATGCACGCTAGGACCAGCTACAGTTGCCCCCTGCCTTGATCTTCCCCTGTGGGGTTCTGTTTCGAGCACATCCATGGGGTCAACTTCGGGCTGGGTCCTAGCTCGGCTCCGTTCAGCGGGGTTTCTATGATTAGGTGGCATGACTGGCTCAGCTACATCCGACCCTCGCCTGGTGCCTCCCCCGCTGGGCTCGGCACCAAGGGCTTCCTCGAGTCGGGATTCGGGCTGAGTCCGGGCGCGGCCCCTATCATTGTTGTTTCTGTTGATAGCTTCTTCGAAGAGTGAAGACCTTTGTTGCCTCCGGGATCCTCCGGATTGGGATTCACCCCATGATTCCGTGTTGCGGTTGGACTCTTCAGCATCCCTTAAGCGTGACATGAGCTGGTCCACCAAAGTTTCTTGTTGGGATGTGAAGCGGTTAGTTACTTCAGCCACAACCCTGTCCAGATCTGCCCTAGTGATTGGTTGTTCCGTTGCGGGACCAGTTGGATTCTCCTGATTTTCATCTGGTACTGCTGTTGAAGTGGGCTGATCTGTGATTGCTGGATCTGGAAGGCGGCTAGTTGCGATGTTCTTTCCTTTGTTAACATCCCTTCTCTGTTTGGAAGGCATGATTTCTAAGCAACGAGTGATGCTGTTAGGAAGAAGGTTGAGCGGGAGAAGATGAACCTTGAGTTCTACTCTCAATGAAAGCACCAAAAATGTTTGCACAAAAAATGGACAAACACCTCCAAGTCGTATTATTTAGTTGATTATATGTGATTTTCAATGATTTTAGATGAGTATGTAAATATGAGAAAAGTAGGGGCTGAAATGTAAAAGACACACAGATTTATAGTGGTTCGGCCAGAATGTGCCTACGTCCACTTTATATGTTATTATCTTCTTTCTTTCAGGTTACAAGTACAATGCTTCGTATACAAGTGTATGAAAGTAGTTTGAAAGTTCCTTCCTTGCTTGAGCTCTCAAACTTGTCTGCCATTGTTGTACCCCTGCCCCTCTATTTATAGAATGAGGTAGGGGGCAGGGGTCATGGAAGTATATAACTGCTGGTGGGCCCGGGCTGAAGCGATCTGGACTGGCAACTGTGTGGTTCGGCGAGGCTTCATTCGGCTATGAGCTTGGACCGGTGGTAGGTGTGCATGTGGACCGGCAGGGGAAAGGAGAGGGTTGGTCCGGTGCTTGCCTGGTCCGGTGAGAATGTGGACCGGTAGTCGTTTGGTCCGGTTATGTAGGTGGTTCGGTGGCAAGGTTGGTTCGGCAATGGAGTTGGAGTGGTGGTATAAAGGAGCCGAATGAGATGGGGCCGAATGAAGTGGGGGCCGAGTGAAGTGGAGCCGAATGAAGTGGGGCCGAGTGAGCTTCTTCATGGAGAATATTGGAAGGCCCTCTAGGTTAGTATTGAGCTTCTTGGCTGTTGAACGAAGTAGAGGTTGCTTGCGAGCCCGAGTGAAACTGCGGCTTCTTGGTCTTGAGGTCTTCTGGGTGAAAATTCGCCCAACACCAGTGACAACTTAAAGCTATCATAGCTGTAGAAGTCACAGAGAGCTTCGTTTTGACTGGTTAGGGCTCCCGTAACTCTAAACGAGCCAACAGTTATGGCCCTCCGACGAATCAATATCCACTGGGTGCAACATCTACGGTGCAAGGTGCAACATCCGTCCAAAATGCCGAAAAATTGCAGTACGACTTATAGAAATGGGTGCATGGATTTGAAATGGAGCAGTACCATTGGGCACCACTCTCCAACGATGGTAAATCATAGACCAGCCATAGGGATCCCATTTTACAGAAAAAATCCACGCGACGAAAAACGAAGGGTAAAAAACGTCCAAGACTCGATTGAGGTTCGGATAAGCTTTTTTTGGGTATAAAACTAACCAGTGATGGCTTAAAGCAGTCATAGCCGTAGTACTCACTGAGGGATTCGTTTTGACTGGTTATGGCTCCCTTAACCCTAAACGAGCCAACAGTTATGGCCCTTCGAAAAATCGATATCCACAGGGTGCAACATCTACGGTGCAAGGTGCAACATCCGTCCAAAATGCCGAAAAAGTCTCGTACGACTTTTAGAACTGGGTGCATGGATTTGAAATAGAGCGATACCATGGGGCACCACTCTTCGGCGATGGTAAATCATAGACCAGCAATGGGGATCCCGTTTTACAGAAAAAATCCACGTGACGAAAAAATGAAGGGTAAAAAACGTCCAAGACCCGATTGAAGTTTTGGATAAGATTTTTTGGGTATGAAATTAACCAGTGACATCTTAAAGCAGTCATAGCCGTAGAACTCACAGAGAGCTTCGTTTTGACTGGTTATGGCTCCCGTAACTCTAAATGAGCCAACAGTTATGGCCCTTCGAAGAATCGATATCCACAGAGTGCAACGTCTACGGTGCAAGGTGCAACATCCGTCCAAAATGTCGAAGAAGTGCCGTACGAATTTTAGAATTGGGTGCATTGATTTGAAATGGAGTAGTACTATGGGGCACCACTCTTCAGTGATGGTAAATCATAGACCAGCCACGGGGATCCTGTTTTACAAAAAAAATCCATGTGACAAAAAAACGAAGGGTAAAAAACGTCCAAGACCCGATTGAGGTTCGGATAAGCTATTTTGGGTATGAAAGTAACCAGTAATGGCTTAAAGCAGTCATAGCCGTAGAACTCATAGAGAGCTTCGTTTTGACAGGTTATGGCTCCCGTAACACTAAACGAGCCAACAATTATGGCCATTCGAAGAATCGATATCCACAGGGTGCAACGTCTACGGTGCAAGGTGTAACATCCGTCCAAAATGCCGAAAAAGTGTCGTACGTCTTTTAGAAATGGGTGCATGGATTTGAAACAGAGCAGTACCATTGGGTACCACTCTCCAGCATTGGAAAATCATAGACTAGCCATGGGGATCCCGTTTTATAGAAAAAATCTACGTGACGAAAAAACGAACAGTAAAAAACGTCCAAGTCCGATTGAGGTTCGGATTAGATTTTTTGGTATTGAAACTAACTTGCGACGGCTTAAAGCGGTCATAGCCGTAGAACTAACAGAGAGCTTCGTTTTCACAGGTTTTGGCTCCTGTAACTCTAAACGAGCCAACACTTATGGCCCTCCAAAGAATCGATATCCATCGGGTGCAACATCTACAGTGCAAGGTGCAACATCCGTCAAAAATGACAAAAAAGTGTCGTACGACTTTTAGAAATGGATGCATGGATTTGAAACGGCGCAGTACCATGAGGCACCACTCTCCGGCATTGGTAAATCGTTGACCAACCACAGGGATCCCGTTTTACAGAAAAAATCCACGTGACGAAAAAACGAAGTGGTAAAAAACATTCAAGACCCGATTGAGGTTTGGATAAGATTTTTTGGGTAAGAAACTAACTAGTGATGACTTAAAGCGGTCATAGCCGTAGAACTCACAGAGATCTTCGTTTTGACGGGGTATGGCTCCCGTAAATCTAAACGAGCCAACAGTTATGGCCCTCCGAAGAATCGATATCCACGGGGTGCAACATCTACGGTGCAAGGTGCAAGATCCGTCAAAAATGCCGAAAACGTGTCGTACGACTTTTAGAAATGGTGCATGGATTTGAAACAGAGCATTACCAGGGGGCACCACTCTTCGGCGATGGTAAATCATAAACCAGCCATGGGATCACGTTTTACAGAAAAAATCCACGTGACTAAAAAATGAAGGGTAAAAAATGTCCAAGACCCGATTGAGGTTCGGATAAGATTTTTTGGGTATGAAACTAACCAGTGACGGCTTAATGCGGACATAACCATAGAACTGCCAAAGAGCTTCGTTTTGACTGGTTATGGCTCCCGTAACTTTAAACGAGCCAACAGTTATGGCCCTCCGAAAAATCGATATCCACAGGGTGCAACATCTACGGTGTAAGGTGCAACATCCGTCTAAAATGCCGAAAAAGTGCCGTACGACTTTTAGAAATGGGTGCATGGATTTGAAATAGAGCATTACCATGGGGCACCACTCTCCGGCGATGGTAAATCATAGACCAGCCATGGGGATCACGTTTTACAGAAAAAATCCACGTGACGAGTAAACGAAGGGTAAAAAACGTCCAAGACCCGACTGAGGTTCGGATAAGATTTTCTGGGTATGAAAACTAACCAGTGACAGCTTAAAGCAGTCATAGCCATAGAACTCACAAAGAGATTCTTTTTGAATAGTTAGGGCTCCCGTAACTCTAAACGAGCCAATACTTATGGCCCTTCGAAGAATCGATATACACAGGGTGCAACCTCTACGGTGCAAGGTGCAACATCCGTCCAAAATGCCGAAAAAGTGCAGTAAGTCTTTTAGAATTGGGTGCATGGATTTGAAACGGAGCAGTACCATAGGGCACCACTCTTCGGTGATGGTAAATCATAGACCAGCCACGGGGATCCCGTTTTACAATAAAAATCCACCTGATGAAAAAACGAAGGGTAAAAAACGTCTAAGACCCGATTGAAGTTTTGGATAAGATTTTTTGGGTACGAAACTGACCAGCGATGGCTCAAAGCGGTCATAGCCGTAGAACTCACATCGAGCTTCGTTTGGACTTGTTATGGCTACCATAACTCTAAACGAGCCAACAGTTATGGCCCTCCGAAGAATCGATATCCATAGGGTGCAACATCTACGGTGCAAGGTGCAACATCTGTCCAAAATGCCGATGAAGTGCCGTACGACTTTTAGAAATGGGTGCATTGATTTGAAATGGAGCAGTACCATAGCGCACCACTCTCCGGCGATGGTAAATCATAAACTAGCCACGGGGATCCAGCTTTACAGAAAAAACCACATGATGAAAAAACGAAGGGTAAAAAACGTCCAAGACCCGATTGAGGTTCGGATAAGCTTTTTTGGGTATGAAAGTAACTAGTGATGGCTTAAAGCTGTCATAGCTGTAGAACTCATAGAGAGCATCGTTTTGACTAGTTATGGCTCCCTTAGCTCTAAACGAGCCAACAGCTATGGCCCTTCGAAGAATCGATATCCACAGGGTGCAACATCTACGGTGCAGGGTGCAACATCCGTCCAAAATGCTGAAAAAGTGTCGTACAACTTTTAGAAATGGGTGCATGGATTTGAAACGGAGCAGTACCATGGGGTACCACTCTCTGGCATTGGTAAATCATAGACTAGCTACGGGGATCCCGTTTTACAAAAAAAATCTACGTGATGAAAAAAGGAACGGTAAAAAACGTCCGAGACCCGATTGAGGTTCGGATTAGATTTTTTGGGTATGAAACAAACCAGCGACGGCTTAAAGCGGTCATAACCGTAGAACTTACAGAGAGCTTCGTTTTCACTGGTTATGGCTCTTGTAAATCTAAACGAGCCAACAGTTATGGCCCTCCGTAGATTCGATATCCACCGGGTGCAACATCTACGGTGCAAGGTGCAACATTCGTCCAAAATGCCAAAAAGTACCGGACGACCTTTATAAATGGGTGCATAGATTTGAAACGGGGCGGTACCATGGGGCACCACTCTTAGGCTTTGGAAAATCATAGACTAGCCACAGGGATCACATTTTCCAGAAAAAATTCCACGTGACGAAAAAACGATGGGTAAAAAACGTCCAAGACCCGATTGATGTTCGGATAAGATTTTTTGGGTATGAAACTAACCAGTGACGGCTTAAAGATGTCATAGCCATAGATCACATAGAGAGCTTCTTTTTGACTGGTTATGGCTCCGTAAATCTAAACGATCCAAAAGTTATGGCCCTCCGAAGAATCGATATCCATAGGGTGCAACATCAACGTTGCAAGGTGCCACATCCGTCCAAAATTCCAAAAAGTGTCGTACGACATTTAGAAATTGGTTCATGGATTTGAAACGGAGCAGTACCATAGGGCACCACTCTCCGACGATGGTAAATCATAGACCAGCCACGGGGATCCCGTTTTACAGAAAAAATCCACGTGACGAAAAAACGAAGGGTAAAAAACGTCCAAGACCCGATTGAGGTTTGGATAAGATTTTTTGGGTACGAAAATAACCAGCGACGGCTTAAAGCAGCTATAGTCGTAGAACTCAAAGAGAGCTTCGTTTTGACTGGTTATGGCTTCTGTAACTCTAAACGAGCCAACAATTATGGCCCTCCGAAGAATCGATATCCACGGGGTGCAACATCTATGGTGCAAGGTGCAACATCCGTCCAAAATGCCGAAAAAGTGCCGTACGACTTTTTGAAATGGGTGCATGGATTTGAAACAGAGCATTACCATGGGGCACCACTCTATGGCGATGGTAAATCATAGACCAGCCATGGGGATCACGTTCTATAGAAAAAATCCACGTGACGAAAAAACAAAGGGTAAAAAATGTCCAAGACCCGATTGAGGTTCGGATAAGATTTTTTGGCTACAAAACTAACCAGTGATAGCTTAAAGCGGTAATAGCCGTAGAACTCACAGAGAGCTTCATTTTGACTGGGTAGGGCTCCCGTAACTCTAAACGAGCCAACAGTTATGGCCCTCCGAAGAATCGATATCCACACGGTGCAACATTTACGGTGCAATGTGCAACATCCATCCAAAATGCCGAAAAAGTGCAGTACGACTTTTAGAAATGGGTGCATGGATTCGAAACTGAGCAGTACCATAGGGCACCACTCTCCGGCGATGGTAAATCATAGACCAGCCACAGGGATCCTGTTTTATAGAAAAACTCCACGTGACGAAAAAAATGAAGGGTAAAAAACGTCCAAGACCCGATTTAGGTTCGGATAAGATTTTTTAGGTATGAAACTAACCAGTTGTAACGACCCGTAATTTCGCTACATCGAAAACAAGAGATTTCGATCGATTTAATTTTAAAAAGGAGTTTAAATCTTAAATAATATGTTATATCTAATAACAATTATCTATTCTTATAGTTAATAAATTAAAAAGTATTAAATTTGGATTTTAGAACGAATCGACAGAAGTTAAGTTTTGTTAAAAATAAATAAAGGCTTAAATAAATGGATTTAAATATTTATTTAAAAAACTTAAATCTTATTTAAAACATCTAATAAAGGTAATAAAATTTTGTTAAAAGGTTTAAAAGTTTGTTAATAATCGTTTTACAAAAATAACCAAAATTTGTCGCATTTTGTCAGTTTTACATACACTGTAAAATTAGAGATTTTGATATTAATTAAATATAGTTTTAAAATATAAAGAGACTTCTTTTAATTTATTTAAAGAAGTAAAAAGTTTATTTTAAAGTTTGGTTTACTTCAATATGTAGCTTAATAAAAATGTCAAATTTTGACTGTAAACTTTGTCGTCAAAAACATCGTTTTCAGCCAAAACAAGTTGTCGACAAGTTGTTGCAACATGATACATTTTCTAACTTATAAATACAAGTTTACAAACTATATAAACATTTTACATTTAGCACTAAAAACAAAAGGAGTTTACTTTTGAAAATAAATACATAAATGTATAAAAAGTAAAAAGTAAAGGAGTTTACTCTTCTTTAATGGGGACCCCCCTCGTTCAATTCCTTTTCCCGCCGCTCCTACTCGTACTTCTTCCGTGCGTCAACCTTGTCCTTCCTCTCCAATCCTTGTCCCTCCTTCTGACCCTACCTTACCTTCCCTGTCTGACGAGGGGCTTCCCCCATGTTAGTTTCCCACTGCTCCATCTCGTCCTTCCTTCTTGCTTCAACCTTGTCCTTCGCTCTCCCCTAGTCTTGTCAATGCTGCAGCATCAACTGTTCTACCCAACGTTTCTGCTCCGATCCTCACTTCCCCTACTCTGCCCACGCTTTCGTCCTCACCCCATGCTTGGAACTCCCTGTTCAAGGCTAAACCTAGTAATTCGGGTAAATATGTACCTCGTGATATCCATCTTGTGTTCAAAGGAGAGTCCATTGTTCCTTCTGATGAAGTCATTCAAGTTGGAAGTGCTATGTGGAAAGAATACTTAGTTGGTTTTTTTCTTGATAATCCATTGCCATACACCTATGTCTTGAACTTCTTGAAGAAGGTATGGATACTGAAAGGATCGATCTTTGTTAAATCTTATGGGTTTCTGTTTTTATTTAAGTTTTCTAATGATGAAGATAGGATTAAGATTGCTGAATCTGATCCAGTTGTGATGAAGAATAAACTGTTTATTGTTAAGTCTTGGTAATAAAATATTGGTAACAGTTGTAGCAGTATCAAATCTGTTCCTGTATAGATTAAATTATCTAATATACCCTTGTATGCCTGGTCGCCTCTAGGTATTAATTGGCTTGCTTCAAGGGTTGGAAAGCTTCTCTGTATGGATGCATCAAATGAAAAATTTGAGCATATATTATTTGCTAAATGTTTAGTTGAGGTATCTCCATATCATGAACTTCCTGATAATTTCTCTGTCAAATTACTTGATGGATCTGAGCAGATTGTTAAAGTACATTATTTGTGGAAGCCTGCTATTTGTACATTATCTAAAGAATTTGGCCATTTGTTGGATGGATGCAAGAAAGCATCAGGTGAAGGAAATTCTAATTTATGTCATAATACTTTGTACTTAAATAATAGTGAGATAGGACAGAACAGAGAGAAGCCATTGAAAAAAGTTGCTAAGGAGGTCTCAGTGAAACAAGTTTGGCAAAAAGTTAATAATAATAGGGGAAAAAGGTTATATGCGTGAAGAAGTGGAAGTTACTATTTTAAAAATGCCAAGTGGGAAAGGAAAGAATGCTTTAAATGTTAATGAGGGAAATATGAATAAACTTGATGTGGGGAATTCCATGCACTGTTCTGGCCAAGCATGTAGTGTTGACACCTCTAACAAGTATAACTTGCTTCAAGCAGATGAGCAGTCCCTATCAGAAGATGTTGAAGTGGAAGAAGGTGAAATTCAAACTGATGTGGTTTGTGAGGTTAATGCATTGAACTCTTCCCTATTCAAGGATTGCAATATGGATGGTCATGTCTCTAGAAATAAAGAAATAAATCAAAAATCAAATGTTGTGGTGCATGCTCTGGATTTGAAAGGAAAATCTGTTTGTAGTAATAAGGATGAGAGAGAAATGAATGCCGTAGTGTATGAAAATGGTAATTCCAATGTTACTGCTGTTGTGCATGAAAATGGTGATATCCTTGTTTCAGACTTTGATAGAAAATGATGCTCTTCTTTTGAATCTCAAGTCATGGAATTAATTTCTTCCATGCATAATATTGCTGTGAAAGAACATTCTGCTCAAACTACACAATATAACTTTTCAATTGACTTAACTGGATGGCCAATAAACTTTCCTTCTCCTATTCCTTCTTCTGATCCACCTCCTGATCCTTCATCCACTTATCCTTCCATTCCTGAGCATCCATCCCCAAGAACTATGATTTGTAGGCAAATTGAAATACGGGCTCTTCTGCAAAGAGAAGAAATCTATCAAATTTATTCCCAAATCTTATCAATGAATAAAAATATTGCAGATTGGAATATCAGAGGTGCCCATGGCAACTTGAAACTCGACCAGGTGAAAAGTCTTATTCTTAAGCATGATTTATGTTTGGTTGGTCTTCTTGAAACTAAGCTAAATCAAACTTTATCCACTAGAGCTGCTAGATATATCAATTCTCAATGGGTGATCCACCATAATTTTGAATCTGCTTCTTATGGAAGAATTCTTGTACTTTATGATCCCACTGTCTTGACTCAATCTCCCATTCTTCAATCAAGGCAATCCATTAATTTTCATGCTTTCGCTCTTCAATCCCTATCCTCCTTTAACATTACTTTTGTTTATGCGGATAATTCTGCAACTTCCAGGAATCAGTTTTTTGAATCATTACCTCCTCTAAGACAAAATTCTCATCCCTGGGTAGTTATGGGGGATTTCAACTCCTGTATTAATCTGGGGGACAAATGTGGTGGTTCTCCCCTTCTTCCTGTTCACATTGTTCCCTTGAATCTTGCTATCATTGAATCTGATCTTATTTTGGTTAATAAGAATGGGGCTAAATTCTCTTGGAATAATTGTAGCCGTAGTGGTGTGAGAACTTTCGCAACTATAGATCATGCATTTTGTAATATTCAAGCTCTCCAATTCTGGCCTTCCTTGTCTGTATATCTTCCTCAACCTATCATGTCTGACCATTTTGTCCTTTGGTTCTCATTTAAGAAGAGAAAACAGAAGTTTTAAATTTTTTAATGCTTGGGTTAAGCATGACCATTTTCATGTTTTAGTGTCACAGGTAAATTCTAATTTTAATTGTTTTGGTAATCCTATGTTCAAGTTTTATAAGAAGCTAAAAAGTATCAAGCAAGAGATTAAATTATGGGCTGCTATCACCTGTGGTACTGGAAGCTTGTTATCTAACACCTTGAAGGAACAACTTAAGCTTTGCCAAGATAAAATGATGGAGCTTCCTGATAATATTAATGCTGCTGAAGAGGAAGGTAGATTATTCAAGGAAGTTAACGATGCTCTTCTCCTGGAAGCTAGTATGAAATGGCAGTAATTGCGAACCAAATGGTTTGAGGATGGTGACAGGAATTCTAAATTCTTTCATGACTCTTTAAAGGTTAAGCATGCCTATGAGAATATATTTTGTATTTCTGATTAGCATGGCACATTATTTTCAACCCTAGAAACTGTTGACAAAGCATTTATTGATTATTTCTCTAAACTTCTTGGCAATGCTGAGGAATTCTGTCCTGACTTAGACCTTATTTCAACTCTTGACTTGCCACGTATATCCCAGTTTGAAGTTGCTTCTCTTATTAAGCCGGTCACTAATGTAGAAATTAAATCCACCCTCTTTTCTATGAACCAGCATTCTGTCGGTGGTCCAGATGGACTTAATGTTACCTTCTTCAAATCTACCTGGGGTGTGCTTGGTCATGAGTTTTGCCAAGCTATTCATAATTTTTTTAACAAATGCAAATTACTAAGGGAATTCAATTGCACTAATATTGCCTTAATTCCTAAAGTGTCTCCTCCTTCAAGTGTCAACTCATTCAGGCCTATTTCTTGTTGTAATGTGGTGTACAAGTGTATATCTAAAATTCTTGCAACTCGGCTAGCTTCTGTCTTGCCTTCTATTGTATCAAACAACCAAGCTGCTTTCATTCGTTCCAGGAATATTTTTGACAATGTGATGCTTGCTCAGGAGTTATTAAATGGTTATTGTAGAAGCAATGTGACTCCTGTAGCTGCTCTGAAAATTGATATTTCCAAAGCTTATGACTCAATTCATTGGGCTTCTATTGTTAGAATTATGGCAAAGATGGGTTTTCCAAAAATATTTGTGTCATGGGTGTATGTTTGCATTTCCACTCCTGCTTTCTCTGTTGTAATTAATAGAAGGCCTGTTGGTTTTTTCAGAAGTAAGAAAGGTATTCGTCAGGGTGACCCTATTTCTTCATATCTATTTCTTCTGGTCATGGAAGTTTTAACAGTGATTCTCAAATTTAATTATTCTCACAAGATCATCAAGTATCACCCAAAGTGCTCCAACCTCCAAATAACTTCTATCATGTTTGCTGATGATGTTATGTTGTTTACTAAGCCTGAGTTCTCATCAATTTCTGGGTTGATGAAGGCTCTACAGTCCTTCTATCTCATGACCGGCCTCTCTATTAACCAATCTAAATCTTCCATGCTTGTTGCTGGAGTGTCTGATGTTCATGCTGCTGCTCTTTATCATTTTTTTGGCTTTTCATGTATGGCATCTGATATGAGTTATCTTGGCCTTCCATTAATCACTAAAAGAATAACTACAGCTGATTGTTTAATCCTTTATAATAAAATAACTAAGGTCATGCCCAATTGGTGCAACAGGCATATTTCTCAATGTGGTAGGCTTGTTCTTATCAAAGCTGTTGTTTTTCCTTCCCTTGTCTATTGGGTTCATTCTTTTATCTTACCTACTAAGCTCTTACTGTTAGTTAGGTCTGCCATGAATAGGTACTTCTGCACTGGAAGTGTTCACAACACAAAGTTAATTCCTTGCTCCTTTTCCTTATTTGAGTCCACTTTGAAGCATGGTGGTCTTGGAATTATCAATGTTAGGAAGTGGAATATTGCTGCATTTAGTAAACATTTTGATGATCTTATAAGTAAGAAAGACAGTTTATGGGTCAAGTGGACGTGGCAGTACAATATTAAGAGAAGGCATTTCTGGTGTATGGATATTCCTCAGAACTGCAGCTCGAATTGGAGGAATTTGCTGCACTTAGGGATGTTTTCTTACCTATGGTTCAATATCATCTACAACCTAACTCTTCTGTTAGTTTTTGGCATGATCCATGGGTTAAGAAAGGTCTGATACTATCTAAAGTTTGTGAGTATCCCCTGTTTCAGCAAACTGGTATTCATAGTAATGCTAAGGCAACTGATTTTTTATTTGAAGGCAATATGCTGCTGCCTTACAATAGCAATCAGATGATATGGAAAATGTGGAGGGATGTTATGAATTTATTCAAGTGTGCTGATCATTCTACTTCTGTTACGTGGGAACAGAAGTTACACACTGTTGCCACTGTGTACAAGTTCTTATCAGGTTCTATTCCTCTGCCAGCTGCTAGGTGGTACTATGTTCTATGGACTAAAGACTCTATGCTTAGGGTGAAGTTGATGATGTGGAAGGTTGTTAGTCATGCTTTGATGACTAGGGATGTATTGAACAGGTTTGGCTTGACTGTGTGCACCTCTTGTGTATTCTGTGATATGTGTGATGAAACTGTTGATCATCTCTTCTTTGAATGCACAGCCTTACTTATATTGATGAGTAGTATCAGTAGCACCACTGGGTTTGATCTTAATACTCCCAACTCTGTCTCTGCTTGGGATATAATTCATAAAGATGCTGCAAGGAGGAATGATGAGGTTAGTGCAATGGTTGTTTGCTTGAAAATCTATTTTGATGTGATATGGAGAGAAAGGAATGCAAGAATTTTTGAGAATTTGACGAAAACTCATGTTACTCTCTGGTTTGAGGTGAGGAATAGGGTTTACATGCAACTTCCGAGGAGCAATAGGCAGTACCATGTTGGCATTCTCCAAGCTTGGGCTGTCTAGTTGATTCTCTTTTGTTTTTCCTGTCTTTTATTTTTTTCTTTTCTTTTTTTAGCTTGATTCAAAGCTTGTTTGAATCTTTATTTTCTATTTGCAATAAATCTGGTAGGAGTCCAATCAACCTCGCTGGCTTTGCCAAAAGAAACAAAAAAAGTAAAAAGTATGATTTGACGAATTTAAAAATTAATAAAGCTTTTATAAAACAACATCATTACTCTACTTCACATCCCATTAATAAAATGTTAAGCTTATACATAGAAAAGGAGCAAATGGAAAAGTAAAAAGAAAGCTAAGTATTAATGACACATACATACATGCATTTAATGCTAATCAAATCAATGCAAAGTCTCCTCTTTAAACACAAAATCTAAGAAGGTAATCATTTCTATTTCTTACCATCACCATTAATACATATAAAATCACTCTTTTTCACATAAAAGAAAAGTATATTTAAATTTAAAAATGAAGAGGGTATCAACGTAATTTACCACTAAAGATGTTCACTTATAAATACAACCACACTTCTCTTCATTTCCACTACACTTTGATTTCATAAAATTTCCAAAAACCTTCTCTACTTCCACCATTTCCCTTCTACCTTCAAGCTATCACCTCCATACTCCAAACCATCACCTTACATTACCTTACACAAGCTAAACTACCACCTACACACCTCCTTCTCACCCAAAACCCATGCCTACACCCCTACCCCACCCTAGGTCGACCGCCACACTCTCCTACCCCCTCCTACACGCCTAAACCCTAAGACCATACCCCTCTTCCATATATATAAAAAAAAAAGAGAAGAAAAGAAAAAAAAGAGAGAAAAGAGGAAGAAAGAGAAAGGAAAAACAAAAGCATTCGGAAAGGAAGCGATAAAGGCGAGATGTTGGAAATAGCGCGTTAAGCGAGAGGCGAAAATCTTACATTAAAGTTTGACGGAGTGGATATGAAGGTGAGAAATTCTCACAGCTTTTTAAATTATATTGATTATCATGCTTAATTGTTATGTTAGATAATCACTATTTGATGATATGGATGTTTGGTTGATTGTTTGAATATGTTGGATAATCCGTAGTAATGTTATGACATTTACCGTATTGAAAATGTTAGTGTTATATGATTGTTGTATGGTTGTGATGATAATTTGGATATTCCTATTAATTTAGTAATCCCTTTGTTTAAAAAGTCCATATTTTAGCAATATCAGAAATTGTGGAAAAATAAGTTTCTTTTCATTTAGAAGTGAAATTAAAGTTAAAATGAAAGAGAATTTGAAATTTGAAGTGAAAAGGATTTGAAAAGGATAGCTAATTAGAAATTGAAATTAAGGTGAATAGTGAAATTGAAATTGAAATCGATTTGGAAAAAGTGAAGTTTGGTTTGAGATTGAATTGAAGTTTAAATTTAAATTAGATTTGAAATCTAAGTTTTAAATGTGTTTAATTTGAGATTAGAATTAAAATTGACATAAAATTGGAATTTAAAATTTAATATTAAAATAATGGGAATATAATAATATTATAATATGGTAATAGCGGAAAACCATCTTAAATACTATAAAAAGTGAAAATACTGATTTAAAATGGTTTCTAATGTTTTTCTAAGTGTTGAAATCCAATTTGAATAGATTATTTCAAATATTGAAAAATAAGTTAAAATTAGACGCGTCGCGCAACGGTAGTTCGCGATTTCGCGTCAAAAAATTCAAATGAATGTGTAGAGTGGAATATAGCTCTGAATTCTTCGAGATAAGAAAATTCCGGACTATTATATCCATATCTTCTAAAAGAAGAAAGAAAATCAAAGTTTCGATAAGTAGATTTTGAATTAAGTCCAAATCAATTTTCTAGAAAAATCGCGCTAGTGCAGTTTAGTGACCATAAGAGGAAATTTGTTTAAATGGATGTTTTTAATTATGAAAAATTATGGAATAAATTTGATAAATCTATTTAAATAATTTAAAAGAGATTTGGTTTAGAAAATATGAATTATCGATTGTTTAAAAGTTGTTTTAATCAAATAAGTTTATATAGTACTTTCCGCAGCACTTTTTTGCTGCGAATTCTATAACTTTTGGAATATGAGTTTAAATATAACGACGTTTCCCAGAATCAATTGGGAATGTTTTAAAAAGGATAATTAAGTGTTTTGAAAGACAATTTGAGATATTTATAAGCAATTCCTAAATAAAGTCGAAAATCTGAGTATGCGGAAACAACTAGTACATTTGTCCCGCCTGTGAGATCTGGGAAGATAAACCAAGGTATTTAACTAAGCTTAGGGATGGAGCAACCAGTGCCTTGAACTTACCTGGCCTATGTTTTCTTTTCTTAGGCGAGGGGTGGAACAGATCGAAAGGAAAGCCCGGATGCTCTCAAAATAAAAAGATTCTGTTAAGTTTTCCAAAATAAAAGAAGATTGGTATTATCCAAAGTTAAGCAATCTCCAGAATGAATAATTTCTATGATCCTATTTACTCAAAAATGTTTGTTAAGATTGATTTAGGGTTTATCGTAAACGATGTCTTTAATAACATTGTTTTTGACCCGCCTAAAAGTTAAGAAATTTGGATCAAGAATTAAGTAAGGAAATTTGAGATATTTTCCAAAGCAAAAGAATGAATTTCTTAGAAATTACTCTAATTCAAAAGAAAGAGAATTCGAAATCATCCGAATAGAATTAAAGTGAAATAGACTTAATAAATCCTATATACTCATATTCACTTTTATCGATGATTGGATTTCGAAGGAACCAGAGTCGAATTTTGATAATTCCTATCCGAAAACCACTTCGAACCAATGTATACGTTTGAACGTGAAGACATGTTGAAGATGGTGATTGAAGACCGTGAATCTTCCTAGCGTGAAGACTGCTTGTTGAACATGCTCTGGGTAGCTCTCATTTATAGAGTTATTTATAGCAGTGGTCTCCTCGTGATGGAGATTTTTCGGATTGTAAGGGCTTCTCGCCTAGTAATGGCCGAGGAAAATGCCTTCGGTTTGTCATGTTCCTGGACAACTTGTATGGACGTTTGTCTAACATTGCATTTCTAATGATTACATACAATGGTTTTTATAAACATACATCAGTTTGGTGGTGGAGAAGGCAACTTCTCTTAGCTTAACACCCTCCTTGAGACGTACGAGCTCAAGGGTTGTATTTTTATGGAAGGCAATTAGTAGTTAACGGAAAGGGCAATGTGGCATTCAATGATGTGATATGTGCTATGTGAAAAGGTAATCGTGTGCCTCAAGCCTCATCAAACCGGAAATGACCGAAACAGGATTAGATGCAGCAAGGCTAAGTGGGTCATTCCCAAGTAGGGTATGATCATCCCCTTCTAAATATATTTCTTCCCGCTATGCCATCGGGGTGTAAATTAATGTGCTGTATGCTATGAGGGCCATTGGTTAAAGGTCGGTAACGACCGGGGGATGACATATTCGGTACCATCTAGTTAAAGAGATGGGCCAGTCTTGTGTTGGTAGAGAAGCTTTATGATGGTTTCTCGGGACATCCATCTAGAGGTGTGCCTATTTCGGAAGGTAGATCCTGCGCCTAGTCATTTGTATGGAAATCCATTCTCCAATAAGAACATGCGGTTTTGTTTGTATTGGCGTAATGAATAGCCTCGAAATGCTATATGGGTAACCATTTCGGATAAGATTAATAAGTTTATTTGCAAATGTTTTCAAAGAGATGTCATTAGAAATAATATCAAAGGTTTTGATATAAAAGTTTTTTAGTTATCATAAGGTAAAAATTCGTCCGTGTTTATGTGTGGGCGTGGTCTTATGAGATACTCTTTATTTCAAAGGATTTTATCCAAAGGCTGATATATGACACTGTCATTTATTATTGAGTTTTTCTCACGTTGGTTTATCAAGCCTGATCCGGGTATTTTCAATACTCGGGTCAGATTCGAGTAGTTTCAGGATAGTCGAAGAAAGTTAGAGTTTCCAGAGGAGGGCTGGAGATATTCATCGACGCATGGAGATATTCTATTATCCGCTTTGCTTAGTGAGGTTCATACATGATAGGGGGTTCTCGCTTCTTGTTAGGTAGCAAACGGATGACTCTTACTCCTACATGTCCCTGAGATCGAGTATTGAAGGGTTGGTTTCAGTCGAAAGGATGGCTGTAAAAGCAAAGCGTGAGGTACTAGTGTAAGCTACGGTGGAAAGTGGCCGTTGTCGATGGTTGAAAAGCATAGATCGTTGCATTTGGTATCAGAGCAGAAGGTTAAGCGAGAACCTTGGCTCTGTTATGGGTAAAGTCTCATCAGAGATATGATTAGTAATATCCTAGGATGAGTAGCTCATTAGAGATAGGGTTAGTAACGCCCTAGAATGAGTTGTGAGAGTATTATATACATGAGCGCGTATTTGTTAATTTTATAAAAGTGATTTTGATTTAAAGAAATTGGTAAATGAAATAATTTTACCTTGGGTTTATATTATAAATATTAAAGGGGATATTATTATTTTTGGGTTAGAAATTAAGGATTGATTGTGATTTTTGCTTAGTGAAATTAAAATATGAATATCTTGTGATTAGAATTGCACGATTTGACTATAAGATATTCCTAGAAATCAATTATTGGGAACTATAATTTAGAACTTTCATAACCCTAGATATTCAGCCTTAAGAAATGATTTGATAAGTAAATAAGAACAAATACCTCGTGAATTATGTTTCACAATTTGACTATAAGGTATTTGATGATAATAAGTAGAGAAATAATATTCTTTTCAGGAAAGACCAAACCCACTGATCTTCGCTTTACTTTGTTGGGAGTTCGAGTTCTTAAGACAAAGAAAGTTCTCAGGATCGGAAAAGATCATAGAAGTTAAGAACTGGTTAAGCAAACGTGATGAACTCCAGTGTAGCATGATAAGCTTCATCCATGGATCGTTTAGGGAAATGATAGGTAATACCCTAAAATTCGAAGATACTGTTCTACAGCCGACTACTGAAGCACCAACCAAGAAAAAAAGGCATAAGGAAAAAAAGTTCATTGTTTTATTTGTAGGCAAAAGGGTCACCTTGCTACAGAATGTAAATTAGGAGCAAACGTCAAGACCTTTAAGAAAACTGCCCTCAGGAGTTGTTATTACTGCCACATTATAGGACATATCGCCAAAGACTGTCCAATGCTCAAGCAAGCAGAACAACCGAGGCCTTTTGTTACCCTTACTCGTCCATCCACTACCGTAGAAAAAGGGAAAGGGATAGTGGAAGTTTAAATTAGTTAAGCATGTATAAGCAAGCCTTATCTTAGTATTATATGACTTTTTGTAACTTTTTTTTAGTGTACTTCTTAGAAGTCACTCAATATGAATGTATCTTTGAATCAGTATATAAACTATCATTTTGCTATTTTGTTAACGTCCAAATTCTGCTAGAACCCATTAGAAAAAAAATAATAATGATAATAATTAAGTAAGAAGCACTTAATAAAATGAGATAAAAATAGGCTAAAAATGGAATCTTTGAGGGGAAATGATAACTAATTTTGAGTTCTCATATATAAAATTGTAGAAACCAACCAAGGCCGAAAGACTAGCACTTAAGCAAAGCTTTAGGGAAGCCTTAGCCAGTTACGAAGACTTGGAAGTTGTTGATACGCCGATTACGAGTGATGAGGAAGATATACCAGTAGGTGGACCCTCAGGTATAGTACCGAGATCATTTGACCACCCGATTGATAACTCCGACGATGAGGACTTGATAGTTATTCCAGATGATGAGGATGTGTTGCCCATAGTCGCAGAGATCGATGCAGGAGCAGAGGCAGATGACGAGGCAGAGGATGAGGCAGATGACTGGATGTTAGATCCTTTGAGTGACGAGGAGGAACCGGAGGAAGAGGAACCTATGGAGGAGCCCATGGAGATGGTGCCACTAATCGGAGAGCCCATGGGGATAGAGACGGAAGTCTCAAGGATTTACGATGCGAGGTTTTACGAGGAAGATGATTCGGAAGACGATGAGCAGATTATTTGGGATATGGGTACACCCATTCAGGAGATAGGATCTCCCATTCCGATGGTAGTTGAGGATATTGGATTAGAGGATATTGAGATAGAGCAGCATGAGCCATGGTTTCCAGGAGGCCAACAGTGGCAGCTATTAGGATGGGACATAGCTCCAGAGATTGATGAGTAGGAGCAGGTTGAGGAAGATGATGAACCAGAAGAGATAGACTTGGAAGCACCATTAGAGGGTTCTTCCGATGTGTGGCGTTTCACTTTGAAACATTTTTGGGGTTGTTGATGTATTATAGTAGTTATGATTATCTTAAGCTCGTAGTACGCGCTAAGATATGGGATGTAGTCTTTTTTGTATGATATTTTAGGTTGACTAATAAAGATAGTTGACTTGTGACTTTGTATTTACATCAAGTGTGTAGTACGCACTCAGGTTAGGACTAGGATGAATGATTGTACTTTATGACTGTATTTAGTGATAGTATTTCCTTTGACATATATTGTTGACCTTTATAGTTCTGTATCTTTGATTTCATTTCGAGGACGAAATGCTTTTAAGTAGGGGAGAATGTAACTACATGTAATTTCGCTACTTAGAAAACGAGAGATTTCGATCGATTTTGTTGGGTGTGTTTCGACCGGCTCCTTCCCTACCACCGAATCAACATCTCACCGGACCGGCTCCATCCCTACCACCGAATCAACATCTCACCGGACCGGCTCCATCCCTACCACCATATCAACATCTCACCGGACCGGCTCCATCCCTACCACCGAATCAACATCTCACCGGACCGGCTCCATCCCTACCACCGAATCAACATCTCACCTAACCAACTCACTCCCAAGCTACCACCGGTCTAATTCCCCTCACTACCGAACCACCTACTACCGGTCCAAACAACATACCACCTCCTACCGAAACAACCTACTCCACCCATTGCCGAACCAAGTTCCACCGGAGCAAGGCGTACCAGACCAACACTTCCAGGCCAGATTGCATCAGCCCAGGCCCACCAGTAGCTATATACATCCAAGGCCCCTGCCCCCAACCTCACTCTATAAATAGAGGGGCAGGGGTACAACAATGGGAAAAAAGTTTGAGAGCTTAAGCATGGATAGAACTTTCAAACAACTTTCATACACTTGTAATCAAAGCTTTGTACTTGTAATCTGAACAAAAAAGGAGAATAACACATAAAGTGGACGTAGGCACGTTCTAGCCGAACCACTATAAATATGTGTGTCTTTTACAGTTTAGTCCCTATTTTTTTACATATTTGCATAAATCACCCAAATCACTAAGAACAACATAAAATCGACTTAATTATACGACTTGGAGGTGTTTGCCCATTTTTTGTGCAAACAGATTTAAATTTAAAAAGGAGCTTAAATCTTAACTAATATGTTATATCTAATAACAATTATCTATTCTTATAGTTAATAAATTAAAAAGTATTAAATTTGGATTTTAGAACGAATCAACAAAAGTTAAGTTTTGTTAAAAATAAATAAAGGCTTAAATAAATGGATTTAAATATTTATTTAAAAAGGGTAAATCTTATTTAAAACATCTAATAAAGGTAATAAAAGTATGTTGAAAGGTTTAAAAGTTTGTTAATAATCGTTTTACAAAAATAACCAAAATTTGTCACATTTTGTCAGTTTTACATACACTGTAAAATTAGAGATTTTGATATTAATTGAATATAGTTTTAAAATATAAAGAGACTTGTTTTAATTTATTTAAAGAAGTAAAAGTTTCATTTTAAAGTTTGGTTTACTTCAATATATAGCTTAGTAAAAACGTCAAATTTTGATTGTAAACTTTGTCGTCAAAAACACCGTTTTCAACCAAAACAAGTTGTCGACAAGTTGTTGCAACTTGATACATTTTCTAACTTATAAATACAAGTTTACAAACTATATAAACATTTTACATTTAGCACTAAAAACAAAAGGAGTTTACTTTTGAAAATAATTACACAAATGTATAAAAAGTAAAAAGTATGATTTGACAAATTTAAAAATTATTAAAGCTTTTATAAAACAACATCATTACACTACTTCACATCCCATTAATTAGATGTTAAGCTTATACATAGAAAAAGAGCAAATGGAAAAGTGAAAAGAAAGCTAAATTAAGGTATTAATGGCACATACATACATGCATTTAACGCTAATCAAATCAATGCAAAGTCTCCTCTTTAAACAAAAAATCTAAGAAGGTAATCATTTCTATTTCTTACCATCACCATTAATACATATCAAATCACTCTTTTTCACATAAAAGAAAAGTATATTTATATTTAAAAATGAAGAGGGTTTTAATATAATTTACCACTAAAGATGTTCACCTATAAATACAACCACACTTCTCTTCATTTCCACTACACTTTGATTTCATAAAATTTCCAAAAACCTTCTCTACTTCCACCATTTCCCTTCAACCTTCAAGTTATCACCTCCAGACTCTAAACCATCACCTTACATCACCTTACGCATGCTAAACTAGCACCTACACACCTCCTCCTCACCCAAAACCCACGCCTACACCCATACACCACCCTAGGCCGAGCACCCCTAAGCCCAAACCCACAAAACCCGAGTCCCAAGCCCAAGGCCAAGCCACCCTACTACAAGCCGAGCCTACTCCTCCGAAGCCCAAGCTCCTACCCCCCTAGGCTGACCACCATACTCTCCTACCCCCTCCTACCCGCCTAAACCCTAGGGCAATACCCGTCTTCCATATATATAAAAAAAAAAGAGAAGAAAAGAAAAAAAAGAGACAAAACAGGAAGAAAGAGAAAGGAAAAACAAAAGCATTCGGAAAGGAAGCGATAAAGGCGAGACGTTGGAAATAGCGCGTCAAGCGAGAGGCGAAAATCTTACATTAAAGTTTGACGGAGTGGATATGAAGGTGAGAAATTCTCAAAGCTTTTTAAATTATATTGATTATCATGCTTAATTGTTATGTTAGATAATCACTATTTGATGATATGGATGTTTGGTTGATTGTTTGAATATGTTGGGTAATCCGTAGTAATGTTATGACATTTACCATATTGAAAATGTTAGTGTTATATGATTGTTGTATGGTTGTGATGATAATTTGGATATCAAATTCCTATCAATTTAGTAACCCCTTTGTTTAAAAAGTCCATATTTTAGCAATATGAGAAATTGTGGAAAAATAAGTTTCTTTTCATTTAGAAGTGAAATTAAAGTTAAAATGAAAGAGAATTTGTAATTTGAAGTGAAACGGATTTGAAAAGGATAGCTAATTAGAAATTGAAATTAAGATGAATAGTGAAATTGAAATTGAATCGATTTTAAAAAAGTGAAGTTTGGTTTGAGATTGAATTGAAGTTTAAATTGAAATTAGACTTGAAATCTAAGTTTTAAATGTGTTTAATTTGAGATTAGAATTGAAATTGAGTTAAAATTGGAATTTAAAATTTAATATTAAAATAATGGGAATATAATAATATTATAATATGGTAATAGTGGAAAATCATCTTAAATACTTTAAAAAGTGAAAATACTGATTTAAAATGGTTTCTAATGTTTTTATAAGTGTTGAAATCCAATTTGAATAGATTATTTCAAATATTGAAAAATAAGTTAAAACTAGATGCGTCGCGCAAAGGTAGTTCGCGATTTCGCGCCAAAAAGTTCATATTAATGTGTAGAGTGGAATATAGCTCGGAATTCTTCGAGACAAAAAATTCCGGACTATTATATCCATATCTTCTAAATGAAGAAAGAAAATCAAAGTTTCGATAAGTAGATTTTGAATTAAGTCCAAATCAATTTTCTAGAAAAATCGCGCTAGTATAGTTTAATGCCATAGCAGGAAATTTGTTTAAATGGATGTTTTTAATTATGGAAAAATATGGAATAAATTTGATAAATCTATTTAAAAGATTTAAAAGAGATTTGGATTAGAAAATATGAATTATCGATTTTTTAAAAGTTGTTTTAATCGAATAAGCTTATATAGCACTTTCCGCAGCACTTTTCTACTGCGAATTCTATAACTTTTGAAATATGAGGTTAAATATAACGACGTTTCCCAGAGTCAATTGAGAATGTTTTAAAAAGGATAATTAAGTGTTATCCAATTTTTGGTCAAAACTGGAACATCAATGTTATGTGCGTTCCCACCACGACCGCACCAAGAAGAAGCAGCCAGCAAGCGTATATAAGTCTAGGATTTCACTCAAGGCTCAAATATAAAAGTTCATTCGGTGAAACAATGCGAGAGTCCATTCGGCACTCCAACACTCAAGCCCATTCGGCAGTATGAAACGAGATCTCATCCGGCATTCCCAATGCCAAAGTCCATCAGGCATTCCCAATGCCAAAGTCTATTTGGCATTCCCAACTCCACCACCGAACAAAACAACCCCCCAAGCCAAGCCGAACCAACTCACATCCCATCTACCACCGAATCACCGCATCTCCACGTCCTAACCGGACCAACTCCATGCACTACCGGACTAACTACTACCGAACCAACTCCTCTACCCTCCTACTGCCAAACCAACCCTACCGAACCAACTCCATGCACTACCGGACTAACTACTACCGGACCAACTCCATGCCAAGCCAAGCCACTCACCACCGAATCAAGTCCCACCGAACCAAACCAAGACCGGACCACCCAACTCCGAACCAGGTGACCACCGAACCAAAGCTTCTCCATCCTTCTCTCCAAGCATGGCCGAACCAAGGAACGCCGAACCAGATGTGCCAGGCCAGATTGCTTCAGCCCAGGCCCGCCAGCAGCTATATACATTCAGGACCCCTGGCCCCAGCCTTACTCTATAAATAGAGGGGCAGGGGTACAACAATGGCAGACAAGTTTGAGAGCTCAAGCAAGGAAGGAACTCTCAAACAACTTTAATACTCTTGTAGTCAAAGCTTTGTACTTGTAATCTGAAGAGAAAAAGGAGAATAACATATAAAGTGGACGTAGGCACGTTCTGGCCGAACCACTATAAATCTGTGCGTCTTTTACAGTTTAGTCCTTGTTTTTTTTACATATTTGCATAAATCACCCAAATCACTAAGAACAACATAAAATCAACTAAATCGTACGACTTTGGGGTGTTTGCCCATTTTTTGCGCAAATAAGAACCATTTACATATTAACTGAAAATATTATGAAAAACCCATAGGCATAAAAGAAAGTAAAACATAAGAAATATGAACCCATATTTAAATGTGTTTGATACTTATATGAATAAGAAAAACTAGTAGAATATAACCAGATAATCTAGGGGTCTTACCCAAACAAATTAGTCCACCTGAAGACTAAGGTGAAGTAGATAGCAGTTGTACATGGTTATGTGCACACAGGTGCACAGAAGCATGCACAACCCCAGGTTGGCTATTTAGAAAGCAAACCTTGTAAAAGTTAAAAGCTATGAGTTAATTCACATATTTTATTAAATATACAAATGCTAAACACAAGCAAACAAATAGAAATTGGTTAATCAATTTGCGTAAAGATTCAAATAGGAGAGGGTCTTTCCCAATCCTCTTTGCTGTAGCTAAACTTAGTTTATTTTTAGTTTAAAATAAACCGAGTTATTCTTTACAAAAAAAAACTCTGATATTAGAATTAAAATGATTTGTGTGTTTATATGAACATACAAATAGTTTTTACAAAGAAGTATATCAATATTTCTATATAGATCAGATTGGGTCTTGGGAAATAAATAAAAGAAAATAAAAATATCTAATAAAGAATGAAAATAGTTGATCTATGAAAGAAAGCAACCCTGAATTTAGCTTAGACTAAATTGAGTCATTCAAATAAAATGAGAAGTTAGGCAGGGTTGCAGTAGTTGGTATCAAAGCTATGTTATTCAATATATAGCCAAAATAAATACTTGCTTGAATCTGTGTGCATTGTTTGCATTGTTTGCTGTTTGCTTGAGTTGCTTTACTTATTATGAATGAATGAATTCACTGCTAGTTTTAAAAGTAAAAGTAGTGAATAGGAATTAGAACTAACTACACTAGAAATGTTCAATAGAGATCCCGAGCAGTTAGAATCAATCTCCAGGCTGTAGGAGAAAGGGAGAATGGTCAGTCCTCTGGTAATACTGAACAAGCAACTGGAATGGCCGCTGGTCCCCCAATGATTAACGTGCAAGATTTTGTTCGAGTGTTGAGGGATGGAATGGCACCTAGGGTAGATACTCCACATGAGGAGTTGTCCAAATTGCTTAAAACATATACACACCTAGGAGGCAGTAGCTTTGATGGAACAGAAAATGTCATGGGTGTCCAAACTTGGCTAAGAACAGTAGAGAGGATCTTTGCAGATATGCAAGTTAATGATCAGAGAAGGAGGAAAATAGCTTCAAGACAACTGAAAGACATTGCTTTGGACTGGTGGGATGTCATTATTGTAGACAGGCAGGAACAAGAGATCACATGGAATCAGTTCAAAGAAATGTTAGAAGCCAGATTTATCCCAGCATCAGCAAAAGCTTCATTGCTTGAGGAGTTTATTAAGTTGAGACAAGGATCTATGAGTGTCACTGAATACACTCAGAAGTTTGAAGGGTTGTCTAAGTATAGGGCAGTATTAATCCCAGATGAAGTTGCAAGGAATGCTAGGTACATTCAGGGGTTAAATGCTAGATTGAGTAGAGCCATGTTACCATACAAAGACAGAACATTTGATCAAGTTATGGACTTGACATTGTCATTTGAGCAGCATGATAATGCCAGATAAAAGTTTAAGAATTTTAGGAGTAACAAGAAAGGGAAGAATAGAGTACACCCATATGAGAAGAAGAAGGGAGAAGTAATGAGCAAAGAAGGAAGTAATGTGGCAAGCTCTGACAATAAGAAACCTAAAGTGATCTGTTATAACTATGGGAAGGAAGGCCATATAAAGACCAAATGCCAAGCACCCTAGTCAACTGTTCTTAGGTGCTACAACTATGGTAAAGAGGGGAAAATGAGGAGGCAGTGTCCAAAAATGGCAAGGGTGGCTGTACTTTGAAGGAAAGGGCAAGGAAATGGAAGCACCCAGTCAAGTGGAAGGTATATTATTCATTAAAGGCATACCCATATCAGTTATTTATGACACAGGAGCTACAGACTCTTTTATTTCATATGACATAGTTTAGAAACTAAGGTTAACATGTATTCTTGTTGAAAAGCCATTGCATGTTGATAGTCCTATAAGTAGTTCCTGCATTACAAATATGAAATGCGTGCAAGTAGAATTGTGTATAGGTGGCCATACCTTTATTTCAGAATTATTGTGTTGAATTACCCTAAGTTTGATATTATACTGGGAATGGATTGGTTAAAAAGTTTTTGTGCTATCATTAATTTAGAAAACTCTACAATCTCACTACAACTTCCTGATGGCAAAAGAGTTTTGGTCATGTATGAGGCAGCCAAAGATAGGGGTATGGGCAGGATGTTCAACTTGAATAGTGGTGAGGTTGAATTAAGCCTAGAGGAGATACCCATAGTTAACCAATACACTGATGTGTTTGGTGAAGTGAATGGCATTCCCCATAATAGACCAGTAGAATTTCAAATAAGACTTAAACCAGGAACAAGCCCTGTCATTAAGAAACCAAACAGAATGGGTCCTAAGGAACTAATTGAGTTGAAGAAACAGTTAGAGGAATTAGATCACACTGGAGGGCAGACTCTGGCGAAAAAGATACTCCGATATGGATATTACTGGCCCACACTAAACAAAGACGCCTTAGACTTCGTCAAGAGATACGACAGATGTCAAAAATTTGCCAACATTCCTCGACTACACACAAATGAGATTACTCAAATGACCAGCCCTTGGCCCTTTGCTGTATGGGGAATTGATTTAATCGGCGAACTGCCAACGGGCCTAGGCGGAGCCAAATATGCTATAGTGGCAGTCGATTATTTCACCAAATGGGTGGAAGCAGAACCCCTAAATAAAATATCTTCAGCAAAAGTTATCAACTTCTTGATCAAAAATATTCTGTGCAGGTACGGAATACCACTCAAGATCGTATCAAACAACGGACTCCAATTTGACAGCGAAGAATTCGCCGACTGGTGCCAAGAGCATGGAATTCATAAAAGCTTCTCATTAGTAGCTTATCCTCAGGCAAACAGACAAGTCGAAGCTGTCAACAAAATTCTCAAAACCCTAATCAAGAAGAAACTTGAAAAGTCAAAAGGCGCTTGGGTGGACGAACTTCCTACGGCACTTTGGGCCTACCGCACATCTTTCGGAACATCAACGGGACATACTCCTTTCTCTTTGGCATACGGATCGGAAGCAATGCTCCCTGTTGAGACTATTGTTCCTTCCCACCGTAGGATCCACTACAATCCAGAAGAAAACGAAGAACTCCTCCTCATGTCTTTGGATCTGATTGAGGAAAGGAGAAACGATGCGGCACTCAAAGCAGCAGCTCACAAACAAAAAGTGGCAGCACTATACAACTCCAAAGTCAAGCATCGCAGCTTACAAGAAGGAGATCTTGTCCTCAGGCGAATCTTTCCGCGCCCCGGGGCACTGGACCCCATCTGGGACGGACCATATGTAATTCATAAAGATCTCCACAACGGAGCTTATATTTTGTCAACAGTGGACGGAGAGGTGTTCCAGAGGGCATGGAACATCCGACACCTCCGTCGATACTTTTCTTAACTTGTACTGCCCATATGAAGTGAATTAACAAAGAGAATCAGTGGACGTAGGTACTTTCGTGCCGAACCACTTTAAAAAATCTTGTCTCTTTTTAACTTGTTCCTTTATATCTTGGCTGCTTGTTAAGCTTTATCCTTTTCTGTTGAACAAAATCCTATGGCATCTCCACTCAAGACGCACCGCGGCCTCATCTGGACAAGGCCTAACAGGAAACCAAATAGGAAGCATTCACTCGTGAGAATCTAAGCCTGCCTACTGGGTGGCAGAGTACTCAGCTATATCCATGATCAGTTACACAAGACGCTCAAAGCTATCGCCTATAACTAAAACATGAAGGGCGGTACTCTCTTCTCTTGTGCATAAATATGTAACTATAACTTATTCATACGTCACACTAAATTGCAGAACATGAAATTATAATTCAAGCAAAAGCTTAGCATCAGACACAACTAAAATTACAGGCATATGCATAGTTATACTTCTTACGCAACGCATCAAAATGACAACAACATTCAAACATAACAAAATCAGCTTATATTATAAAATAACACAAAGTAATTCTTTGCAAATAATATTATTACAATCACATCAATGTTTTGAACTAACATAAACAGCGATGAAAGGAAACAAAAAGGCGGCCAAATCCGGACGAGTGACCAGCTGCGTCCACACTTCGCTCTCATCCAACCAACTCTCACAAGCCTACTTGGCCGCAGGATCGGAGCTCCTAGCGTGTTGATCGGAAGTTCCACCTATCCAATTCAAAAGAGGAATTCATTAAACAAACGATAAACGATCAAGTTATGGAAACCCAGAAAGAAAAGGAAAAGAGAAGAATAACTCACCAACGTCCGCCGCTTGATCCTCATCATCCAAATGCACACCCGCTTCCTCCGTAGCAAGCAGCCGCATCCCCTCCTTCACCGCCGCTTGCTCCTCCTTCGAGAACTGAGCAGTGACCGCATCCAGACTTAAAGCCTCTCCACCTTCCTTACCCGCATTGACCCTGGCCTCCTCTAAGTCCCGAAGGTATACCTTGGCCATGACCAGGGGGTAGTCATCCATCCAAGACAAGCTGCCCTCCTTCCAAGTGCGGAAGTACATGTCCTGCAGCATTTCATCCATTATCCCCTCATTCTCCTCAAACTCCCTCGCCCGGGCCTCGGAAACCTGCGACTTGGCGACAGCAGCATCCCTCTCTGATCGGTACCTCAAGCAGTCGGCTTGGAGAGACCTCCTCATCTCCTCCATCTCTTCCTTTAGCTTGACTTGAGCCATCTCTGCGGCCTCAAGCCTCCCAGACAATTCATCCACCTGCTCGAGATCCGCATTCCGAACCTCATCCACTGTCGCAATGGCCATGTTAATCCGCTCCTTACAGGCGGCCTCCATCTTCCGTAGCTCTGCCCTACTAGCCTTTTCCATAGTCTCTTTCAGCCGCCTGGAGGCTTCCTCATGCTGAGAGATCTGAAAAGCTTGATCAGCAAGCTGTTTGGCCTGATCGGCAACTTTTAGCCGCAACCGAATATTAGCGCTCCCAATCTCCTCCCCGGCCTTGACTAAACGAGCATGATGCTCCATTAACTTCTTGGTCTCTTTAGCCACTCGATCGATATTAGCCTTGGCCTCGTTCCCCATGGTAACTACCCGAGTAGTGAGCAGATCAAGATCTAGGGATTTGGCTTCATCAAGCACTCGTACCATGGGGTTGCGGGGAAGAAGGTGCTCACCCGTGGTCTCATCAAATGAGATATCCTGAGAGCTTGGATCAAAACCAGGATGACCGACAAAGGGGTCACGAGGCACGTGAGGAGGAACGTCAGGGCGTCTTATACGGATAACAGTTGGATTCTTGAAAGGAGGATGAGGGGGGCCAGACTCCGTGCTCTCCTCCGTGGTATCACGAGGAGGCTGAATAGGAAGCTGCGGACCAGGGGAGGACTCAAATAAGGAACGACTCCGCTTCTTTTTCTGAATGCTCTCTTCAATGACCCCAAGAAGAGGACGGTAACTGACTACGTCCCCAGTACGACCAGTGGAAGGCTTCGCAGAAGCTCTCAACAACTTGAATTGTTCGAGGCGGTGTCGAACATCTGACGTTTTAACCACCTGGCCTGCCCCTGGAATAAAAGACAAGTGTTACGAACATACAATGGTCCACAATTCAAGAAACATGTTAAGTTAAAAAGAAAGAAAAGTGAGAAGGCACATCTATTATACAAACCCTGCGGAGGAGTGGGGTACTGCAATAAGTCCTGAATCTCATTCCAGGACAGGAGTGAACCATAAAATATTCCTAAGTCCTTATCGAAAATGGAAACGGCGGAAGTCAAAAGTTCACCTTGCACCACCGAAGTTACCCTAGCTGGGGAGCCTTTAGGGGATGGATCGGCACCAGCCACGGCCTTGCCCGCCTCCTTTACCTTTTCCGCTTCCGATTCTTCCTCTGATTCCCCGAAGGCCCGACGGAGAGCCTCATCCAGTTCAAGGTCTTGCCCAGAGGTTAAGGCACCAGCATCACTACCACCTTGGCCATCGCCGTCTCCTCCACCCTCTGACCCTTCTCCAACTTCACCTTCTTCGCCCTTTTCCACACCTTCCTCCTCCGGAATAATCGGGCGAGTACTGGGAGAAGGGCCATCGGACTCCTTAAGCTTCTTGCCTCCTACGACTGGATGTTGTGCAAAGGGCTTCCTCTTGCCACCCTTCGCTGTGGCCCCTCCTTTAGGCTGGGCAGCCTTCTCTTCTGCCGTGTCCCTCTGCTTGACTACGGACTGATGTGGGAGGATCAAATTGTACATCAAGAGCCTGGCATTCCTAATCAAATAAGCAGCCGATCTGTCTCTCCCTGAAATAGCATCAATTTCAGCTGCCATCTGAACCAGGCGATCATCTTCCATAACCGCAAAACCACCTGTCGCTAGCAAGAAAGGAAAACGCATAAGAAAGAGAATTACAGCCAAGGCAAGAATTATGAGTAGAGTTTTGACTTACATCCGGAGGTAAATCGGCGAATAGAGACGGAGTCATCCCTGACAAAGAACCATTCCTTCTTGAACATGCTATACTTCGAGTATAAATCCAAAACCGGCTTGAAGGAAACGGCTGACTCCAAGCTAATATATGGGGACCCCTTCCTGTACCCCCTCAGATTGTACAGATATCGTATTTCCCAATTGGAGGGGGCGCACCCATACCTCTTCTGGAAGATAGCATACAAGCATACCAGAATGGCATAAGAGTTGGGCTGGAGCTGGAAGGGACCCACCTTCAGATAAGTGACGAAGCTTAATATCCAAGCGTTGACTGGAGGAATAGCCCCGCACATACAATGGTATCGGCTGTAAGCGAAGTATCCCTCAGGGGGATCATATGGCATGACCCCCTCCCCCAGCAACAGCATAAGAGCCCTGTCTATCCCAAAGGAACGGGATATAACGTCAAGTTGCTCCTCCTTTAGGGAGCTAGGAAAGCAATAGGGAGGGGAGGCCAGAAGTTCCTGTGGACCATATCCGTCCACTAACGACCTCGGAACAGGTCGATGTTGCCCGGATCCTTGTTGGGCTGGGGGCACGGAAGAAGACTCTCCTCCATCCTTGGATTTCCGTCTGTCTGATCGTGTTTCCGCCTTGCGAGACATTTATCGGCGTACACAAAAGTGAAAAACATGACGTTAGAACGGAAGTATAAGCAAGCAAGCATGCATAAGTCAGGAATTCCACTCAAAGTCCAAATACAAAAGTCATTCGGCACTGGGATTCAAGACCATTCGGTACTAGGGTCCTATGTTCATTCGGCAGTAAGATGATAAGTTCATTCGGCATTGAAAGTGTACGGCCGTTCGGCACTAAAATTCGATTCGGTATACATATCATTCGGCCCTAAGGCCTAAGTCTCATTCGGTAAAGCAAAGCCCTTCGTATGTATTCGGCAAATCAGGATCATCCGGTAATAAAGATCATTCGGCAAAGGAATGTATACCTGGTTCGGAAATGACTTGATTCGGCAAAGTGTTTGATTCGGTATAGTATTGGTTCGGCGCTTGTTGATTCGGTGAAGAAAAACTAAGGGGGTGTAGCCCCTATATATAGACTGGAGGAACACCACCAGACCAGATGATTCGGCATGCCGGACCAACCTCCAACCGAATGAAAACCGATACCTACTCGAGGCCGAATGAAACTGTCTCTACCAGCAGAAACCAGAAACAGGGGACATGCAGGGCACCTCACTCAGATAAGTACCGAACTCTAGGACCTACTAATAAAGTAGAGAATATGATAACAATGAATGAGTCGTGAATCTCTCACCAACGTGGGTTAATCATTTACACGTGTACGCAACCACGAACGGTCCATAGGCACGCTCTGAATGGCTATTAACCCTATCGTCGTGAGAATTTGCACTTTGACATCCTTTTTAAGCTCATCGGTTAAATGGATATTTGATTCTGATAATTATGAAATGGCTAAGCTACTTACACGTGTACGGGGTCGCGAACGAACCCTTAGGCATGCTCTGAGCTGGCGATAAACCAAACGATCCAGGGGCCCACTCTAACGTGAACCTGGCATCGATGATGCTAAGCCCCCTCGGGGCTCACTCTCTCGTCCCGAATGACACAGTTCACTTCATCTCGAATATTTCGATCACGAACGGTCGTTATTTGAAATCACACTAAAACTGTAAATTCCTTTGCAGGACATCAACAGGATACGAACATCCAGCCCATGGCGTTACAAAACAAACCTTCCTACCACGAGGAAACAAAGCGCGACACATGCAAGCACGTGCCCCACTTTGGGGGGCAAATGTTGGGCGAATTCTCACCCAGAAGATCTCGAGACCAAGGAATCACAGTTTCACCCGGGCTCACAACCCCCACTACGTTCGACAAACACAAGGCTCAATGCAAGCATAGAAGTCCACCCAGCATTCGCAATATACAAGCTCATTCGGCATTCCCATTCGGCCACCGGACCAAACCCATCTCCATCAAGGCCGAAACAAATCCATTCCCATCATGGCCGAACCAATCGCACTACCGATCCAAACATCCCCCACTACTACCGGACGAGGCCATTGCCGGTCCAAAGCCCACACCATCTAACACCGAACAACACTCACCACCGGACCACACGTACCCCCGGTCCACACCTACCATCGGTCCACACCTACCACCGGTCCAAGCTCCATGCCGAATGAAGCATCGCCGAACCAGACAATTGCCAGTCCAGATTGCTTCAGCCCGGACCCACCAGCAGCTACATACATCCAAGATCTCTACCCCCTACCTCACTCTATAAATAGAGGGGCAGGGGTACAACAATGGTAGACAAGTTTGAGAGCTCAAGCAAGGAAGGAACTTTCAAACTACTTTCAAATACTTGTATATAAAGCCTTGTACTTGTAATCTGAAAGAAAAAGGATAATAACATATAAAGTGGACGTAGGCACGTTCTGGCCGAACCACTATAAATCTGTGTGTCTTTTACATTTCAGCCCCTGCTTTTTTCATATTTACATAACTCATCCAAATCATTGAAAATCACATATATTCAACTAAATAACACGACTTGGAGGTGTTTGCCCATTTTTTGCGCAAACAATATGGATGGCTTGGATGTGAGTTCAAATGCTGACATGCTTGCTGATCCATCCTGGGATCGATCTTTTATCTACTCTTCTAATGATGTGGATTATGACCCTTGTCTTGCTATCCGGTTCCGCCCTTTTGCTAGTCTTTCTGGGTCTGTCCCTTTGTGCCCTGCTTTGGTGACTGGGGTTGTTGGTGATTCCCCCTCGGAGGAGTGCTAGTTTTTTATGCTATTTATAATTACTGTGACACATCTGCCACGTACCTATGCTGTATTTTCAGTTTTTTTATAGTAGTTTAGGTGCTTCTGCCTTGCTCCTGTACTTCGATTTTTATTACGTTCGTAATAAAATGTGGACGGTCCACTATAAAACCGGCTGGCCTTGCCAAAAAAAATATAGAAAAAAGAAGAAAACATGCAGCAATTTAAGAAATCAATGGCAGACCTGAACCAAGATTTGGGAAGGAGAGCCTTGGTGAGTAAACCCTCACTTGGCAAGGCATTAAGACCTATGAAAGGCAGCCATTTAACCCTTAGTTTATTTTAACTTCTGCTTGATGTTTGTATGCATTTTTAGTATAACAATTTTTTGTTGTTCCTGAGATTTTGTGATTTGCATTGCTTTGTTGTCATTTAACCTATGCTTGTTCATACCTGATGGTTTAATAATGAAATAATAACTGATTTATTTATATGTTCAGGAACTTGGGAAATATTTTTAGTTAAAGCATTGAATTAATAAGAAATGTAGGGTGCAAGGCAGTAAGAGAAAGAGGTTCTCTAGCTTATGTTTTGCAACTGAAAATGTGGATTAGGGTGCAATGGAATTTCCATGTGCTGAGTCTTAATCCACCATTGATTGTTCTCTGGAAATACGGTTGATTAACAAGTGAACACACTTTAGTGTGTAGGCTGACTGTAAGAACCTTATTACTAGGGAACCACAGTAGCATTTCACTTTCTAAAATGCTCTAATCTATGCTTTAGCCAAAGATATATCTCTGAATGAAACTGACCTGAAATGATATACAAGTGTGATTGATTAATTTTGGAATGTGTGAATGGGTGAATGGTTGATGGATGTATGAAAACTGCTAGTATATATATTGGTTTGGTATACAACAACTTTGGGCATGACACTGCATAGACCATATTAGGTCATAAGAAAAACTTAGAAATTAGACTAAGAAATTGGGTCACCTCTATCAGGTTGGGTATAAGGGAATTGGGTATGACATAGTGGTTAGCTTGCATCAAGGTTGGGGTGTGAGTTTGCACATGGCATGTTTATGTCCAAAAAGCTTATAGTGCACTGGAAATTAAGTAGCAGTACCAAGCAGTGTGCACCAATGCAACCATGAATGTGATACTGTACCCGATTGAGGTACGAAACTAACCAGCCATGGGGATCACGTTTTACGGAAAAAATCCACGTGACGAAAAAACGAAGGGTAAAATACGTACAAGACCCGATTGAGGTTTGGATAAGATTTTTTGGGTACGAAACTAACCAGTGACAGCTTAAAGCAGTCATAGCCGTAGAACTCACATAGAGCTTCGTTTTGACTTGTTTTGGCTCCCGTAACTCTAAACGAGCCAATGGTAATGGACCTCCGAAGAATCGATATTCACAGGGTGCAACATCTACGGTGCAAGGTGCAACATCTGTCCAAATTGCCGAAAAAGTGTCGTGCAACTTTTAGAAATAGGTGCATGGATTTGAAACAGAGCAGTACCATGGGGCACCACTCTCCGGTGATGGTAATCATAGACCTGCCATAAGGATCACGTTTTACAAAAAAAATCCACGTGACGAAAAAACGAAGGGTAAAAAAAGTCCATGACCCAATTGAGGTTTGGATAAGATTTTTTGGGTATGAAACTAACCAGTGACGGATTTAAGTGGTCACAGCAATAGAACTCACATAGTACTTCGTTTTGACTGGTTACGGCTCCCGTAACTCTAAACGACCCAATAGTTATGGCCCTCCGAAGAATCGATATCCACAGGGTGCAACATCTAAGGTGCAAGGTGCAACATCCGTCCGAAATGCCGAAAAAGTGCCGTACGACTTTTAGAAATGGGTGTAAGGATATGAAATGGAGCAGTACAATGGGGCACCACTCTCTGGCGATGGTAAATCATAGACCAACCATGGGGATCCTGTTTTACAGAAAAAATCCACATAACAAAAAAACGTGGGGTAAAAAACGTCCAAGGCACGATTGAGGTTCGGATAAGATTTTTTGGGTATGAAACTAACCAGTAACGGCTTAAAGCGGTCATAGCCGTAGAATTCACAAAGAGCTTTGTTTTGACTAGTTATGGCTCCCGTAAATCTAAACGAGCCAACAGTTATGGCCCTTCGAAGAATAGATATCCACAGGGTGCAACATCTACGGTGCAAGGTGCAACATCCGCGCAAAATGCCAAAAAAGTGCCGTACGACTTTTAGAAATGGGTCCATGGATTTGAAACGGAGCTGTACCATGGGGCACCACTCTCCGACATTGGTAATCATAGACTAGCCATGGGGATCACGTTTTACATAAAAAATCCACGTGACGAAAAAATGAAGGCTAAAAAACGTCCAAGACCCGATTGAGGTTTGGATAAGATTTTTTGGGTACGAAACTGACCAGTGACGCTTAAAGCAGTCATAGCCTTAGAACTCACATAGAGCTTCGATTTCACTGGTTATGGGTCTCGTAACTCTAAACGAGCCAACAGTTAGGGCCCTCCGAAGGATCGATAACCACAGGGTGCAACATCTACGGTGCAAGGTGCGACATCCGTCCAAAATGCCGAAAAAGTGCCGTTTGAGTTTTAGAAATGGGTGCATGGATTTGAAACAGAGCAGTACCATGAGGCACCACTCTTCGGCGATGGTAAATCATAGACCAGCCATGGGGATCCCGTTTTACAGAAAAATCCACGTGACGAAAAAACGAGGGGTAAAAAACGTCCAATACCCGATTGAGGTTCAGATAAGATTTTTTGGGTGTGAAACCAACCAGTGACAGCTTAAAGCGGTCATAGCCGTAGAACTCATAGAGAGCTTCGTTTTGACTGGTTATAGCTCCCATAACTCTAAACGAGCCAACAGTCATGGCCCTCCGAAGAATCGATATCCACAGGGTGCAACATCTACGGTGCAGGGTGCAACATCCGCCCAAAATTCCGAAAAAGTGTCGTACGACTTTTAGAAATGGGTGCATGGATTTAAAACGGAGCAGTACCATTGGGCACTACTCTTTGGCGATGGTAAATCATAGACCAGCCATGGGGATCACGTTTTACAGAAAAAATCCACGTGACGAAAAAACGAGGGGTAAAAAACGTCCAAGACCCGATTGAGGTTCGGATAAGATTTTTTGGGAATAAAACTAACCAGTGACGGCTTAAAGCGATCATAGCCATAGAACTCATAGAGCGCTTCGTTTTCACTGGTTATGGCTCTCATAAATCTAAATGAGCCAATAGTTATGGCCCTCCGAAAAATTGAAATCCACAGGGTGCAACATCTACGGTGCAAGGTGCAACGTCCGTCCAAAATGCCGAAAAGGTGTCGTACGACTTTTAGAAATGGGTGCATGGATTTGAAATGGAGCAGTACTATGGGCAACGCTCTCTGGCGATGGTAAATCATAGTTCAGCCACGGGGATCCTGTTTTACATAAAAAATCCACGTGACGAAAAAACGAAGGGTAAAAAACGTCCAAGACCCAATTGAGGTTTGGATAAGTTTTTTTGTGTACGGAACTAACCAGTGATGGCTTAAAGCAGTCATAGCTGTAGAACACACAGAGAGCTCTTTTTTGACTTGTTATGGCTCTCGTAACTCTAAACGAGCCTATAGTTATGGCCCTCCGAAGAATCGATATCCACAGGGTGCAACATCTACGGTGCAAGGTGCAACATCCGTTCAAAATGCCGAAAAAGTGGCGTACCACTTTTAGAAATGGGTGCGTGGATTTGAAATGGAGTAGTACCATGGGACACCACTCTCCGGCGATGGTAAATCGTAGACAAGCAACGAGGATCCGGTTTTACAGAAAAAATCCACGTGACCAAAAAACGAAGGGTAAAAAACGTCCAAGACCCGATTGATGTTCGGATAAGATTTTTTGGGTATGAATCTAACCGGTGATGGCTTAAATTGGTCATAGCCATAGAACTCATAGAGAGCTTCGTTTTGACTGGTTATGGCTCTAGTAACTCTAAACGAGCCAACAGTTATGGCCTTCCGAAGAATCGATATCCACAGGGTGCAACATCTACGGCGCAGGGTGCAACATCCTTCCAAGATGCCAAAAAAGTGTCGTACGACTAACAGAAATGGGTGCATGGATTTGAAACGAAGCAGTACCATGGGGCACCACTCTCCGGCGATGGTAAATCATAGACCTGCCATGGGGATCACGTTTTATAGAAAAAATCCATGTGACGAAAAAACGAAGGGTAAAAAAAAGTCCCAGACCCGATTGAGGTTTGGATAAGAGTTTTTGGGTACGAAACTAACCAGTGACGGATTAAAGCGGTCATAGCCATAGAACTAACAGAGAGCTCCGTTTTGACTGGTTATGGCTCTCGTAACTCTAAACGAGCCAACGGTTATGGCCCTCCGAAGAATCGATAACCACAAGGTGCAACATCTACGGTGCAAGGTGCAACATCCGTCCAAAATGCCGAAAAGTACCGTACGACTTTTAGAAATGGGTGCATGGATTTGAAACGGGGCAGAACCATGGGGTTCCACTCTCCGGCAATGGTAAATCATAAACCGGCCATGGGGATGACGTTTTACAGAAAAAATCCACGTGATAAAAAAATGAAGGGTAAAAATGTCCAAGACCCGATTGAGGTTTGGATAAAAAAATTTGGGTACGAAACTAACCAGTGATGGCTTAAAGTGGTCATAGCCGTAGAACTCACAGAGAGCTTCATTTTGACTTGTTATGGTTCTCGTAACTCTAAACGAGCCAACAGTTATGGCCCTCCGAAGAATCGATATCCACCGGGTGCAACATCTACGGCGCAAGGTGCAACATCCGTCCAAAATGTCGAAAAAGTGCCGTATGACTTTTAGAAATGGGTGCATGGATTTGAAAAAGAGCTGTACCATGGGGCACCACTCCCCGACGATGGTAATCATAGACCATCCATGGGGATCACGTTTTATAGAAAAAATCCTCGTGACGAAAAAACGAAGGGTAAAAAACGTCCATGACCCGATTGAGGTTCGGATAAGATTTTTTGGGTATGATACTAACCAGTTGTTGGGGGATGTTTTCACCGAACCAATTCCTAGTCGAAAGACCTATCCGTCGAACCAAGAGAACCCCGGCCCAAAACCACATCAGTGCCGAACCAGCTCGTCTCCCCTACATGCCGAACCAAAACTCCACTTCCATGCTCCATCGAACCACCTGCCAACGAACCAGGTGACTACCGAACCATCCCCTTCCTATCACTACCGAACCATCCATCGCTGGTCCAAACTCCACCGGTCCGACACCACACCCTGCATAGCCGGACCAGAACCCACATCCACACTCCTACCACCGAACCAGGCCATCCCCTTCCAATACCGAACCAACTCACTGCCGAACCACTCATCACGAAGCCACCGGTCCAGAAGCCCTCTCCTCCATGCCGAACCATCTCTCCACTTCCATGCCGAACCAAACATCTATTCACCCACTACCAAATGAACCTCCGGACCAACCACTCCAAGCACGACCGGACCAAGCTCCGCCGAACCAGATATGCCAGGCCAGATCGCTTCAGCCCAGGCCCACCAGCAGCTATATACATCCAAGACCCCTGCCCCCAGCCTCACTCTATAAATAGAGGGGCAGGGGTACAACAATGGCAGACAAGTTTGAGAGCTCAAGCACGGAAGGAACTTTCAAACTACTTTTATATACTTGTAATCAAGGCTTTGTACTTGTAATCTAAATAGTAAGAGGAGAATAACATATAAAGTGGACGTAGGCACGTTCTGGCCGAACCACTATAATTCTGTATGTCTTTTACATTTTAGCCCCTGCTTTTTACATATTTGCATAACTCATCCAAATCACTAAGTATCGCATAAATTCGACTAAATCACACGACTTGGAGGTGTTTGCCCATTTTTTGTGCAAACATTTTTGGTGCTTTCACTGAGAACTTCGAACCCGAAGCTTCAAGCTTCCCCCACTCAGCCCTCTTCCTAACAGCATCGCTTGGTGCCTGGACAACATGACTTCCAGGCAGAGAAAGGGAAAGAACATCGCAACTAGTAGCATTCCGGATCCAGTAATCACAGATCAAGAGAATCATCCCATTCCAACAACTGTACCGAACGAGGATCAGACAAACTCGACAGCCCCTGCCACAGAACAACCGGCAGCAATTACTAATGCAGATCTAGATATGGTTGTGGCTGAAGTGACTAAACGCTTCGCATCTCAACAAGAAGCCTTGGTGGACCAACTCATGTCACGCCTAAGGGATGCTGAGAAATCCAACCGCAACACCGAATCATGGGGTGAATCCCAATCTGGAGGATTTGGAAGGCAACAAAGATCTTTCTTCTTCGAAGAGGTTAACCACAGAAACAGCTATGGTAGGAGTCGACCCCGGACTCAGCCCGAATTCCGACCCGAGGAAACACTTGGAACCGAACCCAACGAGGGAGGTGCCTGGCAAGGGTCGGATGTAGCTGAGCTTGTCATGCTACCTAACCATGGAAACACCTGTAGACGGGGCCGAGCTGGAGTCCAGCCCGAAGTTTGACCCGAGAAAGTGCTTAGAACAGAACCCAGCAGGGGAAGACCAAGGCAAGGGCCAACTATGGCTGACCCCAGCATGCCCCCGGAAGACCAGAGGCAGCCTCTGGATAACGTCAGAAGTGATAGACTATACCATCCCTACAGGTCATCTGGACGAGATCGATCCCGCAGGGAAGAACCAAGCTCATTTTTGTCCGCTCCAAATTCTGATGAAAGAATGGCACGATTATTCACGGAATGCGTCCGACGGGAGCAAAGGAATCGAGGGATAGGCGCTAGGGTAACCAGCCCTTTCACCCGCGACATCGAAACCGCCATCACCCCTCGAGAATGGAAAATGCCAACGATGGAACCGTACAAGGGAACTTCCGACCCCGTTGTACACCTGCAGAGATACACACAGCATATGCTCATGAGCGGAGCAATGGAAGGAGTGCTGTGTAAATGCTTTCCGCTATTCCTAGCAGACCTAGCTACCTCCTGGTTCTACCATCTACCCCAGGGATCTATCAGCTCATGGGAGATCTTGAAAGAAAAGTTCATTAGCCAGTTCCGCATCCATGTGGAACAACCCAAGGATGCTTATTCTCTATCTACTGTCAAACAGAAATCCGGAGAGACACTACAACAATATCTAACCCGGTTCAACGCCGCAGCGGCCGCAGTCCAAGATGCCGATGAGAAACTCACCCTAATGGCCCTCTGTAGTGGTATGCACCCAGATACCAAGTTTGCTAGAAGACTAACTAAAGAAAAACTAGCTACCTTGCCCGATTTCTTCCATGAAGCTGGGAAGTACATGAGACTTGAAGAGGCTGCCACTGAAAGGCAGACATGACCACAGGCTAAGACGGCTCATGGAAACGCCCCCGCCCGCAGCGAAGGACATTCGGAGAAACGACTCCAGAGACAATGCAGGGGGCAAGAAGGGAGAAAAGCGCTTGTAACGAACAGAACCGAGATTCGACGCTTACACTCCCTTGAATGAAACAGTCGAGAACATCTTCTTGGCCACCCAGGACGAACTTACATACAAGCGCCCCCCGTACAAGAAGGAGTCGGATCATGCAATCCAGTCCGGAAAGTTTTGTCGTTTTCACGAATCTTACGGACATGATACCAATGAATGTCGCCACCTCCGCGACCTAATCGAAGAACACATCAGAAGGAAGAGATTAGAACGCTATGTAAAGGGACAGGACAGGACCCCAACTCCTACCAAGGGAAACCCAAGGCAGCTCCACCCAGAAACAGGAGGAGGAAACCGCAACACCAGCGGTTCTAGTCAAGAGAAGATAGTGGTTCATACAATATCTGGGGGGCCACACATCGCCGACAAAAGCTGGGCAGAATTGGAAAGATATGGAAACTCACTCAGAAGCGAGGGAGACTGCGTCAATTCTGTTATGGAAGAACGCCACCCTAAGCAGAAGGAAAATAATGACATCGCATTCAGTGGGCACGACCTAGAAGGAAGGCAATACCCTCATATGGATCCTATGGTCATCTCTTCCTTGTTCGGCCCAGCTGAAGTTTTTCGAATCCTGGTAGACACTGGAAGCTCAGTGAATATTCTGTTCAAGCATGCTTTCGACAAAATGAAGCTGTCAATGAAGGATGTGTCTCCCTGCAACAAACCGCTACACGGTTTCACTGGAGAAGCAAAGATGCCCATCGGACAATTGGATCTCTTTGTTGAATTGGGAAGTCATCCCCGCTCCGCCGTTCGGAAACAAACATTCGTGCTAATAGACAACCACTCGTCCTACAATGCCTTTTTAGGAAGACCAGCCTGGTACGACTTCCAAATTGTCCTTTCCCCATGGTGCCTGAAGATGAAGTTCCCAACGAATAATGGAGTGGGAGAAGTAGAAGGGGATCAAGACGCCGCTCGGGACTGCTATGTAACCGAACTTCGCAATAATCGCAGGAGAGATAAAGGGAAAAATGCAGAGACTATTCTCTGCATGAAAAGCTTGGAAGCATAGCAACTAAAGAAAGCCCCTCCTCTTCGGTATACCAGTGATCCTTTCAATGAATTAGACCCCAGGGACAAAGAGGAGGAGGCCACCGCCGAGCCTGCAGAGGCTATGGAATTCGTATCTGTAGACAAACGCGACCCAAGTAAACTGCTGAGAGTCGGATCTCAGTTAAAAAGAGAATTAAAGATTCAACTCATTGATTTTCTCCGCCACAACATGGATGTATTTGCATGGACACACGCTGATACGACTGGAATCTCCCCGGACATAGCATGCCACGCACTAAACATCAATCCTACCAAGGTACCGGTAAAGCAAAAGAAGAGAAGTATGGGGGCAGAACGATCAGCAGCCCTCGAGGAAGAAGTAAAGAACTTACTTGCCAATGACTTCATACGTGAAGCCATCTACCCGGAATGGATCGTCAACCCGGTACTGGTAAAGAAAGCTAATGGGAAGTGGCGAACATGCATCGATTTCTCCAACTTAAATGACGCTTGCCCGAAAGACTGCTTCCCACTCCCCCGAATCGACCAACTCGTGGACAGCACTGCCGGACATGAACTCTTATCCTTTATGGACGCATACTCAGGATATAACCAAATCCCTATGCACGCCCCCGATCAAGACCACACTAGCTTCATCACTGACCGAGGATTGTACTGCTACAAGGTAATGTCATTTGGACTTAAAAACGCCGGAGCTACTTATCAGCGCCTCGTCAACAAGATATTTGCAGAACTGATAGGGCGAACTATGGAAGTTTATGTGGATGACATGCTGGTAAAATCAAGGAAAGCCAACGACCATATAAACCACCTGGATGAGATGTTTCAAGTACTTCGCCAATATGGAATGAAGCTGAACCCTCTAAAGTGCTCCTTCGGAGTATCATCGGGAAAGTTCTTGGGATTCATCATTCATGCCAGGGGGATTAAAGCAAACCCCGAACAAGTCCGAGCTTTACAAGATACCAAGGCACCATCTACTCGAAGAGAGATGCAAAGCCTAAACGGGAAAGTGGCCGCCCTGAGTAGGTTCATCTCTAAAGCAACCGACAAATGCATCCCTTTCTTCGAAGCTCTAAAGAAAGACAAAGGAAAGTTCGAATGGACTGACGAATGCTCGACAGCTTTCCTTAACCTAATCGAACACCTCCTGAGACCACCAGTGCTCTCAACTCCAAATGAAGGCGAAGAGCTATACCTATACCTCGCTGTATCATCTCATGCTCTAAGTGCCGCCTTAGTAAGGGAAGACGACCACATGCAACGCCCGGTATGCTTTGTAAGCAAGAGGTTTACGGGGGCAGAAGCCAGATATCCCAAACTTGAGAAATTGGCATACTGTTTACTAATCACATCACGAAAACTGCGACACTGCTTCCAATCTCACTCCATCAGGGTTCTAACCGATCAACCACTAAGACAGGTGCTCCATCGTCCCGACACTTCTGGGCGACTTCTCAAATGGTGCATTGAACTAAGCCAATATGACATCACCTACCATCCTCGCACCGCCATCAAGGGACAAGCCATGACCGATTTCCTTGCCGAATTCACTAACAACGAAGGCAAGGATCAGTCTGAAATAGCAAAAGATATCAAGTGGAACCTCTTTGTAGATGGAGCATCGAACGGACAGGGCTCGGGGGCAGGTATTGTGATAATCACCCCCAGGGGAAGGAAGCTGTACTATGCATTAAGGTTGGAATTCGCTGCCACCAACAACGATGCAGAATATGAGGCAGTAATAGCAGGATTGGAACTAGCCTTAGAAATTGGAGTCAGTTCTTTATGTCTTCATAGTGATTCTCAATTTATCGTGAACCAAGTACTAGGAGAGTTCCAGACCCGAGGAAAACGACTCATAGCATATCTAAAGAAAACCAAACTGCTGCTCGATCAATTGGACCACTATCTAATCAAACACATTCCTCGAGAAGAGAACCAAGAGGCCGACGAACTAGCAAAGCACGCTAGTATGAAGAACAACACCATTTCCAGAGCATCAACCATCTCAAGATAGCTAGCCCCAAGTTTCAAACAAGTGAATCTGATAACTGCGATCGAAGAAGAAACTTGGATGACTCCTATCCGGGAGTATTTGCAAGATGGAACACTACCCGACAAGCGTGACGAAGTCAAGAAAATCTTGACGAAAGCTTCCCGCTACACCATGCAAGAAGGCATCCTCTATCGGCGTAGCTTCTCTAGCCCCTTATTAAGATGCGTCACTGGAAGGGAAGCCAAGGAAATCTTATTCAACATCCATCAAGGAAGTTGCGGAGATCGCACTGGAGGGCAGACTCTGGTAAAAAAGATACTCCAATATGGATATTACTGGCCCACCTTAAACAAAGATGCCTTAGACTTCGTCAAGAGATGTGACAGATGTCAGAAATTTGTCAAGATTCCTCGACTGCCCACAAATGAGATTACACAAATGAGCAGCCCTTGGCCCTTTGCTGTATGGGGAATTGACTTGATTGGCGAACTGCCAACGGGCCGAGGCGGAGCCAAATATGCTATAGTTGTTATCCCGCTTTTCGGGCAAAAGCCGTGATACCAAAAGATTGATCAAAGACAAAAGAAAGTTCGCTTCAGAGATTGATCGCACCTCACTCCGCTATGGATATCGATGAATTCTGTCCGAGTCCGGATCGGGCCACAAGTGATAGGGCATAACAAGAAAGGCTATAGAAGCCACCAATTCAAGTTTCGAGTCAATCCGAGGTCGTATGCTCAAGTTATAGCGGATTCAAGTTAAGAAAGATGGACGTCGCTTGGTTCGAACCCATCATTGTCGAACCCAACTAGTTCGAAACCATTTGTTTCGAACCCATAATATTCGAAACCAACTAGTTCAAACCCAACAAAAGAACGTAAGTTCGAATCCATCAGAGTGCTCCTAACTTCGAATCCATAAGAAACGCCACCGCTTCGACTCCATGTATTTCGAATCGATCAGACGTTCCCTACTTCGAATCCATGACCTAGACCCTACTTCGAATCCATCAAAGCAGCCATACTTCGAGTCCATCAACTATGCGCTAGTTCGAATCCATCTTCACAAAACTGCACGCCCACCATGCGGCATCGCGCTGTCTTCGAATCCAACATGCTAAGACAATTTCGAATCGATCCAAGGTAACACATTTGGATCGATTCGAACAAACACCATCCCCATCGATTCGAAGACTCACTTCGAATCCAACCACACGGCAAAAGACAGGATCGACTCGGAGAGAGGCGCCCTGGGATCGGTTCGAAGTGCTCGAATCAAACGGATCGATTCGAACGAGACCACTTCATCGATTCGAACCAACAGAAGGCCGAAGACACCAATTTCGAACCGATCATAACTTCCAATCCACTAATCCAAATCCCATGAAATTTTTACAGTAGTTCACATACGTGTTGAAGAATGTCCACACCAAATTTCGCCTCGATTGGATGCTTCTTTGATCGATTCGAAATTCACTTCGAATCGATCCCAAACTGGGCACGGACTTCGAGAACGCGGGCTTATGGGCCCCCCTCACGTGCCAGGCAACCTCCCTGAGCTTTAGGCGGGAATTTGACCTTCCACACCTATAAATAGAGCCCCTGGTCATTCAGAAAAGGGGTCGGAGAATTTGGAGAAGAAGAATAAGCCTAAACGCTGCCGGAATCACTCCATACTACCTCCTTTGCTGTTAATTTCGAATTTAAGTCCATTTCCTGCTGTAATTTTCATTAAAACGCTTGTAATCTTCAAATATTAAGGAATAAAGTGATAAAGCTTCATAGTGGACGTAGGCGCATAGCCGAACCACTCTAAATCCTTGTCTTCTGTGCAATTTACTTTTCTATGATTTGGAGTCTTTGTCAGATAGTCCTCATTTCTAATTCAAGTTCCTCATTTACTATCTCTTCAAAAACTCCCGAAGGGTGTTTGCCCAATTTTGGTGCAAACATTTTGGTGCTTTCACTGAGAATTGAACTCAGGAAATCTCAGATTTGAAGCTTATTCTATATTAGGAAGAAGATCCAACTCCAGATCTAAAAGAAAAGATTTAGATCTAGAAAACAGGTTCATAGATCTTGCTTTTATGAAGATGAAGAAGCCTCATATAAAGAAAAGTGCTATGGAAGGAGCTCATGAAGGGGGCAACCAGGAGGCGTCCTCTCATTTAAACTTTCCTTCTACCATGAAGCAAAAAGCTAGGGGCAATCAGCAAGGACCAGAAGAAGGGAGCATGCGAAGCCCCTCAACCAGATAAGTATTCGACTCTAGGGTCTGCTAATCAAATAGAAATTATCATCAACTGAACTGAACTAAATAAATGAGCTAGAATTTAGATTCCTTTCTGTATTTGAATTATGCATCATCAAAAAATGCTTTAAAATTTAGCATTTGATAAGTAATTTACTCATGTAAGCAATCCCGAATGTAAGCGGTCCAATGCTCTGATTCCTTCCCATGAGCGACACCTCATAAAAAAATGATTTCTTGCATAAAACTAGTTTTAAAGGTTAGTGCTTATAGAACGATTGACACATGTGATGAGCGACCCCGAACGGTCCACAGCCATGCTCTGATTCGTTTCTAAGGGCGACACCTTTCAAAAATCTTTATAGCATCGTTTTTGCTTTCAATCAAAGGTTATAGAAAAGACTTGAGAATTGCTCTCTTTAGAATATGAATGCTCTCGAATATAAATGATTAACTCTATCTCTTTGTGCAGGAATGGTCAGACACTTAACATCTGTCAAACATTCAAAGAGATGAGAATTTTATGCCAACAAATTTGCTTTCACCAACACAAGTTCTTGAGCGAAGCACGCCTCGTTTCCAACAAGGCATACTTCGAGGGGCAAATGTTATTCAGCAAATTAGTCACCATCCTTGAAGAAGAAATTAAAGATTTACATCCTGATTTCCTTGCGTTTATTACCTCAAATAATTAATAAAATCCAACCATATCTCCACTATAAATACCAATAACCACCAAAGCCGGATTTAATGCCAATAATTGCCATGATAACCTGCATATTTATTACTAATTAACGCCAACCATTTCCATATCAAATATTCCTTAATTCCCTTCATCCTTACCTAAAATAAGAAGATTATGCTGCAATTAATACCAGCCTAGTCAGCGTCACTACAATTCCACACAATCACCAGGTCAAGGCTTACAGCTATAAAGACACCAAGTATTGCAAAAGAAAGAGAAAAAAAGAAAATGAAATAGAAAATATGACTTCTCCTCTGCTCCTCAAAATCTCTTGTAATATGAAACTACGAGTGATAAATAAAATATAAAGTGGATGTAGGCCATAGATTAGGTCGAACCACTATAAAAATTTCGTCTCTTTTATCTTTTCTTCTTTTTATCTGCTTAATTTGGTGATCCGTGTTGCTGTTTTCTGGATTACTGTTAGTTGGTGCTTTCATTTACATTTGGGTGTTAGTGACCAATTTTGGTGCTAACATTTTGGTGCTTTCACTGAGAACGAAAAGGAACCAGTCCTTTTTCCTGCTCCGTGGATCTATCTTCGATACCGGATTGCATAAATCTAAGAGGGAGATCCAGACCTCAAATTCAGATTCCTTCCATTCTTTTCAGATTTGCTAAAGATCTAGGACAGGAATCTAACCTTCAGGATGGTTAGTACGAGAACCACTTCCAATGTTGGTAACCAAGAAGGTCGGGATAGGCAGAATCCCGCACAGCTACAGTCAGCCAATCAGGATGCCGCTGGACAAACGGATCAGTCAGGTTCGGTTACAAGACAGGAGTTCCAAGCATTACTCCAGGAATTAACTCAAAGCCGACAACAGCTAACTGAGCAGCTGCGTGTCAATGCTGAACTGGCTAACCAACTAAACCGCCAAGGGCGAAGGAGAACAAAGAGGGACCACGCTCCGCATTCTTCCACGGAAAGTTCTGCCTCATCCGACTATGACGGCAGATCTATACGCCCCAGGTTAGACGGAAGTCATGCTTCTGGTCTCCGGCAAACGTTAACTGTTGGACAAATAAGGGTTGGCCCCTCTGCCAGCTTTCATACGGGACCTTCCTCTCGAGGGGGCACTGTTCCACAGCACACTGCAGATAACCAAGCCACCGCAGTTGACACAGGAGTTGACATCCGAAATCACTCCAGTCCAAACTACCACCCACAGGAACGTGCCCCAGGATCGAATATCCCAGAAGGCGTTGAGCCAAGGAGGCGAGATTCGGATCGTCGACAGCGCCCGATCCCACCTCGCACTGTGGAACCCGACCACACTTTGGCTCGACACCCGTCGAATGCGGCAATGCCTGATCTCTCAGCTATGGTCCGCCAAATGGTTCGCGAAAGTCAAGGTTTAACCAATGACGATTGGGGGATCTCTCGAAGTCACACCACGTTCACAGATGACATATTGTATGCTGAGCCTCCCCGGCGATTCAGAATGCCGACTCTGCCTATGTATGAAGGAAACTCCGACCCTAGCCAGCATATTCTAAAGTATGAATGGTCGATGACTGCTGCCAGAGCCGATGATGCAGTGAAGTGCCGTAGTTTTCCTATTTCCTTGGGGGGGATTGCGACAATGTGGTTTACACGACTACCACCACGGTCTATCTCCTCGTTTGACCAATTGGCAACCAAGTTTATCGAACAATTCCGTATGCACATCGCCAGGCCTAAAGACGTAAACGCTTTATCTAGTGTCACTCAAGCCCCTGGAGAGACACTCAGGCGATACCTGGAAAGATTCAACGCCGCCTGTGCAGAAATTACTAACCCCAATGATAATTCAATCTTGATGGCTCTGACCAAGGGGATTGACCCCGACTCTGATTTTGGAAACTGGCTAGCTGGAAAACCTCCCGCGTCGTTGGATCGTTTCTATTCCAAAGCCGCCCAATTCCTGAGGCGTGAGGATGAGAAACAATCTAGGAAGCAGGACGATGCGAGGCCCAGCAATCAAGGGATTCAAAGCAATGTGGCCGTTAAACAGTCAGGAGAGGGCTCAGGAAGAGTGCAGTTGAATATTCAGAACAAGCAGACCCAGCCAAGGAACGGCGATAATAGGAGTAAGAAGCAGGATCAGAATCGCGGCCCGCGACGTAGGGCGCAAATGTTTGAAAGTTATACACCACTGAATACGACGTTGGAAAACGTATATCTACAAACCTGTAATGCCATGCAATATAAGAAGCCGACTCCGAAGCCATCATCGGAGAAACAGATCCAAACGGGGAAGTTTTGTAGATTTCACGAAAGCTATGGGCACAACACCAATGATTGCAGGCATCTGCAAGACCTTATTGAGAAACTGATCAGAGAGAGGAAGCTGGATCAATTTGTGCGGGCACCGCAAGCCGGTGGTGCGGGCCCGTCAAACCAAAATCGTGCACAGAACCAAGAAAGACAAGAAGAGCCCGCTCGTACAGGCGGAAGATTGGTCATAAACACAGTCAGTGGTGGCCCTCATCCAGCAGATCGAAGTTGGAAGGAAATGGAATCATACGCCAACTCGATCAGGCACGTAAGTTTTGAAAGCTGCAGTACACTTGATTAAGGAGCTCCGGCTAAGCAATAAAAGACGATGACGGACGACATCGTATTTAGAAACCGAGATGCTGACAAAGTCGACGCCCCAACCATAGACCCACTAGTCATATCCGCACAGGTTGGTCCTGCTTGGATGAAGAGGATCCTGGTAGACAGTGGAAGCTCAGTAAACATCTTGTTTAAGAGGGCATATGATCAGATGAAAATGGAGGCTAAAGATCTAAAGCCTTGTCAATATAGAATCCACGGCTTCGATGGAAGTGCTAATATACCCACCGGAATGGTGGAATTGCCAGTAGAATTGGGAAATGGAGAACGCCGTAGAGTTCGAATGTTACAGTTTGTTGTCCTGGATATCCATTCACCCTATAATGCCTTTTTGGGCCGACCAGCCCTTGCAGAATTTAGGGCAGCAATTGCCCCGTGGTGTTTGACTCTAAAGTTCCCGACTGACCACGGGATTGGGGTCATTCAAGGGGACCAGGCTGCCGGGAGAGCCTGTTATGTTGCTGAACTACGAGAAGCACAAAAGAAGGAGAAAGGAAAGGGCGTGGGGGAATCTCTCCGCGTCCGCTCTGCCGACGATTGACAATTAGTGCCTGGGCCTCGGCCCGGGCACCACGACCAATTCCAGAAGGATCTTGACCCTCGAGATGCTGAAGATAATGATGAATCCAAAGAAAGTCAAGCTTCCCCAGCCGAGCTGACGATCGATGTCCCAATTGATGACAATGACGATTCGAAAATATTGAAAATTGGGTCGCAGCTAAACCTGCAAGCTCAACAGGAATTGGTCGAATTTCTCCAAGCGAACCTAGACGTATTCGCCTGGACGCACTCCGATATGTGTGGAATCTCGTCGGACATCGCGAGCCACACCTTAAATGTTGACCCGCGGTACATCCCGGTCAAACAAAAGAGACGCGGTATGGATCCAGAGAGATCTGCCGCCCTCAAGGAAGAAGTCGATAAATTGAAGACGAATGGGTTTATCCGAGATGCTTTGTACCCGGAGTGGGTATCCAATCCTGTACTTGTCCGCAAACCAAATGGAAAATGGAGAACATGCATCGACTACTCTGACTTAAATAAGGCTTGTCCAAAGGACAGTTTTCCACTTCCTCGAATCGATCAACTTGTGGATTCGACGGCCGGACATGAATTATTGTCTTTCATGGATGCTTACTCTAAATACAATCAGATACCCATGCATGTGCCTGATCAAGAACATACGAGCTTCGTAACTGACATAGGGCTATATTGCTACATGGTCATGCCTTTTGGTCTAAAGAATGCCGGAGCAACTTACCAACGCTTAGTCAATCGAATGTTTGCCGACCAGATCGGGAAAACCATGGAGGTCTATGTAGATGACATGTTGGTAAAGTCTCGGTACTCCACTGATCATGTCAAGGACTTGGAATCAATGTTCAATATCCTCCGGAGGTATGGGATGAAGCTAAATCCGTTAAAATGTCATTTTGGGGTTGCTTCCGGAAAGTTCCTTGGGTTCATCGTTAACGCCCGGGGAATAGAGGCCAACCCCGAAAAGATATGGGCAATCAGGAATCTTCAAACCCCGAGGACCATGAAACAGGTTCAGAGCCTCAATGGAAAGATTGCAGCGCTGAGTAGGTTCATCTCAAAATCAACGGATAAATGCATACCCTTTTTCGATCTAATCCGAAAAGGGAGGCGAAACTTCGAATGGACTGCGGAATGTGAAAACGCATTTCAATCGCTAATCCGGCATCTTTCCACACCACCGATTCTTTCAAAACCTGTTGATCACGAACAATTATACCTTTATCTGACTGTATCTGAAAACGCTATTAGTGCTGCATTGGTTCGGGAGGAAGACCGAACACAGAAACCAGTTTATTATGTCAGTAAACGATTGACCAGGGCCGAGAGAAATTATCCAAGGCTAGAAAAGTTGGCATACTGCCTAGTCATCGCCTCGAGGAAGCTCCGTCCATATTTTCAGGCTCACCCTATCATTGTATACACCGACCAACCGCTACGACAGGTCCTCACACGACCCGAGACATCTGGCAGGTTACTAAAGTGGAACATCGAGCTGAGTCAATTCGACATCGCATATGTTCCAAGGAGAGCCATACACGGTCAAGTCTTAGCAGATTTCATTGCCGAATTCACTGTTCCTGAAGACTTACCTGAAACTAGTGACTCACCCGAATATGTATGGAAGCTGTACACTGACGGCGCATCCAACGATCGGTGCTCGGGCGCAGGGATTGTGCTTGAGACTCCCGAGGGCCGATCCATCTGCTACGCCTTAAAGTTTGATTTCCGGGCAACCAACAACGAAGCTGAATACGAAGCCTTGCTCGCCGGGTTGAAGTTGGCCCGAGACCTAAGAATTATCGCTGTAGAGATATATTGCGATTCTCAGTTGGTGGTATGCCAAGTTCGGGGTGAATATCAGGCCAAGGATCGAAGACTAGCCGCTTATTTAGCCCGGGTCCGAGAAACACTAGATCAGTTTGATTATTATGCCATTTTCTACATACCCCGAGAGCACAATCAGAAAGCTGATGCATTGGCAAAGTCGGCAAGTACAGGCGAAGCCCCACACTTGGGACTCATCCCCGTCGAGACATTATCCTATCCAAGCATTGATCGAACGGAGAGCGAATTCACATTTGAAGCTACCTCCGAGAAGGAATCATGGATGACTCCCTATCAGGATTACATTGAGCATGGCACACTACCCGAACGGCGAAGTGAAAGAAGGCACATTCTCCGAAAGGTGTCGCGATTTGTCATTCAAAACGGAGTTATGTATCGAAGAGGATACTCTGTTCCCCTTCTCCGGTGTATCGCACATGACGAAATCAAGCGAGTGTTGCGCGAGGTGCATGAAGGAGAATGTGGCGATCACACTGGGGGGCAAGCACTTGCCAAGAAAATACTTCGATACGGATATTATTGGCCTACCGTCAACCGCGATGCTATGGATTATGCCAAAAGATGCGATAGATGCCAGAGGCACGCTCGGATCCCTAGAGCCCCACCTTCTGAAATAACCCAAATGGTCAGTCCGTGGCCATTTGCAATGTGGGGGATGGATATAATCGGTGCATTGCCTTTAGCTAAAGGGGGTGCAAAGTACGCCATAGTTGCGGTTGATTACTTCACCAAATGGGCTGAGGCTGAGCCCCTTGCAACGATAACAACAAAAAAGGTGATCAACTTCGTGGTACGCAACATCATCTGCCGGTTTGGCCTCCCGCATACTATTATCACCGACAATGGAGCCCAATTCGACAGTGCTGAATTCAAGGACTTCTGTCTGAGATTTCACATCCACAAAAGGTTTTCAGCAGTAGCGCACCCACAAGCGAATGGTCAAGTCGAGGCCGTCAATAAGGTTATCAAGTCTATATTGAAGAAAAGATTGGAGAAAGCTAGGGGCAAGTGGGTTGATGAACTACCAATGGCTCTATGGGCGTACAGAACAACTCACAAAACTGCGACCGGACACACCCCTTTTTCTCTATCCTATGGCTCTGAAGCAGTTATTCCAATCGAACTGGAAGTTCGCTCTCACCGTGTGACATACTACGACCCGAAAACAAATGGCATATTGCTTGCTGAATCCCTAGATCTGCTTGATGAGAAGCGAGAAGAAGCCAATGTGAGAGCAGCTGCATATCGAGGTCGAGTCTCTCGAATGTACAACGCCAAGGTCCGCCCACGAACTTTTAAATCCGGCGACCTAGTACTTAAAAGAATTTACCCGGTTCCTTCACACATGAACCCAAATTGGGAAGGGCCGTATATGATTTCACAAAAGCTTAGAGATGGCACATTCAAGTTATCAACAGTTGATGGTCTCACTTTACCAAGAGCCTGGAATAGCAGAAGCCTCCGTCACTACTACATCTGACGGGCTTTATTTATCTATTTCTTATCAATTTCTTCTTCAGCATTTTTGTTTTTGCAATTTGAACTTGTAATAAGGCAACTGATTTTGCCATGTTTCTTTCGTTTCAGCAATAAAATGCCATCTCTTCGAGCCCAAATTTGTGATTCACTGAAAATAACACATAATATCGCATTGCACGAAGAGCTAAATTCCATCACACGGTTGGATTTATTCGAACAGGGAGTAACTGTGATATGACCAGTCGCTCACTGAGTGAGACCCGAGCTCGGGGGCAAAATACACTACCAGCATTCGCAGGGATCGATACACGACGATCCTTTTACCAGCTCCAACTTCCCAGAGTGTGAATTGGAGTATAAACATCTAATAAATCGTTCCCAGAGTGCGAACGGACTCCAACTTCCCAGAGTGTGAATTGGAGTATAAACATCCAATAAATCGTTCCCAGAGTGCGAACGGACTCCAACTTCCCAGAGTGTGAATTGGAGTATAAACATCCAATAAATCGTTCCCAGAGTGCGAACGGACTCCAACTTCCCAGAGTGTGAATTGGAGTATAAACATCTAATAAATCGTTCCCAGAGTGCGAACGGACCCCAACTTCCCAGAGTATGAATTGGAGCATAAACATCCAATAAATCGTTCCCAGAGTGCGAACGGACCCCAACTTCCCAGAGTGCGAATTGGGGTATAAACATCCAATCCAGATTCCCAAAGCGCGAACCGTGTTCCAAACATCGATAACGCTCAGAATCATGGAATGCGGGACAGATTATCGATCTCAAATCATCATGAGACCTCAGAAGGGGGGCGTGTGCCCAAAGGCTTGCAATAAACGCAATCAGCCACCAGAATATGAGCATTATTCCCCACAACTGAGGGGCAAAAAGCTGGGTGTTAATCACTGGCTTAAATGATAATATACTCAGAATCTGACTCATTCATTAAGTCACGACACGAAGCTGTAAAAATACTGAGCAGATACAAAACAGACACTACAAGGCATTTAAGTAAGAAGAAAAGAATAATTTCCCATTTCATCAGCCAACAAAAACAGGTTTGATTACATGGCAAGTAAAAGATGCTTCGATTAAGTGGAGGCCGATTCCACACATACACATGGCCCAAAAAAGAACAAGAGAAAAGACAAAAGAATTGTTATCCGTAAACTCTTGACAAAGCAAAGGGCTCACTCTTTCTTCCTCCGGTGCTTCTTCCTCGGAGTCGAGCCGGAAGACCCACTGCCTGGCTTCCTGCGAGACTTTTTGCCTTTCTTAGGAACGTCCTCCGGGTCTGGCATAATATCGACATCTTCCTCAGGACTGGAAGGGATGGAGATCCTTTTATGAGGGCGAACCGAAGGCATGGGAGCAGTAACAGATGCATGTTCAGCAACACTCGAGACGATTACCGTGCCACCAGGAGAAATCATCATTAGAGAAGATAAGCTTGGGGGAACGGCGTCACCTCCGGGACCCACTGTCACTGTCTTGGCCATCTCGGCACTTATCTCTGCTAAAATCTCCTCTTCTCGAGACAGTTGAGCTGCGCTAGGTACGCCAGTGGTCGTCACAATCGAGCTAGAAACTGGAGCAGCTCCGCTCGTCGCAAAAGAGAGGTCAGGCACGGGATCAAGAGGGTGACCAAATAGCTCTTCAAACATTTGAACGTCGAAGGACATCGATCCTCCCTCTCCTATGTCACAAACCATGGCAGCGGTTGAGATCGCCTCAGTGACAACAACTCCATGCGTGGGATATAAAGCCGAAGGAACAGGGAACACGGGTGCGACACTCTCGGTCTCTAAAACAACAAAAAGTAGAGCTGTCAGACCAAGAAATTCCCTCGAAAACCAATGCCTTAAGACGTAAAGAGAGTAGTCAAAATACCCACTTTACCTTGCCTTGGAGCCTGAACAAGCTCGGGGGCGGGAGCCGTGCCCGAAGACATTTCCGGTTGGTCCGGATTGTAGGCTGGAATAACGTGCGAATCAACTACAACTACAGCTCCGGATGAAGTCGAAATGGGGACTTCAGTATTCTCGCTATGATGCACAATGCCCGAACCTTCGCAAACCTCCGTTTGGTGGACGCCAAGCCTTTCTTTTTCGACGGAAGCGATTGCTTCATGAAGAGCCCTCCTCTCATCCTCGCTGAGCAAACGCAACTCAAGCTCAAACTCATCTAATACCGAATCCGGACAAGACATCCTCTTGTTTTCCACCAATTTCTTCAAAGCATTGTAGAGAGGCATCGAGTAATCCCCTAGCCAGGAGAGGTTTCTATGCTCCAGTACATTGGCATTATATGTGTCCAAGAGATCGTCGAATTCGGCCTCCATTTTAAACCTCTCTGCTTGGACTCTCTCCTCCACCTCCGATTCAACCTCCTTAACCCTTGCAATGGCCGCATCGCGCTCAGCTCGGAAAGATACAGCCTGCTCACACGCTTTTTGCGCAGCCACGTTCGCGTCGTCTTTTTCCTTATTCATATCAGCAAACTTAGCCTTTAGCACCTCTAGTTCCTTAATTGCCGCATCGCGCTCAGCTCGGAAAGATACAGCCTGCTCACACGCTTCCTGTGCAGCCACATTCGCGTCGTCCTTCTCTTTGTTCATGTCGGCAAAGTTAGCCTTTAGCTCCTCTAGTTCCCTGACTACCGCATCTCGCTCAGTTTCGACATTCTTGTATCGGTGGCCTAAGTCTTCAACTAATGTACAATGTGCCTGTTGCATTTTCGCCATCTCGACCAATGTTTCATCAACCTTCTGTAACGACTCGACTTCGGCCTTGCGGGAAGATTCCGCCTCAGATTGGAGTATGTCGACAATACGACTCTTTTGAGCCAAGTCGGCCTCTAGCTTCTCGATGACTTGGGCCCGGTCGAAGGCAGCTTTGGAAGCCTTAACGACCGCTTTGTACCATTCTTTGTACTGAGCGAAAAAGTCCTGGGTGTAGCTGAGCGCCGTAATCGCAGCATCATCGGGAATTCTTTTAAGATTGGGGGGAAAAATACAAGCATCAAAGCAAATCTCTGGAAAATCTTTCCTCAGTTGAGCAAGCCTGATGGCCCCTTCGCCAGAAGACTCAATAAGGGTCTCTTCCGCAGACGTGGAAGTCGCAACCCCGATTCGAGAACGATGTGGCTCAAGCCTCGAAGCCTGCGAAGATGGCTGATGTCGCAGAGGCTCGGATGTTTGGACATGACTTCGGGATTGCGGAGGAGATCGAGATGGGGAGCGATGTCTACGATCTCTGTCTGATCGTTCCTGGCTAGAGTAACCTCGATGATGATCCTTTGCATGGTACTCCTGGCCATATTGCCTCCGGTCGCGATCGCGATCAGGGCCTCCACGCCGAGATTCATGATAGGTTGGGGGGTGATGAACTCTCCGGAGTTTGTCCAATGTGGTCTGACGGCCAGCCATATTACCTGGAAAAGAGATGCAGTTCGGTTAAGGGCCAGGCAAACTAGATATGGCAAGTAAAGCAGTCATGTAGTGTCATGAAGGTGTATGCAAGTGTGCAAAGCCTCCGACCAACCAGAAGTATCGGCTGCACTAACGGGTAAAAGCTCGCTTATGTTTAACGCTTCCCGAAGCTCAACCAACCCGGACTCGTGATAAAGAGAAACGCATTCCGGGATGGGAACGTCATCCAGACCTGCGAAAATGTTTCCTGGTTGACAAATAGCGAAGTCAGAAGAAATAATCCCAGGGATCGAGCGAGACACGATTACAGACTTCCGTCTCTTAAATTTAGGAACAACAGCCTTGCCTTTCTGCTTTTTTCCTGTTTTGGGAAAGCCAGCCGCTAGTCCGGTGTCATTAGGCGTCCTCTCATCATCGCTCATCTCTCTTATCGCTGCACCGGTTTTCTTCTTTGCCCTCGGAGCCGATTTCGCCAACCCCTTAACGACAGTACTTTGGTTCGTCTCAATTAAGCCCAACATCCTTAAGTTATCATCAGTTAAGACCGAGTCAATGTGCCGCAAGTCACCCGGAGTCTCTTGTAAACTTCGAATGACGCTTTTGTATTGACCGCCGTCCGGCCTCGATATGATAGCTGTAATGAAGACACCTGATGTCAGTTCGAATGTCGACAATAACTATTAAAGAAGGCTTACGTATTTTACGGCACTCACGTCTGGACAGCCATCGCCTAGCGAATCCTGGGGGGCATCGGACAAAAAACCATTCATTCTTAAAGTAACTAAGTCTGGTCCAGGCTCCCGTCACAACCTGGCAGTTTCTAACTGCTTCCAGAAAGGTGAAAGACGGACTATCACCTCTACTCTTGAAATTGAATATGTGTCTAATCTCAGCTGGCTTAGGCGGACGAAAAAGGCAGTCCATGAATAAAATGAAAACACTGTTCAGCAACGCGTGCCCGTTGGGGTGAAGTTGCCCGGGAGCTATTCCAATAAACGACAGCATCTCCCTGATATATTGATTAAACGGAGGAAGGGTTCCGGCCGCACAGGCATGACGATAGAAAGCAGTGTAACCCTCGGGTGGATTGTGAGGTCTATCCTCAACTCCAGGAAGCAAAACGTCATCCAGGGACAAGTTATGTTTCAAACATATCCGGCCTAACAATGCTCCAGAAATATTGGATCGGACGGAGTCTATGGGATCCTCGATAAGTAAGGCCTCCGGCAACTCGTCCGGAGCAGGATCTATTACTTCAGGAAGAATCTCTGGAATTTCTAGCGCTGGATGGAGCAAGCTCTGTAACTCTTGTTTTTCAGAACCCGAAGACGCCATAATTAACTAACTCACGAGAAGGCAGCGTCAAATACAGAGAAAACCCGTATATTCCCCGGTGTGAAGTATATGAATGTGACGTGCAGTGGAAGTGCATAACTGAAACAAATTTTACAGGATTGGAACGCGAAGTCCGAACGACAAACCCTCAGAATCAAAAAAAACGAAAGCGACCGTCATCGCTGACCGTCACTTTCACGTCACTCCAATACTACTGGCCAACTCAAGTATGAATTCGTTATATGTGTTTGAGTTATGGTGCCATCGACGAGCTCTCAAAAGAAGGCAGGTCAAGTCAACTTTAGTCATGCAAGGCCAAAGCTCGTCGGAATCAAGTATGCGAAAGAAATTATTAAGTTCGTTAAAATCCGATTTAAAGTTGGTCATAGTTCAGAGGATGAAACAAATCGAAGGAGTGGAAGTTCCAGAAACAAGAACGTTCAAATCGATCGACTCGATTCGACACAAGTCAGATCGATGAACTCCGAGTCGGTGCGCTCCAATGCCACGTAGTTCGACTCGACGCAACCTGGAAACGGAGGAGCAGTTCGAACCCATGAAACCCCACCTGACTTCGAACCGATCGAAGACGAGCTCCTTCGAATCCATCTAGAGCGGTTCGAATCCATGGAGTTTCACCTGATTTCGAATCGATCGGGGTCGAGCCCCTTCGAATCGATGCACGTATCATTGTTTCGAACCCACCAGTAGTGAGCACCTTCGAATCGATCAGAATATCGCCGTTTCGAATCGATCACCGCAAGTCCTTTTTCTTGTCCTCCTGCAGTCATCGTTTCGAATCGCTCACCCCTGGATCGATGCGAAGACAGTGAAAGACAGTGCTCTGCTCTGATCGATACGACTCAAATGTTTGCATTCCTCAGTTCCATGGAGTCGACCTACATCGATCAAATCTCACCACTCTCCAAAATTTCCAGAAGAAGGGATGAAACAATGCCGAAAAGTTCCAATTTCAATCGTTCTCAACTCGAATCGAACCCTTGGTTACCTGATCTGATTTGGTTACAAATAGAAGCTTGAAGGAATTTGATCGATTCGTGAAATCCCTCATTTGATTTGGCTCTGGAAAGTCGATTCGAAGAAACAGCTAAAGCAATGGTAAAAAGTAAAAAGTGAAAATGGAGTCAGCCTCGTGTATTTATATGGATTCCAAAAAAGGATTACTTCAACTCCCATCGATTCGAACGACCAGTTTCGAATCCATAGAAGTTGCGACTCCATAAAAGTTTCGAATCCATAAAAGTTGCGGCTCCATAAAAGTTTCGAATCCATGGAAGTTTCGAATCCATAAAAGTTTCGAATCTATAAAAGTTGCGGCTCCATAAAAGTTTCGAATCCATGGAAGTTTCGAATCCATAAAAGTTTCGAATCTATAAAAGTTGCGACTCAATAAAAGTTTCGAATCCATGGAAGTTTCGAATCCATCAGAAGTTCGACTCCATAGAAGTTTCGAATCCATCAAAAGTTTCGAATCCATCAGAAGTTTCGACTCCATAGGAGTTTCGAATCCATCAGAGACAACGTCGATTCGAGAGCCATTAATCCATACAATCATAACTTCGAATCCATCAGCAACCACTGATAAACACTCTTTTACTTGAGTCTAAAATCAGTCCCGGAGAAAATCGGGACAGAATTCGGCAGCGAGCAAAAACCCACATAACTCGTGGACGCACGATGTTAACAAGGACGAAGCTAATAAATGTGTACACGTATCGAACTAACATTCGATTTTGAACATTTACAGGGACCAAATATTCACCCGGTTGCAACAACAATCAACCATATCAAGGCAAGGTTACGGCAATTCTCTAATGAGTTTCAACGAACAGAAAACAATAATTTTCAGAATAACATGGCGACTATTCAAAGCACGTCATGTGCCCACAAGACGTACTTTGGGGGGCAAAATGTTATCCCGCTTTTCGGGCAAAAGCCGTGATACCAAAAGATTGATCAAAGACAAAAGAAAGTTCGCTTCAGAGATTGATCGCACCTCACTCCGCTATGGATATCGATGAATTCTGTCCGAGTCCGGATCGGGCCACAAGTGATAGGGCATAACAAGAAAGGCTATAGAAGCCACCAATTCAAGTTTCGGGTCAATCCGAGGTCGTATGCTCAAGTTATGGCGGATTCAAGTTAAGAAAGATGGACGTCGCTTGGTTCGAACCCATCATTGTCGAACCCAACTAGTTCGAAACCATTTGTTTCGAACCCATAATATTCGAAACCAACTAGTTCAAACCCAACAAAAGAACGTAAGTTCGAATCCATCAGAGTGCTCCTAACTTCGAATCCATAAGAAACGCCACCGCTTCGACTCCATGTATTTCGAATCGATCAGACGTTCCCTACTTCGAATCCATGACCTAGACCCTACTTCGAATCCATCAAAGCAGCCATACTTCGACTCCATCAACTATGCGCTAGTTCGAATCCATCTTCACAAAACTGCACGCCCACCATGCGGCATCGCGCTGTCTTCGAATCCAACATGCTAAGACAATTTCGAATCGATCCAAGGTAACACATTTGGATCGATTCGAACAAACACCATCCCCATCGATTCGAAGACTCACTTCGAATCCAACCACACGGCAAAAGACAGGATCGACTCGGAGAGAGGTGCCCTGGGATCGGTTCGAAGTGCTCGAATCAAACGGATCGATTCGAACGAGACCACTTCATCGATTCGAACCAACAGAAGGCCGAAGACACCAATTTTGAACCGATCATAACTTCCAATCCACTGATCCAAATCCCATGAATTTTTTACAGTAGTTCACATACGTGTTGAAGAATGTCCACACCAAATTTCACCTCGATTGGATGCTTCTTTGATCGATTCGAAATTCACTTCGAATCGATCCCAAACTGGGCACGGACTTCGAGAACGCGGGCTTATGGGCCCCCCTCACGTGCCAGGCAACCTCCCTGAGCTTTAGGCGGGAATTTGACCTTCCACACCTATAAATAGAGCCCCTGGTCATTCAGAAAAGGGGTCGGAGAATTTGGAGAAGAAGAATAAGCCTAAACGCTGCCGGAATCACTCCATACTACCTCCTTTGCTGTTAATTTCGAATTTAAGTCCATTTCCTGCTGTAATTTTCATTAAAACGCTTGTAATCTTCAAATATTAAGGAATAAAGTGATAAAGCTTCATAGTGGACGTAGGCGCATAGCCGAACCACTCTAAATCCTTGTCTTCTGTGCAATTTACTTTTCTGTGATTTGGAGTCTTTGTCAGATAGTCCTCATTTCTAATTCAAGTTCCTCATTTACTATCTCTTCAAAAACTCCCGAAGGGTGTTTGCCCAATTTTGGTGCAAACAATAGTGGCATTCGATTATTTCACCAAATGGGTGGTAGCGGAACCCCTAAATAAAATATCTTCAGCAAAAGTTATCAACTTCTTAATTAAAAATATTCTGTGCAGGTACGTAGTCCCACTCAAGATCATATCAGACAACGGACTTCAATTTGACAGCGAAGAATTCGCCGACTGGTGCCAATAGCATGGAATTCACAAAAGCTTCTCATCAGTAGCTTATCCTCAGGCAAACGGACAAGTCAAAGCTGTCAACATAATTCTCCAAACCCTAATCAAGAAGAAACTTGAAAAGGCAAAGGGCGCTATGGTGGACGAACTTCCTACGGCACTTTGGGCCTATCGCACATCTTACAGAACATCGACATGGCATACTCCCTTCTCTTTGGCATACGGATCGGAGGCCATGCTCCCAGTTGAAACTGTAGTGCCCTCTCACCGTAGGATCCACTACAACCCGGAAGAAAACGAAGAACTCCTCCTCATGTCTTTGGATCTGATTGAGGAAAGGAGAAACGATGCAGCACTCAAAGTAGCAGCTCACAAACAAAAAGTGGCAGCCCAGTACAACTCCAAAGTCATGCATCGCAGCTTACAAGAAGGAGATCTTGTCCTCAAATGAATCTTTCCACGCCCCGGGGCACTGGACCCCATTTGGGACGGACCATATGTAATTCATAAAGATCTCCACAACGGAGCTTATATTTTGTCAACAGTGGACGAAGAGGTGTTCTAGAGGTCATGGAACATCCGAAACCTCCGTCGATACTTTTCATAACTTGTACTGCCCATATGAAGTGAATTAACAAAGTGAATCAGTGGACGTAGGCATTTTCGTGCCGAACCACTTTAAAAAACTTGGCTCTTGTTAACTTGTTCGTTTGTATCTTGGCTACTTGTTAAGCTTTATCCTTTTCTGTTGAACAAAATCCTTTGCAAATGACATTTCCATTTACAGCTTCACAGCACAACTCCACCTGGACAAAATCTAACAGGTACGCTACAATCCTATGCCCTCGCCAATGAGACACTTTGCTCCGGTATCCCTCTACCGCGAGTTAACTCATTGTTTGCCTCGGCCCTTAAAGCCGACTGTAATAAGCCGAGTATAAGCCACCGAGAAGGCCGATTATGCCATGGCAGCTCATTACAGCGATTCGGCTCGCCGGCAACTGTGAGCCGACCATAAGCCCCAACATAAGGTGTGGCCAGCCAGGGGCAGTTCACAGTTGACGATCTGCCTCCACGCTAGCCGGCCACAGTAAATCGAACAATACCCGCGATTACGGGCCATAATGGCCCGGGTAGTTACTGTGCGCGATCGGCTCCGATGTGTCTTAAGTGCGGCTGTGGTAAAAAAGAAAACTCCCCGCAGAGGCGTAAGATGGGTGACAAATGTCTCCAAGACCCACAGCTAGGGAAAGTGACTACAAAACCCGTTTGCCACGAACTTAAGCACATCGACGGCCTTCCGTGACTGGAAGTTTTACTTTTCCTATATTTCCATTTCATTTAAAACTTTTCTCCTATTCTCCGTAACGGTGCTTGAAAGTACAGGACATGAAATAGGGAACGCTCGCTAATGGGATCAGGAACTTACAATCGGACGACGAGACACTCAACAACATTCCATGCTTAGTCTTACAGGGCGCACAAAGTTGCCGTCCACAGCCGAAACATGAAGGGCGGTACCTTCTACTTTTATACATTAATGCATAACTGCAGTTCATATTCACACATCACATTTACGTTGCAAAATGAGAAAATTATACTTTAAGCAAAAAAACTTGGCATCAGGCACAGTCAAGCCACTAGTAACATGCATAGTTACATCACTTACACAGAACAACAAAATAGCGATAACATTTCAACATAAAGGAATCCTCTTATGTTATGAAATTACATAAAGTCATTCATCACAAACAATATTATTACAGTCACATCAATGTTTTGGACTAACATAAACAGCAATAAAAAGAAATCAAAAGGTGGCCGAATCCGGACAAGGAACCAGCTGCGTCCATGCTTCGCCCTCATCCTACCAACTCTCCAAGCCTACTTAGCCGCAGGGTCGGAGCTCCCAGCATGTTGATCGGAAGTCCCACCTATCCAATTCAGAAGAGGAATTCATTAAACAAACAGTAAACGATCAAGTTATGAAAACCTAAAAAGAAAAGAAGGGGAAGCAAGGCTTGAACTCAGAACACTCAAGTTGAAATGCACATTCATTACCAGCTTCAATCTTCTTTGCATTGACTAAACATTTCAACATCGTATACGAAATTACATGATCAGTCCTTCTGCGATCATGAATAACCAATTGCACTACTTAGATGATCATAATCTTTGGAACGATATTGATGGTCTGCCCAGTGGATTTGATGATGCTCAACTAGATTTCAGTAAAGGATCATTCAGTGGTTTTAACAATGAAGTACCATATTTGGATGAAATAATCAATGCCATTCCTCTAAACCATCCTTCAGATCCTCGTTTAGCTTCTCTGACCCTTTCTGAAGAGTTCAATATCATCTTCAACGACTTGAGTTACGAGATAGAGAAGTCCAAGTTGAGCTACAGGATATCTAATGATGATCAGAAGGAAGAATCAAAAGGAAAAAAAAGAAATAAGAAGAAATTAACGATGAACAAGGAAAAAACGGCCTTAACATTTGAACTAGTATCGAAGTACTTTTACTTGCCAATATCGCAAGCAGCGAAAGAATTAAACATAGGTCTAACTCTTTTGAAGAAGAAAAGCAGAGAGTTGGGAATTCCTCGGTGGCCTCATCATCAAATGAAGAGCATGCAGACTCTCTTAAGGAATGTTCAGGAACTAGGGAGAGAGAATGGAGAAGAAGGGGAAGAGAGACTCATGGACGCTCTATCATATGGCATAACTCCAGCCCTTGGCAGCACCATGAGCGCTCTATCAATCCCAAAAGAACGAGATATGGCGTCGAGCTGCTCCTCTTTGAGGGAGCTAGGAAAATAGTCGGGCGGGGAGTCCAGAAGCTCCTGGAGACCATATCCGTCCACTAACGACCTCAGGGCAGGTCCATGACGTTCTGGTCTTGGCTGAGCTGGGGGCACGGCGGAAAGCTCTTCCCTGCCCTGGGATCTCTTCTTCTTTGATCGGGTCTCCACTCTTAGAGACATTTATCTGCAAACACGAAAGCGAAAGACATGTTCTTAGAACAAGAAGTATGGAAATATAAGCAAGCAAGTGTATAAAGCGAGCAAGCGTATGTAAGTCTAAGATATCACTCAAGATTTAAATATAGAAGTTCATTTGGTAAAACAAAGCAAGAGTCCATTCGGCACTCCAACCCCCAAGCTCATTCGGCAATAAAAAGCGAAACCCCATTCAGCATTCTCAACGTAAGTCATTCGGCGAGAGAAGGCTTGTTACCTGATTCGGCGACCTGAAGTGATTCGGCTGTGAATTATCTGATTCGGCAATCGAGCTCAATAGGAGATAACGAAGGCCTAACTCCCATATTTATAGGCGAAGCATATTGACCGGACCAACTGGTTCGGCACACCCAGGGCCGAAAAAAGCTATATCAACTGCAGGAGAACAAAGCGCGACACATGCAAGCACGTGCCCCACTTTGGGGGGCATGTGTTGGGGGGTGTTTTCATCGAAGCAATTCCTGGTCGAAACACCTATCCGCCGAACCAAGAGAACACCGGCCCAAAACCACATCAGTGCCGAACCAGATCGTCTCCCCTACATGCCGAACCAAAACTCCACTTCCATGCTCCACCGAATCACCTGCCACCGAACCAGGTGACTACCGAACCATCCCCTTCCTATCACTACCGAACCATCCATCGCCGGTCCAAACTCCACCGGTCCGACACCACACCCTGCATAGCCGGACCAGAACCCACATCCACACTCCTACCACCGAACCAGGCAATCCCCTTCCAATATCGAACCAAATCACTGCCGAACCACTCATCACCAAGCCACCGGTCCAGAAGCCCTCTCCTCCATGCCGAACCATCTCTCCACTTCCATGCCGAACCAAACATCTATTCACCCACTACCAAATGAACCTCCGGACCAACCACTCCAAGCACGACCGAACCAAGCTCCGTCGAACCAGATATGCTAGGCCAGATCGCTTCAGTGCAGGCCCACCAGCAGCTATATACATCCAAGACCCCTGCCCCCAGCCTCACTCTATAAATAGAGGGGCAGGGGTACAACAATGGCAGACAAGTTTGAGAGCACAAGCACGGAAGGAACTTTCAAACTAGTTTTATATACTTGTAATCAAGGCTTTGTACTTGTAATCTGAATAGTAAGAGGAGAATAACATATAAAGTGGACGTAGGCATGTTCTGGCCGAACCACTATAATTCTGTGTTTTTTTTACATTTTAGCCCCTGCTTTTTACATATTTGCATAACTAATCCAAATCACTAAGAATCACATAAATTCGACTAAATCACACGACTTGGAGGTGTTTGCCCATTTTTTGTGCAAACACCAGTGATGGCTTTAAGCGACCAAAGCCGTAGAACTAACATAGTGCTTCATTTTGACTGGTTATGGCTCCCGCAACTCTAAACGAGCCAACAGTTATGACCCTCCGAAGAATCGATATCCACAGGGTGCAACATCAATGGTGCAAGGTGCAACATCCGTCAAAAATGCCGAAAAAGTGCCGTATGACCATTAGAAATGGGTGCATGGATTTGAAACGGAGCAGTACCATGGGGCACCACACTCCGGCGATGGTAAATCATAGACCAGCCATGGGGATCCCATTTTACAGAAAAAATCCACATGACGAAAAACAAGGGGTAAAAAACGTCCAAGACCAGATTGAGGTTCGGATAAGATTTTTTCAGTATGAAACTAACCAGTAATGGCTTAAAGCAGTCATAGCCATAGAACTCACAGAGAGCTTTGTTTTGACGGGTTATGGTTCCCGTAAATCTATACGAGCCAACAGTTAAGGCCCTTCGAAGAATCGATATCCACAGGGTGCAACATCTACGGTGCAAGGAGCAACATCCGTCCAAAATGCCGAAAAAGTGTTGTACGACTTTTAGAAATGGGTGCATGAATTTGAAATGGAGCAGTACCATGGGACACCACTCTCTAATGGTGGAAAATCATAGACCAACCATGGGGATCCAGTTTTACAGAAAAAATCCACGTGACGAAAAAACGAAGCGTAAAAAACGTCCAAGACCCGATTGAGGTTTCGATAAGAATTTTTGGGTACGAAACTAACCAGTGACATCTTAAAGCAGTCATACCCATAGAACTCACAAAGAGCTTAGTTTTGACTAGTTATGGCTCCCGTAACTCTAAACGAGCCAACAGTTATGGCCCTCCGAAGAATCGATATCCACAGGGTGCAACATCTACGGTGCAAGGTGTAACATCCATCCAAAATGCAGAAAAAGTGCCGTACGTCTTTTAGAAATGGGTGGATGGATTTGAAACGGAGCAGTACCATAGGGCACCACTCTTCGGCGATGGTTAATCATAGACCAGGCACGGGGTCCCCTTTTAAAGCAAAAAATCCACGTGACGAAAAAACGTAGGGTAAAAAACGTCCATGACCCGATTGATGTTCGGATAAGATTTTTGGGTATGAAACTAACCGGTGACCGCTTAAAGCAGTCAGAGTTGTAGAACTCTCAACGAGCTTCGTTTTGACTGGTTATGGCTCTCGTAACTCTAAATGAGCCAACTGTTATGGCCCTCCGAAGAATCGATATCCAAAGGCCGCAACATCTACGGTGCAAGGTGCAACATCCGTCCAAAATGCCGAAATAGTACCGTACGACTTTTAGAAATGGGTGTATGGATTTGAAATGGAGCAGTACCATGGGGCACCACTCTCCGGGGATGGTAATTCATAGACCAGCCACGGGGATCCTGTTTTACAGAAAAAATCCACGTGACGAAAAAACGAATGGTAAAAAACGTCCAAGACCCGATTGTTGTTCGGATATGATTTTTGGGGACGAAACTAACTAGTGACGGCTTAAAGTGATCATAGCCATGGAACTCACAGAGAGCTTCGTCTTGACTGGTTATGACTCCAGTAACTCTAAACGAGCCAACAGTTATGGTCCTCCGAAGAATCGATATCCATAGGGTGTAACATCTACGGTGCAAGTACAACATCCGTCCAAAATGCCGAAAAAGTGTCGTACGACTTTAAGAAATGGGTGCATGGATATGAAACAGAGCAGTACCATGGGGCACAACTCTCCGGTGATGGTAAATCATAGACCAGCCATGGGGATCACGTTTTACATAAAATATCCACGTGATGAAAAAACGAAGGGTAAAAAACGTCCAAGACCCGATTGAGGTCTGGATAAGATTTTTTTGGTACGAAACAAACCAGTGATGGCTTAAAGCGGTCATAGCCGTAGACCTCACAGAGAGCTTCATTTTGACTGGTTATAGCTGCCGTAACTCTAAACGAGCCAACAGTTATGGCCCTTCGAAGAATCGATATCCACAATGTGCAACATCTACGGTGCAAGGTGCAACATCCGTTCAAAATGCTGAAAAAGTTCCGTACGACTTTTAGAAATGGGCGCACGGATTTGAAACGTTGCAGGACCATGGTGCACCACTCTCCGGCAATGGTAAATCATTGACCATCCATGGGGATCACGTTTTACAGAAAAAATCCACGTGACGAAAAAACGAAGGGTAAAAAACGTCCAAGACACGATTGTGGTTTGGATAAAAAAATTTGGGTACGAAACTAACTAGTGATGGCTTAAAGCGGTCATAGCCGTAGAACCCATAGAGAGCATCGTTTTGACTGGTTATGGCTCCCATAACTACAAACGAGCCAAAAGTTATGGTCCTCCGAAGAACCGATATCCACAGGGTACAACATATACTCTGCAATGTGCAACATCCGTCCAAAATACCGAAAAAGTGTCGTACTACTTTTAGAAATGGGTGCATGGATTTGAAATGGGGCAGTACCGTGGGGTACCACTCTGCGGCGATGGTAAATCATAGACCAGCCATGGGGATCCCGTTTTACAGAAAAAATCCACGTGACGAAAAAACGAAGGGTAAAAATGTCCAAGACCCGATTGAGGTACGGAAAAGATTTTTTGGGTATGAAACTAACCAGTGATGGCTTAAAGAGGTCATAGCCATATAACTCACAGATAGCTTTGTTTTGACTGGTTATGGCTCCCGTAACTCTAAACGAGCCAACAGTTGTGGACCTCCGAAGAATCAATATCCACTGGGTGCAACATCTACGGTGTTAGGTGCAACATCCATCCAAAATGTCGAAAAAGTGATGTTCGACTTTTAGAAATGGGTGCATGGTACTGAAACGGAGGAGTACAATAGGGCACCACTCTTCGGCGATGGTAAATCATAGACCAACCATGGGGATCCCGTTTTACAGCAAAAATCCACGTGACGAAAAAACAAATGGTAAAAAACGTCCAGGACCCGATTGAGGTTCAAATAAGATTTTTTGGGTATGAAACTAACCAGTGATAGCTTAAAGCGATCATAGCCGTAGAACTCACAGAGAGCTTCGTTTTGACTTGTTATGGCTCCCGTAACTCTAAACGAGCCAACAGATATGGCCCTCTGAAGAATCAATATTCAAAGGGTGCAACATCTACGGTGCAAGGTGCAACATCCGTCCAAAATGATGAAAAAGTGTCGTACGACTTTTAGAAATAGGTGCATGGATTTGAAACGTAGCAGTACCATGGGGCACCACGACTCTCCGGCAATGGTAAATCATAGACCAGCCAAGGACATCCCGTTTTATAGAAAAAATCCACATGACGAAAAAACAATGGGTCAAAATGTCCAAGACCCGATTGAGGTTCAAATAAGCTATTTTGGGTATGAAACTAACCAGTGACGGCTTAAAGTAGTCATAGCCTTAGAACTCACAGAGAGCATAGTTTTGACTGGTTATGGCTCCCGTAACTCTAAACGAGCAAATAGTTATGGCCCTCCGAAAAATCGATATCCACAGGGTGCAACATCTACGGTGCAAGGTGGAAATCCATCCAAAATGCCGAAAAAGTGCCGTACGACTTTTAGAAATGGGTGCATGGATTTGAAACGGATCAGTACCATGGGACACCACTCTCCGGCGATGGTAAGTCATAGAACAGCCACGGGGATCCTGTTTTACAGAAAAAATCCACGTGACGAAAAAACGAAGGGTAAAAACGTCCAAGACCCGAATGGGGTACGGATAAGATTTTTTGGGTATGAAACTAACCAGTGATAGCTTAAAGCAGTCATAAATAGAGCTCACAGATAGCTTCATTTTGACTGGTTATGGCTTCCGTAACTCAAAACGAGCCAACAGTTATGGACCTTTGAAGAATCGATATCCACAGGGTGCAACATCTACGGTGCAAGGTGCAACATCCGTCCAAAATGCCGAAAAAGCGCCATACGGATTTTAGAAATGGGTGCATAGTTTTGAAACGGAGCAGTACCATGGGGCACCACTCTTCGGCGATGGTAAGTTATAGACGGACCATGGGGATCCCGTTTTACAAAAAAAATCCATGTGATGAAAAAACGAATGGTAAAAAACGTCCAAGACCCGGTTGAGGTTCGGATAACATTTTTTGGGTATGAAACTAACCAGTGACAGCTTAAAGCGGTCATAGCCATAGAACTCACAGAGAGCTTCGTTGTGAATGGTTATGGCTTTTGTAACTCTAAACGAGCCAAAAGTTATTGTCCTCCGAAGAATCGATATCCACAGGGTCCAACATTTACGGTGCAAGGTGCAACATCCATCCAAAATGCCGAAAAAGTGTCGTACTACTTTTAGAAATGGGTGCATGGATCTGAAACGTAGCAGTACCGTGGGGCACCACGACTCTCCTGCAATGGTAAATCATAGACCAGTCAAGGAGATCCCGTTTTACAGAAAAATTCCACGTGACGAAAGAAGAATGGGTAAAAAATGTCCAAGACCAGATTGAGGTTCGGATAAGCTATTTTGGGTATGAAACTAACCAGTGACGGCTTAAAGTGGTCATCGCCTAAGAACTTACAAAGAGCTTAGTTTTGACTGGTTATGGCTCCCGTAACTCTAAACAAGCCAATAGTTGTGTCCCTTTGAAAAATCGATATCCACAGGGTGCAACATCTACGGTGCATGGTGGAACATCCATCCAAAATTCCGAAAAAGTGTCATTCGACTTTTAGAAATGGGTGCATGGATTTGGAACGGAGCAGTACCATGGAACACCACTCTCCGGCGATGGTAAATCATAGATAAACTATGGGGATCCCGTTTTATAGGAAAAATCCACGTGACGAAAAAACGAGGGGTAAAAAATGTCCAAGACCCGATTGATGTTCGGATAAGATTTTTTGGATATGAAACTAACCAATGACGGCTTAAAGCGGTCATAGCCATAGAACTCACAGCGAGCTTCATTTTGACTGGTTATGGCTCTAGTAACTCTAAACGAGCCAACTGTTATGGCTCTCCGAAGAATCGATATACAAAGGGTGCAACTTCTACGGTGCAAGGTGCAACATCCGTCCGAAATGCCGAAAGAGTGCCGTACGACTTTTAGAAACGGGTGCATGGATTTGAAATGGGGCAGTACCATGGGGCACCACTCTACGGCGATGGTAAATCATGGACCAGCAATGGGGATCCCGTTTTACAGAAAGAATCCACATGACAAAAAAATGTAGGGTAAAAAATATCCAAGACCGGATTGAGGTTTGGATAAGATTTTTTGGGTATAAAACTAAGGATCATTCATCCCGAATATCGAGTACGCACTGGTTCGTTATGGATATTTGTGAAATTTGTCTGAGTCCTGATCAAGCTATAATCAGCAAGACACGACAACCGAAGCCGTAAAAGCCACCATTCCAAATTTCAGGTCAATCCGAGTTAGTATGCTTAAGTTATGATCGGTGCAAGTTGAAGGGAAAGGCCATGTTTTCGTACCCTTCAGTAAGCCATATTTCTTATCCATGCACTTCTCACCGATTGGTCTCGTATCCATTAAGAAGCCTCGGTTCGCACTAATCAAGTTCGTATCCATCGACAGAGCGTGCATTTCGTATCGATCGGCTAGATCCTGTTTCGTATCCATCCAGCTAGGCACAGCTCGTACCCATAGTTGAGCCTCTATTGGAATCCACCATCTTCGTATCGATCTGTGTTACAACACCCTCGTAACCATCTGTCTCGAATCCATAAGCGCACAATCATTTGCAACCATCAGGTTCTATTAGTACGAATCCATCAGGCAACTGCCCTTCGTATCCATTGGATGACCTTGCTTCGCATCCATCAACCGTTGACTACTTCGTATCCATTAAGGGCTCTTGTTCGAATACACATCCAATGGCTTGTTCATGACTATCAAGTCAAATGAGCCTGGAGTGAAATAACGGTCATCGATGCAAACGAGGCGAGATTCATGGATGCGACACAGTCAACTCAGAGCAAACAGTGGATCGATGCGAGGAATGCGCCCCACCTCACCGCGTCATCACGTGCACGATCGATTCGAAGCTAATCGACTCGAAGCTATTGAGTCGAACCAGATAGCCATCCGAGAAATTCAATTTCGTATCGACCATAACTCAAGATCCACTGATCCAAATGCTATGAAATTTTCACAGAAGATTACGTACAAGCTAAAGAATGTTCTCGCCAAGTTTCACCTCCATGGGATGAAATCTTGATCGATACGAATTGAGTTCATATCGATCACAAAACGGGTCGAGACTTCTCGGGATCGGTCACATGGGCCCCCTCACGTGCCAGAATGAGTCTCCTAAAGTTTGAGCGAAATATCAGCCTCCTACGCCTATTAATAGAGCCTCAGAGCCTACAGAGAAGGGAACTTTTGATTCTCAAGCGTCCAGACTCTGCCGGATCGAGATTTGCATCCTATTCTTGCTGTTTTATTCAAATTCCAAGGTGTAATCTATTGTTGTTCGCTGTAATCAAGTGTAATCATTGAAAGAGAATCGATAAAGTCATAAAAACTTCATAGTGGACGTAGGCAACATGCCGAACCACGGTAAATTCCTTGTCTATGCATTTACATTTCTGTTTGTTGGAGTTTTTGTTAGATAATCTTTATTTTAAATTTATATTCTTCACTTTTATCTCTTCAAAAACTTCCGAAGAGTGTTGTGCCCATTTTTGGTACAAACACTTTGGTGCTTTTACTAAGAAAACCCAGATTTTCTCCTGCTCTTTGGATCTATCGTCGATACCGGATTGCAAAAATCTAAGAGAAAGATCCAGAACTCTAGTCCAGATTCCTTCCATCCTACTCAAATTTGCAAAAAGTCTAGGAATGGAGTTCATTCCCCAAGATGGTAAGCACAAGGACCACCTCCAATGTTGGCGATCAAGAAGGCCGAGATAGGCAAAATCCCGCACAGTTACCACCAACCAACCAAAACGCTACCGGACCCTCAGAGCCATCGGGCCCGGTTACCAGGCAAGAATTGTAGTTGTTGTTCAGGAATTGACACAGAGCCGTCAACAGCTAACCGAACAGCTGCGCGTAAATGCCGAGCTGACCAACCAGCTAAACCGCTAGAAGCGTAGAAGACCTAGAAGAGATCAAGCTTCTCGCTCCTCTATAGAAAGTTCTGCCTCGTCTGGCTACAACCGCAGATCCGTCCGTCCTCGACCGGACGAGGGTTACGCGCAAGCCACAGGACATCAGCCCACATTGACCGTTGGGCAGCTAAGAGTTAGTCTATCGGCCAGCTTCCATACCGGACCCTCCTCCCAGGGAGGAACTATCCCTCCGTACACCAAGGATAACCTGCCACCGCTACCGCGATTAACACAGTGGTTGATTCCCGAAATCAACACGGACATACTCTTGAACTTTACGTCCCAGAAGACGTTGAGCCAAGGAGGCGAGACACGGACCGTCGACAGCGCCCGGTCCAACCTCGCAATGTGGAACCCGACCACACTTTGGCCCAACGTGCGCAGAACATTCCAATGCTAGACCTTCCAACCATGATACGTCAAATGATCCATGAAAGTCAAGGACTTACCAACAACGACTGGGGAATCTCCCGGAGTCATACCCCTTTCACGGATGAGATTCTTTATGTTGAACTCCCTCGGCGGTTCACGATGCCGACGCTACCAATGTATGAAGGAAATTCCAACCCCAACCAGCACATTCTGAAATATGAATGGTTAATGAGTGCTGCAAGGGCTAATGATGCAGTGAAGTGCCAAAGTTTCCACATTTCTTTGGGAGGCATTGCGACAACGTGGTTCACTAGACTACCACCTCGATCTATTTCCTCGTTCGACCAAATGGCCACAAAGTTTGTAGAACAGTTTTATATGCATGTTGCTAGACCTAAAGATGTTAATACTTTATCCAGTGTCACTCAAGCTCCAGGGAAGACACTTAGACGCTATTTAGAAAGGTTCCACGCAGCATGTGCAGAGATCAGTAATCCCAATGGCAATTCGATCTTAATGGCACTGACTAAGGGAATTGACCCTGACTCTAAGTTTGCAAATTGGTTAGCTGGGAAGCCTCCCGCGTTGTTGGACCGTTTCTACTACAAAGCCGCCCAATTCTTAAGGCGTGAGGACGCGAAACAGTCTAGGAAGCAGGACGACGTGGGACCCAGCAATGAGGGGATTCAAAGTAATGTGGTAGTTAAACAGTCGGGTGATAGTTCTGGGAAAGTACAACTGAATATACAGAAAAAGCATTCTTAGTCGAGAAGCAATGATAATCAGAATAAGAAACGGGATCAAAACTGTGGCCCACGACGTAGGGCTCCAATGTTTGATAACTATAGACCACTGAATACGTCGCTAGAGAACTTATATCTGCAGACTTGCAATGCTATGCAATATAAGAAGCCTGCTCCGAAGCAATCGTCCGAGAGGCAGATTCAGATGGGAAAATTCTGTAGATTCCATGAGAGTTATGGCCACAACACCAATGAGTGTAGACATTTGCAGGACCTCATTGAGAAGTTAATAAGGGAGAGAAAGTTAGATCAGTTCGTGCGGGCACCGCAGTCTGGTGGTGTGGGCCCGTCAGATAAAAATCGTGTGCAGAATCAAGAAAGACATGAGGAACCCGCTAGTACGGGTGGGAGGTTGGTTATAAACACAGTCAGTAGTGGTCCCCATCCAACAGACCGAAGCTGGAGGGAAATGGAGTCGTATGCCAACTCTATCAGGCATGTGGACTTCGGGTGTTGTAATAATACTGATGACAGGGCTCCGACCAAACAACAAAGCACGATGACTGATGACATCGTGTTTAGAAACCGGGATGCTGATAGGATCGAAGCCTCCACAATTGACCCACTGGTCATCTCTGCCCAGGTTGGTCCTGATTGGATGAAGAGGATCCTGGTTGACAGTGGGAGTTTAGTAAATATTTTGTTTAAAAGAGCTTACGATCTGATGAAAATGGAAGCCAAGGATTTAAAACCTTGTCAATCTAGAATCCACGGATTCGATGGAAGTGCAAATATACCCACTGGAGTAGTGGAGCTGCCGGTGGAACTTGGAGTTGGGGAGAGCCGGAGAGTCCGGATGTTACAATTTGTTGTGTTAGACATTCACTCTGAAATTCGAAGCAGCTATTGCCACGTGTTCACTCTGAAATTCACCATCGATCGTGGGATCAGAGTCGTTCAAGGAGACCAGGCTACTGGGAGAGCCTGTTATGTTGCCGAGCTGCGCGAGGTGCAATGGAAAGAGAGGGGAAATGGTGTAGAGGAATCTCTCTGCATCCGTTTTGCAGACAATTGACAATTGGTGCCTGGGCCTCGGTCCGGGCACCACAACCAATTCCAGAGGGATCTTGACCCTAGAGACAATGAAAACAAGGATGAATCCATAGAAAGTCAAGCTTCCCCGGCTGAACTGACAATCATGTTCCGATCGATGGTGATGATGATGATGATTTGAGGATGTTAAAGATTGGGTCTCAATTGTGCCAAGAGACACGATAGGAATTGGTTGATTTTCTCCGAGCGAATCTCGACGTATTCGCCTGGACGCACCCTGACATGTGTGGGATCTCACCGGACATCGTGAGCCACACCTTGAATATTGACCCGCGGTATATCCCGGTCAAACATAAAAGGCGTGGTATGGATCCAGAGAGATCTTCCGCCTCTTAAAGAAGAGGTCGATAAGCTGAAAACAAATGGGTTTATCCGAGATGCTCTATACCCGAAGTGGGTATCCAATCCCGTACTTGTCCGAAAGCCGAACGAGAAATGGAGAACGTGTATTGATTATTCTCATTTGAATAAAGCTTGTGCAAAATACAGCTTTCCACTTCCCCGAATTGATCAGCTTGTAGATTCAACGCCTGGACACTATGCTTACTTCGGCTACAATCAAATACCCAAACATGTACCCGAACAAGGACATACCAGCTTCACAACCGATCTGGGACTCTACTGCTTCAAATTCATGCCTTTTGGACTAAAGAACGCCGAAGCAACATACCAACGTCTAGTCAACTGGATGTTCTCCAACCAGATTGGGAAGACCATGGAGGTTTACGTAGACGACATGCTGGTAAAATCGTGATTCTCAACTGATCACATCGAAGATTTGGAGTCGATGTTCAACATCCTTCAAAAGTACGGGATGAAGCTCAATCCTTTAAAGTGTCATTTTGGAGTCACATCCGGAAAGTTCCTTGGGTTCATCGTCAATGCTCGAGGAATAGAAGCCAATCCAAAATAGATCTGGGCAATCAAAAACTTGCAAACTCCGAGAACCATAAAGCAAGTCTAGATTCTCAAGACTCTCAATGGGAAGGTAGCAACGTTAAGCTGGTTCATATCGAAGTCCACTGATAAATGCATTTCTTTCTTCGATTTGATCCGAAAAGGAAAGCGAAACTTTGAATGGACCATCGAATGTAAAGACGCTTTCAGAGCACTAGTTCAACATCTCTCCACACTGCCAATCTTATCAAAGCCAATTGACCACATGCAATTATACCTTTACTTAGCGGTGTCAGAGAATGCGATCAGTGCTGCCTTAGTTCGAGAGGAAGACCGAGTGCAAAAACTGGTCTACTATGTTAGCAAACGACTAACCGGAGCTGAGAGAAACTATCCAAAGCTGGAGAAATTGGCTTACTGCCTAATCATTGCCACAAGGAAGCTCCGTCCATATTTCCAGGCTCATCCAATCATGGTGTACACCGATCGGCCATTACGACCGGTCCTTACGTGGCATGATATGTCTGGTAGGTTACTTAAGTGGAACAACGAACTGAGTCAGTTCGATATCAATTATACTCCAAGAAGAGCCCTTCAAGGTCAAGTCCTAGCAGATTTTATAGTCGAGTTCATCGTCCCAGAGGACTTGCCCGAGATCAGTGAATCCCCCGAATACATCTGCAAGCTGCATACCGATGTTGCATCTAACGGTCGGTGCTCGGGTGCTGGGGTAGTGCTTGAAACCCCCGAGGGCCGATCCATATGCTATGCTTTGAAATTTGAGTTTCATGCGACCAATAATGAAGCTGAGTATGAAGCCTCACTTGCTGGGTTGAAGCTAGCTTGCGACCTGAGAATTATTGCCATGGAAGTTTACTGTGACGCTCAATTAGTTGTATGCCAGGTTAGGGGTGAATATCAGGCAAAGGATCGAAGACTAGCTGCTTATCTAGCTCAAGCCGGGAAGTACTTGATCAGTTTGATTACTATTTCATTTTCTACATACCCCGAGAGCGCAATCAGAAAGCCGATTCGTTGGCAAAGTTAGCAAGTACAGGCGAAGCTAAGCAGTTGGGGCTCGGTCCTGTTGAAACTCTATCTTCTCCCAGTATTGATCGGATGGAGACTAACCTCGTATTTGAAACTACTTCCACTAGGGAGTCGTGGATGACTCCATATCGAAACTATATCGAGCATGGAACGCTACCTTAGCGTAGAAGTGAAAGAAGACAGATTCTTTGAAAAGGCTTGCGGTTTACTATTCAGAACGTAGTTATATATAGAAGATGATATTATCTTCCTCTCCTCCGGTGTATCGCGCATGAAGAAATCAAACGAGTGTTACATGATGTGCATGAAGGAGAATGTGGCGATCATACCGGGGGCAAGCCCTCTCTAAGAATGTACTCCGATATGGGTATTATTGGCCGACTGTGAACTGTGATGCAGCAAACTATGCCAGGAAATGTGATAAATGCCAAAAACATGCTCGAATTCCTAGAGCCCTTCCTACTGAAATAACCCAAATGGTCAGTCCTTGGCCGTTTGCAATATGGGGAATTGATATCATTGGCACTTTACCTCTAGCCAAAGGTGGTGCGAAGTACGCCATCATCGCAGTTTATTACTTCACAAAGTGGGCTGAAGCTGAGCCTCTTGCTACAATCACAACGAAGAAAGTAATCAATTTTGTAGTTCGCAACATAATCTGTCGATTTGGTCACCCGCATACCATCATTTCTAATAATCGATAGTATTGAATTCAAGAATATTTGCCAACGGTTCCATATTCACAAGAAATTCTCCGCAGCTGCACACCTTTGGGTGATTGACCAAGTTGAAGCTGTGAATAAGGTTATCTAATCTATTCTGAAGAAGCGACTGGAAAAGGCCGGGGGCAAGTGGGTCGATGAACTTCCTATGGCCTTATAGGCTTATCGAACGACCCACAGGTCCGCGACCGGACACACTCCATTTTCTCTATCTTATGGCTCAGAAGCCGTTATTCCAGTCGAGATGGAAGTATCTTCTCATCGCGTGACATACTTTGATCCGAAAACAAACGCCATATTACTTGCTGAATCTTTGGATCTGCTGGATGAGAAGCGGGAAGAGGCTGATCTGAGGGCAGCTGCATACCGAAGTCGAGTCGCCCAGTTGTACAATGCCAAGGTTCGGCCCTGAACATTTGAACTCGACGATCTCATTCTCAAGAGAATTTATCCGGTTCCTTCACACATGAAACCAAATTGGAAAGGACCATATGTGGTTGCACAGAAGCTCGGAGACGGCACGTTCAAGTTATCGACCATTGACGGTCTCACTTTGCCAAGAGCCTAGAATAGCGAGTGTCTCCATCGCTACTACACATGACAGGCTTTATTTGCTTTAGTCTATTTTTCCATTTACAATTTGTTTTTGCATTTCGAAATTTGAATTTGTAATAAGGCAATTGACTTTGTCGTATTTTCTCATTTCAGCAATAAAATGCCATCTCATCGAGCCAGAGCTGTGATTTATTGAATATGACGTACGACATCACGATGCACGGAGAGCTAAGTTCCTTCACGCGATGGAATTTTTTCAAATAGAGAGTGACTGTGATACAACCGGTCACTCATTAAGTGAAACTCGAGCTCGGGGACATGTCACTACACTAAAATCAAAAAGGATTGATACACGACAATCCTTTAACTAACTCCAAACTCCCAGAGTGCAAGTTGGAGCATAAACTCATAAATGCGGTTCCGTAGAGGGCGTACCTGTCTGCCAAACGACTTCGACCGTATCTAAACCAAGCTTGAGGAGGATGGATCCGTCTATCTAGTGACCTCACTTGTTGACTCGGGGTGGATGTGAATCGATCACCCACGATCCTGATAAATCTGTCATTCCCAGAGTGCGAACGAACTCCTAAAAAGCCTAAGCGGATGCGACTGACCATCTGTCGGCCAACTCCAAATTCCCAGGCGCGAATTGGAGTATAAACATTGACTCTAGGTTCCCGGAGTGCGAAGTAGAGTATAAAATGATAACTCCAAGTTCCCAGAGCGTGAATTGGAGTGTAAACATCGACTCTAGGTTCACGGAGTGCGAACCAGAGCATAAACGTTATCTCCAAATTCCCAGAGTGTAAATTAGAGTATAACGCACTAGGTCCAAATTCCCGGAGTGCGAGCTGGAATGCAAACATCGATAGTCTTTGGATTCCCAAAGTGCGAACCAGACTATCAATCACAAATTGTCCTAAGTCCTCAGAGCATGGACGAAATGTAAAGATAACTCGAGTGCGAATAGCCACTCGCAAACTGGCATATGTCCCCAGAGCGTGGACATACATTTAAAGACTTCATTAGGCGCGATTGACCGCCGAAATGCGCGTGCTGATCACCAGAGTGCGGATGTGACTATTCATAAATGAGCGGGCGCGATTCGACCGCTCGACTTTTACTCATTTTTGTATCAAGCTCACGATACTAAATCAGAGGGGGTAGAGACAACTGGCGATCGCTAGCCGATCATTGTAACTTATCCTCTAGACTGGGAGCAAAAGCATAAGTGTTGATCATTGACTGAGACAGTGCAATGTCAGAAAGCCAACTCAATTTCCCATTACAACCCATACTCGTGACTATCAGACCTGGCAAATAAAAAGAACTCAACTCTAGAGTTGAAACTCCATGAGTACAAGGAACCGAGATTCAAACGCTACAACACTTAAGGATAAAAGACAGGAATAAGAATTGAAGCAACAAAACAAAATTTTATTTCAACTAATCAAAAGCGAAGACCCACATACGAGTTCTTCCAAAAAGGGAAATAAATTCTACTAGTAGGGGCCGAAACCGCATCTGAACATGACATACAAAAAAAAGTTCCTAGCTAACAAAAGTTCGCGCCAAAAGGACCTATCTACTCTTTAGCCTTCTTCGGCTTCTTCTTATGTGTGGATCCCCCAGAGCAACCAATGATTTTTCGCTTTGAGCCTTTACTCTTTGGCGGATCATCTCCAGATGAAGGCATAATGTCAACATCCTCCTCTGAACTTGAATCCAAAGGAATGCATCCTACGGGAGGAGTCAGAGGAACTGGATCTGCGGCTGGAGGCGGGATCGCCACATTGGTATCAACAAGTGTACCCCCAGGAGATATCATCCTAAGTGGAGTAGGGTCATGCGCCACCGCTCCACCCTCTGAACTGCCGCTGTGTGCCGCTGCATCCATCTCGGCGTTAATCTCAGCCAGTATCTCTACTTCTCGGATAGCTTGGGCTTTGCTATGGGCAATAGTGGTTTGTGTCGAAGCACTGGAAGCAAACGGAAATCCACTATGGACGAACGGTAAGTCCGCAAAAGGGTCGTTCTGTCGGCCAAGAAGCTCATTCATCATCTATTCATCGAAAGAGATTGAGCTTCCTTGCGTTACTTCGATGGGCACAACCATTGTCATAGAGGTCGCCTCAGTGATGATGACCTCCTATGCTTGATGTGCTTCCTGGATTGCAGGAGGCGCTCTTTGTATAACTTCAGTCATTGGACAAATAAGAAGAGAAGTTGTTAGTACACACTTCAAATACAAGCCCTTCATTTCGAATAAACATGAGATTTGTTTAGAATACCTTCCTCAGTTTGACCCGCGGTTGAATGAAAAGCTTCGTGAGAATGCTCCTTTATAGGAGATAAGCGTGCCTGTTCTGGGCCGTAAGCTGGAACGGGTCGGGCTCAATCACCGGAGAAGGCTCGAATCCAGATGAAGTAACCATATCATAGCTTGTAGCATGATGCTCAACACCGGAACCCTCTCCAACTTCCTGGGGCTGGGTACCAAGCCACTCCCTTGCGTGAGAAATCATTGAGTCGTGGAGAACCTTCTTTTAATCCTCGGTCAGTATGCGGTTCTCCAACTCAAATTCATCAAAGGCTCCACCCGACTGCATCACCTTCATTTCCTCGACCAATAAGCTCCAAGCATTATAAAAATGAGTTGGGTAATCTTCCAGTCATGCCAAATTTCTGTGTTTTAGCACACTGGCGTTATAAGTGACGAGAAGCTCTTCTATGTAAGCCTCAAGCCTAGTTTCCACAGATCAGACTTTCTCATCAACTTCAGCCTCTACCTCGTGGAGTTTTTCCATGGCAGCGTCTCTCTCCCTCTGAAGTGTCACCGCTTGGTCGCATGCTTCTTGTGCGGAAATATTAGCAGCATCTTTAACTTTCATGATTTCAGAGATTTTTGCCTTAAGCTCGTTCAACTCTTTCAGGGTTGCATCCCGACGATCCCGCTCAATGGTCACAATGGTATTTCTGTGGCCCATGTGTTCCACTGTGGCGTAGTGTTTTCGGTTCATTCTATCCATCGCCACGTGGGCCTCGTCGGCCTTCTTAAGAGCTTCAATCTCGGACTAACGGGAAGACTCAGCCTCATTATTTAACACTTGAATAATCTGGTCCTTTTGTGAAAGCTCCTTATCCCGTTTCTCAATCATGGCCGCCCGGTCAAAAGCTACTTTAGACGCCTTCTTCGCAGCCTTCGACCACTCCTTGTATTGAAAAAAGATGTCTGCAACATAATCGTGGACGGTGCTCTCGGCCGATGCCGGAATTCTCCTCAAATGCGGGGGGAAGAAAAACCGATCAAAACAAATATCAGGGAAGTCTTTTCTCAGTTGGGCAAGCCTGATCGCTCCTTCCCAGTGGGCACGACGAGGGCCTGTGCAGTAGTTGAGGGGTCTGCAACTTTAGTTCTATGTTGAGATTCAGGCCTAGATGATTGGGAAGATGGTTTGTCCCGCGGAGCTTTCGATGGTCATGAAACATGAACTGGAAGCAGTGCAGGAGCTCTGGAGGTGGCGTACGAGATCAAGATCGACGCATATACACCTTATCATAGCTGTAGAACTCCCAAAGAGCTTCGTTTTGACTGGTTATGTCTCCCGTAAATCTAAACGAGCCAACAGTTATGGCCCTCCGAAGAATCGATATCCACAGGGTGCAACATCTGCGGTGCAAGGTGTAACATCCGTCCAAAATGCTGAAAAAGTGTCGTACAACTTTTAGAAATGGGTGCATGGATTTGAAACGGAGCAGTACCAAGGGGCACCACTATCCGGGGATGGTAAATCATAGACCAGCAACGGGGATCCTGTTTTACAGAAAAAATCCCACGTGATGAAAAAACGAAGGGTAAAAAACAGCCAAGACCTGATTGAGGTTCGGATAATATTTTTTTGGTATGACACTAACCAGTGACGGATTAAAGTTGTGATAACCATAGAACTCACATAGAGCTTCGTTTTGACTAGTTATGGCTCCCATAACTCTAAACGGGCCAACAGTTATGGCCCTTCGAAGAATCGATATCCATAGGGTGCAACATCTACGGTGCAAGGTGCAACATCCGTCCAAAATGCCAAAAAAGTGTCGTACGACTTCTAGTAATGGACACATTGGTTTGAAATGGACCAATACCATGGGGCATCACCCTCCGAGCATGGTAAATCATAGACTAGCCACGGGTTTCCCGTTTCACAGAAAAAATCTACGTGATGAAAAAACAAAGGGTAAAAAAACGTCCAAGACCCGATTGAGGTTCGGATAAGATTTTTTGGGTATGAAAGTAACCAGTGACGGCTCAAAGTTAACATAGCCGTAGAACTCCCAAAGAGCTTTGTTTTGACTGGTTATGGCTCTCGTAACTCTAAACGAGCCAATAGTTATGGTCCTCCGAAGAATCGATATCCACAGGGTGCAACATGTACGGTGCAAGGTGCAACATCCGTCCAAAATGCCGAAAAATGCCGTACGACTTTTAGAAATGGGTGCATGGATTTGAAACAGAGCAGGGCACCACTGTCCGACGATGGTAAATCATAGACCAGCCACGGGGATCCCATTTTACAGAAAAAAATCCACGTGATGAAAAAACGAAGGGTAAAAAACGTACAAGACCCGATTGAGGTTCGGATAAAATTTTTTGGGTATGAAACTAACCAGTGGCGGATTAAAGCTGTGATAGCCGAAGAACTCACATAGAGCTTTGTTTTGACTGGTTATGGCTCCCGTAACTCTAAACGAGCCAACAGTTATGGCCCTCCGAAGAATCGGTATCCACAGGGTGCAACATCTACGGTGCAAGGTGCAACATCTACGGTGCAAGGTGCAACATCTGTCCAAAATTACGAAAAAGTGCCTTACGACTTTTAGAAATGGGCGCATGGGTTTAAAATGGACCACTACCATGGGGCACCACTTTCCGACGATGGTAAATCATAGACCAGCCACATGGAACCCGTTCTACAGAAAAAATCTACGTGGCAAAAAAACAATGGGTAAAAAACGTCCAAGACCCAATTGAGATTGGTATAAGCTTTTTTGGGTATGAAACTAACCAGTGACGTATCAAATCTGTCATAGCCATAGAACTCACAGAGAGCTTCGTTTTGACTGGTTTTGGCTCCCGTAACTCTAATTGAGCCAACAGTTATGGCCCTCCAAAGAATCGATATCCACAGGGTGCAACATCTACGGTGCAAGGTGCAACATCCATCCAAAATGCTGAAAAAGTATCGTACGACTTTTAGAAATGGGTGCATGGATTTGAAACGGAGCAGTTCCAAGGGGCACCACTATCCGAGGATGGTAAATCATAGACCAGCCATGGGGATCCTGTTTTACAGAAAAAAATCCACGTGATGAAAAAGCGAAGGGTAAAAAACGTCCAAGACCCGATTGAGGTTCGAATAAGATTTTTTTGGTATGAAACTAACCAGTGATGGATTAAAGCTGTGATAACCATAGAACTCACAAAGAGCATGGTTTTGATTAGTTATGGCTCCCATAACTCTAAACGAGCCAACAGTTATGGCCCTCCGAAGAATCGATATCCATAGGGTGCAACATCTACGGTGCAAGGTGCAACATCCGTTTAGAATGCCGAAAAAGTGTCGTACGACTTTTAGAAATGGGCGCATGGGTTTGAAATGGACCAGTACCATGGGCCATCGCTCTCCAGCCATGGTTAATCATAGACTAGCCATGGGTATGTCGTTTCACAGAAAAGTCTACGTGACGAAAAAACAAAGGGAAAAAAACGTCCAAGACCCGATTTAGCTTCGGATAAGATTTTTTTGGGTATAAAACTAACTAGTGATGGCTTGAAGCTATCATAGCCATAGAACTCCCCAAGAGTTTCGTTTTGACTGGTTATGGCTCCCGTAACTCTTAACGAGCCAATAGTTATGGTCCTCCGAAGATTGAAGATCCACAGGGTGCAACATCTACGGTGCAAGGTGCAACATCCGTCCAAAATGCCGAAAAAGTGCCTTACAACTTTTAGAAATGGGAGCATGGATTTGAAACGGAGCAGTACCAAGGGGCACCACTGTCCGGCGATGATAAATTATAGACCAATCATGTGGATCCCGTTTTACCGAAAAAATCCATGGGACGAAAAAACGAAGTGTAAAAATCGTCCAAGACCCGATTGAGATTCGGATAAGATTTTCTGGGTATGAAACTAACCACTGACAACTTAAAGCTGTCACAGCCGTAGAACTCACAAAGTGCTTTGTTTTGACTGGTTGTGTCTCCCGTAACTCTAAATGAGCCAACAGTTATGGCCCTCCGAAGAATCGATATCCACAGGGTGCAACATCAATGGTGCAAGGTACGACATCCGTCCAAAATTCCGAAAAAGTGTCGTACGACTTTTAGAAATGGGCGCATGGGTTTGAAATGGACCAGTTCCATGGGGACATGATGAAAAACCAAACGGTAAAAAACGTCCAAGACACGATTGAGGTTCGGATAAGATTTTTTTGGGTATGAAACTAACCAGTGACAGCTTAAAGCTACCATAGCCGTAGAACTCCCAAAGAGCTTCGTTTAGACTGGTTATGGCTCCCGTAACTCTAAACAAGCCAACAGTTATGGCCCTTCGAAGAATCGATATTCACAGGGTGCAACATCTACGGTGCAAGGTGCAACATCCGTACAAAATGCCAAAAAATTGCCGTATGACTTTTAGAAATGGGTGCATGGTTTTGAAACAGAGCAGTACCAAGGGCCACCACTGTTCGGCGATAGTAAATCATAGCCATAGAACTCACAGAGAGCTTCGTTTTGACTGGTTATGGCTCCTGTAACTCTAAACGAGCCAACAGATGTGGCCCTCCGAAGAATCGATATTCACACGGTGCAACATCTATGGTGCAAGGTGCAACATCCGTACAAAATGCCAAAAAATTGTCGTATGACTTTTAGAAATGGGTGCATGGTTTTGAAACAGAGCAGTACCAAGGGGCACCACTGTCCGGCGATGGTAAATCATAGCCATTGAACTCACAGAGAGCTTCGCCATAACCTAGTTATGGCTCCCGTAACTCTAAATGAGCCAATAGTTATGGCCCTCCGAAGAATCGATATCCACAGGGTGCAACATCTACGGTACAAGGTGCAACATCCATCCAAAATGCCAACAAAGTGTCGTGCGTCTTCTAGAAATGGGCGCATGGGTTTGAAATGGACCAGTACCATGGGGCAGCACTCTCCGGCGATGGTTAATGATAGACCAGCCACAGGGATCCCGTTTTACAGAAAAAAATCCACGTGACAAAAAAACGATGGGTAATAAACGTCCAAGACCCGATTGAGATTTGGATAAGATTTTTTGGGTATGAAACTAACCAGTGACGGCTTAAAGCCGTCATAGTCGTAGAACTCAGAGATAGCTTCGTTTTGACTGGCTATGGCTCCCATAACTCTAAACGAGCCAACAGTTATGGCCCTCCGAAGAATCGATATCCATAGGGTGCAACTTCTACAGTGCAAGGTGCAACATTCGTCCAAAATGCTGAAAAATTGTCGTACGACTTTTAGCAATGGGTGCATGGATTTGAAGCGGAGCAGTACCAAGGGGCACTACTGTCCGGCGATGGTAAATCGTAGACCATCCATGTGGATCCCGTTTTGCCAAAAAAATCCACGTGACGAAAAAACGAAGGATAAAACTCGTCCAAGACCCGATTGAGATTCATATAAGCTTTTTTGGGTATGAAACTAACCAGTGACAGCTTAAAGCTGTCACAGCCGTAAAACTCACAAAGAGATTTGTTTTGACTGGTTATGGCTCCCGTAACTCTAAATAAGCAAACAGTTATGGCCCTCCGAAGAATCGATATCCACATGGTGCAACATCTACGGTGCAAGGTGCAACATCCGTCCAAAATGTCGAAAAAGTGTCATACGACTTTTGGAAATGGGCGCATGGGTTTGAAATGGACCAGTACCATGGGGCTTGATGAAAAAACAAAGGGTAAAAACATCCAAGACCCAATTGAGGTTCAGATAAGATTTTTTTTGGGTATGAAACTAACCAGTGACGGCTTAAAGCTATCCCAACCGTAGAACTCCCAAAGAGCTTCGTTTAGACTGGTTATGGCTCCCGTAACTCTAAACGAGGGAACAGTTATGGCCCTCTGAAGAATCGATATTCACAGGGTGCAACATCTATGGTGCAAGGTGCAACATCCGTCCAAAATACCGAAAAATTGCCGTACGACTTTTAGAAATGGGTGCATGGTTTTGAAACGGAGCAGTACCAAGGGGCACCACTGTCCGCCGATGGTAAATCATAGACCAGCCACTAGGATCCCGTTTTACAGAAAAAATCCACGTGACGAAAAAAGGAAGGGTAAAAATCATCCAAGATCCGATTGAGATTCGGATAAGCTTTTTTGGGTATGAAACTAACCAGTGACGGCTTAAAGCTATCACAGCTGTAGAACTCCAAAAGAGCTTCGTTTTGACAGGTTATGGCTCTCGTAACTCTAAACGAGCCAACAGCTATGGCCCTCCGAAGAATCGATATCCACAGGGTGCAACATCTACGGTGCAAGGTGCAATCCGTCCAAATGCCAAAAAAGTGCCATACGACTTTCAGAAATGGGTGCATGGATTTGAAATGGAGCAGTACCATGGGGCGCCACTCTCCGGCCATGGTAAATCATAGACTGGCCATGGGTATTCCGTTTTACAGAAAATTCTACGTGATGAAAAAACAAAGGGTAAAAAACGTACAAGACCCGATTGAGGTTCGGATAAGATTTTTTTGGGTATGAAACTAACCAGTGACGGCTTAAAGCTATCTTAGCCGTAGAACTATCAAAGTGCTTTGTTTTGACTGGTTATGGCTCTCGTAAATCTAAACGAGCCAACAATTATGGACCTACGAAGAATCGAAATCCATAGGGTGCAACATCTACGGTGCAAGGCGCAACATCCGTCCAAAATGCCGAAAAAGTGCCGTACGACTTTTAGAAATGGGTGCATAGATTTGAAACGGAGCAGTACCAAGGGGCACCTCTATTAGGCGATAGTAAATCATAGACCAGCCACGGGGATCCTGTTTTACATAAAAAAATCCACGTGATGAAGAAACGAAGGGTAAAAAACGTCCAAGACCCGATTGAGGTTCGGATAAGATTTTTTGGGTATGAAACTAACCAGTGACAAATTACAGCTATGATAACCATTGAACCCACATAGAGCTTCATTTTGACTGGTTATGACTCCCGTAACTCTAAACGAGCCAACAGTTATGGCCCTCCGAAGAATCGATATCCATAGGGTGCAACATCTACGGTGCAATGTGCAACAACCGTCCAAAATGCCGAAAAATTGCCGTATGACTTTTAGGAATGGGCGCATGGGTTTGAAATGGACCAATACAATGGGGCACCACTCTCCGACGGTGGTAAATCATGGACCAGCCATAGGGATCCCGTTTTACAGAAAAAAATCCAGGTGGTGAAAAAACGATGGATAAAAAACGTCTAAGACCCGATTGAGATTCGGATAAGCTTTTTTGGATATGGAACTAACCAATGACGACTTACAGCTGTCATAGCTGTAGAACTCACATAGAGCTTTGTTTTGACTAGTTATGGCTCCCGTAACCCTAAACGAGCCAATAGTTATGGCCCTCCGAAGAATCGATGTCCACAGGGTGCAACATCTACGATGCAAGGTGCAACATCCGTCCAAAATGCCAAAAAAGGGCCGTACGAATTTTAGAAATGGGTGTATGGTTTTGAAACGGAGCAGTACTATGGGGCTCCACTCTTCGGCCATGGTAAATCATACACTAGCGACGGGTATCCCGTTTCATAGAAAAAATCTACGTGACGAAAAAACAAAGTGTAAAAAACGTCCAAGACCCGATTGAGGTTCGGATAAGATTTTTTTGGGTATGAAACTAACCATTGACGCCTCAAAGCTATCATAGCCGTAGAACTCCCAAAGAGCTTCGTTTTGACTGGTTATGGCTCCCGTGACTCTAAACGAGCCAATAGTTACGGCCCTCCGAAGAATCGATATCCACAGGGTGCAACATCTACGGTGCAAGGTGCAACATCCGTCCAAAATGACGAAAGAGTGTCGTACGACTTTTAGAAATGGGTGCATCGATTTGAAACGGAGCAGTACCAAGGGGCACCACTGTCCGGCGATGGTAAATCATAGATCAGCCACGGGGATCCCGTTTTACAGAAAAAATCCACGTGATGAAAAAACGAAGGGTAAAAAACATCCAAGACCCGATTGAGGTTCGGATAAGATTTTTTGGGTATGAAACTAACAAGTGATGGATTAAAGCAGTGATGGCCATAGAACTCACATAGAGCTTTTTTTTGACTGGTTATGGCTCCCGTAACTCTTAACGAGCCAACAGTTATGGCCCTCCGAAGAATCGATATCCAGAGGGTGCAACATCTACGGTGCAAGGTGCAACATCCGTCCAAAATGCCGAAAAATAGCCGTATGACTTTTAAAAATGGGCGCATGGGTTTGAAATGGACCAGTACCATGGGTCACCACTTTTCGGCAATGGTAAATCATAGACCAGCTACATGGATCCCGTTTTACAGAAAAATCCACGTGGCGAATAAACGATGGGTAAAAAACGTCCAAGGCCCGATTGAGATTCGTATAATCTTTTTTGGGTATGAAACTAACCAGTGACAGCTCAAATCTATCATAGCCGTAGAACTCACAGAGTGCTTCGTTTTGACTGGTTATGGCTCCCGTAACTCTAAACGAGCCAAAAATTATGGCCCTCCGAAGAATCGATATACAAAGGGAGCAACATCTACGGTGCAAGGTGCAACATCCATCCAAAATGCCGAAAAAGTGTCGTACGCCTTTTAGAAATGGGCGCATGTATTTGAAATGTACCAGTACCATGCGGCAGCACTCTCTGGTGATGGTAAATCATAGGCCATCCACAGGGATCCCATTTTACAGAAAAAATCGACGTGACGAAAAAACGATGGTTAAAAAAATGTCCAAACCCGATTGATATTCGGATAAGCTTTTTTGGGTATGAAACTAACCAGTGACGGCTTAAAGCCGTCATAGCCGTAGAACTAATAGATAGTTTTGTTTTGATTAGCTATGGCTGTCGTAACTCTAAACAAGCCAACAATTATGGCCCTTTGAAGAATCGATATCCATAGGTTGCAACATCTACGGTGCAAGGTGCAACATCCATCCAAAATGCTGAAAAAGTGTCGTACGACTTTTAGAAATGGGTGCATGGATTTGAAACGGAGCAGTACCAAGGGGCTCCATTGTCCAACAATGGTAATTCATAGACCATCCACATGGATCCCGTTTTACAGGAAAAATCCACGTGACGAAAAAACGAAGGGTAAAAATCGTCCAAGACCCGATTGAGATTCGGATAAGTTTTTTGGGTATGAAACTATCCAGTGATAGCTTAAAGCTGTCACAGCCATAGAACTCACAAAGAGCTTTGTTTTGACTAGTTATGGCTCTCGTAACTCTAAATGAGCCAACAGTTATGGCCCTCCGAAGAATCAATATCCACAGGGTGCAACATCTACGGTGCAAGGTGCAACATCCGTCCAAAATGCCCAAAAAGTGCCATACGACTTTTAGAAATGCGCGCATGGGTTTGAAATGGAACAGTACCATGGGGACGTGATGAAAAACAATGGGTAAAAAACTCCAAGAACCGATTGAGGTTCGGATAAGATTTTTTTGGGTATGAAACTAACCGGTGACGGCTTAAAGCTATCATAGCTGTAGAACTCCAAAGAGCTTCGTTTTGACTGGTTATGGCTTCTGTAACTCTAAACAAGCCAATAGTTATGGCCCTCAGAAGAATCGATATCCACAGGGTGCAACATCTACGGTGCAAGGTACAACATCCGTCCAAAATGCCGAAAAAGTGTCGTACGACATTTAGAAATGGGTGCATGGATTTTAAATGGAGCAGTACCAAGGGGCAACACTATTCGGCGATGGTATATCATAGACCAACCACGTGGATCCCGTTTTACAGAAAAAAAATCCACGTGACGAAAAAACGAAGGGTAAAAGTCGTCCAAGACCCGATTGAGATTCTGATAAGATTTTTTGGGTATGAAACTAACCAGTGACGGCTTAAAGCCATCACAGCCATAGAACTCACAGAGAACTTCATTTTGAATGGTTATGGCTCCCGTAACTTTAAACGAGCCAACAGTTATGACCCTCCGAAGAATCGATATCCACAGAGGGCAACATCTGCGGTGCAACGTGCAACATCCGTCCAAAATGCCGAAAAAGTCCCGTACGACTTTAGAAATTGGCGCATGGGTTTGAATGGGACCAGTACCATGGGGCACCACTCTCCGACGATGGTAAATCATAGACCAGCCATAGGGATCCCGTTTTACAGAAAAATCCAAGTGATGAAAAAATGATGGGTAAAGAACGTCCAAGGCCCGATTGAGATTCGAATAAGCATTTTTGGGTATGAAACTAACTAGTGATGGCTAAAAGTTGTCATAGCCGTAGAACTCATAGAGTGCTTAGTTTTGACTGGTTATGACTCTCGTAACTCTAAATGAGCCAACAATTATGGCCCTCCAAAGAATCGATATCCACAGGGTGCAACATCTACGATGCAAGGTGCGACATCCGTCCAAAATGCCGAAAAAGTGCCGTACGACTTTTAGAAATGGGTGCACGGATTTGAAACAGAGCAGTACCAATGGGCACCACTTTCCAACGATGGTATATCATAGACCAGCCACGTGGATCCTGGTTTACAGAAAAAATCCACGTGACGAAAAAACGAAGGGTAAAAATCGTCCAAGACCTGATTGAGGTTCAGATAAGCTTTTTAGGGTATGAAACTAACCAGTGATGGCTTAAAGTGGTCATAGCTGTAGAACTCACAGAGAGCTTCGTTTTTACTGGTTATGGCTCCCGTAACTCTAAACGAGCCAACAGTTATGGCCCTCCGAAGAATCGATATCCATAGGGTGCAACATCTACGGTGCAAGGTGCAACATCTGTCCAAAATGCAAAAAAAGTGTCGTACGACTTTTAGAAATGGGTGCTTGAATTTGAAACGAAGCAGTACCATGGGGTGCCACTCTCCGGCCATGGTAAATCATAGACTAGCCACGGGTATCCCGTTTTACAGAAAAAATCTACGCGACGAAAAAACAAAGGGTAAAAAGCATCCAAGACCCGATTGAGGTTCAAATAAGATTTTTTTGGGTATGAAACAAACCAGTGATGGATAAAAGCTATCATAGCCGTAGAACTCCCAAAGAGCTTCGTTTTGACTAGTTATGGCTCCCGTAACTCTAAACGAGCCAACAGTTATGGCGCTTCGAAGAATCGATATCAACAGGGTGCAACATCTAAGGTGGAAGATGCAACATCTGTTCAATGTGCCAAAAAAGTGTCATACGACTTTTAGAAATGGCTGCATGGATTTGAAATGGAGCAATACCATGGGGCATTACTCTCCGGCGATGGTAAATCATAGACCAGCCAAGGATATCCCGTGTTACAAAAAAAAGTCCACGCGACGAATAAACGAAGGGTAAAATGCATCCAAGACCCGATTGAGATTTGGATAATCTTTTTTGGGTATGAAAATAACTAGTGATGGCTTAAAGCTATCGTGGCCGTAGAACTCACAGATAGCTTTGTTTTGACTGGTTATGGCTCCCGTAGCTCTAAATGAGCCAATAGTTATGGCCCTCTGAAGAATCGATATACATAGGGTGCAACATCTACGTTGCAAGGTGCAACATCCATCCAAAATGCCGAAAAATGTTATGGCTCCCGTAACTCTTAACGAGCCAACAGTTATGGCCCTCCGAAGAATCGATATCCACAGGGTGCAACATCTACGGAGCAAGGTGCAACATCCGTCCAAAATGCCGAAAAATGTCGTACGACTTATAAAAATCGGTGCATGGATTTGAAACCGAGCATTACCATGGGGCACCACTCTCCGCGATAGTAAATCATAGACCAGCCATGGGGATCCTGTTTTACAGAAAAAAATCCACGTGATGAAAAAACGAAGGGTAAAAAACGTCCAAGACCCGATTGAGATTCGGATAAGCTTTTTTGGGTAAGAAACTAACCAGTGACGGCTAAAACTTGTCACAGCCATAGAACTCACAAAGAGCTTCGTTTTGACTGGTTATGGCTCTCGTAACTCTAAACGAGCCCATAGTTATGGCCCTCCGAAGAATCGATATCCACAGGGTGCAACATCTACAGTGCAAGGTGCAACATCCGTCCAAAATGCCGAAAAAGTGCCCTACGAGTATTAGAAATGGGGGAACAGATTTAAAACAATGGAGCAGTTACATGGGGCACCACTCTCTGGCGATGGTAAATCATAAACCAGCCACGGGGATCCCGTTTTACAGAAAACAATCCACGTGACGAAAAAACGAAGGTTAAAAAAGTCCAAGACCCGATTGAGGTTCGGATTAGATTTTTTGGGTATGAAACTAAGTAGTGATGGCTTAATGCTGTCATAGCCGTATAACTCACAGAGAGCCCCGTTTTGATTGGTTATGGCTCCCGTGACTCTTAACGAGTCAACAGTTATGGCCCTCCGCCGAATCGATATCCACAGGGTGCAACATCTACGGTGCAAGATGCAACATCCGTCCAAAATGCCGAAAAGTGTCGTACAACTTTTAGAAATGGGTGCATGGTTTTGAAATGGACCAGTACCATGGGGCACCACTCTCCTACGATGGAAAATCAAAGACCAGCCACAGGGATCCCGTTCTACAGAAAAAATCCACGTGGCGAAAAAACTATGGGTAAAAAACTTCCAAGACACGATTGAGATTCGGATAAGCTTTTTAGGGTATGAAACTATCCACTGACGTCTTAAAGCCGACATAGCCGTAGAACTCACAAAAAGCTTCGTTTTGACTTGTTATGGCTCCCGTAACTCTAAACGAGCCAACAGTTATGGTCGTCCGAAGAATCGATATCCACATGGTGCAACAACTACAGTCAAGGTGCAACATCCGTCCAAAACGCCGAAAAAGTGTCGTAAGACTTTTAGAAATGGGTGCATGGATTTGAAACGGAGTAGTACCATGGGGCACCACTCTCCGACGATGGTAAATCATAGACCAGCCACGGGAATCTCGTTTTACCAAAAAAAATCCACGTGACGAAAAATGAAGGGTAAAAAACGTCCAAGACACGATTGAGATTCGGATAAGCTTTTTTGGGTAAGAAACTAACCAGTGACGGCTTAAACCTGTCACAACTATAGAACTCATAAAGAGCTTCATTTTGACTACTTATGGCTCTCATAACTCTAAACTAGTAAACAGTTATGGCCATCCGAAGAATCAATATCCACCGGGTGCAACGTCTACAGTGCAAGGTGCAACATCTGTCCAACATGACGGAAAAGTGCCCTACGACTTTTAGAAATGGGAGCACGGATTTGAAACAATCGAGCAATACCATAGGCACCACTCTCCGGCGATGGTAAATCATAAACCAGCCACGGGGATCCCGTTTTACAGAAAAAAATCCATGTGACGAAAAAATGAAGGGTAAAAAACGTCCAAGACCCGATTGAGGTTCGGATAAGATTTTTTGGGTATGAAACTAAGCAGTGACTGCTTAATACTGTCATAGCCGTATAACTCAATGAGAGCTCTGTTTAGACTGGTTATGGCCCCCGTAACTCTAAACGAGCGAACAGTTATGGCCCTCCGCCGAATCGTTATCCACAGGGTGCAACATCTACGGTGCAAGGTGCAACATCCGTCCAAAATACCGAAAAAGTGTCTTGCGACTTTTAGAAATGGGTGCATGGATTTGGAAGGTAGAAGTACCAAGGGGCACCACTCTCCGGCGATGGTAAATCATAGACCAACCATGTGGATCCCGTTTTACAGAAAAAATCCACGTGATGAAAAAACGAAGTGTCAAAATCGTCCAAGACCCGATTGAGATTCGGATAAGCTTTTTTGGGTATGAAACTAACCGGTGACGGCTTAAAGATGTCACGGCCATAGAACTCACAAAGATCTTCGTTTTGACTGGTCATGGCTCCCGTAGCTCTAAACGAGCCAACAGTTATGGCCCTCCGAAGAATCGATATCCATATGGTGCAACATCTAAGTTGCAGGGTGCAACATCCGTCCAAAATGCCGAAAAAGTGTCGTACCACTTTTAGAAATAGGTGCATGGATGTAAAACGGAGCAGTGCAATAGGGCATCACTTTTCGGCAAGGTTAAATCATAGACCAGCAACGGGGATCCCGTTTAAGAGAAAATAATCCACGGTATGAAAAAACGAAGGGTAAAAAACGTCCAAGACCCAATTGAGGTTCGGATTAGATTTTTTTGGTATGAAACTAACCAGTGACGGCTTAAAGCTGTCATAACCATAGAACTCACATAGAGCTTCGTTTTGATTGGTTATGGCTCCCGTATCTCTAAATGAGCCAACAGTTATGGCCCTCCGAAGAATCGATATGCACAGGGTGGAACATCTACGGTGCAAGGTGCAACATGCGTCCAAAATGCTGAAAAAGCGCCGTATGGCTTTTAGAAATGGGCATATGGGTTGGAAATAGACCAGTACCATGGGGCACCACTCTCCGACGATGGTAAATCATAGACCAGCCACAGGGATCCCATTTTGCAGAAAAACACCCACGTAATGAAAAAACTATGGGTAAAAAACGTCCAAGACCCGATTGAGATTCTGATAAGCTTTTTAGGGTATAAAACTAACCAGTGACGGCTTAAAGCCATCACAACCATAGAACTCAAAATGAGCTTCGTTTTGACTGGTTATGGCTCCCGTTACTCTTAACGACCCAACAGTTATGGCCCTCCGAAAAATTGATATCCACAGGGTGCAACATCTACGGTGCAAAGTGCAACATCCGTCCAAAATGCCGAAAAAGTTCCGTACGACTTTTAGAAATGGGTGCACAGATTTGAAACAGAGCAGTACCATGGGGCACCACTCTCCGGCAATGGTAAATCACAGACTAGCCACGGGGATACCGTTTTACAGAAAAAAATCCACGTGACGAAAAAACAAAGGGTAAAAAACGTCCAAGACCCGATTGAGGTTCAGATAAGATTTTTTGGGTATGAAAATAACCAGTGACGGCTTAAAGCTGTCATAGCCATAGAACTCACAGAGAGTTTCATTTTGACTGGATATGGCTCCCGTAACTCTAAACGAGCTAACATTTATGGCCCTTCACCGAATCGATATCCACAGGGTGCAGCATCTACGATGCAAGGTGCAACATCCGTCCAAAATGCCAAAAAAGTGTCGTACGACTTTTAGAAATGGGCGTATGGGTTTGAAACGCACCAGTACCATGTGGCACCGCTCTCCAGCGATGATAAATCATAGACCAGCCACGGGGATCCCGTTTTATAGAAAAAAATCCACGTGACGAAAAAATGAACGGTAAAAAAGTCCAAGACCCGATTGAGATTTGGAAAAGCTTTTTTGGGTATGAAACTAACCAGTGATGGCCTAATGATGTTAAAGCCGTAGAACATACAGAGAGCTTCGTTTTGACTGGTTATGGCTCCCGTAACTCTAAACGAGCCAACAGTTATGGCCCTCCGAAGAATCGATATCCACAGGGTGAAACATCTACGGTGCAAGGTGCAACATCCGTCCAAAATGCCGAAAAAGTGCCGTACGACTTTTAGAAATGGGTGAATGGATATGAAAAGGAGTACTACGATGGGGCGCCACTCTCCGGCCATGGTAAATCATAGACTAGCCATGGGTATCCCGATTTACAGAAAAAAATCCACGTAACGAAAAAACAAAGGGTAAAATCCATCCAAGTCCCGATTGAGGTTCTGATAATATTTTTTGGGTATGAAACTAACCAGTGATGGCTTAAAGCTATCATAGCCGTATAACTCCCAGAGAGCTTCGTTGACTGGTTATGGATCCCGTAACTCTAAATGGGCCAATAGTTATGGCCCTCCGAAGAATCGATATAAACATGGTGCAATCTCTACGGTGGAAGGTGCAACATCCGTCCAAAATGCCGAAAAAGTGTCGTACGACTTTTAGAAATGGGTGCACGGATTTGAAACAGAGCAATACCATATGGCATTGCTCTTCGGCGATGGGAAATCATAGACCGTCCACGGGGATCCAGTTTTACAAAAGAAAATCCACATGACGAAAAAACAAAGGGTAAAAAACGTCTAAGACCCGATTGAGATTCGGATAAGCTTTTTTGGGTATGAAACTAACCAGTGTTAATGCTAAAATGTATAATGCTAACACCTCGGTGTCTGGAGTAATCTAGTGAAAGCACCACCCGTTTGCACGGGAACTAAAAGTAAGTGGAAAATAGCAAAAAAGTAAAAGAGACAGCAATTTTTATAGTGGTTCAGCTTAGAGTCAAGCCTACATCCACTTTACATCCTCCATTACAATCTTTGAGCACACTTTTACAAGATTGCAACACTTTTAAAACTCCATTTCTCGATTATAACACTTTTACAACTCAACTTCGAGATTACAACACAATCAAAGCAAGAGATTAGAACTTTGATGATGAATTGCTCTTCAGATTCATGTTGAATGAAGTAGATCTATTGATGAAGAATCTTCGATGCTTGAAGTGTTGGAGGAGTGGAGAAAATAGCAGAGTATCAGCGCTTCACTGTCCGGAAAGTCCAAAAAAGTCCCGGGAAAAGTCCCCTTTTTAGTTGGAGTAGGTGGAGTATTTATAGGGCAAAACTGGGTTTAGGTCGGCCGGTGCGACCTAAGGCTTATGTCAAAGGTCGTTAGCGACCTCAAGGATAGTAGCACAGGGGTTGGCAACCTATGGAGCGGCAGGGGATGGAGTAGCGATCTAAGGAGTAGCGGCATAAGGCTTGGTAGGTCGTTAGCGACCTAAGGGTGGTGCAGATGGTAACTTAGATGTGTTGAGGCTTCAAATGGAGCGACCTAAGGTAGGTCGTATGTCGTAGCGACCTAAGGTGATGCAGTATGAAGAGGTTGCGACCTAAGGGAGGCGACCTAAGTGAGCGGCGACCTAAGTACGTTGAGGCATGGCTTCGTAGGTCGTGGGCAATCTGAAGGAAGAGGTAGTGCATGGATTAGGTCGCGAGCGACCTAGTTGGGAGAAGAGGCATTTGGCGACCTACTGGAGCGACATACGGGAGGATGGTCTTAAGGAAGCTTAAGTCGTCAATGACCTAGTGGAGTTATTGGCCATGTTCTGGAGCTCACTAGCTCGCTCCCTTTTTAGCTCGTAAGGTCGTTGGTGTTTGCACCAAAATTGGGCACAACACTCTTCGGGAGTCGTTGAAGAGATAATAGTGGAGAATATGGATTCAAAACAGATATTATCTAACAAAAACTCCAATCAACAGTAAAGAAAATGCGTAGACAAGCGATTTATAGTGGTTCGGCGTGTTGCCTACGTCCACTGTGAATTTTTTTGATGTTTTATTGATTCTCTATCAATGATTACAAGTTGTTACAGCGATCTACAGCAAGTTACAACTGGAAATTCGAAATCAGTAGCAAAATTATGATGGAGATCTCTATCCGGCAGAGTCTAGGCGCTTGAGAGTTAGAAGATCCCGAAGGTCCATTTTCTGTTGGCTCTGGGGCTCTATTTATAGGCGTAGGCTGCTGATATTTCGCTGAAAACTCGGGAGACCACTTCTGGCACGTGAGGGGGCCCACACGCCTGGCCTCAGGAAGTTTGGGCCCACTTTGACATCGATTCGAACTCCATTCGAATCGATCATAAATTCATCCAATCGAGGTGGAATTTGGTGCGGACATTCTTCAACATGTATGCAAACATCTGTGAAAATTTCGTGGCATTTGGATCAGTAGATTGGGAGATATGATGGTTTAGAAATGGGGTTCATTGCACGGCTGTTTGGTTCGAAACCATTCTTCCGAACCGATGGTTTCGAATCCATGGTGGCACGTGTCTTCGTGGTGACGTGGAGCGCAAGCTTGGAACCGATCCGGGTTTCGCTCCTAGTTGACCTCTTCGACTCCATATATCTCGGCGCATTCGAACCGATGGAAGACACGTCATCATGGTTGGTTGACCCAGTGGGTTCGAGTGAAGCTACACAGGTGGGTGCAAACAAACCTTCTGTGATGGGTTCGAACAAGGCTTCTGTGATGGGTTCGAACAAGACCTCATGGATGGGTTCGAACGAAGCCTTATGGATGCGTTCGAAGCATGCATGTCTGATGGATTCGAACTTGTGTTCCTCTGATGGATACGAGCTGTGTTACTTTTCCATGGATACGAGGCACATGGATTCGAACACGATGGATTCGAAGGTGATGGAGTCGAAGGTGATGGAGTCGAACCCATGGTGATCTGATGGGTTCGAAACCTATGGGTTCGAAAGCGATCGGTTCGAACCATTGGTCAATGATGGGTTCGAAACCAAAGCCTTCCCCTTCAAATTGAATCGATCATAACTCGAGCGTATGAACTCGGATTGAGTTGAAACTTGAGATGCTGACTCCTATGGTCTTTCTTGCCGTGTCCTATCAATTGTAGCTCAATCTGGACTCGGACAAAATTCAGTGATATCCATAGCGAGACGAAGTATGACCGGTCTCTGAGACGAACTTTTCTCCGTTTCTGATAGATCTTTTGGTATCGCGGCTTTGCCAAAAAGCGGGATAACATTTTGCCCCCCAAAGTACGTCTTGTTGGAACATGACGTGCTTTGAATAGCTGCCATTTCTCTCTGAACAATCATTGCTCTCTTTTTTGTTGAAACTCGTATGCTGTATTGCTGTAACCTTGCGTTGATATGACTAATTGCTATATAATAGTGCATAGCCGTTGGCTGTTGCATTTGTAATAGGATGAGTACTCGATCCCATCAAGTAAAGTTTGTTTCGTTTGCCAAGCCTGAAAATCTCGGCCATAAGTTGTGATCGATTAATGAGTTGAACTTCAGACGTTGTATCACTTTGGTTAGTGATTAACACTTAGCTTTCTTGCCCCCCAGTTTCGGGGAAAAGCACTTGTATTTTTGGTGGTCATTTTCACTTGTTGCAAATCTTAAGCACACGTCCGCATTCTGGGGACTTAGGATAATTTGAGATCGATAACCTGGTTCGCACTCCAGGAATTTGAGAGTCATCGATTGTTTATAACATGGTTCGCGCTCCGGGAACATGGAATTGACGTTTATACTCCACTTCACACTTTGGGAACTTGGAGTTGATGTTGATACTTCGGTTCGCACTCCAGGAACTTTGAATTGTTGTTTATCCTCCAATTCTCATTCTGGGAATTTGGAGTTGGCATAGATGCTTCGGTTCGCGCTCTGGGAACCGGTAATTTATGTTTATACTCCACTTCATGCTTTGAGAACTTGGAGTTCGCATTGATGGGTTGGTTCGCACTCCGGGAACCTGGAATAGATTTTTATACTCCAATTCACACTCTGGGAAGTTGGAGTCAGTTGATAGATGGTCAGTCACACCTATTTGGGCTTTTTAGGAATTCGTTCACACTCTGGGAACGATGGATTTGATGTTTATACTCCAATTCACACTCTGGGAAGTTGGAGTCCGTTCGCGCAATGGGAACAAGTTATGGAATGTTTATACTCCAATTCGCGCTGTGGGAAGTTGGAGTCTGTTCGGGCGGTGGGAACTAGTTATGGAATTTTTATACTCCAATTCGCGCTGTGGGAAGTTGGAGTCCGTTAGCGCGGTGGGAACGATTTATGGAATGTTTATACTCCAATTCGCGCTGTGGGAAGTTGGAGTCCGTTCGCGCAGTGGGAACGAGTTATGGAATGTTTATACTCCAATCCGCGCTGTGGGAAGTTGGAGTCTGTTCGCGCAGTGGGAACGATTTATGGAATGTTTATACTCCAATTCGTACTGTGGGAAGTTGGAGTCCGTTCGCGCAGTGGAAACGAGTTATGGAATGTTTATACTCCAATTCGCGCTGTGGGAAGTTGGAGTCCGTTCGCGCAGTGGGAACGAGTTATGGAATGTTTATACTCCAATTCGCGCTGTGGGAAGTTGGATTCCGTTCGCGCAGTGGGAACGAGTTATGGAATGTTTATACCCCAATTCGCGCTGTGGGAAGTTGGAGTCCGTTCGCGCAGTGGGAACGAATTATGGAATGTTTATACTCCAATTCACGCTGTGGGAACTTGGACTCCGTTCACGCTCTGGGAACGAATTGCTAAATGTTTATACTCCAATTCACGCTCTGGGAAGTTGGAGTCCGTTCACGCTCTAGGAACGAATTGTTGAATTTTTATACTCCAATTCACGCTCTGGGAAGTTGGAGTCCGTTAGCGTAGTGGGAACGAGTTATGGAATGTTTATACTCCAATTCGCGCTCTAGGAAGTTGGAGTCCGTTCACGCTCTGGGAATGAATTTTGAATGTTTATACTCCAATTCACTTTCTGGGAAGTTGGAGTCCATTCACGCTCTGGGAACGAATTATGGAATGTTTATACTCCAATTCGCGTTGTGGGAAGTTGGAGTTAGTTGTAGGACTGTCATGTGTTGGTCCAGTTCAGCCTTTGTCGCGATGGCTTGCCCCCGAGCTGGGGTTTCACTTAGTGAGTGGCCGATCGTATCACAGTCACTCGTTATTTAAATAAATTCCATTGTTTGATGGAACTTAGCTCTTCGTGTGTCGTGATTGTTGAACGTTCTATTCGGTGAATCACAGCTCTAGCTTGAAGTGATAGTATTTTATTTGCTGAAATAAGAGAACATGGCAAACTCAGTGCCTTATTACAAATTCAAATTTCAGAATGTAAAAGAAACTACAAAGTATTCATAGATTGAAGGAGCCTGTCATGTGTGACAGTGACGAGGTTCTTCGTCGTTCCAGGCTCCAAAGTAAGTAGGCCCGCCACTGATGGCGTTTATCACCAATCTTCCACGGGGACAAGTAGAGTCCTCCTGTCTCGGTAGATTGGGTTCATTGATTGGATTGGATGGGCCCACTTCTCTGGGCTGCGGTGTCCGCACAAACTGTTCAAGCTTCCTTTCTCTGATCAGTTTTTCAACGAGATCTTGTAAGTGACGACACTCGTTTGTGTTGTGCCCGTAGCTTTCATGGAACCTGCAAAATTTTCCTTTTTGGATTTGTCTCTCCGACGATGGTCCTGGAGCGGGTTTTTCATATTGAATTGTATGACGGGTTTGTAAATATAAGTCCTCCAGTAAAGTATTCAAAGCAGTATAACTGTCGAACATCGGATTTTTGCGTTGCGGGCCATGATTCTGATCTTGTTTTTTAATTTGATTCACGCTCTCTCTTCGCCGAGCTCGTTTATTTTTGACGTTCAACTGAACTTTTCCGGAGCTCTCCCCGGACTGTTTGATTGCAACATTGCTTTGGATCCCCTCCGTACTTGGTCTTGCATCGGTTTGCTTCCTAGACTGTTTCGCGTCTTCCCGTCTCAGGAATTGAGCCGCCTTGGCGTGGAAACGGTCCAACGATGCAGGTGGTTTTCCGGCTAACCAATTGCCAAACTCAGAATCGGGGTCGATCCCCTTAGTCAATGCCATAAGGATGGAGTTATCGTTTGGATTGCTGATCTCCGCGCATGCAGTATGGAAGCTCTCTAAGTAGTGTCTGAGCATTTCTCCAGGAGCTTGAGTGACACTAGACAGAGTGTTGACATCTTTGGGTCTTGCGACGTGCATGCGGAATTGCTCAACGAATTTTGTGGCTAACTAGTCTAATGAAGAGATGGATCGAGGTGCAATCGAGTGAACCACATGGTAGCGATGACTCCATTTCCCCCCAGCTTCTGTCTGCTGGATGAGGACCACCACTGACTGTATTTATCACTAATCTCCCGCCCGTACGGGCGAGTTCCTCTTGCCTTGGTTGATTCGGTTGACGGTTTTGATTTGATGGGCCCGCTCCACCAGACTGCGGCGCTCGCACGAACTGATCCAATTTTCTTTCCCTGATCAATTTTTCAATTAAATCCTGCAAGTGTCTGCACTCGTTTGTGTTATGACCGTAGCTGTCTTGGAATCTGCAAAACTTGCCTGTCTGAATCTGCCTTTCCGATGACGGTTTCGGAGTAGGCTTTTTATATTGCATGGCGTTACAAGTTTGTAGGTACACGTTTTCCAACGACGTATTCAGCGGTGTGTAACTATCGAACATAGGAGCCCTTCGTCGTGGGCCACGGTTTTGATCTCTCTTCTTGATTTGATTTCCATCATTCCTCGGTTGGGTTTGTTTGTTCTGGATATTTAACTGAACTTTCCCTGAACTTTCACCCGACTGCTTAACTGCAACATTACTCTGAATTCCTTCACTGCTGGGCCTCGCATCGTCCTGCTTCCTAGACTGTTTCGCGTCCTCTCGCCTCAAGAATTGAGCGGCTTTGGAGTAGAAACGGTCCAACGATGCGGGGGGTTTTCCAGCTAACCAATTCCCAAATTCGGACTCAGGATCAATTCCTTTAGTTAAGGCCATCAAAATAGAATTATCGTTGGGGTTGGCAATCTCTACACAAGCAGCGTTGCATCTTTCCAGGTATCGCCTGAGCGTCTCTCCAGGAGCTTGAATGAAGCTTGATAGAGTATTGACATCTTTGGGTCTTGCAATGTGCATACGAAATTGTTCAACAAATTTATTAGCTAGCTGGTCAAATGAAGAGAAGGATCGGGGTGGTAGTCGTGTAAACCACATTGTAGCAATCCCTCCCAAAGAAGTGGGGAAACTTCAGCATTTTACTGCATCATCGGCTCTTGCTGCAGTCATTGACCATTCATACTTCAAAATGTGTTGGTTAGGATCCGAATTTCCCACATACATAGGCAGCACCGACATTCTGAATCGCCGAGGAGGTTCAGCATATAATATTTGATCTGTAAATGGAGTATGACTTCGGGAGATTCCCCAATCGTCAGTTGTTAGGCCTTGACTCTCACGAATCATTTGGCGTATCATTGTTGAGAGGTCTGGTGCAGCTACATCCTGAGTATGATGAGCCAAAGTGTGGTCGGGTTCCACATCGCGAGGTGGGATCGGACGTTGTCGACGATCCGTATCTCGCCTCCTTGGCTCGATATCTTCTGGAACATAGGGTTCAGGTGCATGCCCCTGTTGTTGATAATTCTGATTTTGAGCATCAACTCTCGTCTCAGTGGCGGCTGCGGCAGCACGATTGTCTGTAGTGTACTATGGAGCAGTGCCTCCTCGAGAGGAGGGTCCGATGTGAAAACTGGTAGAAGGGCCAACTCTTATCTGCCCAACAGTCAATGCTTGCTGATAGTCAGCAGTTTGCGCATAATTTCCGTCTAGTCTGGGACGGGTAGATCTGCTGTTGTGATCAGACGAGGCAGAACTCTCAGTGGAAGAGTTAGGAGCTTGATCCCTTCTAGATCTTCTTTGCCTTTGGTGATTCAGCTGATTGGTCAACTCAGCGTTAGCGCGTAACTGCTCAGTTAGCTGTTGGCGACTTTGGGTTAGTTCCTGAAGCAATGCCTGGAACTCTTGTCTGGTGACTGGGCCTGACTGATCTACAGGCCCAGTAACATCTTGGTGTGTTGATTGCAGCTGGGCGGGATTCCGTCTGTTCCGACCTTCCTGATCACCAACATTAGAGGTGGTTCTAGTACTCACCATTTTAAAGGGTAGAATCCTTTCCTAGGCTTTAAGCAAATCTGATTAGAATGGAAGGAATCTGAAATCGAAATCTGGATCTTTCTCTTAGATTTATGCAATCCGGTATTGACGATAGATCCAATGAGCAGGAGAAAAACTGGGTTTTCTCAGTGAAAGCACCAAAGTGTTTGTACCAAAATTGGGAACAATACTCTTCGGAAGTTCTTGAAGAGATAATAAATGAAGAAAGTAAATTAAAATGAAGATTATCTAACAAAAACTTCAAGTTACAGAAAGTAAATTGCACAGAAAACAGCGATTTAGAGTGGTTCGGCGTAATGCCTACGTCCACTATGAAGTTTTGTTGTTTTATTGCTCGATACTCAAAGAATACAACGATTTAATGTCAAAATACAGCAGGTGCTAAGCCAAAATTCAAAATCAAAGGCAGCTATGGTGATGTAGAGCAATTCTGGCAGCGTCCGAGCGTACTTTTGGCTAAAAATTATCCGATCCCCTTTCTGAATGATCAGGGGCTCTATCTATAGGTGTAGGAGACTGATATTTCGCCTAAAATCCGGGGAGAACGCTTCAGGCGCGTGAGGGGGCCCACATGGCTGAAATCTGGAGATCCGGGCCACATTGGGATCGATTCGACCCTTGGTTCGAATCGATCAAGATTGCATCCAATCGTGACGAAACTTGGCGTGAACATTCTCCCATGCATACACAAGCTCCTATGAAAATTTCATAGCATTTGGACTTGTAGATCTCGAGTTATGATCGATTAAAGATGGTATATTTCGCCCTCTGGGTTCGTTCGAATCGATATGGTTCGAATCCATAGGGTCGAATCCATGCTTCTGCACGTGAAGGTGATGACGTGGTGCGTATGCTTCGGGTCAATCCTCCTTTTTCTCCGAGTTTTCTGGGTCATATCCTTGGTTTTAGCTGTGTGAACTTGGTGGATTCGAGGTTATCGATTCAAAGAATCGTTTCCTTCGAATCGATAGAAACTAGCACTTACTTAGAATCGATCTAAACTGGAACGATTCGATGCTTTCTCTCCATGGGGATTCGAAGACATAGAACACTTCGATGGATTCGAACTTATGGCCTAACTGGATGGATTCGAACCAAGGCCTTTTGGACGGATTCGAACCAATGCGTGGTTGATGGAGTCGAAGCATGGCCACTAGGATGGATTCGAACTTAGGAAGGTTTCCGATGGATTCGAATCACAGATTTCTCGATGGATTCGGAGCATGGTTGCGCCTCATGGGTTCGAATCGATGCCTGATAGATGGATTCGAAGCAGAGGTGCTCCTCATGGATTCGAAGCAATGCATCTCCTATGGATTCGAGCCAAGGCCTTTTCTAGACCGATTCGAGCCTACGTTAGTTCATCCATTTCCCATCGGCGATTACTTGAGCATTCGAACTCGGATTGCCCCGAAACTTAGAACGCTGGTTTCTACAGCTTTGCTTGACGTGTCTTGTCAATTGTAGCCCAATCCGGACTCGGGCAAAATTCATCGATACTTGTATTCATCCAATCAATCATCCCAAGCCGAGGACGTGTGATCTTGCCTTTTCCCAGTCAGTTCCTAGGTATCTCGGCATTGCCAAAAGGCGGGATAACAACTGGTTAGTTTCATACCCAAAAAATCCTATCCGAACCTCAATCGGGCCATGGAAGTTTTTTACCCTTCGTTTTTCCTCACGTGGATTTTTTCTGTAAAACGGGATCCCCGTGGCTGGTCTATGATTTACCATCGCTAGATAGTGGTGCACTATGCTACTGCACCGTTTCAAATCCATTCACCCATTTCTGAAGGTCGTACGGCACTGTTTCGTCATTTTGGACGGATGTTGCACCTTTCACCGTTGATGTTGCACCCTGTGGATATCGATTCTTCGGAGGGCCATAACTCTTGGCTCGTTTAGAGTTACGGGAGCCATAACCAGTCAAAAGGAAGGTATCTGTGAGTTCTACAGCTATGACGGCTTTCAGCCGTCACAGGTTAGTATCATACCCAAAAAAACCTATCCGAACGTCAATCGGGTTATGGAAGTTTTTTGCCCTTCGTTTTTCGTCACGTGGATTTTTTCTGTAAAACGGGATCCCCGTGGCTGGTCTATGATTTACCATTGCTGGAGAGAGGTGCACCATGGTACTGCACCGTATCAAATCCATGCACCCATTTCTAAAGGCCGTACGGCACTGTTTCGTCATTTTGGACGGATGTTGCACCGTAGATGTTGCACCCTGTGGATATCGATTCTTCGGAGGGCCATAACTCTTGGCTCGTTTAGAGTTACGGGAGTAAAAACCAGTAAAACGAAGGTATTTGTGAGTTCTATAGCTATGACGGTTTTCAGCCGTCACTGGTTAGTTTCATACCCAAAAAATCCTACCTGAACCTCAATCGGGTCAAGAAAGTTTGTTACCCTTCGTTTTTTCATCACGTGGATATTTTCTGTAAAACGGGAACCCCATGGCAGGTCTATAATTTACCTTCACTAGAGAGTGGTGCACCATGGTACTGCACCATTTGAAATCCATGCACCCATTTCTAAAGGTCGTATGGCACTGTTTCGTCATTTTGGACGGATGTTGCACCTTGCACCGTAGATGTTGCACCATGTGGATATCGATTCTTCGGAGGCCATAACTCTTGGGTCGTTTGAGTTACGGGAGCCATAACCGGTCAAAACGAAGGTATCTGTGAGTTCTACAGCTATGACGGCTTTCAGCCATCATTGGTTAGTTTCATACCCAAAAAATCCTATCCGAACCTCAATCGGGTCATGGAAGTTTTTTACCCTTCATTTTTCCTCACGTGGATTTTTTCTGTAAAACGGGATCCCCGTGGCTGGTATAAAATTTACCATCGCTGGAGAGTGGTGCACCATGGTACTGCACCGTTTCAAATCCATGCACCCGTTTCGAAAGGTCGAACGACACTGTTTCGTCATTTTGGACGGATGTTGCACCTTGCAACGTAGATGGTGCACCCTGTGGATATCGATTCTTCAGAGGGACATAACTCTTGGCTCGTTTAGAGTTACGGGAGCCGTAACTAGTCAAAACGAAGGTATCTATGAGTTCTACAGCTATGACCGCTTTCAGCCGTTACTGGTTAGTTTCATACCCAAAAAATCCTATTCGAACCTCAATCGGGTCATGGAAGTTTTTTACCCTTCATTTTTCGTCACGTGGATTTTTTCTGTAAAACGGGATCCCCGTGTCTGGTCCATGAGTTACCACTGTTTGCGCAAAAAATGGGCAAACACCTCCAAGTCGTGTTATTTAGTTGATTATATGTGATTTTCAATGGTTTGGATGAGTTATGCAAATATGTAAAAAGCAGGGGCTGAAATGTAAAAGTGACACAGATTTATAGTGGTTCGGCCAGAACGTGCCTACGTCCACTTTATATGTTGTTATCCTTTTTTCTTTCAGATTACAAGTACAATGCTTTGTATACAAGTATATGAAAGTAGTTTGAAAGTTCCTTCCTTGCTTGAGCTCTCAAACTTGTCTGTCATTGTTGTACCCCTGCCCCTCTATTTATAGAATGAGGTAGGGGGCATGAGTCTTGGAAGTATATAGCTGCTGGTGGGCCCGGGCTGAAGCAATCTGGACTGGCAATCATCTAGTTCGGCGGAGCTTCATTCAGCATTGAGCTTGGACCGGTGGTAGGTATGGACCGGTGGTATGTGTGGACCGGTGGTAGTGAGTGTGGATGTGGACCGACAGTGAGGTGGTTCGGTGCTTGTTTGAACCGGTTGTGGAGATGGTCCGGTAGATAGCTGGTTCGATGGAAGGAGGACCGGATGAGGAGTTGGTCCGGTCATAGGTTGGTCCGGTTGTCTGTCGGCTACCGAATGAGTCTCACCGAACGGCCATGTTCTTGTATTGCCGAATCGAGGCTTCATATATGGAAAGGCCGAATGGGCTCTGGCCTGGATAGACTTCTATGCTTGTGTTGAGCCTGGCGTTTGTCGAACGAAGTGGAGGTTGTAAGCCCGGGAGAAACTGTGACTTCTTGGTCTCGAGATCTTCTGGGTGAGAATTCGCCCAACATTTGCCCCCCAGAGTGGGGCACGTGCTTGCACGTGTCGCGCTTTGTTCCCCTGCGGTAGGAAGGCTTGTTTTGTAATGCCATGGGCTGGATGTTCGTATTCTGTTGATGTCCTGCAAAGGAATTTACAGTTTTAGTGTGATTTCAAATAACGATCGCTCGGGATCGAAATTTTTGAGATAGAGCGAATCGTGCCATTCGGGGCGAGAGGGTGTGCCCCGAGGGGGTTTAGCATTGTCGATGCCAGGTTCACGTCAGAGTGGGTCCCTGGATCGTTTGTCAAGATGGTTTATCGCCAGCTCAGAGCATGCCTAAGGATCGTTCGCGACCCCGTACATGTGTAAGTGGCTTAGCCGTCTCCTAATTATCAGAATCAAATATCCGTTTAACCTATGAGTTTAAAAGGGCATGTCAAAGTGTAAATTCTCACGACGATAGGGTTGATAGCCATTCAGAGCGTGCCTATGGACCGTTCGTGGTCGCGTACACGTGTAAATGATTAATCCATGTTAGTGAGAGATTTACGACTCATTCATTGTTATCATATTCCCTACTTTATTAGTAGGTTCTAGAGTTTGATACTTATCTGAGTGAGGCGCTCCGCATGCCTCCAGTTCCTGGTTCTTGTTGGCAGAGGAAGTTTCGTTCGGCTTTTGGTTGGTCCGGTATGTTCTCATTCGGCTTCTGGTTGGTCCGGTATATGAGTGTTATTCCGGTATTCTGGTCCGGTGGGCCGAACCAGTTGATTCGGCAATCCTGAGCTCGCCTATATATAGGGGCTACACCCCCCTTAGTTTCTTCTTACCGAACCAGAGAGAGCCGAGCCAATTCTTAGCCGATCCAACCTTCTGCCAAGCCTATACCGAATCACTTCGTGCCGAACCAGGTATATGTTCTTCTGCCGAATGATTTTTATTACCGAATGGGCTTATGCCGAATGCACGCGAGGTGTCTTAGTTTGCCGAATGAGCTTAAGGCCTTAGTGCCGAATGAACTTGGACATGTACCACCGAATGAACTTAGGACTTGTACTGCCGAATGGACTTATGACCCCAGTGCCGAATGAACCTCGTATTCGGACTCTGAGTGGAACTCTGGACTTATGTTTGCTTGCTTGCTTATACTTCCATTCTAACGTCATGTTTTTCACTTTTGTGTACACAGATAAATGTCTCGCAAGACGGAAACACGATCAGACAGACGGAAATCCAAGGATGGAGGAGAGTCTTCTTCCATGCCCCCAGCCCAACCAGGATCCGGGCAACATCGACCTGTTCCGAGGTCGTTAGTGGACGGATATGCTCCACATGAACTTCTGGTCTCCCCTCCCGATTGCTTTTCTAGCTCCCTAAAAGAGGAGCAACTTGATGTTATATCCCGTTCCTTTGGGATAGACAGGGCTTGCATGCTGTTGCCGGGAGATGGAGTGATGTCGTATAATCCCCCCGAAGGCTACTTTGCTTGCAGCAGATATCATTGCATGTGTGGTGCTATCCCTCCTATCAATGCCTGGATAGTTAGCTTTACCACATATTTGAAGGTGGCTCCATTCCAGCTCTAGCCGAACTCTTATGCCATTCTGGTGAGCCTTTTCGTTATCTTTCAGAGGAGGTACGGGTGCCCTCCTTCTAACCGGGAAATTCGATATTTGTATAACCTGAGGGGCTACAAGAAGGGGTCTCCGTATATTAGTCTAGAAGCGGCCGTACCCTTCAAACCAGTCCTGGACTTATATTCAAAGTTTACCATGTTCAAGAAAGAATGGTTTTTTATCAAGGACGATTCTGTTTCTTTCCGCCTTTTCACTTCCGGCTGTAAGATGAATTTCATTTGTATTTTCCATGTTCTAATTGTTGTGCTTTTTCTGACATGCTTCTATTTCTTGCTAGCGACAGGTGGCATTGCAGTCGTGGAAGATGATTATTTGGCGCGGATGGCTGCTGAAATAAAGGCCATTCCGGCACGGGACAGGTCGACTTCTTTCCTCATCAGGAACGCTACCCTCCTGGAGTACAACTTGATCCTGCCGCACCAGCCCGTGGTTAAGCAGAGGGACACGGCTGAGGAGAAGGCCGCTAAAGCTAAGGAGGGGGCCACGGTGAAGAGTGGCAAGAGGAAGCCCTTTGCACAACACCCAGTCGTGGGAGGTAAGAAGCTTAAGGAGTCTGATGGCCCCTCTACTAGTACTCGCCCGATCATCCCGGAGGAGGATGGTGTGGAAGAGGGCGAAGGAGGCGATATGGGAGGAGAGTCAGAAGGCGGAAGAGATGGCGATGGAGATGGTGATGGTGATGCTGGTGCCTTAACCTCTGGGCAAGACCCTTAACTGGATGAGGCTCTCCGTTAGGCCTGTTTGCACCAAAATTGGTCACAACACTCTTCGGGAGTCGTTGACGAGATAACAATCAATAGTATGAACTGAATATGAATATTATCTAACAAAAACTCCAATCAACAGTAAAGGAAAATGCGTAGACAAGCGATTTATAGTGGTTCGGCGTGTCGCCTACGTCCACTGTGAAGTTTTTTGATGTTTTATTGATTCTCTTTCAATATTTACAAGTTGTTACAGCGATCAACAGCAAGTTACAACTGGGAATTCGAAATCAACAGTGAAATTATGATGGATATGTCAATCCGGCAGAGTCTGGGCGCTTTAGAGTGAGAAGATCCCGAAGTCCTTTTTCTGTTGGCCCTGGAGCTCTATTTATAGGCGTAGGCTGCTGGTATCTTGGTGAAAACTCGGGAGACCTCTTCTGGAACGTGAGGGGGCCCACACGTACGGTCTCGGGAAGTTTGGGCCCACTTTGGCATCGGTTCGAACTCCATTCGAAACGATCAAGAATTCATCCAATCGAGGTGCAATTTGGCGTGGACATTCTTCAACATGTATGCAAGCATCTGTGAAAGTTTCATTGCATTTGGATCAGTAGGTTAGGAGATATGTTGGGTTCGAAATGGACATCATGACAAGGCTGTTTTGTTCGAACCCATGGTCTCGAAACGATGGTTTCGAACCCAGTGTGGCACGCGACTTCGTGGTGACGTGGAGCGCAAGTTTCGAATCGATCCGGACTTCTCTCCGTGTTGACCGCTTCGACTCCGTGTATCTCGGCTATTTCGAACCGATGGAAGACACGTGGGTTGACCCAGTGGGTTCGAACAAGGCAACGCAGGATGGGTTCGAACACGGCTCTGTGATGGGTTCGAAGATAGCTCATGGATGGTTTCGAAGCATGCATGTCCAGTGGATTCGAAGTGATGCAGCCGTACATGGATTCGAACCAGCTGCTCTCTGATGGATTCGAAGTCCATTGTTATGGACTTGGTAGGTATGGACCTGATGGTTTCGAAATCGAGGCATCGCGAGGGTTTCGAAGATGATGGTTTCGATGTCGATAGTTTCGATGTCCTTCGGTTCGAAGGTGACGGAGTCGAACCCGTGGGGGTTCGAAGGGTTCGAAGTCGATGGTTCGAAAGTTGTCTCTTCTTATCGGTTCGAACATGGTGGGTTCGAACTTGTTGGGTTCGAACAAAATGGTTTCGAACCGAGCAATGTCACTTCCTCTTATCTTGAATCCATCATAACTTGAGCATATGACCTCGGATTGACCTGAAATTTGAGATGCAGACTTCTATGATCTTTCTTGTCGTGTTCTATCAATTATGACCCATTCTGGACTCGGACACAATTCAGTGATATCCATGGCTAAAGGAAGTACGATCAACCTCTGAGGCGAACTGTCCTTCGTTTTTCGATCAATCTTTTGGTATCGCGGCTTTGCCAAAAAGCGGGATAACATTTTGCCCCCCAAAGTACGTCTTGTGGGAACATGACGTGCTTTGAATAGCTGCCATTTCTCTCTGAACAATCATTGTTTTCTTTTTTGTTGAAACTCGTATGCTGTACTGCCGTAACCTTGCGTTGATATGATTGATTGCTGTATAATAGTGCTTAGCCGTTGGCTGTCGCAGTTGTAACAGGATGAGTGTTTGATCCCTGTGAACATTCAAAATCGAATATTAGTCCGACATGTATGCACATATGTTAATATGATTCTTGTTAACGCCGCGCGTCCGCGAGTCGTTGTCGGTTTGGTTTGTTATAGGATTTCGTATCGATTCTCTCCTGAATCGATTTTGAAATTTGAATTTGAAACAACGCTTGATGGTTGTTTTGAAAAGTTTCTTCGTATCGATCCTCTCCTGAACCGATATTGATGGTCGAAAAAATTGAATTTGTGTTGCGCAAGTGTAATGTTTCGAACCGATGCACTCGAGCATTGATGGGTTCGAAGATCATGTTTGCATGGACGCGATATGCCCGTGCAATGATGGGTCGTGTGAACATGAGATTTCGAGTCGATGCGTTGAAGCATGGATGGATTCGAAATTGACATTCGACCCAACGGAGTACACTCGTGTCATGATGGGTTCGAAGTTGACTTTCGAACCGATGTTAGAAGATGGAGTATGCTTTGTGCTACGATGGGTTCGAAGCTGCCATTCGAACCAATCTGAAATGATGGAGTACATTTTGCGTTATGATGGTTTCGAAATTGTCATTCGAACTGATGTGAAAGGATGGTTTCGAACCAGCAGTTTGTTTTGGTGGGTTCGAAAACGATCTTCGAATCGATGATTTGGATGGGTACGAAGCTATTGTTTCACGGCAGTTGTCTGTGTGCGTCGCACGATGGAGCCTCAAGCATTTGGGTTCGAATGTTGGCTTCGAAACGACTCTGCCTTTTGACCTGCTGTAAACGGTCACCTTTACTGGAACTCGAACCGTCCCGGTCGTCACCTACCCCCCATATAAATAGCAGTGGACCTGCCCCATTTTCACTTTTTACTTTTACTTTCGTTTGCTCTTCATCGCTTCGAAGCTTCTAAAGAGAAAGACTGCGACGCGTTTTCGAATCCATCAGGATCTAAGACTTAAATCTTCTCGAATCCACTGATTGAACTAGGTAATTAGCCTCGGATTCAAGTGACGAAGCTACTTCGATCCTATCTCTCTTCATCGATTGCATAACCTAGTGCTTGGCAAAACCAGATCTGGTTTAGGGAGGATTCGAACCGATGTGTGGGTTCGAAACTGAATAGAAGACGATGGTGTCTCTTCATTAGATTTCGAATCGATCCTAGGAATGCCCTTGCTGGGATGCGTAGTTCGCATCGATTGAGGGTTTCGATGGGTTGGTTCGAAACGATGGTTTCGAACTCATAGGCTGTGGTTTCGAAACGATGTCACAATGGGTTCGAACGCATGGGTTCGAGGCAATGTCGTGATGGTTTCGAACTCGTGGGTTCGAACGAAATTTTGATGGGTTCGAAGGAAGAGGTGTCCGGTTGGGTTCGAACGAAGCCTCTGTGATGGTTTCGAACCGTATATGATGGATTCCAAAATTTGAAATTTTTCTAAGTATAACTCCGATGAGCTTCATTCCTGCATATTTGGACTTGAATATTGAATTGCATACTTGACTGCCTTTTGAAGCTCGTCGATGGAACTATAACAACTTTTATTCGAACTGACTTCCATCATATAAACGATTTAGTGATGACGGTCAGCGATGACGGTCATCATAGCCGGACTCCGCAGCTTTGTCGTTTGCATATTTACTTTAACTCTGCAACATATATTCAAGTAATGCATGGCACGGTACCACACACATTCATACACGTTACACTGGGGAACACACGGGTTCTTTGTCGTCTAACGATGGTTTCTCATGAGTTAGCTAGTTATGGAACCTTCAGGTTCACAGCAGCAAGAGATGCAAGGTGCAGTCTCTCCGAGACTAGAAGTTCCGGATATAGATCCTGAGATCATCGGTCCGGCTCCGGACGAACTTCCTGATGCGTCGTTCATCGTTAATCCATCGGATTCCGTTCCATCGAATATCTCTGAAGACATGCTGGGGAGAATATGTTTGAGGCACGGTTTGTCATTGGATGATGTGTTATTGCCGGGGCCGAATGATAGACCACATAGTCCGCCGGAAGGGTATACAGCATTTAACCGCCACGCATGTGCGGCCGAGACACTTCCCCCGTTCAACGAGTATATAAGAGAAGTATTGTCGTTTTTGAGGATCGCCCCATCTCAGCTGCACCCGAACGGATATGCGTCGATCAATAGCTTGTTCATTGCATTTATGGAATGTCTCCATCGACCGCCACTTCCAATCGAAATCAGATACTTATTTAACTTCAAAACTCGGGGTGATTATCCCTCTTTCACATTTATGGAAGCAGTGAGAAATTGTCAAGTGGTCACCGGATCCTGGACAAGGCTGAGTTACTATAGGACAGAATGGTTCTATGTCAGATGTCCTCCAGGATTTGCTCGACGATGGTTATTCAGACGTGAGTATAACCGAGTCTTTAAATAGTTATTACGACAATTGCAGTCGAAGTGGAACTTATATTAAAAATTTTCAAATTTTACAGCAACGATCTCGCGACCCGAAGGTGAGCGGTTCAAGGAGATGGTGCGAGTACTTCAGGAAGTCCCGAGTGAAGATAGGCACATCGAGTTGCTCTTGACCGATAGGAATCTACGAACATATGGGTTGATTGAACGAGGGCAGAGCATAAGATTTGAGGTGGCGCTAAGGATCGTTTCTAAAAAACGAGTCAAGCATAAGAAGCCCGACGTTGTCATAGCCGAGGAGGCTGATTCTGAAAGAACTCACACTGACGATGAGCCGCTGACCGAGCTTACGGATGTAGCTCCGGAAGTCGCGGAGCAGAGAAAAGGCAAGGCTGCCATGGTTAAGTCAACTAGACAGGGGAGACGGAAATCGGTTGTCACAGTCCGATCCTCTCCCGGAATTAGAATTTCTGAGACATCTCCTCCACGAACTGAAAGTCTCTTCGAAGGGCTTGCCGACCTTCCAATCCCGGAAGATGTGTCTTTTCAACATGATGTCGGGTTGGAGGAGTTTCATCATAGTCTAGAATTGAGCGAGCCTCTCATTACTAGCGAGGTCGACACTTCTGGTTGGCCGGGGGGGAATGCATATTCATACACATTTCACGACACTGCATAAACTTTGACTGTAAATTACTTGTCTCGAAAGGTGATTAATTCGATTTTATTTTTCTTTGCAGATACTATGTCAAATCGAGGTTCGATGCTTGGGAGTCTTCGACATGCCCGCAAGTCTTCTTATTATGATTCGCGCAGGCGAGAGGGAGATAGAGATTATGATCAAGGCCGCTCTGGGTATTATGACCAGGGACGTTCAGGATATTCTAGTCATGAGAGATACGATTCGGACAGGGGCCATAGACGTCGATCGCGATCACGTACCCCTCCTCCTTCCAGAGATCCTGTACAACATCCCGTTCATGCTCCTCGTGACTCTTCTCGACATATGTCGGTCTCTCAAGCTTCTAGATCTGAGGTGACGGCACCGATGGCTGCGGAGGAACCTCCTACTGAAATCATGGGGGAAGGAGCAATCAGGCTCGCGCAATTGAAAAGGGAGTTCCCGAATATATGCTTCGACAACTACGTCTTTCCCCCGAACTTGAAAAGAATCCCACAGGAGGCCGAGCATTTGGCGCTTGATTATGTGCACGATTTCTACACACAGTATAAAGTGTGGTCTAGAGCGGCCGAGAAAGCATCAGCCTTGGCTTTCGAAAGAGCGGCCATCATTGAAAAGCTGCAAGCTGAGTTAGCACAGAAAGATCGTATTATACAAGCGCTGAATTCTGAAGCTGAATCATCCCGTAAATCAGAGACGGAGGCTCTTACAAAGGCCGATGAAGCTCAAGCGGCCATGGAAAGAATGAAAAGGGAACATTATGTCACGGTGGAAGACATGGGCCACCGGAACACTGTTGTCACCGCCGAGAGGGATGCGGCGTTAAAAGAACTCAATGAGCTCAAAGCTAAACTTGCCGAAATCGCCAAGGAAAGGGATGACGCGAATAAGGCGGCGCAAGAGGCGTGCGAACAGGCAGTAGTGCTTCGCACCGAAAGAGATGCGGCAGTGGGGAAAGTTCAAGCGGTTGAAGCAGAGGTGGAGGAGAAAGTTCAACGCGCGGAGGCCAGGCTAGAGGCCGATATAGAAGATTTGCTTATAACTTACAATGCAAACGTGCTAAAGCATAGAAACTTGGCCTGGCTTCAAGATTATCCGGTCCACCTCCGCAGCGCTTGGGAACGATTGGTTGAGGAAGAGGAAGAAGCGCATCCGGGCGAATCGGTTGATCGATTCGAGCTCGAGAACCGGCTGCTAACCGAGGATGAGAAGAAAGTTCTCCACGATGCTATCATCACTTATGAGAAGGAGACGCTGGGTGGTCATTCTCTTGAAGTTGGAGAAGGATCGGGTGTTGAACACCACGCTGATGTTACTGAAGTCACCACATCGTCTTCATCAGTGCCAGTGTCTGGGGTCAGCCTGCCACCTGTTCCTGCTTACGACCCGGAGCAGCCGCGCTTGTCCCCTATCTATGAGCACGCTTCCGAGGCCGTTCTGTCGTCTGTGAGTCAGACTGGGGAAGGTATTCTGAAATTATCTCAAGTGTTCTCTAAATAGAGAGTTTGTTTTGAAGAAGTTATTAATAACTTATTATTTTTGCTTAGTGACTGGAGTTGCGCCAAGTGTCGCGGCTCAAGAATCAATTCAAAAAGATAAAGCCATCGCCACCGAGACCACTGCGGTATCGACCGAGGCGGCACAGGGAAGCGGATTGTCCCTTGAGGAGCAAATGGTGAGCGAGCTGCTCGGTGAGCCGGGCGGTTTTTCCACGGACTTGCCTTTCATTCTCGTCAGTGATCCCCCGCCGACCTCGAATTCTTCGATGCAGACTGTGGATGCCCCCAGCCAAGCCCAAACGACTCGAGAAGAGGAGATTTTGGCTGAAATCAATGCTGAAATGGAAGCTGCGGGGCATAGCGGCAGCGCCGGTGGTAGCACGACGGCACAGAGTTCAGCATCTGCTAGGGTAGTGTCGTCGAGTGGCACTATCCCTTCTTCCGTCACGGATCCAGTCCCTCCTACTCCTCCGGCGGGAAGCCTTCCTGCGGATTCGAGCTCCGAGGACGTCGATATCATGTCCCTAGCCGAAGAGTCACCGCCGAAGAGGAGGCACTCGAAAAGGATTTCCGTCGCTAGTGATTCCGACGAGGAACCACTAGTAAGAAAGTCGAAAAAGAAGAAGAAGTAGAGTGGCTTTACAAGTAGATTTTTTGGTAGATAAGTACTCGTTTTTTGTTTTTTGTAAGCCGTGTATAGATGCGGGTTCGGCCCCTGCTAGTAGGGCTTGTTTTTTGGAAGAACTCACTTGTACGTAAGTCCTTATTTTAGTTAGTTGAAATAAACTTCAGTTTCTTTGTTTCAACTCTTGTTTTATTTGTGCTTAAGTACTTGCAGTGTCTTGCTTTCGTTCCGGTGTACTTGTGATGCTTATACCGTTTAAGTGGAGTTCATTTTAATTCGCCAAGTCTGAAAAGCTTGGCCACAAGTTGTGATTAATGAACGAGTTAAACTTCGGATGTTGTATCACTTCGGTTAGTGATCGACACTTAGCTTTCGTGTCCCCCAGTCTCGGGGAACAACACTTGTATTTTCGGCAGTTGATCGCACTTGTAGCAAATCTTAAACACATGTCCGCATTCTGGGGACTTAGGATAATTTGAGATCGATAATCTGCTTTGCACTCCAGGAGTTTGAGAGTTATCGATGTCTGTATTGTGGTTCGCGCTCCGGGAACCTGGAATTGATGTTTACACTCCGCTTCACGCTCTGGGAACTGGGAGTTGATGTCGACATGTCAGTTTGCACTTCGGGAACTTCGAATTGTTGTTTGTACTCCGACTCGCGCTTTGGGAATCCGGAGTTAGCACGGATGCTTCGGTTCGCACTCCGGGAACCTGCAATTTGTGTTTATACTTCAATGCATGCTTTGAGAACTTGGAGTTCGCATTGATGGGTTGGTTCGCACTCCGGGAACCTGGAATAAATGTTTATACTCCGATTCACACTCCGGGAAGTCGGAGTCAGCCGATAGATGGTCAGTCACACCTATTTGAGCTTTTTAGGAATTCGTTCGCACTCCGGGAACGATGGACTTGATGTTTATACTCCAATTCGCGCTGTGGGAAGTTGGAGTCCGTTCACACTCTGGGAACGATTTAATGAATGTTTATACTCCAATTCGCGTTCTAGGAAGTTGGAGTCCGTTCGCGCAGTGGGAACGAATTATGGAATGTTTATACTCCAATTCACGCCGTGGGAAGTTGGAGTCCGTTCGCGCGGTGGGAACGAATTGTGGAATGTTTATACTCCAATCCACACTCTGGGAAGCTGGAGTCCGTTCACACTCTGGGAACGAATTATGGAATGTTTATACTCCAATTCGCGCTGTGGGAAGTTGGAGTCCGTTCACGCAGTGGGAACGAATTGTGGAATGTTTATACTCCAATTCACGCTGTGGGAAGTTGGAGTCCCTTCGCGCTCTGGGAACGAGTTATGGAATGTTTATACTCCAATTCACGCTGTGGGAAGTTGGAGTCCGTTCGCGCTCTGGGAACGAATTATGGAATGTTTATACTCCAATTCACGCTGTGGGAAGTTGGAGTCCGTTCGCGCTCTGGGAACGAATTGTTGAAATGTTTATACTCCAATTCGCGCTATGGGAAGTTGGAGTTAGTTGTAGGACTGTCGTGTGTCGGTCCAGTTCAGCCTTTAGTGTGTTGGCTTGCCCCCGAGCTGGGGTTTCACTTAGTGAGTGGCCGGTTGTATCACAGTCACTCGCTATTTGAATAAACTCCATTGTTTGATGGAATTTAGCTCTTCGTGTGTCGTGATTGTTGAACGTTGTATTCGATGAATCACAGCTCTAGCTTGAAGAGATAATGTTTTATTGCTGAAATAAGAAAATATGGCAAAGTCAGTGCCTTATTACAGAATCAAATTTCAGAATGTAAATGAAATTGCAAAGTATTTATGGATTCAGTGAGCCTGTCATGTGTGACAGTGACGAAGATCTTCGTCGTTCCAGGCTCCTGAGTAAGTAGGTCCGCCACTGATGGCGTTTATCACCAATCTCCCGCGAGGAACATTAGAGTCCTCATGTCTTGGTCGATCGGGTTCATTGTTTTGATTTGATGGACCTGCTTCCCTGGGTTGCGGTGTCCGCACAAATCGATCAAGCTTCCTTTCTCTGATCAGTTTCTCAACGAGATCCTGCAAGTGACGACACTCGTTTGTATCGTGCCCGTAGTTTTCATGGAACCTGCAAAACTTTCCTGTTTGGATTTGTCTCTCCGACGACGGTCTTGGGGCAGGTTTTTCATATTGAATTGTACTACGGGTTTGTAAATACAAGTCCTCCAGTGAAGTATTCAAAGGAGTATAATTGTCAAACATCGGATGTTTGCGTGGCGGGCCATGATTTTGATCTTGTTTTTTAATTTGATTCACGTTCTCTCTTCGTCGAGCTTGCTTATTTTTGACGTTCAACTGAACTTTTCCGGAGCTCTCACCGGATTGTTTGATGGCAACATTGCTTTGGATCCCTTCTGTACTTGGTTTTGCATCGGTTTGCTTCCTAGACTGTTTCGCATCTTCTCGTCTCAGGAACTGAGCCGCCTTGGCGTGGAAACGGTCCAACGATGCAGGTGGTTTTCCGGCTAACCAGTTGCCGAATTCAGAATCGGGGTCGATCCCCTTAGTCAGCGCCATAAGGATGGAGTGATCGTTGGGATTGCTGATCTCCGCGCATGCAGTATGGAATCTTTCTAAGTAGTGTCTGAGCGTCTCTCCGGGAGCCTGAGTGACACTAGAAAGAGTGTCAACATCTTTGGGTCTTGCGACATGCATGCGGAACTGCTCAACGAATCTTGTGGCTAACTGGTCGAATGATGAGATGGATCGAGGTGGTAATCGAGTGAACCACATGGTAGCGATGCCCCCCAGGGATATGGGGAAACTTCGACACTTCACTGCATCGTCTGCACGGGCAGCAGTCATCGACCATTCATATTTTAGAATATGTTGGTTGGGATCGGAGTTTCCTTCGTACATGGGTAGAGTTGGCATCCGGAATCGCCGTGGGGGTTCAGCAGCAAGGATATCGTCCGTAAAAGGAGTGTGACTTCGGGAAACTCCCAAGTCGTCATTCGTGAATCCCTGACTCTCACGGATCATTTGACGTATCATAGTGGAAAGATCCGGCATTTGCGCGTTCTGTGCGGCTTGTACCGGAGTACGATTACGTCCGATGCTCTGGGGTTGGACCGGATATGGTCGACGGTCCAAGCTTTGCCTTCTTGGCACATAGTCTTCTGGGACGTATGGTTCAGGAGTGCGTTCGTCATGACGACGGTTCGGGTCCGAGTGATCTTGAACGTCGGCCCCTGGTTCCGCCGCTACATCTGTAGTGCGGTATTCGGTAGCGTGGTGAGGGATGGCACCTCCTCGGGAGGAGGGTCCGGTTTGGAAACTAGCCGATGGACCGACTCTCAGTTGTCCAACGGTCAGTGTAGGTTGATCTCCAACAGTTGGCATGCGATTTCCATCTAGTCGGGGTCGTGGAGGTCGATTGTGACAATCAGAAGATGAAGAACTCTCGCTGGAGGAACGAGACACGTGGTCTCTCTTGGATCTCTTTCGCTTCTGGCGATCCAATTTGTTAATTAGTTCAGCGTTAACGCGTAGCTGTTCTTCTAGTTGTTGCCGACTCTGGGTCAGCTCTTGGATAAGCGACTGCAACTCTTGTCGGGTAACCGGAGCTGTGGGTTCCGAGTGTGCAGTAGCATCCTGATTAGGTGGAGGCAGAGTTACAGGATTCTGTCGATCTTGTTCTTCTTGATTGACGGCGTTTGAGGTGGTTCTTTTGCTAACCATCTCGAACGTTGGATTCCTTTCCTTAGACTTTTGCAAATCTGAATAGAATGGAAGGAATTTGAATTCAAAGATCTGGATCTCTCTCTTAGATTTATTCAATCCGGTATCGATGACAGATCCAACGAGCAGGAGAAAAGCTGGGTTTTCTCAGTGAAAGCACCAAAGTGTTTGCACCAAAATTGGTCACAACACTCTTCGGGAGTCGTTGACGAGATAACAATCAATAGTATGAACTGAATATGAATATTATCTAACAAAAACTCCAATCAACAGTAAAGGAAAATGCGTAGACAAGCGATTTATAGTGGTTCGGCGTGTCGCCTACGTCCACTGTGAAGTTTTTTGATGTTTTATTGATTCTCTTTCAATATTTACAAGTTGTTACAGCGATCAACAGCAAGTTAAAACTGGGAATTCGAAATCAACAGTGAAATTATGATGGATATGTCAATCCGGCAGAGTCTGGGCGCTTTAGAGTGAGAAGATCCCGAAGTCCTTTTTCTGTTGGCCCTGGAGCTCTATTTATAGGCGTAGGCTGCTGGTATCTTAGTGAAAACTCGGGAGACCTCTTCTGGCACGTGAGGGGGCCCACACGTACGGTCTCGGGAAGTTTGGGCCCACTTTGGCATCGGTTCGAACTCCATTCGAAACGATCAAGAATTCATCCAATCGAGGTGAAATTTGGCGTGGACATTCTTCAACATGTATGCAAGCATCTGTGAAAGTTTCATTGCATTTGGATCAGTAGGTTAGGAGATATGTTGGGTTCGAAATGGACATCACGACAAGGCTGTTTTGTTCGAACCCATGGTCTCGAAACGATGGTTTCGAACCCAATGTGGCACGCGACTTCGTGGTGACGTGGAGCGCAAGTTTCGAATCGATCCGGACTTCTCTCCGTGTTGACCGCTTCGACTCCGTGTATCTCGGCTATTTCGAACCGATGGAAGACACGTGGGTTGACCCAGTGGGTTCGAACAAGGCAACGCAGGATGGGTTCGAACACGGCTCGGTGATGGGTTCGAACATGGCTCTGTGATGGGTTCGAACGTGACTTCTGCGATGGGTTCGAAGATAGCTCATGGATGGTTTCGAAGCATGCATGTCCAGTGGATTCGAAGTGATGCAGCCGTACATGGATTCGAACCAGCTGCTCTCTGATGGATTCGAAGTCCATTGTTATGGACTTGGTAGGTATGGACCTGATGGTTTCGAAATCGAGGCATCGCGAGGGTTTCGAAGATGATGGTTTCGATGTCGATAGTTTCGATGTCCTTCGGTTCGAAGGTGATGGAGTCGAACCCGTGGGGGTTCGAAGGGTTCGAAGTCGATGGTTCGAAAGTTGTCTCTTCTTATCGGTTCGAACATGGTGGGTTCGAACTTGTTGGGTTCGAACAAAATGGTTTCGAACCGAGCAATGTCACTTCCTCTTATCTTGAATCCATCATAACTTGAGCATATGACCTCGGATTGACCTGAAATTTGAGATGCAGACTTCTATGATCTTTCTTGTCGTGTTCTATCAATTATGACCCATTCTGGACTCGGACACAATTCAGTGATATCCATGGCTAAAGGAAGTACGATCAACCTCTGAGGCGAACTGTCCTTCGTTTTTCGATCAATCTTTTGGTATCGCGGCTTTGCCAAAAAGCGGGATAACAAGGCCTTCGGGGAATCGGAGGAAGAATCGGAAGCGGAAAAGGCAAAGGAGGCGGGCAAGGCTGTGGCTGGTGCCGATCCATCCCCTAAAGGCTCCTCAGCTAGGGTAACTTCGGCGGTGCAAGGTGAACTTTTGACTTCCGCCGATTCCATTTTCGATAAGGACTTAGGAATATTTTATGGTTCACTTCCGTCCTTGAATGAGATTCAGGACTTATTGCAGTACCCCACTCCTTCGCAGGGTTTGTATAATAGACGTGCCTTCTCACTTTTCTTTCTTTTTAACTTAACATGTTTCTTGAATTGTGGACCATTGTATGTTCGTAACACTTATCTTTTATTCCAGGGGCAGGCCAGGTGGTTAAAATGTCAGATGTTCGACACCGCCTCGAACAATTCAAGTTGATGAGAGCTTCTGCGAAGCCTCCCACTGGTCGTACTGGGGACGTAGTCAGTTACCGTCCTCTTCTTGGGGTCATTGAAGAGAGCATTCAGAAAAAGAAGCGGAGTCGTTCCATATTTGAGTCCTCCCCTGGTCCGCAGCTTCCTACTCAGCCTCCTCGTGATACCACGGAGGAGAGCACGGAGTCTGGCCCCCCTCATCCTCCTTTCAGGAATCCAACTGTTATCCGTATAAGACGCCCTGACGTGCCTCATCACGTGCCTCGTGACCCCTTTGCCGGTCATCCTGATTTAGATCCAAGCTCTCAGGATATCTCATTTGATGAGACCACGGGTGAGCACTTTCTTCCCCGCAACCCCATGGTACGAGTGCTTGATGAAGCCAAATCCCTAGATCCTTATCTGCTCACTACTCGGGTAGTTACCATGGGGAACGAGGCCAAGGCTAATATCGATCGGGTGGCTGAAGAGACCAGGAAGTTAATGGAGCATCATGCTCGTTTAGTCAAGGCCGGGGAGGAGATTGGGAGCGCTAATTTTCGGTTGCGGCTAAAAGTTGCCGATCAGGCCAAACAGCTTGCTGATCAAGCTATTCAGATCTCTCAGCATGAGGAAGCCTCCAGGCGGCTGAAAGAGACTATGGAAAAGGCTAGTAGGGCAGAGCTACGGAAGATGGAGGCCGCCTGTAAGGAGCGGATTAACATGGCCATTGCGACAGTGGATGAGGTTCGGAATGCGGATCTCGAGCAGGTGGATGAATTGTCTGGGAGGCTTGAGGCCGCAGAGATGGCTCAAGTCAAGCTAAAGGAAGAGATGGAGGAGATGAGGAGGTCTCTCCAAGCCCACTGCTTGAGATACCGATCAGAGAGGGATGCTGCTGTCGCCAAGTTGCAGGTTTCCGAGGCCCGGGTGAGGGAGTTTGAGGAGAATGAGGGGATGATGAACGAGATGCTGCAGGACATGTACTTCCGCACTTGGAAGGAGGGCAGCTTGTCTTGGATGGATGACTACCCCCGTGTCATGGCCAAGGTGTATCTTCGGGCTTTAGAGGAGGCCAGGGTCAATGCGGGTAAGGAAGGTGGAGAGTCTTTTAGTCTGGATGCGGTCACTGCTCAGTTTTCGAAGGAGGAGCAAGCGGCGGTGAAGGAGGGGATGCGGCTGCTTGCTGCGGAGGAAGCGGGTGTGCATTTGGAGGATGAGGATCAAGCGGCGGACGTTGGTGAGTCATTCTTTTCTTTTTCTTTTCTTCCTGGGTTTCCATAACTTGATCGTTTATTGTTCGTTTAATGAGTTCCTCTTCTGAATTGGACAGGTGGAACTTCCGATCAACATGCTGGGAGCTCTGGCCCTGCGGCCAAGTAGACTTGGGAAGTTGGTGATGGAGTGTGGACGCAGCTGGTTACTTGTCCGGATTCGGCCGCCTTTTATTTCTTTTTACCGCTGTTTACGTTAGTCCAAGACATTGATGTGACTGTAATAATATTATTTGTAAAGAATAACTTTGTGTGATTTTATAATATTAGCTGATTTTGTTATGTTTGAATGTAGTTGTCATTTTGATGTGTTGCGTAAGAAGTGTAACTATGCATATGCCTGTAATTTTTGTTGTGTTTGATGCTAAGTTTTTGCTTGAAATATAATTTCATGTTTTGCAATGTTAGTGTGACGTATGAATTAGCTATAGTTACATATTTATGTACAAGATAAGAGAGTACCGCCCTTCATGTTTTAGTTGCAGGCGGTAGCCTTGAGCGTCTCGTGTAGCTGATCATGGATATAGCTGAATACCTTGTCACCCAGTCTGCAGGCTTAGATTCTCATGAGTGAATGCTTCCTATTTGGTTTCCTGTACTTTAGAGTTCGTAATACAGGATAGGAGAAAAGTATTTAAATGAAATGGAAATATAGATAAAGTAAAACTTCCAGTCACGGAAGGCCGTCGATGTGCTTAAGTTCGTGGCAAACGGGTTTTTGTAGTCGCTTTCCCTGGTTGTGGGTCTTGGAGACATTTGTCACCCATCTTACACCTCCGCGGGGAGTTTTCTTTTTTACCACAGCCGCACTTAAGACACATCGGAGCCGAGATCGCGCACGGTAACTACCCGAACCATTATGGTCCGTAATCGTGGGTATTATTCGATTTACCGTGGCCGGCTAGCGTGGGTGTCGTTGGCCGTGAACTACCCCTGGCTGGCCACACCTTATGTTGGGGCTTAAAGTAGGTTCACAGTTGCCGGCGAGCCGAACGCCGTAATGAGCTGCCATCGGCTATAGTCGGCCTTTATGATGACTTATAATCGGCTCATTACAGTTGGCTTTGAGGGCAGGCGCGAGCAATGAGTTAACTCGCAGCAGAGGGATGCTGGAGCAAAAGAGTCTCATTGGCGAGTGCATAGAATCATAGCGTACCTGTTAGGCCTTGTCCAGGTTAGGCCGTGGTGCGTCTTGAGTGGGGATGCCATAGGATTTTGTTCAACAAAAAAGGATAAAGCTTAACAAGCAGCCAAGATATAAAGGAACAAGTTAAAAAGAGACAAGATTTTTTAAAGTGGTTCGGCATGAAAATGCCTACGTCCACTGATTCTCTTTGTTAATTCACTTCATATGGGCAGTACAAGTTAAGAAAAGTATCGACGGATGTGTCGGATGTTCCATGCCCTCTGGAACACCACTCCGTCCACTGTTGACAAAATATAAGCTCCGTTGTGGAGATCTTTATGAATTACATACGGTCCGTCCCAGATGGGGTCCAGTGCCCCGGGGCGCGGAAAGATTCGCCTGAGGACAAGATCTCCTTCTTGTAAGATGCGATGCTTGACTTTGGAGTTGTATAGTGCTTCCACTTTTTGTTTGTGAGTTGCTGCTTTGAGTGCTGCATCGTTTCTCCTTTCCTCAATCAGATCCAAAGACATGAGGAGGAGTTCTTCGTTTTCTTCTGGATTGTAGTGGATCCTACGGTGGGAAGGAACAATAGTCTAAACAGGGAGCATTGCCTCCGAACCGTATGCCAAAGAGAAAGGAGTATGTCCTGTTGATGTTCTGAAAGATGTGCGGTAGGCCCAAAGTGCCGTAGGAAGTTCGTCCACCCAAGCGCCTTTTGACTTTTCAAGTTTCTTCTTGATTAGGGTTTTGAGAATTTTGTTGACAGCTTCGACTTGTCCGTTTGCCTGAGGATAAGCTACTGATGAGAAGCTTTTATGAATTCCATGCTCTTGGCACAAGTCGGCGAATCCTTCGCTATCAAATTGGAGTCCGTTGTCTGATACGATCTTGAGTGGTACTCCGTACCTGCATAGAATATTTTTGATCAAGAAGTTGATAACTTTTGCTGAAGATAATTTATTTAGGTGTTCCGCTTCCACCCATTTGGTGAAATAATCGACTGCCACTATAGCATATTTGGCTCCGCCTCGGCCCGTTGGCAGTTCGCCAATAAAGTCAATTCCCCATATAGCAAAGGGCCAAGGACTGGTCATTTGAGTAATTTCATTTGTGGGTAGTCGAGGAATCTTGGCAAATTTCTGAAATCTGTCGCATTTCTTGACGAATTCTAAGGCGTCTTTGTTTAGTGTGGGCCAGTAATATCCATATCGGAGTATCTTTTTTGCCAGAGTCTGCCCTCCAGTGTGATCTCTGCAACTTCCTTGATGGATGTTGAATAAGATTTCCTTGGCTTCCCTTCCGGCGACGCATCTGAATAAGGGGCTAGAGAAGCCACGCCGATAGAGGATGCCTTCTCGTATTGTGTAGTGGGGGAGCTTTCCGCAAAATTTTCCTGACTTCATTACGCTTGTCTGGTAGGGTGCCGTCTAGCAAATATTTCCGAATAGGAGTCATCCAGGTTCCTTCTTCGATCGCAGTTATCAGATTCACTTGTTCGAAACTTGGGGCGAGCTGCCTCGAGATGGCTAGTGCTCCGGAAATGGTGCTATTCTTCATACTAGCTTGCTTTGCTAGTTCATCGGCCTCTTGGTTCTCTTCTCGAGGAATGTGTTTGATTAGATAGTGGTCCAATTGATCGAGCAGCAGTTTGGTTTTCTTTAGGTATGCTGTGAGTCGTTCTCCTCGAGTCTGGAACTCTCCTAGTACTTGGTTTACGATAAGCTGAGAATCACTATGAAGACATAAAGAATTGACTCCAATTTCTAGGGCATGTTCCAATCCCGCTATTACTGCCTCATATTCCGCATCGTTGTTAGTGGCCGTGAATTCCAACCTTAATGCTTAGTACAGCTTTCTTCCCCTGGGGGTGATGATCACAATACCTGCCCCCGAGCCTTGTTCGTTCGATGCTCCATCTACAAAGAGGTTCCACTTGATGTTTTTTGCTATTTCGGATTGTTCCTTGCCTTCGTTGGTAGTGAATTCGGCAATGAAATCGGCCATGGCTTGTTCTTTGATAGCGGTGCGAGGATGGTAGGTGATATCATACTGACTTAGTTCAATGCACCATTTGAGGAGTCGCCCAGAAGTGTCAGGACGATGGTGCACCTGTCTTAGCGGTTGATCGGTTAGAACTCTGATGGAGTGAGACTGGAAGTAGTGTCGCAGTTTTCGTGACGCGATCAATAAACAATATGCTAATTTCTCAAGTTTAGGATATCTGGCTTCTGCCCCTGCAAATCTCTTACTTACAAAGTATATTGGGCGTTGTGTGCGATCTTCTTCTCTTACTAAGGCGGCGCTTAGAGCATGAGATGATACAGCGAGGTATAGGTATAGCTCTTCGCCTTCGTTTGGAGTTGAAAGTACTGGTGGTCTCTGAAGGTTTTCGATCAGGTTAAGGAAGGCTTTTAAGCATTCATCGGTCCACTCGAATTTTCTTTTGTCTTTCTTGAGAGCTTCGAAGAAAGGGACGCACTTGTCAGTTGCTTTGGAAATGAATCTGCTTAGGGCGGCCACCTTTCCGTTTAGGCTCTGCATTTCTTTTCGAGTGGAAGGTATCCTTATTTCTTTTAGAGCCCGGATTTGTTCAGGGTTTGCTTCAATTCCTCTGGCATGGACGATGAATCCAAAGAACTTTCACGATGACACTCCGAAGGAGCACTTTAGAGGATTCAGATTCATTCCATACCAGCGAAGTATCTGAAACATCTCGCCCAGGTGGCTTACATGATCGTCGGCTCTCCTGGACTTTACCAACATGTCATCCTCATATACTTCCATAGTTCGTCCTATTAATTCCGCGAACATCTTGTTGACGAGGCGCTGATAGGTAGCTCCGGCATTTTTGAGTCCAAAAGGCATGACTTTGTAACAATATAATCCTCGGTCAGTGATGAAGCTAGTGTGTTCTTGATCGGGAGCGTGCATGGGAATCTGGTTATATCCGGAGTATGCATCCATAAAAGATAAGAGTTCGTGCCTGGCTTTGCTGTCTACAAGTTGGTCGATTCGGGGAAGTGGGAAGCAATCTTTCGGGCAAGCGTCATTCAGGTTGGAGAAGTCAATACATGTTTGCCACTTTCCATTGGCCTTTTTTACTAGTACTGGGTTAGCGATCCACTCTGGGTAGATGGCTTCTCGTATGAAGCCATTAGCAAGTAGGTTCTTTACTTCCTCATCAAGGGCTGCTGATCGTTCTGCCCCCATACTTCTCTTCTTCTGCTTTACCAGTACCTTGGTGGGATCGATGTTTAGCATATGGCATGCTATGTCTGGGGAGATTCCTGTCATATCGGCATGTGTCCATGCAAATACATCTAAGTTGTGGCGGAGAAAGTCAATGAGTTGATCTTTCAATTCCGTTTTTAGCTGAGATCCGATTTTTAATAGTTTACTTGAATCATGTTTGTCTACAGATACGAATTCCATGGCCTCTGCAGGCTCAGCGGTAGCCTCCTCCTCCTTATCCCTGGGGTCTAGTTCATTGAAAGGATCGCTGGTATATCGAAGAGGAGGGGCTTTCTTTAGTTGCTATGCTTCCAAGCTTTTCATGCAGAGAGTAGTCTCTGCATCTTTCCCTTTATTCTTTCTGCGGTTATTGCAAAGTTCAGTTACATAGCAATCTCAAGCGGCGTCTTGATCTCCTTCAACTTCTCGTATTCCGTTATCCGTTGGGAATTTCATCTTCAGGCACCACGGGGCTAGGACAATTTGGAAGTCAGACAAGGCTGGTCTTCCCAAGAAGGCGTTGTAGGCCGAGTGGTTTTCTATTAGTACGAACGTTTGTTTTCGCACAACGGAGCGGGGATGACTTCCTATTTCAACGAAGAGATCAAGTTGCCCGAGGGGCATTTTCGCATCTCGAGTGAAACCGTGCAGGGGTTTGTCGCAGGGAGACACGTCCTTCATTGACAGCTTTATTTTGTCGAAAGCATGCTTGAATAGGATATTTAGGGAGCTTCCTGTGTCTATTAGAATTCGAAAAACTTTAGCTGGACCAAACCAGGCAGAGATGACCATGGGATCCATATGTGGATACTGTCTTCCTTCTAAATCACGCCTACTGTATATGATATCGTCGCTCTCTTTCCGTTTCGGGTGGCGTTCTTCCGTAATGGAGTTAACATAGCCTTCAGCATTTCTATGTGACTTGCCGTACCTTTCCATCTCTGCCCAGCTTCTGTCAGCGATGTGTGGTCCTCCCGAGATGGTATGGACCACTATCTTCTCTTGATTGGAGCCACTGGTGTTGCGATTCCCTCTTCCTGCTTCTGGGAGGGGTCGCTTTGAGTTCTCATTGCCAGGAGTTGGAGTCCTGTCTTGACCTTTCACATAGCGTTCCAGTCTTCTTCTTCTAATGTGTTCTTCGATCAAGTCCCGAAGATGGTGGCATTCATTGGTGTCATGTCCGTGGGATTCGTGGAAGCGACAGAATATTCCAGACTTGAGTGCGTTATCTAATTCTTTCTTGCGCGGGGGGCGCTTGTATCCGAGTTCCCCCTGAGTGGCTAGGAAGATGTTTTCGATTGTTTCATTCAAAGGAGTGTAGGAGTCAAATCTTGGTCCTGGTCGATATTGGCGCTTTTCAACCTTCCTACCCACAGCATTGTCTCTAGATTCATTTCTTCGAGCGTCCTTAGCTGCAGCGGGAACCCTGTCCTGAACTGTCTTACCTTGTTGCCCTGACTGCCTCTCCGTAGCAGCGTCTTCAAGTCTCATATACTTTCCAGCTTCATGGAAGAAATCAGGCAAGGTAGCTGGCTTTTCCTTAGTTAATCTTCTGGCAAACTTGGTATCTGGATGTACACCCCTACAGAGGGCCATTAGGGTGAGCTTCTCATCGGCATCTTGAACTGCGGCCGCTGCGGCGTTGAACCGGGTTAGATATTGTTGCAGTGTTTCTCCGGATTTCTGTTTTACATTGGATAGAGAATAAGCATCCTTGGGTTGTTCCACTTGGATGCGGAACTGGCTAATGAACTTTTCTTTCAACATCTCCCATGAGCTAATAGATCCTTGGCGTAGATGGCAGAACCAGGAGGTAGCTAGATCTGCTAGGAATAGCGGAAAGCATTTACGCAATACCCCTTCTGTTGCTCCGCTCATGAGCATATGCTGTGTGTATCTCTGTAAGTGTACGATGGGGTCAGAAGTTCCCTTGTAAGGTTCCATGGTTGGCATTTTCCATTCCCGGGGGGTGATGGCTGTTTCGATATTGCGAAAAGGGGCTGGTTACCCTAGCGCCTATTCCTCGATCCCTTTGCTCCCGTTGGACGCATTCTCTGAATAGTCGTTCCATCCTTTCATCGGAATTTGGAGCGGATAGAAATGAACTTGGTTCTTCCCTGCGGGATCGATCTCGCCCAGATGACCTGTAGGGATGGTACAGTCTATCACTTCTGGCCATCTCGCTAAACGCTTAAATCATAGCGAGTCGGAGTTCGGGCTGGGGTCTAACTCGGTTCTAAGCGCTTCCTCGAGTCGGAGTTCGGGCTGAGTCCGGGCGCGACCCCTATCATTGTTGTTCCTGTTGATAGCTTCTTCGAAGAGGGAAGACCTTTGCTGTCTCCGAGATCCTCTAGTTTGAGATTCACCCCATGATTCAGTGTTGCAGTTGGATTCTTCGACATCCCTCAAGCGTGACCTGAGTTGGTTCACCAAAGCTTCTTGTTGGGATGCGAAGCGATTAGTCACTTCCACCACAACTCTGTCTAGGTCTGCTCTAGTGATTACTGTCGGTTGTTCCGCGGCAGGGGCAGTTGGAATTGCCTGATCTACATGTGGCACTGCTGCTGTAGTGGGATGGTTCTCTTGATCTGGATCCACTGGATTTGGAGCACTGCTGGTTGCAACGTTCTTTCCCTTGTTGGCGTCTTTTCTTGGCCTGGAAGTCATGTTTCCTAGGCAATGAAGGGTGCTATTGGGAAAGAAGGTTGAATGAGGGAACCTGAAGCTTCGAGTTCGAAGTTCTTAGTGAAAGCACCAAAAATGTTTGCGCAAAAAATGGGCAAACACCTCCAAGTCGTGTTATTTAGTTGATTATATGTGATTTTCAATGGTTTGGATGAGTTATGCAAATATGTAAAAAGCAGGGGCTGAAATGTAAAAGACACACAGATTTATAGTGGTTCGGCCAGAACGTGCCTACGTCCACTTTATATGTTATTATCCTTTTTTCTATCAGATTACAAGTACAATGCTTTATATACAAGTACATGAAAGTAGTTTGAAAGTTCCTTCCTTGCTTGAGCTCTCAAACTTGTCTGCCATTGTTGTACCCCTGCCCCTCTATTTATAGAATGAGGTAGGGGGCAGGGGTCTTGGAAGTATATAGCTGCTGGTGGGACCGGGCTGAAGCAATCTGGACTGGCAATCATCTGGTTCGGCGGAGCTTCATTCGGCATTGAGCTTGGACCGGTGGTAGGTATGGACCGGTGGTATGTGTGGACCGGTGGCAGTGAGTGTGGATGTGGACCGGCAGTGAGGTGGTTCGGTGCTTGTTTGGACCGGTTGTGGAGATGGTCCGGTAGATAGCTGGTTCGATGGAAGGAGGACCGGATGAGGAGTTGGTCCGGTCATAGGTTGGTCCGGTTGTCTGTTGGCTACCGAATGAGTCTCACCGAACGGTCATGTTTTTGTATTGCCGAATTGAGGCTTCATATATGGAAATGCCGAATTGGCTCTGGGCTGGATAGACTTCTATGCTTGTGTTGAGCCTGGCGTTTGTCGAACGAAGTGGAGGTTGTAAGCCCGGGAGAAACTGTGACTTCTTGGTCTCGAGATTTTCTGGGTGAGAATTCGCCCAACAACCACCGCTGGAGAGTGGTGCACCATGGTACTGCACCGTTTCAAATCCATGCACCCATTTCAAAAGGTCGTACGGCACTGTTTCGTCATTTTGGACGGATGTTGCATCTTGCACCGTAGATGTTGCACACTGTGGATATCGATTCTTTGGAGGGCCATAACTCTTGACTTGTTTAGAGTTACGGGAGCCATAACCAGTCAGAACGAAGGTATCTGTGAGTTCTACATTTATGACCGCTTTCAGCCGTCACTGATTAGTTTCATACCCATAAAATCCTATCCGAACCTCAATCAGGTCAAGGATGTTTTTTAACCTTCGTTTCATCGTCACGTGGATTTTTTTTGTAAAACGGGATCCCCATCGCTGGTCTATGATTTTCCATCGCTGGAGAGTGGTGCACCACGGTACTGCACCGTTTCAAATCCATGGATCCATTTCTAAAGGTCGTACGGCACTGTTTCGTCGTGTTGGACGGATGTTGCACCTTGCACTTTAGAGGTTGCACCCTATAGATATCGATTCTTCGGAGGGCCATAACTCTTGGCTCGTTCAGAGTTACGGGAGCCATAACCAGCCATAGCGAAGGTATCTGTGAGTTCTTCATCTATGATGGATTTCAGCCATCACTGATTAGTTTCATACCCAAAAAATCCTATCCGAACCTCAATCAGGTCATGGAAGTTTTTTACCCTTCGTTTTTCCTCACGTGGATTTTTTCTGTAAAACGAGATCCCTATGGCTGGTATATGATTTAGCATCGCTGGAGAGTGGTGCCCCATGGTACTGCACCGTTTCAAATCCATGCACCCATTTCTAAAGGTCGTACGGCACTGTTTCGTCATTTTGGACGGATGTTGCACCTTGCACCGTAGACGTTGTACCCTGTGGATATCGATTCTTCGGAGGGCCATAACTCTTGGCTCATTTAGAGTTACGGGAGCCATAACCAGTCAAAACGAAGGTATCTGTGAGTTCTACAGCTATGATGGATTTCAGCCGTCACTGGTTAGTTTCATACCCAAAAAATCCTATCCGAACCTCAGTCGGATCATGGAAGTTTTTTACTCTTCGTTTTTCGTCACGTGGATTTTTTCTTTAAAAGGGGATCCCCGTGGCTGGTCTATGATTTACCATCACTGGAGAGTGGTGCACCATGGTACTGCACCGTTTCAAATCCATGCACCCATTTCTAAAGGTCGTACGGCACTGTTTCATCATTTTCGACGGATGTTGCACCTTGCAACGTAGATGTTGCACCCTGTGGATATCGATTCTTCGGAGGGCCATAACTCTTGGCTCGTTTAGAGTTACGGGAGCCATAACCTGTCAAAATGAAGGTATCTGTGAGTTCTACAGCTATGACATCTTTCAGCCATCACTGGTTAGTTTCATACCCAAAAAATCCTATCCGAACCTCAATCGGGTCATGGAAGTCTTTTACACTTCGTTTTTCCTCACGTGGATTTTTTCTGTAAAACGGGATCCCCGTGTCTGGTCTATGATTTACCATCGCTGGAGAGTGGTGCACCATGGTACTGCACCGTTTCAAATCGATGCACCCATTTCTAAAGGTAGTACGGCACTATTTCGTCATTTTGGATGGATGTTGCACCTTGCACCGTAGATGTTGCACCCTGTGGATATCGATTCTCCGGAGGGCCATAACTCTTGGCTCGTTTAGCATTTCAGAAGCCATAACCAGTCAAAAAGAAGGTATATGTGAGTTCTACAGCTATAACGGCTTTCAGCCATCACTGGTTAGTTTCATACCCAAAAAATCCTATCCGAACCTCAATCGAGTCATGGAAGTTTTTTACCCTTCGTTTTTCCTCACGTGGATTTTTTCTGTAAAACGGGATTCCCGTGGCCGGTCTAATATTTAACATCGTTGGAGAGTGGTGCACCATGGTACTGCACCGTTTCAAATCCATGCACCCATTTCTAAAGGTCGTACGGCACTGTTTCGTCATTTTGGACGGATGTTGCACCTTGCACCGTTGATGTTGCACCCTGTGGATATCGATTCTTCTGAGGGACATAACTCTTGGCTCGTTTAGAGTTACGGGAGCCTGTGGATATCGATTTTTCTTTGAAACGGGATCCCCGTGGCTGGTCTATGATTTACCATCGCTGGAGAGTGGTGCACCACGGTACTGCATCGTTTCAAATCCACGCACCCATTTCAAAAGTTCGTACCGCACTATGTCGTCATTTTGGACGGATGTTGCACCTTGCACCGTAGATGTTGCACCCTGTGGATATCGATTCTTCGGAGGACCATAACTCTTGGCTCGTTTAGAGTTACGGGAAACATAACCAGTCAAAACGAAGGTATCTGTTAGTTCTACAGCTATGATGGCTTTCAACCGTCACTGGTTAGTTTCATACCCAAAAAATCCTATCCGAACCTCAATCGGTGTTTGTACCAAAATTGGGCACAACACTCTTCGGAAGTTCTTGTAGAGATATTAAATGAAGAATATAAATTGAAACAGAGGATTATCTAACAAAAACTCAAAAAAACATGAATGTAAATGCGTAGACAGGCAATTTATAGTGGTTCGGCGTATCGCCTATGTCCACTGTGAAGTTTTTTGCACTTTTATTGATTCTCTTTCAATGATTACAAGTTGTTACAGCAATAAACAGCGAGTTACAACTGGAAATTCGAAATCAACAGCGAGATTATGATGTAGGATGATGGAGATCTCAATCCGGCAGAGTCTAGGCGCTTGAGAATCGAAAGATCCCTCTTCTGTTGGCTTTTGGGCTCTATTTATAGGCGTAGGAAATCGAGATCTTGCTGAAACTTCGTGAGAATTGGTCTGGCACGTGAGGGGGCCCACGCGACCGTTTCCAGAAAGTTTCGGCCCATTCTGAGATCGATTCAAAACCATTTCGAATCGATCAAGATGATGTCCAATCAAGCTCAAACTTGGTGTGAAGCTTCTTTAGCATGTGTTTAACCATCTCTGAAAATTTCGTAGCATTTGGATAAGTAGATCATGAGATATCGTCGATTCAAAATAAGGACCTTCGTTTTTGGCATATTTCGAACTGTTTCGTTCGAACCGATGCCTTCGAATCCACCATCTCACGTGACTCTGTGATGAGGTGGCGTGTCCACTTCGCCTCGATCCGGTCTTCGTGTCGAGTTGACCGTGTCGACTCCATATATCTTGCTTCGTTTGAAAGGAAGACCGTTATGCTTGGACCTGGTCTTCCAGAATCGAACCGTTGGCCTCGGGTTCGAATCATGACATCTTCGATGGATTCGAAGGGAGGGCTCCTGATGGATTCGAAGGGAGGAAACTCGATAGGTACGAACTAATGCTCTTACGATGGTTTCGAATACGATCGATGCGAACGTGATGGATTCGAACTTCATTCATTTTGCCCAACACGAACTCACTGACGTAGGTCAAGGCGGAGGGGAAGATGGACACGAGCCAGATGGATACGAACACGAAGCACACTGAAGGATACGAACCGATACTCCCATGATGGTTTCGAAGCAGTGACTTAATGCCTTGTCTCGATGGAGGCGAAGCACTGAGGCGCCAATGGGTTTGACAGTGATCGATACGAAACGTGGTGTCCCGATGGGTTCGAACTCAACCAGTATGAGCTGAGTTTTCTTCACTGGTTCGAAGACGTCACTCCTATGATCGACTCGAAATCTATGGGTTCGAAATGGACCTCGGTGATGGGTTCGAAACAGTGAGCACCTTCTAAATGAATCGATCATTACTTATGCGTATGAACTCAGATTGACTTGAAACTTGGAACACTGGCTTTCTCAGCGTTTCTTGTTATATCATTCCAATTGTAGCTTGATCTGGACTTGAACAAATTTCGCTGATATCCATGTCGTGCCAAACCTGGTTCTTGACCGAATCTTGGTATCTCGACCTTGCCAAAAGGTGGGATAACATTTGCCCCCCACAGTACGTTTTGTGGAAACAAGACGTGCTTTGAAAAGCTGCAATATATCTCTGAATAGTCGTTGTTCTTCTGATGAATGTTGTAACCCTGCGTTGATATGCTTGAAGTCCGTACCGAAGAGTTTGGAACGCTTGTTGGATCTCTGGTATCAGGTCTTGGATTGACCACCTCTTAAGCTGACGTGAATTTTGAGTAACAACAATGCTTGTTAGTTGTTCTAAAATTTCCTTCATATCGATTATTTTTCGAATCGATGTAGGAGTTTGATAGAATGACTTCATATCGATAAACTGAGAATGTGTTGGATGTGAAATGCTCATTCATATTGATGCTGATGCTTGAGTTGCGATGGATACGAAATCACTGATGTTCATAACGATAGACTTGATTTGCTCTGAATAGATGGTTGCAAAGTGGATACTTCGAATCGATTCAGGTTGGATAGATTCGCATCGATGGGTTTGAACTCGCATCGATGGATGTTGGCTTCTGGGAGCGTTCCCAAGGCATGATTCCATCGATATAAACTGTATCAATGGCTAGTGGATGGAACCGTGTTGTGTAGTGGCTTCAAAACGATGAGGCGTGGATGAGATTTCGCATCGATGGGAGTATGCCTCAACGGCTTCGAAAGAATCGGACGAATCGAGGTAGGTGGGACTAGGTAAAACCGGTCGCGTATACCGGGAGGCGAATCGACCCGGTAGCCTCTTCTGCCCTCTATAAATACTTAGAGCATTTCACTTTTCACCTTTTTACCTTTTTCTTTTTACACCCGCTCCACCTCTGCTTCCTGGTTCGAAACTTCAGAGGAGATAAATTGAAAACGCTATCGATTCGATCAGATCCAACCCCGTAACTCTTCGAATCTTTCCTTCAAATTAGGTAAACAACTACGAATCCAAAAACCAAGTGTTATCTCAGATCCATCCTTCTTCCTTCGATCGCTTGCTCTGGACATGGGTAAAACCAGATCTGGTTTGGAGAAGAAGGAATGGATCTACCCGAATCGAGTCATTCTATGGGTTTTGTGTTCGAATTGTTGAAGAAGATAATCTTCCATTGAGTTTTCGTATCAATCTTTGGGATGTTTTGATGGAGAAGACTGGCCATGGCAATGGGTCGTATCGATTCGATCTGATCGATACAAGAAACGGGCGTATGGTTGACTCGAAGTCGTTAACTCCAGATCGATGCAAACTATATTAATCGATCGATACGAAAGGTATCGATTCGAACGCGGTCGATGTCGAGTTATGGTCTTCCTGATCGATACGAACTTGGCAACCAGAGATCGATTCGAAGACACTCTATTCAGACCGATTCGAACTCGGCCTTCGGAACATCGGTTCGAAGTGTGCCCCCAGCATCGATTTGAATCAATGTCTGGATGGATTCGAAAGAGCCTCCTAATGATCGATTCGAAATCCTCCTATGATGGATACAAGATTTTAGCATTTTTTAACATAGTCCCGACGAGCTTCACTCTTGTACATTTGGACTTGATAATTAGACCGCATACTTGACTGCCTTCCGAAGCTCGTCGATGGAACTGCAACAATTTTAATCATCTGCATATTTTCTATATCTTTGCAACACTTATCCGAATAATGCACAACACTGCACAGCACACTTCATACACTTGACACTGGGGAATACACGGGTTCTTTATCGCCTAATGATAATTTCTCACAAGTTAGTCAGTTATTGAACCATCAAGTTCGCAACCGCAAGAAAACCCTCAAGAGATCCTAAGCATAGTTCCTCCGAGACTAGAGGTTCCGGACATTGAGCCCGAAGTAGTCGGTCCAGCCCCGGATGAACTACCTGATGCATCATTCATTCCTAACCAACGAGATTCTGTTCCGTCTCATATCTCTGAAGATATCTTGGGGAGAGTATGCTTGAGACATGGTCTGTCGATGGATGACGTGTTATTGCCAGGGTCGAATGATAGGCCACACGATCCACCGGAGGGATACACCGCATTTAACCGTCATGCGTGTGCTGCCGGAACGCTGCCTCCATTTAATGATTACATAAGGGAAGCGTTGTCATTCTTGGGAATCGCTCCATCTCAAATACACCCGAATGGGTACGGTTCGCTTAACAGCTTGTTTATCGTATTCATGGAATATCTTCATCGGCCTCCAATTCCGACTGAGATTAGATATTTGTTCAACTTCAAAAGCCGAAGCGATACTCCATCCTTTACATTCTTAGAAGCAGTTAGGAACTGTCAAGTGGTCACCGGGTCCTGGGCTAGGCTGAGCTACTATAGAGCTGAGTGGTTCTATGTCCGATGTCCTCCAGGGATCGCCCGGCGATGGTTATTCAGACGTGAGCATAGCTGAATTCCCAAATAATTACTACACCGTTTGAAGTTGAAGTAAAATTCATATCTTTTTCTTATTACAGCCATAATTCAGCGACCAGAAGGTAGGCACTTCGAGGAGATAGTTCGGGTGCTTCAAGAAGTCCCGAGTGAAGTCAGGGACATTGAATCGCTCCTGGCTGACAGGAATCTGAGAACTTTTGGGTTAATCGAGCGAAGACAAAGCATACTACCAGATGGTGCTCTAAAAACAGCCTCGAGAGAGCGAGTTAAATGGAGAAAGTGCAAAGTTGTTATAATCGAGGAGGCTGACTCCGAGAGAACTCATACCGATGAAGAGCCACTTAGCGAACCTGCGGACATAGCCCAAGGCTCTGAAGAGCAGAGAAAAGGCAAGGCAGCTGTCTTTAAACCATCTAAGAAAGGGAGATGGAAGTCTGCAGTCACGTCTCGGCCTGCCTCCGGAATTGGAATTTCGGAGATGTCTCCCACGAGAACGGAGAATCTTTACGAGGGGCTTGTCGATTTTCCGAGTCCGGACGATGTGCCATCGCAGCAGGACGTCGGATTGCACGAAATTTCACAAGCCTTAGTTATAAGCGAATCTGTTCCCACTAGTGTGGCATACACATCCGGTTGGTCGGGGGGTTGCACACTCATATATGTTTCACAACACTGCATTATCTTTGACTATTAACCATCCGGTTTTGAATTGTTATTAACCTTACTTCAATTCGCTTTGCAGATATCATGTCTGGCCAAGGTTCGATGCTAGGAAGTCTCCGACATGCCCGCAAGCCTTCATATTCTGATTCGCGGAGACGGGAAGGGGATAGAGACTACGATCAGGGATACTCTGGATATTCCAGTCAAGATAGATATGACAAAGACAGAGGCTATAAATGTCGATCTCGATCGCGTACACCTCCTCCTCCCAGAGATCCCATACATCCTCCGGCATATGTCTCTCGTCCTTCTGAGCCTTCTCGCCATAAATCTGCCTCTCAATCTTCTAGGCATGAAACTCACCGCCCTAGATCCGAGGCATCCACTGTCGTAGTTACAGAACAGCCTCCTGCTGAAATTTCTGGGGAAGGGGCGCTTAGACTTGCCCAGCAAAAGAAGGATTTCCCGACTATCTGTTTTGACAATTATATTTTCCATCCTCATCCGAAGAGAATTCCAATAAAGGCTGAACAAGTGGTGCATGACTACACGCATGATTTCTATGCCTAGTATAGGGCATGGTTTAAAGCGGCGGAGAAAGCGTCGGCATTAGCCTTCGAACGAGGAGCCACTATCGAGAAGTTGCAGGCTGAGTTGGCTCAAAAAAGCCGCATTATCGAAGTGCTAAACACCGAGGCTGAATCTTCTCGGAAATCTGAAATGGAAGCTATCAAGAAGGCCGACGATGCCCAGGAAGTGATGGATAGGATGAAACGTGAGCATTATGCCATGGTGGAAGATATGGTCCATCGAAATACCATGGTCACTGCCGAATGGGACGCAGCCCTGAAGGAGCTAAACGAGCTTAAGCCCAAATTTTTCGAAATCGCCAAGGATAGGGATGATGCAAACAACGCAGCCCAAGAGGCGTGTGAACAAGTTGTGATGCTCAGGACTGAACGAGATGTGGCAGTGGCCAAGGTCCAGGCGGTCGAGGCGGGGGTTGAGGAGAAGGTCCAACAAGCTGAGACCCGGCTGGAAGCTGATATTGAAGATTCGCTTATCACTTATAATGTCAATGTGTTGAAGCACAAAAATTTTGCCTGGCTTCAAGATTATTCCGTACATCTCCGTAATGCTTGGGACCGACTAGTTGGGGAAGAAGAGGAAGCGCATCCTGGTGAATCAGTCGATCGATTCGAGCTCGAAAACCGGTTGCTGAAAGAGGATGAAAAAAGGTCCTCCACGACACTATAATCGTCCATGAGAAGGAGATGATCGGCGGCCAACCCCTAGAAGTTGGAGAAGGGTCAGGAGTTGGGAATCAAGCCTCTGTTCTTGAAATCACCGCTCCACCTTCATCAGGATCTGTATCTGTGGTCGATTCACGATCTTTTCCAGCTTACGACCCAGAACAGCCGTGGCTATCACCCATTCATGAGCATGCTTCTAAGGCCTCTCAACCGTCCACGAGCCGAATTGAGGAAGGTACTCCGAACATATCTCAATTACGTTGCTAACAAAGTTTCTTTTCTGAAGTGATTGCTAATAATTCCTTTTCTTCTCTTGTTCAATAACTGGAGGTACACTGGCACCTGCAGCTCACAAGTCTTATCAAGGGCAGGAAGCCATCACTACCGAAACGACGGTCGTAACAACGGTGGTGTCTACTGAGATGGTGCAGGATAGTTCCCTATCCCTTGATGAACAAATGATGAACGAGCTTTTGACCCAACACAGTGACCCCTTTGTTGACATGTCGCTCATGATCCATGAGCTCCAGCCGGCCTCCGGTTCTTCAACGCAGCCCACTGTCGCCCCTAGCCAGGTCCAATCTACTCGAGACGAGGAGATATTGGCCGAGATCGACGCCGAAATAGAGGCCGCGGGGCATGAGGGCAGTGCTGGAATTAAGAATGCGATGCATAGTCCAGCGCCTCTAAATGTGATATTGCCGAGTGGCACTGCGGTTCATACTCAGGTGCTTGTTCCTTCTTCTGTCTTCGGTCTTCTTCCTCCAACTCCTCCCGTGGGAACCCTTCATTTAGATTCTAGCTCCGATGAGGACGTTGATATTATGCCCCTAGCCGAAGAGCAGCCACCGAAGAGGAAGCACAATAAATGAAGGATTTCTGTTTCCAGCGGGTCTGATGACGAACCGCTGATAAGGAGGTTGAAGAAGAAGAAGTAGATCGGCCACTTAAGTAGATTTTTTGGTAGATAGAAACTTGTTTATTGTTTCTCATTAGTTGGCCGTGTATAGGTGCCGGTTCGGCCCCTGCTAGTAGGAATTCTTTTTGGAAGAACTTATTTGCATGTAAGTCCTTGTTCCTAGTTAGTTGAAATAAAATTTTGCTTTCTTCATTCCAACTGTATTTCTTGTTTTACTTGCTTAAGTGTTGTAATGATTGACTTATAACCATGCTTTTTGCAAATCTTGAATGCGTGTCTGCACTCCGGGGACTTAGAATGATTTTGAGGTGATAATTTGGTTCACGCTCCGGGAACCCAATAATTATCGGTGTCGTTGACATAGTTCACTCTCTGGGAACTTTGGCTTGTTATTTACGTTCCAATTCACGCTCCGGGAAGTTAGAGTTAGCATTTATACTTCGATGCGCATTCTGGGAAGTCGGAGTTCATTCACACTCTGGAACGATGGATTTATACTCTGGTTCACACTCTGGGAAGTTTTAGTTTGTTCACACTCTAGGAACGATGGATTTGATGTTTATACTCCAAATTCGCGCTCTGGGAGTTTGGAGTCCGTTCGCGCTCTGGGAACGAATTGTTTGATGTTTATAGTCCAAATTCGCGCTCTGGGAATTTGGAGTCCGTTCGCGCTCTGGGAACGAATTGTTTGATGTTTATACTCCAAATTCGCGCTCTGGGAACGAATTGTTTGATGTTTATACTCCAAATTCGCGCTCTGGGAATTTGGAGTCCGTTCACGCTCTGGGAATTTAGAGTCCGTTCGCACTTTGGGAACGAATTGTTTGATGTTTATACTCCAAATTCACGCTTTGGGAATTTGGAGTTAGCCGAAGGATTGTCGTGTATCAGTCCTTGTGAATGTTTGCGTAGTATTGTGCCCCCGAGCCCGGGTTTCACTTAGCGAGTGACCGGTCGTATCACAGCCACTCCCTATTTGAATATATCCCACCGCATGATGGAACTTACTCTCCGTGCATTGTGATATTGTATGTCATACTCAGTAAATCACAGCTTTGGCTCAAAGAGATAGCATTTTATTGCTGAAAAATGAGAATGAGGCAAAGTCAGTTGCCTTATTACAAAATATGATTTCGAAATGCAGAAACAAATTGCGAATAAAAGAAGATCAAATGAAATAGATGTGGCCTGTTATGTGCAGCAGTGACGTAAGTCTTTGTCGTCCCAAGCTTCAGGGAGAGTTGGGCCGCCATGAGTTTATAATCTGTAGGTGCCGTCCTCGAGCTTTTGTGTAATTACATACACCCCTTTCCAGTTTGATTCTTGGTGTGGGTGCATTGGACATTCTCTCCTACAAAAAAAATCGCCGAACTCAAAGGTTTGAAGTTGGGCCAGGGCATTGTGCAATCGCATGGCCCGATTTCGATGTATGACGGCTCTCAATTCAACCTGGTCGCCCCGAACGACCCCAACTCCGTTAACAGTAGGGAATTTCAAAGTTAGACACCATGGGGCAATCACAGCCCTAAATTCGGCGAGGGCCGGTCGGTCCAAGAAAGCATTATAAGAAGTGTTTACTTCCAACACAACGAACTGCAATGTCCGGACTCTCCTACGGATTACGGTTCCCAACTCAACTGGTAATTTTGTTACTCCAACGGGTACGGCGGCACTGTCGTCGAATCCACGAATGAGAGTCCGGCATTGTTTCAGATCGTCGTCTCCCATCCTCATTTGATTGTAGGCTTGTCCAAATAGGATATTCACTAAGCTTCCACTGTCCACTAGTATCCTTTTCATCCATGCCGGTCCTACTTGGGCTGATATGACGAGCGGATCAGTGGTCGGGGCTCCAATCTCATCAGCGTCGCTATCTCGGAAAACCATGTCATTGGTCGTTATCTTTTGTCGTTTGGGCGAAGATTCGTTATCCATGTCACTTTCACACTTTATGTCCACGCGCTTAGCTAAGTTGGCGTGCGACCTCATTTCCTTCCAGCTTCGATCCGCTGGACGAGGACCATCGCTTACAGCATTTATCACCAATCTCCCGCCGGTACGAGCGGGTTCTTCCTGTCTTGCCTGATCGGGGATACGTCCTTGATTCGATGGGCCCGCTCCTTCGGGTTGCGGCGCCCGCACAAACTGTTCTAACTTCCTTTCCCTGATCATCTTTTCCACGAGATCTTGTAAATGACGGCATTCATTTATATTGTGCCCGTAGCTCTCATGAAACCTGCAAAATTTTCCTGTCTGGATTTGCCTTTCGGACGAAGGCTTTGGCATGGGTTTCTTGTATTGAATCGTATTACAGGTTTGCAGATACACGTTTTCCAAAGATGTATTTAAAGGAGTATAGTTATCAAACATGGGATTTTTGTGCTGCGGGCCATGACTTCGATCTCGTTTTTTATTATGATTCACGTTCTCCCTATGTTGAGTTTGTTTGTTTTGCACGTTTAACTGAACTTTTCCGGAGCTTTCACCGGATTGTTTGATCGCGACATTGTTTTGAATGCCTTCAATACTGGGTCCTACATCATCATGCTTCCTTGACTGTTTCGCATCCTCACGCCGCAAGAACAAGGCGGCTTTGGAACAAAAACGGTCCAACGACGCAGGTGGTTTTCCTGCCAATCAATTTCCAAACTCTGAGTCCGGATCAATCCCTTTTGTTAACGCCATCAGAATTGAGTTGTCATTGGGATTGGTGATCTCTACACAAGCTTTATGAAATCTCTCCAAGTAATGTCTGTGTGTTTCCCCTGGAGCTTGGATATCGCTAGACAAAGTGTTGACGACTTTCGGTCTGGCGACATGTGTTATCCCGCTTTTTGGCAAAGCCGTGATATCACAAGACTGGTCAAAAACAGAAGACAGTTCACCTCAGAGATCGGTCGTACTTCACTTTACTATGGATATCGATGAATTTTGTCCGAGTCCGGAATGGGCCACAATTGATAGGACCCGACAAGAAAGGTCATAGAAGTTTGCATTTCAAATTTCAAGTCAATCCGAGGTCGCATGCTCAAGTTATGATGGATTCGAGTTAAGAGGGATAGGCATTGCTCGGTTCGAACCCATCACCTTGTCTAAGATCGAACCCATCATTTTCGAACCCAACTAGTTCGAACCTATACAAAGAGGTGACGTTCGAATCCATCAGCCAACATCTTCCTTCGACTCCATCACCTTCGACTCCATCACCTTCGACTCCATCCAAATAGCCATACTTCGAATCCATCAACCACGCGATAGTTCGAATCCATCGGCGACCTTTGGAGCGTTCCCACTTATCTTCCATCAACGAAGGAGGAGACTTAGTTTATGGACGGATGAATCCCTTCGAATCCATGCAACGGAAGGAACTCCAACTCCATGCCATAGTTACCTTCGAACCCCCATGATAAAGCCAACTTCGAATCAATCTGGGGTGACGTGTTTAGATCGATTCGAACGAATGCCACTCCATCGATTCGAGGAAAGCCTTCGAATCCAACACATGAAGCCATCCAGTGAACACGGCGACAAACACGGATCGATTCGAAGAATGCTGCCCACGTCACAGAAGGATCGATTCGACCCTATGGGTTCGAAGTGATCGATTCGAATGAACCCATAGGATCGATTCGAACCATGCAACATACCGAAAAGTGCCATTTCGAATCGATGATAACTCCCAATCTACTGATCCAAATCCCATGAAATTTTTACAGAAGTGTGTCTACATGATGAAGAACGTCCACTCCAAGTTTCATCGCAATTGGACAATTTTTTGATCGATTCGAAGTTCACTTCGAATCGATCCCAAACTAGGCACGGACTCCGAGAACGCGGGCTTATGGGCCCCCCTCACGTGCCAGGCAACCTCCCTGAGCTTTAGGCAGGATTTTGGCCTTCCACACCTATAAATAGAGGCCCTGGTCATTCAGAAAAGGGGTCGGAGAATTTGGAGAAGAAGAATAAGCCTAAAAGCTGCCGGAATCACTTCATACTACCTCCTTTGCTGTTAATTTCGAATTTAAGTCCATTTCCTGGTGTAATTTGCTTTAAAACACTTGTAATCTTCAAGTATTAAGGAATAAAGTGATAAAACTTCATAGTGGACGTAGGCGCATAGCCGAACCACTCTAAATCCTTGTCTTCTGTGCAATTTACTTTTCTGTGACTTGGAGTTTTTGTTAGATAGTCCTTATTTCCAATTCAAGTTCTTCATTTACTATCTCTTCAAAAACTTTCGAAGGGTGTTTGCCCAATTTTGGTGCAAACAACGTGCATGCGGAATTGTTCCACAAATTTTCTAGCCAACTGATTGAATGAAGAGATGGAACGGGGCGGTAATCGAGTGAACCACATCGTAGCGATGCCTCCCAAGGAAATGGGAAAACTCCTGCACTTTACCGCATCATCGGCTCTCGCGGCACTCATAGACCATTCATATTTCAGAATATGTTGATTAGGGTCGGAGTTCCCTTCATATATGGGTAGCACCGGCATTCTAAATCGCCGAGGTGGTTCGGCACATAAGATCTCATCGGTGAACGGGGTGTGACTTCTAGAGATTCCCCAGTCGTCGTTAGTGAACCCCGGACTTTCTCGTATCATTTGCCTGATTATAGCCGTGAGATCCGGCGTATCTATATTCGGAGTTTGGTGAGCCAAGGTGTGGTTGGGCTCCACAGTGCGAGGCTGGATCGGGCGCGGTCGACGATCCAAGCCTTGTCTCCTCGGCTCGACATCTTCGGGCACGTACCGCTCCGGAGATTGCCTTGGTTAGGCGCGGTTATGAGCTGACATATCCTGAACGTCGACCCCCGGTTCAGTGGCGATGGTTGTGGGACGATTATCAGCGGCGTGCTGTGGGATGGCACCTCCTCGGGAGGAGGGTCCTGTATGAAAGCTGGCGGATTGACCAACTCGTAATTGTCCGACAGTCAGTGCCGGTGGGTTCCCCGTAGCCTGTACATAACCTCCATCCAGTAAGGGTCGTGGAGATCGGTGGTAATGGTCGGATGAAGCTGAACTCTCGGTAGAAGAATGAGAAGCATGATCCCTCCTGGATCTCCTGCGCTTTTGGCTATTCAGCTGGCGGGTTAATTCAGCATTGGCGCGCAGCTGTTCCGTTAATTGCTGCCGACTCTGGGTCAGCTCTTGTAACAACATCTAAAATTCCTGCCTAGTTATCGGACCCGATGGTTCAGAAGGTCCGGAGACGTCTTGAGTGGATGGGGGTAGTGCTTGGGATTCTGTCTATCCCGGCCTTCTTGATCTCCGACGTTTGAAGTCATTCTTGTACTTACCATTTGGAGGGTAGGATTCTTTCCTAGAATTTAAGCAAATTTGAATAGAATGGAAGGAACCTGAAATTGAAATATGGATCTCTCTCTTAGATTTACGCAATACGGTATCGGTGATACATCCAAGGAGCAGGAGAAAAACTAGGTTTTCTCAGTGAAAGCACCAAAGTGTTTGTACCAAAATATGGCACAACAGTCTTCGGAAGTTCTTGAAGAGATAATAAATGAAGAATATAAATCGAAACAGAGGATTATCTAACAAAAACTCCAAAAAACATGAATGTAAATGCGTAGACAGGCAATTTATAGTGGTTCGGCGTATTGCCTACATCCACTGTGAAGTTTTTTGCACTTTTATTGATTCTCTTTCAATGATTACAAGTTGTTACAGCAATCAACAGCGAGTTACACCTGGAAATTTGAAATCAACAGCGAGATTATGATGTAGGATGATGGAGATCTCAATCCGGCAGAGTCTAGGCGCTTGAGAATCGAAAGATCCCTCTTCTGTTGGCTTTTGGGCACTATTTATAGGCGTAGGAAATCGAGATCGTGCTGAAACTTCGTGAGACTTGGTCTGGCACGTGAGGAGGCCCACGCGACCGTTTCCAGAAAGTTTCGGCCCGTTCTGAGATCGATTCGAAACCATTTCGAACTGATCAAGATGATGTCCGATCGAGCTCAAATTTGGTGTGAAGCTTGTTTAGCATGTGCTTAACCATCTCTGAAAATATCGTAGCATTTGGATCAGTAGATCATGAGATATCGTCGATTCAAAATAAGGACCTTCGTTTTTGGCATATTACGAACCGTTTCGTTCGAACCTATGCCTTCGAATCCACCATCTCACGTGACTCTATGATGAGGTGGCGCGTCCACTTCGCCTCGATTCGGTCTTCGCGCCGAGTTGACCGTATCGACTCCATATATCTCGCTTTGTTTGAAAAGAAGACCGTTATGCTTGGACCTGGTTTTCCTTAATCGAACCGTTGGCCTCGGGTTCGAATCATGACATCTTCGATGGATTCGAAGGGAGGGCTCCTGATGGATTCGAAGGGAGGAATCTCAATAGGTACGAACTAATGCTCTTATGATGGTTTCGAATACGATCGATGTGAACGTGATGGATTCGAACTTCATTCATTTTGCCCAACACGAACTCATTGAGGCAGGTCAAGGCAGAGCGGAGGATGGACACGAGCTGGATGGATACGAACACGAAGCACACTGACGGATACGAACCGATACTCCCATGATTGTTTCGAAGCAGTGACTTAATGCCTTGTCTCGATGGAGGCGAGGCACTGAGGCGCCAATGGGTTCGACAGTGATCGATACGAAACGTGGTGTCCCGATGGGTTCGAACTCAACCAGTATGAGCTGAGTTTTCTTCACTGGTTCGAAGACGTCGCTCCTTTGATCGACTCGAAATCTATAGGTTCGAAATGTTCCTCGGTGATGGGCTCGAAACAGTGAGCACCTTCTAAATGAATCGATCATTACTTGTGCGTATGAACTCAGATTGACTTGAAACTTGGAACACTGGCTTTCTCAGCGTTGCTTGTTATATCATTCCAATTGTAGCTTGATCTGGACTTGAGAAAATTTCGCTGATATCCTTGCCGTGCCAAACCTGGTTCTTGACCGAATCTTGGTATCTCGACCTTGCCAAAAGGTGGGATAACAATCGGGTCATGGAAGTTTTTTACCCTTCGTTTTTCCTCACGTGGATTTTTTCTGTAAAAAGGGATCCCCGTGGCTGGTCTACGATTTACCATCACTGGAGAGTGGTGCACCATGGTACTGCACCGTTTCAAATCCATGCACCCATTTCTAAAGGTCGTACGGCACTGTTTCGTCATTTTGGACGGATGTTGCACCTTGCACCGTGGATGTTGCACCCTGTGGATATCAATTCTTCGGAGGGCCATAACTCTTGGCTCGTTTAGAGTTACGGGAGCCATAACTAGTCAAAACGAAGGTATCTGTGAGTTCTACAGCTATGATGGCTTTCAGCCGTCACTGGTTAGTTTCATACCCAAAAAATCCTATTCAAACCCCAATCGGGTCACGGAAGTTTTTACCCTTCGTTTTTCGTCACGTGGATTTTTTCGGTAAAACAGGATCCCCGTGGCTGGTCTATGATTTACCATCGCTGGAGAGTGGTGCACCATGGTACTGCGCCATTTCAATTCTATGCACCCATTTCTAAAGGTCGTACTGGACTGTTTCATCATTTTGGACGGATGTTGCACCTTGCACTATAGATGTTGCACCCTGTGGATATCGATTCTTCGGAGGGCCATAACTCTTGGCTCGCTTAGAGATACGGGAGCCATAACTAGTCAAAAGGAAGGTATCTGTGAGTTCTGCAGCTATGACAACTTTCAGCCGTCACTGGTTAGTTTCATACCCAAAAAATCCTATCCGAACCTCAATCGGGTCAAGGAAGTTTTTTACCCTTCGTTTTTTCGTCACTTGGATTTTTTCTGTAAAACGGGATCCACGTGGCTGGTCTATGATTTACCATCGTTGGAGAGTGGTGCACCATGGTACTGCACCGTTTCAAATCCATGCACCCATTTTCAAAGGTCGTACCACACTGTTTCGTCATTTTGGACGGATGTTGCACCTTGCAACGTAGATGTTGCACCCTGTGGATATCGATTCTTCGGAGGGTCATAACTCTTGGCTCGTTTAGAGTTACGGGAGCCATAACAAGTCAAAACGAAGGTATCTGTGAGTGCTATAGCTATTACGGCTTTCAGCCGTCACTGGTTAGTTTCATACCCAAAAAATCCTATCCGAACCTCAATCGGGTCATGGAAGTTTTTTACCCTTCGTTTTTCCTCACGTGGATTTTTTCCGTAAAACGGGATCCCCGTGGCTGGTCTATGATTTACCATCGCTGGAGAGTGGTGCACCATGGTACTGCACCGTTTCAAATCCATGCACCCATTTCTAAAGGTCGTACGGGACTGTTTCGTCATTTTGTACGGATGTTGCACCTTGCGCCGTAGATGTTGCACCCTATGGATATCGATTCTACGGAGGGCCATAACTCCTGGCTCGCTTAGAGATACGGGAGCCATATCTAGTCAAAAGGAAGGTACCTGTGAGTTCTGAAGCTATGACTGCTTTCAGCCGTCACTGGTTAGTTTCATACCCAAAAAATCCTATCCGAACCTCAATCGGGCCAAAGAAGTTTTTTACCCTTCGTTTTATCGTCACGTGGATTTTTTCTGTAAAACGAGATCCCGTGGCTGGTCTATGATTTACCATCGCTGGAGAGTGGTGCACCATGGTACTGCACCGTTTCAAATCCATGTACCCATTTCTAAAGGTCGTACCGCACTGTTTCGTCATTTTGGACGGATGTTGCACCTTGCACCGTAGATGTTGCACCCTGTAGATATCGATTCTTCGGAGGGCCATAACTCTTGACTCGTTTAGAGTTACGGGAGCCATAACCAGTCAAAACGAAGGTATCTATGAGTTCTATAGCTATGACGGCTTTCAGCCGTCACTGGTTAGTTTCATACCCAAAAAATCCTATCCGAACCTCAATCGGGTCATGGAAGTTTTTTACCCTTCGTTTTTCCTCACGTGGATTTTTTCTGTAAAACGGGATCCCCTTGGCTGGTTGTTCGTCGACGGAAATTCTATCGAGTTATAAAACCGTCGAACGAATTTAGAAATAAAATTTATACCGCAAGCGCACGGTGTACGAATGTAGCACGCGGCGAATACGGGTCGATCCACAGGGAATTGATGATTTTAAAATTCTATTCAATCAAATTAACCAAACTTGAAAGTGTGATTAGCTAAAAATGTGAGAAACTAACAAAAATTAGCAAAAGAAAAATGGATAAAAATATGAAAGTTAAAAGAACAATTTAAAGATAAATCCACTCTCTAGATCATATAAATCAACAAAATGAAGTTATGATCTCTCTTTTCTTGTCATTAGTGAATTAGTTGATGTGCTTATCATAAGTATGGTATATTTGTGCTAATAATTAGCTCAATATAAACCATCAAACTATAACACAACCACTAATACACATTTAAATCTCTTGAAATATGACAACAAAGTTGAAATAAAAATCTATTTTAAGCATAGCCTATTAACTATTGTTTAGAAATATAGGCTATCAAATTTCAATTTCAACATTCACTTCTTTGCCATAATCATATTAAATGAAGAGGCAATTTGTGTTATGTTTGTTAAGCATAGTCTATTTGGTATGAACAACATAGACTATCAAATTCAAAGCAAAACAACATCATTAAACCACTTCAATCATTCTCATTAAGCACCAAAAGAGAGCATAAACATCAAGTTAAGTTGAAGCTACATGATTAGAGAGCTTCATTACCCCTAAATTGAAGGGGTTTAGCCTCTCATATTTGTTATCAAAACAACAAATGTAGCTTTCAACATGAAAGAATAAGAAAAGAAAAAGAGAGCAAAATTAAATGAACAAACTATTCTACTTGCATAAAAGTAAATCTACACTACAACATGAAAGTAAATAAGCATGAAAAGAAAAAGAACATGTATTGAAGTTGCATAAAAAAAATTACATAAAAGAGAAATGGCTAAGTAGCCATGGAAAAGAGAAGAGAGCTTTCTTTTATTTGATCTAAAACTAAACTAAAGAGAAGGAGGCCTAAGAGAGACTAAGAGAAGAGAGTCATGATACATGAAACATATGGGTATTTATACAAGTTTAAAACCCTAATTCCTATTTTTGGGGAATGCCCGAATTGCCCATGAGAAAGTGTGGAGGCCAAGTTATCATTAGCATGTTTTAATCCCCACTTAAATGTACATGAAGCCATTAAATCCATAAGCATGTGCATTAGCCTTTAATTTGTACATTAAGGTAGGTGAGTAGGTGGGGTCCTCCATGATCTTCACATTGAATTATTTACATCTTCATTCCTTTGTATTGATTTTGTGCATGCATATCTTCATGAAACCACTTGTAAAAGTCACCAAATTTCCTACAAAAAAACATAGAAAATTCTAAGTAAATTTTCACAATTTAATAAATGCACAAAATGATCATTTCACCCTTGTATGACGATGAATGTGTGACAATTTGGAATTAATGTGAATTTTGGTTAAAACAAGTTAAAATACCCAATATGATCATTTTTTAATTTAAATAGATTAAATATGGCGATAAAAATGTGCACATTTACGTGCACATCACTGGTCTATGATTTACCCTCGCTGGAGAGTGGTGCACCATGGTACTACACCTTTTCAAATCCATGCACCCATTTCTGAAGGTCGTACGGCACTGTTTCGTCATTTTGGACAGATGTTGCACCTTGCACCGTAGATGTTGCACCCTGTGGATATCGATTTTTCGGAGGGACATAACTCTAGGCTCGTTTAGAGTTACGGGAGCCATAACCAATCAAAAAGAATGTATCTGTGAGTTCTAGAGCAATGACAGCTTTCAGCCGTCACTGGTTAGTTTCATACCCAAAAAATCCTATCCGAACCTCAATCGGGTCAAGGAAGTTTTTTACCCTTTGTTTTATCGTCACGTGGATTTTTTCTGTAAAACGGGATCCCCGTGGCTGGTCTATGATTTACCATCGCTGGAGAGTGATGCACCATGGTACTGCACCGTTTCAAATCCATGCACCCAATTCTAAAGGTCGTACCGCACTGTTTCGTCATTTTGGATGGATGTTGCACCTTGCACCGTAGATGTTTCACCCTGTGGATATCGATTCTTCGGAGGGCCATAACTCTTGGCTCGTTTAGAGTTACGGGAGCCATAACCTGTCAAAACGAAGGTATCTGTGATTTCTATAGCTATGATGGCTTTCAGCCGTCACTGGTTAGTATCATACCCAAAAAATCCCATCTGAACCTCAATCGGGTCGTGAAAGTTTTTTACCTTTCGTTTTTCCTCACGTGGATTTTTTCTGTAAAACGGGATCCCCGTGGCTGGTCTATGATTTACCGTCGCCCGAGAGTTGTGCACCATGGTACTGCACCGTTTCAAATCCATGCACCCATTTCTAAAGGTCGTGCCGCACTGTTTCGTCATTTTGGACGGATGTTGCACCTTGCACCGTAGATGTTGCACCCTGTGGATATCGATTCATCGGAGGGCCATAACTCTTGGCTCGTTTAGAGTTACGGGAGCCATAACCAGTCAAAAGGAAGGCATCTGTGATTTCTACCGCTATGACAGCTTTCAGCCGTTACTGGTTAGTTTCATACCCAAAGAATCCAATCCGAACCTCAATCGAGTCATGGAAGTTTTTTGCCCTTCGTTTTTCGTCACGTGGATTTTTTCTGTAAAATGGGATCCTCGTGGCTGGTCTATGAGTTACCATCGATGGAGAGTGGTGCACCACGGTACTGCACCGTTTCAAATCCATGCACCCATTTCTAAAGGTCGTACGGCACTGTTTCGTCATTTTGGACGGATGTTGCACCTTGCACCGTAGATGTTGCACCCTGTGGATATCGATTCTTCGGAGGGCCATAAATCTTGGTTCGTTTAGAGTTACGGGAGCCATAACCAGTCAAAAAGAAGGTATCTGTGAGTTCTATAGGTATGACGGTTTTCAGCCGTCATTGGTTAGTTTCATACCCATTAAATCCTATCCGAACCACAATCGGGTCATGAAAGTTTTTTACCCTTCGTTTTTTTATCACGTGGATTTTTTCTGTAAAACGGGATCCCCGTGGCTAGCCTATGATTTACCATCGCCGGAGAGTGGTGCACCATGGTACTGCACCGTTTCAAATCCATGCACCCATTTCTAAAGGTCGTACGGCACTGTTTCGTCATTTTGGACGGATGTTGCACCTTTCACCGTAGATGTTGCACCCTTTGGATATCGATTCTTCGGAGGGCCATAACTCTTGGCTCGTTTAGAGTTACTGGAGCCATAACCAGTCAAAACGAAGGTATCTGTGAGTTCTACAGCTATGGCGGCTTTGAGCCGTCACTGGTTAGTTTCATACCCAAAAAACCCTATCCGAACCTCAATCGGGTCATGGAAGTTTTTTACCCTTCGTTTTTCCTCACATGGATTTTTTCTGTAAAACGGGATCCCCGTGGCTGGTCTAAGATTTACCATCGCTGGAGAGTGGTGCACCATGGTACTACACCGTTTCAAATCCATGCACCCGTTTCTAAAGGTCGTACGACACTATTTCGTCATTTTGGAGGGATGTTGCACCTTGCATTGTAGATGTTGCACCCTGTGGATATCGATTCTTCGAAGGGCAAAACTCTTGGCTCGTTTTGAGTTACGGGATCCATGACCAGTCAAAACGACGGTATCTGTGAGTTCTACAGCTATGACGGCTTTCAGCCGTCACTGGTTAGTTTCATACCCAAAAAATCCTATCCGAACCTCAATAGGGTCGTGGAAGTTTTTTACCCTTCGTTTTTCGTCACGTGGATTTTTCTGTAAAACTGGATCCCCTTGGCTGGTCTATGAGTTACCATCGCTAGAGAGTGGTGCACCATTGTACTGCACCGTTTCAAATCCATGCACCCATTTCTAAAGGTCGTACGGCACTGTTTCGTCATTTTGGACGGATGTTGCACCATGCACCGTAGATGTTGCACCCTGTGGATATCGATTCTTCGGAGGGCCATAACTCTTGGCTCGTTTAGTGTTACGGGAGCCATAACTAGTCAAAAGGAAGGTATCTGTGAATTCTATAGCTATGACAGCTTTCAGCTGTCACTGGTTAGTTTCATACCCAAAAAATCCTATCCGAAATTCAATCGGGTCATAGAAGTTTTTTTCCCTTCGTTTTTCCTTACGTGGATTTTTTCTGTAAAACGGGATCCCCGTGGCTGGTCTAAGATTTACCATCGCTGGAGAGTGGTGCACCATGGTACTGCACCGTTTCAAATCCATGCACCCGTTTCTAAAGGTCGTACGACACTGTTTCGTCATTTTGGACGAATGTTGCACCTTGCACCGTAGATGTTGCACCCTGTGGATATCGATTCTTCAGTGGGACGTAACTCTTGGCTCGTTTAGAGTTACGGGAGCCATAACCAGTCAAAACGAAGGTATCTGTGAGTTCTACAGCTATGACGGCGTTCAGCCATCACTGGTTAGTTTCATACCCAAAAAATCCTATCTGAACCTCAATAGGGTCATGGAAGTTTTTTACCCTTCGTTTTTCGTCACGTGGATTTTTTCTGTAAAACGGGATCCCCGTTGTTTGCGTAAAAAATGGCCGCAAACACCCAAAGTTGTATGAACTGGTCGATTTTATGTTGTTCTTAGTGATTTGGGTGATTTATGCAAATATATAAAAAGTAGGGACTAAACTGTAAAAGACACACAGATTTATAGTGATTCGGCTATTTATAGAGTGAGGATGGGGGCAGGAGTCCTGGATGTATATAACTGCTGGTGGGCGTGGGCTGAAGCAATCTGGACTGGCAACATCTGGTTCGGCGGAGCTTGGTTCGGTCGTAGCTAGGATGGTTGGACCGGTGGTAGGTTGAGTGGAGTGTTGGTCCGGTGTGGGTTGGTTCGTTGTGAAGCCATCCGGTGAGGGTGGTCCAGTGCTTGATTTTGTGGGGCTTGGTTCGGCATTGGTTTAGTGGAAGATGGAGCTTCGGTTGTAGTTGATTCGGTGGGAAGGGACGTGGAGTTGGTTCGGTCTCTGTACTACCGAATGAATCCTATACTGAGAATGCCGAATGAGCCTTCATATTAGAGAATGCCGAATGAACCAGATGATGCCTATTACCGGATGAACTCAGGGAGTATAGTGTCGAACGAACTCTTGCCTTGCTTTACCAAATGAACCTCTGTCCTTGAATCATGAGTGAAATCCCAGACTTATATACGCTCGCTTGATTCTTCTTGTTCCGGTCGTGGTGGAAACGCACACAACATTGATATTCCAGTTTTGTCCAAAAAATGGGATAACACTTTGCCCCCCAAAACATGCCTTGCGGTAGGATGGCGTGTTTTGTAATGCCATGAGCTGGATGTTCGCATCCTATTGATGTTCTTGTGGTAGGAAGGTGTGCTTTGTAAAGCCATGAGCTGGATGTTCATATCCTGTTGACAACCTGCAAAGAGCTTGATATTTTATATGGCTCCAAATGACGACCGTTCGGGATCGAGCTATTTGGGATGAAGCGCGGCCGTTCATGGTCAAGCGCCTAACTTCAAATGACGATCGTTCGGGATCAAGTCATTTGAGGTGAGGTGCGACCGTGCGCGGTCAAGCGTATAAATCCATGCGTCGATCGATCGGGATTGAGTCATCTGTGGAGAAATGTGACCATCCAAGGTCAAGCGCTTAACTTCAAATGACGACCGTTCGGGACCGAGTCATTCGAGGTAAAGTGCGACAGTGTGCGGTCAAGTGCATAAATCCATGTGTCGATCGTTTGAGATCGAGTCATCTATGGTGAAATGTGGCTGTTCAAGGTCAAGCGCTTAACTTCAAATGACGACCGTTCGGGATCGAGTCATTCGAAGTAAAGTGCGACAGTGCGCGGTCAAGTGGTGGACCTCAAATGACGACTGTTCGCGATCGAGCCATTTGAGATAAGGTGTAACAATCAACGATCAGGTGGCGGACCTCAAATGATGACCGTTCGCGATCGAGCCATTTGAGGTAAGGTGAGTTGTGCCGTTCGAGGTGAGTTGTGCCGTTCGAGGCGAGTTGTGTCGTTCGAGGCGAGTTGTGATCGTTCACGATCGGGTGCCATTCGAGGCGAGTTGTGACTGTTCAAAGTCGGGTGCCGTTCGAGGCGAATTGTGACTGTTCGAAGTCGGGTGCCGTTCGAGGCGAATGAGTGTGCCCGGGGGGGACTTAATATTATCAGTGTTGGAGTTATTGTTTGGGGGAGTTTTCGAATCAAAGACTTCGGCAGTTCGTTACCATGCAATAGGTGCTCATGGACCGTTCGCGATCCAACGGGCATACAAGTAAATAATTTTTCCATAGAATTGTAAATGTTAAAGCAATAGTCATATGAACCTTACAGCAGAAATGTCCAAACAGGAAGAATTTAAATGTTCAAATCAAAACAAAACAAAAGCAAGGCAAGGATGACAAAGTGTAAGTTCCCATTCCGAAACAGTCAATGATCATTTAGAGCATGCCTGGAGATCGTTCGCGACCTCGTACATGTGTAAATGATTTAATTGTGTTAGTGGAAGCTTACGACTTGTTCATCGTTACTTTAATCAAGCAATCAATGGATAATCAAATGGTGCCTCGATCCAGGGTCACCTCTAGCCGATGTAGATGGTGGTCGCTCTGGCTCCACTGCTGGAGTTCGCCTCCTCACATATTGGAGGAGCATACCGTTCCTGATATGCCCTTCCACCTCGTCCTTCAAATGCCTACAATCATTAGTATTATGGCCATTCAATTCATGAAATACACAAAACTTATCTGATTTTCTTTCGTCAGAGGTTGGATCCCTTCGCATTGGTCTACGATACGGAACCTGCCCCTTGGTATCGTGATAAATCCGTTCCAAACTCTCATTCAGCTCTGAATAGGTGGTGAATCGTGGCTCTCTTCGTAGCCACTTTGTCCTGTCATCATTATCCTCAGCCTTTCTTTTTCCTTTGCTAGTCTCCGCACCCTTTCCAGGTGGGTTTCCGCTCTTGATTGCGTAAACGTCATCTTCTTCCTCTCTTTCTGCACTAGCATCTTCCAAACGCAGAAACTATTCAGCCTCATGATAGAACTCTCCCAGATTCATGGGCGGGTCCTTGGTTAATGAATTCTTGAACTCTGTATTACCAGCTATTCCAGATACAGCTGCCATCATGACCATAGATGGATCTGGTCGATCAACTGATGCTGCCGCCGCATTAAATCGCGTTAGAAAGCACCTCAAAGTCTCTCCAGTTTTCTGTTTCAAGGTTGCCAAAGTCATCACATTCTTGGGTCTCGCAATATGAACCCTGAATTGCCTCATGAATCTCTCAGTTAAATCTGCCCACGTTCCTATGGAGCCGCTCTCCAGTTGCCTAAACCATAACGCTGCAACGTCCGTCAAATACAGTGGAAAGCACCGGGCCATAACCTCTTCTGATGCCCCCAGCACTTCCATATGTCTCATATACTTCGTTAGATGGACCGTGGGGTCCGTTTTCCCGTCGTACATGTCCAATGATGGTAGCTTGAATTCCGGTGGGTTCCTAGCAATCCTAATCACAGAAGAAAAAGGACTCCTGTTTACATCTTCCAAGTCTCTGTTTACTAAACCGCCTCTCATAGATCTTCTAACCATCTCTGCTAATCTGTCATTGTCTCCAAGCTGTAGTTCTCGTTCACTGCCTTCGACCTGCCCCCCGAGTCCGCGGGACTTTTCATGTGTATGCCTCCCTGGCTGAACGTTCACTCCTCTATTGCTACCAGGTGGCTCAGATGCCCCCATCACTCTTCCCGGGGTCGGATCAACATGCTCTGCGTGAGTGCTCCCTAGCTCTGGTGTTGCGCCAGATGGTCCTGCCCCATTCTGAACTCCAGTTGCTCCTTGGATTTGTGCTCCAATTTGCCCAATTTGTTGAAGTAAGTTCTGGATCATCTCTTCTTGTCTTCTCATCATGGCCTCCATCTCATCCATAGTGATGAAGATCGACGTGTGATTCCCTCCTGAGGAAGCCTCTTGACTTCCTTTGTGTTCACTTCTTTCTGGCCTTTACCTTCTACTTGTTTGTCTCGTCATAACTCTTAGATCTGAACTCTTAGGTTTTCAAATTCAACTTCTATCTGATGTAGCGGGAGCTGGTCCTTCTCGGTGAGAGCACCAAAATGTTTGCGTAAAAAATGGCCGCAAACACCCAAAGCCTTATGAACTGGTCGATCTTATGTTGTTCTTAGTGATTTGGATGATTTATGCAAATATATAAAAAGTAGGGACTAAACTGTAAAAGACACACAGATTTATAGTGGTTCGGCCAGAACGTGCCTACGTCCACTTTATATGTTATTCTCCTTTTCTCTTCAGATTACAAGTACAAAGCTTTGATTACAAGTATCTAAAGTTGTTTGAAAGCTCCTTCCAGGCTTGAGCTCTCAAACTTGTCTGCCATTGTTGTACCCCTGCCCCTCTATTTATAGAGTGAGGCTGGAGGTAGGAGTCCTGGATGTATATAGCTGCTGGTGGGCCTGGGCTGAAGCAATCTGGACTGGCAACATCTGGTTCGGCGGAGCTTGGTTCGGTCGTAGCTGGGATGGTAGGACCGGTGGTAGGTTGAGTGGAGTGTTGGTCCGGTGTGGGTTGGTTCGGTGTGAAGCCATCCGGTGAGGGTAGTCCGGTGCTTGATTCTGTGGGGCTTGGTTCGGCATTGGTTTAGTGGAAGATGGAGCTTCGGTTGTAGTTGATTCGGTGGGAAGGGACGTGGAGTTGGTTCGGTCTCTGTACTACCGAATGAATCCTATACTGAGAATGCCGAATGAGCCTTCATATTAGAGAATGCCGAATGAACCAGATGACGCCTATTACCGGATGAACTCAGGGAGTATAGTGTCGAACGAACTCTTGCCTTGCTTTACCGAATGAACCTCTGTCCTTGAATCATGAGTGAAATCCCAGACTTATATACGCTCGCTTGCTTCTTCTTGTTCCGGTCGTGGTGGAAAGGCACACAACATTGATATTCCAGTTTTGTCCATAAAATGGGACAACACCCGTGGCTGGTCTATGAGTTACCATCGCTAGAGAGTGGTGCACCATTGTACTGCACCGTTTCAAATCCATGCACCCATTTCTAAAGGTCGTACGACACTGTTTCGTCATTTTGGACAGATGTTGCACCTTGCACCGTAGATGTTGCACCCAGTGGATATCGATTCTTCGGAGTCCCATAACTCTTAGCTCGTTTAGAGTTACGGGAGCCATAACCAGTCAAAAAGAAGGTATCTGTAAGTTCTACAGCTCTGACAGCTTTCAGCCGTCACTAGTTAGTTTCATACCCAAAAAATCCTATCTGAACCTCAATCGGGTCAAGGAAGTTTTTTAACCTTCGTTTTATCGTCACGTGGATTTTTTCTGTAAAACGGGATCCCCATGGCTGGTCTATGATTTACCATCGCTGGAGAGTGGTGCACCATGGTACTGCACCGTTTCAAATCCATTTACCCATTTCTAAAGGTCGTACGACACTGTTTCGTCATTTTGGACGGATGTTGCACCTTGCACCGTAGATGTTGCACCCTGTGGATATCGATTCTTTGGAGGGCCATAACTCTTGGCTCGTTTAGAGTTACGGGAGCCATAACCAGTCAAAACGAAGGTATCTGTGAGTTCTACGGCTATGACGGCTTTCAGCCGTCGCTGGTTAGTTTCATGCCCAAAAATTTTTATACGAACCTTGTTTGCACCAAAATTGGTCACAACACTCTTCGGGAGTCGTTGAAGAGATAACAATCAAGAGTATGAACTGAATATGAATATTATCTAACAAAAACTCCAATCAACAGTAAAGAAAATGCGTAGACAAGCGATTTATAGTGGTTCGGCGTGTCGCCTACGTCCACTGTGAAGTTTTTTGTTATTTTATTGATTCTCTTTCATTGTTTACAAGTTGTTACAGCGATCAACAGCAAGTTACAACTGGAAATTCGAAATCAGCAGTCAAATTATGATGCAGGATGATGGAGATCTCGATCCGGCAGAGTCTGGGCGCTTGAGAGTCCAAAAGTCCCTTTTCCGTTGGCCCTGGAGCTCTATTTATAGGCGTAGGCTGCTGATGGTTCGCTGAAAACTCGGGAGACCGCTTCTGGCACGTGAGGAGGCCCGCACGCACGGTCTCAGGAAGTTTGGGCCCACTCTTGCATAGGTTCGAACTCCATTCGAACCGATCAAGAATTCATCAAATCGAGGTGAAATTTGGCGTGAACATTCTTCAACATGTATGCAAGCATCTGTGAAAATTTCATGGCATTTGGATCAGTGCATTGGAAGATATGGTAGGTTCGAAAGAGGGTTCACGGCACGGCTGTTTGGTTCGAACCCATGCACTCGAACCGACCCTTTCGAATCCATGGAGGCACGTGGCTTCGCGTTGACGTGGAGCGCAAACTTCGAATCGATCCGGTCTTCACTCCGTGTTGACTGCTTCGACTCCATATATCTCGGCGTATTCGAACCGATGGAAGACACATCAGCATGGTTGGTTGACCCAGTGGTTTCGAATGAAACTACATAGTTGGGTTCGAACAAGGACTTCGTGATGGGTTCGAACAAGGACTCCGTGATAGGTTCGAACAAGAAGATGGAGTCGAACGACCGATGCTTGATGGATTCGAACCAGCTACTCTCCGATGGATTTGAGGCCCATTGTTACGAACTTGGTAGGTGTGGACTTGATGGCTTCGAACCCGAGGCATCCCGAGGGGTTCGAAGGTGATGGGTTCGAATCTGATGAGTTCGAAATGATGGTTTCGAAGCCGAGGCGCCTTGATGGTTTCGAGTTCGATCGATTCGAAGGTGATGGTTTTGAAATACTGTTTAGTGATGGTTTCGAAACCTGGTCTTTCCCTTCAAATTGAATCGATCATAACTCGAGCGTATGAACTCGGATTGGCTTGAAATTTGAATGTTGACTCCTATGGTCTTTCTTGCCGTGTCCTACCAATTGTGGCTCAATCTGGACTCGGATAAAATTCAGTGATATCCATGGCGAAACGAAGTATGATCAACCTCTGAGGCGAACTGTCCTTCGTTTTCGATCGATCTTTTGGTATCGCGGCTTTGCCAAAAAGCGGGATAACATTTTGCCCCCCAAGGTACGTCTTGTGGGAACATGACGTGCTTTGAATAGCTGCAATTTCTTTCTGAACAATCATTGCTCTCTTTTTTGTTGAAATTTGTATGTTGTATTGCTGTAACCTTGCGTTGATATGATTGATTGCTGTATAATAGCGCTTAGCCGTTGGCTGTCGTATTTGTAACAGGATGAGTGTTTAATCCCTGTAAATGTTTAATATCGAATGTTAGTTCGACATATATGCACATATGTTAATTTGACCCTTGTTAACGTCGTGCGTCCACAAGTCGTTGCCAGCTTGGTTGGCTATTGAATTTCGTATCGATTCTCTCCTGAACCGATTTTGAAATTTGAATTGAGACAACGCTTGATGGTTGTTGTGGAAGGTTCCTTCGTGTTGATCCTCTCCTGAACCGATGTAGAAGGTTGAAGGAATTGAATTTGTATTGCGCGAGTGTAAGATTTCGAACCGATGTGTTAGAGTATAGATGGGTTCGAAATCCATATTCGTATGGATGAAGTATACTTGTTTCGTGATGGGTTCGAAACTGACATTCGAACCGATGTGAAAGGATGGTTTCGAACTAGTTGTTCGAGTCGATTCGAATTGGAAGCGGATGGATACGAAGTCATCTGTCGTATCGATGGGCCATGGATGGATTCGAAGTAGTTGATGTGAACAAGGTCTTCGAATCGATGTGCCCACAGTTCATTTCGCATCGATGCAGCCTGTCACTCTGTAGTGCGTTTCGTACCGAAGAAATATGAGGTAACTTCGAATCGATAGGGCTTTAGGCAGATGGGTTCGAAAGCCAACTTCGAACCGATCTGGTACTTGACCGGTTGTGACCGGTTGGGTTGACTGGGAGAGCAATCGTCTCGGTTGCTTTCAACGCCTCATATAATTAGCAGTGGGCTCGCCATTTTATACTTTTTACTTTTCTACTTCTGCCTCGTTTTATTGCGCGCTCGAAACTCCAGAGAAGAAGGTGCCGTGCTTTTGTATTCGAATCATTCGAGATCCAAATCTTCAATTCCTCAAACCTATCATCCAAACTAGGTAACTAACCTCGAACTCACACGGCAGAGCTATCTCGAACCCATCACTCCTTCATCGATCCGCCTTTCTTGGGACTTGATAAATCCAGATCTGGCTTTTGGAGGAATTTTGAATTGATGCGTGGATTTGAGCTCGAATCGATGATGGGTGCGCCATTGGCCGTTGGGTTTCGCGCCGATCCATGGAATGGTTCAACGGGGCAATGCAGTTCAACACCGACTGATGGATTCGATGGATCCGTTCGAACCGATGGGTTCGAATCCATCGGCTATCGGTGCGAAATTCGAAGCTTTGTGTCGATTCGAATAGGATCGACTCGAATGATGCCGATGTCAAGTTGGGAGTTCCTGATCGGTTCGAGCTTGCCAAACAAGGATTGGTTCGAAATCAACCATTTACGATCGATTCGAACTTGACACCTGTTCATTGTTTCGAAGCGAGCTTTCCAGCCATTGATTCTAAGTGATGTTAGGTGGTTTCGAACGAAGTGCTTGTGATCGGTTCGAACCCCCTATGATGGATTCCAAACTTTGATATTTTCTGAGCATAACTCCGGCGAGCTTCATTCTTGCATATTTGGACTTGAATATTAAACTGCATACTTGACTGCCTTTCGAAGCTCGTCGATGGAACTATAACAACTTTTATCCGGATCAATTTCCATCATGGAAACGGATTAGTGATGACAGTCAGCGATGACGGTCATTATAGCTGGACTCCGTAGCTTTGTCGCTTGCATATTTACTTTAACTCTGCGATATTTATTCAAGTAATGCATGTCATCGCACAACACACACTCATACACGTTACACTGTGGAATGCACGGGTTTTTGTCGTCTACCGATGGTTTCTCGTGAGTTAGCTAGTGATGGAACCGTCAAGTTCACAGCAGCAGGAGATTCAAGGTACAGTCTCTCCAAGGCTAGAGGTTCCGGATGTTGATCCCAAGATCATTGGTCCAGCCCTGGATGAACTTCCCGATGCGTCGTTCATTGCCAGTCAATCGGATTCCGTTCCATTGAATATCTCCGAAGATATGTTGGGGAGAATATGTTTGAGGCATGGCCTGTCATTGGATGATGTGTTATTGCCGGGGCCGAATGATAGACCGCACAATCCGCCGGAAGGATATATAGCATTTAACCGCCACGCGTGTGCGGCCAGGACACTTCCTCCGTTCAACGAATATATAAGGGAAGTATTGTCGTTTTTGAGGATCTCCCCATCTCAGCTGCACGGATATGCGTCGATCAATAGCTTGTTTATTGCATTTACGAAATATCTCCATCGACCGCCACTCCCAATTGAAATGAGATACTTGTTCAACTTCAAAACTTGAGGTGACTATCCCTCTTTCACATATCTGGAAGCGGTGAGAAATTGTCAAGTGGTCACTGGATCCTGGACAAGGTTGAGTTACTACAGGATAGAATGGTTTTATGTCAGATGTCCTCCAGGATTTGCCCGACGATGGTTATTCAGACGTGAGTATAGCTGAGTTTTTAAATAGTTGCTACGGCAATTGCAGCCGAAGTGGAACTTATATTTATTTACTTATTTTTACAGCGACGATTCAGCGACCCGAAGGCGAACAGTTTAAGGAGATGGTGCTAGTACTCCGGGGAGTCCCGAGTGAAGATAGAAATATCGAGTCGCTTTTGACCGATAAGAATCTTCGGACTTACGGGTTGATCAAACAAGGACAGAGCATAAGTTTTGAGGTGGCGCCAAGCATCATCTCGAAAAAACGAATCAAGCACAAGAAGCCCGAAGTTACTATAGCTGAGGAAGCTGACTCTGAAAGAACCCATACCGATGACGAGCCGCTGACCGAGCCTACGGACGTAGTTCCGGATGTCGCGGAGCAGAGAAAAGGCAAGGCTGCCATGGTTAAGTCAATTAAGAAGGGGAGACGGAAATTGGTCGTTACAGCTGGATCCGCTTCCGGAGTTAGCATCTCGGAGATGTCTCCTCCGTGAACTGGAAGTCTTTACGAAGGGCTTACCGATCTTCCAATCCCGGATGATGTGTCTTTTCAACATGATGCCGGGTTGGAGGAGTTTCATCATACTCTAGAATTGAGAGAGCCTCTTATTACTAGCGAGGTCGACCCTTCTGGTTGGTCGGGGGGAATGCATATTCATACACATTTCACGACACTGCATAACCTTTGACTGTAAACTACCTGTTTCGAAAGGTGATTAATTCTATTTTATTTTGCTTTGCAGATACCATGACAAAGCGTGGTTCAATGTTAGGAAGCCTTCGACATGCACGTAGATCTTCCTCATATTATGAGTCGCAATGGAGGGAAGGAGATAGAGATTATGATCGCAGGCACTCTGAATATTCTAGCCAAGAGCAATATGAAAGAGATAGGGAGTACAGACGTCGGTCTCGATCTCGTACTCCTCCTCCAAGAGTCACTTTACAGCCTCCCGTCCATGTTTCTCGCCCTTCCGACTCTTCTCGATATGTGTCGGTTTCTCAAGCTTCTAGATCCGAGGCGATGGCGCCGATGGTTGCGGAGGAACCTCCTACTGAAATCTCAGGGGAAGGAGCAATTAGGCTTGCGCAACTAAAGAATGAGTTCCCGAATATTTGCTTCGATAATTACGTCTTTCCCCCGAACCTAAAAAGAATCCCGCCGGAGGCCGAGCGGTTGGCGCTCGACTACGTGCATGACTTTTACGCCCAATACAAGGCGTGGTATAGGGCGGCCGACAAGGCATCGGCGTTGGCCTTCGAACGAGCGGCCACCATTGAGAAGTTGCAAGCTGAGTAAGCACAAAAAGATCGCATCATACAAGTGCTGAATACTGAAGCGGAATCATCTCGTAAATCTGAAATAGAGGCCACCAAAAGAGCCGATGAAGCACAGGCAACCATGGATAGGATGAAACCCGAGCACTACGCCACGGTCGAGGATATGGGCCATCGAAACACCTTGGTTACTGCTGAGAGGGACGCAGCCCTAAAGGAGTTGAACGAGCTTAAGTCATAATTCGCCGAAATCGCCAAGGAAAGGGATGATGCGAATAACGCAGCCCAGGAGGCGTGCGAACAAGCCGTGATTCTCCGGACTGAACGGGATGCAGCAGTGGCCAATGTTCAGGTGGTTGAAGCAGAGGTGGAGGAGAAAATTCAACGGGTGGAGGCCAGGCTAGAGGTCGATATCGAAGATTTGCTTATAACTTACAACGCCAATGTGTTAAAACATAGAAACTTGGCCTGGCTTCAGGATTATCCGGTTCACCTTCGTTGCGCTTGGGACCGATTGGTTGAGGAGGAAGAGGAAGCGCATCCGGGTGAAGCAATTGATTGATTCGAGCTCGAGAACCGGCTGTTGACTGAGGATGAGAAGAAGGTCCTTCATGACACTATCATTGCTCATGAGAAGGAGATGATGGGTGGTCATTCCATGGAAGTCGGAGAGGGATCAGGTGTTGAGCACCATTCTGCTGTCACCGAAGTCAACGCACCACCTTCGTCAGTGCCTGCAACTGCGGTCAGTTTGCAATCTGTTCCTGCTTACGACCCGGAACAGCCGCTTATCTCCTATCCAAGAGCATACTTCCGAGGCCGTTCAGCCGTCTGCGAGTCAAACTGAGGAAGGTATTCCGAAGTTATCTCAAGCGTTTTCTAAATAGAGAGTTTGTTTTGAAGAAGTTACTAATAACTTATTATTTTTTCCTAGTGATGGGAGTTGCGCCGACAGTCGCGGCTCAAGAATCAAGCCAAAGGGATAAGGCCATCGCCACCGAGACTACTGTTGTAACTGTGGTATCGACCTAGGCGGCACAGGGGAGTGGGTTATCTCTCGAGGAACAAATGGTGAGTGAGCTGCTCGGTGAGCAGGGCGGTTTTTCCATGGACTTACCCTTTATCATCGTTAGTAACCTCCCGCCGACCTCAAGTGCTTCGATGCAGACTGCGGATGCCCCCAGCCAGGCCCAAACGACTCGAGATGAGGAAATTTTGGCTGAGATCAACGCCGAAATAGAGGCTGCGGGGCACAGTGGTAGCGTCGGTGGCAGCACGGCGGCGCGGAGTCCAGCTCCTGCTAGGGTAGTACCATCGGGTGGCACTATCTCAACTTCCGCTACTGATCCAGTCCCCCCTACTCCTCCGGCGGGAAGCCTTCACGCAGATTCAAGCTCTGAGGAGGACATTGACATCATGCCCCCAGCCGAAGAGCCACCACCGGAGAGGAGACACTCAAAACGAAGAATTTCTGTCCCTAGTGATTCTGATGACGAACCACTAGTAAGAAGGATGAAGAAGAGAAAATAAATCGGCTTTTCAAGTAGATGTTTTGGTAGATAGGCATTTGTTTTTGTTTTTTGTTAGTAAGCCGTGTATAGATGCAGGTTCGGCCCCTGCTAGTAGGAACTCTTTTTGGAAGACTTGTTAGTATGTAAGTCCGTGTCTTCAGTTAGTTGAAATAAAATTCAGTTTCTTTGTTTCAACTCTTGTTTTATTTGTTCTTAAGTACTTGCAGTGTCTTGTTTTCGGTCCGGTGTACTTATGGTGTTTTTACCGTTTAAGTAGAGTTCGTTTCATTTGCCAACTCTGAAGATCTTGGTCACAAGTTGTGATTGATGAATGAGTTGAACTTCGGACGTTGTATCACTTCGGTTAGTGATTGACACTTAGCTTTCGTGCCCCCAATTTTGGGGTACAGCACTTGTATTTTTGGTGGTTGATCGCACTTGTTGCAAATCTTAAGCACACGTCCGCATTCTGGGGACTTAGGATAATTTGGGATCGATAACCTGGTTTGCACTCCAGGAATTTTGAGAATTATCGATTGTTTGCAATGTGGTTCACGCTCCGGGAACCTGGAATTAATGTTTATACTCCACTTCACGCTTTGGGAACTTGGAGTTCGCATTGATGGGTTGGCTCGCACTCCGGGAACCTGGAATAGATGTTTATACTCCAATTCATGCTCTGGGAAGTTGGAGTCTGGATTGACGCATCGGTTCGCACTCTGGGAACCTGGAATTGATGTTTGTACTCCGATTCGCGCTCTTGGAAGTCGGAGTCAGCCGATAGGTGGTCAGTCACACCTATTTGAGCTTTTTAGGAATTCGTTCGCACTCTGGGAACGATGGATTTGATGTTTATACTCCAGTTCACACTCTGGGAAGTTGGAGTCAGCCGATAGGTGGTCAGTCACACCTATTTGAGCTTTTTACGAATTCATTCGCACTCTGGGAACGATGGATTTGATGTTTATATTCCAATTCACACTCTGGGAAGTTGGAGTCCGTTCGCACTCTGGGAACGAATTATGGAATGTTTATACTCCAATTCACGCTGTGGGAAGTTGGAGTCCGTTCGCGCAGTGGGAACGAATTGTGGAATGTTTATACTCCAATACATGCTGTGGGAAGTCGGAGTCCGTTCGCGCAGTGGGAACGAATTATGGAATGTTTATACTCCAATTCACGCTATGGGAAGTTGGAGTCCGTTCGCCCTCTGGGAACGAATTATGGAATGTTTATACTCCAATTCACGCTGTGGGAAGTTGGAGTCCGTTCGCGCAGTGGGAACGAATTATGGAAGGTTTATACTCCAATTCACGGTCTGGGAAGTTGGAGTTAGTTGTAGGACTGTCGTGTGTTGGTCCAGTTCAGCCTTTGATGTGTTGGCTTGCCCCCGAGCTGGGGTTTCACTTAGTGAGTAGCCGGTTGTATCGCAGTCACTCGCTATTTGAATAAATTCCATTGTTTGATGGAATTTTGCTCTTCGTGTGTCGTGATTGTTGAACGTTGCATTCGGTGAATCACAGCTCTAGCTTGAAGAGATAATGTTTTATTGCTGAAATAAGAAAATACGGCAAAGTCAGTGCCTTATTACAAATTCAAATTTCAGAATGTAAAAGAAATTGCCAAGTCATAGATTGAATGAGCCTGTCATGTATGATAGTGACGAAGACCCTCGTCGTTCCAGGCTCCTGAGAAAGTTGGTCCGCCACTGATGGCGTTTATCACCAATCTCCCACGGGGACAAGTCGAGTCCTCCTGTCTCAGTCGATTGGGTTCATTGTTTGGATTAGATGGGCCCGCTTCTCTGGGTTGCGGTGTCCGCACAAACTGTTCAAGCTTCCTTTCCCTGACCAGTTTTTCAACGAGATCTTGTAAGTGACGACACTCGTTTGTATTGTGCCCATAATTTTCATGGAACCTGCAAAACTTTCCTGTTTGGATTTGTCTCTCTGATGACGGTCTTGGAACAGGTTTTTCATATTGAATTGTATGACGGGTTTGTAAATACAAGTCCTCCAATGAAGTATTCAAAGGAGTATAGGTGTCGAACATCGGATTTTTGCGTTGCGGGCCACGAGTTTGATCTTGTTTTTTAGTTTGATTCACGCTCTCTCTTCGCCGAGCTATTTTGTTTTTGACGATCAACTGAACTTTTCCGGAGCTCTCGCCGGATTGTTTGATTGCAACGTTGCTTTGGATCCCTTCAGTACTTGGTTTTGCATCGGTTTTCTACCTAGACTGTTTCGCGTCTTCCCGTCTCAGGAATTGAGCCGCCTTGGCGTGGAAACGGTCCAACGATGCAGGTGGTTTTCCGGCTAACCAATTACCGAACTCGGAATCGGGGTCGATCCCCTTAGTTAGCACCATAAGGATAGAGTTATCGTTCGGATTGCTGACCTCCGCGCATGCAGTATGGAATCTCTCTAAGTAGTGTTTGAGCGTTTCTCCAGGAGCTTGAGTGACACTAGACAGAGTTTTGACGTCTTTGGGTCTTGCAACTTGCATGCGGAATTGCTCAACGAATTTTGTGGCTAACTGGTCGAACGAAGAGATAGATCGAGGTGGCAGTCGAGTGAACCAAATGGTAGCGATGCCCCCCAAGGATATGGGGAAACTACGACACTTCACTGCATCGTCGGCACGGGCAGCAGTCATCGACCATTCATATTTTAGAATATGTTGGTTAGGGTCGGAGTTTCCTTCGTACATGGGTAGATTTGGCATCCGGAATCGCCGTGGGGGTTCAGCAGTAAGAATATCATCCGTAAAAGGAGTGTGACTTCGAGTAACCCCCCAATCGTCATTCGTGAATCCCTGGCTCTCACGGATCATTTGACGTATCATAGTGGAGAGATCCGGCATTTACGCGTTCTGTGCGGCTTGTGTCGGAGTATGATTACGTTCTATGCTTTGGGGTTGGACCGGATATTGTCGACAGTCCAAGTTTTGCCTTCTTGGCTCATAGTCCTCTGGGACGTATGGTTCAGGAGTTCGTCCGTCATGACGACGGTTCAGGTCCGACTGATCTAGAATGTCGACCCCTGGTTCAGCCGCAACGTCAGTAGTGCGGTGTTCTGTAGCATGGTGAGGGATGGCACCTCCTCGGGAGGAGGGTCCGGTTTGGAAACTGGCCGATGGGCCATCTCTCAGTTGCCCAACAGTCAGTGTTGGTTGATCTCCAGCAGTTGGCATACGATCCCCACCTAGTCGGGGTCGTGGAGATCGATTGTGATAATCGGAAGACGAAGAACTCTCGCTGGAGGAACGTGACACGTGGTCTCTCTTGGATCTCTTTCGCTTCTAGCGATCCAACTTATTGATTAGTTCAGGGTTAGCGCGTAGCTGTTCTTCTAGTTGTTGCCGACTCTGGGTCAACTCTTGGAGTAGCGACTGCAACTCTTGTTGGGTAACCGGAGCTGAGGGTTCCGAGTGTACAGTAGCGTCTTGATTAGATTGAGGCGGCGGCACAGGATTCTGTCGATCCTGTTCTTCCTGATTGACAGCGTTCGAGGTGGTTCTTGTGCTAACCATCCTGAAAGGTGAATTCCTTTCCTTAGACTTTTGCAAATCTGAATAGAATGGAAGGAATTTGAATTCAAAGATCCTGATCTCTCTCTTAGATTTATTCAATCAGATATCGATGACAGATCCAAAGAGCAGGAGAAAAGCTGGGTTTTCTCAGTGAAAGCACCAAAGTGTTTGCACCAAAATTGGTCACAACACTCTTCGGGAGTCGTTGAAGAGATAACAATCAAGAGTATGAACTGAATATGAATATTATCTAACAAAAACTCCAATCAACAGTAAAGAAAATGCGTAGACAAGCAATTTATAGTGGTTCGGCGTGTCGCCTACGTCCACTGTGAAGTTTTTTGATATTTTATTGATTCTCTTTCAATGTTTACAAGTTGTTACAGCGATCAACAGCACGTTACAACTGGAAATTCGAAATCAGCAGTCAAATTATGATGCAGGATGATGGAGATCTCGATCCGGCAGAGTCTGGGCGCTTGAGAGTCCAAAATTCCCTTTTCCGTTGGCCCTGGAGCTCTATTTATAGGCGTAGGCTGCTGATGGTTCGCTGAAAACTCGGGAGACCGCTTCTGGCGCGTGAGGGGGCCCACACGCACGGTCTAAGGAAGTTTGGGCCCACTCTGGCATCGGTTCGAACTCCATTCGAACCGATCAAGAATTCATCCAATCGAGGTGAAATTTGGCGTGAACATTCTTCAACATGTATGCAAGCATCTGTGAAAATTTCATGGCATTTGGATCAGTGGATTGGAAGATATGGTGGGTTCGAAATAGGGTTCACGACACGGCTGTTTGGTTCGAACCCATGCACTCGAACCGACCCTTTCGAATCCATGGAGGCACGTGGCTTCGCGTTGACGTGGAGCGCAAACTTCGAATCGATCCGGTCTTTACTCCGTGTTGACCGCTTCGACTTCATATATCTCGGCGTATTCGAACCGATGGAAGACACGTCACCATGGTTGGTTCACCCAGTGGTTTCGAATGAAGCTACACAGTTGGGTTCGAACAAGGACTTCGTGATGGGTTCGAACAAGGACTCTGTGATGGGTTCGAACAAGAAGATGGAGTCGAACGACCGATGCTTGATGGATTCGAACCAGCTACTCTCCGATGGATTTGAGGCCCATTGTTATGTACTTGGTAGGTGTGGACTTGATGGCTTCGAACCCGAGGCATCCCGAGGGGTTCGAAGGTGATGGGTACGAATCTGATGGGTTCGAAATGATGGTTTCGAAGCCGAGGCGCCTTGACTGTTTTGAGTTCGATCGATTCGAAGGTGATGGTTTCGAAATACTGTTTAGTGATGGTTTCGAAACCTGGTCTTTCCCTTCAAATTGAATCGATCATAACTCGATCATATGAACTCGGATTGACTTGAAATTTGAATGCTGACTCCTGTGGTCTTTCTTGCCGTGTCCTACCAATTGTGGCTCAATCTGGACTCGGATAAAATTCAGTGATATCCATGGCGAAACGAAGTATGATCAACCTCTGAGGCGAACTGTCCTTCGTTTTCGATCGATCTTTTGGTATCGCGGCTTTGCCAAAAAGCGGGATAACAAACCTCAATCGGGTCATGGAAGTTTTTTACCCTTCGTTTTTCCTCACGTGGACTTTTTCTGTAAAACGGGATCCCCGTGGCTGGTCTATGATTTACCATCGCTGGAGAGTGGTGCACCACGGTTCTGCACCGTTTCAAATCCATGCACCCATTTCTAAAGGTCGTACCGCACTGTTTCCACATTTTGGACGAATGTTGCACCTTGCACCGTAGATGTTGCACCCTATGGATATCGATTCTTCGATGGGCATAACTCTTGGCTCCTTTGGAGTTACGGGAGCCATGACCAGTCAAAACGATGGTATCTGTGAGTTCTACATCTATGACGGCTTTCAACCGTCACTGGTTAGTTTCATACTCAAAATATCCTATCCGAACCTCAATAGGGTCATGGAAGTTTTTTACCCTTCGTTTTTCGTCACGTGGACTTTTTTCTGTAAAACGGGATCTCTGTGGCTGGTCTATGAGTTACCATCGCTCGAGAGTGGTGCACCATTGTACTGCACCGTTTCAAATCCATGCACCCATTTCTAAAGGTCGTACGGCACTGTTTCGTCATTTTGGACGGATGTTGCACCTTGCACCGTAGATGTTGCACCCAGTGGATATCGATTCTTCGGAGGGCCATAACTTTTGGCTCGTTTAGAGTTACGGGAGCCATAACCAGTCAAAAGGAAGGAATCCGTGAGTTCTACAGCTATGACGGCTTTTAGCCGTCACTGGTTAGTTTCATACCTAAAAAATCCTATCCGAACCTCAATCGGGTCATGAAAGTTTTTTGCCCTTCGTTTACCATCGCTGGAGAGTGGTGCACCATGGTATTGCACCGTTTCAAATCCACGCACTCATTTCTAAAGGTCGTACGGCACTGTTTCGTCATTTTGGACGAATGTTGCACCTTGCACCGTAGATGTTGCACCCTGTGGATATCGATTCTTCGGAAGGACATAACTCTTGGCTCGTTTAGAGTTACGGGAGCCATAACCAGTCAAAAAGAAGGTATCTGTGAGTTCTACAGCTACGACAACTTTCAGCTGTCACTGGTTAGTTTCATACCCAAAAAATCCTATCCGAACTCCAATCGGGTCAAGAAAGTTTTTTACCCTTTGTTTTATCGTCACGTGGATTTTTTCTGTAAAACGGGATCCCCGTGGCTGGTCTATGATTTACCATCGCTGGAGAGTGGTGCACCATGGTACTGCACCGTTTCAAATCCATGCACCCATTTCTAAAGGTCGTACCGCACTGTTTCGTCATTTTGGACGGATGTTGCACCTTGCACCATAGATGTTGCACCCTGTGGATATCGATTCTTCGGAGGGCCATAACTCTTGGCTCGTTTAGAGTTACGGGAGCCATAACAAGTCAAAACGAAGGTATCTGTGAGTTCAACTGTTATGACGGATTTCAACCGTCACTGGTAAGTTTCATACCCAAAAAAATCCTATCCGAACCTCAATCGGGTCATGGAAGTTTTTTGACTCTTCGTTTTTCTGTAAAACGGGATCCCCGTTGCTAGTCTATGAGTTACCATCGTCGGAGAGTGGTGCACCATGGTACTGCACCGTTTCAAATCCATGCACCCATTTCTAAAGGTCGTACCGCACTGTTTCATCATTTTGGACGGATGTTGCACCCTGTGGATATCGATTCTTCGAAGGGCATAACTCTTGGCTCGTTTAGAGTTACGGGAGCCATAACCAGTCAAAATGATGGTATCTGTGAGTTCTACACCTATGACAGCTTTCAGCCGTTACTGCTTAGTTTCATACCCAAAAAATCCTATCCGAACCACAATCGGGTCATGGAAGTTTTTTACCCTTTGTTTTTCCTCACGTGGATTTTTTCTGTAAAACGGGATCCCCGTGGCTGGTCTATGATTTACCATCGCTGGAGAGTGGTGCACCATGGTACTATCCCTTTTCAAATCCATGCACCCATTTCTAAAGGTCGTACGACACTGTTTCCTCATTTTGGACGGATGTTGCACCTTGCACCGTATATGTTGCACCCTGTGGATATCGATTCTCCGGAGGGCCATAACTCTTGGCTCGTTTAGAGTTTCGGAAGCCATAACCAGTCAAAACGAAGGTATATGTGAGTTCTACAGGTATAATGGCTTTCAGCCTTCGCTGGTTAGTTTCATACCCAAAAAATGCTATCCGAACCTCAATCGGGTCATGGAAGTATTTTATCCTTCGTTTTTTCTCACGTGCATTTTTTCTGTAAAACGGGAACCCCGTGGCTGGTCTAATATTTAACATCGCTGGAGAGTGGTGCACCATGGTACTGCACCGTTTCAAATCCATAAACCCATTTCTAAAGGTCGTACGGCACTGTTTCGTCATTTTGGACGGATGTTGCTCCTTGCACCGTAGATGTTGCACCCTGTGGATATCGATTCTTCGGAGGGCCATAAGTCTTGGCTCGTTTAGAGTTACAAGAGCCATAACCAGTCAAAAATAAGGTATCGGTGAGTTCTACAGCTATGAAAGCTTTCAGCCGTCACTGGTTTGTTTCATACCCAAAAAATCCTATCCGAACCTCAATCGGGTCATGAAAGTTTTTTACCCTTCGTTTATTCGTCACGTGGATTTTTTCTGTAAAACGGGATCGCCATGGCTGGTATATGATTTACCATCGCTGGAGAGTGGTGCACCATGGTACTGCACTGTTTCAAGTCCATGCACTCATTTCTAACGGTCGTACGACACTGTTTCGTCATTTTGGATTGATGTTGCACCGTGCACCGTAGATGTTGCACCCTGTGGATATCGATTCTTCAGAGCGCCATAACTCTTGGCTCATTTAGAGTTACGGGAGCCATAAACAGTCAAAACGAAGGTATCTGTGAGTTGTACAGCTATGACGGCTTTCAGCCGTCACTGGTTAGTTTCATACCCAAAAAATCCTATCCGAACCTCAATCGGGTCATGGAAATTTTTTACCCTTCATTTTATCGTCACGTGGATTTTTTCTGTAAAACGGTATCCCCGTACCTGGTCTATGATTTACCATCGCTGGAGAGTGGTGCACCATGCTACTGCACCGTTTCAAATCCATGCACCCATTTCTTAAGGTCGTACGGCACTGTTTCGTCATTTTGGACGGATGTTGCACCTTGCACCGTAGATGTTGCACCCTGTGGATATCGATTCTTTGGAGGGCCATAACTGTTGGCTCGTTTAGAGTTACAGGAGCCATAACCAGTCAAAAAGAAGGTATCTGTGAGTTCTACAGCTATGAAAGCTTTTAGCCGTCACTGGTTAGTTTCATACCCAAAAAATCCTATCCGAACCTCAATCGGGTCATGGAAGTTTTTTACCCTTCGTTTATTCGTCACGTGGATTTTTTCAGTAAAACAGGATCCCCATGGCTGGTCTATGATTTACCATCGCTAGAGAGTGGTGCACCATGGTACTGCACTGTTTCAAATCCTTGCACCTATTTTTAAAGGTCGTACGGCAATGTTTCGTCATTTTGGACGGATGTTGCACCTTGCACCGTAGATGTTGCACCCTATGGATATCGATTATTCGGAGGGCCATAACTCTTGGCTCGTTTAGAGTTACGGGAGCCAAAACCAATCAAAACGAAGGTATCTGTGAGTTCTACAGCTATGACGGCTTTCAGCCATCACTGGTTAGTTTCATACCGAAAAAATCATATCCGAACCTCAATCGGGTCATGGAAGTTTTTTACCCTTCGTTTTATCGTCACGTGGATTTTTTCTGTAAAACAGGATCCCCATGGCTTGTCTATGATTTACCATCGCAGGAGAGTGGTGCACCCTGGTACTGCACTGTTTCAAATCCATGCACTCATTTCTAAAGGTCGTACGGCACTGTTTCGACATTTTGGACGGATGCTGCACCTTGCACCGTAGATGTTGCACCCTGTGGATAACTATTCGTCGGAGGGACATAACTCTTGGCTCGTTTAGAGTTACGGGAGCCATAACCAGTCAAAACAAAGGTATCCGTGAGTTCTACAGCCATGATGGCTTTTGGCCGTCACTGGTTAGTTTCATACCTAAAAAATCCTATCCGAACCTCAATCGGATTATGGAAGTTTTTTATCCTTCGTTTATTCGTCACGTGGATTTTTTAAGTAAAACAGGATCCCCGTGGCTGGTCTATGATTTACCATCGCTGGAGAGTTTTGCACCATGGTATGCACCGTTGCAAATCCGTGCACCCATTTCTAAAGGTCGTACGACACTGTTTCGTCATTTTGGACGGATGTTGCACCTTGCACTGTAGATGTTGCACACAGTGGATATCTATTCTTCGGAGGGCCATAACACTTGGCTCGTTTAGAGTTACGGGAGCCATAACCAGTAAAAAAGAAGGTATCTGTGAGTTCTACAGCTATGACAGCTTTCATCCATCACTGGTTAGTTTCATACCCAAAAAATCCTATCCGAACCTCAATCGGGTGATGGAAGTTTTTTACCTTTCGTTTATTCGGCACGTGGATTTTTTCTGTAAAACGGGATCCCCGTGGCTGGTCTATGATTTACCATCGTTGGAGAGAGGTGCACCATGATACTGCACCGTTTCAAGTCCATGCAGCCATTTCTAAAGGTCGTACGGCACTGTTTCGTCATTTTGGATGGATGTTGCACCTTGCACCGTAGATGTTGTACAATGTGGATATCGATTCTTCGGATGACCATAACTCTTGGCTCGTTTAGAGTTACGGGAGCAATAACTTGTCAAAACGAAGGTATCTGTGAGTTCTACAGCTTTGACGGCTTTCAACCATCACTGGTTAGTTTCATATCCAAAAAATCCTATCCGAACCTCAATCGGGTCATGGAAGTTTTTTACCCTTCATTTCTTCGTCACGTGGATTTTTCAGTAAAACGGGATCCCCGTGGCTGGTCTATGAGTTACCATCGCTGGAGAGTGGTGCACCATGGTACTGCACCATTTCAAATCCATGCACCCATTTCTAAAGGTCGTACGGCACTGTTTCGTCATTTTGGACGCATGTTGCACCCTGCACCGTAGATGTTGCACCCTGTGGATATCGATTCTTCGGAGGGACATAACTCTTGGCTCGTTTAGAGTTACCGGAGCCATAACCAGTCAAAAAGAAGTTATCTGTGAGTTCTATAGCTATGACAACTTTCAACCGTCACTGGTTACTTTCATACCCAAAAAATCCTATCTGAACTCCAATCGGGTCAAGGAAGTTTTTTACCCTTCGTTTTATCGTCACGTGAATTTTTTCTGTAAAACGGGATCCCCACGGCTGGTCTATGATTTACCATCGCTAGAGAGTGGTGCACCATGGTACTGCATCGTTTCAAATCCATTCACCTATTTCTAAAGGTCATACCGCACTGTTTCGTCATTTTGGATGGATGTTGCACCTTGCACCGTAGATGTTGCACCCAGTGGATATCGATTCTTCGGAGGGCCATAACTCTTGGCTCGTTTAGAGTTACGGGAGCCATAACTAGTCAAAACGAAGGTATTTGTGAGTTCTACAGCTATGATGGATTTCTGCGGTCACGGGTTAGTTCATAGCCAAAATATCCTATACGAACCTCAATCGGGTCATGGAACTTTTTTACCCTTCGTTTTTCCTCACGTGGATTTTTTCTGTAAAACAGGATCCCCGTGGCTGGTCTATGATTTACCATCGCTTAAGAGTGGTGCACCATGATACTGCACCGTTTCAAATCCATGCACCCATTTCTAAAGGTCGTACGGCACTGTTCCTTCATTTTGGACGGATGTTGCACCTTGCACCATAGATGTTGCACCCTGTGGATAACGATTCTTCGAAGGGCCATAACTCTTGGCTCGTTTAGAGTTACGGGAGCCATAACCAGTCAAAAAGAAGGTATCTGTGAGTTCTACAGCTATGACCGCTTTCAGCCGTCACTGGTTAGTTTCATGCCCAAAAAATCCTATCCGAACCTCAATCGAGTCATGGAAGTTTTTTACCCTTCGTCGTCACATGGATTTTTTCTGTAAAACAGGATCCCCGTGGCTGGTCTATGAGTTACCATCACTGGAGAGTGGTGCACCATGGCACTGCATCGTAGATGTTGCACCCTGTGGATAACGATTCTTCGGTGGGCCATAACTCTCGGCTCGTTTAGAGTTACGGGAGCCATAACCAGTCAAAAGGAAGGTATCTGTGAGTTCTACAGCTTTTACGGCTTTCAGCCGTCACTGGTTAGTTTCATACCCAAATAATCCTATCCGAACCTCAATCGGGTCATGGAAGTTTTTTACCCTTCGTTTTTCCTTAAGTGGATTTTTCCTGTAAAACGGTATTCCCGTGGCTGATCTAAGATTTACCATCGCTTGAGAGTGGTGCACCATGGTACTGCACCGTTTCAAATCCATGCACCCGTTTCTAAAGGTCGTACAACACTGTTTTGTCATTTTGGACGGATGTTGCACCTTGCACCGTAGATGTTGCACCCTGTGGATATCGATTCTTCGGAGGGACATAACTCTTGGCTCGTTTAGAGTTACGGGGGCCATAACCAGTCAAAACGAAGGTATCTATGAGTTCTACAGCTATGACTGCTTTCAGCCGTCACTGGTTAGTTTCACACCCAAAAAATCCTATCCGAACCTCAATCGGGTCATGGAAGTTTTTTACCCTTCGTTTTTCGTCACGTGGATTTTTTCTGTAAACGGGATCCCAGTGGCTGGTCTATGAGTTACAGTCGCTGGAGTGTGGTGCACCATGGTACTGCACCGCTTCAAATCCATGCAGCCATTTCTAAAGGTCGTACGGCACTGTTTCGTCATTTTGGATGGATGTTGCACCTTGCACCGTAGATGTTGTACCATGTGGATATCGATTCTTCAGATGACCATAACTCTTGGCTCGTTTAGAGTTACGGGAGCAATAACTTGTCAAAACGAAGGTATCTGTGAGTTCTACAGCTTTGATGGCTTTCAACCGTCACTGGTTAGTTTCATATCCAAAAAATGCTATCCGAACCTCAATCGGGTCATGGAAGTTTTTTACCCTTCATTTCTTCGTCACGTGGATTTTTTAAGTAAAACGGGATCCCCGTGGCTGGTCTATGAGTTACCATCACTGGAGAGTGGTGCACCATGGTACTGCACCATTTCAAATCCATGCACCCATTTCTAAAGGTCGTACGGCACTGTTTCGTCATTTTGGACGCATGTTGCACCCTGCACCGTAGATGTTGCACCCTGTGGATATCGATTCTTCGGAGGGACATAACTCTTGGCTCGTTTAGAGTTACCGGAGCCATAACCAGTCAAAAAGAAGTTATCTGTGAGTTCTATAGCTATGACAACTTTCAACCGTCACTGGTTACTTTCATACCCAAAAAATCCTATCTGAACTCCAATCGGGTCAAGGAAGTTTTTTACCCTTCGTTTTATCGTCACGTGAATTTTTTCTGTAAAACGGGATCCCCACCGTTGGTCTATGATTTACCATCGCTAGAGAGTGGTGCACCATGGTACTGCATCGTTTCAAATCCATGCACCTATTTCTAAAGGTCATACCGCACTGTTTCGTCATTTTGGATGGATGTTGCACCTTGCACCGTAGATGTTGCACCCAGTGGATATCGATTCTTCGGAGGGCCATAACTCTTGGCTCGTTTAGAGTTACGGGAGCCATAACTAGTCAAAACGAAGGTATTTGTGAGTTCTACAGCTATGATGGATTTCTGCGGTCACGGGTTAGTTCATAGCCAAAATATCCTATACGAACCTCAATCGGGTCATGGAACTTTTTTACCCTTCGTTTTTCCTCACGTGGATTTTTTCTGTAAAATAGGATCCCCGTGGCTGGTCTATGATTTACCATCGCTTAAGAGTGGTGCACCATGATACTGCACCGTTTCAAATCCATGCACCCATTTCTAAAGGTCGTACGGCACTGTTCCTTCATTTTGGACGGATGTTGCACCTTGGACCATAGATGTTGCACCCTGTGGATAACGATTCTTCGAAGGGCCATAACTCTTGGCTCGTTTAGAGTTACGGGAGCCATAACCAGTCAAAAAGAAGGTATCTGTGAGTTCTACAGCTATGACCGCTTTCAGCCATCATTGGTTAGTTTCATGCCCAAAAAATCCTATCTGAACCTCAATCGGGTCATGGAAGTTTTTTACCCTTCGTCGTCACATGGATTTTTTCTGTAAAACAGGATCCCCGTGGCTGGTCTATGAGTTACCATCACTGGAGAGTGGTGCACCATGGCACTGCACCGTAGACGTTGCACCCTGTGGATAACGATTCTTCGGTGGGCCATAACTCTCGGCTCGTTTAGAGTTACGGGAGCCATAACCACAAAAGGAAGGTATCTGTGAGTTCTACAGCTTTTACGGCTTTCTGCCGTCACTGGTTAGTTTCATACCCAAATAATCCTATCCGAACCTCAATCGGGTCATGGAAGTTTTTTACCCTTCGTTTTTCCTTAAGTGGATTTTTTCTGTAAAACGGTATTCCCGTGGCTGATCTAAGATTTACCATCGCTTGAGATTGGTGCACCATGGTACTGCACCGTTTCAAATCCATGCACCCGTTTCTAAAGGTCGTACAACACTGTTTTGTCATTTTGGACGGATGTTGCACCTTGCACCGTAGATGTTGCACCCTGTGGATATCGATTCTTCGGAGGGACATAACTCTTGGCTCGTTTAGAGTTACGGGGGCCATAACCAGTCAAAACGAAGGTATCTGTGAGTTCTACAGCTATGACGGCTTTCAGCCGTCACTGGTTAGTTTCACACCCAAAAAATCCTATCCGAACCTCAATCGGGTCATGGAAGTTTTTTACCCTTCGTTTTTCGTCACGTGGATTTTTTCTGTAAAACGGGATCCCAGTGGCTGGTCTATGAGTTACAGTCGATGGAGTGTGGTGCACCATGGTACTGCACCGCTTCAAATCCATGCACCCATTTCTAAAGGTCGTACGACACTGTTTCGTCATTTTGGACGGATGTTGCACCTTGCACCGTAGATGTTGCACCCTGTGGGTATCGATTCTTCGGAGGGCCATAACTCTTGGCTCGTTCAGAGTTACGAGAGTCATAACTAGTCAAAACGAAGTTATCTGTGAGTTCTACAGCTATGACTGCTTTCAGCCGTCACTGGTTAGTTTCATACCCAAAAAATCCTATCCGAACCTCCATCGGGTCAAGGAAGTTTTTTAACCTTCGTTTTATCGTCACGTGGATTTTTTCTGTAAAACGGGATCCCCATGGTTGGTCTATGATTTACCATCGCTGGAGAGTGGTGCACCATGGTACTGCACCGTTCCAAATCCATGGACCCATTTCTAAAGGTCGTACGTCACTGTTTCGTCATTTTGGATGGATGTTGCACCTTGCACCGTACATGTTGCACCCTGTGGATATCGATTTTTCAGAGGGCCATAACTCTTGGCTCGTTTAGAGTTACGGGAGCCTTAACTATTCAAAACGAAGGTATCTGTGAGTTATACAGCTGTGATGGCTTTCGGCCGTCACTGGTTAGTTTTATACCCAAAAAATCCTATACGAACCTCAATCGGTTCATGGAAGTTTTTTACCCTTCGTTTTTCCTCACGTGGATTTTTTCTGTAAAACGGGATCCCCGTAGCTGGTCTATGATTTACCATCGCTTTAGAGTGGTGCACCATGGTACTGCACCGTTTCAAATCCATGCACCCATTTCTAACGGTTGTACGACACTGTTTCGTCATTTTGGACGGATGTTGCACCTTTCACCGTAGATGTTGCACCCTGTGGATATCGATTCTTCGGAGGGCTATAACTCTTGGCTTGTTTAGAGCTACGGGAGCCATAACCAGTCAAAACAAAGGTATCTGTGAGTTCTACAGCTATGATGGCTTTCAGCCGTCACTGGTTAGTTTCATACCCAAAAAATCCTATCCGAACCTCCATCGGCTCATGGTAGTTTTTTAACCTTCGTTTTTCGTCACGTGGATTTTTTCTGTAAAACGGGATCCCCGTGGCTGGTCTATGATTTACCATCGTTGGAGAGTGGTGCACCATGGTACTGCACCGTTTCAAATCCATGCACCCATTTCTAACGGTCGTACAGCACTGTTTCGTCATTTTGGACGCATGTTGCACCTTGCACCGTAGATGTTGCACCCTATGGATAACGATTCTTCGGAGGGCCATAACTCTTGGCTCGTTTAGAGTTACGGGAGCCATAACCATTCAAAACGAAGGTATCTGTGAGTTCTATAGCTGTGACGGATTTCAGCTGTCACTGGTTAGTTTCATACCCAAAAAATCCTATACGAACCTCAATCGGGTCATGGAAGTTTTTTACCCTTCGTTTTTCCTCACGTGGATTTTTTCTGTAAATCGGGATCCCCGTGGCTGGTCTATGATTTACCATCGCTGGAGAGTGGTGCACCATGGTACTGCGCAGTTTCAAATCCATGCATCCATTTCTAAAGGTCGTACGACACTGTTTCGTCATTTTGGACGGATGTTGCACCTTGCACCGTAGGTGTTGCACCCTGTGGATATCGATTATTCGGAGGGCCGTAACTCTTGGCTCGTTTAGAGTTACGGGAGCCATAACCAGTCAAAAAGAAGGTATCTGTGAGTTCTACAGCTACGACAACTTTCAGCCGTCACTGGTTAGTTTCATACCCAAAAAATCCTATCCGAACTCCAATCGGGTCAAGGAAGTTTTTTACCCTTTGTTTTACCGTCACGTGGATTTTTTCTGTAAAACGGGATCCCTGTGGCTGGTCTATGATTTACCATCGCTGGAGAGTGGTGCACTATGGTCCTGCACCGTTTCAAATCCATGCACCCATTTCTAAAGGTCGTACGGCACTGTTTCGTCATTTTGGACGGATGTTGCACTTTGCACCGTAGATGTTGCACCCTATGGATATCGATTCTTCGGAGGGCCGTAACTCTTGGCTCGTTTAGAGTTACGGGAGACATAACCATTCAAAACGAAGGGATCTGTGAGTTCTACAGCTGTGACGGATTTCAGCCGTCACTGGTTTGTTTCATAACCAAAAAATACTATACGAACCTCAATCGGGTCATGGAAGTTTTTTACCCCTCGTTTATTCGTCACGTGGGATTTTTCTGTAAAACGGGATCCCCGTGGCTGGTCTATGATTTACCATCTTTGGAGAGTGGTGCACCATGGTACTGCACCATTTCAAATCCATGCTCCCATTTCTAAAGGTCGTACGGCACTATTTCGTCATTTTGGATGGATGTTGCACCTTCACCGTAGATGTTGCACCCTGTTGATATCGATTCTTCGGAGGGCCATAACTCTTGGCTCGTTTAGAGTTACGGGAGCCATAACCAGTCAAAACGAATGTATCTGTGAGTTCTACACCTATGATGGCTTTCATCCATCATGGTTAGTTTCATACCCAAAAAATCCTATCTGAACCTCAATCGGGTCATTGAAGTTTTTTACCCTACGTTTTATCGTCACGTGGATTTTTTCTGTAAAACGGGATCCCCGTGGCTGGTCTATGATTTACCATCGCTGGAGAGTAGTGCACCATGGTAATGCACCATTTCAAATCCATGCGCCCATTTCTAAAGGTCGTACGACACTGTTTCGTCATTTTGGACGGATGTTGCACCTTGCACCGTAGATGTTGCACCCTGTGGATATTGATTCTTAGGAGGGACATAACTCTTGGCTCGTTTAGAGTTACGGGAGCCATAACCAGTCAAAACGAAGGTATCTGTGAGTTCTACAGCTATGACGGCTTTCAGCCGTCACTAGTTAGTTTCATACCCAAAAAATCCTATCCGAACCTCAATCGGGTCATGGATGTTTTTTACCCTTCGTTTATTCGTCACTTGGATTTTTTCTGTAAAACGGGATCCCCGTGGCTGGTCTATGATTTACCATTGCTAGAGAGTGGTGCACCATTGTACTGCACCGTTTCAAATCCATGCACCCATTTCTAAAGGTCGTACAACACTGTTTCGTCATTTTGGACGGAGGTTGCACCTTGCACCGTAGATGTTGCACCCTGTAGATATCGATTTTTCGGAGGGACATAACTCTTGGCTCGTTTAGAGTTACGGGAGCCATAACCAGTCAAAACCAAGTTGTTTGTGAGTTCTACAGCTATGACGGCTTTCAGCCGTCACTGGTTAGTTTTATACCCGAAAAATCCTATCCGAACCTCAATCGGGTCATGGAAGTTTTTTACCCTTCGTTTTTCGTCACGTCGATTTTTTCTGTAAAACGGGATCCCCGTGGCTGGTCTATGATTTACAATCGTTGGAGAGTGGTGCAACATGGTACTGCACCGTTTCAAATCCAAGCACCCATTTGAAAAGGTCGTACGGCACTGTTTCGTCATTTTGGACAGATGTTGCTCCTTGCACCGTAGATGTTGCACCCTGTGGATATCGATTCTTCGGAGGGCAATAACTCTAGGCTCGTTTAGAGTTACAGGAGCCATAACCAGTCAAAAAGAAGGTATCTGTGAGTTCTACAGCTATGAAAGCTTTCAGCCGTCACTGGTTAGTTTCATACCCAAAAAATCCTATCCGAACCTCAATCGGGTCATGGAAATTTTTTACCCTTCATTTTATCGTCACGTGGATTTTTTCTATAAAACGGGATCCCCGTGGCTGGTCTATGATTTACCATCGCTGGAGAGTGGTGCACCATGGTACTGCACCGTTTCAAATCCATGCACTCATTTCTTAAGGTCGTACGGCACTGTTTCGTCATTTTGGATGGATGTTGCACCTTGCACCGTAGATGTTGCACCCTGTGGATATCGATTCTTCGGAGGGCCATAACTGTTGGCTCGTTTAGAGTTACGGGAGCCATAACCAGTCAAAAAGAAGGTATCTGTGAGTTCTACGGCTATGACAGCTTTTAGCCGTCACTGGTTAGTTTCATACCCAAAAAATCCTATCCGAACCTCAATCGGGTCATGGAAGTTTTTTACCCTTCGTTTATTCGTCACGTGGATTTTTTCAGTAAAACAGGATCCCCATGGCTGGTCTATGATTTACCATCGCTAGAGAGTGGTGCACCATGGTACTGCACCGTTTCAAATCCTTGCACCTATTTTTAAAGGTCGTACGGCACTGTTTCGTCATTTTGGACGGATGTTGCACCTTGCACCGTAGATGTTGCACCCTGTGGATATCGATTCTTCGGAGGGCCATAACTCTTGGCTAGTTTAGAGTTACGGGAGCAAAAACCATCAAAACGAAGGTATCTGTGAGTTCTACTGCTATGATGGCTTTCAGCCATCACTGTCTAGTTTCATACCGAAAAAATCCTATCTGAACCTCAATCGGGTCATGGAAGTTTTTTACCATTCGCTTTATCGTCACGTGGATTTTTTCTGTAAAACAGGATCCCCGTGGCTTGTCTATGATTTACCATCGCAGGAGAGTGGTGCACCATGGTACTGCACTGTTTCAAATCCATGCACCCATTTCTAAAGGTCGTACGGCACTGTTTCGACATTTTGGACGGATGTTGCACCTTGCACCGTAGATGTTGCACCCTGTGGACATCTATTCGTCGGAGGGACATAACTCTTGGCTCGTTTAGAGTTACGGGAGCCATAACCAGTCAAAACGAAGGTATCCGTGATTTTTACAGCCATGATGGTTTTTAGCCGTCACTGGTTAGTTTCATACCCAAAAAATCCTATCCGAAACTCAATCGGATCATGGAAGTTTTTTATCCTTCGTTTATTCGTCACGTGGATTTTTTCAGTAAAACAGGATCCCCGTGGCTGGTCTATGATTTACCATCGCTGGAGAGTGGTGCACCATGGTATGCACCGTTGCAAATCCGTGCACCCATTTCTAAAGGTCGTACGGCACTGTTTCGTCATTTTGGACGGATGTTGCACCTTGCACCGTAGATGTTGCACCCTGTGGATATCGATTCTTCAGAGGGCCATAACACTTGGCTCGTTTAGAGTTACGGGAGCCATAACCAGTAAAAAAGAAGGTATCTGTGAGTTCTACAGCTATGACAGCTTTCATCCATCACTGGTTAGTTTCATACCCAAAAAATCCTATCCGAACCTCAATCGGGTCATGGAAGTTTTTTACCTTTCGTTTATTCGGCACGTGGATTTTTTCTGTAAAACGGGATCCCAAGTGGCTGGTCTATGATTTACCATCGTTGGAGAGAGGTGCACCATGGTACTGCACCGTTTCAAGTCCATACACCCATTTCTAAAGGTCGTACGGCACTGTTCGTCATTTTGGATGGATGTTGCACCTTGCACCGTAGATGTTGCACCATGTGGATATCGATTCTTCGGATGACCATAACTCTTGGCTCGTTTAGAGTTACGGGAGCAATAACTTGTCAAAACGAAGGTATCTGTGAGTTCTACAGCTATAACGGCTTTCAGCCGTCACTGATTAGTTTCATATCCAAAAAATCCTATCCGAACCTCAATCGGGTCATGGAAGTTTTTTACCCTTCATTTTTTCGTCAAGTGGATTTTTTCTGTAAAACGGGATCCCCGTGGCTGGTCAATTAGTTACCATCGCTGGAGAGTGGTGCACCATGGTACTGCACCATTTCAAATCCATGCACCCATTTCTAAAGGTCGTACGACACTGTTTCGTCATTTTGGACGCATGTTGCACCCTGCACCGTAAATGTTGCACCCTGTGGATATCGATTCTTCGGAGGGCCATAACCCTTAGCTCCTTTAGAGTTACGGGAGCCATAACCAGTCAAAACGATGGTATCTGTGAGTTCTACAGCTATGATGGCTTTCAACCGCCACTGGTTAGTTTCATACCCAAAAAATCCTATCCGAACGTCAATCGGGTCAAGGAAGTTTTTTACCCTTCGTTTTACCGTCACGTGGATTTTTTCTAAAAAAGGGGATCCCCTTGGCTGGTCTATGATTTACCATTGCAGGAGAGTGGTGCACCATGGTATTGCACCATTTCAAATCCATGCACCCATTTCTAAAGGTCGTACGGCAAAGTTTCGTCTTTTTGGACGGATGTTGCACCTTGCACCGTAGATGTTGCACCCTGTGGATATCTATTCTTCGGAGGGTCATAACTCTTGGCTCGTTTAGAGTTACGGGAGCCATAACCAGTCAAAATGAAGGTATTTGTGAGGTCTACAGCTATGCAGCTTTCAGCCATCACTGGTTAGTTTCATACCCTAAAAATCCTATCTGAACCTCAATCGGGTCAAGGAAGTTTTTTACCCTTCGTTTTATCGTCACGTGGATTTTTTCTGTAAAACGGTATCCCCGTGGCTGGTCTATGATTTACCATTGCTGGAGAGCGGTGCACCATAACTCTTGGCTCGTTTAGTGTAACGGGAGCCATAACAAGTCAAAATGAAGGTATCTTTGAGTTCTACAGCTATGACAGCTTTCAGCCGTCACTGGTTAGTTTCATACCCAAAAAATCCTATCCGAACCACAATCGGGTCATGAAAGTTTTCTACCCTTCGTTTTTCGTCACGTGGATTTTTTCTGTAAAACGGGATCCCCGTGGCTGGTCTATGATTTAACATTGCTGGGGAGTGGTGCACCATGGTACTGCACCGTTTCAAATCCATGCACCCATTTTTAAAGGTCGTACGACACTGTTTCGTCATTTTGGACGGAAGTTGCACCTTGCACCGTAGATGTTGCACCCTGTGGATATCGATTCTTCGGAGGGCCATAACTCTTGGCATGTATAGAGTTACAGGAGCCATAACCTGTCAAAATGAAGGTATCTGTGAGTTCTATAGCTATGCAGCTTTCCGCCGTCACTGGTTAGTTTCATACCCAAAAAATCTTATCCGAACCTCAATCGGGTCAAGGAAGTTTTTTACCCTTCGTTTTATCGTCACGTGGATTTTTTCTGTAAAACGGGATCCCCGTGGCTGGTCTATGATTTACCATTGCTGGAGAGTGGTGCGCCATGGTACTGCACTGGTTCAAATCCATGCACCCATTTCTAAAGGTCGTACGGCACTGTTTCGTCATTTTGGACGGATGTTGCACCTTGCACCGTAGATGTTGCATCATGTGGATATCGATTCTTCGGAGGGCCATAACTCTTGGCTCGTTTAGAGTTATGAGAGCCATAACCAGTCAAAACGAAGGTATTTGTGAGTTCTACAGCTATGATGGATTTCAGCCGTCACTGGTTAGTTTCATTCCCAAAAAATCCTATCTAAACCTCAATCGGGTCATGGAAGTTTTTTACCCTTCGTTTTTCGTCACGTGGATTTTTTCTGTAAAATGGGATCCCCGTGGCTGGTCTATGATTTACCATCGCTGGAGAGTGGTGCACCATGGTACTGAAACGTTTCAAATCCATGCACCCATATCTAAAGGTCATACGACACTGTTTCGTCATTTTGGACGAATGTTGCACCTTGCACCGTAGATGTTGCACCTTGTGGATATCTATTCTTCGGAGGGCCATAACTCTTGGCTCGTTTAGAGTTACGGGAGCCATAACCAGTCAAAACGAAGGTATCTGTGAGATCTACAGCTATGACGGCTTTCTTCCATCACTGGTTAATTTCATACCCAAAAAATCCTATCCGAGCCTCAATCTAGTCGTGGAAGTTTTTTACCCTTCGTTTTTCCTCACGTGGATTTTTTCTGTAAAACGGGATCCCCATGGCTGGTATATAATTTACCATCGCTGGAGAGTGGTGCACTATGGTACTGAACCGTTTCAAATCCGTGCACCCATTTCTAAAGGTCGTACGGCACTGTTTCGTCATTTTGGACGGATGTTGCACCTCGCACCGTAAATGTTGCGCCCTGTGGATATCGATTCTTCGGAGGGCCATAACTCTTGGCTCGTTTAGAGTTACAGGAGCCATAACCAGTCAAAAAGAAGGTATCTGTGAGTTCTATAGCTATGACAGCTTTCATCCGTCACTGGTTAGTTTCATACCCAAAAAATCCTATCCGAACCTCAATCGAGTCATGGAAGTTTTTTACCCTTCGTTTTTTCGTCACGTGGATTTTTTCTGCAAAACGGGATCCCCGTGGCTGGTCTATGATTTACCATCGCTGGAGAGTGGTGCACCATGGTACTGCACCGTTTCCAGTCCATGCATCCATTTCTAAAGCTCGTACGGCACTGTTCCGTCATTTTGGATGGATGTTGCACCTTGCACCGTAGATGTTGCACCCTGTGGATATTGATTCTTCGGAGGGCCATAACTCTTGGCTCGTTTAGAGTTACGGGATCCGTAACCTGTCAAAACGAAGGTATCTGTGAGTTCTATAGCTTTGACGGCTTTCAGCCGTCACTAGTTTGTGTCATACCCAAAAAATCCTATCCGAACCTCAATCGGGTCATGGAAGTTTTTTACCCTTCGATTTTTGGTCATGTTTATTTTTTCTTTAAAACGAGATCCCCATGGCTGGTCTATGATTTACCATCGCTGGAGAGTGGTGCACCATGGTACTACACCGTTTAAAATCCATGCACCCAATTTCTAAAGGTCGTATGGCACTGTTTCGTCATTTTGGACGGATGTTGCACCTTGCACCGTAGAGGTTGCACCATGTGGATATCGATTCTTCGGAGGGCCCTAACTCTTGCCTCGTTTAGAGTTACGGGAGCCAAAACCAGTCAAAACGAAGGTATCTGTGAGTTCTACAACTTTATGGCTTTCAGCCATCATTGGTTAGTTTCATACCCAAAAAAATCGTATCCAAACCTCTATCGGGTCATGGAAGTTTTTTACCCTTCGTTTTTCCTCACGTGGATTTTTTCTGTAAAACGGATCCCCGTGGCTGGTCTAAGTTTTACCATTGCTGGAGAGTGGTGCACCATGGTACTGCACCGTTTCAAATCCATGCATCCATTTCTAAAGGTCGTACGGCACTGTTTCGTCATTTTTGACGGATGCTGCACCTTGCACCGTAGATGTTGCACCTTGTGGATATCGATTCATCGGAGAGCCATGACTCTTGGCTCGTTTAGAGTTACGGGAGTCATAATCAGTCGAAACGAAGGTATCTGTGAGTTCTACAGCTATGACGGCTTTGAGCCGTCAATGGTTAGTTTCATACCCAAAAAATCCTATCCGAACCTCAATCGGGTCATGGAAGTTTTTTACCCATCGTTTTTCGTCACGTTGATTTTTTATGTAAAACGGGATCCCCGTGGTTGGTCTACGATTTACCATCGCTGGAGAGTGGTGCACCATGGTACTGCACCATTTCAAATCCATGCGCCCATTTCTAAAGGTCGTACGACACTGTTTCGTCATTTTTGACGGATGTTGCACCTTGCACCGTATTTGTTGCACCCTATGGACATCGATTCTTCGGAGGGCCAAAACTCTTGGCTCGTTTAGAGTTACGGGAGCCATAACCAGTCAAAACGAAGGTATCTGTGAGTTCTACAGCTATGATGGCTTTCAGCCGTTACTGGTTAGTTTCATACCCAAAAAATCTTATCCGAACCTCAATCGGGTCATGGTAGTTTTTTACCCTTCGTTTTTCCTCACGTGAATTTTTTCACTAAAACGGGATCCCCGTGGCTGGTCTATGATTTACCAACGCTGGAGAGTGGTGCACCATGGTACTGCACCGTTTCAAATCCATGCACCCATTTCTAAAGGTCGTACGACACTGTTTCGTCATTTTGGACGGATGTTGCACCTTGCACCGTAGATGTTGCACCCTGTGGATATCGATTCTTCGAAGGGCCATAACTCTTTGCTCGTTTAGAGTTACGGGAGCCATAACCAGTCAAAATGAAGGTATCTATGAGTTCTACAGTTATGACAGCTTTCAGCCATCACTGGTTAGTTTCATACCCAAAATATCCTATCCGAACCTCGATCGGGTCATGGAAGTTATTTACCCTTCGTTTTTCATCACGTGGATTTTTTCTGTAAAACGGGATCCTCGTGGCTGGTCTATGATTTACCATCGCTAGAGAGTGGTGCACCATGGTACTGCACCGTTTCAAATCAATGCACCCATTTCTAAAGGTCGTACGACACTATTTCGTCATTTTGGATGGATGTTGCACCTCGCACCGTAGATGTTGCACCCTGTGGATATCGATTCTTCGGAGGGTCATAACTCTTGGCTCGTTTAGAGTTACGGGAGCCATAACCAGTCAAAATGAAGTTATCTTTGAGTTCTACAGCTATGCAGCTTTCAGCCATCACTGGTTAGTTTCATACCCATAAAATCCTATCCGAACCTCAATCGGGTAAAGGAAGTTTTTTACCATTCGTTTGATCATCACGTGGATTTTATCTGTAAAACGGGATCCCCATAGCTGGTCTATGATTTACCATTGCTGGAGAGTAGTGCACCATGGTACTGCACCGTTTCAAATCCATGCACCCATTTCTAAAGGTCGTGCGACACTGTTTCGTCTTTTTGGACGGACGTTGCACCTTGCACCGTAGATGTTGCACCATGTGGATATCTATTCTTCGGAGGGCCATAACTCTTGGCTCGTTTAGAGTTACGGGAGCCATAACCAGTCAAAATGAAGGTATCTGTGAGTTCTACAGCTATGCAGCTTTGACTCGTCACTGGTTAGTTTCATACCCAAAAAATCCTATCCGAACCTCAATCGGGTCAAGGAAGTTTTTTACCCTTCGTTTTATCGTCAAGTGGATTTTTTCTGTAAAACGGGATCCCCGTGGCTGGTCTATGATTTACCATTGCTGGAGAGTGGTGCACCATGGTACTGCACCGTTTCAAATCCATGCACCCATTTCTAAAGGTCGTACGGCACTGTTTCGTCTTTTTGGACGGATGTTGCACCTTGCACCGTAGATGTTGCACCCTGTGGATATCTATTCTTCGGAGGGCCATAACTCTTGGCTCGTTTAGTGTTACAGGAGCCATAACATGTCAAAATGAAGGTATCTTTGAGTTCTACAGCTATGACAGCTTTCAGCCGTCACTGGTTAGTTTCATACCCAAAAAATCCTATCCGAACCTTGTTTGCGCCAAAATTGGTCACAAACCCCGATGATTATGAAAGCACCAGTGTATGAATATAACTCAACAATATTCAAACACAAATCACAGATCTAAGTAGCAAAATAGTAAATATAAACGAGAACACACGATTTATAGTGGTTCGGCTATCTCCGGCCTACGTCCACTTCAAAGGTTTTCTCTTTTATTGATCTTCTTCGCTGATTACAATTGATTACAGCGGATTACAATGGATTGTAGCTCTGAAATTCAAGTACAACGGTAGTAGTGGAGTGCAAAATATAGCCTGGTAGAATCTTGGTGCTTCAGAGTCTTGATCTTGCCAAAGAGAATTCCCTCCCTTTTCTGAATGACCTAGGGCTCTATTTATAGGCGTAGGAGGCTGATATTTCTCCTAAAAATCAGGAAGACCGCTTCTGGCACGTGAGGGGGCCCACATGGCCGAAATCTGGAGGTCCGGGCCCACATTGGGATCGATTCGACCCTTGGTTCGAATCGATCAAGATCTTGTCCAATCGTGATGAAACTTGGCGTGGACGTTCTTCAACATGTAGACGAACTCCTGTAAAAATTTCATGGGATTTGGATCAGTGGATTGAGAGTTATGATCGGTTTGAAATGGTGCTCCTCGGTACGCTGTCGTGTTCGAATCGATCAATTCGAATCGAGTACTTCGAATCGATCTAAGGGCGTGTAAGTGGGTTGACGTGGGCGCCTTCTTCGAGTCGATCCATGTTTTTTGCCGAGTTGATTCGGTCGACTCTGAGTTCTTTGCCGTGCTCACTGGATGGCTTCGTGTGTTGGATTCGAAGGTCTGCTTCGAATCGATGGAATGATACTCGTTCGAATCGATCCAAATGCATTACTCCGGATCGATTTGAAGTCGTCTTTAACATGGGGATTCGAAGACAGTGTGGAGCCGAAGCCATAATGGGTTTGCGGTCGTGTGAAGATGGATTCGATCTAATGGTCAACAATGGATTCGAGGCATGGATATCTGGGAGTTTGCCAAAAGTTGGGATAACAAACCTCAATCGGGTTATGGAAGTTTTTTGCCCTTCGTTTTTCGTCACGTGGATTTTTTCTGTAAAACGGGATCCCCGTGGCTGGTCTATGATTTACCATCGCTGGAGAGTGGTGCACCATGGTACTGCACCGTTTCAAATCCATGCACCCATTTCTAAAGGTCGTACGACACTGTTTCGTCATTTTGGACGGATGTTGCACCTTGCACCGTAGATGTTGCACCCTGTGGATATCGATTCTTCGGAGGGCCATAACTCTTGGCTCGTTTAGAGTTACGGGAGCCATAACCAGTCAAAATGAAGGTATCTGTGAGTTCTACAGCTATGCAGCTTTCAGCCGTCGCTGTTTAGTTTCATACCCAAAAAATCTTATCCGAACCTCAATCGGGTCAAGGAAGTTTTTTACACTTCGTTTTATCGTCACGTGGATTTTTCCTGTAAAACGGGATCCCCGTTGCTGGTCTATGATTTACCATTGCTGGAGAGTGGTGCACCATGGTACTGCACTGTTTCAAATCCATGCACCCATTTCTAAAGGTCGTACGGCACTGTTTCGTCATTTTGGACGGATGTTGCACCTTGCACCGTAGATGTTGCATCATGTGGATATCGATTCTTCGGAGGGCCATAACTCTTGGATCGTTTAGAGTTACGAGAGCCATAACCAGTCAAAACAAAGGTATTTGTGAGTTCTACGGCTATGATGGATTTCAGCCGCCAGTGGTTAGTTTCATACCAAAAAATCCTATCCGAACCTCAATCGGGTCAAGGAAGTTTTTTACCCTTCGTTTTTCGTCACGTGGATTTTTTCTGTAAAATGGGATCCCCGTGGCTGGTCTATGATTTACCATCGTTGGAGAGTGGTGCACCATGGTACTGCACCGTTTCAAATCCATGCACCCATTTCTAAAGGTCATACGACACTGTTTCGTCATTTTGGACGGATGTTGCACCTTGCACCGTAGATGTTGCACCCTGTGGATATCGATTCTTCGGAGGGCCATAACTCTTGGCTCGATTAGATTTATGGGAGCCATAACCAGTCAAAACGAAGGTATCTGTGAGATCTACAGCTATGACGGCTTTCAGCCGTCACTGTTTAGTTTCATACCCAAAAAATCCTATCCGAGCCTCAATCGGGTCATGGAAGTTTTTTACCCTTCGTTTTTCCTCACGTGGATTTTTTCTGTAAAACGGGATCCCCATGGCTGGTATATAATTTACCATCGCTGGAGAGTGGTGCACTATTGTACTGCACCGTTTCAAATCCATGCACCCATTTCTAAAGGTCGTACGGCACTGTTTCGTCATTTTGGACGGATGTTGCACCTTGCACCGTAGATGTTGCACCCTGTGGATATCGATTCTTCGGAGGGCCATAACTCTTGGCTCGTTTAGAGTTACGGGAGCCATAACCAGTCAAAAAGAAGGTATTTGTGAGTTCTATAGCTATGACATCTTTCAGCCGTCACTAGTTAGTTTCATACCCAAAAAATCCTATCCGAACCTCAATCGAGTCATGAAAGTTTTTTACCCTTCGTTTTTTCGTCACGTGGATTTTTTATACAAAATGGGATCCCCGTGGCTGGTCTATGATTTACCATCGTTGGAGAGTGGTGCACCATGGTACTGCACCATTTCCAGTCCATGCACCCATTTCTAAAGGTCGTACGACACTGTTTCGTCATTTTGGATGGATGTTGCACCTTGCACCGTAGATGTTGCACCCTGTGTATATCGATTCTTCGGAGGGCCATAACTCTTGGCTCGTTTAGAGTTACGGGAGCCATAACCTGTCAAAACGAAGTTATCTGTGAGTTCTATAGCTATGACGGCTTTCAGCCGTCACTAGTTTATTTCATACCCAAAAAATCCTATCCGAACCTCAATCGGATCATGGAAGTTTTTTACCCTTTGATTTTTCGTCACGTTGATTTTTTCTTTAAAACGAGATCCCCATGGCTGGTCTATGATTTACCATCGCTGGAGAGTGGTGCACCATGGTACTGCACCGTTTAAAATCCATGCACCCAATTTCTAAAGGTCGTGCGGCACTGTTTCGTCATTTTAGACGGATGTTGCACCTTGCACCGTAGAGGTTGCACCATGTGGATATCGATTCTTCGGAGGGCCATAACTCTTGCCTCGTTTAGAGTTACGGGAACCAAAACCAGTCAAAACAAAGGTATCTGTGAGTTCTACAACTTTGACGGCTTTCAACCATCATTGGTAAGTTTCATACCCAAAAAATCCTATCCGAACCTCAATCGGGTCATGGAAGTTTTTTACCCTCGTTTTTCCTCACGTGGATTTTTTCTGTAAAACGGGATCCCTGTGGCTGGCCTAAGTTTTACCATCGCTGGAGAGTGGTGCACCAAGGTACTGCACCGTTTCAAATCCATGCATCCATTTCTAAAGGTCGTATGGCACTGTTTCGTCATTTTGGACGGATGTTGCACCTTGCACCGTAGATGTTGCACCTTGTGGATATCGATTCATCGGAGAGCCATAACTCTTGGCTCGTTTAGAGTTACGGGAGCCATAACCAGTCAAAACAAAGGTATCTGTGAGTCCTACAGCTATGACGGCTTTCAGCCGTCACTGGTCGGTTTCATACCCAAAAAATCCAATCCGAACCTCAATCGGGTCATGGAAGTTTTTTACCTATCGTTTTTCGTCACGTGGATTTTTTCTGTAAAACGGGATCCCCGTGGCTGGTCTATGAGTCTCCATCGCTGGAGAGTGGTGCACCATGGTACCGCACCGTTTCAAATCTATGCACCCATTTCTAAAGGTCGTACGACACTATTTCGTCATTTTGGACGGATGTTGCACCTTGCACCGTAGATGTTGTACCCTGTGGATATCGATTCTTCGAAGAGGCATAACTCTTGGCTCGTTTAGAGTTACGGGAGCCATAATTAGTCAAAAGAAAGGTATCTGTGAGTTCTACAGCTTTGATGGCTTTACGCCGTCACTGGTTAGTCTCATTCTCAAAAAATCCTATCCGAACCTCAATCGGGTCATGGAAGTTTTTTAGCCTTCGTTTTTCCTCACGTGGATTTTTTCAATAAACGGGATCCCCGTGGCTGGCCTATGATTTACCATCGCTGGAGAGTGGTGCACCATGGTACTGCACCTTTTCAAATCCATGCACCCATTTTTAAAGGTCGTACGGCACTGTTTCATCATTTTGGACGGATTGTGCACCTTGCACTGTAGATGTTGCACCCTGTGGATATCGATTCTTCGGAGGGCCATAACTCTTGGCTCGTTTAGAGTTACGGATGCCATAACCAGTCAAAACGAAGGTATCTGTGAGTTCTATAGCTACGAAGGCTTTCAGCCGTCATAGGTTAGTTTCATACCTAAAAAATCCTATCTGAACCTCAATCGGGTCATGGAAGTTTTTTACCCTTCGTTTTTCCTCACGTGGATTTTTTCTGTAAAACGGGATCCCCATGGCTGGTCTATGATTTACCATCGCTGGAGAGTGGTGCACCATGGTACTGCACCGTTTCCAGTCCATGCATCCATTTCTAAAGGTCGTACGACATTGTTTCGTCATTTTGGATGGATGTTGCACCTTGCACCGTAGATGTTGCACCCTGTGGATATAGATTCTTCGGAGGGCCATAACTCTTGGCTCGTTTAGAGTTACGGGAGCCATATCCAGTCAAAACGAAGGTATTTGTGAGTTCTACAGCTATGACGGCTTTCAGCCGTCACTGGTTAGTTTCATACCCAAAAAATCCTATCCGAACCTCAATCGGGTCATGGAAGTTTTTTACCCTTCGTTTTTCATCACGTGGATTTTTTCTGTAAAACGGGATCCCCGTGCCCGGTTTATGGTTTACCATCGCTGGAGAGTGGTGCACAATGGTACTGCACCGTTTCAAATCCATGCACCCATTTTGAAAGGTCGTACGGCACTGTTTCGTCATTATGGACGGATGTTGCACCTTGCACCGTAGATGTTGCACCCTCTGGATATCGATTCTTCGGAGGGCCATAACTCTTGGCTCGTTTAGAGTTACGGGAGCCATAACCAGTCAAAACGAAGGTAGCTGTGAGTTCTACAAATGTGATGGCTTTCAGCCGTCACTGGTTAGTTTAATTCCGAAAAAATCCTAACCGAACCTCAATCGGGTCGTGGAAGTTTTATACCCTTCGTTTTTCCTCACGTGGATTTTTTCAGTAAAACGGGATCCCCGTGGCTGGTCTATGATTTACCATCGCTGGAGAGTGGTGCACCATGGTACTGCACCATTTCAAATCCATGCACCCATTTCTAAATGTAGTACGGCACTGTTTCTTCATTTTGGACGGATATTGCACCTTGCACCGTAGATGTTGCACCCTGTGGATATCGATTCTTCGGAGGGCCATAACTCTTGGCTCGTTTAGATTTACGGGAGCCATAACCAGTCAAAACGAAGTTATCAGTGAGTTCTACAGCTATGACGGCTTTCAGCCGTCACTAGTTAGTTTCATACCCAAAAAATCCTATCCGAACCTCAATCAGGTCTTGGAAGTTTTTTACCCTTTGTTTTTCTTCACTTGGATTTTTTCTGTAAAACGGGATCCCCATGGCTGGTCTATGATTTAACATCGCTGGAGTGTGGTGCACCATGGTACTGCACCGTTTCAAATCTATGCACCCATTTCTAAAGGTCGTACGGCACTGTTTCGTCATTTTGGACACCTTGCACCGTAGATGTTGCACCCTGTGGATATCGATTCTTCGGAGGGCCATAACACTTGGCTCGTTTAGAGTTACGGGAGCCATAACTAGTCAAAAAGAAGATATCTATGAGTTCTATAGCTATGACAGCTTTCAGCCGTCACTGGTTAATTTCATACCCAAAAAATCCTAACGGAACCTCAGTCGGGTCATGGAAATTTTTTACCCTTCGTTTTTTCGTCACGTGGATTTTTCTGCAAAACGGGATCCACATGGCTGTTCTATGATTTACCATCGCTGGAGAGTGGTGCACCATGGTACTGCACCGTTTCCAGTCCATGCACCCATTTCTAAAGGTCGTACGGCACTGTTTCATCATTTTGGATGGATGTTGCACCTTGCACCTTAGATGTTGCACCCTGTGGATATCGATTCTTCGGAGGGCCATAACTCTTGGCTCGTTTAGAGTTACAAGAGCCATAACCAGTCAAAACGAAGGTATCTGTGAGTTCTACAACTATGACGGCTTTGAGCCGACACTGGTTAGTTTCATACCCAAAAAATCCTACACGAACCTCAATCGGGTCATGGAAGTTTTTTACCCTTTGTTTTTCGTCACGTGCATTTTTTCGGTAAAACGGGATCCCCGTGGCTGGTCTAGGATTTACCATCGCTGCAGAGTGGTGCACCATGGTACCGCACCGTTTCAAATCCATGCACCCATTTCTAAAGGTCGTACGGCACTGTTTCGTCATTTTGGACGGATGTTGCACCTTGCACCATAGATGTTGCACCCTTTGGATATCGATTCTTCGGAGGGCCATAACTCTTGCCTCGTTTAGAGTTACGGGAGCCATAACCAGTCAAAAGGAAGGTATCTGTGAGTTCTACGGCTATGACGGCTTTCAGCCGTCACTGGTTAGTTTCATCCCAAAAAAGCCTATCCGTACCTCAATCGGGACATGGAAGTTTTTTACCCTTCGTTTTTCCTCACGGGGATTTTTTCTGCAAAACGTGATCCCCGTGGCTGGTCTAAGATTTACCATCGCTGGAGAGTGGTGCACCATGGTATTGCACCGTTTCAAATCCATGCACCCATTTCTAAAGGTCCTACGACACTGTTTCGTCATTTTGGACGGATGTTGCACCTTGCACCACAGATGTTGCACCCTGTGGATAACGATTCTTCGGAAGGCCATAACTCTTGGCTCGTTTAGAGGTACAGGAACCATAACCAGTAAAAACGAAGGTATCTGTGAGTTCCATAGCTATAATGGCTTTCAGCCGTCACTGGTTAGTTTCATACCCAAAAAATGCTATCCGAACCTCAATCGGGTCGTGGAAGTTTTTTACCCTTCATTTTTCGTCACGTGGATTTTTTCTGTAAAACGGGATCCCCATGGCTAGTCTATGAGTTACCATCGCTAGAGAGTGGTGCACCATGGTACTGCACCGTTTCAAATCCATGCATCCATTTCTAAAGGTCGTACGGCACTGTTTCGTCATTTTGGACGGATGTTCCACCTTGCACCGTAGATGTTGCACCCTGTGGATATCGATTCTTCGAAAGGCCATAACTCTTGGCTCGTTTAGAGTTACGGGAGCCATAACCAGTCAAAACGAAGGTATCTGTGATTTCTACAGCTATGACGGCTTTCAGCCATTGCTGGTTAGTTTCATACCCAAAAAATCCTATTTGAACCTCAATCGGGTCAAGGAAGTTTTTTACCCTTCGTTATATCGTCACGTGGATTTTTTTCTGTAAAACGGGATCCCCATGGATGGTCTATGATTTACCATCGCTGGAGAGTGGTGCACCATGGTACTGCACCGTTTCAAATCCATGCACCCATTTCTAAAGGTCGTACGGCACTGTTTCGTCATTTTGGACGGATGTTGCACCTTGCACTGTTGATGTTGCACCCTCTGGATATCGATTCTTCGGAGGGACATAACTCTTGCCTCGTTTAGAGTTACGAGAGCCATAACCAGTCAATTCGAAGGTATCTGTGAGTTCTACTGCTAGGACGGCTTTCAGCCGTCACTGGTTAGGTTCGTTCTCAAAAACCCTATCCGAACCTCAATCGGGTCATGGAAGTTTTTTACCCTTCGTTTTTGCTCACGTGGATTTTATCAGTAAAACGGGATCCCCATGGCTGGTCTATGATTTACCATCACTGGAGAGTGGTGCACCATGGTACTGCACCGTTTCAAATCCTTGCACCCATTTCTAATGGTCGTACGGCGCTGTTTCGTCATTTTGGACGGATGTTGCACTTTGCACCGTAGATGATGCACCCTGTGGATATCGATTCTTCGGAGGGATATACCTCTTGGCTCGTTTAAAGTTACGGGAGCCATAACCATTCAAAACGAAGGTATCTGTGAGTTCTGCAACTATGATGTCTTTCATCCGTCACTGGTTAGTTTCATACCCAAAAAATCCAATCCGAACCTCAATCGGGTCATGAAAGTTTTTTACCCTTCGTTTTTCGTCACGTGGATTTTTTCTGTAAAACGGGATCCCCGTGGCTGGTCTATGATTTACCATCGTTGGGGAGCGGTGCACCATGGTACGGCACCGTTTCAAATCCATGCATCCATTTCTAAAGGTCATACGGAATTGTTTCGTCATTTTGGACAGATGTTGCACCTTGCACCGTAGATGTTGCACCCTGTGGATATCGATTCTTCGGAGGGCCATAACTCTTGGCTCGTTTAGAGTTACGGAAGCCATAACCAATCAAAAGGAAGGTATCTGTGAGTTCTACAGCTATGACGGCTTTCAGCCGTCAATGGTTAGTTTCATACCTAAAAAATCCTATTCGAACCTTTTCAAATCCATGCACCCATTTCTAAAGGTCGTACGGCACTGTTTCGTCATTTTGGACGGATGTTGCACCTTGCACCGTAGATGTTGCACCCTGTGGATATCGATTCTTCGGAGGGCCATAACTCTTGGCTCGTTTAGAGTTACGGGAGCCATAACCAGTCAAAAAGAAGGTATCTGTGAGTTCTACAGCTATGACGGCTTTCAGCCGTCTCTGGTTATCGTCACGTGGATTTTTTCTGTAAAACGGGATCCCCGTGGCTGGTCTAGGATTTACCATCGCTGGAGAGTGGTGCACCATGGTACCGCACCGTTCAAATCCATGCACCCATTTCTAAAGGTCGTACGGCACTGTTTCGTCATTTTGGACGGATGTTGCACCTTGCACCATAGATGTTGCACCCTTTGGATATCGATTCTTCGGAGGGCCATAACTCTTGCCTCGTTTAGAGTTACGGGAGCCATAATCAGTAAAAAGGAAGGTATCTGTGAGTTCTACAGCTATGACGGCTTTCAGCCATCACTGGTTAGTTTCATACCCAAAAAAGCCTATCCGTACCTCAATCGGGTCATGGAAGTTTTTTACCCTTCGTTTTTCCTCACGTGGATTTTTCCTGCAAAACGGGATCCCCGTGGCTGGTCTAAGATTTACCATCGCTGGAGAGTGGTGCACCATGGTATTGCACCGTTTCAAATCCATGCACCCATTTCTAAAGGTCGTACGGCACTATTTCGTCATTTTGGACGGATGTTGCACCTTGCACCACAGATGTTGCACCCTGTGGATAACGATTCTTCGGAGGGCCATAACTCTTGGCTCGTTTAGAGGTACAGGAACCATAACCAGTAAAAACGAAGGTATATGTGAGTTCTATAGCTATTATGGCGTTCAGCCGTCACTGGTTTGTTTCATACCCAAAAAATGCTATCCGAACCTCAATCGGGTCGTGGAAGTTTTTTACCCTTCATGTTTCGTCACATGGATTTTTTCTGTAAAACGGGATCCCCGTGGCTGGTCTATGAGTTACCATCGCTAGAGAGTGGTGCACCATGGTACTGCACCGTTTCAAATCCGTGCACCCATTTCTAAAGGTCGTACGACACTGTTTCGTCATTTTGGACGGATGTTCCACCTTGCACCGTAGATGTTGCACCCTGTGGATATCGATTCTTCGGAAGGCCATAACTCTTGGCTCGTTTAGAGTTACGGGAGCCATAACCAGTCAAAAGGAAGGTATCTGTGATTTCTACAGCTATGACGGCTTTCAGCCGTTACTGGTTAGTTTCATACCCAAAAAATCCTATCTGAACCTCAATCGGGTCAAGGAAGTTTTTTACCCTTCGTTATATCGTCACGTGGATTTTTTTCTTTAAAACGGGATCCCCATGGATGGTCTATGATTTACCATCGCTGGAGAGTGGTGCACCATGGTACTGCACCGTTTCAAATCCATGCACCCATTTTTAAATGTCGTACGGCATTGTTTCATCATTTTGGATGGATGTTGCACCTTGCACCGTAGATGTTGCACCCTGTGGATATCGATTCTTCGGAGGGCCATAACTCTTGGCTCGTTTAGAGTTACGGGAGCCATAACAAGTCAAAACGAAGGTATCTATGAGTTCTACTGCTAGGACGGCTTTCAGCCGTCACTGGTTAGGTTCGTTCTCAAAAAACCCTATCCGAACCTCAATCGGGTCATGGAAGTTTTTTACCCTTCGTTTTTCCTCACATGGATTTTATCAGTAAAACGGGATCCCCGTGGCTGGTCTATGATTTACCATCGCTGGAGAGTGGTGCACCATGTTACTGCACCGTTTCAAATCCTTGCACCCATTTCTAATGGTCGTACGGCACTGTTTCGTCATTTTGGACGGGTGTTGCACCTTGCACCGTAGATGATGCACCCTGTGGATATCGATTCTTCGGAGGGACATAACTCTTGTGTAACGACCCGTATTTTACGTGTCGATATATCGTAGAATTTGTAGATCGTTAGTGTTGTTGTGTTGTCTCTAGCCTAAGTCATTCAGAATTGAGTCGAGTGGCCGAGTCAGTAGGAAGACCGACTCATAAGTTGGAACGAGTTATGGAGTTAACTCGTGACTGAGTCAAGTGTTGCCGAGTTGAGTCTAGGTCGCATAACCGACCTAAGGAAGTTTAGGTCGTATGACCGACCTAAGGAAGTGGCCGAGCTATAGGAGCTAACTGGATAGGGATTTGGACCGACCTAAGGGGTTGACCGACTTAGTGGTGGTCGACTTAGTGAAGGTGCTGAGTTAGCTGAGTGAGCGACTTAGAGTGTGACCAAGATAGGTTGAGTCGTTACCGGGTTAGTGGCTTAAGACTTAGGTGTGTCGGCATCGTAGATGAGTCGGCTAGGAGTTAGGTCGGTGGGCCGACTTAGTGATTGAGTCGTTGGGATCTTAGGACGATAGGTCGGTAATGCGGCGTGGAGTTGGGTCGGCATCTGGGTTAGTGATAGGTCGGCATATGTGTAAGGACTTAGGTAGTAGCCGACTTAGGGATTAGCGGCTTGTTGGGTTGGTCCGACCTAGTGGTTACCGGCTTAAGGAATTGACCGAGTTGAGGTGGACATCCGACCTAAAAGTTGACGACTCATAGAATTAGAACGACCTAGAGTCAGCTTGTGTGGAGTTAGGTCGGTGGACCGACTTAGTGTTGAGTCGGCTAGTGTCCTGTGTTAGACCGTGAGTGCTTGGGTCGGTAGGTCGGCTATATGATTAAGGCACTTGTAGTTAAGTCGGTTTGGTGTTAGGACTTAGTGTTGAAGTCTTAAGTCGTAAGCGACTTGGCAGGTTGCAGTGTTTTTGTTAAGTCGTAGACGAGATAAAGCTTATCTCGTATGGTGCTGTGTTGGTTAGGTCGCTTATGGGTTTAGGTCGGCATAGTACCCAGTATTGCCTAGAGTTGTTGAGTCGTAGGTCGTAGCATCTGTTGGGTCGGTGGTTTTATTGAGTCGGCAACGACTCATGGTTAGGTCGGCGGCGACTTAGGGACGGCCGAGATAAGGTTGTTCCAGCCTATAAATAGAGGTGTTCGGCTCACTTTTTGGCACCGGTTTTTGAAGCGACGAAGTGCTGCCATTTTGAAGACTCGACTACAGTATTTTCTTCACTTCTATCAAGTGCTAACATCCGTTGAAGACCGAAGATCAAGATCGAAGATCCAAGTGTCCAAGTTAAAGATTTTCATCCGAAGAGGCTAGATTTCACCGTTTCAAGTGAAATTTCTCCGGATCAAGCTCAAGTCCTTGCTGTCCAGATCTGAAGTTGATTGATTTTAGGTTGTTTTGGTGATTTGGTGAGTGGTAGTTATCTCTCACGCGGATCCAAAGGAGTATATGGGATTGGTGATATGTTTATGTGTTAAAGTTAGCGTTTTCTCGCATTTTCCTTAAGTCTGCATGTAGATCCATCATATTTGAAGATGTTTATCTATAGAAGCTATTTAATAAGTATTAGAGACAAAACCCATGTTTTAGATTTGATAGATCTATGCTAAAAACCATGATTTCACATATGTTGGACTTTTGCACACTTAATTACGAAATTGCCATTGTAGTTGATATTGCTTAATATATCTTGTTTGAATGCTTGAATGTTTGAATATATGATAGATTTGATTGAGCCAAGTTAGCTTGTAGTTGATTTGGAACAAGATGTTTGAAGGTGATTCAAAAGCTAAGTGGAAAGGCTCTTGAATGTTGAAAGCTGCCGATGGTATATGAAGCGGATGTGGAAGCTCATATGAACGGATTCGATGATGAGGGACTTTGCCATGATGCGAAGAGGCGAAGTATGAGATCGATATGGGACTTTGCCATGATGCGAGAAGGCAAGCCATGATGTTGAGATGAGACTTTGCTGTGATGCGATGAAGCAAAGTGTGATGTTGAGATGGAACGGGTCATGATGACGTTCCAAGCACGGGCTGCGACGACGTGCAAAGTTATGTTGATTACTCGGTGATGCGATCCGAGTTGGTGATAATGGTTAGCTTGAGAGGCGCTTGAGCTAGTATGGATGGTCGTCGAGGAGGATGACTTGGAGGCTTAGATCTCATCGTTGTTGAAGGTTCTAGCATGCTCAAAGCAAGGGTACGTTGGAACGGGCTGCGACGGCGTTCCAGGCACGGGCTACGACGGCGTGCTAGTACTCTGGGTAGTTGCGAAAATTCCTAGGCACGGGCTGCGACGACGTGCGGAGTTATGGCTAGAACCGGGGTTACCATTAGCCCTTGACGGATGGTCATTCAACTAACGGTGAAATCAAGGCAACGATGCAGTGATAGCCAGAGTCATGGATGTTTGGTTGTATTATCATTCGGCTTCAAGAGCGGTGTTTTCTGGGTGCTTATCTGATCTTGGTTTAGGCCTTGGGGGTTTGTATTTGGAAAACATTGCCCTTGACTCGAGTGGTTATTGCTTTACCTTATTTGTCTATATTGTTATGCTTGATTCTCCTTAGTGTGTGTCTGGGGGCTATCACTGTGAGATGAGGTGGAGTGGGATGGTTTGGTTCCTATTCCTTTATTTCCTTATGCTCTTTTGGTATGCTTGATTGTTAATTTACTACTCACTAAGACTTTGTCTGACTCAAGGTTTTATGTCTCCTCTTATTACCTTGGGCTGTTCATCCATGTTTGGGATGGGCAGACTAGGTAGCAGGTGGCAGGTGCTGTGCTTAGAGTTTTCCGCTGATGATGACGAAGACGAGCAGGAGGCTATGCATATTATTTTCTTATATGTACTGGGTATCCGCTGCTGTATTTGGTTGAGTGATTTGTAGTGAGGCTTTCATGTATGGGTTTGTGTGGATGATTGTATAAAACTGTTATGATGTTATATGATGATTTTCTGTTATGAGGCTTCACTATATATTTCTCTATTGTATTTTATCCATGCGCTGTGAGTTGCGATAGAGATTCTGCGATTTTAATTTACCCTGACTATCGTCCATGGCTACCTGGCACACCTTTTAGCGCACTTTCCTCTTGTTTTAGTGCGGGAGTCATGGGCGGTCGTCACATTGAGACTTTGCTGTGATGCGATGAAGCAAAGTGTGATGTTGAGATGGAACGGGTCATGATGACGTTCCAAGCACGGGCTGCGACGACGTGCAAAGTTATGTTGATTACTCGGTGATGCGATCCGAGTTGGTGATAATGGTTAGCTTGAGAGGCGCTTGAGCTAGTATGGATGGTCGTCGAGGAGGATGACTTGGAGGCTTAGATCTCATCGTTGTTGAAGGTTCTAGCATGCTCAAAGCAAGGGTACGTTGGAACGGGCTGCGACGGCGTTCCAGGCACGGGCTACGACGGCGTGCTAGTACTCTGGGTAGTTGCGAAAATTCCTAGGCACGGGCTGCGACGACGTGCGGAGTTATGGCTAGAACCGGGGTTACCATTAGCCCTTGACGGATGGTCATTCAACTAACGGTGAAATCAAGGCAACGATGCAGTGATAGCCAGAGTCATGGATGTTTGGTTGTATTATCATTCGGCTTCAAGAGCGGTGTTTTCTGGGTGCTTATCTGATCTTGGTTTAGGCCTTGGGGGTTTGTATTTGGAAAACATTGCCCTTGACTCGAGTGGTTATTGCTTTACCTTATTTGTCTATATTGTTATGCTTGATTCTCCTTAGTGTGTGTCTGGGGGCTATCACTGTGAGATGAGGTGGAGTGGGATGGTTTGGTTCCTATTCCTTTATTTCCTTATGCTCTTTTGGTATGCTTGATTGTTAATTTACTACTCACTAAGACTTTGTCTGACTCAAGGTTTTATGTCTCCTCTTATTACCTTGGGCTGTTCATCCATGTTTGGGATGGGCAGACTAGGTAGCAGGTGGCAGGTGCTGTGCTTAGAGTTTTCCGCTGATGATGACGAAGACGAGCAGGAGGCTATGCATATTATTTTCTTATATGTACTGGGTATCCGCTGCTGTATTTGGTTGAGTGATTTGTAGTGAGGCTTTCATGTATGGGTTTGTGTGGATGATTGTATAAAACTGTTATGATGTTATATGATGATTTTCTGTTATGAGGCTTCACTATATATTTCTCTATTGTATTTTATCCATGCGCTGTGAGTTGCGATAGAGATTCTGCGATTTTAATTTACCCTGACTATCGTCCATGGCTACCTGGCACACCTTTTAGCGCACTTTCCTCTTGTTTTAGTGCGGGAGTCATGGGCGGTCGTCACATTTGGTATCAGAGCTTTGGTTAATCGATTTTAGCCAACGCTCGCTGACGTAGTTACGTAAGAGAGACGTAATTGTATTTTGATGGATGATTACTATATATAATATAGTAGCTTAGAAGGATTTGAACTCCTTATGCAGTTGTTTCTTAAGGTGTTCTAATCATTCTTTTTACAGATATTAAGGATGAGCAGAAGCGAGAGACAAGCTGCGAGAGATAGCCGTGCTGCTAGGGAAGCTGTTGACTATGCTGCAATGTTCGAAGCAATGATGACTTCGATCATGAGGAGGGTGCCAGCTTCAGGATCTTCTGTGGATGTGGGAGTTCAAGTCCAGGCTCCAAGGCCAGTGGATTTTGCCAAGCTTTGCAAGGATTATACTTCTCTTGGAGGAAAAGCTTTCTTAGGGACGGAGTCGACTATTGAAGTGCAGAGATGGATTGATGCTTGCCGAAGGATTTTTGGTGATCTAGGGATTGAGGATGCAACCAAGAGAAAGCTTGCATCGAGGCAGCTTCAGGGAAGAGCTGCGGATTGGTGGAATTCTATCACCATAGATACACCAGAAGAGGATATTACTTGGGAGCAGTTCCAAGTTAGATTTGAAGCTAAGTTCATCTCCACTGCTCAGAGGTCTGTTTTGTTTAAGAGGTTTGTAGAGCTCAAACAAGGCGGGAGGCCTGTTCTGGAGTACATTTCTGAGTTCGAAGCTTTGTCTAAGTATGCCAGATCGTATATTGATTCTCCCTACCAGAAGAATGAAAAGTTTGTGACTGGTCTGGATGCTTATCTGGGAAGGCAGTTGGTGGATCACTTGGACGATCCATTTGAGAAGCTTGTGGAGAAAGCTCTGAGGCATGAGAGTTTGTTTCCTAGGGAAAGTTCTGTTGTTGCTGTAACCAGGGAAGGATCTAAACCACAGCAGAGTGGCAACAAGAAGAGGAAGCAGCAGCAACAGAAGGGAAAGGATGGTCAGAAGAAGCCAAAGGGCGAAGTGACTTGCTATAATTGCCAGAAGAAGGGCCATCTTTCCAAGGATTGTAGGAATCCAAAGGCGCCGGCGAAATGCCACAATTGTGATAAGCCAGGGCATTTCAAGAAGGATTGTCCAGAGCCGAGGAAGGATAGGCAGGTTGTGCAAGCTTATGCTCTGGAAGCTGTTCCGTCGTCTTCAAGAGCTCCTACTGCTGAAGAGAAGGGGAAGAGTGTGGTGGTTCAAGGTACTCTTTCCATTTGTGGTGTTCCAGTTAGAGTGTTGTTTGATACTGGAGCGTCGCATTCTTTTGTTTGTGATGATTTGGTAGGCCGGTTAGGTTTGAAACCGGACATTGTTGATAGGCCATTGGTTGTGACTAATCCAGTTGGGGGTTCGTCATGTTTGTGTATGATATGCCGTGGTCTAGTTGTTTCGAGTCATGATTGCTCGTTTGTTTGTGATTGCTTTGTTCTGAACTTTGCGGGGTTCGGAATTATTTTGGGTATGGACTGGCTTAGGAAGTATGCGGCTAGGATTGATTGTGAGAGGCTGGAGGTGACAGTCGGGAATGTGGAAGGGCGAAAGGTTGTGATACGATGTAAGCATGAGGAAGGCGTCTTCATGAGCTTCATGTATTCGCTGGTTGTTCCACGGGAAGGACTGTCATCGGTGCCTATTGTGAATGGATTTGAGGATGTCTTTGACGAAGTCAAAGGGTTGCCGCCGCATAGGGAGATCGAGTTTCGTATCGATCTAGTTGAGGGAGCCAGACCTGTTGTGATGCCTCTTAGGCGGATGGCACCGAGGGAGCAGCAAGAGCTGAAGGTGCAAGTTGATGACCTTTTGCGGAAAGGATTCATTCGGAGAAGTGTGTCTGAATGGGGTGCGCCCGTTGTGTTCGCAACCAAAGCGGATGGATCGTTGAGGTTGTGTGTTGATTATCGTGAGCTGAACAAGGTGACTAAGAAGAACAAGTATCCATTGCCGAGAATAGATGACTTGTTTGATCAGCTTCACGAGGCTAAGGTGTTTTCTCAGATGGATTTGGCAACGGGATTTCACCAGTTGAGAGTGGCGAGGGATAGTGTGCCGAAGACTGCTTTCAGGACACCATCCGGATTTTATGAGTGGCTGGTAATGCCGTTTGGATTGACTAACGCGCCAGCATATTTCGTGGATCTTATGAATAGAGTATTCAGAGATCAGTTGAATAAGTTCGTGCTTGTGTTCGTGGATGATATTTTGGTTTATTCCAGAACTGAGGAAGAGCACAAGACGCACTTGAGGATTGTTTTGGAAACTTTACGGAAACATCAGCTGAAGGCTAAGTTTTCGAAGTGTCACTTCTGGAAGAGTGAAGTGAGATTCTTAGGCCATGTTATCTCTGGAAGTGGAATAGCGGTTGATCCCGCTAAGGTAGCAGCGATCCAGGATTGGATTAGACCTAAGAATGCATCTGATGTGAGAAGTTTTCTTGGATTAGCAGGATATTATCGTCGGTTTATCAAGGACTTTTCCAAGATAGCTGCACCGTTGACAGGATTGACGAAGAAGAATCAAGTGTTCAGATGGGATGACAAGTGTGAGCAAGCCTTCGTAATCCTGAAAGAGCAACTGACGAGTGCTCCTGTATTGACTATTCCGAGTGGGAATGAGGAGATGGTGGTTTACACCGATGCATGTGGCACTGGATTGGGAGCAGTGCTAATGCAGAAGGATAAAGTTGTTGCATATGCTAGTCGACAACTGAAGCCGCATGAAAGGAATTATCCGACTCATGATTTGGAGTTAGCGGCGATTGTGTTTGCTTTGAAGATGTGGAGACACTACCTATTGGGAGTTAGATTCGAGTTGTTTACAGATCATAAGTCGTTGAAGTATCTGTTCTCCCAAAAGGATTTGAATCTTCGACAGCATCGGTGGTTAGAGTTTCTAGCATCTTATGATTTTGGTATAGCCTATACTCCGGGAAAAGGTAACGCAGTGGCTGATGCGTTAAGTCGAAGACATGCAGGTTTGGGAGCCATGTTTTCGGAGTGGAAGAGTCTCGAGTATTTGGCTGAGTTTGATTTCAGGCCTAGATGCGAGTTGGAACCTGAGATGTTGGCAAACTTATCGATAAGGCCTACTCTAGTGGAAAGAATTGGCGAGAGCCAAAAGAAAGATGATAAGCTTGTCAAAATTATCCGTGATTTGGAATCCGGATTGGATCCGGAGAAGGATAAGGGATTCGAGGTCGATCGAGAGGGTTGGCTTCGAAAGCAAGGACGATTGGTTGTTCCCGATATTGATGGATTAAGAGATGAAGTTCTGAGGGAAAGTCATCACTCGAAGTTGACAATTCATCCAGGTGGTAATAAGATGTATCGGGATATGAAGAGAGCTTACTACTGGGAAGGTATGAAGAAAGATGTTGGAAATTTTATTTCCAAATGTATGAACTGCCAGTTGGTGAAAGCTGAGCAGAAGAAGCCCAGTGGATTACTTCAGCCATTAGAAGTTCCTACGTGGAAGTGGGAGCAAGTGTCAATGGATTTTATTGATGGTCTACCGAGGACAAGGACAGGGAATGAAGGGATTTGGGTCATTGTAGATCGTTTGACCAAGAGTGCAAGGTTCATTCCTGTTCGATCGACAAGAACTGCATCGAAGTTGGCTGAGTTGTATGTGAAGTGGATTGTTCGATTCCATGGTGTTCCGAAGAGTATAGTGAGCGATCGAGATCCATTGTTCACTAGTGGATTTTGGAAGAGCTTCCAGGAAGTTTTGGGAACCGAGTTGTGTTTGAGTACAGCTTATCACCCTCAAACAGATGGTCAGACTGAGAGAGTCAACCGAGTATTGGAAGATCTTCTTAGAGCTTGTGTTTTGGACTTCGGAGGATCATGGGAAGATCACCTTCATTTGGTGGAGTTTGCTTATAATAACAGTTATCAGTCGAGTATTGGTATGGCACCATATGAAGCATTGTATGGAAGACCGTGTAACTCTCCGACATGTTGGGTAGAAACTGGAGAAAAGCTGATACTTGGGCCAGAGATGATTCGACAGACTTCGGATTGTATTGAGGTCATTCGGCAAAGAATGAAGGCAGCCCAGGATCGTCAGAAAAGTTATGCTGATAATCGTCGGAAGGATTTGGAATTCGACGTAGGCGATATGGTTTTCGTGAAGATTTCTCCATTGAAGAATGTTATAAGATTCGGGAACAAAGGAAAGTTAACTCCGAGATTTGTTGGACCATTCCCGATTATCGAGCGAATTGGAAAGCTCGCTTATAGATTGGAGTTACCGGGAAAGATGGCGGGTGTGCACAATGTTTTTCATGTATCTTATCTACGGAAGTATGTGCACGACCCAAGTACGGTGGTTTCTGCTGATAGCTGTGAAGACTTAGAGGTTGATCCAGTTGTTTCGAGACCTCGTAAGCCGCTCCGTATTGTTGACACCGATACGAAACAGCTTAGGAGGAAGACGATTACGTTGCTCAAGGTACAATGGAGTGACGATGTTAACGACTGTACATGGGAGGAGGAAGAGAGGATGAAGGCAGCTCATCCCGGACTCTTCGAGGTATGGCCCTAAAGTGTCGTGACATCTCATGAATTTGTAGCTTGTTCTAAGTCTTAGAATTCTGCATGCTAGGCTAGAATTGGATGCATGGTTTGTTGATTGCTATGGATGGTAGGCATGCGGAATATCTTTGATTGCTGTTGTTTGCTTGGAATTTCGGGGGCGAAATTCCTAAGGGGGAGAGAATGTAACGACCCGTATTTTACGTGTCGATATATCGTAGAATTTGTAGATCGTTAGTGTTGTTGTGTTGTCTCTAGCCTAAGTCATTCAGAATTGAGTCGAGTGGCCGAGTCAGTAGGAAGACCGACTCATAAGTTGGAACGAGTTATGGAGTTAACTCGTGACTGAGTCAAGTGTTGCCGAGTTGAGTCTAGGTCGCATAACCGACCTAAGGAAGTTTAGGTCGTATGACCGACCTAAGGAAGTGGCCGAGCTATAGGAGCTAACTGGATAGGGATTTGGACCGACCTAAGGGGTTGACCGACTTAGTGGTGGTCGACTTAGTGAAGGTGCTGAGTTAGCTGAGTGAGCGACTTAGAGTGTGACCAAGATAGGTTGAGTCGTTACCGGGTTAGTGGCTTAAGACTTAGGTGTGTCGGCATCGTAGATGAGTCGGCTAGGAGTTAGGTCGGTGGGCCGACTTAGTGATTGAGTCGTTGGGATCTTAGGACGATAGGTCGGTAATGCGGCGTGGAGTTGGGTCGGCATCTGGGTTAGTGATAGGTCGGCATATGTGTAAGGACTTAGGTAGTAGCCGACTTAGGGATTAGCGGCTTGTTGGGTTGGTCCGACCTAGTGGTTACCGGCTTAAGGAATTGACCGAGTTGAGGTGGACATCCGACCTAAAAGTTGACGACTCATAGAATTAGAACGACCTAGAGTCAGCTTGTGTGGAGTTAGGTCGGTGGACCGACTTAGTGTTGAGTCGGCTAGTGTCCTGTGTTAGACCGTGAGTGCTTGGGTCGGTAGGTCGGCTATATGATTAAGGCACTTGTAGTTAAGTCGGTTTGGTGTTAGGACTTAGTGTTGAAGTCTTAAGTCGTAAGCGACTTGGCAGGTTGCAGTGTTTTTGTTAAGTCGTAGACGAGATAAAGCTTATCTCGTATGGTGCTGTGTTGGTTAGGTCGCTTATGGGTTTAGGTCGGCATAGTACCCAGTATTGCCTAGAGTTGTTGAGTCGTAGGTCGTAGCATCTGTTGGGTCGGTGGTTTTATTGAGTCGGCAACGACTCATGGTTAGGTCGGCGGCGACTTAGGGACGGCCGAGATAAGGTTGTTCCAGCCTATAAATAGAGGTGTTCGGCTCACTTTTTGGCACCGGTTTTTGAAGCGACGAAGTGCTGCCATTTTGAAGACTCGACTACAGTATTTTCTTCACTTCTATCAAGTGCTAACATCCGTTGAAGACCGAAGATCAAGATCGAAGATCCAAGTGTCCAAGTTAAAGATTTTCATCCGAAGAGGCTAGATTTCACCGTTTCAAGTGAAATTTCTCCGGATCAAGCTCAAGTCCTTGCTGTCCAGATCTGAAGTTGATTGATTTTAGGTTGTTTTGGTGATTTGGTGAGTGGTAGTTATCTCTCACGCGGATCCAAAGGAGTATATGGGATTGGTGATATGTTTATGTGTTAAAGTTAGCGTTTTCTCGCATTTTCCTTAAGTCTGCATGTAGATCCATCATATTTGAAGATGTTTATCTATAGAAGCTATTTAATAAGTATTAGAGACAAAACCCATGTTTTAGATTTGATAGATCTATGCTAAAAACCATGATTTCACATATGTTGGACTTTTGCACACTTAATTACGAAATTGCCATTGTAGTTGATATTGCTTAATATATCTTGTTTGAATGCTTGAATGTTTGAATATATGATAGATTTGATTGAGCCAAGTTAGCTTGTAGTTGATTTGGAACAAGATGTTTGAAGGTGATTCAAAAGCTAAGTGGAAAGGCTCTTGAATGTTGAAAGCTGCCGATGGTATATGAAGCGGATGTGGAAGCTCATATGAACGGATTCGATGATGAGGGACTTTGCCATGATGCGAAGAGGCGAAGTATGAGATCGATATGGGACTTTGCCATGATGCGAGAAGGCAAGCCATGATGTTGAGATGAGACTTTGCTGTGATGCGATGAAGCAAAGTGTGATGTTGAGATGGAACGGGTCATGATGACGTTCCAAGCACGGGCTGCGACGACGTGCAAAGTTATGTTGATTACTCGGTGATGCGATCCGAGTTGGTGATAATGGTTAGCTTGAGAGGCGCTTGAGCTAGTATGGATGGTCGTCGAGGAGGATGACTTGGAGGCTTAGATCTCATCGTTGTTGAAGGTTCTAGCATGCTCAAAGCAAGGGTACGTTGGAACGGGCTGCGACGGCGTTCCAGGCACGGGCTACGACGGCGTGCTAGTACTCTGGGTAGTTGCGAAAATTCCTAGGCACGGGCTGCGACGACGTGCGGAGTTATGGCTAGAACCGGGGTTACCATTAGCCCTTGACGGATGGTCATTCAACTAACGGTGAAATCAAGGCAACGATGCAGTGATAGCCAGAGTCATGGATGTTTGGTTGTATTATCATTCGGCTTCAAGAGCGGTGTTTTCTGGGTGCTTATCTGATCTTGGTTTAGGCCTTGGGGGTTTGTATTTGGAAAACATTGCCCTTGACTCGAGTGGTTATTGCTTTACCTTATTTGTCTATATTGTTATGCTTGATTCTCCTTAGTGTGTGTCTGGGGGCTATCACTGTGAGATGAGGTGGAGTGGGATGGTTTGGTTCCTATTCCTTTATTTCCTTATGCTCTTTTGGTATGCTTGATTGTTAATTTACTACTCACTAAGACTTTGTCTGACTCAAGGTTTTATGTCTCCTCTTATTACCTTGGGCTGTTCATCCATGTTTGGGATGGGCAGACTAGGTAGCAGGTGGCAGGTGCTGTGCTTAGAGTTTTCCGCTGATGATGACGAAGACGAGCAGGAGGCTATGCATATTATTTTCTTATATGTACTGGGTATCCGCTGCTGTATTTGGTTGAGTGATTTGTAGTGAGGCTTTCATGTATGGGTTTGTGTGGATGATTGTATAAAACTGTTATGATGTTATATGATGATTTTCTGTTATGAGGCTTCACTATATATTTCTCTATTGTATTTTATCCATGCGCTGTGAGTTGCGATAGAGATTCTGCGATTTTAATTTACCCTGACTATCGTCCATGGCTACCTGGCACACCTTTTAGCGCACTTTCCTCTTGTTTTAGTGCGGGAGTCATGGGCGGTCGTCACATCTTGGCTCGTTTAAAGTTACGGGAGCCATAACCATCCAAAACGAAGGTATCTGTGAGTTCTACAGCTATGACGGCTTTCAGCCGTTAATGGTAGTTTCATACCTAAAAAATCCTATCCGAACCTCAACCGGGGCATGGAAGTTTTTTACCCTTCGTTTTTCGTCACGTGGATTTTTTCTGTAAAACGGGATCCTCATGGCTGGCCTATGATTTACCATCGCTGGAGAATGGTGCGCCATGGTAATGCACCTTTTCAAATCCATGCACCCATATCGAAAGGTCGTACGGCACTGTTTCGTCATTTTGGACGGATGTTGCACCTTGCACCGTAGATGTTGCACCCTGTGGATATCGATTCTTCGGAGGGCCATAACTCTTGGCTCGTTTAGAGTTACGGGAGCCATAACTAGTCAAAAAGAAGGTATCTGTGAGTTCTACAGCTATGACGGCTTTCTGCCGTCACTAGTTAGTTTCATACACAAAAAATCCTATCCGAACCTCAATCGGGTCATGGAGGTTTTTTACCCTTCGTTTTTTCGTCACGTGGATTTTTCTGTAAAACGGGATCCCCGTGGTTGGTCTATGATTTACCATCGCTGGAGAGTGGTGCACCATGGTACTGCACCGTTTCAAATCCATGCACCATTTCTAAAGGTCGTACGGCACTGTTTCGTCATTTCGGACGGATGTTGCACCTTGCACCGTAGATGTTGCACCCTGTGGATATCGATTCTTCGGAGGGCCATAACTCTTGGCTCGTTTAGAGTTACGGGAGCCATAACCAGTCAAAAAGAAGGTATCTGTGAGTTCTACAGCTATGACGGCTTGCAGCCGTCAATGGTTAGTTTCATACCCAAAAAATCCTATCCGAACCTCAATCGGGTCATGGAAGTTTTTTGCCCTTCGTTTTTCGTCACATGGATTTTTTCTTTAAAACGGGATCCCCGTGGCTGGTCTATGAGTTACCATCGCTGGAGAGTGGTGCACCATGGTACTGCACTGTTTCAATTCCATGCACCCATTTCTAAAGGTCGTACGGCACTGTTTCGTCATTTTGTACGGATGTTGCATCTTGCACTGTGGATGTTGCACCCTGTGGATATCGATTCTTCGGAGGGCCATAACTCTTGGCTCTATTAGAGTTACGGGAGGCATAACCAGTCAAAACGAAGGTATCTGTGAGTTCTACAGCTATGACGGCTTTCAGCCGTCACTGGTTAGTTACATACCCAAAAAATCCTAACGGAACCTCAGTCGGGTCATGGAAATTTTTTACCCTTCGTTTTTTCGTCACGTGGATTTTTTCTGTAAAACGGGATCTCCGTGGCTGGTCTATGATTTACCATCGCTGGAGAGTGGTGCACCATGGTACAGCACCGTTTCCCGTCCATGCACCCATTTCTAAAGGTCGTACTGCACTGTTTCGTTATTTTGGATGGATGTTGCACCTTGCACCCTAGATGTTGCACCCTGTGGATATCGATTCTTCGGAGGGCCATAACTCTTGGCTCGTTTAGAGTTACAATAGCCATAACCAGTCAAAACAAAGGTATCTGTGAGTTCTACAGCTATGATGGCTTTGAGCCGTCACTGGTTAGTTTCATACCCAAAAAATCCTATCCGAACCTCAATCGGGTCATGGAAGTTTTTTACCCGTCGTTTTTTCATCACGTGGATTTTTTCTATAAAACGGGATCCCCGTGGCTGGTCTATGATTTACCATCGCTGGAGAGTGGTGCACCATGGTACTGCACCGTTTCAAACCCATGCACCCATTTCTAAAGGACGTACGGCACTGTTTCGTCAATTTGGACGGATGTTGCACCTTGCACCATAGATGTTGCACCCTTTGGATATCGATTCTTCGGAGGGCCATAACTCTTGCCTCGTTTAGAGTTACAGGAGCCATAACCAGTCAAAACGAAGGTATCTAAGAGTTCTACAGCTATGACGGCTTTCATCCGTCACTGGTTAGTTTCATAGCCAAAAAATCCTATCCGTACCTCAATCGTGTCATGGAAGTTTTTTACCCTCCGTTTTTCCTCACGTGGATTTTTTCTGCAAAATGGGATCCCCGTGGCTGGTCTAAGATTTTCCATCGCTGGAGAGTGGTGCACCATGGTACTACACCGTTTCAAATCCATGCACCCATTTCTAAAGGTCGTACGGCACCTTTTTGTCATTTTGGACGGATGTTGCACCTTGCACCATAGATGTTGCACCCTGTGGATAACGATTCTTCGTAGGGCCATAACTCTTGGCTCGGTTAGAGGTACGGGAGCCATAACCAGTCAAAACGAAGGTATCTGTGAGTTCTATAGCTATAATGGCTTTCAGCCGTCACTGGTTAGTTTCATACCCAAAAAATGCTATCCGAACCTCAATCGGGTCGTGTAAGTTTTTTACCCTTCATTTTTCGTCACGTGGATTTTTTCTGTAAAACGGGATCCCCGTGGCTGATCTATGATTTACCATCGCTGGGGAGCGGTGCACCATGGTACTGCACCGTTTCAAATCCATGCACCTATTTCTAAAGGTCATACGGAATTGTTTCGTCATTTTGGACAGATGTTGCACCTTGCACCGTAGATGTTGCACCCTGTGGATATCGATTCTTCGGAGAGCCATAACTCTTGGCTCGTTTAGAGTTACGGGAGCCATAACCAGTCAAAAGGAAGGTATCTGTGAGTTCTACAGCTATGACGGCTTTCAGCCTTTAATGGTTAGTTTCATACCTTAAAAATCCTATCCGAACCTCAACCGGGGCATGGAAGTTTTTTACCCTTCGTTTTTCGTCACGTGGATTTTTTCTGTAAAACGGGATCCTCATGGCTGGCCTATGATTTACCATCGCTGGAGAATGGTGCGCCATGGTAATGCACCTTTTCAAATCCATGCACCCTTTTCGAAAGGTCGTACGACACTGTTTCGTCATTTTGGACGGATGTTGCACCTTGCACCGTAGATGTTGCACCCTGTGGATATCGATTCTTCGAAGGGCCATAACTCTTGGCTCGTTTAGAGTTACGGGAGCCATAACCAGTCAAAAAGAAGGTATCTGTGAGTTCTACAGCTATGACGGCTTTCAGCCGTCACTGGTTAGTTTCATACCCAAAAAATCCTATCCGAACCTCAATCGGGTCATGGAAGTTTTTTACCCTTCGTTTTTTCGTCACGTGGATTTTTCTGTAAAACGGGATCCCCGTGGCTGGTCTATGATTTACCATCGCTGGAGAGTAGTGCACCATGGTACTGCACCGTTTCAAATCCATGCACCATTTCTAAAGGTCGTACGGCACTGTTTCGTCATTTTGGACGGATGTTGCACCTTGCACCGTAGATGTTGCACCCTGTGGATATCGATTCTTCGGAGGGCCATAACTCTTGGCTCATTTAGAGTTACGGGAGCCATAACCAGTCATAACGAAGGTATCTGTGAGTTCTACAGCTATGACGGCTTGCAGCCATCAATGGTTAGTTTCATACCCAAAAAATCCTATCCGAACCTCAATCGGGTCATGGAAGTTTTTTGCCCTTCGTTTTTCGTCACATGGATTTTTTCTTTAAAACGGGATCCCCGTGGCTGGTCTATGAGTTACCATCGCTGGAGAGTGGTGCACCATGTTACTGCACCGTTTCAACTCCATGCACCCATTTCTAAAGGTCGGACGGCACTGTTTCGTCATTTTGTACGGATGTTGCATCTTGCACTGTGGATGTTGCACCCTGTGGATATCGATTCTTCGGAGGGCCATAACTCTTGGCTCTTTTAGAGTTACGGGAGGCATAACCAGTCAAAACGAAGGTATCTGTGAGTTCTACAGCTATGACGGCTTTCAGCCGTCACTGGTTAGTTTCATACCCAAAAAATCCTAACGGAACCTCAGTCGGGTCATGGAAATTTTTTACCCTTCGTTTTTTCGTCACGTGGATTTTTTCTGTAAAACGGGATCTCCGTGGCTGGTCTATGATTTACCATCGCTGGAGAGTGGTGCACCATGGTACAGCACCGTTTCCCATCCATGCACCCATTTCTAAAGGTCGTACGGCACTGTTTCGTTATTTTGGATGGATGTTGCACCTTGCACCCTAGATGTTGCACCCTGTGGATATCGATTCTTCGGAGGGCCATAACTCTTGGCTCGTTTAGAGTTACAAGAGCCATAACCAGTCAAAACGAAGGTATCTGTTAGTTCTACAGCTATGACGGCTTTGAGCCGTCACTGGTTAGTTTCATAACCAGAAAATCCTATCCGAACCTCAATCGGGTCATGGAAGTTTTTTACCCGTCGTTTTTTCATCACGTGGATTTTTTCTGTAAAACGGGATCCCCGTGGCTGGTCTATGATTTACCATCGCTGGAGAGTGGTGCACCATGGTACTGCACCGTTTCAAATCCATGCACCCATTTCTAAAGGACGTACGGCACTGTTTCGTCATTTTGGACGGATGTTGCACCTTGCACCATAGATGTTGCACCCTTTGGATATCGATTCTTCGGAGGGCCATAACTCTTGCCTCGTTTAGAGTTACAGGAGCCATAACCAGTCAAAACGAAGGTATCTAAGAGTTCTACAGCTATGACGGCTTTCATCCGTCACTGGTTAGTTTCAAAGCCAAAAAATCCTATCCGTACCTCAATCGTGTCATGGAAGTTTTTTACCCTCCGTTTTTCCTCACGTGGATTTTTTCTGCAAAACGGGATCCCCGTGGCTGGTCTATGATTTACCATCGCTGGGGAGCGGTGCACCATGGTACTGCACCGTTTCAAATCCATGCACCCATTTCTAAAGGTCATACGGAATTGTTTCGTCATTATGGACAGATGTTGCACCTTGCACCGTAGATGTTGCACCCTGTGGATATCGATTCTTCGGAGAGCCATAACTCTTGGCTCGTTTAGAGTTACGGGAGCCATAACCAGTCAAAAGGAAGGTATCTGTGAGTTCTACAGCTATGACGGCTTTCAGCCGTTAATGGTAGTTTCATACCTAAAAAATCCTATCCGAACCTCAACCGGGGCATGGAAGTTTTTTACCCTTCGTTTTTCGTCACGTGGATTTTTTCTGTAAAACGGGATCCTCATGGCTGGCCTATGATTTACCATCGCTGGAGAATGGTGCGCCATGGTACTGCACCTTTTCAAATCCATGCACCCATATCGAAAGGTCGTACGGCACTGTTTCGTCATTTTGGACGGATGTTGCACCTTGCACCGTAGATGTTGCACCCTGTGGATATCGATTCTTCGGAGGGCCATAACTCTTGGCTCGTTTAGAGTTACGGGAGCCATAACCAGTCAAAAAGAAGGTATCTGTGAGTTCTACAGCTATGATGGCTTTCAGCCGTCACTAGTTAGTTTCATACACAAAAAATCCTATCCGAACCTCAATCGGGTCATGGAGGTTTTTTACCCTTCGTTTTTTCGTCACGTGGATTTTTCTGTAAAACGGGATCCCCGTGGTTGGTCTATGATTTACCATCGCTGGAGAGTGGTGCACCATGGTACTGCACCGTTTCAAATCCATGCACCATTTCTAAAGGTCGTACGGCACTGTTTCGTCATTTTGGACGGATGTTGCACCTTGCACCGTAGATGTTGCACCCTGTGGATATCGATTCTTCGGAGGGCCATAACTCTTGGCTCGTTTAGAGTTACGGGAGCCATAACCAGTCAAAAAGAAGGTATCTGTGAGTTCTACAGCTATGACGGCTTGCAGCCGTCAATGGTTAGTTTCATACCCAAAAAATCCTATCCGAACCGCAATCGGGTCATGGAAGTTTTTTGCCCTTCGTTTTTCGTCACATGGATTTTTTCTTTAAAACGGGATCCCCGTGGCTGGTCTATGAGTTACCATCGCTGGAGAGTGGTGCACCATGGTACTGCACAGTTTCAATTCCATGCACCCATTTCTAAAGGTCGTACGGCACTGTTTCGTCATTTTGTACGGATGTTGCATCTTGCACTGTGGATGTTGCACCCTGTGGATATCGATTCTTCGGAGGGCCATAACTCTTGGCTCTATTAGAGTTACGGGAGGCATAACCAGTCAAAACGAAGGTATCTGTGAGTTCTACAGCTATGACGGCTTTCAGCCGTCACTGGTTAGTTACATACCCAAAAAATCCTAACGGAACCTCAGTCGGGTCATGGAAATTTTTTACCCTTCTTTTTTTCGTCACGTGGATTTTTTCTGTAAAACGGGATCTCCGTGGCTGGTCTATGATTTACCATCGCTGGAGAGTGGTGCACCATGGTACAGCACCGTTTCCCGTCCATGCACCCATTTCTAAAGGTCGTACGGCACTGTTTCGTTATTTTGGATGGATGTTGCACCTTGCACCCTAGATGTTGCACCCTGTGGATATCGATTCTTCGGAGGGCCATAACTCTTGGCTCGTTTAGAGTTACAAGAGCCATAACCAGTCAAAACGAAGGTATCTGTGAGTTCTACAGCTATGACGGCTTTGAGCCGTCACTGGTTAGTTTCATACCCAAAAAATCCTATCCGAACCTCAATCGGGTCATGGAAGTTTTTTACCCGTCGTTTTTTCATCACGTGGATTTTTTCTGTAAAACAGGATCCCCGTGGCTGGTCTATGATTTACCATCGCTGGAGAGTGGTGCACCATGGTACTGCACCGTTTCAAATCCATGCACCCATTTCTAAAGGACGTACGGCACTGTTTCGTCATTTTGGACGGATGTTGCACCTTGCACCATAGATGTTGCACCCTTTGGATATCGATTCTTCGGAGGGCCATAACTCTTGCCTCGTTTAGAGTTACAGGAGCCATAACCAGTCAAAACGAAGGTATCTAAGAGTTCTACAGCTATGACGGCTTTCATCCGTCACTGGTTAGTTTCATAGCCAAAAAATCCTATCCGTACCTCAATCGTGTCATGGAAGTTTTTTACCCTCCGTTTTTCCTCACGTGCATTTTTTCTGCAAAACGGGATCCCCGTGGCTGGTCTAAGATTTTCCATCGCTGGAGAGTGGTGCACCATGGTACTACACCGTTTCAAATCCATGCACCCATTTCTAAAGGTCATACGGCACCTTTTTGTCATTTTGGACGGATGTTGCACCTTGCACCATAGATGTTGCACCCTGTGGATAACGATTCTTCGGAGGGCCATAACTCTTGGCTCGGTTAGAGGTACGGGAGCCATAACCAGTCAAAACGAAGGTATCTGTGAGTTCTATAGCTATAATGGCTTTCAGCCGTCACTGGTTAGTTTCATACCCAAAAAATGCTATCCGAACCTCAATCGGGTCGTGTAAGTTTTTTACCCTTCATTTTTCGTCACGTGGATTTTTTCTGTAAAACGGGATCCCCGTGGCTGATCTATGATTTACCATCGCTGGGGAGCGGTGCACCATGGTACTACACCGTTTCAAATCCATGCACCCATTTCTAAAGGTCATACGGAATTGTTTCGTCATTTTGGACAGATGTTGCACCTTGCACCGTAGATGTTGCACCCTGTGGATATCGATTCTTCGGAGAGCCATAACTCTTGGGTCGTTTAGAGTTACGGGAGCCATAACCAGTCAAAAGGAAGGTATCTGTGAGTTCTACAGCTATGACGGCTTTCAGCCTTTAATGGTTAGTTTCATACCTAAAAAATCCTATCCGAACCTCAACCGGGGCATGGAAGTTTTTTACCCTTCGTTTTTCGTCACGTGGATTTTTTCTGTAAAACGGGATCCTCATGGCTGGCCTATTATTTACCATCGTTGGAGAATGGTGCGCCATGGTACTGCACCTTTTCAAATCCATGCACCCATTTCGAAAGGTCGTACGGCACTGTTTCGTCATTTTGGACGGATGTTGCACCTTGCACCGTAGATGTTGCACCCTGTGGATATCGATTCTTCGAAGGGCCATAACTCTTGGCTCGTTTAGAGTTACGGGAGCCATAACCAGTCAAAAAGAAGGTATCTGTGAGTTCTACAGCTATGACGGCTTTCAGCCGTCACTGGTTAGTTTCATACCCAAAAAATCCTATCCGAACCTCAATCGGGTCATGGAAGTTTTTTACCCTTCGTTTTTTCGTCACGTGGATTTTTCTGTAAAACGGGATCCCCGTGGCTGGTCTATGATTTACCATCGCTGGAGAGTGGTGCACCATGGTACTGCACCGTTTCAAATCCATGCACCATTTCTAAAGGTCGTACGGCACTGTTTCGTCATTTTGGACGGATGTTGCACCTTGCACCGTAGATGTTGCACCCTGTGGATATCGATTCTTCGGAGGGCCATAACTCTTGGCTCATTTAGAGTTACGGGAGCCATAACCAGTCATAACGAAGGTATCTGTGAGTTCTACAGCTATGACAGCTTGCAGCCGTCAATGGTTAGTTTCATACCCAAAAAATCCTATCCGAACCTCAATCGGGTCATGGAAGTTTTTTGCCCTTCGTTTTTCGTCACATGGATTTTTTCTTTAAAACGGGATCCCCGTGGCTGGTCTATGAGTTACCATCGCTGGAGAGTGGTGCACCATGTTACTGCACTGTTTCAACTCCATGCACCCATTTCTAAAGGTCGGACGGCACTGTTTCGTCATTTTGTACGGATGTTGCATCTTGCACTGTGGATGTTGCACCCTGTGGATATCGATTCTTCGGAGGGCCATAACTCTTGCCTCGTTTAGAGTTACAGGAGCCATAACCAGTCAAAACGAAGGTATCTAAGAGTTCTACAGCTATGACGGCTTTCATCCGTCACTGGTTAGTTTCATAGCCAAAAAATCCTATCCGTACCTCAATCGTGTCATGGAAGTTTTTTACCCTCCGTTTTTCCTCACGTGGATTTTTTCTGCAAAACGGGATCCCCGTGGCTGGTCTAAGATTTTCCGTCGCTGGAGAGTGGTGCACCATGGTACTGCACCGTTTCAAATCCATGCACCCATTTTTAAAGGTCGTACGGCACTGTTTCGTTATTTTGGACGGATGTTGCACCATGCACCGTAGATGTTGCACCCTGTGGATAACGATTCTTCGGAGGGCCATAACTCTTGGCTCGGTTAGAGGTACGGGAGCCATAACCTTTCAAAACGAAGGTATCTGTGAGTTCTACAGCTATGATGTCTTTCAGCCATCACTGGTTAGTTTCATACCTAAAAAATCCTATCCAAACCTCAATCGGGTCATGGAAGTTTTTTACCCTTCGTTTTTCGTCACTTGGATTTTTTCTGTAAAACGGGATCCCCGTGGCTGGTCTATGATTTACCATCGCTGGAGAGTGGTGCAGCATGGTACTGCACCATTTCAAATCCATGCACCCATTTCTAAAGGTCATACGGAACTGTTTCGTCATTTTGGACGGATGTTGCACCTTGCACCGTAGATGTTGCACCCTGTGGATATTGATTCTTCGGAGGGCCTTAACTCTTGGCTCGTTTAGAGTTACGGAAGCCATAACCAGTCAAAAGGAAGGTATCTGTGAGTTCTACAGCTATGATGGCTTTCATCCGTCAATGGTTAGTTTCATACCTAAAAAATCTTATCCGAACCTCAATCGGGTCATGGAAGGTTTTTACCCTTCGTTTTTCGTCATGTGGAATTTTTATGTAAAACGGGATCCTTATGGCTGGTCTATGATTTACCATTGCAGGAGAATGGTGCACCATGGTACTGAACCTTTTCAAATCCATGCACCCATTTCTAAAGGTTGTACGGCACTGTTTCGTCATTTTGGACAGATGTTGCACCTTGCACCGTAGATGTTGCACCCTGTGGATATCGATTCTTCGAAGGGCCATAACTCTTGGCTCGTTTAGAGTTACGGGAGCCATAACCAGTCAAAAAGAAGGTATCTGTGAGTTCTACAGCTATGACTCCTTTCAGCCGTCACTGGTTAGTTTCATACCCCAAAAATCCTATCCGAACCTCAATCAGGTCATGGAAGTTTTTTACCCTTCGTTTTTTCGTCACGTGGATTTTTTATACAAAACGGGATCCCCGTGGCTGGTCTATGATTTACCATCGCCGGAGAGTGGTGCACCATGGTACTGCACCGTTTCAAATCCATGCACCCATTTCTAAAGGTCGTACGGCACTATTTCGTCATTTTTGACGGATGTTGCTCCTTGCACCGTAGATGTTGCACCCTGTGGATATCGATTCTTCGGAGGGCCATAACTCTTGGCTCGTTTAGAGTTATGGGAGCCATAACCAGTCAAAACGAAGGTATCTGTGAGTTCTACAGCTATGACGGCTTTCAGCGGTCAATGGTTAGTTTCATACCCAAAAAATCCTATCCGAACCTCAATCGGGTCATGGAAGTTTTTTACCCTTCCTTTTTTGTCACATGGATTTTTTCTGTAAAACGGGATCCCCGTGGCTGGTCTATGAGTTACCAACACTGGAGAGTGGTGCACCATGGTACTGCACTGTTTCAATTCCATTCACCCATTTCTAAAGGTCGTAAGGCACTGTTTCGTCATTTTGGACGGATGTTGCACCTTGCACTGTGGATGTTGCACCCTGCGGATATCGATTCTTCGGAGGGCCATAACTCTTGTCTCATTTAGAGTTACGGGAGCCATAACCAGTCAAAACGAAGGTATCTGTGAGTTCTACAGCTATGATGGCTTTCAGCCGTCACTGGTTATTTTCACTCTCAAAAAATCCTATCCGAACCTCAGTCGGGTCATGGAAGTTTTTTACCCTTCGTTTTTCCTCACGTGGATTTTTTCTGTAAAACGGGATCCCCGTGGCTGGTCTAAGATTTACCATCGCTAGAGAGTGGTGCACCATGGTACTGCACCGTTTCAAATCCATGCACCCATTTCTAAAGGTCATACGACACTGTTTCGTTATTTTGGACGGATGTTGCACCATGCACCGTAGATGTTGCACCCTGTGGATATCGATTCTTCAGAGGGCCATAACTCTTGGCTCGTTTAGAGTTACGGGAGCCATAACCAGTCAAAACGAAGGTATCTGTTAGTTCTAAAGCTATGATGGCTTTCAGCCGTCACTGTTTAGTTTCATACCCAAAAAATCCTATCCGTACCTCAATCGGATCATGAAAGTTTTTTACCTTTCGTTTTTTCATCACGTGGATTTTTTCTGTAAAATGGGATCCCCGTGGCTGGTCTATGATTTACCACCGCTGGAGAGTGGTGCACCATGGTACTGCACCGTTTCAAATCCATGCATCAATTTCTAAAGGTCGTACGGCACTGTTTCGTTATTTTGGACGGATATTGCACCTTGCACCGTAGATGTTGCACCCTGTGGATATCGATTCTTCGGAGGGCCATAACTCTTGCCTCGTTTAGAGTTACGGGACCCATAAGCAGTCAAAACGAAGGTATCTGTGAGTTCTACAGCTATGATGGCTTTCAGCCGTCACTGGTTATTTTCACACTCAAAAAATCCTATCTGAACCTCAGTCGGGTCATGGAAGTTTTTTACCCTTCGTTTTTCCTCACGTGGATTTTTTCTGTAAAACGGGATCCCCGTGGCTGGTCTAAGATTTACCATCGCTGGAGAGTGGTGCACCATGGTACTGCACCGTTTCAAATCCATGCACCCATTTCTAAAGGTCGTACGGCACTGTTTCGTTATTTTGGACGGATGTTGCACCATACACCGTAGATGTTGCACCCTGTGGATATTGATTCTTCGGAGGGCCATAACTCTTGGCTCTTTTAGAGTTACGGGAGCCATAACCAGTCAAAACGAAGGTATCTATGTGTTCTACAGCTATGACCAGTTTCAGTCGTCAATGGTTAGTTTTATATCCAAATAATCCAATACGAACCTCAATCGGATCATGGAAGTTTTTTACCCTTCGTTTTTCATCACGTGGATTTTTTCTGTAAAACGGGATCCCCGTGGCTGGTCTATGAGTTACCATCGTTGGAGAGTGGTGCACTATGGTACTGCACCGTTTCAAATCCATGCACCCATTTCTAAAGGCCGTACGACACTGTTTCCTCATTTTGGATGGATGTTGCACCTTGCACTGTAGATGTAGCACCCTGTAGATATCGATTCTTCGGAGGGCCATAACTCTTGCCTCGTTTAGAGTTACGGGAGCCATAACCAGTCAAAACGAAGGTATATGTGAGCTACAGCTATGACGGCTTTCAGCCGTCACTAGTTAGTTGCATACCCAAAAAATCCTATCCGAACCTCGATCGGGTCATGGAAGTTTTTTACCCTTCGTTTTTCCTCACGTGGATTTTTTCTGTAAAACGGGATCCCCGTGGCTGTTCTAAGATTTACCATCGCTGGAGAGTGGTGCACCATGGTACTGCACCGTTTCAAATCCATGCACCCATTTCTTAAGGTCGTAGGGCGCAGTTTCGTCATTTTGGACGGATGTTGCATCTTCCACCGTAGATGTTGCACCCTGTGGATATTGATTCTTCGGAGGGCCATAACTCTTGGCTCGTTTAGAGTTACGGGAGCCATAACCAGTCAAAACGAAGGTATCTGTGAGTTCTACAGCTATGACCGCTTTCAACCATCACTGGTTAGTTTCATACCCAAAAAATCCTAACCGAACCTCAATCGGGTCATGGAAGTTTTTTGCCCTTCGTTTTTCGTCACGTGGATTTTTTCTGTAAAACGGGATCCCCGTGGCTGGTTTATGAGTTACCATCGTTAGAGAGTGGTGCACCATGCTACCGCACCGTTTCAAATCCATGCACCCATTTCTAAAGGTTGTACGACACTGTTTCGTCATTTTGGACGGATGTTGCACCTTGCACCATAAATGTTGCACCCTATGGATATCGATTCTTCGGAGGGCCATAACTCTTGCCTCGTTTAGAGTTACGGGAGCCATAACCTGTCAAAACGAATGTATCTGTGAGTTCTACAACTATGATGGATTTCAGCCGTCACTGGTTAGTTTCATACCCAAAAAATCCTATCCGAACCTCAATCGGGTAATGGTAGTTTTTTGCCCTTCGTTTTTCGTCACATGGATTTTTTCTGTAAAACGGGATCCCCATGGCTGGTCTAAGATTTACCATCGCTGGAGAGTGGTGCACCATGGCACTGCACCGTTTCAAATCCATGCACCCATTTCTAAAGGTCGTACGGCACTGTTTCGTCATTTTGGACGGATGATGCACCTTGCACCGTAGATGTTGCACCCTGTGGATATCGATTCTTCGGAGGGCCATAACTCTTGCCTCGTTTAGAGCTACGGGAGCCATAACCAGTCAAAACGAAGTTATCTGTAAGTTCTACAGCTATGACAGCTTTCAGCCGTCACTAGTTAGTTTCATACCCAAAAAATCCTATCCGAACCTCAATCGGGTCAAGGAAGTTTTTTATCCTTCGTTTTATCGTCACATGGATCTTTTCTGTAAAACGGGATCCCCGTTGCTGGTCTATGATTTACCATTGCTGGAGAGTGGTGCACCATGGTACTGCACCGTTTCAAATCCATGCACCCATCTCTAAAGGTCGTACGACACTGATTCGTCATTTTGGACGGATGTTGCACCTTGCACTATAGATGTTGCACCCTGTGGATACCGATTCTCCGGAGGGCCATAACTCTTGGCTCGTTTAAAGTTACGGGAGCCAAAACCAGTCAAAACGAAGGTATCTTTGAGTTCTACAGCTATGACAGCTTTCCGCCGTCACTGGTTAGTTTCATACCCAAAAAATCCTATCTGAACCTCAATCGGGTCATGGAGGTTTTTTACCCTTCGTTTTTTCGTCACGTGGATTTTTCTGTAAAACGGGATCCCCGTGGTTGGTCTATGATTTACCATCGCTGGAGAGTGGTGCACCGTGGTACTGCACCATTTCAAATCCATGCACCCATTTCTAAAGGTCGTACGGCACTGTTTCGTCATTTTGGACGGGTGTTGCACCTTGCACCGTAGATGTTGCACCTTGTGGATATCGATTCTTCGGAGGGCCATAACTCTTGGCTTGTTTAGAGTTACGGGAGCCATAACCAGTTAAAATGGAGGTATCTGTGAGTTTTACAGCTATGACCGATTTCAGCCGTCACTGGTTAGTTTCATACCCAAAAAATCCTATTCGAACCTTAATCGGGTCAAAGAAGTTTTTAACCCTTCGTTTTTCCTCACGTGGATTTTTTCTGTAAAACGGGATACCCATGGCTGGTCTAAGATTTACCATCGCTGGAGATTGGTGCACCATGGTACTACATCGTTTTGAATCCATGCACCCATTTCTAAAGGACGTACGACACTGTTTCGTCATTTTAGACGGATGTTGCACCTTGCACCGTAGATGTTGCACCCTGTGGATATCGATTCTTCGGAGGGCCATAACTCTTGGCTCGTTTAGAGTTACAGGAGCCATAACTAGTCAAAAGGAAGGTATCTGTGAGTTCTACAGCTACGACGGCTTTCATCCGTCACTGGTTAGTTTCATACCCAAAAAATCCTATCTGAACCTCAATCATGTCAAGGAAGTTTTTTACCCTTCGTTTTATCGTCACGTGGATTTTTTCTGTAAAACGGGATCCCCGTGGCTGGTCTATGATTTACCATTGTTGGAGAGTGGTGCACCATGGTACTGCATCATTTCAAATCCATTCACCCATTTCTAAAGGACGTACGGCACTGTTTTGTCATTTTGGACGGTTGTTGCACCTTGCACCGTAGATGTTGCACCCTGTGGATATCGATTCTCCGGAGGGCCATAACTCTTCTCTCGTTTAGGGTTACGGGAGCCATAACCAGTCAAAACGAAGGTACCTGTGAGTTCTACAACTATGATGGCTTTCAGCCGTCACTGGTTTGTTTCATACCCAAAAAATCCTATCTGAACCTCAATCGGGTCATGGAAGTTTTTGACCCTTCGTTTTTCGTCACGAGGATTTTTTCTGTAAAACGGGATCCCCATGGCTGGTCTATGATTTACCATCGCTGGAGAGTGGTGCACCATGGTACTGCACCGTTTCAAATCCATGCACCAATTTCTAAAGGTCGTACGTCACTGTTTCGTCATTTTTGATGGATGTAGCACCTTGCACCGTAGATGTTGCACCCTGTGGATATCGATTCTTCGGAGGGACATAACTCTTGGCTCGTTTAGAGTTACGTGAGACATAAGAGTCAAAACGAAGGTATCTGTGAGTTCTACAGCTATGACCGATTTGGTTAGTTTATACCCAAAAAATCCTATCGAACCTCATTCGGGTAATGGAAGGTTTTTACCCTTCGTTTTTCCTCACGTGGATTTTTTCTGTAAAACGGGATCCCCGTGGCTGGTCTAAATTTACCATCGCTGGAGTGTGGTGCACCATGGTACTGCACCGTTTCAAATCCATGCACCCATCACTGAAGGTCGTACGGCACTGTTTCGTCATTTTGGACGGATGTTGCACCTGGCACCGTAGATGTTGCACCCTATGGATATCAATTCTTCGGAGGGCCATAAATCTTGGCTCATTTAGAGTTACGGGAGACATAACCAGTCAAAACGAAGGTATATGTGAGTTCTACAGCTATGACCACTTTCACCCGTCACTGGTTAGTTTCATACCCAAAAAATCCTACCCGAACCTCAATCGGGTCATGGAAGTTTTTTACCCTTCGTTTTTCGTCACGTGGATTTTTTCTGTAAAACGGGATCCCCGTGGCTGGTCTATGATTTATCATCACTAGAGAGTGGTGCACCACAGTACTGCACGGTTTCAAATCCATGCACCCATTTCTAAAGGTCGTACGGCACTGTTTCATCATTTTGGACGGATGTTGAACCATGCACCGTAGATGTTGCACCCTGTGGATATCGATTCTTCGGAGGGCCATAACTCTTGGCTCATTTAGAGTTACGGGATCCATAACCTGTCAAAACGAAGGTATATGTGAATTCTACAGCTATGATGGCTTTCAGCCGTCACTGGTTAGTTTCATACCCAAAAAATCCTATCTGAACCTCAATCGGGTGAAGGAAGTTTTTTACCCTTCGTTATATTGTCACGTGGATTTTTTTCTGTAAAACGGGATCCCCATGGATGGTCTATGATTTACCATCGCTGGAGAGTGGTGCACTATGGTACTGCACCATTTCAAATCAATGCACCCATTTCTATAGGTCGTACGGCACTGTTTCGTCATTTTGGACGGATGTTGCACCTTGCACCGTAGATGTTGCACCCTGTGGATATCGATTCTTCGGAGGGCCATAACTCTTGGCTCTTTTAGAGTTACGGGAGCCATAACCAGTCAAAACGAAGGTATCTGTGAGTTCTACTGCTAGGACGGCTTTCAGCCGTCACTGGTTAGGTTCGTTCCCAAAAAATCCTATTCGAACCTCAATCGGGTCATGGAAGTTTTTTACCCTTCGTTTTTCCTCACGTGGATTTTATCAGTAAAAAGAGATCCCCATGGCTGGTCAATGATTTACCATCGCTGGAGAGTGGTGCACCATGGTACTGCACCGTTTCAAATCCATGCACCCATTTTTAAAGGTCGTACGGCACTGTTTCGTCATTTTGGACGGATGTTGCACCTTGCACCGTAGATGTTGCACCCTGTGGATATCGATTCTTCGGAGGGCCATAACTCTTGGCTCGTTTAAAGTTACAGGAGCCATAACCTTTCAGAACGAAGGTATCTGTGAGTTCTACAGCTACGATGTCTTTCAGCCATCACTGGTTAGTTTCATACCTAAAAAATCCTATCCAAACCTCAATGGGGTCATGGAAGTTTTTTACCCTTCGTTTTTCGTCACGTGGATTTTTTCTGTAAAACGGGATCCCCGTGGCTGGTCTATGATTTACCATCGCTGGAGAGTGGTGCAGCATGGTACTGCACCATTCAAATCCATGCACCCATTTCTAAAGGTCATATGGAACTGTTTCGTCATTTTGGACAGATGTTGCACCTTGCACCGTAGATGTTGCACCCTGTGGATATTGATTCTTCGGAGGGCCTTAACTCTTGGCTTGTTTAGAGTTACGGAAGCCATAACCAGTCAAAAGGAAGGTATTTGTGAGTTCTATAGCTATGACGGCTTTCATCCGTCAATGGTTAGTTTCATACCTAAAAAATCCTATCCGAACCTCAATCGGGCTATGACGGCTTTCATCCGTCAATGGTTAGTTTCATACCTAAAAATTCCTATCCGAACCTCAATCGGGTCATGGAAGGTTTTTACCCTTCGTTTTTCGTCATGTGGATTTTTCCTGTAAAACGGGATCCTCATGACTAGTCTATGATTTACCATCGCAGGAGAATGGTGCACCATGGTACTGCACCTTTTCAAATCCATGCACCCATTTCTAAAGGTTGTACGGCACTGTTTCGTCATTTTGGACAGATGTTGCACCTTGCACCGTAGATGCTGCACCCTGTGGATATCGATTCTTCGAAGGGCCATAACTCTTGGCTCGTTTAGAGTTACGGGAGCCATAACCAGTCAAAAAGAAGGTACCTGTGAGTTCTACAGCTATGACGCCTTTCCGCCGTCACTGGTTAGTTTCATACCCCAAAAATCCTATCCGAACCTCAATCGGGTCATGGAAGTTTTTCACCCTTCGTTTTTTCGTCACGCTGATTTTTTCTGTAAAACGGGATCCCCGTGGCTAGTCTATGATTTACCATCGCCGGAGAGTGGTGCACCATGGTACTGCACCGTTTCAAATCCATGCACCCATTTCTAAAGGTCGTACGGCACTGTTTCGTCACTTTTGACGGATGTTGCTCCTTGCACCGTAGATGTTGCACCCTGTGGATATCGATTCTTCGGAGGGCCATAACTCTTGGCTCGTTTAGAGTTATGGGAGCCATAACCAGTCAAAACGAAGGTATCTGTGAGTTCTACAGCAATGACGGCTTTCAGCGGTCAATGGTTAGTTTCGTACCCAAAAAATCCTATCCGAACCTCAATCGGGTCATGGAAGTTTTTTACCCTTCCTTTTTTGTCACATGGATTTTTTCTGTAAAACGGGATCCCCGTGGCTGGTCTATGAGTTACCAACACTGGAGAGTGGTGCACCATGGTACTGCACTGTTTCAATTCCATTCACCCATTTCTAAAGGTCGTAAGGCACTGTTTCGTCATTTTGGACGGATGTTGCACCTTGCACTGTGGATGTTGCACCCTGCGGATATCGATTCTTCGGAGGGCCATAACTCTTGTCTCATTTAGAGTTACGGGAGCCATAACCAGTCAAAACGAAGGTATCTGTGAGTTCTACAGCTATGATGGCTTTCAGCCGTCACTGGTTATTTTCACACTCAAAAAATCCTATCTAAACCTCAGTCGGGTCATGGAAGTTTTTTACCCTTCGTTTTTCCTCACGTGGATTTTTTCTGTAAAACGGGATCCCCGTGGCTGGTCTAAGATTTACCATCGCTAGAGAGTGGTGCACCATGGTACTGCACCGTTTCAAATCCATGCACCCATTTCTAAAGATCATACGGCACTGTTTCGTTATTTTGGACGGATGTTGCACCATGCACCGTAGATGTTGCACCCTGTGGATATCGATTCTTCAAAGGGCCATAACTCTTGGCTCGTTTAGAGTTACGGGAGCCATAACCAGTCAAAACGAAGGTATCTGTAAGTTCTAAAGCTATGATGGCTTTCAGCCGTCACTGGTTAGTTTCATACCCAAAAAATCCTATCCGTACCTCAATCGGGTCATGGAAGTTTTTTACCTTTCGTTTTTTCGTCACGTGGATTTTTTCTGTAAAATGGGATCCCCGTGGCTGGTCTATGATTTACCACCGCTGGAGAGTGGTGCACCATGGTACTGCACCGTTTCGAATCCATGCATCAATTTCTAAAGGTCGTACGGCACTGTTTCGTTATTTTGGACGGATATTGCACCTTGCACCGTAGATGTTGCACCCTGTGGATATCGATTCTTCGGAGGGCCATAACTCTTGCCTCGTTTAGAGTTACGAGACCCATAAGCAGTCAAAACGAAGGTATCTGTGAGTTCTACAGCTATGATGGCTTTCAGCCGTCACTGGTTATTTTCACACTCAAAAAATCCTATCCGAACCTCAGTCGGGTCATGGAAGTTTTTTACCCTTCGTTTTTCCTCACGTGGATTTTTTCTGTAAAACGGGATCCCCGTGGCTGGTCTAAGATTTACCATCGCTGGAGAGTGGTGCACCATGGTACTGCACCGTTTCAAATCCATGCACCCATTTCTAAAGGTCGTACGGCACTGTTTCGTTATTTTAGACGGATGTTGCACCATGCACCGTAGATGTTGCACCCTGTGGATATCGATTCTTCGGAGGGCCATAACTCTTGGCTCTTTTAGAGTTACGGGAGCCATAACCAGTCAAAACGAAGGTATCTATGTGTTCTACAGCTATGACCAGTTTCAGCCGTCAATGGTTAGTTTCATATCCAAAAAATCCAATCCGAACCTCAATCGGATCATGGAAGTTTTTTACCCTTCGTTTTTCATCACGTGGATTTTTTCTGTAAAACGGGATCCCCGTGGCTGGTCTATGAGTTACCATCGTTGGAGAGTGGTGCACTATGGTACTGCACCGTTTCAAATCCATGCACCCATTTCTAAAGGCCGTATCACACTGTTTCCTCATTTTGGATGGGTGTTGCACCTTGCACTGTAGATGTAGCACCTTGTAGATATCGATTCTTCGGAGGGCCATAACTCTTGCCTCATTTAGAGTTACGGGAGCCATAACCAGTCAAAACGAAGGTATATGTGAGCTACAGCTATGACGGCTTTCAGCCGTCACTAGTTAGTTGCATACCCAAAAAATCCAATCCGAACCTCGATCGGGTCATGGAAGTTTTTTACCCTTCGTTTTTCCTCACGTGGATTTTTTCTATAAAACGGGATCCCCGTGGATGTTCAATGATTTACCATCGCTGGAGGGTGGTGCACCATGGTACTGCACTGTTTCAAATCCATGCACCCATTTCTTAAGGTCGTACGGCACAGTTTCGTCATTTTGGACGGATGTTGCATCTTGCACCGTAGATGTTGCACCCTGTGGATATTGATTCTTCGGAGGGCCATAACTCTTGGCTCGTTTATAGTTACGGGAGCCATAACCAGTCAAAACGAATGTATCTGTGAGTTCTACAGCTATGACCGCTTTCAGCCGTCACTGGTTAGTTTCATACCCAAAAAATCCTATCCGAACCTCAATCGGGTCATGGAAGTTTTTTGCCCTTCGTTTTTCGTCACGTGGATTTTTTCTGTAAAACGGGATCCCCGTGGCTGGTCTATGAGTTACCATCGTTAGAGAGTGGTGCACCATGGTACCGCACCGTTTCAAATCCATGCACCCATTTCTAAAGGTCGTACGACACTGTTTCGTCATTTTGGACGGATGTTGCACCTTGCACCATAGATGTTGCACCCTATGGATATCGATTCTTCGGAGGGCCATAATTCTTGCCTCGTTTAGAGTTACGGGAGCCATAACCAGTCAAAACGAAGGTATCTGTGAGTTCTACAGCTATGATGGCTTTCAGCCGTCACTGGTTAGTTTCATACCCAAAAAATCCTATCCGAACCTCAATCGGGTAATGGTAGTTTTTTGCCCTTCGTTATTCGTCACGTGGATTTTTTCTGTAAAACGGGATCCCCGTGGCTGGTCTAAGATTTACCATCGCTGGAGAGTGGTGCACCATGGCACTACACCGTTTCAAATCCATGCACCCATTTCTAAAGGTCGTACGACACTGTTTCGTCATTTTGGACGGATGTTGCACCTTGCACCGTAGATGTTGCACCCTGTGGATATCGATTCTTCAGAGGGCCATAACTCTTGCCTCGTTTAGAGTTACGGGAGCCATAACCAGTCAAAACGAAGTTATCTGTAAGTTCTACAGCTACGACAGCTTTCAGCCGTCACTAGTTAGTTTCATTACCAAAAAATCCTATCCGAACCTCAATCGGGTCAAGGAAGTTTTTTATCCTTCGTTTTATCGTCACATGGATCTTTTCTGTAAAACGGGATCCCCGTTGCTGGTCTATGATTTACCATTGCTCGAGAGTGGTGCACCATGGTACTGCACCGTTTCAAATCCATGCACCCATTTCTAAAGGTCGTACGGCACTAATTCGTCATTTTGGACGGATGTTACACCTTGCACTGTTGATGTTGCACCCTGTGGATACCGATTCTCCGGAGGGCCATAACTCTTGGCTCGTTTAAAGTTACGGGAGCCAAAACCAGTCAAAACGAAGGTATCTGTGAGTTCTACAGCTATGACGGCTTTCAGCCGTCACTGGTTAGTTTCATACCCAAAAAATCCTATCTGAACCTTGTTGGGCGAATTTTCACCCAGAAGATCTCGAGACCGAGAAGCGTCAGTTACACCCGGGTTCGTAACCTCCAATCCATTCGGCAGACACAAGGCTCAATGCTAGCATAAAATCCATTCGGCAATTCAAGCATGGTGGTTCATTCGGCATGGGTTCATTCGGCATTCCCAACCTAGTCCGGCAACCAGACTCCCCCTCACAATCCCACTACCGAACGAGGTTGGTACCGAACCAATCACCACCGGTCCAATACCACACAACCAAACCGGACCAATCTCCACATCAATGCCGAACCAACCTCTTCATCACCGGACCACCATGACCGGACCACGTACAACCGAACCAACCTCCAAGCTCACTACCGAATCAACCATCTCAGAGACCTCAACACGGCCGAACCAAGGCTTCGCCGAACCAGAACGCTACCAGGCCAGATTGCTTCAGCCCGGGCCCACCAGCAGCTATATACATCCAAGACCCCTGCCCTCTACCTCACTCTATAAATAGAGGGGCAGGGGTACAACAATGGCAGACAAGTTTGAGAGCTCAAGCAAGGAAGGAACTTTCAAACTACTTTCATACACTTGTATACAAAGCATTGTACTTGTAATCTGGAAGAAGAAAGATAATAACATATAAAGTGGACGTAGGCACATTCTGGCCGAACCACTATAAATCTGCGTGTCTTTTACATTTCAGCCCTTACTTTTCTCATATTTACATACTCATCTAAAATCATTGAAAATCACACATACTCAACTAAAATAATACGACTTGGAGGTGTTTGTCCATTTTTTGTGCAAACATTTTTGGTGCTTTCACTGAGAATTGAACTCGAAGCTTCAGCTTCTCCCACTCAACCTTCTTCCTCATAACGACGTTCGTCGCTTAGAAATCATGCCTTCCAAGCAACGGAAGGATGTTAACAAAGGAAAGAACATCGCAACTAGCAGTCTTCCGGATCCAGTAGCCCCAGATCAAGAGGATCATCCAATTTCAACAGCAGCACCAGATGGATACCAGGCAAATCTGATAGCTCCTGCCACCGAACAACCAATAACTAGGGCAGATCTAGACAGAGTTGTGGCTGAAGTAACTAACCGCTTCACATCCCAACAAGAAACTTTGGTGGACCAACTCATGACACGCTTAAGGGACGCTGAAGAGTCCAACCGCAACACTGAATCATGGGGTGAATCCCAATCCGGAGGATCCCGGAGGCAACAAAGGTCTTCACTCTTCGAACAAGCTATCAACAGAAAAAACAATGATAGGGGCCGCGCCCGGACTCAGCCCGAATTCCGACTCGAGGAAGCCCTTGGAACCGAACCTAGCGGGGGAGGCACCAGGCGAGGGTCGGATGTAGCTGAGCCAGTCATGCCACCTAATCATAGAAACCCCGCTGAACGGAGCCGAGCTAGAACCCAGCCCGAAGTTGACCCCATGGATGTGCTCGAAACAGAACCCCACAGGGGAAGATCAAGGCAGGGGGCAACTGTAGCTGATCCTAGCGTGCATCCAAGCAGCCAAAGACAACCACTAGATAATGCTAGAGGTGATAGACTGTACCATCCCTACAGGTCATCTGGACGAGATAGATCCCGCAGGGAAGAACCGAGCTCATTTTTGTCCGCTCCAAGTTCTGACGAGCGGATGGCACGATTATTCAGAGAATGTGTCCAACGGGAGCAAAGGGACCGGGGAATAGGCGCTAGGGTCACCAGTCCCTTTACCCGAAATATCGAAACTGCCATCACTCCCCGGGAATGGAAAATGCCAACCATGGAACCTTACAAAGGAACTTCCGACCCCATCGTACACCTGCAGAGATACACCCAGCATATGCTCATGAGTGGAGCAACAGAAGGAGTATTATGTAAATGCTTTCCGCTATTCCTATCAGATCTAGCTACCTCCTGGTTCTGCCATCTACCCCAAGGATCCATCAACTCATGGGAGATGTTAAAAGAAAGGTTTATTAGCCAGTTCCGCATCCATGTGGAACAACCCAGGGATGCTTATTCTCTATCCAATGTCAAACAGAAAACCGGAGAGACGCTACAACAATATCTAACACGGTTCAACGCCGCAGCGGCAGCAGTTCAAGATGCCGATGAAAAACTCACTCTAATGGCCCTCTGTAGTGGTGTGCATCCAGACACCAAGTTTGCCAGAAGATTAACTAAGGAAAAACCAGTTACCTTGCCTGATTTCTTCCATGAAGCTGGAAAGTATATGAGACTTGAAGACGCTGCTACGGAGAGGCAGCCAGGGCAACAAGGCAAGATAATTCAGGACAAGGTTCCCACTGCAGCTAAGGACGCTCGAAGAAATGAATCTAGAGACAATGCTGGGGGCAGAAAGGGTGAGAAGCGCCAATATCGACCAGGGCCAAGATTTGACTCCTACACTCCTTTGAATGAAACAATCGAAAACATCTACCTAGCCACTCAGGGCGAACTCGGATACAAGCGCCCCCCGCACAAGAAAGAATCAGATAACGCACTCAAGTCCGGAAAGTTCTGTCGCTTCCACGAATCCCACGGACATGACACCAATGAATGCCACCATCTTCGGGACTTGATCGAAGAACACATTAGAAGAAGAAGACTGGAACGTTATGTGAAAAGTCAGAACAGGACTCCAACTCCTGCCAATGAGAACTCAAAGCAACCCCTCCCAGAAGTAGGCGGAGGGAGTCGCAACAATCACAACACCAGTGGCTCTAGTCAAGAGAAGATAGTAGTCCTTACCATCTCAGGAGGACCACACATTGCCGACAGAAGTTGGGCAGAGATGGAAAGGTACGGCAAGTCGCTTAGAAATACCGAAGGATACGTTAACTCCGTCACAGAAGAACGCCAACCGAAACGAAAAGAGAGCGACGACATCATATTCAGTAGACGCGATTTGGAAGGAAGACAGTACCCACATATGGATCCTATGGTCATCTCTGCCTGGTTCGGCCCTGCTAAAGTTTTTCGGATTCTAATAGACACGGGAAGCTCCGTAAACATCTTGTTCAAACATGCTTTCGACAAAATGAAGTTATCAATGAAGGATGTGTCTCCCTGCGACAAACCACTGCACGGTTTCACTGGAGATGCAAAAATGCCCCTCGGGCAACTTGACCTCTTCGTCGAAATAGGAAGTCATCCCCGCTCCGTGGTGCGAAAACAAACGTTCGTGCTAATAGAGAACCACTCGGCTTACAACGCCTTCTTGGGGAGACCAGCCTTGTCTGACTTCCAAATTGTCCTAGCCCCCTGGTGCCTGAAGATGAAATTCCCGACAGACAACGGAATAGGAGAAGTAGAAGGAGATCAAGACGCTGCCCGAGACTGCTATGTAACTGAGCTTCGCAACAACCGCAGAAAGAATAAAGGAAAAGATGCAGAGACTACTCTCTGCATGAAAAGCTTGGAGGCATAGCAACTAAAGAAAGCCCCTCCTCTTCGATACACAAGCGATCCCTTCAATGAACTAGACCCCCGGGATAAAGAGGAGGAGGCTACCGCCGAGCCTGCAGAGGCTATGGAATTCGTATCTGTAGATAAGCATGATTCAAGTAGACTATTAAAAATCGGATCTCAGCTGAAAACGGAATTGAAGGATCGACTCATTGACTTTCTCCGCCACAACTTAGATGTATTTGCGTGGACCCATGCCGATATGACAGGAATCTCCCCAGACGTAGCATGCCACATGTTGAACATCGATCCCACCAAGGTACCAGTAAAGCAGAAAAAGAGGAGCATGGGGGCAGAGCGATCAGCAGCCCTTGATGAGGAAGTAAAAAATCTACTTGCTAATGACTTCATACGGGAAGTCATCTACCCAGAATGGATCGCTAACCCAGTGCTAGTAAAAAAGGCCAATGGAAAGTGGCGAACATGTATTGACTTCTCCAATCTGAATGACGCTTGCCCGAAAGACTGCTTCCCACTTCCCCGAATTGACCAACTCGTGGACAGCACAGCTGGGCACGAACTCCTATCTTTTATGGATGCATACTCCGGATATAACCAGATCCCCATGCACGCTCCCGATCAGGACCACACTAGCTTCATCACCGACCGCGGATTATATTGTTACAAAGTCATGCCTTTTGGACTCAAAAATGCTGGAGCTACCTATCAACGCCTCGTCAACAAAATGTTCGCAGAACTGATAGGACGTACTATGGAAGTATATGTGGATGACATGTTGGTGAAGTCCAGGAAAGCCAACGACCATGTAAGCCATCTGGACGATATGTTTCGGGTACTTCGCCGATATGGAATGAAGCTGAATCCTCTAAAGTGCTCCCTCGGAGTATCATCGGGAAAATTCTTAGGATTCATCGTCCACGCCAGAGGAATCGAAGCAAACCCTGAACAAATCCGAGCTTTAAAAGAAATAAGGATACCTTCCACTCGAAAAGAAATGCAGAGCCTAAACGGAAAGGTGGCCGCCCTAAGCAGATTCATTTCCAAGGCAACTGACAAGTGTGTCCCTTTCTTCGAAGCACTCAAGAAAGACAAAGGGAGGTTCGAGTGGACCGACGAATGCTTAAAAGCCTTCCTCAACCTAATCGAACACCTTCAGAGACCACCAGTACTCTCAACTCCAAATGAAGGTGAAGTGTTATACCTATACCTCGCTGTATCATCTCATGCTCTAAGCGCCGCCTTGGTAAGAGAAGAAGACCGCACACAACGTCCGGTTTACTTTGTAAGCAAGAGATTTACGGGGGCAGAAGCCAGATATCCTAAACTTGAGAAGTTAGCATATTGTTTATTGATCGCGTCACGGAAACTGCGACACTACTTCCAGTCTCACTCCATCAGGGTTCTAACCGATCAACCACTAAGACAAGTGCTCCATCGTCCTGACACTTCTGGGCGACTCCTCAAATGGTGCATCGAACTAAGTCAGTATGATATCACCTACCATCCCCGCACCGCTATCAAAGGACAAGCCATGGCTGATTTCATTGCCGAATTCACTACCAACGAAGGCAAGGAACAATCCGAAGTAGCAAAAAACATCAAGTGGAACCTCTTTGCAGACGGAGCATCGAACGAACAAGGCTCGGGGGCAGGTATTGTGATCGTCACCCCCAGGGGAAGAAAGTTGTACTATGCATTAAGATTGGAGTTCACGGCCACTAACAACGATGCTGAATATGAAGCAGTAATAGCGGGATTGGAACTGGCCCTAGAAATTGGGATCAATTCCTTATGTATTCATAGTGATTCTCAGCTTATCGTAAACCAGGTACTAGGAGAATTCCAGACTCGAGGAGAACGGCTCACAGCATACCTAAAGAAAACCAGACTGCTGCTCGATCGATTGGACCATTATCTAATCAAACACATTCCTCGAGAAGAAAACCAAGAGGCAGATGAACTTGCAAAGCAAGCTAGTATGAAGGACAGCACCATTCCCGGAGCACTAGTAATCTCAAGGCAGCTAGCCCCAAGTTTCGAACAAGTAAATCTGATAACTGCAATCGAAGAAGGAACCTGGATGACTCCTATCCGGAAATATTTGCAAGATGGCATACTACCCGACAGGCGTGACGAAGCCAAGAAGATCTTGAGAAAAGTTCCCCACTACACAATACAAGAAGGCATCCTCTACCGGCGTGGCTTCTCTAGCCCCTTATTAAGATGCGTCGCCGGAAGGGAAGCCAAGGAGATATTAACAAACATCCATCAGGGAGGATGCGGAGATCACACTGGAGGACAGACTTTGGCAAGAAAGATACTCCGATATGGATATTACTGGCCCACACTAAACAAAGATGCCCTAGACTTCGTTAAGAAATGCGACAGATGTCAGAAGTTCGCCAAGATCCCTCGACTGCCCACAAACGAAATTACTCAAATGACCAGCCCTTGGCCCTTTGCTGTATGGGGAATTGACTTAATTGGCGAACTGCCAACGGGCCGAGGCGGAGCCAAATATGCTATAGTGGCAGTCGATTATTTCACCAAATGGGTGGAAGCGGAACCTTTAAATAAAATATCTTCAGCAAAAATTATTAACTTCTTGATCAAAAACATTCTGTGCAGGTATGGAGTCCCCCTCAAGATCGTATCAGACAACGGACTCCAATTTGACAGCGAAGAATTTGCCGACTGGTGCCAAGAGCATGGAATTCATAAAAGCTTCTCATCAGTAGCTTACCCTCAGGCAAACGGACAAGTTGAAGCTGTCAACAAAATTCTCAAAACCCTAATCAAGAAGAAACTTGAAAAGTCAAAAGGCGCTTGGGCGGACGAACTTCCTACGGCACTATGGGCATACCGCACATCTTTCAGAACATCAACGGGACATACTCCTTTCTCTTTGGCATATGGATCGGAGGCAATGCTCCCAGTTGAGACTATTGTGCCTTCCCACCGTAGGATCCACTACAACCCAGAAGAAAACGAAGAACTCCTCCTCATGTCTTTGGAACTGATTGAGGAAAGGAGAAACGATGCAGCACTCAAAGCAGCAGCTCACAAACAAAAAGTGGCAGCACTATACAATTCCAAAGTCAAGCATCGCAGCTTACAAGAAGGAGATCTTGTCCTCAGGCGAATCTTTCCGCGCCCCGGGGCACTGGACCCCATCTGGGACGGACCATATGTAATTCACAAAGATCTCCACAACGGAGCTTACATTTTGTCAACAGTGGACGGAGAGGTGTTCCAGAGGGCATGGAACATCCGACACCTCCGTCGATACTTTTCTTAACTTGTACTGCCCATATGAAGTGAATTAACAAAGAGAACCAGTGGACGTAGGCATTTTCGTGCCGAACCACTTTAAAAAATCTTGTCTCTTTTTAACTTGTTCCTTTATGTCTTGGCTACTTGTTAAGTTTTATCCCTTTCTGTTGAACAAAATCCTATGGCATCTCCACTCAAGACGCACCGCGGCCTCATCTAGACTAGGCCTAACAGGTACGCCACGATTCTATGCACTCGCCAATGAGACTCTTTTGCTCCAGCATCCCTCTGCTGCGGGTTAACTCATTGCGCGCCTGCCCTCAAAGCCAACTGTAATGAGCCGATTATAAGTCATCATAAAGGCCGACTATAGCCGATGGCAGCTCATTACGGCGTTCGGCTCGTCGGTAACCGTGAACCTACTTTAAGCCCCAACATAAGGTGTGGCCAGCCAGGGGTAGTTCACGGCCAACGGCACCCACGCTAGCCGGCCACGGTAAATCGAATAATACCCACGATTACGGACCATAACGGTTCGGGTAGTTACCGTGCGCGATCTCGGCTCCGATGTGTCTTAAGTGCGGCTGTGGTAAAAAAGAAAACTCCCCGCGGAGGCGTAAGATGGGTGACAAATGTCTCCAAGACCCACAGCTAGGGAAAGTGACTACAAAACCCGTTTGCCACGAACTTAAGCACATCGACGGCCTTCCGTGACTGGAAGTTTTACTTTTACTATATTTCCATTTCATTTAAATATTTTTCTCCTATCCTGTATAACAAACTCTAAAGTACAGGAAACCAAATAGGAAACATTCACTCATGAGGCTCTAAGCCTGCGTGCTGGGTAGCAGGGCGCTCTGCTATACCCGTGAACAGTTACACAAGACACTCAAAGCTACCGCCTGCGAATAAAACATAAAGGGCGGTACTCTCTTCTCTTGTACATAAATGCGTAACTATAACTTATTCATACACTGACATTGCAAAACGTGAAATTATATTTCAAGCAAAAACTTAACATCAAACACAAGTGGAATCACAGGCATATACATAATTATACTTCTCACACAGCACATAAAGATAGCAACAACATTTAAACATGACAAAATCAGCTTATATTATAAGATCACACGAAGTTATTCTTTGCAAATAATTCTATTACAGTTGCATATCAAAGATTAACATGAACAGTGATAAAAAAGAAACAAAAAGATGGCAGATGCATCCACACTCCATCACCAACTCCCCCAGCCTACTTAGCCGCAGGATCGGAGCCCCCAGCATGTGGATCTGAAGTCCCACCTGTCCAGATCGGAAGAGGAATTCATTAAACGAACGATCAAGTTATGAAAACACGGAAAGAAAAGAAAGGGAAAAGAATAACTCACCAGCATCCGCCGCTTGATCCTCATCATCCAACTGCACGCCCGCTTCCTCCGCAGCAAGCAGCCGCATCCCCTCCTTCACCGCCGCTTGCTCCTCCTTTGAGAACTGAGCAGTAACCGCACTCAAGTTGAAAGCCTCTCCGCCTTCCTTACCCGCGTTCACCCTGGCCTCCTCTAAAGCCTGGAGATACACCTTGGCCATGACCCGAGGGTAATCGTCCATCCAAGACAAGCCGCCCTCTTTCCAAGTATGGAAGTACATATCCTGAAGCATCTCATCCATCATCCCCTCATTTTCCTCAAACTCCCTCACCCGAGCCTCGGAAGCTTGCAACTTAGCGACGGCGACGTCCCTCTCTGATTGGTATCTCAAGCAGTCAGCCTGGAGTGACCTCCTCATTTCCTCCTCCTTCAACCTAAGGGACCTCCTCATCTCCTCCATCTCCTCCTTCAACTCAGCCTGAGCCATCTCCGCAGCCTCGAGTCTCCCCGACAACTCCTCTACCCGCTCGAGATCCGCATTTCGAACCTCATCCACCGTTGTAATGGCCATGTTAATCCGCTCCCTGCAGGTAACCTCCATCTTCCGTAACTCCGCCCTACTGGCCTTCTCCATGGTCTCTTTCAGACGCTGGGAGGCTTCCTCATGCTGGGAGATCTGGATGGCTTGGTCGGCAAGCTGCTTGGCCTGATCGGCAACCTTTAGCCTTAACCGAATATTAGCACTCCCAATCTCCTCCCCGGCCTTGACCAATCGAGCATGATGCTCCATTAACTTCTTAGTCTCTTCGGCCACCCGGTCAATATTAGCCTTGGCCTCGTCCCCCATAGTAACTACTCGGGTAGTAAGCAGATCAAGATCTAGGGACTTGGCCTCGTCCAGCACTCTTACCATGGGGTTGCGGGGAAGTAGGTGCTCGCCCGTGGTCTCATCGAATGAAATGTCCCGAAAACTTGGGTCTAAATCAGGATGGCCGGCAGAAGGGTCACGAGGCACGGGGCGAGGCACATCGGGACGCCTTATATGAATGACAGTAGAACTCTTGGAAGGAGGAGGAGGGGGGCAGGGCTCCGTGCTCTCCTCCGTAGTATCACGAGGAGGCTGAGTAGGGGGAGACAGAGTAGGAAGCTGCGAAGCAGAAGAAGACTCAAATAAGGAACGGCTCCGCTTCCTTTTCTGAATGCCCTCTTCGATGACCCCAAGAAGAGGGCGGTACTTGACTACGTCCCCAGTGCGATCAGTAGAAGGTTTCGCGGAAGCTCTCCTCGACTTAAATTGTTCAAGGCGGTGTCGAACATCCGACGTTTTACCCGCCTGGCCTGCCCCTGGAATAAAGAACAAGTGTTACGAACATACAATAATCCGCAATTCAAAAAAATGTGCTAAGTTAAAAAGAAAGAAAAGTGAGGAGACACATCTGTTATACAAACCCGGCGGAGGAGTGGGATACTGCAATAAGTCCTGGATCTCATTCCAGGACGGAAGTGAACCGTAAAAAATTTCTAAGTCCTTATCGAAAATAGAATCGGCAGAAGACAAAAGTTCACCTTGCATCGCCGGGGTCACCCTAGCTGAGGAACCCTTAGAGGATGGGTCAGTGCTAACCACAGCTTTGCCGGTTTCCTCTGCCTTCTCCGTTTCCGACTCCCCCTCTGACTCCCCGAAGGCCCGACGGAGAGCCTCATCCAGTTCGAGGTCCTGCTCAGAAGTTAGAGCAGCAACACCGCTACCACCCTGACCATCGCCATCTCCTCCACCCTCCGACCCTTCTCCAACTTCACCTCCTTCCTCCTCTTCTACACCTTCCTCCTCCGGGACATCCGGGCAAGTACTTGGAGAAGGGCCATCGGACTCCTTGAGCTTCTTGCCTCCTACGACTGGACGTTGTGCAAAGGGCTTCCTCTTGCCACCCTTCGCTGTCACCCCACCTTTAGGCTGGGCAGCTTTCTCTTCTGCCGTGTCCCTCTGTTTGACTACGGACTGATGTGGGAGGATCAAATTATACGACAAGAGCCTGGCATTCCTAATCAAATAAGCAGCCGATCTGTCTCTCCCGGAAATAGCTTCAATTTCAGCTGCCATCTGAACCAAGCGATCATCTTCCACAACCGCAAAACCACCTGTCGCTAGCAAGAAATAAAAGCGCATAAGAGAGAGAATTACAGCCAAGACAGGAATTATGAGTAGAGTTTTGACTTACATCCGGAGGTAAATCGGCGAATAGAGACGGAGTCATCCCTAACAAAGAACCATTCCTTCTTGAACATGCTATACTTCGAGTATAAATCCAAAACCGGCTTGAAGGAAACGGCTGACTCCAAGCTAATATATGGGGACCCCTTCCTGTACCCCCTCAGATTGTACAGATATCGTATTTCCCGGTTGGAGGGGGCACGCCCGTATCTCTTCTGGAAGATAGCATACAAGCAAACCAGAATAGCATAAGAGTTGGGCTGGAGCTGGAATGGAGCCACCTTCAGATAAGTGACGAAGCTTAATATCCAGGCGTTGACTGGAGGAATAGCCCCGCACATACAATGGTAACGGCTGTAAGCGAAGTACCCCTCAGGGGGATCATATGGCATGACCCCCTCCCCCGGTAACAGCATAAGAGCCCTGTCTATCCCAAAGGAACGGGATATAACGTCAAGTTGCTCCTCCTTTAGGGAGCTAGGAAAGCAGTCGGGAGGGGAGACCAGAAGTTCCTGTGGACCCTGTCCGTCCACCAACGACCTCGGAACAGGTCGATGTTGCCCGGATCCTGGTTGGGCTGGGGGCACAGAAGAAGACTCTCCTCCATCCTTGGATTTCCGTCTGTCTGATCGTGTTTCCGCCTTGCGAGACATTTATCTGCATACACAAAAGTGAAAAACATGATGTTAGAACAAGAATACAAGCAAGCATACATAAGTCCAGAGTTCCACCCAAAGACCGAATACAAAGTTCATTCGGCGCTAGGGTCTTATGCTCATTCGGCACTAGGGACTTAAGTTCATTCGGCAATGGGGTCATAAGTCCATTCGGCACTAAAAAACACATCCGGTATACATATCATTCGGTAAAACAAAACCCTTCGTGTGCATTCGGCAATCATATTCATTCGGTGATAAAAAACCATTCGGCAAAAGAATATATACCTAATTCGGTATAAGCTTGGTTCGGCAGAAGTTTGGTTCGGCTAAAAATTGATTCGGCTCTCTTTGGTTCGGTAAGGGAAAACTAAGGGGGGTAGCCTCTATATATAGGCAAACTCAGGATTGCCGAACCAGCTGGTTCGGCCTACCGGACCAACATACCGGACCAGCGTACCGGTCCAACCAACAACCGAATAAAACTGTCTCTACCAGCAGAAACCAGAAACAGGGGGCACGCAGGGCGCTTCACTCAGATAAGTGCCGAACTCTAAGAGCTTACTAATAAAATAAAAAATATGATAACAATGGATAAGTCGTGAATCTCTCACTAACATGGATTAATCATTTACACGTGCACGCGACCACGAACGGTCCATAGGCACGCTCTGAATGGCTATTAACCCTATCGTCATGAGAATTTGCACTTTGACACGCCTTTTTAAACTCATAGGTAAAACGGATATTTGATAATTATGAAATGGCTAAGCTACTTACACATGTATGGGGTCGCGAACGATCCCTAGGCATGCTCTGAGCTTGCGATAAACCGTCTTGACAAGCGATCCAAGAATGCTAAGCCCCCTCGGGGCACACTTGCTCGCCTCGAACGACACGATTAGCTTCATTTCAAATATCTCGATCCCGAACGATCGTTATCTAAAACCACACTAAAACTATAAATTAAATTCCTTTGCAGGACAGCAGCAGGATACGAATATCCAGCCCATGGCGTTACGAAACAAGCCTTTCTACCACAGGGAAACAAAGCGCGACACATGCAAGCACGTGCCCCACTTTGGGGGGCAAATGTTGGGCGAATTTTCACCCAGAAGATCTCGAGACCGAGAAGCGTCAGTTACACCCGGGTTCGTAACCTCCAATCCATTCGGCAGACACAAGGCTCAATGCTAGCATAAAATCCATTCGGCAATTCAAGCATGGTGGTTCATTCGGCATGGGTTCATTCGGCATTCCCAACCTAGTCCGGCAACCAGACTCCCCCTCACAATCCCACTACCGAACGAGGTTGGTACCGAACCAATCACCACCGGTCCAATACCACACAACCAAACCGGACCAATCTCCACATCAATGCCGAACCAACCTCTTCATCACCGGACCACCATGACCGGACCACGTACAACCGAACCAACCTCCAAGCTCACTACCGAATCAACCATCTCAGAGACCTCAACACGGCCGAACCAAGGCTTCGCCGAACCAGAACGCTACCAGGCCAGATTGCTTCAGCCCGGGCCCACCAGCAGCTATATACATCCAAGACCCCTGCCCTCTACCTCACTCTATAAATAGAGGGGCAGGGGTACAACAATGGCAGACAAGTTTGAGAGCTCAAGCAAGGAAGGAACTTTCAAACTACTTTCATACACTTGTATACAAAGCATTGTACTTGTAATCTGGAAGAAGAAAGATAATAACATATAAAGTGGACGTAGGCACATTCTGGCCGAACCACTATAAATCTGCGTGTCTTTTACATTTCAGCCCTTACTTTTCTCATATTTACATACTCATCTAAAATCATTGAAAATCACACATACTCAACTAAAATAATACGACTTGGAGGTGTTTGTCCATTTTTTGTGCAAACAAACCTCAATCGGGTCATGGAAGTTTTTTACCCTTCGTTTTTCGTCACGTGGATTTTTTCTGTAAAACAGGATCCCCGTGGTTGGTCTATGATTTACCATCGCTGGAGAGTGGTGCACTGTGGTACTGCACCATTTCAAATCCATGCACCCATTTCTAAAGGTCGTACGGCACTGTTTCGTCATTTTGGACGGGTGTTGCACCTTGCACCGTAGATGTTGCACCTTGTGGATATCGATTCTTCGGAGGGCCATAACTCTTGGCTTGTTTAGAGTTACGGGAGCCATAACCAGTCAAAACGGAGGTATCTTTGAGTTTTACAGCTATGACCGATTTCAGCCATCACTGGTTAGTTTCATACCCAAAAAATCCTATTCGAACCTCAATCGGGTCAAAGAAGTTTTTAACCCTTCGTTTTTCCTCACGTGGATTTTTTCTGTAAAACGGGATACCCATGGCTGGTCTAAGATTTACCATCGCTGGAGATTGGTGCACCATGGTACTACATCGTTTTGAATCCATGCACCAATTTCTAAAGGTCGTACGACACTGTTTCGTCATTTTTGACGGATGTTGCACCTTGCACCGTAGATGTTGCACCCTGTGGATATCGATTCTTCGGAGGGCCATAACTCTTGGCTCGTTTAGTGTTACGGGAGCCATAACTAGTCAAAAGGAAGGTATCTGTGAGTTCTACAGCTACGACGGCTTTCATCCGTCACTGGTTAGTTTCATACCCAAAATATCCTATCTGAACCTCAATCATGTCTAGGAAGTTTTTTACCCTTCGTTTTATCGTCACGTGGATTTTTTCTGTAAAACGGGATCCCCGTGGCTGGTCTATGATTTACCATTGTTGGAGAGTGGTGCACCATGGTACTGCATCATTTCAAATCCATTCACCCATTTCTAAAGGACGTACGGCACTGTTTTGTCATTTTGGACGGTTGTTGCACCTTGCACCGAAGATGTTGCACCCTGTGGATATCGATTCTCCGGAGGGCCATAACTCTTCGCTCGTTTAGAGTTACGGGAGCCATAGCCAGTCAAAACGAAGGTATCTATGAGTTCTACAACTATGATGGCTTTCAGCCGTCACTGGTTTGTTTCATACCCAAAAAATCCTATCTGAACCTCAATCGGGTCATGGAAGTTTTTGACCCTTTGTTTTTCGTCACGAGGATTTTTTCTGTAAAACGGGACCCCAATGGCTGGTCTATGATTTACCATCGCTGGAGAGTGATGCACCATGGTACTGCACCGTTCAAATCCATGCACCAATTTCTAAAGGTCGTACGTCACTGTTTCGTCATTTTTGATGGATGTAGCACCTTGCACCGTAGATGTTGCACCCTGTGGATATCGATTCTTCGGAGGGACATAACTCTTGGCTCGTTTAGAGTTACGTGAGACATAAGAGTCAAAACGAAGGTATCTGTGAGTTCTACAGCTATGATCGATTTCATCCATCACTGGTTAGTTTATACCCAAAAAATCCTATCGAACCTCATTCGGGTCATGGAAGGTTTTTACCCTTCGTTTTTCCTCACGTGGATTTTTTCTGTAAAACGGGATCCCCATGGCTGGTCTAAATTTACCATCGCTGGAGTGTGGTGCACCATGGTAATGCACCGTTTCAAATCCATGCACCCATTTCTGAAGGTCGTACGGCACTGTTTCGTCATTTTGGTCGGATGTTGCACTGGTACCGTAGATGTTGCACCCTGTGGATATCGATTCTTCGGAGGGCCATAACTCTTGGCTCATTTAGAGTTTCGGGAGACATAACCAGTCAAAACGAAGGTATCTGTGAGTTCTACAGCTATGACCACTTTCACCCGTCACTGGTCAGTTTCATACCCAAAAAATCCTAACCGAACCTCAATCGGGTCATGGAAGTTTTTTACCCTTCGTTTTTCGTCACGTGGATTTTTTTTGTAAGACGGGATCCCCGTGGCTGGTCTATGATTTATCATCACTGGAGAGTGGTGCACCACGGTACTGCACGGTTTCAAATCCATGCACCCATTTCTAAAGGTCGTACGGCACTGTTTCGTCATTTTGGACGGATGTTGAACCATGCACCGTAGATGTTGCACCCTGTGGATATCGATTCTTCGGAGGGCCATAACTCTTGCCTCATTTAGAGTTACGGGATCCATAACCTGTCAAAACGAAGGTACATGTGAATTCTACAGCTATGATGGCTTTCAGCCGTCACTGGTTAGTTTCATACCCAGAAAATCCTATACGAACCTCAATCGAGTTATGGAAGTTTTTTACCCTTCGTTTTTCCTCACGTGGATTTTTTCTGTAAAACAGGATCCCCATGGCTGGTCTATGATTTACCATCGCTGGAGAGTGGTGCACCATGGTACTGCACCGTTTCAAATCCATGCATCCATTTCTAAAGGTCGTACGGCACTGTTTCGTCATTTTGGAAGGATGTTGCACCTTACACCGTATATGTTGCACCCTGTGGATATCGATTCTTCGGAAGGCCATTACTCTTGGCTCGTTTAGAGTTATGGGAGCCATAACCAGTCAAAAAGAAGGTATCTGTCAGTTCTACAACTATGCAGCTTTCAGCCGTAACTGGTTAGTTTCGTACCCAAAAAATCCTATCCGAACCACAATCGGGTCATGGAAGTTTTTTACCCTTCGTTTTTTCGTCACGTGGATTTTTTCTATAAAACGGGATCCCCGTGGCTGGTCTATAATTTACCATCGCTGGAGAGTAGTGCACCATGGAACTGCACCGTTTCCAGTCCATGCACCCATTTCTAAAGGTCGTACGGCACTGTTTCATCATTTTGGATGGATGTTGCACCTTGCACCGTAGATGTTGCACCCTGTGGATATCGTTTCTTCGGAGGGCCATAACTCTTGGCTCATTTAGAGTTACGGGAGCCATAACCAGTCAAAACGAAGGTATATGTGAGTTCTACAGCTATGAATGCTTTCAATCGTCACTGGTTAGTTTCATACCCAAAAAATCCTATCCGAACCTCAATCGGGTCATGGAAGTTTTTTTCTCTTCGTTTTTTCGCCACGTGGATTTTTTCTTTAAAACGGGATCCCTGTGGCTAGTCTATGATTTACCATCGCTGGAGAGTGGTGCACCATGGTACTGCACCATTTCAAATCCATGCACTCATTTCTAAAGGTCGTACGGCACTGTTTCGTCATTTTGGACGGATGTTGCACCTTGCACCGTAGATGTTGCACCCTGTGGATATCGATTCTTCGGAGGGCCATAACTCTTGGCTCGTTTAGAGTTATGGGAGCCATAACCAGTCAAAACGAAGGTATCTGTGAGTTCTACAGCTATGACGGCTTTCAGCGGTCAATGGTTAGTTTCATACCCAAAAAATCCTATCCGAACCTCAATCGGGTCATGGAAGTTTTTTACCCTTCCTTTTTTGTCACATGGATTTTTTCTGTAAAACGGGATCCCCGTGGCTGGTCTATGAGTTACCAACATTGGAGAGTGGGGCACCATGGTACTGCACTGTTTCAATTCCATTCACCCATTTCTAAAGGTCGTAAGGCACTGTTTCGTCATTTTGGACGGATGTTGCACCTTGCACTGTGGATGTTGCACCCTGCGGATATCGATTCTTCGGAGGGCCATAACTCTTGGCTCATTTAGAGTTACGGAAGCCATAACCAGTCAAAACGAAGGTATCTGTGAGTTCTACAGCTATGATGGCTTTCAGCCGTCACTGGTTATTTTCACACTCAAAAAATCCTATCCGAACCTCAGTCGGGTCATGGAAGTTTTTTACCCTTCGTTTTTCCTCACGTGGATTTTTTCTGTAAAACGGGATCCCCGTGGCTGGTCTAAGATTTACCATCGCTAGAGAGTGGTGCACCATGGTACTGCACCGTTTCAAATCCATGCATCCATTTCTAAAGGTCATACGGCACTATTTCGTTATTTTGGACGGATGTTGCACCATGCACCGTAGATGTTGCACCCTGTGGATATCGATTCTTCGGAGGGCCATAACTCTTGGCTCGTTTAGAGTTACGGGAGCCATAACCAGTCAAAACGAAGGTATCTGTAAGTTCTAAAGCTATGATAGCTTTCAGCCGTCACTGGTTAGTTTCATACCCAAAAAATCCTATCTGTACCTCAATCGGGTCATGGAAGTTTTTTACCTTTCGTTTTTTCGTCACGTGGATTTTTTCTGTAAAATGGGATCCCCGTGGCTGGTCTATGATTTACCACCGCTGGAGAGTGGTGCACCATGGTACTGCACCGTTTCAAATCCATGCATCAATTTCTAAAGGTCGTACGACACTGTTTCGTTATTTTGGACGGATATTGCACCTTGCACCGTAGATGTTGCACCCTGTGGATATCGATTCTTCGGAGGGCCATAACTCTTGCCTCGTTTAGAGTTACGGGACCCATAACCTGTCAAAACGAAGGTATCTGTTAGTTCTACAGCTATGATGGCTTTCAGCCGTCACTGGTTATTTTCACACTCAAAAAATCCTATCCGAACCTCAGTCGGGTCATGGAAGTTTTTTACCCTTTGTTTTTCCTCACGTGGATTTTTTCTGTAAAACGGGATACCCGTGGCTGGTCTAAGATTTACCATCGCTGGAGAGTGGTGCACCATGGTACTGCACCGTTTCAAATCCATGCACCCATTTCTAAAGGTCGTACGACACTGTTTCGTTATTTTGGACGGATGTTGCACCATGCACCGTAGATGTTGCATCCTGTGGATATCGATTCTTCGGAGGGCCATAACTCTTGGCTCTTTTAGAGTTACGGGAGCCATAACCAGTCAAAACGAAGGTATCTATGTGTTCTACAACTATGACCAGTTTCAGCCGTCAGTGGTTAGTTTCATATCCAAAAAATCCAATCCGAACCTCAATCGGATCATGGAAGTTTTTTACCCTTCGTTTTTCATCACGTGGATTTTTTCTGTAAAACGGGATCCCCGTGGTTGGTCTATGAGTTACCATCGTTGGAGAGTGGTGCACTATGGTACTGCACCGTTTCAAATCCATGCACCCATTTCTAAAGGCCGTACGACATTGTTTCCTCATTTTGGATGGATGTTGCACCTTGCACTGTAGATGTAGCACCCTGTGGATATCGATTCTTCGGAGGGCCATAACTCTTGTCTCGTTTAGAGTTACGGGAGCCATAACCAGTCAAAACGAAGGTATATGTGAGCTACAGCTATGACGGCTTTCAGCCGTCACTAGTTAGTTGCATACCCAAAAAATCCTATCCGAACTTCGATCGGGTCATGGATGTTTTTTACCCTTCGTTTTTCCTCACGTGGATTTTTTCTGTAAAACGGGATCCCCGTGGCTGTTGTAAGATTTACCATCGCTGGAGAGTGGTGCACCATGGTACTACACCGTTTCAAATCCATGCACCCATTTCTTAAGGTCGTACGGCACAGTTTCGTCATTTTGGACGGATGTTGCATCTTGCACCGTAGATGTTGCACCCTGTGGATATTGATTCTTCGGAGGGCCATAACTCTTGGCTCGTTTAGAGTTACGGGAGCCATAACCAGTCAAAACGAAGGTATCTGTGAGTTCTACAGCTATGACCGCTTTCAGCCGTCATAGGTTAGTTTCATACCCAAAAAATCCTATCCGAACCTCAATCGGGTCATGGAAGTTTTTTGCCCTTCGTTTTTCGTCACGTGGATTTTTCTGTAAAACGGGATCCCCGTGGCTGGTCTATGAGTTACCATCGTTAGAGAGTGGTGCACCATGGTACCGCACCGTTTCAAATCCATGCACCCATTTCTAAAGGTCGTACGACACTGTTTCGTCATTTTGGACGGATGTTGCACCTTGCACCATAGATGTTGCACCCTATGGATATCGATTCTTCGGAGGGCCATAACTCTTGCCTCGTTTAGAGTTACGGGAGCCATAACCAGTCAAAACGAAGGTATCTGTGAGTTCTACAGCTATGATGGCTTTCAGCCGTCACTGGTTAGTTTCATACCCAAAAAATCCTATCCGAACCTCAATCGGGTAATGGTAGTTTTTTGCCCTTCGTTTTTCGTCACGTGGATTTTTTCTGTAAAACGGGATCCCCGTGGCTGGTCTAAGATTTACCATCGCTGGAGAGTGGTGCACCATGGCACTGCACCGTTTCAGATCCATGCACCCATTTCTAAAGGTCGTACGACACTGTTTCGTCATTTTGGACGGATGTTGCACCTTGCACCATAGATGTTGCACCCTGTGGATATCGATTCTTCGGAGGGCTATAACTCTTGCCTTGTTTAGAGTTACGAGAGCCATAACCAGTCAAAACGAAGTTATCTGTAAGTTCTACAGCTATGACAGCTTTCAGCCATCACTGGTTAGTTTCATACCCAAAAAATCCTATCCGAACCTCAATCAGGTCAAGGAAGTTTTTTATCCTTCGTTTTATCGTCACATGGATCTTTTCTGTAAAACGGGATCCCCGTTGCTGGTCTATGATTTACCATTGCTGGAGAGTGGTGCACCATGGTACTGCACCGTTTCAAATCCATGCACCCATTTCTAAAGGTCGTACGGCACTTATTCGTCATTTTGGACGGATGTTGCACCTTGCACTGTAGATGTTGCACCCTGTGGATACCGATTCTCCGGAGGGCCATAACTCTTAGCTTGTTTAAAGTTACGGGAGCCAAAACCAGTCAAAACGAAGGTATCTGTGAGTTCTACAGCTATGACGGCTTTCAGCCGTCACTGGTTAGTTTCATACCCAAAAAATCCTATCTGAACCTCAATCGGGTCATGGAAGTTTTTTACCCTTCGTTTTTCGTCACGTGGATTTTTTCTATAAAACAGGATCCCCGTGGTTGGTCTATGATTTACCATCGCTGGAGAGTGGTGCACCGTGGTACTGCACCATTTCAAATCCATGCACCCATTTCTAAAGGTCCTACGGCACTGTTTCGTCATTTTGGACGGGTGTTGCACCTTGCACCGTAGATGTTGCACCTTGTGGATATCGATTCTTCGGAGGGCCATAACTCTTGGCTTGTTTAGAGTTACGGGAGCCATAACCAGTCAAAATGGAGGTATCTGTGAGTTTTACAGCTATGACCGATTTCAGCCGTCACTGGTTAGTTTCATACCCAAAAAATCCTATTCGAACCTCAATCGGGTCAAAGAAGTTTTTAACCCTTCGTTTTTCCTCACGTGGATTTTTTCTGTAAAACGGGATACCCATGGCTGGTCTAAGATTTACCATCGCTGGAGATTGGTGCACCATGGTACTACATCGTTTTGAATCCATGCACCCATTTCTAAAGGTCGTACGACACTGTTTCGTCATTTTTGACGGATGTTGCACCTTGCACCGTAGATGTTGCACCCTGTGGATATCGATTCTCCGGAGGGCCATAACTCTTCTCTCGTTTAGGGTTACGGGAGCCATAACTAGTCAAAAGGAAGGTATCTGTGAGTTCTACAGCTACGACGGCTTTCATCCGTCACTGGTTAGTTTCATACCCAAAATATCCTATCTGAACCTCAATCATGTCTAGGAAGTTTTTTACCCTTCGTTTTATCGTCACGTGGATTTTTTCTGTAAAACGGGATCCCCGTGGCTGGTCTATGATTTACCATTGTTGGAGAGTGGTGCACCATGGTACTGCATCATTTCAAATCCATTCACCCATTTCTAAAGGACGTACGGCACTGTTTTGTCATTTTGGACGGTTGTTGCACCTTGCACCGAAGATGTTGCACCCTGTGGATATCGATTCTCCGGAGGGCCATAACTCTTCGCTCGTTTAGAGTTACGGGAGCCATAACCAGTCAAAACGAAGGTATCTATGAGTTCTACAACTATGATGGCTTTCAGCCGTCACTGGTTTGTTTCATACCCAAAAAATCCTATCTGAACCTCAATCGGGTCATGGAAGTTTTTGACCCTTCGTTTTTCGTCACGAGGATTTTTTCTGTAAAACGGGACCCCCATGGCTGGTCTATGATTTACCATCGCTGGAGAGTGGTGCACCATGGTACTGCACCGTTCAAATCCATGCACCAATTTCTAAAGGTCGTACGTCACTGTTTCGTCATTTTTGATGGATGTAGCACCTTGCACCGTAGATGTTGCACCCTGTGGATATCGATTCTTCGGAGGGACATAACTCTTGGCTCGTTTAGAGTTACGTCAGACATAAGAGTCAAAACAAAGGTATCTGTGAGTTCTACAGCTATGACCGATTTCATCCATCACTGGTTAGTTTATACCCAAAAATCCTATCGAACCTCATTCGGGTCATGGAAGGTTTTTACCCTTCGTTTTTCCTCACGTGGATTTTTTCTGTAAAACGGGATCCCCATGGCTGGTCTAAATTTACCATCGCTGGAGTGTCGTGCACCATGGTACTGCACCGTTTCAAATCCATGCACCCATTTCTGAAGGTCGTACGGCACTGTTTCGTCATTTTGGACGGATGTTGCACTGGCACCGTAGATGTTGCACCCTGTGGATATCGATTCTTCGGAGGGCCATAACTCTTGGCTCATTTAGAGTTTCGGGAGACATAACCTGTCAAAACGAAGCAATCTGTGAGTTCTACAGCTATGACCACTTTCACCCGTCACTGGTTAGTTTCATACCCAAAAAATCCTAACCGAACCTCAATCGGGTCATGGAAGTTTTTTACCCTTCGTTTTTCGTCACGTGGATATTTTTTGTAAGACGGGATCCCCGTGGCTGGTCTATGATTTATCATCACTGGAGAGTGGTGCACCACGGTACTGCACGGTTTCAAATCCATGCACCCATTTCTAAATGTCGTACGGCACTGTTTCGTCATTTTGGACGGATGTTGAACCATGCACCGTAGATGTTGCACCCTGTGGATATCGATTCTTCGGAGGGCCATAACTCTTGCCTCATTTAGAGTTACGGGATCCATAACCTGTCAAAACGAAGGTACATGTGAATTCTACAGCTATGATGGCTTTCAGCCGTCACTGGTTAGTTTCATACCCAGAAAATCCTATACGAACCTCAATCGAGTTATGGAAGTTTTTTACCCTTCGTTTTTCCTCACGTGGATTTTTTCTGTAAAACAAGATCCCCATGGCTGGTCTATGATTTACCATCGCTGGATAGTGGTGCACCATGGTACTGCACCGTTTCAAATCCATGCATCCATTTCTAAAGGTCGTACGGCACTGTTTCGTCATTTTGGACGCATGTTGCACCTTACACCGTATATGTTGCACCCTGTGGATATCGATTCTTCGGAAGGCCATTACTCTTGGCTCGTTTAGAGTTATGGGAGCCATAACCAGTCAAAAAGAAGGTATCTGTCAGTTCTACAACTATGCAGCTTTCAGCCGTAACTGGTTAGTTTCATACCCAAAAAATCCTATCCGAACCACAATCGGGTCATGGAAGTTTTTAACCCTTCGTTTTTTCGTCACGTGGATTTTTTCTATAAAACGGGATCCCCGTAGCTGGTCTATGATTTACCATCGCTGGAGAGTAGTGCACCATGGAACTGCACCGTTTCCAGTCCATGCACCCATTTCTAAAGGTCGTACGACAATGTTTCATCATTTTGGATGGATGTTGCACCTTGCACCGTAGATGTTGCACCCTGTGGATATCGTTTCTTCGGAGGGCCATAACTCTTGGCTCATTTAGAGTTACGGGAGCCATAACCAGTCAAAACGAAGGTATCTGTGAGTTCTACAGCTATGAATGCTTTCAGTCGTCACTGGTTAGTTTCATACCCAAAAAATCCTATACGAACCTCAATCGGGTCATGGAAGTTTTTTTCTCTTCGTTTTTTCACCACGTGGATTTTTTCTTTAAAACGGGATCCCTGTGCTAGTCTATGATTTACCATCGCTGGAGAGTGGTGCACCATGGTACTGCACCATTTCAAATCCATGCACTCATTTCAAAAGGTCGTACGGCACTGTTTCGTCATTTTGGGCGGATGTTGCACTTTGCACCGTAGATGTTGCACCCTGTGGATATCGATTCTTCGGAGGGCCATAACTCTTGGCTCGTTTAGAGTTATGGGAGCCATAACCAGTCAAAACGAAGGTATCTGTGAGTTCTACAGCTATGACGGCTTTCAGCGGTCAATGGTTAGTTTCATACCCAAAAAATCCTATCCGAACCTCAATCGGGTCATGGAAGTTTTTTACCCTTCGTTTTTTGTCACATGGATTTTTTCCGTAAAACGGGATCCCCGTGGCTGGTCTATGAGTTACCAACATTGGAGAGTGTGGCACCATGGTACTGCACCGTTTCAATTCCATTCACCCATTTCTAAAGGTCGTAAGGCACTGTTTCGTCATTTTGGACGGATGTTGCACCTTGCACTGTGGATGTTGCACCCTGCGGATATCGATTCTTCGGAGGGCCATAACTCTTGGCTCATTTAGAGTTACGGGAGCCATAACCAGTCAAAACGAAGGTATCTGTGAGTTCTACAGCTATGATGGCTTTCAGCCGTCACTGGTTATTTTCACACTCAAAAAATCCTATCCGAACCTCAGTCGGGTCATGGAAGTTTTTTACCCTTCGTCTTTCCTCACGTGGATTTTTTCTGTAAAACGGGATCCCCGTGGCTGGTCTAAGATTTACCATCGCTAGAGAGTGGTGCACCATGGTACTGCACCGTTTCAAATCCATGCATCCATTTCTAAAGGTCATACGGCACTATTTCGTTATTTTGGACGGATGTTGCACCATGCACCGTAGATGTTGCACCCTGTGGATATCGATTCTTCGGAGGGCCATTACTCCTGGCTTGTTTAGAGTTACGGGGGCCATAACCAGTCAAAACGAAGGTATCTGTAAGTTCTACAGCTATGATGGATTTCAGCCGTCACTGGTTAGTTTCATACCCAAAAAATCCTATCCAAACCTCAATTGGGTCATGGAAGTTTTTTACCCTTCGTTTTTTCGTCACGTGGATTTTTTCTGTAAAACGGGATCCCCGTGGCTGGTCTATGAGTTACCATCGCTGGAGAGTGGTGCACCATGGTACTGCACCGTTTCAAATCCATGCACCCAATTCTAAAGGTCGTACGACACTGTTTCGTTATTTTGGACGGATGTTGCACCTTGCACCGTAGATGTTGCACCCTGTGGATATCGATTATTCGGAGGGCCATAACTCTTGGCACGTTTAGAGTTACGGGAGTCATAACCAGTCAAAACGAAGGTGTCTGTGAGTTTTACAGCTATGACCAATTTCAGCTGTCACTGGTTAGTTTCATATCCAAAAAATCCTATCCGAACCTCAATCGGGTCAGAGAAGTTTTTTACCCTTAGTTTTTCCTCACGTGGATTTTTTCTGGAAAACGGGATCCCCATGGCTGGTCTAAGACTTACCATCGCTGGAGAGTGGTGCACCATAGTACTGCACCGTTTCAAATCCATGCACCCATTTCTAAAGGTCGTACGGCACTATTTCGTCATTTTGGACGGATGTTGCACCTTGCACCGTTGATGTTGCACCCTGTGGGTATCGATTCTTCGGAGGGCCACAACTCTTGGCTCGTTTAGAATTGCAGGAGCCATAACCAGTCAAAAGGAAGGTATCTGTGAGTTCTATAGCTGTGACAGTTTCAGCCGTCACTGTTTAGTTTCATACCCAAAAAATCCTATCCGAGCCAAAATAGGGTCAAGGAAGTTTTTTACCCTTCGTTTTATCGTCACATGGATTTTTTCTGTAAAACGAGATCCCCGTGGCTGGTCTATGATTTACCATTGCCGGAGAGTGGTGCACCACGGTACTGCACCGTTTCAAATCAATGCACCCATTTCTAAAGGTCGTACGGCACTGTTTCGTCATTTTGGACGGATGTTGCACCTTGCACCGTTGATGTTGCACTCTATGGATATCGATTCTCCGGAGGGCCATAACTCATGGCTCGTTTAGAGTTACGGGGGCCATAACCAGTCAAAACGAAGGTTTCTGTGAGTTCTACAGCTATGATGGCTTTCAGCCGTCACTGGTTAGTTTCATACCTAAAAAATTCAATCCGAACCTCAATCGGGTCATGGAAGTTTTTTACCCTTCTTTTTTTCGTCACAAGGATTTTTTCTGTAAAATGGTATCCCCGTGAATGGTCTATGATTTACCATCGATGGAGAGTGGTGCACCATGGTACTGCACCGTTTCCGGTCCATGCACCCATTTCTAAAGGACGTACGACACTGTTTCGCCATTTTGGATGGATGTTGCACCTTGCACCGTAGATGTTGCACCCTGTGGATATCGATTCTTTGGAGGGACATAACACTTGGCTCGTTTAGAGTTATGGGAGCCATAACCAGTCAAAACGAAGGTATCTATGAGTTCTACTACTATGACGGCTTTCAGCCGTCACTGGTTAGTTTCATACCCAAAAAATCCTATCCGAATCTCAATCGGGTCATGGAAGTTTTTTACCCTTCGTTTTTTCATCACGTGGATTTTTCTATAAAACGGGAACCCCGTGGCTGGTCTATGATTTACCATCGCTGGAGAGTGGTGCACCATGGTAGTGCACCTTTTCAAATCCATGCACCCATTTCTAAAGATCGTACGGCACTGTTTCGTCATTTTGGATGGATGTTGCACCTTGCAACGTAGATGTTGCACCTTGTGGATATCGATTCTTCGGAGGGCCATTACTCTTGGCTCGTTTAGAGTTACTAGAGCCATAACCAGTCAAAAAGAAGGTATCTGTGAGTTCTACAGCTATGACAGCTTTCAGCCGTCACTGGTTAGTTTCATACCCAAAAAATCCTATCCAAACCTCAATTGGGTCATGGAAGTTTTTTACCCTTCGTTTTTTCGTCACGTGTATTTTTTCTATAAAACAGGATCCCCGTGGCTGGTCTATTATTTACCATCGCTGGAGAGATGGTACTGCACCGTTTCCAGTCCATGCACCTATTTCTAAAGGTCGTACGGCACTGTTTCGTCATTTTGGATGGATGTTGCACCTTGCGCCGTAGATGTTGCACCCTATGGATATCGATTATTCAGAGGGCCATAACTCTTGGCTCGTTTAGAGTTACGGGAGCCATAACCAGTCAAAACGAAGGTATCTGTGAGTTCTACAGCTATGATGGTTTACAGCCGTCACTGGTTAGTTTCATACCCAAAACGAAGGTATCTGTGAGTTCTACAGCTACGATAGCTTTCAGCCGTCAATGGTTTGTTTCATACCCAAAAAATCATATCTGAACCTCAATCGGGTATGGAAGTTTTTTACCCTTCGTTTTTCGTCACGTGGATTTTTTCTGTAAAACGGGATTATTCCCGTGGCTGGTCTATGAGTTACCATCGCTGGAGAGTGGTGCACCATGGTACTGCACCGTTTCAAATCCATGCACCCATTTCTAAAGGTCGTACGGCACTATTTCGTCATTTAGGACGGATGTTGCACCCTGTGGATATCGATTCTTCAGAGGGCCATAACTCTTGGCTCGTTTAGACTTACGCTAGCCATAAGCAGTAAAAACGAATGTAACTGTGAGTTCTACAGCTACGATGGCTTTCAGCCGTCACTGGTTAGTTTCATACCCAAAAAATGCTATTCGATCCTCAATCGGGTCATGGAAGTATTTTACCTTTCGTTTTTCGTTACGTGGATTTTTTCTGTAAAACGGTATCTCGTGGCTGTTCTATGATTTACCATTGCTGGAGAGTGGTGCACCATGGTACTGCACCGTTTCAAGTCCATGCGCCCATTTCTAAAGGTCGTACGGCACTGTTTCGTCATTTTGGACGGATGTTGCACCTTGCGCCGTAGATGTTGCACTCAGTGGATATCGATTCTTCGGAGGGCCATAACTCTTGGCTCGTTTAGAGTTACGGGAGCCATAACCATTCAAAACGAAGGTACCTGTGAGTTCCACAGCTATGACAGCTTTCAGCCGTCACTGGTTAGTTTCATACCCAAAAATCCTATCCGAACCTCAATCGGATCTTGGAAGTTTTTAACCCTTCGTTTTTCCTCACGTGGATTTTTTCTGTAAAACGGGATCCCGGTTTCTGGTCTATGATTTACCATCGCTGAAGAGTGTTGCACAATGGTACTGCACCGTTTCAAATCCATGCACCCATTTCTAAATGTCGTACGGCACTGTTTCGTCATTTTTGACTGATGTTGCACCTTGCACCGTAGATGTTGCACCCTGTGGATATCGATTTTTCGGAGGGACATAACTCTTGGCTCGTTTATAGTTACGGGAGCCATAATAAGTCCAAACGAAGGTATCTGTGAGTTCTACAGCTACGATAGCTTTCAGCCGTCACTGGTTAGTTTCATACCCAAAAATTCATATCTGAACCTCAATCGGGTCATGGAAGTTTTTTACCCTTCGTTTTTCGTCACGTGGATTTTTCTGTAAAACGGGATCCCCGTGGCTGGTCTATGAGTTACCATCGCTGGAGAGTGGTGCACCATGGTACTGCACCGTTTCAAATCCATGCACCCATTTCTAAAGGTCGTACGACACTATTTCGTCATTTAGGACGGATGTTGCACCCTGTGGATATCGATTCTTCGGAGGGCCATAACTCTTGGCTCGTTTAGAGTTACGGGAGCCATAACCAGTCAAAACGAATGTATCTGTGAGTTCTACAGCTATTACAGCTTTCAGCCGTCACTGATTAGTTTCATACCCAAATAATCCTATCCGAACCTCAAACGGGGCAAGAAAGTTTTTTACCCTTCGTTTAATCGTCACGTGGATTTTTTCTGTAAAACGAGATCCCCTTTGCTGGTCTATGATTTACCATCGCTGGAGAGTGGTGCACCATAGTACTGCACCGTTTCAAATCCATGCACCCATTTCTAAAGGTCGTACCGCACCGTTTCTTCATTTTGGACGGATGTTGCACCTTGCAACGTAGATGTTGCACCCTGTGGATATCGATTCTTCGGAGGGCCATAACTCTTGGCTGGTTTAGAGTAACGGGAGCCATAACCAGTCAAAACGAAAGTATCTGTGAGTTCTACAGCTATGACGGCTTTCAGCCATCACTGGTTAGTTACATACCCAAAAAATCCTATCCGAACCTCAATCGGGTCATGGATGTTTTTTACCCTTCGTTTTTCCTCACGTTAATTTTTTCTATAAACCGGGATCCCCGTGGCTGGTCTATGATTTACCATCGCTGAAGAGTGTTGCACCATGGTACTGTACCGTTTCAAATCCATGCACCCATTTCTAAAGGTCGTACGGCACTGTTTCGTCATTTTGGACTGATGTTGCACCTTGCACCGTAAATGTTGCACCCTGTGGATATTGATTTTTCGGAGGGACATAACTCTTGGCTCGTTTATAGTTACGGGAGCCATAACAAGTCAAAACGAAGGTATCTGTGAGTTCTATTGCTACGATAGCGTTCAGCCGTCACTAATTAGTTTCATACCCAAAAAATCATATCTGAACCTCAATCGGGTCATGGATGTTTTTTACCCTTCATTTTTCATCACGTGGATTTTTTCTGTAAAACAAGATCCCCTTGGCTGGTCTATGAGTTACCATCGCTGGAGAGTGGTGCACCACGGTACTGCACCGTTTCAAATCCATGCACCCATTTCTAAAGGTCGTACGACACTATTTCGTCATTTAGCACGGATGTTGCACCTTGTGGATATCGATTCTTCGGAGGGCCATAACTCTTGGCTCGTTTAGAGTGACGGGAGTCATAACCAGTCAAAACGAATGTAACTGTGAGTTCTACAGCTATGACAGCTTTCAGCCGTCACTGATTAGTTTCATACTCAAATAATCCTGTCCGAACCTCAATCGGGGCAAGGAAGTTTTTTACCCTTCGTTTAATCGTCATGTGGATTTTTTCTGTAAAACGAGATCCCCGTTGCTAGTTTATGATTTACCATCGCTGGAGAGTGGTGCACCATAGTACTGCACCATTTCAAATCCATGCACCCATTTCTAAAGGTCGTACCGCACTGTTTCTTCATTTTGGACGGATGTTGCACCTTGCAACGTAGATGTTGCACCCTGTGGATATCGTTTCCTCGGAGGGCCATAACTCTTGGCTGGTTTAGAGTAACGGGAGCCATAACCAGTCAAAACGAAAGTATCTGTGAGTTCTACAGCTATGACGGCTTTTAGCCGTCACTGGTTAGTTTCATACACAAAAACTCCTATCCGAACCTCAGTCGGGTCATGGATGTTTTTTACCCTTCGTTTTTCCTCACATGAATTTTTTCTGTAAAACGGGATCCCCATGGCTGGTCTATGATTTACCATCGCTGGAGAGTGGTGCACCATGGTACTGCACTGTTTCAAATCGATGCACCCATTTCTAAAGGTCATACGGCACTGTTTCGTCATTTTGGACGGATGTTAGACCTTGAACCGTAGATGTTGCACCCTGTGGATATCGATTCTTCGGAGGGCGATAACTCTTGGCTCGTTTATAGTTACGGGAGCCATATCCAGTCAAAAAGAAGGTATCTGTGAGTTCTACAGCTATGATAGCATTCAGCCCACACTGGTTAGTTTCAGACCCAAAAAATCCTATCCAAACATCAATCATGGAAGTTTTTTACCCTTCGTTTTTTCATCACGTGGATTTTTCTGTAAAACGGGATCCCCAAGGCTGGTGATTTACCATCGCTGGAGAGTGGTGCACCATGGTACTACACCGTTTCAAGTCCATGCACCCATTTCTAAAGGTCATACGACACTGTTTCTTCATTTTGGATGGATATTGCACCTTGCACCGTAGAAGTTGCACCCTGTGAATATCGATTCTTCGGAGGGTCATAACTCTTGGCTCGTTTAGAGTTATGGGAGCCATAACCAGTCAAAACGAAGGTATCTCTGAGTTCTACAGCTATGATGGCTTTCAGCCGTCACTGGTTAGTTTCATACCCAAAAAATCCTATCCGAACCTCAATCGGGTCATAAAAGTTTTTTACCCTTCGTTTTTCCTCACGTGGATTTTTTCTGTAAAACGGGATCCCCGTGGCCGGTCTATGACTTGCCATCCTTAGAGAGTGGTGCACCATAGTACTGCACCGTTTCAAATCCATGCACCCATTTCTAAAGGTCGTACGGCACTGTTTCGTCATTTTGGACGGATGTTGCACCTTGCACCGTAGATGTTGCACCCTGTGGATATCGATTTTTCGAAGGGACATAACTCTTGGCTCGTTTAGAGTTACGGGAGCCATAACTAGTCAAAACGAAGGAATTTGTGAGTTCTACAACTATGACAGTTTTCAGCCATCACTGGTTAGTTTCATACCCAAACAATCCTATCCGAACCTCAATCGGTTCATGGAAGTTTTTTACCCTTTGTTTTTCGTCACGTGGATTTTTTCTGTAAAACGGGATCCCCGTGGCTGGTCTATGATTTACCATCGCTGGAGAGTGGTGCACCATGGTACTGCACCGTTTCAAATCCATGCAACCATTTCTAAAGGTTGTGCCGCACTGTTTTGTCATTTTGGACGGATGTTGCACCTTGCACCGTAGATGTTGCACCCTGTGGATATCGATTCTTCGGAGGGCCATAACTCTTGGCTCGTTTATAGTTACGGGAGCCATAACAAGTCAAAACGAAGGTATCTATGAGTTCTACAGCTTTGACGGATTTAAGACGTCACTGTTTAGTTTCATACCCAAAAAATCCTATCCGAACCTCAATCGGGTCAAGGAAGTTTTTTACCCTTCGTTTTATCGTCACGTGGATTTTTTCTGTTAAAAGGGATCCCCGTGGCTGGTCTATGATTTACCATCGCTAGAGAGTGGTGCACCATGGTACTGCATCATTTCAAATCCATGCACCCATTTCTAAAGGTCGTACCGCACTGTTTCGTCATTTTGGACGGATGTTGCACCTTGCACCGTAGATGTTGCACCCTGTGGATATCGATTCTTCGGAGGGCCATAACTCTTGGCTCGTTTAGAGTTACGGGAGCCATAACCAGTCAAAACGAAGGTATCTGTGAGTTCTACAGCGATGACAGCTTTCAGCCGTAGCTGGTTACTTTCATACCCAAAAAATCATATCCGAACCTCAATCGGGTCATGGAAGTTTTTTACCCTTCGTTTTTCGTCACGTTGATTTTTTCTGTAAAACGGGATCCCCATGGCTGGTCTATGAGTTATCATCGCTGGAGAGTGGTGCACCATGGTACTGCACCGTTTCAAATCCATGCACCCATTTCTAAAGGTCGTACGGCACTATTTCGTCATTTTGGACTGATGTTGCACCATGCACCATAGATGTTGCACACTGTGGATATCGATTCTTCGGAGGGCCATAACTCTTGGCTCGTTTAGAGTTACGGGAGCCATAACCAGTCAAAACGAAGGTATCTGTGAGTTCTACAGCTATGAAATCTTTCATCCGTCACTGGTTAGTTTCATACCCAAATAATCCTATCCGAACCTCAATCGGGGCAAGGATGTTTTTTACCATTCGTTTTATCGTCACGTGGATTTTTTCTGTAAAACAAGATCCCCGTGCCTGGTCTATGATTTACCATCGCTGGAGAGTGGTGCACCATGGTACTGCACTGTTTCAAATCCATGCACCCATTTCTAAAGGTCGTACCGCACTGTTTCGTCATTTTGGACGGATGTTGCACCTTGCACCGTAGATGTTGCACCCTGTGGATATCGATTCTTCGGAGGGCCATTACTCTTGGCTCGTTTAGAGTAACGGGAGTCATAACCAGTCAAAACGAAGGTATCTGTGAGTTCTACAGCTATGACGGCTTTCAGCCGTCACTGGTTAGTTTGATACCCAATAAATACTATCCGAATCACAATCGGGTGATGGAAGTTTTTTACCCTTCGTTTTTCCTCACGTGGATTTTTTCTGCAAAACGGAATCCCCGTGGCTGGTCTATGATTTACCATCGCTGGAGAGTGGTGCACCATGGTACTGCACCGTTTCAAATCTATGCACCCATTCCTAAAGGTCATACGGCACTGTTTCGTCATTTTGGACGGATGTTGCACCTTGCACCGTAGATGTTGCACCCTGTGGATATCGATTCTTCGGAAGGCCATAACTCTTGGCTTGTTTAGATTTACGGGACCTATAACCAGTCAAAAAGAAGGTATCTGTTAGTTCTACAGGTATGATAGCTTTCAGCCGTCGCTGGTTAGTTTCATACCCAAAAAATCCTATCCAAACCTCAATCGGGTCATGGAAGTTTTTTACCCTTCGTTTTTTCGTCACGTGGATTTTTTCTGTAAAACGGGATCCCCGTGGCTGGTCTACGAGTTACCATCGCTGGAGAGTGATGCACCATGGTACTGCACCGTTTCAAATCCATGCACCCATTTCTAAAGGTCGTACGGCACTGTTTCGTCATTTTGGACGGATGTTGCACTTTGCACCGTAGATGTTGCACCCTGGGGATATCGATTCTTCGGAGGGCCATTACTCCTGGCTTGTTTAGAGTTACGGGGGCCATAACCAGTCAAAACGAAGGTATCTGTAAGTTCTACAGCTATGATGGATTTCAGCCGTCACTGGTTAGTTTCATACCCAAAAAATCCTATCCAAACCTCAATTGGGTCATGGAAGTTTTTTACCCTTCGTTTTTTCGTCACGTGGATTTTTTCTGTAAAACGGGATCCCCGTGGCTGGTCTATGGTTTACCATCGCTGGAGAGTGGAGCACCATGGTACTGCACCGTTTAAAATCCATGCACCCATTTCTAAAGGTCGTACGGCACTGTTTCGTCATTTTGGACGGATGTTGCACCTTGCACCGTAGATGTTGCACCCTGTGGATATCGATTCTTCGGAGGGCCATAACTCTTGGCTCGTTTAGAGCTGCGGGAGCCATAACCAGTAAAAACGAAGGTATCCGTGAGTTCTACAGCTATGATGGCTTTCAGCAGTCACTGGTTAGTTTCATACCCAAAAAATCCTATCTGAACCTCAATAGGGTCATGGAAGTTTTTTACCCTTTTTTTTCGTCACATGGATTTTTTTGTAAAAAGGGATCCCTGTGGCAGGTTTATGAGTTACCATCGCTGGAGAGTGGTGCACCATGGTACTGCACCATTTCAAATCCATGCACCCATTTCTAATGGTCGTACGGCACTGTTTCGTCATTTTGGACGGATGTTGCACCTTGCACCGTAGATGCCGCACCATGTGGATATCAATTCTTCGGTGGGCCATAATTTTTGGCTCGTTTAGAGTTATGGGAGCCATAACCAGTGAAAATGAAGGTATCCGTGAGTTCTACAGCTACGACGGCTTTCAGCCGTCACTGGTTAGTTTCATACCCAAAAAATACTATCCGTACCTCAATCGTGTCATGGAAGTTTTTTACCCTTTGTTTTTTCGTCACGTGGATTTTTCTGTAAAACGGGATCCCCATGGCTGGTCTATGATTTACCATCACTGGAGAGTGGTGCACCATAGTACTATACTGTTTCAAGTCCATGCACCCATTTCTAAAGGTCGTACGGCACTGTTTCGTCATTTTGGACGGATGTTGCTCCTTACACCGTAGATGTTACCCTGTGGATATCGATTCTTCGGAGGGCCATAACTCTTGGCTCGTTTAGAGTTACAGGAGCCATAACCAGTCAAAACGAAGGTATCTGTGAGTTTTACAGCTCTGACGGCTTTCAGTCGTCACTGATTAGTTTCATACCCAAAAAATTCTATCCGAACCTCAATCGGGTCATGGAAGTTTTTTACCCTTCGTTTTTTCGTCACGTGGATTTTTTCTGTAAAACTGGATCCCCGTGGCTGGTCTATGATTTACCATCGCTGGAGAGTGGTGCACCATGGTACTGCACCGTTTCAAATCCATGCACCCATTTCTAAAGGTCGTACGACAATGTTTCGTCATTTTGGACGGATGTTGCACCTTGCACCGTAGATGTTGCACCCCTGGATATCGATTCTTCGGAGGGCCATAACTCTTGGCTCGGTTTGAGTTACGGGAGCCATAACAAGTCAAAACGAATGTATCTGTGAGTTCTATAGTTTTGGCGGCTTTCAGCCATCACTGGTTAGTTTCATGCCCAAAAAATCCTATCTAAACCTCAATCGTGTCATGGAAGTTTTTTACCCTTCGTTTTTCGTCACGTGGATTTTTTCTGTAAAACGGGATCCCCATGGCTGGTCAATGATTTACCATTGCTGGACAGTGGTGTACCATTGTACCGCACCGTTTCAAATCCATGCACCCATTTCTAAAGGTCGTACGACACTGTTTCGTCATTTTGGACCGATGTTGCACCTTGCACCGTAGATGTTGCACCCTGTGGATATCGATTCTTCAGAGGGCCATAACTCTTGGCTCGTTTAGAGTTACGGGAGCCATTACCAGTCAAAACGAAGGTATCCGTGAGTTCTACAACTATGATAGCTTTCAGCCGTCACTGGTTAGTTTCATACCCAAAAAATCCTATCCGAACCTCAATCGGGTCATGGAAGTTTTTTACTCTTCGTTTTTCGTCACGTGGATTTTTTCTGTAAAACGGGATCCCCGTGGCTGGTCTATGACTTACCATCGCTGGAGAGTGGTGCACCATAGAACTGCACCGTTTCAAATCCATGAACCATTTTCTAAAGGTCGTACGACACTGTTTCGTCATTTTGGACAGATGTTGCACCTTGCACCGTAGATGTTGCACCCTGTGGATATCGAATCTTCAGAGGGCCATAACTCTTGGCTCGTTTAGATTTACGGGAGACATAACCAGCCAAAACGAAGGTATCTGTGAGTTCTACAGCTATGATAACTTTTAGCCATTAATGGTTAGTTTCATACCCAAAAAATCCAATCCGAACCTCAATCGGGTCATGAAAGTTTTTTACCCTCTGTTTTTTCGTCACGTCGATTTTTTCTGTAAAACGGGATCCCCGTGGCTGTTCTATGATTTACCATCGCTAGAGAGTGGTGCACCATGGTATTGCACCGTTTCAAATCCATGCACCCATTTCCAAAGGTCGTATGGCACTGTTTCGTCATTTTGGACGGATGTGGCACCTTGCACCGTAGATGTTGCACCCTGTGGATATCGATTCTTCGGAGGGCCAAAACTCTTGGCTTGAGAGTTACGGGAGCCATAACCAGTCAAAACGAAGGTATCTATGAGTTCTACAGCTATGACGGCTTTCAGCCGTCACTGGTTAGTTTCATACTCAAAAAATCCTATCCGAACCTCAATCGGATCATGGAAGTTTTTTACCCTTCGTTTTTTCGTCACGTAGATTTTTTCTGTAAAACGAGATCCCCGTGGCTGGTCTATGAGTTACCATCGCTGGAGAATTGTGCACCAAGGTACTGCACCATTTCAAATCCATGCACCCATTTCTAAAGGTCGTACGACACTGTTTCGTCATTTTGGACGGATGTATCAGCTTGCACCGTTGATGTTGCACCCTGTGGATATCGATTCTTCGGAGAGCCATAACTCTTGGCTCGTTTAGAGTTACGGGAGTCATAACCAGTAAAAACGAAGGTATTTGTGAGTTCTACAGCAAGGTTAGTTTCATGCCCAAAAAATCCTATCCGAACCTCAATCGGGTCATGGAAGTTATTTACCCTTCGTTTTTTCGTCACGTGGATTTTTCTGTAAAACGGAAACCCCGTGGCTGGTCTATGATTTACCATCGCTGGAGGGTGGTGCACCATGGTAGTGCACCGTTTCAAATCCATGCACCCATTTCTAAAGGTCGTACGGCGCTGTTTCGTCATTTTGGTCGGATGTTGCACCTTGCACCGTAGATGTTGCACCCTGTGGATATCGATTCTTCGGAGGGCCAGAACTTTTGGCTCGTTTAGAGTTACGGGAGCCATAACTAGTCAAAACGAAAGCATTTGTGAGTTCTACAGCTATTATAGCTTTCAGCCGTCACTGGTTTGTTTCATGCCCAAAAAATCCTATCCGAACCTCAATCGGGTCATGGAAGTTTTTTACCCTTCGTTTTTCGTCACGTGGATTTTTTCTGTAAAACGGGATCCCCGTGGCTGGTCTATGAGTTACCATCGCTGGAGAGTGGTGCACCATGGTACTGCACCGTTTCAAATCCATGCACCCATTTCTAAAGGTCGTGCGGAACTGTTTCGTCATTTTGGACGGATGTTGCACCTTGCACCGTAGATGTTGCAACCTGTGGATATCGATTCTTCGGAGGGTCATAACTCTTGGCTCATTTAGAGTTACGGGAGCCATTACCAGTCAAAACGAAGGTATCCGTGAGTTCTACAGCTATGACGGCTTTCAGCCATCACTGGTTAGTTTCATACCCAAAAAATCCTATTCGAACCTCAATCAGGTCATGAAAGTTTTTTACCCTTCGTTTTTTCTTCACGTGGATTTTTTCTGCAAAACGGGATCGCCGTGGCTGGTCTATGATTTACCATCGCTGGAGAGTGGTGCACCACGCTACTGCACCGTTTCAAATCCATGCACCCATTGCTAAAGGTCGTACGACATTGTTTCGTCATTTTGAACGGATGTCGCACCTTGCACCGTAGATGTTGCACCCTATGGATATTGATTCTTCGGAGGGCCATAACTCTTGGCTCGTTTAGAGTTACGGGAGCCATAACCAGCCAAAACGAAGGTATCTGTGAGTTCTACAGCCATGACAGCTTTTAGCCGTCACTGGTTAGTTTCATGCCCAAAAACACCTATCCGAACCTAAACCGGGTCATGGAAGTTTTTTACCCTTCGTTTTTTCGTCCCGTGGATTTTTTCTGTAAAACGGGATCCCCGTGGCTGGTCTATGAGTTACCATCGCTGGAGAGTGGTGCACCATGGTACTACACCGTTTCAAATCCATGCATCCATTTCTAAAGGTCGTACGACACTGTTTCGTCATTTTGGACGGATGTTACACCGTGCATCGTAGATGTTGCACCCTGTGGATATCGATTCTTCGGAGGGCCATAACTCTTGGCTCGTTCAGAGTTACAGGAGCCATAACCAGTCAAAGCCAAGGTATCTGTGATTTCTACAGCTATGATGGCTTTCTGCCGTCACTAGTTAGTTTCATACCCAAAAAATACTATACGAACCTCAATCGGGTCATGGAAGTTTTTTACCCTTCGTTTTTTCGTCACGTGGATTTTTTCTATAAAACGGGCTCCCCGTGGCTGACCTATGAGTTACCATCGCTGGAGAATGGTGCACCATGGTACTGCACCGTTACAAATCCATGCAACCATTTCTGAAGGTCGCACGGCACTGTTTCGTCATTTTCGACGGATGTATCACATTGCACCGTTGATGTTGCACCCTGTGGATATCGATTCTTCGGAGGGCCATAACTCTTGGCTCGTTTAGAGTTACGGGAGTCATAACTAGTCAAAATGAAGGTATCTGTGAGTTCTTCAGCTATGATGGCTTTCAGCCGTCACTGGTTAGTTTCATACCAAAAAAATTCTATCCGAACCTCAATCGGGTGATGGAAGTTTTTTACCCTTCGTTTTTTCGTCACGTGGATTTTTTCTGTAAAACGGGATCCCCGTGGCTGGTCTGTGATTTACCATCGCTGGAGAGTGGTGCACCATGGTACTGCACCGTTTCAAATCCATGCACCCATTTCTAAAGGTCGTTCGGCACGGTTTCGTCATTTTGGACGGATGTTGCACCTTGCACCATAGATGTTGCACCCTGTGGATATCGATTCTTCGGAGGGCCATAACTCTTGGCTCGTTTAGCGTTACGGGAGCCATTACCAGTCCAAACGAAGATATCTGTGAGTTCTATAGCTATGACGGCTTTCAGCCGTCACTGGTTATTTTCATACCCAAAAAATCCTATCCGAACCTCAATCGGGTTATGGAAGTTTTTTACCCTTCGTTTTTCGTCACGTGGATTTTTCTGTAAAACGGTATCCACGTGGCTGGTCTATGATTTACCATCGCTGGAGAGTGATGCACCATGGTACTGCACCGTTTCAAATCCATGCACCCATATCTAAAGGTCGTACGACACTGTTTCGTCATTTTCGACGGATGTTGCACCTTGCACCATAGATGTTGCACCCCGTGGATATCGATTCTTCGGAGGGCCATAACTCTTGGCTCGTTTAGAGTTACGGGAGCCATAACCAGTCAAAATGAAGGTATCTGTGAGTTCTACAGCTATGTCGGCTTTCAGGCGTCATTGGTTAGTTTCATACCCAAAAAATCCTATCCGAACCTCAATCGGGTTTTGGAAGTTTTTTACACTTTGTTTTTTCGTCACGTGGATTTTTTCCGTAAAACGGGATCCCCGTGGCTGGTCTATGATTTACCATCGCTGGAGAGTGGTGCACCATGCTACTGCACCATTTTAAATCCATGCACCCATTTCTAAAGGTCGTACGGCACTGTTTCTTCATTTTGGACGGTTGTTGCACCTTGCACCGTAGATGTTGCACCCTGTGGATATCGATTTTTCGGAGGGCCATAACTCTTGGCTCGTTTAGAGTTACGGGAGCCATAACAAGTCAAAACGAAGGTATTTGTGGGTTCTACAGCTATGACGGCTTTTAACCGTCAATGGTTAGTTTCATGCCCAAAAAATCCTATCCAAACCTCAATCGGGTCATGGAAGTTTTTTACCCTTCGTTTTTTCGTCACGTGGATTTTTTCTATAAAACGGGCTCCCCGTGGCTGGCCTATGAGTTACCCTCGCTGGAGAGTGGTGCACCACGGTACTGCACCGTTTCAAATCCATGCACCCATTTCTAAAGGTCGTACAACACTGTTTCGTCATTTTGGACGGATGTTGCACCTTGCACCGTAGATGTTGCACCCTATGGATATCGATTCTTCGGAGGGCCATAACTCTTGGCTCGTTTAGAGTTACGGGAGCCATAACCAGGAAAAATGAAGGTATCTGTGAGTTCTACAGCTGTGACGGCTTTCAGCCGTCACTGGTTAGTTTCATACCCAAAAAATCCTATACGAACCTCAATCGGGTCATGGAAATTTTTTACCCTTCGTTTTTTCGTCACGTGGATTTTTTCTGTAAAACGGGATCCCCGTGGCTGGTCTATGAGTTACCATCGCTGGAGAGTGGTGCACCATGGTACTGCACCGTTACAAATCCAAGCACCCATTTCTAAAGGTCGTACGGCACTGTTTCATCATTTTGGACGGATGTATCAATTTGCACCGTAGATGTTGCACCCTGTGGATATCGATTCTTCGGAGGGCCATAACTCTTGGCTCGTTTAGAGTTACGGGAGCCATAACCAGTCAAAAAGAAGGTATCTGTGAGTTCTACAGCCATGACGGCTTTCAGCCGTCACTGTTTAGTTTCATACCAAAAAAATTCTATCCGAACCTCAATCGTGTCATGGAAGTTTTTTACCCTTTGTTTTTTCGTCACGTGGATTTTTTCTGTAAAACGGGATCCCCGTGGCTGGTTTATGATTTACCATCGCTGGAGAGAGGTGCAACATGGTACTGCACTTTTTCAAATCCATGCACCCATTTCTAAAGGCCGTACGACACTGTTTCGTCATTTTGGACGGATGTTGCACCTTGCACCGTAGATGTTGCACCTTGTAGATATCGATTCTTCGGAGGGCCATAACTCTTGGCTCGGTTAGAGTTACGGCAGCCATAACCAGTCAAAACGAAGGTATCTTTGAGTTCTACAGCTATGATGGCTTTCAGCCGTTACTGGTTAGTTTCATGCCCAAAAAATCCAATCCGAACCTCAATCGGGTCGTGGATGATTTTTACCCTTCGTTTTTCGTCACTTGGATTTTTTCTGTAAAACGGGATCCCCGTGGCTGGTCTATGATTTACCATCGCTAGACAATGGTGCACCATGGTAATGCACCGTTTCAAATCGATGCACCCATTTCTAAGGGTCGTACGGCACTGTTTCGTCATTTTGGACGGATGTTGCACCATGCATCGTAGATGTTGCACCCAGTGGATATCGATTCTTCGGAGGGCCATAACTCTTGGCTCGTTTAGAGTTACGGGAGCCATTACCGGTCAAAACGAATGCATCCCAGAGTGCTACAAATATGATGGCTTTCAGCCGTCACTGGTTAGTTTGATACCCAAAAAATCCTATCCGAACCTCAAACGGGTCATGGAAGTTTTTTACCCTTCGTTTTTTCATCACGTGGATTTTTTCTGTATAACGGGATCCCCGTTGCTGGTCTATGATTTACCATTGCTGGAGAGTGGTGCACCACGGTACTACACAGTTTCAAATCCATGCACCCATTTCTAAAGGTCGTAAGGCACTATTTCGTCATTTTGGACGGATGTTGCACCTTGCACCGTAGATGTTGCACCCTGTGGATATCGATTCTTCGGAGGGCCATAACTCTTGGCTCGTTTAGAGTTACGGGAGCCATAACCAGTCAAAACGAAGGTATCTGTGAGTTCTACAACAATGACGGCTTTCAGCGGTCACTGGTTAGTTTCACGCCCAAAAAATCCTATACGAACCTCAATCGGGTCATGGAAGTTTTTTACACTTCGTTTTTTCGTCGCGTGGATTTTTTCTGTAATACGGGATCCCCGTGGCTAGTCTATGAGTTACCATCGCCGGAGAGTGGTGCACCATTGTACTGCACCGTTTCAAATCCATGCACCCATTTCTAATGGTCGTACGGCACTGTTTCGTCATTTTGGACGGATGTATCAGCTTGCACCGTAGATGTTGCACCCTGTGGATATCGATTCTTCGGAGGGCCATAACTCTTGGCTCGTTTAGAGTTACGGGAGACATAACCAGTCAAAACGAAGGTATCTGTGAGTTCTACAGCTATGACGGCTTTCAGCCGTCACTGGTTAGCTTCATGCCCAAAAAATCCTATCCGAACCTCAATCGGGTCATGGTAGTTTTTTACCTTTCGTTTTTTCGTCGCGTGGATTTTTTCTGTAAAACGGGATCCCCGTGGCTGGTCTATGAGTTACCATCGCTGGAGAGTGGTGCACCATGGTACTGCACCGTTACAAATCCATGCACCCATTTCTAAAGGTCGTACGGCACTGTTTCTTCATTTTGGACGGATGTATCACCTTGCACCGTAGATGTTGCACCCTGTGGATATCGATTCTTCGGAGGGCCATAACTCTTGGCTCGTTTAGAGTTACGGGAGTCATAACCAGTCAAAACGAAGGTATCTGTAAGTTCTACAGCTATGATGGCTTTCAGCCGTCACTGGTTAGTTTCATACCAAAAAAATTCTATCCGAACCTCAATCGGGTCATGAAAGTTTTTTACCCTTCGTTTTTTCGTCGCGTTGATTTTTTTTTGTAAAACGGGATCCCCGTGTCTGGTCTATGATTTACCACGGCTGGAGAGTGGTGCACCATGGTACTGCACCGTTTCAAATCCATGCACCCATTTATAAAGGTCGTACGACACTGTTTCGTCATTTTGGATGGATGTTGCACCTTGCACCGTAGATGTTGCACCCTGTGGATATCGATTCTTCGGAGGGCCATAACTCTTGGCTCGTTTAGAGTTACGGGAGCCATAATCAGTCAAAACGAAGGTATCGGTGAGTTCTACAGCTATGACGGCTTTCAGCCGTCACTGGTTAGTTTCATACCCAAAAAATCCTATCCGAACCTCAATCGGCTCATGAAAGTTTTTTACCCTTCGTTTTTTCGTCACGCGGATTTTTTCTGTAAAACGGGATCCCCGTGGCTGGTCTATGAGTTACCATCGCTGGAGAGTGGTGCACCATGGTACTGCACCGTTCCAAATCCATGCACCCATTTCTAAAGGTCGTATGGCACTGTTTCGTCATTTTGGATGGATGTTGCACCTTGCACCGTAGATGTTGCACCCTGTGGATATCGATTCTTCGGAGGGCCATAACTCTTGGCTCGTTTAGAGTTACGGGAGCCATAACCAGTCAAAACGAAGGTATTTGTGAGTTTTACAGCTATGACGGCTTTCTGCCGTCACTGGTTAGTTTCATACCCAAAAAATCCTATCTGAACCTCAATCTGATCATGGAAGTTTTTTACCCTTCGTTTTTTCGTCACGTGGATTTTTTCTGTAAAACGGGATCCCCGTGGCTGGTCAATGGGTTACCATCGCTGGAGAGTGGTGCACCATGGTACTGCACCGTTTCAAATCCATGCACCCATTTCTAAAGGTCGTACGACACTGTTTCGTCATTTTGGACGGATGTTGCACCTTGCACCGTAGATGTTGTACCCTGTAGATATCGATTCTTCGGAGGGCCATAACTCTTGGCTCGTCTAGATTTACGGGAGCCATAACCAGTCAAAACGAAGGTATCTGTGAGTTCTACAGCTATGACAGCTTTCAGCCGCCACTGGTTAGTATCATACCCCAAAAATCCTATCCGAACCTCAATCGGGTCATGGAAGTTTTTTACCCTTCGTTTTTTCATCACGTGGATTTTTTCTGTAAAACGGGATCCCCATTGCTGTTCTATGAGTTACCTTCGTTGGAGAGTGGTGCACCATGGTACTGCACCGTTTCAAATCCATGCACCCATTTCTAAAGGTCGTACGGCACTGTTTCGTCATTATGGATGGATGTTGCACCTTGCACCGAGATGTTGCACCCTGTGGATATCGATTCTTCGGAGGGCCATAACTCTTGGCTCGTTTCGAGTTACGGGAGTCATAACCAGTCAAAACGAAGATATCTGTAAGTTCTACAGCTATGATGGCTTTCAGCCGTCACTGGTTAGTTTCATACCGAAATAATTCTATCCGAACCTCAATCGGGTCATGGAAGTTTTTTACCCTTTGTTTTTTCGTCACGTGGATTTTTTCTGTAAAACGGGATCCCCGTGGCTGGTCTATGATTTACCATCGCTGGAGAGTGGTGCACCATGGTACTGCACCGTTTCAAATCCATGCACCCATTTCTAAAGGCCGTACGGCACTGTTTCATCATTTTGGACGGATGTTGCACCTTGCACCGTAGATGTTGCACCATGTGGATATCGATTCTTCAAAGGGCCATAACTCTTGGCTCGTTTAGAGTTACGGGAGCCATATCCAGTCAAAACGAAGGTATCTATGAGTTCTACAGCAATGACGGCTTTCAGCGATCACTGGTTAGTTTCATGCCCAAAAAATCATATCTGAACCTCAATCGGGTCATGGAAGTTTTTTACCCTTCGTTTTTTCGTCGCGTGGATTTTTTCTGTAAAACGGGATCCACGTGGCTGGTCTATGAGTTACCATCGCTGGAGAGTGGTGCACCATGGTAGTGCACCGTTTCAAATCCATGCATCCATTTCTAAAGGTCGTATGGCACTGTTTCTTCATTTTGGACGGATGTATCACCTTGCACCGTAGATGTTGCACCCTGTGGATATCGATTCTTCGGAGGGCCATAACTCTTGGCTCGTTTAGAGTTACGGGAGTCATAACCAGTCAAAACGAAGGTATGTGTGAGTTATACAGCTATGACAGCTTTCAGCCGTCACTGGTTAGTTTCATACGAAAAAATTCTATCCGAACCTCAATCGGGTCATGGAAGTTTTTTACCCTTCGTTTTTTCGTCACATAGATTTTTTCTGTAAAACGGGATCCCCGTGGCTGGTCTATGATTTACCATCGCTGGAGAGTGGTGCACCATGGTACTGCACCGTTTCAAATCCATGCACCCATTCCTAAAGGTCGTACGGCACTGTTTCGTCATTTTGGACGAATGTTGCACCTTGCACCGTAGATGTTGCACCCTGTGGATATCGATTCTTCGGAGGGCCATAACTCTTGGCTCGTTTAGAGTTACAGGAGCCATAACCAGTCAAAATGAAGGTATCTGTGAGTTCTACAGCTATGATGGCTTTCAGCCATCACTGGTTAGTTTCATACCCAAAAATCCTATCCGAACCTCAATCGGGTCATGGAAGTTTTTTACCCTTCGTTTTTTCGTCACGTGGATTTTTTCTGTAAAACGGGATCCCCGTGGCTGGTCTATGAGTTACCATCGCTGGAGAGTGGTACACCATGGTACTGCACCGTTTCAAATCCATGGGCCCATTTCTAAAGGTCGTACGGCACTGTTTCGTCATTATGGATGGATGTTGCACCTTGCACCGTATATGTTGCACCCTGTGGATATCGATTCTTCGGAGGGCCATAACTCACGAGTTACGGGAGCCATAACCAGTCAAAACGAAGGTATCTGTGAGTTTTACAGCTATGACGGCTTTAAGCCGTCACTGGTTAGTTTCATACCCAAAAAGTCCTATCTGAACCTCAATCTGGTCATGAAAGTTTTTTACCCTTCGTTTTTTCGTCACGTGGATTTTTTCTGTAAAACGGGATCCCCATGGCTGGTCAATGAGTTACCATCACTGGAGAGTGGTGCACCATGGTAATGCACCGTTTCAAATTCATGCACCCATTTCTAAAGGTCGTACGGCACTGTTTCGTCATTTTGGACGGATGTTGCACCTTGCACCGTAGATGTTGCACCCTGTAGATATCGATTCTTCGGAGGGCCATAACTCTTGGCTCGTTTAGAGTTACGGGAGGCATAACCAGTCGACAGCTTTCAACTTCCACATCTTAGTTTCATACCCAAAAAATCCTATCCGAACCTCAATCGGGTCATGGAAGTTTTTTACCCTTCGTTTTTTCGTCACGTGGATTTTTTTTGTAAAACGGGATCCCCGTGGCTGGTCTATGATTTACCATCGCTGGAGAGTGGTGCACCATGGTACTGCACCGTTTCAAATCCATGCACCCATTTCTAAAGGTCGTACTGTTTGCACCAAAATTGGTCACAAACACCCAATATCACGAAAGCACCCGTTTACGTACTTAACTCGATAATAAACAACACAGAACTCAGCAACAATCAATATAGAATTCAGTTCTACGTAACAAATCACAGTAATTCACGAACAACAATCACAAACACAGGATTTATAGTGGTTCGGCGTTCGCGCCTACGTCCACTTTGAAGGTTTTCTCTTTATTGCTTTGCTTGATTAAATCGATTACAACGGATTACAGCTGACAATTGCTTTGAAATCTGAATACAACAGCGATTCTGATAGTTAAACTAGAATCCGGCAGAGTCTTGGCGTTCAATGGCAGAAGTTCTCCCAAGATCCCCCTTTCTGAAGGCTTCAGGGTGCTATTTATAGGTGTTGGAGGCCCAGATCTCGCTGAAACTTCGTGAGACTTCTTCTGGCACGTGAGTGGGCCCACGCGACCGACCCCACCAAGTTTCGTCTTGATCTGACATCGGTTCGAAGTGATTTCGAACCCATCGAGAAATGGTCCAATCGAGCTGAAACTTGGCAGGAACAATCTTTACCTCATATGAAAGCTACTGTGAAAATTTGGTTGCATTTGGATTTGTGGTTTAGGAGATATGCTCGGTTCGAAATGAGCATTCTCGTCGTTCGAACCCATGACATCGAACCCTTCAGTTCAAATCCCTGAGTGCACGTGGGTTTGCAGTGACGTGGCGCGCATCTCTCGAATCGATGCTACTTTATCTCCGAGTTGAACGCTTCGACTCCGTGAACTACGGCGAACACGTCATCCAAACCAATTGACTTGGTGGATTCGAACTAAGGATTATTCCTGGCTTCGAACGTGATCAATTCGAATCAAGGAATCCCTATGGGTTCGAACTTGATCGGTTCGAACTGGGTCGCTCGATGGGTTCGAAGTAAGGATGCGAAGCTGAGTGAAGTCATGGATTCGAAGGTAGGCCATTGTGGTGGATTCTAAGGCGATGGAGTCGAAGGTGATGGAGTCGAAGCAGGTACTAGCTAATGGGTTCGAACGTGGCTTGGGTTCGAACTTCATGGTTTCGAAGGCAAGGGCGTGGATGGGTTCGAACTATGTGGGTTCGAAGGAGATGGTTTCGAAGGTGATGGGTTCGAACCGAACAATGGGTATCTTCCTCAAATTGAAACCATCATATCTTGAGCATACGAACTTGGATTGACTTGAAACATGAAATGATGGCTCCTACAACCTTTCTTGTCGTGTCCTATCAATTTTGGCCTGATTCGGACTCGGGCAAAATTCATCGATATCCATAGCAAAGTGAAGTATAACCAATCTCTGAGACGAACTGTCTTCCGTTTTCGACCAATCTTTTGGTATCACGGATTTGCCAAAATGCGGGATAACATTTTGCCCCCCAAAACATGCCTTGTTGTAGGAAGGTGTGTTTTGTAATGCCTTGAGTTGGATGTTCGTATCCGATTATCAACCTGCAAAGAACTCGATAGTTTCATATGGCCTCAAATAACGATCGTTCGAGATCGAATTATTTGGGATGAAGCGCGGCCGTTCGTGGTCAAGCGCTCAACTTCAAATGACGATCGTTCGTGATCGAGTCACTCGAGGTGAAGTGCGACCGTGCGTGGTCGAACGTATAAATCCATGCTTCGATCGTTCGGGATCGTATGCTGCTTGAGGTGAATCGAGACCGTTCGCGGTCCGTGCCGTTCGTGGCATAAGATGGAATAGGACCGTTCGCGGTCGATGCCGTTCGCGGCAAATGATGAGATGGGACCGTTCGCGGTCGACTGCCGTTCGTGGCAAATGATGATCGTTCGCGACCAAGTGCCGTTCAAGGTGAATGGTGACTGTTCGATGTCGGATTTCATAATCAGTGAGCCATGACCGTTCGCGATCGATGGCGTTCGAGGCAGGAAGTGATCGTTCGCGATCGTGTGCCGTTCGAGGCGAATTTGTGACCGTTCGTGGTCGGGTGTCGGACCTCAAGTGACGACCGTTCGCGATCAAGCCATTTGAGGTGAGGCGAGTTATGACTGTTCGAAGTCGGGTGCCTGTTCGAGGCGGATTGTGACCGTTCGAGGTCGGTTTCCGTTCGAGGCGAATTGTGTGTGCCCGGGAGGGCTTGGTGTTATCGATGCCAGGGTCACGTTCGGGTGAGTTCCTGGATCGTTTATAGGGGCGGTTCATCGCCGTCTCAGAGCATACCTAAGGATCGTTCGCGACCCCATACATGTGTAAGTAGCTTGGTCATTCGAGAGTTATTAGAATCAAATATCTATTAAACGGATGAGTTTCAAAAACAATTGTCCAAACAAACAAAGTCTAAATGTTCAAACCAAAATGAAATGAAAGCAAAGCATGGATGTCAAAGTGTAAGTTTCCACTACGAAACGGTCAATGATCACTCAGAGCATGCCTGGAGATCATTCGCGATCTCGCACATGTGTAAATGATTTAATTGCGGTAGTGGAAGCTTACAACTTGTTCATCTTTATTTCATTCAATTGATAACCAAACGGTGCCTTGATTCGGGGTCGCCTCTAGCTGATGTGGACGGTGGTCGCTCTGGTTCCGCCGCAGGAGCTCGCCTCCTTACATATTGAAGGAGCATACCATTCCTGATATGCCCTTCCACCTCGTCCTTCAGGTGCCGACAATCGTTAGTGTTATGACCATTTAATTCATGGAATACACAGAACTTATCTGATTTCCTTTCGTCAGAGGTAGGGTCCCTTCGCATCGGCCTACGGTACGGAATCTGTTCTTTGGTATCCTGATAAATTCGTTCCAGACTCTCGTTCAACTCAGTGTAGGTGGTGAATCGCGGCTCCCTCCGTTGCCGCTTTGATCTGTCTCTGTCATTCTCAATCTTTCTTTTACCTTTATCCTTGTCCGAATCCTTTTTAAGAGGCTTTTCGTCTCTAAATGCAAAAACTTCTATCCCATCTCCTTATTCTCTCTCGGCATTCGCATCTTCTAATCGTAAAAACTTTTCTGCTTCGTGATAGAATTCCTCTAGATCTATGGGTGGATCTTTAGTCAATGAATTCTTGAACTCTGTGCCGTCAGCTATTCCGGACACAGCTGCCATTACCACCATGGATGGATCCGCTCTATCCACTGAAGCTGCTGCTGCACTGAATCGTGCTAGATAACTTCTCATGGTCTCTCCGGCTTTTTGCTTTAGGGTTGCCAAAGTCATCACATTCTTGGGTCTTGTGATATGAACCCTGAATTGCCTCATAAATCTCTCAACTAAACCATTCCATGTTCTGATGGATCCGTTCTCCAACTGTCTAAACCACAGTGCACCGATATCTGTCAAGTACAATGGAAAACACCGAGCCATAACCTCCTCCGATGCCCCCAGCACTTCCATATGTCTCATATATTTTGTCAGATGGACCGTGGGGTCCGTTCTCCCGTCATACATATCCAATGATGGTAGTTTGAAATCAGGTGGGTTCCTAGCTTGCCTGATTGCTGAAGTAAAAGGACTTCTATTAACATCTTCCAAATCTTTGTTCACCATACCGCCTCTCAAAGCTCTCCTAACTATCTCTGCTAATCGGTCATTGTCTCCGAGATGTAATCCTTGTTCACTACATTCAACCTGCCCCCCGAGTTCACGAGGTAACTCCGGGGTCTGCCCCCTTGACTGAGCGTTCACTCCTCTACCACTCCTAGGTTGCGCAGATCCTTCTCTCTCTCTTTCCAAGATTGGGTCAACGTTTTCCATATGCGTGCCCCCTAGCTCTGGTGCTACGCTGGATGGTCCGGCTCCGTTCTGGACTCCGTTGGCTTCCCTATTCTGTGCTCCAAGCTGTCCTATCTGTTGGAATAAACTCTGGATCAATTCCTCTTGCCTCTTCATCATAGTTTCCATCTCGTCCCTAGTGATGTATATCGATGGTTGATTCCCTCCTGAGGAAGCCTCTTGGCTTCCTTGTGGTTCTCGCTTCTCTCAGGCCTTGGCCTCCTACTCGATTGTCTCGCCATAATTCCTAGATCTGAACTCCTGGATTTTCAAATTCAACTTCTTCCTGAATTAGCTTCTCAGTGAAAGCACCAAAATGTTTGCACCAAAATTGGTCACAAACACCCAATATCACGAAAGCACCCGTTTACGTACTTAACTCGATAATAAACAACACAGAACTCAGCAACAATCAATATAGAATTCAGTTCTAAGTAACAAATCACAGTAATTCACGAACAACGATCACAAACACAGGATTTATAGTGGTTCGGCGTTCGCGCCTACGTCCACTTTGAAGGTTTTCACTTTATTGCTTTGCTTGATTAAATCGATTACAACGGATTACAGCTGACAATTGCTTTGAAATCTTAATACAACAGCGATTCTGATAGTTAAACTTGAATCCGACGGAGTCTTGGCGTTCAATGGCAGAAGTTCTCCCAAGATCCCCCTTTCTGAAGGCTTCAGGGTTCTATTTATAGGTATTGGAGGCCCAGATCTCGCTGAAACTTCGTGAGACTTCTTCTGGCACGCGACTGGGCCCACGCGACCGACCCCACCAAGTTTCGTCTCGATCTGACATCGGTTCGAAGTGATTTTGAACCCATCGAGAAATGGTCCAATCGAGCTGAAACTTGGCAGGAACAATCTTTACCTCATATGAAAGCTACTTTGAAAATTTGGTTGCATTTGGATTTGTTGTTTAGGAGATATGCTCGGTTCAAAATGAGCATTCTCGGTTGGCAGGGTCGTTCGAACCCATGACTTCGTACCCTTCAGTTCGAATCCCTGAGTGCACGTGGGTTTGCAGTGACGTGGCGCGCATCTCTCGAATCGATGCTACTTTATCTCCTAGTTGACCATTTCGACTCCGTGAACTACGACGAACACGTCATCCAAACCAATTGACTTGGTGGATTCGAACTAAGGATTATTCCTGGCTTCGAACGTGACCGATTCGAATCAAGGAATCCCTATGGGTTCGAACTTGATCGGTTCGAACTGGTTCGCTCGATGGGTTCGAAGTAAGGATGCGAAGCTGAGTGAAGTCATGGATTCGAAGGTAGGCCATTGTGGTGGATTCGAAGGCGATGGAGTCGAAGGTGATGGAGTCGAAGCAGGTACTAGCTAATGGGTTCGAACTTCATGCTTTCGAAGGCAAGGGCGTGGATGGGTTCGAACTATGTGGGTTCGAAGGAGATGGTTTCGAAGGTGATGGGTTCGAACCAAACAATGGGTATCTTCCTCAAATTGAAACCATCATATCTTGAGCATACGAACTTGGATTGACTTGAAACTTGAAATGATGGCTCCTACAACCTTTCTTGTCGTGTCCAATCAATTTTGGCCTGATCCGGACTCGGGCAAAATTCATCGATATTCATAGCAAAGTGAAGTATAACCAATCTCTGAGACGAACTGTCTTCCGTTTTCGACCAATCTTTTGGTATCACGGCTTTGCCAAAATGCGGGATAACACGTACGACACTGTTTCGTCATTTTGGACGGATGTTGCACCTTGCACCGTAGATGTTGCACCCTGTGGATATCGATTCTTTGGAGGGCCATAACTCTTGGCTCGTTTCGAGTTACGGGAGTCATAACCGGTCAAAACGAAGGTATCTTTGAGTTCTAAAGCTATGATGGCTTTCAGCCGCCACTGGTTAGATTCATACCCAAAAAATCCTATCCGAACCTCAATCGGGTCATGGAAGTTTTTTACCCTTCGTTTTTTCGTCACGTGGATTTTTTTTGTAAAACGGGATCCCCGTGGCTGGTTTATGAGTTACCGTCGCTGGAGAGTGGTGCACCATGGTACTGCACCGTTTCAAATCCATGCACCCATTTCTAAAGGTCGTACGGCACTGTTTCGTCATTTTGGATGGATGTTGCACCTTGCACCGTAGATGTTGCACCCCGTGGATATCGATTCTTCGGAGGGCCATAACTCTTGGCTCGTTTCGAGTTACGGGAGTCATAACCGGTCAAAACGAAGGTATCTGTAAGTTCTACAGCTATTACGGCTTTCAGCCGTCACTGGTTAGTTTCATACCAAAAGAATTATATTCGAACCTTAATCGGGTCATGGAAGTTTTTTACCCTTCGTTTTTTCGTCACGTGGATTTTTTCTGTAAAACGGGATCCCCGTGGCTGGTCTATGATTTACCATCGCTAGAGAGTGGTGCACCATGGTACTGCACCGTTTTAAATCCATGCACCCATTTCTAAAGGTCGTACGGCACTTTTCGTCATTTTGGACGGATGTTGCACGTTGCACCGTACATGTTGCACCCTGTGGATATCGATTCTTCGGAGGGCCATAACTTTTGGCTCGTTTAGAGTTACGGGAGCCATAACCAGTCAAAACGAAGGTATCTTTGAGTTCTACAGCTATGACGGCTTTCAGCCGTCACTGGTTAGCTTCATGCCCAAAAAATCCTATCCGAACCTCAATCGTGTCATGGAAGTTTTTTACCCTTCGTTTTTTCGTCGCGTGGATTTTTTCTGTAAAACGGGATCCCCGCGGCTGGTCTTTGAGTTACCATCGCTGGAGAGTGGTGCACCATGGTACTGCACCGTTACAAATCCATGCACCCATTTCTAAAGGTCGTACGGCACTGTTTCTTCATTTTGGACGGATGTATCACCTTACACCGTAGATGTTGCACCCTGTGGATATCGATTCTTCGGAGGGCCATAACTCTTGGCTCGTTTAGAGTTACGGGAGTCATAACCAGTCAAAACGAAGGTATCTGTGAGTTCTACAGTATGACGGCTTCCATCCGTCACTGGTTAGTTTCATACCAAATAAATTATATCCGAACCTCAATCGGGTCATGAAAGTTTTTTACCCGTCGTTTTTTCGTCGCGTTGATTTTTTCTGTAAAACGGGATCCCCTTGGCTGGTCTATGATTTACCACGGCTGGAGAGTGGTGCACCATGGTACTGCACCGTTTCAAATCCATGCACCCATTTCTAAAGGTCGTACGATACTGTTTCGTCATTTTGGATGGATGTTGCACCTTGCACCGTAGATGTTGCACCCTGTGGATATCGATTCTTCGGAGGGCCATAACACTTGGCTCGTTTAGAGATACGGGAGCCATAACCAGTCAAAACGAAGGTATCTGTGAGTTCTACAGCTATGACGGCTTTCAGCCGTCACTGGTTAGCTTCATGCCCAAAAAATCCGATCCGAACCTCAATCGGGTCATGAAAGTTTTTTACCCTTCGTTTTTTCGTCACGTGGATTTTTTCTGTAAAACGGGATCCCCGTGGCTGGTCTATGAGTTACCATTGCTGGAGAGTGGTGCACCATGGTACTGCACCGTTTCAAATCCATGCATCCATTTCTAAAGGTCGTATGGCACTGTTTCGTCATTTTGGATGGATGTTGCACCTTGCACCGTAGATGTTGCACCCTGTGGATATCGATTCTTCGGAGGGCCATAACTCTTGGCTCGTTTAGTGTTACCGGAGCCATAACCAGTCAAAAAGAAGGTATTTGTGAGTTTTACAGCTATTATGGCTTTCAGCCATCACTGGTTAGTTTCATACCCAAAAAATCCTATCTGAACCTCAATCTGGTCATGGAAGTTTTTTACCCTTCGTTTTTTCGTCACGTGGATTTTTTCTGTAAAACGGGATCCCCGTGGCTGGTCAATGAGTTACCATCACTGGAGAGTGGTGCACCACGGTACTGCACCGTTTCAAATCCATGCACCCATTTCTAAAGGTCGTACGGCACTGTTTCGTCATTTTGGACGAATGTTGCACCTTGCACCGTAGATGTTGTACCCTGTAGATATCGATTCTTCGGAGGGCCATAACTCTTGGCTCGTCTAGATTTACGGGAGCCATAACTAGTCAAAACGAAGGTATCTGTGAGTTCTACAGCTATGACAGCTTTTAGACGCCACTGGTTAGTTTCATACCCAAAAAATCCTATCTGAACCTCAATCGGGTCGTGGAAGTTTTTTACCCTTCGTTTTTTCATCACGTGGATTTTTTCTGTAAAACGGGATCCCCGTGGCTGGTCTATGAGTTTCCATCGCTGGAGAGTGGTGCTCCATGGTACTGCACCGTTTCAAATCCATGCACCCATTTCTAAAGGTCGTACGGCACTGTTTCGTCATTTTGGATGGATGTTGCACCTTGCACCGTAGATGTTGCACCCTGTGGATATCGATTCTTCGGAGGGCCATAACTCTTGGCTCGTTTCGAGTTACGGGAGTCATAACCAGTCAAAATGAAGGTATCTGTAAGTTCTACAGCTATGATGGCTTTCAGTCGTCACTGGTTAGTTTCATACCAAAAGAATTCTATCCGAACCTCAATCGGGTCATGGAAGTTTTTTACCCTTCGTTTTTTCGTCGCGTGGATTTTTTCTGTAAAACGGGATCCCCGTGGCTAGTCTATGAGTTACCATCGCTGGAGTGTGGTGCACCATGGTAGTGCACCGTTTCAAATCCATGCATCCATTTCTAAAGGTCGTACGACACTGTTTCTTCATTTTGGACGGATGTATCACCTTGCACCGTAGATGTTGCACCCTGTGGATATCGATTCTTCGGAGGGCCATAACTCTTGGCTCGTTTAGAGTTACGGGAGTCATAACCAGGCAAAACGAAGGTATCTGTGAGTTCTACAGCTATGATGGCTTTCAGCCTACACTGGTTAGTTTCATACCCCAAAATCCTATCCGAACCTCAATCGGGTCATGGAAGTTTTTTACCCTTCGTTTTTCGTCACGTGGATTTTTTCTGTAAAACGGGATCCCCGTGGCTGGTCAATGAGTTACCATCACTGGAGAGTGGTGCACCACGGTACTGCACCGTTTCAAATCCATGCACCCATTTCTAAAGGTCGTACGGCACTGTTTCGTCATTTTGGACGGATGTTGCACCTTGCACCGTAGATGTTGTACCCTGTAGATATCGATTCTTCGGAGTGCCATAACTCTTGGCTCGTCTAGATTTACGGGAGCCATAACTAGTCAAAACGAACGTATCTGTGAGTTCTACAGCTATGACAGCTTTCAGCCGTCACTGGTTAGTTTCATACGAAAAAATTCTACCCGAACGTCAATCGGGTCATGGAAGTTTTTTACCCTTCGTTTTTTCGTCACGTAGATTTTTTCTGTAAAACGGGATACCCGTGGCTGATCTATGATTAACCATCGCTGGAGAGTGGTGCACCATGGTACTGCATCGTTTCAAATCCATGCACCCATTTCTAAAGTTCGTACGGCACTGTTTCGTCATTTTGGACGTATGTTGCGCCTTGCACCGTAGATGTTGCACCCTGTAGATATCGATTTTTCGGAGGGCCATAATTCTTGGCTCGTTTAGAGTTACGGGAGCCATAACCAGTCAAAACGAAGGTATCTGTGAGTTCTACAGCTATGACGGCTTTCAGCCGTCACTAGTTAGTTTCATACCCAAAAATCCTATCCGAACCTCAATCGGGTCATGGAAGTTTTTTACCCTTCGTTTTTCGTCACGTGGATTTTTTCTGTAAAACGGGATCCCCGTGGCTGGTCTATGAGTTACCATCGCTGGAGAGTGGTACACCATGGTACTGCACGGTTTCAAATCCATGGGCCCATTTCTAAAGGTCGTACGGCACTGTTTCGTCATTTTGGATGGATGTTGCACCTTGCACCGTAGATCTTGCACCCTGTGGATATCGATTCTTCGGAGGGCCATAACTCTTGGCTCGTTTAGAGTTACGGGAGCCATAATCAGTCAAAACGAAGGTATCTGTGAGTTCTACAGTTATGACAGCTTTCAGCCATCACTGGTTAGTTTCATACCCAAAAAATCCTATCCGAACCTCAATCGGGTCAAGGAAGTTTTTTACCCTTCGTTTTTTCGTTGCGTGGATTTTTTCTGTAAAACGGGATCCCCGTGGCTAGTCTATGAGTTACCATCGCTGGAGTGTGGTGCACCATGGTAGTGCACCGTTTCAAATCCATACATCCATTTCTAAAGGTCGTACGGAACTGTTTCTTCATTTTGGACGGATGTATCACCTTGCACCGTAGATGTTGCACCCTGTGGATATCGATTCTTCGAAGGGACATAACTCTTGGCTCGTTTAGAGTTACGGGAGTCATATCTAGTCAAAACGAAGGTATCTGTGAGTTCTACAGCTATGACGGCTTTCATCCTTCACTGGTTAGTTTCATGCCAAAAAAATTCTATCCGAACCTCAATCGGGTCATGAAAGTTTTTTACCCTTCATTTTTTCGTCGCGTTGATTTTTTCTGTAAAACGGGATCCCCGTGGCTGGTCTATGATTTACCATGGCTGGAGAGTGGTGCACCATGGTACTGCACCGTTTCAAATCCATGCACCCATTTCTAAAGGTCGTACGACACTGTTACGACATTTTGGATGGATGTTGCACCTTGCACCGTAGATGTTACACCCTGTGGATATCGATTCTTCGGAGGGCCATAACACTTGGCTCGTTTAGAGTTACGGGAGCCATAACTAGTCAAAACGAAGGTACCGGTGAGTTCTACAGCTATGATGGCTTTCAGCCGTCACTGGTTAGTTTCATACCCAAAAAATCCTATCCGAACCTCAATCGGGTCATGAAAGTTTTTTACCCTTCGTTTTTTCGTCACGTGGATTTTTTCTGTAAAACGGGATCCCCATGGCTGGTCTATGAGTTACCATCACTGGAGAGTGGTGCACCATGGTGCTGCACCGTTTCAAATCCATGCATCCATTTCTAAAGGTCGTATGGCACTGTTTCGTCATTTTGGATGGATGTTGCACCTTGTACCGTAGATGTTGCACCCTGTGGATATCGATTCTTCGGAGGGTCATAACTCTTGGCTCGTTTAGTGTTACGGGAGCCATAACCAGTCAAAACGAAGGTATTTGTGAGTTTTACAGCTATGACGGCTTTCAGCCGCCACTGGTTAGTTTCATACCCAAAAAATCCTATCTGAACCTCAATCTGGTCAAGGAAGTTTTTTACCCTTCGTTTTTTCGTCACGTGGATTTTTTCTGTAAAACGGGATCCCCGTGGCTGGTCAATGGGTTACCATCGCTGGAGAGTGGTGCACCATGGTACTTCACCGTTTCAAATCCATGCACCCATTTCTAAAGGTCGTACGGCACTGTTTTGTCATTTTGGACGGATGTTGCACCTTGCACCGTAGATGTTGTACCCTGTAGATATCGATTCTTCGGAGGGCCATAACTCTTGGCTCGTCTAGATTTACGGGAGCCATAACCAGTCAAAACGAAGGTATCTGTGAGTTCTACAGCTATGACAGCTTTCAGCCGCCACTGGTTAGTATCATACCCAAAAAATCCTATCCGAACCTCAATCGGGTCATGGAAGTTTTTTACCCTTCGTTTTTTCGTCACGTGGATTTTTTTTGTAAAACGGGATCCCCGTGGCTGGTCTATGAGTTACTATCACTGGAGAGTGGTGCACCATGGTACTGCACCGTTTCAAATCTGTGCACCCATTTCTAAAGGTCGTACGGCACTGTTTCGTCATTTTGGATGGATGTTGCACCTTGCACCGTAGATGTTGCACCATGTGGATATCGATTATTCGGAGGGCCATAACTCTTGGCTCGTTTCGAGTTACGGGAGTCCTAACCAGTCAAAACAAAGATATCTGTAATTTCTACAGCTATGATGGCTTTCAGCCGTCACTGGTTAGTTTCATACCGAAAGAATTCTATCCGAACCTCAATCGGGTCATGGAAGTTTTTTACCCTTCGTTTTTTCGTCACGTGGATTTTTTCTGTAAAACGGGATCCCCGTGGCTGGTCTATGATTTACCATCGCTGGAGAGTGGTGCACCATGGTACTCCACCGTTTCAAATCCATGCACCCATTTCTAAATGTCGTACGGGACTGTTTCATCATTTTGGACGGATGTTGCACCTTGCACCGTAGATGTTGCACCCTGTGGATATCGATTCTTCGGAGGGCCATAACTCTTGGCTCGTTTAGAGTTACGGGAGCCATAACCAGTCAAAACGAAGGTATCTGTGAGTTCTACAGCAATGACGGCTTTCAGCGGTCACTGGTTAGTTTCATGCCCAAAAAATCCTATCCGAACCTCAATCGGGTCATGGAAGTTTTTTACCCTTCGTTTTTTCGTCGCGTGGTTTTTTTCTGTAAAACGGGATCCCCGTGGTTGGTCTATGAGTTACCATCGCTGGAGAGTGGTGCACCATGGAAGTGCACCGTTTCAAATCCATGCATCCATTTCTAAAGGTCGTACGTCACTGTTTCTTCATTTTGGACGGATGTATCACCTTGCACCGTAGATGTTGCACCCTGTGGATATCGATTCTTCGGAGGGCCATAACTCTAGGCTCGTTTAGAGTTACGGGAGTCATAACCAGTCAAAAACGAAGGTATCTGTGAGTTCTACAGCTATGACAGCTTTCAGCCGTCACTGGTTAGTTTCATACGAAAAAATTCTATCCGAACCTCAATCGGGTAATGGAAGTTTTTTACCCTTCGTTTTTTCGTCACGTAGATTTTTTCTGTAAAACGGGATCCCCATGGCTGGTCTATGATTTACCATCGCTGGAGAGTGGTGCACCATGGTACTGCACCATTTCAAATCCATGCACCCATTTCTAAAGGTCGTACGGCACTGTTTCGTCATTTCGGACGGACGTTGCACCTTGCACCGTAGATGTTGCACCCTGTGGATATCGATTCTTCGGAGGGCCATAACTCTTGGCTCGTTTAGAGTTACGGGAGCCATAACCAGTCAAAACGAAGGTATCTGTGAGTTCTACAGCTATGATGGCTTTCATCCGTCACTGGTTAGTTTCATACCCAAAAATCCTATCCGAACCTCAATGGGGTCATGGAAGTTTTTTACCCTTCGTTTTTTCGTCACGTGGATTTTTTCTGTAAAACGGGATCCCCGTGGCTGGTCTATGAGTTACCATCGCTGGAGAGTGGCACACCATGGTACTGCACCGTTTCAAATCCGTGGGCCCATTTCTAAAGGTCGTACGGCGCTGTTTCGTCATTATGGAAGGATGTTGCACCTTGCATCGTAGATGTTGCACCCTTTGGAAATCGATTCTTCGGAGGGCCATAACTCTTGGCTCCTTTAGAATTACGGGAGCCATAACCAGTCAAAACGAAGGTATCTGTGATTTTTACAGCTATGTTGGCTTTCAGCCGTCACTGGTTAGTTTCATACCCAAAAAGTCCTATCCGAACCTCAATCCGGTCATGGAAGTTTTTTACCCTTCGTTTTTTCGTCACGTGGATTTTTTCTGTAAAACGGGATCCCCATGGCTGGTCAATGAGTTACCATCACTGGAGAGTGGTGCACCATGGTAATGCACCATTTCAAATCCATGCACCCATTTCTAAAGGTCGTACGGCACTGTTTCGTCATTTTGGACGGATGTTGCACCTTGCACCGTAGATGTTGCACCCTGTAGATATCGATTCTTCGGAGGGCCATAACTCTTGGCTCGTTTAGAGTTACGGGAGCCATAACCAGTCAAAACGAAAGTATCTGTGAGTTCTACAGCTATGATAGCTTTCAGCCGTCACTGGTTAGTTTCATGCCCAAAAAATCCTATCCGAACCTCAATCGTGTCATGGAAGTTTTTTACCCTTCGTTTTTTCGTCGCGTGGATTTTTTCTGTAAAACGGGATCCCCGCCGCTGGTCTTTGAGTTACCATCACTGGAGAGTGGTGCACATGGTACTGCACTGTTACAAATCCATGCACCCATTTCTAAAGGTCGTACGGCACTGTTTCTTCATTTTGGACGGATGTATCAGCTTGCACCGTAGATGTTGCACCCTGTGGATATCGATTCTTCGGAGGGCCATAACTCTTGGCTCGTTTAGAGTTACGGGAGCCATAACCAGTGAAAACGAAGGTATCTGTGAGTTCTACAGCTATGACGGCTTTCAGCCGTCACTGGTTAGCTTCGTGCCCAAAAAATCCTATCCGAACCTCAATCGGGTCATGGTAGTTTTTTACCCTTCGTTTTTTCGTCGCGTGGATTTTTTCTGTAAAACGGCATCCCCGTGGCTGGTCTATGAGTTACCATCGCTGGAGAGTGGTGCACCATGGTACTGCACCGTTACAAATCCATGCACCCATTTCTAAAGGTCGTACGGCACTGTTTCTTCATTTTGGACGGATGTATCACCTTGCACCGTAGATGTTGCACCCTGTGGATATCGATTCTTCGGAGGGCCATAACTCTTGGCTCGTTTAGAGTTACGGGAGCCATAACCAGTCAAAACGAAGGTATCTGTGAGTTCTACAGCTATGACGGCTTTCAGCCGTCACTGGTTAGCTTCATGCCCAAAAAATCCTATCCGAACCTCAATCGGGTCATGGTAGTTTTTTACCCTTCGTTTTTTCGTCGCGTGGATTTTTTCTGTAAAACGGTATCCCCGTGGCTGGTCTATGATTTACCACGGCTGGAGAGTGGTGCACCATGGTACTGCATCGTTTCAAATCCATGCACCCATTTCTAAAGGTCGTACGACACTGTTTCGTCATTTTGGATGGATGTTGCACCTTGCACCGTAGATGTTCCACCCTGTGGATATCGATTCTTCGGAGGGCCATAACACTTGGCTCGTTTAGAGTTACGGGAGCCATAACCAGTCAAAACAAAGGTACCGGTGAGTTCTAAAGCTATGACGGCTTTCAGCCATCACTGATTAGTTTCATACCCAAAAAATCCTATCCGAACCTCAATCGGGTCATGAAAGTTTTTTACCCTTCGTTTTTTCGTCACGTGGATTTTTTCTGTAAAACGGGATCCCCGTGGCTGGTCTATGAGTTACCATCGCTGGAGAGTGGTGCACCATGGTACTGCACCGTTTCAAATCCATGCATCCATTTCTAAAGGTCGTATGGCACTGTTTCGTCATTTTGGATGGATGTTGCACCTTGCACCGTAGATGTTGCACCCTGTGGATATTGATTCTTCGGAGGGCCATAACTCTTGGCTCGTTTAGTCTTACGGGAGCCATAACCAGTCAAAACGAAGGTATTTGTGAGTTTTACAGCTATGACGGCTTTCTGCCGTCACTGGTTAGTTTCATACCCAAAAAATCATATCTGAACCTCGATCTGGTCATGGAAGTTTTTTACCCTTCGTTTTTTCGTCACGTGGATTTTTTCTGTAAAACGGGATCCCCGTGGCTGGTCAATGAGTTACCATCGCTGGAGAGTGGTGCACCATGGTACTGCACCGTTTCAAATCCATGCACCCATTTCTAAAGGTCGTACGGCACTGTTTCGTCATTTTGGACGGATGTTGCACCTTGCACCGTAGATGTTGTACCCTGTAGATATCGATTCTTCGGAGGGCCATAACTCTTGGCTCGTCTAGATTTACAGGAGCCATAACCAGTCAAAACGAAGGTATCTGTGAGTTCTACAGCTATGACAGCTTTCAGACGCCACTGGTTAGTTTCATACCCAAAAAATCCTATCCGAACCTCAATTGGGTCATGGAAGTTTTTTACCCTTCGTTTTTTCGTCACGTGGATTTTTTCTTTAAAACGGGATCCCCGTGGCTGGTCTATGATTTACCATCGCTGGAGAGTGGTGCACCATGGTGCTGCACCGTTTCAAATCCATGCACCCATTTCTAAAGGTCGTACGACACTGTTTCGTCATTTTGGACGGATGTTGCACCTTGCACCGTAGATGTTGCACCCTGTGGATATCGATTCTTTGGAGGGCCATAACTCTTGGCTCGTTTCGAGTTACGGGTGTCATAACCAGTCAAAACGAAGGTATCTTTGAGTTCAACAGCTATGATGGTTTTCAGCCGCCACTGGTTAGATTCATAGCCAAAAAATCCTATCCGAACCTCAATCGGGTCATGGAAGTTTTTTACCCTTCGTTTTTTCGTCACGTGGATTTTTTCTGTAAAATGGGATCCCCGTGGTTGGTTTATGAGTTACCATCGCTGGAGAGTGGTGCACCATGATACTGCACCGTTTCAGATCCATGCACTCATTTCTAAAGGTCGTACGGCACTGTTTCTTCATTTTGGAAGGATGTTGCACCTTGCACCGTAGATGTTGCACCTCGTGGATATCGATTCTTCGAAGGGCCATAACTCTTGGCTCGTTTGAGTTACGGGAGTCATAACCGGTCAAAACGAAGGTATCTGTAAGTTCTACAGCTATTACGGCTTTCAGCCGTCACTGGTTAGTTTCATACCAAAAGAATTCTATCCGAACCTTAATCGGGTCATGGAAGTTTTTTACCCTTCGTTTTTTCGTCACGTGGATTTTTTCTGTACAACGGGATCCCCGTGGCTGGTCTATGATTTACCATCGCTGGAGAGTGGTGCACCATGGTACTGCACCATTTCAAATCCATGCATCCATTTCTAAAGGTCGTACGGCACTGTTTCGTCATTTTGGACGGATGTTGCACCTTGCACCGTAGATGTTGCACCCTGTGGATATCGATTCTTCGGAGGGCCATAACTCTTGGCTCGTTTAGAGTTACGGGAGCCATAACCAGTCAAAACGAAGGTATCTATGAGTTCTACAGCTATGACGGCTTTCAGCCGTCACTGGTTAGTTCCATGCCCAAAAAATCCTATCCGAACCTCAATCGTGTCATGGATGTTTTTTACCCTTCGTTTTTTCGTCGCGTGGATTTTTTCTGTAAAACGGGTTCCCCGCGGCTGGTCTTTGAGTTACCATCGCTGGAGAGTGGTGCACCATGGTACTGCACCGTTACAAATCCATGCACCCATTTCTAAAGGTCGTACGGCACTGTTTCTTCATTTTGGACGGATGTATCAGCTTGCACCGTAGATGTTGCACCCTGTGGATATCGATTCTTCGAAGGGCCATAACTCTTGGCTCGTTTAGAGTTACGGGAGCCATAACCAGTCAAAACGAAGGTATCTGTGAGTTCTACAGCTATGACGGCTTTCAGCCGTCACTGGTTAGCTTCATGCCCAAAAAATCCTATCCGAACCTCAATCGGGTCATGGTAGTTTTTTACCCTTCGTTTTTTCGTCAAGTGGATTTTTTCTGTAAAACGGTATCCCCGTGGCTGGTCTATGAGTTACCATCGCTGGAGAGTGGTGCACCATGGTACTGCACCGTTACAAATCCATGCACCCATTTCTAAAGGTCGTACAGCACTGTTTCTTCATTTTGGACGGATGTATCACCTTGCACCGTAGATGTTGCACCCTGTGGATATCGATTCTTCGGAGGGCCATAACTCTTGGCTCGTTTAGAGTTACGGGAGTCATAACCAGTCAAAACGAAGGTATCTGTGAGTTCTACAGCTATGATGGCTTTCATGCGTCACTGGTTAGTTTCATACCAAAAAAATTCTATCCGAACCTCAATCGGGTCATGAAAGTTTTTTACCCTTCGTTTTTTCGTCGCGTTGATTTTTTCTGTAAAACGGGATCCCCGTGGCTGGTCTATGATTTACCACGGCTGGAGAGTGGTGCACCATGGTACTGCACCGTTTCAAATCCATGCACCCATTTCTAAAGGTCGTACGACACTGTTTCGTCATTTTGGAAGGATGTTGCACCTTGCACCGTGGATGTTGCACCCTGTGGATATCGATTCTTCGGAGGGCCATAACACTTGGCTCGTTTAGAGTTACGGGAGCCATAACCAGTCAAAACGAAGGTACCGGTGAGATCTACAGCTATGACGGCTTTCAGCCGTCACTGGTTAGTTTCATACCCAAAAAATCCTATCCGAACCTCAACCGGGTCATGAAAGCTTTTTACCCTTCGTTTTTTCGTCACGTGGATTTTTTTTGTAAAACGGGATCCCCGTGGCTGGTCTATGAGTTATCATCGCTGGAGAGTGGTGCACCATGGTACTGCACCGTTTCAAATCAATGCATCCATTTCTAAAGGTCGTATGTCACTGTTTCGTCATTTTGGATGGATGTTGCACCTTGCACCGTAGATGTTGCACCATGTGGATATCGATTCTTCAGAGGGCCATAACTCTTGGCTCGTTTAGTCTTACGGGAGCCATAACCAGTCAAAACGAAGGTATTTGTGAGTTTTACAGCTATGACGGCTTTCAGCCGTCACTGGTTAGTTTCATACCCAAAAAATCCTATCTGAACCTCAATCTGGTCATGGAAGTTTTTTACCCTTCGTTTTTTCGTCACGTGGATTTTTTCTGTAAAATGGGATCCCCATGGCTGGTCAATGAGTTACCATCGCTGGAGAGTGGTGCACCATGGTACTGCACCGTTTCAAATCCATGCACCCATTTCTAAAGGTCGTACGGCACTGTTTCGTCATTTTGGACGGATGTTGCACCTTGCACCGTAGATGTTGTACCCTGTAGATATGGATTCTTCGGAGGGCCATAACTCTTGGCTCGTCTAGATTTACAGGAGACATAACCAGTCAAAACGAAGGTATCTGTGAGTTCTACAACTATGATAGCTTTCAGACGCCACTGGTTAGTTTCATACCCAAAAAATCCTATCCGAACCTCAATTGGGTCATGGAAGTTTTTTACTCTTCGTTTTTTCGTCACGTGTATTTTTTCTATAAAACGGGATCCCCGTGGCTGGTCTATGAGTTACCATCGCTGGAGAGTGGTGCACCATGGTATTGCACCGTTTCAAATCCATGCACCCATGTCTAAAGGTCGTACGACACTATTTCGTCATTTTGGATGGATGTTGCACCTTGCACCGTAGATGTTGCACCCTGTGGATATCGATTCTTCGGAGGGCCATAACTCTTGGCTCGTTTCGAGTTACTGGAGTCATAACCAGTCAAAAGGAAGGTATCTGTAAGTTCTACAGCTATGATGGCCTTCAGTCGTCAGATGTCCTACTGGTCGTTCTGGGGACTTGGTCAGTTACCGTCCTCTTCTTGGGGTCATCGAAGAGAGTATTCAGAAAAAGAAGCGGAGCCGTTCCTTATTCGAGTCTTCCCCTGGTTCGCAGCTTCCTACTCAGCCTCCTCGTGATACTACGGAGGAGAGCACGGAGTCTGGCCCCCCTCATCCTCCTTTCAAGAGTCCAACTGTTATCCGTATATGGCGTCCTGACATGCCTCGCCCCGTGCCTCGTGCCCCTTTGTCGGTCATCCTGATTTAGATCCAAGCTTTCAGGATATCTCATTTGATGAGGCCACGGGTGAGCACCTCCTTCCCCGCAACCCCATGGTACGAGTGCTGGATGAGGCCAAGTCCCTAGATCTTGATTTGCTTACTACTCGGGTAGTTACCATGGGGGACGAGGCCAAGGCTAATATTGGTCGGGTGGCCGAAGAGACCAAGAAGTTAATGGAGCATCATGCTCAATTGGTCAAGGCCGGGGAGGAGATCGGGAGTGCTAATATTCGGTTGAGGCTAAAGGTTGCCGATCAGGCCAAGCAGCTTGCCGATCAAGCCATCCAGATTTCTCAGCACAAGGAAGCCTCCAGCCGGCTGAAAGAGACTATGGAGAAGGCTAGTAAGGCAGTACTACGAAAGATGGAGGCCGCCTGCAAGGAGCGGATTAACATGGCCATTACGACAGTGGATGAGGTTCGAAATGCGGATCTCGAGCGGGTAGAGGAGTTGTCTGGGAGGCTTGAGGCCGTGGAGATGGCTCAGGTCGAGTTAAAGGAGGAGATGGAGGAAATGAGGAGGTCTCTCAAGTTAAAGCAGGAGGAAATGAGGAGGTCTCTCCAGGCTGACTGCTTGAGATACCGATCAGAGAGGGATGTTGCTGTCGCCAAGTTGCAGGCTTCCGAGGCCCGGGTGATGGAGTTTGAGGAGAATGAGGGGATGATGGATGAGATGCTGCAGGACATGTACTTCCACACTTGGAAGGAGGGCGGCTTGTCTTGGATGGATGACTACCCTCGGGTCATGGCCAAGGTATATCTTCAGGCTTTAGAGGAGGCCAGGGTTAATGCGGGTAAGGAAGGTGGAGAGGCTTTCAATCTGGATGCGGTCACTGCTCAGTTCTCGAAGGAGGAGCAAGCGGCGGTGAAGGAGGGGATGCGGCCGCTTGCTGCAGAGGAAGCGGGTGTACAATTGGAGGATGAGGATCAAGCGGCGGACGTTGGTGAGTTATTCTTCTCTCTTTCTCTTCCTTTTGTGTTTCCATAACTTGATCGTTTATGGTTTGTTTAATGAATTCCTCTTCTGAATTGGACAGGTGGAACTTCTGATCAACACGCTGGGGGCTCTGATCCTGCGGCCAAGTAGACTTGGGAAGTCGGAAGGACGAGAGCGAAGTGTGGACGCAGCTGGTTCCTTGTCCGGATTCGGCCACCTTTTTATTTCTTTTTATCACTGTTTACGTTAGTCCAAGACATTGATGTGACTGTAATAATATTATTTGCAAAGAATATCTTCGTGTGATTTTATAATATAAGCTGATTTTGTTATGTTTGAATGTTGTTGTCATCTTGATGTGCTACGTGAGAAGTATAACTATGTGTATGCCTGTGATTTTAGTTGTGTTTGATGTTAAGCTTTTGCTTGAAATATAATTTCATGTTTTGCAATGTTAGCGTATGAACAAGCTATAGTTACGCATTTATGTACAAGACAAGAGAGTACCGCCCTTCATGTTTTATTTGCAGGCGGTAGCTTTGAGTGTCTTGTGTATCTGATCACGGATATGGCTGAGTACCCTGCCACCCAGTATGCAGGCTTAGATTCTCATGAGTGAATGATTCCTATTTGGTTTCCTGTACTTTAGAGTTCGTTATACGTGATAGGAGAAAAGTATTTAAATGAAATGGAAATATAGAAAAAGTAAAACTTCCAGTCACGGAAGGCCGTCGATGTGCTTAAGTTCATGGCAAACGGGTTTTGTAGTCACTTTCCCTAGCTGTGTGTCTTGGAGACATTTGTCACCCATCTTACGCCTCCGCGGGGAGTTTTCTTTCTTACCACAGCCGCACTTAAGACACATCAGAGCCGAGATCGCGCACGGTAACTACCCGAACCATTATGGTCCGTAATCGTGGGTATTATTCGATTTACCGTGGCCGGCTAGCGTGGGTGCTGTTGGCCGTGAACTACCCCTGGCTGGCCACACCTTATGTTGGGGTTTAAAGTAGGTTCACAGTTGCCGGCGAGCCGAACGCCGTAATGAGCTGCCATCGGCTATAGTCGGCCTTTATGATGACTTATAATCGGCTCATTACAGTTGGCTTTGAGGGCAGGCGCGAGCAATGAGTTAACCCGCAGCAGAGGGATGCTGGAGCAAAAGTGTCTCATTGGCGAGTGCATAGAATCGTAGCGTACCTGTTAGGCCTAGTCCAGATGAGGCCGCGGTGCGTCTTGAGTGGAGATGCCATAGGATTTTGTTCAGCAGAAAGGGATAAAACTTAACAAGCAGCCAAGATATAAGGGAACAAGTTAAAAAGAGACAAGATTTTTTAAAGTGGTTCGGCACGAAAATGCCTACGTCCACTGATTCTCTTTGTTAATTCACTTCATATGGGCAGTACAAGTTAAGAAAAGTATCGACGGAGGTGTCGGATGTTCCATGCCCTCTGGAACACCTCTCCGTCCACTGTTGACAAAATATAAGCTCCGTTGTGGAGATCTTTATGAATTACATATGGTCCGTCCCAGATGGGGTCCAGTGCCCCGGGGCGCGGAAAGATTCGACTGAGGACAAGATCTCCTTCTTGTAAGCTGCGATGCTTGACTTTGGAATTGTATAGTGCTGCCACTTTTTGTTTGTGAGTTGCTGCTTTGAGTGCTGCGTCGTTTCTCCTTTCCTCAATCAGATCCAAAGACATGAGGAGGAGTTCTTCATTTTTCTCTGGGTTGTAGTGGATCCTACGGTGGGAAGGCACAATAGTCTCAACAGGATCGTACGGCACTGTTTCGTCATTTTGGATGGATGTTGCACCTTGCACCGTAGACGTTGCACCCTGTGGATATTGATTCTTCGGAGGGCCATAACTCTTGGCTCGTTTAGAGTTACGAGAGCCATAACCAGTCAAAACGAAGGTATCTGTGAGTTTAACAGCTATGATGGCTTTTAGCCGTCACTGGTTAGTTTCATACCCAAACTATTCGAACCTCAATCGGGTAATGGAAGTTTTTTACCCTTCGTTTTTTCGTCACGTGGATTTTTTCTGTAAAACGGGATCTCCGTGGCTGGTCTATGATTTACCATCGCTAGAGAGTGGTGCACCACGGTATTGCACCGTTTTAAATCCATGCACCCATATCTAAAGGTCGTACGGCACTGTTTCGTCATTTTGGACGGATGTTGCACCTTGCACCGTAGATGTTGCACCCTGTGGATATCGATTCTTCGGAGGGCCATAACTCTTGGCTCGTTTAGAGTTTCTGGAGCCATAACCAGTCAAAACGAAGGTATCTGTTAGTTCTACAGGTATGACGGCTTTCAGCCGTCACTGGTTAGTTTCATACCCAAAAAATCCTATCCGAACCTCAATCGGGTCATGGAAGTTTTTTACCCTTCGTTCTTTTGTCACGTGGGTATTTTCTGTAAAACGGGATCGCCGTGGCTGGTCTATGAGTTACAATCGCTGGAGAGTGGTGCACCATGGTAATGCACCGTTTCAAATCCATGCACCCATTTCTAAAGGTCGTACGGCACTGTTTTGTCATTTTGGACGGATGTATCACCTTGCACCGTAGATGTTGCATCCTGTGGATATCGATTCTTCGGAGGGCCATAACTCTTGGCTCGTTTAGAGTTGTGAGAGTCATAACCTGTCAAAACGAAGGTATCTGTGAGTTCTACAGCTATGATAGCTTTCAACCGTCACTGGTAAGTTTCATACCAAAAAATTCTATCCGTACCTCAATCTGGTCATGGAAGTTTTTTACCCTTCATTTTTTCGTCAAGTTGATTTTTTCTGTAAAACGGGATCCCCGTGGCTGGTATATTATTTACCATCGCTGGAGAGTGGTGCACCATGGTACTGCATCGTTTCAAATCCATGCACCCATTTCTAAAGGTCGTACGGCACAGTTTCGTCATTTTGGACGGATGTTGCACCTTGCACCGTAGATGTTGCACCCTGTGGATATCGATTCTTCGGAGGGCCATAACTCTTGGCTCGTTTAGAGTTACGGGAGCCATAACCAGTCAAAACGAAGGTATCCTTGAGTTCTATAGCTACGATGTCTTTCAGCCGTCACTGGTTAGTTTCATGCCCAAAAAATCCTATCCGAACCTCAATCGGGTCATGGAAGTTTTTACCCATCGTTTTTTCGTCACGTGGATTTTTTCTGTAAAACGGGATCCCCACGGGTGGTCTATGATTTACCATCGTTGGAGAGTGGTGCACCATGGTACTGCACCGTTTCAAATCCATGCACCCATTTCTAAAGGTCGTACGGCACTGTTTCGTCATATTAGACGGATGTTGCTCCTCGCACTGAAGATGTTGCACCCTGTGGATATCAATTCTTCGGAGGGCCATTACTCTTGGCTCGTTCAGAGTTACGGGAGCCATAACTAGTAAAAAAGAAGGTATCTGTGAGTTCTAGAGCTATGATGGCTTTCAACCGTCACTGGTTAGTTTCATGCCCAAAAAATCCTATCCGAACCTCAATCGGGTCCTGGAAGTTTTTTACCCTTCGTTTTTCGTCACATGGTTTTTTCTGTAAAACGGGATCTCCGTGGCTGGTCTATGATTCACCATCGCCGGAGAGTGGTGCACCATGGTACTGCACCGTTTCAAATTCATGCACCCATTTCTAAAGGTCGTACGTCACTGTTTTGTCATTTTGGACGGATGTTGCACCTTGCACCGTAGATGTTGCACCCTGTGGATATCGATTCTTCGGAGGGCTATAACTCTTGGCTCGTTTTGAATTACGGGAGCCATAACAAGTCAAAACGAAGGTATCTGTGAGTTCTAAAGCTATGACAGCTTTCAGCCGCCACATGTTAGTTTCATACCCATAAAATCATATCCGAACCTCATTCGGGTCATGGAAGTTTTTTACCCTTCGTTCTTTCGTCACGTGGATTTTTTTTGTAAAACGGGATCCCCATGGCTGGTCTATGAGTTACCATCGCTGGAGAGTGTTGTACCATTGTACTGCACCGTTTCAAATCCACGCACCCATTTCTAAAGGTCGTACGGCACTGTTTCGTCATTTTGGACTGATGTACCACCTTGCACCGTAGATGTTGCACCCTGTGGATATCGATTCTTCGGAGGGCCATAACTCTTGGCTCGTTTAGAGTTACATGAGTCATAACTAGTCAAAACGAAGGTATCTGTGAGTTCTACAGCTACGACAGCTTTCAGCCGTCACTGGGTAGTTTCATACCAAAAAATTCTATCCGAACCTCAATCGGATCATGGAAGTTTTTTACCCTTCGTTTTTTTCGTCACGTTGGTTTTATCTGTAAAACGGGATCCCCGTGGCTGGTATATGATTTACCATCGCTGGAGAGTGGTGCACCACGGTACTGCACCGTTTCAAATCCATGCACCCATTTCTAAAGGTCGTACGACACTGTTTCGTCATTTTGGACGGATGTTGCACCTTGCACCGTAGATGTTGCACCCTGTGGATATCGATTCTTCGGAGGGCCATAACTCTTGGCTCGTTTAGAGTTACGGTAGCCATAACCAGTGAAAACGAAGGTATCCGTAAGTTCTACAGCTATGACGGCTTTTTGCCATCACTGGTTAGTTTCAAGCCCAAAAAATCCTATCCGAACCTCAATCGGGTCATGGAAGTTTTTTACCCATCGTTTTTTCGTCACGTGGATTTTTTCCGTAAAACGGGATCCCCGTGGCTGGTTTATGATTTACCATCGCTGGACAGTGGTGCACCATGGTACTGCACCGTTTCAAATCCATGCAACCTTTTCGAAAGGTCGTACGGCACTGTTTCGTCATTTTGGACGGATGTTGCTCCTTGCACCGTAGATGTTGCACCCTATGGATATCGATTCTTCGGAGGGCCACAACTCTTGGCTCGTTTAGAGTTACGGGAGACATAACCAGTCAAAACAAAGGTATCTGTGAGTTCTACAGCTATGACCGCTTTCAGCCGTCACTGGTTAGTTTCATGCCCAAAAAATCCTATCCGAACCTCAATCGGGTCATGGAAGTTTTTTACCCTTCGTTTTTCGTCACGTGGAATTTTCTGTAAAACGGGATCCCGGTGGCTGGTCTATGATTTACCATCGCTGGACAGTGGTGCACCATGGTACTGCACCGTTTCAAATCCATGCACCCATTTCTAAAGGTCGTACGGCACTGTTTAGTCATTTTGGACGGATGTTGCACCTTGCACCGTAGATGTTGCACCCTGTGGATATCGATTCTTCGGAGGGCCATAACTCTTGGCTCGTTTAGAGTTACGGGAGCCATTACCAGTCAAAACGAGGGTATCCATGAGTTCTACAGCTATGACGGCTTTCAGCCGTCACTAGTTAGTTTCATACCAAAAAAATCCTATCCGAACCTCAATCGGGTCATGGAAGTTTTTTACCCTTCGTTTTTCGTCACGTGGATTTTTCCTGTAGAACGGGATCCCCGTGGCTGGTCTATGATTTTCCGTCGCTGGAGAGTGGTACACCATGGTACTGCACCGTTTCATATCCTTGCACCCATTTCTAAAGGTCGCACGGCACTGTTTCGTCATTTTGTACGGATGTTGCACCTTGCACCGTAGATGTTGCACCCTGTGCATATCGATTCTTCGGAGGTCCATAACTCTTGGCTCGTTTAGAGTTACGGGGGCCATAACCAGTCAAAATGAAGGTATCTATGAGTTCTACAGCTATGACGGCTTTCAGCCATCACTGGTTAGTTTCATACCCAAAAAATCCTATCCGAACCTCAATCGGGTCATGGAAGTTTTTTACCCTTCGTTTTTCCTCACGTGGATTTTTTCTGTAAAACGGGATCCCCGTAGCTGGTCTATGATTTACCATCGCCGGAGAGTTGTGCACCATGGTACTGCACCGTTTCAAATCCATGCACCCGTTTCTAAAGGTCGTACGACACTGTTTCGTCATTTTGGACGAATGTTGCACCTTGCACCGTAGATGTTGCACCCTGTGGATATCGATTCTTCGGTGGGACATAACTCTTGGCTCATTTAGAGTTACGTGAACCATAACCAGTCAAAATGAAGGTATCTGTGAGTTCTACAACTATGACGGCGTTCAGCCATCACTGGTTAGTTTCATACCCAAAAAATCCTATCCGAACCTCAATAGGGTCATTGAAGTTTTTTACCCTTCGTTTTTCGTCACGTGGATTTTTTCTGTAAAACGGGATCCCCGAGGCTGGTCTATGATTTACCATCGCTGGACGGTGATGCACTATGGTACTGCACCGTTTCAAATCCATGCACCCATTTCTAAAGGTCCTACGGCACTGTTTAGTCATTTTGGACGGATGTTGCACCTTGCACCGTAGATGTTGCACCCTGTGGATATCGATTCTTCGGAGGGCCATAACTCTTGGCTCGTTTAGAGTTACGGGAGCCATTACCAGTCAAAACGAAGGTATCCATGAGTTCTACAGCTATGACGGCTTTCTGCCGTCACTAGTTAGTTTCATACCAAAAAAATCCTATCTGAACCTTAATCAGGTCATGGAAGTTTTTTACCCTTCGTTTTTCGTCACGTGGATTTTTTCTGTAAAACGGGATCCCCGTGGCTGGTCTTTTATTTTCCATCGCTGGAGAGTGGTGCACCATGGTACTGCACTGTTTCAAATCCGTGCACCCTTTTTAAAGGTCGTACGGCACTGTTTCGTCATTTTTTACGGATGTTGCACCTTGCACCATAGATGTTGCACCCTTTGGATATCGATTCTTTCGAGGGACATAACTCTTGGCTCATTTAGAGTTACGGGAGCCATAACTAGTCAAAACGAAGGTATCTATGAGTTCTACAGTTATGACCGCTTTCAGCTGTCACTGGTTAGTTTCATACCCAAAAAATCCTATTCGAACCTCAATCGGGTCATGGAAGTTTTTTACCCTTCTTTTTTTCGTCACGTGGATTTTTTCTGTAAAACGGGATCCCCGTGGCTGGTCTATGATTTACCATCGCTGGAGAGTGGTGCTCCATGGTACTGCACCGTTTTAAATCCATGCACCCATTTCTAAAGGTCGTAAGGCACTGTTTCGTCATTTTGGACGGATGTTGCACCTTGCACTGTAGATGTTGCACCCTTTAGATATCGATTCTTCGGAGGGACATAACTCTTGTCTCATTTAGAGTTACGAGAGCCATAACCAGTCAAAACGAAGGTATCTGTGAGTTCTACAGCTATGATAACTTTCAGCCGTCACTGGTTAGTTTCATACAAAAAAATTCTATCCGAACCTCAATCGGGTCATGGAAGTTTTTTACCCTTCGTTTTTTCGTCACGTTGGTTTTATCTGTAAAACGGGATCCCCGTGGCTGTTCTATGATTTACCATCGCTGGAGAGTGGTGCACCATGGTACTGCACCATTTCAAATCCATGCACCCATTTATAAAGGTCGTACGGCACTGTTTCGTCATTTTGGACGGATGTTGCACCTTGCACCGTAGATGTTGCACCCTGTGGATATCGATTCTTCGGAGGGCCATAACTCTTGGCTCGTTTAGAGTTACGGTAGCCATAACCAGTGAAAACGAAGGTATCCGTGAGTTCTACAGCTATGACGGCTTTCTGCCGTCACTGGTTAGTTTCAAGACCAAAAAATCCTATCCGAACCTCAATCGGGTCATGGAAGTTTTTTACCCATCGTTTTTTCGTCACGTGGATTTTTTCTATAAAACGGGATCCCCATGGCTGGTCTATGATTTACCATCGCTGGAGAGTGGTGCACCATGGTACTGCACCTTTTCAAATCCATGCACCCATTTCTAAAGGTCGTACGGCACTGTTTCGTCATTTTGGACGGATGTTGCTCCTTGCACCGTAGATGTTGCACCCTGTGGATATCGATTCTTCGGAGGGCCACAACTCTTGGCTCGTTTAGAGTTACGGGAACCATAACCAGTCAAAACGAAGGTATCTGTGAGTTCTACAGCTATGACAGCTTTCAGCCATCACTGGTTAGTTTCATGCCCAAAAAATCCTATCCGAACCTCAATCGGGTCATGGAAGTTTTTTACCCTTCGTTTTTCGTCACGTGGATTTTTTCTGTAAAACGGGATCCCCGTGGCTGGTCTATGATTTACCATCGCTGGACAGTGGTGCACCATGGTACTGCACCGTTTCAAATCCATGCACCCATTTCTAAAGGTCGTACGGCAATGTTTAGTCATTTTGGACGGATGTTGCACCTTGCACCGTAGATGTTGCACCATGTGGATATTGATTCTTCGGAGGGCCATAACTCTTGGCTCGTTTAGAGCTGCGGGAGCCATTACCAGTCAAAACGAAGGTATCCATGAGTTCTACATCTATGACGGCTTTCAGCCATCACTAGTTAGTTTCATACCAAAAAAATCCTATCCGAACCTCAATCGGGTCATGGAAGTTTTTTACCCTTCGTTTTTCGTCACGTGGATTTTTCCTGTAAAACGGGATCCCCGTGGCTGGTCTATGATTTTCCATCGCTGGAGAGCGGTGCACCATGGTACTGCACCATTTCAAATCCATGCACCCTTTTTAAAGGTCGTACGACACTGTTTCGTCATTTTGGACGGATGTTGCACCTTGCACCGTAGATGTTGCACCCTTCGGATATCGATTCTTCGGAGGGACATAACTCTTGGCTCATTTAGAGTTACGGGAGCCATAACTAGTCAAAACGAAGGTATCTGTGAGTTCTACAGTTATGACGGCTTTCATCACTCACTGGTTAGTTTCATACCCAAAAAATCCTATCCGAACCTCAATCGGGTCATGGAATTTTTTTACCATTCGTTATTTCGTCACGTTGGTTTTATCTGTAAAACGGGATCCCCGTGGCTGGTCTATGATTTACCATCGCTGGAGAGTGGTGCACCATGGTACTGCACCGTTTCAAATCCATGCACCCATTTCTAAAGGTCGTATGGCACTGTTTCGTCATTTTGGACGGATGTTGCACCTTGCACCGTAGATGTTGCACCCTGTGGATATCGATTCTTCGGAGGGCCATAACTCTTGGCTCGTTTAGAGTTACGGTAGCCATAACCGGTGAAAACGAAGGTACCCGTGAGTTCTACTGCCATGACGGCTTTCTGCCATCACTGGTTAGTTTCAAGTCCAAAAAATCCTATCCGAACCTCAATCGGGTCATGGAAGTTTTTTGCCCATCGTTTTTTCGTAACGTGGATTTTTTCTGTAAAACGGGATCCCCGTGGCTGGTCTATGATTTACGATCGCTGGAGAGTGGTGCAACATGGTACTGCACCGTTTCAAGTCCATGCACCCATTTCTAAAGGTCGTACGGCACTGTTTCGTCATTTTGGACGGATGTTGCTCCTTGCACCGTAGATGTTGCACCCAGTGGATATCGATTCTTCGGAGGGCCACAATTCTTGGCTCGTTTAGAGTTACGGGAGCCATAACCAGTCAAAACGAAGGTATCTGTGAGTTCTACAGCTATGACTGCTTTCAGCTGTCACTGGTTAGTTTCATGCCCAAAAAATCCTATCTGAACCTCAATCGGGTCATGGAAGTTTTTTACCCTTCCTTTTTGGTCACGTGGATTTTTTCTGTAAAACGGGATCCCCGTGGCTGGTCTATGATTTACCATCGCTGGACAGAGGTGCACCATGGTACTGCACCGTTTCAAATCCATGCACCCATTTCTAAAGGTCGTACGGCACTGTTTAGTCATTTTGGACGGATGTTGCACCTTGCACCGTAGATGTTGCACCCTGTGGATATCGATTCTTCGGAGGGCCATAACTCTTGGCTCGTTTAGAGTTACGGGAGCCATTACCAATCAAAACGAAGGTATCCATGAGTTCTACAGCTATGACGGCTTTCAGCCGTCACTAGTTAGTTTCATACCAAAAAAATCCTATCCGAACCTCAATCGGGTCATGGAAGTTTTTTACCCTTCGTTTTTCGTCACGTGAATTTTTTTTGTAAAACGGGATCCCCGTGGCTGGTTTATGCTTTTCCATCGCTGGAGAGTGGTGCACCATGGTACTGCACCGTTTCAAATCCATGCACCCTTTTTAAAGGTCGTACGACACTGTTTCGTCATTTTGGACGGATGTTGCACCTTGCACCGTAGATGTTGCACCCTTTGGATATCGATTCTTCGGAGGGACATAACTCTTGGCTCATTTAGAGTTACGGGAGCCATAACTAGTCAAAACGAAGGTATCTGTGAGTTCTACAGGTATGACGGCTTTCAGCCGTCACTGGTTAGTTTCATACAAAAAAATTCTATCCGAACCTCAATCGGGTCATGGAAGTTTTTTACCCTTCGTTTTTTCGTCACGTTGGTTTTATCTGTAAAACGGGTTCCCCGTGGCTGGTCTATGATTTACCATCGCTGGAGAGTGGTGCACCATGGTACTGCACCGTTTCAAATCCATGCACCCATTTCTAAAGGTCGTACGACACTGTTTCATCATTTTGGACGGATGTTGCACCTTGCACCGTAGATGTTGCACCCTGTGGATATCGATTATTCGGAGGGCCATAACTCTTGGCTCGTTTAGAGTTACGGTAGCCATAACCAGTGAAAACGAAGGTATCCGTAAGTTCTACAGCTATGACGGCTTTCTGCCATCACTGGTTAGTTTCAAGACAAAAAAATTCTATCCGAACCTCAATCGGGTCATGGAAGTTTTTTACCCTTCGTTTTTTCGTCACGTTGGTTTTATCTGTAAAACGGGTTCCCCGTGGCTGGTCTATGATTTACCATCGCTGGAGAGTGGTGCAACATGGTACTGCACCGTTTCAAGTCCATGCACCCATTTCTAAAGGTCGTACGGCACTGTTTCGTCATTTTGGACGGATGTTGCTCCTTGCACCGTAGATGTTGCACCCTGTGGATATCGATTCTTCGGAGGGCCACAACTCTTGGCTCGTTTAGAGTTACGGGAGCCATAACCAGTCAAAACGAAGGTATCTGTGAGTTCTACAGCTATGACTGCTTTTAGCCGTCACTAGTTAGTTTCATGCTTAAAAAATCCTATCCGAACCTCAATCGGGTCGTGGAAGTTTTTTACCCTTCGTTTTCGTCACGTGGATATTTTCTGTAAAACGGGATCCCCGTGGCTGGTCTATGATTTACCATCGCTGGACAGTGGTGCACCATGGTACTGCACCGTTTCAAATCCATGCACCCATTTCTGAAGGTTGTACGGCACTGTTTAGTCATTTTGGACGGATGTTGCACCTTGCACCGTAGATGTTGCACCCTGTGGATATCGATTCTTCGGAGGGCCATAACTCTTGGCTCGTTTAGAGTTACGGGAGCCATTACCAGTCAAAACGAAGGTATCCATGAGTTCTACAGCTATGACGGCTTTCAGCCGTCACTAGTTAGTTTCATACCAAAAAAATCCTATCCGAACCTCAATCGGGTCATGGAAGTTTTTTACCCTTCGTTTTTCGTCACGTGGATTTTTTCTGTAAAACGGGATCCCCGTGGCTGGTCTATGATTTTCCATCGCTGGAGAGTGGTGCACCATGGTACTGCACCGTTTCAAATCCATGCACCCTTTTTAAAGGTCGTACGGCACTGTTTCGTCATTTTGGACGGATGTTGCACCTTGCACCGTAGATGTTGCACCCTTTGGATATCGATTTTTCGGAGGGACATAACTCTTGGCTCATTTAGAGTTACGGGAGCCATAACTAGTCAAAACGAAGGTATCTGTGAGTTCTACAGTTATGACGGCTTTCACCCGTCACTGGTTAGTTTCATAACCAAAAAATCCTATCCGAACCTCAATCGGGTCATGGATGTTTTTTACCCTTCGTTTTTTCGTCATGTTGGTTTTATCTGTAAAACGGGATCCCCGTGGCTGGTCTATGATTTACCATCGCTGGAGAGTGGTGCACCATGGTACTGCACCGTTTCAAATCCATGCACCCATTTCTAAAGGTCGTATGGCACTGTTTCGTCATTTTGGACGGATGTTGCACCTTGCACCGTAGATGTTGCACCCTGTGGATATCGATTCTTCGGAGGGCCATAACTCTTGGCTCGTTTAGAGTTACGGTAGCCATAACCAGTGAAAACGAAGGTATCCGTGAGTTGTACAGCTATGACGGCTTTCTGCCATCACTGGTTGGTTTCAAGCCCAAAAAATCCTATCCGAACCTCAATCGGGTCATGGAAGTTTTTTACCCATCGTTTTTTCGTAACGTGGATTTTTTCTGTAAAACGGGATCCCCATTGCTGGTCTATGATTTACCATCGCTGGAGAGTGGTGCAACATGGTACTGCACCATTTCAAGTCCATGCACCCATTTCTAAAAGTCGTACGGCACTGTTTCGTCATTTTGGACGGATGTTGCTCCTTGCACCGTAGATGTTGCACCCTGTGGATATCGATTCTTCGGAGGGTCATAACTCTTGGCTCGTTTAGAGTTATGGGAGCCATAACCAGTCAAAACGAAGGTATCTGTGAGTTCTACAGCTATGACTGCTTTCAGCCGTCACTGGTTAGTTTCATGCCCAAAAAATCCTATCCGAACCTCAATCGGGTCATGGAAGTTTTTTACCCTTCGTTTTTCGTCACGTGGATTTTTTCTGTAAAATGGGATCCCCGTGGCTGGTCTATGATTAACATCGCTGGACAGTGGTGCACCATGGTACTACACCGTTTCAAATCCATGCACCCATTTCTAAAGGTCGTACGACACTGTTTCCTCATTTTGGACGGATGTTGCACCTTGCACCGTAGATGTTGCACCCTGTGGATATCGATTCTTCGGAGGGCCATAACTCTTGGCTCGTTTAGAGTTACGGGAGCCATTACCAGTCAAAACGAAGGTATCCATGAGTTCTACAGCTATGATGGCTTTCAGCCGTCACTAGTTAGTTTCATACCAAAAAAATCCTATCCGAACCTCAATCGGGTCATGGAAGTTTTTTACCCCTCGTTTTTCGTCACGTGGATTTTTTCTGTAAAACGGGATCCCCGTGGCTGGTCTATGATTTTCCATCGCTGGAGAGTGGTGCACCATGGTACTGCACTGTTTCAAATCCATGCACCCTTTTTAATGGTCGTACGGCATTGTTTCGTCATTTTGGACGGATGTTGCACCTTGCACCGTAGATGTTGCACCCTTTGGATATCGATTCTTCGGAGGGACGTAACTCTTGGCTCATTTAGAGTTACGAGAGCCATAACTAGTCAAAACGAAGGTATCTATGAGTTCTACAGTTACGACGGCTTTCAGCCGTCACTGTTTAGTTTCATAGCCAAAAAATCCTATTCGAACCTCAATCGGGTCATGGAAGTTTTTTACCCTTTGTTTTTTCGTCACGTGGATTTTTTCTGTAAAACGGGATCCCCGTGGCTGGTCTATGATTTACCATCGCTGGAGAGTGGTGCACCATGGTACTGCACCGTTTTAAATCCATGTACCCATTTCTAAAGGTCGTACGGCACTGTTTCGTCATTTTGGACGGATGTTGCACCTTGCACCGTAGATGTTGCACCCTGTGGATATCGATTCTTCGGAGGACCATAACTCTTGGCTCGTTTAGAGTTACGGGGGACTTAACCAGTCAAAACAAAGGTATCTGTGAGTTCTACAGCTATGACGGCTTTCAGCCGTCACTGGTTAGTTTCATACCCAAAAAATCCTATCCGAACCTCAATCGGGTCATGGAAGTTTTTTACCCTTCGTTTTTTCGTCACGTGGATTTTTTCTGTAAAACGGGATCCCCGTGGATCGTCTATGAGTTACCATCGCTGGAGAGTGGTGCACCATGGTACTGCACCGTTTCAAATCTATGCACCCATTTCTAAAGATCGTACGGCACTGTTTCGACATTTTTGATGGATGTTGCACCTTGCACCGTTGATGTTGCACCCTGTGGATATCGATTCTTCGGAGGGCCATAACTGTTGGCTCGTTTAGAGTTACGGGAGCCATAACCAGTCAAAACGAAGGTATCTGTGAGTTCTACAGCTATGACGGCTTTCAGCCGTCACTGGTTAGTTTCATACCCAAAAAATCCTATCCGAACGTCAATCGGGTCATGGAAGTTTTTTACCCTTCGTTTTTCTTCACGAGGTTTTTTCTGTAAAACGGGATCCCCGTGGCTGGTCTATGATTTACCATCGCTGGAGAGTGGTGCACCATGGTACTGCACCGTTTCAAATTCATGCACCCATTTCTAAAGGTCGTACGACACTGTTTCGTCATTTTGGACGGATGTTGCACCTTGCACCGTAGATGTTGCACCCTGTGGATAACGATTCTTCGGAGGACCATAACTCTTGGCTCGTTTAGAGTTACGGGAGCCATAACCAGTCAAAACGAAGGTATCTGTGAGTTCTACAGCTATGACAGCTTTCAGCCGCCACATGTTAGTTTCATACCCAAAAAATCATATCTGAACCTCAATCGGGTCATGGATGTTTTTTACCCTTCCTTTTTTCGTCACGTGGATTTTTTCTGTAAAACGGGATCCCCATGGCTGGTCTATGAGTTACAATCGCTGGAGAGTGTTGCACCATGGTACTGCACCGTTTCAAATCCACGCACCCATTTCTAAAGGTCGTGCGGCACTATTTCGTCATTTTGGACGGATGTACCACCTTGCACCGTAGATGTTGCACCCTATGGATATCAATTCTTCGCAGGGCCATAACTCTTGGCTCGTTTAGTGTTACAGGATTCATAAACAGTCAAAACGAAGGTGCCTGTGAGTTCTACAGCTATGACAGCTTTCAGCCGTCACTGGTTAGTTTCATACCAAAAAATTCTATCCGAACCTCAATCGGGTCATGGAAGTTTTTTACCCTTCGTTTTTTCGTCACGTTGGTTTTATCTGTAAAACGGGATCCCCGTGGCTGGTCTATGATTTACCATCGCTGGAGAGTGGTGCACCATGGTACTGCACCGTTTCAAATCCATGCACCCATTTCTAAAGGTCGTACGGCACTGTTTCGTCATTTTGGACGGATGTTTCACCTTGCACCGTAGATGTTGCACCCTGTGGATATCGATTCTTCGGAGGGCCAATACTCTTGGCTCGTTTAGAGTTACGGTAGCCATAACCAGTGAAAACGAAGGTATCCGTGAGTTCTACAGCTATGATGGCTTTCTGCCGTCACTGGTTAGTTTCAAGCCCAAAAAATCCTATTCGAACCTCAATCGGATCATGGAAGTTTTTTACCCATCGTTTTTTCGTCACGTGGATTTTTTCTGTAAAACGGGATCCCCGTGGCTGGACTATGATTTATCATCGCTGGAGAGTGATGCACAATGGTACTGCACCGTTTCAAATCCATGCACCCATTTCTAAAGGACGTACGACACTGTTTCATCATTTTGGACGGATGTTGCTCCTTGCATCGTAGATGTTGCACCCTGTGGATATCGATTATTCGGAGGGCCATAACTCTTGGCTCGTTTAGAGTTACGGGAGCCATAACTAGTCAAAACGAAGGTATCTGTGAGTTCTACAGCTATGACTGCTTTCAGCCGTCACTGGTTAGTTTCATGCCCAAAAAATCCTATCCGAACCTCAATCGGGTCATGGATGTTTTTTACCCTTCGTTTTTCGTCACGTGGATTTTTTCTGTAAAACGGGATCACCGTGGCTGGTCTATGATTTACCATCGCTGGACAGTGGTGCAACAAGGTACTGCACCGTTTCAAATCCATGCACCCATTTCTAAAGGTCGTACGGCACTGTTTCGTCATTTTGGATGGATGTTGCACCTTGCACCGTAGATGTTGCACCCTGTGGATATCGATTCTTTGGAGGGCCATAACTCTTGGCTCGTTTAGAGTTACGGGAGCCATTACCAGTCAAAACGAAGGTATCCATGAGTTCTACAGCTATGACGGCTTTCAGCCGTCAGTAGTTAGTTTCATACCAAAAAAATCCTATCCGAACCTCAATCAGGTCATGGAAGTTTTTTACCCTTCGTTTTTCGTCACGTAGATTTTTTCTGTAAAACGGGATCCCCGTGGCTGGTCTATGATTTTCTATCGCTGGAGAGTGGTGCACCATGGTACTGCACCGTTTCAAATCCATGCACCCTTTTTAAAGGTCGTACGGCACTGTCTCGTCATTTTGAACGGATGTTGTACCTTGCACCGTAGATGTTGCACCCTTTGGATATCGATTCTTCGGAGGGACATAACTCTTGGCTCATTTAGAGTTACGGGAGCCATAACTAGTCAAAACAAAGGTATCTGTGAGTTCTACAGTTATGAAGGCTTTCAGCCGTCACTGGTTAGTTTAATACCCAAAAAATCCTATTCGAACCTCAATCGGGTCATGGAAGTTTTTTACCCTTCGTTTTTTCGTCACGTGGATTTTTTCTGTAAAACGGGTTCCCCGTGGCTGGTCTATGATTTACCATCGCTGGAGAGTGGTGCACCATGGTACTGCACCGTTTTAAATCCGTGCACCCATTTCTAAAGGTCGTACGACACTGTTTCGTCATTTTGGACGGATGTTGCACCTTGCACCGTTGATGTTGCACCCTGTGGATATCGATTCTTCGGAAGGCCATAACTCTTGGCTCGTTTAGAGTTACGGGAGACTTAACAAGTCAAAACAAAGGTATCTGTGAGTTCTACAGATATGACGGCTTTCAGCCGTCACTGGTTGGTTTCATACCCAAAAAATCCTATCCGAACCTCAATCGGGTCATGGAAGATTTTTACCCTCGTTTTTTCGTCACGTTGATTTTTTCTGTAAAACGGGATCCCCGTGGATGGTCTATGAGTTACCATCGCTGGAGAGTGGTGCACCATGGTACTGCACCGTATCAAATCCATGCACCCATTTCTAAAGGTCGTACGGCACTGTTTCGACATTTTGGATGGACGTTGCACCTTGCACCGTAGATGTTGCACCCTGTGGATATCGATTCTTCGGAGGGCCATTACTCTTGGGTCGTTTAGAGTTACGGGAGCCATAACCAGTCAAAACGAAGGTATCTGTTAGTTCTACAGATATGTCGGCTTTCAGCCGTCACTGGTAAGTTTCATGCCCAAAAAATCCTATCCGAACCTCAACCGGGTCATGGAAGTTTTTTACCCTTCGTTTTTTCGTCACGTGGGTATTTTCTGTAAAACGGGATCCCCGTGGCTGGTCTATGAGTTACAATCGCTAGAGAGTGGTGCACCATGGTACTGCACCATTTCAAATCCATGCACCCATTTCTAAAGGTCGTACTTCACTGTTTCGTTATTTTGGACGGATGTTGCACCTTGCACCATAGATGTTGCACCCTGTAGATATCGATTCTTCGGAGGGCCATAACTCTTGGCTCGTTTAGAGTTACGGGAGGCATAACAAGTCAAAACGAAGGTATCTGTGATTTTTATAGCTATGACAGCTTTCAGCCGCCACATGGTAGTTTCATACCCAAAAAATCCTATCCGAACCTCAATTTGGTCATGGAAGTTTTTTACCCTTCGTTCTTTCGTTACGTGGATTTTTCTGTAAAACGTGATCCTCGTGGCTGGTCTATGAGTTACCATCACTGGAGAGTGGTGCTCCATGGTACTGCACTTTTTCAAATCCATGCACCCATTTCTAAAGGTCGTACGGCACTGTTTCGTCATTTTGGACGGATGTATCACCTTGCACCGTAGATGTTGCACCCTATGGATATCGATTCTTCGGAGGGCCATAACTCTTGGCTCGTTTAGAGATACGGTAGCCATAACCAGTGACAACGAAGGTATCCGTGAGTTCTACAGCTATGACGGCTTTCTGCTGTCACTGGTTAGTTTCAAACCCCAAAAAATCCTATCCGAACCTCAATCGGGTCATGGAAGTTTTTTACCCATCGTTTTTTCGTCACGTGGATTTTTTCTGTAAAACGGGATCCCCGTGGCTGGTCTATGATTTACCATCGCTGGAGAGTGATGCACCATGGTACTGCACCATTTCAAATCCATGCACCCATTTCTAAAGGTCGTACGGCACTGTTTCGTCATTTTGGACGGATGTTGCACCTTGCACCGTAGATGTTGTACCATGTGGATATCGATTCTTCGAACGGCCATAACTCTTGGCTCGTTTAGAGTTACGGGAGCCATAACCAGTCAAAACGAAGGTATCCGTGAGTTCTATAGCTACGATGGCTTTCAATCGTCACTGGTTTGTTTCATGCCCAAAAAATCCTATCCGAACCTCAATCGGGTCATGGAAGTTTTTTACCCATCGTTTTTTCGTCATGTGGTTTTTTTCTGTAAAACGGGATCCCCGTGGCTGGTCTATGATTTACCATCGCTGGAGAGTGATGCACCATGGTACTGCACCGTTTAAAATTCATGCACCCATTTCTAAAGGTCGTAGGGCACTGTTTCGTCATTTTGGACGGATGTTGCACCTTGCACCGTAGATGTTGCACCATGTGGATATCGATTCTTCGAAGGGCAATAACTCTTGGCTCGTTTAGAGTTACGGGAGCCATAACCTGTCAAAACAAAGGTATCCGTGAGTTCTATAGCTACGATGGCTTTCAGCCGTCACTGGTTTGTTTCATGCCCAAAAAATCCTATCCGAACCTCAATCGGGTCATGGAAGTTTTTTACCCATCGTTTTTTCGTCACGTGGATTTTTTCTGTAAAACGGGATCCCCGTGGCTGGTCTATTATTTACCATCGCTGGAGAGCGGTGCACCATGGTACTGCACCATTTCAAATCCATGCACCCATTTCTAAAGGTCGTAAGGCACTGTTTCGTCATTTTGGACGGATGTTGCTCCTTGCACCGTAGATGTTGGACCATGTGGATATCGATTCTTCGGAGGGCCATAACTCTTGGCTCGTTTAGAGTTACGGGTGCCATAACTAGTCAAAACGAAGGTATCTGTGAGTTCTACAGCTATGATGGCTTTCAGCCGTCACTGGTTAGCTTCATGCCCGAAAAATCCTATCCGAACCTCAATCGGGTCATGGAAGTTTTTTACCCTTCGTTTTTCGTCACGTGGTTTTTTCTGTAAAACGGGATCCCCGTGGCTGGTCTATGATTAACCATCGCTGGACAATGGTGCACCATGGCACTGCACCGTTTCAAATCCATGCACCCATTTCTAAAGGTCGTACGGCACTGTTTCATAATTTTGGACGGTTGTTGCTCCTTGCACCGTAGATGTTGCACCCTGTGGATATCGATTCTTCGGAGGGCCATAACTCTTGGCTCGTTTAGGTTTACGGGAGCCATTACCAGTCAAAACGAAGGTATCCGTGAGTTCTACGGCAATGATGGCTTTCAGTCGTCACTAGTTAGTTTCATACCCAAAAAATCCTATCCGAACCTCGATCGGGTCATGGAAGTTTTTTACCCTTCGTTTTTCGTCACGTGGATTTTTTCTGCAAAACGGGATCCCCGTGGCTGGTCTATGATTTTCCATCGCTGGAGAGTGGTGCACCATAGTACTACACTGTTTCAAATCCACGCACCCATTTTTAAAGGTCGTACAACACTGTTTCGTCATTTTGGACGGATGTTGCACCTTGCATCGTAGATGTTGCACCATGTGAATATCGATTCTTCGGAGGGCCATAACTCTTGGCTCGTTTAGAGTTACGGGAGCCATAACCAGTCCAAACGAAGGTATCTGTGAGTTTTACAGCTATGACTGCTTTCATCCATTTCTAGTTAGTTTCATATCAAAAAAATCCTATCCGAACCTTCATCAGGTCATGGAAGTTTTTTACCCTTCGTTTTTTCGTCACGTGGATTTTTTCTGTAAAACGGGATCTCCGTGGCTGGTTTATGAGTTACCATCGCTGGAGAGTGGTGCACCATGGTACTGCACCGTTTAAAATCGTTGCTTTGGATGGATGTTGCACCTGGCACCGTAGATGTTGCACCCTGTGGATATCGATTCTTCGGAGGGCCATAACTCTTGGCTCGTTTATAGTTACGGGAGCCATAACCAGTAAAAACGAAGGTATCTGTGAGTTCTACAGCTAAGACAGCTTTCATCCGTCACTGGTTAGTTTCATACCAAAAAATCCTATCCGAACCTCAATCGGGTCATGGAAGTTTTTTACCCTTCGTTTTTTTGTCACGTGGATTTTTTCTGTAAAACGGTATCCCCGTGGCTGGTCTATGAGTTACCATCGCTGGAGAGTGGTGCACCATGGGACTGCACCGTTTCAAATCCATGCACCCATTTCTAAAGGTCGTACGACACTGTTTCATCATTTTGGACGGATGTATCACCTTGCATTGTAGATGTTGCACCCTGTGGATATCGATTCTTCGGAGGGCCATAACTCTTGGCTTGTTTGGAATTACGGGAGTCCTAACCAGTCAAAACGAAGGGATCTGTGAGTTCTACAGGTATGACAGCTTTCCGCTGTCACTGGTTAGTTTCATACCAAAAAATTCTATCCGAACCTCAATCGGGTCATGGATGTTTTTTACCCTTCGTTTTTTCGTCACGTGGATTTTTTCTGTAAAACGGGATCCCCGTGGCTGGTCTATGATTTACCATCGTTGGAGAGTGGTGCACTATGGTACTGTACCGTTTCGAATCGATGCACCCATTTCTAAAGGTCGTACGACACTGTTTCTTCATTTTGGACGGATGTTGCACCTTGCACCGTAGATGTTGCACCCTGTGGATATTGATTCTTCGGAGAGCCATAACTCTTAGCTCGTTTAGAGTTACGGGAGCCACAACCAGTCAAAACGAAGGTATCTGTGAGTTCTAGAGCTATGACGGCTTACAGCCGTCACTGGTTAGTTTCATGCCCAAAAAATCCTATCCGAACAACAATCGGTAATGGAAGTTTTATACCCATCGTTTTTTCGTCACGTGGATTTTTTCTGTAAAACAGGATCCCCGTGGCTGGTCTATGATTTACCATTGCTGGAGAGTGGTGTACCATGGTACTGCACCGTTTCAAATCCATACACCCATTTCTAAAGGTCGTACGGCACTGTTTCGTCATTTTGGACGGATGTTGCACCTTGCACCGTAGATGTTGCACCCTGTGGATATCGATTCTTCGGAGGGCCATAACTCTTTGCTCGTTAAGAGTTACAGGAGTCATAACCAGTCAAAACGAAGGTATCCGTGAGTTCTACAGCTATGACGGCTTTCAGCCGTCACTGGTTAGTTTCATACCCAAAAAATCCTATCCGAACCTCAATCGGGTCATGGAAGTTTTTACCCTACGTTTTTTCGTCGCGTGGATTTTTTCTGTAAAACGGGATCCCCGTGGCTGGTCTATGAGCTACTATCGCTGGAGAGTGGTGCACCATGGTACTGCATCGTTTCAAATCCATGCACCCATTTCTAAATGTCGTACGGCACTGTTTCGTCATTTTGGACGGATGTGGCACCTTGCACTGTAGATGTTGCACCCTGTGGATTTCGATTCTTCGGAGGGACATAACTCTTGGCTCATTCAGAGTTACGGGAGCCATAACTAGTCAAAACAAAGGTATCTGTGAGTTCTACAGTTATGACGGCTTTCAGCCATCACTGGTTAGTTTCATACCCAAAAAATCCTATGGTGCACCGTAGCCGTCACTGGTTAGTTTCATACCCAAAAAATCCTATCCGAACCTCAATCGGGTCATGGAAGTTTTTTACCCTTCGTTTTTTCGTCACGTGGATTTTTTCGGTAAAACGGGATCCCCGTGGCAGGTCTATGATTTACCATCGCTGGAGAGTGGTGCACCATGGTACTGCACCATTTCAAATCCATGCACCCATTTCTAAAGGTCGTACGGCACTGTTTCGTCATTTTGGACGGATGTTGCACCTTGCACCGTAGATGTTGCACCCTGTGGATATCGATTCTTCGGAGGGCCATAACTCTTGGCTCGTTTAGAGTTACGGGAGCCATAACCAGTCAAAACGAAGGTATCTATGAGTTCTACAGCTATGACAGCTTTCAGCCATCATTGGTTAGTTTCATACCAAAAAATCCTATCCGAACCTCAATCGGATCATGGAAGTTTTTTACCCTTCGTTTTTTCGTCACGTGGATTTTTTCGGTAAAACGGGATCCCCGTTGCTGGTCTATGATTTACCATCGCTGGAGAGTGGTGCACCATGGTACTGCACCGTTTTAAATCCATGCAACCATTTCTAAAGGTCGTACGGCACTGTTTCGTAATTTTGGACGGATGTTGCACCTTGCACCGTAGATGTTGCACCCTGTGGACATCGATTCTTCGGAGGGCCATAACTCTTGGATCGTTTGGAGTTACGGGAGCCACAACCAGTCAAAACGAAGGTATTTGTGAGTTCTACAGCTATGATGGCTTTCAGCCGTCACTGGTTAGTTTCATACCCAAAAAATACTATCCGAACCTCAATCGGGTCATGGAAGTTTTTTACCCTTCGTTTTTCGCCACGTGGATTTTTTCTGTAAAACGGGATCCCCGTGGCTGGTTTATGATTTACCATCGCTGGAGAGTGGTGCACCATGGTACTGCACCGTTTAAAATCCATGCACCCATTTCTAAAGGTCGTAAGGCACTGTTTCGTCATTTTGGACGGATGTTGCACCTTGCACCGTTGATGTTGCACCCTGTGGATATCGATTCTTCGGAGGGCCACAACTCTTGGCTCGTTTAGAGTTACGGGAGCCACAACCAGTCAAAACGAAGGTATCTGTGAGTTCTATAGCTATGATGGCTTTCAGCCGTCACTGGTTAGTTTCATACCCAAAAAATACTATCCGAACCTCAATCGGGTCATGAAAGTTTTTTACCCTTCGTTTTTCGTCACGTGCATTTTTTCTGTAAAACGGGGTCCCCGTGGCTGGTTTATGATTTACCATCGCTGGAGAGTGGTGCACCATGGTACTGCACCGTTTCAAATCCATGCACCCATTTCTAAAGGTCGTACGGCACTGTTTCGTCATTTTGGACGGATGTTGCACCTTGCACCGTTGATGTTGCACCCTGTGGATATCGATTCTTCGGAGGGCCATAACTCTTGGCTCGTTTAGAGTTACGGGAGCCATAACCAGTCAAAACGAAGGTATCTGTGTGTTCTACAGCTATGATGGCTTTCAGCCGTCACTGGTTAGTTTCATACCCAAAAAATCCTATCCGAACCTCAATCGGGTCATGGAAGTTTTTTACCCTTCGTTTTTTCGTCACGTGGATTTTTTCGGTAAAACGGGATCCCCATGGCTGGTCTATGATTTACCATCGCTGGAGAGTGGTGCACCACGGTACCGCGCCGTTTCAAATCCATGCACCCATTTCTAAAGGTTGTACGGCACTGTTTCGTCATTTTGGACGGATGTTGCACCGTAGATGTTGCACCCTGTGGATATCGATTCTTCGGAGTGCCATAACTCTTGGCTCGTTTAGAGTTACGGGAGCCATAACCAGTCAAAACGAAGGTATCTATGAGTTCTACAGCTATGACAGCTTTCAGCCGACATTGGTTAGTTTAATACCAAAAAATCCTATCCGAACCTCAATCGGGTCATGGAAGTCTTTTACCCTTCGTTTTTTCGGTAAAACGGGATCCCAGTTGCTGGTCTATGATCTACCATCGCTGGAGTGTGGTGCACCATGGTACTGCACCGTTTTAAATCCATGCACCCATTTCTAAAGGTCGTACGGCACTGTTTCGTAATTTTGGACGGATGTTGCACCTTGCACCGTTGATGTTGCACCCTGTGGATATCGATTCTTCGGAGTGCCATAACTCTTGGCTCGTTTAGAGTTACGGGAGCCATAACCAGTCAAAACGAAGGTATCTGTGAGTTCTATAGCTGTGATGGCTTTCAGCCGTCACTGGTTAGTTTCATACCCAAAAAATCCTATCCGAACCTCAATCGGGTCATGGAAGTTTTTTACCCTTCGTTTTTTCGTCACGTGAATTTTTTCTGTAAAACGGGATCCCCGTGGCTGGTCTATGATTTACCATCGCTGGAGAGTGGTGCACCATGGTACTGCACCGTTTCAAATCCATGCACCCATTTCTAAAGGTCGTACGGCACTGTTTCGTAATTTTGGACGGATGTTGCACCTTGCACCGTTGATGTTGCACCCTGTGGATATCGATTCTTCGGAGGGCCATAACTCTTGGCTCGTTTAGAGTTACGGGAGCCATAACCAGTCAAAACAAAGGTATCTGTGAGTTCTACAGCTATGATGGCTTTCAGCCGTCACTGGTTAGTTTCATACCCAAAAAATCCTATCCGAACCTCAATCGGGTCATGGAAGTTTATTACCCTTCGTTTTTTCGTCACGTGGATTTTTTCTGTAAAACGGGATCCCCGTGGCTGGTTTATGATTTACCATCGCTGGAGAGTGGTGCACCATGGTACTGCACCGTTTCAAATCCATGCACCCATTTCTAAAGGTCGTACGGCACTGTTTCGTCATTTTGGACGGATGTTGCACCTTGCACCGTAGATGTTGCACCCTGTGGATATCGATTCTTCGGAGGGTCATAACTCTTGGCTCGTTTAGAGTTACGGGAGCCATAACCAGTCAAAACAAAGGTATCTATGAGTTCTACAGCTATGATAGCTTTCAGCCGTCACTAGTTAGTTTCATACCAAAAAATCCTATCCGAACCTCAATCGGGTCATGGAAGTTTTTTACCCTTTGTTTTTTCGTCACGTGGATTTTTTCGGCAAAACGGTATCCCCGTGGCTGGTCTATGATTTACCATCGCTGGAGAGTGGTGCACCATGGTACTGCACCGTTTCAAATCCATGCACCCATTTCTAAAGGTCGTACGGCACTGTTTCGTCATTTTGGACGGATGTTGCACCTTGCACCGTTGATGTTGCACCCTGTGGATATCGATTCTTCGGAGGGCCATAACTCTTGGCTCGTTTAGAGTTACGGGAGCCATAACCAGTCAAAACGAAGGTATCTATGAGTTCTACAGCTATGACAGCTTTCAGCCATCATTGGTTAGTTTCATACCAAAAAATCCTATCCGAACCTCAATCGGATCATGGAAGTTTTTTACCCTTCGTTTTTTCGTCACGTGGATTTTTTCGGTAAAACGGGATCCCCGTTGCTGGTCTATGATTTACCATCGCTGGAGAGTGGTGCACCATGGTACTGCACCGTTTTAAATCCATGCAACCATTTCTAAAGGTCGTACGACACTGTTTCGTAATTTTGGACGGATGTTGCACCTTGCACCGTAGATGTTGCACCCTGTGGACATCGATTCTTCGGAGGGCCATAACTCTTGGATCGTTTGGAGTTACGGGAGCCACAACCAGTCAAAACGAAGGTATTTGTGAGTTCTACAGCTATGATGGCTTTCAGCCGTCACTGGTTAGTTTCATACCCAAAAAATACTATCCGAACCTCAATCGGATCATGGAAGTTTTTTACCCTTCGTTTTTCGCCACGTGGATTTTTTCTGTAAAACGGGATCACCGTGGCTGGTTTATGATTTACCATCGCTGGAGAGTGGTGCACCATGGTACTGCACCGTTTCAAATCCATGCACCCATTTCTAAAGGTCGTACGGCACTGTTTCGTCATTTTGGACGGATGTTGCACCTTGCACCGTTGATGTTGCACCCTGTGGATATCGATTCTTCGGAGGGCCATAACTCTTGGCTCGTTTAGAGTTACGGGAGCCATAACCAGTCAAAACGAAGGTATCTGTGAGTTCTATAGCTATGATGGCTTTCAGCCGTCACTGGTTAGTTTCATACCTAAAAAATCCTATCCGAACCTCAATCGGGTCATGGAAGTTTTTTACCCTTCGTTTTTTCGTCACGTGGATTTTTTCGGTAAAACGGGATCTCCGTGGCTGGTCTATGATTTTCCATCGCTGGAGAGTGGTGCACCATGGTACTGCACCGTTTCAAATCCATGCACCCATTTCTAAAGGTCGTACGGCACTGTTTCGTCATTTTGGACGGATTTGCACCTTGCACCGTAGATGTTGCACCCTGTGGATATCGATTCTTCGGAGGGCCATAACTCTTGGCTCGTTTAGAGTTACGGGAGCCATAACCAGTCAAAACGAAGGTATCTATGAGTTCTATAGCTATGACAGCTTTCAGCCGTCATTGGTTAGTTTCACACCAAAAAATCCTATCCGAACCTCAATCGGGTCATGGAAGTTTTTTACCCTTCGTTTTTTCGTCACGTGGATTTTTTCGGTAAAACGGGATCCCCGTTGCTGGTCTATGATTTTCCATCGCTGGAGAGTGGTGCACCATGGTACTGCACCATTTTAAATCCATGCACCCATTTCTAAAGGTCGTACGGCACTGTTTCGTAATTTTGGACGGATGTTGCACCTTGCACTGTTGATGTTGCACCCTGTGGATATCGATTCTTCGGAGGGCCATAACTCTTGGCTCGTTTAGAGTTACGAGAGCCATAACCAGTCAAAACGAAGGTATCTGTGAGTTCTACAGCTATGATGGCTTTCAGCCGTCACTGGTTAGTTTCATACCCAAAAAATCCTATCCGAACCTCAATCGGGTCATGGAAGTTTTTTACCCTTCGTTTTTTCGTCACGTGGATTTTTTCTGTAAAACGGGATCCCCGTGGCTGGTTTATGATTTACCATCGCTGGAGAGTGGTGCACCATGGTACAGCACCGTTTCAAATCCATGCACCCATTTCTAAAGGTCGTACGGCACTGTTTCGTCATTTTGGACGGATGTTGCACCTTGCACCGTAGATGTTGCACCCTGTGGATATCGATTCTTCGGAGGGCCATAACTCTTGGCTCGTTTAGAGTTACGGGAGCCATAACCAGTCAAAACGAAGGTATCTATGAGTTCTACAGCTATGATAGCTATCAGCCGTCACTGGTTAGTTTCGTACCAAAAAATCCTATCCGAACTTCAATCGGTTCATGGAAGTTTTTTACCCTTTGTTTTTTCGTCACGTGGATTTTTTCTGTAAAACGGTATCCCCGTGGCTGATCTATGATTTACCATCACTGGAGAGTGGTGCACCATGGTACTGCACCGTTTCAAATCCTTGCACCCATTTCTAAAGGTCGTACGGCACTGTTTCATCATTTTGGACGGATGTTGCACCTTGCACCGTAGATGTTGCACCCTGTGGATATCGATTCTTCGGAGGGCCATAACTCTTGGCTAATTTAGAGTTACGGGAGCCATAACCAGTCAAAACGAAGGTATTTGTGAGTTCTACAGCTATGACGGCTTTCAGCCGTCACTGGTTAGTTTCATACCCAAAAAATCCTATCCGAACCTCAATCGGGTCATGGAAGTTTTTTACCCTTCGTTTTTTCGTCACGTTGATTTTTTCGGTAAAACGGGATCCCCGTGGCTGGTCTATGATTTACCATCGCTGGAGAGTGGTGCTCCATGGTACTGCACCGTTTCAAATCCATGCACCCATTTCTAAAGGTCGTACGGCACTGTTTCGTCATTTTGGACGGATGTTGCACCTTGCACCCTGTGGATATCGATTCTTGGGAGGGCCATAACTCTTGGCTCGTTTAGAGTTACGGGAGCCATAACCAGTCAAAACAAAGGTATCTATGAGTTCTATAGCTATGATAGCTTTCAGCCGTCATTGGTTAGTTTCATACCAAAATATCCTATCCGAACATCAATCGGATCATGGAAGTTTTTTACCCTTCGTTTTTTCGTCACGTGGATTTTTTCGGTAAAACGGGATCCCCGTTGCTGGTCTATGATTTACCATCGCTGGAGAGTGGTGCACCATGGTACTGCACCGTTTTAAATCCATGCAACCATTTCTAAAGGTCGTACGGCACTGTTTCGTAATTTTGGACGGATGTTGCACCTTGCACCGTAGATGTTGCACCCTGTGGACATCGATTCTTCGGAGGGCCATAACTCTTGGATCGTTTGGAGTTACGGGAGCCACAACCAGTCAAAACGAAGGTATTTGTGAGTTCTACGGCTATGATGGCTTTCAGCCGTCACTGGTTAGTTTCATACCCAAAAAATACTATCCGAACCTCAATCGGGTCATGGAAGTTTTTTACCCTTCGTTTTTCGCCACGTGGATTTTTTCTGTAAAACGGGATCCCCGTGGCTGGTTTATGATTTACCATCGCTGGAGAGTGGTGCACCATGGTACTGCACCGTTTCAAATCCATGCACCCATTTCTAAAGGTCGTACGGCACTGTTTTGTCATTTTGGACGGATGTTGCACCCTGTGGATATCGATTCTTCGGAGGGCCATAACTCTTGGCTCGTTTAGAGTTACGGGAGCCATAACCAGTCAAAACGAAGGTATCTGTGAGTTCTATAGCTATGATGGCTTTCAGCCGTCACTGGTTAGTTTCATACCTAAAAAATCCTATCCGAACCTCAATCGGGTCATGGAAGTTTTTTACCCTTCGTTTTTTCGTCACGTGGATTTTTTCGGTAAAACGGGATCCCCGTGGCTGGTCTATGATTTACCATCGCTGGAGAGTGGTGCACCATGGTACTGCACCGTTTCAAATCCATGCACCCATTTCTAAAGGTCGTACGGCACTGTTTCGTCATTTTGGACGGATTTGCACCTTGCACCGTAGATGTTGCACCCTGTGGATATCGATTCTTCGGAGGGCCATAACTCTTGGCTCGTTTAGAGTTACAGGAGCCATAACCAGTCAAAACGAAGGTATCTATGAGTTCTATAGCTATGACAGCTTTCAGCCGTCATTGGTTAGTTTCACACCAAAAAATCCTATCCGAACCTCAATCGGGTCATGGAAGTTTTTTACCCTTCGTTTTTTCGTCACGTGGATTTTTTCGGTAAAACGGGATCCCCGTTGCTGGTCTATGATTTTCCATCGCTGGAGAGTGGTGCACCATGGTACTGCACCATTTTAAATCCATGCACCCATTTCTAAAGGTCGTACGGCACTGTTTCGTAATTTTGGACGGATGTTGCACCTTGCACTGTTGATGTTGCACCCTGTGGATATCGATTCTTCGGAGGGCCATAACTCTTGGCTCGTTTAGAGTTACGAGAGCCATAACCAGTCAAAACGAAGGTATCTGTGAGTTCTACAGCGATGATGGCTTTCAGCCGTCACTGGTTAGTTTCATACCCAAAAAATCCTATCCGAACCTCAATCGGGTCATGGAAGTTTTTTACCCTTCGTTTTTTCGTCACGTGGATTTTTTCTGTAAAACGGGATCCCCGTGGCTGGTTTATGATTTACCATCGCTGGAGAGTGGTGCACCATGGTACAGCACCGTTTCAAATCCATGCACCCATTTCTAAAGGTCGTACGGCACTGTTTCGTCATTTTGGACGGATGTTGCACCTTGCACCGTAGATGTTGCACCCTGTGGATATCGATTCTTCGGAGGGCCATAACTCTTGGCTCGTTTAGAGTTACGGGAGCCATAACCAGTCAAAACGAAGGTATCTATGAGTTCTACAGCTATGATAGCTATCAGCCGTCACTGGTTAGTTTCATACCAAAAAATCCTATCCGAACTTCAATCGGTTCATGGAAGTTTTTTACCCTTTGTTTTTTCGTCACGTGGATTTTTTCTGTAAAACGGTATCCCCGTGGCTGATCTATGATTTACCATCACTGGAGAGTGGTGCACCATGGTACTGCACCGTTTCAAATCCTTGCACCCATTTCTAAAGGTCGTACGGCACTGTTTCATCATTTTGGACGGATGTTGCACCTTGCACCGTAGATGTTGCACCCTGTGGATATCGATTCTTCGGAGGGCCATAACTCTTGGCTAATTTAGAGTTACGGGAGCCATAACCAGTCAAAACGTAGGTATTTGTGAGTTCTACAGCTATGACGGCTTTCAGCCGTCACTGGTTAGTTTCATACCCAAAAAATCCTATCCGAACCTCAATCGGGTCATGGAAGTTTTTTACCCTTCGTTTTTTCGTCACGTTGATTTTTTCGGTAAAACGGGATCCCCGTGGCTGGTCTATGATTTACCATCGCTGGAGAGTGGTGCTCCATGGTACTGCACCGTTTCAAATCCATGCACCCATTTCTAAAGGTCGTACGGCACTGTTTCGTCATTTTGGACGGATGTTGCACCTTGCACCCTGTGGATATCGATTCTTGGGAGGGCCATAACTCTTGGCTCGTTTAGAGTTACGGGAGCCATAACCAGTCAAAACGAAGGTATCTATGAGTTCTACAGCTATGATAGCTTTCAGCCGTCATTGGTTAGTTTCATACCAAAAAATCCTATCCGAACATCAATCGGATCATGGAAGTTTTTTACCCTTCGTTTTTTCGTCACGTGGATTTTTTCGGTAAAACGGGATCCCCGTTGCTGGTCTATGATTTACCATCGCTGGAGAGTGGTGCACCATGGTACTGCACCGTTTTAAATCCATGCAACCATTTCTAAAGGTCGTACGGCACTGTTTCGTAATTTTGGACGGATGTTGCACCTTGCACCGTAGATGTTGCACCCTGTGGACATCGATTCTTCGGAGGGCCATAACTCTTGGATCGTTTGGAGTTACGGGAGCCACAACCAGTCAAAACGAAGGTATTTGTGAGTTCTACGGCTATGATGGCTTTCAGCCGTCACTGGTTAGTTTCATACCCAAAAAATACTATCCGAACCTCAATCGGGTCATGGAAGTTTTTTACCCTTCGTTTTTCGCCACGTGGATTTTTTCTGTAAAACGGGATCCCCGTGGCTGGTTTATGATTTACCATCGCTGGAGAGTGGTGCACCATGGTACTGCACCGTTTCAAATCCATGCACCCATTTCTAAAGGTCGTACGGCACTGTTTTGTCATTTTGGACGGATGTTGCACCTTGCACCGTTGATGTTGCACCCTGTGGATATCGATTCTTCGGAGGGCCATAACTCTTGGCTCGTTTAGAGTTACGGGAGCCATAACCAGTCAAAACGAAGGTATCTGTGAGTTCTATAGCTATGATGGCTTTCAGCCGTCACTGGTTAGTTTCATACCTAAAAAATCCTATCCGAACCTCAATCGGGTCATGGAAGTTTTTTACCCTTCGTTTTTTCGTCACGTGGATTTTTTTGGTAAAACGGGATCCCCGTGGCTGGTCTATGATTTACCATCGCTGGAGAGTGGTGCACCATGGTACTGCACCGTTTCAAATCCATGCACCCATTTCTAAAGGTCGTACGGCACTGTTTCGTCATTTTGGACGGATGTTGCACCTTGCACCGTAGATGTTGCACCCTGTGGATATCGATTCTTCGGAGGGCCATAACTCTTGGCTCGTTTAGAGTTACGGGAGCCATAACCAGTCAAAACGAAGGTATCTATGAGTTCTATAGCTATGACAGCTTTCAGCCGTCATTGGTTAGTTTCACACCAAAAAATCCTATCCGAACCTCAATCGGGTCATGGAAGTTTTTTACCCTTCGTTTTTTCGTCACGTGGATTTTTTCGGTAAAACGGGATCCCCGTTGCTGGTCTATGATTTTCCATCGCTGGAGAGTGGTGCACCATGGTACTGCACCATTTTAAATCCATGCACCCATTTCTAAAGGTCGTACGGCACTGTTTCGTAATTTTGGACGGATGTTGCACCTTGCACTGTTGATGTTGCACCCTGTGGATATCGATTCTTCGGAGGGCCATAACTCTTGGCTCGTTTAGAGTTACGAGAGCCATAACCAGTCAAAACGAAGGTATCTGTGAGTTCTACAGCTATGATGGCTTTCAGCCGTCACTGGTTAGTTTCATACCCAAAAAATCCTATCCGAACCTCAATTGGGTCATGGAAGTTTTTTACCCTTCGTTTTTTCGTCACGTGGATTTTTTCTGTAAAACGGGATCCCCGTGGCTGGTTTATGATTTACCATCGCTGGAGAGTGGTGCACCATGGTACAGCACCGTTTCATATCCATGCACCCATTTCTAAAGGTCGTACGGCACTGTTTCGTCATTTTGGACGGATGTTGCACCTTGCACCGTAGATGTTGCACCCTGTGGATATCGATTCTTCGGAGGGCCATAACTCTTGGCTCGTTTAGAGTTACGAGAGCCATAACCAGTCAAAACGAAGGTATCTATGAGTTCTACAGCTATGATAGCTTTCAGCCGTCACTGGTTAGTTTCATACCAAAAAATCCTATCCGAACTTCAATCGGTTCATGGAAGTTTTTTACCCTTTGTTTTTTCGTCACGTGGATTTTTTCTGTAAAACGGTATCCCCGTGGCTGATCTATGATTTACCATCACTGGAGAGTGGTGCACCATTGTACTGCACCGTTTCAAATCCTTGCACCCATTTCTAAAGGTCGTACGACACTGTTTCATCATTTTGGACGGATGTTGCACCTTGCACCGTAGATGTTGCACCCTGTGGATATCGATTCTTCGGAGGGCCATAACTCTTGGCTAATTTAGAGTTACGGGAGCCATAACCAGTCAAAACGAAGGTATTTGTGAGTTCTACAGCTATGACGGCTTTCAGCCGTCACTGGTTAGTTTCATACCCAAAAAATCCTATCCGAACCTCAATCGGGTCATGGAAGTTTTTTACCCTTCGTTTTTTCGTCACGTTGATTTTTTCGGTAAAACGGGATCCCCGTGGCTGGTCTATGATTTACCATCGCTGGAGAGTGGTGCACCATGGTACTGCACCGTTTCAAATCCATGCACCCATTTCTAAAGGTCGTACGGCACTGTTTAGTCATTTTGGACGGATGTTGCACCTTGCACCCTGTGGATATCGATTCTTGGGAGGGCCATAACTCTTGGCTCGTTTAGAGTTACGGGAGCCATAACCAGTCAAAACGAAGGTATCTATGAGTTCTACAGCTATGGCAGCTTTCAGCTGTCATTGGTTAGTTTCATACCAAAAAATCCTATCCGAACCTCAATCGGGTCATGGAAGTTTTTTACCCTTCGTTTTTTCGTCACGTGGATTTTTTTGGTAAAACGGGATCCCCGTTGCTGGTCTATGATTTACCATCGTCGAAGAGTGGTGCACCATGGTACTGCAACGTTTTAAATCCATGCACCCATTTCTAAAGGTCGTACGGCACTGTTTCGTAATTTTGGACGGATGTTGCACCTTGCACCGTTGATGTTGCACCCTGTGGATATCGATTCTTCGGAGGGCCATAACTCTTGGCTCGTTTAGAGTTACGGGAGCCATAACCTGTCAAAACGAATGTATCTGTGAGTTCTACAGCTATGATGGCTTTCAGACGTCACTGGTTAGTTTCATACCCAAAAAATCCTATCCGAACCTCAATCGGGTCATGGAAGTTTTTTACCCTTCGTTTTTTCGTCACGTGGATTTTTTCTGTAAAACGGGATCCCCGTGGCTGGTTTATGATTTACCATCGCTGGAGAGTGGTGCACCATGGTACCGCACCGTTTCAAATCCATGCACCCATTTCTAAAGGTCGTACGGCACTGTTTCGTCTTTATGGACGGATGTTGCACCTTGCACCGTAGATGTTGCACCCTGTGGATATCGATTCTTCGGAGGGCCATAACTCTTGGCTCGTTTAGAGTTACGGGAGCCATAACCAGTCAAAACAGTGGTATCTATGAGTTCTACAGCTATGATAGCTTTCAGCCGTCACTGGTTAGTTTCATACCAAAAAATCCTATCCGAACCTCAATCAGGTCATGGAAGTTTTTTACCCTTTGTTTTTTCGTCACGTGGATTTTTTCGGTAAAACGGTATCCCCGTGGCTGGTCTATGATTTACCATCGCTGGAGAGTGGTGCACCATGGTACTGCACCATTTCAAATCCATGCACCCATTTCTAAAGGTCGTACGGCACTGTTTCGTCATTTTGGACGGATGTTGCACCTTGCACCGTTGATGTTGCACCCTGTGGATATCGATTCTTCGGAGGGCCATAACTCTTGGCTCGTTTAGAGTTACGGGAGCCATAACCAGTCAAAACGAAGGTATCTGTGAGTTCTACAGCTATGATGGCTTTCAGCCGTCACTGGTTAGTTTCATACCCAAAAAATCCTATCCGAACCTCAATCGGGTCATGGAAGTTTTTTACCCTTCGTTTTTTCGTCATGTAGATTTTTTCTGTAAAACGGGATCCCCGTGGCTGATCTATGATTTACCATCGTTGGAGAGTGGTGCACCATGGTACTGCACCGTTTCAAATCCATGCACCCATTTCTAAAGTTCGTACGACACTGTTTCGTCATTTTGGACGGATGTTGCACCTTGCACCGTAGATGTTGCACCCTGTGGATATCGATTCTTCGGAGGGCCATAACTCTTGGCTCGTTTAGAGTTACGGGAGCCATAACCAGTCAAAACGAAGGTATCTGTGAGTTCTACAGCTATGATGGCTTTCAGCCGTCACTGGTTAGTTTCATACCCAAAAAATCCTATCCGAACCTCAATCGGGTCATGGAAGTTTTTTACCCTTCGTTTTTTCGTCACGTTGATTTTTTCTGTAAAACGGGATCCCCGTGGCTGGTATATGAGTTACCATCGCTGGAGAGTGGTGCACCATGGTACTGCACTGTTTCAAATCCATGCACCCATTTCGAAAGGTCGTACGGCACTGTTTCGTCGTATTGGACGGATGTTGCACCTTGCACCGTAGATGTTGCACACTGTGGATATCGATTCTTCGGAGGGCCATAACTCTTGGCTCGTTTAGAGTTACGGGAGCCATAACCAGTCAAAACGAAGGTATCTATGAGTTCTATAGTTATGACAGCTTTCAGCCATCACTTGTTAGTTTCATACCCAAAAAATCCTATCCGAACCTCAATCGGGTCATGAAAGTTTTTTACCCTTCGTTTTTTCGTCACGTGGATTTTTTCTGTAAAACGGGATCCCCGTGGCTGGTCTATGATTTACCATCGCTGGAGAGTGGTACACCATGGTACTGCACCGTTTCATATCCTTGCACCCATTTCTATAGGTCGTACGGCACTGTTTCGTCATTTTGTACGGATGTTGCACCTTGCACCGTAGATGTTGCACCCTGTGCATATCGATTCTTCGGAGGGCCACAACTCTTGGCTCGTTTAGAGTTACGGGAGCCATAACCAGTCAAAACGAAGGTATCTGTGAGTTCTACAACTATGATGGCTTTCAGCCGTCACTGGTTAGTTTCATACCCAAAAAATCCTATCCGAACCTCAATCGGGTCATGGAAGTTTTTTACCCTTCGTTTTTTCGTCACGTGGATTTTTTCTATAAAACATGATCCCCGTGGCTCGTATATGAGTTACCATCGCTGGAGAGTGGTGCACCATGGTACTGCACCGTTTCAAATCCATGCACCCATTTCTAAAGGTCGTACGGCACTGTTTCGTCATTTTGGACGGATGTTGCACCTTGCACCGTAGATGTTGCACCCTATGGATATCGATTCTTCGGAGTGCCATAACTCTTGGCTCGTTTAGAGTTACGGGAGGCATAACCAGTCAAAACGAAGGTATCTATGAGTTCTACAGGTATGACAGCTTTCAGGCATCACTTGTTAGTTTCATACCTAAAAAATCCTATCCGAACCTCAATTGGGTCATGGAAGTTTTTTACCCTTCGTTTTTTCGTCACGTGGATTTTTTCTGTAAAACGGGATCCCCATGGCTGGTATATGAGTTATCATCGCTGGAGAGTGGTGCACCATGGTACTGCACCGTTTCAAATCCATGCACCCATTTCTAAAGGTCGTACGACACTGTTTCGACATTTTGGATGGATGTTGCACCTTGCACCGTAGATGTTGCACCCTGTGGATATCGATTCTTCGGAGGGCCATAATTCTTGGCACATTTAGAATTACGGGAGCCATAACCAGTCAAAACGAAGGTATCAGTGAGTTTTATAGCTTTGAAGGCTTTCAGCCGTCACTAGTTAGTTTCATACACAAAAAATCCTATCCGAACCTCAATCGGGTCACGGAAGTTTTTTACCCTTCGTTTTTTTGTCCCGTGGATTTTTTCTTTAAAAAGGGATCCCCATGGCTGGTCAATGAGTTACCATCGCTGGAGAGTGGTGCACCATGGTACTGCACCGTTTCAAATCCATGCACCCATTTCTAAAGGTCGTACGACACTGATTCGTCATTTTAGACGGATGTTGCACCTTGCACCGTAGATGTTGCACCCTGTAGATATCGATTCTTCGGAGGGCCATAACTCTTGGCACGTTTAGAGTTACGGGAGCCATAACAAGTCAAACCGAAGGTATCTGTGATTTCTATAGCTATGACAGCTTTCAGCTACCACACGTTAGTTTCATACCCAAAAAATCCTATCCGAACCTCAATCGGGTCATGGAAGTTTTTTACCCTTCGTTTTTTCGTCACGTGGGTTTTTCTGTAAAACGGGATCCCCGTGGCTGGTCTATGAGTTACCTTCGCTGGAGAGTGGTGCACCATGGTACTGCACTGTTTCAAATCCATGCACCCATTTCTAAAGGACGTACGACACTGTTTCGTCATTTTGGACGGATGTATCACCTTGCACCGTAGATGTTGCACCCTGTGGATATCGATTCTTCGGAGGGCCATAACTCTTGGCTCGTTTAGAGTTACGGGAGTCATAACTAGTCAAAACGAAGGTATCTGTGAGTTCTACAGCTATGATAGCTTTCAGCTGTCTCTGGTTAGTTTCATACCAAAAAATTCTATCCGAACCTCAATCTGGTCATGGAAGTTTTTTACCCTTCGTTTTTTCGTCACGTGGATTTTTTCTGTAAAACGGGATCCCCATGGCTAGTCTATGATTTACCATCGCTGGAGAGTGGTGCACCATGGTACTGCACCGTTTCAAATCCATGCACCCATTTCTAAAGGTCGTACGACACTGTTTCGTACTTTTGGACGGATGTTGCACCTTGCACCGTTGATGTTGCACCCTGTGGATATCGATTCTTCGGAGGGCCATAACTCTTGACACGTCTAGAGTTACGGGAGCCAAAACCAGCCAAAACGAAGGTATCCGTGAGTTCTACAGCTACGACGGCTTTCAACCATCACTGGTTAGTTTCATGCCCAAAAAATCCTATCCGAACCTCAATCGGGTCATGGAAGTTTTTTACCCATCGTTTTTTCGTCACGTGGATTTTTTCTGTAAAACGGGATCCCCTTGGCTGGTATATGATTTACCATCGCTGGAGAATGGTGCACCATGGTACTGCATCGTTTCAAATCCATGCTCCCATTTCTAAAGGTTGTACGGCACTGTTTCGTCATTTTGGACCGTAGATGTTGCACCCTGTGGATATCGATTCTTCGGAGGGCCATAACTCTTGGCTCGTTTAGAATTACGGGAGCCATAGCCAGTCAAAACGAAGGTATCTGTGAGTTCTACAGCTATGACGGCTTTCAACCGTCACTGGTTAGTTTCATGCCCAAAAAATCCTATCCGAACCTCAATCGGGTCATGGAAGTTTTTTAACCTTCGTTTTTCGTCACGTGGATTTTTTCTGAAAACGGGATCCCCGTGGCTGGTCTATGATTTACCATCGCTGGACAGTGATGCACCATGGTACTGCACCATTTCAAATCTATGCACCCATTCCTAAAGGGCGTACGGCACTGTTTCGTCATTTTGGACGGATGTTGCACCTTGCACCATAGTTGTTGCACCCTGTGGATATCGATTCTTCGGAGGGCCATAACTCTTGGCTCGTTTAGAGTTACGGGAGCCATTACCAGTCAAAACGAAGTTATCCGTGAGTTCTACAGCTATGATGGCTTTCAGTCGTCACTAGTTTGTTTCATACCCAAAAAATCCTTTCCGAACCTCAATCGGGTCATGGAAGTTTTTTACCCTTCGTTTTTCGTCACGTGGATTTTTTCTGTAAAACGGGATCCCCGTGGCTGGCCTATGATTTTTCATCGCTGGAGAGTGGTGCACCATGGTACTGCACCGTTTCAAATCCATGCACCCATTTTTAAAGGTCGTACGGCACTGTTTCGTCATTTTGGACGTATGTTGCACCTTGCACCGTAGATGTTGCACCCTTTGGATATCGATTCTTCGAAGGGACATAACTCTTGGCTCATTTAGAGTTACGGGAGCCATAACTAGTCAAAACGAAGGTATCTGTGAGTTCTATAGTTATGATGGCTTTCAGCCGTCACTGGTTAGTTTCATACCCAAAAAATCCTATTCGAACCTCAATCGGGTCATGGAAGTTTTTTACCCTTCGTTTTTTCGTCACGTGGATTTTTTCTGTAAAACGGGATCCCCGTGGCTGGCCTATGATTTACCATCACTGGAGAGTGGTGCACCATGGTACTGCACCGTTTTAAATCCTTGCACCCATTTCTAAAGGTCGTACGACACTGTTTCGTCATTTTGGACGGATGTTGCACCTTGCACCGTAGATGTTGCACCCTGTGGATATCGATTCTTCAGAGGGCCATAACTCTTTGCTCATTTAGAGTTACGGGAGCCATAACCAGTCAAAACGAAGGTATCTGTGAGTTCTACAGCTATGACCGCTTTCAGCCGTCACTGGTTAGTTTCATATCCAAAAAATCCTATCCGAACCTCAATCAGGTCATGGAAGTTTTTTACCCTTCGTTTTTTCGTCACATGTGTTTTCCCAACTTTTGGCAAAGTTGAGATATCCAAAATTTACTGAGAATCAATGATTATTATTCTTGAGTATCAACTATGTACTGCAGGATAACCATGGATATCGATGAGTTTTGTCCGAGTACAGATTGAGCTACAATTGATAGGACTTGACCAGAAAGATCATAGATACCAGTGGTTCAAATTTCAGGTCAATCCGAGTTCGTATGCTCAAGAAATGATGGATTCAGTTTGAGGGAGATGAACCTTGCTCGGTTCGAATCCATAGGATACCCCTGCTCGAACCCATCTACTTCGAATCCATCCGCACCTGCCCCGTTCGAACCCAACATGATGAAATCCTTCGAACCCATCGCGAAAGCCTACCTTCGAATCCATCCACATGTATCAACTCGACTCCGTGTAGTTCGCATCCATCAACACCTCGCTCCATGCAAACCCACTATGTTCGAATCCATCGAGAGTTGGTTGCTTCGAAACGAACTTGTTCGAATCGATCGAGTTCGAACCCATTAAGGTACCTCAGTTCGAATCGGTCGCTTTCGGATCCAGAAAACATTCACTCGCTCGCATACACCGAGTAAACTAACTTGGATGACGTGTCACTCCACGATGCAAAGTCGGCAAGATCCACGGAGACGAAGCGTTCAACCAGGAGAGAAGGCCGAATCGACTCGAAGGACGCGCGCCACCTCATCACAAAACCGCGTGCGCTGATGGATTCGAAGGGAGTGGGTTCGAAGGGATCGATTCGACCCAAACAGCCAAACGAAAATCTCCACTTCGAATCAATCATATCTCTCAATACCTTAATCCAAATGCCATGAAATTTTTGCAGGAGCTTGCTTACATGTTGAAGAATGCCCACACCAAATTTCACCCCGATTGGATGATTTTATGAGCTATTCGAATGGAGTTCGAATCGATGCCAAAGTGGGCCCGGATCTCCAGGTTTCGGCCATGTGGGCCCCCTCACGTGCCAGAAGTGGTCTACCGGATTTTTAGGAGAAATATCAGCCTCCTACAGCTATAAATAGAGCCCCAGGTCATACAGAGAGGGGGAGGTTGATTTGGAAACACCCAGACCCTGCCAGACTCTACTGTGCACTTCACTACTACCGTTGTACTCGAATTTTAGAGCTATAATCCATTGTAATCCGCTGTAATCAACTGTAATCAGCTAAGAATATCAATAAAAGTTAAAACCTTTGAAGTGGACGTAGGCCGGAGATAGCCGAACCACTGTAAATCGTGTGCTCTTGTTCATAATTTCTGTAGTTCTGCGTATTGCTTGCTTAGATCTGTGATTTTGTTTGAATGTTACTGATTTGTATTCATACACTGGTGCTTTCACAATACTTTGGGTTTGTGACCAATTTTGGCGCAAACTCTTTGGTGCTTTCACTGGGAAGGATCAACACCCGCTACATCAGATTCAGAGTTCGGATCTAAAAGTTTCAAGAATTCCGATTCAGAGACAATGACTCGACAAACAAGACAAAGTGTTGATCGGAGCCAACAGGGAGGAAGCCAAGAAGCATCCTCAGGAGCAGGAGAAGGATAAGCTTCCGTCTACATCACTAGAGATGAGATGGGGGCTATGGCTAATTCAATACACGAAAGCATGATGAAGACCCAACAGGAGATGCTGCAGAATTTCCTCGAACAAATGAGGGCGGCAAATGTACAAAACCTTGGACCAACTACAACAATTGCAAGTGCGGGACAAGGAATCAGGATTACAGAAGCTAATGAAGGTCAGGTTCAAGACCAGAATGTAGGAGCTGAAGGTAATCAGTAAGGACTTGGGGGCAGAACCTCAGGGTCTGATACTGGAAGACCAATAGACGGAGGTCAACAAGTTGGAGCCAACGCTTATGCTATAAAGCCACCCGAAGAGTATGTACCAGAATTCCCTTCAAGGCTCGGGGGGCAGGACAGGAATGTGGCCAGGGACCAACCCCTGGAAAGAGATGAGAGAATGATTGGCCTAATGCGACGAATCATGAGAGGAGGACTGCCTAGCGGAGGGCTGGAAGAAGTTAGTCGGAGTCCGTTCACTCCGAACATCCGAAACGCAAGGAACCCTCCAAAATTCAAACTACCAACGCTAGAACCTTAAGACGGGAGGTTAGACCCGACCATGCATATTACCAGATATATTAGGCACATGGAAGTGATGGGGGCATCCGAGGAAGTGATGGCATGATGCTTCCCTCTATATTTGTCAGATTTGGCTGCGGTTTGGTTCAGGCAACTAGAGACTGGATCAATCAGAACATGGGGCGAGCTTGTAGACTACTTCATGAAGCAATTTAGGGTCCATGTGACGCGAGCCAAGAGTGTGATGACTTTAGCTTCAATCAAGCAAAGGACCGGAGAGTCCATAAAAGATTTCCTACTAAGATTCAATGTAACAGTGACTTCTGTAGATCGTCCGGATCCATCGATGATTTTGATGGCGGCGGTGGCAGGAGTCGCGGAAGGCACCAAATTTAAAGATTCTCTGACTAAAGATCCACCACAAGATCTTGGAGAGTTCTTTCATAAAGCTGAAAAGTTCATCCGATTAGAAGAATCACGAGCCGAGAGGCTGGAAACAAATGTTGCGCAGAGCGAAGGAACCTCCAGAGAACAGTCCGGAGCGGACAAGGGAAAAAGGAAACAGGGTGATAGACATGATGGTCTTGATAAACGGAAGAAATTCCGAGAACCAAGATTTAGGCAGTACACAGATCTGACTGCAGGCCTAGAAAGAATCTACACTGAAACTCGGGGGCAACTCCCCTATCGAAAGCCACCTATAAGGGATCCCACTAAGCGGGAGCGCAGGACTGGAAAATATTGCCTATTCCATGAGCTGGATGGGCACACCACAGATGAATGCCGCCACCTAAAGGATGAGGTGGAATAACATGCCAGGGGTGGCAGATTGCCACAATTTGTCAGAGAACGGACAGCGGCAGTCAGGCCTGAACAACTACCGCCTCCACCTAACAGGAACGATCCTGGATCGGGATCACGACTCGTCATCCACTGATTAAAGATGGCAAGGGCCAAGTCCAGGATTTGGACTTCGGCCGAATAATTCTATTTAGATTTGTTTTCAGAATAAACGGTTACTCCACTTACACATGTACGGGAACCGGAGAGATCCTTAGGCATGCTCTGAGATGGAGATGAACCGAAATGCCCGGAGAGGCAATGTTTAGTTTTTTCTGATGTTTGAGATTGAACATCTAGAACTCGAATTTTAATAAATAAATTAGAATCTCTTGCAATAAACCTTTGGACCAAAGAGTCAGAAGATGAACATTAAATACCAATATAAATATGATCGCTTTATGACCCTACCCGGAGAGGCTGGGTCCGGAGTGCAAGAAGTGAGTTGCTTCGCTGGAGAGCGACAAGATCAACTCACTTAAGCGTTGTTTCCCCTTCATCGGAGAGTGATAGGATGGGATCCAGCAAGAGCCCGGAGAGGCTATGATCGGTCTCGAACGACCAAGACATCGCTTAATGTTCAGATACACTGAACCGGAGTGCAAGAAGTGAGTTGCTTTGCCGGAGAGCGACAGGATCAACTCACTTAAGCGCTGTTTCCCCTTCATCGGAGAGTGACAGGATGGGATCCAGCAAGAGCTCGGAGAGGCTATGGTCGGTCCAGAACGACCATGACATCGCCATACGTCCTAACCAGCACCAGAGTGCAAGGGATAGAAGGCAATGCTGGAATACAGTAGGATCTCTCTATTCAATCATTAAGTCTAGAATGGACTTAGTAAGGGTTCAGAGTAGCCATTAATAGTCCAGAGAGACTACGGAACTTCATTCTCAACTTCTACAGAAAGAATGAATGCTGATTCGGCTTCGAACAGCCATAGACTTGATTGATAATACTGCAGCTATGAATGAAACGTGAATTTACTACATTCGATTTAAGACCGTTCAAAACATACCTTTTACCAAAAGGCATGTTTTGGGGGGCAAAGTGTTATCCCAACTTTTGGCAAAGTTGAGATATCCAAAATTTACTGAGAACCAATGATTATTATTCTTGAGTATCAACTATGTACTGCAGGATAACCATGGATATCGATGAATTTTGTCCGAATCCAGATTGAGCTACAATTGATAGTACATGACTAGAAAGATCATAGAAGCCAGTGGTTCAAATTTTAAGTCAATCCGAGTTCGTATGCTCAAGAAATGATGGATTCAGTTTGAGGGAGATGAACCTTGCTCGGTTCGAATCCATAGGATACCCTTGTTCGAACCCATCTACTTCGAATCCATCCGCGCCTGCCCCGTTCGAACCCAACATGATGAAATCCTTCGAACCCATCACGATGGCCTACCATCGAATCCATCCACATGTCTCAACTCGACTCTGTGTAGTTCGCATCCATCAACACCTCGCTCCATGCAAACCCACCAGGTTCGAATCCATCGAGAGTTGGTTGCTTCGAAACGAACTTGTTCAAATCGATAGAGTTCAAACCCATTAAGGTACCTCAGTTCGAATCGGTCGCGTTCGAATCCAGAAAACATTCACTCGCTCGCATCCACCGAGTAAACTAACTTGGATGACGTGTCACTCCACGATGCAAAGTCGGCAGTATCCACGGAGACGAAGCGTTCAACCAGGAGAGAAGGTCGGATCGACTTGAAGGACGCGCGCCACCTCATCACAAAACCGCGTGCACTGATGGATTCGAAGGGAGTGGGGTCGAAGGGATCGATTTGACCCAAACAGCCAAATGAAAATCTCCACTTCGAATCGATCATATCTCTCAATCCCTCGATCCAAATAACATGAAATTTTTATAGGAGCTTGCCTACATGTTAAAGAATGCCCACACCAAATTTCACCCCGATTGGATGATTTTATGATCGATTCGAATGGAGTTCGAATCGATGCCAAAGTGGGCCCGGATCTCCAGGTTTCGGCCTTGTGGGCCCCCTCACGTGCCAGAAGTGGTCTACCGGATTTTTAGGAGAAATATCAGCCTCCTACAGCTATAAATAGAGCCCCAGGTCATTCAGAGAGGGGAGCTTGATTTGCACACACCCAGACTCTACCAGACTCTACTGTGCACTTCACTACTACCGTTGTACTCGAATTTCAGAGCTATAATCCATTGTAATCCGCTGTAATCAACTGTAATCAGCGAAGAATATCAATAAATGTTAAAACCTTTGAAGTGGACGTAGGCCGGAGATAGCCGAACCACTATAAATCGTGTGCTCTTGTTCATAATTTCTGCAGTTCTGCGTATTGCTTGCTTAGATCTGTGATTTGTATTTGAATATTGCTGATTTGTATTCATACACTGGTGCTTTCACAATACTTGGGGTTTGTGACCAATTTTGGCGCAAACAACGTGGATTTTTTCTGTAAAACGGGATCCCCGTGGCTGGTCTATGAGTTACCATCGCTGGAGCGTGGTGCACCACGGTAGTGCACCGTTTCAAATCCATGCACCCATTTCTGAAGGTCGTACGACACTGTTTCGTGATTTTGGATGGATGTTGCACCTTGCACCGTAGATGTTGCACCCTGTGGATATCGATTCTTCGGAGGGCCATAACTCTTGGCTCGTTTAGAGTTACAGGAGCCATAACCAGTCAAAACGAAGGTATCTGTGAGTTCTACAGCTATGACAGCTTTCATCCGTCACTGGTTAGTTTCATACCCAAAAAATCCTATCCGAACCTCAATCGGGTCATGGAAGTTTTTTACCCTTCGTTTTTTCGTCACGTGGATTTTTTCTGTAAAACGGGATCCCCGTGGCTGGTCTATGAGTTACCATCGCTAGAGAGTGGTGCACCATGGGACTGCACCGTTTCAAATCCATGCACCCATTTCTAAAGGTCGTACGACACTGTTTCATCATTTTGGACGGATGTATCACCTTGCACTGTAGATGTTGCACCCTGTGGATATCGATTCTTCGGAGGGCCATAACTCTTGGCTCGTTTAGAATTACGAGAGTCATAACCAGTGAATACGAAGGTATCTATGAGTTCTACAGCTATGACAGCTTTCAGCCGTCACTGGTTAGTTTCATACCAAAAAATTCTATCCGAACCTCAATCGGGTCATGGAAGTTTTTTACCCTTCGTTTTTTCGTCACGTGGATTTTTTCTGTAAAACGGGATCCCCGTGGCTGGTCTATGATTTACCATCGTTGGAGAGTGGTGCACTATGGTACTGCACCGTATCAAATCCATGCACCCATTTCTAAAGGTCGTACGACATTGTTTCTTCATTTTGGACGGATGTTGCACCTTGCACCGTAGATGTTGCACCCTGTGGATATCGATTCTTCGGAGAGCCATAACTCTTGGCTCGTTTAGAGTTACGGGAGCCATAACTAGTCAAAACGAAGGTATCTGTGAGTTCTACAGCTATGAAGGTTTTCAGCCGTCATTGGTTAGTTTCATGCCCAAAAAACCCTATCCGAACAACAATCGGGCCATGGAAGTTTTTTACCCATCGTTTTTTCATCACGTGGATTTTTTCTGTAAAACGGGATCCCCGTGGCTGGTGTATGATTAACCATTGCTGGAGAGTGGTGTACCATGGTACTGCACCGTTTCGAATCCATGCACCCATTTCTAAAGGTCGTACGGCACTGTTTCGTCATTTTGGACGGATGTTGCACCCTGCACCGTAGATGTTACACCCTGTGGATATCGATTCTTCGGAGGGCCATAACTCTTGGCTCGTTAAGAGTTACGGGAGCCATAACCAGTCAAAACGAAGGTATCCATGAGTTCTACAGCTATGACGGCTTTCAGCCGTCACTGGTTAGTTTCATGCCCCAAAAATCCTATCCGAACCTCAATCGGGTCATGGAAGTTTTTTACCCTTCGTTTTTTCGTCGCGTGGATTTTTTCTGTAAAACGGGATCCTCGTGGCTGGTCTATGAGCTACTATCGCTGGGGAGTGGTGCACCATGGTACTGCACCGTTTCAAATCCATGCACCCATTTCTAAAGGTCGTACGACACTGTTTCGTCATTTTGGACGGATGTGGCACTTTGCACCGTAGATGTTGCACCCTATGGATATCGATTCTTCGGAGGGCCATAACTCTTGGTTCGTATAGAGTTACAGGAGCCATAACCAGTCCAAACGAAGGTATCTGTGAGTTCAATAGCTATGATGGCTTTCTGCCGTTACTGGTTAGTTTCATACCCAAAAAATCCTATCTGAACCTCAATCGGGTCATGGAAGTTTTTTACCCTTCGTTTTTTCGTCACGTGGATTTTTTCTGTAAAATGGGATCCCCGTGGCTGGTCTATGAGTTACCACCGCTGGAGAGTGGTGCACCATGGTACTGCACCATTTCAAATCCATGCACCCATTTCTAAAGGTCGTACGGCACTGTTTCGTCATTTTGGACGGATGTTGCACCTTGCACCGTAGATGTTGCACCCTGTGGATATCGATTCTTCGGAAGGCCATAACTCTTGGCTCGTTTAGAGTTACGGGAGCCATAACCAGCCAAAACGAAGGTATCCGTGAGTTCTACAGCGATGACTGCTTTTAGCCGTCACTGGTTAGTTTCATACCCAAAAAATCCTATCCAAACCTCAATTGGGTCATGGAAGTTTTTTACCCTTCGTTTTTTCGTCACGTGGATTTTTTCTGTAAAACAGGATCCCCGTGGCTGGTTTATGATTTGCCATTGCTGGAGAGTGGTGCACCATGGTACTGCACCGTTTCAAATCCATGCACCCGTTTCTAAACGTCGTATGGCACTGTTTCATCATTTTGGACGAATGTTGCACCTTGCACCATAGATGTTGCACCCTGTGGATATAGATTCTTCGGAGGGCCATAACTCTTGGCTCGTTTAGAGTTACGGGAGCCATAACCAGTCAAAACGAAGGTATCTATGATTTTTACAGCTTTGATGGCTTTTAGCCGTCACTGGTTAGTTTCATAGCCAAAAAATCCTATCCGAACCTCAATCGGGTCATGGATGTTTTTTACCCTTCGTTTTTCATCACGAGGATTTTTTAAGTAAAACGGGATCCCCGTGGCTGGTCTATGATTTACAATCGCTGGAAAGTGGTGCACCATTGTACTGCACCATTTCAAATCCATGCATCCATTTCTAAAAGTCATACGACACTGTTTCGTCATTTTGGACGGATGTTGCACCTTGCACCGTAGATGTTGCACCCTTTGGATATCGATTCTTCGAAGGGCCATAACTCTTGGCCCGTTTAGAGTTACGGGAGCCATAACCAGTCAAAACGAAGGTATCCGTGAGTTCTACACCTATGACGGATTTCGGCCGTCACTGGTTAGTTTCATACCCAAAAAATCTTATCCGAACCTCAATCGGGTCATGGAAGTTTTTTACCCTTCGTTTTTTCGTCACGTGGATTTTTCTGTAAAACGGGATCCCCGTGGCTGGTCTATGATTTACCATCGCTGGAGAGTGGTGCACCATGGTACTGCACCGTTTCAAATCCATGCACCCATTTCTAAAGGTCGTCCGGTACTTTTTTGTGACGACCGCCCATGACTCCCACACCAAAACAAGGAAATAGTGCGCTGAAAGGCGTGCCAGGCAGCCATGGACGATAGTCAGGGTAAAATAAAACAGCGGAATCTATCGCATTACTCACAGCGCAAGGACAAAATACAATAGAAAATATACACAGTGAAGCTCCATAGAACAGAATCATATAAACTCATAATAGTTTTATACAATCATCTGAATAGTCAATACATCAAGCCTCACTACATAACACTCAGAGTATCAAACAAACAGCGGAACATCCAATACATATAGTAGGAAAACTAATATGCTATCCTCCAGCTCGTCTTTGTCATCAACAACGTAGATCCTTAAGAACAGCACCTGTCACCTGCTACCAAGTCTGCCCATCCCAACATGGATGAACAACCCAAGGTATAAGAGTTGAACATAAAACCTTGAGTCAGACAAAAGTCTTAGTGAGCAATAAATTAACTATCAAACATACCAAAAGAGCATAAAGGCAAAAGGAATAGGAACCCAACCATCCCACTCCACCTCTTTCTACAGTGATAGCCCCCAGACACACTAAGCAGAAACAAACATAGCAAAGCAGACAATTAAAATAAAGCAATTATCACTCGAGTCAAGGTCGATGTTTTCCAAGCACAAACCCCCAAGGCCTAAACCAAGATCAGATAAGCACCCTGAAAACATCGCTCTTGAGTCCGAATGACGATACAACCAAACATCCATGACTCTGGCTATCACTGTTATCATTGCCTTGAATTCACCGTTAGTTGAATGACCAACTGTCAAGGGCTAATGGTAACCCCGGTTCTAAACATAGCTCCGCACGTCTTCGTGGCCCGTGCCTAGGACTATCGCATCTGCCCAGAGTACTAGCACGTCATTGTGACCCGTGCTTGGAACGTCATCGTGACCCGTTCCAACGTACTCTTGCTTTGAGCATGCTAGAACCTTCAACAACGATAAAGTCTCAGCCTCCTTGTCATCCTCCTCGATGACTATTTCCATACCAGCTCAAGCACCTCTCAAGCCAACCATTATCCACACAAACTCGGACCGCATCACCGAGTTATCAACATAACTTCGCACGTCGTCGTGACCCGTGCTTGGAACGTCATCATGACCCGTCCCATCTCAACATCATGCTTTGCCTCATCGTATCATAGCAAAGTCCATCATCATCGAATCTATACATATGAGCTTCCACATCCGCTTCATATGCCACAGGCAGCTTTCCTTATTCAAGAGCCTTTCCACTTAGCTTTTGAATCATCTTCGACCAACTTGTCCAAATCAAGTTATCAATCAACTAATCAATCAAATCAAACATTAATCCAAATAATCAATCATTCAAACAAGATCAAAATAACATTTACAACAATAATGGCAATTTCGTAATTAAAGAGTCCAAATCTAACATGCATTCTAACAAACATGAATCATGAACAATATCTCTACAACTTGATGAATGAACCTACATAAGTGAACATGTAGTAAAATAGGTGTTGAATCATCATTAACCGTAGATCTACATGCAGACTTAAGAAAAATGCACAAAATCACTATCTTTAACACATAAACAAACCACCGATCCAATATACTCCTTTGGGTCCGTGTGAGAGATAACTACCACTCACCAAATCACCTAAACACCTCGAAATCAACTAACTCCAGATCTGGACAGCAATGATCTAAGCTTGATCCGGCAAAATCTCGCTTCAAACAATGAAAACTCTCTTTGTTGGATGAAGATCTTCAACTTTGGCTCTTGGATCTTCGATTTGATCTTCAATCTAGATGGAAGGAATCACTAGATTAGAGTGGAGAAAAGAAGTGAAGAAGTGTTGTAGTCGAGCTCTCAAAATGGCGGCACTTCGTTGCTTCAAAATCCGGTGCCAAAAAGTGAGCCAAACCCCTCTATTTGTAGGCTGAAAAACCCCTGAGTCACGCCCCCATAAGTCGTCGCCGACCTATCCATGAGTCGTTCACGACTCATCTAAGCCTACGACCCACGACTCAACGACCCAACGCCTTAACACGGCCTAATACCACGACCTACGACTTAACACACTCGCGACCTAACGGCTGACGACCTAACTTGTGACGACCGTCCATGACTCCTGCACCAAAACAAGGAAATAGTGCGCTGAAAGGCGTGCCAGGCAGCCATGGACAATAGTCAGGGTAAAATAAAAAGCGGAATCTAACGTATTACTCACAGCGCATGGACAAAATACAATAGAAAACGTACATAGTGAAGCTCCATAGAACAGAATCATATAAACTCATAATAGTTTTATACAATCATCTGAATAGTCAATACATCAAGCCTCACTACATAACACTCAGAATATCAAAGCAACAGCGGAACATCCAGTACATATAGAAGGAAAACTAATATGCTAGCCTCCAGCTCGTCTTCGTCATCAATCAGCGTAGATCCTTAAGAACAGCACCTATCACCTGCTACCTAGTCTGCCCATCCCAACATGGATAAACAGCCCAAGGTAATATGAGTTGAACATAAAACCTTGAGTCAGACAACAGTCTTAGTGAGCAGTAAATTAACTATCAAACATACCAAAAGAGCATAAAGGGTAAAAGGAATAGGAACCCAACCATCCCACTCCACCTCTTTCTACAGTGATAGCCCCCAGACACACTAGCAGAAGTAAGTATAGCAATTCAGATATTAAAAGCAAAGTAATTACCACTCGAGTAAAGGTCGATGTTTTCAAAGTACAAACCCCCAAGGCCTAAACCAAGATCAGATAAGCACCCCGAAAACACCGCTCTTGAGGCGGAATGATGATACAACCAAACATCCATGACTCTGGCTATCACTGTTATCATTGCCTTGAATTCACCGTTAGTTGAATGACCGCATATCAAGGGCTAATGGTAACCCCGGTTCTAAACATAGCTCCGCACGTCATCGTGACCCGTGCCTAGGACTATCGCATCTGCCCAAAGTACTAGCACGTCATCGTGACCCGTGCTTGGAACGTCATCGTGACCCGTCCCAACGTACTCTTGCTTTGAGCATGCTAGAACCTTCAACAACGATAAAGTCTCAGCCTCCGAGTCATCCTCCTCGACGACTATTTCCATACTAGCTCAATCACCTCTCAAGCCAACCATTATCCACACAAACTCGGACCGCATCATCGAGTTATCAACATAGCTTCGCACGTTGTCGTGACCCGTGCTTGAAACGTCATCATGACCCGTCCCACCTCAACATCATGCTTTGCCTCATCGCATCATAGCAAAGTCCCATCGCAATATCATACTTTGCCTCATCGCATCATGGCAAAGTCCATCATCATCGAATCTATCCATATGAGCTTCCACATCCGCTTCATATGCCACAGGCAGCTTTCCTTATTCAAGAGCCTTTCCACTTAGCTTTTGAATCATCTTCGACCAATTTGTCCAAACCAAGTTATCAATCAACTAATCAATCAAATCAAACATTAATCCAAAAAATCAATCATTCAAACAAGATCTAAATAAACAATTACAACAATAATGGCAATCTCGTAAATAAAGTGTCCAAATCTAACATGCATTCTAACAAGCATGAATCATGAACAATATCTCTACAACTTGATGAATAAACTTGCATAAGTGATCATGTAGTAAAATAGGTGTTGAAATCATCATTAACCATAGATCTACAAGCAGACTTAAGAAAAATGCACGAAATCACTCTCTTTAACACATAAACAAACCACCGATCCAATATACTCCTTTGGTTCCGTGTGAGAGATAACTACCACTCATTGAATCACCTAAACACCTCAAAAACAATCAACTACAGATCTGGACAGCAAAGAACCAAGCTTGATCCGGCAAAATCTCACTTCAATCGATGAAATCTCTCTTTGTTGGATGATTCAACTTTGACTCTTGGATCTTTGATCTTGATCTTCGATCTTCGATGGATGTTAGCACTAGATTAGAGAGGAGAAAAGAAGTGAAGAAGTGTTGTAGTCGAGCTCTCAAAATGGCAGCACTTCGTCGCTTCAAAATCCGATGCCAAAAAGTGAGCCGAACCCCTCTATTTATAGGCTGAAATCCCCATGAGTCGTGCCCCCATGAGTCACCTACGACCTATCATGAGTCGTCCACGACTCATCAAAGCCTACGACCTACGACTCAAGCCCCTGCCGACTCAACGACTCAACTACCTACGACCTAACGCTAAGTCGCTTACGCGACTCAACCCAAACACGACCCAACATAGGCACGACTCAACACAGGCAGTGCCTCGACCTAACGACCTAACACGCGCGCGAGTTACGACTTATCACAGACACAGGTCTAACGACTTAACTGAGATGCATGACTCAACTCTATAACCTTGAGTCGTTCACGGCTTATCAACTAAACCCCCTAACGACTCATCTATACTGCCGACCTAACACCATCACAGCATCCCAACGACCTACGACCTATACCATAACCCGTCCACGACTTAACTACACACCCTATCACCATAAGTCGTGTACGACTTAAGCCTTAGGTCCTAACTCCTATAGGTCGTTAACCTTCTTAGGTCGGTCTCAACTATGAGTCGGTCACATCCTATAGGTCGTCTGTTCCTATAAGTCGTTTACGACTTAAAACCCCAGTAACTCACTAACCCATTAACGACTTATCCCTTAACTCGTTAACTCGTTCCAGCCCCTAAGCCGTTAGTTCCCTTAGGTCGGACAATCACCTTAACTCGGCCACACGACTCATCCCAACACACAGAGACTCTCGACCTAAGCCACTAACCCTTAAGTCATTACATCCTTTAGGTCGTTTACTAGTTTAAGTCGTTAGTTCCTAAGTCAAACACTCCTATAACCCGTTTACCCCTTGAGTCGGTCACCGTATGAGTCGTAACTCGTACACGACCCAACTCCGAACAACTTAAGCTACCCTTCAACCTAAGCCTCTACACGAGTTAACATCCATACGACTTAAGCATTGGTCGACTCAAACTCTAAACGACTTAACAACATCAACGACTTAAAGCATATCGTTTTACAATGTTTCGATCCATAAAAATACGGGTTGTTACATTCTCTCCCCCTTAGGAATTTCGCCCCCGAAATTCCAAACAAACAAGAGCAATCAAAGTTATTCTGCATGCCTACCATCCATAGCAATCAACAAACCATGCATCCAATTACTAGCCTAGCATGCAGAATTCTAAGACTTAGAACAAGCTACAAATTGGTGAGATGTCACGACACCTTAGGGCCATACCTCGAAGAGTTCAGGATGAGCTGCCTTCATCCTCTCTTCCTACTCCCATGTACAGTCGTTAACATTATCACTCCATTGTACCTTGAGCAACGTAATCGTCTTCCTCCTAAGTTGTTTCGTGTTGGTTCCAACAACATGAAGCGGCTTACGAGGTCTCGTAACAACTGGATCAACCTCTAAATCTTCACAGCTATCAGCAGAAACCACCGTAGTTGGGTCGTGCACATACTTCCATAGATACGATACGTGAAAAACATTGTGCACACCCGCCATCTTTTCCGGTAACTTCAATCTATAAGTGAGCTTTCCAATTCGCTCGATGATCGGAAATGGTCCAACAAATCTCGGAGTCAATTTCCCTTTCTTCCCAAATCTAATAACATTCTTTAGTGGAGAAATCTTCACAAAACCCTTATCACCTACGTCGAATTCCAAATCCTTATGACGCTTATCTGCATAACTTTTCTGACGATCTTGGACTGCCTTCATTCGTTGCCGAATGATCTCTACACAATCTGAAGTCTGTCGAATCATCTCTGGCCCAAGTATCAACTTTCCTCCAGTTTCCAACCAACATGTCGGAGAGTTACACGGCCTTCCATACAATGCTTCATACGGTGCCATACCAATGCTTGACTGGTAACTATTATTATACGCAAATTCCACCAAATGATGATGATCTTCCCATGATCCTCCGAAATCCAAAACACATGCCCTCAGGAGATCTTCCAAAACTCGGTTGACTCTTTCAGTCTGACCATCTGTTTGGGGGTGATAAGCTGTACTCAAACACAACTCACTTCCCAAAACTTCCTGGAAGCTTTTCCAAAATCCACTAGTGAACAATGGGTCTCGATCGCTCACTATACTCTTCGGAATACCATGGAATCGAACTATCCACCTAACATACAACTCAACCAATTTCGATGCAGTCCTAGTTGACCGAACAGGAATGAATCTTGCACTCTTGGTCAAACGATCTACAATGACCCAAATCCCTTCATTCCATGCCCTGGTTCTAGGTAGACCATCGATAAAATCCATCGATACTTGCTCCCACTTCCATGTAGGAACCTCTAATGGCTGAAGCAATCCACTGGGCTTCCTCTGCTTGGCTTTTACCAACTGGCAGTTCATGCATTTGGAAATAAAATTTCCAACATCCTTCTTCATACCTTCCCAGTAGTAGGTTCTCTTTATATCCCGATACATCTTATTTCCACCTGGATGAATTGTCAACTTTGAGTGATGACTTTCCTTAAGAACTTCATCTCTCAATCCATCTATATCGGGAACAACTAGCCGTCCTTGTTTCCGAAGCCAACCCTCTCGATCGACCTCCAATCCTTTATCCTTTTCTGGATCTAATCCAAATTCCAAATCATGGATAATCTTGACGAGCTTATCGTCTCGCTTTTGGCTCTCGCCAATTCTTTCCATAAGAGTAGGTCTTATCGATAAGTTTGCCAACATCTCAGGTTCCAACTCACATCTAGGCCTGAAATCAAATCCAGCCAAATATTCAAGATTCTTCCATTCCGAAAACATGGCTCCCAATCCTGCGTGACTTCAATTTAACGCATCTGCCACTGCGTTACCTTTTCCCGGAGTATTGGATATACCAAAATCATATGATGCCAAAAACTCTAGCCATCGTTGCTGTCGAAGATTCAAATCCTTTTGGGAGAACAGATACTTCAACGACTTATGATCCGTAAACAACTTGAATCGAACTCCCAATAGATAGTGTCTCCACATCTTCAGAGCAAAAACAATCGCCGCTAACTCCAAATCATGAGTCGGGTAATTACTTTCATGCGGCTTCAGTTGTCGACTTGCATACGCAACAACTTTATCCTTTTGCATTAGTACTGCTCCAAGTCCAGTACCACATGCATCGGTGTAAACCACCATCTCATCATTCCCACTCGGAATAGTCAAAACAGGAGCAATTGTCAGTCGCTCTTTCAGGATTACGAAAGCTTGCTCACACTTATCGTCCCATCTGAACACTTGGTTCTTTTTCGTCAATCCTGTTAAAGGTGCATCTATCTTGGAAAAGTCTTTGATAAACTGACGATAATATCCTGCTAATCCAAGAAAACTTCTCACATCAGATGCATTCTTAGGTCTAACCCAATCCTGGATCGCTGCCACCTTAGCGGGATCAACCGCTATTCCATTTCCAGAGATAACATGGCTTAAGAACCTCACTTCACTCTTCCAGAAGTGACACTTCGAAAACTTAGCCTTCATCTGATGTTTCCGCAAGATTTCCAAAACAATACGCAAGTGCGTCTTATGCTCCTCCTCAGTTCTGGAATAAATCAGAATATCATCCACGAACACAAGCACGAACTTATTCAACTGATCTCTGAACACTCTATTCATAAGAGCCATAAAATATGTTGGTGCGTTAGTCAATCCAAACAGCATTACCAGCCCCTCATAAAAGCCGGATGGTGTCCTAAAAGCAGTCTTCGGCACACTATCCTTAGCCACTCTCAACTGGTGAAATCCCGTTGCCAAATCCATTTGAGAAAACACCTTAGCCTTGTGAAGCTGATCAAACAAGTCATCTATTCTCGGCAATGGATACTTGTTCTTCTTAGTCACCTTATTCAGCTCACGATAATCCACACACAACCTCAACGATCCATCCGCTTTGGTTGCGAACACAACTGGTGCACTCCATTCGGATACACTACGCCGAATGAATCCTTTCCGAAAAAGGTCATCAACCTGCACCTTCAGCTCTTGTTGTTCTCTAGGCGCCATCCGTCTAAGAGGCATCACAACAGGTCTGGCTCCCTCAACTAGATCGATACGAAACTCGATCTCCCTATGCGGCGGTAACCCTTTGACCTCATCAAAGACGTCCCCAAATCCATTCACAACTGGCATCGATGACAGTCCATCCCGTGGAACAACCAGCGAATACATGAAGCCCATGAAGACGCCTTCTTCATGCTTACATCGTATCACAACCTTTCGCCCTTCCACATTCCCGACTGTCACCTCCAGTTTCTCACAATCAACCTTTGCCACATACTTCCTAAGCCAGTCCATACCCAAAATAATTCTGAACCCCGCAAAGTTCAGAACAAAACAATCACAAACAAAAGTGCAATCATGACTCGACACAACTAGACCACTGCATATCATACACAAACAAGACGAACCCCCAACTGGATTAGTCACAACCAATGGTCTCTCAACAATATCCAGTTCCAAACCCAACCGGCCTACAAGTTCACTATAAACAAAAGAATGCGATGCTCCAGTATCAAACAACACTCTAACTGGAATACCACAAATGGAAAGAGTACCTTGAACCACCCCACTCTTCCCCTTATCTTCAGCAGTAGGAGCTTTTGAAGATGACGGAATAGCCCCCAAAGCATAAGCTTGCACAATCTGCTTGTCTTTCCTCGGTTCTGGACAATTCTTCTTGATGTCCCAGCTTATCACAGTTGTGACACTTCAACTGCACCTTTGGATTCTTGCAATCCCTGGAGAGATGACCCTTCTGCCGACAGTTATAGCAGTTCACTTCACCCTTCGGCTTCTTCTGGCCATCCTTACCCTTCTGCTGCTGCTGCTTCCTTTTCTTGTTTCCATTTTGCTCCTTGGCCACAGCAACATTAGATCCTTCCTTAGGAAACAGATTCTCATGCCTGAGTGCTTTCTCCACAAGCTTCTCAAACGGATCGTCCAAATGATCCACCAACTGCCTCCCAAGATAAGTGTCCAAGCCTGTCACAAACTTCTCATTCTTCTGATAGGGAGAATCAATATACGATCTGGCATACTTGGACAAAGCTTCAAACTCAGAAACATACTCAAGAACTGGTCTCCCACCTTGCTTGAGCTCCACAAACTTCTTAAACAAGACAGACTACTGAGCCGTAGAAATGAACTTAGCTTCGAATCTGACTTGGAATTGCTCCCAAGTGATCTCTTCCTCTGGAGTATCAATGGTGATAGAATTCCACCAATCCGAAGCTCTCCCATGAAGCTGTCTTGATACAAGCTTCCTCTTAGTTGTATCCTCAATTCCCAGATCACCAAAGATCCTTCTACAAGCATCAATCCATCTCTGAACATCAACGGTTGATTCTGTTCCCAAGAAAACCTTCCCTCCCAGAGCAGTATAGTCCTTACACAACTTAGCAAATTCCACTGGTCTTGGAGCTTGAACTTGAACTCCAACATCTACTAACGGTCCTGAAGTTGGTATCCTTCTCATGATCGAGGTCATCATAGCTTCGAACATTGCAGCATAGTCAGTAGCTCCCCTAGCAGCACGGCTTTCCCTAGCAGCTTGTCTCTCACTTCGACTCATCCTTAATATCTACAAAAAGGAATGATTTAGAACACCTTGAGAAACCACTGTATAAGGAGTTCAAATCCTTCTAAGCTACTATATTATATATAGTAATCATCCATCAAAATACAATTACGTCTCTCATACGTAGTTACGTCAGCGAGCGTTGGCCAAAATCGATTAACCAAAGCTCTGATACCAAATGTGACGACCGCCCATGACTCCTGCACCAAAACAAGGAAATAGTGCGCTGAAAGGCGTGCCAGGCAGCCATGGACAATAGTCAGGGTAAAACAAAACAGCGGAATCTATCGTATTACTCGTAGCGCATGGACAAAATACAATAGAAAATATACATAGTGAAGCTCCATAGAACAGAATCATATAAACTCATAATAGTTTTACACAATCATCTGAATAGTCAATACATCAAGCCTCACTGCATAACACTCAGAATATCAAAGCAACAGCGGAACATCCAGTACATATAGAAGGAAAACTAATATGCAAGCCTCCAGCTCGTCTTCGTCATCAATCAGTGTAGATCCTTAAGAACAGCACCTGTCACCTGCTACCTAGTCTGCCCATCCCATCATGGATGAACAGCCTAAGGTAATAAGAGTTGAACATAAAACCATGAGTCAGACAACAGTCTTAGTGAGCAGTAAATTAACTATCAAACATACCAAAAGATCATAAAGGGTAAAAGGAATAGGAACCCAACCATCCCACTCCACCTCTTTCTACAGTGATAGCCCCCAGACACACTAAGCAGAAGTAGGTATAGCAATTAAGACATTAAAAGCAAAGTAATTATCACTCGAGTCAAGGTCGATGTTTTCAAAGTACAAACCCCCAAGGCCTAAAACAAGATTAGATAAGCACCCCGAAAACACCGCTCTTGAGGCCGAATGATGATACAACCAAACATCCATGACTATGGCTATCACTGTTATCATTGCCTTGAATTCACCGTTAGTTGAATGACCACATATCAAGGGCTAATGGTAACCCCGGTTGTAAACATAGCTCCGCACGTCATCGTGACCCGTGCCTAGGACTATCGCATCTGCCCAGGGTACTAGCCCGTCATCGTGACCCGTGCTTGGAACGTCATCGTGACCCATCCCAACGTACTCTTGCTTTGAGCATGCTAGAACCTTCAACAACGATAAAGTCTCAGCCTCCTAGTCATCCTCCTCGATGACTATTTCCATACTAGCTCAAGCACCTCTCAAGCCAACCATTATCCACACAAACTCGGACCGCATCACCGAATTATCAACATAGCTTCGTACGTCGTCGTGACCCGTGCTTGGAACGTCATCATGACCCGTCCCACCTCAACATCATGCTTTGCCTCATCGCATCATAGCAAAGTCCCATCGCAATATCATACTTTGCCTCATCGCATCATGGCAAAGTCCATCATCATCGAATCTATCCATATGAGCTTCCACATCCGCTTCATATGCCACAGGCAGCTTTCCTTATTCAAGAGCCTTTCCACTTAGCTTTTGAACCATCTTCGACCAACTTGTCCAAACCAAGTTATCAATCAACTAATCAATCAAATCAAACATTAATCCAAATAATCAATCATTCAAACAAGATCTAAATAAACAATTACAACAATAATGGCAATATCGTAAATAAAGTGTCCAAATCTAACATGCATTCTAACAAGCATTAATCATGAACAATATCTCTACAACTTGATGAATAAACTTGCATAAGTGATCATGTAGTAAAATAGGTGTTGAAATCATCATTAACCATAGATCTACATGCAAACTTAAGAAAAATGCACGAAATCACTCTCTTTAACACATAAACAAACCACCGATCCAATATACTCCTTTGGGTCCGTGTAAGAGATAACTACCACTCACCGAATCACCTAAACACCTCAAAAACAATCAACTCCAGATCTGGACAGTAAAGAACCAAGCTTGATCCGGCAAAATCTCACTTCAATCGATGAAATCTCTCTTTGTTGGATGAAGATCTTCAACTTTGGCTTTTGGATCTTTGATCTTGATCTTCGATCTTCGATGGATGTTAGCACTAGATTAGAGAGGAGAAAAGAAGTGAAGAAGTGTTGTAGTCGAGCTCTCAAAATGGCAGCACTTCGTCGCTTCAAAATTCGGTGCCAAAAAGTGAGCCAAACCCCTCTATTTATAGGCTGAAATCCCCATGAGTCGTGCCCCCATGAGTCGCCTACGACCTATCATGAGTCGTCCACGACTCATCAAAGCCTACGACCTACGACTCAAGCCCCTGCCGACTCAACGACTCAACTACCTACGACCTAACGCTAAGTCACTTACGCGACTCAACCCAGAAACGACCCAACATAGGCACGACTCAACACAGGCAGTGCCTCGACCTAACGACCTAACACGCGCGCGAGTTACGACTTATCACAGACACAGGTCTAATGACTTAACTTAGATGCACGACTCAACCCTGTAACCTTGAGTCGTTCACGGCTTATCAACTAAACCCCCTAACGACTCATCTATACTGCCGACCTAACACCATCACAGCATCCCAACGACCTACGACCTATACCATAACCCGTCCACGACTTAACTACACACCCTATCACCATAAGTCGTGTACGACTTAAGCCTTAGGTCCTAACTCCTATAGGTCGTTAACCTTCTTAGGTCGGTCTCATCTATGAGTCGGTCACATCCTAAGGTCGTCTGTTCCTATAAGTCGTTTACGACTTAAAACCCCAGTAACTCACTAAACCGTTAACGACTTATCCCTTAACTCGTTAACTCGTTCCAGCCCCTAAGCCGTTAGTTCCCTTAGGTCGGCCAATCACCTTAACTCGGCCACACGACTCATCCCAACACACAGAGACTCTCGACCTAAGCCACTAACCCTTAAGTAGTTACATCCTTTAGGTCGTTTACTAGCATAAGTTGTTAGTTCCTAAGTCAAACACTCCTATAACCCGTTCACCCCTTGAGTCGGTCACCCTATGAGTCGTAACTCGTACACGACCCAACTCCGAACAACTTAAGCTACCCTTCACCCTAAGCCTCTACACGAGTTAACATCCATACGACTTAAGCATTGGTCGACTCAAACTCTAAACGACTTAAAAACAACAACGACTTAAAGCATATCGTTTTACAATATTTCGATCCATAAAAATACGGGTCGTTACATAACTGGTCCTACGACCTAACTACACAGCCTACAGACTCGAGTCAACGACTCAACAGGTATGCACGACTCACGACTCAAGCCCCTAACGACTCAACACAACAGCCGACCTAACCAATACGCGAGTTACGACCTAACAGGTTATGGGCATCCCCGACCTACCACTAAGTCGTTCATACGACTCAGCGACCTAACGACCTAACACGTGCGCGAGTTACGACCTACGACTCATCGGAGAGGCCGACCTAACCAAACACAGGGCCTTACGACTTAACCTATACGCGACTCAACACAGGATCACACGACTTAACTATGAGACGACCTAAAAACACACACGACTCAAGCCTTAGGTCGTTCACGACCTAACTACACCATAGGCTAACTACTAGGTTGCTTACCCGTTAAGTCGTCCAAAACGACTCACGACCTAACCCACTTAAGTCGCTACATCCTTATCCCATCCACTGTCTTAACTCGTTAACCCGCTAACCCTGTTAAGCCGTAGCCTTCTTAAGTCGGTCTCACCTATGAGTCGGTCACATCCTATAGGTCGTCTCTTCCTATAAGTCGTTTACGACTTAAAACCCCAGTAACTCAATAACTCGTTCCAGCCCCTAAGTCGTAACTCGTACACGACCTAAGCTAACTTCCACACGAGTTAACTACCATACGACTTAAGCTCTAAGTCGTTAACCCTATAAGTCGCTACCTACCTTAACTCGGCAACACCTTAAGTCTTCTATGCTCCTACACGACTCAAGCTCCAAATGACTTAAACTCTGAACGACTTATCAACAATACGACTTAAAGCATATAGTTTAACAATGTTTCGATCCGTAAAAAAATACGGGTCGTTACATTCTCTCCCCCTTTGGAATTTCGCCCCCGAAATTCCAAACAAACAAGAGCAATCAAAACTATTCTGCATGCCTACCATCCATAGCAATCAACAAACCATACATCCAATTACTAGCCTAGCATGCAGAATTCTAAGATTAGAACAAGCTACAAGTTCGTGAGATGTCACGACACCTTAGGGCCATACCTCGAAGAGTTCAGGATGAGCTGCCTTCATCTTCTCTTCCTCCTCCCATGTATAGTCGTTAACATCATCACTCCATTGTACCTTGAGCAACGTAATCGTCTTCCTCCTAAGTTGTTTCGTGTCGGTTCCAACAACACGAAGCTGCTTACGAGGTCTTCTAACAACTGGATCAACCTCTAAATCTTCACAGCTATCAGCAGAAACCACTGTATTTGGGTCGTGCACATACTTCCGTAGATAAGATACATGAAAAACATTGTGCACACCCGCCATCTTTTCCGGTAACTCCAATGTATAGGCGAGCTTTCCAATTCGCTCGATGATTGGGAATGGTCCAACAAATCTCGGAGTCAATTTCCCTTTCTTCCCGAATCGAATAACATTCTTCAATGGAGAAATCTTCACAAAAACCATATCACCTATGTCGAATTCCAAATCCTTACGACGATTATCGGCATAACTTTTCTGACGATCTTGGGCTGCCTTCATTCGTTGCCGAATGATCTCTATACAATCCGTAGTCTGACGAATCATTTCTGGCCCAAGTATCAGCTTTTCTCTAGTTTCCAACCAACATGTCGGAGAGTTACACGGTCTTCCATACAGTGCTTCATATGGTGCCATACCAATACTTGACTGGTAGCTGTTATTATACGCAAATTCCACCAAATGAAGGTGATCTTCCCATGATCCTCCGAAGTCCAAAACACATGCTCTGAGAAGATCTTCCAAAACTCGGTTGACTCTCTCAGTCTGACCATCTGTTTGGGGATGATAAGCTGTACTCAAACACAACTCAGTTCCCAAAAATTCTTTGAAGCTCTTCCAAAATCCACTAGTGAACAATGGATCTCGATCGCTCACTATACTCTTTGGAATACCATGGAATCGAACTATCCACTTAACATACAACTCAGCCAACTTTGTTGCAGTCCTAGTAGATCGAACAGGAATGAATCATGCGCTCTTAGTCAAACGATCTACAATGACCCAAATCCCTTCATTTCCTGCCCTGGTTCTAGGTAAACCATCGATAAAATCCATCGATACTTGCTCCCACTTCCATGTAGGAACTTCTAATGGCTGAAGCAATCCACTGATCTTCTTCTGCTCGGCTTTCACCAACTGGCAGTTCATGCATTTGGAAATAAAATTTCCAACATCCTTCTTCATACCTTCCCAGTAGTAGGTTCTCTTCATATCCCGATACATCTTATTTCCACCTGGATGAATTGTCAACTTCGAGTGATGACTTTCCTTCAGAACTTCATCTCTCAAATCATCTATATCGGGAACAACTAGTGATCCTTGTTTCCGAAGCCAACCCTCTCGATCGACTTCAAATCCTTTATCCTTTTCTGGATCCAATCCAGATTCCAAATCACGGATAATCTTGACAAGCTTATCGTCTCGCTTTTGGCTCTCGCCAATTCTTTCCACTAGAGTAGGTCTTATCGATAAGTTTGCCAACATCTCAGGTTCCAATTCACATCTAGGCCTGAAATCAAATCCAGCCAAATACTCAAGATTCTTCCATTCCGAAAACATGACTCCCAATCCTGCATGTCTTCGACTTAACGCATCTGCCACAGCGTTACCTTTTCCTGGAGTATAGGCTATACCAAAATCATATTATGTTAAAAACTCTAGCCATCGTTGCTGTCGAAGATTCAAGTCCTTTTGGGAGAACAGATACTTCAACGACTTATGATCTGCAAACAACTCGAATCGAACTCCCAATAGATAATGTCTCCACATCTTCAAAGCAAATACAATTGCCGCTAACTCCAAATCATGAGTCGGATAATTCCTTTCATGCGGCTTCAATTGTCGACTTGCATACGCAACAACTTTATCCTTCTGCATTAGCACTGCTCCAAGTCCAGTACCACATGCATCGGTGTTAACCACCATCTCATCATTCCCATTTGGAATAGTCAAAACAGGAGCACTTGTCAGTCGCTCTTTCAGGATTCCGAAAGCTTTCTCACACTTAGCATCCCATCTGAACACTTGGTTCTTTTTCGTCAATCCTGTTAACGGTGCAGCTATCTTGGAAAAGTCTTGGATAAACCGTCGATAATATCCTGCTAATCCATGAAAACTTCTCACATAAGATGCGTTCTTAGGTCTAACCCAATCCTGGATTGCTGCCACCTTAGCGGGATCAACCGCTATTCCATTTGCAGAGATAACATGGCCTAAGAACCTCACTTCACTCTTCCAGAAGTGACACTTCGAAAACTTAGCCCTCAGCTGATGTTTCCGCAAGATTTCCAAAACAATCCTCAAGTGCTTCTTGTGCTCTTCTTCAGTTCTGGAATAAACCAAAATATCATCCACCAACACAAGTACAAGCTTGTTCAACTGATCTCTGAATACTCTACTCATAAGATCCACAAAATATGCTGGTGCATTGGTCAATCCAAACGGCATTACCAGCCACTCATAAAACCGAATGGTGTCCTAAAAGCAGTCTTCGGCACACTATCCTTAGCCACTCTCAACTGGTGAAATACCGTTGCCAAATCCATCTGAGAAAACACCTTAGCCTCGTGAAGCTGATCAAACAAGTCATCTAATCTCGGCAATGGATACTTGTTCTTCTTAGTCACCTAATTCAGCTCATGATAATCCACACACAACCTCAATGATCCATCCGCTTTGGTTGCGAACACAACTGGTGCACCCCATTCGGACACACTACGCCGAATGAATCCTTTCCGTAAAAGGTCATCAACTTGCACCCTCAACTCTTGCTGCTCCCTAGGCGCCATCCTCCTAAGAGGCATCACAACAGGTCTGGCTCCCTCAACTAGATCGATACGAAACTCGATCTCCCTATGCGGCGGTGATCCTTTGACTTCGTCAAAGACATCCTCAAATCCATTCACAATAGGCACCGATGACAGTCCATCCCGTTGAACAACCAGCGAATACATGAAGCTCATGAAGACGCCTTCCTCATGCTTACATCGTATCGCAACCTTTCGCCCTTCCACATTCCCGACTGTCACCTCCAGCCTCTCACAATCAATCCTTGCCGCATACTTCCTAAGCCAGTCCATACCCAAAATAATTCCGAACCCCGCAAAGTTCAGAACAAAACAATCACAAACAAAAGAGCAATCATGACTCGACACAACTAGACCACGGCATATCATACACAAACAAGACGAACCCCCAACTGGATTAGTCACAACCAATGGTTTATCAACAATTTCCGGTTCCAAACCCAACCGGCCTACAAGTTCATTACAAACAGAAGAATGTGATGCTTCAGTATCAAACAACACTCTAACTGGAATACCACAAATTGAAAGAGTACCTAGAACCACCACACTCTTCCCCTTCTCTTCAGCAGTAGGAGCTTTCGAAGACGACGGAATAGCCCCCAAAGCATAAGCTTACACAATCTGCTTGTCCTTCCTCGGTTCCGGACAGTCCTTCCTGATATGCCCCAGCTTATCACAGTTGTGGCACTTCAACTGCACCTTTGGATTCTTACAATCCCTAGAGAAATGGCCCTTCTGCCGACAATTGTAGCAGATCACTTCGCCCTTCGGCTTCTTCTGGCCATCCTTACCCTTCTGTTGTTGCTGCTTCCTCTTCTTTTTTCCACCCTGCTGTGGTTTGGACTCTTCCTTGGTCACAGCAACAACAGATCCTTCCTTAGGAAACAGACTCTCGTGCCTGAGAGCTTTCTCCACAAGCTTCTCAAATGGATCGTCCAGATGATCCACCAACTGTCTCCCAAGATAACTGTCCAAGCCTGTCACAAACTTCTCATTCTTCTGATAAGGAGAGTCAATATACGATCTGGCATACTTGGACAAAGCTTCAAACTCAGAAACATACTCAAGAACTGGTCTCCCACCTTGCTTGAGCTCCACAAACTTCTTAAACAAGACAAATTTCTGAGCCATAGAAACGAACTTAGCTTCAAATCTAACTTGGAATTGCTCCCAAGTAATCTCTTCCTCTAGAGTATCAATGGTGATCTAATTCCACCAATCCGAAGCTCTCCCTTGAAGTTGCCTTGATGCAAGCTTCCTCTTAGTTGCATCCTAATTCCTAAATCACCGAAGATCCTTTTACAAGCATCAATCCATCTTTGCACTGCAATGGTTGATTCTGTTCCCAAGAAAACCTTTCCTCCAAGAGAAGTATAGTCCTTGCACAACTTAGCAAAATCCACTGGTCTTGGAGCTTGAACTTGAACTCCAACATCTACCGACGGTCCTGAAGTTGGTATCCTTCTCATGATCGAAGTCATCGTAGCTTCGAACATTGCACCATAGTCAATAGCTCCCCCAGTAGCCCGGCTTTCCCTAGCAGCTTGTCTCTCACTTTGACTCAACCTTAATATCTACAAAAAGGAATGATTAAGAACACCTTGAGAAACAATTGCATAAGGAGTTCAAATCCTTCTAAGCTACTATATTATATATAGTAATATTCCATCAAAATACAATTACGTCTCTCATACGTAATTACGTCAGCGAGCGTTGGCTAAAATCGATTAACCAAAGCTCTGATACCAAATGTGACGACCGCCCATGACTCCCGCACCAAAACAAGGAAATAGTGCGCTGAAAGGCGTGCCAGGTAGCCAGGGACGATAGTTAGGGTAAAATAAAACAGTGGAATCTATCGCATTACTCACAGCGCATGGACAAAATACTGTAGAAAATATACATAGTGAAGCTCCATAGAACCGAATCATATAAACTCATAATAGTTTTATACAATCATTTGAATAGTCAATACATCAAGCCTCACTACATAACACTCAGAGTATCAAACAAACAGCGGAACATCCGGTACATATAGTAGGAAAACTAATATGCTAGCCTCCAGCTCGTCCTCGTCATCAACATCGTAGATCCTTAAGAACAGCACCTGTCGCCTGCTACCTAGTCTGCCCATCCCAACATGGATGAACAGCCCAAGGTAATAAGAGTTGAACATAAAACCTTGAGTCAGACAAAAGTCTTAGTGAGCAGTAAATTAAGTATCAAACATACCAAAAGAGCATAAAGGGAAAAAGGAATAGGAACCCAACCATCCCACTCCACCTCTTTCTACAGTGATAGCCCCAAGACAAACTAAGCAGAAACAAACATAGCTAAGTGGACAACTAAAATAAAGCAATTATCACTCGAGTCAAGGTCGTTGTTTTCCACAAACCCCCAAGGCCTAAACCAAGATCAGATAAGCACCCTGAAAACATCGCTCTTGAGTCCGAATGACAATACAACCAAACATCCATGACTCTGGCTATCACTGTTATCGTTGCCTTGAATTCACCGTTAGTTGAATGACCACCTGTCAAGGGCTAACGGTAACCCCGGTTCTAAACATAGCTCTGCACGTCATCGTGACCCGTGCCTAGGACTATCGCATCTGCCCAGAGTACTAGCACGTCATCGTGACCCGTGCTTGGAACGTCATCGTGACCCGTTCCAACGTACTCTAGCTTTGAGCATGCTAGATCCTTCAGCAATGATAAAGTCTCGGCCTCCTAGTCGTCCTCCTCGACGACTATTTCCATACCAGCTCAAGCACCTCTCAAGCCAACCATTATCCACACAAACTCGGACCGCATCACCGAGTTATCAACATAACTTCGCACGTCTTCGTGACCCGTGCTTGGAACGTCATCATGACCCGTCCCATCTCAACATCATGCTTTGCCTCATCGCATCATAGCAAAGTCCATCATCATCCAATCTATACATACGAGCTTCCACATCCGCTTCATATGCCACAGGCAGCTTTTCTTATTCAAGAGCCTTTCCACTTAGCTTTTGAATCATCTTCGACCAACTTGTCCAAATCAAGTTATCAATCAACTAATCAATCAAATCAAACATTAGTCCAAATATTCAATCATTCAAACAAGATCTAAATAACAATTACAACAATAATGGCAATTTCGTAATTAAAGAGTCCAAATCTAACATGCATTCTAACAAGCATGAATTATGAACAATATCTGTACAACTTGATGAATGAACTTGCATAAGTGAACATGTAGTAAAATAGGTGTTGAATCATGATTAACCATAGATCTACATGCAGACTGAAGAAAAATGCACAAAATCACTATCTTTAACACATAAACAAACCACCGATCCAATATACTCCTTTGGGTCCGTGTGAGAGATAACTACCACTCACCGAATCACCTAAACACCTCGAAATCAACTAACTCCAGATCTGGACAGCAAAGATCTAAGCTTGATCCGACAAAATCTCGCTTCAAACGATGAAAACTCTCTTTGTTGGATGAAGATCTTCAACTATGGCTCTTGGATCTTCGATTTGATCTTCAATCTAGATGGAAGGAATCACTAGATTAGATTGGAGAAAAGAAGTAAAGAAGTGTTGTAGTCGAGCTCTCAACATGGCAGCACTTCGTTGCTTCAAAATCAGGTGCCAAAAAGTGAGCCAAACCCCTCTATTTATAGGCTGAAAAACCCCTGAGTCGCGCCCCCATAAGTCGTCGTCGATCTATCCATGAGTCATTCACGACTCATCTAATCCTACGACCCACGACTCAACGACTCAACGACCCAACGCCTTAACACGGCCTAATACCACGACCTACGACTTAACACACTCGCGACCTAACGGCTTACGACCTAACTGGTCCTACGACCTAACTACACAGCCTACAGACTCAAGTCAACGACTCAACAGGTATGCACGACTCACGACTCAAGCCCCTAACGACTCAACACAACAACCGACCTAACCAATACGCGAGTTACGACCTAACAGCTTATGGGCATCCACGACCTACCACTAAGTCGTTCATACGACTCAGCGACCAAACGACCTAACGACCTAACACGCGCGCGAGTTACGACCTACGACTCATCGGAGAGGCCGACCCAACCAAACGCAAGGCCTTACGACTTAACCTATACGCGACTCAACACAGGATCACACGACTTAACTATGAGACGACCTAAAAACACACACGACTCAAGCCTTAGGTCGTTCACGACCTAACTACAACATAGGCTAACTACTAGGTTGTTAACCCGTTAAGTCGTCCCAAACGACTCACGACCTAACCCACTTAAGTCGCTACATCCTTTTCCCGTCCACTGTCTTAACTCGTTAACCCACTAACCCTGTTAAGCCGTAGCCTTCATAAGTCGGTCTCACCTATGAGTCGGTCACATCCTATAGGTCGTCTCTTCCTATAAGTCGTTTACGACTTAAAACCCCTGTAACTCACTAACTCGTTCCAGCCCCTAAGTCGTAACTTGTACACGACTTAAGCTAACTTCCACACGAGTTAACTACCATACGACTTAAGCTCTAAGTCGTTAACCCTATAAGTCGCTACCTACCTTAACTCGGCAACACCTTAAGTCATCTATGCTCCTACACGACTCAAGCTCCAAATGACTTAAACTCTGAACAACTTATCAACAATACAACTTAAAGCATATAGTTTAACAATGTTTCGATCCGTAAAAAAATACGGGTCGTTACATGTTTCGTCATTTTGGAAGGATGTTGCACCTTGCATCGTAGATGTTGCACCCTGTGTGTATCGATTCTTCGGAGGGCCATAAGTCTTGGCTCGTTTAGAGTTACAGAGCCATAACCAGTCAAAACGAAGGTATCTGTGAGTTTTACAGCTATGATGGCTTTCTGCCATCACTGGTTAGTTTCATGCCCAAAAAATCCTATCCGAACCTCAATCGGGTCATGGAAGTTTTTTACCCTTCGTTTTTCGTCACGTGGATTTTTTTCTATAAAACGGGATCCTCGTGGTTGGTCTATGATTTACCATCGCTGGAGAGTGGTGCACCATGGTACTACACCGTTTCAAATCCATGCACCCATTTCTAAAGGTCATACAACACTGTTTCGTCATTTTGGACGGATGTTGCACCTTGCATCGTAGATGTTGCACCCTATTGATATCGATTCTTCGAAGGGCCATAACTCTTGGCTCGTTTAGAGTTACGAGAGCCATAACAAGTCAAAACGATGGTATCTGTGAGTTCCACAGCAATGACGGCTTTCAGCCGTCACTTGTTAGTTTCATGCCCAAATAATCCTATCTGAACCTCAATCGGATCATGGAAGTTTTTTACCCTTCGTTTTTTCGTCACATGTAATTTTTCTGTAAAACGGGTTCCCGTAGCTGATCTATGAGTTATCATCGCTAGAGAGTGGCTGTTTCAAATACATGCACCCATTTCTAAAGGTCGTACGACATTGTTTCGTCATTTTGGATGGATGTATCACCTTGCACCGTAGATGTTGCACCCTGTGGTCATCAATTCTTCGGAGGGCCATAAATCTTGGCTCGTTTAGAGTTACGGGAATCATAACCAGTCAAACGAACGTATCTGTGAGTTCGACAGCTATGACAGCTTTCAGCTGTCACTGGTTAGTTTCATACCAAAAAAATTCTATCCGAAACACAATCGGGTCATGGAAGTTTTTTACCCTTCGTTTTTTCGTCATGTGGATTTTTTCTGTAAAACGGGATCCCCATGGCTGGTCTATGATTTACCATCGCTGGAGAGTGGTGCACCATGGTACTGCACCGTTTCAAATCCATGCATCCATTTCTAAAGGTCGTACGGCACTGTTTCGACATTTTGGACGGATGTTGCATCTTGCACCGTAGATGTTGCACCCTGTGGATATCGATTCTTCGGAGGGCCATAACTCTTGGCTCGTTTAGAGTTATGGGAGCCATAACCAGTCAAAACGAAGGTATCTGTTAGTTCTACAGCTGTGACGGCTTTCAGCCGTCACTGATTAGTTTCATTCCCAAAAATCCTATTCGAACCTCAATCGGGTCATTGAAGTTTTTTACCCATCGTTTTTTGGTCACGTGGATTTTTTCTGTAAAACGGGATCCCCGTGGCTGGTCTATGATTTACCATCACTGGAGAGTGGTGCACCATGGTACTGCACCGTTTCAAATCCATGCACCCATTTCTAAAGGTCGTACGGCACTATTCCGTCATTTTGGACGGATGTTGCACCTCGCACCGTAGATGTTGCACCCTGTGGATATCGATTCTTCGTAGGGCCATAACTCTTGGCTCGTTTAGAGTTACAGGAGCCATAATTAGTCAAAATGATGGTATCTGTGAGTTCTACAGCTATGATGGCTTTCAGCCGTCACTAGTTAGTTTCACGCCCAAAAAATCCTATCCGAACCTCAATCGGGTCATGGAAGTTTTTTACCCTTCGTTTTTTCGTCATGTTGATTTTTTCTGTGAAAAGGGATCCCCGTGGAAGGTCTATGAGTTACCATCGCCGGAGAGGGGTGCACCATGGTACTGCACTGTTTCAAATCCATGCATCCATTTCTAAAGGTCGTACGACACTGTTTCGTCATTTTGTACGGATGTTGCACCTTGCACCGTAGATGTTGCACCATGTGGATATCTATTCTTCGGAGGGCCATAACTCTTGGCTCGTTTAGAGTTACGGGAGCCATAACTAGTTAAAACGAAGGTATCTGTGAGTTCTACAGCAATGACGGCTTTCAGCCGTCACTGGTTAGTTTCATACCCAAAAAATCCTATCCGGACCTCAATCGGGTCATGGAAGTTTTTTACCCTTCGTTTTTTCGTCACGTGGATTTTTCTGTAAAACGGGATCCCCGTGGCTGGTCTATGAGTTTCCATCGCTGGAGAGCGATGCACCATGGTACTGCACCGTTTCAAATCCATGCACCCATTTCTAAAGGTCGTACGGCACTGTTTCGTCATTTTGGACGGATGTTGCCCCTTGCACAGTAGATGTTGTTAGTACCAAAATTGGGCACAACAATGTTCGGGAGTCTTTTGAAGAGATAATAAATGAAGAATATGAATTAAAAATGTGGATTATCTAACAAAAACTCCAAGCAACAATGAAGCAAAGACAAAGGCGAGCAATTTATAGTGGTTCGGCATGTTGCCTGCGTCCACTGTGAAGTGTTTTGATATTTTATTGATTTTCTTTCAATGATTACAAGTTGTTGCAGCAATCAACAGCAAATTACAACTGGAAATTCGAAATCAACAATGAAATTATGATGTAGGATAATGTAGATCTTGATCCGGCAGAGTCTGGGCGCTTGAGAGTCAAAAGATCCTTTTTCTGTTGGCCTTTGGGATCTATTTATAGGCGTATGCTGCTGATATTTCGCTGAAAACTCGGGAGACCGCTTCTGGCACGTGAGGGGGCCCACATGCCCGGTCTTAGAAAGTTTGGGCCCACTTTGGCGTCGGCTCAAACTCCATTCGAACCGATCAAGAATTCATCCAATCGAGGCGAAATTTGATGTGGACACTCTTCGACATGAATGCAAGCTTCTGTGTAAATTTCATGGCATTTGGATCTGTGGATTAAGAGATATAATGGGTTCGAAATGGGGTTCACTGCGTGGCTGTTTGGTTCGAAACCATCCATTCGAAGCGATGGTTTCGAACCGATGGTGGCGCGCGCCTTCGCGGTGACGTGGAGCGCAAACTTCGAATCGATCCGGTCTTTACGCCGAGTTGACCGCTTCGACTCCATATATCTCGCTGCATTCGAACCAAACAAAGACACGTCATCATGGTTAGTTGGCCCAGTGGGTTCGAATGAAGCTTCATAGGTGGGTTCGAACAAGGCCTCTGTGATGGATTCGAACAAGGCTTCTATGATGGGTTCGAACAACCGAAGCTTGGTGGATTCGAACAAGGATTCTCTGGATGGACATGAGCTTTGCAACCCCTCCACGAGGTCCACAGATACGAACTTAGATGGGTTCGAGTTTGATGGCTTCGAACCGAGCTACTCCGATGGGTTCGAAGTCTATCGATTCGAAGATGATCGTTTCGAATGATGTTTGTCGATGGGTTCGAAGAGGCCAAGTTCGGGGGGTTCGAAACCAGTGCTTCCCCCCTCAAGTTGAACCGATCATAACTTGTGCGTATGAACTCGAATTGACTCGAAATTTGAGACGGTGGCTTCTATGACCTCTCTTGTCATGTCCTATCAATTGTAGCACAATTCGGGCTTGGACAAAATTCGGCGATATCCATAGCGAAATGAAATATGACCAACTTCTGAGTCGAACTATTCTTCGTTTTTCGATCGATCTTTTGGTATCGCGGCTTTGCCAAAAAGCGGGATAACATTTTGCCCCCCAAAGTACGTCTTGTGGGAACATAATGTGCTTTGAATAGCTACAACTTCTTTCCGAACAATCATTGCGTTTTTTTTTGAGACTCGTACTCTGAATTGCTGCAACCTTGCGTTGACATGATTGATCGCTGTATGATAGCGCTTAGCCGTTGGCCATTGCATTTGTAACAGGATGGGTACTTGATCCCTGTAAATGTTTAAAATCAAATGTTAGTTCGACATATATGCACATATGTGCGTTTGATCTTTGTTAACGTCGTGCGTCTACGAGTCGTTGTTAGTTTTGTTTGCTATTGAATTTCGTATGATTCTCTCCTGAACCGATTTTGAAATTTTGAATTGAGACAACGCTTGATGGTTGTTTTGAAAAGTCCCTTCGTATTGATCCTCTCCTGAACCGATATGGAAGGTTGAAGGAAACAACTCTGCGTTGCGTGATTGTAATGCTTCGAGCCGATGTGCTGGAGTATAGATGGGTTCGAAATCCACATTCGTATGGATGGAGTGTACTTGTGTTGTGATGGGTTCGAAACTGACATTCGAACCGATGTGAATGGATGGATTCGAACTAGCAGTTTGTTTTGGTAGGTTGTGGATGGAGCGGCGAACAGGGGTTTCGAATCGATGTGCCCATTGCGCGTTTCGCATCAATGCAACTCGTTGTCCTGCTGGGTACTTCGTATCGATGAAGTGTGAGGGTAACTTCGAACCCACATGGCATTAGGGAAATGGCTTCGAATAATGGTTTCGAATCGATGCACGCTTTCACTGGCTGCAACCGGTCAAGCCTACCGGAAGAGGAATCGCCTCGGTTGCTCTCAAGGCTTCATATAAATAGCAAAGGGTTTCACTTATTTTCACTATTTACTTTTTTTTAACTCTCTCCTTGCTTTTACTGTGCTCCGCCTTGTCTCGAAGCGTCAGAGGTAAAGGAACTACATCACGTGTTCGAACCAATCCAGATTCAAGACCTTAACTCCTCAAATCCATCACTTAAACTAGGTAATTAGCCTCGAATCCAAACGGCAAAGTTACTTCGAACCTATCTCATCTTCATCGTTTTCTTAGTCTCGAGACTGGTAAAACTAGATCTGGCTTGGGGATGCTTCGAAACCATTTAGGGACTCTTGTTCAAATCGATTATGGCGGCATCATTTCTCTTGGATTTCGTATCGGTCCCTTGGATGACCCTATGGAGGTGACGCAGTTCGCACCGATTGATAGATTCGATGGGTTCATTCGAATCGATGAATTCGAAACCATCGACTATCGGTTCGAAGTTCTCAATTTCATATCGATACGAAGAGGATCGGTTCGAACGATATCGATGTTAAGTTGGGGGTTTCTGATCGGTACGAACTAGCCAAACAAGGATCGATTCAAAGTCATCCATTTTTGATCGATTCGAACTCGACACCTGACCATCGTTTCGAAGCGCGCCTTCCAGTCAACGATTCGAAGTGATGTTAGGTTGGTTTCGAACGAGGTCCCTGTGGTCGGTTCGAACCCTCTATGATGGATTCCAAAGTTTGACATTTTCTAAGCATAACTCCGGCGAGCTTCATTCCTGCATATTTGGACTTGAATATAAAACTGCATACTTGACTGCCTTTCGAACCTCGTCGATGGAACTATAACAACTTCTATCCGAATCAATTTCCATCTTTTAAACGGTTTAGTGATGACGGTCGGCGATGACGGTCACTGTAACTGGGCTCCGTAGCTTTGTCGTTTGCATGTTTCTTTTAACTCTGCAATATTTATTCAAGTAACGCATGGCACTGCACAACATTCATTCATACACTTTACACTGGGGAACGCACAGGTTCTTTGTCGTCTAATGATGGTTTCTCATGAGTTAGCTAGTTATGGAACCTTCAAGTTCGCAACAGCAGGAGGTTCAAAGCACAACTGCTCCGAGACTAGAGGTTCCAGATATTGAACCTGAGATCATTGGTCCGGCCCCGGACGAACTTCCCAATGCGTCTTTCATTGCCAATCCGTCGGATTCCGTTCAATCGAATATTTCTGAAGACATGTTAGGGAGAATATGCTTGAGGCACGGTCTATCACTGGATGACGTGTTATTGCCAGGGCCGAATGATAGACCACACAACCCGCCGGAGGGATGTACAGCATTTAACCGCCGCGCGTGTGCGGCCGGGACACTTCCTCCGTTCAACGAGTATATAAGAGAAGTTTGTCTTTTTTGAGGATCGCTCCGTCTCAAATACACCCAAACGGATATGCGTCCGTGAACAGTTTATTCATTATCTTCATGGAGCACCTTCATAGACCACCGATCCCGACTGAGATTAGATATTTATTTAATTTCAAGACCCAAGGAGATTATCCTTCCTTCACATTTCTGGAAGCAGTGAGGAATTGTCAAGTGGTCACTGGGTCCTGACCAGGTTGAGTTACTATAGGACGGAATGGTTCTATGTCAGAAGTCCTCCGGGGTTTGCCCGGCGATGGTTATTCATACGTGAGTGTAGCTGAGTTATCAAGTTATTTCTAAGGCAATTACGGTCAAAGCGAAACTTATGTTTTTTCTCTTTTTCACAGCGACGATTCAGCGACCTGAGGGCGAGCGCTTTAAAGAGATGGTGCGAGTGCTCCGGGGAGTCCCGAGCGAGGATAGGGATATTGAGTCGCTTTTGACCGATAGGAATCTCCGGACTTACGGGCTGACTGAACGGGGGCAGAGCATACTTTTTGACGGGGCACTAAGGATTGTCTCTAAAAAACGAGTCAAACACAAGAAGACCAAAGTTATCATAGCCTAGGAGGCTGATTCTGAAAGAACTCATACGGACGACGAGCCGTTGTTGGAGCCTAAAGACGTGGTTCAGGATGTTGGAGAGCAAAGAAAAGGCAAGGCAGCCGTCGTCACGTCAACGAAGAAGGGGAGATGGAAATCGGTCGTCACGGCCCGATCTTCTCCCGGAGTTAGAATTTCTGAGATGTCTCCTCCGCGAACTAAAAGTCTTTACGAGGGGCTTACCGATCTTCCAATCTCGAATGATGTGTCTTTTCAACATGATGCCGGATTGGAGGAGTTCCATCGTACTCTAGAATTGAGCGAGCCTTTTATTATAGCTCAGTCGACACTTCTGGTTGGTCGGGGGGAATACATATTCATACACATTTCACGACACTACATAGCCCTGAGTCCTAGGTCATCGGTTTCGAGAAACCACTAACTTTATTCTCATTTCGCATTGCAGATATTTTGACTGGACGCAACTCGATGTTAAGGAGCCTACGACATGCTCGCAAATCTTCCTCGTACTACGGGTCACAACGGAGAGAAGGAGACAGGGGTTACGATCGCAGGTACTCCGAGTATTCTAGCCAAGAACGGAGAGATAGGGATTACAGACATCGGTCTCGATCGCGCACTCCTCCTCCAAGAGTTCCTATACAACCTCCCGTCCATGTTTCTCGTCCTTCTGATTCCTCATACTACCAGTCGGCCTCTCAATCTTCTAAGTATGAATCTCGCCATCCCAGATCTGTGGCAATGCCTCCAATAGTTGCGGAGCAACCTCCTACTGAAATTTTGGGGGAAGGAGCAATCAGGCTTGCTCAGTTGAAGAAGGACTTTCCGAATATTTGCTTTGATAATTACATCTTTCCTCTTCACTTGAAAATAATTCCGCCGGAGGCCGAGCAGACGGCGCACGATTATGTGCACGACATTTATGTCCAATACAGGGCGTGGTACAAGGCGGCCGAGAAAGCGTCGTCCTTGGCCTTTGAGCGTGGGGCCACCATCGAGAAATTGCAGGCCGAGTTAGCTCAAAAGAACCGTATTATTGAGGTACTGAACACCGAACCTGAATCTTCTCGAAAATCTGAAATTGAGGCTATCAAAAAAGCCGACGAGGCCCAGGCAACCATGGATAGAATGGAACGTGAGCACTACGCCACGGTTGAGGATATGGGCCATCGAAACACCTTGGTCACTGCTGAGAGGGACGCAGCCCTAAAGGAGTTAAACGAGCTTAAGTCCAAATTCGCCGAAATCGCCAAGGATAGGGATGATGCGAATAATGCAGCCCAGGAGGCGTGTGAACAAGCCGTGATTCTCCGGACTGAATGGGATGCAGCAGTGGCCAAGGTCTAGGCGGTTGAGACGGAGGTTGAGGAGAAAGTTCATCAAGCGGTGGCCAGGCTGGAGGCCGATATTGAAGATTTTCTCAAAACTTACAATGCCAACGTGTTGAAACACCTAAATTTGGCCTGGCTCCAAGATTACCCGATACACCTCCACAGCGCTTGGGATCGATTGGTCGAGGAAGAAGAGGAAGCACGTCCGGGTGAATCGGTCGATCAATTCGAACTTGAAAATCGGCTGCTGATAGACGATGAGAAGAAGGTCCTCCATGACGCTATTATCGCTCATGAGGTGGAGATGATTGGTGGCCGATCTCTGGAGGTTGGAGAGGGATCAGGTGTTGAGCACCATTCTGCTGTCACTGAAGTCACCACATCACCTTCATCGGTGCCTGTATCTGCGGTTGGTTTGCAATCTGTTCCTGCTTACGACCCGGAATAGCCGTGGTTATCTCCTATTCATGAGCATACTTCCGAGGCCGCTCAGTCGTCCGCAAGCCAAACTGGGGAAGGTATTTCGAATTTATCTCAAGCGTTTTTTAAATAGAGAGTTTGTTCTGAAGCAGTCACTGATAACCTTTTCTTATCTTTGTTTAGTGACTGGAGTTGCTCCGATTGCCGCGACCCAAGAATCAAGAAAAGGGAATAAGGCCATCACCACCGAGACTACTATTGTAACTGCAGTATCAACCTAGGTGGCGCAGGGGAGCGGATTATCTCTTGAGGAACAAATGGTGAGCGAGCTGCTCGGTGAGCAGGGTGGCTTCTCCGCAGACCTGCCGTTCATCATTAGTGACCTTCCGCCATCCTCTAGCTCTTCAGTGCAGACTGCGGATGCTCCTAGCCAAGCCCAGACGATTCGTGATGAAGAGATCCTGGCCGAAATTCAAGCAGAATTAGAAGCTGCGGGGCAAAGTGGTAGTCTTGGCGGTGGCACGGCGGCGCAGAGCTCAGCACCTGCGAGGGTAGTATCGTCGGGTGGCGCTATCCCAACTTCCATTGCGGTCCGGTCCCTCCTACTCCTCCGACGGGGAGTCTTCATTTAGATTCAAGTTCCGAGGAGGACGTAGATATTATGCCCCCGGTCGAAGAGCAACCACCGGAGAGGAGGTCGTCCAAACGAAGGATTTCCGTTCCTTGCGATTCTGATGACAAACCGCTAATAAGGAAGCCAAGAAAAAAGGAATAGATCGGCCTCCCAAGAAGATTTTTTGGTAAATAGGAACTTGTTTTCGTTTTTTGTTAGTAGGCCGTGTATAGATGCAGGTTCGGCCCCTGCTAGTAGGCATTCTTTTTTGGGAAAACTTATTTGCATGTAAGTCTTTGTCTTCACTTAGTTGAAATAAAATTTAGTTTTTTTTTGTGTTCCAACTCTCATCTCTTTTGTGCTTAAGTGTTTGTAGTGTCTCATTTTCAGTCCGGTGCACTTGTGGTGTTCTTACCGTCAAGTAGAGTTTGTTTTTTTTATTTGCCAAGTTTGAGAATCTTGGTCGCATGTTGTGATCGGTGAATAATCGAACTTCGGACATTGTATCACTTTGGTTAGCGATTAACACTTAGCTTTTTTGCGCCCTAATCTCGGGGAATAACATTTGTGTTTTGGTGGTTGAGTGCGTTTATTGCACACTTTAAGCACATGTCCACATTCTGGGGACTTAAGATAGTTTAAGACCGATAATCCGGTTCGCACTCCGGGAACTCGAGAGTAATCGATGTTTGTAACACGGTTCGCGCTCCGGGAACCTGGAATTGATGTTCACATTCTAACTCACACTCTGCGAACTCGGAGTTAGTATTAACATTTCAGTTCGTACTATGGGAATTTTAACTTGGTATTTGCGCTCCAATTCACACTCCGGGAACTTGGAGATAACATGTATGTTCGGGTTCGCGCCCTGGGAACTTGGATTTGATGTTTATACTCCCTTCACATTCTGTGAAGTTGGAGTTCGCACAGATGCTTCGGTTCGTGCTCCGGGAACCTGTAATCCACATTTATGCTACGATTCACGCTCTGGGAAGTCGGAGTTAGCCATTGGATGGTCAGTCACATCTATTTGGGCTTCTTAGGAACTCGTTCACACTCTGGGAACGATGGATTTGATGTTTATACTCCAATTCGCACTCTGGGAAATTGGAGTTCGTTCACACTCTGGGAACGATTCATTGGATGTTCATACTCCAACTCACACTCTGGGAAATTGGAGTCCGTTCGCACTCCGGGAACGATTTATTGGATGTTTATACTCCAATTCACGCTCTGGGAAGTTGGAGTTAGCTCGCACTCTGGGAGCGATGGATTTATACTCCGGTTCGCGCTCCGGGAACTGAGAGTTGAAGTTTACACTCCAATTCGCACTCTGGGAATTTGGAGTTAGAGGAGGGATTTTCGTGTATCAATCCCTGTGAATGTTGATGTAGTGTTCTGCCTCGGAGCTCGGGTTTCACTTAGCGAGTGACCGGTCGTATCACAGTCACTCCCTATTTGAATAAATCCCACCACGCGATGGAACTTAGCTCTCCGTGCATTGTGATATTGTACGTCATATTCAGTAAATCACAGCTCTGGCTCGAAGAGATGGCATTTTATTGCTGAAATGAGAAAATGTGGCAAAGTCAGCTGCCTTATTACAAGTTCGAATTTCAAAATGCGAAAATAAAATGCAAAGGAAATAACGAGCTAGAACAAATAAAGTCTATCATGTATAGTAGCGACGGAGACTCTCGCTATTCCAGGCTCTCCGTAGAATTAGACCATCGATGGTCGATAACTTGAATGTGCCATCTCCGAGCTTTTGGAAATCACATACGGTCCTTCCCAATTCGGCTTCATGTGAGAAGGAACCGGATAAACTCTCTTGATTACAAGGTCGCCAAGTTCGAAGGTCCACGGTCGGACCTTGGCATTGTACATTCGGGCGACCCGACTCCGATATGCGGCTGCCCTTAAATCAGCCTCTTCGCGCCTCTCATCGAGCAGATCCAGGGATTTGGCAAGTAGTATAGCATTCGTTTTCGGATCATAATATGTCACACGATGAGAATGAACTTCCATTTCGACCGGAATAACAGCCTCAGCGCCATAGGACAGAGAAAATGGAGTGTGGCCGGTTGTAGTTTTGTGAGTCGTCCGATAAGCCCACAAGGCCATGGGAAGTTCATCAACCCACTAGCCCCCGGCCTTTTCCAGTCGTTTCTTCAAAATAGATTTGATGACCTTATTTACGGCTTCGACTTGACCATTTGCTTGCAGGTGTGCGACAGCAGAGAATTTCTTATGGATATGGAATCGCAGACAGAAATTCTCGAATTCAGCGCTGTCGAACTGGGCTCGATTATCGGTAATAATAGTATGCGGGAGACCGAACCGACAGATGATGTTGCGTACTACAAAGTTGATAACTTTCTTCGTCGTGATTGTTGCAAGTGGTCCGGCTTCCGCCCATTTCGTAAAGTAATCGACTGCGACGATAGCATATTTTGCGCCACCTTTGTCCAAAGGCAATGTACCAATTATATCGATCCCCCATATGGCAAACGGCCATGGACTGACCATTTGGGTCATCTCAATAGGCGGGGCTCTAGGAATCCGAGCGTGTTTTTGGCATCTGTCACATTTTTTGGCATAGTCCATGGCATCGCGATTTACAGTAGGCCAATAATACCCATATCGAAGTACTTTCTTTGCAAGTGCTTGCCCCCCCAGTGTGATCGCCACATTCTCCTTCGTGTACATCGTGTAACACTAGTTTGACTTCATTGTGCGCGATACACCGGAGGAGTGGAACAGAGTATCCTATCCGGTACATGACTCCATTTTGAATAACAAATCGTGAGGCCTTTCGTAGAACTTGTCTTTTCTCGCTTCGTTGCTCGGGCAATACACCACGTTCGATATAATCTCGATAGGGAGTCATCCACGACTCCTTATTGGAGGTAGCTTCAAATGTGAAATCAGTCTCCCTTTGATCAATGCTCGGAGAGGATAGGGTTTCAACCGGAACAACCCCCAACTGTTGAGCTTCACCCGTACTCGCTCATTTTGCCAACGAATCAGCTTTTTGATTGTGCTCTCGGGGTATGTAGAAAATGGCATAGTAATCGAATTGATGAAGCATCTCCAGAACTCGAGTTAGATAAGCGGCTAATCTTCGGTCTTTGGCCTGATATTCTCCCCGAACTTGACATACTATCAACTGGGAATCACAGTAGATCTCTACAGCGATGATTTTCAGATCACGGGCAAGCTTTAGTCCGGTAAGTAGAGCTTCGTACTCGGCTTCGTTGTTGGTTGCATGGAATTCGAACTTTAAAGAATAACATATGGATCGTCCCTCGGGGGTTTCAAGCACTACCCCAGCTCCTGAGCACCGATCGTTTGACGCACCATCGGTGTACAGCTTCCAGATGTATTCGAGAGATTTACTGGTCTCGGGCATGTCTTCAGAAACAGTGAATTGGGCTATAAAATCTGCTAGGACTTGGTCGTGAATGGCTCTTCTTGGAGTATAAGTGATGTCGAACTGACTCAGTTCGATGTTGCACTTTAGTAACCTACCAGACGTCTCAGGCCGCGTGAGGACCTGTCGTAACGGCTGATCGGTGTATACAGTAATAGGATGAGCCTGGAAATATGGATGGAGTTTCCTCGAGGCAATGACTAGGCAATATGCCAACTTTTCAAGCTTTGGATAATTTCTTTCGGCTCCGGTTTGTCATTTACTCACGTAGTAGACCGGTTTTTGCACTCGGTCTTCCTCCCGAATTAACACAGCACTGATTGCATTTTCAGATACCGCCAAGTAGAGATATAACTGTTCATGATCTACAGGCTTTGAAAGGATTGGTGGTACGGAAAGATGTTGGACTAGCGATTGAAATGCGCCCTCACATTCTGCAGTCCATTCGAAGTTTCGTTTCCCTTTCCGAATCAAATCGAAGAAGGGAATGCATTTGTCGGTCGACTTTGAAATAAACCTGCTCAGTTGTGACGACCGCCCATGACTCCCGCACCAAAACAAGGAAATAGTACGCTGAAAGGCATGCCAGGCAGCCATGGAAGATAGTCAAGATAACATTAAACAGCGGAATCTATCGCATTACTCACAGCGCATGGACAAAATACAATAGAAAATATACATAGTGAAGCTCCATAGAACAGAATCATATAAACTCATAATTGTTTTATACAATCATCTGAATAGTCAGTACATCAAGCCTCACTACATAACACTAAGAGTATCAAACAAACAGCGGAACATCCAGTACATATAGTAGGAAAACTAATATGCTAGCCTCCAGCTCGTCTTCGTCATCAACATCGTAGATCCTTAAGAACAACACCTATCACCTGCTACCTAGTCTGCCCATCCCTACATGGATGAACAGCCCAAGGTAATAAGAGTTGAACATAAAACCTTGAGTCAGACAACAGTCTTAGTGAGCAGTAAAGTAACTATTAAACATACGAAAAGAGCATAAAGGGTAAAAGGAATAGGAACCCAACCATCCCACTCCACCTCTTTCTACAGTGATAGCCCCCAGACACATATTAAGGAGAAACAAACATAGCAAAGCAAACATTCAAAGTAAAGCAATTATCACTCGAGTCAAGGTCGGTGTTTTCCAAAAACAAACCCCCAAGGCCTAAACCAAGATCAGAATAGCACCCAGAAAACATCGCTCTTGAGTCCGAATGACGATACAACCAACATCCATTACTCTGGCTATCACTGTTATCATTGCCTCAATTTCACCGTTAATTGAATGACTATCTCTTTCTTTCATTCATCCGTCAAGGGCTAATGGTAACCCCGGTTCTAGACATAACTCCGCACGTCGTCGCAGCCCGTGCCTAGGAATTTTCGCAACTACCCAGAGTACTAGCACGTCGCCGCAGCTCGTGCTTGGAACGTCGTCGCAGCCCGTTCCAACGTACTCTTGCTTTGAGCATGCTAGAACCTTCAATAACGATGAAACCCAAGCCTCCTAGATATCCTCCTCGACGACTATTCTCATACTAGCCCAAGCGCCTCTCGAGCCCACCATTATCAACCAACTCGCATCGCATCATCGAGTTATCAACATGCTTGGAATGATCCCGTCTGGATTAAACCAAGGCTTTCTCACATCATGCTTTGCTTCATCGCATCATAGCAAAGTCCCATCTCAACATCATGGTTTGCCTCTTCGCATCATAGCAAAGTCCATCATCATCGAATCTATCCATATGTGCTTCATCACTCGCTTCATATGCCACAAGCAGCTTTCACCATTCAAGAGCCTTTCCACTTAGCTTTTGAATCACCTTCGACCAACTTGTCCGAATCAACTTATCTATCAACTAATCAATCAAATCAAACATTAATCCAAGTAATCAATCATTCAAACATGATCTAAATAAACAATTACAACAATAATGGCAATTTCGTAAATAAAGATTCCAAATCTAACATGCAATCTAACAAGCATGAATCATGAACAATATCTCTACATCTTGATGAATAAACTTGCATAAGTGGACATGTAGTAAAATAGGTGTCAAATCATCATGAACAATAGATCTACATGCAAACTTAAGAAAAATGCACGAAATCACTCTCTTTAACACATAAACAAACCACCGATCCAGTATACTCCTTTGGGTCCGTGTGATAGATAACTACCACTCACCTAAACACCTCAAAATCAACTAACTCCAGATCTGGACAGCAAAGATCTAAGCTTGAACCGGCAAAATCTCGATTCAATCGATGAAATCTCTCTTCAATGGATGAAGATCTTCAACTTTGGCTCTTGGATCTTCGATTTGATCTTCAATCTATATGGATGGAATCACTAGATTAGAGTGGAGAAAAGAAGTGAATAAATGTTGTAGTCAAGCTCTCAAAATGGCAGCACTTCGTCGCTTCAAAATCCGGTGCCAAAAAGTGAGGCGAAGCCCTGAGTCGGTCGTCCCCATGAGTCGCCCACGACCTATCTCCTGCCGACCTAAACCCAGAACACATGCCGACTCACGACTCAAGCCCCTGCCGACTCAACGACCTAACTAATACGGCCTAACGACCTAACTATGTTGCCGACTCACGACTTAACGACCTAAGCCATTACGCGGCCTATCATAAGTCGGCAGCAACCTAATTCATGAGACGACCTAATACCCAGCCTAAGTTCCAACGACTTACGACTCATAATTTTAACGACTTAAGCCTTCGAGCGACTTAACTATATTGCCGACCTAACACCATCACAGCACCTCAACGACCTACGACCTATACCATAACCTGTCCACAACTTAACTAGACACCCTATCACCATAAGTCGTGTACGATTTAAGCCTTAGGTCCTATAAATCGCTAGCTCCTATAGGTCGGTGTACTCTTAAACCGGTCAGTACTTAAGTCATTAGTCCCTATAGGCCGCTAATTCTGTTAAGTCCCTATCTCCTTAAGCCATAGCCTTCTTAGGTCGGTCCAATCTTTTAACTTCTAAACCGGTTTACCACTAAGTCGGCTACCTCCTTGACTCAGCCACACCCTAAGTCGGCAACACCTATGAGTCGGCCATGCCTTAAGCTGGCCATCCTCTAAGCCATTAACTGCTACCACTAGCTTCCTTAGGCGGCTAATTATTATCTTCCTTAGGTCGCATACTATCTTAACTCGGTCGATACTTAGGTCGGTCAGAAACCCATAACTCGATCACACGACCTAAGCTAACTTCCACACGAGTTAACTATCATGCGACTTAAGCTTCTAAGTCGTTATTCCTATAAGTCGCTACCTACCTTAACTCAGCAACACCTTAAGTCATCTATGCTCCTACACGACTCAAGCTCCAAATGACTTAAACTCTGAATGACTTATCAACAATACGACTTAAAGCATATAGTTTAACAATGTTTCGATCCGTAAAAATATGGGTCGTTACATCAGTGCTGCGACTTTCCCATTGAGACTCTGGACTTGCTTTATGGTTCTCGGAGTTTGAAGATTTCTGATAGCCCAGATCTTCTCGGGGTTGGCCTCTATTCCTCGGGCATTAACAATGAACCCAAGGAATTTTCCGGATGCGACTCCGAAATGACACTTCAGCGGATTAAGCTTCATTCCGTATTTCCGGAGGATACTAAACATTGACCCCAAATCTTTAACGTGATCAACGAAGTATCGTGATTTCACCAACATGTCATCTACATAAACCTCCATGGTCTTTCCAATCTGATCGGCAAGTTCGGTTGACTAAGCGTTGATAAGTTGCGCCGGCATTCTTTAACCCAAAAGGCATGACCTTGTAGCAGTATAATCCCAAGTCGGTTACGAAGCTTGTGTGCTCTTGATCGGGTCCATGCATGGGTATCTGATTGTAACCTGAGTAAGCGTCCATGAAGGATAATAATTCATGTCCTGCGGTTGAATCTACTAGTTGATCGATTCGGGGAAGTGGAAAGCTGTCTTTTGGGCAGGCTTTTTTCAGATCTGACTAATTGATACACGTTCTCCGTTTCCCGTTTGGTTTCCGGACGAGTACGGGATTGGACACCCATTCTGGGTATAAAGCGTCTCTAATGAACCCATTTGATTTCAACTTATCAACCTCTTCTTTTAGGGCGGCAGATCTCTTTGGATCCATACTACGCCTTTTTTGCTTGACCGGGACAAGCCCGGGTCAATATTCAGGGTGTGGCTCGCAATGTCTGGCGAGATCCCACACATATCAGAATGCGTCCAAGCAAATACGTCCAGATTCGCTTGGAGAAACTTGACCAATTCCCGTTGTGCTTGCGGGCTTAATTGCGACCCAATTTTCAACATCTTTGAATTATCGCTACCACTGATCGAAACATCGATTGTTAATTCAGCTGGCGAAGCCTGACTTTCTCTAGATTCATCTTTATTCTCAGTGTCTCGGGGGTCTAGATCCTTCTAGAATTGGTCGTGATGCCTGGGCCGAGGCCCAGGCATTAATTGTCAATTGTCGGTGAAACGGACGCAGAGAGATTCCTTTACGCCCTTTCCTTTTTCCTTTCGCTGCGCCTCTCGCAGCTCAGTAACATAGCAAGCTCTCCCCGCAGCTTAATCTCCTTGTATAACCCATATCCCGTGATCAGTAAGGAACTTAATGGTCAAACACCATGGGGCAATAGTTGCCCTAAATTCAGCGAGGGCCGGTCGGCCCAAGAAAGCATTATACGGAGAAGGAATGTCCAAGACAACAAATTGTAACATCCGAACTCTTCGGCATTCTCCCACTCCCAACTCCACCGGCAATTCAACCATTCCGGTCGGTATCGTCGCACTTCCGTTGAAGCCGTGGACTCGTGATTGACAGGGTTTTAAGTCCTTAGCTTCCATCTTCATTAAATCATATGCTCTTTTAAATAGTATGTTCACAGAACTCCCACTGTCTACCAAGATCCTCTTCATCCAAGCAGGACCAACTTGAGCGGATATAACCAGTGGGTCGATCGTGGTGGCTTCGATTCTATCAGCATCTCGATTTCAAAACACGATGTCGTCTGTCATCGTCTTCTGTTGTTTCGCCGGTGTTCCGACTTCTGAGTTACTATAGCATTCAAAGTCCACATGCCTGATCGAGCTAGCATATGACTCCATTTCTCTCCAGCTTCTGTCTACTGGATGGGGACCACCACTTATTGTATTGATAACCAACCTTCCGCCCGTACAAGCGGGTTCACCTTGTCTTTCCTGATTCGGTGTACGATTTTGATTGGATGGGCCCGCTCCACCAGACTGCGGCGCCCGAACAAACTGGTCCAACTTTCCTTCTTCGATCAACTTTTCAATGAGGTCTTGCAAATGTCTACACTCATTGGTATTATGCCCGTAACTTTCATAAAACCTACAGAATTTTTCTGTTTGGATCTGCCTCTCCGACGAAGGCTTCGGAGCAGGCTTCTTGTATTGCATAGTATAACAAGTCTGTAGGTATACGTTTTCCAGCGACGTGTTAAGCGGTGTATAACTGTCAAACATTACGGCCCTACGCCTCGGACCACGATTCTGATCTTGCTTCTTGCCTCGGTTATCACCGTTTCTCGGTCGTTGAGTCTGTTTATTTTGAATATTCAACTCGACTTTTCCTGAACTCTCGCCGGTCTGTTTAACCGCAACATTACTCTGAATCCCTTCACTCCTGGGCCTTGCATCGTCCTGCTTCCTAGACTGTTTCGCATCCTCTCGCCTCAAGAACTGAGCGGCTTTGGAATAGAAACGGTCCAATGATGCGGGAGGCTTTCCAGCCAACCAATTGCCAAACTCGGAATCAGGATCGATTCCTTTAGTCAAAGCGATTAAGATAGAATTATCATTGGGGTTGGTGATTTCTGCGCACGTGGCATTAAACCTTTCCAAATATCATCTAAGTGTTTCTCCAGGAGCTTGAGTAACACTTGATAAGGTATTAACATTCTTAGGTATGTCAATATGCATATGAAACTGCTTAACAAATTTGGTAGCTAACTGATCAAAAGAAGAAATAGATCGCGGCGGTAGTCGCGTAAACCACATCGTCGCAATTCACCCTAAGGAAATGGGAAAACTACGGCATTTTACTGCGTCATCGGCTCTCGCAGCTGTCATCGACCATTCGTACTTCAAAATATGTTGATTTGGGTCGGAATTCCCTTCATACATGGGCAGGGTTGGCATTCTGAATCGCCTAGGAGGTTCAGCGTACAATATGTCATCAGTGAATGGGGTATGACTACGGGAGATTCCCCAATCGTCATTTGTTAGGCCTTGACTCTCGTGAATCATTTGGCGTACCATGGCTGAGAGGTCTGGTGTTGGAACATTCTGCGTGTGGTGAGCCAAAGTGTGGTCGGGTTCCACAGTGCGAGGTGGGATCGGGCGCTGTCGACGATCCGCATCTCGCCTCCTTGGCTCGACGCCTTCTGGGACATATGGCTCTGGAGCACGTCCCTGCTGAAGATAATTTTGATTAGAGTGATCTCGGGTATCAACCCCTATGTCAACTGCAGCGGCTGTATGAGCTCGATCATCTACAGTGTATAGTGGAATAGTGCCTCCTCGGGAGGAGTGTCCAGTGTGGAAGCTGGTAGATGGGCCAACTCTTATTTGCCCAACGGTTAACGCCTGTTGATAGTCAGCAGCTTGAGCGTGGTTTCCGTCTAGCCTGGGACGGGTAGACCTGTTATTTTAGTCAGATGAAGCAGAGCTTTCGGTGGAAGAATGAGGAGCTTGATCCCTTCTGGATCTTCTTCGCTTTTGGCGATTTAGTTGATTGGTTGTTTGCGCCAAAATTGGTCACAAACCCCGAATACCGTGAAAGCACCAGTGTATGAATATAAATCAATAATGTTCAAACCCAAATCTCGGATCTTAGCAAATATTAAACAGCAATCCAAAAGTAAAGAACAGAGACACAAGTTTTATAGTGGTTCGGCTATCTCCGGCCTACGTCCACTCCAAAGTTTTTTACCCTTTTATTGATTATCCTTGATGATTACAGATAATTACAGCAGTTACAAAGTCCAAAACTTGAAATAAATAGCAGCAATGATGATATGAAATGATTCTGGCAGTGTCCAGGCGTGCTTTCTCTCTCTCCAAATTCTCCGACCCCTTTTCTGAATGACCAGGGGCTCTATTTATAAGCGTAGGAGGCTGATATTTCTCCTAAAATCCGGGAAGACCGCTTCAGGCACGTGAGGGGGCCCATACGCCCGAAATCTGGAGGTCCGGGCCCACATCAGGATCGATTCGAAGTAAGGTTCGAATCGATCAAGAAATCATCTAATTGAGCTGAAATTTGGTGAGAACATTCTTCAACATGTATGTAAACTCCTGTCAAAAATTTCATTGCATTTGGATCAACGGTTTGGAAGACATGATCGATTCAAGTTCAAAGCTCCGTGTGTTCTGCCAGGCTCGAACCCATGCTTCGAAACCATCCCCTTCGAATCCATCCCCTTCGAAACCACTCGCTTCAAATCCATCTCCTTCGAACCCGTTGCTTCGAAACCATCATCTTCGAATCCAAGTCCACTGCTTTGAAACCTGTTTGCACAAAAAAGGGACAAACACCTCCGAGTCGTATTATTTAGTTGATTATATGTGATTTTCAATGATTTGGATGAGTTATGTAAATATGGAAAAAACAGGGGCTGAAATGTAAAAGACACACAGATTTATAGTGGTTCGGCCAGAATGTGCCTACGTCCACTTTATATGTTATTATCTTCTTTCTTTCAGGTTACAAGTACAATGCTTTGTATACAAGTGTATGAAAGTAGTTTGAAAGTTCCTTCCTTGCTTGAGCTCTCAAACTTGTCTGCCATTGTTGTACCCCTGCCCATCTATTTATAGAATGAGGTAGGGGGCAGGGGCCTTGGAGGTATATAGCTGCTGGTGGGCCCGGGCTGAGACAATCTGGATTGGCAGTCACCTGGTTCGGCGAGGCTTCATTCGGCCGTGCTTGGAGATTGGTTTCGTCATGGTGGTTCGGTTGTAGAGGTGGTTCGGTTGTGGCTTGGACCGGTGGCGATTGGTCCGGTATCATCCTCGTTCGGTAGTGTATTGGAGAGGCTGGTCCGGCATCATCTGATTCGGTAGTGTATTGGAGAGGCTGGTCCGGTATCATCTGGCTCGGCAGGAACTTATGCCGAATGAGGCTATAGGCTGGGCTTGCCGAATGAAGGGGCCGAATGGACTATAGGCTGGGCTTGCCGAATGAAGGGGCCGAATGGAGGCTTGGGCCGAACGAGCTTCTTCATGGAGAATATTGGATGGACTTCTAGGTTGGTATTGGCTGTCGAACGAAGTGGAGGTTGCGAGCCCGGGTGAAATTGTGACTTCTTGGTCCCGAGATTTTCTGGGTGAGAATTCGCCCAACATTTGCCCCCCAAAGTGGGGCACATGCTTGCATGTGTCGCGCTTTGTTTCTTTGTGGTAGGAAGTCTTGCTTTGTAACGCCATGGGTTGGATGTTCGTATTCTGTTGATGTCCTGCAAAGGAATTTACAGTTTTAGTGTGATTTTAAATAACAACCGTTCGTGATCGGAATATTTTAATTGAACTGAGCCGTTTGGGACGAGAGAGTGAGCCCCGAGGGGGCTTAGCATCATCGATGCCAGGTTCATGTCAGAGTGGATCCTTGGATCGTTTGTCAAGATGGTTTATCGTCATCTCAGAGCATGCCTAGGGATCGTTCGCGACCCCGTACATGTGTAAGTAGCTTAGCCATTTCATAATTACCAGAACCAAATATTCGTTTCACCTATGAGTTTAAAAAGGCGTGTCAAAGTGCAAATTCCCGACGATAGGGTTAATAACCATTCAGAGCGTGCCTATGGACCATTCGTGGTCGTGTACACGTGTAAACGATTAATCCATGTTAGTGAGAGTTTTACGACTTATTCATCGTTATCATAATCATTATTTTATTAGTTAGTTCTGGAGTTCGGTACTTATCTGAGCGAAGTGCTCTGCATGCCCCTAGTTCCTGGTTTTGGTTGGTAGAGAGAGAGTTTCATTCGGTTTTTGGTTGGTCCGGCTGTCCTCATTCGGCTTCTGGTTGGTCCGGTATTATGGTCCGGTGGGCCGAATCATTTGGTTCGGCGGTTATGAGTTCGCCTATATATAGAGGCTACACCCCCTTAGTTTTTCCTTACCGAACCAAAGAGAACCGAATCAATTCTTAGCCGAGCGAACCTTCTGCCGAACCAAGCTTATACCGAATCAGGTATATATCCTTTTGCCGAATGGTTTTTTATCACCGGATGAACATAATTGCCGAATGCACACGAAAGGTCTTGTTTTACCGAACGAGACTTAGGCCTTAGTGCCGAATGATATGTATGCCGGATGTGCTTTTAGTGCCGAATGGACTTATGACTCTAGTGCCGAATGAACTTATGACCCTAGTGCCGAATGAACTTAAGACTCTAGACTCATGCATGCTTGCTTGTATTCTTGTCCTAACGACCTGTCTTTTCACTTTTGTGTATGAAGATAAATGTCTCGTAAGGCGGAAACACGATCAGACAGACGGAAATCCAAGGATGGGGGGGAGTCTTCTTCCGTGCCCCCACCCCAACCAGGATCCGGGCAACATCGACCTGCTCCGAGGTCGTTAGTGGATGGATATGGTCCACAGGAACTTCTAGTTTCCCCTCCCGATTGCTTTCCTAGCTCCCTAAAGGAGGAGCAACTTGACGTCATATCCCGTTCCTTCGGGATAGACAGGGCTCTTGTGCTGCTACCGGGAGATGGAGTGATGCCGTATAATCCTCCCGAAGGCTACTTTGCTTATAGCAGATACCATTGCATGTGCGGTGCTATCCCTCCTATCAACGCTTGGATAGTAAGCTTCACCACATATTTGAAGGTGGCTCCCTTCCAACTTCAGCCTAACTCTTATGCCATCCTGGTGAGCCTTTTTGTTATCTTCCAGAGGAGGTACGGGCGTCCTCCTTCTAACCGGGAAATTCGATATTTGTACAACCTGAGAGGCTATAAGAAGGGGTCTCCGTATATTAGTCTGGAAGCGGCCGTGCACTTCAAACCAGTCCTGGACTTATATTCCAAGTTTACCATGTTCAAGAAAGAGTGGTTCTTCATCAAGGACGATGCTGTTTCTTTCCGCCTTTTCACTTCCGGCTGTAAGATGGATTTCATTTATATTTTCCATGTTCTGGCTGTAGAGTTTTTTCTGACATGCTTCTATTTCTGGCTAGCGACAGGTGGTATTGCAGTCGTGGAGGACGATTCCTTGGTGCGAATGGCTGCTGATCTAAAGGCTATTCCGGCACGGGACCGGTCGGCCTCCTTCTTGATCAGGAATGCAACCCTCCTGGAGTATAATTTGATCTTACCGCACCAGTCCGTGGTTAAGCAGAGGGATACGGCTGAGGAGAAGGCCGCTAAAGCTAAGGAGGGGGCTACGGCGAAGAGCGGTAAGAGGGAGCCTTTTGCAGAGCGTCCCGTTGTTGGGGGGAAAAACTGAAGAAGTCTGATGGCCCTTCTCCAATTACTTGCCCGACTGTCCCGGAGGAGGAAGGTGTAGAAGACGAGGAAGGAGGCGAAGTGGGAGAAGGGTCAGAGGGTGGAGGAGATGGCGACGGTCAGGGTGGTAGTGGCGTTGGTGCCCTAACCTCTGAGCAAGACCTTGAACTGGATGAGGCTCTCCGTCGGGCCTTCGGGGAGTCGGAGGGAGAGTCGGAAACGGAGAAGGCAAAGGAAACCGGCAAAGCTGTGGCTGGCGCTGACCCATCCTCTAAGGGTTCCTCAGCTAGAGTGATTCCGGCGATGCAAGGTGAACTTTTGTCTTCTGCCGATTCCATTTACAATAGGGACTTAGAAATATTTTACGGTTCACTTCCGTCCTGGAATGAGATCCAGGACTTATTGCAGTATCCCACTCCTCCACCGGGTTTGTATAATAGATGTGTCTTCTTACTTTTCTCTCTTTTTAACTTAACACATTTTTTGAACTGTGGATTATTGTATGTTCGTAACACTTGTTCTTTATTCCAGGGGCAGGCCAGGTGGTTAAAACGTCGGACGTTCGACACCGCCTTGAACAATTTAAGTCGAGGAGAGCTTCTGCGAAATCCTCTACTGGTCGCACTGGGGATGTAGTCAGTTATCGCCCTCTTCTTGGGGTCATTGAAGAGGGCATTCGGAAAAATAAGCGAAGCCGTTCCTTATTTGAGTCTTCCCCTGGTTCGCAGCTTCCTACTCAGCCTCCTCGTGATACTACGGAGGAGAGCACGGAGTCCGGCCCCCCTCATCCTCCTTTCAAGAGTCCAACTGTTATTCGTATAAGGCGTCCTGATGTGCCTCGCCCCGTGCCTCGTGACCCTTTTGCCGGTCATCCTGATTTAGATCCAAGCTTTCAGGATATCTCATTTGATGAGGCCACGGGCGAGCACCTTCTTCCCCGCAACCCCATGGTAAGAGTGCTGGACGAGGCCAAGTCTTTAGATCTTGATTTACTTACTACACTGGTAGTCACCATGGGGGACGAGGCCAAGGCTAATATCGATCGGGTGGCCGCAGAGACCAAGAAGTTAATGGAGCATCATGCTAAATTGGTCAAGGCCGGGGAAGAGATTGGGAGTGCTAATATTCGGTTGAGGTTAAAGGTTGCCGACCAGGCCAAGCAGCTCGCCGATCAAGCCATCCAGATTTCTCAGCACGAGGAAGCCTCCAGGCGGCTGAAAGAGACCTTGGAGAAGGCCAGTAGGGCGGAATTACGGAAGATGGAGGTCGCCTGCAGGGAACGGATTAACATGGCCATTACGACGGTGGATGAGGTTCGCAATGCGGATCTCGAGCGGGTAGAGGAGTTGTCTGGGAGGCTCGAGGCTACGGAGATGGCTCAGGCCGAGTTGAAGGAGGAGATGGAGGAGATGAGGAGGTCCCTCAACTTAAAGGAGGAGGAAATGAGGAGGTATCTCCAGGCTGACTGCTTGAGATACCAGTCAGAGAGGGATGTTGCCGTTGCCAAGTTGCAAGCTTCCGAGGCCCGGGTGAGGGAGTTTGAGGAGAATGAGGGGATGATGGATGAGATGCTGCAGGACATGTACTTCCACACTTGGAAGGAGGGCGGCTTGTCTTGGATGGACGATTACCCTCGGGTCATGGCCAAGGTGTATCTCCAGGCTTTAGAGGAGGCCAGGGTGAATGCGGGTAAGGAAGGCGGAGAGGCTTTCAATTTGGATGCGGTCATTGCTCAGTTCTCGAAGGAGGAGCAAGCGGCGGTGAAGGAGGGGATGCGGCTGCTTGCTGCAGAGGAAGCGGGCGTGCAGTTGGAGGATGAGGATCAAGCGGCGGGCGACGGTGAGTTATTCTTCTCTTTTTCTTTTCTTTCTGTGTTTCCACAACTTGATCGTCCATCGTTCGTTTAATGAATTCCTCTTCTGAATTGGACAGGTGGAACTTCTGATCCGCATGGTGGGGGCTCTGATCCTGCGGCTAAGTAGACTTGGGAAGTCGGTGATGGAGTGTGGACGCAGCTGCCACCTTTTTATTTCTTTTTATCACTGTTTACGTTAGTCATTGATATGCGACTGTAATAATATTATTTGCAAAGAATAACTTCGTGTGATTTTATAATATAAGCTGATTTTGTTATGTTTGAATGTTGTTATCATCTTGATGTGCTGCGTGAGAAGTATAACTATGTATATGCCTGTGATTCTGGTTTTGATTGATGTTAAGTTTATGCTTGAAATATAATTTCATGTTTTGCAATGTTATTGTACGAACAAGCTATAGTTACGTATTTATGTACAAGAAAAGAGAGTACCGCCCTTCATGTTTTGTTTGCAGGCGGTAGCTTTGAGTGTCTTGCGTAACTGTTCACGGATATAGCTGAGTACCCTGCCACCCAGTATGCAGGCTTAGATTCTCATGAGTGAATTCTCCCTATTCGGTTTCCTGTACTTTAGAGTTCGTTATACGGGATAGGAGAAAAGTATTTAAATGAAATGGAAATATAGTAAAAGTAAAACTTCCAGTCACGGAAGGCCGTCGATGTGCTTAAGTTCGTGGCAAACGGGCTTTGTAGTCACTTTCCCTAGCTGTGGGTCTTGGAGACATTTGTCACCCATCTTACGCCTCCGCGGGGAGTTTTCTTTTTTACCACAGCCGCACTTAAGACACATCGGAGCCGAGATCGCGCACGGTAACTACCCGAACCATTATGGTCCGTAATCGTGGGTATTATTCGATTTGCCGTGGCCGGCTAGCGTGGGTGCCGTTGGCCGTGAACTACCCCTGGTTGGCCACACCTTATGTTGGGGCTTAAAGTAGGTTCACAGTTGCCGACGAGCCGAACGCCGTAATGAGCTGCCATCGGCTATAGTCGGCCTTTATGATGACTTATAATCGGCTCATTACAGTTGGCTTTGAGGGCAGGCGCGCAATGAGTTAACCCGCAACAGAGGGATGCTGGAGCAAAAGTGTCTCATTGGCGAGTGCATAGAATCGTAGCGTACCTGTTAGGCCTAGTCCAGATGAGGCCGCGGTGCGTCTTGAGTGGAGATGCCATAGGATTTTGTTCAACAGAAAGGGATAAAACTTAACAAGTAGCCAAGACATAAAGGAACAAGTTGAAAAGAGACAAGATTTTTTAAAGTGGTTCGGCACGAAAATGCCTACGTCCACTGATTCTCTTTGTTAATTCACTTCATATGGGCGGTACAAGTTAAGAAAAGTATCGACGGAGGTGTCGGATGTTCCATGCCCTCTGGAACACCTCTCCGTCCACTGTTGTCAAAATATAAGCTCCGTTGTGGAGATCTTTATGAATTACATATGGTCCGTCCCAGATGGGGTCCAGCGCCCCGGGGCGCGGAAACATTCGCCTGAGGACAAGATCTCCTTCTTGCAAGCTGCGATGCTTGACTTTGGAATTGTATAGTGATGCCACTTTTTGTTTGTGAGCTGCTGCTTTGAGTGCTGCATCGTTTCTCCTTTCCTCAATCAGATCCAAAGACATGAGGAGGAGTTCTTCGTTTTCTTCTGGGTTGTAGTGGATCCTATGGTGGGAAGGCACAATAGTCTCAACTGGGAGCATTTCCTCCGATCCATATGCCAAAGAGAAAGGAGTATGTCCCGTTGTTGTTCTGAAAGACGTGCGGTATGCCCATAGTGCCGTAGGAAGTTCGTCCACCCAAGCGCCTTTTGACTTTTCAAGTTTCTTCTTGATTAGGGTTTTGAGAATTTTGTTGACAGCTTCGACTTGTCCGTTTGCCTGAGGATAAGCTACGGATGAGAAGCTTTTATGAATTCCATGCTCTTGGCACCAGTCGGCAAATTCTTCGCTGTCAAATTGGAGTCCGTTGTCTGATACGATCTCGAGTGGGACTCCGTACCTGCACAGAATATTTTTGATCAAGAAGTTGATAACTTTTGCTGAACATATTTTATTTAGAGGTTCCGCTTCCACCCATTTGGTGAAACAATCGACTGCCACTATAGCATATTTGGCTCCGCCTCGGCCCGTCGGCAGTTCGCCAATTAAGTCAATTCCCCATACAGCAAAGGGCCAAGGGCTGGTTATTTGAGTAATCTCATTTGTGGGCAATCGAGGAATCTTGGCAAATTTCTGACATCTGTCGCATTTCTTGACGAAGTCTAGGGCATCTTTGTTTAGTGTGGGCCAGTAATATCCATATCGGAGTATCTTTCTTGCCAAAGTCCGCCCTCCAGTGTGATCTCCGCATCCTCCCTGATGGATGTTTGATAAGATTTCCTTGGCTTCCCTTCCAGCGACGCATCTCAATAAGGGGCTAGAGAAGCCACGCCGATAGAGGATGCCTTCTTGTGTTGTGTAGTGGGGAACTTTCCTCAAGATCCTCTTGGCTTCGTCACGCCTGTCGGGTAGTGTGCCATCTTGCAAATATTTCCGGATAGGAGTCATCCGGGTTCCTTCTTCGATTGCAGTTATCAGATTCACTTGTTCGAAACTTGGGGCTAGCTGCCTTGATATGGCTAGTGCTCCGGAAATGGTGCTATTCTTCATACTAGCTTGCTTTGCAAGTTCATCTGCCTCTTGGTTTTCTTCACGAGGAATGTGTTTGATTAGATAGTGGTCCAATTGATCGAGCAGCAGTTTGGTTTTCTTTAGGTATGCTGTGAGTCGTTCTCCTCGAGTCTGGAATCCTCCTAGTACCTGGTTTACGATAAGCTGAGAATCACTATGAAGACATAAGGAATTGATTCCAATTTCTAGGGCAAGTTCCAATCCCGCTATTACTGCTTCATATTCAGCATCGTTGTTACCTGCCCCCGAGCCTTGTTCATTCGATGCTCCATCTACAAAGAGGTTCCACTTGATGTTTTTTGCTACTTCGGATTGTTCCTTGCCTTCGTTGGTAGTGAATTCGGCAATGAAGTCGGCCATGGCTTGTCCTTTGATAGCGGTGCGAGGATGGTAGGTGATATCATACTGACTTAGTTCGATGCACCATTTGAGGAGTCGCCCAGAAGTGTCAGGACGATGGAGCACTTGTCTTAGCGGTTGATCGGTTAGAACCCTGATGGAGTGAGACTGGAAGTAGTGTCGCAGTTTTCGTGACGCGATCAATAAACAATATGCTAATTTCTCAAGTTTAGGATATCTGGCCTCTGCCCCTGTAAATCTCTTACTTACAAAGTAAACCGGGCGTTGTGCACGGTCTTCTTCTCTTACCAAGGCGGCGCTTAGAGCATGAGATGATACAGTGAGGTATAGGTATAACACTTCACCTTCATTTGGAGTTGAGAGTACTGGTGGTCTCTGAAGGTGTTCGATTAGGTTGAGGAAGGCTTTTAAGCATTCATCGGTCCACTCGAACGTCCCTTTGTCTTTCTTGAGAGCTTCGAAGAAAGGGACACACTTGTTAGTTGCCTTGGAAATGAATCTGCTTAGGGCGGCCACCTTTCCGTTTAGGCTCTGCATTTCTTTTCGAGTGGAAGGTATCCTTATTTCTTTTAGAGCCCGGATTTGTTCAGGGTTTGCTTCGATTCCTCTGGCGTGGACGATAAATCCTAAGAATTTTCCCGATGATACTCCGAAGGAGCACTTTAGAGGATTCAGCTTCATTCCATATTGGCGAAGTACCTGAAACATCTTGCCCAGATGGCTTACATGGTCGTCGGCTTTCCTGGACTTTACCAACATGTCATCCACATACACTTCCATAATTCGTCCTATTAGTTCCGCGAACATCTTGTTGACGAGGCGTTGATAGGTAGCTCCAGCATTTTTGAGTCCAAAAGGCATGACTTTATAACAATATAATCCGCGGTCAATGATGAAGCTAGTGTGGTCTTGATCGGGAGCATGCATGGGAATCTGGTTATATCCGGAGTATGCATCCATAAAGGATAGGAGTTCGTGCCCGGCTGTGCTGTCTATAAGTTGGTCAATTCGGGGAAGTGGGAAGCAATCTTTTGGGCAAGCGTCATTCAGATTGGAGAAGTCAATACATGTTCGCCACTTTCCATTGGCCTTTTTTACTAGCACTGGGTTAGCGATCCATTCTGGGTAGATGGCTTCCCGTATGAAGCCATTAGCAAGTAGATTCTTTACTTCCTCATCAAGGGCTGCTGATCGCTCTTCCCCCATGCTCCTCTTTTTCTGCTTTACTGGTACCTTGGTGGGATCGATGTTCAACATGTGGCATGCTATGTCTGGGGAGATTCCTGTCATATCGGCATGGGTCCACGCAAATACATCTAAGTTGTGGCGGAGAAAGTCAATGAGTCGATCTTTCAATTCCGTTTTTAGCTGAGATCCGATTTTTAATAGTCTACTTGAATCGTGCTTATCTACAGATACGAATTCCATAGCCTCTGCAGGCTCGGCGGTAGCCTCCTCCTCTTTATCCCTGGGGTCTTGTTCATTGAAGGGATCGCTTGTGTATCGAAGAGGAGGGGCTTTCTTTAGTTGCTATGCCTCCAAGCTTTTCATGCAGAGAGTAGTCTCTGCATCTTTTCCTTTATTCTTTCTGCGGTTATTGCGAAGTTCAGTTACGTAGCAGTCTCGGGCAGTGTCTTGATCTCCTTCTACTTCTCCTACTCCGTTGTCTGTTGGAAATTTCATTTTCTGGCACCAGGGGGCTAATACAATTTGGAAGTCAGACAAGGCTGGTCTTCCCAAGAAGGCGTTGTAAGCCGAGTGGTTTTCTATTAGTACGAACGTTTGTTTTCGCACAACGGAGCGGGGATGACTTCCTATTTCGACGAAGAGGTCAAGTTGCCCGAGGGGCATTTTTGCATCTCCAGTGAAACCGTGCAGTGGTTTGTCACAGGGGGACACATCCTTCATTGATAACTTCATTTTGTCGAAAGCATGCTTGAATAGGATATTTACGGAGCTTCCTGTGTCTATTAGAATCCGAAAAACTTTAGCTGGACCGAACCAGGCAGAGATGACCATAGGATCCATATGTGGGTACTGTCTTCCTTCCAAATCACGCCTACTGAATATGATGTCATCGCTCTCTTTTCGTTTCGGGTGGCGTTCTTCCGTAATGGAGTTTACATAGCCTTCAACATTTCTAAGTGACTTGCCGTACCTTTCCATTTCTGCCCAACTTCTGTCGGCGACGTGTGGTCCTCCCGAGATGGTAAGGACCACTATCTTCTCTTGACTAGAGCCACTGGTGTTGTGATTGTTGCGACTCCCTCCGCCTACTTCTGGGAGGGGTTGCTTTGAGTTCTCATTGACAAGAGTTGGAGTCCTGTTCTGACCCTTCACATAGCGTTCCAGTCTTCTTCTTCTAATGTGTTCTTCGATCAAGTCCCGAAGATGGTGGCATTCATTGGTGTCATGTCCGTGGGATTCGTGGAAGCGACAGAACTTTCCAGACTTGAGTGCGTTATCTGATTCTTTCTTGTGCGGGGGCGCTTGTATCCGAGTTCGCCCTGAGTGGCTAGGAAGATGTTTTCGATTGTTTCATTCAAAGGAGTGTAGGAGTCAAATCTTGGTCCTGGTCGATATTGGCGTTTCTCAACCTTCCTGCCCCCAGCATTGTCTCTAGATTCATTTCTTCGAGCGTCCTTAGCCGCAGTGGGAACCTTGTCCTGGACCGTCTTACTTTGTTGCCCTGACTGCCTCTCAGTGGCGGCGTCTTCAAGCCTCATATACTTTCCAGCTTCATGGAAGAAATCAGGTAAGGTAGCTGGTTTTTCCTTAGTTAGCCTTCTGGCAAACTTGGTATCTGGGTGTACACCACTACAGAGGGCCATTAGGGTGAGCTTTTCATCGGCGTCTTGAACTGCGGCCGCTGCGGCGTTGAACCGGGTTAGATATTGTTGCAGTGTTTCTCCGGATTTCTGTTTGACATTGGACAGAGAATAAGCATCCTTGGGTTGTTCCACATGGATGCGGAACTGGCTAATAAACCCTTCTTTCAACATCTCCCATGAGCTGATAGATCCTTGGGGTAGATGGCAGAACCAGGTGGTAGCTAGATCTGCTAGGAATAGCGGAAAGCATTTACACAATACCCCTTCTGTTGCTCCGCTCATGAGCATATGTTGTGTGTATCTCTGTAAGTGTACGATGGGGTCAGAAGTTCCCTTGTAAGGTTCCATGGTTGGCATTTTCCATTCCCGGGGAGTGATGGCAGTTTCGATATTTCGGGTAAAGGGGCTGGTGACCCTAGCGCCTATTCCTCGGTACCTTTGCTCCCGTTGGACACATTCTCTGAATAATCGTGCCATTCGTTCATCAGAATTTGGAGCGGACAAAAACGAGCTTGGCTCTTCCCTACGGGATCTATCTCGTCCAGATGACCTGTAGGGATGGTACAGTCTATCACTTCTAGCATTATCCAGTGGTTTCCTTTGGCTGCTCGGATGCACGCTAGGACGAGCTACAGTTGCCCCCTGCCTTGTTCTTCCCCCATGGGGTTCTGTTTCGAGCACATCCATGGGGTCAACTTCGGGCTGGGTTCTAGCTCGGCTCCGTTCAGCAGGGTTTCTATGATTAGGTGGCATGACTGGCTCTGCTACATCCGACCCTCGCCTGGTGCCTCCCCCACTGGGTTCGGTTCAAAGTGCTTCCTCGAATCGGAGTTCAGGCCGAGTCCGGGCGCGGCCCCTATCATTGTTGTTCCTGTTGATAGCTTCTTCGAAGAGGGAAGACCTTTGTTCGCTCCGAGATCCTCCAGATTAAGATTCACCCCATGATTCAGTGTTGCGGTTGGATTCTTCAGCATCCCTTAAGCGTGACATGAGTTGGTCCACCAAAGCTTCTTGTTGGGACGTGAAGTGGTTAGTTACTTCAGCCACAACCCTGTCCAGATCTGCCCTAGTGATTGGTTGTTCCGTGGCGGGGCCAGTTGGATTTTCCTGATTTTCATCTGGTACTGCTATTGAAGTGGGCTGATCTGCGATTGCTCGATCTGGAAGGCTGCTAGTTGCGATGTTCTTTCCTTTGTTAACATCCTTTCTCTGCTTGGAAGGCATGATTTCTAAGTAACGAACGATGTTGTTAGGAAGAAGGTTGAGTGAGAGAAGCTGAAGCTTCGAGCTCTTTTCTCAGTGAAAGAACCAAAAATATTTGCACAAAAAATGGACAAACACCTCCGAGTCATATTATTTAGTTGATTATATGTGATTTTCAATGATTTGGATGAGTTATGTAAATATGGAAAAAACAAGGGCTGAAATGTAAAAGACACACAGATTTATAGTGGTTCGGCCAGAATGTGCCTACGTCCACTTTATATGTTATTATCTTCTTTCTTTCAGGTTACAAGTACAATGCTTTGTATACAAGTGTATGAAAGTAGTTTGAAAGTTCCTTCCTTGCTTGAGCTCTCAAACTTGTCTGCCATTGTTGTACCCCTGCCCCTCTATTTATAGAATGAGGTAGGGGGCAGGGGCCTTGGAGGTATATAGCTGCTGGTGGGCCCGGGCTGAGACAATCTGGACTGGCAGTCACCTGGTTCGGCGAGGCTTCATTCGGCCGTGCTTGGAGATTGGTTTGGTCATGGTGGTTCGGTTGTAGAGGTGGTTCGGTTGTGGCTTGGACCGGTGGCGATTGGTCCGGTATCATCCTCGTTCGGTAGTGTATTGGAGAGGCTGGTCCGGCATCATCTTGTTCGGTAGTGTATTGGAGAGGCTGGTCTGGTATCATCTGGCTCGGCAGGAACTTATGCCGAATGAGGCTATAGGCTGGGCTTGCCGAATGAAGGGGCCGAATGGACTATAGGCTGGGCTTGCCGAATGAAGGGGCCGAATGGAGGCTTGGGCCGAACGAGCTTCTTCATGGAGAATATTGGATGGACTTCTAGGTTGGTATTGGCTGTCGAACGAAGTGGAGGTTGCGAGCCCGGGTGAAATTGTGACTTCTTGGTCCCGAGATTTTCTGGGTGAGAATTCGCCCAACAAAACCATCATCCTTTGAACCCGTAAAGCCAACTCCCTCTCCTTCGAATCCATGAGGTCGACTCCCTCTCCTTCGAATCCACGAAGTCGACTCCCTCTCCTTCGAATCCATGAAGCCAACTCCCTCTCCTTCGAATCCATGAGGTCGACTCCCTCTCCTTCGAATCCACGAAGTCGACACTCTCTCCATCGAATCCATGAAGCCAACTCCCTCTCCTTCGAATCCATGACTTCGTATCAACGATTTTGTATCCACGAAGCTGTCCCCCAATGTACACTTCTCGTATGCCATCGATCCTCTTCGAACCGATCCCAGGAGCATGCTTCGAATCGATCTCGTTTACACCGATCGATTCGAAAGTTCCCTAACCTGACCAATTCGAACTACACCAAGCAGAACCTATGTTGATCGATACGAAGTCCTTCATCGAGTCGAATAAACACCTAGTCGATGCGAAGTCATTGACCGAATCCGTTCCTATCGATGCGAACTCCATCGATTCGAAGCAATTCCTATGTGTCGTGCCTTCGATCGATTCGAACCTGATGGGTTCGAACCCGATGGATTCGAACCGAGCACCATATTGATGGATTCGAACAATATACCTTTCCTACCTTGAATCCATCATATTTCCTCCATACGAACTCCGATTAACCTGAAATTTGAAACATAGCCTTTCCTAGTCCTTGTCATCTTCTCCAACCAATTTCGTCCCGATCGGAGTTCAACAAAATTTTGACGATATCGATCGTAGCCTTGATTCCAACCAATCTCCAATCCTGATATTCATAATTCCTTTCCAATTTGTTGATATTCCAGTTTTGACCAAAAAATGGGATAACATTTTGCCCCCCCCCCAAAACATGCCTTGTGATAACAAGGCGTGTTTTGAATAGTTCTGAATCCAGTATCCGAAATCCATAGCCATATTGCCAGAGTATATCACCCTTGACTGCTCCGAGTCGATTGCAAATCCCAAATCCCATAACCGAAGCCTTAGCCAATTCCATATCCGTCCGAACCCGACAACCGAGTCCCAATCCATCATTGTCCAATAGCCAATAACCGAATCCAGGACCTCTCCGGGTCGATATCCAAATCCGTAACCTCTCCGGGCTCTTGTCAAGCGCAATCCACATTTGACGACCTTGGTCCAGTGTCCCTGGATGTTGAGCTAACCTCTCCGAGTTCTTACCAAGCGTAATCCACACTTGATGTCCTTGGTCAAGTGTCCCTGGATGTTGAGCTAACCTCTTCGGGTTCTTGCCTAGCGCAATCCACACTTGACGACCTTGGTCCAGTGTCCCTGGACGCTGCATAATGTCGCGACTTAAGTCCTAAGCCGAATCCCGGTCTCTCCGGACCCTTATTGAGCATAGTCCATACTCAACGACCTGAAAATAATAATTTATAATATAGGGCCTAAGTCCTAGGCCGAATCCCAGTCACTCCGGACCCTTGTCGAGCATAGTCCATACTCGACGACCTGAATGAGCCAATTTACCAAGTTCGGGCAAAGTGACTCACCCCTTGTCAGGCATAATCCATACCCGACGACCATTTATCTAAAAACAGATAAAAATCCAACCAAAATCCAATTCAAAATCCAAAATCAAAATCCAAAATTCAAAATCCAAAACCAGAAAACTAGAAATCCAAACTGGGATCCAAAACCGAAAATAATTATTCGAAGGAAAATCCAAAGCAAAAAGAAAATAAAACCAGGAGTTTAATCCAAACTCCAAAACCAAAATCCAGAGAGAAAAGCAATGTCCAATCAAAAAAGCAAAAGATAAATTTCACGAACCACAGCATCGCAGTTTATCATTGTTCAGAGCATGCCTAGGGGCTATCTCCATCCCCATACATGTATAAACCACTTTGTTGCTTGCTAGTAGTTCGCTACTTATTCCATATTATCCTGATCAGTGGATGATTAATCGACCATCATCCCTGGGCCTCCCATCATCATGGCGTGAGGTGGTCGGTGGTTGCTCCTGCTCCACCGTTGCATTCAGAGTTCCAACGTATTGCTGTAACTGTCCATTCCTTACATGCTCCTCGATTATATCCTTTAGGTGCCTGCAGCTGTTGGTATCGTGTCCATCCAGATCATGGAAGAGACAGTGCCTTCCTGATGTCCTCTCTCGTTCTGTTGGTTCCCTCCAAGCCGGCCTTCGGTAGGGAAGGCGATTCCGAGTATCCAGGTATATCCGCTCCAGCGTCTCATTCAATCCTGTGTATGTGGAAAACTTTGGGTCCTTCCATCGCTTCCTAGCGTTTCCAGAGTCGTCATCTAACTTCCTTTTTCCTTTGTCTTTATCCGAACCATTGTTGGATACCGCTCCAACCTCGATTGCATCAACCTTTTTCAGCTTTAAATCCGTACGTGCATCTTCTTGCCGAAGGAACCTTTCTGCCTCGTGAAAGAATTCATCAAGATCTTGTGGGGGATCTCGTATCAGAGATACCTTGAAATTCGAGTTCTCCCTGACTTCTGATACTGCTGCCATTAAAACCATAGATGGATCAGGCCGATCCACCGAAGCGACCGCCGCACTGAATCGAGTTAGAAAAGCTCTAAGCGATTCATCCATCCTTTGCTTTACCGATGTCAATGTCATCACGTTCTTCGGTCTCTTGACATGAACCCGAAATTGCCCCAAAAACCTTTCCACTAATTCCCTCCAAGTCCTGATAGATCCTTCTTCCAGCTGCCTAAACCACATCGCAGCTAAGTCCGTCAAATACAAAGGGAAGCATCGGGCCATCACTTCCTCCGATGCCCTTAGGACCTCCATGTGTCTTGTGTACCTCATCAAGTGATCTGTTGGATCTGCCTTGCCATTATATACCTCCACGCTAGGCAACTTAAACTTAGGTGGATTTTGAGCCATCCTTATTTCCCGAGCAAACGGACTCCTGTTCACCCCTTCCAAGTCTCCGTTGTTCAAACCACCTCGCACAGTCTTCCTGATTATATCTACCAATCCAGCGTTGTCTGTCGTGGGTTGCCCCCGAGGGAATTCCGGTACATACTCTTCGTGTGGTTCACTAGCAACAACGTTAACCCTGGCCTGTTGAACTCCTTCCAAAGGTCCTCCTGTGTTGGATCCTGCGGGCCTGCCCCCGAGCCTTTGCTGATTGCCTTCCAGCTCTGTATCATGTCCTCCATTGGGTTCCACAACCCTAGCTCCTTGTCCTGCGTCCACAGCGATTGTAGCTGTTCCTAGGTTCTGCATTCCCACAGCTCTCATTTGCTCCAAGAAAGTCTGCATCATTTCATGTTGACTCTTCAACACCCTCTCCTGCAGTGAATTAGTTATGGCTTCCATTTCATCCCGGGTTATGTAGATCGAAGTCGGTCCTTCCTCGCCTCCGGAGGATGCTTGTTGACTTCCTTCCTGTTGGCTTCTCTCAGCCCTTAGCCTTCTACTATTTTGCCTAGTCATTATCTTCCAAATCCAAACTTCTATCCGATGTAGTGGGTGCTAGTCCTTCTCAGTGGAAGCTGTTTGCACAAAAAATGGACAAACACCTCCAAGTCGTATTATTTAGTTGATTATATGTGATTTTTAATGATTTTAGATGAGTATGTAATTATGAGAAAAGTAGGGGCTGAAATGTAAAAGACACACAGATTTATAGTGGTTCGGCCAGAATGTGCCTACGTCCACTTTATATGTTATTATCTTCTTTCTTTCAGATTACCAGTACAATGCTTTGTATACAAGTGTATGAAAGTAGTTTGAAAGTTCCTTCCTTGCTTGAGCTCTCAAACTTGTCTGCCATTGTTGTACCCCTGCCCCTCTATTTATAGAATGAGGTAAGGGGCTGGGGTCTTGGAAGTATATAACTGCTGGTGGGCCCGGGCTGAAGCGATCTGGACTGGCAACTGTGTTGGTTCGGCGAAGCTTCATTCGGCATGGAATTTGGAGTGGTGTTGGTCTGGTAGGGTGTGGATCGGTATTGAGTGGGGTATGTGTTGGTCCGGTCATAGGTTGGACCGGTATGGAGCAGGAGATGTTGTATTGGTTCGGTGGAGATGTGATGGGAAGGTGGTTCGGCAATAGCGTGGTCCGGTGGTGGTATTCGGCGGGACTTGGACCGGCTATGCCGAATGGGCGAAGGAGCATGGGACTGCCGGATGGATCATGGCACATGGAGACGCCGCATGGCTTGGGTACATGGAGGTGCCGAATGGGGCTGTGTCCACGGAGGTGCCGAATGGAGCTTGTGGGGTATCGCCGAACGAGGATGGAGACTGCGATCCAGGATGGAACTGACGCCTATTGGTCTCGAGGTCTCCGAATCGAAATCGAACTCCATCAACAACGAAGCAGCCTAAGTAAGCAACAATCGATCAACAGTACACGCGAATAATCATCGAATCAATCAACATATTATCGGCACTTCGAAAGCCCAAAAACATTCCCTTTCAGTCAGGAACTGATGGTCTCCTGGGTGAGAATTCGCCCAACATTTGCCCCCCAAAGTGGGGTACGTGCTTGCATGTGCCGCGCTTTGTTTTTTGTGGTGGGAAGGCTCGTTTTGTAACGCCATGGGCTAGATGTTCGTATCTTGTTGATGTCCTGCAAAGGGACTTACAGTTTCAGTATGATTTCAAATAACGACCGTTCATGATCGAAATATTCGAGATGAAGTGAACTGTGTCGTTCGGGACGAGCAAGTTTGCCCCAAAGGGGCTTAGCATCGTCGGTGGCAGGTTCACGTTAGAGTGGGTCCCTGGGTGGTTTATCGCCAGCTCAGAGCATGCCTAGGGATCGTTCGCGACCCCGTACATGTGTAAGTAGCTTAGCCATTTCATAATTATCAAATATCCGTTCCACTTATGAGTTTAAAAAGGCGTGTCAAAGTGTAAATTCCCATGACGATAGGGCTAATAACCATTCAGAGCGTGCCTATGGACCATTCGAGGTCGCGTACACGTGTAAACGATTTAATCCACGTCGGTGAGGATTTTACGACTTATTCACCGTTATCATAATCTTATTTTATTAGTTAGTTCTGGAGTTCGGTACTTATCTGAGGGAGGCGCTTTGCACGCCACTAGTTCCTGGTCTTGGACGGTAGAGAGAGAGTTCCATTCGGTTCTCGGTTGGTCCGGCTATTCTCATTCGGCTTCTGGTGGTCCGGTATTATTGGTCCGGTTGGGCGAATTGTTTGGTTCGATGGTTGTGAGTTCGCCTATATATAGAGGCCGTACCCTCCTTGTTTTTCTTCACCGAACCAACAAGCGCCGAATCAATCTATTGCCGAACCAAGTGTTTTGCCGAACCAACCTTATACCGAACCAGGTATATACTTATTGCCGAATACACACGTAGGTCTTCGTTTCACCGAATGGGACTACGGCCTTGGGGCCGGATGCCTTGCGTACCGAATGCCCTTGATACAGTACCACCGAATGAACATGATGACCGAATGAACTTGATGACCGAATGAGATGGAAACCGAATGAACATGATGACCGAATGAGAATGGAAAACCGAATGAACATGATGACCGAATGAGATGGAAAACCGAATGAACATGATGACCTTGAAAACTTTAGTTTGCGAATGAAATCCCACACTTGCACGCACTTGTTTGTTTACTTTTCTATGTTCCCTGTTCTAATGCCATGCTTTCCTTGTGTTGCAGAAAATGTCTCGCAAGGCGGAAACACGATCGGATAGAAAGAAGTCTAGAGGCACAGGAGAGCCTTCTTCTTCCTTGCCCCCAGTCCAACCAGGATCCGGGCAACACCGACCTATTCCGAGGTCTCTAGTGGACGGATATGGTCCACAGGAACTTTTGGTCTCTCCCCCGGATTGCTTTCCTAGCTCCCTAAAGGAGGAGCAACTTGACGTCATATCCCGTTCCTTCGGGATAGATAGGGCTCTTATGCTGCTGCCGGGAGATGGAGTGATGCCATATAATCCTCCCGAGGGCTACTTCGCTTTTAGCAGATACCATTGCATGTGCGGCGCTATCCCCCCTATCAACGCTTGGATAGTAAGCTTCACCACATATTTGAAGGTGGCTCCCTTCCAGCTCCAGCCTAACTCATATGCCATCCTGGTGAGCCTCTTTGTTATCTTCCAGAGGAGGTACGGGCGTCCTCCTTCTAAACGGGAAATCCGATACTTGTACAACCTGAGAGGCTATAAGAAGGGGTCTCCGTATATTAGTCTGGAGGCGGCCGTACCCTTCAAACCAGTTCTGGACTTGTATTCCAAGTTCACCATATTCAAGAAGGAGTGGTTCTTCGTCAAGGACGATGCTGTTTCTTTCCGCCTTTTCACTTCCGGCTGTAAGATTGATTTCATTTATATTTTTCATGTGTTTTGACTGTAGTGTTTTTTCTGACATGCTTCTATTTCTGGCTAGCGACAGGTGGTATTGCAGTCGTGGAGGACGATTCCTTAGTGCGAATGGCTGCTGAATTAAAGGCTATTCCGGCACGGGACCGGTCGGCCTCTTTCTTGATCAGGAACGCAACCCTCTTGGAGTATAACTTGATCTTACCGCGCCAGTCCGTAGTTAAGCAAAGGGATACGGCTGAGGAGAGGGCTGCTAAAGCTAAGGAGGGGGCTACAGTAAAGAGCGGTAAGAGGGAGCCTTTCGCAGAGCGTCCCGTGGTCGGGGGGAAGAAACTGAAGAACTCCGATGGCCCTTCTCCAAGTACTTGCCCGACTGTCCCGGAGGAGGAAGGTGTAGAAGAGGAAGAAGGAGGCGAAGTTGGAGAAGGGTCGGAGGGTGGAGGAGATGGCGATGGTCAAGGTGGTAGTGGGGTTGCTGCTCTAACCTCTGAGCAAGACCTCGAACTGGATGAGGCTCTCCGTCGGGCCTTCGGGGAGTCGGAGGGAGAGTCGGAAACGGAGAAGGAAAAGGAGAAGGAAACGGAGAAGGCAAAGGAAACCGGCAAAGCTGTGGCTGGCACTGACCCATCCTCTAAGGGTTCCTCAGCTAGGGTGACTCCGGCGATGCAAGGTGAACTTTTGTCTTCTGCCGATTCCATTTTCGATAGGGACTTAGTAATTTTTTACGGTTCACTTCCGTCCTGGAATGAGATCCAGGACTTATTGCAGTATCCGACTCCTCCGCCGGGTTTGTATAATAGATGTGTCCTCTCACTTTTCTTTCTCTTTAACTTAGCACATTTTTTGAATTGCGGATCATCGTATGTTCGTAACACTTGTTCTTTATTCCAGGGGCAGGCCAGGCGGTTAAAACGTCGGATGTTCGACACCGCCTTGAACAATTTAAGTCGAGGAGAGCCTCCGCGAAACCTTCTACTGATCGCACTGGGGATGTAGTCAATTATCGCCCCCTTCTTGGGGTCATCGAAGAGGGCATTCAGAAAAGGAAGCGGAGCCGTTCCCTATTTGAGTCTTCTTCTGCTTCGCAGCTTCCTACTCAGCCTCCTCCTACTCAGCCTCCTCGTGATACTACGGAGGAGAGCACGGAGCCCGGCCCCCCTCCTCCACCTTCCAAGAGTCCTACTATCATTCGCATAAGGCGTCCCGATGTGCCTCGCCCCGTGCCTCGTGACCCTTTTGCCGGTCACCCTGATTTAGACCCAAGCTTTCAGGACATTTCATTCGATGAGACCACTGGCGAGCACCTCCTTCCCCGCAACCCCATGGTGAGTGTGCTGGACGAGGCCAAATCTTTAGATCTTGATTTACTTACTACACGGGTAGTCACCATGGGGGATGAGGCCAAGGCGAATATCGACCGGGTGGCCGCAGAGACCAAGAAGTTAATGGAGCATCATGCTAAGTTGGTCAAGGCCGGGGAAGAGATCGGGAGTGCTAACATTCGGTTGAGGTTAAAGGTTGCCGATCAGGCCAAGCAGCTCGCCGACCAAGCCATCCAGATTTCCCAGCATGAGGAAGCCTCCAAGCGGCTGAAAGAGACCATGGAGAAGGCCAGTAGGGCGGAATTACGGAAGATGGAGGTCGCTTGCAGGGAACGGATTAACATAGCTATCACAACGGTGGATGAGGTTCGAAATGCGGATCTCGATCAGGTAGAGGAGTTGTCAGGGAGGCTCGAGGCCGCGGAGATGGCTCAGGCCGAGTTGAAGGAGGAGATGGAGGAGATGAGGAGGTCCCTCAAGTTGAAGGAGGAGGAAATGAGGAGGTCACTCCAGGCTGACTGCTTGAGATACCAATCAGAGAGGTACGTCGCCGTCGCCAAGTTGCAAGCTTCCGAGGCTCGGGTGAGGGAGTTTGAGGAAAATGAGGGGATGATGGATGAGATGCTGCAGGATATGTACTTCCATACTTGGAAAGAGGGCGGCTTGTCTTGGATGGACGATTATCCTCGGGTCATGGCCAAGCTGTATCTCCAGGCTTTAGAGGAGGCCAGGGTGAACGCGGGTAAGGAAGGCGGAGAGGCTTTCAACTTGAGTGCGGTTACTGCTCAGTTCTCAAAGGAGGAGCAAGCGGCGGTGAAGGAGGGGATGCGGCTGCTCGCTGCAGAGGAAGCGGGCGTGCAGTTGGATGATGAGGATCAAGCGGCGGATGCTGGTGAGTTATTCTTTTTCCCTTTCTTTTCTTTCCGTGTTTTCATAACTTGATCGTTAGTTTAATGAATTCTTCTTCTGGTCTGGACAGGTGGGACTTCAGATCCACACGCTGGGGGTTCTGATCCTGCGGCTAAGTAGGCTGGGGGAGTTGGTGATGGAGTGTGGATGCATCTGCCATCTTTTTGTTTCTTTTTTATCACTGTTTATATTAGTCTTTGATATGCAACTGTAATAAAATTATTTGCAAAGAATAACTCCGTGTGATCTTATAATATAAGCTGATTTTGTCATGTTTAAATGTTGTTGCTATCTTTATGTGCCGTGTGAGAAGTATAATTATGTATACGCCTGTGATTCTAGTTGTGTTTGACGTTAAGTTTTTGCTTGAAATATAATTTTATGTTTTGCAATGTCAGTGTATGAATAAGCTATAGTTACGCATTTATGTACAAGAGAAGATAGTACCGCCCTTTATGTTTTATTCGCAGGCGGTAGCTTCGAGGGTCTTGTGTAACTGTTCACGGGTATAGCTGAGCACCCTGCCACCTAGTACGCAGGCTTAGAGCTTCATGAGTGAATGCTTCCTATTCGGTTTCCTGTACTTGAGAGTTTGTTATACAGGATAGGAGAAAAATATTTAAATGAAATGGAAATATAGTAAAAGTAAAACTTCCAGTCACGGAAGGCCGTCGATGTGCTTAAGTTCGTGGCAAACGGGTTTTGTAGTTACTTTCCCTAGCTGTGGGTCTTGGAGACATTTGTCACCCATCTTACGCCTCCGCGGGGAGTTTTCTTTTTTACCACAGCCGCACTTAAGACACATCGGAGCCGAGATCGCGCACGGTAACTACCCGAACCATTATGGTCCGTAATCGTGGGTATTATTCGATTTACCGTGGCCGGCTAGCGTGGGTGCCGTTGGCCGTGAACTACCCCTGGCTGGCCACACCTTATGTTGGGGCTTAAAGTAGGTTCACAGTTACCGGCGAGCCGAACGCCGTAATGAGCTGCCATCGGCTATAGTCGGCCTTTATGATGACTTATAATCGGCTCATTACAGTTGGCTTTGAGGGCAGGCGCGCAATGAGTTCACCCGCAGCAGAGGGATGCTAGAGCGAAAGAGTCTCATTGGCGAGTGCATAGAATCGTAGCGTACCTGTTAGGCCTAGTCCAGATGAGGCCGCGGTGCGTCTTGAGTGGAGATGCCATAGGATTTTGTTCAACAGAAAGGGATAAAACTTAACAAGTAGCCAAGACATAAAGGAACAAGTTAAAAAGAGACAAGATTTTTTTTTAAAGTGGTTCGGCACGAAAATGCCTACGTCCACTGATTCTCTTTTTTAATTCACTTCATATGGGCAGTACAAGTTAAGAAAAGTATCGACGGAGGTGTCGGATGTTCCATGCCCTCTGGAACACCTCTCCGTCCACTGTTGACAAAATGTAAGCTCCGTTGTGGAGATCTTTGTGAATTACATATGGTCCGTCCCAGATGGGGTCCAGTGCCCCGGGGCGCGGAAAGATTCGCCTGAGGACAAGATCTCCTTCTTGTAAGCTGCGATGCTTGACTTTGGAATTGTATAGTGCTGCCACTCTTTGTTTGTGAGCTGCTGCTTTGAGTGCTGCATCGTTCCTCCTTTCCTCAATCAGATCCAAAGACATGAGGAGGAGTTCTTCGTTTTCTTCTGGGTTGTAGTGGATCCTACGGTGAGAAGGCACAACAGTCTCAACTGGGAGCATTGCCTCCGATCCATATGCCAAAGAGAAAGGAGTATGTCCCGTTGATGTTCTGAAAGATGTGCGGTATGCCCATAGTGCCGTAGGAAGTTCGTCCACCCAAGCGCCTTTTGATTTTTCAAGTTTCTTCTTGATTAGGGTTTTGAGAATTTTGTTGACAGCTTCAACTTGTCCGTTTGCCTGAGGGTAAGCTACTGATGAGAAGCTTTTATGAATTCCATGCTCCTGGCACCAGTCGGCAAATTCTTCGCTGTCAAATTGGAGTCCGTTGTCTGATACGATCTTGAGGGGGACTCCATACCTGCACAGAATGTTTTTGATCAAGAAGTTGATAACTTTTGCTGAAGATATTTTATTTAAAGGTTCCGCTTCCACCCATTTGGTGAAATAATCGACTGCCACTATAGCATATTTGGCTCCGCCTCGGCCCGTTGGCAGTTCACCAATCAAGTCAATTCCCCATACTGCAAAGGGCCAAGGGCTTGTCATTTGAGTAATTTCGTTTGTGGGCAGTCGAGGGATCTTGGCGAACTTCTGACATCTGTCGCATTTCTTAACGAAGTCTAGGGCATCTTTGTTCAGTGTGGGCCAGTAATATCCATATCGGAGTATCTTTCTTGCCAAAGTCTGTCCTCCAGTGTGATCTCCGCATTCTCCCTGATGGATGTTTGTTAATATCTCCTTGGCTTCCCTTCCGGCGACGCATCTCAATAAGGGGCTAGAGAAACCACGCCGGTAGAGGATGCCTTCTTGTATTGTGTAGTGGGGAACTTTCCTCAAAATCTTCTTGGCTTCGTCTCGCCTCTCGGGTAATATGCCATCTTGCAAATATTTCCGGATAGGAGTCATCCAGGTTCCTTCTTCGATTGTAGTTATCAGATTCACTTGTTCGAAACTTGGGGCTAGCTGCCTTGAGATTGCTAGTGCCCCGGAAATGGTGCTGTTCATCATACTAGCTTGTTTTGCAAGTTCATCTGCCTCTTGGTTTTCTTCTCGAGGAATGTGTTTGATTAGATAATGGTCCAATTGATCGAGCAGCAGTTTGGTTTTCTTTAGGTATGCTGTGAGTCGTTCTCCTCGAGTCTGGAATTCTCCTAGTACCTGGTTTACGATAAGCTGAGAATCACTATGAATACATAAGGAATTGACTCCGATTTCTAGGGCCAGTTCCAATCCCGCTATTACTGCTTCATATTCAGCATCGTTGTTAGTGGCCGTGAACTCCAATCTTAATGCATAGTACAACTTTCTTCCCCTGGGGGTGATGATCACAATACCTGCCCCCGAGCCTTGTTCGTTCGATGCTCCATCTACAAAGAGGTTCCACTTGATGTTTTTTGCTACTTCGGATTGTTCCTTGCCTTCGTTGATAGTCAATTCGGCAATGAAATCAGCCATGGCTTGTCCTTTGATAGCGGTACGAGGATGGTAGGTGATATCATACTGACTTAGTTCGATGCACCATTTGAGGAGTCGCCCAGAAGTGTCAGGGCGATGGAGCACTTGTCTCAGTGGTTGATCGGTTAGAACTCTGATGGAGTGAGACTGGAAGTAGTGTCGCAGTTTTCGTGATGCGATCAATAAACAATACGCTAGTTTCTCAAGTTTAGGATATCTAGCTTCTGCCCCTGTAAATCTTTTGCTTACAAAGTAAACCGGGCGCTGTGTGCGGTCTTCTTCTCTTACCAAGGCGGCGCTTAGAGCGTGAGATGATACAGCGAGGTATAGGTATAACACTTCACCTTCATTTGGAGTTGAGAGTACTGGTGGTCTCTGAAGGTGTTCGATTAGGTTGAGGAAGGCTTTTAAGCATTCATCGGTCCACTCGAACTTCCCTTTGTCTTTCTTGAGAGCTTCGAAGAAAGGGACACACTTGTCAGTTGCCTTGGAAATGAATCTGCTTAGGGCGGCCACCTTCCCGTTTAGGCTCTGCATTTCTTTTCGAGTGGAAGGTATCCTTATTTCTTTTAAAGCCCGGATTTGTTCAGGGTTTGCTTCGATTCCTCTGGCGTGGACGATGAATCCTAAGAATTTTCCCGATGATACTCCGAAGGAGCACTTTAGAGGATTCAGCTTCATTCCATATCGGCGAAGTACCTGAAACATATCGTCCAGATGGCTTACATGGTCGTTGGCTTTCCTGGACTTTACCAACATGTCATCCACATATACCTCCATAGTTCGCCCTATTAGTTCTGCGAACATTTTGTTGACGAGGCCTTGATAGGTAGCTCCAGCATTTTTGAGTCCAAAAGGCATGACTTTGTAATAATATAATCCGCGGTCGGTGATGAAGCTAGTGTGGTCCTGATCGGGAGCGTGCATGGGGATCTGGTTATATCCGGAGTATGCATCCATAAAAGATAGGAGTTCGTGCCCAGCTGTGCTGTCTACGAGTTGGTCAATTCGGGGAAGTGGGAAGCAATCTTTTGGGCAAGCGTCATTTAGATTGGAGAAGTCAATACATGTTCGCCACTTTCCATTGGCCTTTTTTACTAGCACTGGGTTAGCGATCCATTCTGGGTAGATGGCTTCCCGTATGAAGCCATTAGCAAGTAGATTCTTTACTTCCTCATCAAGGGCTGCTGATCGCTCTTCCCCCATGCTCCTCTTTTTCTGCTTTACTGGTACCTTGGTGGGATCGATGTTCAACATGTGGCATGCTATGTCTGGGGAGATTCCTGTCATATCGGCATGGGTCCATGCAAATACATCTAAGTTGTGGCGGAGAAAGTCAATGAGTTGATCCTTCAATTCCGTTTTCAGCTGAGACCCGATTTTTAATAGTCTACTTGAATCATGCTTATCTACCGATACGAATTCCATAGCCTCTGCAGGCTCGGCGGTAGCCTCCTCCTCTTTATCCCTGGGGTCTAGTTCATTGAAGGGATCGCTTGTGTATCGAAGAGGAGGGGCTTTCTTTAGTTGCTATGCCTCCAAGCTTTTCATGCAGAGAGTAGTCTCTGCATCTTTTCCTTTATTCTTTCTGCGGTTGTTGCGAAGCTCAGTCACATAGCAGTCTCGGGCAGCGTCTTGATCTCCTTCTACTTCTCCTATTCCGTTGTCCGTTGGAAATTTCATCTTCAGGCACCAGGGGGCTAATACAATCTGGAAGTCAGACAAGGCTGGTCTTCCCAAGAAGGCGTTGTAAGCCGAGTGGTTTTCTATTAGTACGAACGTTTGTTTTCGCACAACGGAGCGGGGATGACTTCCTATTTCAACGAAGAGGTCAAGTTGCCCGAGGGGCATTTTTGCATCTCCAGTGAAACCGTGCAGTGGTTTGTCGCAGGGAGACACATCCTTCATTGATAACTTCATTTTGTCGAAAGCATGCTTGAACAGGATATTTACGGAGCTTCCCGTGTCTATTAGAATCCGAAAAACTTTAGCTGGGCCGAACCAGGCAGAGATGACCATAGGATCCATATGTGGGTACTGTCTTCCTTCCAAATCACGCCTACTGAATATGATGTCGTCGCTCTCTTTTCGTTTCGGTTGGCGTTCTTCCGTGATGGAGTTAACGTAGCCCTCTGCATTTCTAAGCGACTTGCCGTACCTTTCCATCTCCGCCCAACTTCTGTCGGCGATGTGTGGTCCTCCTTAGATGGTAAGGACCACTATCTTCTCTTGACTAGAGCCACTGGTGTTGTGATTGTTGCGATTCCCTCCGCCTACTTCTTGGAGGGGTTGCTTTGAGTTCTCATTGGCAGGAGTTGGAGTCCTGTTCTGACCTTTCACATAACGTTCCAGTCTTCTCCTTCTAATGTGTTCTTCGATCAAGTCTCGAAGATGGTGGCATTCATTGGTGTCATGCCCGTGGGATTCGTGGAAGCGACAGAACTTTCCAGACTTGAGTGCGTTTCCTGATTCCTTCTTGTGCGGGGGGCGCTTATATCCGAGTTCGCCCTGAGTGGCTAGGTAGATGTTTTCGATTGTTTCATTCAAAGGAGTGTAGGAGTCAAATCTTGGCCCTGGGCGATATTGGCGCTTTTCAACCTTTCTGCCCCCAGCATTGTCTCTAGATTCATTTCTTCGAGCATCCCTAGCTGCATCGGGAACCTTGTCCTGAACTGTCTTACCTTGTTGTCCTGATTGCCTTTCTGTAGCAGCGTCTTCAAGCCTCATATACTTTCCAGCTTCATGGAAGAAATCAGGCAAGGTGGCTGGTTTTTCCTTAGTTAACCTTCTGGCAAACTTGGTGTCTGGATGTACACCACTACAGAGGGCCATTAGAGTGAGTTTTTCATCGGCATCTTGAACTGCTGCCGCTGCGGCGTTGAACCGCGTTAGATATTGTTGCAGCGTCTCATCGGATTTCTGTTTGACATTGGATAGAGAATAAGCGTCCTTGGGCTGTTCCACATGGATGCGGAACTGGCTGATAAACCTTTCTTTCAAAGTCTCCCATGAGTTGATGGATCCTTGGGGTAGATGGCAGAACCAGGAGGTAGCTAGATCTGCTAGGAACAGTGGAAAGCACTTGCATAATACTCCTTCTGTTGCTCCACTCATGAGCATATGCTGGGTGTATCTATGTAAATGTACGATGGGGTCGGAAGTTCCTTTGTAAGGTTCCATGGTTGGCATTTTCCATTCCCGGGGAGTAATGGCAGTTTCGATATTTCGGGTAAAGGGGCTGGTGACCCTAGCGACTATTCCCCGGTCCCTTTGCTCCCGTTGGACACATTCTCTGAATAATCGTGCCATTCGTTCGTCAGAATTTGGAGCGGACAAAAATGAGCTTGGCTCTTCCCTGCGGGATCTATCTCGTCCAGATGACCTGTAGGGATGGTACAATCTATCACTTCTAGCATTATCCAGTGGTGGTCTTTGGCTGCTTGGATGCACACTAGGACCAGCTACAGTTGCCCCCTGCCTTGATCTTCCCCTGTGGGGTTCTGTTTCGAGCACATCCATGGGGTCAACTTCGGGCTGGGTTCTAGCTCGGCTCCGTTCAGCGGGGTTTCTATGATTAGGTGGCATGACTGGCTCAGCTACATCCGACCCTCGCCTGGTGCCTCCCCCGCTGGGCTCGGCACCAAGGGCTTCCTCGGGTCGGGATTCGGGCTGAGTCCGGGCACAGCCCGTATCATTGTTGTTTCTGTTGATAGCTTCTTCGAAGAGTGAAGACCTTTGTTGCCTCCGGGATCCTCCGGATTGGGATTCACCCCATGATTCCGTGTTGCGGTTGGACTCTTCAACATCCCTTAAGCGTGACATGAGTTGGTCCACCAAAGTTTCTTGTTGGGATGTGAAGCGGTTAGTTACTTCAGCCACAACCCTGTCCAGATCTGCCCTAGTGATTGGTTGTTCCGTTGCGGGACCAGTTGGATTCTCCTGATTTTCATCTGGTACTGCTGTTGAAGTGGGCTGATCTGTGATTGCTGGATCTGGAAGGCTGCTAGTTGCGATGTTCTTTCCTTTGTTAACATCCCTTCTCTGTTTGGAAGGCATGATTTCTAAGCAACGAGTGATGTTGTTAGGAAGAAGGTTGAGTGGGAGAAGATGAAGCTTGAGTTCTATTCTCAGTGAAAGCACCAAAAATGTTTGCACAAAAAATGGACAAACACCTCCAAGTCGTATTATTTAGTTGATTATATGTGATTTTTAATGATTTTAGATGAGTATGTAATTATGAGAAAAGTAGGGGCTGAAATGCAAAAGACACACAGATTTATAGTGGTTCGGCCAGAATGTGCCTACGTCCACTTTATATGTTATTATCTTCTTTCTTTCAGATTACCAATACAATGCTTTGTATACAAGTGTATGAAAGTAGTTTGAAAGTTCCTTCCTTGCTTGAGCTCTCAAACTTGTCTGCCATTGTTGTACCCCTGCCCCTCTATTTATAGAATGAGGTAAGGGGCTGGGGTCTTGGAAGTATATAACTGCTGGTGGGCCCGGGCTGAAGCGATCTGGACTGGCAACTGTGTTGGTTCGGCGAAGCTTCATTCGGCATGGAATTTGGAGTGGTGTTGGTCTGGTAGGGTGTGGATCGGTATTGAGTGGGGTATGTGTTGGTCCGGTCATAGGTTGGACCGGTATGGAGCAGGAGATGTTGTATTGGTTCGGTGGAGATGTGATGGGAAGGTGGTTCGGCAATAGCGTGGTCCGGTGGTGGTATTCGGCGGGATTTGGACCGGCTATGCCGAATGGGCGAAGGAGCATGGGACTGCCGGATGGATCATGGCACATGGAGACGCCGCATGGCTTGGGTACATGGAGGTGCCGAATGGGGCTGTGTCCACGGAGGTGCCGAATGGAGCTTGTGGGGTATCGCCGAACGAGGATGGAGACTGCGATCCAGGATGGAACTGACGCCTATTGGTCTCGAGGTCTCCGAATCGAAATCGAACTCCATCAACAACGAAGCAGCCTAAGTAAGCAACAATCGATCAACAGTACACGCGAATAATCATCGAATCAATCAACATATTATCGGCACTTCGAAAGCCCAAAAACATTCCCTTTCAGTCAGGAACTGATGGTCTCCTGGGTGAGAATTCGCCCAACAGAAGCACCAAAGTGTTTGCGCCAAAATTGGTCACAAACCCCGAATACCGTGAAAGCACCAGTGTATGAATATAAATCAATAATGTTCAAACACAAATCTCGGATCTTAGCAAATAATAAACAGCAATCCAAAAGTAAAGAACAGAGACACAAGTTTTATAGTGGTTCGGCTATCTCCGGCCTACGTCCACTCCAAAGTTTTTTTATCCTTTAATAGATTATCCTTGATGATTACAGATGATTACAGCAGTTAAAAAGTCCAAAACTTGAAATAAATAGCAGCAATGATGATATGGAATGATTCTGGCAGTGTCCGGGCGTGCTTTCTCTCTCTCCAAATTCTCCGACCCCTTTTCTGAATGACCAGGGGCTCTATTTATAAGCGTAGGAGGCTGATATTTCTCCTAAAATCCGGGAAGACCGCTTCAGGCACATGAGGGGGCCCACATGCCCGAAATCTGGAGGTCCGGGCCCACATCAGGATCGATTCGAAGTAAGGTTCGAATCGATCAAGAAATCATCCAATTGAGCTGAAATTTGGTGAGAACATTCTTCAACATGTATGTAAACTCCTGTGAAAATTTCATTGCATTTGGATCAACGGTTTGGAAGATATGATCGATTCAAGTTCAAAGCTCCGTACGTTCTGCCAGGCTCGAACCCATGCTTCGAAACCATCCCCTTCGAATCCATCCCCTTCGAAACCACTCGCTTCGAATCCATCTCATTCGAACCCGTTGCTTCGAAACCATCATCTTCGAATCCAAGTCCATTGCTTTGAAACCATCATCCTTCGAACTCGTAAAGCAAACTCCCTCTCCTTCGAATCCATGAGGTCGACTCCCTCTCCTTCGTATCCACGAAGTCGACTCCCTCTCCTTCGAATACATGAAGCCAACTCCCTCTCCTTCGAATCCATGAGGTCGACTCCCTCTCCTTCGAATCCACGAAGTCGACACTCTCTCCTTCGAATCCATGAAGCCAACTCCCTCTCCTTCGAATCCATGACTTCGTATCCACGATTTTGTATCCACGAAGCTGTCCCCCAATGTACACTACTCGTATGCCATCGATCCTCTTCGAACCGATCCCAAAAGCATGCTTCGAATCGATCTCGTTTACACCGATCGATTCGAACGTTCCCTAACCTGACCGATTCGAACTTCACCAAGTCGAACCTATGTTGATCGATACGAAGTCCTTCATCGAGTCGAATAAACACCTGGTCGATGCGAAGTCATTGACCGAATCCGTGCCTATCGATGCGAACTCCATCGATTCGAAGCAATTCCTATGTGTCGTGCCGTCGATCGATTCGAACCTGATGGGTTCGAACCCGATGGATTCGAACCGAGCACCACATTGATGGATTCGAACAATATACCTTTCCTACCTTGAATCCATCAATTTCCTCCATACGAACTCCGATTAACCTGAAATTTGAAACATAGCCTTTCCTAGTCCTTATCATCTTCTCGAATCAATTTCGTCCCTATCGGAGTTCAACAAAATTTTGACGATATCGATCGTAGCCTTGATTCCAACCAATCTCCAATCCTGATATTCATAATTCCTTGCCAATTTGTTGATATTCCAGTTTTGACAAAAAATGGATAACATAGGTCAACTCAGCGTTAGTGCGTAACTGTTCAGTTAGCTGTTGTCGGCTTTGGGTTAGTTCCTTGAGTAGCGCCTGGAACTCTTGTCTGGTGACCGGACCTGAGGGGTCAGAATGCCCGGTATCATCTTGGTTAGGTGGAGGTAGTTGCGCGGGATTTTGTCTATCCCGACCTTCTTGATCACCAATGTTTGAAGTGGTTCTTGTGCTAACCATCTTGATAGTTAAACTCCTTTCCTAGACTTTAGCAAATCTGAATAGAACGGAAGGAATCTGAAGATGAAATCTGGATCTCTCCCTTAGATTTATGCAATCCGGTATCGGCGACAGATCCAAGGAGTAGGAGAAAAACTGGATTTTTCTCAGTGAAAGCACCAAAGTGTTAGTACCAAAATTGGGCACAACACTCTTCGGGAGTCTTTTGAAGAGATAATAAATGAAGAATAAGAATTAAAAATGAGGATTATCTAACAAAAACTCCAAGCAACAATGAAGCAAAGACAAAGGCGAGCAATTTATAGTGGTTCGGCGTGTTGCCTACGTCCACTGTGAAGTGTTTTGATATTTTATTGATTTTCTTTCAATGATTACAAGTTGTTGCAGCAATAAACAGCAAATTACAAGTGGAAATTCAAAATCAACAATGAAATTATGATGCAGGACGATGTAGATCTTGATCCGGCAGAGTCTGGGTGCTTGAGAGTCAAAAGATCCTTTTTCTGTTGGCCCTGGGGCTCTATTTATTGGCGTAGGCTGCTGATATTTCGCTGAAAACTCGGGAGACCGCTTCTGGCACGTGAGGGGGCCCACATGCCCGGTCTTAGAAAGTTTGGGCCCACTTTGGCATTGGTTCGAACTCCATTCGAACCGTTCAAGAATTCATCCAATCGGGGCGAAATTTGATGTGGACACTCTTCGACATGAATGCAAGCTTCTGTGTAAATTTCGTGGCATTTGGATCTGTGGATTAAGAGATATAATGGGTTCGAAATGGGTTCAATGCGTGGATGTTTGGTTCAAAACCATCTATTCGAACCGATCGTGGCGCGCGCCATCGCGGTGACGTGGAGCGCAAACTTCGAATCGATCCGGTCTTTACGCCGAGTTGACCGCTTCGACTCCATATATCTCGCTGCATTCGAACCGAACAAAGACACGTCATCATGGTTAGTTGGCCCAGTGGGTTCGAATGAAGCTTCATAGGTGGGTTCGAACAAGGCCTCTGTGATGGATTCGAACAAGGCTTCTGTGATGGGTTCAAACAACCGAAGCTTGGTGGATTCGAACAAGTATTCTCTGGATGGACATGGCTTTTCAACCCCTCCACGAGGTCCACAGATACGAACTTAGATGGGTTCGAGTTTGATGGCTTCGAACCGAGCTACTCCGATGGGTTCGAAGTCCATTGATTCGAAGATGATCGTTTTGAATGATGTTTGTCGATGGGTTCGAAGACGCCTAGCTCGGGGGGTTCGAAACCAGTGCTTCCCCCCTCAAGTTGAACCGATGATAACTTGTGCGTATGAACTCGGATTGACTCGAAATTTGAGACGGCGGCTTCTATGACCTCTCTTGTCATGTCCTATCTATTGTAGCACAATTCGGGCTCGGAAAAAATTCGACGATATCCATAGCGAAACGAAATATGACCAACTTCTGAGTCGAACTATTCTCCGTTTTTCGATCGATCTTTTGGTATCGCGGCTTTGCCAAAAAGTGGGATAACAGATGTTGCACCCTGTGGATATCGATTCTTTGGAGGGCCATAATTCTTGGCTCGTTTACAGTCATGGGAGCCATAACCAGTCAAAAATAAGGTATCCGTGAGTTGTACAGCTATGACGGCTTTCTGCCGTCACTGGTTAGTTTCATACCCAAAAAATCCTATGCGAACCTCAATCGGGTCATGGAAGTTTTTTACCCTTCGTTTTTTCGTCACGTGGATTTTTCTGTAAAACGGGATCCCCGTGGCTGGTCTATGAGTTACCAACGTTGGAGAGTGGTGCACCATGGTACTACACCGTTTCAAATCGATGCACCCATTTCTAAAGGTCGTACGGCACCGTTTCGTCATTTTGGACGGATGTTGCACCTTGCACCGTAGATGTTGCACCCTGTGGATATCGATTCTTCGGAGGGCCATAACTCTTGGCTCGTTTAGAGTTACGGGAGCCATAACCTGTCAAAACAAAGGTTTTTGTAAGTTCTACAGCTATGATGGCTTTCAGCCGTCACTGGTTAGTTTCATACCCAAAAAATCCTATCCGAACCTCAATCGGGTCATGGAAGTTTTTTTCCCTTCGTTTTTCGTTACGTGGATTTTTCTGTAAAACGGGATCCCCGTGGCTGGTCTATGATTTACCATCGCTGGAAAGTGGTGCACCATGGTACTGCACCATTTCAAATCCATGCATCCATTTCTAAAGGTCATACGACACTGTTTCATCATTTTGGACGTATGTTGCACCTTGCACCGTAGATGTTGCACCTTGTGGATATCGATTCTTCGGAGGGTCATAACTCTTGGCTCGTTTAGAGTTACAGGAGCCATAACCAGTCAAAACGAAGGTATCCGTGAGTTCTACAGCTATGACAGCCTTTAGCCGTCACTGGTTAGTTTCATACCCAAAAAATACTATCCGAACCTCAATCAGGTCATGGAAGTTTTTTACCCTTCGTTTTTTCGTCACGTGGATTTTTTCTGTAAAACGGGATCCCCGTGGCTGGTCCATGATTTACCATCGCTGGAGAGTGGTGCACCATGGTACTGCACCATTTCAAATCCATGCACCCATTTCTAAAGGTTGTACGACAATGTTTCGTAATTTTGGACGGATGTTGCACCTTGCACCGTTGATGTTGGACCCTGTGGATATCGATTCTTCGGAGGGCCATATCTCTTGGCTCGTTTTGAGTTACAGGAGCCATAACCAGTCAAAATGAAGGTATCCGTGAGTTCTATAGCCGTGATCGCTTTCAGCCATCACTGGTTAGTTTCATACCCAAAAAATCCTATCCGAACCCCAATCGGGTCATGGAAGTTCTTTACCCTTCGTTTTTTCGTCACGTGGATTTTTTCTGTAAAACGGGATCCCCGTGGTTGGTCTATGATTTACCATCGCTGGAGAGTGGTGCACCATGGTACTGCACCGTTTCAAATCCATGCACCCATTTCTAAAGGTCGTACGGCACTGTTTCGTCATTTTGGACGGATGTTGCACCTTGCACCGTAGATGTTGCACCCTGTGGATATCGATTCTTCGGAGGGCCATAACTCTTGGCTCGTTTAGAGTTACGGGAGCCATAACTAGTCAAAACGAAGGTATCTATGAGTTTTACAGCTATGATGGCTTTCTGCCATCACTGGTTAGTTTCATGCCCAGAAAATCCTATCCGAACCTCAATCGGGTCATGGAAGTTTTTTACCCTTCGTTTTTCGTCACGTGGATTTTTTTCTATAAAACGGGATCCTCGTGACTGGTCTATGATTTACCATCGCTGGAGAGTGGTGTACCATGGTACTGCACCGTTTCAAATCCATGCACCCATTTCTAAAGGTCATACGGCACTGTTTCGTCATTTTGGACGGATGTTGCACCTTGCACCGTAGATGTTGCACCTTGTGGATTTCGATTCTTCGGAGGGTCATAACTCTTGGTCGTTTAGAGTTACGGGAGGCATAACCAGTCAAAAAGAAGGTATCTGTGAGTTCTACAGCTATGACTGCTTTCAGCCGTCACTGGTTAGTTTCATACCCAATAAAGCCTATCCGAACCTCAATCGGGTCATGGATGTTTTTTAGCCCTCGTTTTTTCGTCACGTGGATTTTTCTGTAAAACGGGATACCCATGGCTGGTCTATGAGTTACCATCGCTGGAGAGTGGTGCACGATGGTACTGCACCGTTTCAAATCCATGCACCCATTTCTAAAGGTCGTACGGCACTGTTTCGTCATTTTGGACGTATGTTGCACCTTGCACCGTAGATGTTGCACCCTGTGGATATCGATTCTTCGGAGGGCCATAACTCTTGGCTCATTTAGAGTTATGGGAGCCATAACCAGTCAAAACGAAGGTATCCGTGTGTTGTACAGCTATGATGGCTTTCAGCCGTCACTGGTTAGTTTCATACCCAAAAAATCCTATCCGAACCTCAATCGGGTCATGGAAGTTTTTTACCCTTCGTTTTTTCGTCACGTGGATTTTTTCTGTAAAACGGGATCCCCGTGGCTGGTCTATGATTTACCATCGCTGGAGAGTGGTGCACCATGGTAATGCACCGTTTCAAATCCATGCACCTATTTCTAAAGGTCGTACGGCACTGTTTCGTCATTTTGGACGGATGTTGCACCTTGCACCGTAGATGTTGCACCCCGTGGATATCGATTCTTCGGAGGGCCATAACTCTTGGCTCGTTTAGATTTACGGAAGTCATAACCGGTCAAAACGAAGGTATCTGTGAGTTCTACAGGTATGACGGCTTTCAGCCGTCACTGGTTAGTTTCATACCCAAAAAATCCTATCCGAACCTCAATCGGGTCATGGAAGTTTTTTACCCTTTGTTTTTCGTCACGTGGATTTTTTCTGTAAAACGGGATCCCCGTGGCAGGTCTATGATTTACCATCGCTGGAAAGTGGTGTACCATGGTACTGCACCATTTCAAATCCATGCATCCATTTCTAAAGGTCATACGGCACTGTTTCGTCATTTTGGACGGATGTTGCACCTTGCACCATAGATGTTGCACCCTGTGGATATCGATTCTTCGGAGGTCCATAACTCTTGGCTCGTCTAGAGTTAAGGGAGCCATAACCAGTCAAAACGAAGGTATCCGTGAGATCTACAACTATGATTGTTTTCAGCCGTCACTGGTTAGTTTCATACCCAAAAAATCCTATCCGAACCTCAATCGGGTCATGGAAGTTTTTTACCCTTCGTTTTTTCGTCACGTGGATTTTTTCTGTAAAACGGGATCCCCGTGGCTGGTCTATGATTTACTATCGCTGGAGAGTGGTGCACCATGGTACTGCACCGTTTCAAATCAATGCACCCATTTCTAAAGGTTGTACGGCACTGTTTCGTCATTTTGGACGGATGTTGCACCTTGCACAGTAGTTGTTGCACCCTGTGGATATCGATTCTTCGGAGGGCCATAACTCTTGGCTCGTTTAGAGTTACGGGAGCCATAACCAGTCCAAATGAAGGTATCTAAGAGTTCTATAGCTATGACAACTTTCAGCCGTCACTGGTTAGTTTCATACCAAAAAAATCTTATCCGAACCTCAAACGGGTCATGGAAGTTTTTTACCCTTCGTTTTTTCGTCACGTGGATTTTTTCGGTAAAACGGGATCCCCGTGGCTGGTCTATTATTTACAATAGCTGGAGAGTGGTGCACCATGGTACTGCGCCGTTTCAAATCCATGCACCCATTTCTAAAGGTCGTACGGCACTGTTTCATCATTTTGGACGGATGTTGCACCTTGCACCGTAGATGTTGCACCCTGTGGATATCGATTCTTCGAAGGGCCATAACTCTTGGCTCGTTTAGAGTTACGGGAGCCATAACCAGTCAAAACGAAGGTATCTTTGTGTTCTACAGCTATGATGGCTTTCAGCCGTCACTGGTTAGTTTCATGCCCAAAAAATCTTATCCGAACCTCAATCGGGTCATGGAAGTTATTTACCCTTCGTTTTTCGTCACGTGGATTTTTTTCTGTAAAACGGGGTCCCCGTGGCTGGTCTATGATTTACCATCATTAGAAAGTGGTGCACCATGGTACCGCACCGTTTCAAATCCATGCACCCATTTCTAAAGGTCGTACGGCACTGTTTCGTCATTTTGGACGGATGTTGCACCTTGCACCGTAGATGTTGCACCCTGTGGATATCGATCCTTCGGAGGGCCATAACTCTTGGCTCGTTTATAATTACGAGACCCATAACAAGTCAAAACGAAGGTGCCTGTGAGTTCTACAGCTATGACGGCCTTCGGCCATCACTGATTAGTTTCATGCCCAAAAAATCCTATCCGAACCTCAGTCGGGTCATGGAAGTTTTTTACCCTTCGTTTTTTCGTCACGTGGATTTTTTCTGTAAAACGGGATCCCCGTGGCTGGTCTATGAGTTACCATCGCTGGAGAGTGGTGCACCATGGTACTGCACCGTTTCAAACCCATGCACCCATTTCTAAAGGTCGTACGACACGGTTTCGTCATTTTGGACGGATGATGCACCTTGCACCGTAGATGTTGCACCCGGTGAATATCGATTCTTCGGAGGGCCATACCGCTTGGCTCGTTTAGAGTTACGGGAGCCATAACTAGTCAAAACGAAGGTATCTGTTAGTTCTACAGCTATGATGGCTTTCAGCCATCACTGGTTAGTTTCATACCCAAAAAATCCTATCCGAACCACAATCGGGTCATGGAAGTTTTTTCCCATTCGTTTTTCATCATGTGGATTTTTTCTGTAAAACGGGATCCCCGTGGCTGGTCTATGATTTACCATCGCTGGAAAGTGGTGCACCATGATACTGCACCGCTTCATATCCATGTACTCATTTCTAAAGGTCGTACGACACTGTTTCTTAATTTTGGACGGATGTTGAACCTTGCACCGTAGATGTTGCACCCTGTGGATATCGATTCTTCGGAGGGCCATAACTCTTGGCTCGTTTAGAGTTACGGGAGCCATAACTAGTCAAAACGAAGTTATCTGTGAGTTCTACAGCCGTGATGGCTTTTAGCCGTCACTGGTTTGTTTCATACCCAAAAAATCCTATCCGAACCTCATTCGGGTCATGGAAGTTTTTTACCCTTCGTTTTTCGTCACGTGGATTTTTTCTGTAAAACGGGATCCCCGTGGCTGGTCTATGAGTTACCATCGCTGGAGAGTGGTGCAGCATGGTACAACACCGTTTCAAATCCATGCACCCATTTCTAAAAGTCGTACGACACTGTTTCGTCATTTTGGAAGGATTTTACACCTTGCACCGTAGATGTTGCACCCCGTGGATATCGATTCTTCGGAGGGTCATAACTCTTGGCTCGTTTAGAGTTACGGGAGCCATAACCAGTCCAAACGAAGGTATCTATGAGTTCTACAGCTATGACAACTTTCAGCCGTCACTGGTTAGTTTCATACCAAAAATATCTTATCCGAACCTCAATCGGGTCATGGAAGTTTTTTACCCTTCGTTTTTTCGTCACGTGGATTTTTTCGGTAAAACGGGATCCCCGTGGCTGGTCTATTATTTACAATCGCTGGAGAGTGGTGCACCATGGTACTGCGCCGTTTCAAATCCATGCACCCATTTCTAAAGGTCGTACGACACTGTTTCGTCATTTTGGACGGATGTTGCACCCTGTGGATATCGATTCTTCGGAGGGCCATAACTCCTGGCCCGTTTAGAGTTACGAGAGCCATAACCTGTCAAAACGAAGGTATCTGTGAGTTCTACAGCTATGATGGCTTTCTGCTGTCACTGGTTAGTTTCATACCCAAAAAATCCTATCCGAACCTCAATCGGGTCATGGATGTATTTTACCCTTCGTTTTTCGTCACGTGGATTTTTTCTGTAAACCGGGATCCCCGTGGCTGGTCTATGAGTTACCATCGCTGGAAAGTGGTGCACCATGGTACTGCACCGTTTCAAATCCATGCACCAATTTCTACAGGTCGTACGTCACTGTTTCGTCATTTTGAACGGATGTTGCACCTTGCACTGTAGATGTTGCACCCTTTGGATATCGATTCTTCGGAGCGCCATAACTCTTGGCTCGTTTTGAGTAACGGGCCCCATAACCAGTCAAAACGAAAGTTATCTGTGAGTTCTACAGCTATGACGGCTTTCAGCCGTCACTGGTTAGTTTCATACCCAAAAAATCCTATACGAACCTCAATCGGGTCAAGGAAGTTTTTTACCCTTCGTTTTTCCTCACGTGGATTTTTTCTGTAAAACGGGATCCCCATGGCTGGTCTATGATTTACCATGGCTGGTCTATGATTTACCATAGCTGGAAAGTGGTGCACCATGGTACTGTACCATTTCAAATCCATGCACCCATTTCTAAAGGTCATACGGCACTGTTGAACGAATGTTGCACCTTGCACCGTAGATGTTGCACCCTATGGATATCGATTCTTCGGAGGGCCATAACTCTTGGCTCGTTTAGGGTTACGGGAGCCATAACAAGTCAAAATGAAGGTATCTGTGAGTTCTACAGCTATGACTGCTTTCAGCCGTCACTGGTTAGTTTCATACTTAAAAAATCCTATCCGAACCTCAATCGGGTCATGCAAGTTTTTTACCCTTCGTTTTTTCGTCACGTGGATTTTTTCTGTAAAACGGGATCCCCATGGCTGGTCTATGATTTACCATTGCTGGAGAGTGGTGCACCATGGTACTGCACCATTTCAAGTCCATGCACCCATTTCTAAATGTCGTACGACACTGTTTCATCATTTTGGACGGATGTTGCACCTTGCACCGTAGATGTTGCACCATGTGGATATCGATTCTTCGGAGGGCCATAACTCTTGGATCATTTAGAGTTACGGGAGCCATAACTAGTCAAAACAAAGGTATCTGTGAGTTCTACAGCTATGACGGCTTTCAGCCGTCACTGCTTAGTTTCATACCCAAAAAATCCTATCCGTACCTCAATCGGATCGTGGAAGTTTTTTATCCTTCGTTTTTTCGTCATGTGGATTTTTTCTGTAAAACGGGATCCCCGTGGCTGGTCTATGATTTACCATCGCCGGAGAGTGGTGCCCCATGGTACTGCACCGTTTCAAGTCCATGCATCCATTTCTAAAGGTCGTACGGCACTGTTTCGTCATTTTGGACGGATGTTGCACCTTGCATCGTAGATGTTGCACCATGTGGATATCGATTCTTCGGAGGGCCATAACTCTTGGCTCGTTTAGAGTTACGGGAGCCATAACCAGTCAAAACGAAGGTATCCGTGAGTTCTACAGATATGATGGCTTTCAGCCGTCACTGGTTAGTTTCATACCCAAAAAATCCTATCCGAACCTCAATGGGGTCATAGAAGTTTTTTACCCTTCGTTTTTTCGTCACATGGATTTTTTCTGTAAAACGGGATCCCCGTGGCTGGTCTATGATTTACCATCGCTGGAGAGTGGTGCACCATTGTATTGCACCTTTTTAAATCCATGCACCCATTTCTAAAGGTCGTACGACACTGTTTCGTCATTTTAGACGGATGTTGCACCTTGCACCGTAGATGTTGCACCTTGTGGATATCGATTCTTCAGAAGGCCATAACTCTTGGCTCGTTTAGAGTTACAGGAGCCATAACCAGTCAAAACGAAGGTATCTGTGAGTTCTACAGCTATGACGGCTTTTAGCGGTCACTGGTTAGTTTCATACCCAAAAAATCTTATCCGAACCTCAATCGGGTCATGGAAGTTTTTTACCATTCCTTTTTTCGTCACGTGGATGTTTTCTGTAAAACCGGATCCCCGTTGCTGGTCTATGATTTACCATCGCTGGAGAGTGGTTCACCATGGTACTGCACCGTTTCGAATCCATGCACCCATTTTTAAAGGTCGTACGGCACTGTTTCGTCATTTTGGACGGATGTTGCACCTTGCACCGTAGATGTTGCACCCTGTGGATATCGATTCTTCGGAGGGCCATAACTTTTGGCTCGTCTAGAGTTACGGGAGCCATAACCAGTCAAAACGAAGGTATCCGTGAGTTCTACAGCTATGATAGCTTTCAGCCATCACTGGTTAGTTTCATACTCAAAAAATCCTATCCGAACATCAATCGGGTCATGGAAGTTTTTTGCCCTTCGTTTTTTCGTCACGTGGATTTTTTCTGTAAAACGGATCCCCATGGCTGGTCTATGATTTACCATCGCTGTAGAGTGGTGCACCATGGTACTGCACCGTTTCAAATCCATGCACCTATTTCTAAAGGTCGTACGACTCTGTTTCGTCATTTTGGACGGATGTTGCACCTTGCACTGTAGATGTTGCACCCTATGGATATTGATTCTTCGGAGGGCCATAACTCTTGGCTCGTTTAGAGTTATGGGAGCCAAAACCAGTCAAAACGAAGGTATCTAAGAGTTCTATAGCTATGACAACTTTCAGCCGTCACTGGTTAGTTTCATACCAAAAAAATCTTATCCGAACCTCAAACGGGTCATGGAAGTTTTTTACCCTTCGTTTTTTCGTCACGTGGATTTTTTCGGTAAAACGGGATCCCCGTGGCTGGTCTATTATTAACAATCGCTGGAGAGTGGTGCACCATGGTACTGCGCCGTTTCAAATCCATGCACCCATTTCTAAAGGTCGTACGGCACTGTTTCGTCATTTTGGACGGATGTTGCACCTTGCACCGTAGATGTTGCACCCTGTGGATGTCGATTCTTCGAAGGGCCATAACTCTTGGCTCGTTTAGAGTTACGGGAGCCATAACCAGTCAAAACGAAGGTATCTTTGAGTTCTACAGCTATGATGGCTTTCAGCCGTCACTGGTTAGTTTCATGCCTAAAAAATCTTATCCGAACCTCAATCGGGTCATGGAAGTTTTTTACCCTTCGTTTTTCGTCACGTGGATTTTTTTCTGTAAAACGGGGTCCCCGTGGCTGGTCTATGATTTACCATCATTAGAAAGTGGTGCACCATGGTACTGCACCGTTTCAAATCCATGCACCCATTTCTAAAGGTCGTACGGCACTGTTTCGTCATTTTGGACGGATGTTGCACCTTGCACCGTAGATGTTGCACCCTGTGGATATCGATCCTTCGGAGGGCCATAACTCTTGGCTCGTTTATAATTACGAGACCCATAACAAGTCAAAACGAAGGTACCTGTGAGTTCTACAGCTATGACGGCTTTCGGCCATCACTGATTAGTTTCATGCCCAAAAATCCTATCCGAACCTCAATCGGGTCATGGAAGTTTTTTACCCTTCGTTTTTTCGTCACGTGGATTTTTTCTGTAAAACGGGATCCCCGTGGCTGGTCTATGAGTAACCATCGCTGGAGAGTGGTGCACCATGGTACTGCACCGTTTCAAACCCATGCACCCATTTCCAAAGGTCGTACGACACTGTTTCATCATTTTGGACGGATGATGCACCTTGCACCGTAGATGTTGCACCCGGTGGATATCGATTCTTCGGAGGGCCATACCTCTTGGCTCGTTTAGAGTTACTGGAGCCATAACTAGTCAAAACGAAGGTATTTGTTAGTTCTACAGCTATGATGGCTTTCAGCCATCACTGGTTAGTTTCATACCCAAAAAATCCTATCCGAACCACAATTGGGTCATGGAAGTTTTTTCCCATTCGTTTTTCGTCATGTGGATTTTTTCTGTAAAACGGGATCCCCGTGGCTGGTCTATGATTTACCATCGCTGGAAAGTGGTGCACCATGGTACTGCACCGCTTCAAATCCATGTACTCATTTCTAAAGGTCGTACGGCACTGTTTCTTAATTTTGGACGGATGTTGCACCTTGCACCGTAGATGTTGCACCCTGTGGATATCGATTCTTCGGAGGGCCATAACTCTTGGTTCGTTTAGAGTTACGGGAGCCATAACCAGTCAAAACGAAGGTATCTGTGAGTTCTACAGCCATGACGGCTTTTAGCCGTCCCTGGTTTGTTTCATACCCAAAAAATCCTATCCGAACCTCATTCGGGTCATGGAAGTTTTTTACCCTTCGTTTTTCGTCACGTGGATTTTTTCTGAAAAACGGGATCCCCGTGGCTGGTCTATGAGTTACCATCGCTGGAGAGTGGTGCAGCATGGTACAACACCGTTTCAAATCCATGCACCCATTTCTAAAGGTCGTACGACACTGTTTCGTCATTTTGGACGGATGTTGCACCTTGCACCGTAGATGTTGCACCCGTTGGATATCGATTCTTCGGAGGGCCATAACTCTTGACTCATTCAGAGTTACGGGAGCCATAACTAGTCAAAACAAAGGTATCTATGAGTTCGACAGCTATGACGGCTTTTGGTCGTCACTGGTTAGTTTCATACCCAAAAAATATTATCCCAACCTCAATCAGGTCATGGAAGTTTTTTACCCTTTGTTTTTTCATCACGTGGATTTTTTCTGTAAAACGGGATCCCCGTGGCTTGTCTATGATTTACCGTCGCTGGAGAGTGGTGCACCATGGTACTGCACCATTTCAAATCCATGCACCCAAGGTCGTACGGCACTATTTCGTCATTTTGGACGGATGTTGCACCTTGCACCGTAGATGTTGCACCCGGTGGATATCGATTCTTCGGAGGGCCATAACTCTTGACTCGTTTAGAGTTACGGGAGCCATAACCAGTCAAAACGAAGGTATCTGTGAGTTATACGGCTATGACGGCTTTCGGCCATCACTGGTTTGTTTCATACCCAAAAAATCTTATCCGAACCTCAATCGGGTCATGGAAGTTTTTTACCCTTCGTTATTCGTCACGTGGTTTTTTTCTGTAAAACGGGATCCCCGTGGCTGGTCTATTATTTACCATGGCTGGAAAGTGGTGCACCATGGTACTGTACCATTTCAAATCCGTGCACCCATTTCAAGGTCGTACGGCACTGTTTCGTCATTTTGGACGGATGTTGCACCTTGCACCGTAGATGTTGCACCCTGTGGATAACGATTCTTCGGAAGGCCATAACTCTTGGCTCGTTTAGAGTTACGGGAGTCATAACCAGTCAAAACGAAGGTTTCTGTGAGTTCTACATCTACGACGGCTTTTAGCCTTCACTGGTTAGTTTCATACCCATAAAATCATATCCGAACCTCAATCGGGTCATGGAAGTTTTTTACCCTTCGTTTTTTCGTCACGTGGATTTTTTCTGGAAAACGGGATCCCCGTTGCTGGTCTATGAGTTACCATCGCTGGAGAGTGGTGCACCATGGTACTGCACCGTTTCAAATCCATGCACCCATTTCTAAAGGTCGTACGGCAATGTTTCGTCATTTTGGATGGATTTTACACCTTGCACCGTAGATGTTGCACCCTGTGGATATCGATTCTTCGGAGAGTCATAACTCTTGGCTCGTTTAGAGTTACGGGAGTCATAACCAGTCCAATCGAAGGTATCTATGAGTTCTACAACTATGACAACTTTTAGCCGTCACTGGTTAGTTTCATACCAAAAATATCTTATCCGAACCTCAATCGGGTCATGGAAGTTTTTTACCCTTCGTTTTTTCGTCATGTGGATTTTTTCGGTAAAACGGGATCCCCGTGGCTGGTCTATTATTTACAATCGCTGGAGAGTGGTGCACCATGGTACTGCGCCGTTTCAAATCCATGCACCCATTTCTAAAGGTCGTACGACACTGTTTCGTCATTTTGGACGGATGTTGCACCCTGTGGATATCGATTCTTCGAAGGGCCATAACTCCTGGCCCGTTTAGAGTTACGAGAGCCATAACCTGTCAAAACGAAGGTATCTGTGAGTTCTACAGCTATGATGGCTTTCAGCTGTCACTGGTTAGTTTCATACCCAAAAAATCCTATCCGAACCTCAATCGGGTCATGGATGTATTTTACCCTTCGTTTTTCGTCACGTGGATTTTTTCTGTAAACCGGGATCCCCGTGGCTGGTCTATGAGTTACCATCGCTAAGTGGTGCACCACGGTACTGCACCGTTTCAAATCCATGCACCAATTTCTAAAGGTCGTACGTCACTGTTTCGTCATTTTGAACGAATGTTGCACCTTGCACCGTTGATGTTGCACCCTTTGGATATCGATTCTTCGGAGGGCCATAACTCTTGGCTCGTTTGAGTAACGGGCCCCATAACCAGTCAAAACGAAAGTTATCTGTGAGTTCTACAGCTATGAAGGCTTTCAGCCGTCACTGGTTAGTTTCATACCCAAAAAATCCTATCCGAACCTCAATCGGGTCAAGGAAGTTTTTTACCCTTCGTTTTTCCTCACGTGGATTTTTTCTGTAAAACGGGATCCCCGTGGCTGGTCTATGATTTACCATGGCTGGAAAGTGGTGCACCATGGTACTGTACCATTTCAAATCCATGCACCCATTTCTAAAGGTCATACGGCACTGTTGGACGGATGTTGCACCTTGCACCGTAGATGTTGCACCCTATGGATATCGATTCTTCGGAGGGCCATAACTCTTGGCTCGTTTAGAGTTACGGGAGCCATAACAAGTCAAAATGAAGGTATCTGTGAGTTCTACAGCTATGACGGCTTTCAGCCGTCACTGGTTAGTTTCATACTTAAAAAATCATATCCGAACCTCAATCGGGTCATGCAAGTTTTTTACCCTTCGTTTTTTCGTCACGTAGATTTTTTCTGTAAAACGGGATCCCCATGGCTGGTCTATGATTTACCATTGCTGGAGAGTGGTGCACCATGGTACTGCACCGTTTCAAGTCCATGCACCCATTTCTAAATGTCGTACGGCACTGTTTCGTCATTTTGGACGGATGTTGCACCTTGCACCGTAGATGTTGCACCATGTGGATATCGATTCTTCGAAGGGCCATAACTCTTGGCTCATTTAGAGTTACGGGAGCCATAACTAGTCAAAACAAAGGTATCTGTGAGTTCTACAGCTATGACGGCTTTCAGCCGTCACTGGTTAGTTTCATACCCAAAAAATCCTATCCGTACCTCAATCGGGTCGTGGAAGTTTTTTACCCTTCGTTTTTTCGTCATGTGGATTTTTTCTGTAAAACGGGATCCCCGTGGCTGGTCTATGATTTACCATCGCTGGAGAGTGGTGCCCCATGGTACTGCACCGTTTCAAGTCCATGCACCCATTTCTAAAGGTCGTACGGCACTGTTTCGTCATTTTGGACGGATGTTGCACCTTGCGTCGTAGATGTTGCACCATGTGGATATCGATTCTTCGGAGGGCCATAACTCTTGGCTCGTTTAGAGTTACGGGAGCCATAACCAGTCAAAACGAAGGAATCCGTGAGTTCTACAGCTATGATGGCTTTCAGCCGTCACTGGTGTTGGGCGAATTCTCACCCAGAAGATCTCGAGACCAAGAAGTGTCAGTTTCACCCGGGTTTGCAACCTCCATTCCATCAGCTCCTATGTCCATTCGGCGATTCGAAGGAACAAGCTCATTCGGCAGTGATGGTCCATCCGGAGTACCTTTTCATCCGGCTATACAAGCCTATTAGCTCATTCGGCACTCCAAGTGTGAAGGTCCATTCGGCATGAGTCCATTCGGCATCTCCAATTCATGCCGAACCGAAGGCCATTCGGTCATCCCCACATCCGGTCCAACCATAACCGAACCAAAGCAATTGCAACCACCGGACCAAATGACCTACCGGACCAACCCCACAGCCGGTCCAAACAAGCACCGGACCACCGTTCCACACTCACAACCGGTCCAAGCCTACCACCGGTCCAAGCTCCATGCCGAATGAGACCTCGCCGAACCAGACAACTGCCAGTCCAGATTGCTTCAGCCCGGGCCCACTAGCAGCTATATACTTCCATGACCCCTGCCCCCTACCTCATTCTATAAATAGAGGGGCAGGGGTACAACAATGGCAGACAAGTTTGAGAGCTCAAGCAAGGAAGGAACTTTCAAACTACTTTCACACACTTGTATACAAAGCATTGTACTTGTAATCTGGAAGAAGAAAGATAATAACATATAAAGTGGACGTAGGCACATTCTGGCCGAACCACTATAAATCTGCGTGTCTTTTACATTTCAGCCCTTACTTTTCTCATATTTACATACTCATCTAAAATCATTGAAAATCACACATACTCAACTAAAATAATACGACTTGGAGGTGTTTGTCCATTTTTTGTGCAAACATTTTTGGTGCTTTCATTGAGAGCTGAACTCAGGCTTCATCTTCTCCCACTCAACCTTTTTCCTAACGACATCACTCGTTGCTTAGAAATCATGCCTTCCAAACAGAGAAGGGATGTTAACAAAGGAAAGAACATCGCAACTAGCAGCCTTCCAGATCCAGCAATCACAGATCAGCCCACTTCAACAGCAGTACCAGATGAAAATCAGGAAAATCCAACTGGTCCCGCAACGGAACAACCAATCACTAGGGCAGATCTGGACAGGGTTGTGGCTGAAGTAACTAACCGCTTCACATCCCAACAAGAAACTTTGGTGGACCAACTCATGACACGCTTAAGGGACGCTGAAGAGTCCAACCGCAACACTGAATCATGGGGTGAATCCCAATCCGGAGGATCCCGGAGGCAACAAAGGTCTTCACTCTTCGAACAAGCTATCAACAGGAAAAACAATGATAGGGGCCGCGCCCGGACTCAGCCCGAATTCCGACTCGAGGAAGCCCTTGGAACCGAACCTAGCGGGGGAGGCACCAGGCGAGGGTCGGATGTAGCTGAGCCAGTCATGCCACCTAATCATAGAAACCCCGCTGAACGGAGCCGAGCTAGAACCCAGCCCGAAGTTGACCCCATGGATGTGCTCGAAACAGAACCCCACAGGGGAAGATCAAGGCAGGGGGCAACTGTAGCTGGTCCTAGCGTGCATCCAAGCAGCCAAAGACAACCACTAGATAATGCTAGAGGTGATAGACTGTACCATCCCTACAGGTCATCTGGACGAGATAGATCCCGCAGGGAAGAACCGAGCTCATTTTTGTCCGCTCCAAGTTCTGACGAGCGGATGGCACGATTATTCAGAGAATGTGTCCAACGGGAGCAAAGGGACCGGGGAATAGGCGCTAGGGTCACCAGTCCCTTTACCCGAAATATCGAAACTGCCATCACTCCCCGGGAATGGAAAATGCCAACCATGGAACCTTACAAAGGAACTTCCGACCCCATCGTACACCTGCAGAGATACACCCAGCATATGCTCATGAGTGGAGCAACAGAAGGAGTATTATGTAAATGCTTTCCGCTATTCCTATCAGATCTAGCTACCTCCTGGTTCTGCCATCTACCCCAAGGATCCATCAACTCATGGGAGATGTTAAAAGAAAGGTTTATTAGCCAGTTCCGCATCCATGTGGAACAACCCAGGGATGCTTATTCTCTATCCAATGTCAAACAGAAAACCGGAGAGACGCTACAACAATATCTAACACGGTTCAACGCCGCAGCGGCAGCAGTTCAAGATGCCGATGAAAAACTCACTCTAATGGCCCTCTGTAGTGGCGTGCATCCAGACACCAAGTTTGCCAGAAGATTAACTAAGGAAAAACCAGTTACCTTGCCTGATTTCTTCCATGAAGCTGGAAAGTATATGAGACTTGAAGACGCTGCTACGGAGAGGCAGCCAGGGCAACAAGGCAAGATAATTCAGGACAAGGTTCCCACTGCAGCTAAGGACGCTCGAAGAAATGAATCTAGAGACAATGCTGGGGGCAGAAAGGGTGAGAAGCGCCAATATCGACCAGGGCCAAGATTTGACTCCTACACTCCTTTGAATGAAACAATCGAAAACATCTACCTAGCCACTCAGGGCGAACTCGGATACAAGCGCCCCCCGCACAAGAAAGAATCAGATAACGCACTCAAGTCCGGAAAGTTCTGTCGCTTCCACGAATCCCACGGACATGACACCAATGAATGCCACCATCTTCGGGACTTGATCGAAGAACACATTAGAAGAAGAAGACTGGAACGTTATGTGAAAAGTCAGAACAGGACTCCAACTCCTGCCAATGAGAACTCAAAGCAACCCCTCCCAGAAGTAGGCGGAGGGAGTCGCAGCAATCACAACACCAGTGGCTCTAGTCAAGAGAAGATAGTAGTCCTTACCATCTCAGGAGGACCACACATTGCCGACAGAAGTTGGGCAGAGATGGAAAGGTACGGCAAGTCGCTTAGAAATACCGAAGGATACGTCACAGAAGAACGCCAACCGAAACGAAAAGAGAGCGACGACATCATATTCAGTAGACGCGATTTGGAAGGAAGACAGTACCCACATATGGATCCTATGGTCATCTCTGCCTGGTTCGGCCCTGCTAAAGTTTTTCGGATTCTAATAGACACGGGAAGCTCCGTAAACATCTTGTCCAAACATGCTTTCGACAAAATGAAGTTATCAATGAAGGATGTGTCTCCCTGCGACAAACCACTGCACGGTTTCACTGGAGATGCAAAAATGCCCCTCGGGCAACTTGACCTCTTCGTCGAAATAGGAAGTCATCCCCGCTCCGTGGTGCGAAAACAAACGTTCGTGCTAATAGAGAACCACTCGGCTTACAACGCCTTCTTGGGGAGACCAGCCTTGTCTGACTTCCAAATTGTCCTAGCCCCCTGGTGCCTGAAGATGAAATTCCCGACAGACAACGGAATAGGAGAAGTAGAAGGAGATCAAGACGCTGCCCGAGACTGCTATGTAACTGAGCTTCGCAACAACCGCAGAAAGAATAAAGGAAAAGATGCAGAGACTACTCTCTGCATGAAAAGCTTGGAGGCATAGCAACTAAAGAAAGCCCCTCCTCTTCGATACACAAGCGATCCCTTCAATGAACTAGACCCCCGGGATAAAGAGGAGGAGGCTACCGCCGAGCCTGCAGAGGCTATGGAATTCGTATCTGTAGATAAGCATGATTCAAGTAGACTATTAAAAATCGGATCTCAGCTGAAAACGGAATTGAAGGATCGACTCATTGACTTTCTCCGCCACAACTTAGATGTATTTGCGTGGACCCATGCCGATATGACAGGAATCTCCCCAGACGTAGCATGCCACATGTTGAACATCGATCCCACCAAGGTACCAGTAAAGCAGAAAAAGAGGAGCATGGGGGCAGAGCGATCGGCAGCCCTTGATGAGGAAGTAAAAAATCTACTTGCTAATGACTTCATACGGGAAGCCATCTACCCAGAATGGATCGCTAACCCAGTGCTAGTAAAAAAGGCCAATGGAAAGTGGCGAACATGTATTGACTTCTCCAATCTGAATGACGCTTGCCCGAAAGACTGCTTCCCACTTCCCCGAATTGACCAACTCGTGGACAGCACAGCTGGGCACGAACTCCTATCTTTTATGGATGCATACTCCGGATATAACCAGATCCCCATGCACGCTCCCGATCAGGACCACACTAGCTTCATCACCGACCGCGGATTATATTGTTACAAAGTCATGCCTTTTGGACTCAAAAATGCTGGAGCTACCTATCAACGCCTCGTCAACAAAATGTTCGCAGAACTGATAGGACGTACTATGGAAGTATATGTGGATGACATGTTGGTGAAGTCCAGGAAAGCCAACGACCATGTAAGCCATCTGGACGATATGTTTCGGGTACTTCGCCGATATGGAATGAAGCTGAATCCTCTAAAGTGCTCCTTCGGAGTATCATCGGGAAAATTCTTAGGATTCATCGTCCACGCCAGAGGAATCGAAGCAAACCCTGAACAAATCCGAGCTTTAAAAGAAATAAGGATACCTTCCACTCGAAAAGAAATGCAGAGCCTAAACGGAAAGGTGGCCGCCCTAAGCAGATTCATTTCCAAGGCAACTGACAAGTGTGTCCCTTTCTTCGAAGCACTCAAGAAAGACAAAGGGAGGTTCGAGTGGACCGACGAATGCTTAAAAGCCTTCCTCAACCTAATCGAACACCTTCAGAGACCACCAGTACTCTCAACTCCAAATGAAGGTGAAGTGTTATACCTATACCTCGCTGTATCATCTCATGCTCTAAGCGCCGCCTTGGTAAGAGAAGAAGACCGCACACAACGTCCGGTTTACTTTGTAAGCAAGAGATTTACGGGGGCAGAAGCCAGATATCCTAAACTTGAGAAGTTAGCATATTGTTTATTGATCGCGTCACGGAAACTGCGACACTACTTCCAGTCTCACTCCATCAGGGTTCTAACCGATCAACCACTAAGACAAGTGCTCCATCGTCCTGACACTTCTGGGCGACTCCTCAAATGGTGCATCGAACTAAGTCAGTATGATATCACCTACCATCCCCGCACCGCTATCAAAGGACAAGCCATGGCTGATTTCATTGCCGAATTCACTACCAACGAAGGCAAGGAACAATCCGAAGTAGCAAAAGACATCAAGTGGAACCTCTTTGCAGACGGAGCATCGAACGAACAAGGCTCGGGGGCAGGTATTGTGATCGTCACCCCCAGGGGAAGAAAGTTGTACTATGCATTAAGATTGGAGTTCACGGCCACTAACAACGATGCTGAATATGAAGCAGTAATAGCGGGATTGGAACTGGCCCTAGAAATTGGGATCAATTCCTTATGTATTCATAGTGATTCTCAGCTTATCGTAAACCAGGTACTAGGAGAATTCCAGACTCGAGGAGAACGGCTCACAGCATACCTAAAGAAAACCAGACTGCTGCTCGATCGATTGGACCATTATCTAATCAAACACATTCCTCGAGAAGAAAACCAAGAGGCAGATGAACTTGCAAAGCAAGCTAGTATGAAGGACAGCACCATTCCCGGAGCACTAGTAATCTCAAGGCAGCTAGCCCCAAGTTTCGAACAAGTAAATCTGATAACTGCAATCGAAGAAGGAACCTGGATGACTCCTATCCGGAAATATTTGCAAGATGGCATACTACCCGACAGGCGTGACGAAGCCAAGAAGATCTTGAGAAAAGTTCCCCACTACACAATACAAGAAGGCATCCTCTACCGGCGTGGCTTCTCTAGCCCCTTATTAAGATGCGTCGCCGGAAGGGAAGCCAAGGAGATATTAACAAACATCCATCAGGGAGGATGCGGAGATCACACTGGAGGACAGACTTTGGCAAGAAAGATACTCCGATATGGATATTACTGGCCCACACTAAACAAAGATACCCTAGACTTCGTTAAGAAATGCGACAGATGTCAGAAGTTCGCCAAGATCCCTCGACTGCCCACAAACGAAATTACTCAAATGACCAGCCCTTGGCCCTTTGCTGTATGGGGAATTGACTTAATTGGCGAACTGCCAACGGGCCGAGGCGGAGCCAAATATGCTATAGTGGCAGTCGATTATTTCACCAAATGGGTGGAAGCGGAACCTTTAAATAAAATATCTTCAGCAAAAATTATTAACTTCTTGATCAAAAACATTCTGTGCAGGTATGGAGTCCCCCTCAAGATCGTATCAGACAACGGACTCCAATTTGACAGCGAAGAATTTGCCGACTGGTGCCAAGAGCATGGAATTCATAAAAGCTTCTCATCAGTAGCTTACCCTCAGGCAAACGGACAAGTTGAAGCTGTCAACAAAATTCTCAAAACCCTAATCAAGAAGAAACTTGAAAAGTCAAAAGGCGCTTGGGTGGACGAACTTCCTACGGCACTATGGGCATACCGCACATCTTTCAGAACATCAACGGGACATACTCCTTTCTCTTTGGCATATGGATCGGAGGCAATGCTCCCAGTTGAGACTATTGTGCCTTCCCACCGTAGGATCCACTACAACCCAGAAGAAAACGAAGAACTCCTCCTCATGTCTTTGGAACTGATTGAGGAAAGGAGAAACGATGCAGCACTCAAAGCAGCAGCTCACAAACAAAAAGTGGCAGCACTATACAATTCCAAAGTCAAGCATCGCAGCTTACAAGAAGGAGATCTTGTCCTCAGGCGAATCTTTCCGCGCCCCGGGGCACTGGACCCCATCTGGGACGGACCATATGTAATTCACAAAGATCTCCACAACGGAGCTTACATTTTGTCAACAGTGGACGGAGAGGTGTTCCAGAGGGCATGGAACATCCGACACCTCCGTCGATACTTTTCTTAACTTGTACTGCCCATATGAAGTGAATTAACAAAGAGAACCAGTGGACGTAGGCATTTTCGTGCCGAACCACTTTAAAAAATCTTGTCTCTTTTTAACTTGTTCCTTTATGTCTTGGCTACTTGTTAAGTTTTATCCCTTTCTGTTGAACAAAATCCTATGGCATCTCCACTCAAGACGCACCGCGGCCTTATCTAGACTAGGCCTAACAGGTACGCCACGATTCTATGCACTCGCCAATGAGACTCTTTTGCTCCAGCATCCCTCTGCTGCGGGTTAACTCATTGCGCGCCTGCCCTCAAAGCCAACTGTAATGAGCCGATTATAAGTCATCATAAAGGCCGACTATAGCCGGTGGCAGCTCATTACGGCGTTCGGCTCGTCGGTAACCGTGAACCTACTTTAAGCCCCAACATAAGGTGTGGCCAGCCAGGGGTAGTTCACGGCCAACGGCACCCACGCTAGCCGGCCACGGTAAATCGAATAATACCCACGATTACGGACCATAACGGTTCGGGTAGTTACCGTGCGCGATCTCGGCTCCGATGTGTCTTAAGTGCGGCTGTGGTAAAAAAGAAAACTCCCCGCGGAGGCGTAAGATGGGTGACAAATGTCTCCAAGACCCACAGCTAGGGAAAGTGACTACAAAACCCGTTTGCCACGAACTTAAGCACATCGACGGCCTTCCGTGACTGGAAGTTTTACTTTTACTATATTTCCATTTCATTTAAATATTTTTCTCCTATCCTGTATAACAAACTCTAAAGTACAGGAAACCAAATAGGAAACATTCACTCATGAGGCTCTAAGCCTGCGTGCTGGGTAGCAGGGCGCTCTGCTATACCCGTGAACAGTTACACAAGACACTCAAAGCTACCGCCTGCGAATAAAACATAAAGGGCGGTACTCTCTTCTCTTGTACATAAATGCGTAACTATAACTTATTCATACACTGACATTGCAAAACGTGAAATTATATTTCAAGCAAAAACTTAACATCAAACACAAGTGGAATCACAGGCATATACATAATTATACTTCTCACACAGCACATAAAGATAGCAACAACATTTAAACATGACAAAATCAGCTTATATTATAAGATCACACGAAGTTATTCTTTGCAAATAATTTTATTACAGTTGCATATCAAAGACTAACATGAACAGTGATAAAAAAGAAACAAAAAGATGGCAGATGCATCCACACTCCATCACCAACTCCCCCAGCCTACTTAGCCGCAGGATCGGAGCCCCCAGCATGTGGATCTGAAGTCCCACCTGTCCAGATCGGAAGAGGAATTCATTAAACGAACGATCAAGTTATGAAAACACGGAAAGAAAAGAAAGGGAAAAGAATAACTCACCAGCATCCGCCGCTTGATCCTCATCATCCAACTGCACGCCCGCTTCCTCCGCAGCAAGCAGCCGCATCCCCTCCTTCACCGCCGCTTGCTCCTCCTTTGAGAACTGAGCAGTAACCGCACTCAAGTTGAAAGCCTCTCCGCCTTCCTTACCCGCGTTCACCCTGGCCTCCTCTAAAGCCTGGAGATACACCTTGGCCATGACCCGAGGGTAATCGTCCATCCAAGACAAGCCGCCCTCTTTCCAAGTATGGAAGTACATATCCTGAAGCATCTCATCCATCATCCCCTCATTTTCCTCAAACTCCCTCACCCGAGCCTCGGAAGCTTGCAACTTAGCGACGGCGACGTCCCTCTCTGATTGGTATCTCAAGCAGTCAGCCTGGAGTGACCTCCTCATTTCCTCCTCCTTCAACCTAAGGGACCTCCTCATCTCCTCCATCTCCTCCTTCAACTCAGCCTGAGCCATCTCCGCAGCCTCGAGTCTCCCCGACAACTCCTCTACCCGCTCGAGATCCGCATTTCGAACCTCATCCACCGTTGTAATAGCCATGTTAATCCGCTCCCTGCAGGTGACCTCCATTTTCCGTAACTCCGCCCTACTTGCCTTCTCCATGGTCTCTTTCAGACGCTGGGAAGCTTCCTCATGCTGGGAGATCTGGATGGCTTGGTCGGCAAGCTGCTTGGCCTGATCGGCAACCTTTAGCCTTAACCGAATGTTAGCACTCCCAATCTCCTCCCCGGCCTTGACCAATCGAGCATGATGCTCCATTAACTTCTTAGTCTCTTCGGCCACCCGATCAATATTAGCCTTGGCCTCGTCCCCCATAGTAACTACTCGGGTAGTAAGCAGATCAAGATCTAGGGACTTGGCCTCATCCAGCACTCTTACCATGGGGTTGCGGGGAAGAAGGTGCTCGCCCGTGGTCTCATCAAATGAAATGTCCCGAAAACTTGGGTCTAAATCAGGATGACCGGCAAAAGGGTCACGAGGCACGGGGCGAGGCACATCGGGACGCCTTATATGAATGACAGTAGATCTCTTGGAAGGAGGAGGAGGGGGGCAGGGCTCCGTGCTCTCCTCCGTAGTATCACAAGGAGGCTGAGTAGGGGGAGACAGAGTAGGAAGCTGCGAAGCAGAAGAAGACTCAAATAAGGAACGGCTCCGCTTCCTCTTCTGAATGCCCTCTTCGATGACCCCAAGAAGAGGGCGGTACTTGACTACGTCCCCAGTGCGATCAGTAGAAGGTTTCGCGGAAGCTCTCCTCGACTTAAATTGTTCAAGGCGGTGTCGAACATCCGACGTTTTACCCGCCTGGCCTGCCCCTGGAATAAAGAACAAATGTTACGAACATACAATAATCCGCAATTCAAAAAATGTGCTAAGTTAAAAAGAAAGAAAAGTGAGGAGACACATCTGTTATACAAACCCGGCGGAGAAGTGGGATACTGCAATAAGTCCTGGATCTCATTCCAGGACGGAAGTGAACCGTAAAAAATTTCTAAGTCCCTATCGAAAATGGAATCGGCAGAAGACAAAAGTTCACCTTGCATCGCCGGGGTCACCCTAGCTGAGGAACCCTTAGAGGATGGGTCAGTGCTAACCACAGCTTTGCCGGTTTCCTCTGCTTTCTCCGTTTCCTTCTCTGTTTCCGACTCCCCCTCTGACTCCCCGAAGGCCCGACGGAGAGCCTCATCCAGTTCGAGGTCCTGCTCAGAGGTTAGAGCAGCAACACCGCTACCACCCTGACCATCGTCATCTCCTCCACCCTCCGACCCTTCTCCAACTTCACCTCCTTCCTCCTCTTCTACACCTTCCTCCTCCGGGACATCCGGGCAAGTACTTGGAGAAGGGCCATCGGACTCCTTGAGCTTCTTGCCTCCTACGACTGGACGTTGTGCAAAGGGCTTCCTCTTGCCACCCTTCGCTGTCACCCCACCTTTAGGCTGGGCAGCCTTCTCTTCTGCCGTGTCCCTCTGCTTGACTACGGACTGATGTGGGAGGATCAAATTATACATCAAGAGCCTGGCATTCCTAATCAAATAAGCAGCCGATCTGTCTCTCCCGGAAATAGCTTCAATTTCAGCTGCCATCTGAACCAAGCGATCATCTTCCACAACCGCAAAACCACCTGTCGCTAGCAAGAAATAAAAGCGCATAAGAGAGAGAATTACAGCCAAGACAGGAATTATGAGTAGAGTTTTGACTTACATCCGGAGGTAAATCGGCGAATAGAGACGGAGTCATCCCTAACAAAGAACCATTCCTTCTTGAACATGCTATACTTCGAGTATAAATCCAAAACCGGCTTGAAGGAAACGGCTGACTCCAAGCTAATATATGGGGACCCCTTCCTGTACCCCCTCAGATTGTACAGATATCGTATTTCCCGGTTGGAGGGGGCACGCCCGTATCTCTTCTGGAAGATAGCATACAAGCAAACCAGAATGGCATAAGAGTTGGGCTGGAGCTGGAATGGAGCCACCTTCAGATAAGTGACGAAGCTTAATATCCAGGCGTTGACTGGAGGAATAGCCCCGCACATACAATGGTAACGGCTGTAAGCGAAGTACCCCTCAGGGGGATCATATGGCATGACCCCCTCCCCCGGTAACAGCATAAGAGCCCTGTCTATCCCAAAGGAACGGGATATAACGTCAAGTTGCTCCTCCTTTAGGGAGCTAGGAAAGCAGTCGGGAGGGGAGACCAGAAGTTCCTGTGGACCATGTCCGTCCACCAACGACCTCGGAACAGGTCGATGTTGCCCGGATCCTGGTTGGGCTGGGGGCACAGAAGAAGACTCTCCTCCATCCTTGGATTTCCGTCTGTCTGATCGTGTTTCCGCCTTGCGAGACATTTATCTGCATACACAAAAGTGAAAAACATGATGTTAGAACAAGAATACAAGCAAGCATACATAAGTCCAGAGTTCCACCCAAAGACCGAATACAAAGTTCATTCGGCACTAGGGTCTTATGCTCATTCGGCACTAGGGACTTAAGTTCATTCGGCAATGGGGTCATAAGTCCATTCGGCACTAAAAAACACATCCGGTATACATATCATTCGGTAAAACAAAACCCTTCGTGTGCATTCGGCAATCATATTCATTCGGTGATAAAAAACCATTCGGCAAAAGAATATATACCTAATTCGGTATAAGCTTGGTTCGGCAGAAGTTTGGTTCGGCTAAAAATTGATTCGGCTCTCTTTGGTTCGGTAAGGGAAAACTAAGGGGGGTAGCCTCTATATATAGGCAAACTCAGGATTGCCGAACCAGCTGGTTCGGCCTACCGGACCAACATACCGGACCAGCGTACCGGTCCAACCAACAACCGAATAAAACTGTCTCTACCAGCAGAAACCAGAAACAGGGGGCACGCAAGGCGCTTCACTCAGATAAGTACCGAACTCCAGAACTAACTAATAAAATAAGATTATGACAACGATGAATAAGTCGTAAAACTCCCACTAGCATGAATTAAATCGTTCACACGTGTACGCGACCACGAATGGTCCATAGGCACGCTCTGAATGGTCATTAACCCTATCATCGTGGGAATTTACACTTTGACACGCATTTTTAAGCCCATCGGTCAAATGGATATTTGATAATTGTGAAATGGCTAAGCTACTTACACATGTACGGGGTCGCGAACGATCCCTAGGCATGCTCTGAGCTGGCGATAAGCCACCTTGGCAAACGACCCAGGGACCCACTCTAACGTGAACCTGGCATCGACAATGCTAAGCCCCTTCGGGGCACACTTGCTCGTCCCGAGCGACACAGTTCACTTCATCTCAAATATTTCGATCATGAACGGTCGTTATTTGAAACCACACTAAAACTGTAAATTCCTTTGCAGGACATCAGCAGGATACGAACGTCCAGCCCATGGCGTTACGAAACAAGCCTTTCTATCACCGGGAAACAAAGCGCGACACGTGCAAGCACGCGCCCCACTTTGGGGGGCAAATGTTGGGCGAATTCTCACCCAGAAGATCTCGAGACCAAGAAGTGTCAGTTTCACCCGGGTTTGCAACCTCCATTCCATCAGCTCCTATGTCCATTCGGCGATTCGAAGGAACAAGCTCATTCGGCAGTGATGGTCCATCCGGAGTACCTTTTCATCCGGCTATACAAGCCTATTAGCTCATTCGGCACTCCAAGTGTGAAGGTCCATTCGGCATGAGTCCATTCGGCATCTCCAATTCATGCCGAACCGAAGGCCATTCGGTCATCCCCACATCCGGTCCAACCATAACCGAACCAAAGCAATTGCAACCACCGGACCAAATGACCTACCGGACCAACCCCACAGCCGGTCCAAACAAGCACCGGACCACCGTTCCACACTCACAACCGGTCCAAGCCTACCACCGGTCCAAGCTCCATGCCGAATGAGACCTCGCCGAACCAGACAACTGCCAGTCCAGATTGCTTCAGCCCGGGCCCACTAGCAGCTATATACTTCCATGACCCCTGCCCCCTACCTCATTCTATAAATAGAGGGGCAGGGGTACAACAATGGCAGACAAGTTTGAGAGCTCAAGCAAGGAAGGAACTTTCAAACTACTTTCACACACTTGTATACAAAGCATTGTACTTGTAATCTGGAAGAAGAAAGATAATAACATATAAAGTGGACGTAGGCACATTCTGGCCGAACCACTATAAATCTGCGTGTCTTTTACATTTCAGCCCTTACTTTTCTCATATTTACATACTCATCTAAAATCATTGAAAATCACACATACTCAACTAAAATAATACGACTTGGAGGTGTTTGTCCATTTTTTGTGCAAACAACTGGTTAGTTTCATACCCAAAAAATCCTATCCGAACCTCAATGGGGTCATGGAAGTTTTTTACCCTTCGTTTTTTCGTCACATGGATTTTTTCTGTAAAACGGGATCCCCGTGGCTGGTCTATGATTTACCATCGCTGGAGAGTGGTGCACCATGGTATTGCACCGTTTCAAATCCATGCACCCATTTCTAAAGGTCGTACGGCACTGTTTCGTCATTTTAGACGGATGTTGCACCTTGCACCGTAGATGTTGCACCTTGTGGATATCGATTCTTCAGAAGGCCATAACTCTTGGCTCATTTAGAGTTACAGGAGCGATAACCAGTCAAAACGAAGGTATCTGTGAGTTATACAACTATGACGGCTTTTAACGGTCACTGGTTAGATTCATACCCAAAAAATCTTATCCGAACCTCAATCGGGTCATGGAAGTTTTTTACCATTCCTTTTTTCGTCACGTGGATGTTTTCTGTAAAACGGGATCCCCGTTGCTGGTCTATGAGTTACCATCGCTGGAGAGTGGTTCGACATGGTACTGCACCGTTTCAAATCCATGCACCCATTTTTAAAGGTCTTACGGCACTGTTTCGTCATTTTGGACGGATGTTGCACCTTGCACCGTAGATGTTGCACCCTGTGGATATCGATTCTTCGGAGGGCCATAACTTTTGGCTCGTCTAGAGTTACGGGTGCCATAACCAGTCAAAACGAAGGTATCCATGAGTTCTACAGCTATGATAGCTTTCAGCCATCACTGGTTAGTTTCATACTCAAAAAATCCTATCCGAACATCAATCGGGTCATGGAAGTTTTTTGCCCTTCGTTTTTTCGTCACGTGGATTTTTTCTGTAAAACGGGATCCCCATGGCTGGTCTATGTTTTACCATCGCTGGAGAGTGGTGCACCATGGTACTGCACCGTTTCAAATCCATGCACCCATTTCTAAAGGTCGTACGACACTGTTTCTTCATTTTGGACGGATGTTGCACCTTGCACAGTAGATGTTGCGCCCTATGGATATCGATTCTTCGGAGGGCCATAACTCTTGGCTCGTTTAGAGTTACGGGAGCCATAACCAGTCAAAACGAAGGTATCTATGAGTTCTACAGCTATGAAAACTTTCAGCCATCACTGGTTAGTTTTATACCAAAAAAATCTTATCCGAACCTCAATCGGGTCACGGAAGTTTTTTAACCTTCGTTTTTTCGTCACGTGGATTTTTTCGGTAAAACGGGAACCCCGTGGCTGGTCTATTATTTACCATCGCTGGAGTGTGGTGCACCATGGTACTGCACTGTTTCAAATCCATGCACCCATTTCTAAAGGTCGTACGGCACTGTTTCGTTATTTTGGACGGATGTGAAACCTTGCACCGTAGATGTTGCACCCTGTGGATATCGATTCTTCGGAGGGCCATAACTCTTGGCTCGTTTAGCGTTACGGGAGCCATAACCAGTCAAAACAAAGGTATTTGTGAGTTCTACAGGTATGACGGCTTTCAGCCATCACCGGTTAGTTTCATGCCCAAATAATCCTATCCGAACCTCAATCTGGTCTTGGAAGTTTTTTACCCTTCGTTTTTCGTCACGTGGATTTTTTTCTGTAAAACGGGATCCCCGTGGCTGGTCTATGATTTACCAATGCTAGAAAGGGGTGCACCATGGTACTGCACCATTTCAAATCCATGCACCCATTTCTAAAGGTCGTACGGCACTGTTTCGTCATTTTGTACGGATGTTGCACCTAGCACAGTAGATGTTGCACCCTGTGGATATCGATCCTTCGGAGGGCCATAGCTCTTGGCTCGTTTATAGTTACGAGACCCATAACCAGTTAAAACGAAGGTACTTGTGAGTTCTACAGTTATGATGGCTTTCAGCCGTCACTGATTAGTCTCATGCCTAAAAAATTCTATCCGTACCTCAATCGGGTCATGGAAGTTTCTTACCCTTCGTTTTTTCGTCACGTGGATTTTTTCTGTAAAACGGGATCCCTGTGGCTGGTCTATGAGTTACCATCGCTGGAGAGTGGTGCACCATGGTACTACCCCGCTTCAAACCCATGCACCCATTTCTAAAGGTCGCACGACACTGTTTCGTCATTTTGGACGGATGTTGCACCTTGCACCGTAGATGTTGCACCCTGTGGATATCGATTCTTCGGAGGGCCATACCTCTTGGCTCGTTTAGAGTTACAGGAGCCATAACTAGTCAAAACGAAGGTATCTGTTAGTTCTATAGCTATGATGGCTTTCAGCCATCACTGGTTAGTTTCATACCCAAAAAATCTTATCCGAACCACAATCGGGTCATGGAAGTTTTTTACCATTCATTTTCGTCACGTGGATTTTTTCTGTAAAATGGGATCCCTGTGGCTGGTCTATGATTTACCATCGCTGGAGAGTGGTGCACCATGGTACTGCACCGCTTCAAATCCATGCACTCATTTCTAAAGGTCGTACGGCACTGTTTCGTCATTTTGGACGGATGTTGCACCTTGCACCGTAGATGTTGCACCCTGTGGATATCGATTCTTCGGAGGGCCATAACTCTTGGCTCGTTTAGAGTTACGGGAGCCATAACCAGTCAAAACGAAGGTATCTGTGAGTTCTACAGCTATGACGGCTTTCGGCCGTCACTGGTTAGTTTCATACGCAAAAAATCTTATCCGAACCTCAATCGGGTCATGGAAGTTTTTTACCCTTCGTTTTTTCGTCACGTGGATTTTTTCTGTAAAACTGGATCCCCGTGGCTAGTCTATGATTTACCGTCTCTGGAGAGTGGTGCACCATGGTACTGCACCGTTTCAAATCCATGCACCTATTTCTAAAGGTCGTACGGCACTGTTTTATCATTTTGGACGGATGTTGCACCTTGCACCGTAGATGTTGCACTCTGTGGATATCGATTATTCGGAGGGCCAAAACTCTTGCTCGTTTAGAATTACGGGAGCCATAGCCAGTCATAATGAAGGTACCTGTGAGTTCTACAGGTATGATGGCTTTCAGCCATCACCGGTTTGTTTCATAACCAAAATATCCTATCAGAACCTCAATCGGGTCATGGAAGTTTTTTACCCTTCGTTTTTCGTCACGTGGATTTTTTCTGTAAAACGGGATCCCCGTTGCTGGTCTATGATTTACCATGGCTGGAAAGTGGTGCACCATGGTACTGTACCATTTCAAATCCATGCACCCATTTCAAGGTCGTACGGCACTGTTTCGTCATTTTGGACGGATGTTGCACCTTGCACCCTAGATGTTGCACCCTGTGGATATCGATTCTTCGGAAAGCCATAACTCTTGGCTCGTTTAGAGTTATGGGAGGCATAACTAGTCAAAACGAAGGTTTTTTGTGAGTTCTACAGCTATGATGGCTTTTAGCCGTCACTGGTTAGTTTCATACCTAAAAAATTATATCCAAACCTCAATCGGGTCATGGAAGTTTTTTACCCTTCGTTTTTTCGTCACGGGGATTTTTTCTGGAAAACGGGATCCCGGTGGCTGGTCTATGAGTTACCATCGCTGGAGAGTGGTGCACCATGGTACTGCAACGTTTCAAATCCATGCACCCATTTCTAAAGGTCGTACGGCAATGTTTCGTCATTTTGGACGGATTTTGCACCTTGCACCGTAGATGTTGCACCCTGTGGATATCGATTCTTCGGAGGGTCATAACTCTTGGCTCGTTTAGAGTTACGGGAGCCATAACCAGTCAAAACGAAGGTATCTGTGAGTTCTACAGCTATGACCGCTTTCAGCCGTCACTGCAAAGTTTCATACCCAAAAAATCCTATCCGAACCTCAATCGGGTCATGGAAGTTTTTTACCCTTCGTTTTTTCGTCACGTGGATTTTTTCTGTAAAACAGGATCCCCGTGGCCGGTCTATGATTTACCATCGCTGGAGAGTGGTGCACCATGGGACTGCACCGTTTCTAGTCCATGCACCCATTTCTAAAGGTCGTACGGTATTGTTTCGTCATTATGGACGGATGTTGCACCTTGCACCGTAGATGTTGCACCCTGTGGATATCGATTCTTCGGAGGGCCATAACTCCTCGCTTGTTTAGAGTTACGAGAGCCATAACCGGTCAAAACGAAGGTATCTGTGAGTTCTACAGCTATGATGGCTTTCAGCCGTCACTGGTTAGTTTCATACCCAAAAAATCCTATCTGAACCTCAATCGGGTCATGGATGTTTTTTACCCTTCGTTTTTCGTCACGTGGATTTTTTCTGTAAACCGGGATCCCCGTGGCTGGTCTATGAGTTACCATCGCTGGAAAGTGGTGCACCATGGTACTGCACCGTTTGAAATCCTTGCACCCATTTCTAAAGGTCGTACGTCACTGTTTCGTCATTTTGGACGGATGTTGCACCCTGCACCGTAGATGTTGCACCCTTTGGATATCGATTCTTCGGATGGCCATAACTCTTGGCTCGTTTAGAGTAACGGGGGCCATAACCAGTCAAAACGAAAGTTATCTGTGAGTTCTACAGCTATGATGGCTTTCAGCTGTCACTGGTTAGTTTCATACCCAAAAAATCATATCCGAACCTCAATCGGGTCAAGGAAGTTTTTTACCCTACGTTTTTCCTCACGTGGATTTTTTCTGTAAAACGGGATCCCCGTGGCTGGTCTATGATTTACCATCGCTGGAGAGTGGTGCACCATAGTACTGCACCGTTTCAAATCCATGCACCCATTTCTAAAGGTCATACGACACTGTTTCGTCATTTTGGACGGATGTTGCACCTTGCACCGTAGATGTTGCACCCTGTGGATATCGATTCTTCGGAGTGCCGTAACTCTTGGCTCATTTAGAGTTACGGAAGCCATAACTAGTCAAAACGAAGGTATCTGTGAGTTCTACAGCTATGCCGGCTTTCAGCTGTCACTGGTTAGTTTCATACCCAAAAAATCCTAACCGAACCTCAATCGGGTCATGGAAGTTTTTTATCCTTCGTTTTTTCGTCACGTGGATTTTTCTGTAAAACGGGATCCCCGTGGCTGGTCTATGATTTACGATTGCTGGAGAGTGGTGCACCATGGTACTGCACCGTTTCAAGTCCATGTACCCATTTCTAAATGTCTTACGGCACTGTTTTGTCATTTTGGACGGATGTTGCACCTTGCACCGTAGATGTTGCACCCTGTGGATATCGATTCTTTGGAGGGCCATAACTCTTGGCTCATTTAGAGTTACGGGGGCCATAACTAGTCAAAACGAAGGTATCTATGAGTTCTACAGCTATGACGGCTTTCAGCCGTCACTGGTTAGTTTCATACCCAAAAAATCCTATCCAAACCTCAATCGGGTCATGGAAGTTTTTTACCCTTCGTTTTTTCGTCATGTGGATTTTTTCTGTAAAACGGGATCCCCGTGGCTGGTCTATGATTTACCATCGCTAGAGAGTGGTGCCCCATGGTACTGCACCGTTTCAAGTCCATGCACCCATTTCTAAAGGTCGTACGGCTCTATTTCGTCATTTTGGACGGATGTTGCACCTTGCATCATAGATGTTGCACCCTGTGTATATCGATTCTTTGGAGGGCCATAACTCTTGGCTTGTTTAGAGTTACGGGAGCCATAACCAGTCAAAACGAAGGTATCCGTGAGTTCTATAGCTATGATGGCTTTCAGCCGTCACTGGTTAGTTTCATACCCCAAAAATCCTATCCGAACCTCAATGGGGTCATGGAAGTTATTTACCCTTCGTTTTTTCGTCACATGGATTTTTTCTGTAAAACGGGATCCTAGCCAGGTCCAACCGACTCGTGATGAGGAAATTTTGGCTGAGATTCATGCAGAGCTAGAGACTGCGGGGCAAGGTGGTAGTGTTGGTGGCAGCACGGCGGCGCAGAGTCCAACACCTGCTAGGGTAGTGTCATCGGGTGGCACTATCCCATCTTCCGTTACGGATCGAGTCCCTCCAACTCCTCCGATGGGAAGCCTTCACGTAGATTCAAGCTCTGAGGAGGACATCGATATTATGCCCCCAGCCGAAGAGCAGTCGCCGCAGTGGAGGCATTTAAAACGAAGAATTTCTGTCCCTAGTGATTCCGATGATGAACCACTGATAAGAAGGAAGAAGAAGAAAAAATAGATCGGCTTCTCAAGTAGATGTTTTGGTAAATAGGTACTTGTTTTCGTTTTTTGTTAGTAAGCCGTGTATAGACGCAGGTTCGGCCCCTGCTAGTAGGGATTCTTTTTGGAAGAACTTATTAGTATGTAAGTCCGTGACTTCAGTTAGTTGAAATAAAATTCAGTTTCTTTTATTCAATTCTCATTTCTTTTGTGCTTAAGTATTTGTAGTGTCTTGTTTTCGGTCCGGTGTACTTGTGGCGTTTTTACCGTCAAGTAGGGTTCGCTTCATTTGCCAAGCCTGAAAATCTTGGTCACAAGTTGTGATCGATGAATGAGTTGAACTTCGGACGTTGTCTCACTTTGGTTAGTGATTAACACTTAGCTTTCTTGCCCCCCAGTTTTAGGGAACAACACTTGTATTTTTTGTGGTCGATTGCACTTGTTGCAAATCTTAAGCACACGTCCGCATTCTGGGGACTTAGGATAATTTGAGATCGATAACCTGGTTCACACTCCAGGAATTTGGATTGTTGTTTATCCTCCAATTCTTGCTCTGGGAACTTGAAGTTGAGATGGATGCTTCGGTTCGCGCTCCGGGAACCTGTAATTTATGTTTATACTCCAATTCATGCTTTGAGAACTTGGAGTTCGCATTGATGGGTTAGTTGGCACTCCGGGAACCTGGAATAGATGTTTATAATCCAGTTCACACTCTGGGAAGTTGGAGCCAGCCGATAGATGGTCAGTCGCATCTATTTAGGCTTTTTAGGAATTTGTTCACACTCTGGGAACGATGGATTTGATGTTTATACTCAAACTCACACTCTGGGAAGTTGGAGTCAGCCGATAGATGGTCAGTCACACCTATTTGGGCTTTTTTAGGAATTCATTCACAATCTGGGAACTATGGATTTGATGTTTATATTCCAATTCACATTCTGGGAATTTGGATTCCGTTCACACTCTGGGAACGATTTATTGGATGTTTGTACTCCAATTCACACTTTGGGAAGTTGGAGTCCGTTCACACTCTGGGAACGAATTATGGAATGTTTATACTCCAATTCACGATGTGGGATGTTGGAGTCCGTTCGCGCGGTGGGTACGAATTATTGAATGTTTATACTCCAATTCACGCTCTGGGAAGTTGGAGTCCGTTCACGCTCTGGGAACGAATTGTTGAATGTTTATACTCCAATTCACGCTCTGGGAAGTTGGAGTCCGTTCACGCTCTGGGAACGAATTGTTGAATGTTTATACTCCGATTCACGCTCTGGGAAGTTGGAGTCCGTTCACGCTCTGGGAACGAATTGTTGAATGTTTATACTCGAATTCACGCTCTGGGAAGTTGGAGTCCGTTCACGCTCTGGGAACGAATTGTTGAATGTTTATACTCCAATTCACGCTTTGGGAAGTTGGAGTCCGTTCACGCTCTGGGAACGAATTGTTGAATGTTTATACTCCAATTCACGCTGTGGGAAGTTGGAGTCGTTCACGCTCTGGGAACGAATTATGGAATGTTTATACTCCAATTCGCGCTGTGGGAAGTTGGAGTTAGTTGTAGAACTGTTTTGTGTTGGTCCAGTTTAGCCTTTGTTGCGATGGCTTGCCCCCGAGCTGGGCTTTCACTTAGTGAGTGGCCGGTCGTATCACAGTCACTCGCTATTTGAATAAATTCCATTGTTTGATGGAATTTAGCTCTTCGTGTGTCATGATTGTTGAACGTTGCATTCGGTGAGTCACAGCTCTAGCTCGAAGAGACAACATTTTATTGCTGAAATAAGAAAATACGGCAAAGTCAGTGCCTTATTACAAATTCAAATTTCATAATGTAAAGGAAATTGCGAAGCCATAGATTGAATGAGCCTGTCATGTATGACAATGATGAAGATCCTCGTCGTTCCAGGCTCCTGAGAAAGTTGGTCCGCCACTGATGGCGTTTATCACCAATCTCCCACGGGGACAAGTCGAGTCCTCCTGTCTCGGTCGATTGGGTTCATTGTTAGGATTGGATGGGCCCGCTTCTCTGGGTTGCGGTGTCCGCACAAACTGTTCAAGCTTCCTTTCTCTGATTAGTTTTTCTACGAGATCTTGTAAGTGAGGACACTCGTTTGTATTGTGCCCGTAGCATTCATGGAACCTGCAAAATTTTCCTGTTTGGATTTGTCTCTCTGACGACGGTCTTGGAGCAGGTTTTTCATATTGAATTGTATGACGGGTTTGCAAAATATAAGTCCTCCAGTGATGTATTCAAAGGAGTATAACTGTCGAACATCGGATTTTTGCGTTGCGGGCCATGATTTTGATCTTGTTTTTTAATTTGATTCACGCTCTCTCTTCGCCGAGCTTGTTTATTTTTGACGTTCAACTGAACTTTTCCGGGGCTCTCACCGGACTGTTTGATTGCAACATTTCTTTGGATCCCATCTGTGTTTGGTCTTGCATCAGTTTGCTTTCTGGACTGTTTCGTGTCTTCCCGTCTCAGGAATTGTGCCGCTTTGGCATGGAAACGGTCCAACGATGCAGGTGGTTTTCCAGCTAACCAATTGCCAAACTCAGAGTCGGGGTCGATTCCCTTATTTAACGCCATAAGGATGGAGTTATCGTTCGGATTGCTGATGTCCGCGCATGCAGTATGGAATCTCTCTAAGTAGTGTCTGAGCGTTTCTCCAGGAGCTTGAATGACACTAAACAGAGTGTTGACATCTTTGGGTCTTGCGACGTGCATGCGGAATTGCTCAACGAATTTTGTGGCCAACTGTTCGAATGAAGAGATGGATCGAGGTGGCAATCGAGTGAACCACATGGTAGCGATGCCCCCAAGGATATGGGGAAACTACGACACTTCACCGCATCGTCAGCCTTGGCAGCGGTCATCGACCATTCATATTTTAGAAAATGTTGGTTGGGGTCGGAGTTTCCCTCATACATGGGTAGAGTTGGCATCCTGAATCGCCGTGGGGGTTCAGCGGTAAGGGTATCGTCCGTAAAAGGAGTGTGACTTCGGGTAACTCCCCAATCGTCATTTGTGAATCCCTGGCTCTCACGGATCATTTGACGTATCATAGTTGAAAGATCCGGCATTTGCGCCAGAGTATGATTACGTTCCATGCTTTGGGTGGGACCGGATATTGTCGACGGTCCAAGTTTTGCCTTCTTGGCTCATAGTCTTCTGGGATGTATGGTTCAGGAGTACGCCCGTCATGACGATGGTTCAGGTCTGACTGATCTTGAACGTCGACCCCTGGTTCAGCCGCAACGTCAGTAGTGCGGTATTCTGTAGTGTGGTGAGGGATGGCACCTCCTCGGGAGGAGGGTCCGGTTTGGAAGCTGGCCGATGGACCAACTCTCAGTCGTCCAACGGTCAGCGTTGGTTGATCTCCAACAATTGGCATACGATTCCCATCTAGTCGGGGTCGTGGAGATCGATTGTGATAATCAGAAGATGAAGAACTCTAGCTGGAGGAGCGTGACACGTGGTCTCTCTTGGATCTCTTTTGCTTCTGGCGATCCAACTTATTGATTAGTTCAGCGTTAGCGCGTAGCTGTTCTTCTAGTTGTTGCCGACTTTGGGTCAGCTCTTGGAGGAGCGACTGCAACTCTTGTCGGGTAACCGGAGCTGAAGGTTCCGAGTGTGCAGTAGCATTTTGGTTAGGTGGAGGTAGAGGTGCAGGATTCTGTCGATCCTGTTCTTCTTGATTGATAGCGTTAGAGGTGGTTCTTGTGCTAACCATCCTAAAGGTTGGATTCCTTTTCTTAGACTTTTGCAAATCTGAGTAGAGTGGAAGGAATTTGAATTCAAAGATCTGGATCTCTCTCTTAGATTTATTCAATCCGGTATCGATGACAGATGCAAAGAGCAGGAGAAAAGCTGGGTTTTCTCAGTGAAAGCACCAAAGTGTTTGCACCAAAATTGGTCACAACACTCTTCGGGAGTCGTTGAAGAGATAATAGTGAAGAATATGAATTCAAATAGATATTATCTAACAAAAACTCCAATCAACAGTAAGAAAATGCGTAGACAAGCGATTTATAGTGGTTCGGCGTGTTGCCTACGTCCACTGTGAAGTTTTTTGATGTTTTATTGATTCTCTTTCAATGATTACAAGTAGTTATAGCGATTTACAGCAAGTTACAACTGGAAATTCGAAATCAGTAGCGGAATTATGATGGAGATCTCGATCCGACAGAGTCTGGGCGCTTAAGTGTTAGAAGATCCCGAAGGTCTTTTTCTGTTGGCTCTGGGGCTCTATTTATAGGCGTAGGCTGCTGATATTTCGCTGAAAAGCCGGGAGACCACTTCTGGCACTTGAGGTGGCCCACACGCCCGGTCTTAGAAAGTTTGGGCCCACTTTGGCATCGGTTCGAACTCCATTCGAATCGATCATAAATTCATCCAATCGAGGTGAAATTTGACTTGGACATTCTTCAACATGTATGCAAGCTTCTGTGAAAATTTCATGGCATTTGGATCAGTAGATTGGGAGATATGATGGATTCAAAATGGGGTTCATTGCATGGCTGTTCGGTTCGAAACCATGCTTTCGAACCGATGGTTTCGAATCCATCATGGCACGCGTCTTCGTGGTGACGTGGAGCGCAAACTTCGAATCGATCCGGTCTTCACTCCGAGTTGACCGCTTCGACTCCATATATCTCGGCGAATTCAAAACGATGGAAGACACGTCTTCATGGTTGGTTGACCCAGTGGGTTCGAACATGGCATCATGGATGGGTTCGAACATGACTTCATGGATGGGTTCGAACGAGGTTCCATGTTTGGGTTGGAGCAATTTCCAATGATGGATTCGAACAAGGATTCTTGTTTGGAGTCGAACAAGGCTTTGTGGTGGGTTCGAAGCATGGCTTCTGTGATGAATACGAGCTGTGTCACTTCTCCATGGATACGAGGCACATGGATTCGAACACGATGGAGTCAAAGGTGATGGAGTCGAAGGTGATGGAGTAGAACCGTGGTGGTTCGATGGGTTCGAAGCCCATCGGTTCGAAGGTGACGGGTTCGAATGGTGCATGATGATGGGTTCGAAGACACCCACCATGATGGGTTCGAAACCAGGGTGTTTCCTTCAAGTTGAACCGATCATAACTTGAGTGTATGAACTCGGATTGACTTGAAACATGAAATGCTGACTCCTATGGTCTTTCTTGACGTGTCCTATCAATTGTAACTCAATCTGGACTCGGACAAAATTAAGTGATATCCATAGAGAAACGAAGTATGACCAATCACAGAGACGAACTATCTTTCGTTTTCGATCGATCTTTTGGTATCGCGGCTTTGCCAAAAAGCGGGATAACAGCTGGTCTATGAGTTACCATCGCTGGAGAGTGGTGCACCATGGTACTTCACCGTTTCAAATCCATGCACCCATTTCTAAAGGTCATACGGCACTGTTTCGTCATTTTGGACGGATGTTGCACCTTGCACCATAGATGTTGCACCCTGTGGATATCTATTCTTCGGAGGGCCATAACTCTTGGCTCGTTTAGAGTTACGGGAGCCATAACTAGTCAAAATGAAGGTATCTGTAAGTTCTACAGCTATGACTGCTTTCAGCCGTCACTGGTTAGTTTCATATCCAAAAAATCCTATCCGAACCTTGGTACTGCACTGTTTCAATTCCATGCACCCATTTCTAAAGGTCGTACCGCACTGTTTCGTCATTTTGGACGGATGTTGCACCTTGCACCGTAGATGTTGCACCCTGTGGATATCGATTCTTCGGAGGGCCATATTCTTGGCTCGTTTAGAGTAACGGGAGCCATAACCAGTCAAAATGAAGGTATTTGTGAGTTCTACATCTATGACGGCTTTCAGCCGTCACTGGTTAGTTTCATACCCAAAAAATCCTATCCGAACCTCAATCGGGTCAAGGAAGTTTTTTGCCCTTCGTTTTATCTCACGTAGATGTTGCACCGTGTGGATATCGATTCTTCGGAGGGCCATATATCTCGGCTCGTTTAGAGTTACCGGAGCCATAACCAGTCAAAACGAAGGTATCTGTGAGTTCTACAACTATGACGGCTTTCAGCCGTCACTGGTTAGTTTCATACCCAAAAATCCTATACGAACCTCAATCGGGTCATGGAAGTTTTTTGCCCTTCGTTTTTCCTCACGTGGATTTTTTCTGTAAAACGGGATCCCCATTGCTAGTCTGTGATTTACCATCGCTGGAGAGTGGTGCACCATGGTACTGCACCATTTCAAATCTATGCACCCATTTCAAAAGGTCGTATGACACTGTTTTGGCATTTTGGACGAATGTTGCACCTTGCACCGTAGACGTTGCACTCTGTGGATATCGATTCTTCGGAGGGCCATAATTCTTGGCTCCTTTAGAGTTACGGGAGCCGTAACCAGTCAAAACGAAGGTATTAGTGAGTTCTACAGCAATGATGGCTTTCAGCCGTCACTGGTTAGTTTCATACCCAAAAAATCCTATCTGGACATCAATCGTGTCATGGAATATGTTACCCTTCGTTTTTCGTCACGTAGATTTTTTCTGTAAAACGGGATCCCCGTGGCTGGTCTATGATTTACCATCCTTGGAGAGTGGTGCACCATGGTACTGCACCGTTTAAAATCCATGCACCCATTTCTAAAGGTCGTACGACACTGTTTCGTCATTTTGGACGGATGTTGCACCTTGCACCGTAGATGTTGCACCCTGTGGATATCGATTCTTCGAAAGGACATAACTCTTGGCTCGTTTAGAGTTACGGGAGCCATAACCAGTCAAAACGAAGGAATCTGTGAGTTCTACAGCAATGACAGCTTTCACCCGTCACTGGTTAGTTTCATACCCAAAAAATCATATCCGAACCTCAATCGGGTCAAGGAAGTTTTTTGCCCTTCGTTTTATCGTCACGTGGATTTTTTTGTAAAACGGGATTCCCGTGGCTGGTCTATGATTTACCATCGCTGGGGAGTGGTGCACCTTGGTACTGCACCGTTTCAATTCCATGCACTCATTTCTAAAGGTCATACCGCACTGTTTCGTCATTTTGGACGGATGTTGCACCTTGCACCGTAGATGTTGCACCCTGTGGATATCGATTCTTCGGAGGGCCATATTCTTGGCTCGTTTAGAGTAACGGGAGCCATAACCAGTCAAAATGAAGGTATTTGTGAGTTCTACAGCTATGACGGCTATCAGCCGTCACTGGTTAGTTTCATACCCAAAAAATCCTATCCGAACCTCAATCGGGTCAAGGAAGTTTTTTGCCCTTCGTTTTATCTCACGTGGATTTTTTCTGTAAAACGGAATCCTCGTGGCTGGTCTATGATTTACCATTGCTGGAGAGTGGTGCACCATGGTACTGCACCGTTTCAAAACCATGCACCCATTTCTAAAGGTCGTACCACACTATTTCGTCATTTTCGACGGATGTTGCACCTTGCACCGTAGATGTTGCACCTTGTGGATATCGATTCTTCGGAGGGCCATAACTCTTGGCTCGTTTAGAGTTACGGGAGCCATAACCACACAAAACATAGGTATCTGTGAGTTCTACAGCTATGACGGCTTTCAGCCGTCACTGGTTAGTTTCATACGCAAAAAATCCTATCCGAACCTCAATCGGGTCATGGATGTTTTTTACCCTTCGTTTTTCGTCACGTGATTTTTTTCTGTAAAACGGGATCTCCGTGGCTGGTCAATGAGTTACCATCGCTAGAGAGTGGTGCACCATGGTACTGCACCATTTCAAATCCACGCACCCATTTCTAAAGGTGGTATGGCACTGTTTCAACATTTTGGACGGATGTTGTACCTTGCCCCTTAGATGTTGCACCCTGTGGATATCGATTCTTCGGAGGGCCATAACTCTTGCCTCGTTTAGAGTTATGGGAGCCATAACAAGTCAAAACGAAGGTATCTGTGAGTTCTACAGCTATGATAGCTTTCAGCCGTCACTGGTTAGTTTCATACCTAAAAAATCCTATCCCAACCTCAATCGGGTCATGGAAGTTTTTTACCGTTCGTTTTATCGTCACGTGGATTTTTTCTGTAAAACGGGATCCCCGTGGCTGGTCTATGATTTACCATCGCTGGAGAGTGGTGCACCATGTTATTGCACCGTTTCAAATCCATGCACCCATTTCTAAAGGCTGTACCGCACAGTTTATTCATTTCGGACGGATGTTGCACCTTGCACCGTAGATGTTGCACCCTGTGGATATCGATCCTTCGGAGGGCCATAACTCTTGGCTCGTTTATAATCACGGGAGCCACAACTAGTCAAAATGATGGTATCTGTGAGTTCTACAGCTATGACAGCTTTCAGCCGTCACTGGTTGGTTTCATACCCAAAAAAACCTATCCGAACCTCAATCGGGTCAAGGAAGTTTTTTACCCTTCGTTTTATCGTCACGTGGATTTTTTTTATAAAACGGGATCCCCGTGGCTGGTCTATGATTTACCATCGCTGGAGAGTGGTGCACCACGGTACTGCACCATTTTAAATCCATGCACCTATTTCTAAAGGTCGCACGATACTGTTTCGTCATTTTGGACGGATGTTGCACCTTGCACCGTAGATGTTGCACCCTGTGGATATCGATTCTTTGGAGGGCCATATATCTCGGCTCGTTTAGAGTTACCGGAGCCATAATCAGTCAAAACGAAGGTATCTGTGAGTTCTACAACTATGACGGCTTTCAGCCGTCACTGGTTAGTTTCATACCCAAAAATCCTATACGAACCTCAATCGGGTCATGGAAGTTTTTTGCCCTTCGTTTTTCCTCACGTGGATTTTTTCTGTAAAACGGGATCCCCATGGCTGGTCTGTGATTTACCATTGCTGGAGAGTGGTGCACCATGGTACTGCATCGTTTCAAAACCATGCACCCATTTCTAAAGGTCGTACCACACTATTTCGTCATTTTGGACGGATGTTGCACCTTGCACCGTAGATGTTGCACCCTGTGGATATCGATTCTTCGGAGGGCCATAACTCTTGGCTCGTTTAGAGTTACGGGAGCCATAACCACACGAAACAAAGGTATATGTGAGTTCTATAGCTATGACGGCTTTCAGCCGTCACTGGTTAGTTTCATACGCAAAAAATCCTATCCGAACCTCAATCGGGTCATGGAAGTTTTTTACCCTTCGTTTTTCGTCACGTGATTTTTTTCTGTAAAACGGGATCCCCGTGGCTGGTCAATGAGTTACCATCGCTGGAGAGTGGTGCACCATGGTACTGCACCATTTCAGATCCACGCACCCATTTCTAAAGGTGGTATGGCACTGTTTCAACATTTTGGACGGATGTTGTACCTTGCCCCGTTGATGTTGCACCCTGTGGATATCGATTCTTCGGAGGGCCATAACTCTTGCCTCGTTTAGAGTTACGGGAGCCATAACCAGTCAAAACGAAGGTATCTGTGAGTTCTACAGCTATGACAGCTTTCAGCCATCACTGGTTAGTTTCATACCTAAAAAATCCTATCCCAACCTCAATCGGGTCAAGGAAGTTTTTTTACCGTTCGTTTTATCGTCACGTGGATTTTTTCTGTAAAACGGGATCCCCGTGGCTGGTCTATGATTTACCATCGCTGGAGAGTGGTGCACCATGGTATTGCACCATTTCAAATCCATGCACCCATTTCTAAAGGCTGTACCGCACAGTTTATTCATTTCGGACGGATGTTGCACCTTGCACCGTAGATGTTGCACCCTGTGGATATCGATCCTTCGGAGGGCCATAACTCTTGGCTCATTTATAGTTACGGGAGCCATAACTAGTCAAAATGATGGTATCTGTGAGTTCTACAGCTATGACAGCTTTCAGCCGTCACTGGTTAGTTTCGTACCCAAAAAAACCTATCCGAACCTCAATCGGGTCAAGACAGTTTTTTACCCTTCGTTTTATCGTCACGTGGATTTTTTCGGTAAAACGGGATCCCGTGGCTGGTCTATGATTTACCATCGCTGGAGAGTGGTGCACCACGGTACTGCACCATTTTAAATCCATGCACCTATTTCTAAAGGTCGTACGCGAGCCATAACAAGTCAAAACGAAGGTATCTGTGAGTTCTACAGCTATGACGGCTTTCAGCCGTCACTGGTTAGTTTCATAACCAAAAATCCTATACGAACCTCAGTCGGGTCATGGAAGTTTTTTACCCTTCGTTTTTCGTCACATTGATTTTTTCTGTAAAACGGGATCCCCATGGTTGGTCTATGATTTACCATCGCTGGAGAGTGCTGCACTATGGTACTGCACCGTTTCAAATCCATGCAACCATTTCAAAAGGTCGTACGGCATTGTTTCGTCATTTTGGACGGATGTTGCACCTTGCACCGTAGACGTTGCACCCTGTGGATATTGATTCTTCGGAGGGCCATAAGTCTTTGCTCGTTTAGAGTTATAGAAGCCATAACAAGTCAAAACTTAGGTATCTGTGAGTTCTATAGCTATGATGACTTTCAGCCGTCATTGGTTAGTTTCATACCCAAAAAATCCAATCCGAACCTCAATCGGGTCATGGAAGTTTTTTACCCTTCGTTTTTCCTCATGTGGATTTTTTTAGTAAAACGGGATCCCCATGGGTGGTCTATGATTTACCATCGCTGGAGAGTGGTGCACCATGGTACTGCACCGTTTCAAATCCATGCACCCATTTCTAAAGGTCGTACCGCACTGTTTCGTCATTTTGGACGGATGTTGCACCTTGCACGGTAGATGTTGCACCCTGTGGATATCGATTCTTCGGAGGGCCATAACTCTTGGCTCGTTTAGAGTTACGGGAGCCATAACCAGTCAAAATGAAGGTATCGGTGGGTTTTACATCTATGATAGCTTTCAGCCGTCCCTGGTTAGTTCCATACCCAAAAAATCCTATCCGAACATCAATTGGGTCAAGGAAGTTTTTTACCCTTCGTTTGATCGTCACGTGGATTTTTTCTGTAAAATGGGATCCCCGTGGCTGGTCTATGATTTACCATCGCTGGAGAGTGGTGCACCATCGTACTGCACCGTTTCAAATCCATGTACCCATTTCTAAAGGTCGTACCGCACAGTTTCGTCATTTTGGACGGATGTGGCACCTTGCACCGTAGATGTTGCACACCGTGGATATCGATTCATCGGAGGGCCATAACAGTTGGCTCGTTTAGAGTTGCGGGAGCCATAAACAGTCAAAATGAAGGTATCTGTGAGTTCTACAGCTATGATAGCTTTCAGCCATCACTGGTTAGTTTCATACCCAAAAAATCCTATCCGAACCTCAGTCGGTTCAAGGAAGTTTTTTACCCTTCGTTTTATGGTCACGTGGATTTTTTCTGTAAAATGGGATCCCCGTGGCTGGTCTATGATTTACCATCGCTGGAGAGTGGTGCACCATGGTACTGCACCGTTTCAAATCCATGCACCCATTTCAAAAGGTCGTACGGCACTGTTTCGTCATTTTGGACGGATGTTGCACCTTGCACCGTAGACGTTGCACCCTGTGGATATCGATTCTTCGGAGGGCCATAATTCCTGGCTCGTTTAGAGTTACGGGGGCCATAACCAGTCAAAACGAAGGCATCTGTGAGTTCTACAGCTATGATGGCTTTCAGCCGTCACTGGTTAGTTTCATATCCAAAAAATCCAATCCGAACATCAATCGGGTCATGGAAGTTTTTTCCCTTCGTTTTTTCGTCACGTGGATTTTTTCTGTAAAACGGGATCCCAATGGCTGGTCAATGATTTACCATCGTTGGAGAGTGGTGCACCATGGTACTGCACCGTTTAAAATCCAACCCATTTCTAAAGGTCGTACGACACTGTTTCGTCATTTTGGACGGATGTTGCACCTTGCACCGTAGATGTTGCACCCTGTGGATGTCGATTTTTCGGAGGGACATAACACTTGGCTAATTTAGAGTTATGGGAGCCATAACCAGTCAAAACGAAGGAATCTGTGAGTTCTACAACTATGATGGCTTTCAGCCGTCACTGGTTAGTTCATACCCAAAAAATCCTATCCGAACCTCAATCGGGTCATGGAAGTTTTTTACCCTTCGTTTTTCCTCACGTGGATTTTTTAGTAAAACGGAATCCCCGTGGGTGGTCTATGATTTACCATCGTTGGAGAGTGGTGCACCATGTCACTGCACCGTTTCAAATCTATGCACCCATTTCTAAAGGTCGTACGACACTGTTTCATCATTTTGGACGGATGTTGCACCTTGCACCGTCGACGTTGCACCCTGTGGATATCGATTCTTCGGAGGGTCATAATTCTTGGCTCGTTTTGAGTTACAAGGGCCATAACCAGTCAAAACAAAGGTATCTGTGAGTTCTACAGCTATGATGGCTTTCAGCCATCACTGGTTAGTTTCATACCCAAAAAATCCTATCCGAACATCAATCGGGTCATGGAAGTTTTTTACCCTTCGTTTTTCGTCACGTGGATTTTTTCTGTAAAATGGGTTCCCGTGGCTGGTCTATGAGTTACCATCGCTGGAGAGTGGTGCACCATGGTACTACACCGTTTAAAATCCACGCTCCCATTTCTAAAGGTCGTACGGCACTGTTTCGTCATTTTGGATGGATGTTGCACCTTGCACCGTAGATGTTGCACCCTGTGGATATCGATTCTTCGGAGGGCTATAACTCTTGGCTCGTTTAGAGTTACGGGAGCCATAACCAGTCAAAACGAATGTATCTGTGAGTTCTACATCTATGACAGCTTTCAGCCACCACTGGTTATTTTCATACCCAAAAAATCCTATCCGAACCTCAATCGGGTCAAGGAAGTTTTTTACCCTTCGTTTTATCGTCACGTGGATTTTTTCTATAAAACGGGATCCTCGTTGCTGGTCTATGATTTGCCGTCGCTGGAGAGTGGTGCACCATGGTACTGCACCGTTTCAAATCCATGTACCCATTTCTAAAGGTCGTACCGCACAGTTTCGTCATTTTGGACGGATGTTGCACCTTGCACCGTGGATGTTGCACCTTGCATCTTAGATGTTGCACCCTGTGGATATCGATTCTTCGGAGGGCCATAACTCTTGGCTCGTTTAGAGTTATGGGAGCCATAACCAGTCAAAATGAAGGTATCTGTGAGTTCTACAGCTATGATAGCTTTCAGCCGTCACTGGTTAGTTTCATACCCAAAAAATCCTATCCGAACCTCAATCGGTTCAAGGAAGTTTTTTACCCTTTGTTTTATCGTCAGGTGAATTTTTTCTGTAAAGCAGGATCCCCGTGGCTGGTCTATGATTTACCATCGCTGGAGAGTGGTGCACCATGGTACTGCACCGTTTCAAATCCATGCAACTATTTCTAAAGGTCGTACGACACTGTTTCGTCATTTTGGACGGATGTTGCACCTTGCATCGTAGATGTTGCACCCTGTAGATATCGATTCTTCGGAGGGCCCTATGTCTTGGCTCGTTTAGAGTTACGGGAGCCATAACAAGTCGAAATGAAGGTATCTGTGAGTTCTGCAGCTATGATGGCTTTCAGCCGTCACTGGTTTGTTTCATACCCAAAAATCCTATACGAACCTCAATCGGGTCATGGAAGTTTTTTACCCTTCGTTTTTCCTCACGTGGATTTTTTCTGTAAAACGGGATCCCCATGGCTGGTCTATGATTTACCATCGCTGGAGAATGGTGCACCATGGTACTTCACCGTTTCAAATCCATGCACCCATTTCAAAAGGTCGTACGGCACTGTTTCGTCATTTTGGATGGATGTTACACCTTGCACCGTAGACGTTGCACCCTGTGGATATCGATTCTTCGGAGGGCCATAATTCTTGGATCGTTTAGAGCTACGTGAGCCATAACCAGTCAAAATGAAGGTATCTGTGAGTTCTACAGCTATGATGGCTTTCAGCCGTCACTGGTTAGTTTCATACCCAAAAATTCCTATCCGAACATCAATCGGGTCATGGAATATTTTACCCTTCGTTTTTCGTCACGTGGATTTTTTCTGTAAAACGGGATCCCCGTAGCTAGTCTACGATTTACCATCGCTGGAGAGTGGTGCACCATGGTATTGCACCGTTTAAAATCGTTGCACCCATTTCTAAAGGTCGTACGACACTGTTTCGTCATTTTGGACGGATGTTGCACCTTGCACCGTAGATGTTGCACCCTATGGATATCGATTTTTCGGAGGGACATAACTCTTGGCTCGTTTAGAGTTACGGGAGCCATAACCAGTCAAAACGAAGGAATCTGTGAGTTCTACAGCTGTGATGCTTTCAGCCATCACTGGTTAGTTTCATACCCAAAAAATCCTATCCGAACCTCAATCGGGTCAAGGAAGTTTTTTGCCCTTCGTTTATCGTCACGTGGATTTTTTTGTAGAACGGGATTCCCATTGCTGGTCTATGATTTACCATCGCTGGGGAGTGGTGCACCTTGGTACTGCACCGTTTCAATTCCATGCACCCATTTCTAAAGGTCGTACCGCACTGTTTCGTCATTTTGGATGGATGTTGCACCTTGCACCGTAGATGTTGCACCCTGTGGATATCGATTCTTCGGAGGGCCATAATTCTTGGCTCGTTTAGAGTTATGGGAGCCATAACCAGTCAAAATGAAGGTATTTGTGAGTTCTATAGCTATGACAGCTTTCAGCCATCACTGGTTAGTTTCATACCCAAAAAATCCTATCCGAACCTCAATCGGGTCAAGGAAGTTTTTTGCCCTTCGTGTTATCTCACGTGGATTTTTTCTGTAAAACGGAATCATCGTGGCTGGTCTATGATTTACCATTGCTAGAGAGTGGTTCACCATGGTACTGCACCATTTCAAATCCATGCACCCATTTCTATAGGTCGTACCACACTGTTTCGTCAATTTGGACGGTGTTGCACCTTGCACCATAGATGTTGCACCCTGTGGATATCGATTCTTCGGAGGGCCATAACTCTTGGCTCGTTTAGAGTTACGGGAGCCATAACCACACAACACAAAGGTATCTGTGTGTTCTACAGCTATGACGGCTTTCAGCCGTCACTGGTTAGTTTCATACCCAAAAAATCCTATCCGAACCTCAATCGGGTCATGGAAGTTTTTTACCCTTCGTTTTTCCTCACTTGGATTTTTTCTGTAAAACAGGATCCCCGTGGCTGGTCAATGAGTTACCATCGCTGGAGAGTGGTGCACCATGGTACAGCACCGTTTCAAATCCACGCACCCATTTCTGAAGGTGGTATGGAACTGTTTCATCATTTTGGACGGATGTTGTACCTTGCCCCGTAGATGTTGCACCCTTTGGATATCGATTCTTCGGAGGGCCATAACTCTTGACTCGTTTAGAGTTACGGGAGCCATAACCAGTCAAAACGAAGGTATCTGTGGGTTCTATAGCTATGACGGCTTTCAGCCGTCACTGGTTAGTTTCATACCCAAAAAATCCTATCCGAACCTCAATCGGGTCAAGGAAGTTTTTTACCGTTCCTTTTATCGTCACGTGGATTTTTTCTGTAAAACGGGATCCCCGTGGCTGGTCTATGATTTACCATCGCTGGACAGTGGTGCACCATGGTACTGCACCGTTTCATATCCATGCACCTATTTCTAAAGGCCGTACCGCACAGTTTCGTCATTTCGGACGGATGTTGCACCTTGCACCGTAGATGTTGCACCCTGTGGATATTGATTCTTCGGAGGGCCATAACTCTTGGCTCGTTTATAGTTACGGGAGTCATAACTAGTCAAAATGAAGGAATCTGTGATTTCTACAGCTATGACAGCTTTCAGCCGTCACTGGTTAGATTCATACCCAAAAAAACCTATCCGAACCTCAATCGGGTCAAGGAAGTTTTTTACCCTTCGTTTTATCGTCACGTGGATTTTTTCTGTAAAACGGGATCCCCGTGGCTGGTCTATGATTTACCATAGCTGGAAAGTGGTGCATCATGGTACTGCACCATTTCAAATCCATGCACCTATTTCTAAAGGTCGTACGACACTGTTTCGTCATTTTGGACGGATGTTGCACCTTGCACCGTAGATGTTGCACCCTGTGGATATCGATTCTTCGGAGGGCCATATATCTTGGCTCGTTTAGAGTTACGGGAGCCATAACAAGTCAAAACGAAGGTATCTGTGAGTTCTACAGCTATGACGGCTTTCAGCCGTCACTGGTTAGTTTCATACCCAAAAATCCTATACGAACCTCAATCGGGTCATGAAAGTTTTTTACCCTTCGTTTTTCGTCACATTGATTTTTTCTGTTAAACGGGATTCCCATGGCTGGTCTATGATTTACCATCGCTGGAGAGTGGTGCACCATGGTACTGCACCGTTTCAAATCCTTGCACCCATTTCAAAAGGTCGTACGGCACTGTTTCGTCATTTTGGATGGATGTTGCACCTTGCACCGTAGACGGTGCACCCTATGGATATCGATTCTTCGGAGGGCCATAAGTCTTTGCTCGTTTAGAGTTACAGAAGCCATAACCAGTCAAAACATAGGTATCTGTGAGTTCTACAGCTATGATGGCTTTCAGCCGTCACTAGTTAGATTCATACCCAAAAAATCCAATCCGAACCTCAATCGGGTCATGGAAGTTTTTTACCCTTCGTTTTTCCTCACGTGGATTTTTTTAGTAAAACGGGATCCCCATGGGTGGTCTATGATTTTCAATCGCTGGCGAGTGGTGCACCATGGTACTGCACTGTTTCAAATCCATGCACCCATTTCTAAAGGTCGTACCGCACTGTTTCGTCATTTTGGACGGATGTTGCACCTTGCACCGTAGATGTTGCACCCTGTGGATATCGATTCCACGGAGGTCCATAACTCTTGGCTTGTTAGAGTTACGGGAGCCATAACCAGTCAAAATGAAGGTATCTGTGAGTTCTACATCTATGACAGCTTTCAGCCGTCACTGGTTAGTTTCATACCCAAAAAATCCTATCCGAACCTCAATCGGGTCAAGGAAGTTTTTTACCCTTCGTTTTATCGTCACGTGGATTTTTTCTGTAAAACGGGATCCCCGTGGCTGGTCTATGATTTACCATCGCTGGAGAGTGGTGCACCATGGTACTGCACCGTTTCAAATCCATGTACCCATTTCTAAAGGTCGTACCGCACAGTTTCGTCATTTTGGACGGATGTGGCACCTTGCACCGTAGATGTTGCACCCTATGGATATCGATTCTTCGGAGGGCCATAACTCTTGGCTCGTTTAGAGTTGCGGGAGCCATAACCAGTCAAAATGAAGGTATCTATGAGTTCTACAGCTATGATAGCTTTCAGCCGTCACTGGTTAGTTTCATACCCAAAAAATCATATCCGAACCACAATCGGTTGAAGGAATTTTTTTACCCTTCGTTTTATCGTCACGTGGATTTTTTCTGTAAAACGGGATCGCCGTGGCTGGTCTATGATTTACCATCGCTGGAGAGTGGTGCACCATGGTACTGCACCGTTTCAAATCCATGCACCTATTTCTAAAGGTTGTACGGCACTGTTTCGTCATTTTGGACGAATGTTGCACCTTGCACCGTAGATGTTGCTCCCTATGGATATCGATTCTTCGGAGGGCCATATATCTTGGCTCGTTTAGAGTAACGGGAGCCATAACAAGTCAAAATGAAGGTATTTGTGAGTTCTACAGCTATGACGGCTTTCAGCCGTCACTGGTTAGTTTCATACCCAAAAATCCTATACGAACATCAATCGGGTAATGGAAGTTTTTTACCCTTCGTTTTTCCTCACGTGGATTTTTTCTGTAAAACGGGATCCCAATGGCTGGTCTATGATTTACCATCGCTGGAGAGTGGTGCACCATGGTACTACACCGTTTCAAATCCATGCACCCATTTCAAAAGGTCGTACGGTACTGATTCGTCATTTTGGACAGATGTTGCAGCTTGCACCGTAGACGTTGCACCCTGTGGATATCGATTCTTCGGAGGGCCATAATTCTTGGCTCGTTTAGAGTTACGGGGGCCATAACCAGTCAAAACGAAGGTATCTGTGAGTTCTACAGCTATGATGGCTTTCAGCCGTCACTGGTTAGTTTCATACCCAAAAAATCCTATCCGAAAATCAATCGGGTTATGGAATATTTTACCCTTCGTTTTTCGTCACGTGGATTTTTTCTGTAAAACGGGATCCCTGTGGCTAGTCTATGATTTACCATCGCTGGAGAGTGGTGCACCATGGTACTGCACCGTTTAAAATCCATGCACCCATTTCTAAAGGTCGTACGACACTGTTTCGTCATTTTGGACGGATGTTGCACCTTGCACCGTAGATGTTGCACTATGTGGATGTCGATTTTTCGGAGGGACATAACTCTTGGCTCGTTTAGAGTTACGGGAGCCATAACCAGTCAAAATGAAGTAATCTGTGAGTTCTACAGCTATGATGGCTTTCAGCCGTCACTGGTTAGTTTCATACCCAAAAAATCCTATCCGAATCTCAATCGGGTCATGGAAGTTTTTTACCCTTCGTTTTTCCTCACGTGGATTTTTTTTAGTAAAACGGGATCCCCGTGGGTGGTCTATGATTTACCATCGCTGGAGAGTGGTGCACCATGGTACTGCACCGTTTCAAATCTATGCACCCATTTCTAAAGGTCGTACGGCATTGTTTCGTCATTTTGGACGTATGTTGCACCTTGCACCGTCGACGTTGCACCCTGTGGATATCGATTCTTCGGAGGGTCATAATTCTTGGCTCATTTTGAGTAACGGGAGCCATAACCAGTCAAAACGAAGGTACCTGTGAGTTCTACATCTATGATGGCTTTCAGCCGTCACTGGTTAGTTTCATACCCAAAAAATCCTATCCGAACATCAATCGGGTCATGGAAGTTTTTTACCCTTCGTTTTTCGTCACGTGGATTTTTTCTGTAAAACGGGATCCCGTGGCTGGTCTATGAGTTACCATCGCTGGAGAGTGGTGCACCATGGTACTACACCGTTTAAAATCCACGCGCCCATTTCTAAAGGTCGTACGGCACTGTTTCGTCATTTTGGACGGATGTTGCACCTTGCACCGTAGATGTTGCACCCTGTGGATATCGATTCTTCGGAGGGCTATAAATCTTGGCTCGTTTAGAGTTACGGGAGCCATAACTAGTCAAAACGAATGTATCTTCGAGTTCTACAGCTATGAAAGCTTTCAGCCGTCACTGGTTAGTTTCATACCCAAAAAATCCTATCCGAACCTCAATCGGATCAAGGAAGTTTTTTACCCTTCGTTTTATCGTCACGTGGATTTTTTCTGTAAAACGGGATCCCCGTTGCTGGTCTATGATTTACCATCGCTGAAGAGTGGTGCACCATGGTACTGCACCGTTTCAAATCCATGTACCCATTTCTAAAGGTCGTACAGCACAGTTTCGTCATTTTGGACGGATGTTGCACCTTGCACCGTAGATGTTGCACCCTGTGGATATCGATTCTTCGGAGGGCCATAACTCTTGGCTCGTTTAGAGTTACGGGAGCCATAACCAGTCAAAACGAAGGTATCTGTGAGTTCTACAGCTATGATGGCTTTCAGCCGTCACTGGTTAGTTTCATACCCAAAAAATCCTATCCGAATCTCAATCGGGTCATGGAATTTTTTACCCTTAGTTTTTCGTCGCGTGGATTTTTTTCTGTAAAACGGGATCCCCGTGGCTTGTCTATGATTTACCATCGCCATAGAGTGGTGCACCATGGTACCGCACAGTTTCAAATCCATGCACCTATTTCTAAAAGTCGTACGGCACTGTTTCGTCATTTTGGACGGATGTTGCACCTTGCATCGTAGATGTTGCACCCTGTGGATATCGATTCTTCGGAGGGCCATATATCTTGGCTCGTTTAGAGTTACGGGAGCCATAACCAGTCAAAACGAAGGTATCTGTGAGTTCTACAGCTATGACGGCTTTCAGCCGTCACTGGTTAGTTTCATACCCAAAAATCCTATGCGAACCTCAATCGGGTCATGGAAGTTTTATACCCTTCGTTTTTCCTCACGTGGATTTTTTCTGTAAAACGGGATCCCCATGGCTGGTCTATGATTTACCATCGCTGGAGAGTGGTGCACCATGGTATTGCACCGTTTCGAATCCATGCACCCATTTCAAAAGGTCGTACGACACTATTTCGTCATTTTGGACGGATGTTGCACCTTGCACCGTAGACGTTGCACCCTGTGGATATCGATTCTTCGGAGGGCCATAATTTTTGGCACCTTTAGAGTTACGGGAGCCATAACCAGTCAAAACGAAGGTATCTATGAGTTCTACAGCTATGATGGCTTTCAGCCGTCACTTGTTAGTTTCATACCCAAAAAATCCTATCCGAACATCAATCGGGTCATGGAATATTTTACCCTTCGTTTTTCGTCACGTGGATTTTTTCAGTAAAACGGGATCCCGGTGGGTGTTCTATGATTTACCATCGCTGGAGAGTGGTGCACCATGGTACTGCACCGTTTAAAATCCATGCACCCATTTCTAAAGGTCGTACGGCACTGTTTCGTCATTTTGGACGGATGTTGCACCTTGCACCGTAGATGTTGCACCCTGTGGATATCGATTTTTCGGAGGAACATAACTCTTGGCTCGTTTAGATTTACGGGAGCCATAACCTGTCAAAACGAAGGTATCTGTGAGTTCTACAGCTATGACGGCTTTTAGCCGTCACTGCTAGTTTCGTACCCAAAAAATCCTATCCGAGCCTCAATCGAGTTATGGAAGTTTTTTACCCTTCGTTTTTCGTCACGTGGATTTTTTCTGTAAAACGGGATCCCCATGGATGGTCTATGAGTTACCATCGCTGGAGAGTGGTGCACCATAGTACTGCACCGTTTCAAATCCATGCACCCATTTCTAAAGGTTGTACAACACTGTTTCGTCATTTTGGACGGATGTTGCACCTTGCACCGTAGATGTTGCACCCTGTGGATATCGATTCTACGAAGGGCCATAACTCTTGGCTCGTTTAGAGTTACGGGAGCCATAACCAGTCAAAATGAAGGTATTTGTGAGTTCTACAGCTATGACCGCTTTAAGCCGTCACTGGTTTGTTTCATACCCAAAAAATCCTATCCGAACCCCAATCGGGTCATGGAAGTTTTTTACCCCTCATTTTATCATCACGTGGATTTTTTCTGTAAAACGGGATCCCCGTGGCTGGTCTATGATTTACCATCGCTGGAGAGTGGTGCACCATGGTACTGCACCGTTTCAATTCAATGCACCCATTTCTAAAGGTCGTACCGCACTGTTTCGTCATTTTGGACGGATGTTGCACCTTGCACCGTAGATGTTGCACATTGTGGACATCGATTTTTTGGAGGGCCATAACTCTTGGCTCTTTTAGAGTTACGGGAGCCATAACCATTCAAAACAAAGGTATACGTGAGTTCTACAGCTATGACGGCTTTCAGCCGTCCCTGATTAGTTTCATACCCAAAAAATCCTATCCGAACCTCAATCGGGTCATGGAAGTTTTTTACCCTTCGTTTTTCGTCGCGTGGATTTTTTCTATAAAACGGGATCCCCTTGGCTGGTCTATGATTTACCATCGCTGGAGAGTGACGCACCATGGTACTGCACCGTTTCAAATCCATGCACCCATACCGCACTGTTTCGTCATTTTGGACGGATGTTGCTCCTTGCACCGTAGATGTTGCACCCTGTGGATATCGATTCTTCGGAGGGCCATAACTCTTGCCTCGTTTAGAGTTACGGGAGCAATAACCAGTTAAAACAAAGGTATCTGTGAGTTCTACAGCTATGACGGCTTTCAGCCATCACCGGTTAGTTTCATACCCATAAAATCCTATCCGAATCTCAATCGGGTCAAGAAAGTTTTTTACCCTACGTTTTATCGTCATGTGGATTTTTTCTGCAAAACGGGATCTCCATGGCTGGTCAATGATTTACCATCGCTGGAGAGTGGTACACCATGGTATTGCACCGTTTCAAATCCATGCACCCATTTCCAAAGGTCGTACGGCACTGTTTCGTCATTTTGGACGGATGTTGCACCTTGCACCGTAGATGTTGCACCCTGTGGATATCGATTCTTCGGAGGGCCATATATCTTGGCTCGTTTAGAGTTACGGGAGCCTTAACCAGTCAAAATGAAGGTATCTGTGAGTTCTACAGCTATGACGGCTTTCAGCCGTCACTGGTTAGTTTCATACCCAAAAATCCTATACGAACCTCAATCGGGTCATGGAAGTTTTTTACCCTTCGTTTTTCCTCACGTGGATTTTTTCTGTAAAATGGGATCCCCGTGGCTGGTCTATGATTTAACATCGCTGGAGAGTGGTTCACCATGGTACTGCACCGTTTCAAATCCATGCACCCATTTCAAAAGGTCGTACGGCACGGTTTCGTCATTTTGGAGGATGTTGCACCTTGCACTGTTGACGTTGCACCATGTGGATATCGATTCTTCGGAGGGCCATAACTCTTGGCTCGTTTAGAGTTACGGGAGCCATAACCAGTCAAAATGATGGTATCTGTGAGTTCTACAGCTATGATGGCTTTCAGCCGTCACTGGTTAGTTTCATACTCAAAAAATGCTATCCGAACCTCAATCGGGTCATGGAATTTTTTACCCTTCGTTTTTTGTCGCGTGGATTTTTTCTGTAAAACGGGATCCCTATGGCTTGTCTATGATTTACCATTGCTAGAGAGTGGTGCACCATGGTAATGCACCGTTTCAAATCCATCCACCTATTTCTAAAGGTCGTACGGCACTGATTCGTCATTTTGGACGGATGTTGCTCCTTGCACCGTAGATGTTGCACCCAGTGGATATCGATTCTTCGAAGGGCCATAAATCTTGGCTCGTTTAGAGTTACGGGAGCCATAACCAGTCAAAACGAAGGTATTTGTGAGTTCTACAGCTATGACGGCTTTCAGCCGTCACTGGTTAGTTTCACACCCAAAAATCCTATACGAACCTCAATCGGGTCATGGAAGTTTTTTACCCTTCGTTTTTCCTCACATAGATTTTCTCTGTAAAACGGGATCCCCATGGCTGGTCTATAATTTACCATCGCTAGAGAGTGGTGCACCATGGTACTGCACCGTTCCAAATCCATGCACCCATTTCCAAAGGTCGTACGACACTGTTTCGTCATTTTGGACGGATGTTGCACCTTGCACCGTAGACGTTGTACCCTGTGGATATCGATTCTTCGGAGGGCCATAATTCTTGGCTTGTTTAGAGTTACGGGAGCCATAACCAGTCAAAACGAAGGCATCTGTGAGTTCTACAGCTAGGATGGCTTTCAGCCGTCACTGGTTAGTTTCATACCCAAAAAATACTATCCGAACATATATCGGGTCATGGAATATTTTACCCTTCGTTTTTCGTCACGTGGATTTTTTCTGTAAAACAGGATCCCCATGGCTGGTCTATGATTTACCATCGCTGGAGAGTGGTGCACCATGGTACTGCACCTTTTAATATCCATGCACCCATTTCTATAAGTCGTACGGCACTGTTTTGTCATTTTGGACGGATGTTGCACCTTGCACTGTAGATATTGCACCCTATGGATATCAATTTTTCGGAGGGACATAACTCTTAGCTCGTTTAGAGTTGCGGGAGCCATGACCAGTCAAAACGAAGGTATCTATGAGTTCTACAGCTATGACGGCGATCAGCCGTCACTGGTTAGTTTCATACCAAAAAAATCCTATCCGAACCTCAATCGGGTCATGGAAGTTTTTTACCCTTCGTTTTTCGTCACGTGGATTTTTTCTGTAAAACGAGATCCCCGTGGCTGGTCTATGAGTTACCATCGCCGAAGAGTGTTGCACCATGGTACTGCACCATTTCAAATCCATGCACCCATTTCTAAAGGTCGTACGGCACTGTTTCGTCATTTTGGACGGATGTTGCACCTTGCACCGTAGATGTTGCACCGTGTGGATATCGATTCTTCGGAGGGCCATAACACTTGGCTCGTTTAGAGTTACGGGAGCCATAACCAGTCAAAACGAAGGTATTTGTGAGTTCTACAGCTATGATAGCTTTCAGCCGTCACTGGTTAGTGTCATACCCAAAAAATCCTATCCGAACCTCAATCGGGTCAATGAAGTTTTTTACCCTTTGTTTTATCATCACGTGGATTTTTTCTGTAAAACGGGATCCCCGTGGCTGGTCTATGATTTACCATCGCTGGAGAGTTGTTCACCATGGTACTGCACCGTTTCAAATCCATGAACCCATTTCTAAAGGTCGTCCCACACTATTTCGTCATTTTGGACGGATGTTGCACCTTGCACCGTAGATGTTGCACCCTGTGGATATCGATTCTTCGGAGGGCCATAACTCTTGGCTCGTTTAGGGTTACGGGAGCCATAACCAGTCAAAACAAAGGTATGTGTGAGTTCTACAGCTTTGACGGCTTCCAGCCGTCACTGATTAGTTTCATACCCAAAAAATCCTATCTGAACCTCAATCGGGTCATGGAAGTTTTTTACCCTTCGTTTTTCGTCACGTGGATTTTTCTGTAAAACGGGATGCCCGTGGCTGGTCTTTGAGTTACCATCGCTGGAGAGTGGTGCACCATTGTACTGCACCGTTTCAAATCCATGCACCCATTTCAAAAGGTCGTACGACACTGTTTCGTCATTTTGGACAGATGTTGCACCTTGCACCGTAGATGTTGCACCCTGTGGATATCGATTCTTCGGAGGGCCATAACTCTTGGCTCGTTTAGAGTTACGGGAGCCATAACCAGTCAAAATGAAGGTATTTGTGAGTTCTACAACTATGACAGCTTTCAGTCGTCACTGGTTAGTTTCATACCCAAAAAATCCTATCCGAACCTCAATCGGGTCGAGGAAGTTTTTTACCCTACGTTTTATCGTCACGTGGATTTTTTCTGTAAAACGGGATCCCCGTGGTTGGTTTATGATTTACCGTGTGGATATCGATTTTTCGGAGCGCCATACCTCTTGGCTTGTTTAGAGTTACGGGAGCCATAACCAGTCAAAACGAAGGTACCTGTGAGTTCTACAGCTACGACGGCTTTCAGCCGTCACTGGTTAGTTTCGTACCCAAAAATCCTGTACGAACCTCAATCGGGTCATGGAAGTTTTTTAACCTTCGTTTTTCCTCACGTGGATTTTTTTTGTAAAATGGGATCCCCTTGGCTGGTATATGATTTACCATCGCTGGAGAGTGGTGCACCACGGTACTGCACCGTTTCAAATCCATGCACCCATTTCAAAAGGTTGTACGGCACTGTTTCGTCGTTTTGGACGGATGTTGCACCTTGCACTGTAGACGTTGCACCCTGTGGATATCGATTCTTCGGAGGGCCATAACTCTTGGCTCGTTTAGAGTTACGGGAGCTATAACCAGTCAAAAAGAAGGTACCTGTGAGTTCTACAGCTATGATGGCTTTTAGCCATCACTAGTTAGTTTCATACCCAAAAAATCCTATCCGAAACTCAATTGAGTCATGGAATATTTTACCCTTCGTTTTTCGTCACGTGGATTTTTTCTGTAAAACGGGATCCCCGTGGCTTGTCTATGATTTACCATCGCTAGAGAGTGGTGCACCATGGTACTACACCGTTTAAAATCCATGCACCCATTTCTAAATGTCATACGGCACTGTTTCGTCATTTTGGACGGATGTTGCACCTTGCGCCGTAGATGTTGCACCCTGTGGATATCGTTTCTTCGGAGGGTCATAACTCTTGGCTTGTTTAGAGGTAAGGGAGCCATAACCAGTCAAAACGAAGGTATCTGTGAGTTCTACAGCTATGATAGCTATCTGCCATCACTAGTTAGTTTCATACCCAAAAAATCCTATCCGAACCTCAATCGGGTTATGGAAGTTTTTTACCCTTCGTTTTTCCTCACGTGGATTTTTTCTGTAAAACGGGATCCCCGTGGCTGGTCTATGATTTACCATCGTTGGAGAGTCGTGCACCATGGTACTGCACCGTTTCAAATCCATGCACCCATTTCTTAAGGTCGTACCACACTGTTTCGTCATTTTGGATGGATGTTGCACCTTGCACCGTAGATGTTGCACCCTGTGGATATCGATTCTTCGAAAGGACATAACTCTTGGCTCGTTTAGAGTTACGGGAGCCATAACCAGTCAAAACGAAGGAATCTGTGAGTTCTACAGCAATGACAGCTTTCACCCGTCACTGGTTAGTTTCATACCCAAAAAATCCTATCCGAACCTCAATCGGGTCAAGGAAGTTTTTTACCCTTCCTTTTATCGTCACGTGGATTTTTTCTGTAAAACGGGATCCCCGTGGCTGGTCTATGATTTACCATCGCTGGAGAGTGGTGCACCATGGTACCGCACCATTTCAAATCCATGCACTCATTTCTAAGGGTCGTACGGCACTGTTTCGTCATTTTGGACGGATGTTGCACCTTACACCGTAGATGTTGCACCGTGTGGATATCGATTTTTCGGAGCGCCATACCTCTTGGCTCGTTTAGAGTTACGGGAGCCATAACCAGTCAAAAGGAAGGTATCTGTGAGTTCTACAGCTATGACAGCTTTCAGCCGTCACTGGTTAGTTCCATACCCAAAAAATCCTATCCGAACCTCAATTGGGTCAAGGAAGTTTTTTAACCTTCGTTTTATCGTCACGTGGATTTTTTCTGTAAAACGGGATCCCCGTGGCTGGTCTATGATTTACCATCGCTAGAGAGTGGTGCACCATGACACTGCACCGTTTCATATCCATGCACCCATTTCTAAAGGTCGTACGACACTGTTTCTTCATTTTGGACGGATGTTGAACCTTGCACCGTAGATGTTGCACGCTGTGGACATCGATTCTTCGGAGGGCCATAACTCTTGGCTCGTTTAGAGTTACGGGAGCCATAACCAGTCAAAACGAAGGTATATGTGAGTTCTACAGCTATGGCGGCTTTCAGCCATCACTGGCTAGTTTCATACCCAAAAAATCCTATACGAACCTCAATCAGGTCATGGAAGTTTTTTACCCTTCGTTTTTCCTTACGTGGACTTTTTCGGTAAAACGGTATCCCCGTGGCTGGTGTTGGGTGCGTTTTCACCCCCACCGAACCAAAAGGAAGGAAGGCACAACCGGACCACTCCACGGCCAAGCCTGCTCCCTTCCAAGCCCTGCCGAACCAACAACTACTGATCCAAACAAACTACTTCCTCCCACCGAATTACCCAAGACCGAACCAACCGTCTCCAAGCAACGCCGGTCCACACCATCTCCAAGCATTGCCGAGCCAACTCCCTTCCCCACATAGCCGAATCAACCTCCTTCCCTACCTACCGAACCAACGCTTCTTCACACACCACCGGTCCAAGACCACGCTGAATCACCAAACCATGCTTCGTACACTCGCCACCGGACCACCCTCCCGCCGAACCAACATCACCACTGGACCAAGAGCCCTTGCCTCCTACCACCGATCCAAAGCACTGCCGAACCATAGTCCCACCGGATCAAACAACTGCCGAACCAAATGTTACCAATGCCGAACCAACCAACTTCTTACTGAAACCGGTCCAAACCACGTTTCCATGTACTTCCGGTCCAAGGTATACCGGACCAAACAGCCAGGCCAAATTGCTCCAGCACGGGCCCACCAGCAGCTACATACATCCAAGACCCCTAACCCCAGCCTCACTCTATAAATAGAGGGGCAGGGGTACAACAATGGCAGACAAGTTTGAGAGCTCAAGCACGGAAGGAACTTTCAAACAACTTTCATGTACTTGTATACAAAGCTTTGTACTTGTAATCTGAAAGAAAAAGGATAATAACATATAAAGTGGACGTAGGCACGTTCTGGCCGAACCACTATAAATCTGTGTGTCTTTTACATTTTGGCCCCTGTTTTTTACATATTTGCATAACTCATCCAAATCACTAAGAATCACATAAGTTCGACTAAATCACACGACCTGGAGGTGTTTGCCCATTTTTTGTGCAAACATTTTTGGTGCTTTCACTGAGAACCGCACTCAGCACTCAACCTCCTTCCTCACAACATCGTTCCTTGCTCCGACAACATGACTTCCAGGCAGAGGAGAGATGTTAACAAAGGAAAGAACATCGGAACTAGCAGCGTTCCGGATCCAGTAATCACAGATCAAGAGAATCATCCCATTCCAACAGCAGTACCAGATGAAAATCAGGCAAATCCGACAGCCCCCACCATAGAACAACCAATTACTAGGGCAGATCTAGACAGGGTTGTGGCTGAAGTAACCAACCGCTTCACATCCCAACAAGAAGCCTTGGTGGACCAACTCATGTCACGCCTAAGGGATGCTGAAGAATCCAACCACACCACAGAATCATGGGATGAGTCCCAATCTGGAGGATCTGGAAGGCAACAAAGACCTTTCTTCTTCGAAGAAGTTAACAACAGAAACAACCATGGTAGGAGACGAGCCCGGACTCAGCCCGAATTCCGACCCGAGGAGACACTTGGAACCGAACCCAACGGGGGAGGTGCCAGGCAAGTGTCGGATGTAGCTGAGCCAGTTATGCCGCCTAATCATAGAAACCCTGCTGAACGGAGCCGAGCTAGAACCCAGCCCGAAGTTGACCCCATGGAAATGCTCGAAACAGAACACCACAGGGGAAGATCAAGGCAGGGGCCAACTGTAGCAGGTACTAGCATGCATCCGAGTAGCCAAAGACAGCCACTGGATAACGTCAGAAGTGATAGACTATACCATCCCTACAGTTCATCTGGACGAGATCGATCTCGCAGGGAAGAACCAAGATCATTTTTGTCCGCTCCAAATTCTGATGAAAGAATGGCACGATTATTCAGGGAATGCGTCCGACGGGAGCAAAGGGATCGAGGGATAGGCGCTAGGGTAACCAGCCCTTTCACCCGCGACATCGAAACCGCCATCACCCCTCGAGAATGGAAAATGCCAACGATGGAACCTTACAAGGGAACCTCTGACCCCATCGTACACTTACAGAGATATACCCAGCATATGCTCATGAGCGGAGCAACAGAAGGAGTGTTATGTAAATGCTTCCCACTTTTCTTGGCAGATCTAGCTACCTCCTGGTTCTGCCACCTACCCCAAGGGTCCATCAGTTCATGGGAGATGTTGAAGGAGAAGTTTATCAGCCAGTTCCGCATTCATGTGGAACAACCCAAGGATGCTTACTCCCTATCTACTGTCAAACAGAAACCCGGAGAGACACTACAGCAATACCTAACCCGGTTCAACGCCGCAGCGGCAGCAGTTCAAGATGCCGATGAGAAACTTGTCCTGATGGCCCTCTGCAGTGGTGTACATCCGGATACTAAATTTGGTAGAAGACTAACCAAGGAAAAACCAGCTACTTTACCTGATTTCTTCCATGAAGCTGGGAAGTAAATGAGACTTGAAGACGCTGCCACTGAGAGGCAGTCAGGGCAGCAGTCCAAGACAGCTCCGGACAAGGTCCCCACTACAGCAAAGGATGATAGGAAAAATGACTCTAGAGACAATGCTGGGGGCAGGAAGGGAGAAAAACGTTTATACCGGCCAGGACCAAGATTTGACTCTTACACTCCTTTGAATGTAACAATCGAAAAACTGGCCACTCAAGACGAAGTTAGATACAAGCGCCCCCCGCACAAGAAGGAGTCAGATAACGCACTCAAGTCTGGAAAGTTCTGTCGCTTCCACGAATCCCATGGACATGACACCAATGAATGCCACCATCTTCGGGACTTGATTGAAGAACACATTAGGAGAAGGAGACTGGAACGCTATGTAAAAGGTCAGAACAGGACTCCAACTCCTGCCAATGAGAACCCAGGGCTACCCCCCTCAGGGGTAGGAGGAGGAAACCGCAACACAAGTGTCTCTAGTCAAGAGAAGATAGTGGTTCATACCATATCAGGAGGGCCACACATCGCCGACAGAAGTTGGGCAGAAATGGAAAGATATTGCAAGTCGCTTAGAGACAATGAAGGCTACGTTAATTCTGTTACAGAAGAATGCCACCCGAAACGGAAAGAGGGTGACGACATCACATTCAGTAGGCGTGATCTAGAGGGAAGACAGTACCTACACATGGACCCTATGGTCATCTCTGCCTGGTTCGGTCCAGCCAAAGTTTTTCGAATTTTAATAGACACTGGAAGTTCAGTAAATATCCTATTCAAGCATGCTTTTGACAAAATGAAGCTGTCAATGAAGGATGTATCTCCCTGCAACAAACCATTAAATGGTTTCACTGGAGATGCAAAGTTACCACTCAGGCAACTGGGTCTCTTTGTCGAAATAGGCAGTCATCCCCGCTCCGCTGTGCGAAAACAAACGTTCGTACTAATAGAGAACCATTCGGCCTACAACGCCTTCTTGGGAAGACCAGCCTTGTCCGACTTCCAAATTGTCCTAGCCCCATGGTGCCTGAAGATGAAATTTCCAACAGATAACGGAATAGGAGAAGTGGAGGGAGATCAAGACGCTGCTCGAGACTGCTATGTGACAGAACTTCGCAATAACCGCAGAAAAGATAAAGGAAAAAATGCAAAGACTACTCTCTGCATGAAAATCTTGGAAGCATAGCAACTAAAGAAAGCCCCTCCTCTTCGATATACCAGCGATCCTTTTAATGAACTAGACCCCAGGGACGAAGAGGAAGAGGCCACTGCCGAGATTGCAGAGGCTATGGAATTCGTATTTGTAGACAAACATGACTCAAGTAGACTATTGAAAATCGGATCTCAACTAAAAACAGAATTGAAGGATCAACTCGTTGATTTTCTCCGCCACAACTTGGATGTATTTGCATGGACGCACGCTGATATGACAGGAATCTCCCCAGATGTAGCATGCCACGTACTGAACATTGATCCCACGAAGGTGCTAGTAAAGCAGAAAAAGAGAAGCATGGGGGCAGAACGATCAGCAGCCCTCGAGGAAGAAGTAAAGAACTTACTTGCCAATGACTTCATACGTGAAGCCATCTACCCGGAATGGATCGCTAACCCGGTCCTGGTAAAGAAAGCTAATGGGAAGTGGCGAACATGCATCGACTTCTCCAACCTAAATGACGCTTGCCCGAAAGATTGCTTCCCACTCCCCCGAATCGACCAACTTGTGGACAGCACAGCCGGGCACGAACTCTTATCTTTCATGGACGCATACTCCGGATATAACCAAATTCCTATGCACGCTCCCGATCAAGATTACACTAGTTTCATCACTGACCGGGGATTATACTGTTACAAAGTCATGCCTTTTGGACTCAAAAACGCCGGAGCTACTTATCAGCGCCTCGTCAACAAGATGTTCGCTAAATTAATAGGACAGACTATGGAAGTATATGTGGACGACATGCTAGTAAAATCAAGAAAATCCGACGATCATGTGAGCCACCTGGGCGAGATGTTTCAGGTACTTCGCCGATATGGAATGAAGCCGAATCCTCTAAAGTGCCCCTTCGGAGTATCATCGGGTAAGTTCTTAGGATTCATCGTCCATGCCAGAGGAATTGAAGCAAACCCTGAACAAGTCCAGGCTCTGAAAGAAATAAGGATACCTTCCACTCGAAAAGAAATGCAGAGCCTAAACGGGAAGGTGGCCGCCCTAAGCAGATTCATCTCTAAAGCAACTGACAAGTGCGTCCCTTTCTTCGAAGCTCTCAAGAAAGACAAAGGAAAGTTCGAGTGGACTGATGAGTGCTTAAAAGCCTTCCTTAACCTAATCGAACACCTTCAGAGACCACCAGTACTTTCAACTCCAAATGACGGCGAAGTGTTATACCTGTACCTCGCCATATCATCTCATGCTTTAAGCGCCGCCTTGGTAAGAGAAGATGACCGCGCGCAACGCCCGGTATACTTTGTAAGCAAGAGGTTTACGGGGGCAGAAGCCAGATACCCCAAACTTGAGAAATTGGCATACTGTTTACTAATCACATCATGAAAATTGCGACACTACTTCCAGTATCACTCCATCAGGGTCCTAACCGATCAACCGCTAAGACAGGTGGTCCATCGTCCCGACACTTCTGGGCGACTCCTCAAATGGTGCATTGAACTAAGTCAATATGATATCACCTACCATCCTCGCACCGCCATCTAGGGACAAGCCATGGCCGATTTCCTTGCCGAATTTACTAACAACGAAGGCAAGGATAAGTCTGAAATAGCAAAAGATATCAAGTGGAACATCTTTGTAGATGGAGCATCGAACGAACAGGGCTCGGGGGCAGGTATTGTGATAATCACCCCGAGGGGAAGGAAGCTGTATTACGCCTTAAGGTTGGAATTCACTGCCACAAACAACGATGCAGACTATGACGCCATAATAACAGGATTGGAACTTGCCTTAGAAATTGGAGTCGGTTCTTTATGTCTTCATAGTGATTCTCAACTTATCATGAACCAAGTACTGGGAGAGTTCCAAACCCGAGGAGAACGACTTACAGCATATCTAAATAAAACAAAACTGCTTCTCGATCAATTGGACCACTATCTAATCAAACACATTCCCCGAGAAGAGAATCAAGAGGCCGACGAACTAGCAAAGCAAGCTAGTACTAAGAACAGCACCGTTTCCGGAGCATTAACCATCTCAAAACAACTAGCCCCAAGTTTCGAGCAAGTGAATCTGATAGCTGCAATCGAAGAAGAAACTTGGACAACTCCTATCCGAAAATATTTACGAGATGGCACACTACCCGACAGGCGTAGCGAAGTTAAGAAAATCTTGAGGAAAGCTTCCCGCTATACTTTACAAAAAGGCATCCTCTACCGGCATTGCTTCTCTGCCCCCTTATTAAGATGCGTCGCTAGAAGGGAAGCCAAGGAAATCTTATTCAACATTCATCAAGGAAGTTGCGGAGATCACACTGGAGGGCAGACTCTGGCAAAAAAGATACTCCGATATGGATATTACTGGCCCACTTTAAACAAAGACGCCTTAGACTTCGTCAAGAGATGCGACAGATGTCAGAAATTTGCTAAGATTCCTCGACTACCCACAAATGAGATTACTCAAATGACCAGCCCTTGGCCCTTTGCTATATGGGGAATTGACTTGATTGGCAAACTACCAACGGGCCGAGGCGGAGCCAAATATGCTATAGTGGCAGTTGATTATTTCACCCAATGGGTGGAAGCGGAACCCCTAAATAAAATATCTTCAGCAAAAGTTATCAACTTCTTGATCAAAAATATTTTGTGCAGGTATGGAGTCCCACTCAAGATCATATCAGACAACGGACTTCAATTTGACAGCGAAGAATTCGCCGACTGGTGCCAAGAGCATGAAATTCACAAAAGCTTCTCATCAGTAGCTTATCCTCAGGCAAACGGACAATTCGAAGCTGTCAACAAAATTCCCAAAACCCTAATCAAGAAGAAACTTGAAAAGTCAAAAGGCTCTTAGGTGGACGAACTTCCTACGGCACTTTGGGCCTATCGCACATCTTACAAAACATCAACAGGGCATACTCCTTTCTCTTTGGCATATGGATCGGAGGCAATGCTCCCAGTTGAGACTATTGTGCCTTCCCACCGTAGGATCCACTACAACCCAGAAGAAAACGAAGAACTCCTCCTCATGTCTCTGGATCTGATTGAGGAAAGGAGAAATGATGCAGCACTCAAAGCGGCAGCTCACAAACAAAAAGTGCCTGCACTATACAACTCCAAAGTCAAGCATCGCAGCTTACAAGAAGGAGATCTTGTCCTCAAGCGAATCTTTCCGTGCCCCGGGGCACTGGACCCCATCTGGGACGGACCATATGTAATTCACAAAGATCTCTACAACAGAGCTTATATTTTGTCAACAGTGGACGGAGAGGTGTTCCAGAGGGCATGGAACATCCGACACCTCCGTCGATACTTTTCTTAACTTGTACTGCCCATATGAAGTGAATTAACAAAGAGAATCAGTGGACGTAGGCATTTTCGTGCCGAACCACTTTAAAAAATCTTGTCTCTTTTTAACTTGTTCCTTTATATCTTGGCTGCTTGTTAAGCTTTATCCTTTTCTGTTGAACAAAATCCTATGGCATTTCCACTCAAGACGCACCACAGCGCAGCTTCGCCTGGACAAAACCTAACAAGTACTATACGATTTTATGCACTCGCCAATGAGACACTTTTGCTCCAGCATCCCCCTGCTGCGGGTTAACTCATTGCTCGCGACTGCCCTCAAAGCCAACTGCAATGGGCCGATTATAAGTCATCACAAAGGCCGACTATAGCCGATAGCAGCTCATTACGGCATTCGGCTCGCCAGAAACTGTGAACCTACTTTAAGCCCCAACATAAGGTGTGGCCAGCCAGGGGTAGTTCACGGGAAACTGCACCCACGCTAGCCGGCCACGGTAAATCGAATAATACACACGATTACGGACCATAATGGTCCGGGTAGTTACCGTGCGCGATCTCGGCTTCGATGTGTCTTAAGTGCGGCTGTGGTAAAAAAGAAAACTCCTCGCGGAGGCGTAAGATGGGTGACAAATGTCTCCAAGACCCACAGCTAGGGAAAGTGACTACAAAACCTGTTTGCCACGAACTTAAGCACATCGACGGCTTTCCGTGACTGGAAGTTTTACTTTTTCTATATTTCGATTCCATTTAAATACTTTTCTCCTACCCTGTATAACGGACTCTAAAGTACAGGGCAACAAATAGGAGGCATTCGCTCATGAGAATCTGAGCCTGCATACTGGGTGGCAAGGTACTCAGCCGCATCCATGGTCGGTTACACAAGACGTTCAAAGCTACCCCCTGCAACTAAAACATGAAGGGCGGTACTCTCTTCTCTTGTACATAAACATGTATCCGTAACTTATTCATACATCACACTAACATTGCAAAACATGAAATTATATTTCAAGCATGAGCTTAGCATCAAACACAACTAAATCACAGGCATATGCATAGTTATACTTCTTATGCAGCACATCAAAATGACAACAGCATTCAAACATAACAAAATCAGCTTATGTTATAAAATCACATAAAGTCATTCTTTGCAAATGATATTATTTCAGTCACATCAATGTTATGGACTAACATAAACAGCGATAAAAGGAAATCAAAAGGTGGCCGAATCCGGACAAGGAACCAGCTGCGTCCACACTTCGCTCTCATCCTACCAACTCTCCAAGCCTACTTGGCCGCAGGGTCGGAGCTCCCAGCATGTTGATCGGAAGTTCCACCTGTCCAAGAAGAGGAATTCATTAAACAAACAATAAACGATCAAGTTATGAAAACCCAAAAAGAAAAGAAAAAGAGAAGAAAAACTCACCAGCGTCCGCCGCTTGATCCTCATCCTCCAATTGCACACCCGCTTCCTCTGCAGCAAGCAGCCGCATCCCCTCCTTCACCGCCGCTTGCTCCTCCTTCGAAAACTGAGCAGTGACTACATCCAGACTAAAGGCCGCTCCACCTTCCTTACCCGCATCAACCCTGGCCTCCTCCAAAGCCCGAAGATATACCTTGGCCATAACCCGGGGATAGTCATCCATCCAGGATAAGCTGCCCTCCTTCCAAGTGCGGAAGTACATGTCCTGCAGCATATCGTCCATCATCCCCTTATCCTCTTCAAACCTCTTCACCCGGGCCTCGGAAATCTGCAACTTAGTGGCAGCAGCATCCCTCTCCCGACGGTATCTCGAGCACTCAGCTTGGAGGGATCTCCTCATCTCCTCTATCTCTTCTTTCAGCTTGGCTTGTGTAAGTTCTGCAGCTTCAAGCCTCCCAGATATCTCATCAACCTGCTCGAGATCCGCCCTCCTAACCTCATCAACCGTGGTAATGGCCATGTCAATGCGTTCCTTGCAAGCGGCCTCCATTTTCCGCAACTCGGCCCTGCTAGCCTCTTCCATGGTCTTCTTTAGTCCTTGGGAGTCGGCTTCATGCTGTGAAATCTGAATAGCCTGGTCGGCAAGTTGCTTGGCCTGATCAGCGACCACTAACCGCAGCCTTATATTAGCACTCCCTATCTCCTCCCCGGCCTTGGCCAATCGGGCGTGATGTTCCATTAACTTCTTGGCCTCCTACGCAATCCAGTCAATGTTGGCCTTGGCTTCGTCCCCCATAGCAGCTATCCGAGTAGTGAACAGATCCAGATCTAGGGACTTAGCCTCATCAAGAACCCGAACCATGGGATTGCGGGGGAGAAGATGTTCGCCCGTGGCCTCGTCAAACAAAATATCCTGAGAGCTTGGATCCAAATCAGGGTGGCCAGCAAAGGGATCATGAGGCACGTCACGACGTTTTATGCGGATAACAGTGGGATTCTTGGAAGGATGCGGAGAGTGGACAAACTCCGTGGTCTCCTCCGTGGTACCTCGGGGAGGCTGAGTAGGAGGCTGAGGACCGGGTGGAGAATCAAACAAGGAACGCTTCCTCTTCCTCTGCTGGCTACCCTCCTCGATAACTCCAAGGAGAGAGCGGCAGCTGACTACGTCCCTTGGAAGACCAGTAGGAGGCTTCGGCTTAGCAGAAGCTCTCATCAACTTGAATTGTTCGAGGCGGTGTCGAATGTCTGACGTTTTGGCCACCTGGCCTGCCCCAGGAATATAGAACAAGTGTTACGAACATACAATGATCCATAATCCAAGAAAAATGTTAATTTAAAAAGAGTGAGAAGGCACGTCTATTATACAAACCCCGCGGAGGAGAAGGATACTGCAATAAGTCCTGAATATCATTCCAGGACGGAAGTGAACCATAAAATATTCCTAAGTCCCTATCATAAATGGAATCTGCAGAAGTCAAAAGTTCACCTTGCACCACCGGAATCACCCTAGCTGAGGAGCCCTTAGGGGATGGATCGGCACCTGCCCCGGCCTTGCCAGTCTTCTTCACCTTCTCCGCCAAATCCGATTCTCCCTCCGATTCCCCGAAATCTTGACGGAGAGCCTCATCCGTCCACTTCTGAAGCTCCCCCACTTGCCCGGTGGTTAAGGCACCAGTGCCACTACTGCCCTGTCCGTCGCCATCACCATTGCCCTCTCCATCTCCATCGCCATCTCCTCCACCCTCTGACTCTCCTCCTACATCGCCTCCTTCGCCCTCGCCTCTATCCTTTTCCACTCCTCCGGGATAATTGGGCAAGTGCTAGGAGAGGGGCCATCAGACTTCTTAAGTTTCTTACCTCCGACAACGGGATGCTTTGTAAAAGGTTCCCTCTTGCCACTCTTCACCGTGGCCCCTTCCTTCGCTTTGGCAGCCTTCTCCTCAGCCGTGTCTCTCTGCTTAACCACGGACTGGTGTGGTAGGGTTAAATTGTACTCCAAGAGGGTAGCATTCCTGATCAGGAAAGAAGTCGACCTATCCCGCCCCGAAATGGCCTTTATTTCCGCAGCTATCTGGACCAAGGAATCACTCTCTACGACTGCAAAGCCACCTGTCGCTAGCAGTAAATAGAAGCATATCAGAAGAAGCACTGCAGTAGGAACAAGGAAATTGTAAATAAAGGTCAACTTACAGCCAGAATTGAAGAGGCGGAAGGAAATAGAGTCATCCCTAATGAAAAACCATTCCTTCTTGAACATAGTGAACTTTGAGTATAAGTCCAAGACCGGTTTGAAGGGCACGGCCGCTTCCAAACTCACATACGGAGACCCCTTCTGGTAGTCTCTCAGATTATACAAGTATCGAACCTCACGATTAGAAGGAGGGCACCCATATCTCCTCTGGAATATAACGAATAAGCACACCAGAATGGCGTAGGAGTTGGGCTGGAGCTGGAGGGGGGCCACCTTCAGATATGTGATAAAGCTAACTATCCAGGCGTTGAGAGGCGGAATAGCACCACACATGCAATGATATCTGCTATAAGCAAAGTAGCCTTCGGGGGGGTCATATGGCATAACACCCTCTCCCGGCAACAGCATGCGAGCCCTGTCTATCCCGAAGGAACGGGATATAACATCAAGTTGCTCCTCCTTTAGGGAGCTAGGAAAGCAATCGGGAGGGGAGACCAGAAGTTCCTGGGGACCATACCCATCCACTAACGACCTCGGGGCAGGTCCATGTTGCGCCGGTCTTGGTTGGGCTGGGGGCACGGAAGAAGACTCTTCTCCATCCTTGGACTTCTTTCTATCCGATCGAGTTTCTGCTTTGCGAGACATTTATCTGCGGCACAAGAAAAACATGGTATTAGAACAAGGAGTATGGGTATATAAACGAATAGCTATCAAGTTCCATTCGGTGGTCGAGTTTCCGAGTTTCATTCGGCATATCGCATTCGCCATTCCCAACACAACAGTTCATTCGGCATATCACGTTCGGCATTCCCAATACAAGTGTTCATTCGGCATAAGATCCACTCGATAATAAATTTTCAAACCTCATTCGGCGAAAAGAACGCACCTGATTCGGCTCCAAGTTGATTCGGCACTAAGACGGTTCAGCTCTAAGTTGATTCAGCACTGAGAGGATTCGGCACTTATGTGGTTCGGCTGTCTAGTATGATGGAGGTTGAACGAAGGCCCTAGGCCCCTACTTATAGGCGAGCACAGGTATGACCGGACCAACTGATTCGACACTTGGGACCGAATGAAAGTACCTAGGCTGAATAAGCTAAAACAAAGTGCGACATATACAGGCATATGCCCCACTTTGGGAGGCAAATGTTGGGTGCGTTTTCACCCCCACCGAACCAAAAGGAAGGAAGGCACAACCGGACTACTCCACGGCCAAGCCTGCTCCCTTCCAAGCCCTGCCGAACCAACAACTACCGATCCAGACAAACTACTTCCTCCCACCGAATCAGCCAAGACCGAACGAACCCTCTCCAAGCAACGCCGGTCCACACCATCTCCAAGCATTGCCGAGCCAACTCCCTTCCCCACATAGCCGAATCAACCTCCTTCCCTACCTACCGAACCAACGCTTCTTCACACACCACAGGTCCAAGACCACGCCGAATCACCAAACCATGCTTCATACACTCGCCACCGGACCACCCTCCCGCCGAACCAACATCACCACTAGACCAAGAGCCCTCGCCTCCTACCACCGATCCAAAGCACTGCCGAACCATAGTCCCACCGGATCAAACAACTACCGAACCAAATGTTACCAATGCCGAACCAACCAACTTCTTACTGAAACCGGTCCAAACCACGTTTCCATGGACTACCGGTCCAAGGTATACCGGACCAAACAGCCAGGCCAAATTGCTCCAGCACGGGCCCACCAGCAGCTACATACATCCAAGACCCCTAACCCCAGCCTCACTCTATAAATAGAGTTGCAGGGGTACAACAATGGCAGACAAGTTTGAGAGCTCAAGCACGGAAGGAACTTTCAAACAACTTTCATATACTTGTATACAAAGCTTTGTACTTGTAATCTGAAAGAAAAAGGATAATAACATATAAAGTGGACATAGGCACGTTCTGGCCGAACCACTATAAATCCGTGTGTCTTTTACATTTTGGTCCCTGCTTTTTACATATTTGCATAACTCATCCAAATCACTAAGAATTACATAAATTCGACTAAATCACACGACCTAGAGGTGTTTGCCCATTTTTTGTCAGCTGGTCTATGATTTACCATCGCTGGAGAGTGTTGCACCATGGTACTGCACCGTTTCAAATCCATGCACCCATTTCTAAAGGTCGTACGGCACTGTTTCGTCATTTTGGACGGATGTTGCACCTTGCACCGTAGATGTTGCACCCTGTGGATATCGATTCTTCGGAGGGACATAACTCTTGGCTCATTTAGAGTTACGGGAGCCATAACCAGTCAAAACGAAGGTATTTGTGAGTTTTACAGCTATGACGGCTTTCAGCCGTCACTGGTTAGTTTCATACAAAAATTCTAACCAAACCTCAATCGGGTCATGGAAGTTTTTTACCCTTCGTTTTTCCTCACGTGGATTTTTTCCGTAAAACGAGATCCCCGTGGCGGGTCTATGATTTACCATCGCTAGAGAGTGGTGCACCATGGTACTGCACCGTTTCAAATCCATGCACCCATATCTAAAGGTCGTACCGCACTGTTTCGTCATTTTGGACGGATGTTGCACCTTGCACCGTAGATGTTGCACCCTGTGGATATCGATTCTTCGGAGGACCATAACTTGGCTCCTTTAGAGTTACGGGAGCCATAACCAGTCAAAATGAAGGTATCTGTGATTCTACAGTTATGATGGCTTTCAGCCGTCACTGGTTAGTTTCATACCCAAAAAATCCTATCCGAACCTCAATCGGGCTATGGAAGTTTTTTATCCTTCGTTTTTCCTCACGTGGATTTTTTCTGTAAAACGGGATCCCCGTGGCTGGTTTATGATTTACCATCGCTGGAGAGTGGGGCACCATGGTACTGCACCGTTTCAAATCCATGCACCCATTTCTAAAGGTCGTACGGCACTGTTTCGTCATTTTGGACGGATGTTGCACCTTGCACCGTAGATGTTGCACCCTGTGGATATCGATTCTTCGGAGGGCCATAACTCTTGGCTCGTTTAGAATTACGGAAGCCATAACCAGTCAAAAGGAAGGTATCTGTTAGTTCTACAGCAATGACAGCTTTCAGCCGTCACTGGTTAGTTTCGTACCCAAGAAATACTATCCGAACCTCAATCGGGTCAAGGAAGTTTTTTACCCTTTGTTTTATCGTCACGTGGATTTTTTCTGTAAAACGGGATCCCCGAGGCTGGTCTATGATTTACCATCGCTGGAGAGTGGTGCACCATGGTACTGCACCGTTTCACATCCATGCAACCATTTCTAAAGGTTGTACGGCACTGTTTCGTCATTTTGGACGGATGTTGCACCTTGCACCGTAGATATTGCACCCTGTGGATATCGATTCTTCGGAGGGACATAACTCTTAGCTCATTTAGAGTTATGGGAGCCATAACCAGTCAAAACGAAGGTATCTGTGAGATCTACAGCTATGAAGGCTTTCAGCCGTCACTGGTTAGTTTCATACCCAAAAAATCCTATCTGAACCTCAATCGGGTCATGGATGTTTTTTACCCTTCGTTTTTTCCTCACGTGGATTTTTTCTGTTAAACAGGATCCCCGTGGCTGGTCGATGATTTACCATCGCTGGAGAGTGGTGCACCATGGTACTGCACCGTTTCAAATCCATGCACCCATTTCTAAAGGTCGTACAGCACTGTTTCGTCATTTTGGACGGATGTTGCACCTTGCACCGTAGATGTTGCACCCTGTGGATATCGATTCTTAGGCGGGACATAAATCTTGGCTCGTTTAGAGTTACAGGAGCCATAACCAGTCGAAACGAAGGTATCTATGAGTTCTACAGCTATGAAGGCTTTCAGCCGTCACTGGTTAGTTTCATACCCAAAAAATTCTATCCGAACCTCAATTGGGTCATGGCTGTTTTTTACCCTTCGTTTTTCCTCACGTGGATTTTTTCTGTAAAACGGGATCCCCGTGGCTGGTCTATGATTTACCATCGCTGGAGAGTGGTGCACCATGGTACTGCGTCATTTCAAATCCATGCACCCATTTCTAAAGGTCGTACCGCACTGTTTCGTCATTTTGGATGGAATTTGCACCTTGCACCGTAGATGTTGCACCCTGTGGATATCGATTCTTAGAAGGGACATAAATCTTGGCTCGTTTAGAGTTACAGGAGCCATAACCAGTCGAAACGAAGGTATCTATGAGTTCTACAGCTATGAAGGCTTTCAGCCGTCACTGGTTAGTTTCATACCCAAAAAATTCTATCCGAACCTCAATTGGGTCATGGCAGTTTTTTACCCTTCGTTTTTCCTCACGTGGATTTTTTCTGTAAAACGGGATCCCCATGGCTGGTCTATGATTTACCATCGCTGGAGAGTGGTGCACCATGGTACTGCGTCATTTCAAATCCATGCACCCATTTCTAAAGGTCGTACCGCACTGTTTCGTCATTTTGGACGGATGTTGCACCTTGCACCGTAGATGTTGCACCCTGTGGATATCGATTCTTCGGAGGGCCATAACTCTTGGCTCGTTTAGAATTACAGGAGGCATAACCAGTCAAAAGGAAGGTATCTGTGAGTTCTATAGCTATGACTGCTTTCAGCCGTCACTGGTTAGTTTCATACCCAAAAAATCCTATCCGAACCTCAATCGGGTCAAGGAAGATTTTTACCCTTCGTTTTATCGTCACGTGGATTTTTTCGGTAAAACGGGATCCCCGTGGTTGTCTATGATTTACCATCGCTGGAGAGTGGTGCACCATGGTACTTCACCGTTTCAAATCCATGCACCCATTTCTAAAGGTCGTACGGCACTGTTTCGTCATTTTGGACAGATGTTGCACCTTGCACCGTAGATGTTGCACCCTGTGGATATCGATTCTTCGGAGGGACATAACTCTTGGCTCGTTTAGAGTTACGGGAGCAATAACCAGTCAAAACGAAGGTATTTGTGAGTTTTACAGCTATGTCAGCTTTCAGCCATCACTGGTTAGTTTTATACCCAAAAAATCCTATCCGAACCTCAATCGGGTCATGGATGTTTTTTACCCTTCGTTTTATCGTCACGTGGATTTTTTCCGTAAAACGGGATCCCCGTGGTTGGTCTATTATTTACCATCGCTGGAGAGTGGTGCACCATGGTACTGCACCGTTTCAAATCCATGCACCCATTTCTAAAGGTCGTACGGCACTGTTTCGTCATTTTTGACGGATGTTGCATCTTGCACCGTAGATGTCGCACCATGTGGATATCATTCTTCGGAGGCACATAACTCTTGGCTCGTTTAGTGTTACGGGAGCCATATCCAGTCAAAACGAAGGTATCTGTGAGTTCTACAGCTATGATGGCTTTTTGCCGTCACTGGTTAGTGTCATACCCAAAAAATCCTATCCGAACCTCAATCGGGTCATGGAAGTTTTTTACCCTTCGTTTTATCGTCACGTGGATTTTTTCTGTAAAACGGGATCCCCGTGGCTGGTCTATTATTAACCATCGCTGGAGAGTGGTGCACCATGGTACTGCACCGTTTCAAATTAATGCACCCATTTCTAAAGGTCGCACGACACTGTTTCGTCATTTTGGACGGATGTTGCACCTTGCACAGTAGATGTTGCACCCTGTGGATATCGATTCTTCGGAGGGACATAACTCTTGGCTCGTTTAGAGTTACGGGAGCCATAACCAGTCAAAACGAAGGTATCTATGAGTTCTACAGCTATGATGGCTTTCAGCCATCACTGGTTAGTTTCATACCCAAAAAATCCTATCCGAACCTCAATCGGGTCATGGAAGTTTTTTACCCTTCGTTTTATCGTCATGTGGATTTTTTCTGTAAAACGGGATCCCCGTGGCTGGTCTATTATTTACCATCGCTGGAGAGTGCTGCTCCATGGTACCGCACCATTTCAAATCCATGCACCCAATTCTAAAGGTCGTACGACACTATTTCGTCATTTTGGACGGATGTTGCACCTTGCACCGTAGATGTGCCACCCTGTGGATATCGATTCTTCGGAGGGCCATAACTCTTGGCTCGTTTAGAGTTACGGGAGCCATAACCAGTGAAAACGAAGGTATCTGTGAGTTCTACAGCTATTATGGCTCGTCACTGGTTAGTTTCATACCCAAAAAATCCTATACGAACCTCAATCGGGTCATGGAAGTTTTTTACCCTTCGTTTTTCCTCACATGGATTTTTTCTGTAAAACGGGATCCCCGTGGCTGGTCTATGATTTACCATAGCTGGAGAGTGGTGCACCATGGTACTGCACCGTTTCAAATCCATGCACCCATTTCTAAAGGTCGTACGGCACTGTTTCGTCATTTTGGACGGATGTTGCACCTTGCACTGTAGATGTTGCACCCTGTGGATATCGATTCTTCGGAGGGCCATAACTCTTGGCTCGTTTAGAGTTACGGGAGCCATAACCAGTCAAAAGGAAATTATCTGTGGGTTCTACAGCTATGACAGCTTTCAGCCGTCACTGGTAAGTTTCATACCCAAAAAATACTATCCGAACCTCGATCGGGTCAAGGAAGTTTTTTACCCTTCGTTTTATCGTCACGTATATTTTTTCTGTAAAACGGTATCCCCGTGACTGGTCTATGATTTACCATCGGTGGAGAGTGGTGCACCATGGTACTACACCGTTTCACATCCATGCACCCATTTCTAAAGGTCGTACGACACTGTTTCGTCATTTTGGACGGATGTTCCACCTTGCACCGTAGATGTTGCACTCTGTGGATATAGATTCTTCGAGGGACATAACTCTTGGGTCGTTTAGAGATACGGGAGCCATAACCAGTCAAAACGAAGGTATCTGTGAGTTCTACAGCTATGACGCCTTTCAGCCGTCATTGGTTAGTTTCATACCCAAAAAATTCTATCCGAACCTTAATCGGGTCATGGAAGTTTTTTACCCTTCGTTTTATCGTCACGTGGATTTTTTCTGTAAAACGGGATCCCCAGGGCTGGTCTATGATTTACCATCGCTGGAGTGTGGTGCACCATGGTACTGCACCGTTTCAAATCCATGCACCCATTTGTAAAGGACATACGACATTGTTTTGTCATTTTGAACGGATGTTGCACCTTGCACTATAGATGTTGCACCCTGTAGATATCGATTTTTCGGAGGGCCATAACTCTTGGCTCGTTTAGAGTTACGAGAGCCATAACCAGTCAAAACGAAGGTATCTGTGAGTTATACAGCTATGATGGCTTTCAGCCGTCTCTGGTTAGTTTCATACCTAAAAAAACCTATCCGAACCTCAATCGGGTCATGTTAGTTTTTTAGCCTTCGTTTTTCCTCACGTGGATTTTTTCTGTAAAACGGGATCCCCGTGGATGGTCTATGATTTACCATCACTGGAGAGTGGTGTACCATGGTACTGCACCATTTCACATCCATGCACCCATTTCTAAAGGTCGTACGGCACTGTTTCGTCATTTTGGACGGATGTTGCACCTTGCACCGTAGATGTTGCACTCTGTGGATATAGATTCTTCGGAGGGACATAACTCTTGGCTCGTTTTGAGTTACGGGAGCCACAACCAGTCAAAACGAAGGAATCTGTGAATTCTACAGCTATGACACCTTTCAGCCGTCACTAGTTAGTTTCATACCCAAAAAATCATATCCCAACCTCAATCGGGTCATGGAAGTTTTTTACCCTTCGTTTTATCGTCACGTGGATTTTTTCTGTAAAACGGGATCCCCGTGGCTGGTCTATGATTTACCATCGCTGGAGAGTGGTGCACTATGGTACTGCACCGTTTCAAATCCATGCACCTATTTCTAAAGGTCATACGGCATTGTTTCGTCATTTTGGACGGATGTTGCACCTTGCACCGTAGATGTTGCACCCTGTGGATATCGATTCTTTGGAGGGCCAAAACTCTTGGCTCGTTTAGAGTTACGGGAGACATAACCAGTCAAAACGAAGGTATCTATGAGTTCTACAGCTATGATGGCTTTCAGCCGTCACTGGTTAGTTTCATACCCAAAAAATCATATCCGAACCTCAATCGGGTCATGGAAGTTTTTTACCCTTCGTTTTATTGTCACGTGGATTTTTTCTATAAAACGGGATCCCCGTGGCTGGTCTATGATTTACCATCGCTGGAGAGTGGTGCACCATGGTACTACACCGTTTCAAATCCATGCACCCATTTCTAATGGTCGTACGGCACTGTTTCGTCATTTTGGACAGACGTTGCACCTTGCACCGTAGATGTTGCATCATGTGGATATCGATTCTTCGGAGGGCCATAACTCTTGGCTCGTTTAGAGTTACGGGAGCCATAACCAGTCAAAACGAAGGTATCTGTGAGTTCTACAGATATGACGGCTTTCAGCCGTCACTGGTTAGTTCATACCCAAAAAATCCTATCCGAACCTCAATCGGGTCATGGAAGTTTTTTACCCTTCATTTTTCCTCACGTGGATTTTTTCTGTAAAACGGGATCCCCGTGGCTGGTCTATGATTTACCATCGCTGGAGAGTTGTGCACCATGGTACTGCACCGTTTCAAATCCATGCACCCATTTCTAAAGGTCGTACGACATTGTTTCGTCATTTTGGACGGATGTTGCACCTTGCACCGTAGATGTTGCATCCTGTGGATATCGATTCTTTGGAGGGCCATAACCATGGCTCGTTAGATTTACGGGAGCCATAACCAGTAATAAGGAAGGTATCTGTGAGTTCTACATCTATGATAACTTTCAGCCGTCACTGGTCAGTTTCATACCCAAAAAATCCTATCCGAACCTCAATCGGGTCAATGAAGTTTTTTACCCTTCGTTTTATCGTCACGTGGATTTTTTCTGTAAAACGGAATCCCCGTGGCTGGTCTATGATTTACCATCGCTGGAGAGTGGTAGACCATGGTACTGCATTGTTTCACATCCATGCACCCATTTCTAAAGGTCGTACGGCACTGTTTCGTCATTCTGGACGGATGTTGCACCTTGCGACGTAGATGTTGCACCCTGTGGATATAGATTCTTCGGAGGCACATAACTCTTTGTTTGTTTAGAGTTACGGGAGCCATTACCAGTCAAAATAAAGGTATCTATGAGTTCTACAGCTATGATGTCTTTCAGCCGTCACTGGTTAGTTTCATACCCAAAAAATCCTATCTGAACCTCAATCGGGTCGTGAAAGTTTTTTACCCTTTGTTTTATCGTCACGTGGATTTTTTCTGTAAAACAGGATCCCCGTGGCTGGTCTATGATTAACAATCGCTGGAGAGTGGTGCACCAAGATACTGCACCGTTTCAAATCCATGCACCCATTTCTAAAGGTCGTACGACACTGTTTCGTCATTTTGGACGGATGTTGCACCTTGCACCGTAGATGTTGCACCCTGTGGATATCGATTCTTCGGAGGGCCATAACTCTTGGCTCGTTTAGAGTTACGGGAGCCATATCCAGTCAAAACGAAGGTATCTGTGAGTTCTACAGCTATGACGGCTTTCAGTCGCCACTGGTTAGTTTCATACCCAAAAAATTCTATCCGAACCTCAATCGGGTCAAGGAAGTTTTTTACCCTTCGTTTTATCGTCATGTGGATTTTTTCTGTAAAACGGGATCACCGTTGCTGGTCTATGATTTACCATCGCTGGAGAGTGGTGCACCATGGTACTGCACCGTTTCACATCCATGTACCCATTTCTAAAGGTCGTACGACACTGTTTCTTCATTTTGGACGGATGTTGCACCTTGCGTCGTTGATGTTGCATCCTGTGGATATAGGTACTTCGGAGGGACATAACTCTTGGCTCGTTTAGAGTTACGAGAGAAATAACCAGTCAAAACGAAGGTATTTGTGAGTTCTACGGCTATGACGGCTTTCAGCCGTCACTGGTTAGTTTCATACCCAAAAATTTTTATCCGAACCTCAATCGGGTCATGGAAGTTTTTTAACCTTCGTTTTTCCTCACGTGGATTTTTCTGTAAAACGGGATCCCCGTGGCTGGTCTATGATTTACCATCGCTGGAGAGTGGTGCACCATGGTACTGCACCGTTTCAAATCCATGCACTCATTTCTAAAGGTCGTACGGCACTGTTTCGTCATTTTGGACGGATGTTGCACCTTGCACCGTAGATGTTACACCCTGTGGATATCGATTCTTCGGAGGGCCATAACTCTTGGCTCGTTTAGAGTTACGTGAGCCATAACTAGTCAAAAGGAAGGTATCATTGAGTTCTACAGCTACGACAGCTTTCAGCCATCACTGGTTAGCTTCATACCCAAAAAATCCTATCCGAACCTCAATCGGGTCAAGGAAGTTTTTTACCCTTCGTTTTATCGTCGCGTCGATTTTTTCTGTAAAATGAGATCCCCGTGGCTTGTCTATGATTTACCATCGCTAGAGAGTGGTGCACCATGGTACTGCACCATTTCACATCCATGCACCAATTTCTAAAGTTCGTACGGCACTGTTTCGTCATTGTGGACGGATGTTGCACCTTGCACCGTAGATGTTGCACCCTGTGGTTATAGATTCTTCGGAGGGACATAACTCTTGGCTCGTTTAGAGATATGGAAGCCATAACCAGTCAAAACGAAGGTATTTGTGAGTTCTACAGCTATGATACCTTTCAGCCGTCACTGGTTAGTTTCATACCCAAAAAATCTTATCCGAACCTCAATCGGGTCATGGAAGTTTTTTACCCTTTGTTTTATCGCCACGTGGATTTTTTCTGTAAAACGGGATCGCCGTGGCTGGTCTATGATTTACCATCGTTGGAGAGTAGTGCACCATGGTACTGCACCATTTCAAATCCATGCACCCATTTCTAAAGGTCGTACGGCACTGTTTCGTCATTTTGGACGGATGTTGCACCTTGCACGATAGATGTTGCACCCTATGGATCTCGATTCACCGGAGGGCCATAACTCTTGGCTCGTTTAGAGTTTCGGAAGCTATAACCAGTCAAAACGAAGGTATCTGTGAGTTCTACAGCTATGATGGCTTTCAGCCGTCACTGTATAGTTTCATACCCAAAAAATCCTATCCGAACCTCAATCGGGTCATGGTAGTTTTTTACCCTTCGTTTTATCGTCATGTGGATTTTTTCTGTAAAACGGGATCCCCATTGTTGGTCTATGATTTACCATCGCTGGAGAGTGGTGCACCATGGTACAGCACCATTTCACATCCATGCATCCATTTCTAAAGGTCGTACGGCACTGTTTCGTCATTTTGTACGGATGTTGCACCTTGCACCGTAGATGTTGCATCCTGTGGATATAGGTTCTTCGGAGGGACATAACTCTTGGCTCGTTTAGAGGTACGAAAGCCATAACCAGTCAAAACGAAGGTATCTGTGAGTTCTACAGCTATGATGGCTTTCATCCGTCACTGTTTAGCTTCATACCCGAAAAATCCTATCCGAACCTCAATCGGGTCAAGGAAGTTTTTTACCCTTCGTTTTATCGTCACTTGGATTTTTTCTATAAAATGGGATCCCCGTGGCTGGTCTATGATTTGCCATCGCTGGAGAGTGGTGCACCATGGTACTGCACCGTTTGACATCCATGCACCCATTTCTAAAGGTCATACGGCACCGTTTCATAATTTTGGACGGATGTTGCACCTTGCACCGTAGATGTTGCACCCTGTGGATATAGATTCTTCGAAGAGACATAACTCTTGGCTCGTTTAGAGTTATGGGAGCCATAACCAGTCAAAACGAAGGTATTTGTGAGTTCTACAGCTATAATGGCTTTCAGCCGTCACTGGTTAGTTTCATACCCAAAAAATCCTATCCGAACCTCAATCGGGTCATGGAAGTTTTTTACCCTTCATTTTTCCTCACGTGGATTTTTTCTGCAAAACGGGATCCCCGTGGCTGGTCTACGATTTACCATCGCTCGAGAGTGGTGCACCATGGTACTGCACCGTTTCAAAACCATGCACCCAATTCTAAAGGTCGTACGGCACTGTTTCGTCATTTTGGACGGATGTTGCACCTTGCACCGTAGATGTTGCACCCTGTGGATATCGATTCTTCGGAGGGCCATAACTCTTGGCTCGTTTAGAGTTACAGGAGCCATAACCAGTCAAAAGGAAGTATTTGTGAGTTCTACAGCTTTGACGGCTTTCAGCCGTCACTGGTTAGTTTCATACCCAAAAAATCCTATTCGAACCTCAATCGGGTCATGGAAGTTTTTTACCCTTCGTTTTTTCGTCACGTGGATTTTTTCTGTAAAACGGGATCCCCGTGGCTAGTCTATGATTTACCATCGCTGGAGAGTGGTGCACCATGGTACTGCACCGTTTCAAATCCATGCACCCATTTCTAAAAGTCGTGCGGCATTCTTTCGTCATTTTGGACGGATGTTGCACCTTGCACCGTGGATGTTGCACCCTATGGATATCGATTCTTCGGAGGGCCATAACTCTTGGCTCGTTTAGAGTTACGGGAGTCATAACTAGTCAAAACGAAGGTATCTGTGAGTTCTACAGCTATGATGGCTTTCAGCCGTCACTGTTTAGTTTCATATCCAAAAAATCCTATCCGAACCTCAATCGGGTCACGGAAGTTTTCTACCCTTCGTTTTATCGTCACGTGGATTTTTTCTGTAAAACGGGATCCCCGTGGCTGGTCTATGATTTACCATCGCTAGAGAATAGCGCAACATAGTACTGCACCATTTCAAATACATGCACCCATTTCTAAAGGACGTACGACATTGTTTCGTCATTTTGGACGGATGTTGCACCTTGCACCATAGATGTTGCACCCTGTAGATATCGATTCTTCGGAGGGCCATAACTCTTGGCTCGTTTAGAGTTACGGGAGCCATAACCAGTCAAAACGAAGGTATCTGTGAGTTCTACAGCTATGATGGCTTTCAGCCGTCTCTGGTTAGTTTCATACCCAAAAAAACCTATCCGAACCTCAATCGGGTCATGGAAGTTTTTTACCCTTCGTTTTTCCTCACGTGGATTTTTTCTGTAAAACGGGATCCCCGTGGCTGGTCTATGATTTACCATCGCTGGAGAGTGGTGCACCATGGTACTGCACCATTTCACATCCATGCACCCATTTCTAAAGGTCCTACGGCACTGTTTCGTCATTTTGGACGGATGTTGCACCTTGCACCGTAGATGTAGCACTCTGTGGATATAGATTCTTCGGAGGGACATAACTATTGGCTCGTTTTGAGTTACGGGAGCCACAACCAGTCAAAACGAAGGTATCTGTGAATTCTACAGCTATGACGCCTTTCAGCTGTCACTGGTTAGTTTCATACCCAAAAAATCATATCCGAACCTCAATCGGGTCATGGAAGTTTTTTACCCTTCGTTTTATCGTCACGTGGATTTTTTCTGTAAAACGGGATCCCCGTGGCTGGTCTATGATTTACCATCGCTGGAGAGTAGTGCACCATGGTATTGCATTGTTTCACATCCATGCACCCATTTCTAAAGGTCGTACGTAATTTTTCGTTATTTTGGACGGATGTTGCACCTTGCACCGTAGATGTTGCACCCTGTGGATATAGATTCTTCGGAGGGACATAACTCTTTGTTTGTTTAGAGTTATGGGAGCCATAACAAGTCAAAACAAAGGTATCTGTGAGTTCTACAGCTATGATGTCTTTCAGCCGTCACTGGTTAGTTTCATACCCAAAAAGTCCTATCTGAACCTCAATCGGGTCATGGAAGTTTTTTACCCTTCGTTTTATCGTCACGTGGATTTTTTCTGTAAAACGGTATCCCCGTGGCTGGTCTATGATTTACCATCGTTGGAGAGTAGTGCCCCATGGTACTGCACCGTTTCAAATCCATGCACCCATTTCTAAAGGTCGTACGGCACTGTTTCGTCATTTTGGACGGACGTTGCACCTTGCACCGTAGATGTTGCATCATGTGGATTCGATTCTTCGGAGGGCCATAACTCTTGGCTCGTTTAGATTTACAGGAGCCATAACCAGTCAAAATGAAGGTATCTGTGAGTTCTACAGCTATGATACCTTTCAGCCGTCACTGGTTAGTTTCATACCCAAAAAATCCTATCCGAACCTCAATCGGGTCATTGAAGTTTTTTACCCTTCGTTTTATCGTCACGTGGATTTTTTCTGTAAAACGGGATCCCCGTGGCTGGTCTATGATTTACCATCGCTGGAGAGTAGTGCACCATGGTACCGCACCATTTCAAATCCATGTACCCATTTCTAAAGGTCGTATGGCACTGTTTCGTCATTTTGGACGGATGTTGCACCTTGCACGATAGATGTTGCACCCTATGGATCTCGATTCTCTGGAGGGCCATTACTCTTGGCTCGTTTAGAGTTTCGGAAGCCATAACAAGTCAATACGAAGGTATCTGTAAGTTCTACAGCTATGACGGCTTTCAGCCGTAACTGGTTAGTTTCATACCCAAAAAATCCTATCCGAACCTCAATCGGGTCATGGAAGTTTTTTACCCTTCGTTTTATCGTCATGTGGAATTTTTCTGTAAAACGGGATCCCCGTTGCTGGTCTATGATTTACCATCGCTGGAGAGTGGTGCACCATGGTACTGCACCATTTCACATCCATGCATCCATTTCTAAAGGTCGTACGGCACTGTTTCGTCATTTTGTACGGATGTTGCACCTTGCACCGTAGATGTTGCATCCTGTGGATATAGGTTCTTCGGAGGGACATAACTCTTGGCTCGTTTAGAGTTACGGGAGCCATAACCAGTCAAAACGAAGGTATCTGTGAGTTCTACAGCTATGATGGCTTTCAGCCGTCATTGGTTAGTTTCATACCCAAAAAATCCTATCCGAACCTCAATCGGGTCAAGGAAGTTTTTTACCCTTCGTTTTATCGTCACTTGGATTTTTTCTATAAAATGGGATCCCCGTGGCTGGTCTATGATTTGCCATCGCTGGAGAGTGGTGCACCATGGTACTGCACCGTTTCACATCCATGCACCCATTTCTAAAGGTCATACGGCACTGTTTCATAATTTTGGACGGATGTTGCACCTTGTACCGTAGATGTTGCACCCTGTGGATATAGATTCTTCGAAGGGACATAACTCTTGGCTCGTTTAGAGTTACGGGAGCCATAACCAGTCAAAACGAAGGTATTTGTGAGTTCTATAGCTATAACGGCTTTCAGCCATCACTGGTTAGTTTCATACCCAAAAAATCCTATCCGAACCTCAATCGGGTCATGGAAATTTTTTACCCTTCGTTTTTCCTCACGTGAATTTTTTCTGTAAAACGGGATCCCCGTGGCTGGTCTATGATTTACCATCGCTCGAGAGTGGTGCACCATGGTACTGCACCGTTTCAAATCCATGCACCCAATTCTAAAGGTCGTACGACACTGTTTCGTCATTTTGGACGGATGTTGCACCTTGCACCGTAGATGTTGCACCCTGTGGATATCGATTCTTCGGAGGGCCATAACTCTTGGCTCGTTTAGAGTTACGGGAGCCATAACCAGTCAAAAGGAAGGTATCTGTGAGTTCTACAGCTATGACAGCTTTCAGCCATCACTGGTTAGTTTCATACCCAAAAAATCCTATTCGAACCTCAATCGGGTAATGGAATTCTTTTACCCTTCGTTTTTTCGTCACGTGGATTTTTTCTGTAAGACGGGATCCCCGTGGCTAGTCTATGATTTACCATCGCTGGAGAGTGGTGCACCATGGTACTGCACCGTTTCAAATCCATGCACCCATTTCTAAAGGTCGTACGGCATTGTTTCGTCATTTTGGACGGATGTTGCTCCTTGCACCGTGGATGTTGCACCCTGTGGATATCGATTGTTCGGAGGGCCATAACTCTTGGCTCGTTTAGAGTTACGGGAGCTATAACCAGTCAAAATGAAGGTATCTGTGAGTTCTACAGCTATGATGGCTTTCAGCCGTCACTGGTTAGTTTCATACCCAAAAAATCCTATCCGAACCTCAATCGGGTCACGAAAGTTTTTTACCCTTCGTTTTATCGTCACGTGGATTTTTTCTGTAAAACGGGATCCCCGTGGCTGGTCTATGATTTACCATCGCTGGAGAGTAGTGCACCATGGTACTGCACCATTTCAAATCCATGCACCCATTTCTAAAGAACGTACGACATTGTTTCGTCATTTTGGACGGATGTTGCACCTTGCACCATAGATGTTGCACCCTGTGGATATCGATTCTTCGGAGGGCCATAACTCTTGGCTCGTTAAGAGTTACAGGAGCCATAACCAGTCAAAGCGAAGGTATCTGTGAGTTCTACGGCTATGATGGCTTTCAGCCATCTCTGGTTAGTTTCATACCCAAAAAACCTATCCGAACCTCAATCGGGTCATGGAAGTTTTTTACCCTTCGTTTTTCCTCACGTGGATTTTTTCTGTAAAACGGGATCCCCGTGGCTGGTCTATGATTTACCATCGCTGGAGAGTGGTGCACCATGGTACTGCACCATTTCGCATCCATGCACCCATTTCTAAAGGTCGTACGGCACTGTTTCGTCATTTTGGACGGATGTTGCACCTTGCACCGTAGTTGTTGCACTCCGTGGATATAGATTCTTCGGAGGGACATAACACTTGGCTCGTTTTGAGTTACGGGAGCCATAACCGGTCAAAACAAAGGTATCTGCGAATTCTACAGCTATGATGCCTTTCAGCCGTCAATGGTTAGTTTCATACGTAAAAAATCATATCCGAACCTCAATCGGGTCATGGAAGTTTTTTACCCTTCGTTTTATCGTCACGTGGATTTTTTCTGTAAAACGGGATCCCCGTGGCTGGTCTATGATTTACCATCGCTGGAGAGTGGTGCACCATGGTACTGCACTGTTTCAAATCCATGCACCTATTTCTAAAGGTCATACGGCATTGTTTCGTCATTTTGGACGGATGTTGCACCTTGCACCGTAGATGTTGCACCCTGTGGATATCAATTCTTCGGAGGGCCATAACTCTTGGCTCATTTAGAGTTACAGGAGACATAACCAGTTAAAACGAAGGTATCTGTGAGTTCTACAGCTATGATGGCTTTCAGCCGTCACTGGTTAGTTTCATACCCAAAAAATCATATCCGAACTTCAATCGGGTCATGGAAGTTTTTTACCCTTCGTTTTATTGTCACGTGGATTTTTTCTGTAAAACGGGATCCCCGTGGCCGGTCTATGATTTACCATCGTTGGAGAGTGGTGCACCATGGTACTACACCGTTTCAAATCCATGCACCCATTTCTAAAGGTCGTACGACACTGTTTCGTCATTTTGGACGGACGTTGCACCTTGCACCGTAGATGTTGCATCATGTGGATATCGATTCTTCGGAGGGCCATAACTCTTATCTCGTTTAGAGTTACGGGAGCCATAACCAGTCAAAACGAAGCTATCTGTGAGTTCTACAGCTATGACGGCTTTCAGCCGTCACTGGTTTGTTCATACCCAAAAAATCCTATCCGAACCTCAATCGGGTCATGGAAGTTTTTTACCCTTCGTTTTTCCTCACGTGGATTTTTTCTGTAAAACGGGATCCCCGTGGCCGGTCTATGATTTACCATCGCTGGAGAGTTGTGCACCATGGTACTGCACCATTTCAAATCCATGCACCCGTTTCTAAAGGTCGTACGACACTGTTTCGTCATTTTGGACGGATGTTGCACCTTGCACCGTAGATGTTGCACCCTGTGGATATCGATTCTTTGGAGGACCATAACCATGGCTCGTTAGATTTACGGGAGCCATAACCAGTAATAAGGAAGGTATCTGTGAGTTCTACATCTATGATAGCTTTTAGCCGTCACTGATTAGTTTCATATCCAAAAAATCCTATCCGAACCTCAATCGGGTCAAGGAATTTTTTTACCCTTCGTTTTATCGTCACGTGGATTTTTCTGTAAAACGGAATCCCCGTGGCTGGTCTATGATTTACCGTCGCTGGAGAGTGGTGCACCATGGTACTGCACGTGGATTTTTTCTGTAAAACGGGATCCCCGTGCCTGGTCTATGATTTATAATCGCTGGAGAGTGGTGCACCAAGATACTGCACCGTTTCAAATCCATGCACCCATTTCTAAAGGTCGTACGACACTGTTTCGTCATTTTGGACGGATGTTGCACCTTGCACCGTAGATGTTGCACCCTACGGATATCGATTCTTCGGAGGGCCATAAATCTTGGCTCGTTTAGAGTTACGGGAGCCATATCCAGTCAAAACGAAGGTATCTGTGAGTTCTACAGCTATGATGGCTTTCAGCCACCACTGGTTAGTTTCATACCCAAAAAATTCTATTCGAACCTTAATTGGGTCAAGGAAGTTTTTTACCCTTCGTTTTATCGTCATGTGGATTTTTTCTGTAAAACGGGATCCCCGTTGTTGGTCTATGATTTACCATCGCTGGAGAGTGGTGCACCATGGTACTGCACCGTTTCACATCCTTGCAGCCATTTCTAAAGGTCGTACGGCACTGTTTCGTCATTTTCGACGGATGTTGCACCTTGCACCGTAGATGTTGCATCCTGTGGATATAGGTACTTCGGAGGGACATAACTCTTGGCTCGTTTAGAGTTACGAGAGCCATAACCAGTCAAAACGAAGGTATTTTTGAGTTCTACAGCTATGACGGCTTTCAGCCGTCACTGGTTAATTTCATACCCAAAAAATCCTATCCGAACCTCAATCGGGTCATGGAAGTTTTTTACCCTTCGTTTTTCCTCACGCGGATTTTTCTGTAAAACGGGATCCCCGTGGCTGGTCTATGATTTACCATCGCTGGAGAGTGGTGCACCATGGTACTGCACCGTTTCAAATCCATGCAGTCATTTCTAAAGGTCGTACGACACTGTTTCGTCATTTTGGACCGATGTTGCACCTTGCACCGTAGATGTTACACCCTGTGGATATCGATTCTTCGGAAGGCCATAACTCTTGGCTCGTTTAGAGTTACGTGAGCCATAACCAGTCAAAAGGAAGGTATCTATAAGTTCTACAGCTACGACAGCTTTCAGCCATCACTGGTTAGATTCATACCCAAAAAAATCCTATCTGAACCTCAATCGGGTCAAGGAAGTTTTTTACCCTTCGTTTTATCGTCGCGTGGATTTTTTCTGTAAAACGAGATCCCCGTGGCTGGTCTATGATTTACCATCGCTGGAGAGTGGTGCACCATGGTACTGCACCATTTCACATCCATGCACCCATTTCTAAAGGTCGTACGACACTGTTTCGTCATTTTGGACGGATGTTGCACCTTGAACGATAGATGTTGCACCCTATGGATCTCGATTCTCCGGAGGGCCATAACTCTTGGCTCGTTTAGAGTTTCGGAAGCCATAACCAGTCAAAACGAAGGTATCTGCGTGTTCTACAGCTATGACGGCTTTCAGCCGTCACTGGTTAGGTTCATAACCAAAAAATCCTATCCGAACCTCAATCGGGTCATGGAAGTTTTTTACCCTTTGTTTTATCGTCATGTGGATTTTTTCTGTAAAACGGGATCCCCGTTGCTGGTCTATGATTTACCATCGCTGGAGAGTGGTGCACCATGGTACTGCACCATTTCACATCCATGCATCCATTTCTAAAGGTCGTACGACACTGTTTCGTCATTTTGTACGGATGTTGCACCTTGCACCGTAGATGTTGCATCCTGTGGATATAGGTTCTTCGGAGGGACATAACTCTTGGCTCGTTTAGAGTTACGGGAGCCATAACTAGTCAAAACGAAGGTATCTGTGAGTTCTACAGCTATGATGGCTTTCAGCCGTCACTGGTTAGTTTCATACCCAAAAAATCCTATCCGAACCTCAATCGGGTCAAGGAAGTTTTTTACCCTTCGTTTTATCGTCACTTGGATTTTTCTATAAAATGGGATCCCCGTGGCTGGTCTATGATTTGCCATCGCTGGAGAGTGGTGCACCATAGTACTGCACCGTTTCACATCCATGCACCCATTTCTAAAGGTCATACGGCACTGTTTCATAATTTTGGACGGATGTCGCACCATGCATCGTAGATGTTGCACCCTGTGGATATAGATTCTTCGAAGGGACATAACTCTTGGCTCGTTTAGAGCTACGGGAGCCATAACCAGTCAGAACGAAGGTATCTGTGAGTTCTACAGCTATAACGGCTTTCAGCCGTCACTGGTTAGTTTCATACCCAAAATGTCCTATCCGAACCTCAATCGGGTCATGGAAGTTTTTTACCCTTCGTTTTTCCTCACGTGGATTTTTTCTGTAAAACGGGATCCCCATGGCTGGTCTACGATTTACCATCGCTCGAGAGTGGTGCACCATGGTACTGCACCGTTTCAAATCCATGCACCCAATTCTAAAGGTCGTACGGCACTGTTTCGTCATTTTGGACGGATGTTGCACCTTGCACCGTAGATGTTGCACGCTGTGGATATCGATTCTTCGGAGGGCTATAACTCTTGGCTCGTTTAGAGTTACGGGAGCCATAACCAGTCTAAAGGAAGGTTTTTGTGAGTTCTATAGATATGACAGCTTTCAGCCGTCACTGGTTAGTTTCATACCCAAAAAATCCTATTCGTACCTCAATCGGGTCATGAAAGTTTTTTACCCTTCGTTTTTTCGTCACGTGGAATTTTTCTGTAAAACGGGATCCCCGTGGCTAGTCTATGATTTACCATCGCTGGAGAGTGGTGCACCATGGTACTGCACCGTTTCAAATCCATGCACCCATTTCTAAAGGTCGTACGGCATTGTTTCGTCATATTGGACGGATGTTGCACCTTGCACCGTGGATGTTGCACCCTGTGGATATCGATTCTTCAGAGGGCCATAACTCTTGGCTCGTTTAGAGTTACGAGAGCCGTAACCAGTCAAAACGAAGGTATCTGTGAGTTCTACAGCTATGATGGCTTTCAGCGGTCACTGGTTAGTTTCATACCCAAAAAATCCTATACGAACCTCAATCGGGTCATGGAAGTTTTTTACCCTTCGTTTTATCGTCACGTGGATTTTTTTCTGTAAAACGGGATCCCCGTGGCTGGTCTATGATTTACCATTGCTGGAGAGTAGTGCACCATGGTACTGCACCATTTCAAATCCATGCACCCATGTCTAAAGGACGTACGACATTGTTTCGTCATTTTGGACGGATGTTGCACCTTGCACCATAGATGTTGCACCCTGTGGATATCGATTCTTCGGAGGGCCATAACTCTTGGCTCGTTTAGAGTTACGGGAGCCATAACCAGTCAAAACGAAGGTATCTGTGAGTTCTACAGCTATGATGGCTTTTAGCCATCTCTGGTTAGTTTCATACCCAAAAAACCTATCTGAACCTCAATCGGGTCATGGATGTTTTTTACCCTTCGTTTTTCCTCACGTGGATTTTTTCTGTAAAACGGGATCTCCGTGGCTGGTCTACGATTTACCATCGCTGGAGTGTGGTGCACCATGGTACTACACCGCTTCAAATCCATGCACCTATTTCTAAAGGTCATACGGCATTGTTTCGCCATTTTGGACGGATGTTGCACCTTGCACCGTAGATGTTGCACCCTGTGGATATCGATTCTTCGTAGGGCCATAACTCTTGGCTCGTTTAGAGTTACGGGAGAAATAACCAGTCAAAACGAAGGTATCAGTGAGTTCTACAGCTATGATGGCTTTCATCCGTCACTGGTTTGTTTCATACCCAAAAAATCATATCCGAACCTCAATCGGGTCATGGAAGTTTTTTACCGTTCGTTTTATTGTCACGTGGATTTTTTCTGTAAAACGGGATCCCCGTGGCCGGTCTATGATTTACCATTGCTGGAGAGTGGTGCACCATGGTACTACACCGTTCCAAATCCATGCACCCATTTCTAAAGGTTGTACGGCACTGTTTCGTCATTTTGGACGGACGTTGCACCTTGCACCGTAGATGTTGCATCATGTGGATATCGATTCTTCGAAGGGCCATAACTCTTGGCTCGTTTAGAGTTACGGGAGCCATAACCAGTCAAAACAAAGGTATCTGTGATTTCTACAGCTATGATGGCTTTAAGCCATCACTGGTTAGTTCATACCCAAAAAATCCTATCCGAACCTCAATTGGGTCAAGGAAGTTTTTTACCCTTCGTTTTATCGTCACGTGGATTTTTTCTGTAAAACGGGATCCCTGTGGCTGGTCTATGATTTACCATCGCGGGAGAGTGGTGCACCATGGTACTGCACCATTTCACATCCATGCACCCATTTCTAAAGGTCGTACGACACTGTTTCGTCATTTTGGACGGATGTTGCACCTTGCACCGTAGATGTTGCACCCTGTGGATATAGATTCTTCGGAGGGACATAACTCTTGGCTCGTTTAGAGTTGCGGGAGCCATAACCAGTCAAAACGAAGGTATCTGTGAGTTCTACAACTATGATGGCTTTCAGTCGTCACTGGTTAGTTTCATACCCAAAAAATCCTAGCCGAACCTCAATCGGGTCATGGAAGTTTTTTACCCTTCGTTTTATCGTCACGTGAATTTTTTCTGTAAAACGGGATCCCCGTGGCTGGTCTATGATTTACCATCGCTGGAGAGTGGTGCACCATGGCACTGCACCGTTTCAAATCCATGCACCCATTTCTAAAGGTTGTACGGCATTGTTTCGTCATTTTGGAAGAATGTTGCACCTTGCACGTTGATGTTGCACCCTGTGGATATCGATTCTTCGGAGGGCCATAACTCTTGGCTCGTTTAGAGTTACGGGGGCCATAACCAGTCAAAACGAAGGTATTTGTGAGTTCTACATCTATGACAGCTTTCAGCCGCCACTGGTTAGTTTCATACCCTAAAAATCCTATCCGAACCTCAATCGGGTCAAGGAAGGTTTTTACCCTTCGGTTTATCGTCACTTGGATTTTTTTTATAAAACGGGATACCCGTGGCTGGTCTATGATTTACCATCGCTGGAGAGTGGTGCACCATGGTATTTCACCGTTTCAAATTCATGCACCCATTTCTTAAGGTCGTACGGTACTGTTTCGTCATTTTGGACGGATGTTGCACCTTGCACCGTAAATGTTGCACCCTTTGGATATCGATTCTTCGGAGGGCCATAATTCTTGGCCCGTTTAGAATTACGTGAGCCATAACCAGTCAAAACAAAGGTATCTATGAGTTCTATAGCTATTAAGGCTTTCAGCCATCCCTGGTTAGTTTCATACACAAAAAATCCTATCCAAACCTCAATTGGGTCATGGAAGTTTTTTACCCTTCGTTTTTCGTCAAGTGGAATTTTTCTGTAAAACGGGATCGCCGTGGCTGGTCTATGATTTTCCATCGCTGGAGAGTGGTGCACCATGGTACTGCACCGTTTCAAATCCATGCACCTATTTCTAAAGGTCGTACGGCACTGTTTCGTCATTTCGGACGGATGTTGCACCTTGCACCGTAGATGTTGCACCTTGTGGATATAGATTCTTCGGAGGGACAAAACTCTTGGCTCGTTCAGAGTTACGGGAGCCATAACCAGTCAAAACGAAGGTATCTGTAAGTTCTATAGCTATGACAGCTTTCAGCCGTCACTGGTTAGTTTCATACCCAAAAAATCCTATCCGAACCTCAATCGGGTAATGGAAATTTTTTACCCTTCGTTTTTTCGTCACGTGGATTTTTTCGGTAAAACGGGATCCCCATGGCTGGTCTATGATTTATCATCGCTGGAGAGTGGTGCACCATGGTGCTGCACCGTTTCAAGTCCATGCCCCCATTTCTAAAGGTCGTACGGCACTGTTTCGTTATTTTGGACTGATGTTGCACCTTGCACCGTAGATGTTGCACCCTGTGGATATCGATTATTCGGAGCGCCATAAATCTTGGCTCGTTTAGAGTTACGAGAGCCATAACCAGTCAAAACGAAGGTATCTGTGAGTTCTACAGATATGACGGCTTTCAGCCGTCACTGGTAAGTTTCATACCCGAAAAATCCTATCCGAACCTCAATCGGGTAATGGAAGTTTTTTACCCTTCGTTTTTCGTCACGTGGATTTTTTCTGTAAAATGGGATCCCCATTGCTGGTCTATGATTTACCATCGCTGGAGGGTGGTGCACCATGATATTGCACCGTTTCAAATCCATGCACCCATTTCGAAAGGTCGTACGGCACCGTTTCGTCATTTTGGACGGATGTTGCACCTTGCATCGTAGATGTTACACCCTGTGGATATCGATTATTCGAAGGGCCATAACTTTGGCTCTTTTAAAGTTACGGGAGCCATAACCAGTAAAAACAAAGGTATCAGTAAGTTCTATAACTATGACCGCTTTCAGCCGTCACTGGTTAGTTTCATACCCAAAAAATCCTATCCGAACCTCAATCGGGTCAAGGAAGTTTTTTACCCTTCGTTTTATCGTCACTTGGATTTTTTCTATAAAATGGGATCCCCGTGGCTGGTCTATGATTTACTATCGCTGGAGAGTGGTGCACCATGGTACTGCACCGTTTCAAATCCATGCACACATTTCTAAAGGTCGTACGGCACTGTTTAGTCATTTTGGACGGATGTTGCACCTTGCACCGTAGATGTTGCACCCTTTGGATATCGATTCTTCGGAGGGCCATAATCTTGGCTCGTTTAGAGTTACGGGAGCAATAACAAGTCAAAACAAAGGTATCTATGAGTTCTATAGCTATGAAGGCTTTCAGCCATCCCTGGTTAGTTTCATACCCAAAAAATCCTATCCAAACCTCAATCGGGTCATGGAAGTTTTTTACCCTTCGTTTTTCGTCAAGTGGAATTTTTCTGTAAAACGGGATCCCCGTGGCTGGTGTATGATTTTCCATCGTTGGAGAGTGGTGCACCATGGTACTGCACCTTTTCAAATCCATGCACCCATTTCTAAAGGTCGTACGACACTGTTTCATCATTTTGGACGGATGTTGCACCTTGCACCGTAGATGTTGCACCCTGTGGATATCGATTCTTCGGAGGGACATTACTCTTGGCTCGTTTAGAGTTACGGGAGCCATAACCAGTCAAACGAAGGTATCTTTGAGTTCTACAGCTATGACGGCTTTCAGCCGCCACTGGTTAGTTTCAAAATCCTATCTGAACCTCAATCGGGTCATGGAAGTTTTTTACCCTTCGTTTTTCCTCACGTGGATTTTTTCTGTAAAACGGGATCCCCGTGGCTGGTCTATGATTTACCATCACTGGAGAGTGGTGCACCATGGTTCTGCACCGTTTCAAATCCATGCACCCATTTCTAAAGGTCGTACGGTACTGTTTCGTCATTTTGGACGGATGTTGGACCTTGCACCGTAGATGTTGCACCATGTGGATATCGATTCTTCAGAGGGCCATAACTCTAGGCTCGTTTAGATTTACGGGAGCCATAACTAGTCAAAACGAAGGTATTTGTGAGTTCTACATCTATGACAGCTTTCAGCCATCACTGGTTAGTTTCATTCCCAAAAAATCCTATACGAACCTCAATCGGGTCATGGAAGTTTTTTACCCTTCGTTTTATCGTCACGTGGATTTTTTCTATAAAACGGGATCACCGTGGCTGGTGTATGATTTACCATCACTGGAGAGTGGTGCACCATGGTACTGCACCGTTTCAAATCCATGCACCCATTTCTAAAGGTCGTACGGCACTGTTTTGTTATTTTGGACTGATGTTGCACCTTGCACCGTAGATGTTGCACCCTGTGGATATCGATTATTCGGAGCGCCATAAATCTTGGCTCGTTTAGAGTTACGAGAGCCATAACCAGTCAAAACGAAGGTATCTATGAGTTCTACATATATGACGGCTTTCAGCCGTCACTGGTAAGTTTCATACCCGAAAAATCCTATCCGAACCTCAATCGGGTAATGGAAGTTTTTTACCCTTCGTTTTTCGTCACGTGGATTTTTTCTGTAAAACGGGATCCCCATTGCTGGTCTATGATTTACCATCGCTGGAGGGTGGTGCACCATGGTATTGCACCGTTTCAAATCCATGCACCCATTTCTAAAGGTCGTACGACACCGTTTCGTCATTTTGGACGGATGTTGCACCTTGCATCGTAGATGTTACACCCTATGGATATCGATTATTCGAAGGGCCATAACTTTGGCTCTTTTAAAGTTATGGGAGCCATAACCAGTAAATACAAAGGTATCAGTAAGTTCTATAACTATGACCGCTTTCAGCCGTCACTGGTTAGTTTCATACCCAAAAAATCCTATCCGAACCTCAATCGGGTCAAGGAAGTTTTTTACCCTTCGTTTTATCGTCACTTGGATTTTTTCTATAAAATGGGATCCCCGTGGCTGGTCTATGATTTACTATCGCTGGAGAGTGGTGCACCATGGTACTGCACCGTTTCAAATCCATGCACCCATTTCTAAAGGTCGTACGGCACTGTTTAGTCATTTTGGACGGATGTTGCACCTTGCACCGTAGATGTTGCACCCTTTGGATATCGATTCTTCGGAGGGCCATAATCTTGGCTCGTTTAGAGTTACGGGAGCAATAACAAGTCAAAACAAAGGTATCTATGAGTTCTATAGCTATGAAGGCTTTCAGCCATCCCTGGTTAGTTTCATACCCAAAAAATCCTATCCAAAGCTCAATCGGGTCATGGAAGTTTTTTACCCTTCGTTTTTCGTCAAGTGGAATTTTTCTGTAAAACGGGATCCCCGTGGCTGGTGTATGATTTTCCATCGTTGGAGAGTGGTGCACCATGGTACTGCACCTTTTCAAATTCATGCACCCATTTCTAAAGGTCGTACGACACTGTTTCATCATTTTGGACGGATGTTGCACCTTGCACCGTAGATGTTGCACCCTGTGGATATCGATTCTTCGGAGGGACATTACTCTTGGCTCGTTTAGAGTTACGGGAGCCATAACCAGTCAAACGAAGGTATCTTTGAGTTCTACAGCTATGACGGCTTTCAGCCGCCACTGGTTAGTTTCAAAATCCTATCTGAACCTCAATCGGGTCATGGAAGTTTTTTACCCTTCGTTTTTCCTCACGTGGATTTTTTCTGTAAAACGGGATCCCCGTGGCTGGTCTATGATTTACCATCACTGGAGAGTGGTGCACCATGGTTCTGCACCGTTTCAAATCCATGCACCCATTTCTAAAGGTCGTACGGTACTGTTTCGTCATTTTGGACGGATGTTGGACCTTGCACCGTAGATGTTGCACCATGTGGATATCGATTCTTCAGAGGGCCATAACTCTAGGCTCGTTTAGATTTACGGGAGCCATAACTAGTCAAAACGAAGGTATTTGTGAGTTCTACATCTATGACAGCTTTCAGCCATCACTGGTTAGTTTCATTCCCAAAAAATCCTATACGAACCTCAATCGGGTCATGGAAGTTTTTTACCCTTCGTTTTATCGTCACGTGGATTTTTTCTATAAAACGGGATCACCGTGGCTGGTGTATGATTTACCATCACTGGAGAGTGGTGCACCATGGTACTGCACCGTTTCTAATCCATGGACCCATTTCTAAAGGTCGTACGGCACTGTTTCGTCATTTTGGACGGATGTTGCACCTTACACCTTAGATGTCGCACCTTGTGGATATCGATTCTTCGGAGGGGGATAAAACTTGGCTCATTTAGAGTTACGGGAGCCATAACCAGTCAAAACGAAGGTATCTATGAGTTCTACAACTATGAAGGCTTTCAGCCGTCACTGGTTAGTTTCATACCCTAAAAATCCTATACAAACCTCAATCGGGTCATGGAAGTTTTTTACCCTTCGTTTTTCGTCACGTGGATTTTTTATGTAAAACAGGATCCCCGTGGCTGGTCTATAATTTACCATCGCTGGAGAGTGGTGCACCATGGTACTGCACCGTTTAAAATCCATGCGCCCATTTCTAAAGGTCGTACGGCACTGTTTCGTCATTTTGGACGGATGTTGCACCTTGCACCGTAGATGTTGCACCCTGTGGATATCGATTCTTCGGAGGGAAATAACTCTTGGTTCGTTTAGAGTTACGGGAGCCATAACCAGTCAAAACTAAGGTATCTGTGAGTTCTACAGCAATGACGGCTTTCAGCCGTCACTGGTTAGTTTCATACCCAAAAAATCATATCCGAACCTCAATCGGGTCATAGAAATTTTTTACCCTTCGTTTTTCGTCTCGTGGATTTTTTATTTAAAACGGGATCCCCGTGGCTGGTCTATGAGTTACCATAGCTGGAGAGTAGTGCACCATGGTCCGTTTCAAATCCTTGCACCCATTTCTAAAGGTCGTACGACACTGTTTCGTCATTTTGGACGGATGTTGCACCTTGCACCGTGGATGTTGCACCCTATGGATATCGATTCTTCGGAGGGCCATAACTCTTGGCTTGTTTAGAGTTACGGGAGCTATAACCAGTCAAAACGAAGGTATCTGTGAGTTCTACAGCTATGACGGCGTTTAGCCATCACTGGTTAGTTTCATACCCAAAAAATCCTATCGGAACCTCAATCGGGCCGTGGAAGTTTTTTACCCTTCGTTTTTCGTCACGGGGATTTTTTCTGTAAACCGGGATCCGCATGGCTGGTCTATGGTTTACCATCGTCGGAGAGTAGTGCACCATGGTACTGCACCATTTCAAATCCATGCACCCATTTCTAAAGGTCATACGACACTGTTTTGTCATTTTGGACGGATGTTGCACCTTGCACCATAGATGTTGCACCCTGTGGATATCGATTCTTCGGAGGACCATAACTGTTGGCTCTTTTAGAGTTATGGGAGCCATAACCAGTCAAAAAGAAGGTATCTTTGAGCTCTACAGCTATGACCGCTTTCAGCCGTCACTGGTTAGTTTCATACCCAAAAAATCCTATCCGAACCTCAATCGGGTCATGATAGTTTTTCACCCACCGTTTTTCCTCACGTGGATTTTTTCTGTAAAAGGGGATCCCCATGGCAGGTCTATGATTTACCATCGCTGGAGAGTGGTGCACCATGGTACTGCACCGTTTCAAATCCACGCACCCATTTCTGAAGGTCGTACGGTGTTGTTTCGTCATTTTGGATGGTTGTTGCACCTTGCACCGTAGATGTTGCACCCTATGGATATCGATTCTTCGGAGGACCATAACTCTTGGCTCGTTTAGAGTTATGGGAGCCATAACCAGTAAAAACGAAGGTAACTGTGAGTTCTACAGCTTTGACCGCTGACAGCCGTCACTGGTTAGTTTCATACCCAAAAAATCCTATCCGAACCTCAATCGGGTCATGGAAGTTATTTACCCTACGTTTTTCCTCACGTGGATTTTTCTGTAAAATGGGATCCCCATGGCCGGTCTATTATTTACGATCACTGGACAGTGGTGCACCATGGTACTACACCGTTTCAAATCCATGCACCCATTTCTAAAGGTCTTACGCCACTACTTCGTCATTTTGGACGGATGTTGCACCTTGCACCGTAGATGTTGCACCCTATGGATATCGTTTCTTCGGAGGGCCATAACTCTTGGCTCGTTTAGAGTTACGGGAGTCATAACCAGTCAAAACTAAGGTATCTACGCGTTCTACAGCTATGACGGCTTTCAGCCGTCACTGGTTAGTTTCATACCCAAAAAATCCTATCCGAACCTCATTTGGGTCAAGGAAGTTATATACCCTTCGTTTTATCGTCACGTGGATTTTTTCTGTAAAACGGGATCCCCGTGGCTGGCCTATGATTTACCATCGCTGGAGAGTGGTGCACCATGGTACTGCACCGTTTTAAATCCATGCACCCATTTCTAATGGTCGTACGACATTGTTTCGTCATTTTGGACGGATGTTGCACCTTGCACCGTAGATGTTGCGCCGTGTGGATATCGATTCTTCGGAGGGTCATAACTCTTTGCTCGTTTAGAGTTATGGGAGCCATAACCAGTCAAAACGATGGTATCTGTGGGTTCTACAGCTATGACGGCTTTCAGACGTCACCGGTTAGTTTCATACCCAAAAAATCCTATCCGAACCTCAATCGGGTCATGGAAGTTTTTTACCCTTCGTTTTTCCTCACGTGGATTTTTTCTGTAAAACGGGATCCCCGTGGCAGGTCTATGATTTACCATCGCTGGAGAGTGGTGCACCATGGTAGTGCACCGTTTCAAATCCATGCACCCATTTCTAAAGGTCGTACGGCACTGTTTCGTCATTTTGGACGGATGTTGCACCTTGCACCGTAGATGTTGCAACCTGTGGATATCGATTCTTCGGAGGGCCATAACTCTTGGCTCGTTTAGAGTTACGGGAGCCATAACCAGTCAAAACGAAGGTATCTGTGAGTTCTACAGCTATGATGGCTTTCAGCCGTCATTGGTGTTGGATCTAGATTAACCCTAGAGGGGGGTGAATAGGGTTATAGCAAATTATCTCGATTCAAACACAAAAATAAACTGCAAAAATAAATATGCTGAAATGTAAATCACACACAAAATTTACCCAGCTTCGGCAACCCCTGCCTACTGCTGCATTCCCAGATTTCTATTAGAATTAAACAGTATCACGCTTACAAACACTTTACTGGACTCGCAGACCCTTTTGCTCCCGCTCACAAACACTCTACTAGACTCGCACACCCTGCTCCGCCTATAGAGTATCGCTTACTCGCAAACACTGCTCCCGCCTATAGAGTTTTGCAAACTCGCTCTCCTGCTCACTGAACTAATTCTAACTAGTCAATCTGACACTACCTAACCCTAGGTGGTGATTTACAAATTCTTTGACTCGAAAAAAAATACAGACTTCAAAAATAGACGCAGGAGCAAAAATTAAAATATAAACTTGGATGCATAATTTTGCTCAAATAAAATAAGAAAACCCCTTTAATTTAAAACCCTAAATAACAAAATAACTAAATCCCCTTTGAAAATAATAAGGCCGGCCCACTCCCTTTTTTAACCCGATCCACTCTTTTGTTTCGTTCGTGAGAATAATGGCGGCTTCGTTCTAATTAGGGCTTCGTTCCCTTTTGTTCCAGTTAGGGCTTCGGTTTCTTCAATTGATTGGTGATTTGTTGCCCTAGCTCGCTGCTTCTCTGATGGTTGACTATTGCTAGTTTTGCAGTTGCTCGATCGAGCTCGTTGCTTGTGAATTCGGTATGTACTGTATCCTTTTGCTTTTCTAAATTGATACTTGAACTCGATTGTTCTCTGCTTGCCGATGATTAACTTTGGTTTGTGATTGATAGTTTGATTGTGAATTGAAGCTCATGTTTTTTGATGATACCTTTGGGTTGAATTTATATGAATTCACGACACTTGATTTTCCTTGTATCGATTCGATACTTTCCTAAATTATGCTTTCCTGACTTTAATTTCACCTTGATATGCACGGCTTCTATTCTGTAGCATTCGATCATCTTGATTAACGCGGCATTAAAAATTTTCCCTTTTTCATTTCTGACTTTTTCAACGGCGTATTTGATGCACTGTCATCAATTCGAATTCTCTGGTTCTTCCATGATTTCGACTTCACTGTGAATTATTGTTGCATTCCATATTTGTTTTCGTATTAATTCTGGATTTGGAGTATTCCTTTCTTGATTCAATTTCGAACAATTTCTGACCATATTTGAATTCGAATTAATTAATTCGAAAATTTCTTGCTGTATTTGTTGTATCGGTCCCCATTTGAATTAATACTGACCATATGTGACTTTGAGAAATTTTATGCAGAGATTTCTTTCCAAATTAGATTTCTTTGACTTCTGCACTGATTTAGCCTTGCCACTGCCTTGTGTTCCCCACTGCACATTCACCAGTTTACTATATATGTGCATATATACATTTGTATGTGTGTATGCATATATTTTTGGGTTTGTACTTTCATTGTGACTTGATTTTGCTATGGGATTGAATCAGAACTTCATTTGATCTGCATGTAGTTGTGATCTGATTCTTGATAGCTTGCTGGTGCATGTCATTTGTTTCTAGCTCGAATTCTTCTTTGAGGAACACTGTACTTGTTGTTATGATGTTTTGAAGTTGATTCACTTCATGTTGCATTAGTCACTTGCATTGGTGCATTGCCTTGTACATCCATGTTCTTTACTTGGTTGTTGTCACTGGTCTGCTGCCATGTTCACGTGCACTTGAGTTTGTTTCCACTGCTTTGATACAGATGCTACACTTGTTCATGTTGCCTTTGTACACTTGTTCATATGAGCTGTTGTTCCATAGTTGTAGTTGCAGTATTTATGTTCCTTGTTTGTTGCAGTTTGTCACTGTAATTGCTGTTACATTACTTCACAGTGGTGCATTTGTTCATATAGCTCTGTTGTTGCTGTGTTCATGAGCATGCTTCACTGCATTATGAAAATGTTGCACAATTTCTGTTGTTTCCAGTTGCACTAGGTCATTTTGTATCTGCATTTGTTATTTCTGAAGTTCAAGTTGCACTTGCTCACTGCTTGATGGTCTTGTGACTCTTGCCATGTCTTTGTGCCTTTTAACCTGTAACTTGAACTTGAATCTGCAACCATCACTGCATTATAAAAATGTTGCATTGTACTCTGTGTTCACTGTTGCACTTGGTGTTTGTAGCTGCTATGCAGTTGCTATGCATCAATATATATATACTATGTTCTGTACTGCATTGATGCAGTTTCCATATTTTGTGTATTTTGATGTTTCATTTGTATGCACTTGATCATTCTGCTCATTCCTAGTTGCCTTAAGTAGTAGTGCTTCATGTTGTATTCATTTTTGAGTTGCACACTGCTGCTTGTACTTGTAGTCTTGGCCAGTTGACTGTTGCTTTGAGTTGTTCATTGCTTGGTCTCTGTTGCCTTGAATTTCTGGTTGGAGCTGTGCACACGAGTTGGCGAGGCAGTGCACACGTGTATGAATGTACACGTGTGTATTGCAGCCACTTATGGTTACCTGTCCCTGTAATATCTATATGCACTACTTTGTGATGAAATCAAGTGCGAATAATGACGAACAACCCAAATAACTGAGGCAAACCATTTTTTCAAAAATCGTCGTTTCTTTCAAATTTCAAAAATATTTCTCTTTCAATTTTACTGCGTTTGAAAATATTTTTGCAGATTACTCAGATGCTGGATTCAAACCGGAATGCAGTTGAAGACAAAAAACACGAGTGTGAGTGATATGTAGTGAGTTTATCAATGTAAAAATATTTGTGATGTAATCGTGATGTAATCAGAAATGTATATGTATAGTGAGAGCATGAATTTGTACTATTCAAGATTGTAATAAATATTTGTTTGAATAAAATTTCTGTTTGAATTCAAAATCTGTTTAGCTTGTTTTGTTTGAATTCAAATTCAAATTCTGTGTAATTTATTTTATTCAACAAATATTTATTTATTCTATGAAAAATAGTACATTAACAAGTACATTTAAATGAATGTATATATGTTTATTATCATCAAACAAAAATCATATAGCGCAAAGCGCATATTCAACAATTGGTTAGTTTCGTTTCCAAAAAATCCTATCTGAACCTCAATCGGGTCATGGAAGTTTTTTACCCTTCATTTTTCCTCACGTGGATTTTTTCTGTAAAACGGGATCCCCGTGGCTGGTGTATGATTTACCATCGCTGGAGAGTGGTGCACCATGGTACTGCACCGTTTCAAATCCATGCACCTATTTCTAAAGGTCGTACGACACTGTTTTGTTATTTTGGACAGATGTTGCACCTTGCATCGTAGATGTTGCACCCTATGATTATCGATTCTTCGGAGGGCTATAACTCTTGGCTCGTTTAGAGTTACGGGAGCCATAACCAGTCAAAACGAAGGTATCTGTGAGTTCTACAGCTTTGACGGCTTTCAGCCGTCACTGGTTAGTTTCATACCCAAAAAATCCTATCCGAACCTCAATCGGGTCATGGAAGTTTTTTACCCTTCGTTTTTCCCCACGTGGATTTTTTCTGTAAAACGGGATCCCCGTGGCTGGTCTATGATTTACCATCACTGGAGAGTGGTGCACCATGGTACTGCACCGTTTCAAATCCATGCACCCATTTCTAAAGGTCGTACTGCACTGTTTCGTCATTTTGGACGGATGTTGCACCTTGCACCGTAGATGTTGCACCCTGTGGATATCGATTCTTCGGAGGGCCATAACTCTTGGCTCGTTTAGTGTTATGGGAGCCATAACTAGTCAAAACGAAGGTATCTATGAGTTCTACAGCTATGTCAGCTTTCAGCCATCACTGGTTAGATTCATTCCCAAAAAATCCTATCCGAACCTCAATTGGGTCAAGGAAGTTTTTTACCCTTCGTTTTATCGTCACATGGTTTTTTCTATAAAACGGGATCCCCGTGGCTGGTTTTTGATTTACCATCGCTGGAGAGTGGTGCACCATGGTACTGCACCGTTTCAAACCCATGCACCCATTTCTAAAGGTCGTACGGCACTGTTTCGTCATTTTTGACGGAAGTTGCACCTTGCACCGTAGATGTTGCACCCTATGGATATCGATTCTTCGGAGGGCCATAACTCTTGGCTCGTTTAGATTTACGGGAGCCATAACCAGTCAAAACGAAGGTATCTATGAGTTCTACAGCTACGAAGGCTTTCAGTCGTCACTGGTTAGTTTCGTACCCAAAAAATCCTATCCAAACCTCAATCGGGTCATGGAAGTTTTTTACCTTTCGTTTTTCGTCACGTGGATTTTTTCTGTAATACGGGATCCCCGTGGTTGGTCTATGATTTACCATCGCTGGAGAGTGGTGCACCATGGTACTGCACCGTTTCAAATCCATGCACCCATTTCTAAAGGTCGTACGGCACTGTTTCGTCATTTTGGACGGATGTTGGACCTTGCACCGTAAATGTTGCACCCTGTGTATGTCGATTCTTCGGAGGGCCATAACACTTGGCTCGTTTAGAGTTACGGGTGTTTGTGTCAAAATTGGGCACAACACTCTCCGGAAGTTTTTGAAGATATAATAAACGAGGAAAGCAAATTGAAAATGTAGATTATATAACAAAAACTCCAAGCAATAGAAAGTAAATTGCACAGAAGACAACAATTTAGAGTGGTTCGGCGATTAGCGTACGTCCACTATGAAGTGTTGTTATATTATTTCTCGACGATCGGAGAATACAACTATTTTATGACAAAGTACAGCAGATCTTAAACCAAAATTCGAAATTAGGGGCAGCAGCGGTGCTACGGAGCGATTCTGGCAGAGTCTGGCCGTTGCTTCTTACTAAAAATTCTCCGATCCCCTTTTTGAATGACCGAGGGCTCTATTTATAGGTGTAGGAGGCTGATATTTTGCCTAAAATCCAGGGAGAACGCTTCAGGCACGTGAATGGGCCCACACGGCCGAAATCTGGAGATCCGGGTCCACACTGGGATCGATTCGACCCTTTGTTCGAATCGATCAAGAAATGGTCCAATCGTGACGAAACTTGACGAGGACATTCTTTTATGTATTTGCAAGGTACTGTGAAAATTTCGTAGTGTTTGGACTTGTAGATCTCGAGTTATGATCGATTCAAGATCGCATTTTCAGTTGATGTACGTGCTTCTAATCGATCCCTTCGAATCGATAGGGTCGAATCGATTGGTCGAGCATGTGCCTTGTGACGTGGCGCGCGCGCTTCTCGGGTTGACCCACCTTTTTCTCCAAGTTTACTAGGTCGAATCCTTGGTTTTAGCTACTATTACTTGGTGGATTCGAGGACATCATCCACTCCATCGATTCGAGCGAGCGCCTCTTCGTATCGATTACAGTGGGTTGGTTGATCGATACGAAGCTACTGAATAGGATGGATTCGAAGGTCTCCATCTGAAGGATACGAAGTGAAGTATTCCATGGATTCGAAGTAGTTTGCATGGATGGAGTCGAGGTGAAGCTCCATGATGGATTTGAATAGTGCACTCCGATGGATACAAATCAGCATGTTTTCATAACTTGCATCGATCATATCTCGCTCATACGAATTCCGATTAACTTGAAATTTGGAACGTCGGCTTTCATGGCTTTGTAGGCCATGTCTTGTCAATTGCGGCCCAATCCGGGCTCCGAAAAAATTCATTGATATTCGTAGTTATCCAATAGCTATCCAATGCTGGGGACGTACGACCCTGTCTCTCCAGTCAGTTCCTTGATATCTCGGCCTTGCCAAAAGGCTGGATAACATTTGCCCCCCAAAGTACATCTTGTGTAAACATGATGTGCTTTGAAGAGCTGCAGTCTCACGTTGGACAACTATGACATGCTCTGCTGAAAGTTGTATTCTGTATTGTTGTAATCGACTATCGTATGATTGTGATTGTCTGATTGCCGTTGAAATCATGACGAGATGTGCATTTGGTCCCTGTAATTGTCCCCTTGTATCGATTCTCTCCTGAATATGTATAAAAGGTAGACAAGTAATTTTTCAAATCGTAGCAATTCATTGGCTCTCATCGACGTCCTTTGATGGATTCGAAGTCACGTATGTTCGAATCAATTATCTTCGAGTCGATGGTTTTTAATCCAGCCTTTGCTTAGTGCTTCCTCGAATCGATGATGCCTTGCATCAATAAAGTTGGGATGGATTCGATGGTGTGAGGGATTCGAAGTAGTTGAAGGACTCAACGTTATGATGGATTCGAAGCTCTGTCGTTTCGAAAGTAATTGTTTGAAGGTAGATGGCTTCGAGGGAACGGCTTCAAAGCGCGGCCCAGATGCATGCTGGTGTTCGAATCGATCCTAGCGTTCTAGCATATGGTTTCGATCTTGCCACTTCGAATCGCTTTGGAGGGTTTCACCTGTTGCTACCGGTCTGTCTCACCGGGATACGAAGCGCCACAGAAACCCTATAAATACCAAGGCCTTATTCATTTTCACTTTTTACTTTTTCTGTTGCCACTATTGCTCCTTCGAATCAATTCTCCAGAACTAGAAACAATCGCGTCTTGTACGAATTGATCATATTCCTTCGAGTTTTCATTTGCAATCTCCCCAAATCAGGTACTTATGGATCGAGTCAAGTTGAGAACGATATCACTGGAGGCTTTTGGCATCCATTCAATCTTTTGAAAATCCTGAAGAGTTGTGAGATCTGAAATGGGTCGAATCGATGGTTTCGAGAGACAAGGATTTTCGAATCGTAACGACCCAGAGTATTGTGTTGGAGAAGCGCAGATATCATTGGACGTTATCTTCGTTCATAGCTTCGCATCGATCGATCGATTTGAAGTAGTGGTACCCCAATCGATTCGAACGTATATAACACTGATCGATTCGAAGCTATGCAGTGCTTATAGATTCGAAGGGCTCCTTCTCCCCAAGGTTTCATCGAGTCGACCTTCATGGTGTTGAAGCGTATGGATTTGAACTTCATCGATTCGACTCGTATTGTTTCGAGTTTGATAGATTCGATCGTTCTGACTTCTGAAACTTCTATTCTTCTGATTTGCTCCAACATCTGAACTACGACCAATTTCAAGTTGAACCTTGACGAACTTAATGATTTTGAGCATACATGACTCCGACGAGCTTCGGCCTTGCACAACCGAACTTTACTGTTTAAGACTTAACTTCCTTTTTGAAGCCCGTCGATGGAACTTGTGACTTAACCAAAATATGATGAATTTATACTTGAATTAGTCGGTAGCGTCTGGATAGCGTGGAGGTGACGGTCAGCGATGACTGTCATTTTCATTCCCAAATTCCAAAGTTTCGTCGTTCGGACATCTTGTTTTAACTTGCAAAATTTGCTTAAGTAATGCTAACACTTGCACTGCACGACATATTCATACACTTTACGCCGGGGAATACACTGGCTTCTTTCGTCTAACGATGATTTCTCATGAAATAAATAGTTATGGAATTTTCGAATTTTGTAGCAGCCGGAGACTCAAAGTATAGCCCCTTCAAGATTCGAGATCCCAGACATTGAAACCGAAGTCATTGGTCTAGTTCTGGAGTGCTAGTTTAGAGTCATGGGAGCGACAGCCTGTCAAAACGTAGCTCTCAATGAACTCTACAGCTATGACAGCTCTCAATCACTACTGGTTAGTTTCATACCCCAAAGATCGTATTCGAACTCGAAGTATATGCTTTTTTCAAAAGCTTGTTCATTGCATTCACAGAGCATCTTTATCGATAGCTGGCCCCGATCGAGATCAGATACTCATTGCAACTTCAAATGTCGATCGAGTAGTCTTTCACATTTCCGGAAGCGGCAAGAAGTTGCCAAGTGGTTATTTAAGCAAGCCTTGGTAGATAGGAACTAGTTTTTGTCTCTCATTAGTAGGTCGTGTATAGATGCAGGTTCGGCCCCTTGCTAGTAGAAATTCTTTTTGTGAAGAACTCATTTGTACGTAGGTTTCCGTTTTGCAGTTAGTTGAAATAAAATTTTACTCTCCCTTTTTTTTCTTACTTCAACTGTTCTTCCTGCTTAAGTGTTGCAATGATTGGCTCATTATTATTCTTTTGGTAAATCTTGAGCGCATATCCGCACTCCGGGGACTTAGAATAATTTCGAAATGAGAATTTAGTTCACACTCCGGGAATCCAATAATTATCGGAGTCGGTGGCAAAGTTCACACTCCAGGAACTTCGGCTTGTTACTTACGTCCCAATTCACGTTCAGGGAAGTTGGGGTTAGCATTCATACTTCAATCCGCACTCTTGGGAATCTTAGCTTTAAGCCTACGCTTCGGTTCGCACTCCGGGAACCAACAGTATTTGACTATATTCCAATTCACACTCTGGAAAGTTTGAGTTCGCTCACACTCTGGGAGCAATGGATTTATACTCCGGCTCGCACTCCGGGAACCAAGAGTTGATGGTTATACTCCAAATTCACGCTGTGGGAATTTGGAGTCCGTTCGCGCTCTGGGAACGAATTATTTGATGTTTATACTCCAAATTCGCGCTGTGGGAATTTGGAGTCCGTTCACGCTCTAGGAACGAATTATTTGATGTTTATACTCCAAATTCGCGCTCTGGGAACGAATTATTTGATGTTTATACTCCAAATCCGCGCTTTGGGAATTTGGAGTCCGTTCGCGCTCTAGGAACGAATTATTTGATGTTTATACTCCAAAATCGTGCTTTGGGAATTTGGAGTCCGTTCGCGCTCTGGGAACGAATTATTTGATGTTTATACTCCAAATTCATGCTCTGGGAATTTGGAGTCCGTTCGCGCTCTAGGAACGGATTATTTGATGTTTATACTCCAAATTCGCGCTCTGGGAATTTGGAGTCCGTTCGCGCTCTGGGAACGAATTATTTAATGTTTATACTCCAAATTCGCGCTCTGGGAATTTGGAGTCCGTTCGCGCTCTGGGAACGAATTATTTAATGTTTATACTCCAAATTCGCGCTTTGTGAATTTGGACTTCTGAAGGATTGTCGTGTATCAGTCCTTGTCAATGTTGATGTAGTGTTCTGCCCCCGAGCTGGGGTTTCACTTAGTGAGTGACCGGTTATATCGCCGTCACTTCCTATTTGACTAAATCCCATCGCATGATGGAACTTAGCTCTCCACGCATCGTGATATTGTGCGTCATACTCAATAAATCACAGTTTGGCTCGAAGAGATGGCATTTTATTGCTGAAATAAGAAAATATGGCAAAGTCAGTTGCCTTATTACAAATTCGAATTTCGTAACGCGAAAACAAAATGCAAAGGAATAAATTGATAAAAATAGATAAGTAAAGCCTGTCATGTGTAGTAGCGACGGTGACTTTCGCTGTTCCAGGCCCTCGGTAGAGTGAGACCGTCAATGGTCGATAACTTGAACGTGCCATCTCCGAGCTTTTGCGAAACGACATATGGTCCCTCCCAATTCGGCTTCATATGAGAAGGAAACGGATAAATTCTTTTGAGTACGAGATCGCCGAGTTCGAAGGTTCGTGGCTGAATCTTGGCATTGTATATTCGGGCGACTCGACTTCGATATGCGGCTGCCCTCAAATCAGCCTCTTCGTGTTTCTCATCGAGTAAATCCAGAGATTCAGCAAGTAATACGGCATTTTTTTTTGGATCATAATATGTCACATGATGAGAGTGCACCTCCATTTCAACTGGAATAACGGCTTCAGAGTCATAAGATAGAGAAAATAGGGTGTGTCCGGTTGCGGTTTTGTGAGTTGTCCGGTAAGCCCATAATGCCATAGGAAGTTCATCAACCCACTTGCCCTCGGCCTTTTCCAGTCGTTTCTTCAAAATGGATTTGATAACTTTGTTAACAGCTTCGACCTGACCATTTTCTTGAGGGTGCGCTACTGTAGAGAATTTCTTGTGGATGTGGAATCGCTGACAGAAATTCTTGAATTCAGTGCGGTCAAATTGGGCTCCATTGTCGGTGATAAAGGTTTGTCAGAGACCAAATCGGCAAATGATGTTGCGCACTACAAAGCTGATTACTTTTTTCGTCTTAATTGTTGCAAGAGGTTTAGCTTCAGCCCATTTGGTGAAGTAATCAACTGCAACGATGGCATACTTCGCGCCACCTTTGGCTAAGGGCAAAGCACCAATTATATCAATCCCCCATATTGCGAACGGCCAAGGACTGACCATTTGGGTTATCTCAGTAGGTGGAGCTCTAGGAATTCGAGCGTGTTTCTAGCACTTGTCACACTTCTTAGCATAATTTGCAGCGTCTCGATTAACAGTGGGCCAATAATACCCGTACCGGAGTACCTTTTTGGCGAGTGCTTGCCCCCCAATGTGATCGCCACACTCTCCTTCGTGTACATCGTGTAACACTCGTTTGACTTCATCGTGCGCGATACACCTGAGGAGAGGAATAGAATATCCCCTTCGATACATGACGCCATTCTGAATGACAAACCGTGAGGCTTTTCGAAGGACTTGTCTTTTCTCGCTCCGACGCTCTGGTAATATACCTTGTTCAATATAATTCCGATAGATGGTCATCCATGACTCCCTACCGGAAGTAGCTTCAAACACGAAGTCAGTCTCCATTCGATCAATGCTCGGAGAGGATAAAGTTTCAACGGGAACTAGTCCCAAATGCTGAGCTACGCCGGTACTTGCTAACTTTAACCCGTTGAGTAGAGCTTCATATTCGGCTTCGTTGTTGGTTGCATGAAACTCAAACTTTAGAGCATAACATATGGATCGACCCTCTGAGGTTTCTAGCACTATTCCGGCACCTGAGCAACGATCATTGGACGCACCATCAGTATACAGCATCCAGACATATTCTGGAGATTCGCTAGTTTCCGGCAAATCTTCGGGAACGGTAAATTCAGCTATGAAATCTGCTAAGACTTGACCATGGATGGCTCTCCTGGGAGTGTAAGTGATATCGAATTGATTCAATTCGATGTTCCATTTGAGTAACCTACCAGACGTCTCAGGCCGCGTAAGGACCTGTCGTAACGGCTGATCGGTGTATACAGTGATGGGATGACCCTAGAAGTATGGACGGAGCTTCCTCGAGGCAATGACTAAGCAGTAAGCTAATTTCTCCAGCTTCGGATAGTTTCTCTCAGCTCCGGTGAGTCGTTTGCTAACATAATAGACCGGTTTCTGAAGTCGGTCTTCCTCCCGAACAAGGGCAGCACTTATCGCATTTTGTGACACTGCCAAGTAAAGATATAATTGTTCATGATCAACAGGCTTTGAAAGAATCGGCGGTGTAGAAAGGTGTTCAACTAGTGAATGAAATGCGCCTTCACATTCCATAGTCCATTCAAAGTTTCGTTTCCCTTTTCGGATCAAATCGAAGGAAGGGAATGCATTTGTCGGTCGACTTTGAGATGAACCTGCTCAGTGCTGCAACATTCCCATTAAGACTCTGAACTTGCTTTATGCTTCTTGGAGTTTGGAGATTTCTGATAGCCCAGATCTTTTCGGGGTTAGCCTCTATCCCTCGGGCGTTGACGTTGAACCCAAGGAATTTCCAGAGGCGACTCCGAAATGACACTTTAGTGGATTAAACTTCATTCCGTATTTCCGAAGGATATTGAACATTGACTCCAAGTCTTTGACGTGGTCAATAGAGTATCGTGATTTCACCAACATGTCATCTACATAAACTTCCATGGTCTTCCCGATCTGGTCGGCAAACATCCGATTGACTAAGCGTTGATAAGTTGCGCTGGTGTTCTTTAATCCGAAAGGCATGACTTTGTAGCAGTATAATCCCAAATCGGTTACAAAGCTTGTATGCTCTTGGTCAGGTACATGCATGGGTATCTGGTTGTAGCCTGAGTAAGCATCCATGAAAGATAGTAATTCGTGTCCGGCGGTTGAATCTACAAGTTGATCGATTCGGGGAAGTGGAAAGCTGTCCTTCGGGCAGGCTTTGTTCAAGTCAGAATAATCGATACACGTTCTCCATTTCCCATTCGGTTTTCGGACAAGTACAGGGTTGGATACCCATTCCGGATATAAAGCATCTCTAATGAACCCATTCGATTTCAATTTATCAACTTCTTCTCTAAGGGCGGCAGATCTCTCTGGATCCATACCACGCCTTTTTTGTTTGACCGGGATATACCGCGGGTCAATATTCAGGGTGTGGCTCGCGATGTCCGACGAGATCCCACACATATCAGAATGCGTCCAAGAAAATACGTCTGAATTTGCTCAGAGAAATTCGACCAATTCCTTCTGTGCTTGTTGACTTAATTGAGATCCGATTTTTAACATTTTTGAGTCATCACCGTCACTGATCGGACTGTCAATTGTCAACTCGGCAGGGGATGCTTGACTTTCTCTGGATTCATCTCTATCTTCATTGTCTCTGGGGTCAAGGTCCCTCTGCAATTGGTCATGGTGCCCGGGCCGGGGCCCAGGCACAAATTGTCAATCGTCGGCGAAACGGATGCAGAGGGATTCCTCTACGCCTTTCCCTTTTTCTTTTCGCTGTGCCTCTCACAGCTCAGCAACATAACAGGCTCTTCCAGCAGCCTGATCTCGTTGCACAACCCCTATCCCGAGATCAGTTGGGAACTTCAGAGTTAAGCACCATGGGGCAATAGCAGCCCTAAATTCAGCAAGGGTCGGTCGGCCTAAAAGAGCATTGTACGGAGTAGGAATATCCAAGACAACAAATTGCAAAATCCGAACTCTTCGGCACTCTCCCACTCCCAATTCCACCGGCAATTCAACCATTCCGGTGGGTATCGTTGCACTTTCGTTGAAGCCGTGGACTCGTGATTGACAAGGTTTTAGGTTCTTAGCTTCCATTTTCATTAAATCATATGCTCTCTTGAACAGTATGTTCACAGAACTCCCACTATCTGCTAAGATCCTCTTCATCCAAGTAGGACCAACTTGAGCGGATATAACCAGTGGGTCGATTGTGGGGGCTTCGATTCTATCAGCATCTCGACTTCTAAATACGATGTCGTCGGTCATCGTCTTTTGTTGTTTGGCCGGAGCCCCGTCCTCAGAATTGCTACAACACTCGAAGTCCGCATGCCTGATCGAGCTAGCATATGATTCCATTTCCCCCCAGCTTCTTTCTGCCAGATGGGGACCACCACTTATTGTGTTAATAACCAACCTCCCGCCTGTACGAGCGGGTTCACCCTGCCTTTCCTGATTCTGTGTACGATTTTGATTGGATGGGCCCGCCCCACCAGACTGCGGTGCCCGAACAAACTGATCCAACTTTCTCTCTCTGATGAGCTTTTAAATAAGGTCTTGCAAATGTCTACACTCATTGGTATTATGTCCATAGCTTTCATGGAATCTACAGAACTTTCCTGTTTGGATCTGCCTTTCCGACGAAGCCTTCGGAGCAGGCTTTGTGTATTGCATAGTATTACAAGTCTGCAGATACACGTTTTCTAGCGACGTGTTAAGTGGTGTATAACTATCAAACATTGCGGCCCTACGCCTTGTACCATGATTCTGATCTTGCTTCTTGTTCCAGTTATCATCGTTCCTTGGTTGTTGAGTCTGTTTATTTTGGATATTCAATTGAACTTTTCCTGAGCTTTCACCAGATTGTTTAACCGCAACATTACTCTGAATCCCTTCACTGTTGGGCCTTGCATCGCCCTGCTTCCTAGACTGTTTCGCATCCTCTCGCCTCAAGAATTGAGCGGCTTTGGAATAGAAACGATCCAACGACGCGGGAGGCTTTCCAGCTAACCAATTTCCAAACTCGGAATCGGGATCGATTCCTTTAGTCAAAGCCATCAAAATAGAATTATCATTGGGGTTGGTTATCTCTGCACATGCAGCATTGAATCTTTCCAAATATCGCCTAAGCGTCTCTCCGGGAGCTTGAGTGACACTTGATAAAGTATTTTCATCTTTAGGCCTTGCGATATGCATACGAAACTGTTCAACAAATTTGGTAGCTAACTGATCAAACGAAGAAACAGACCGGGGGGGCAAACGGGTGAACCACATGGTGGCGATGCCCCCTAAGGATATGGGGAAACTACGACACTTTACTGCATCATCAGCCCTTGCGGCAGTCATCGACCATTCGTACTTCAAAATATGTTGATTAGGGTCGGAATTCCCTTCATACATGGGCAGAGTTGGCATTCTGAATCGCCGAGGGGGTTCAACATATAATATGTCATTTGTAAATGGAGTATAACATTGGGAGATTCCCCAATCGTCATTTGTGAGACCCTGACTCTGACAAATCTTCTGGCGTATCATAGCCGAGAGGTCTGGCGAAGCCGCATTCTAAGCGTGATGAGCCAAAGTGTGGTCGGGTTCCACATCGCGGGGTAGGATTGGATGCTGTCGACGATCCATATCTCGCCTCCTTGGCTCGATATCCTCTGGAACATAAGGTTCAGGAGCATGTCCCTGTTGTTGATAATTCTGATTTTGAGCATCGACTCCTTTTTCTGCAGCGGTCGCGGCAGCACGATTATCTGCAGTGTACTGTGGAGCAGTGCCTCCTCGGGAGGTGGGTCCGGTATGAAAACTTGTAGAAGGGCCAACTCTTATTTGCCTAGGACGGGTAGATCTGCCATTGTGGTCAGACGAAGCAGAACTTTCGGTGGAAGAATTAGGAGCGTGATCCCTTCTGGATCTTCTTCGCCTTTGGTGATTTAGCTGATTGTTCAACTCAGCGTTAGCGCGCAACTGCTCAGCTAGCTGTTGCCGACTTTGGGTTAGTTCCTGGAGCAACGCCTAGAACTCTTGTCTGGTGACCGGGCCTGATTGATCTGCAGGTCCGGTAACGTCTTGGTTGGTTGATTGTGGCTGGGCAGGATTCCGTCTGTCCCGACCTTCTTGATCACCAACGTTGGATGTTGTTCTGGTACTCACCATCTTGAGGGGTAGGATCCTTTCCAAGACTTTATGCAAATCTAAGTAGAACGGAAGGAATCTGAAATTAAAATCTGGATCTCTCTCTCTTAGATTTATGCAATCCGGTATCGACGACAGATCCAAGGAGCAGGAGAAAAGCTGGGTTTTCTCAATGAAAGCACCAAAGTGTTTGTGTCAAAATTGGGCACAACACTCTTCGGAAGTTTTTGAAGAGATAATAAATGAAGAAAGCAAATTGAAAATGTAGATTATCTAACAAAAACTCCAAGCAACAGAAAGTAAGTTGCACAGAAGACAACAATTTAGAGTGGTTCGGCGATTTGCCTACGTCCACTATGAAGTTTTGTTATTTTATTGATTGACGTTCGGAGAATACAACTATTTTATGACAAAGTACAGCAGATCTTAAACCAAAATTCAAAATCAGGGGCAGCAGCGGAGCTACGGAGCGATTCTTGCAGAGTTTGGGCGTTGCTTCTTACAAAAAATTCTCCGATCCCCTTTCCGAATGACCAGGGGCTCTATTTATAGGTGTAGGAGGATGATATTTTGCCTAAAATCCAGGGAGAACGCTTCAGGCACGTGAGGGGGCCCACACGGCCGAAATCTGTAGATCCGGGTCCACATTGGGATCGATTCGACCCTTGGTTCGAATCGATCAAGAAATTGTCCAATCGTGACGAAACTTGACGTGGACATTCTTTTATGTATATGCAAGGTACTGTGAAAATTTCATAGCATTTGGACTTGTAGATCTCGAGTTATGATCGATTCAAGATCGCATTATCTGTTGATGTACGTGCTTCGAATCGATCCCTTCGAATCGATAGGGTCGAATCGATCGGTCGAGCATGTGCCTGGTGACGTGGCGTGCGCGCTTCTCGGGTTGACCCACCTTTTTCTCCGAGTTTACTGGGTCGAGTCCTTGGTTTTAGCTGCTATAACTTGGTGGATTCGAGGACATCGTCCACTCCATCGATTCGAACGAGCGCCTCTTCGTATCGATTATAGTGGGTTGGTTGATCAATACGAAGAAACTGAATAGGATGGATTCGAAGGTCTCCATCTGAAGGATACGAAGTGAAGTAGTCCATAGACTTGAAGTAGCTTGCGTGGATGGAGTCAAGGTGAAGCTCCATGATGGATTCGAATAGAGCACTCCGATGGATACAAATCAACATGTTTTCATAATTTGCATCGATCATATCTCGCTCTTACGAATTCCGATTAACTTGAAATTTAGAACGTCGGCTTTCATGGCTTTGTAGGCCATTCTTGTCCATTTCGGCCCAATTCGGGCTCGGGAAAAATTCATTGATATTCGTAGTTATCCAATAGCTATCCAATGCTGGGGATGTACGACCCTGTCTCTCTAGTCAGTTCCTTGATATCTCGGCCTTGCCAAAAGGCTGGATAACAACAGGAGCCATAACCAGTCAAAACGAAGGTATCCGTGAGTTCTACATCTATGACAGCTTTCAGCCGTCACTGGTTAGTTTCATTCCCAAAAAATCCTATTCGAACCTCAATCGGGTCATGAAAGTTTTTTGCCCTTCGTTTTATCGTCACGTGGATTTTTTCTATAAAACGGGATACCCGTGACTGGTCTATGATTTACCATCGCTGGAGAGTGGTGCACCATGGTGCTGCACCATTTCAAATCCATGCACCCATTTCTAAAGGTCGTACGGCACTGTTTCGTCTTTTTGGACGGATGTTGCACCTTGCACCGTAGATGTTGCACCCTGTGGATATCAATTCTTCGAAGGGCGATAAATCTTTGCTCGTTTAGAGTTACGGGAGCCATAACCAGTCAAAACGAAGGTATCTATGAGTTCTATAGCTATGAAGGCTTTCAGTCGTCACTGTATAGTTTCATACCCCAAACATCCTATCCAAACCTCGTCGGGTCATCGAAGTTTTTTACCCTTCGTTTTTCGTCACGTGGATTTTTTCTGTAAAACGGGATCCCCGTGGCTGTTCTATGATTTACCATCGCTGGAGAGTGGTGCACCATGGTACTGCACCGTTTCAAATCCATGCACCCATTTCTAAAGGTCGTACGGCACTGTTCCGTCATTTTGGACGGATGTTGCACCTTGCACCGTAGATGTTGCACCCTGTGGATATCGATTCTTCGGAGGGAAATAACTCTTGGCTCGTTTAGAGTTACGGGAGCCATAACTAGTCAAAACGAAGGTATCTGTGAGTTCTACAGCTATGACAGCTTTCAGCTGTCATTGGTTAGTTTCATACCAAAAAATCATAGCCGAACCTGAATCGGGTCATGGAAGTTTTTTACCCTTCGTTTTTCGTCTCGTGGATTTTTTCTTTAAAACAGGATCCCCGAGGCTGGTCTATGTGTTACCATCGCTGGAGAGTGGTACACCATGGTACTGCACCATTTCAAATCCATGCACCCATTTCTAAAGGTCGTACGGCACTGTTTCGTCATTTTGGACGGATGTTGCACCTTGGACCGTAGATGTTGCACCCTATGGATATCGATTCTTCGGAGGGCCATAAGTCTTGGTTCGTTTAGAGTTACGGGAGCCATAACCAGTCAAAACGAAGGTATCTATGAGTTCTACAGCTATGACGGCTTTAGCCGTCACTGGTTTGTTACATACCCAAAAAATCCTATCTGAAAATCAATCGGGTCATGGAAGTTTTTTACCCTTCGTTTTCCGTCACGTGGATACTTTCTGTAAAACGGGATCCCCGTGGCTGGTCTATGATTTACCATCGCTGGGGAGTAGTGCATCATGGTACAGCACTATTTCAAATCCATGCACCCATTTCTAAAGGTCGTACGGCACTGTTTCATCATTTTGGACGGATGTTGCACCTTGCACCGTAGAGGTTGCACCCAGTGGATATCGATTCTTCGGAGGGCCATGACTCTTGGCTCGTTTAGAGTTACGGGAGCCATAACCAGTCAAAACGAAGGTATCTACGAGTTCTACAGCTATGAAGGCTTTCAACCTTCACTGATTAGTTTCATACCCAAAAAATCTTATCCGAACCTCAATCGAGGCAAGGAATTTTTTTACCCTTCATTTTATCGTCACGCGGATTTTTTTTGTAAAACGGGATCCCCGTAGCTGGTCTATGATTTACCATTGCTAAAGAGTGGTGCACCATGGTACTGCACTGTTTCAAATCCATGCACTCATTTCTAAAGGTCATTCGGCACTGTTTCATCATTTTGGACGGATGTTTCACCTTGCACCGTAGATGTTGCACCCTGTGGATATCGATTCTTCGGAAGGCCATAACTCTTGGCTCGTTTAGAGTTACGGGAGCCATAACCAGTCAAAACGAAGGTATCTGTGAGTTCTATAGTTATGATGGCTTTCAGCCGTCACAGGTTAGTTTCATGCCCAAAAAAATCCTATCCAAACCTCAATCGGGTCATGGAACTTTTTTACCCTTCGTTTTTCCTCACTTGGATTTTTTCTGTAAAACGGGATCCCCATGGCTGGTCTATTATTTACCATCGCTGGAGAGTGGTGCACCGTGGTACCGCACCGTTTCAAATCCATGCATCCATTTCTAAAGGTCGTACGACACTGTTTCGTCATTTTGGACGGATGTTGCACCTTGCACCGTAGATGTTGCACCCAGTGGATATCGATTCTTCGGAGGGCCATGACTCTTGGCTCGTTTAGAGTTACGGGAGCCATAACCAGTCAAAACGAAGGTATCTGTGAGTTCTACAGCTATGAAGGCTTTCAGCCGTCACCGGTTAGTTTCATACCCAAAAAATCCAATCCAAACCTCAATCGGGTCATGGAAGTTTTTTACCCTTCGTTTTTCCTCACGTGAATTTTTTCTGTAAAACGGGATCCCCGTGGCTGGTCTATGATTTACCATCGCTGGAGAGTGGTGCACCATGGTACTGCACCGTTTCAAATCCATGCACCCTTTTCTAAAGGTCGTACGACATTGTTTCGTCATTTTGGACGGATGTTGCACCTTGCACCGTAGATGTTGCACCCTTTGGAAATCGATTCTTCGAAGGGCCATAACTCTTGGTTCGTTTAGAGTTACGGGAGCCATAACCAGTCAAAACGAAGGTATATGTGAGTTCTACGGCTATGTCGGCTTTCAGCCGTCACTTGTTAGTTTCATAGCCAAAAAATCATATCCGAACCTCAATCGGGTCAAGGAAGTTTTTTACCCTTCGTTTTATCGTCACGCGGATTTTTTCTATAAAACGGGATCCCCGTCGCTGGTCTATGATTTACCATCGCTGGAGAGTGGTGCACCATGGTACTGCACCGTTTCAAATCCATGCACCCATTTCTAAAGGTCGTACGACACTGTTTCGTCATTTTGGACGGATGTTGCACCTTGCACCGTAGATGTTGCACCCTGTGGATATCGATTCTTCGAAGGGCCATAACTCTTGGCTCGTTTAGAGTTACGGGAGCAATAACCAGTCAAAACGAAGGTATCTGTGAGTTCTACAGCTATGACGGCTTTCAGCCATCACTGGTTAGTTTCATACCCATAAAATCCTATCCGAACCTCAATCGGGTCATGCAAGTTTTTTACACTTCGTTTTTCCTTGCGTGGATTTTTTCTGTAAAACAGGATCCCCGTGGTCGGTCTATGATTTTCCCTCGCTGGAGAGAGATGCACCATGGTACTGCATCGTTTCAAATCCATGCACCCATTTCTAAAGGTTGTACGACACTGTTTCGTCATTTTGGACGGATGTTGCACCTTGCACCGTAGATGTTGCACCCTATGGATATCGATTCTTCGGAGGCCCATAACTCTTGGCTCGTTTAGATTTACGGGAGCCATAACCAGTCAAAACGAAGGTATCTATGAGTTCTACAGCTATGACGGCTTCAGCCGTCACTGGTTAGTTTCATACCCAAAAAATCCTATCCGAACCTCAATCGGGTCAAGGAAGTTTTTTACCCTTTGTTTTATCGTCACGTGGATTTTTTCTGTAAAACGGGATCTCCGTGGCTGGTCTATGATTTACCATCGCTGGAGAGTGGTGCCATGGCACTGCACCGTTTCATATCCACGCACCCATTTCAAAAGGTCATACGGCACAGTTTCGGCATTTTGGACGGATGTTTCAACTTGCACCGTAGATGTTGCACCCTGTGGATATCGATTCTTCGGAAAGCCATAACTCTTGGCTCGTTTAGAGTTACGGGAGCCATAACCAGTCAAAACGAAGGTATCTATGAGTTTTACCGCTATGATGGTTTTCAGCCGTCACTGGTTAGTTTCATACCCATAAAATCCTATCCGAACCTCAATCGGGTCATGGATGTTTTTTACCATTCGTTTTTCATCACGAGGATTTTTTTAGTAAAACGGGATCCCCATGGCTGGTCTATGATTTACCAAAGCTGGAGAGTGGTGCACCATGGTACTGCACCGTTTCAAATCCATGCACCCATTTCTAAAGGTCGTAGGGCACTGTTTCGTCATTTTGGACGGATGTTGCACCATGCACCGTTGATGTTGCACCCTGTGGATATCGATTCTTCGGAGGGTCATAACTCTTGGCTCGTTTAGAGTTACGGGAGCCATAACCAGTTAAAACGAAGGTATCTGTGAGTTCTATATCTATGATGGCTTTCAGCCGTCACTGGTTAGTTTCATACCCAAAAAATCCTATCCAAACCTCAATCGGGTCAAGGAAGTTTTTTACCCTTCGTTTTATCGTCACGCGGATTTTTTCTGTAAAACGGGATCCCCGTGGCTGGTCTATGATTCACCATAGCTGGAGAGTGGTGCACCATGGTACTGCACCGTTTCAAATCCATGCACCCATTTCTAAAGGTCGTACGACACTGTTTCGTCATTTTGGACAGATGTTGCACCTTGCACCGTAGATGTTGCACCCTGTGCATATCGATTCTTCGAAAGGCCATAACTCTTGGCTCGTTTAGAGTTACGGGAGCAATAACCAGTCAAAACGAAGGTATCTGTGAGTTCTACAGCTATGACGGCTTTCATCTGTCACTGGTTAGTTTCATACTCATAAAATCCTATCCGAACCTCAATCGGCTCATGCAAATTTTTTACCCTTCGTTTTTCCTCGCGTTGATTTTTTCTGTAAAACAGGTTCCCCGTGGCCGGTCTATGATTTACCCTCACTGGGGAGTGGTGCACCATGGTACGGCATCGGTTCAAAACCATGCACCCATTTCTAAAGGTCGTACGACACTGTTTCCTCATTTTGGACGGATGTTGCACCTTGCACCGTAGATGTTGCGCCCTATGGATATCGATTCTTCGGAGGGCCATAACTCTTGGCTCGTTTAGAGTTACGGGAGGCATAACCCGTCAAAACGAAGGTATCTATGAGTTCTACAGCTATGACGGCTTTCAGCCGTCACTACTTAGTTTCATACCCAAAAATTCCTATCCGAACCTCAATCGGGTCATGGATGTTTTTTACCCTTCGTTCTTCGTCACGTGGATTTTTTCTGTAAAACAGTATCCCCGTGGCTGGTCTATGAGTTACCATCGCTGGAGAGTGGTGCACCATGGTACTGCGCCGTTTCACCGTAGATGTTGCACCCTGTGCATATCGATTCTTCGAAGGGCCATAACTCTTGGCTCGTTTAGAGTTACGGGAGCAATAACCAGTCAAAACGAAGGTATCTGTGAGTTCTACAGCTATAACGGCTTTCAGCCTTCACTGGTCAGTTTCATACCCGAAAAATCCTATCCGAACCTCAGTCGGGTCAAGGAAGTTTTTTACCCTTCGTTTTATCGTCACGTGGATTTTTTCTGTAAAACGGGATCCCCGTGTCGGGTCTATGATTTACCATCGCTGGAGAGTGGTGCACCATGGTAATGCACTGTTTCAAATCCATGCACCCATTTCTAAAGGTCGTACGACACCTTTTCATCATTTTTGACGGATGTTGCACCTTGTACCGTGGATGTTGCACCCTGTGGATATCGATTCTTCGGAGGGCCATAACTCTTGGCTTGTTTAGAGTTACGGGAGCCATAACCAGTCAAAACGAAGGTATCTATGATTTCTACAGCTATGACGGCTTTCAGCCGTCACTCGTTAGTTTCATACCCAAAAATTGCTATCCGAACCTCAATCGGGTCATGGATGCTTTTTACCCTTCGTTTTTCGTCACGTGGATTTTTTCTGTAAAACGGTATCCCCGTGGCTGGTCTATGATTTACCATCGCTGGAGAGTGGTGCACCATGGTACTGCACCGTTTCACCGTAGATGTTGCACCCTGTGGATATCGATTCTTCGGAGGGCCATATCTCTTGGCTCGTTTAGAGTTACGAGAGCCATAACCAGTCAAAACGAAAGTATCTGTGAGTTCTACTGCTATGACGGCTTTCAGCCATCACTGGTTTGTTTCATACCCAAAAAATCCTATCCGAACATCAATCGGGTCATGGAAGTTTTTTACCCTTCGTTTTTCGTCATGTGGATTTTTTCTGTAAAGCAAGATCCCCGTGGCTGGTCTATGAGTTACCATCGCTGGAGGGTGGTGCACCCTGATACTGCACCGTTTCACCGTAGATGTTGCACCTTGTGGATATCGATTTTTCAAAGGGCCATATCCCTTGGCTCGTTAAGAGTTACAGGAGCCATAACCAGTCAAAACGAAAGTATTTGTGAGTTCTACAGCTATGACGGCTTTCAGCCGTCACTGGTTAGTTTCATACCCAAAAAATCCTATCCGAACCTCCATCGGGTCATGAAAGTTTTTTACCCTTCGTTTTTCGTCACGTGGATTTTTTCTATAAAACGGCATCAGCGTGGTTGGTCCATTGTTTACCATCGTTAGAGAGTGGTGCACCATGGTACTGCATCATTTCAAATCCATGCACCCATTTCTAAAGGTCGTACGGCACTGTTTCATCATTTTGGACGGATGTTCCACCTTGCACCGTAGATGTTGCACCCTATGGATATCAATTCTTCGGAGGGCCATAACATTTGGCTCGTTTAGAGTTACGGGAGCCATAACCAGTCAGAACGAAGGTATCTGTGAGTTCTACAGCTATGACCGCTTTTAGCCGTCATGGTTAGTTTCATACCCAAAAAATCCTATCCGAACCTCAATCGGGTCATGAAAATTTTTTACCCTTCGTTTTTCGTCACGTGGATTTTTTCTGTAAAACGGGATCCCCGTGGCTGGTCTATTATTTACCATCGCTGGAGAGTGGTGCACCACGGTACTGCACCATTTCAAATCCATGCACCCATTTCTAAAGGTCGTACAGCACTGTTTCGCCATTTTGGACGGATGTTGCACCTTGCACCGTAAATGTTGCACCCTGTGGATATCGATTCTTCGGAGGGCCATAACTCTTGGCTCGTTTAGAGTTACGGGAGCCATAATCAATCAAAACGAATGTATCTGTGAGTTATACAGCTATGAAGGCTTTCAGCCTTCACTGGTTAGTTTCATACCCGAAAAATCCTATCCGAACCTCAATCGGGTCAAGGAAGTTTTTTACCCTTCGTTTTATCGTCACGTGGATTTTTTCTGTAAAACGGGATCCCCTTGTCGGGTCTATGATTTACCATCGCTGGAGAGTGGTGCACCATGGTACTGCACCGTTTCAAATCCATGCACCCATTTCTAATGGTCGTACGGCACTGTTTCGTCATTTTGGACGGATGTTGCACCTTGCATCCTAGATGTTGCACCCTGTGGATATCGATTCTTCGTAAGGCCATGACTCTTGGCTCGTTTAGAGTTACGGGAGCCATAACCAGTCAAAACGAAGGTATCTGTGAGTTCTACAGCTATGAATGCTTTCAGCCGTCACTGGTTAGTTTCATACCCCAAAAATCCTATCCAAACCTCAATCAGGCCATGGAAGTTTTTTACCCTTCGTTTTTCCTCACGTGGTTTTTTTCTGTAAAACGGGATCCCCGTGGCCGGTCTATGATTTACCATCGCTGGAGAGTGGTGCACCATGGTACTGCACCGTTTCAAATCCATGCACCCATTTCTAAAGGTCGTACGACACAGTTTCGTCATTTTGGACGAATGTTGCACCTTGCACCGGAGATGTTGCACCCTGTGGATATCGATTCTTCGAAGGGCCATAACTCTTGGCTCCTCTAGAGTTACGGGAGCCATAACCAGTCAAAACGAAGGTATATGTGAGTTCTACAGCTATGACGGCTTTCAGCCGTCACTGGTTAGTATCATACCCAAAAAATCCTATCCGAACCTCAATCGGGTCAAGGAAGTTTTTTACCCTTCGTTTTATCGTCACGCGGATTTTTTCCGTAAAACGGGATCCCCGTGGCTAGTCTATGATTTACCATCGCTGGAGAGTGGTGCACCATGGTACTGCACCGTTTCAAATCCATGCACCCACTTCTAAAGGTAGTACGGCATTGTTTCGTCATTTTGGACGGATGTTGCACCTTGCACCGTAGATGTTGCACCCTGTGGATATCGATTCTTCGGAGGGCCATAACTCTTGGCTCGTTTAGAGTTACGGGAGCCATAACAAGTCAAAACGAACGTATCTGTGAGTTCTACAGCTATGACGGCTTTAAGCCGTCACTGGTTAGTTTCATACCCATAAAATCCTATCCGAACCTGAATCGGGTCATGGAAGTTTTTTACCCTTCGTTTTTCCTCACGTGGATTTTTTCTGTAAAACGGGATCCCCGTGGCTGGTCTATGATTTACCCTCGCTGTAGAGTGGTTCACCATGGTACTGCACCATTTCAAATCCATGCACCCATTTCTAAAGGTCGTACGACACTATTTCGTCATTTTGGACGGATGTTACACCTTGCACCGTAGATGTTGCACCCTATGGATATCGATTCTTCGTAGGGCCATAACTCTTGGCTTGTTTAGAGTTACGGGAGCCATAACTAGTCAAAACGAAGGTATCTGCGAGTTCTACTGCTATGACGGATTTCAGCCGTCACTAGTTAGTTTCATACACAAAAAATCCTATCCGAACCTCAATCGGGTCAAGGAAGTTTTTTACCCTTTGTTTTATCGTCACGTGGATTTTTGTGTAAAACGGGATCCCCGTGGCTGGTCTATGATTTACCATCGCTGGAGTGTGGTGCACCATGGTACTGCACCGTTTCAAATCCATGCACCCATTTCTAAAGGTCGTACGACACTGTTTCGTCATTTTGGACGGATGTTTCACCTTGCTCCGTAGATGTTGCACCCTATGGATATCGATTCTTCGGAGGGCCATAACTCTTGGCTCGTTTAGAGTTACGGGAGCCATAACCAGTAAAAACGAAGGTATCTGTGAGTTCTACAGCTATGACGGCTTTTAGATGTCACTGGTTAGTTTCATACCCAAAAAATCCTATCCGAACCTCAATCGGGTCATGGAAGGTTTTTACCCTTCGTTTTTCCTCACTTGGATTTTTTCCGTCAAACGGGATCCCCGTGGCTGGTCTATGATTTACCCTCGCTGGAGAGTGGTGCACCATGGTACTGCACCGTTTCAAATCCATGCACCCATTTCTAAAGGTCTTACGGCACTGTTCCGTCATTTTGGACAGATTTTACATCTTGCACCATATATGTTGCAGCCTATGGATATCGATTCTTCGGAGGGCCATAACTCTTGGCTCGTTTAGAGTTACGGGAGCCATAACCAGTCAAAACGAAGGTATCTGCGAGTTCTACAGCTTTGATGGACTTCAGCCGTCACTGGTTAGTTTCATACACAAAAAATACTATCCGAACATCAATCGTGTCAAGGAAGTTTTTTACCCTTCGTTTTATCGTCATGTGGATTTTTTCTGTAAAACGGGATCCTCGTGGCTGGTCTATGATTTACCATAGCTGGAGAGTGGTGCACCATGGTACTGCACCGTTTCAAATCCATGCACCCATTTCTAAAGGTCGTACGGCACTGTTTCGTCATTTTGGATGGATGTTTCACCTTGCACCGTAGATGTTGCGCCCTGCGGATATCGATTCTTCGGAGGGCCATAACTCTTGGCTCGTTTAGAGTTACGGGAGCCATAACCAGTCAAAACGAAGGTATCTGTGAGTTCTACAGCTATGATGGCTTTCAGCCGTCACTGGTTAGTTTCATACCCAAAAAATCCTATCCGAACCTCAATCGGGTCATGGATGTTTTTTACCCTTCGTTTTTCGTCACGTGGATTTTTTCTGTAAAATGGGATCCCCGTAGCTGGTCTATGATTTACCATCACTGGAGAGTGGTGCACCATGGTACTGCACTGTTTCAAATCCATGCACCCACTTCTAAAGGTCGTACGGCACTGTTTCGTCATTTTGGACGGATGTTGCACCTTGCACCGTAGATGTTGCACACTGTGGATATCGATTCTTCGGAGGGCCATAACTCTTGGCTCGTTTAGAGTTACGGGAGCCATAACCTGTCAAAACGAACGTATTTGTGAGTTCTACAGCTATGATGGCTTTCAGCCGTCACTGGTTAGTTTAATACCCATAAAATCCTATCCGAACCTCAATCGGGTCATGGAAGTTTTTTACCCTTCGTTTTTCCTCACGTGGATTTTTTCTGTAAAATGGGATCCCCGTGGCTGGTCTATGATTTATCCTCGCTGGAGAGTGGTGCACCATGGTACTGCACCGTTTCAAATCCATGCACCCATTTCTAAAGGTCATAAGGCACTGTTTCGTCATTTTGGACGGATGTTGCACCTTGCACCGTAGATGTTGCACCCTATGGATATCGATTCTTCGGAGGGCCATAACTCTTGGCTCGTTTAGAGTTACGGGAGCCATAACCAGTCAAAAAGAAGGTATCTGCGAGTTCTACAGCTTTCACGGATTTCAGCCGTCACTGGTTAGTTTCATACACAAAAAATCCTATCCGAACCTCAATCGTGTCAAGGAAGTTTTTTACCCTTCGTTTTATCGTTACATGGATTTTTTCTGTAAAACGGGATCCCCGTGGCTGGTCTATGATTTACCATCGCTGGAGAGTGGTGCACCATGGTACTGCACCGTTTCAAATCCATGCACCTACTTCTAAAGGTCGTACAGCACTGTTTCGTCATTTTGGACGGATGTTGCACCTTGCACCGTAGATGTTGCACCCTGTGGATATCGATTCTTCGGAGGGCCATAACTCTTGGCTCGTTTAGAGTTACGGGAGCCATAACAAGTCAAAACGAACGTATCTGTGAGTTCTACAGCTATGACGGCTTTAAGCCGTCACTGGTTAGTTTCATACCCATAAAATCCTATCCGAACCTGAATCGGGTCATGGAAGTTTTTTACCCTTCGTTTTTCCTCACGTGGATTTTTTCTGTAAAACGGGATCCCCGTGGCTGGTCTATGATTTACCCTCGCTGGAGAGTGGTGCACCATGGTACTGCACCATTTCAAATCCATGCACCCATTTCTAAAGGTCGTACGACACTGTTTCGTCATATTGGACGGATGTTACACCTTGCACCGTAGATGTTGCACCCTATGGATATCGATTCTTCGTAGGGCCATAACTCTTGGCTTGTTTAGAGTTACGGGAGCCATAACTAGTCAAAACGAAGGTATCTGCGAGTTCTACTGCTATGACGGATTTCAGCCATCACTAGTTAGTTTCATACACAAAAAATCCTATCCGAACCTCAATCGGGTCAAGGAAGTTTTTTACCCTTCGTTTTATCGTCACGTGGATTTTTGTGTAAAACGGGATCCCCGTGGCTGGTCTATGATTTACCATCGCTGGAGTGTGGTGCACCATGGTACTGCCCCGTTTCAAATCCATGCACCCATTTCTAAAGGTCGTACGGCACTGTTTCGTCATTTTGGACGGATGTTTCACCTTGCTCCGTAGATGTTGCACCCAATGGATATCGATTCTTCGGAGGGCCATAACTCTTGGCTCGTTTAGAGTTACGGGAGCCATAACCAGTAAAAACGAAGGTATCTGTGAGTTCTACAGCTATGACGGCTTTTAGATGTCACTGGTTAGTTTCATACCCAAAAAATCCTATCCGAACCTCAATCGGGTCATGGAAGTTTTTTACCCTTCGTTTTTCCTCACGTGGATTTTTTCCGTCAAACGGGATCCCCGTGGCTGGTCTATGATTTACCCTCGCTGGAGAGTGGTGCACCATGGTACTGCACCGTTTCAAATCCATGCACCCATTTCTAAAGGTCGTACGGCACTGTTCCGTCATTTTGGACAGATTTTACATCTTGCACCGTATATGTTGCACCCTATGGATATCGATTCTTCGGAGGGCCAAACTCTTGGCTCGTTTAGAGTTACGGGAGCCATAACCAGTCAAAACGAAGGTATCTGCGAGTTCTACAGCTTTGATGGACTTCAGCCGTCACTGGTTAGTTTCATACACAAAAAATACTATCCGAACATCAATCGTGTCAAGGAAGTTTTTTACCCTTCGTTTTATCGTCATGTGGATTTTTTCTGTAAAACGGGATCCTCGTGGCTGGTCTATGATTTACCATCGCTGGAGAGTGGTGCACCATGGTACTGCACCGTTTCAAATCCATGCACCCATTTCTAAAGGTCGTACGGCACTGTTTCGTCATTTTGGACGGATGTTTCACCTTGCACCGTAGATGTTGCGCCCTACGGATATCGATTCTTCGGAGGGCCATAACTCTTGGCTCGTTTAGAGTTACGGGAGCCATAACCAGTCAAAACGAAGGTATCTGTGAGTTCTACAGCTATGATGGCTTTCATCCGTCACTGGTTAGTTTCATACCCAAAAAATCCTATCCGAACCTCAATCGGGTCATGGAAGTTTTTTACCCTTCGTTTTTCGTCACGTGGATTTTTTCTGTAAAACGGGATCCCCGTAGCTGGTCTATGATTTACCATCACTGGAGAGTGGTGCACCATGGTACTGCACTGTTTCAAATCCATGCACCCACTTCTAAAGGTGGTACGGCACTGTTTCGTAATTTTGGACGGATGTTGCACCTTGCACCGTAGATGTTGCACACTGTGGATATCGATTCTTCGGAGGGCCATAACTCTTGGCTCGTTTAGAGTTACGGGAGCCATAACCTGTCAAAACGAACGTATTTGTGAGTTCTACAGCTATGATGGCTTTCAGCCGTCACTGGTTAACCCATAAAATCCTATCCGAACCTCAATCGGGTCATGGAAGTTTTTTACCCTACGTTTTTCCTCACGTGGATTTTTTCTGTAAAATGGGATCCCCGTGGCTGGTCTATGATTTATCCTCGCTGGAGAGTGGTGCACCATGGTACTGCACCGTTTCAAATCCATGCACCCATTTCTAAAGGTCATACGGCACTGTTTCGTCATTTTGGACGGATGTTGCACCTTGCACCGTAGATGTTGCACCCTATGGATATCGATTCTTCGGAGGGCCATAACTCTTGGCTCGTTTAGAGTTACGGGAGCCATAACCAGTCAAAAAGAAGGTATCTGCGAGTTCTACAGCTTTCACGGATTTCAGCCGTCACTGGTTAGTTTCATACACAAAAAATCCTATCCGAACCTCAATCGTGTCAAGGAAGTTTTTTACCCTTCGTTTTATCGTTACGTGGATTTTTTCTGTAAAACGGGATCCCCGTGGCTGGTCTATGATTTACCATCGCTGGAGAGTGGTGCACCATGGTACTGCACCGTTTCAAATCCATGCACCCACTTCTAAAGGTCGTACAGCACTGTTTCGTCATTTTGGACGGATGTTGCACCTTGCACCGTAGATGTTGCACCCTGTGGATATCGATTCTTCGGAGGGCCATAACTCTTGGCTCGTTTAGAGTTACGTGAGCCATAACCAGTCAAAACGAAGGTATTTGTGAGTTCTACAACTATGACGGCTTTCAGCCGTCGATGGTTTGTTTCATACCCAAAAAATCCTATCCGAACCTTAATCGGGTCATGGAAGTTTTTTACCCTTCATTTTTCCTCACGTGAATTTTTTCTGTAAAACGGGATCCCCGTGGCTGGTCTATGATTTACCATCGCTGGAGAGTGGTGCTCCATGATACTGCACCGTTTCAAATCCATGCACCCATTTCTAAAGGTCGTACAACACTGTTTCGTCATTTTGGACGGATGTTGCACCTTGCACCGTAAATGTTGCACCCTGTGGATATCGATTCTTCGAAGGGCCATAACTCTTGGCTCGTTTAGAGTTACGGGAGCTGTAACCAGTCAAAACGAAGGTATCTGTGAGTTCTACAGCAATGAATCCTTTCAGCTGTCACTGGTTAGTTTCATACCCAAAAAATCCTATCCAAACCTCAATCGGGTCATGGAAGTTTTTTACTCTTCGTTTTTCCTCACGTGGATTTTTTCTGTAAAACGGTATCCCCGTGGCTGGTCTATGATTTACCATCGCTGGAGAGTGGTACACCATGTTACTGCACCGTTTCAATTCCATGCATCCATTTCTAAAGGTCGTACGGCACTGTTTCGTCATTTTGGACGGATGTTGCACCTTGCACCGTAGATGTTGCACCCTGTGGATATCGATTCTTCGGAGGGCCATAACTCTTGGCTCGTTTAGATTTACGGGAGCCATAACCAGTCAAAACGAATGTATCTGCGAGTTCTACACCTATGATGGCTTTCAGCCGTCACTGGTTAGTTTCATACCCAAAAAATCCTATACGAACCTCAATCGGGTCAAGGAAGTTTTTTACCCTTCGTTTTATCGTCACGTGGATTTTTTCTGTAAAACGGGATCTCCGTGGTTGGTCTATGATTTACCATCGCTGGAGAGTGGTGCACCATGGTACTGCACCGTTTCAAATCCATGCACCCATTTCTAAAGGTCGTACGGCACAGTTTCGTCATTTTGGACGGATGTTTCACCTTGCGCCGTAGATGTTGCACCCTGTGGATATCGATTCTTCGGAGGGCCATAACTCTTGGCTCGTTTAGGGTTACGGGAGCCATAACCAGTCAAAACAAAGGTATTTTTGAGTTCTACGGCTATGAAGGCTTTTAGCCGTCACTGGTTAGTTTCATACCCAAAAAATCCTATCCGAACCTCAATCGGGTCATGGAAGTTTTTTACCCTTCGTTTTTCCTCACGTCGATTTTTTCTGTAAAACGGGATCCCCATGGCTGGTCTATGATTTACCATCGTTGGAGAGTGGTGCACCATGGTACTGCAAGGTTTCAAATCCATGCACCCATTTCTAAAGGTCGTACGGCACTGTTTCGTCATTTTGGACGGATGATGCACCTTGCACCGTAGATGTTGCACCCTGTGGATATCGATTCTTCGGAGGGCCATAACTCTTGGCTCGTTCAGAGTTACGGGAGCCATAACCAGTTAAAATGAAGGTATCTGTGAGTTCTACAGCTATTGTAACGACCCGTATTTTACGTGTCGATAAGTCGTAGAATTATTAGGTCGTTATTGTTGTTTAAGGCATCTTTAGCCTAAGTCGTTTGAATTTAACTCGTAAGGAATTGACCCGTGTGGAAGTTAGGTTGGATTAGAGGGACTAACGGGTTAAGAGGTGAGTCGTGTACGAGTCAGTGGGGTTTTAAGTCGTAAACGACTTAGGAGACTACGACCTAGCAGTTAAGATGAGTTAACGGGTAAGTGTGTTAGATCGTTAACAAGTTATAAGAGTTGCCGAGTTATAGAAGTTATGAGTTAAGTGATAGGTCGTATACGAGTTAGGATGATAGAGCGACCTATTGAAGTAACGACCTAAGAGTTAACGAGTTAGGGAGTACTAGAGTCTTAAGTCGTAGACGAGTTATGGCCTGGTAGTTAAGTCGTCAAATTTTAGGTCGTAGCATTGTTAGGTCGTAACCTAATAAGTTGCGGCATAGCAGATCCGCGTCCGTTTTAGGTCGTGTAGCATCTGGACCGTTGGATTGTTTTACCACGTTAAGTCGTTAGCGACTTAGTGTTAGGTCGCATAGGAGTTAGGTCGGCCGTGTGGTAACTCGTGTGACCCTGTGTAGTGTTAAGTCGCATGCACTTGTTAGGACGTGAGTCGCATCTAGTTTAGTTGATAAGTCGTGCGCGTGCTAAGCCGTGTGTGTGTATTATGTGTTGAGTCGTTGGGGGCTTGAGTCGTGGACGACTCAGGAGATAGGTCGGCGGCGACTCAGGGGGCAGTGACTCATGGGGAAATTCAGCCTATAAATAGAGGGCTTTGGCTCACTTTTTGGCACCGGATTTTTAAGCGACGAAGTGCTGCCAATTTGAGAGCTCGACTACAACATTTCTTCATCTCCTTTTCTCCATTCCAATCTAGTTCTAACATCCATCCAAGATCGAAGATCAAGATCGAAGATTCAAGAGCCAAAGTTGAAGATCTTCATCCGTTCGAGAGAGATTTCATCGATTGAAGCGAGATTTTTCCGGATCAAGCTTTGGACTTCGCCGTCCAGATCTGGAGTTAGTTGATTTTGAGGCGTTTAGGTGATTTGGTGAGTGGTGGTTATCTCTCACACGGACCCAAAGGAGTATATTGGATTGGTGGCTTGTTTGTTTGTTAGAGATAGTGATTTCATGCATTTTTCCTAAGTCTGCATGTAGATCTATTGTCCATGATGATTTTACACCTATTTTACCACATGTTCATCTATGCAAATTCATTCATTAAGTTGTAGAGATATTGTCCATGATTCATGCTTGTCAGATTACATGTTAGATTTGGATCCTTTATTTACGAAATTGCCATTATTGTTAATTGTCTATGTAGATTTTGTTTGAATGTTTGGTTACTTGGATTAATGTTTGATTTGATTGATTAGTTGATAGATAGCTTGATTTGATCAAGTTGGTCGATGATGATTCAAAAGCTAAGTGGAAAGGCTCTTGAATGGTGAGAGCTGCCTGCGGCATATGAAGCGGATGTGGAAGCTCATATGGATAGATTCGATGATGATTGGACTTTGCCATGATGCAATGAGGCAAACCATGATGTTGAGTTGGGATGGGCCATGATGACGTTTCAAGCACGGGTCATGATGACGTGCGAAGCTATGTTGATAACTCGGTGATGTGGTCCGAGTTTGTGTGGATAATGGCGGGCTCGAGAGGCGCTTGAGCTAGTGTGAGAATAGTCATCAAGGAGGATGACTAGGAGGCTTGGATCTTATCGTTATTGAAGGTTCTAGCATGCTCAAAGCAAGAGTACGTTGGAACGGGTCACGATGACGTTCCAGACACGGGTCATGATGACGTGTTAGTACTCTAGGCAGATGCGATAGTCCTAGGCACGGGTCATGATGACGTGCGGAGTTATGTCTAGAACCGGGGTTGCCATTAACCCTTGACGGACGGCTGAAAGAAGGTGCCGGTCATTCAATTAACGGTGATATCGAGGCAATGTTAACAGTGATAGCCAGAGTCATGGATGTTTGATTGTACCATCATTCGGCCTCAAGAGCGGTGTTTTCTGGGTGCTTATCTGATCTTGGTTTAGGCCTTGGGGGTTTGTATTTGGAAAACATCGACCTTGACTCGAGTGATAATTACTTTACTTAAATTGTCTGATTTGCTATGCTTATTTATGCTTAGTGGGTCTTGGGGCTATCACTGTAGAATGAGGTGGAGTGGGATGGTTGAGTTCGTATTCCTTTTATCTTTTATGTTGTTTTGGTATGTTTGATAGTTGATTTACTGCTCACTAAGACTTTGTCTGACTCAAGGTTTTATGTTTAATTCTTATTACCTTGGGCTGTTCATCGATGTTGGGATGGGCAGACTAGGTAGCAGGTGACAGGTGCTGTTCTTTGTGATTGACGCTGATGATGACGAAGACGAGCAGGAGGCTTTTGCATATTGTTTTCTTACTATATGTACTGGGTGTTCCGCTGTTTGTATATACTCTGAGTGCTTTGTAGAGAGGCTTTGATGTATTGACTGTTCTAATGTTGTATCAAACTTCTATGATGCTTATATGATGATATTCTGTTCTATGGAGCTTTACTATATTTATATTTCTCTATTGTATTTTATCCATGCGTTGTGAGTTGTACGATAGAGTTTCATTTTTATTTCACCCTGACTATCGTCCATGGCTGCCTGGCACGCCTTTCAGCGCACTATTTCCTTGTTTTGGTGCGGGAGTCATGGGCGGTCGTCACATTTGGTATCAGAGCTTTGGTTAATCGATTTTAGCCAACGCTCGCTGACGTAACTACGTATGAGAGACGTAATTGTATTTTGATGGATGATTACTATATATATAATATATAGTAGTTTGGAAGGATTTGAGCTCCTTATGCAGATTGTTTCTCAAGGTGTTCTATGTTTGCACCAAAATTGGGCAAACACCCTTCAGAAGTTTTTGAAGAGATAATAAATGAAGAACTTGAATTGGAAATAAGGACTATCTAACAAAAACTCCAAGTCACAGAAAAGTAAATTGCACAGAAGACAAGGATTTAGAATGGTTCGGCGATGCGCCTACGTCCACTATGAAGTTTTATCACTTTCTTACTTAATACTTGAAGGTTACAAGTGTTTTTAAGGAAATTACAGCAGAAAATGGACTTAAATTCGAAATCAGCAACACTGGAGAAGGTATGGAGTGCTTCTGGCAGCGTTTGGGCGTATCCTTTCTCTCCAAATTCTCCGACCCCCTTTTCTGAATGACCAGGGGCTCTATTTATAGTTGTGGAAGGCTGAAATCCTGCCTAAAACTCAGGGAGGTTGCCTGGCACGTGGGGGGGCCCATAAGCCCGCGTTCTCGGAATCCGTGCCCAGTTTGGTATCGATTCGAAGTGAACTTCGAATCGATCAAAAATGCATCCAATCGAGGCGAAATTTGGTGTGGACATTCTTCAACATGTATGCAAGCTTTTGTGAAAATTTCGTGGCATTTGAATCATGGGATTGAGAGATATGATCGATTTAAGATTGCGTCTTCGTGTACCCTGTTTGCTTCGACTCCACTCTATGGATTCGTTCGAATCCATATGGTTCGAATCCATACGGTTCGAACCCATACGGTTCGAACCCATACGGTTCGAATCCATGGGCTCGAATCCATATGGTTCGAATCCATGCTTTTGTACGCGAAGGCAGTGACGTGGTGTTCACTGTGTGGATGGATTCGAAGTAGGCATTGGCTGGTGGATTCGAGAATGGAAGCAGCAAGCAGTGTTGGATTCGAAGCAACGCATGGATTCGAAGGTAGCCAGGCCGGGTGGATTCGAGGAATATGGAGTCAAGGATGGGTATACTTCGAAGGACTCGAACCAGGGTAGATGCAGGACAGATGGATTCGAGGCTAGGTGAAGTAGTGGATTCGAAGCGTGTTTACCTCCAATGGATTCGAACGGAGGCACGCTCCTGATGGATTCGAAGTAGGAAGTACTTTAGATGGATTCGAAGTGAAGGCTAGGGGATGGTTTCGAATTATGTGGGTTCGAACGGTTTGGGTTCGAATCAATGTAGAGGTGATGGGTTCGAACCGAGCAACATTCATCTCTTTCAATCTTGAATCCATCATAACTTGAGCATACGACCTCGGATTGACTTGAAACATGGGATGCTGGTTCCTGTGACTTTGCTCATCATGTCCTGTCGATTCTGGCCCAATCCGGACTCGGACAGTATTCATTGATATCCATAGCAAAAGGAAGTACGATCAATCTCTGAGGTGAATTGTCTTCTTTTTTTGACCAATCTTTTGGTATCACGGCTTTGCCAAAAAGTGGGACAACATTTTGCCCCCCAAAGTACGTCTTGTGGGAGCATGACGTGCTTTGAATAGTTGCCATCTCTTTCTGAAAAATCATTGCTCTCTTTTCGTTGAGACTCATACGCCGTATTGCTGTAACCTTGCCTTGATATGATTGATTGTTGTATAATTGCACTTAGTCGTTGGCTGTTGTAGTTGTAACAGGATGAGTGTTTGATCCCTGTAAATGTTTAAAATCCAATGTTAGTTCGATATGTGTGCGTATATATTAGTTAGACCCCTATTAACGTCGTGCGTCCACGAGTCATGTCGGTTCTTGTTTGTTGCTGAATTTCATATCGATTTTCTCCTGAATCGATTTAGATTCAAGTCCAAGTATTGCTTTTATGGTTGTCTATGATTATCCTCTTGTATCGATCCTCTCCTGAATCGGTATACGAGGTGGACGAGTAATTTTTTACATTCGAAACGATTTCGTCCGTTTTCATAAGTGGTTTTCGATGGATCCGAAGTTATGTTTGTATGAATAGATGGCTTTCGAATCGATGGCCCGATGGACCTCGTGCTTCGAATCGATTGGACCTTCGATCCAGCCCTTGCTCATGTGCTTCTTCGTATCGATGCTGCCTTGCCGGTTTCGAAGCTTAGGAAGGAGTCGGAGCCGTGATGGATTCGAAGCCTCTGAAGGATTCGACGCTGTGATGGATTCGAAGCTTAGAAAGGAGTCGGGGCCGTGATGGATTCGAAGCCTCTGAAGGATTCGACACTGTGATGGTTTCGAAGCTTAGAAAGGAGTCGAGGCCATGATGGATTCGAAGTCTCTGAAGGATTCGACGCTGTGATGGATTCGAAGCTTTGTGGTTTCGAAAGTAGTCGTTCGAATCGATGGGGTCGTGACCTGTCGTAAGTGGTCAGTATGACCAGGAGTCGAAGCGCCACTAATCCCCCTTGGAATCCATATAAATACACGAGGCCGACTCCATTTTCACTTTTTACCTCTTACCATTGCTTCAGCTGCTTCTTCGAATCGATCTCCCAAAGCCAAATCAAACGTGCTTTTCCACGAGTCGATCAAATTCCTCCAAGCTTCTATTTGCAATCGAACCAAGCCAGGTAACCAAGGGATCGATTCGAGTTGAGAATGATAAAATTGGAATTTTTTTTGGCATTGATTCAACCCTTTCTTCTGGAAATCTTGAAGTGTGGTGAGATATGAACAAAGTGGGTCGACTCGATGGAACTGAGGGATGAAACCATTCGAGTCGTGTCATTCAGAGTGTTGTCTTTCACTGTTTCGCATCGATCAGGGGTGAGCGATTCGAGTTGGTTTTGAATGTGTAGCTTCGAATCGATGATTGCAGGAGAACAAGAAAAAGGCTTGCGGTGATCGATTCGAAACAGCAATATTCTGATCGATTCGAAGGAGCTTAATACTGATCGATTCGAAGGAGTTCAACTACGATCGATTCGAAGGAGTTCAACTCCGATCGATTCGAAGTCAGGTGGGGCTCCATGGATTCGAACTGCTCTTGATGGATTCGAAGGAGTTCGACTTCGATCGATTCGAAGTCAGGTGGGGCTCCATGGATTCGAACTGCTCTTGATGGATTCGAAGGAGTTCGACTTCGATCGATTCGAAGTCAGGTGGGGCTCCATGGGTTCGAACTGCTCCTCTGTTCCCAGGTCTCATCGTGTCGAACTACGTGGCATTGGGGCGTGCCGATTCGAAGTTCATCGATTCGACTCGTGTCGAATTGAGTCGATCGATTCGAACGTTCTCGCTTCTGGAACTTCCACTCCTTTAATTTGCTCCAATATCCGAACTACGACCAACTTTAAACCGAACTCTGACGAACTCACTAAAATTTTTAGCACACTTGATTTTGACGAGCTTCGGCCTTGCATGATCAAAGTTGACCTGACCTGTCTTTTGGAGCTCGTCGATGGCACCATGACTTAAACACATATAACGAATTCATACTTCGAATTGGTCATTAGTATCTGAGTGACGTGAAAGTGACGGTCAGCGATGACGGTCGTTTTCATTTTCCAATTCCAAAGTTTCGTCGTTCGGACACTGTGTTCCAATCTTGTAAAATTTGTTTAAGTTATGCACAACACTTGCACTACACGACATATTCACACACTTCACACTAGGGAATATACGGGCTTTCTTCGTATTTAACGCTGCTTTCTGGTAAGTCAGTTAATTATGGAGTCTTCGAGTTCTCAACAACAAGGGGTACAAAGCTCGCCTCCTCCAGTGCTAGAAATTCCAGAGATCCTTCCTGAAGTAATAGATCCGGCTCTGGACGAATTGCCGGAGGCCTGACTTATCGGGGATCCCGTAGACTCCGTCCAATCCAATATTTCTGAAGCATTATTGGGTCGGATATGTTCGAAACATAACTTATCTCCGGATGACGTTTTGCTGCCGGGGGTTGAAGATAGACCTCATAATCCACCCGAGGGTTACACTGCTTTTTATCGCCATGCCTGTGCGGCTGGAACTCTTACTCCATTTAACCAATATATCAGGGAGATGCTATCGTTCATTGGAATCGCTCCCGTACAACTTCATCCCAACGGGCACGCGTTGTTGAACAGTGTTTTCATTTTATTTATGGACCACCTTTTTCGTCCGCCAAGGCCAGCTGAAATTAGGCACATATTCAATTTCAAGAGCAGGGGTGATAGTCCATCTTTCACCTTTCTGGAAGCAGTTAGAAACTGCCTGATTGTGACGGGAGCCTGGACCCGACTTAGTTACTTTAAGAATGAATGGTTTTTTATTCGATGCCCCCCAGGATTCGTTGGGCGATGGTTGTCCAGACGTAAGTGTCGTAAATCGTGTAAGCCTTCTTTAATAGTCGTTGTCAACACTCGAACTGACATCACGCGTTTTTCTTGCAGCTATCATATCAAGGACAGACGGTGGTCGATACAGAAACGTCATCCGAAGTTTACAGGAGATCCCGAGTGATTTGCGGCATATTGATTCGGTCTTAACTGATGATAACTTAAGGATGCTGGGTTTAATCGAGACGAACCAGAGTATTGTCATTGAGGAGTTGGCGAAATCGGCTCCGAAGGCAAAGAGGAAAACCAGTGTCGTGATAAGAGAAATGAGCAATGATGAGAGGACGCCTACTGACACCGGGCTAGCGGCTGACCTTCCCCGAGCAGGAAAAAAGCGGAAAGGCAAGGCTGTTGTTCCTAAATTTAAGAGACGGAAGTCTGTAGTCGTGTCTCGCTTGATCCCTGGAATTATTTCTTCTGACTCCGCTCTTTGTCAACCAAGAAACATTTTCATAGGACTGGATGACGTTCCCATCCCGAAATGCGTTTCTCTTTATCACGAGTCCGGGTTGGTTGAGCTCCGGGAAGCGTTAGACATAAGCGAGCTTTTACCTGTTAGTGCAGTCGATACTTCTGGTTGGTCGGGGGTTTTGCACGTTTGCATACACTTTCATAACACTACATGACTGCCTCACATGCCATATCGATTTTGCCTGGTACTTAACTGAACTGCATCTCTTTTCCAGGTACTATGGCTGGCCATCAGTCTACATTGGACAAACTCCGGAGAGTGTATCACCCATCATCTTATTACGAATCTCGACGTGGAGACTCCGATCGTGATCGCGACCGGAGGCATCATGGCCAAGAGTTTCATGCAAAGGATCATCACCGTGGTTACTCCAGCCAGGAACGATCGGACAGAGATCGTAGACATCGCTCCCCTTCTCGATCTCCTCCGCCATCCCGAAGTCACGTCCAGGTATCCGAGCCTCTGCGACATCAACCATCTTCGCAGGTTTCGAGGCTCGAGCCACATCGTCCTCGAACTGAGGTTGCAACGTCCACGGAGGAGACCCTTATCGAGCCTTCTGGCGATGGGGCCATCAGGCTTGCTCAATTGAGGAAGGATTTTCCAGAGATTTGCTTTGACGCTTGTATTTTTCGTCCCAATCTTAAAAGAATTCCCGAAGATGCTGCGACCACGGCGCTCAGCTACACCCATGACTTTTATGCCCAGTACAAAGAATGGTACAGAGCGGCTGTTAAGGCTTCCAAAGCTGCCTTCGACCGGGCCCAAATCATCGAGAAGCTGGAAGCCGACTTGGCTCAAAAGAGTCGCATTGTTGACATACTCCAATTTGAAGCGGAATCTTCCCGCAAAGTCGAGGTCGAGTCGTTAAAAAAGGTTGATGAGACATTAGTTGAGATGGCGAAGATGCAACAGGCACATTGTACTTTAGTTGAAGACTTAGGCCATCGATACAAGAATGTTGAAGCTGAACGGGACGCGACAGTCAAGGAACTAGAGGAGTTAAAGGCTAAGTTTGCTGACATGAATAAAGAAAAAGACAATGCGAATGTGGCTGCACAAGAAGCGTGTGAGCAGGCTGTATCTTTTCGAGTTGAGCGTGACGCGGCAATGGCAAGGGTTAAGGAGTTTGAATCGGAGGTGGAGGAGAGAGTCCAAGCAGAGAGGTTCAAGATGGAGGCCGAATTCGACGATCTCTTGGACACATATAATGCCAATGTATTAGAGCATAGAAATCTCTCCTGGCTAGGGGATTACTCGATGCCTCTCTACAATGCTTGGAAGAAATTAGTGGAAAACAAGAGGATGTCTTGTCCGGATGGGGTATTAGATGAGTTTGAGCTTGAGTCACGTCTGCTCAGCGAGGAGGAGAACTCTTCATGAAGCAATAATTTCTGTTGAAAAAGAAAGACTTGGCGTCCGTCAAACGGAGACAAGCGAAGGTTCGGGTATTGTGCATCATAGCGAGAATACTGAAGTCCCTGTTTCGACTTCATCCGGAGCTATTGCTGTGGTTGATCCACAAGCTATTCCAGCCTACAATCCGGACCAACCGGAGTTGTCTTCGGGCAAGACTTTCGTCCCCGAGCTTGTTCAATCTCCAAGGCAAGGTAAAGTAGGTATTTTGATTACTCTCCTTACGTCTTAAAGAATTGATTTTCGAGGGAATTTCCTGGCCTGATAGCTCTAATTCTTGTTGTTTAGTGACCGAGAGTGTCGCACCCGTGCCCCTTGTTCCTTCGGCTTCATATCCCACGCGCGGAGTTATTGTCACCGAGGCGATCTCAACTGCTGCCATGGTTGGTGATATGGGAGAGGGAGGCTCGATGTCATTCGATGTTCAAATGTTTGAGGAGCTATTTGGTCACCCTCTTGACCCCATTCCCGATCTTTCTTTTGCGATGAGTGGAGCTGCTCCTGTTTCTAGCTCGATCGTGATGACCACTAGCGTATCAAGCGCGGCCCAACTGTCTTGAGAGGAAGAGATTTAAGCCGAGATGGCCACGACAGTGACAGTTGGTCCCGATTGTGACGCTGCTCCCTCAAGCTTGTCTTCTCTAATGATGATTTCTCCTGGTGGCACGGTAACCATCTCGAGTGTTGCTGAACAAGTACATGTTACCGCTCCCATGCCTTCGGCTCACACCCACAGAAGGATCTCTATCCCTTCCAGTTCTGAGGAAGACGTCGATATTATGCCAGACCCGGAGGATGTTCCCAAGAAAGGCAAAAAGTCTCGCAGGAAGCCGGGTAGTGGGTCTAGCGGCTCGACTCCGAGGAAGAAGCACCGGAGGAAGAGAGAGTGAGCTTCTCGCTTCGTCATGTGATTACGAATAGCAATTCTTTTATCTTTTCCCTTGTTCTTTTTGGGCCGTGTATATGTGTGGATTCGGCCTTCACTTAATCGAAACATCTTTACTCGCCATGTAATCAAACCTGTTTTTGTTGGCTGATGAAATGGGAAATTGCTCTTTTCTTTTACCTAAATGCCTTGCAGTATTTGTTTTCTATCCGCTCAGTATTTAAATATAGCTTTGTGTCGTGATTTAATGAATGAGTCGGACTCTGAACATATTATCACTTAAGCCAGTGATTAACACTCATTTTTTTCCCCTTAGTTGCGGGGAATAATATTCATATTCTTGCGGCTGATTGCGTTTATTGCAAATCTTGGGCACATGTCCCCCTTCTGGGGATTTATGTCAGTTTGAGATCGATAACCTGTTCTGCATTCCAGGAATCTGAGAGTTATCGATGTTTGGAACACGGTTCACGCTCCGGGAACTTGGAATTGATGTTTATACTCCACTTTACGATATGGGAATTGGGAGATGATGTTGATATCTCGGCCCGTACTTCGAGAACTTCAAATTGTTGTTTGTACTCTGATTCGCGCTCCGGGAATCTGGAGGTAGCATGGATGCTTTGGTTCGCGCTCCGGGAACCTGTAATTTATGTTTATACTCCAATTCATGCTTTGAGAACTCGGAGTTCGCATTGATGGGTTGGTTCACACTCCGGGAATCTGAACTAGATGCTTATACTCCAATTCACACTTTGGGAAGTTGGAGTTAGCCGATAGATGGTTAGTCACACCTATTTGGGCTTTTTAGGAATTCGTTTACACTCTGGGAACAGTGGATTTGATGTTTATACTCCAATTCGCACTCTGGGAAGTTGGAGTTAGCCGATAGGTGGTCAGTCACACCTATTTGGGCTTCTTAGGAATTCGTTCACATTCTGGGAATGACGGATTTGTTGTTTATACTCCAATTCGCATTATGGGAAGTTGGAGTCCGTTCGCACTCCTGGAACGAATTATGGAATGTTTATACTCCAATTCGTACTCTGGGAATTTGGAGTTAGTAAAAGGATTGTCGTGTATCAATCCCTGTGAATGCTGGTATTGTGTTTTGTCCCCGAGCTCGGGTTTCACTTAGTGAGTGACTGGTCGTATCACAGTTACTCCCTATTTGAATAAATCCCACCGTGCGATGGATTTTAGCTCTTCGTGCAACGTGATATTATGCGTTATTTTCAGTGAATCACAACTTTTGGCTCGAAGAGATGGCATTTTATTGCTGAAACGAAAGAAACATGGCAAAATCAGTTGCCTTATTACAAGTCCAAATTTCAAAATGCAAAAACAAAATGCTAAGGAAGAAATCGATAAAAAATAGATAAATAAAGTCTGACATATGTAGTAGCGACGGATGCTTCCGCTATTCCAGGCTCTTGGTAAAGTAAGACCATCAACGGTTGATAACTTGAATGTGCCATCTCTGAGCTTTTGTGAAATCATGTACGGCCCTTCCCAATTTGGGTTTATGTGCGAAAGGACCGGGTAAATTCTCTTGAGTACTAGGTCGCCGGTTTCAAAGGTTCGTGGGCGGACCTTAGCGTTGTATATTCGAGCAACTCGACTTTGATATGCAGCTGCCCTCACATCGGCTTCTTCACGCTTCTCATCAAGCAGATCTAGGGATTCAGCAAGTAATATGGCATTCGTTTTCGTGTCGTAATATGTCACTCGGTGAGAGTGAACTTCCATTTCGACTGGAATAACTGCCTCAGAGCCATAGGATAGAGAAAAGGGAGTGTGTTCGGTCGAAGTTTTGTGAGTCGTTCTGTACGCCCACAGAGCCATAGGTAGTTCATCAACCCACTTGCCCCCGGCTTTCTCCAGTCTTTTCTTCAATATAGACTTGATAACCTTATTGACGACCTCGACTCGACCATTTGCTTATGGGTGCGCTACTATTGAGAATCTCTTTTGGATATGAAATCGCTGACAGAAGTCCCTGAATTCAGCACTGTCGAATTGGGCTCCATTGTCGGTGATAATAGTGTGCGGGAGACCAAACCGACAGATGATGTTGCGTACCACGAAGTTGATTACCTTTTTTGTTGTAATTGTTGCAAGAGGCTCAGCCTCATCCCATTTGGTGAAGTAATCAACCGCGACTATGGCGTACTTTGCACCCCCTTTAGCTAAAGGCAAAGCACCAATTATATCCATCCCCCACATTGCAAATGGCCACGGACTGACCATTTATGTTATTTCAGAAGGCGGGGCTCTAGGGATCCGAGCGTGTCTCTGGCATTTATCACATCTTTTGGCATAATCCATATCATCACGGTTAACGGTAGGCCAATAATATCCATATCGAAGTATTTTCTTGGCAAGTGCTTGCCCCCCAGTGTGATCGCCACATTCTCCTTCGTGCACATCGCGCAACACTCGCTTGATTTCGTCGTGTGCGATACACCGGAGAAGAGGAACAGAATATCCCCTCCGATACATAACTCTGTCTGAATGACAAATCGTGAAACCTTTCGAAGAATCTGTCTTCTTTCACTCCGACGTTCAGGCAGTGTGCCATGCTCAATGTAATCTTGGTAGGGGGTCATCCATGATTCCCTCTCGGAGGTCGCTTCAAATGTGTATTCATTCTCCGTTCGATCAATGCTTGGAGAGGATAAAGTCTCGACGGGAACGAGTCCCAAGTGTTGAGCTTCGCTTGTGCTTGCCAACTTCGCCAACGAATCGGCTTTTTGATTGTGCTCTCAGGGTATGTAGAAAATGGTATAGTAATCAAACCGATCTAGTATTTCTCGGACCCGGGCTAGATAAGCGGCTAGTCTTCGATCCTTAGCCTGATATTCACCCCGAACTTGGCATACCACCAACTGGGAATCGCAGTAGATCTCCACAGCGATAATTCTCAGGTCACGGGCCAATTTCAACCCGGTGAGCAAGGCTTCGTATTCAGCTTCGTTGTTGGTTGCCCGAAAATCAAACTTTAAGGCGTAGCAGATGGATCGGCCTTCGGGAGTCTCAAGCACTATCCCTGCGCCCGAGCACCGATCGTTGGAAGCACCATCAGTGTATAGATTCCATATATATTTGGGGGAGTTACTAGTTTCAGGTAAGTCTTCAGGAACAGTGAATTCGGCAATGAAATCTGCTAGGACTTGACCGTGTATGGCTCTCCTCGGAACATATGTGAAGTCGAATTGACTCAGTTCAATGTTCCACTTTAATAACCTGCCAGACGTCTCAGGTCGTGTGAGGACCTGTCGTAACGGTTGGTCGGTGTACACAATGATAGGGTGAGCCTGAAAATATGGACGGAGCTTCCTCGAGGCAATGACTAGGCAGTATGCCAATTTTTCTAGCCTTGGATAATTTCTCTCGGCCCCAGTTAATCGTTTACTGACATAATAGACTGGTTTCTGTGTTCGGTTTTCCTCTCGAACTAATGCAGCACTAATAGCGTTTTCAGATACAGCCAGATAAAGGTATAATTGTTCGTGATCAACAGGTTTTGAAAGAATCGGTGGTGTGGAAAGATGCTGAACTAGCGATTGAAACGCGCCCTCACATTCCGTAGTCCATTCCAAGTTTCGTTTCCCCTTTCGGATCAGATCGAAGAAGGGTATGCATTTATCCGTTGATTTCGAGATGAACCTGCTCAGCGCTGCAACCTTCCCGTTGAGACTCTGAACCTGTTTTATAGTCCTTGGGGTTTGAAGATTCCTGATCGCCCAGATCTTCTCGGGGTTGGCCTCTATTCCCCGGGCGTTGACGATGAACCCAAGGAACTTTCCGGAAGCGACCCCAAAATGACATTTTAGCGGATTGAGCTTCATCCCATATCTTCGAAGGACATTGAACATTGACTCTAAGTCTTTAACATGATCAGTGGAGTATCGTGATTTTACCAACATGTCATCCACATAGACCTCCATGGTTTTCCCGATCTGGTCGGCAAACATTCGGTTGACTAAGCGTTGGTAAGTTGCTCCGGCATTCTTTAAACCAAAAGGCATGACCTTGTAGCAGTATAGTCCCAGGTCAGTTACGACGCTTGTATGTTCTTGATCGGGCACATGCATGGGTATTTGATTGTACCCAGAGTAAGCGTCCATGAAAGATAGTAATTTATGCCCGGCCGTCGAATCCACAAGTTGATCGATTCGAGGAAGTGGAAAACTGTCTTTTGGACAAGCCTTATTTAAGTCAGAGTAGTCGACGCACGTTCTCCATTTTCCATTCGGTTTGCGGACAAGTACTGGATTGGATACCCACTCCGGGTACAAAGCATCTCGGATAAACCCATTCGTCTTCAACTTATCGACTTCTTCTTTGAGGGCGGCAGATCTCTCTGGATCCATACCGCGTCTCTTTTGCTTGACCGGGATGTACCGCGGGTCAATATTTAAGGTGTGGCTCACGATGTTCGACGAGATTCCACACATATCGCAGTGCGTCTAGGCGAATACGTCTAGATTCGCTTGGAGAAATTCGACCAATTCCTGTTGTGCTTGCAGGTTTAGCTGAGAACCAATTTTCAATATTTTCGAATCATTATTGTCCTCAATTGGAACATCGATCGTCAGCTCGGCTAGGGAAGCTTGACTTTCTTTGGATTCATCATTATCTTCAGTGTCTCGAGTGTCAAGATCCTTCTGGAATTGGTCGTGGTGCCCGGGCCGAGGCCCCGGCGCTAATTGTCAATCATCGGCAAAGCGGACGCAGAGAGATTCCTCCACGCCCTTTCCTTTCTCCTTTCTCTGTGCTTCTCGTAGTTCAGCAACATAACAGACTCTCCCTGCAGCCTGGTCCCCTTGAATGACCCCAATCCCGTGGTCAGTAGGGAACTTTAGAGTCAAACACCATGGGGCAATTGCTGCCCTAAATTCGGCAAGGGCTGGTCGGCCCAAAAAGGCATTATAGGGTGAATGGATATCCAGGACAACAAATTGTAACATTCGAACTCTGCGGCGTTCTCCGTTTCCCAATTCTAATGGCAACTCCACCATCCCGATGGGTATATTAGCACTTCCATCGAAGCCGTAGATTCTATATTGACAAGGCTTTAGATCTTTAGCTTCCATCTTCATCTGATCATATGCCCTTTTAAACAAGATGTTTACTGAGCTTCCACTGTCTACCAGGATCCTCTTCATCCAAGCAGGACCAACCTTGGCGGATATGACTAGCAGGTCTATAGTCGGGGCTTCGACTTTATCATCATCTCGGTTTCTAAATACGATATCATCCGCCATCGTCCTCTGTTGCTTAGCCGGAGCCCCTTCATCAAGTGTATTGCAGCTTTCAAAACTCACATGCCTGATCGAATTGGCGTATGATTCCATTTCCCTCCAACTTCGATCCGCTGGATGAGGGCCACCACTGACTGTATTTATGACCAACCTTCCGCTTGTTCGAGCGGGCTCCTCCTGTCTTTCTTGGTTCTGTGCACGATTTTGGTTTGGCGGGCCCACACCACCAGCTGGCGGTGCCCGCACAAATTGATCCAACTTCCTTTCTCTGATCAGTTTTTCAATAAGGTCTTGCAAATGCCTCCAGGCATTGGTATTGTGCCCATAGCTTTTGTGAAATCTACAAAACTTCCCCGTTTGAATCTGTTTCTCCGATGATGGCTTCGGAGTCGGCTTCTTATACTGCATCGCATTACAGGTTTGTAGATACACGTTTTCCAGTGTCGTATTCAGTGGTGTATAGCTTTTAAACATTTGCGCCCTACGTCGCGGGCCACGATTCTGATCCTGCTTCTTACTCCTATTATCGCCGTTCCTTGGCTGGGTTTGCTTGTTCTGAATATTCAACTGCACTCTTCCTGAGCCCTCCCCTGACTGTTTAACCGCCACATTGCTTTGAACCCTTCATTGCTGGGCCTCGCATCGTCCTGCTTCCTAGATTGTTTCGCATCCTCACGCCTCAAGAATTGGGCGGCTTTGGAATAGAAACGATCCAACGACGCGGGAGGTTTTCCAGCTAGCCAGTTTCCAAAATCAGAGTCGGGGTCAATCCCCTTGGTCAGAGCCATCAAGATTGAATTATCATTAGGGTTAGTGATTTCTGCACAGGCGGCGTTGAATCTTTCCAAGTATCGCCTGAGTGTCTCCCCGGGGGCTTAAGTGACACTAGATAAAGTATTTACGTCTTTAGGCCTGACAATGTGCATACGGAATTGTTCAATAAATTTGGTAGCCTATTGGTCAAACGAGGAGATAGACCGTAGTGCTAATCGTTTAAACTACATTGTCGCAATTCCCCCTAAGGAAATGGGAAAACTACGGCACTTTACTGCATCATCAGCTCTGGCAGCAGTCATTGACCATTCGTATTTCAAAATAAGCTGGCTGGGGTCGGAGTTTCCTTCATACATGGGCAAAGCCGGCATCGTGAATCGCCGGGGAGGCTCAGCATATAATATGTCATCAGTGAACGGGGTGTGACTTCGAGAGATCCCCCAATCATCATTTGTTAAACCTTGACTTTCACGAACCATTTGGCGGACCTTAGCTGAGAGATCAGGCGTTGCCATATTCGAAGGGTGTCGAGCCAAAGTGTGGTTGGGTTCCACAGTGCGAGGTGGGATCGGGCGCTGTCGACGATCCGAATCTCGCCTTCTTGGCTCGATGTCTTCTGGGACATTCGGTCCTGAGACACGTTCCTGTTGGTGGTAGTTTGGACTGGAGTGATTTCGGGTGTCAACTCCTGTGTCAACTGCAGTGGCTTGGTTATCCGCAGTGCGCTGCGGAACAGTGCCTCCTCGAAAGGAAGGTCCCGTATGAAAACTGGCAGAGGGGCCAACTCTTATTTGCCCAACAGTTAACGTTTGCCGGAGACTATAAGCATGCGCATGACTTCCGTCTAGCCTGGGGCGCGTAGATCTGCCGTCATAGTCGGAAGAGGAAGAGCTTTCCGTGGAAGAATGCGGAGCGTGGTCCCTCTTGAATCTTCTTCGCCCTTGACGGTTTAGTTGGTTAGTCAATTAAGCATTGACACGTAACTGCTCAGTTAACTGTTGTCGACTTTGAGTTAATTCCTGGAGTAATGTTTGGAACTCCTGTCTTGTAACCGGACCTGACTGATCCGTTTGCCCAGCGGCATCCTGATAGGCTGACTGTAGCTGTGCGGGATTTTGCCTATCCCGACCTTCTTGATTACCAACGTTGGAAGTGGTTCTCGTACTAACCATCCTGAAGGTTGGATTCCTGTCCTAGATTTTGAGCAAATCTGAAAAGAATGGAAGGAACCTGAATTTGAGGTCTGGATCTCCCTCTTAGATTTATGCAATCCGGTATTGAAGATAGATCCACGCAGCAGGAGAAAGAGCTGGTTTTTCCTTCTCAGTGAAAGCACCAAAATGTTTGCACCAAAATTGGGCAAACACCCTTCAGAAGTTTTTGAAGAGATAATAAATGAAGAACTTGAATTGGAAATAAGGACTATCTAACAAAAACTCCAAGTCATAGAAAAGTAAATTGCACAGAAGACAAGGATTTAGAGTGGTTCGGCGATGCGCCTACGTCCAATATGAAGTTTTATCACTTTATTACTTAATACTTGAAGGTTACAAGTGTTTTAAGCAAATTACAGCAGAAAATGGACTTAAATTCGAAATCAGCAACACTGGAGAAGGTATGGAGTGCTTCTGGCAGCATTTGGGCGTATCCTTTCTCTCCAAATTCTCCGACCCCCTTTTCTGAATGACCAGGGGCTCTATTTATAGGTGTGGAAGGCTGAAATCCCGCCTAAAACTCAGGGAGGTTGCCTGGCACATGGGGGGGCCCATAAGCCCGCGTTCTCGGAATCCGTGCCCAGTTTGGTATCAATACGAAGTGAACTTCGAATCGATCAAAAATGCATCCAATCGAGGCGAAATTTGGTGTGGACATTCTTCAACATGTATGCAAGCTTCTGTGAAAATTTCGTGGCATTTGAGTCATGGGATTGAGAGATATGATCGATTTAAGATTGCGTCTTTGTGTACCCTGTTTGCTTCGACTCCACTCTATGGATTCGTTCGAATCCATATGGTTCGAATCCATATGTTTCGAACCCATACGGTTCGAACCCATACGGTTCGAATCCATGGGCTCGAATCCATATGGTTCGAATCCATATGGTTCGAATCCATGCTTTTGTATGCGAAGGCAGTGACGTGGTGTTCACTGTGTGGATGGATTCGAAGTAGGCACTGGCTGGTGGATTCGAGCATGGCAAGCAGCAAGCAGTGTTAGATACGAAGCAACGCATGGATTCGAAGGTAGGCAGGCCGGGTGGATTCGAGGAAGATGGAGTCGAGGATGGGTATACTTCGAAGGACTCGAACCAGGGTAGAAGCTGGACAGATGGATTCGAGGCTAGGTGAAGTAGTGGATTCGAAGCGTGTTTACCTCCGATGGATTCGAACGGAGGCACGCTCCTGATGGATTCGAAGTAGGAAGTACTTTAGATGGATTCGAAGTGAAGGCTAGGGGATGGTTTTGAATTATGTGGGTTCGAACGGTGTGGGTTCGAATCAATGTAGAGGTGATGGGTTCGAACCGAGCAACATTCACCTCTTTCAATCTTGAATCAATCATAACTTGAGCATACGACATCGGATTGACTTGAAACTTGGGATGCTGGTTCTTGTGACTTTTCTCATCATGTCCTGTCGATTCTAGCCCAATCCGGACTCGGACAGTACTCATCGATATCCATAGCGAAAGGAAGTACGATCAATCTCTGAGGTGAACTGTCTTCTGTTTTTGACCAATCTTTTGGTATCACGGCTTTGCCAAAAAGCGGGATAACATTCTAATCATTCTTTTTACAGATATTAAGGATGAGTCGAAGTGAGAGACAAGCTGCTAGGGAAAGCCGTGCTGCTAGGGAAGCTGTTGATTATGCTACGATGTTCGAAGCTATGATGACTTCGATCATGAGAAGGATACCAGCTTCAGGACCATCAGTGGATGTTGGAGTTCAAGTTCAAGCTCCAAGGCCGGTGGATTTTGCTAAGCTTTGCAAGGACTATACTTCTCTTGGAGGAAAGGTTTTCTTGGGAACGGAATCAACCTTTGAAGTGCAGAGATGGATTGATGCTTGTCGAAGGATCTTTGGTGATTTGGGGATTGAGGATGCAACTAAGAGGAAGCTTGCATCAAGACAGCTTCAAGGGAGAGCTTCGGATTGGTGGAATTCTATCACCATTGATACTCCAGAGGAAGAGATCACTTGGGAGCAATTCCAAGTCAGATTTGAAGCTAAGTTCATTTCTACGGCTCAGAAATCTGTTCTGTTTAAGAAGTTTGTGGAGCTCAAGCAAGGTGGGAGACCCGTTCTTGAGTATGTTTCTGAGTTTGAAGCTTTGTCCAAGTATGCTCGGTCGTATATTGAATCTCCCTATCAGAAGAATGAGAAGTTTGTGACAGGCTTGGACAATTATCTTGGGAGACAGTTGGTGGATCATCTGGACGATCCATTTGAGAAGCTTGTGGAGAAAGCTCTCAGGCATGAGAGTTTGTTTCCTAAGGAAGGGTCTGTTGTTGCTGTGACCAAGGAAGAGTCCAAACCACAGCAGGGTGGAAACAAGAAGAGGAATCAGCAGCATCAGAAGAGTAAGGATGGCCAGAAGAAGCCAAAGGGTGTAGTGACCTGCTACAATTGTCGGCAGAAGGGCCATTTCTCTAGGGATTGTAAGAATCCAAAGGTGCAGTTGAAGTGCCACAACAGTGATAAGCTGGGACATATCAAGAAGGACTGTCCATAACCGAGGAAAGATAAGCAGATTGTGCAAGCTTATGCTTTGGGAGCTGTGCCGTCGTCTTTAAAAGCTCCTACTGCTGAAGAGAAGGGGAAGAGTGTGGTGGTTAAAGGTACTCTTTCTATTTGTGGTGTTCCAGTTAGAGTGTTGTTTGATACTGGAGCGTCGCATTCTTTTGTTTGTGATGATCTTGTAGGCCGGTTGGGTTTGGAACCGGAAATTGTTGATAGACCATTGGTTGTGTACAGTTGGGGGTTCGTCTTGTTTGTGTATGGTATGCCGTGGTCTAGTTGTATCGAGTCATGATTGCTCTTTTGTTTGTAATTGCTTTGTTCTGAACTTTGCGGGGTTCGGAATTATTCTGGGTATGGACTGGCTTAGGAAGTATGCGGCAAAGGTTGATTGTGAGAAACTGGAGGTGACAGTCGGGAATGTGGAAGGGCGAAAGGTTGTGATACGATGTAAGCATGAAGAAGGCGTCTTCATGGGCTTCATGTATTCGCTGGTTGTTCCACGAGATGGACTGTCATCGATGCCAGTTGTGAATGGATTTGAGGACGTCTTTGAAGAGGTCAAAGGGTTACCGCCGCATAGGGAGATCGAGTTTCGTATCAATCTAGTTGAGGGAGCCAGACCTGTTGTGATGCCTCTTAGACGGATGGCGCCTAGAGAGCAACAAGAGCTGAAGGTGCAGGTTGATGACCTTCTTCGAAAAGGATTCATTCGGCGTAGTGTGTCCGAATGGGGTGCACCAGTTGTGTTCGCAACCATAGCGGATGGATCGTTGAGGTTGTGTGTGGATTATCGTGAGCTGAATAAGGTGACTAAGAAGAAAAAGTATCCATTGCCGAGAATAGATGACTTGTTTGATCAGCTTCACGAAGCTAAGGTGTTTTCTCAGATGGATTTGGCAACGGGATTTCACCAGTTGAGAGTGGCTAAGTATAGTGTTCCGAAGACTGCTTTTAGGACACCATCCGGGTTTTATGAGTGGCTGGTAATGCCGTTTGGATTGACTAACGCACCAGCATATTTTGTGGATCTTATGAATAGAGTGTTCAGAGATCAGTTGAACAAGTTTGTACTTGTGTTCGTGGATGATATTTTGGTTTATTCCAGAAATGAAGAAGAGCACAAGACACACTTGTGTATTGTTTTGGAAATCTTACGGAAGCATCAGCTGAAGGCTAAGTTTTCGAAGTGTCACTTCTGGAAGAGTGAAGTGAGGTTCTTAGGCCATGTTATTTCTGAAAATGGAATAGCGGTTGATCCCGCTAAGGTGGCAGCGATCCAGGATTGGGTTAGACCTAAGAATTCATCTGATGTGAGAAGTTTTCTTGGATTAGCAGGATATTATCGTCGGTTTATCAAAGAATTTTCCAAGATAGTTGCACCGTTAACAGGATTAACGAAGAAGAACCAAGTGTTCAAATGGGATGATAAGTGTGAGCAAGCTTTCGTAATCTTGAAAGAGCGACTGACGAGTGCTCCTGTTTTGACTATTCCAAGTGGGAATGATGAGATGGTGGTTTACACCGATGCATGTGGTACTGGATTTAGAGCAGTGCTAATGCAGAAGGATAAAGTTGTTGCATATGCAAGTCGACAACTGAAGCCGCATGAAAGGAATTATCCGACTCATGATTTGGAGTTAGCGGCGATTGTATTTGCTTTGAAGATGTGGAGACATTACCTATTGGGAGTTCGATTCGAGTTGTTTACGGATCATAAGTCGTTGAAGTATCTGTTCTCCCAAAAGGATTTGAATCTTCGACAGCAATTATGGCTAGAGTTTTTAGCATCATATGATTTTGGTATAGCCTATACTCTGGGGAAAGGTAATGCAGTGGAAGATGCGTTAAGTCGAAGACATGCAGGATTGGGAGCCATGTTTTCAGAATGGAAGAGTCTCGAGTATTTGGCTGGATTTGACTTCAGGCCTAGATGTGAATTAGAACCTGAGATGTTGGCAAACTTATCAATAAGACCTACTCTTGTGGAAAGAATTGGCAAGGGCCAAAAGCGAGATGATAAGCTTGTCAAGATTATCCGTGATTTGGAATCTGGATTGGACCCAGAGAAGGATAAAGGATTCGAGGCCGATCGAGAGGGTTGGCTTCGGAAACAAGGACGATTAGTTGTTCCCGATATAGATGGATTGAGAGATGAAGTTCTTAGGGAAAGTCATCACTCGAAGTTGACAATTCATCCAGGTGGAAATAAGATGTATCGGGATATGAAGAGAACCTACTACTGGGAAGGTATGAAGAAGGATGTTGGAAATTTTATTTCCAAGTGTATGAACTGACAGTTGGTAAAAGCCGAGCAGAAGAAGCCCAGTGGATTGCTTCAGACATTAGAGGTTCCTACATGGAAGTGGGAGCAGATATCGATGGATTTTATCGATGGTCTACCTAGAACCAGGGCAGGGAATGAAGGGATTTGGGTCATTGTAGATCGTTTGACTAAGAGTGCAAGATTCATTCCTGTTCGATCAACTAGGACTGCATCGAAGTTGGCTGAGCTTTATGTTAAGTGTATAGTTCGATTCCATGGTATTCTGAAGAGTATAGTGAGCGATCGAGACCCATTGTTCACTAGTGGATTCTGGAAGAGCTTCCAGGAAGTTTTGGGAACTGAGTTGTGTTTGAGTACAGCTTATCACCCCCAAACGGATGGTCAGACCGAGAGAGTCAACCGAGTTTTGGAAGATCTTCTTAGAGCATGTGTTTTGGACTTCGGAGGATCATGGGAAGATCATCTTCATTTGGTGGAATTTGCATATAATAACAGTTATCAATCGAGTATTGGTATGGCACCATATGAGGCATTATATGGAAGACCGTGTAACTCTCCGACATGTTGGTTGGAAACTGGAGAAAAGCTGATACTTGGGCCAGAAATGATTCGACAGACTACGGATTGTATAGAGATCATTCGGCAACGAATGAAGGCAGCCCAAGATCGTCAGAAAAGTTATGCCGATAATCGTCGTAAGGATTTGGAATTCGACGTAGGTGATATGGATTTTGTGAAGATTTCTCCACTAAAGAATGTTATTAGATTCCGGAAGAAAGGAAAGTTAACTCCGAGATTTGTTGGACCATTCCCGATTAGTGAGCGAATTGGAAAGCTCGCTTATAGATTGGAGTTACCGGAGAAGATGGCGGGTGCACACAATGTCCTTCATGTATCTTATCTACGGAAGTATGTTCATGACTCGAATGCGGTGGTTTCTGCTGATAGCTGTGAAGATTTAGAAGTTGATCCAGTTGTTTCGAGACCTCGTAAGCCGCTTCGCGTTGTTAAAACCGACACAAAACAGCTTAGGAGGAAGACGATTACGTTGCTCAAGATAAAATGGAGTGATGATGTTAACGACTGTACATGGGAGGAGGAAGAGAGGATGAAGGCAGCTCATCCTGAACTCTTCGAGGTATGGCCCTAAGGTGTCGTGACATCTCATGAATTTGTTACTTGTTTAATCTTAGAATTCTGCATGCTAGGCTAGAAATTGGATGCATGGTTTGTTGATTGCTATGGATGGTAGGCATGCAGAATAGTTTTGGTTGCTTTTGTTTGGTTGGAATTTCGGGGGAGAAATTCCTAAGGGGGAGAGAATGTAACGACCCGTATTTTACGTGTCGATAAATCATAGAATTATTAGGTCGTTAGTGTTGTTTAAGGCATCTTTAGCCTAAGTCATTTGAGTTTAACTCGTAAGGAATTGACCCGTGTGGAAGTTAGGTTGGATTAGAGGGACTAACGGGTTAAGAGGTGAGTCGTGTACGAGTCAGTGGGGTTTTAAGTCGTAAACGACTTAGGAGACTACGACCTAGCAGTTAAGATGAGTTAACGGGTAAGTGTGTTAGATCGTTAACAAGTTATAAGAGTTGCCGAGTTATAGAAGTTATGAGTTAAGTGATAGGTCGTATACGAGTAAGGATGATAGAGCGACCTATTGAAGTAACGACCTAAGAGTTAACGAGTTAGGGAGTACTAGAGTCTTAAGTTGTAGACGAGTTATGGCCTGGTAGTTAAGTCGTCAAGTTTTAGGTCGTAGCATTGTTAGGTCGTAACCTAATAAGTCGCGGCATAGCAGATCCGCGTCCGTTTTAGGTCGTGTAGCATCTGGACCGTTGGATTGTTTTACCACGTTAAGTCGTTAGCGACTTAGTGTTAGGTCGCATAGGAGTTAGGTCGGCCGTGTGTTAACTCGTGTGACCCTGTGTAGTGTTAAGTCGCATGCACTTGTTAGGACGTGAGTCGCATCTGGTTTAGTTGATAAGTCCTGCGCGTGCTAAGCCGTGTGTGTGTATTATGTGTTGAGTCGTTGGGGGCTTGACTCGTGGACGACTCAGGAGATAGGTCGGCGGCGACTCAGGGGGCAGCGACTCATGGGGAATTAAGCCTATAAATAGAGGGCTTTGGCTCACTTTTTGGCACCGGATTTTTAAGCGACGAAGTGCTGCCATATTGAGAGCTCGACTACAACATTTCTTCATCTCCTTTTCTCCATTCCAGTCTAGTTCTAACATCCATCTAAGATCGAAGATTCAAGAGCCAAAGTTGAAGATCTTCATCCGTTCGAGAGAGATTTCATCGATTGAAGCGAGATTTTTCCGGATCAAGCTTTGGACTTCGTTGTCCAGATCTGGAGTTAGTTGATTTTGAGGCGTTTAGGTGATTTGGTGAGTGGTGGTTATCTCTCACACGGACCCAAAGGAGTATATTGGATCGGTGGCTTGTTTATGTGTTAGAGATAGTGATTTCGTGCATTTTTCCTAAATCTGCATGTAGATCTATTGTCCATGATGATTTGACACCTATTTTACCATAAGTTCATCTATGCAAATTCGTTCATTAAGTTGTAGAGATATTGTCCATGATTCATGCTTGTTAGATTACATGTTAGATTTGGATCCTTTATTTACGAAATTGCCATTATTGTTAATTGTCTATTTAGATTTTGTTTGAATGTTTGGTTACTTGGATTAATGTTTGATTTGATTGATTAGTTGATTGATAGCTAGATTTGATCAAGTTGGTCGATGATGATTCAAAAGCTAAGTGGAAAGGCTCTTGAATGGTGAAAGCTGCCTGCGGCATATGAAGCGGATGTGGAAGCTCATATGGATAGATTCGATGATGATGGGACTTTGCCATGATGCAATGAGGCAAACCATGATGTTGAGTTGGGACGGGCCATGATGACGTTCCAAGCACGGGTCATGACGACGTGCGAAGCTATGTTGATAACTCGGTGATGTGGTCCGAGTTTGTGTGGATAATGGCGGGCTCGAGAGGCGCTTGAGCTAGTGTGAGAATAGTCGTCAAGGAGGATGACTAGGAGGCTTGGATGTTATCGTTATTGAAGGTTCTAGCATGCTCAAAGCAAGAGTACGTTGGAACGGGTCACGATGACGTTCCAGACACCGGTCATGATGACGTGTTAGTACTCTGGGCAGATGCGATAGTCCTAAGCACGGGTCATGATGACGTGCGGAGTTATGTCTAGAACCGGGGTTGCCATTAACCCTTGACGGACGGCTGAAAGAAGGTGTCGGTCATTCAATTAACGGTGATATCGAGGCAATGTTAACAGTGATAGCCAGAGTCATGGATGTTTGATTGTACCATCATTCGGCCTCAAGAGCGGTGTTTTCTGGGTGCTTATCTGATCTTGGTTTAGGCCTTGGGGGTTTGTATTTGGAAAACATCGACCTTGACTCGAGTGATAATTACTTTACTTAAATTGTCTGCTTTGCTATGCTTATTTATGCTTAGTGGGTCTGGGGGCTATCACTATAGAATGAGGTGGAGTGGGATGGTTGAGTTCCTATTACTTTTATCTTTTATGCTCTTTTGGTATGTTTGATAGTTGATTTACTGCTCACTAAGACTTTGTCTGACTCAAGGTTTTATGTTTAATTCTTATTACCTTGGGCTGTTCATCCATGTTGGGATGGGCAGACTAGGTAGCAGGTGACAGGTGCTGTTCTTTGTGATTGACGCTGATGATGACGAAGACGAGCAGGAGGCTTTTGCATATTGTTTTCTTAATATATGTACTGGGTGTTCCGCTGTTTGTATATACTCTGAGTGCTTTGTAGAGAGGCTTTGATGTATTGACTGTTCTAATGTTGTATCAAACTTCTATGATGCTTATATGATGATATTCTGTTCTATGAAGCTTCACTATATTTATATTTCCCTATTGTATTTTATCCATGCGCTGTGAGTTGTACGATAGAGTTTCTGTTTTATTTCAGCCTGACTATCGTCCATGGCTGCCTGGCACGCCTTTCAGCGCACTATTTCCTTGTTTTGGTGCGGGAGTCATGGGCGGTCGTCACAGCTATGAAGGCTTTTAGCCGTCACTGGTTAGTTTCTTACCCAAAAAACTCCTATCCAAACCTCAATCGGGTCATGGATGTTTTTTACGCTTCGTTTTTCGTCACGTGGATTTTCTCTGTAAAACGGGATCCCCGTGGCTGGTCTATGATTTACCATCGCTGGAGAGTGGTGCACCATGGTACTGCACCGTTTCAAATCCATGCACCCATTTCTGAAGGTCGTACGGCAGTGTTTCGTCATTTTGGACGGATATTGCACCTTGCAGCGTAGATGTTGCACCCTGTGGATATCGATTCTTCGGAGGGACAAAACTCTTGGCTAGTTTAGAGTTACGTGAGCCATAACCAGTCAAAACGAAGGTATCTGTGTGTTCTAAAGCAATGACGGCTTTCAGCCGTCACTGGTTAGTTTCATACCCATAAAATCCTATCTGAACCTCAATCGGGTCATGGAAGTTTTTTACACTTCGTTTTTCGTCACGTGGATTTTTTCTGTAAAACGGGATCCCCGAGGCTGGTCTATGAGTTACCATCGATGGAGAGTGGTGCACCATGGTACTGCACCTTTTAAAATCAATGCACCCATTTCTAAAGGTCGTACGACACTGTTTCGTCATTTTGGACGGATGTTGCACCTTGCACCGTAGATGTTGCACCCTATGGATATCGATTCTTCGGAGGGCCATAACTCTTGGCTCGTTTAGAGTTACGAGAGCCATAACCAGTCAAAACGAAGGTATATGTGAGTTCTACAGCTATGAAGGCTTTCAGCCGTCACTGGTTAGTTTCATACCCAAAAAATCCTATCCGAACCTCAATCGGGTCGTGGAAGTATTTTACCCTTCGTTTTTCGTCACGTGGATTTTTTCTGTAAAACGGGATCCCCATGGCTGGTCTATGATTTACCATCGCTGGAGAGAGGTGCACCATGGTACTGCAACATTTCAAATCCATGCACCCATTTCTAAAGGTCGTACGGCACCGTTTCGTCATTTAGGACGGATGTTGCACTTTGCACCATAGATGTTGCACCCTATGGATATCGATTCTTCGGAGGGCCATAACTGTTGGCCCTTTTAGAGTTACGGAAGTCATAACCAGTCAAAACGAAGGTATCTGTGAGTTCTACAGCTATGACGGCTTTCGGCCGTCACTAGTTAGTTTCATACCCAAAACATCCTACCCGAACCTCAATCGGGTCATGGAAGTTTTTTACCCTACGTTTTTCCTCACGTGGATTTTTTCTGTAAAACGGGATCCCCATGGCAAGTCTATGATTTTCCATCGCTGGAGAGTGGTGCACCATGGTACAACACCGTTTCAAATCCATGCACCCATTTCTAAAGTCCGTAAGGCACTGTTTCGTCATTTTGGACAGATGTTGCAGCTTGCACCGTAGATGTTGCACCTTGTGCATATCGATTCTTCGGAGGGCCATAACTCTTGGCTCGTTTAGAGTTACGGGAGCCATAACCAGTCACAACGAAGGTATCTGTGAGTTCTACAGCTATGACGGCTTTCAGCCGTCACTGGTTAGTTTCATACCAAAAAATCCTATCCGAACCTCAATCAGGTCATGGAAGTTTTTTACCCTTCGTTTTTCGTCACGTGGATTTTTTCTGTAAAACGGGATCCCCGTGGCTGGTCTATGATTTACCATCGTTGGAGAGAGGTGCACCAGGGCACTGCACCGTTTCAAATCCATGCACATATTTCTAAAGGTCGTACGGCACTGTTTCGCCATTTTAGACGGATGTTCCACCTTGCACCGTAGATGTTGCACCCTGTGGATACCGATTCTTCGGAGGGCCATATCTCTTGGCTCATTTAGAGTTGCGGGAGCCATAACTAGTCAAAACGAAAGTATCTGTGAGTTCTACAGCTATGACGGCTTTAACCGTCACTGGTTAGTTTCATACCCAAAAAATCCTATCCGAACCTCAATCGGGTCAAGGAAGTTTTTTACCCTTCGTTTTATCGTCACGTGGATTTTTTCTGTAAAACGGGATCCCCGTGTCGGGTCTATGATTTACCATCGCTGGAGAGTGGTGCACCATAGTACTGCACCGTTTCAAATCCATGCACCCATTTCTAAAGGTCGTACGGCACTGTTTCGTCATTTTGGACGGATGTTGCACCTTGCACCATAGATATTTCACCCTGTGGATATCGATTCTTCGGAGGGCCATAACTCTTGGCTCGTTTAGAGTTATGGGAGCCATAACCAGTCAAAACGAAGGTATCTGTGATTTCTACAGCTATGACGGCTTTCAGCCATCACTGGTTAGTTTCATACCCAAAAAATCCTATCTGAACCTCAACCGGGTCATGGAAGTTTTTTACCCTTCGTTTTTCGTCATGTGGATTTTTTCTGTAAAACGGGATCCCCGTGGCTGGTCTATGATTTACCATCGCTGGAGAGTGGTGCACCATGGTACTGCACCATTTCAAATCCATGCACCCATTTCTAAAGGTCGTACGGCTCTGCTTCGTCATTTTGGATGGATGTTGCACCTTGCACCGTATATGTTGCACCCTGTGGATATCGATTCTTCGGAGGGCCATAACTCTTGGCTCGTTTAGAGCTACAGGAGCCATAACCAGTCAAAACGAAGGTATCTGTGTGTTCTACAGCTGTGATGGCTTTCATCCGTTACAAGTTAGTTTCATACCCAAAAAATCCTATCCGAACCTCAATCGGGTCGTGGAAGTTTTTTACCCTTCGTTTTTCGTCACGTGGATATTTTCAGTAAAACGGGATCCCCGTGGCTGGTCTATGATTTACCATCGCTGGAGAGTGGTGCACCACGGTACTGCATCGTTTCAAATCCACGCACCCATTTCTAAAGGTCGTACCACACTGTTTCGTCATTTTGGACGGATGTTGCATCTTGCACTGTAGATGTTGCACCCTGTGGATATCGATTCTTCGGAGGGCTATAACTCTTGGCTCGTTTAGAGTTGCGGGAGTCGTAACAAGTCAAAACGAAGGTATCTGTGAGTTCTACAGCTATGATGGCCTTCAGCCTTCACTGGTCAGTTTCAAACCCGAAAAATCCTATCCGAACCTCAATCGGGTCAAGGAAGTTTTTTACCCTTCGTTTTTCGTCACGTGGATTTTTTCTGTAAAACGGGATCCCCGTGGCTGGTCTATGATTTACCATCGCTGGAGAGAGGTGCACCATGGTACTGCAACATTTCAAATCCATGCACCCATTTCTAAAGGTCGTACGGCACCGTTTCGTCATTTAGGACGGATGTTGCACTTTGCACCATAGATGTCGCACCCTGTGGATATCGATTCTTCGGAGGGCCATAACTGTTGGCCCTTTTAGAGTTACAGAAGCCATAACTAGTCAAAATGAAGGTATCTGTGAGTTCTACAGCTATGACGGCTTTCAGCCGTCACTGGTTAGTTTCATACCCAAAACATCCTACCCGAACCTCAATCGGGTCATGAAAGTTTTTTACCCTTCGTTTTTCCTCACGTGGATTTTTTCAGAAAAACGGGATCCCCGTGGCAAGTCTATGATTTTCCATCGCTGGAGAGTGGTGCACCATGGTACAACACCGTTTCAAATCCATGCACCCATTTCTAAAGTTCGTAAGGCACTGTTTCGTCATTTCGGACGGATGTTGCACCTTGCACCGTATATGTTGCACCCTGTGGATACCGATTCTTCGGAGGGCCATAACTCTTGGCTCGTTTAGAGTTACATGAGCCATAACCAGTCAAAACGAAGGTATCTGTGAGTTCTACAGCTATGACGGCTTTCAGCCGTCACTGGTTAGTTTCATACCCAAAAAATCCTATCCGAACCTCAATCGGGACATGGAAGTTTTTTACCCTTCGTTTTTCGTCACTTGGATTTTTTCAGTAAAACGGGATCCCCGTGGCGGGTCTATGATTTACCATCGATGGAGAGTGGTGCACCAGGTACTGCACTATTTCAAATCCACGCACCCATTTCTAAAGGTCGTACCACACTGTTTCGTCATTTTGGACGGATGTTGCATCTTGCACCATAGATGTTGCACCCTGTGGATATCGATTCTTCGGAGGGCCATAACTCTTGGCTCGTTTGGAGTTGCGGGAGTCATAACAAGTCAAAACGAAGGTATCTGTGAGTTCTACGGCTATGACGGCTTTCATCTTTACTGGTCAGTTTCAAGCCCGAAAAATCCTATCCGAACCTCAATCGGGTCAAGGAAGTTTTTACCCTTCGTTTTATCGTCACGTGGATTTTTTCTGTAAAATGGGATCCCCGTGTCGGGTCTATGATTTACCATGACTGGAGAGTGGTGCACCATGGTACTGCACCGTTTCAAATCCATGCACCCATTTCTAAAGGTCGTACGGCACTGTTTCGTCATTTTGGACGGATGTTGCACCTTGTACCGTAGATGTTACACCCTGTGGATATCGATTCTTCGGAGGGCCATAACTCTTGGCTTGTTTAGATGGCCTTCAGCCTTCACTGGTCAGTTTCAAGCCCGAAAAATCCTATTCGAACCTCAATCGGGTCATGGAAGTTTTTTACCCTTCGTTTTTCGTCACGTGGATTTTTTCTGTAAAACGGGATCCCCGTGGCTGGTCTTTGAGTTACCATCGCTGGAGAGTGGTGCACCATGGTACTGCACCGTTTCACCGTAGATGTTGCACCCTGTGGATATCGATTCTTCGGAGGGCCATATCTCTTGGCTAGTTTAGAGTTACGGGAGCCATAACCAGTAAAAACGAAAGTATCTGTGAGTTCTACAACTATGACGGCTTTCAGCCATCGCTGGTTATTTTCATACCCAAATAATCCTATCCGAACCTCAATCGGGTCATGGAAGTTTTTTACCCTTCGTTTTTCGTCACGTGGATTTTTTATGTAAAACAGGATCCCCGTGGCTGGTCTATGAGTTACCATCGCTGGAGACTGGTGCACCATGGTACTGCACTGTTTCACCGTAGATGTTGCACCCTGTGGATATCGGTTGTTCGTAGGGCCATATCTCATGGCTCGTTTAGAGTTACAGGAGCCATAACCATTCAAAACGAAAGTATCTATTAGTTCTACAGCTATGACGGCTTTCAGCCGTCACTGGTTAGTTTCATACCCAAAAAGTCCTATCCGAACCTCAATCGGGTCATGGATGTTTTTTACCCTTCGTTTTTCGTCACGTGGATTTTTTCTATAAAACTGGATTCCTGTGGTTGGTATATTATTTACCGTCGCTATAGAGTGGTGCACCATGGTACTGCGCCGTTTCAAATCAAATCACCCATTTCTAAAGGTCGTACGGCACTGTTTCGTCATTTTGGACGGATGTTCCACCTTGCAACGTAGATGTTGCACCCTGTGGATATCAATTCTTCGGAGGGCCATAACTTTTGGCTCGTTTAGAGTTACAGGAGCCATAACAAAACAAAACGAAGGTATCTGTGAGTTCTACAGCTATGACCGCTTTCAGCCGTCATGGTTAGTTTCGTACCCAAAAAATCCTATCCGAACCTCAATCAGGTCATGGAAGTTTTTTACCCTTCGTTTTTCGTCACGTGGATTTTTTCTGTAAAACGGGATCCCCATGGCTGGTCTATGATTTACCATCGCTGGAGAGTGGTGCACCACGGTACTGCACCGTTTCAAATCCATGCACCCATTTCTAAAGGTCGTACAACACTGTTTCGCCATTATGGACGGATGTTGCACCTTGCACCGTAGATGTTGCACCCTGTGGATATCGATTCTTCGGAGGGCCACAACTCTTGGCTCGTTTAGAGTTAAGCGAGCCATAACCAGTCAAAACGTAGGTATCTGTGAGTTCTACAGCTATGATGGCTTTCTGCCTTCACTGGTTAGTTTCATACCCGAAAAATCCTATCTGAGCCTCAATCGGGTCAAGGAAGTTTTTTACCCTTCGTTTTATCGTCACGTGGATTTTTTCTGTAAAACGGGATCCCCGTGTCGGGTCGATGATTTACCATCGTTGGAGAGTGGTGCACCATGGTACTGCACCATTTCAAATCCATGCACCCATTTCTAAAGGTCGTACGACACTGTTTCGTCATTTTGGACGGATGTTGCACCTTGCACCGTAGATGTGGCACCCTGTTGATATCGTTTCTTCGGAGGGCCATAACTCTTGGCTCGTTTAGAGTTATGGGAGCCATAACCAGTCAAAACGAAGGTATCTGTGAGTTCTACAGCTATGACGGCTTTCAGCCACCACTGGTCAGTTTCATACCCAAAAATTCCTATCCGAACCTCAATCGGGTCATGGAAGTTTTTTACCCTTCGTTTTTCGTCACGTGGATTTTTTTGTAAAACGGGATCCCCTTGGCTGGTCTATGATTTACCATCGCTGGAGAGTGGTGCACCATGGTACTGCACCGTTTCAAATCCATGCACCCATTTCTAAAGGTCGTACGGCACTGTTTCGTCATTTTGGACGGATGTTGCACCTTGTACCGTAGATGTTACACCCTGTGGATATCGATTCTTCGGAGGGCCATAACTCTTGGCTTGTTTAGAGTAACGGGAGCCATAACCAGTCAAAACGAAGGTATCTGTGAATTCTACAACTATGACAGCTTTTAGCCGTCACTGGTTAGTTTCATACCCAAAAATTTCTATTCGAACCTCAATCGGGTCATGGAAGTTTTTTACCCTCCGTTTTTCGTCACGTGGATTTTTTCTGTAAAACGGGATCCCCGTGGCTGGTCTTTGAGTTACCATCGCTGGAGAGTGGTGCACCATGGTACTGCACCGTTTCACCGTAGATGTTGCACCCTGTGGATATCGATTCTTCGGAGGGCCATATCTCTTGGCTAGTTTAGAGTTACGGGAGCCATAACCAGTAAAAACGAAAGTATCTGTGAGTTCTACAACTATGACGGCTTTCAGCCATCGCTGGTTATTTTCATACCCAAATAATCCTATCCGAACCTCAATCGGGTCATGGAAGTTTTTTACCCTTCGTTTTTCGTCACGTGGATTTTTTATGTAAAACGGGATCCCCGTGGCTGGTCTATGAGTTACCATCGCTGGAGACTGGTGCACCATGGTACTGCACCGTTTCACCGTAGATGTTGCACCCTGTGGATATCGGTTGTTCGTGGGGCCATATCTCATGGCTCGTTTAGAGTTACAGGAGCCATAACCATTCAAAATGAAAGTATCTATTAGTTCTACAGCTATGACGGCTTTCAGCCGTCACTGGTTAGTTTCATACCCAAAAAGTCCTATCCGAACCTCAATCGGGTCATGGATGTTTTTTACCCTTCGTTTTTCGTCACGTGGATTTTTTCTATAAAACCGGATTCCTGTGGTTGGTCTATTATTTACCGTCGCTATAGAGTGGTGCACCATGGTACTGCGCCGTTTCAAATCAAATCACCCATTTCTAAAGGTCGTACGGCACTGTTTGGTCATTTTGGACGGATGTTCCACCTTGCAATGTAGATGTTGCACCCTGTGGATATCAATTCTTCGGAGGGCCATAACTTTTGGCTCGTTTAGAGTTACAGGAGCCATAACAAAACAAAACGAAGGTATCTGTGAGTTCTACAGCTATGACCGCTTTCAGCCGTCATGGTTAGTTTCGTACCCAAAAAATCCTATCCGAACCTCAATCAGGTCATGGAAGTTTTTTACCCTTCGTTTTTCGTCACGTGGATTTTTTCTGTAAAACGGGATCCCCGTGGCTGGTCTATGATTTACCATCGCTGGAGAGTGGTGCACCACGGTACTGCACCGTTTCAAATCCATGCACCCATTTCTAAAGGTCGTACAACACTGTTTCGCCATTATGGACGGATGTTGCACCTTGCACCGTAGATGTTGCACCCTGTGGATATCGATTCTTCGGAGGGCCACAACTCTTGGCTCGTTTAGAGTTAAGTGAGCCATAACCAGTCAAAACGTAGGTATCTGTGAGTTCTACAGCTATGATGGCTTTCTGCCTTCACTGGTTAGTTTCATACCCGAAAAATCCTATCCGAACCTCAATCGGGTCAAGGAAGTTTTTTACCCTTCGTTTTATCGTCACGTGGATTTTTCTGTAAAACGGGATCCCCGTGTCGGGTCAATGATTTACCATCGTTGGAGAGTGGTGCACCATGGTACTGCACCGTTTCAAATCCATGCACCCATTTCGAAAGGTCGTACGACACTGTTTCGTCATTTTGGACGGATGTTGCACCTTGCACCGTAGATGTGGCACCCTGTGGATATCGTTTCTTCGGAGGGCCATAACTCTTGGCTCGTTTAGAGTTATGGGAGCCATAACCAGTCAAAACGAAGGTATCTGTGAGTTCTACAGCTATGATGGCTTTCAGCCACCACTGGTCAGTTTCATACCCAAAAATTCCTATCCGAACCTCAATCGGGTCATGGAAGTTTTTTACCCTTCGTTTTTCGTCACGTGGATTTTTTTGTAAAACGGGATCCCCTTGGCTGGTCTATGATTTACCATCGCTGGAGAGTGGTGCACCATGGTACTGCACCGTTTCAAATCCATGCACCCATTTCTAAAGGTCGTACGGCACTGTTTCGTCATTTTGGACGGATGTTGCACCTTGCACCGTAGCTGTTGCACCCTGTGGATATCGATTCTTCGGAGGGCCATAACTCTTGGCTCGTTTAGAGTTATGGGAGCCATAACCAGTCAAAACGAAGTTATCTGTGATTTCTACAGCTATGATGGCTTTCATTCGTCACTGGTTAGTTTCATACCCAAAAAATCCTATCCGAACCTCAATCGGGTCAAGGAAGTTTTTTACCCTTTGTTTTATCGTCACGTGGATTTTTTCTGTAAAACGGGATCCCCGTGGCTGGTCTATGATTTACCATCGCTGGAGAGTGGTGCACCATGGTACTGCACCGTTTCAAATCTATGCACCCATTTCTAAAGGTCGTACGACACTGTTTCGTCATTTTGGACAGATGTTGCACCTTGCACCGTACATGTTGCACCCTGTGGATATCTATTCTTCGGAGGGCCATAACTCTTGGTCCGTTCAGAGTTACGGGGCCATAACCAGTAAAAACGAAGGTATCTTTGAGTTCTACAGCTATGACAGCTTTTAGCTGTTACTGTTTAGTTTCATACCCAAAAAATCCTATCCGAATCTCAATCGGGTCATGGAACTTTTTTACCCTTCGTTTTTCGTCACGTTGATTTTTCTGTAAAACGGGATCCCCGTGGCTGATTTTTGATTTACCATCGTTGGAGAGTGGTGCACCATGGTACTGCACCGTTTCAAATCCATGCACCCATTTCTAAAGGTCGTACAGCGCCGTTTCGCCATTTTGGACGGATGTTGCACCTTGCACCATAGATGTTGCACCCTGTGGATATCGATTCTTCGGAGGGCCATAACGCTTGGCTCTTTTGGAGTTACGGGAGCCGTAACCAGTCAAAACGTAGGTATCTATGAGTTCTACAGCTATGATGGCTTTCTGCCTTCACTGGTTAGTTTCATACCCGAAAAATCCTATCCGAACCTTAATCGGGTCAAGGAAGTTTTTTACCCTTCGTTTTATCGTCACGTGGATTTTTTCTGTAAAACGGGATCCCCGTGTCGGGTCTATGATTTACCATCGCTGGAGAGCGGTGCACCATGGTACTGCACCGTTTCAAATCCATGCACCCATTTCTAAAGGTCGTACGGCACTGTTTCGTCATTTTGAACGGATGTTGCACCTTGCACCGTAGATGTGGCACTCTATGGATATCGATTCTTCGGAGGGCCATAACTCTTGGCTCGTTTAGAGTTATGGGAGCCATAACAAGTCAAAACGAAGGTATATGTGAGCTCTATAGCTATGACGGCTTTCAGCCGTCACCGGTTAGTTTCATACCCAAAAATTCCTATCCGAACCTCAATCGGGTCATGGAAGTTTTTTACCCTTCGTTTTTCGTAACGTGGATTTTTTCTGTAAAACGGGACCCCCGTGGCTGGTCTATGAGTTACCATCGCTGGAGAGCGGTGCACCATGGTACTGCACCATTTCAAATCCATTCACCCATTTCTAAAGGTCGTACGGCACTGTTTCGTCATTTTGGACGGATGTTGCACCTTGCACCGTAGATGTTGCACCCCGTGGATATCGATTCTTTGGAGGGTCACAACTCCTGGCTCGTTTAGAGTTATGGGAGCCATAACCAGTCAAAACGAAGGTATTTGTGATTTCTATAGCTATGACGGCTTTCATTTGTCACTGGTTAGTTTCATACCCAAAAAACCCTATCCGAACCTCAATCGGGTCAAGGAAGTTTTTTACCCTTTGTTTTATCGTCACGTGGATTTTTTCTGTAAAACGGGATCCCCGTGTCTGGTCTATGATTTACCATCGCTGGAGAGTGGTGCACCATGGTACTGCACCGTTTCAAATCTATGCATCCATTTCTAAAGGTCGTACGGCACTGTTTTCGTCATTTTGGTCAGATGTTGCACCTTGCACCGTAGATGTTGCACCCTGTGGATATCGATTCTTCAGAGGGACATAACTCTTGGCCCGTTTAGAGTTACGGGTATCTTTGAGTTCTACGGCTATGATGGCTCTCAGCCGTCACTGGTTAGTTTCATACCCAAAAAATCCTATCCGAACCTCAGTCGGGTCATGGAAGTTTTTTACCCTTCGTTTTTCCTCACGTGGATATTTTCTATAAAACGGGATCCCCGTGGCTGGTCTATGGTTTACCATCGCTGGAGAGTGGTGCACCACGGTACTGCACCGTTTCAAATCCATGCACCCATTTCTAAAGGTCGTACGGCACTGTTTCGTCGTTTTGGACGGATCTTGCACCTTGCACCGTAGATGTTGCACCCTATGTATATCGATTCTTCGGAGGGCCATAACTCTTGGCTCGTTTAGAGTTACGGGAGCCATAACCAGTCAAAACGAAGGTATCTAGGAGTTCTACAGCTATGACGACTTTCAGCCTTCACTGGTTAGTTTCATACCCAAAAATCCTATCCGAACCTCAATCGGGTCAAGGAAGTTTTTTACCCTTCGTTTTTTCGTCATGTGGATTATTTCTGTAAAATGGGATCCCCGTGTCAGGTCTATGATTTACCATCGCTAGAGAGTAGTGCACTATGGTACTGCACCGTTTCAAATCCATACACCCATTTCTAAAGGTCGTACGACAATGTTTCGTCATTTTGGACGGATGTTGCACCTTGCACTGTAGATGTTGCATCCTGTGGATATCGATTCTTCGGAGGTCCATAACTCTTGGCTCGTTTAGAGTTACGAGAGCCATAACCAGTCAAAACAAAGGTATCTGTGAGTTCTACAGCTATGACGGCTTTTAGCCGTCACTGGTTAGTTTCATACCCTAAAAATTATATCCGAACCTCAATCAGGTCATGGAAGTTTTTTACCCTTCGTTTTTTCTCACGTTGATTTTTTCTATAAAACGGGATCCTCGTGGCTGGTCTATGATTTACCATCGCTGGAGAGTGGTGCACCATGGTATTGCACCTTTTCAAATCCATGCACCCATTTCCAAAGGTCGTACGGCACTGTTTCGTCATTTTGGACGGATGTTGCACCTTGCACCGTAGATGTTGCACCCTGTGGATATCAATTCTTCGGAGGGACATAACTCTTGGCTCGTTTCGAGTTACGGGAGCCATAACCAGTCAAAACGAAGGTATCTGTGATTCTACAGCTATGACAGCTTTCAGCCATCAATGGTTAGTTTCATACCCAAAAATTCTTATCAGAACCTCAATCGGGTCATGGAAGTTTTTTACCCTTCGTTTTTCGCCACGTGGATTTTTTCTGTAAAACGGGATCCCCGTGGCTGGTCTATGAGTTACCATCGCTGGAAAGTGGTGCACCATGGTACTGCACCGTTTCACCGTAGATGTTGCACCATGTGGATATCGATTCTTCGGAGGGCCATATCTCTTGGCTCGTTTAGAGTTACGGGAGCTATAACCAGTCAAAACGAAAGTATCTGTGAGTTCTACAGCTATGATGGCTTTCAGCCGTCACTGGTTAGTTTCATATCAAAAAAATCCTATCTGAACCTCCATCGGGTCATGGAAGTTTTTTACCCGTCGTTTTTCGTCACTTGGATTTTTTCTGTAAAACGGGATCCCTGTGGCTGGTCTATTATTTACCATCGCTAGAGAGTGGTGCACCATGGTACTGCACCGTTTCAAATCCATGCACCCATTTCTAAAGGTCGTAGGTCACTGTTTCGTCATTTTGGACGGATGTTCCATCTTGCACCGTAGATGTTGCACCCTGTGGATATCAATTCTTCAGAGGGCCATAACTCTTGGCTGGTTTAGAGTTACGGGAGCCATAACCAGTCAAAACGAAGGTATCTGTGAGTTCTACAGCTAGACTGCTTTCAGCCGTCACTGGTTTGTTTCATACCTAAAAAAATCCTATTCGAAACTCAATTGGGTCAGGGTAGTTTTTTACCCTTTGTTTTTTCGTCACGTGGATTATTTCTGTAAAACAGGATCCTCGTGGCTGGTCTATGGTTTACCATCGCTGGAGAGTGGTGCACCATGGTACTACACCGTTTCAAAACCATGCACCCATTTCAAAAGGTCGTACGGCACTGTTTCATCATTTTGGACGGATGTTGCACCGTGCACCGAAGATGCTGCACCCTGTGGATATCGATTCTTCAGAGGGCCATAACTCTTGGCTCGTTTAGAGTTACGGGAGCCATAACCAGTCAAAACGAAGGTATCTGTGATTTCTACAGCTATGACCGCTTTCAGCCGTCACTGGTTAGTTTCATACCCAAAAAATCCTGTCCGAACCTCAATTGGGTCATGGAAGATTTTTACTCTTCGTTTTTTCGTCACGTGGATTTTTTCTATAAAACGGGATCCCCGTGGCTGGTATATGATATACCATCGCTAGACAGTGGTGCACCATGGTACTACACCGTTTCAAATCCATGCACCCATTTCAAAAGGTCGTACGACACTGTTTCTTCATTTTGGACGGATGTTGCACCTTGCACCGTAGATGTTGCACCCTGTGCATATCGATTCTTCGGTGGGCCATATCTCTTGGCTCGTTTAGAGTTACGGAAACCATAACCAGTCAAAACGAAAGTATCTGTGAGTTCTACAGCTATGACTGCTTTCAGCCGTCACTGGTTAGTTTCATACCTATAAAATCCTATCCGAACCTCCATCGGGTAATGGAAGTCTTTGACCCTTCGTCTTTTCGTCACGAGGATTTTTTCTGTAAAACGAGATTCCCGTAGCTGGTCTATGATTTACCATCGCTGGAGAGTGGTGCACCATGGTACTGCACCGTTTCAAATCCATGCACCCATTTCTAAAGGTCGTACGGCACAGTTTCGTCATTTTGGACAGATGTTCCACCTTGCACATTAGATGTTGCACCCTGTGGATATCGATTCTTCGGAGGGCCATATCTCTTGGCTCGTTTAGAGTTACGGGAGCCATAACCAGTCAAAACGAAAGTATCTGTGAGTTCTACAGCTATGATGGCTCTCAGCCGTCACTGGTTAGTTTCATACCCAAAAAATCCTATCCAAACCTCAATCGGGTCATGGATGTTTTTTACCCTTCGTTTTTTCGTCACGTGGTTTTTTCTGTAAAACGGGATCCCCTTGGCCGGTCTATGATTTACCATCACTGGAGAGTGGTGCACCATGGTACTGCACTGTTTCAAATCCATGCACCCATTTCTAAAGGTCGTACGACACTGTTTCATCATTTTGGACGGATGTTGCAACTTGCACCGTAGATGTTGCACCTTGTGCATATCGATTCTTCGGAGGGCCATAACTCTTGGCTCGTTTAGAGTTACGGGAGCCATAACCAGTCACAACGAAGGTATCTGTGAGTTCTACAGCTATGATAGCTTTCAACCGTCAATGGAAAGTTTCATACCCAAAAAATCCTATCCGAACCTCAATCGGGTCAAGGAAGTTTTTTACCCTTTGTTTTATCGTCACGGGGATTTTTTCTGTAAAACGGGACTGGAGAGTGGTGCACCATGGTACTGCACCGTTTCAAATCTATGCACCCATTTCTAAAGATCGTACGGCACCGTAGATGTTTCACCCTGTGGATATCGATTCTTCGGAGGGCCGTAACTCTTGGCTCGTTTAGAGTTACGGGTATCTTTGAGTTCTGCGGCTATGATGGCTCTCAGCCGTCACTGGTTAGTTTCATACCCAAAAAATCCTATCCGAACCTCAATCGGGTCATGGAAGTTTTTTACCCTTCGTTTTTCCTCACGTGGATATTTTCTATAAAACGGGATCCCCGTGGCTGGTCTATGGTTTACCATCGCTGGAGAGTGGTGCACCACGGTACTGCACCGTTTCAAATCCATGCACCCATTTCTAAAGGTCGTACGACACTGTTTCGTCATTTTGGATGGATCTTGCACCTTGCACCGTAGATGTTGCACCCAATGAATATCGATTCTTCGGTGGGCCATAAATCTTGGCTTGTTTAGAGTTACGGGAGCCATAACCAGTCAAAACAAAGGTATCTAGGAGTTCTACAGCTATGACGGCTTTCAGCCTTCACTGGTTAGTTTCATACCCAAAAATCCTATCCGAACCTCAATCGGGTCAAGGAAGTTTTTTACCCTTCGTTTTATCGTCACGTGGATTATTTCTGTAAAACGGGATCCCCGTCTCGGGTCTATGATTTACCATCGCTAGAGAGTGGTGCACTATAGTACTGCACCGTTTCAAATCCATACACCCATTTCTAAAGGTCGTACGGCACTGTTACGTCATTTTGGACGGATGTTGCACCTTGAACTGTAGATGTTGCATCCTGTGGATATCGATTCTTCGGAGGGCCATAACTCTTGGCTCGTTTAGAGTTACGGGAGCCATAACCAGTCAAAATGAAGGTATCTGTGAGTTCTACAGCTATGACGGCTTTTTGCCGTCACTGGTTACTTTCATACCCTAAAAATCCTATCCGAACCTCAATCAGGTCATGGAAGTTTTTTACCCTTCGTTTTTTCTCACGTTGATTTTTTCTGTAAAACGGGATCCCCGTGGCTGGTCTATGATTTACCATCGCCGGAGAGTGCTGCACCACGGTATTGTACCTTTTCAAATCCATGCACCCATTTCCAAAGGTCGTACGGCACTGTTTCGTCATTTTGGACGGATGTTGCACCTTGCACCGTAGATGTTGCACCCTGTGGATATCAATTCTTCGGAGGGACATAACTCTTGGCTCGTTTCGAGTTACGGGAGCCATAACCAGTTAAAACGAAGGTATCTGTGAGTTCTACACCTATGACAGCTTTCAGCCGTCACTAGTTAGTTTCATACCCAAAAATTCCTATCAGAACCTCAATCGGGTCATGGAAGTTTTTTACCCTTCGTTTTTCTCCACGTGGATTTTTTCTGTAAAACGAGATCCCCGTGGCTGGTCTATGAGTTACCATCGCTGGAGAGTGGTGCACCATGGTACTGCACCGTTTCACCGTAGATGTTGCACCCTGTGGATATCGATTCTTCGGAGGGCCATATCCCTTGGCTCGTTTAGAGTTACGGGAGCTATAACCAGTCAAAACGAAAGTTTCTGTGAGTTCTACAGCTATGACGGCTTTCAGCCGTCAATGGTTAGTTTCATACCCGAAAAATCCTATCTGAACCTCCATCGGGTCATGGAAGTTTTTTACCCGTCGTTTTTCGCCACGTGGATTTTTTCTGTAAAACGGGATCCCCGTGGCTGGTCTATTATTTACCATCGCTAGAGAGTGGTGCACCATGTTACTGCACCGTTTCAAATCCATGCACCCATTTCTAAATGTCGTAGGGCACTGTTTCGTCATTTTGGACGGATGTTCCATCTTGCACCGTAGATGTTGCACCCTGTGGATATCAATTCTTCAGAGGGCCATAACTCTTGGCGGGTTTAGAGTTACGGGAGCCATAACCAGTCAAAACGAAGGTATCTGTGAGTTCTACAACTAGACTGCTTTAAGCCGTCACTGGTTAGTTTCATACCTAAAAAAATCCTATCCGAATCTCAATTGGGTCAGGGAAGTTTTTTACCCTTTTGTTTTTTCGTCACGTGGATTATTTCTGTAAAACGGGATCCCCGTGGCTGGTCTATGATTTACCATCGCTGGAGAGTGGTGCACCATGGTACTACACCGTTTCAAATCCATGCACCCGTTTCAAAAGGTCGTACGTCACCGTTTCATCATTTTAGACGGATGTTGCACCGTGCACCGTAGATGTTGCACCCTGTGGATATCGATTCTTCGGAGGGCCATAACTCTTGGCTCGTTTAGAGTTACGGGAGCCATAACCAGTCAAAACGAAGGTATCTGTGATTTCTACAGCTATGACCGCTTTCAGCCGTCACTGGTTAGTTTCATACCCAAAAAATCCTGTCCGAACCTCAATTGGGTCATGGAAGATTTTTACCCTTCGTTTTTTCGTCACGTGGATTTTTCTGTAAAATGGGATCCCCGTGGCTGGTATATGATATACCATCGCTGGACAGCGGTGCGCCATGGTACTACACCATTTCAAATCCATGCACCCATTTCAAAAGGTCGTACGACACTGTTTCTTCATTTTGGACGGATGTTGCACCTTGCACCGTAGATGTTGCACCCTGTGGATATCGATTCTTCGGTGGGCCATATCTCTTGGCTCGTTTAGAGTTACGGGAGCCATAACTGGTCAAAACGAAAGTAGCTATGAGTTCTACAGCTATGACGGCTTTCAGCCGTCACTGGTTAGTTTCATACCTATAAAATCCTATCCGAACCTCCATCGGGTCATGGAAGTTTTTTACCCTTCGTTTTTTCGTCACGAGGATTTTTTCTGTAAAACGGGATCCCCTTAGCTGGTCTATGATTTACCATCGCTGGAGAGTGGTGCACCATGGTACTGCACCGTTTCAAATCCATGCACCCATTTCTAAAGGTCGTACGGCATTGTTTCGTCATTTTGGACAGATGTTCCACCTTGCACTGTAGATGTTGCACCCTGTGGATATTGATTCTTCAGAGGGCGATATCTCTTGGCTCGTTTAGAGTTACGGGAGCCATAACTAGTCAAAACGAAAGTATCCGTGAGTTCTACAGCTATGATGGCTCTCGGCCGTCACTGGTTAGTTTCATACCCAAAAAATCCTATCCAAACCTCAATCGGGTCATGGAAGTTTTTTACCATTCGTTTTTTCGTCACGTGGTTTTTTCTGTAAAACGGGATCCCCTTGGCCGGTCTATGATTTACCATCACTGGAGAGTGGTGCACCATGGTACTACACTGTTTCAAATCCATGCACCCATTTCTAAAGGTCGTACGACACTGTTTCATCATTTTGGACGGATGTTGCACGTTGCACCGTAGATGTTGCACCTTGTGCATATCGATTCTTTGGAGGGCCATAACTCTTGGCTCATTTAGAGTTACGGGAGCCATAACCAGTCACAACGAAGGTATCTGTGAGTTCTACAGCTATAATAGCTTTCAACCGTCACTGGAAAGTTTCATACCCAAAAAATCCTATCCGAACCTCCATCGGGTGATGAAAGTTTTTTACCCTTCGTTTTTTCGTCACATGGATTTTTTCTATAAAACGGGATCCCCGTGGCTGGTCTATGATTTACCATCGCTGGAGAGAGGTGCACCAGGGTACTGCACCGTTTCAAATCCATGCACATATTTCTAAATGTCGTACGGCACTGTTTCGCCATTTTAGACGGATGTTCCATCTTGCACCGTAGATGTTGCACCCTGTGGATACCGATTCTTCGGAGGGCCATATCTCTTGGGTCGTTTAGATTTACGGGAGCCATAACTAGTCAAAACGAAAGTATCTGTGAGTTCTACAGCTATGACGGCTTTCAGCCGTCACTGGTTAGTTTCATACCCAAAAAATCCTATCCGAACCTCCATCGGGTCATGGAAGTTTTTTACCCTTCGTTTTTCGTCACTTGGATTTTTTCTGTAAAACGGGATCCTCGTGGCTGGTCTATGATTTACCATCGCTGGAGAGTTGTGCACCATGGTACTGCGCCGTTTCAAATCCATGCACCCATTTCTAATGGTCGTATGACACTGTTTCGTCATTTTGGACGGATATTCCACCCTGCACCGTAGATGTTGCACCCTATGGATATCGATTCTTCGGAGGCCCATAACTCTTGGCTCGTTTAGAGTTACGGGAGTCATAACCAGTCAAAATGAAGGTAACTGTGAGTTCTACAACTATGACGGTTTCGGCGGTCACTTGTTAGCTTCATACCCAAAAAATCCTATCCGAACCTCAATCGGGTCATGGAAGTTTTTTACCCTTCGTTTTTTCGTCACGTGGATTTTTTCCGTAAAACGGGATCCCTTTAGCTGGTCTATAATTTAACATCGCTAGAGAGTGGTGCACCATGGTACTGCACCGTTTCAAATCCATGAACCCATTTCTAAATGTCGTACGACGCTGTTTCGTCATTTTGGACGGATGTTGCACCTTGCACCGTAGATTTGCACCCTATGGATATCGATTCTTCGGAGGGACATAACTCTTGGCTCGTTTCGAGTTACGGGAGCCATAACCAGTCAAAACGAAGGTATCTGTGAGTTCTACAGCTATGACAGCTTTCAGCCGTCACTGGTTAGTTTCATACCCAAAAATTCCTATCCGAACGTCAATCGGGTCATGGAAGTTTTTTACCCTTCGTTTTTTGTCACGTGAATTTTTTCTGTAAAACGGGATCCCCGTGGCTGGTCTATGAGTTACCATCGCTGGAGAGTGGTGCACCATGGTACTACACCGTTTCACCGTAGATGTTGCACCCTGTGGATATCGATTCTTCGAAGGGCCATATCTCTTTTTTCATTTAGAGTTACGGGAGCCATAACCAGTCAAAACGAAAGTATCTGTGACTTCTACAGCTATCACGGCTTTCTGCTGTCACTGGTTAGTTTCATGCCCAAAAAATCTTATACGAACCTCCATCGGGTCATGGAAGTTTTTTACCCTTCGTTTTTCGTCACGTGGATTTTTTCTGTAAAACGGGATCCCCGTGGCTGGTCTATTATTTACCATCGCTAGAGAGTGGCGCACCATGGTACTGCACCGTTTCAAATCCATGCACCCATTTCAAAAGGTCGTATGTCACTGTTTTGTCATTCTGGATGGATGTTCCACCTTGCACCGTAGATGTTGCACCCTGTGGATATCAATTCCTTGGAGGGCCATAACTCTTGGCTCATTTAGAGTTACGGGAGCCATAACCAGTCAAAACGAAGGTATCTGTGAGTTTTAAAGCTAGACCGCTTTCAGCCGTCACTGGTTAGTTTCATACCCAAAAAATCCTATCCGAACCTCAATTGGGTCATGGAAGTTTTTTACCCTTCGTTTTTTCGTCACGTGGATTTTTTCTGTAAAACGGGATCCCCATGGCTGGTCTATGATTAACCATCGCTGGAGAGTGGTGCACCATGGTACCGCACCGTTTCAAATCCATGCACCCATTTCGAAAGGTCGTACGGCACTGTTTCGTCATTTTGGATGGATGTTGCACCTTGCACCGTAGATGTTTCACCCTATGGATATCGATTATTCGGAGGGCCATAACTCTTGGCTCGTTTAGAGTTACGGGAGCCATAACCAGTCAAAACGAAGGTATCTGTGAGTTCCACAGCTATGACTGCTTTCAGCCGTCACTGGTTAGTTTCATACCCAAAAAATCCTATCCGAACCTCAATCGGGTCATGGAAGTTTTTTACCCTTCGTTTTTTCGCAACGTGGATTTTTTCTATAAAACGGGATCCCCGTGGCTGGTCTATGATTTACCATCGCTGGAGAGTGGTGCACCATGGTACTACACCATTTCAAATCCATGCACCCATTTCAAAAGGTCGTATGACACTGTTTCGTCATTTTGGACGGATGTTGCACCTTGCACCGTAGATGTTGCACCCTGTGGATATCGATTCTTCGGAGGGCCATATCTCTTGGCTCGTTTAGAGCTACGGGAGCCATAACCAGTCAAAACGAAAGCATCTGTGAGTTCTACAACTATGATGGCTTTCAGCCGTCACTGGTTAGTTTCATACCCGTAAAATCCTATCCGAACCTCCATCGGGTCATGGAAGTTTTTTACCCTTCGTTTTTTCATCACGAGGATTTTTTCTGTAAAACGGGATCCCCGTGGCGGGTCTATGATTTGCCATCGCTGGAGTGTGATGCACCATGGTACTGCACCGTTTCAAATCCATGCACCCATTTCTAAAGTTCGTAGGGCACTGTTTCGTTATTTTGGATGGATGTTCCACCTTGCATCGTAGATGTTGCACCCTGTGGATATCGATTCTTCGGAGGGCCATATTTCGTGGCTCGTTTAGAGTTACGGGAGCCATAACCAGTCAAAACGAAGGTATCTCTGAGTTCTACAGCTATGACGGCTTTCAGCCGTCACTGGTTAGTTTCATACCCAAAAAAATCCTATCCAAACCTCAATCGAGTCATGGAAGTTTTTTACCCTTCGTTTTTTCGTCACGTGGATTTTTTCTGTAAAACGGGATCCCCTTTGCTGGTCTATGATTTACCATCGCTGGAGAGTGGTGCACAATGGTACTACATAGTTTCAAATCCATGCACTCATTTTTAAAGTTCGTACGACACTGTTTCGTCATTTTGGACGGATGTTGCACCTTGCACCGTAGATGTTGCACCCTGTGGATATCGATTCTTCGGAGGGCCATAACTCTTGGCTCATTTAGAGTTACGGGAGCCATAACCAGTCAAAAACGAAGGTATCTGTGAGTTCTACAGCTATGACGGCTTTCAGCCGTCACTGGTTAGTTTCATACCCAGAAAATCCTATCTGAACCTCCATCGGGTCATGGATGTTTTTTATCCTTCGTTTTTTCGTCACATGGATTTTTTCTGTAAAACGGGGTCTCCGTAGCTGGTCTATGATTTACCATCACCGGAGAGTGGTGCACCATGGTACTGCACCCTTTCAAATCCATGCACATATTTCTAAAGGTCGTACGACACTGTTTTATCATTTTGGACGGATGTTCCACCTTGCACCGTAGATGTTGCACCCTGTGGATAACGATTATTCGGAGGGCCATATCTCTTGGCTCGTTTTGAGGTACAGGAGTCATAACCAGTCAAAACGAAAGTATCTGTGAGTTCTACAGCTATGACGGCTTTCAGCCATCACTGGTTAGTTTCATACCCAAAAAATCCTATCCGAACCTCCATCGGGTCATGGAAGTTTTTTACCCTTCGTTTTTCGTCACTTGGATATTTTCTGTAAAACGGGATCCCCGTGGCTGGTCTTTGATTTACCATCGCTGGAGAGTTGTGCACCATGGTACTGCACTGTTTCAAATCCATGCACCAATTTCTAATGGTCGTAAGGCACTGTTTCTTCATTTTGGACGGATGTTCCACCTTGCACCGTAGATGTTGCACCCTGTGGATATCGATTCTTCGGAGGGCCATAACTCTTGGCTCGTTTAGAGTTACGGGAGCCATAACCAGTCATAATGAAGGTATTTGTGAGTTCTACAGCTATGATGGCTTTCAGCCGTCACTTATTAGATTCATACCCAAAAAATCCTATCTGAACCTCAATCGGGTCATGGAAGTTTTTTACCCTTCGTTTTTCCTCACGTGGAATTTTTCTGTAAAACGGGATCCCCGTGGCTGGTCTATGATTTACGATCGCTGGAGAGTGGTGCACCATGGTACTGCACCGTTTCAAATCCATGCACCCATTTCAAAAGGTCAAACGACACTGTTCCGTCATTTTGGACGTATGTTGCACCTTGCACCGTAGATGTTGCACCCTGTGGATATCGATTCTTCGGAGGCCCATAACTCTTGGCTCGTTTAGAGTTACGGGAGCCATAACCAGTCAAAACGAAGGTATCTGTGAGTTCTACAGCTTTGATGGCTTTCAGCCGTCACTGGTTTGTATCATACCCAAAAAATCCTATCCGAACCTCAATCGGGTCATGGAAGTTTTTTACCCTTCGTTTTTTCGTCACGTGGATTTTTTCTGTAAAACGGGATCCCCTTGGCTGGTCTATGATTTACCATCGCTGGAGAGTGGTGCACCATGGTACTTCACCGTTTCAAATCCATGCACCCATTTCTAAAGGTCGTACGGCACTGTTTTGTCATTTTGGACGGATGTTGCACGTTGCACCGTAGATGTTGCACCCTGTGGATATCGATTCTTCGGAGGGCCATAACTCTGGGCTCGTTTAGAGTTACGGGAGCCATAACCAGTCAAAACAAAGGTATTTGTGAGTTCTACAGCTATGACAGCTGTCAGCCGTCACTTGTTAGTTTCATACCCAAAAAATCCTATCAGAACCTCCATCGGGTCATGGAAATTTTTTACCCGTTTTTTTAAGTCACGTGGATTTTTTCTGTAAAACGAGATCCCCGCGGCTGGTCTATGATTTGCCATCGCTGGAGAGTGGTGCACCATGGTACTGCACCGTTTTAAATCCATGCACCCATTTCTAAAGGTCGTACGGCAGTGTTTCGTCATTTTGGACAGATGTTCCACCTTGCACTGTAGATGTTGCACCCTGTGGATATCGATTCTTCGGAGGGCCATATCTCTTTGGTCGTTTAGAGGTATGGGAGCCATAACCAGTCAAAACGAAAGTATCTGTGAGTTCTACAGCTATGATGGCTCTCAGCCGTCACTGGTTAGTTTCATACCCAAAAAATCCTATCCAAACCTCAATCGGGCCATGGAAGTTTTTTACCCTTCGTTTTTTCGTCACGTGGTTTTTTCTGTAAAACGGGATCCCCTTGGCCGGTCTATGATTTACCATCACTGGAGAGTGGTGCACCATGGTACTACACTGTTTCAAATCCATGCACCCATTTCTAAAGGTCGTACGACACTGTTTCATCATTTTGGACGGATGTTGCACCTTGCACCGTAGATGTTGCACCTTGTGCATATCGATTCTTCAGAGGGCCATAACTCTTGGCTCGTTTAGAGTTACGGGAGCCATAACCAGTCACAACGAAGGTATCTGTGAGTTCTACAGCTATAATAGCTTTCAACTGTCACTGGAAAGTTTCATACCCAAAAAATCCTATCCGAACCTCCATCGGGCGATGAAAGTTTTTTACCCTTCGTTTTTTCGTCACATGGATTTTTTCTGTAAAACGGGATCCCCGTGCCTGGTCTATGATTTACCATCGCTGGAGAGAGGTGCACCAGGGTACTGCACCGTTTCAAATCCATGCACATATTTCTAAAGGTCGTACGACACTGTTTCGCCATTTTAGACGGATGTTCCACCTTGCACCGTAGATGTTGCACCCTGTGGATACCGATTGTTCGGAGGGCCATATCTCTTGGCTCATTTAGAGTTACGGGAGCCATAACTAGTCAAAACGAAAGTATCTGTGAGTTCTACAGCTATGACGGCTTTCAGCCGTCACTGGTTAGTTTCATACCCAAAAAATCCTATCCGAACCTCCATCGGGTCATCGAAGTTTTTTACCCTTCGTTTTTCGTCACTTGGATTTTTTCTGTAAAACGGGATCCCCGTGGCTGGTCTATGATTTACCATCGCTGGAGAGTTGTGCACCATGGTACTGCGCCGTTTCAAATTCATGCACCCATTTCTAATGGTCGTATGACACTGTTTCGTCATTTTGGACGGATATTCCACCTTGCACCGTAGATGTTGCACCCTATGGATATCGATTCTTCGGAGGCCCATAACTCTTGGCTCGTTTAGAGTTACGGGAGCCATAACCAGTCAAAACGAAGGTATCTGTGAGTTCTACAACTATGACAGTTCCGACGGTCACTTGTTAGCTTCATACTCAAAAAATCCTATCCGAACCTCAATCGGTTCATGGAAGTTTTTTACCCTTCGTTTTTTCGTCACGTGGATTTTTTCCGTAAAACGGGATCCCCTTAGCTGGTCTATAATTTAACATCGCTAGAGAGTGGTGCACCATGGTACTGCACCGTTTCAAATCCATGAACCCATTTCTAAATGTCGTACGACGCTGTTTCGTCATTTTGGACGGATCTTGCACCTTGCACCGTAGATTTGCACCCTATGGATATCGATTCTTCGGAGGGACCTAACTGTTGGCTCGTTTCGAGTTACGGGAGCCATAACTAGTCAAAAGGAAGGTATCTGTGAGTTCTACAGCTATGACAGCTTTCTGCCGTCACTGGTTAGTTTCATACCCAAAAATTCCTATCGGAACGTCAATCGGGTCATGGATGTTTTTACCCTTCGTTTTTCGTCACGTGAATTTTTTCTGTAAAACGGGATCCCCGTAGCTGGTCTATGAGTTACCATCGCTGGAGAGTGGTGCACCATGGTACTACACCGTTTCACCGTAGATGTTGCACCCTGTGGATATCGATTCTTCGAAGGGCCATATCTCTTTTTTCATTTAGAGTTACGGGAGCCATAACCAGTCAAAACGAAAGTATCTGTGAGTTCTACAGCTATCACGGCTTTCTGCCGTCACTAGTTAGTTTCATGCCCAAAAAATCCTATACGAACCTCCATCGGGTCATGGAAGTTTTTTACCCTTCGTTTTTCGTCACGTGGATTTTTTCTGTAAAACGAGATCCCCGTGGCTGGTCTATTATTTACCATCGCTGGAAAGTGGTGCACCATGGTACTGCACCGTTTCAAATCCATGCACCCATTTCTAAAGGTCGTAGGGCACTATTTTGTCATTTTGGATGGATGTTCCACCTTGCACCGTAGATGTTGCACCCTGTGGATATCAATTCCTTGGAGGGCCATAACTCTTGGCTCATTTAGAGTTACGGGAGCCATAACCAGTCAAAACGAAGATATCTGTGAGTTTTAAAGCTAGACCGCTTTCAGCCGTCACTGGTTAGTTTCATACCCAAAAAATCCTATCCGAACCTCAATTGGGTCATGAAAGTTTTTTACCCTTCGTTTTTTCGTCACGTGGATTTTTTCTGTAAAACGGGATCCCCGTGGCTGGTCTATGATTAACCATCGCTGGAGGGTGGTGAACCATGGTACCGCACCGTTTCAAATCCTTGCACCCATTTCAAAAGGTCGTACGACACTGTTTCGTCATTTTGGATGGATGTTGCACCTTGCACCGTAGATGTTTCACCCTATGGATATCGATTATTCGGAGGGCCATAACTCTTGGCTCGTTTAGAGGTACGGAAGCCATAACCAGTCAAAACGAAGGTATCTGTGAGTTCCACAGCTATGACAGCTTTCAGCCGCCACTGGTTAGTTTCATACCCAAAAAATCCTATCCGAACCTCAATCGGGTCATGGAAGTTTTTTACCCTTCGTTTTTTCGTAACGTGGATTTTTTCTATAAAACGGGATCCCCGTGGCTGGTCCATGATTTACCATCGCTGGAGAGTGGTGCACCATGGTACTGCACCGTTTCAAATCCATGCACCCATTTCTAAAGGTCGTACGGCACTGTTTCGTCATTTTGGACGGATGTTCCACCTTGCACCGTAGATGTTGCACCCTATGGATATCGATTCTCTGGAGGGCCATATCTCTTGGCTCGTTTAGAGTCACGGGAGCCATAACCAGTCAAAACGAAAGTATCTGTGAGTTCTATAGCTATGACGGCTTTCAGCCGTCACTGGTTAGTTTCATACCCTAAAAATCCTATCCGAACCTCAATTGGGTCATGGAAGTTTTTTACCCTTCGTTTTTTCGTCACGTGGATTTTTTCTGTAAAACGGGATCCCATTAGCTGGTCTATGATTTACCATCGCTAGAGAGTGGTGCACCCTGGTATTGCACCGTTTCAAATCCACGCACCCATTTCTAAAGGTCGTACGACACTTTTTCGTCATTTTGGATGGATGTTGCACCTTGCACCGTAGATGTTGCACCCTGTGGATATCGATTCTTCGGAGGGCCATAACTCTTGGCTCGTTTAGAGTTACGGGAGCCGTAACTAGTCAAAACGAAGGTATTTGTGAGTTCTACAGCTATGACGACTTTCAGCCATCACTGGTAAGTTTCATACCCAAAAAATCCTATCCGAACCTCCATCGGGTCATGGAAGTTTTTTACCCTTCGTTTTTTCGTCACCTGGATTTTTTCTGTAAAACGGGATCCACGTGGCTGGTCTATGATTTACCATCGCTGGAGAATGGTGCACCATGGTACTGCACCGTTTCAAATCCATGCACCCATTTCAAAAGGTCGTATGGCACTGTTTCGTCATTTTGGACGGATGTTGCACCTTGCACCGTAGATGTTGCACCCTGTGGATATCGATTCTTCGGAGGGCCATATCTCTTGGCTCGTTTAGAGTTACGAGAGCCATAACTTGTCAAAACGAAGGTATTTGTGAGTTCTACAGCTATGATGGCATTGAGCCGTCACTGGTTAATTTTATACCCAAAAAATCCTATCCGAACCTCAATCGGGTCATGGAAGTTTTTTACCCTTCATTTTTGCTCACGTGGATTTTTTCTGTAAAACGGGATCCCCGTGGCTGGTCTATGCCTTACCATCGCTGGAGAGTTGTGCACCATGGTACTGCGCCGTTTCAAATCCATGTACCCATTTCTAAAGGTCGTACGGCACTGTTTCGTCATTTTGGACGAATGTTGCACCTTGCACCGTAGATGTTGCACCCTGTGGACATCGATTCTTCGGAGGGCCATAACTCTTGGCTCGTTTAGAGTTACGGGAGCCATAACCAGTCAAAACGAAGGTATCTGTGAGTTCTACAGCTATGACGGGTTTCAGCCATCACTGGTGTTATCCCGATTTTTGGCAAAGCCGCGATACCAGAAGATCGATCGAAAAACGGAGAATAGTTCGACTCAGAGGTTGGTCATATTTCGTTTCGCTATGGATATCGCTGAATTTTGTCCGAGTCCAGATTGAGCTACAATTGATAGGACATTACAAGAAGGGTCGTAGAAGCCGCCGTCTCAAATTTCGAGTCAATCCGAGTTCATACGCACAAGTTATGATCGGTTCAACTTGAGGGGGGAAGCACTGCTTTCGAACCCCCCCGAGCTAGGCGTCTTCGAACCCATCGACAAACATCATTTGAAACGATCATCTTCGAATCGATGGACTTCGAACCCATCGGAGCGTCTCTGTTCGAATCCATCAAACTCGAACCCATCTAAGTTCGTATCTGTGGACCTCGTGCAGGGGTTGCAAAGCTCATGTCCATCCAGAGAATCCTTGTTCGAATCCACCAAGCTTCGATTGTTCGAACCCATCACAGAAGCCTTGTTCGAACCCATCGCTAAAGCCTTGTTTGAACCCACCTATGAAGCTTCATTCGAACCCACTAGGTCAACTAACCATGATGACGTGTCTTTGTTCGGTTCGAATATAGCGAGATATATGGAGTCGAACCGGTCAACTCAGCGTAAAGACCGGATCGATTCGAAGTTTGCGCTCCACGTCACCACGAAGTCGCGCGCCACCATTGGTTCGAATCCATCGGTTCGAATGGATGGTTTCGAACCAAAAAGCCACAAAGTGAACTCCATTTCGAACCCATTATATCTCCTAATCCACTGGTCAAAATGCCATGAAATTTTCACCGAAGCTTGCATTCATGTCGAAGAGTGTCCACGCCGGATTTCACCTCGATTGGATGAATTCTTGATCGGTTCGAATGGAGTTCGAACCGATGCCAAAGTGGGCCCAAACTTCCTAAGACCGGGGGTGTGGGCCTCATCATGTGCCAGAAGTGGTCTCCCGTGTTTTCAGCGAGATATCAGCAGCCTACGCCTATAAATAGAGCCCCAAGGCCAACAAAAAAAGGACCTTTTTGACTCTGATGCGCCCAAACTCTGCCGGATCAATATCTACATCATCCTACATCACAATTTCATTGTTGATTTCGAATTTCCAGTTGTAATTTGCTGTTGATTGCTGCAACAACTTGTAATCATTGAAAAAAATCAATAAAATATCAAAACACTTCACAGTGGACGTAGGCAACACGCCGAACCACTATAAATTGCTCGCCTTTGTCTTTGTTTCATTGTGGCTTGGAGTTTTTGTTAAATAATCCTCATTTTTAATTCATATTCTTCATTTATTATCTCTTCAAAAGACTCCCGAAGAGTGTTGTGCCCTATTTTGGTACAAACACTTTGGTGCTTTCACCGAGAAAAACCCAGTTTTTCTCCTGCTCCTTGTATCTGTCGCCGATACCGGATTGCATAAATCTAAGGGAGAGATCCAGATTTCATCTTCAGATTCCTTCTGTTCTATTCAGGTTTGCTAAAGTCTAGGAAAGGAGTTTAACTATCAAGATGGTTAGCACAAGAACCACTTCAAACATTGGTGATCAAGAAGGTCGGGATAGACAAAATCCCGCGCAACTACCTCCACCTAACCAAGACGATACCGGGCATTCTGACCCCTCAGGTCTGGTCACCAGACAAGAGTTCCAGGCGCTACTCCAGGAACTAACCCAAAGCCGACAGCAGCTAACTGAACAGTTGCGCGCTAACGCTGAGTTGACCAATCGACTAAATCGCCAAAAGCGAAGAAGATCCAGAAGGGATCAAGCTCCTCATTCTTCTACCGAAAGCTCTGCTTCATCTGACTACAATAACAGGTCTACCCGTCCCAGGCTTGACAGAAACCATGCGCAAGCTGCTGACTATCAACAGGCGTTAACCGTTGGGCAAATAAGAGTTGGCCCATCTACCAACTTCCACACCGGACCCTCCTCGCGAGGAAGCACTATTCCACAATACACCGCAGATGATCGAGCTCCTACAGCCGCTGCAGTTGACATAGGGGTTGATACCCGAGATCACTCTAATCAAAATTATCATCAGCAGGGACGTGCTCCAGAGCCATATGTCCCAGAAGACATGGAGCCAAGGAGGCGAGATGCGGATCGTCGACAGCGCCCGATCCCACCTCGCACTGTGGAACCCGACCACACTTTTGCTCACCACACGCAGAATGTTCCAACACCAGACCTGTCAGCCATGGTACGCCAAATGATTCGCGAGAGCCAAGGCCTAACAAATGACGATTGGGGAATCTCCCGAAGTCATACCCCGTTCACTGATGACATATTGTACGCTGAACCTCCTAGGCGATTCAGAATGCCAACCCTGCCCATGTATGAAGGGAATTCCGACCCAAATCAACATACTTTTAAGTACGAATGGTCGATGATAGCTGCGAGAGCCGATGACGCAGTAAAATGCCGTAGTTTTCCCATTTCCTTAGGGGGAATTGCGACGATGTGGTTTGCGCGACTACCACCGCGATCTATTTCTTCGTTTGATCAGTTAGCTACCAAATTTGTTGATATGTTTCGTATGCATATTGCCAGACCTAAGGATGCTAATACCTTATCAAGTGTTACTCAAGCTCCCGGAGAAACACTTAGACGATATTTGGAAAGGTTTAATGTCGCGTGCGCAGAAATCACCAACCCCAATGATAATTCTATCTTAATGGCTTTGACTAAAGGAATCGATCCTGATTCCGAGTTTGGCAATTGGTTGGCTGGAAAGCCTCCCGCATCGTTGGACCGTTTCTATTCCAAAGCCGCTCGGTTCTTGAGGCGAGAGGATGCGAAACAGTCTAGGAAGTAGGACGATGCAAGGCCCAACAATGAAGGGATTCAGTGTAATGTTGCGGTTAAACAGACCGGCGAGAGTTCAGGAAAAGTCGAGTTGAATATTCAAAATAAACAGACTCAACGACCGAGAAACGGTGATAACCGAGGCAAGAGGCAAGATCAGAATCGTGGTCCGAGGCGTAGGGCCGCAATGTTTGACAGTTATACACCGCTTAACACATCGCTGGAAAACGTATACCTACAGACTTGTAATACTATGCAATACAAGAAGCCTGCTCCGAAGCCTTCGTCGGAGAGGCATATTCAAATAGGAAAATTTTGTAGGTTTCATGAAAGTTACGGGCATAATACCAATGAGTGTAGACATTTGCAAGACCTCATTGAAAAGTTAATCAGAGAAAGAATGTTGGACCAGTTTGTTCGGGCGCCGCAGTCTGGTGGAGCGGGCCCATCCAAACAAAATCGTACAAAGAATCAGGAAAGACAAGGTGAACCTTCTCGTACGGGCAGAAGGTTGGTTATCAATACAATAAGTGGTTGTCCCCATCCAGCAGACAGAAGCTGGAGAGAAATGGAGTCATATGCTAGCTCGATCAGGCATGTGGACTTTGAGTGCTATAGTAACTCAGAAGACGGAACACCGGCTAAACAACAGAAGATGATGAAAGACGACATCGTGTTTAGAAATCGAGATGCTGATAGAATCGAAGCCCCCACGACCGACCCACTGGTTATATCCGCTCAAGTTGGTCCTGCTTGGATGAAAAGGATCTTGGTAGACAGTGGGAGTTCTGTGAACATACTATTTAAAAGAGCATATGATTTAATGAAGATGGAAGCTAAGGACTTAAAACCCTGTCAATCACGAGTCCACGGCTTCAACGAAAGTGCGACGATACCGACCAGAATGGTTGAATTGCCGGTAGAGTTGGGAGTGGGAGAATGCCGAAGAGTTCGGATGTTACAATTTATTGTCTTGGACATTCCATCTCCGTATAATGCTTTCTTGGGCCGACCGGCCCTCGCTGAATTTAGGGCAGCTATTGCCCCATGGTGTTTGACCCTTAAGTTCCCTACTGATCATGGGATAGGGGTTATATAAGGAGATCAAGCTGCGGGGAGAGCTATCTATGTTGCTGAGCTGCGAGAGGCGTAGCGAAAGGAAAAAGGAAAGGGCGTAGAGGAATCTCTCTACGTCCGTTTCACCGACAATTGACAATTAACGCCTGGGCCTCGGCCCAGGCATCACGACCAATCCCAGAAGGATCTAAACCCCCGAGACATTGAGAATAGAGATGAATCTAGGGAAAGTCAGGCTTCGCCAGCTGAATTAACAATCGATGTTCCGATCAATGGTAGCGATAATTCAAAGGCGTTGAAAATTGGGTCGCAATTAAGCCCGCAAGCACAACGGGAATTGGTCGAGTTTCTCCAAGCGAATCTGGACATATTTGCTTGGACGCATTCTCATATGTGTTGGATCTCGCCAGACATCGAGAGCCACACCCTGAATATTGACCCGCGGTTCATCCCAGTCAAGCAAAAAAGGCGTGGTATGGATCCAGAGAGATCTGCCGCCCTAAAAGAAGAGGTTGGTAAGTTGAAATCAAATGGGTTCATTAGCAACAATTTATACCCAGAATGGGTGTCCAATCCCATACTTTTTCGAAAACCAAACAGGAAATGGAGAACGTGTATCGATTACTCAGATCTGAATAAAGCCTTCCCGAAAGACAGCTTTCCACTTCCCCAAATCGATCAACTGGTAGATTCAAACGCAGGACATGAATTATTATCCTTCATGGACGCTTACTCGGGTTACAATCAGATACCCATGCATGTACCCGATCAAGAGCACACAAGCTTCGTAACCGACTTGGGATTATACTGCTACAGGATCATGCCTTTTGGGTTAAAGAATGCTGGCGCAACTTATCAACGCTTAGTCAACCGAACATTTGCCGACCAGATTGGAAAGACCATGGAGGTTTATGTAGATTACATGTTGGTGAAATCATGATACTCCGTTGATCACGTCAGAGATTTGGAGTCAATGTTCAGTATCCTCCGGAAATACGGAATGAAGCTTAATCCGCTGAAGTGTCATTTCGGAGTCGCATCCGGAAAATTCCTTGGGTTCATTGTCAATGCCCGAGGAATAGAGGCCAACCCCGAGAAGATCTGGGCTATCAGAAATCTTCAAACTCCGAGAACCATAAAGCAAGTCCAGAGTCTTAATGGGAAAGTCGCAGCACTGAGCAGGTTTATTTCAAAGTCGACCGACAAACGTATTCCCTTCTTCGATTTGATTCGGAAAGGGAAACGAAACTTCGAATGGACTGCAGAATGTGAGGGCGCATTTCAATCGCTAGTCCAACATCTTTCCATACCACCAATCCTTTCAAAGCCTGTAGATCATGAACAGTTATATCTCTACTTGGCGGTATCTGAAAATGCAATCAGTGCTGCGTTAGTTCGGGAGGAAGATCGAGTGCAAAAACCGGTCTACTATGTGAGTAAACGACTAACCGGAGCCGAAAGATATTATCCAAAGCTTGAAAAGTTGGCATATTGTCTAGTCATTGCCTCGAGAAAACTCCGTCCATATTTCCAGGCTCATCCTATTACTGTGTACACCGATCAGCCGTTACGACAGGTCCTCATGCGGCCTGAGACGTCTGGTAGGTTGCTAAAGTGGAACATCGAACTGAGTCAGTTCGACATCACTTATACGCCAAGAAGAGCCATTCACGGCCAAGTCCTAGCAGATTTTATAGCCGAATTCACTCTTTCTTAAGACTTGCCCGACACCAGTAAATCTCCCAAATACATCTGGAAGTTGTACACCGATGGTGCGTCAAACGATCGGTGCTCAGGAGCTGGGGTAGTGCTTAAAACCCCCGAGGGACGATCCATATGTTATGCTTTAAAGTTTGAATTCCTTGCAACCAACAACGAAGCCGAGTACGAAGCTCTACTCACCGGACTAAAGCTTGCCCGCGATCTGAAAATCATCGCTGTAGAGATCTACTGTGATTCCCAGTTGATAGTATGTCAAGTTCGGGGAGAATATCAGGCCAAAGACCGAAGATTAGCCTCTTATCTAACTCGAGTTCTGGAAATGCTTGATCGATTCGATTACTATGCCATTTTCTACATACCCGAAGAGCACAATCAAAAAGCTAATTCGTTGGCAAAGTTAGCGAGTGCGGGTGAAGCTCAACAGTTGGGGGCTGTTCCGGTTGAAACCCTATCCTCACCGAGCATTGATCAAAGGGAGACTGATTTCACATTTGAAGCTACCTCCAATAAGGAGTCGTGGATGACTCCCTATCGAGATTATATCGAACGTGGTGTATTGCCCGAGCAACGAAGCAAGAAAAGACAAGTTCTATGAAAGGCCTCACGATTTGTTATTCAAAATGGAGTCGTGTACCGGAGAGGATACTCTGTTCCACTCCTCCGGTGTATCGCGCACGATGAAGTCAAACGAGTGTTACACGATGTACACGAAGGAGAATGTGGCAATCACACTGGGAGGCAAGCACTTACAAAGAAAGTACTTCAATATGGGTATTATTGGCCTACTGTAAATCGCGATGCCATGGACTATGCCAAAAAATGTGACAGATGCCAAAAACACGCTCGGATTCCTAGAGCCCCGCCTATTGAGATGACCCAAATGGTCAGTCCATGGCCTTTTGCAATATGGGGGATCGATATAATTGGTACATTGCCTTTGGCCAAAGGTGGCGCAAAATATGCTATCGTCGCAGTCGATTACTTTACGAAATGGTCGGAAGCCGAAACACTTGCAACAATCATGATGAAGAAAGTTATCAACTTTGTAGTACGCAACATCATCTGTTGGTTCGGACTCCCGCATACTATTATTACCGATAACGGAGCCCAGTTCGACAGCGCTGAATTCAAGAATTTATGTCTGCGATTCCATATCCATAAAAAATTATCCGCTGTCACACACCCGCAAGCAAATGGCCAAGTCGAAGCCGTAAATAAGGTCATCAAATCTATTTTGAAGAAACGACTGGAAAAGGCTGGGGGCAAGTGGGTTTATGAACTCCTCATGGCCTTGTTGGCTTATCGGACGTATCACAAAACTACAACCAGCCACACTCCATTTTCTCTGTCCTATGGCGCTGAGGCTGTTATTCCGGTCGAAATGGAAGTTCATTCTCATTGTGTGACATATTATGATCCGAAAAAAAATGCTATACTACTTGCCAAATCCCTAGATCTGCTCGATGAGAGGCGTGAAGAGGCTGATTTAAGGGCAGCCGCATATCGGAGTCGAGTCGCCTGAATGTACAATGCCAAGTTCCGACCGCGGACCTTCGAACTTGGCGACCCTATACTCAAGAGAGTTTATCCGGTTCCATCTCACATGAAGCCGAATTGGGAAGGACCGTATGTGATTTCACAAAAGCTCGGAGATGGCACATTCAAGTTATCGACCGTCAACGGTCTAACTCTACCGAGAGCCTGGAATAGCGAGAGTCTCCGTCGCTACTATACATGACAGGCTTTATTTGTTCTAGCTCGTTATTTCCTTTGCATTTTATTTTCTCATTTTGAAATTTGAACTTGTAATAAGGCAGTTGACTTTGCCATATTTTTTCATTACAGCAATAAAATGCCATCTCTTCGAGCCAGAGCTGTGATTTACTGAATATGACGTACAACATCACAATGCACGGAGAGCTAAGTTCCATCGCGCGATGGGATTTATTCAAATAGGGAGTGACTGTGATACGACCGGTCACTCGCTAAGTGAAACCCTAGCTCGGGGGCAAAACACTACATCAACGTTCACAGGGATTGATACACGACAATCCCTCCTCCAACTCCAAATTCCCAGAGTGCGAATTGGAGTGTAAACTTCAACTCTCGGTTCCCAGAGCGTGAACCGGAGTATGAATCCATCGCTCCCAGAGTGCGAGCTAACTCCAACTTCCCAGAGAGTGAATTGGAGTATAAACATTCAACAATTCGTTCCCAGAGTGCAAACGGACTCCGACTTCCCAGAGTGTGAATTGGAGTATAAATATTCAACAATTCGTTCCTAGAGTGCGAACGGACTCCAACTTCCCACAGCGTGAATTGGAGTATAAACATTCCATAACTCGTTCCCACTGCGCGAACGGACTCCAACATCCCAGAGTGTGAATTGGAGTATAAACATCAAATCCATCGTTCCCAGAGTGTGAACGAATCCCTAAAAAGCCTAAATAGGTGTGACTGGCCATCTATCGGCTAAATCCAACTTCCCGGAGTATGAGTTGGAGTATAAACATAAATTACAGGTTCCCGGAGCGAGAACCAAAGCATCCATGCTAACTCCAGATTCCCAGAGCGTGAGTCGGAGTACAAACATCAATTCCAGGTTCCCGGAGCGCGAACCACATTACAAACATCGATAACTCTCGAATTCCTGGAGGGCAAACCGGATTATCGATCTCAAATTTCCTTAAGTCCCCAGAATGTGGACATGTGCTTAAAGTTTGCAATAAATGCAGTTAACCACCGGAGCACAAATGCTATTCCCCGAAACTAGGGGGCAAAAAAGCTAAGTGTTAATCGCTAACCAAAGTGATACAATGTCCGAAGTTCGATTATTCATCGATCATAACTTGCGACCAAGATTTTCAGAGTTGAAAAATAAAAAACGAACTCTACTTGACGGTAAAAACACCACAAGTGCACCGGACTGAAAACAAGACACTACAAACACTTAAGCACAAAAGAAATGAAAGTTGAAACAAAGAAACTAAATTTTATTTCAACTAACTGAAGACAAGGACTTACATACAAATAAGTTCTCCCAAAAAGAATCCCTACTAGCAGGGGCCGAACCTGCATCTATACACGGCTTACTAACAAAAAACGAAAACAAGTTCCTATCTACCAAAAACATCCGCTTGAGAAGCCGATCTATTTCTTCTTTTTCGACCTTCTTATCAGTGGTTCATCATCGGAATCACTAGGAACGAAAATTCTTCGTTTTGAATGCCTCCTCTCCGGCGGTTGCTCTTCGGCTGGGGGCATGATGTCAATATCCTCCTCGGAACTTGAATCTACATGAAGGCTTCCCACCGGAGGAGTAGGAGGGACTGGATCCGTAACGAATGTTGGGAGAGTGCCACCCGATGATACTACCCCAACAGGTGCTGAACTCTACGCCATCGTGCTGCCACTAACACTACTGCCTTGCCCCGCAGCCTCTATTTCAGCGCTGATTTCGGCCAAAATTTCCTCATCTCGAGTTGCTTGGGCCTGGCTGGGGGCATCCGCAGTCTGCATTATGGAGCTAGAGACCGGTGGAAGATCACTGATGATAAAGGGTAAGTCTGTGGAGAAACCACCCTGCACGCCGAGCAGCTCGCTCACCATCTGTTCGTCGAGAGATAAGGATCTTCCCTGCGCTACCTCGGTAGTCACCGCCGTCGTCACAACAATCATTTCGGTGGTGATGGCCCTATCTCCCTTACTTGACTCTTGAGCCCCGACAATTGGCGAAACTCCAGTCACTAGGCAAAAATAAGAAGTTATTAGTAACTGCTTCGAAACAAACTCCCTATTTGGAATACACTTGAGATAAGTTCGGAGTACCTTTCTCGGTTTGGCTTGCGGATGGCTGAGCGGCTTCAGAGATATGCTCCCGAATAGGAGATAGCCGCGGCTGTTCTGGGTCATATGCGGGAACAGATTGTGAACCAACCACAGATATAGGCTCTAGTAGAGGTGGAGCGGTGATTTCAGTAACACTGGCGTGATGCTCAACACCTGATCCCTCTCCAACCCCCAGAGATCGGCCTCCAGTCATCTCCTTCTCATGAGCAATAATAGCGTCGTGAAGGACCTTCTTCTCATTGTCTGTCAGCAGCCGGTTTTCAAGTTCGAATCGGTCGACCGATTCACGCAGACATGCTTCCTCTTCTTCCTCAACCAATCGATACCAAGCGCTGCGGAGGTGTATCGGGTAATCTTGGAGCCAGGCCAAATTTTGGTGTCTCAACACGTTGGCATTGTAAGTGATGAGCAAATCTTCAATATTGGCCTCCAGCCTGGCCTCCGCTTGATGAACTTTCTCCTCAACCAACGTCTCAACCTCCTGGACCTTGGCTACTGCTGCATCCCATTCAGTCCGGAGAATCACGGCTTGTTCACACGCCTCCTGGGCTGCATTATTCGCATCGTCCCTATCCTTGGCGATTTCAGCAAATTTGGACTTAAGCTCGTTTAACTCCTTCACGGTTGCGTCCCACTCAGCAGTGACCAGGGTGTTTCGATGGCCCATGTCCTCTACCGTGGCATAGTGCTCGCGTTTCATCCTATCCATGGTTGCCTGGGCTTCATCGGCTCTTTTGATGGCCTCCATTTCAGATTTCCGAGATGATTCAGCTTCAGTATTCAGCACTTGTATGATGCGATCTTTTTGAGCCAGCTCGGTTTGAAGCTTTTCAATGGTAGCCGCTCGTTCGAAGGCCAACGCCGATGCTTTATCGGCCGCCTTATACCACGCCCTGTATTGGGCATAAAAGTCATGCACATAGTCGTGCGCCAACTGCTCGGCCTCCGGTGGGATTCTTTTCAAGTGAAGAGGAAAGACGTAGTTGTCAAAGGAAATATTTGGGAAGTCCTTCTTTAATTGCGCAAGTCTGATTGCTCCTTCCCCCAAAATTTCAGTAGGAGCTTGCTCCACAACTATTGGAGGCATTGCCTCAGATCTGGGATGGCGAGATTCATGCCTAGAAGATTGAGAGGCCGGCTGGTAGTACGAAGAATCGAAAGGACGGGAAACATGGACAGGAGGTTGTATAGGAACTCTTGGAGGAGGAGTACGAGATCGAGACCGACGTCTGTAGTCCCTATCTCTTTCATGTCGTTCCTGGCTAGAATACCCGGAGTACCTGCGATCGTAATCCCTATCTTTTTCCCTCCGTTGTGACTTTAATATAAGGAAGAATTACGAGCATGTCGAAGACTTCCTAGCATCGAGCCATGACCAGTCATGATATCTGCAAGGTGAAATGAGAATAAAGTTAGTGGTTTCTCGAAACCAATGACCTACGACTAAGGACTGTGTAGTGTCGTGAGACGTGTATGGATATGCATTCCCCCCGACCAACCAGAAGTGTCGACCTCGCTAGTAATAAGAGGCTCGCTCAATTCTAGAGTACGATGGAATTCCTCCAACCCGACATCATGTTGAAAAGACACATCGTCCGGGATTGGAAGACCGGCAAGTCCTTCAAAAAGACTTTGAGTTCTCGGAGGAGACATCTCCGAGATTCTAACTCCGGGAGCGAATCGGGCCGTGACAACTGATTTCCGTCTCCCCTTCTTAGTTGACGAGACGACGGCTGTTTTGCCTTTTCTTTGCTCTTCAACATCCTGAACCACGTCTGTAGGCTCCAGCAACGGCTCGTCGCCAGTATGAGTCCTTTCAGAATCAACCTCCTCGGCTATGATAACTTTGGGCTTCTTGTGTTTGACTAACTTCTTCGAAACAATCCTTAGTGCCCCGTCAAACAGTATGCTCTGCCCCCGTTCAGTCAGCCCGTAAGTCCAGAGATTCCCATCGGTCAAAAGCGACTCAATATCCCTATCCTCGCTTGGGACTCCCCAGAGCACTCGTACCATCTCTTTAAAGTGCTCGCCCTCAGGTCGCTGAATCGTCGCTGTAAAAAAAAACATAAGTTTCGCATTGACCGTAATTGCCTTAAAAATTACTTGATAACTCAGATACACTCACGTCTGAATAACCATCGCCGGGCAAACCCCGGAGTACATCTGACATAGAACCATTCCGTCCTATAGTAACTCAACCTGGTCCAGGACCCAGTGACCACTTGACAATTCCTCACTGCTTCCAAAAATGTGAAGGAAGGATAATCACCTCGGGTCTTGAAATTAAATAGGTATCTAATCTCGGTCGGGATCGGTGGTCTATGAAGATACTCCATGAAGACGATGAATAAACTGTTCACGGACGCATATCCGTTTGGGTGTAGTTGAGACGGAGCGATCCTCTAAAAAGACAACACTTCCCTTATATACTCGTTGAACGGAGGAAGTGTCCCGGCCGCTCACGCATGGCGGTTAAACGCTGTATATCCCTCCGGCGGGTTGTGTGGTCTATCGTTCGGCCCAGGAAATAACACGTCATCCAATGATAGACCGTGCCTCAAGCATATTCTCCCTAACATATCTTCAGAAATATTCGATCGAACGGAATCTGACGGATTGGCAATAAAGGACGCATTGGGAAGTTCGTCCGGGGCCGGACCAATGATCTCGGGTTCAATATCTAGAACCTCTAGTCTCGGAGCAGTTGTGCTTTGAACCTCCTGCTGTTGCGAACTTGACGGTTCCATAACTAGCTAACTCATGAGAAACCATCGTTAGACGACAAAGAACACGTGCGTTCCCCAATGTAATGTGTATGAATGTATGTTGTGCAGTGCCATGCATTACTTGAATAGATATCGCGAGTTAAAAGAAACATGCAAACGACAAAGCTACGAAGTCCAGCTATAATGACCGTCATCGCTGACCGTCATCACAAAACCGTTTATACGATGGAAATCGATTCGAACAGAAGTTATTATCGTTCCATCGACGAGCTTCGATAGGTGGTCAAGTGTGCAGTTTAATATGTCCAAATATGCAGGAATGAAGCTCGTCGGAGTTATGCTCATAAAATGTCAAACTTTGGTATCCATCGTAGAGGGTTCGAACCGATCACAAGGAATTCATTCGAACCCATCCTAACTCGCTTCGAACCGATGCAAAAAGGCGAACTTCGAATCGAGGCGGAAAGGCACGCTTCGAATCGATGATCAGGTGTCAAGTTTGAACCGATTAATGAAGGACGACTTCGAACCGATCCTTGGTTACCTGGTTCGAACCGATAAGGAAACCCCCAACTTAACATCGGCCACGTTCGAATCGATACCTACGTAACGAAGCAAAGTTGAGATTCGAATGTCAAGTTCGAACCGATAGCCGATGGGTTCGAATCCATCGATTCGAATGAACCCATCGAATCCATTAATCGGTGCGAACTGCGTCAACCACATAAGGTCATCCCAGAGATCGGTACGAAATCCGAGAAAAATGATGCCGCCATCATCGATTCGAACTCGAATCCGCGCATCGGTTCGAAGCCCTCCCAAACCAGATCTGGTTTTGCCAATCACTGAAGTGAGCAATCGATGAAGATGAGATAGGTTCGAAGTAACTTTGCCGTTTGGATTCGAGGCTAATTACCTAGTTTAAGTGATGGATTCGAGGAGTTAAGGTCTTGGATCTGGATTGGTTCGGTAACGCGACACGGTGTTTTCTCCTTTGGAGCTTCGAAACGATGTGAAGTACAAAAAAATCAAGGCGAGAGTAAAAAGTGAAAAGTGAAAAAGTGGCAGGCCCACTGCTATTTGTATGGAGTTTGGATTTTGACCGAGACGATTCCTCTTTCGGTAGACTTGACCGGTTACAGCAAGTGAGAACGTGGATCGTTTCGAAACCATCCATTCGATACCATTCAACTAATGCCTTGTGGGTTCGGAGTTAACATCATACTTCATCGATACGAAGTACGCAGCAGGACAACAAGTTGCATTGATGCGAAACGCGCAGTGGGCACATCATTTTGAAGCCTCTGTTCGCGACTCCATCCACAACCTACCGAAACGAACTGCAAGCTCGAATCCATCCTTTCACATCGGTTCGAATGTCAGTTTCGAACCCATCACAACACAAGTATACTCCATCCATACGAATGTAGATTTCGAACCCATCGCTGCTCCAACACATCGGTTCGAAATGTCACATTCACGCAACGCAGAGTCGTTTCCTTCAACCTTCTACATCGGTTCAGGAGAGGATCGATACGAAGGATCCTTCCAAAACAACCATCAAGCGTTGTCTCTATTCAAATTTCAAAATCGGTTCAGGAGAGAATTATACGAAATTCAATAGCGAACCAAGATAACAACGACTTGTAGACGCACGACGTTAACAAAGATCAAACGCACGTGTGTGCATATATGTCGAACTAACATTTGATTTTAAACGTTTACAGGGATCAAATATCCATCTTGTTACAAATGCAATAGCCAACGGCTAAGCGCTATTATACATCAATCAATCATATCAACGCAAGGTTGCAGCAATGTAGAATACTTTGTTCGGAGAGAAGTTGTAGCTATTCAAAGCACGTCATGTTCCCACAAGATGTACTTTGGGGGGCAAAATGTTATCCCGCTTTTTGGCAAAGCCGCGATACCAGAAGATCGATCGAAAAACGGAGAATAGTTCGACTCAGAGGTTGGTCATATTTCGCTTCGCTATGGATATCGCTGAATTTTGTCCGAGTCCAGATTGAGCTACAATTGATAGGACATGACAAGAAAGGTCGTAGAAGCCGCCGTCTCAAATTTCAAGTCAATCCGAGTTCATACGCACAAGTTATGATCGGATCAACTTGAGGGGGGAAGCACTGGTTTCGAACCCCCCCCCCCCCCCCGAGCTAGGCGTCTTCGAACCCATCGGCAAACATCATTCGAAACGATCATCTTCGAATCGATGGACTTCGAACCCATCGGAGTGTCTCGGTTCGAATCCATCAAACTCGAACCCATCTAAGTTTGTATCTGTGGACCTCGTGGAGGGGTTGCAAAGCTTATGTCCATCCACAGAATACTTGTTCGAATCCACCAAGCTTCGATTGTTCGAACCCATCACAAAAGCCTTGTTCGAACCCATCGCTGAAGCCTTGTTCAAACCCACCTATGAAGCTTCATTCGTACCCACTGGGTCAACTAACCATGATGACGTGTCTATGTTCGGTTCGAATACAGCGAGATATATGGAGTCGAAGCGGTCAACTCGGCATAAAGACCGGATCGATTCGAAGTTTGCGCTCCACGTCACCACGAAGTCGCGTGCCACCATCGGTTCGAATCCATCGGTTCGAATGGATGGTTTCGAACCAAACAGCCACACAGTGAACTCCATTTCGTAACCATTATATCTCCTAATCCACTGATCAAAATGCCATGAAATTTTCACCGAAGCTTGCATTCATGTCGAAGAGTGTCCACGCCAGATTTCACTTCGATTGGATGAATTCTTGATCGGTTTGAATGGAGTTTGAACTGATGCCAAAGTGGGCCCAAGCTTCCTAAGACCGGGCGTGTGGGTCCCCTCACGTGCCAGAAGTGGTCTCTCGAGTTTTCAGCGAGATATCAGCAGCCTACGCCTGTAAATAGAGCCCCAGGGCCAATAGAAAAAGGATCTTTTTGACTCTGAAACGCCCAGACTCTGCCGGATCTATATCTACATCATCCTACATCATAATTTCAATGTGGATTTTGAATTTCCAGTTGTAATTTGTTGTTGATTGTTGCAACAACTTGTAATCGTTGAAAAAAATCAATAAAATATCAAAACACTTCACAGTGGACGTAGGCAACACGTCGAACCACTATAAATTGCTCGCCTTTGTCTTTGTTTCATTGTTGCTTGGAGTTTTCGTTAGATAATCCTCATTTTTAATTCATATTCTTCATTTATTATCTCTTCAAAAGACTCCCGAAGTGTGTTGTGCCCAATTTTGGTACAAACAACTGGTTAGTTTAATACCCAAAAAATCCTATCCGAACCTCAATCGGGTCATGGAAGTATTTTACCCTTCGTTTTTCCTCACGTGGATTTTTTCTGTAAAACGGGATCCCCGTGGCCGGTCTATGATTTACTATTGCTGCAGAGTGGTGCACCACGGTACTGCACCGTTTCAAATCCATGCACCCATTTCTAAAGGTCGTACAGCACTGTTTCGTCATTTTGGATGGATGTTGCACCTTGCACCGTAGATGTTGCACCCTGTGGATATCGATTCTTCAGAGGGCCATGACTGTTGGCTCGTTTAGAGTTACGGGAGCCATAACCAGTCAAAATGAAGGTATCTGTGAGTTCTACAGCTATGACGGCTTTCAGCTTTCACTGGTTAGTTTCATACCCAAAAAATCCTATCCGAACCTCAATCGGGTCAGGGAAGTTTTTTACCCTTCCTTTTATCGTCACGTGGATTTTTTCTGTAAAATGGGATCCCCGTGGCTGGTCTATGATTTACCATCGCTGGAGAGTGGTGCACCATGGTACTGCACCGTTTCAAATCCATGTACCCATTTCTAAAGGTCGTACGACACTGTTTCGTCTTTTTGGACGGATGTTGCACCTTGCACCGTAGATGTTGCACCTTGTGGATATCGATTCTTCGGAGGGCCATAACTCTTGGCTCGCTTAGAGTTACGGGAGCCATAACTAGTCAAAATGAAGGTATCTGTGAGTTCTACAGCTATGATGGCATTCAGCCGTCACTGGTTAGTTTCATACCCCAAAAATCCTATCCGAACCTCAATCGGGTCATGGAAGTTTTTTATCCGTCGTTTTTCCTCACGTGGATTTTTCTGTAAAACGGGATCCCCGTGGCTGGTCTATGACTTACCATCGCTGGAGAGTGGTGCACCGTGGTACTGCACCGTTTCAAATCCATGCACCCATTTCTAAAGGTCGTACGGCACTTTTTCATCATTTTGGACGGATGTTGCACCTTGCACCGTAGATGTTGCACCCTGTGGATATCGATTTTTGGAGGGCCATAACTCTTGGCTCGTTTAGAGTTACAGGAGCCATAACCAGTCAAAACGAAGGTATCTGTGAGTTCTACAGCTATGACTGCTTTCAGCCGTCACTGGTAAGTTTCATACCCAAAAAATCCTATCCGAACCTCCATCGGGTCATGGAAGTTTTTTACCCTTCGTTTTTTCGTCACGTGGATTTTTTCTGTAAAACGAGGTCTCCGTGGCTGGTCTATGATTTACCATCACTGGAGAGTGGTGCACCATGGTACTGCACCGTTTCAAATCCATGCACAAATTTCTAAAGGTCGTACGGCACTGTTTCGTCATTTTGGACGGATGTTCCACCTTGCACCGTAAATGTTGCACCCTGTGGATATCGATTCTTCGGAGGGCCATATCTCTTGGCTCGTTTAGAGTTACGGGAGCCATAACCAGTCAAAATGAAAGTATCTGTGAGTTCTACAGCTATGACGGCTTTAAGCCATCACTGGTTAGTTTCATACCCAAAAAATCGTATCCGAACCTCCATTGGGTCATGGAAGTTTTTTACCCTTCGTTTTTCGTCACTTGGATATTTTCTGTAAAACGGGATCCCCGTGGCTGGTCTTTGATTTACCATCGCTGGTGAATTGTGCACCATGGTACTGCACTATTTCAAATCCATGCACCCATTTCTAATGGTCGTACGGCACTGTTTTATCATTTTGGACGGATGTTCCACCTTGCACCGTAGATGTTGTGTTATCCCAACTTTTGGCAAAGTTGAGATGTCCAAAATTTACTAGAAATCAATGATTACTATTCATGAATATCAACCATGCATTGCAGGATAACCATGGATATCGATGAATTTTGTCCGAGTCCGGAACGGGCCACAATTGACAGGACACGGCAAGAAAGATCATAGAAGTCGGCATTTCAAATTTCAAGTCAATCCGAAGTCCTATGCTCAAGTTATGATGGATTCAAGTTAAGAGGAATGGACATTGCTCAGTTCGAAACCATCATGTTCGAAACCATCTGTTTCGAACCCATCATGTTCGAACCCAACTAGTTCGAATCCATACGAAGAAGCGACGTTCGAATCCATCAAGCCAATGCCCACTTCGACTCCATCATGATGTCCTCTCTTCGAATCCCTCCAGGTTATAGAGTTCGTATCCATGAAGTTGCCATTACTTCGAATCCATGGGACAGAGCCATGCTTCGAACCCATCACAGAGCCAAGCTTCGAACCCATCCGTGATACCATCTTCGAACCCATCCTGTGTAGCTTCTTTCGAACCCACTGGGTCAACCAACCATGATGATGTGTCTTCCATCGGTTCGAATGCGCCGAGATATATGGAGTCGAAGCGGTCAACACGGAGTGAGCTCCGGATCGATTCGAAGTTTGCGCTCCACGTCACCACGAAGTCGCGTGCCATGATGGATTCGAAACCATCGGTTCGAATACATGGGTTCGAACCAAACAGCTATGGCATAAACCCAATTTCGAATCCATCATATCTCCCAATCTGCTGATCCAAATGCCATGAAATTTTCACAGATGCTTGCATACATGTTGAAGAATGTCCACGCCAATTTTCACCTCGATTGGATGAATTCTTGATCGATTCGAATGGAGTTCGAACCGATGCCAAAGTGGCCCCAAACTTCCCGAGACCGTACGTGTGGGTCCCCTCACGTGCCAGAATAGGTCTCCCGAGTTTTCAGCGAGATATCAGCAGCCTATGCCTACAAATAGAGCCCCAGTTCATTCAGAAAGGGGACCGGATTCTCTATGGCAAGATCAAGACTCTGAAGCATCAAGACACCACCAAGGCTCTACTTTGCACTCAACAACCACCGTTGTACTTTAATTTCAGAACTACAATTCATTGTAATCCGCTGTAATCGATTGTAATCAGCGAAGAACATCAATAAAAGGAAAAACCTTTGAAGTGGACATAGGCCGGAGATAGCCGAACCACTATAAATCGTGTGTTCTTGTTTACATTTATTATTTTTTTACTTAGATCTGTGATTTGTGTTTGGATATTGCTGATTTATATTCCAACACTGGTGCTTTCACATTCATCGGGGTTTGTGACCAATTTTGGCGCAAACACTTTTAAAAAGGTAACAGGATGACATACATGATGGTCCCGATAAACGGAAGAAATTCCGAGAACCAAGATTCAGGCAGTACACCGATCTGAATGCAAGCCTAGAAAGAATATACACTGAAACTCGGGGGCAACTTCACTATCGAAAGCCACCTATAAGGGATCCCACCGAGCGGGAGCGCAGGACTGGAAAATATTGCCTATTCCATGAGCTGGATGGGCACACTACAGATGAATGCCGTCACCTGAAGGATGAGGTGGAAGAGCATGCCAGAGGTGGTAGATTACCACAATATGTCAGAGAATGGACAGCGGCAACGAGAGCTGAAAAACTACTGCCTCCACCTAGCAGGAACGATCCTGGATCGGGATCACGACTCGTCATCAACTGACTAAAGATGGCAAGGGCCAAGTTCAGGATTTGGACTTCGTTCAAATAATTTTATTTAGATTTATTTTCAGAATAAATGGTTACTCCACTTACACATGTACGGGAACCGGAGAAATCCCTAGGCATGCTCTGAGATGGAGATAAACCGCTACGCCCGGAGAGGCAATCCTTAGTTTTTTCTTGATGTTTGAGATTGAACATCTGGAACTTGAATTTTAATAAATAAATTAGAACTTCTTGCAATAAACCTTTTGACCAAAGAGTCAGAGGATGAACATTAACTACCAATACAAACATGATCGCTTTATGACCCTACCAGGAGAGACGGGGTCCGGAGTGCAAGAAGTGAGTTGCTTCGCCAGAGAGCGACAGGATCGACTCACTTAAGCGCTATTTCCCCTTCACCGGAGAGTGACAGGATGGGATCCAGCAAGAGCCCGAAGAGGCTATGATCGGTCTCAAACGACCATGACATCGCTTAATGTTCAGATACACTGAACCGGAGTGCAAGAAGTGAGTTGCTTCGTCGGAGAGCGACAGGATCGACTCACTTAAGCGCTGTTTCCCCTTCACCGGAGAGTGACAGGATGGGATCCAGCAAGAGCCCGAAGAGGCTATGATCGGTCCCGAACGACCATGATATCGCTATACGTCCTAACTGGGACCAGAGTGCAAGGGATAGAAGGCAACGCCAGAGAGCAATAGGATCTTTCTATTCAATCACTAAGTCTAGAATGGGCTTAGTAAGTGTTCAGAGCAGCCAATAATAGTCCGGAGAGACTATGAAACTTCATTCCCAACTTCTACGAAAAGCAAACAAATGCTAATTTGGCTTCGAACAACCACAAACTTGATTGATAACACCACAGCTATGAGTGAAACATGAATTTATTACACTTGATTTAAGACCATTCAAAACATACCTTTTACAAAAAGGCATGTTTAGGGGGGCAAAATGTTATCCCAACTTTTGGCAAAGTTGAGATATCCAAAATTTACTAGAAATCAATGATTACTATTCATGAATATCAACCATGCATTGCAGGATAACCATGGATATCGATGAATTTTGTCCGAGTCCGGAACGGGCCACAATTGACAGGACATGGCAAGAAAGATCATAGAAGTCGGCATTTCAAATTCCAAGTCAATCCGAAGTCGTATGCTCAAGTTATGATGGATTCAAGTTAAGAGGAATGGACATTGCTCGGTTCGAAACCATCATGTTCGAAACCATCTGTTTCGAACCCATCATGTTCGAACCCAACTAGTTCGAATCCATACGAAGAAACGACGTTCGAATCCATCAAGCCAATGCCCACTTCGACTCCATCATGATGTCCTCTCTTCGAATCACTCCAGGTTATAGAGTTCGTATCCATGAAGTTGCCATGACTTCGAATCCATGGGACAGAGCCATGCTTCAAACCCATCACAGAGCCAAGCTTCGAACCCATCCGTGATACCATCTTTGAACCCATCCTGTGTAGCTTCTTTCGAACCCACTGGGTCAACCAACCACGATGACGTGTCTTCCATCGGTTCGAATGCGCCGAGATATATGGAGTCGAAGCGGTCAACACGGAGTGAGCTCCGGATCGATTCGAAGTTTGCGCTCCACGTCACCACGAAGTTGCGTGCCATGTTGGATTCGAAACCATCGGTTCAAATACATGGGTTCGAACCAAACAGCTATGCCATAAACCCAATTTCGAATCCATCATATCTCCCAATCTGCTGATCCAAATGCCATGAAATTTTCACAGATGCTTGCATACATGTTGAAGAATGTCCACGCCAAATTTCACCTCGATTGGATGAATTCTTGATCGGTTCGAATGGAGTTCGAACCGATGCCAAAGTGGGCCCAAACTTCCCGAGACCGTACGTGTGGGCCCCCTCACGTGCCAGAAGAGGTCTCCCGAGTTTTCAGCGAGATATCAGCAGCCTATGCCTATAAATAGAGCCCCGGTTCATTCAGAAAGGGGACCAGATTCTCTGTGGCAAGATCAAGCCTCTGAAGCATCAAGACACCACCAAGGCTCTACTTTGCACTCAACAACCACCGTTGTACTTTAATTTCAGAACTACAATTCATTGTAATCCGCTGTAATCGATTGTAATCAGCGAAGAACATCAATAAAAGGAAAAACCTTTGAAGTGGACGTAGGCCGGAGATAGCCGAACCACTATAAATCGTGTGTTCTTGTTTACATTTATTATTTTGTTACTTAAATCTGTGATTTGTGTTTGGATATTGCTAATTTATATTCCAACACTGGTGCTTTCACATTCATCGGGGTTTGTGACCAATTTTGGCGCAAACATGTTGCACCCTGTGGATATCGATTCTTCGGAGGGCCATAACTCTTGGCTCGTTTAGAGTTACGGGAGCCATAACCAGTCAAATCGAAGGTATCTGTGAGTTCTACAGCTATGATGGCTTTCAGCCATCACTTGTTGGTTTAATACCCAAAAAATCCTATCTGAACCTCAATCGGGTCATGGAAGTTTTTTACCCTTCGTTTTTCCTCACGTGGATTTTTTCTGTAAAACGGGATCCCCATGGCTGGTCTGTGACTTACCATCGCTGGAGAGTGGTGCACCATGGTACTGCACTGTTTCAAATCCATGAACCCATTTCAAAAAGTCGTACGGCACTGTTTCGTCATTTTGGACGGATGTTGCACCTTGCACCGTAGATGTTGCACCCTATGGATATCACTTCTTCGGAGGGCCATAACTCTTGGCTCGTTTAGAGTTACGGAAGCCATAACCAGTCAAAATGAAGGTATCTGTGAGTTCTATAGCTTTGACGGCTTTCAGCCGTCACTGGTGTTATCCCAACTTTTGGCAAAGTTGAGATAACCAAAATTTACTAAAAATCGATGATTATTATTCTTGAATGTCGACCATGCATTGTAGGATAACCATGGATATCGATGAATTTTGTACGAGTCCGGATCGGGCCACAATTGATAGGACATGACAAGAGAGATCATATAAGTCCACTCCTCAAATTTCAAGTCAATCCGAGGTCGTATGCTCAAGTTATGATGGATTCAGGTTAAGAGGAATGGACATTGCTCAGTTCGAACCCATCACGAGGTCCAGTTCGAACCCATCACGAAGTCCAGTTCGAACCCATCACGACGTCCAGTTCGAACCCATCACGAGGTCCAGTTCGAACCCATCACGAGGTCCAGTTCGAACCCATCACAGAGGTCCACTTCGAACCCATCACGAAGTCCAGTTCGAACCCATCACGAGGTCCAGTTCGAACCCATCACGAGGTCCAGTTCGAACCCATCACGAAGTCCAGTTCGAACCCATCACGAAGTCCAGTTCGAACCCACTGGGTCAACCAACCATGATGACGTGTCTTCCATCGGTTCGAATGCGCCGAGATATATGGAGTCGAAGCATTCAACTCGGAGCGAAACCCGGATCGAAGCGAAGTGTGTTGTCCACGTCGACACGAAGACACGTGCCACTATGTATTCGAAACCATCGGTTCGAAAGCATGGTTTCGAACCAAACAGCAATGCAATAAACCCCATTTTGAATCCATCGTATCTTCCAATCTACTGATCCAAATGCAACGAAATTTTCACAGTAGCTTACATACAAGATAAAGATTGCTCCTGCCAAGTTTCAGCTCGATTGGACCATTTCTTGATGGGTTCGAAATCACTTCGAATCGATGTCAGATCGAGACGAAACTTGGTGGGGTCGGTCGCGTTGGCCCACTCACGTGCCCGAAGAAGTCTCCCAAAGTTTGAGTGAGATCTGGGCCTCCAACGCCTATAAAAAGAGCCCCAGAGCCAACAGAAAAAGGGTCTTTTCGGAGCTTCCGCCATTGAACGTCCAAATTCTGCCGGATTTGATTCTACTTGCAACCATCACTGTTGTAAACGATTTACTTCACTATAATCGCTGTAGTTGACTGTAATCAGCAAGGATAATCAATAAAAAGGAAAACCTTTGATGTGGACGTAGGCCGGAGATAGCCGAACCACTATAAATCGTGTGTTCTTGTTTATAATTCCTGTTTTGCTGCTTAGATCTTTGATTTGTGTTTGAATATTGCTGATTTATATTCATACACTGGTGCTTTCACAATCATTGGGGTTTTTGACCAATTTTGGCGCTAACACTTTGGTGCTTTCACTGAGAAGAACTAGCACACGCTACATTAGATTCGGAATTCAGATTCAAAAGTTTGAAGAACTCCAATCCGGAAACAATGACTCGACAAACAAGACAAAGAGTTGATAGGAGCCAACAGGGAGGAAGCCAAGAAGCATCCTCAAGATCAGGAGAAGGACAAGCTTCCGTCTACATCACTAGAGACGAGATGGAAGCTATGGCTAATTCATTACGTGAAAGCATGATGAAGAGTCAACAGGAGATGCTGCAGAATTTCCTCGAGCAGATGAGGGCGACGAACATGCAAAACCTTGGACCAACTACAACAGCTACGAGTGCGGGACAAGGAATCAGGATTACAGAAGTTAATGAAGGTCAGGCTCAAGACCAGATTACAGGAATTGAAGGTGGTCAACAAGGCCTTGGGGGCAGACCCTCAGGGTCCGATACTGGGAGACAGCAGACGGAGCTCAACAAGTTGGAGCCAATGCATATGCCAACGGGCCACCAGAAGAGTACGTACCGGAATTCCCCTCAAGGCTCGGGGGGCAGGATAGGAACTTGACAAGGGGCCAACCCCTAGACGAAGACGAGAGAATGATTGGCCTGATGCGAAGAATCATGAGAGGAGGATTGCCTAGTGGAGGGCTGGAAGAAGTCAGTCGGAGTCCGTTCACTCCGAACATCCGAAACGCAAGGAACCCTCCAAAATTCAAATTACCAACGCTAGATCCCTATGACGGAAGGTCAGACCCGACCATGCATATTACCTGATACATCAGACACATGGAAGTGCTGGGGGCATCCGAGGAAGTGATGGCACGATGCTTCCCTCTATATTTATCAGATTTAGCTGCACTATGGTTCAGGCAACTAGAGACTGGAACAATCAGGACATGGAGCGAGCTTGTTGACTGCTTCATGAGACAGTTTAGGGTCCATGTGACACGACCCAAGAGTGTGATGACTTTATCTTCGGTCAAGCAGAGGACCGGAGAGTCCATAAAAGATTTTCTACTAAGATTCAATGTAACAGTGACTTCTGTAGATCGCCCGGATCCATCGATGATTTTGATGGCGGCGGTGGCAGGAGTCGCGGAGGGCACCAAATTTAAAGATTCTCTGACTAAAGATCCACCGCAGGATCTTGGAGAATTCTTCCATAAGGCTGAAAAGTTCATCCGATTGGAAGAATCACGAGCCGAGAGGTTGGAAACAAATGCCGCGCAAAACGAAGGTACCTCCCGAGATCAGTCCGGAGCGGACAAGGGAAAAAAGAAAAAGGATGACAGCCGTGATGGTCCTGATAAACGGAAGAAATTCCGAGAACCGAGATTTAGGCAGTACACAGATCTGACTGCAGGCCTGGAAAGAATCTACACTGAAACCCGGGGGCAACTCCCCTATCGAAAGCCACCTATAAGGGATCCCACTGAGCGGGAGCGCAGGACGGGAAAATATTGCCTATTCCATGAGCTGGATGGGCACACCACAGATGAATGCCGCCACCTAAAGGATGAGGTTGAAGAACATGCCAGGGGTGGTAGATTGCCCCAATTTGTCAGAGAACGGACTGCGGCGCTAAGGCCAGAACAACTACCGCCTCCACCTAACAGGAACGATCCTGGATCGGGATCACGACTCGTCATCCACTGATTGAAGATGGCGAGGGCCAAGTCCGTGATTTGAACTTTGGTCGAATAATTTCATTTAGATTTATTTTCAGAATAAAACGGTTACTCCACTTACACATGTACGGGAACCGGAGAGATCCCTAGGCATGCTCTGAGATGGAGATAATCCGATATGCCCGGAGAGGCAATGTTTAGCTTTTTTCTGATGTTTGAGATTGAACATCTAGAACTCGAATTTTAATAAACAAATTAGAACTTCTTACAATAAACATTTTGACCGGAGAGTCAAAGGATGAACATTAAATTTCAATATAAACGTGATCGCTTTATGACCCTACCCGGAGAGGCGGGGTCTGGAGTGCAAGAAGTGAGTTGCTTCGCCGGAGAGCGACAAGATCAACTCATTTAAGGGCTGTTTCCCCTTCACCGGAGAGTGACAGGATGGGATCCAGCAAGAGCCCGAAGAGGCTATGATCAGTCTTGAACGACCAAGACATCGCTTAATGTTTAGATACACTGAACCGGAGTGCAAGAAGTGAGTTGCTTCGCCGGAGAGCGACAGGATCAACTCACTTAAGCGTTATTTCCCCTTCACCAGAGAGTGACAGGATGGGATCCAGCAAGAGCCCGTAGAGGTTATGATCGGTCCAGAATGACCATGACGTTGCTATATGTCCTAACCGGGACAAGAGTGAAAGGGATAGAAGGCAACGCCAGAGTGCAATAGGATCTTTCTATTCAATCACTAAGTCTAGAATGGACTTAGTAAGGGTTCGCAATAGCCAACAATAGTCCAAAGAGACTATGAAACTTCATCCTCAACTTCTACTGAAAGAACGGATGCTGATTTGCCTTCGAACAGCCATAAACATGATTGATAACACCACAGCTATGGATGAAATATGAATTTATTACACTTGATATAAGACCGTTCAAAACATACCTCTTACAAAAAGGCATGTTTTGGGGGGCAAAATGTTATCCCAACTTTTGGCAAAGTTGAGATACCCAAAATTTACTAAAAATCGATGATTATTATTCTTGAATGTCGACCATACATTGTAGGATAACCATGGATATCGATGAATTTTGTCCGAGTCCGGATCGGGCCACAATTGATAGGACATGACAAGAGAGATCATAGAAGTCCACACCTCAAATTTCAAGTCAATCCGAGGTCGTATGCTCAAGTTATGATGGATTCGGGTTAAGAGGAATGGACATTGCTCAGTTCGAACCCATCACGACGTCCAGTTCGAACCCTTCACGAAGTCCAGTTCGAACCCATCACGAGGTCCAGTTCGAACCCATCACGAGGTCCAGTTCGAACCCATCACGAGGTCCAGTTCGAACCCATCACGAGGTCCAGTTCGAACCCATCACGAGGTCCAGTTCGAACCCATCACGAAGTCCAGTTCGAACCCATCACAGAGGTCCACTTCGAACCCATCACGAAGTCCAGTTCGAACCCATCACGAGGTCCAGTTCGAACCCATCACGAGGTCCAGTTCGAACCCATCATGAAGTCCAGTTCGAACCCATCGCGAAGTCCAGTTCGAACCCACTGGGTCAACCAACCATGATGACGTGTCTTCCATCGGTTCGAATGCGCCGAGATATATGGAGTCGAAGCATTCAACTCGGAGCGAAACCCGGATCGAAGCGAAGTGTGCGCTTCACGTCGACACGAAGACACGTGCCACCATGTATTCGAAACAATCGGTTCGAAAGCATGGTTTCGAACCAAACAGCCATGCAATAAACCCCATTTTGAATCCATCATATCTTCCAATCTACTGATCCAAGTGCAACGAAATTTTCACAGTAGCTTACATACAAGATAAAGATTGCTCCTGCCAAGTTTCAGCTCGATTGGACCATTTCTCGATGGGTTCGAAATCACTTCGAATCGATGTCAGATCGAGACGAAACATGGTGGGGTCGGTCGCGTGGGCCCACTCTCGTGCCAGAAGAAGTCTCACGAAGTTTGAGTGAGATCTGGGCCTCCAACGCCTATAAATAGAGCCCCAGAGCCAACAAAAAAAGGGTCTTTTCGGAGCTTCCGCCATTGAACGTCCAGACTCTGCCGGATTTGATTCTACTTGCAACCATCACTGTTGTAAACGATTTACTTCACTATAATCGCTGTAATTGACTGTAATCAGCAAGGATAATCAATAAAAAGGAAAACCTTGGAAGTTGACGTAGGCCGGAGATAGCCGAACCACTATAAATCGTGTGTTCTTGTTTACAATTCCTGTTTTGCTGCTTTGATCTTTGATTTGTGTTTGAATATTGCTGATTTATATTCATACACTGGTGCTTTCACTATCATTGGGGTTTGTGACCAATTTTGGCGCTAACAACTGGTTTGTTTCATACCCAAAAAATCCTATTCGAACCTCAATCGGGTCATGGAAGTTTTTTACCCTTTGTTTTTTCGTCACATGGATTTTTACTGTAAAACTGGATCCCCTTGGCTGGTCTATGATTTACCATCGCTGGAGAGTGGTGTACCATGGTACTGCACCGTTTCAAATCCATGCACCCATTTCTAAAGTTCGTACGGCACTGTTTTGTCATTTTGGACGGATGTTGCACGTTGCACCGTAGATGTTGCACCCTGTGGATATCGATTCTTCGGAGGGCCATAACTCTGGGCTCGTTTAGAGTTACGGGAGCCATAACCAGTCAAAAAAAGGTATTTGTGTGTTCTACAGCTATGACAGCTGTCAGCCGTCACTGGTTAGTTTCATACCCAAAAAATCCTATCAGAACCTCCATCGCGTCATGGAAGTTTTTTACCCTTCGTTTTTCCTCACGTGGATTTTTTCTGTAAAACGGGATCGCCGTGGCTGGTCTATGATTTACCATTGCTGTAGAGTGGTGCACCACGGTACTGCACCGTTTCAAATCCATGCACCCATTTCTAAAGGTCGTACAACACAGTTTCGTCATTTTGGACGGATGTTGCGCCTTGCACCGTAGATGTTGCACCCTGTGGATATCGATTCTTCAGAGGGCCATGACTCTTGGCTCGTTTAGTGTTACGGGAGCCATAACTAGTCAAAACGAAGGCATCTGTGAGTTCTACAGCTATGGCGGCTTTCAGCCTTCACTGGTTAGTTTCATACCCAAAAAATCCTATCCGAACCTCAATCAGGTCAAGGAAGTTTTTTACCCTTCGTTTTATCGTCGCGTGGATTTTTTCTGTAAAACGGGATCCCCACGGCTGGTCTCTGATTTACCATTGCTGGAGAGTGGTGCACCACAGTACTACACCGTTTCAAATCCATGCACCCATTTCTAAAGGTCGCACGGCACTGTTTCGTCATTTTGACGGATGTTCCACCTTGCACCGTAGATGTTGCACCCTGTGGATATCGATTCTTCGGAGGGCCATATCTCTTGGCTCGTTTAGAGTTACGGGAACCATCACCAGTCAAAACGAAGGTATCTGTGAGTTCTACTGCTACGACGACTTTCACCCGTCACTGGTTAGTTTCATACCGAAAAAATCCTATCCGAACCTCAATCCGGTCAAGGAAGTTTTTTACCCTTCGTTTTATCGTCACGTGGATTTTTTTCTGTAAAACGGGATCCCCGTGGCTGGTCTATGATTTTCCATCGCTGGAGAGTGGTGCACCATGGTACTGCACCGTATCAAATCCATGCAACCATTTCTAAAGGTCGTACGACACTGTTTCGTCATTTTGGACGGATGTAGCACCTTGCACCGTAGATGTTGCACCCTGTGGATATCGATTCTTCGGAGTGCCATAACTCTTGGCTCGTTAAGAGTTACGGGAGCCACAACCAGTCAAAACGAAGGTATCTGTGAGTTCTACAGCTATGACGGCTTTCAGCAGTCACTGGTTAGTTTCATACCCAAAAATCCTATCCGAACCTCAATATGGTCATGGAAGTTTTTTACCCTTCGTTTTTCCTCACGTGGATTTTTTCTGTAAAACGGGATCCCCGTGGCTGGTCTATGATTTACCATCGCTGGAGAGTGGTGCACCATGGTATTGCACCATTTCAAATCCATGCACCCATTTCTAAAGGTCGTACGGCACAATTTCGTCATTTTGGACGGATGTTACACCTTGCACCGTAGATGTTGCACCCTATGGACATCGATTCTTCGGAGGGCCATAACTCTTGGCTCGTTTAGAGTTACGGGAGCCATAACCAGTCAAAACGAAGGTATCTGTGAGTTCTACAGCTATGACGGTTTTCAGCCGTCATTGGTAAGTTTCATACCCAAAAAATCCTATCCGAACCTCCATCGGGTCAGGGAAGTTTTTTACCCTTCGTTTTATCGTCACGTGGATTTTTTGTGTAAAACGGGATCCCCGTGGTTGTTCCCTGATTTACAATCGCTGGAGAGTGGTGCACCACGGTACTGCACCGTTTCAAATCCATGCACCCATTTCTAAAGGTCGTACGGCACTGTTTCATCATTTTCGACGGATGTTGCACCTTGAACCGTAGATGTTGCACCCTATGGATATCGATTCTTCGGAGGGCCATATCTCTTGGCTCGTTTAGAGTTACGGGAGCCATAACCAGTCAAAACGAAGGTATCTGTAAGTACTACAGCTATGACCGCTTTTAGCCGTCACTGGTTAGTTTCATACCAAAAAAAATCCTATCCTAACCTCAATTGGGTCATGAAAGTTTTTTACCCTTTGTTTTTTCGTCACGTGGATTTTTTCCGTAAAACGAGATCCCCGTGGCTGGTCTATGAGTTACCATCGCTGGAGAGTGGTGCACCATGGTACTGCACCGTTTCACCGTAGATGTTGCACCCTGTGGATATCGATTCTTCGGAGGGCCATATCTCTTGGCTCGTTTAGAGTTATGGGAGCCATAACCAGTCAAAACGAAGGTATCCGTGAGTTCTACAGCTATGATGGCTTTTAGCCGTCACTGGTTAGTTTCATACCCAAAAAATCCTATTTGAACCTCAATCGGGTCATAGAAGTTTTTTACCCTTCGTTTTTTCGTCACGTGGATTTTTTCTGTAAAACGGGATCCCCGTGGCTGGTCTATGATTTACCATCGCTGGAGAGTGGTGCACCATGGTACTGCACAGTTTCAAATCCATGCACCCATTGCTAAAGGTTGTACGGCACTGTTTCGTCATTTTGGACGGATGTTCCACCTTGCACCGTAGATGTTGCACCCTGTGGATATCGATTCTTCGTAGGGCCATATCTCTTGGCTCGTTTAGAATTACAGGAGCCATAACAAGTCAAAAAGAAAGTATTTGTGAGTTCTACGGCTATGGCGGCTTTCAGCCATCACTGGTTAGTTTCATACCCAAAAAATCCTATCCGAACCTCCATCGGGTCACGGAAGTTTTTTACCCTTCGTTTTTCGTCACGTGGATTTTTTCTGTAAAACGGGATCCCCGTGGCTCGTCTACGATTTACCATCGCTGGAGAGTGGTGCACCATCGTACTGCACCGTTTAAAATCCATGCATCCAATTCTAAAGGTCGTACGACACTGTTTCGTCATTTTGGACGGATGTTCCACCTTGCACCGTAGATGTTGCACCCTATGGATATCGATTCTTCACAGGGCCATATCTCTTGGCTCGTTTAGAGTTACGGGAGCCATAACCAGTCAAAACGAAAGTATCTTTGAGTTCCACAGCTATGATGGCTTTCAGCCATCACTGGTTAGTTTCATATCCAAAAAACCCTATCCGATCCTCAATCGGGTCATGGAAGTTTTTTACCATTTGTTTTTTCGTTACGTGGATTTTTTCTGTAAAATGGGATCCCCTTGGCTGGTCTATGATTTACCATCGCTGGAGAATGGTGCACCATGGCACTGCACTGTTTCAAATCCATGCACCCATTTCTAAAGGTCGTACGACATTGTTTCGTCATTTTGGACGGATGTTGCACCTTGCACTGTAAATGTTGCACCCTATGGATATCGATTCTTCGGAGGGCCATAACTCTTGGCTTGTTTAGAGTTACGGGAGCCATAACCAGTCAAAACAAAGGTATCTATGAGTTCTACAGCTATGACGGCTTTTAGCCGTCACTGGTTAGTTTCATACCCAAAAAATCCTATCCGAACCTCAATCGGGTCAAGGAAGTTTTTTACCCTTCGTTTTATCGTCACGTGGATTTTTTCTGTAAAACGGGATCCCCGTGGCTGGTCTATGATTTACCATCGCTAGAGAGTGGTGCACCATGGTACTGCACCGTATCAAATCCATGCACCCATTTCTAAAGGTCGCACGGCACTGTTTCGTCATTATGACGGATGTTCCACCTTGCACCGTAGATGTTGCACCCTGTGGATATCGATTCTTCGGAGGGCCATATCTCTTGGCTCGTTTAGAGTTACGGGAACCATCACTAGTCAAAACGAAGGTATCTGTGAGTTCTACAGCTACGATGACTTTCACCCGTCACTGGTGTTTGCACAAAAAATGGACAAACACCTCCAAGTCGTATTATTTAGTTGATTATATGTGATTTTCAATGATTTTAGATGAGTATGTAAATATGAGAAAAGTAGGGGCTGAAATGTAAAAGACACACAGATTTATAGTGGTTCGGCCAGAATGTGCCTACGTCCACTTTATATGTTATTATCTTCTTTCTTTCAGGTTACAAGTACAATGTGTTGTATACAAGTGTATGAAAGTAGTTTGAAAGTTCCTTCCTTGCTTGAGCTCTCAAACTTGTCTGCCATTGTTGTACCCCTGCCCCTCTATTTATAGAATGAGGTAGGGGGCAGGGGTCTTGGAAGTATATAACTGCTGGTGGGCCCGGGCTGAAGCGATCTGGACTGGCAACTGCGTTGGTTCTGCGAAGGTCCATTCGGTGGTGACGTTGGTCCGGCCGTGCATGATTCGGTATTGGTGGTCCGGTCGTGGAGCTGTGGTGTCGGTAGTATGGGCATGGCTGGTTCGGTATTGGCTTGTAGGTTGGTTCGGTATTGGCTTATAGGTTGGTTCGGCGATTACTCCTGGTTCGGTTGTGCTACTGGTTCGGCCAAGATGGGGATGGAGGAGCGTTGGCTCGGTGGCCGAATGGGGCTGACCGAATGCATTCTGGTCCGGTATGACGTGGAGAGGCCGGATGAAATTCTACCGAATGGGAATGCCAGAATGACTTCTATGCCTGTATCGAGTCTTGTGTTTGTTGAACGAGGTGGAGGTTGCAAGCCCGGGTGAAACTATGACTTCTCGATCTTGAGATCTTCTGGGTGAGAATTCGCCCAACATTTGCCCCCCAAAGTGGGGCACGTGCTTGCATGTGTCGCGCTTTGTTTCCCTGTGGTAGAAAGGCTTGTTTGGTAATGCCATGGGCTGGATGTTCATATCTTGTTGATGTCCTGCAAAGGAATCTATAGCTTTAGTGTGATTCGTGATCGAAATATTCGAGATGAAGTGAACTTTGTCGTTCGGGACGAGAGGGTGAGTGAGCCCCGAGGGGGCTTAGCATCATCGGTGCTAGGTTCACGTTAGAGTGGGGCCCTGAATTGCTTGGTTTATTGCCAGCTCAGAGCATGCCTGGGGATCGTTCGCGACCCCGTACATGTGTAAGCAGCTTAGCCATTTCATAATTATCAGAGTCTAATGTCCGTCCCATTTATGAGTTTAAAAAGGCGTGTCAAAGTGTAAACTCCCACGACAATAGGGTTAATAACTGTTCATAGCGTGCCTACGGACCATTCGTGGTCGCGTACACGTGTAAACGATTTAATCCATGTCGGTGAGAGTTTTACGACTTATTCATCGTTAGCATAATCTTATTTTATTAGTTAGTTCTAGAGTTTGGTACTTATCTGAGTGAAGCGCCTGCGTGCCCCCTGTTTCTGGTTTCTGCTGGTAGAGGTAGCTTCGTTCAGGTTCGAGTTTGCATAGGTTTCATTCGGTTGGAGGCTGGTCCGGTATGGATAGTTCCATTCGGTTTTCATTCGGTCCGGTATGTCGAATGCCTTGGTCCGGTCCTGAGCTCGCCTATATATAGAGGCCGTACCCCCCTTAGTTTTTTCCTAACCGAACCAAAGAGAACCGAATCAGTCCTTAGCCGAGCGAACCTTCTGCCGAACCAAGATTATACCGAACCAGGTGTGTATCCTTGTGCCGAATGACTTTCATTACCGGATGAGTCTGAATTGCCGAATAGATACGAGGGGCTTCACTTTACCGAATGAGACTTAGGCCTTAGGGCCGGATGAGATGTATGCCGAATGAGCATAGTGCCGAATGGCCATATGCTTCTTATGCCGAATGGGATTTCATACTTGGTCCTTGAGCGGAATCTTGGACTTTTTTACACGCTTGCCTTCTATATTTGCTTGTTTATGTTTCTATACTAATATTAAGTTTTTCTTCTGTTGCAGAAAATGTCTCGCAAAGCGGAAACACGATCGGACAGAAAGAAGTCTAGAGGCACAGGAGGGCCTTCTTCTTCCTTGCCCCCAGTCCAACCAGGATCCGGGCAACACCGACCTATTCCGAGGTCTCTAGTGGACGGATATGGTCCACAAGAACTTTTGGTCTCTCCCCCGGATTGATTTCCTAGCTCCCTAAAGGAGGAGCAACTTGACGTCATATCCCGTTCCTTCGGGATAGATAGGGCTCTTATGCTGCTGCCGGGAGATGGAGTGATGCCATATAATCCTCCCGAGGGCTACTTCGCTTTTAGCAGATACCATTGCATGTGCGGCGCTATCCCCCTATCAACGCTTGGATAGTAAGCTTCACCACATATTTGAAGGTGGCTCCCTTCCAGCTCCAGCCTAACTCATATGCCATCCTGGTGAGCCTCTTTGTTATCTTCCAGAGGAGGTACGGGCGTCCTCCTTCTAACCGGGAAATCCGATACTTGTACAACCTGAGAGGCTATAAAAAGGGGTCTCCGTATATTAGTCTGGAGGCGGCCGTACCCTTCAAACCAGTTCTGGACTTGTATTCCAAGTTCACCATGTTCAAGAAGGAGTGGTTCTTCGTCAAGGACGATGCTGTTTCTTTCCGCCTTTTCACTTCCGGCTGTAAGATTGATTTCATTTATATTTTTCATGTGTTTCGATGGTAGTGTTTTTCCTGACATGCTTTTATTTCTGGCTAGCGACAGGTGGCGTTGCAGTCGTGGAGGATGATTCCTTAGTGCGCATGGCTGCTGAACTAAAGGCTATTCCGGCACGGGACCGGTCGGCCTCTTTCTTGATTAGGAACGCAACCCTCTTGGAGTTTAACTTGATCTTACCGCGCTAGTCCGTAGTTAAGCAAAGGGATACGGCTGAGGAGAGGGCTGCTAAAGCTAAGGAGGGGGCTACAGTAAAGAGTGGTAAGAGGGAGCCTTTCGCAGAGCGTCCCGTGGTCGGGGGGAAGAAACTGAAGAAGTCCGATGGCCCTTCTCCAAGTACTTGCCCGACTGCCCCGGAGGAGGAAGGCGTAGAAGAGGAGGAAGGAGGCGAAGTTGGAGAAGGGTCGGAGGATGGAGGAGATGGCGATGGTCAAGGTGGTAGTGGGGTTGCTGCTCTAACCTCTGAGCAAGACCTCGAACTGGATGAGGCTCTCCGTCGGGCCTTTGGGGAGTCGGAGGGAGAGTCGGAAACGGAGAAGGAGAAGGAGAAGGAAACGGAGAAGGCAAAGGAAACCGGCAAAGCTGTGGCTGGCACTGACCCATCTTCTATGGGTTCCTCAGCTAGGGTTACTCCGGCGATGCAAGGTGAACTTTTGTCTTCTGCCGATTCCATTTTCGATAGGGACTTAGAAATTTTTTACGGTTCACTTCCGTCCTGGAATGAGATCCAGGACTTAATGCAGTATCCCACTCCTCCGCCGGGTTTGTATAATAGATGTGTCTTCTCACTTTTCTTTCTTTTTAACTTAGCACATCTTTTGAATTGCGGATTATTGTATGTTCGTAACACTTGTTCTCTATTCCAGGGGCAGGCCAGGCGGGTAAAACGTCGGATGTTCGACACCGCCTTGAACAATTTAAGTCGAGGAGAGCTTCCGCGAAACCTCCTACTGATCGCACTGGGGATGTAGTCAGTTACCGCCCTCTTCTTGGGGTCATCGAAGAGGGTATTCAGAAAAGGAAACGGAGCCGCTCCTTATTTGAGTCTTCTTCTGCTTCGCAGCTTCCTATTCAGCCTCCTCCTACTCAGCCTCCTCGTGATACTACGGAGGAGAGCATGGAGCCCGGCCCCCCTCCTCCTCCTTCCAAGAGTCCTACTATCCTTCGCATAAGGCGTCCCGATGTGCCTCGCCCCGTGCCTCGTGACCCCTTTTCCGGTCATCCCGATTTAGACCCAAGCTCTCAAGACATTTCATTTGATGAGGCCACGGGCGAGCACCTTCTTCCCCGCAACCCCATGGTAAGAGTGCTGGACGAAGCTAAGTCCTTAAATCTTGATTTACTTACTACACGGGTAGTCACCATGGAGGATGAGGCCAAGGCTAATATCGATCGGGTGGCCGCAGAGACCAAGAAGTTAATGGAGCATCATGCTAAGTTGGTCAAGGCCGGGGAAGAGATCGGGAGTGCTAACATTCGATTGAGGTTAAAGGTTGCCGATCAGGCCAAGCAGCTCGCCGACCAAGCCATCCAGATTTCCCAGCATGAGGAAGCCTCCAAGCGTCTGAAAGAGACCATGGAGAAGGCCAGTAGGGCGGAGTTACGGAAGATGGAGGCCGCTTGCAGGGAACGGATTAACATAGCTATCACAACGGTGGATGAGGTTCGAAACGCGGATCTCGAGCAGGTGGAGGAGTTGTCGGGGAGGCTCGAGGCTGGGGAGATGGCTCAGGCCGAGTTGAAGGAGGAGATGGAGGAGATGAGGAGGTCTCTTAAGTTGAAGGAGGAGGAAATGAGGAGGTCACTCCAGGCTGATTGCTTGAGATACCAGTCAGAGAGGGACGTTGCCATCGCCAAGTTGCAAGCTTCCGAGGCCCGGGTGAGGGAGTTTGAGGAAAACGAGGGGATGATGGATGAGATGCTGCAGGATATGTACTTCCGCACTTGGAAGGAGGGCGGCTTGTCTAGGATGGACGATTACCCTCGGGTCATGGCCAGGGTGTATATCCAGGCTTTAGAGGAGGCCAGGGTGAACGCGGGGAAGGAAGGCGGAGAGGCTTTCAACTTGAGTGCGGTTACTGCTCAGTTCTCAAAGGAGGAGCAGGCGGCGGTGAAGGAGGGAATGCGGCTGCTCGCTGCGGAGGAAGCGGGCGTGCAGTTGGATGATGAGGATCAAGCGGCGGATGCTGGTGAGTTATTCTTTTCCCTTTCTTTTCTTTCCGTGTTTTCATAACTTGATCGTTTGTCTAATGAATTCCTCTTCTGGTCTGGACAGGTGGGACTTCAGATCCACACGCTGGGGGTTCTGATCCTGCGGCTAAGTGATGGAGTGTGGGCGCATCTGCCATCTTTTTGTTCCTTTTTTATTGCTGTTTATGTTAGTCTTTGATATGCAACTGTAATAAAATTATTTGCAAAGAATAACTCCGTGTGATCTTATAATATAAGCTGATTTTGTCATGTTTAAATGTTGTTGCTATCTTTATGTGCCGTGTGAGAAGTATAATTATGTATATGCCTGTGATTCTAGTTGTGTTTGATGTTAAGTTTTTGCTTGAAATATAATTCCACGTTTTGCGATGCCAGTGTATGAATAAGCTATAGTTACGCATTTATGTACAAGACAAGAGAGTACCGCCCTTCATTGTTTTATTCGCAGGCGGTAGCTTTGAGTGCCTTGTGTAACTGTTCACGGGTATAGCTGAGCGCCCTACCACCCAGTACGCAGGCTTAGAGCCTCATGAGTGAATGCTTCCTATTTGGTTTCCTGTACTTTAGAGTTTGTTATACAGGATAGGAGAAAAATATTTAAATGAAATGGAAATATAGTAAAAGTAAAACTTCCAGTCACGGAAGGCCGTCGATGTGCTTAAGTTCGTGGCAAACGGGTTTTGTAGTCACTTTCCCTAGCTGTGGGTCTTGGAGACATTTGTCACCCATCTTACGCCTCCGCGGGGAGTTTTCTTTTTTACCACAGCCACACTTAAGACACATCGGAGCCGAGATCGCGCACGGTAACTACCCGAACCATTATGGTCCGTAATCGTGGGTATTATTCGATTTACCGTGGCCGGCTAGCGTGGGTGCCGTTGGCCGTGAACTACCCCTGGCTGGCCACACCTTATGTTGGGGCTTAAAGTAGGTTCACAGTTACCGGCGAGCCGAACGCCGTAATGAGCTGCCATCGGCTATAGTCGGCCTTTATGATGACTTATAATCGGCTCATTACAGTTGGCTTTGAGGGCAGGCGCGCAATGAGTTAACCCGCAGCAGAGGGATGCTGGAGCAAAAGAGTCTCATTGGCGAGTGCATAGAATCGTAGCGTACCTGTTAGGCCTAGTCCAGATGAGGCCGCGGTGCGTCTTGAGTGTAGGTGCCATAGGATTTTGTTCAACAGAAAGGGATAAAACTTAACAAGTAGCCAAGACATAAAGGAACGAGTTAAAAAGAGACAAGATTTTTTAAAGTGGTTCGGCATGAAAATGCCTACGTCCACTGATTCTCTTTGTTAATTCACTTCATATGGGCAGTACAAGTTAAGAAAAGTATCGACGGAGGTGTCGGATGTTCCATGCCCTCTGGAACACCTCTCCGTCCACTGTTGACAAAATGTAAGCTCCGTTGTGGAGATCTTTGTGAATTACATATGGTCCGTCCCAAATGGGGTCCAGTGCCCCGGGGCGCGGAAAGATTCGCCTGAGGACAAGATCTCCTTCTTGTAAGCTGCGATGCTTGACTTTGGAATTGTATAGTGCTGCCACTTTTCGTTTGTGAGCTGCTGCTTTGAGTGCTGCATCGTTCCTCCTTTCCTCAATCAGATCCAAAGACATGAGGAGGAGTTCTTCGTTTTCTTCTGGGTTGTAGTGGATCCTACGGTAAGAAGGCACAATAGTCTCAACTGGGAGCATTGCCTCCGATCCATATGCCAAAGAGAAAGGAGTATGTCCCGTTGATGTTCTGAAAGATGTGCGGTATGCCCATAGTGCCGTAGGAAGTTCGTCCACCCAAGCGCCTTTTGACTTTTCTAGTTTCTTCTTGATTAGGGTTTTGAGAATTTTGTTGACAGCTTCAACTTGTCCGTTTGCCTGAGGGTAAGCTACTGATGAGAAGCTTTTATGAATTCCATGCTCTTGGCACCAGTCGGCAAATTCTTTGCTGTCAAATTGGAGTCCGTTGTCTGATACGATCTTGAGGGGGACTCCATATCTGCACAGAATGTTTTTGATCAAGAAGTTGATAACTTTTGCTGAAGATATTTTATTTAAAGGTTCCGCTTCCACCCATTTGGTGAAATAATCGACTGCCACTATAGCATATTTGGCTCCACCTCGGCCCGTTGGCAGTTCGCCAATCAAGTCAATTCCCCATACAGCAAAGGGCCAAGGGCTGGTCATTTGAGTAATTTCGTTTGTGGGCAGTCGAGGGATCTTGGCGAACTTCTGACATCTGTCGCATTTCTTAACGAAGTCTAGGGCATCTTTGTTCAGTGTGGGCCAGTAATATCCATATCGGAGTATCTTTCTTGCCAAAGTCTGTCCTCCAGTGTGATCTCCGCATCCTCCCTGATGGATGTCTATTAATATCTCCTTGGCTTCCCTTCCGGTGACGCATCTCAATAAGGGGCTAGAGAAGCCACGCCGGTAGAGGATGCCTTCTTGTATTGTGTAGTGAGGAACTTTCCTCAAAATCTTCTTGGCTTCGTCTCGCCTGTCGGGTAGTATGCCATCTTGCAAATATTTCCGGATAGGAGTCATCCAGGTTCCTTCTTCGATTGTAGTTATCAGATTCACTTGTTCGAGACTTGGGGCTAGCTGCCTTGAGATTGCTAGTGCCCCGGAAATGGTGCTGTTCATCATACTAGCTTGTTTTGCAAGTTCATCTTCCTCTTGGTTTTCTTCTCGAGGAATGTGTTTGATTAGATAATAGTCCAATTGATCGAGCAGCAGTTTGGTTTTCTTTAGGTATGCTGTGAGCCGTTCTCCCCGAGTCTGGAATTCTCCTAGTACCTGGTTTACGACAAGCTGAGAATCACTATGAATACATAAGGAATTGACTCCGATTTCTAGGGCCAGTTCCAATCCTGCTATTACTGCTTCATATTCAGCGTCGTTGTTAGTGGCCGTGAACTCCAATCTCAATGCATAGTACAACTTTCTTCTCCTGGGGGTGATGATCACAATACCTGCCCCCGAGCCTTGTTCGTTCGATGCTCCGTCTACAAAGAGGTTCCACTTGATGTTTTTTGCTACTTCGGATTGTTCCTTGCCTTCGTTGATAGTGAATTCGGCAATGAAATCAGCCATGGCTTGTCCTTTTATAGCGGTACGAGGATGGTAGGTGATATCATACTGACTTAGTTCGATGCACCATTTGAGGAGTCGCCCAGAAGTGTCAGGACGATGGAGCACTTGTCTTAGTGGTTGATCGGTTAGAACCCTGATGGAGTGAGACTGGAAGTAGTGTCGCAGTTTTCGTGACGCGATCAATAAACAATATGCTAATTTCTCAAGTTTAGGATATCTGGCCTCTGCCCCTGTAAATCTCTTACTTACAAAGTAAACCGGGCGTTGTGTGCCGTCTTCTTCTCTTACCAAGGCGGCGCTTAGAGCATGAGATGATACGGCGAGGTATAGATATAACACTTCACCTTCATTTGGAGTTGAGAGTACTGGTGGTCTCTGAAGGTGTTCGATTAGGTTGAGGAAGGCTTTTAAGCATTCATTGGTCCACTCGAACTTCCCTTTGTCTTTCTTGAGAGCTTCGAAGAAAGGGACACATTTGTCAGTTGCCTTGGAAATGAATCTGCTTAGGGCGGCCACCTTTCCGTTTAGGCTTTGCATTTCTTTCCGAGTGGAAGGTATCCTTATTTCTTTTAAAGCCCGGATTTGTTCAGGGTTTGCTTCGATTCCTCTGGCGTGGACGATGAATCCTAAGAATTTTCCAGATGATACTCCGAAGGAGCACTTTAGAGGATTCAGCTTCATTCCATATTGGCGAAGTACCTGAAACATATCGTCCAGATGGCTTACATGGTCGTTGGCTTTCCTGGACTTTACCAACATGTCATCCACATATACCTCCATAGTTCGTCCTATTAGTTCTGCGAACATTTTGTTGACGAGGCGTTGATAGGTAGCTCCAGCATTTTTGAGTCCAAAAGGCATGACTTTGTAACAATATAATCCGCGGTCGGTGATGAAGCTAGTGTGGTCCTGATCGGGAGCGTGCATGGGGATTTGGTTATATCCGGAGTATGCATCCATAAAAGATAGGAGTTCGTGCCCAGCTGTGTGGTCTACGAGTTGGTCAATTCGGGGAAGTGGGAAGCAATCTTTTGGGCAAGCGTCATTCAGATTGGAGAAGTCAATACATGTTCGCCACTTTCCATTGGCCTTTTTTACTAGCACTGGGTTAGCGATCCATTCCGGGTAGATGGCTTCCCGTATGAAGCCATTAGCAAGTAGATTCTTTACTTCCTCATCAAGGGCTGCTGATCGCTCCGCCCCCATGCTTCTCTTTTTCTGCTTTACTGGTACCTTGGTGGGATCGATGTTCAACATGTGGCACGCTATGTCTGGAGAGATTCCTGTCATATCGGCATGGGTCCACGCAAATACGTCTAAGTTGTGGCGGAGAAAGTCAATGAGTTGATCCTTCAATTCCGTTTTCAGCTGAGATCCGATTCTTAATAGTTTACTTGAATCATGCTTATCTACCGATATGAATTCCATAGCCTCTGCAGGCTCGGCGGTAGCCTCCTCCTCTTTATCCCTGGGGTCTAGTTCATTGAAGGGATCGCTTGTGTATCGAAGAGGAGGGGCTTTCTTTAGTTGCTATGCCTCCAAGCTTTTCATGCAGAGAGTAGTCTCTGCATCTTTTCCTTTATTCTTTCTGCGGTTGTTGCGAAGCTCAGTTACATAGCAGTCTCGGGCAGCGTCTTGATCTCCTTCTACTTCTCCTATTCCGTTGTCCGTTGGGAATTTCATCTTCAGGCACCAGGGGGCTAGGACAATTTGGAAGTCAGACAAGGCTGGTCTCCCCAAGAAGGCGTTGTAAGCCGAGTGGTTCTCTATTAGTACGAACGTTTGTTTTCACACCACGGAGCGGGGATGACTTCCTATTTCGACGAAAAGGTCAAGTTGCCCGAGGGGCATTTTTGCATCTCCAGTGAAACCGTGCAGTGGTTTGTCGCAGGGAGACACATCCTTCATTGATAACTTCATTTTGTCGAAAGCATGTTTGAACAAGATATTTACGGAGCTTCCCGTGTCTATTAGAATCCGAAAAACTTTAGCTGGACCGAACCAGGCAGAGATGACCATGGGATCCATATGTGGGTACTGCCTTCCTTCCAAATCACGCCTACTGAATACAATGTCATCGTTTTCTTTTCGTTTCGGTTGGCGTTCTTCCGTAATGGAGTTAACATAGCCTTCTGCATTTCTAAGTGACTTGCCGTACCTTTCCATTTCTGCCCAACTTCTGTCGGCGATGTGTGGTCCTCCTGAGATGGTAAGGACCACTATCTTCTCTTGACTAGAGCCACTGGTGTTGTGATTGTTGCGACTCCCTCCGCCTACTTCTGGGAGGGGTTGCTTTGGGTTCTCATTGGCAGGAGTTGGAGTCCTGTTCTGACCTTTCACATAACGTTCCAGTCTTCTTCTTCTAATGTGTTCTTCGATCAAGTCCCGAAGATGGTGGCATTCATTGGTGTCATTCCCGTGGGATTCGTGGAAGCGACAGAACTTTCCAGACTTGAGTGCGTTTCCTGATTCTTTCTTGTGCGGGGGGCGCTTGTATCCGAGTTCGCCCTGAGTGGCTAGGTAGATGTTTTCGATTGTTTCATTCAAAGGAGTGTAGGAGTCAAATCTTGGCCCTGGTCGATATTGGCGCTTTTCAACCTTTCTGCCCCCAGCATTGTCTCTAGATTAATTTCTTCGAGCGTCCCTAGCTGCAGCGGGAACCTTGTCCTGAACTGTCTTACCTTGTTGTCCTGATTGCCTTTCTGTAGCAGCGTCTTCAAGCCTCATATACTTTCCAGCTTCATGGAAGAAATCAGGCAAGGTGGCTGGTTTTTCCTTAGTTAACCTTCTGGCAAACTTGGTGTCTGGATGTACACCACTACAGAGGGCCATTAGAGTGAGTTTTTCATCGGCATCTTGAAATGCTGCCGCTGCGGCGTTGAACCGCGTTAGATATTGTTGCAGCGTCTCTCCGGATTTCTGTTTGACATTGGATAGAGAATAAGCGTCTTTGGGCTGTTCTACATGGATGCGGAACTGGCTGATAAACCTTTCTTTCAAAGTCTCCCATGAGTTGATGGATCCTTGGGGTAGATGACAGAACCAGGAGGTAGCTAGATCTGCTAGGAACAGTGGAAAGCACTTGCATAATACTCCTTCTGTTGCTCCACTCATGAGCATATGCTGGGTATATCTCTGTAAATGTACGATGGGGTCGGAAGTTCCTTTGTAAGGTTGCATGGTTGGCATTTTCCATTCCCGGGGAGTAATGGCAGTTTCGATATTTCGGGTAAAGGGGCTGGTGACCCTAGCGCCTATTCCCCGGTCCCTTTGCTCCCGTTGGACACATTCTCTGAATAATCGTGCCATTCGTTCGTCAGAATTTGGAGCGGACAAAAATGAGCTTGGCTCTTCCCTGCGGGATCTATCTCGTCCAGACGACCTGTAGGGGTGGTACAATCTATCACTTCTAGCATTATCCAGTGGTTGTCTTTGGCTGCTTGGATGCACGCTAGGACCAGCTACAGTTGCCCCCTGCCTTGATCTTCCCCTGTGGGGTTCTGTTTCGAGCACATCCATGGGGTCAACTTCGGGCTGGGTCCTAGCTCGGCTCCGTTCAGCGGGGTTTCTATGATTAGGTGGCATGACTGGCTCAGCTACATCCGACCCTCGCCTGGTGCCTCCCCCGCTGGGCTCGGCACCAAGGGCTTCCTCGAGTCGGGATTCGGGCTGAGTCCGGGCGCGGCCCCTATCATTGTTGTTTCTGTTGATAGCTTCTTCGAAGAGTGAAGACCTTTGTTGCCTCCGGGATCCTCCGGATTGGGATTCACCCCATGATTCCGTGTTGCGGTTGGACTCTTCAGCATCCCTTAAGCGTGACATGAGCTGGTCCACCAAAGTTTCTTGTTGGGATGTGAAGCGGTTGGTTACTTCAGCCACAACCCTGTCCAGATCTGCCCTAGTGATTGGTTGTTCCGTTGCGGGACCAGTTGGATTCTCCTGATTCTCATCTGGTACTGCTGTTGAAGTGGGCTGATCTGTGATTGCTGGATCTGGAAGGCTGCTAGTTGCGATGTTCTTTCCTTTGTTAACATCCCTTCTCTGTTTGGAAGGCATGATTTCTAAGCAACGAGTGATGTTGTTAGGAAGAAGGTTGAGTGGGAGAAGATGAAGCTTGAGTTCTGTTCTCAGTGAAAGCACCAAAAATGTTTGCACAAAAAATGGACAAACACCTCCAAGTCGTATTATTTAGTTGATTATATGTGATTTTCAATGATTTTAGATGAGTATGTAAATATGAGAAAAGTAGGGGCTGAAATGTAAAAGACACACAGATTTATAGTGGTTCGGCCAGAATGTGCCTACGTCCACTTTATATGTTATTATCTTCTTTCTTTCAGGTTACAAGTACAATGTGTTGTATACAAGTGTATGAAAGTAGTTTGAAAGTTCCTTCCTTGCTTGAGCTCTCAAACTTGTCTGCCATTGTTGTACCCCTGCCCCTCTATTTATAGAATGAGGTAGGGGGCAGGGGTCTTGGAAGTATATAACTGCTGGTGGGCCCGGGCTGAAGCGATCTGGACTGGCAACTGCGTTAGTTCGGCGAAGGTCCATTCGGTGGTGACGTTGGTCCGGCCGTGCATGATTCGGTATTGGTGGTCCGGTCGTGGAGCTGTGGTGTCGGTAGTATGGGCATGGCTGGTTCGGTATTGGCTTGTAGGTTGGTTCGGTATTGGCTTATAGGTTGGTTCGGCGATTACTCCTGGTTCGGTTGTGCTACTGGTTCGGCCAAGATGGGGATGGAGGAGCGTTGGCTCGGTGGCCGAATGGGGCTGACCGAATGCATTCTGGTCCGGTATGACGTGGAGAGGCCGGATGAAATTCTACCGAATGGGAATGCCAGAATGACTTCTATGCCTGTATCGAGTCTTGTGTTTGTTGAACGAGGTGGAGGTTGCAAGCCCGGGTGAAACTATGACTTCTCGATCTTGAGATCTTCTGGGTGAGAATTCGCCCAACAACTGGTTAGTTTTATACCGAAAAAATCCTATCCGAACCTCAATCGGGTCATGCAAGTTTTTTACCCTTCGTTTTTCCTCACGTGGATTTTTTCTGTAAAACGGGATTCCCGTGGCTGCTCTATGATTAACCATCACTGGAGAGTGGTGCACCATGGTACTACACTGCTACAAATCCATGCACCCATTTCTAAAGGTCGTACGACACTGTTTCGTCTTTTTGGACGGATGTTGCACCTTGCACCGTAGATGTTGCACCCTGTGGATATCGATTCTTCGGAGGGCCATAACTCCTGACTCGTTTAGAGTTACGTGAGCCATAACCCGTCAAAACGAATGCATCTGTGAGTTTTACAGCTATGACCGCTTTCAGCCGTCACTTGTTAGTTTCATACCCAAAAAATCCTATCCGAACCTCCATCGGGTCATGGAAGTTTTTTACCCTTCGTTTTTATGTCACGTGGATTTTTTCTGTAAAACGGGATCCCCTTGGCTATCTATGATTTACCATCGCTGGAGAGTGGTGCACCATGGTACTGCACCGTTTCAAATCCATGCACCCATTTCTAAAGGTCATACGGCACTATTTTGTCATTTTGGATGGATGTTGCACCTTGCACCGTAGATGTTGCACCCTGTGGATATCGATTCTTCGGAGGGCCATAACTCTTGGCTCGCTTAGAGTTACGGGAGCCATTACCAGTCAAAACAAAGGTATCTGTGAGTTCTATAGCTATGAACGCTTTCAGCCGTCGCTGGTTAGTTTCATACCCAAAAAATCCTATTTGAACCTCAATCGGGTCATGGAAGTCTTTTACCCTTCGTTTTTCCTCAAGTGGATTTTTTCTGTAAAACGGGATCCCCGAGGCTGGTCTATGATTTACCATCACTGTAGAGTGGTGCATCACGGTACTGCACCGTTTCAAATCCATGCACCCATTTCTAAAGGTCGTACAGCACTGTTTCGTCATTTTGGACGGATGTTGCGCCTTGCACCGTAGATTTTGCACCCTGTGGATATCGATTCTTCGGAGGGCCATGACTCTTGGCTCGTTTAGAGTTACGGGAGCCATAACCAGTCAAAACGAAGGTATCTGTGAGTTGTATAGCTATGACGGCTTTCAGCCTTCACTGTTTAGTTTCACACCCAAAAAATCCTATCCGAACCTCAATCACGTCAAGGAAGTTTTCTACCCTTCGTTTTATCGTCACGTGGATTTTTTCTGTAAAACGGGATCCCCGCGGCTGGTCTCTGATTTACCATCGCTGGAGAGTGGTGCAACACGATACTGCACCGTTTCAAATCCATGCACCCATTTCTAAAGGTCGTATGGCACTTTTTCGTCATTTTGGACGGATGTTGCACCTTGCACCGTAGATGTTGCACCCTGTGGATATCGATTCTTCGGAGGGCCATATCTCTTGGCTCGTTTAGAGTTACGGGAGCCATAACCAGTCAAAACGAAGGCATTTGTGAGTTCTACAGCTATGATGACTTTCACCAGTCACTGGTTAGTTTCATACCGAAAAAATCCTATCCAAACCTCAATCGGGTCAAGGAAGTTTTTTACCCTTCGTTTTATCGTCACGTGGATTTTTTCTGTAAAACGGGATCCCCGTGGTTGGTCTATGATTTACCATTGCAGGAGAGTGGTGCACCATCGTACTGTACCGTTTCAAATCCATGCACCCATTTCTAAAGGTCGTACAACACTGTTTCGTCATTTTGGACGAATGTTGCACCTTGCACCGTATATGTTGCACCCTGTGGATATCGATTCTTCGGAGGTCCATAACTCTTGACTCGTTTAGAGTTAGGGAGCCATAACCAGTCAAAACGAAGGTATCTGTGAGTTCTACAGCTATGACGGCTTTCAGCCGTCACTTGTTAGTTTCATACCCAAAAATCCTATCCGAACCTCAATCGGGTCATGGAAGTTTTTTACCCTTCGTTTTTCCTCACGTGGATTTTTTCTGTAAAACGGGATCCCCGTGGCTGGTCTATGATTTACCATCGCTGGAGAGTGGTGCACCATGGTATTGCACCGTTTCAAATCCATGCACCCATTTTTAAAGGTCATACGGCACTGTTTCGTCATTTTGGACGGATGTTGCACCTTGCACCGTAGATGTTGCACCCTGTGGATATCAATTCTTCGGAGGGACATAACTCTTGGCTCATTTCTAGTTACGGGAGCCACAACCAGTCAAAACGAAGGTGTCTGTGAGTTCTACAGCTATGACAGCTTTCAACCGTCACTGGTTTGTTTCATACCCAAAAATTCCTATCCGAACCTCAATCGGGTCATGGATGTTTTTTAACCTTCGTTTTTCATCACATGGATTTTTTCTGTAAAACGGGATCCCCGTGGCTGGTCTATGAGTTACCATCGCTGGAGAGTGGTGCACCATGGTACTGCACCGTTTCACCATAGATGTTGCACCCTGTGGATATCGATTCTTCGAAGGGCCATATCTCTTGGCTCCTTTAGAGTTACGGGAGCCATAACCAGTCAAAACGAAAGTATCTGTGAGTTCTACAGCTATGACGGCTTTTAGCCATCACTGGTCAGTTTCATGCCCAAAAAATCCTATCCGAACCTCCATCGGGTCATGGAAGTTTTTTACCCTTCGTTTTCCGTCACGTGGATTATTTATGTAAAACGTGATCCCCGTGGCTGGTCTATTATTTACCATCGCTAGAGAGTGGTGCACCATGGTACTGCACCGTTTCAAATCCATGCACCCATTTCTAAAGATCGTACGACACTGTTTCGTCATTTTGGACGGATGTTCCACCTTGCACCGTAGATGTTGCACCCTATGGATATCAATTCTTCGGTGGGTCATAACTCTTGGCTCGTTTAGAGTTACAGGAGCTATAACCAGTCAAAACGAAGGTATCTGTGAGTTCTACAGCTATGACCGCTTTTAGCCGTCACTGGTTAGTTTCATACCCAAAAAATCCTATCTGAACCTCAATTGGGTCATGAAAGTTTTTTACCCTTTGTTTTTTCGTCACGTGGATTTTTTCTGTAAAACGGGATCCCCGTGGCTGGTCTATGAGTTACCATCACTGGAGAGTGGTGCACCATGGTACTGCACCGTTTCACCGTAGATGTTGCACCCTGTGGATAACGATTCTTCGGAGGGCCATATCTCTTGGCTCGTTTAGAGTTATGGGAGCCATAACAAGTCAAAACGAAGGTATCTGTGAGTTCTACAGCTATGATGCCTTTCAGCCGTCACTGGTTAGTTTCATACCCAAAAAATCCTATTTGAACCTCAATCGGGTCATGGAAGTTTTTTACCCTTCGTTTTTTCGTCACGTGGATTTTTTCAGTAACACGGGATCCCGTGGCTGGTCTATGATTTACCATCGCTGGAGAGTGGTGCACCATGGTACTGAATAGTTTCAAATCCATGCACCCATTGCTAAAGGTCGTACGGCACTGTTTCGTCATTTTGGACGGATGTTCCACCTTGCAAAGTAGATGTTGCACCCTATGGATATCGATTCTTCAGAGGGCCATATCTCTTGGCTTGTTTAGAATTACGGGAGCCATAACCAGTCAAAAAGAAAGTATCTGTGAGTTCTACAGCTATGGCGGCTTTCAGCCGTCACTGGTTAGTTTCATACCCAAAAAATTCTATCCGAACCTCCATCGGGTCACGGAAGTTTTTTACCCTTCGTTTTTCGTCACGTGGATTTTTTCTGTAAAACGGGATCCCCGGGCTGGTCTACGATTTACCATCGCTGGAGAGTGGTGCACCATGGTACTGCACCGTTTAAAATCCATGCACCCATTACTAAAGGTCGTACGACACTGTTTCGTCATTTTGGACGGATGTTACACCTTGCACCGTAGATGTTGCACCCTGTGGATATCGATTCTTCGGAGGGCCATAACTCTTGGCTCGTTTAGAGTTACGGGAGCCATAACCTATCAAAACGAAGGTATCTATGAGTTCTACAGCTATGACGGCTTTTAGCCATCACTGGTTAGTTTCATACCCAAAAATCCTATCCAAACCTCAATCGGGTCAGGGAAGTTTTTTACCCTTCGTTTTATCGTCACGTGGATTTTTTCTGTAAAACGGGATCCCTGTGGCTGGTCTATGATTTACCATCGCTGGAGAGTGGTGTACCATAGTACTGCACGGTTTCAAATCCATTCACCCATTTCTAAAGGTCGTACGGCACTGTTTCGTCATTTTGGACGGATGTTGCACCTTGCACCGTAGATGTTGCACCCTGTGGATATCGATTCTTCGGAGGGCCATAACTCTTGGCTGGTTTAGAGTTACGGGAGCCATAACCAGTCAAAACGAAGGTATCTGTGAGTTCTACAGCTATGACCGCTTTCAGCCGTCACTGGTTAGTTTCATACCCAAAAAATCCTATCCGAATCTAAATCGGGTCATGGAAGTTTTTTACCCTTCGTTTTTCCTCACGTGGATTTTTTCTGTAAAACGGGATCCCCGTGGCTGCTCCATGATTAACCATCACTGGAGAGTGGTGCACCATGGTACTACACTGTTACAAATCCATGCACCCATTTCTAAAGGTCGTACGACACTGTTTCGTCTTTTTGGACGGATGTTGCACCTTGCACCGTAGATGTTGCACCCTGTGGATATCGATTCTTCGGAGGGCCATAACTCCTGACTCGTTTAGAGTTACGGGAGCCATAACCAGTCAAAATAAATATATCTGTGAGTTTTACAGCTATGACGGCTTTCAGCCGTCACTTGTTAGTTTCATACCCAAAAAATCCTATCCGAACCTCCATCGGGTCATGGAAGTTTTTTACGCTTCGTTTTTACGTCACGTGGATTTTTCTGTAAAACGGGACCCCCTTGGCTGTCTATGATTTACCATCGCTGGAGAGTGGTGCACCATGGTACTGCACCGTTTCAAATCCATGCACCCATTTCAAAAGGTCGTACGGCACTGTTTCGTCATTTTGGACGGATGTTGCACCGTAGATGTTGCACCCTGTGGATATCGATTCTTCGGAGGGCCATGGAAGTTTTTTACCCTTCGTTTTTCCTCACGTGGATTTTTTCTTAAAACGGGATCCCCGTGGCTGCTCTATGATTTACCATCGCTGGAGAGTGGTGCACCATGGAACTGCACCGTTTCAAATCCATGCACCAATTTCTAAAGGTCGTACGACACTGTTTCGTCATTTTGGACGGATGTTGCACCTTGCACCGTAGATGTTGCACCCTGTGGATATCGATTCTTCGCAGGGCCATAACACTTGACTCGTTTAGAGTTACGGGAGCCATAACCAGTCAAAACGAATGTATCTGTGAGTTTTACAGCTATGACGGCTTTCAGCCGTCACTTATTAGTTTCATACCCAAAAAATCCTATCCGAACCTCCATCGGGTCATGGAAGTTTTTTACCCTTCGTTTTTACGTCACGTGGATTTTTTCTGTAAAACGGGATCCCCTTGGCTGTCTATGATTTACCATCGCTGGAGAGTGGTGCACCATGGTATTGCACCGTTTCAAATCCATGCACCTGTTTGTGTCAAAATTGGGCACAACACTCGTCGGATGATTTTGAAGAGATAATAAATGAAGAAAGTAAATTGAAAAGTGGATTATCTAACAAAAACTCTAAATAACAGGAAATAAATTGCACAAGAGACAACGATTTAGAGTGGTTCGACAATTTGCCTATGTCCACTATGAAGTTTTGTTACTTTATTGCTTGATATTCAGAGAATACAACTTTTCAATGCCAAAGTACAGCAAGTAGTAAGCCAAAATTCGAAATCAAAGGCAGCGGTGGTGCTTTGAAGCAATTCTGGCAGCGTTTAGAAGTGCTTTATCTCTCAAATTCTCCGATCCCCTTTCTGAATGACCAGGGGCTCTATTTATAGGTGTTGGAGGCTGATGTTTCTCCTAAAATTCGGGGAGACCACTTCTGGCACGTGTGGGGGGCCCACATGGCCGAATTCTGGAGGTCCGGGCCCACATCAGGATCGATTCGACCCTTGGTTCGAATCGATCAAGGAAATGTCCAATCGAGGCGAAATTTGGTGAGAACATTCTTCAACATGTATGTGAGCTTCTGTGAAAATTTCATAGCATTTGGACTTGTAGATATCAAGTTATGATCGATTCAAGATTGCATTTTTAGTTGATCTGCGTGCTTTGAGTCCATGCTTCTTCGAATCGATAGGGTCGAACCCCTGGGTTTCAGCTGCCACGACTCGATGGATTCGAAGGTGTCCTTAACTGTTTGATGGATTCGAAGGACCCTCGTGGGATGGAGTAGAAGATAGGAATACTACGAGGGATTCGAACCAAGGCAGGTGTGGATGGGTTCGAAGCGTGGCAACCTCTGGTGGATTCGACCGAAGGCATGGCCCTGATGGGTTCGAAGGAAGAGGTGGCTTAATTGATTCGAACTAGGGAAGGCCCTGGATGGATTCGGAGCGTGGTTACCTCCGATGGATTCGACCGAAGGCATGTCCCTGATGGGTTCGAAGTAAGCGCACTCCTCATGGATTCGAGGCAGCATGTGTCTGGTGGGTTCGTACCAAGGAAGGCTTTAAATGGATTCGAAGCGAGGGTTTTTTCGATGGAGTCGAAGCAAGGGAGCACTTCATGGATTCGAAGCAAGGGAGCACTTCATGGATTCGAAGCACGGGAGCTCTTCATGGATTCGACGCGAGTGTTCTGGGAGGATGGGTTCGAACCAGGGCCTCTCTCTGATGAAATCGAACCTTAAACTTCCTGACCCATCTCCCATTGGCGACAACTTGAACATACGAACTTGGATTGCCTCGAAACTTGGAATGTTGGTTTCTACAGCCCTGCTTGTCGTGTCTTATCAATTGTAGCCCGATTCAGTCTTGAACAAAACTCAGTGATATCCATAGTGAGGCAAAGTATGACCGTCCTTTGAGACGAACTGTTCTCTGTTTCCGATCGATCTTTTGGGTATCGCGGCTTTGCCAAAAAGCGGGATAACATTTTGCCCCCCAAAGTACGTCTTGTGGAAACATGACGTGCTTTGAATAGCTGCCACTTCTCCGAACAATCTGTGATCTTCTTGTTTTGTTGAAACTCGTATGTTGTACTGTTGTAATCTTGTGTTGACATGATTGATCGCTGTATAATAGCGCTTAGCCGTCGGCTGTTGCATTCGTAGCAGGATGAGTGTTTGATCCCTGTAAATGTTTAAAATCGATTGTTAGTTCGACATTTATGCACATACGTTAGCTTGATCCTTGCAAACGTCATGAGTCGTGTTAGTTTTGTTTGCTATCGAATTCTGCCTCGGCCCTCTCCTGAACCGATTTGAGATTCGGGTTAAAGTATTGTTGTTATAGCCATCTATGATCATCCTCTTGTATCGATCCTCTCCTGAATCGGTGTAAAAGATAGACCAGTAATTTTTCATATCGAAGCACTGTATTCATTCTCATCGATGGTGCCTAGTGGATTCGAAGCACGCTTGTTCGAACCGATAGGGTTTCGAATCGGTGGAATTGTTGGCTATGGAATAGGTACTTCGAGTCGATAGGATTTTTCAACTCAGCCCTTGTTCATGTGCTTCGTATCGATGACGCTTCGCACCGGTGTTGTCTCGATGGATTCGAAGTTACGTTCGTACGAATCGATTGCTCAGTGCTTCCTCGAACCGATGATGCTTTGCCTCGGCTAAGTTTGGATGGATTCGATCGTGTAAAAGCAGGAAGGGTTCGTAGCAATGGCTCTATGCTGTGATGGGTTCGAACGTAGTGGCTTCGTAATTGGTCGATTCGAACGTGATGGATTCGAACATGGCTTGTTCGAATCGATAGCATGTGACCGATTGGGGTTGGTCATCTTGACCGGGAGACGAAGCGTCCCGTTTCTGCCCTGGGATCCATATAAATACGTGAGGTTGGGCCCTTTTTTCACTTTTTAGTTTTCACTTTGTACTGTTGCTGTAGCTTCTTCTTCGAACCATTCTTTCAGCGCTTAAAACAAGCGCATTTTCCACGAATCGATCGAATCCTCTAGGCTTTCCCTTGTGATTTTACCAAGTCAGGTAATTGGTGAATCAATCCGAGCGGGGAATGATGGAACTGGAAATTTTCGACATCGCTCCAACCTCTCCTTTTTTGAAAATTTCGAGGAGTGATGAGATCAGGATAAGGTGGTTCGACTCCATGGTACTGAGGAGTGAGGTCATTCGAGTCGCATCGATCAAAGTGTCGTCTCTCATCGTTCCGCATCGATTCGAGAATGAGCAATTTGAGTTGATTTTGAATACATAGCTTCGAATCAATGGCTGCAAAGGAAAAAGGTCGCGGCGATCGATTCGAAATGGCGATATTCTGATCGATTTGAAGTAGCTTAATATGGATCGATTCGAAGTAATGATATGGCGATCGATTCGAAAAGAGTCCAACTTTGATCAATTCGAAGCGTATATAGGGCTTTATAGATTCGAACTGCTCCTTTGTTCCCAGAGTTTCAACGTGTCGAACTGTATGGATTTGGGGCGTACCGATTCGAAGTTCATCGATTCTACTCATGTCGATTCGAGTCGATCGATTCGAACCTTCTTATCCCAGGGACTTCCACCTTGCTGACTTTGCTTCAGTATCTAAACTACGACCAATGTTCAAGCTGATCTTTGACGAACTTACTGAATCTTTAATATTCTTGACTCCGGCGAGCTTCGGCCTTGCATAATCGAATTGTTACTTGACCTTCCTTTTGGAGCTCGTCTATGGCACCATGACTTAAACTAAATATAACAAATTTATACTAGGATTAGTCAGTGGCATCTGGGTGGTGTGAAAGTGACGGTCAGCGATGACGGTCGTTTTCATTCTCAAACTCCAATGTTTTATTGTTCGGACATCTCGTTTCATCTCGTAAAATCTGCTTAAATTTTTGCATAGCACTTGCACTGCACGACATACTCATATACTTTGCACCAGGGGATCGCATGGGCTTTTTTATGTATTTTAACGCCGCTTTCTGGTGAGTTAGTTAATTATGGAGTCTTCGAGTTCTCGTCAACAAGAAGCACAAAGCTCGCCTCGTCCAACGCTTGAGATTCCAGAAATCCCTCCAGAAGTCGTAGACCCGGCCCCGGATGAATTGCCGGAGGCCATATTTATTGAAGATCCCGTCGATTCTGCTCAATCCAACATCTCGGAGTCGTTGTTTGGTCGGATATGTTCGAAACATAACATATCCCTGGATGATGTTTTATTACCTAGTGCTAGCGATAGGCCCACAACCCACCTGAAGGATATACTGCTTTCTACCGTCATGCCTGTGCGGCTGGGTCTCTTCCTCCTTTTAACCAATATATTAGAGAGATGCTGTCGTATTTGGGGATCACTCCTTCACAGCTTCATCCCAACGGGCATGCACTATTGAACAGCATTTTTGTCGTATTTATGGATTGCTTCTTTTGCCCGCCAAGACCTAACGAGATTAGGCACATATTCAACTTCAGGAGTAGGGGTGATAGCCCGTCTTTCACTTTTCTGGAGGCGGTCAGGAATTGTCAGGTTGTGACGGGGGCCTGGACCAGGCTTAGTTATTTCAAGAACGAGTGGTTTTTTGTTCGATGCCCCCCAGGGTTTGCCAGGAGATGGTTATCCAGACGTAAGTGCCATAATTTGTTATTGAATGGTCACCTTCAATACTTCACACTAATATTCTGCTATTCTTGCAGCCATCATTTCGAGGCCTACCGGTGGGCATTATAGAGGCGTCGTTCAAAGCCTGCAAAGTGTTCCACGCGACTCAAGACATATAGATTTGCAGTTGACCGACGATAACTTAAAAACATTGGGTTTGCTTGAAATGGGGCAGAGTATTGTAATCGAAGGACTGGCGAAACCGGCCCTGAGGAAGAAAAGGGAAGTAGCAAAAAGAAAACCTGCGTTGTGATAAGAGAAGTGAGTGACGATGAAAGAACGCCTACAGATACTGAGTTAGCAGCCGACCTCTCCCGAATAGAAGAGGGCCAGACAGGCAAGGCTACTGTACCTAAGTATAAGAGATGGAAGTCTGTAGTCATAACCCGTTCCCAACCTGGAGTTACTGTTTCCAGCGCCTCTCCTTACCAGTCCGGAAACCTTTTCTCAGGGTTGGACGACATTCCCATTCCGGACTACGTATCTCTCCACCACGGGTCCGGGTTGGAAGAGCTACGGGGAGCGCTTGATATAAGCGAATCTTTACCCGTTAGTGTAGTCGACGCTTCTGGTTGGTCGGGGGGTCTACGCATTTATACACTTTTCACAACACTTCACGACTTTCTCATGCATTACAGTGCTTTTTCATGGGACTTGGTCGAATTGTTTCTTCTTTACAGGTGCCATGTCGAATCGTCCTTCTACACTTGACAAACTTCGGCGAGTGCATCATTCTTCATCCAATTATGAGTCTCGCCGTAGGGATTCTGACCGAGATCGTGAGCGGAGGTATTATGAGCAAGAGCAACGCGATAGGGACGGTTCCCGATACTATTCTAGCCAGGAACGTTCTGACAGGGACCGAAGGTACCGTTCACCCTCTCGTTCTACTCCGCCGTCCAGGGGCCAAGCACCTGTAGTCGAACCTTCGCGGCAACCGTCATCTCAACAAATCTCTAAACCTGGTCCACTTCGTTCAAGGTCCGATACGGCTACGACCGTAACTATGGAGGAGGCCCCTCTTGAACCATCTGGTGAAGGGGCTATTACAATTGCTCAGTTGAAAAAAGACTTTCCAGAAATATGCTTTGACGCCTATGTCTTTCCACCCAACCTCAAAAGAATTCCCGAAGAGGCTGTGCACACCGCCCTCAGCTATACCCAGGATTTTTATGCTCAGTATAAAGAATGGTACAAGGCGGCTGTTAAAGCTTCGAAAATAGCCTTCGAACGAGTCAAAGTTATTGAGAAACTGGAAGCAGACCTGGCTCAGAAGAACCGTATTGTTGACATACTTCAACCTGAAACGGAATCATCCCGCAAGGCCGAAATGGAGTCGCTAAAGAAGGTCGATGAAACACTAGATGAGATGGCGAAGATGCAGCAAGCGCACTGCACTTTAGTTGAAGATTTGGGCCATCGGTATAAAAGTGTTGAGGCCGAGCGGGATGCGGCGGTCAGAGAGCTTGAAGAATTGAAGGCTAAGTTTGCCAGCTTGGACAAGGAGAAAAATGACGCTAACGTGGCCGCACAAGAAGCGTGCGAGCAAGCCGTGTCTCTTCGAGCTGAGCGAGATGCGGCAATTGCTAAGGTCGAAGCGGTGGAGGCAGAAGTGGAAGGGAGAGTTCAAGCAGAGATATTCAGAGTAGAAGCCGAGTTTGATGATCTTCTCGACACTTATAATGCTAATGTGCTCGAGCATAGGAATCTCTCGTGGCTCGGGGTTTATTCCACACTTCTACTTAGTGCTTGGAAAAAATTGGTGGCGAACAAGAAAGCATCTCTCCCTGAAGGTACCGTGGATGAATTTGAACTTGAGTCTCGCTTGCTGAGCGAGGAGGAAAGGAAGCTTCTCCATGATGTGATGATTTCCGCTGAGAGAAAGAGACTTGGTTTCCACTATGTGGAAACTGGCGAAGGTTCAGGAGCTGCACATGGTAGTGAAGATGTTTCGGTTGATGCCCCGACTTCATCTGGAGTCACCACTACTGTCGGTCCACATGTTGTCCCCGCTTATAACCCGGATCGACCGGAACTGTCTCTTGGTACAACTTCCGTTTCTGAACTCGCTCTATCACCGAGCCGAGGCAAAGAAGATATTCTAAATGTTACTTAAGTCTTTCTAGAACGTTGAACTTGGAACCGATCGTTTGTCTAATTACTCTTATTTCTTTTTAAGCAGTGATTGAAAGTGATGCGCCAGTACTCCCAATACCTCAAACTTCGCAGTCAATGCATGGAGCCGTTGTTACCGAGGCTATCACAACTACTTCCGTAACCGGTGAGATGGGAGAAGGGAGTTCAGTGTCGTTTGACGTGCGGATGATTGAGGAGCTTCTCTAGCAACCCTGTGATCCCTTTACCGATCCTTCTTTTTCGATGGATGGAGTCGCCCCAACTTTTAGCTCGTTTATGCCGGCCGTCAATGTTTCCAGCGCTGTTCAATCTTCCCGAGAAGAAGAAATTCTTGCTAAGATAAGCGCTGAAATGGCTACGATGACGGCGGCTGGTGGTTCCGGAGGTGATGCTGCTCCACCAAGCTTAACTTCATCAATGGTTACTTCTCTCACTGGCACAGCTATAACTACCAGTGCCGAAGTTCCACCACCTGTTACGGTTCCTCCGCCTCCGGTTCGTCCTCACAAAAGGATCTCTGTCCCTTCCGGCTCTGAGGAAGACGTGGATATTATGCCAGATCCTGAGGATGCCCCGAAGAAGGACAAAAAATCTCGCAAGAAACTGGGTAGCGGGTCTAGTGGCTCAACCCCGAAGAAGAGACACAAGAAGAAGAAGGAGTGAGCCCCTTTTCTTATCATGTGGTTGCGAAAGGGCAATCCTTTTTACTTCTCCTATTCTAGGCCGTGTATAAGTGTGGATTCGGCACCCACTTTATGAATTGTTTTCGATTTTATCATGTAATCGAACTCCTTTTTGTTTGTTGATAAATGGAAAACAACTTTTTTCTTTTTGCTCAAGTATTGTATTGATTAACTCATGCTTACATATGTTATGGGCCTTGAATACATGTCCATACTTCAGGGACTTAATACAAATTTTTTTTTAAAATTAACAGTTTCGGCCCACATTCAGGGAACTTATTAATTATCAGTGTTTATGACGTAGTTCGCTCTCCGGGAACTTGTAATTGACGTCTATATTCCAACTCACACTCTGGGAATCTGGAAATAGAGTTTTGTATCCTGGCTTGCACTCCAGGAATTAGGAGTTGAAGTTTATACTCCAATTCACACTCTGGGAACTTGGAGTTGGCTCACACTCTGGGAGCGGTGGATTTATACTTCGGTTCGTGCTCTGGGAACCGAGAGTTGAAGTTTATACTCCAATTCACACTCTGGGAACTTGGAGTTGGCTCACACTCTGGGAGCGATGGATCTATACTCTGGTTCGCACTCCGGGAACCAAGAGTTGAAATTTGTACTCCAATTCACACTTTGGGAACTTGGAGTTGGCTCACACTTTGGGAGCGGTGGATTTATATTCCGGTTCGCGCTCTGGGAACCGAGAGTTGAAGTTCATACTCTAATTCACACTCTGGGAACTTGGAGTTGGAGGAGGGATTGTCGTGTATCAACCCCTGCGAATGTTGATGTAGTGTTCTGGCCCGAGCTCGGGTTTCACTTAGCGAGTGGCCGGTCGTATCACAGTCACTCCCTATTTGAATAAATCCCACCACGTGATGGAACTTAGCTTTCCGTGCATTGTGATATTGTATGTCATATTCAGTAAATCACAGCTTTTGCTCGAAGAGATGGCATTTTATTGCTGAAACGAGAAAATATGGCAAAGTCAGTTGCCTTATTACAAATTTAAATCTCGAAATGCTAGAATAAAATGCAAAGGAATAAATTGACAGAAAATAAATAAGTAAAGTTTTTCATATGTAGTAGCGACGAAGACTCTCGCTATTCCAAGCTCTTGGCAAGGTAAAACCGTCAACTGTTGATACTTTGAACGTGCCATCTCCGAGCTTTTGTGAAATCACATACGGCCCTTCCCAATTTGGCTTCATGTGTGAAGGGACCGGATAAACCCTTTTGCGTACGAGATCGTCGAGTTCGAAGGTTCGTGGACGGACCTTAGCATTGTATAGTTGTGCGACTCGATTTCGATATGCGGCTGCCCTCAAATCAGCCTCTTCGCGCTTTTCATCGAGTAAATCCAAAGATTCAGCAAGTAATATGGCATTCGTTTTTGGATCATAATATGTTACATGATGAGAATGCACTTCCATTTCGACCGGAATAACGGCTTCAGAACCATAAGATAGAGAAAACGGGGTATGTCCGGTTGCAGTTTTATGCGTCGTTCGATAGGAACATAGTGTCATAGGAAGTTCGTCGGCCAATTTGCCCCCAGCTTTTTCTAGTTGTTTCTTTAGAATGGACTTGATAACTTTATTAACAGCTTCAACCTGACCATTTGCTTGAGGGTGCGCTACTGCAGAGAATTTCTTATGGATGCGGAATCGTTGACAGAAATTCTTGAATTCAGCGCTATCGAATTGAGTTCCGTTATCGGTGATGATGGTATGTGGGAGGCCAAAACGGCAGATAATGTTACGTACTACAAAGTTGATTACTTTCTTTGTGGTAATTGTCGCAAGGGGTTCAGCTTCAGCCTATTTGGTGAAATAATCAACTGCGACGATGGCGTACTTCGCGCCACTTTGGCCAGAGGCAATGTGCCGATGATATCCATTCCCCATACCGCAAATGGCCAAGGGCTGACCATTCGAGCGTGCTTCTGGTATTTGTCACATTTTCTAGCGTAGTCTGCAGCATCGCGATTAACAGTGGGCCAATAATACCCATATCGAAGTATCTTCTTTGCAAGTGCTTGCCCCCCAGTGTGATCGCCACGTTCTCCTTCGTGTATATCGTGTAACACTCGTTTGATTTCATCGTGCGCGATACACCGGAGGAGAGGAATAGAGTATCCTCTCCGGTACATGACTCCATTCTGAATAACAAATCGTGAGGCCATTCGTAGAACTTGTCTTTTCTCGCTTCGCCGTTCGGGCAATACACCGCGTTCGATATAATCTTGATAAGGAGTTATCCATGACTCCTTAATGGAGGTTGCTTCGAATGTGATATCAGTCTCTTTTCGATCAATGCTCGGAGACGATAGGGTCTCAACCGGACTACCCCCAACTGTTGAGCCTCACCCGTACTTGCTAACTTTGCCAATGAATCAGCTTTCTGATTGTGCTCTCGGGGTATGTAGAAAATGGCATAGTAATCGAACTGATTATGTATCTCCAGAACTTGAGTTAGATAAGCGGCCAGTCTTCGATCTTTGGCCTGATATTCACTTCGAACTTGACATACTATCAATTGGGAATCACAGTAGATCTCTACAGCGATGATTTTCATATCACGGGCAAGCTTTAGTCCGGTAAGTAGAGCTTCATACTCGGCTTCATTGTTGGTTGCGCGGAACTCGAATTTTAAAGCATAACATATGGATCGTCCCTCGGGGGTCTCAAGCACTATCCCAGCTCCTGAGCACCGATCGTTTGATGCACCATCGGTGTACAACTTCCAGATGTATTCGGGAGATTTGCTGGTCTTGGGCAAGTCTTCAGGAATAGTGAATTCGGCTATAAAATCTGCTAGGACTTGGCTGTGAATGGCTCTCCTTGGAGTATAAGTGATGTCGAATTGACTCAGTTCGATGTTTCACTTCAGTAACCTACCAGACGTCTCAGGCCGCGTAAGGACCTGTTGTAACGGCTGATCGGTGTACACAGTAATAGGATGAGCCTGGAAATATGGCCGGAGCTTCCTCGAGGCAACGACTAGGCAATATGCCAACTTTTCAAGCTTTGGATAATTTCTCTCGGCTCCGGTGAACCGTTTACTCACGTAATAAACCAGCTTTTGCGCTCGGTCTTCCTCCCAAATTAATGCAGCACTGATTGCGTTCTCTGATACTGCAAGGTAAAGATATAACTGTTCATGATCTACAGGCTTTGAGAGGATTGGTGGTACGGAAAGATGTTGAATTAGTGATCGAAATGCGCCCTCACATTCCGCGGTCCACTCGAAGTTTCGTTCCCCCTTTCGAATTAAGTCGAAAATTGGAATGCATTTGTTGGTCGATTTTGAGATAAACCTGCTTAGTGCTGCCACTTTTCCGTTAAGACTCTGAACTTGCTTTATGGTTTTCGGACTTTGGAGATTTCTGATAGCCCATATCTTTTCGGGGTTGGCCTCTATTCCTTTGGCATTGACAATGAACCCATGGAATTTTCCGGATGCGACTCCGAAATGACACTTGAGTGGATTAAGCTTCATCTCGTATTTCCGAAGGATATTGAACATTGACTCCAAGTCTTTGACATGATCATCATAGTATCGTGACTTCACCAACATATCATCTACATAGACCTCCATAGTTTTCCCAATCTGATTGGAAAACATTCGATTGACTAAGCGTTGATAAGTTGCGCCAGCGTTCTTTAATCCAAAAGGCATGACCTTGTAACAATACAACCCCAAGTCGGTTATGAAGCTCGTGTGTTCTTGGTCTGGTACGTGCATGGGTATTTGGTTGTAACCTGAGTAAGCATCCATGAAGGATAATAATTCATGTCCGGCGGTTGAATCTACCAGTTGATCGATCCGGGGAAGTGGAAAGCTGTCTTTCGGGCAGGCTTTATTCAGGTCGGAGTAATCGATACACGTTCTCCATTTCCCGTTTGGTTTCCGGACAAGTACGGGATTGGACACCCACTCTGGGTATAAAGCGTCTCTAATGAATCCATTTGATTTTAACTTATCGACCTCCTCTTTCAGGGCGGCAGACCTCTCTGGATCCATACCACGTCTTTTCTGCTTGACCGAGATATACCTTGGGTCAATGTTCAGTGGCTCGCGATGTCAGGCGAGATTCCACACATAACAGAGTGCGTCCAGGCGAATACGTCAAGATTCGCCCGGAGAAAATCAACCAATTCCAGTTGTGTCTTTTGGTTAAGCTGAGACCCAATCTTCAACATTCTCGAGTCATCGTGATCATCGTCAATCGAGATATCAGTGGTTGGCTCGGCTGGAGAAGCCTGACTTTCCGTAGATTCTTCTTTATTTTCACTGTCCCTTGGATCAAGATCTTTTTGGAATTGGTTGTGGTGCCCAGGCCGAGGCCCAGGCGCTAATTGTCAATCATCGGTAAGACGGACGCAGAGAGATTCCTCTACGCCCTTTCCTTTCTCTTTTCGTTGCGCCTCTCGCAGCTCAGCAACATAACAGGCTCTCCCAGCAGCCTGATCTCCTTGTACAACTCCTATCCCGTGGTCAGTAGGGAACTTCAGAGTTAAGCACCATGGGGCAATGGAAGCCCTAAATTCAGCAAGGGCCGGTCGGCCCAAAAAAGCATTGTTCGGGGAAGGAATATCCAAGATGACAAATTGCAACATCCGAACTCTTCGGCATTCTCCCACTCCCAACTCTACTGGCAATTCAACTATTCCAGTCGGTATCGTTGCACTCCCGTTGAAGCCGTGGACTCGTGATTGACAAGGCTTTAAGTCCCTAGCTTCAATCTTCATTAAATCATATGCTCTTTTAAATAATATATTTACGGAACTTCCGCTGTCTACCAAGATCCTCTTCATCCAAGCAGGACCAACTTGAGCGGATATGACCAATGGGTCAATTGTGGGAGCTTCGACTTTATCGGCATCTCGATTTCTAAACACGATTTCATCAGCCATTGTCTTTTGTTGTTTAGCCAGTGTTCCGTCTTCTGAGTTACTACAGCATTCAAAGTTTACATGCCTGATTGAGCTAGCATATGACTCCATTTCTCTCCAGCTTCTGTCTGCCGGATGAGGACCACCACTTATTGTATTGATGACCAATCTTCCGCCCGTGCGAGCGGGTTCACCTTGTCTTTCCTGATTCTACGGCCGATTTGGATTAGATGGGCCCGCTCCACCAGACTGTGGCGCTCGAGCAAACTGGTCCAACTTTCTTTCTCTGATCAATTTTTCAATGAGGTCTTGCAAATGTCTACACTCATTGGTATTATGTCCATAACTTTCATGAAACCTACAGAACTTCCCTGTCTGAATTTGCTTCTCCGACGAAGGCTTCGGAGCAGGCTTCTTATATTGCATAGTATTACAGGTCTGTAAGTATACGTCTTCCAGTGACGTGTTAAACGGTGTATAACTGTCAAACATCGCGGCCCTACGTCTCGGACCACGATTCTGATCTTGCTTCTTGCTTCGGTTATCACCGTTCCTTGATGTTGGGTATGTTTATTTTGGATATTCAATTCGACTTTTCCTGAACTTTCTCCGGATTGTTTAACCGCAACATTACTCTGAATCCCTTCACTGCTGGGCCTTTCATCGTCCTGCTTCCTAGACTGTTTTGCATCCTCTCGCCTCAAGAATTGATCGACTTTGGAATAGAAATGGTCCAATGATGCGGGAGGTTTTCCGGCTAACCAATTTCCAAACTCGGAATCAGGGTCGATTCCTTTAGTCAAAGCCATTAGAATGGAATTATCATTGGGGTTGGTGATCTCTGCGCATGCAACATTGAATCTCTCCAAATATCGCCTGAGTGTTTCTCCGGGAGCTTGAGTGACGCTTGATAGGGTATTAACATCCTTAGGTCGGGCAATATGCATGCGAAATTGTTCAACGAATTTAGTAGCTAACTGGTCAAACGAAGAAATAGATCGTGGCGGTAATCGTGTAAACCACATTGTCGCAATTCCCCCTAAGGAAATGGGAAAACTACGACACTTTACTACGTCATCAGCTCTTGCAGCAGTCATCGACCATTCATATTTCAGAATATGTTGATTTGGGTCGGAATTTCCTTCATACATGGGAAGGGTTGGCATTCTGAATCACCGAGGAGGTTCGGCATATAATATGTCATCAGTAAATGGGGTATGACTCCGGGAGATTCCCCAATCATCATTCGTTAGACCTTGACTCTCACGAATCATTCGTCGTATCATGGCTGAGAAGTCTGGTGTTGGAAAATTCTGTGGATGGTGAGCCAAAGTATGGTCGGGTTCCATAGTGCGAGGTGGGATCGGACGCTGTCGACGATCCGCATCTCGCCTCCTTGGCTCGATGTCCTCCGGGACATATGGCTCTGAAGCCTGTCCCTGCTGATGATAATTTTGATTGGAGTGATCTCGAGCATCAACTCCTATGTCAACTACAGTGGCTGTAGCAGCTCGATCATCTGCAGTGTACTGTGGAATAGTGCCTCCTCGGGAGGAGGGTCCAGTATGGATGCTGGTAGACAGGCCAACCCTTATTTGCCCAACGGTTAACGCCTGTTTATTGTCAGCAGCTTGCGCATGGTTTCCGTCTAGCCTGGGACGGATAAATCTGTTATCGTAGTCGAATGAAGCAGAGCTTTCAGTAGAAGAATGAGGAGCTTAATCCCTTCTGGATCTTCTTCGTTTTTGGCGATTTAGTTGATTGGTTAACTCAGCGTTAGCGCGCAACTGCTCAGTTGGCTGTTGTCTGCTTTGGGTTAATTCCTGGAGTAGCGCTTGGAACTCTTGCCTTGTGACCAGACCTGACTGATCCGTATGCCCAACAGCATCTTGGTTAGGGTACTGTAGCTGTGTGGGATTTTGCCAATCCCGGCCTTCCTGATCACCAATGTTAGAAGTGGTTCTTGTACTCACCATTTTGAAGCGTTGAATTCTTTCCTAGACTTTTAACAAATCTGAATAGAATGGAAGGAACTTGAATATGAAATCTGGATCTCTCCCTTAGATTTATGCAATCCGGTATCGGCGACATATCCAAGGAGTAGGAGAAAAACTGGGTTTTTCTCAGTGAAAGCGCCAAAGTGTTTGTGTCAAAATTGGGCACAACACTCGTCGGAAGTTTTTGAAGAGATAATAAATGAAGAAAGTAAATGAAAAAGTGGATTATCTAACAAAAACTCCAAATAACAGGAAATAAATTGCACAAGAGACAACGATTTAGAGTGGTTCGGCGATTTTCCTACGTCCACTATGAAGTTTTGTTACTTTATTGCTTGATATTCAGAGAATACAACTTTTCAATGCCAAAGTACAGCAAGTAGTAAGCCAAAATTCAAAATCAAAGGCAGCGGTGGTGCTCTGAAGCAATTCTGGCAGCGTTTAGACGTTCTTTATCTCTCAAATTCTCCGATCCCCTTTCTGAATGACCAGGGGCTCTATTTATAGGTGTTGGAGGCTGATATTTCTCCTAAAATTCGAGGAGACCACTTCTGGCACGTGTGGGGGGCCCACATGGCCGAATTCTGGAGGTCCGGGCCCACATCAGGATCGATTCGACCCTTGGTTCGAATCGATCAAGGAAATGTCCAATCGAGGTGAAATTTGGTGAGAACATTCTTCAACATGTATGTGAGCTTCTGTGAAAATTTCATAGCATTTGGACTTGTAGATCTCAAGTTATGATCAATTCAAGATTGCATTTTTAGTTGATTTGCGTGCTTTGAGTCCATGCTTCTTCGAATCGATAGGGTCGAACCCCTGGGTTTCAGCTGCCACGACTCGATGGATTCGAAGGTGTCCTTAACTGTTTGATGGAATCGAAGGACCCTCGTGGGATGGTGTCGAAGATAGGAATACTACGAGGGATTCGAACCAAGCCAGGTGTGGATGGGTTCGAAGCGTGGCAACCTCTGGTGGATTCAACCGAAGGCATGGCCCTTATGGGTTCGAAGGAAGAGGTGGCTTGATGGATTCGAACTAGGGAAGGCCCTGGATGGATTCGGAGCGTGGTTACCTACGAATGGGTTCGACCGAAGGCATGTCCCTGATGGGTACGAAGCAAGCGCACTCCTCATGGATTCGAGGCAGCATGTGTCTGGTGGGTTCGTACCAAGGAAGGCTTTAAATGGATTCGAAGCGAGGGTTTGTTCGATGGAGTCGAAGCAAGGGAGCACTTCGTGGATTCGAAGCAAGGGAGCACTTCATGGATTCGAAGCAAGGGAGCTCTTCATGGATTCGACGCGAGTGTTCTGGGAGGATGGGTTCGAACCAGGGCCTCTCTCTGATGGATTCGAACCTTATACTTCCTGACCCATCTCCCATTGGCGACAACTTGAGCGTACGAACTTGGATTGCCTCGAAGCTTGGAATGTTGGTTTCTACAGCCCTGCTTGTCGCGTCTTATCAATTGTAGCCCGATCCAGTGTTGAACAAAACTCAGTGATATCCATAGCGAGGCAAAGTATGACCGTCCTCTGAGACGAACTGTTCTCCGTTTCCGATCGATCTTTTGGGTATCGCGGCTTTGCCAAAAAGCGGGATAACAACACCCATTTCTAAAGGTCGTACGGCACTGTTTCGACATTTTGGACGGATGTTGCACCTTGCACCGTAGATGTTGCACCCTGTGGATATCGATTCTTCGGAGGGCCATAACTCTTGGCTCGTTTAGAGTAACGGGAGCCATAACCAGTCAAAACTAGGGTACCTATGAGTTCTACAGCTATGACAGCTTTCAGCCGTCACTAGTTAGTTTCATACCCAAAAAATCCTATCCGAACCTCCGTCGGGTCATGGAAGTTTTTTACCCTTCGTTTTTTCGTCACATGGATTTTTTCTGTAAAACGGGATCCCCATGGCTAGTCTATGATTTACCATCGCTGGAGAGTGGACCACTATGGTACTGCACCGTTTCAAATCCACGCACCCATTTCTAAAGGTCGTACGGCACTGTTTCGTCATTTTGAATGGATCTTCCACCTTGCACGGTAGATGTTGCACCCTATGGATATCGATTCTTCGGAGGGCCATATCTCTTGGCTCGTTTAGAGTTACGGGAGCCATAACAAGTCAAAACGAATGTGTTTGTGAGGTCTACAGCTATGATGGCTTTCAGACGTCACTGGTTAGTTTCATACCCAAAAAATCCTATCCGAACATCCATCGGGTCATGGAAGTTTTTTACCCTTTGTTTTTCGTCATGTGGATTTTTTCTGTAAAACGGGATCCTCATGGCTGGTCTATGATTTACCATCGCTGGAGAGTGCTGTACCATGGTACTGCACCGTTTCAAATCCATGCACCCATTTCTAAAGGTCGTACGGCACTGTTTCATCATTTTGGACGGATGTTCCACCTTGCACCGTAGATGTTGCACCCTGTGGATATCGATTCTTCGAAGGGCCATAACTCTTGGCTCGTTTAGAGTTACGGTAGCCGTAACCAGTCAAAAACGAAGGTATCTGTGAGTTCTACAGCTATGATAGATTTAAGCCGCCACTGGTTAGTTTCATACCCAAAAAATCCTATCCAAACCTCAATCGGGTCATGGAAGTTTTTTACCCTTCGTTTTTTCGTCACATGCATTTTTTCTGTAAAATGGGATCCCCGTGGCTGGTCTATGATTTACCATCGCTGGAGAGTAGTGCACCATGGTACTGCACCGTTTCAAATCCATGCATCCATTTCAAAAGGTCGTACGGCACTGTTTCGTCATTTTGGACGGATGTTGCACCTTGCACCGTAGATGTTACACCCTATGGATATCGATTCTTCGGAGGGCCATATCTCTTGGCTCGTTTAGAGTTACGGGAGCTATAACCAGTCAAAACAAAAGTATCTGTGAGTTCTACAGCTATGACGGCTTTCAACCGTCACTGGTTAATTTCATACCCATAAAATCCTATCCGAACCTCCACCGGGTCATGGAAGTTTTTTACCCTTCGTTTTTTCGTCATGAGAATTTTTTCTGCAAAACGGGATCCCCGTGGCTGGTCTATTATTTACCATCGCTGGAGAGTGGTGCACCATGGTACTGCACCGTTTCAAATATGTGCACCCATTTCTAAAGGTCGTACGACACTGTTTCATCATTTTGGACGGATGTTCCACCTTGCACCGTAGATGTTGCATCCTGTGGATATAGATTCTTCGAAGGGCCGTAACTCTTGGCTCGTTTAGTGTTACGGGAGCCATAACCAGTCAAAACGAAGGTATCTGTGAGTTCTACAGCTTTGACGGTTTGTTTCATACCTAAAAAATCCTATCCGAACCTCAATCGGGTCATGGAAGTTTTTTACCCTTCGTTTTTTCGTCACGTGGATTTTTTCTGTAAAGCGGGATCCCCTTGGCTGGTCTACGATTTACCATCGCTGGAGAGTGGTGCACCATGGTACTGCACCGTTTCAAATCCATGCACCCATTTTTAAAGGTCGTACGGCACTGTTTCGTCATTTTGGACGGATGTTGCAACTTGCACCGTAGATGTTGCACCCTATGGATATTGATTCTTCGGAGGGCCACAACTCTTGGCTCGTTTAGAGTTACAGGATGTTCCACCTTGCACCGTAGATGTTGCACCCTGTGGATATAGATTCTTCGAAGGGTCGTAACTCTTGGCTCGGTCAGTGTTACGGGAGCCATAACCAGTCAAAACAAAGGTATCTGTGAGTTCTACAGCTTTGACGGCTTTCAGCCGTCACTGGTTTGTTTCATACCTAAAAAATCCTATCCGAACCTCAATCGGGTCATGGAAGTTTTTTACCCTTCGTTTTTTCGTCACGTGGATTTTTTCTGTAAAACGGGATCCCCTTGGCTGGTCTATGATTTACCATAGCTGGAGAGTGGTGCACAATGGTACTGCACCGTTTTAAATCCATGCACCCATTTTTAAAGGTCGTACGACACGGTTTCGTCATTTTGGACGGATGTTGCACCTTGCACCGTACATGTTCACCCTGTGGATATCGATTCTTCGGAGGGCCATAACTCTTGGCTCGTTTAGAGATACAGGAGCCATAACCAGTCAAAACGAAGGTATCCGTGAGTTCTACAGCTATGACAGCTTTCAGCCGTCACTGGTTAATTTCATAACCAAAAAATCCTATCCGAACCTCCAGCGGGTCATGGAAGTTTTTTACCCTTCGTTTTTTCGTCACGTGGATTTTTTCTGTAAAACGGGATCCCCGTGCCTGGTCTATGATTTACCATCGTTGGAGAGTGGTGCACCAAGGTACTGCACCGTTTCAAATCCATGCACCCATTTCTAAAGGTCGTACGGCACTATTTCGTCATTTTGGACAGATGTTCCACCTTGCACCGTAGATGTTGCACCTTGTGGAGATCGATTCTTCGGAGGGCCATATCTCTTGGCTCGTTTAGAGATACGGGAGCCATAACAAGTCAAAACGAAAGTGTCTGTGAGTTCTACAGCTATGACGGCTTTCAGCCGTCAGTGGTTAGTTTCATACCCAAAAAATCCTATCTGAACCTCCATCGGGTCATGAAAGTTTTTTACCCCTCGTTTTTCGTCACGCGGATTTTTTCTGTAAAACGGGATCCCCATGGTTGGTCTATGATTTACCACCGCTGGAGAGTGGTGCACCATGGTACTGCACCGTTTCAAATCCGTGCACCCATTTCTAAAGGACGTACGGCACTGTTTCGTCATTTTGGACGGATGTTCCAACTTGCACCGTAGGTGTTGCACCCTGTGGATATCGATTCTTGGAGGGCCATATCTCTTGGCTCGTTTAAAGTTATGGGATCCATAACCAGTCAAAACGAAAGTATCTGTGAGTTCTACAGCTATGACGGCTTTCAGCCGTCACTGGTTAGTTTCATACCCAAAAAATCCTATCCGATCCTCAATCGGGTCATGGAAGTTTTTTAACCTTCGTTTTTTCGTCACGTGGATTTTTTCTGTAAAACGGGATCCCATTGGCAGGTCTATGATTTTCCATCGCTGGAGAGTAGTGCACCATGGTACTGCACCGTTTCAATTCCATGCACCCATTTCTAAAGGTCGAACGACACTGTTTCGTCATTTTGGACGGATGTTGCACCTTGCACCGTAGATGTTGCACCCTGTGGATATCGATTCTTCGGAGGGCCATATCTCTTGGCTCGTTTAGAGTTACGGGAATCATAACCAGTCAAAACGAAGGTATTTGTGAGTTCTACAGCTATAATGGCTTTTAGCCGTCACGGGTTAGTTTCATACCCAAAAATCCTATCCGAATCTCCATCGGGTCATGGAAGTTTTTTATCCTTCGTTTTTTCGTCATGAGGATTTTTTCTGTAAAACGGGATCACCGCGGCTAGTCTATGATTTACCATCGCTGGAGAGTGGTGCACCATGGTACTGCACCATTTCAAATCCATGCACCCATTTCTAAAGGTCGTACGGCACTGTTTCATCATTTTGGACGGATGTTCCACCATGCACCGTAGATGTTGCACCCTGTGGATATCGATTCTTCGGAGGGCCATAACTCTTGGCTCGTTTAGAGTTACGGGAGCCATAACTGGTCAAAACAAAGGTATCTGTGAGTTCTACAGCTATGACAGTTTTTAGCCATCACTGGTTAGTTTCATACCCAAAAAATCCTATCTGAACCTCAATCGGGTCATGGAAGTTTTTTACCCTTCGTTTTTTCGTCACGTGGATTTTTCCTGTAAAACGGGATCCCCGTGGCTGGTTTATGATTTACCATCGCTGGGGAGTAGTGCACTATGGTACAGCACCGTTTCAAATCCATGCACCGATTTCAAAAGGTCGTACGGCAATGTTTCGTCATTTTGGACGGATGTTGCACCTTGCACCGTAGATGTTGCACCTTGTGGATATCGATTCGTCGGAGGGCCATATCTCTTGGCTCGTTTAGAGTTACGGGATCCATAACCAGTCCTAACGAAAGTATCTGTGAGTTCTACAGTTATGACGGCTTTCAGCCGTCACTAGTTAGTTTCATACCCATAAAATCCTATCCGAACCTCCATCGGGTCATGGAAGTTTTTTACACTTCGTTTTTTCGTCATTAGGATTTTTTCTGTAAAACGGGATCCCCTCGGCTGGTCTATGATTTACCATCACTGGGGAGTGGTGCACCATGGAACTGCACCGTTTCAAATCCATGCACCCATTTTAAAGGTCGTACGACACTGTTTCGTTATTTTGGACGGTGTTGCACCATGCACCGTAGATGTTGCACCCTGTGGATATCGATTCTTCGGTGGGCCATAACTCTTGGCTCGTTAAGAGATACAGGAGGCATAACCAGTCAAAGCGAAGGTATCTGTGAGTTCTACAGCTATGATATCTTTCAGCAGTCACTGGTTAGTTTCATACCCAAAAAATCATATCTGAACCTCCATTGGGTCATGGAAGTTTTTTACCCGTCGTTTTTTCGTCACGTGGATTTTTTCTGTAAAACGGGATCCCCGTGCCTGGTCTATGTTTTACCATCGCTGGAGAGTGGTGCACCATGGTACTGCACCTTTTTAAATCCATGCACCTATTTCTAAAGGTCATACGGCACTGTTTCGTCATTTGGACGGATGTTGCACCTTGCACCGTAGATGTTGCACCCTATGGATATCGATTCTTCGGAGGGCCATAACTCTTGGCTCGTTTAGAGTTACGGGAGCCATAACCAGTCAAAACGAAGGTATCTGTGAGTTCTACAGCTATGACGGCTTTCGGCCGTCACTGGTTAGTTTAATACCCAAAAATTCCTATCCGAACCTCAATCGGGTCATGGAAGTTTTTTACCCTTCGTTTTTCCTCATGTGGATTTTTTCTGTAAAACGGGATCCCCGTGGCTGGTCTATGATTTACCATCGCTGGAGAGTGGTGCACCACGGTACTGCACCGTTTCAAATCCATGCACCCATTTCTAAAGGTCTTACAGCACTGTTTCGTCATTTTGGACGGATGTTGCACCTTGCACCGTAGATGTTGCACCCTGTGGATATCGATTCTTCGGAGGACCATGACTCTTGGCTTGTTTAGAGTTACGGGAGCCATAACCAGTCAAAACGAAGGTATCTGTGAGTTCTACAGCTATGACGGCTTTCAGTCTTCACTGGTTAGCTTCATACCCAAAAAATCCTATCGGAACCTCAATCGGGTAAAGGAAGTTTTTTACCCTTCGTTTTATCGTCACGTGGATTTTTTCTGTAAAACGGGATCCTCGTGTCGGGTCTATGATTTACCATCGCTGGAGAGTGGTGCACCATGGTACTGCACCGTTTCAAATCCATGCACCCATTTCTAAAGGTCGTACGACACTATTTCGTCATTTTGGACGGATGTTGCTCCTTGCACCGTAGATGTTGCACCATGTGGATATAAATTCTTCGGAGGGACATAACTCTTGGCTCGTTTCGAGTTACGGAAGCCATAACCAGTCAAAACGAAGGTATCTGTGAGTTCTATAGCTATGACCGCTTTCAGCCGTCACTGGTTAGTTTCATACCCAAAAATTCCAATCCGAACCTCAATCGGGTCATGGAAGTTTTTTACCCTTCGTTTTTCGTCACGTGGATTTTTTCTGTAAAACGGGATTCCCGTGGCTGGTCTATGAGTTACCATCGCTGGAGAGTGGTGCACCATGGTACTGCACCGTTTCACCATAGATGTTGCACCCTGTGGATATCGATTCTTCGGAGGGCCATATCTCTTGGCTCGTTTAGAGTTACGGGAGCCATAACCAGTCAAAAAGAAAGTATCTGTGGGTTCTACAGCTATGACGGCTTTCAGCCATCACGGGTTAGTTTCATACCCAAAAAATCCTATCCGAACCTCCATCGGGTCATGGAAGTTTTTTACTCTTCGTTTTTCGTCACGTGGATTTTTTCTGTAAAACGGGATCCCCGTGGCTGGTCTATTATTTACCATCGCTAGAAAGTGGTGCACTATGGTACTGCACCGTTTCAAATCCATGCACCCATTTCTAAAGGTCGTACGACACTGTTTCGTCATTTCGGACGGATGTTGCACCTTGCACCGCAGATGTTGCACCCTGTGGATATCGATTCTTCGGAGGGCCATAACTCTTGGCTCGTTTAGAGTTACAGGAGCCATAACCAGTCAAAATGAAGGTATCCGTGAGTTCTACAGCTATGACTGCTTTCAGCCGTCACTGGTTAGTTTCATAACCAAAAAATCCTATCCGAACCTCCATCGGGTCATGGAAGTTTTTTACCCTTCGTTTTCTCGTCACGTTGATTTTTTCTGTAAAACGGGATCCCCGTTGCTGGTCTATTATTTACCATCGCTAGAAAGTGGTGCACCATGGTATTGCACCGTTTCAAATCCATGCACCAATTTCGAAAGGTCGTAGGGCACCGTTTCGTCATTTTGGACGAATGTTGCACCTTGCACCATAGATGTTGCACCCTGTGGATATCGATTCTTCGGAGGCCCATAACTCTTGGCTCGTTTAGACTTACGGGAGCCATAACAAGTCAAAATGAAGGTTTTTGTGAGTTCTACAGTTATGACAGCTTTCAGCCGTCACTGGTTAGTTTCATACCCAAAAAATCCTATCCGAACCTCAATCGGGTCATGGAAGTTTTTTACCCTCCGAATTTTCGTCACGTGGATTTTTTCTTTAAAACGGGATCCATGTTGCTGGTCTATGATTTACCATCGCTGGAGAGTGGTGCACCACGGTACTGCACCATTTCAAATCCATGCAACCATTTCTAAAGGTCGTACAGCACTGTTACGTCATTTTGGACGGATGTTGCACCTTGCACCGTAGATGTTGCACCCTGTGGATATCGATTCTTCGGAGGGCCATGACTCTTGGCTCGTTTAGAGTTACGGGAGCCATAACCAGTCAAAACGAAGGTATCTGTGAGTTCTACAGCTATGACGGCTTTCAGCCTTCACTGGTTAGCTTCATACCCAAAAAATCCTATCCGAACCTCAATCGGGTCAAGGAAGTTTTTTACCCTTCGTTTTATCGTCACGTTGATTTTTTCTGTAAAACGGGATCCCCGTGTCGGGTCTATGATTTACCACGGTACTGCACCGTTTCAAATCCATGCACCCATTTCTAAAGGTCGTACGACACTATTTCGTCATTTTGGGCGGATGTTGCACCTTGCACCGTAGATGTTGCACCCTGTGGATATCGATTCTTCGGAGGGCCATAACTCTTGGTTCGTTTAGAATTACGGGAGCCATAACCAGTCAAAACGAAGGTATCTGTTAGTTCTACGGCTATGATGGCTTTCAGCCGTCACAGGTTAGTTTCATACCCTAAAAATCCTATCCGAACCTCAATCGGGTCATGGAAGTTTTTTACCCTTCGTTTTTCCTCACGTGGATTTTTTCTATAAAACGTGATCTCCGTGGCTAGTCTATGATTTACCATCGCTGGAGAGTGGTGCACCATGATATTGCACCGTTTCAAATCCATGCACCCATTTCTAAAGGTCGTACGGCACTGTTTCATCATTTTGGAGGATGTTGCACCTTGCACCGTAGATGTTGCACCATGTGGATATCAATTCTTCGGAGGGACATAACTCTTGGCTCGTTTCGAGTTACGGGAGCCATAACCCATCAAAACAAAGGTATCTGTGAGTTCTACAGCTACGACCGCTTTCAGCCGTCACTGGTTAGTTTCATACCCAAAAATTCCTATCCGAACCTCAATCGGGTCATGGAAGTTTTTTACCCTTCGTTTTTCGTCACGTGGATTTTTTCTGTAAAACGGGATTCCCGTGGCTGGTCTATGAGTTACCATCGCTGGAGAGTGGTGCACCATGGTACTGCACCGTTTCACCGTAGATGTTGCACCCTGTGGATATCGATTCTTCGGAGGGCCATATCTCTTGGCTCGTTTAGAGTTACGGGAGCCATAACCAGTCAAAACGAAAGTATCTGTGATTTCTACAGCTATGACGGCTTTAAGCCATCACTGGTTAGATTCATACCGAAAAAATCCTATCCGAACCTCCATCGGGTCATGGAAGTTTTTTACTCTTCGTTTTTCGTCACGTGGATTTTTTCTGTAAAACGGGATCCCCGTGGCTGGTCTATTATTTACCATCGCTAGAAAGTGGTGCACCATGGTACTGCACCGTTTCAAATCCATGCACCCATTTCTAAAGGTCGTACGACACTGTTTCGTCATTTCGGACGGATGTTGCACCTTGCACCGCAGATGTTGCACCCTGTGGATATCGATTCTTCGGAGGGCCATAACTCTTGGCTCGTTTAGAGTTACAGGAGCCATAACCAGTCAAAATGAAGGTATCCGTGAGTTCTACAGCTATGACAGCTTTCAGCCGTCACTGGTTAGTTTCATAACCAAAAAATCCTATCCGAACCTCCATCGGGTCATGGAAGTTTTTTACCCTTCGTTTTCTCGTCACGTTGATTTTTTCTGTAAAACGGGATCCCCGTTGCTGGTCTATTATTTACCATCGCTAGAAAGTGGTGCACCATGGTATTGCACCATTTCAAATCCATGCACCAATTTCAAAAGGTCGTAGGGCACCGTTTCGTCATTTTGGACGAATGTTGCACCTTGCACCATAGATGTTGCACCCTGTGGATATCGATTCTTCGGAGGCCCATAACTCTTGGCTCGTTTAGACTTACGGGAGCCATAACAAGTCAAAATGAAGGTTTGTGTGAGTTCTACATTTATGACAGCTTTCAGCCGTCACTGGTTAGTTTCATACCCAAAAAATCCTATCCGAACCTCAATCGGGTCATGGAAGTTTTTTACCCTCCGAATTTTCGTCACGTGGATTTTTTCTTTAAAACGGGATCCCTGTTGCTGGTCTATGATTTACCATCGCTGGAGAGTGGTGCACCACGGTACTGCACCATTTCAAATCCATGCAACCATTTCTAAAGGTCGTACAACACTGTTACGTCATTTTGGACGGATGTTGCACCTTGCACCGTAGATGTTGCACCCTGTGGATATCGATTCTTCGGAGGGCCATGACTCTTGGCTCGTTTAGAGTTACGGGAGCCATAACCAGTCAAAACGAAGGTATCTGTGAGTTCTACAGCTATGACGGCTTTCAGCCTTCACTGGTTAGCTTCATACCCAAAAAATCCTATCCGAACCTCAATCGGGTCAAGGAAGTTTTTTACCCTTCGTTTTATCGTCACGTTGATTTTTTCTGTAAAACGGGATCCCCGTGTCGGGTCTATGATTTACCACGGTACTGCACCGTTTCAAATCCATGCACCCATTTCTAAAGGTCGTACGACACTATTTCGTCATTTTGGGCGGATGTTGCACCTTGCACCGTAGATGTTGCACCCTGTGGATATCGATTCTTCGGAGGGCCATAACTCTTGGTTCGTTTAGAATTACGGGAGCCATAACCAGTCAAAACGAAGGTATCTGTGAGTTCTACGGCTATGATGGCTTTCAGCCGTCACAGGTTAGTTTCATACCCTAAAAATCCTATCCGAACCTCAATCGGGTCATGGAAGTTTTTTACCCTTCGTTTTTCCTCACGTGGATTTTTTCTATAAAACGTGATCTCCGTGGCTAGTCTATGATTTACCATCGCTGGAGAGTGGTGCACCATGGTATTGCACCGTTTCAAATCCATGCACCCATTTCTAAAGGTCGTACGGCACTGTTTCATCATTTTGGAGGATGTTGCACCTTGCACCGTAGATGTTGCACCATGTGGATAACAATTCTTCGGAGGGACATAACTCTTGGCTCGTTTCGAGTTACGGGAGCCATAACCCGTCAAAACGAAGGTATCTGTGAGTTCTACAGCTATGACCGCTTTCAGCCGTCATTGGTTAGTTTCATACCCAAAAATTCCTATCCGAACCTCAATCGGGTCATGGAAGTTTTTTACCCTTCGTTTTTCGTCACGTGGATTTTTTCTGTAAAACGGGATTCCCGTGGCTGGTCTATGAGTTACCATCGCTGGAGAGTGGTGCACCATGGTACTGCACCGTTTCACCGTAGATGTTGCACCCTGTGGATATCGATTCTTCGGAGGGCCATATCTCTTGGCTCGTTTAGAGTTACGGGAGCCATAACCAGTCAAAACGAAAGTATCTGTGATTTCTACAGCTATGACGGCTTTAAGCCATCACTGGTTAGATTCATACCGAAAAAATCCTATCCGAACCTCCATCGGGTCATGGAAGTTTTTTACCCTTCGTTTTTCGTCACGTGAATTTTTTCTGTAAAACGGGATCCCCGTGGCTGGTCTATGAGTTACCATCGCTGGAGAGTGGTGCACCATGGTACTGCAACGTTTCAAACCCATGCACCCATTTCTAAAGGTCGTACGACACTGTTTCGTCATTTTGGACGGATGTTGCACCTTGCACCGCAGATGTTGCACCCTGTGGATATCGATACTTCGGAGGGCCGTAACTCTTGGCTCGTTTAGAGTTACAGGAGCCATAACCAGTCAAAACGAAGGTATCCGTGAGTTCTACAGCTATGATAGCTTTCAGCCGTCACTGGTCAGTTTCATAACCAAAAAATCCTATCTGAACCTCCATCGGGTCATGAAAGTTTTTTACCCTTCGTTTTCTCGTCACGTGGATTTTTTCTGTAAAACGGGATCCCCTTGGCTGGTCTATTATTTACCATCGCTAGAAAGTGGTGCACCATGGTACTGCACCGTTTCAAATCCACGCACCCATTTCAAAAGGTAGTACGGCACCGTTTCGTCATTTTGGACGAATGTTGCACCTTGCACTGTAGATGTTGCACCCTGTGGATATCGATTCTTCGGAGGCCCATAACTCTTGGTTCGTTTAGAGTTACGGGAGCCATAACCAGTCAAAACGAAGGTATATGTGAGTTCTACAGCTGTGACAGCTTTCAGCCGTCACTGGTTAGTTTCATACCCAAAAAATCCTATCCGAACCTCAATCGGGTCATGGAAGTTTTTTACCCTCCGAATTTTCGTCACGTGGATTTTTTCTTTAAAACGGGATCCTTGTGGCTGGTCCATGATTTACCATCGCTGGAGAGTGGTGCACCATGGTACTGCACCGTTTCAAATCCATGCACCCATTTCAAAAGGTCGTACGGCTCTGTTTCGTCATTTTGGACGGATGTTGCACCTTGCACCGTAGATGTTGCACCCTGTGGATATCGATTCTTCGGAGGGCCATATCTCCTGGCACGTTTAGAGTTACGAGAGCAATAACCAGTCAAAACGAAAATATCTGTGAGTTCTACACCTATGACGGCTTTAAGCCGTCATAGGTTAGTTTCATACCCAAAAAATCCTATCCAAACCTCAATCGGGTCATGGAAGTTTTTTACCCTTCGTTTTTCCTCACGTGGATTTTTTCTGTAAAACGGGATCTCCGTGGCTAGTCTATGATTTACCATCGCTGAAGAGTGGTGCACCATGGTATTGCACCGTTTCAAATCCATGCACCCATTTCTAAAGGTCGTACGGCACTGTTTCGTCATTTTGGACGGGTGTTGCACCTTGCACCACAGATGTTGCACCCTGTGGATATCGATTCTTCGGAGGGCCATAACTCTTGGCTCGTTTTGAGTTACAGGAGCCATAACCCGTCAAAACGAAGGTATCCGTGAGTTCTACAGCTATGACAGCTTTCAGCCGTAACTGGTTAGTTTCATAACCAAAAAATACTATCCGAACCTCCATCGGGTCATGGAAGTTTTTTACCCTTCGTTTTTTCGTCAGGTGGATTTTTTCTGTAAAACGGGATCCCCGTGGCTGGTCTCTTATTTACCATCGCTAGAAAGTGTTGCACCATGGTACTGCACCGTTTCAAATCCATGCACCCATTTCAAAAGGTCGTACGGCACCGTTTCATCATTTTGGACGAATGTTGCACCTTGCACTGTAGATGTTGCACCCTATGGATATCGATTCTTCGGAGGCCCATAACTCTTGGCTCGTTTAGAGTTACGGGAGCCATAACCAGTCGAAACGAAGGTTTCTGTGAGTTCTACAGTTATGATAGGTTTCAGCCGTCACTGGTTAGTTTCATACCCAAAAAATCCTATCCAAATCTCAATCGGGTCATGGAAGTTTTTTACCCTCCGTATTTTCGTCACGTGGATTTTTTCAGTAAAACGGGATCGCTGTGGCTGGTCTATGATTTACTATCGCTGGAGAGTGGTGCACTATGGTACTGCACCGTTTCAAATCCATGCACCAATTTCAAAAGGTCGTACGGCTCTGTTTCGTCATTTTTGACGGATGTTGCACCTTGCACCGTAGATGTTGCACCCTGTGGATATCGATTCTTCGGAGGGCCATATCTCTTGGCTCGTTTAGAGTTACGGGAGCCATAACCAGTCAAAACGAAAGTATCGATGAGTTCTACAGCTATCACGGCTTTCAGCCATCACTTGTTAGTTTCATACCCAAAAAATCCTATCCGAACCTCCATCGGGTCATGGAAGTTTTTTACCCTTCGTTTTTCGTCACGTGGATTTTTTCTGTAAAACGGGATCCCCGTGGCTGGTCTATTATTTACCATCGCTAGAAAGTGGTGCACCATGGTACTGCACCGTTTCAAATCCATGCACCCATTTCTAAAGGTCGTACGACACTGTTTCGTCATTTTGGACGGATGTTGCACCTTGCACCGTAGATGTTACACCCTGTGGATATCGATTCTTCGGAGGGCCATAACTCTTGGCTCGTTTAGAGTTACAGGAGCCATATCCAGTAAAAACGAAGGTATCCGTGAGTTCTACAGCTATGACAGCTTTTAGCCGTCACTAGTTAGTTTCATAACCAAAAAATCCTATCCGAACCTCCATCGGGTCATGGAAGTTTTTTACCCTTCGTTTTTCGTCACGTGGATTTTTTCTGTAAAACGGGATCCCCGTGGCTGGTCTATTATTTACCATCGCTAGAAAGAGGTGCACCGTGGTACGGCACCGTTTCAAATCCATGCACCCATTTCTAATGGTCGTACGGCACTGTTTCGTCATTTTGGACGGATGTTGCACCTTGCACCACAGATGTTGCACCCTGTGGATATCGATTCTTCGGAGGGCCATAACTCTTGGCTCGCTTTGAGTTAAAGGCGCCATAACCCGTCAAAACGAAGGTATCCGTGAGTTCTACAGCTATGACAGCTTTCAGCCGTAACTGGTTAGTTTCATAACCAAAAAATACTATCTGAACCACCATCGGGTCATGGAAGTTTTTTACCCTTCGTTTTTTCGTCAGGTGGATTTTTTCTGTAAAACGGGATCCCCGTGGCTGGTCTATTATTTACCATCGCTAGAAAGTGTTGCACCATGGTACTGCACCGTTTCTAATCCATGCACCCATTTCAAAAGGTCGTACGGCACCGTTTCATCATTTTGGACGAATGTTGCACCTTGCACTGTAGATGTTGCACCCTGTGGATATCGATTCTTTGGAGGCCCATAACTCTTGGCTCGTTTAGAGTTACGGGAGCCATAACCAGTCAAAACGAAGGTTTCTGTGAGTTCTACAGTTATGATAGGTTTCAGCCGTCACTGGTTAGTTTCATACCCAAAAAATCCTATCCGAACCTCAATCGGGTCATGGAAGTTTTTTACCCTCCGTATTTTCGTCACGTGGAATTTTTCATTAAAACGGGATCGCTGTGGCTGGTCTATGATTTACTATCGCTGGAGAGTGTTGCACTATGGTACTGCACTGTTTCAAATCCATGCACCCATTTCAAAAGGTCTTACGGCTCTGTTTCGTCATTTTTGACGGATGTTGCACCTTGCACCGTAGATGTTGCACCCTGTGGATATCGATTCTTCGGAGGGCCATATCTCTTGGCTCGTTTAGAGTTACGGAAGCCATAACCAGTAAAAACGAAAGTATCGATGAGTTCTACAGCTATGACGGCTTTCAGCCATCACTGGTTAGTTTCATACCCAAAAAATCCTATCCGAACCTCCATCGGGTCATGGAAGTTTTTTACCCTTCGTTTTTCGTCACGTGGATTTTTTCTGTAAAACGGGATCCCCGTGGCTGGTCTATTATTTACCATCGCTAGAAAGTGGTGCACCATGATACTGCACCGTTTCAAATCCATGCACCCATTTCTAAAGGTCGTACGACACTGTTTCGTCATTTTGGACGGACGTTGCACCTTGCACCGTAGTTGTTACACCCTGTGGATATCGATTCTTCGGAGGGCCATAACTCTTGGCTCGTTTAGAGTTACAGGAGCCATATCCAGTCAAAACGAAGGTATCCGTGAGTTCTATAGCTATGACAGCTTTTAGCCATCACTAGTTAGTTTCATAACCAAAAAATCCTATCCGAACCTCCATCGGGTCATGGAAGTTTTTTACCCTTCGTTTTTTCGTCACTTGGATTTTTTCTGTAAAACGGGATCCCCGTGGCTGGTCTATTATTTAACATCGCTAGAAAGTGGTGCACCATGGTACTGCACCGTTTCAAATCCATGTACCCATTTCAAAAGGTCGTATGGCACTGTTTCGTTATTTTGGACGGATGTTGCACCTTGCACCGTAGATGTTGCACCCTGTGGATAACGATTCTTCGGAGGGCCATAACTCTTGGCTCGTTTAGAGTTACGGAAGCCATAACCAGTCAAAACGAAGGTATCTGTGAGCTCTATAGCTATGATGGCTTTCAGCCGTCGCTGGTTGGTTTCATACCCAAAAAATCCTATCCGAACCTCCATCGGGTCATGGAAGTTTTTTACCCTTCGTTTTTTCGTCACGTGGATTTTTTCTGTAAAACGGGATCCCTGTGGCTGGTCTATGATTTACCATCGCTGGAGAGTGGTGCACCATGGTACTGCACCGTTTCAAATCCATGCACCCATTTCAAAAGGTCGTACGGCTCTGTTTCGTCATTTTGGACGGATGTCGCACCTTGCACCGTAGATGTTGCACCCTGTGGATATCGATTCTTCGGAGGGTCATATCTCTTGGCTCGTTTAGAGTTACGGGAGCCATAACCAGTCAAAACGAAAGTATCTGTTAATTCTACAGCTATGACGGCTTTCAGCCGTCAGTGGTTAGTTTCATACCCATAAAATCCTATCCGAACCTCCATCCGGTCATGGAAGTTTTTTACCCTTCGTTTTTTTTGTCACGAGGATTTTTCTGTAAAACGGGATCCCCGTGGCTGGTCTATGATTTACTATCGCTGGAGATTGGTGCACCATTTCAAATCCATGCACCCATTTCTAAAGGTCGTACGACACTGTTTCGTCATTTTGGACGGATGTTCTACCTTGCACCGTATATGTTGCACCCTATGGATATCGATTCTTCAGAGGGCCACATCTCTTGGCTCGTTTAGAGTTATGGGAGCCATAACCAGTCAAAACGAAAGTATCTGTGAGTTCTACAGCTATGACGGCTTTCAGCCGTCACTGGTTAGTTTCATACCCAAAAAATGCTATCCGAACCTCCATCGGGTCATGGAAGTTTTTTACCCTTCGTTTTTCGTCACGTGGATTTTTTCTTTAAAACGGGATCCCCGGGGCTGGTCTATGATTTACCATCGCTGGAGAGTGATTCACTATGGTACTGCACCGTTTCAAATCCATGCACCAATTTCTAAAGGTCGTACGGCACTGTTTCGTCATTTGGGATGGATGTTCCACCTTGCACCGTAGATGTTGCACCCTGTGGATATCGATTATACGGAGGGCCATATCTCTTGGTTCGTTTAGAGTTACGGGAGCCATAACCAGTCAAAATGAAAGTATCTGTGATTTCTACAGCTATGACGGCTTTCAGCCGTCACTAGTAAGTTTCATAGCCAAAAAATCCTATCCGAACCTCAATCGGGCCATGGAAGTTTTTTACCCTTCGTTTTTTCGTCACGTGTATTATTTCTGTAAAACGGGATCCCCTTGGCTGGTCTATGATTTACCATCGCTGGAGAGTGGTGCACCATGGTACTGGACCTTTCAAATACATGCACCCATTTCTTAAGGTCGTACGACACTGTTCCGTCATTTTGGACGGATGTTGCACCTTGCACCGTAGATGTTGCACCCTGTGGATATCGATTCTTCGGAGGGCCATAACTCTTGGCTCGTTTAGAGTTACGGGAGCCATAACCAGTCAAATCGAAGGTATCTCTGAGTTCTACACTATGATGGCTTTCAGCCGTCACTGGTTAGTTTAATACCCAAAAATTTCTATCCGAACCTCAATCGGGTAATCGAAGTTTTTTACCCTTCGTTTTTCCTCACGTGGATTTTTTCTGTAAAACGGGACCCCCTTTGCTGGTCTATGATTTACCATCGCTGGAGAGTGGTGCACCACAGTACTGCACCGTTTCAAATCCATGCACCTATTTCTAAAGGTCGTACAGCACTGTTTCGTCATTTTGGACGGATGTTGCACCTTGCACCGTAGATGTTGCACCCTGTGGATATCGATTCTTCGGAGGGCCATGACACTTGGCTCGTTTAGAGTTACGGGAGCCACCAGTCAAAAAGAAGGTATCTGTGAGTTCTACAGCTATGACGGCTTTCAGCCTTCACTGGTTAGCGTCATACCCAAAAAATCCTATCCGACGTCAATCGGGTCAAGGAAGTTTTTTACCCTTCGTTTTATCGTCACGTGGATTTTTTCAGTAAAACGGGATCCCCATGTCGGGTCTATGATTTACCGTCGCTGGAGAGTGGTGCACCATGGTACGGCATCGTTTCAAATCCATGCACCCATTTCTAAAGGTCGTACGGCACTATTTCGTCATTTTGGACGAATGTTGCACCTTGCATCGTAGATGTTGCACCCTGTGGATATCGATTATTCGGAGGGCCATAATTCTTGGCTCGTTTAAAGTTACGGGAGCCATAACAAGTCAAAACAAAGGTATATGTGAGTTATACTGCTATGACGGCTTTCAGCCATCACAGGTTAGTTTCATACCCAAAAAATCCTATCCGAACCTCAATCGGGTCATGGAAGTTTTTTACCCTTCATTTTTCCTCACGTAGATTTTTTCTGTAAAACGGAATCCCCGTGGCTGGTCTATGATTTACCATCGCTGGATAGTGGTGCACCATGGTATTGCACCGTTTCAAATCCATGCACCCATTTCTAAAGGTCGTATGGCACTGTTTCGTCATTTTGGACGGATGTTGCACCTTGCACCGTAGATGTTGCACGATGTGGATAACAATTCTTCGGAGGGACATAACTCTTGGCTCGTTTCCAGTTACGGGAGCAATAACCAGTCAAAACGAATGTATCTGTGAGTTCTACAGTTATTAAGGCTTTCAGCCGTTACTGGTTAGTTTCATACCCAAAAAATCCTATCCGAACCTCCATCGGGTCATGGAAGTTTCTTACCGTTCGTTTTTTCGTCACGTGGATTTTTTCTGTAAAACGGGATTCCCGTGGATGATCTATGATTTACCATCGTTGGAGAGTGGTGCACCATGGTACTGCACCGTTTCAAAACCATGCACATATTTCTAAAGGTCGTACGGCACTGTTTCGTCATTTTGGAAGGATGTTCAACCTTGCACCGTAGATGTTGCACCCTGTGGATATCGATTCTTCGGAGGGCCATAACTCTTTGCTCGTTTAGAGTTACGGGAGCCATAACCAGTCAAAACGAAGGTATTTGTGAGTTCTACGGCTATGACGGCTTTCATCCGTCACAGGTTAGTTTCATACCCAAAAAATCCTATCCGAACCTCAATCGGGTCATGAAAGTTTTTTACCCTTCGTTTTCCCTCACGTGGATTTTTTCTATAAAACATGATCTCCGTGGCTAGTCTATGATTTACCATCACTGGAGAGTGGTGCACCATGGTATTGCACCCTTTCAAATCCATGCACCCATTTCTAAAGGTCGTACGGCACTGTTTCGTCATTTTAGACGGATGTTGAACCTTGCACCGTAGATGTTGCACCATGTGGATATAAATTCTTCGGAGGGACATAACTCTTGGCTCGTTTCGAGTTACGGAAGCCATAACCAGTCAAAACGAAGGTATCTGTGAGTTCTATAGCTATGACCGCTTTCAGCCGTCACTGGTTAGTTTCATACCCAAAATTCCAATCCGAACCTCAATCGGGTCAAGGAAGTTTTTTACCCTTCGTTTTTCGTCACGTGGATTTTTTCTGCAAAACGGGATTCCCGTGGCTGGTCTATGAGTTACCGTCGCTGGAGAGTGGTGCACCATGGTACTGCACCGTTTCACCGTAGATATTGCACCCTGTGGATATCGATTCTTCGGAGGGCCATATCTCTTGGCTCGTTTAGAGTTACGGGAGCCATAACCAGTCAAAACGAAAGTATCTGTGGGTTCTACAGCTATGACGGCTTTCAGCCATCACGGGTTAGTTTCATACCCAAAAAATCCTATCCGAACCTCCATCGGGTCATGGAAGTTTTTTACTCTTCATTTTTCATCACGTGGATTTTTTCTGTAAAACGGGATCCCCGTGGCTGGTCTATTATTTACCGTCGCTAAAAAGTGGTGCACCATGGTACTGCACCGTTTCAAATCCATGCACCCATTTCTAAAGGTCGTACGACACTGTTTCGTCATTTCGGACGGATGTTGCACCTTGCACCGCAGATGTTGCACCCTGTGGATATCGATTCTTCGGAGGGCCATAACTCTTGGCTCGTTTAGAGTTACAGGAGCCATAACCAGTCAAAATGAAGGTATCCGTGAGTTCTACAGCTATGACTGCTTTCAGCCGTCACTGGTTAGTTTCATAACCAAAAAATCCTATCCGAACCTCCATCGGGTCATTGAAGTTTTTTACCCTTCGTTTTCTCGTCACGTGGATTTTTTCTGTAAAACGGGATCCCCGTTGCTGGTCTATTATTTACCATCACTAGAAACTGGTGCACCATGGTATTGCACCGTTTCAAATCCATGCACCAATTTCAAAAGGTCGTAGGGCACCGTTTCGTCATTTTGGACGAATGTTGCACCTTGCACCATAGATGTTGCACCCTGTGGATATCGATTCTTCGGAGGCCCATAACTCTTGGCTCGTTTAGACTTACGGGAGCTATAACAAGTCAAAATGAAGGTTTGTGTGAGTTCTACAGTTATGACAGCTTTCAGCCGTCACTGGTTAGTTTCATACCCAAAAAATCCTATCCGAACCTCAATCGGGTCATGGAAGTTTTTTACCCTCCGAATTTTCGTCACGTGGATTTTTTCTTTAAAACGGGATCCCTGTGGCTGGTCTATGATTTACCATCGCTGGAGAGTGGTGCACCACGGTACTGCACCATTTCAAATCCATGCACCCATTTCTAAAGGTCGTACAACACTGTTTCGTCATTTTGGACGGATGTTGCACCTTGCACCGTAGATGTTGCACCCTGTGGATATCGATTCTTCGGAGGGCCATGACTCTTGGCTCGTTTAGAGTTACGAGAGCCATAACCAGTCAAAACGAAGGTATCTGTGAGTTCTACAGCTATGACGGCTTTCAGCCTTCACTGGTTAGCTTCATACCCAAAAAATCCTATCCGAACCTCAATCGGGTCAAGGTAGTTTTTTACCCTTCGTTTTATCGCACGTGGATTTTTTCTGTAAAACGGGATCCCCGTGTCGGGTCTATGATTTACCACGGTACTGCACCGTTTCAAATCCATGCACCCATTTCTAAAGGTCGTACGACACTATTTCGTCATTTTGGACGGATGTTGCACCTTGCACCGTAGATGTTGCACCCTGTGGATATCGATTCTTCGGAGGGCCATAACTCTTGGCTCGTTTAGAGTTGCGGGAGCCATAACCAGTCAAAACGAAGGAATCTGTGAGTTCTACGGCTATGATGGCTTTCAGCCGTCACAGGTTAGTTTCATACCCAAAAAATCCTATCCGAACCTCAATCGGGTCATGGAAGTTTTTTACCCTTCGTTTTTCCTCACGTGGATTTTTTCTATAAAACGTGATCTCCGTGGCTAGTCTATGATTTACCATCGCTGGACAGTGGTGCAGCATGGTATTGCACCGTTTCAAATCCATGCTCCCATTTCTAAAGGTCGTACGGCACTGTTTCATCATTTTGGACGGATGTTGCACCTTGCACCATAGATGTTGCACCATGTGGATGTCAATTCTTCGGAGGGACATAACTCTTGGCTCGTTTCGAGTTACGGGAGCCATAACCAGTCAAAACGAAGGTATCTGTGAGTTCTACAGTTACGACCGCTTTCAGCCGTCACTGGTTAGTTTCATACCCAAAAATTCCTATCCGAACCTCAATCGGGTCATGGAAATTTTTTACCCTTCGTTTTTCGTCACGTGGATTTTTTCTGTAAAACGGGATTCCCGTGGCTGGTCTATGAGTTACCATCGCTGGAGAGTGGTGCACCATGGTACTGCACCGTTTCACCGTAGATGTTGCACCCTGTGGATATCGATTCTTCGGAGGGCCATATCTCTTGGCTCGTTTAGAGTTACGGGAGCCATAACCAGTCCAAACGAAAGTATCTGTGATTTCTACAGCTATGACAGCTTTAAGCCATCACTGGTTAGTTTCATACCGAAAAAATCCTATCCGAACCTCCATCGGGTCATGGAAGTTTTTTACCCTTCGTTTTTCGTCACGTGGATTTTTTCTGTAAAACGGGATCCCCGTGGCTGGTCTATTATTTACCATCGCTAGAAAGTGGTGCACCATGGTACTGCACCGTTTCAAATCCATGCAACCATTTCTAAAGGTCGTACGACACTGTTTCGTCATTTTGGACGGATGTTGCACCTTGCACCGCAGATGTTGCACCCTGTGGACATCGATTCTTCGGAGGGCCGTAACTCTTGGCTCGTTTAGAGTTACAGGAGCCATAACGAGTCAAAACGAAGGTATCCGTGAGTTCTACAGCTATGATAGCTTTCAGCCGTCGCTGGTTAGTTTCATAACCAAAAAATCCTATCTGAACCTCCATCGGGTCATGGAAGTTTTTTACCCTTCGTTTTCTCGTCACGTGGATTTTTTCTGTAAAACGGGATCTCCTTGGCTGGTCTATTATTTACCATCGCTAGAAAGTGGTACACCATGGTACTGCACCGTTTCAAATCCATGCACCCATTTCAAAAGGTAGTACGGCACCGTTTCGTCATTTTGGACGAATGTTGCACCTTGCACGGTAGATGTTGCACCCTGTGGATATCGATTCTTCGGAGGCCCTTAACTCTTGGTTCGTTTAGAGTTACGGGAGCCATAACCAGTCAAAACGAAGGTTTCTGTGAGTTCTACAGTTATGACAGCTTTCAGCCGTCACTGGTTAGTTTCAAACCCAAAAAATCCTATCCGAACCTCAATCGGGTCATGGAAGTTTTTTACCCTCCGAATTTTCGTCACGTGGATTTTTTCTTTAAAACGGGATCCTTGTGGCTGGTCTATGATTTACCATCGTTGGAGAGTGGTGCACCATGGTACTGCACCGTTTCAAATCCATGCATCCATTTCAAAAGGTCGTACGGCACTGTTTCATCATTTTGGACGGATGTTGCACCTTGCACCGTAGATGTTGCACCCTGTGGATATCGATTCTTCGGAGGGCCATATCTCTTGGCACGTTTAGAGTTACGAGAGCAATAACCAGTCAAAACGAAAGTATCTGTGAGTTCTACAGCTATGATGGCTTTAAGCCATCATAGGTTCGTTTCATACCCAAAAAATCCTATCCGAACCTCAATCGGGTCATGGAAGTTTTTTACCCTTCTTTTTTCCTCACGTGGATTTTTTCTGTAAAACGGGATCTCCGTGGCTAGTCTATGATTTACCATCGCTGGAGAGTGGTGCACCATGGTATTGCACCGTTTCAAATCCATGCACCCATTTCTAAAGATCGTACGGCACTGTTTCGTCATTTTGGACGGATGTTGCACCTTGCACCGTAGACGTTGCACCATGTGGATATCAATTCTTCGGAGGGACATAACTCCAGGCTCGTTTCGAGTTACGGGAGCCATAACCAGTCAAAACGAAAGTATCTGTGAGTTCTACAGCTATGACAGCTTTTAGCCGTCACTGGTTAGTTTCATACCCAAAAATTCCTATCCGAACCTCAATCGGGTCATGGAAGTTTTTTACCCTTCGTTTTTCGTCACGAGGATTTTTTCTGTAAAACGGGATTCCCGTGGCTGGTCTATGAGTTACCATCGCTGGAGAGTGGTGGACCATAGTACTGCACCGTTTCACCGTAGATGTTGCACCCTGTGGATATCGATTCTTCGAAGGACCATATCTCTTGGCTCGTTTAGAATTACGGGAGCCATAACCAGTCAGAACAAAAGTATCTGTGAGTTCTACAGCTATGACGGCTTTCAGCCATCACTGGTTAGTTTCGTACCCAAAAAATCCTATCCGAACCTCCATCGGGTCATGAAAGTTTTTTGCCCTTCGTTTTTCGTCACGTGGATTTTTTCTGTAAAACGGGATCCCCGTGGCTGGTCTATTATTTACCATCGCTAGAAAGTGGTGCACCGTGGTACGACACCGTTTCAAATCCATGCACCCATTTCTAATGGTCGTACGGCACTGTTTCGTCATTTTGGACGGATGTTGCACCTTGCACCACAGATGTTGCACCCTGTGGATATCGATTCTTCGGAGGGCCATAACTCTTGGCTCGTTTTGAGTTACAGGAGCCATAACCAGTCAAAACGAAGGTATCCGTGAGTTCTACAGCTATGACAGCTTTCAGCCGTAACTGGTTAGTTTCATAACCAAAAAATACTATCCGAACCTCCATCGGGTCATGGAAGTTTTTTACCCTTCGTTTTTTCGTCAGGTGGATTTTTTCTGTAAAACGGGATCCCCGTGGCTGGTCTATTATTTACCATCGCTAGAAAGTGTTGCACCATGGTATTGCACCGTTTCAAATCCATGCACCCATTTCAAAAGGTCGTACGGCACCGTTTCGTCATTTTGGACGAATGTTGCACCTTGCACTGTAGATGTTGCACCCTGTGGATATCGATTCTTCGGAGGCCCATAACTCTTGGCTCATTTAGAGTTACGGGAGCCATAACGAGTCAAAACGAAGGTTTCTGTGAGTTCTACAGTTATGATAGGTTTCAGCCGTCACTGGTTAGTTTCATACCCAAAAAATCCTATCCGAACCTCAATCGGGTCATGGAAGTTTTTTACCCTCCGTATTTTCGTCACGTGGATTTTTTCAGTAAAACGGGATCGCTGTGGCTGGTCTATGATTTACTATCGCTGGAGAGTGGTGCACTATGGTACTGCACCGTTTCAAATCCATGCACCCATTTCAAAAGGTCGTACGGCTCTGTTTCGTCATTTTTGACGGATGTTGCACCTTGCACCGTAGATGTTGCACCCTATGGATATCGATTCTTCGGAGGGCCATATCTCTTGGCTCGTTTAGAGTTACGGGAGCCATAACCAGTCAAAACGAAAGTATCGATGAGTTCTACAGCTATGACGGCTTTCAGCCATCACTGGTTAGTTTCATACCCAAAAAATCCTATCCGAACCTCCATCGGGTCATGGAAGTTTTTTACCCTTCGTTTTTCGTCACGTGGATTTTTTCTGTAAAACGGGATCCCCGTGGCTGGTCTATTATTTACCATCGCTAGAAAGTGGTGCACCATGGTACTGCACCGTTTCAAATCCATGCACCCATTTCTAAAGGTCGTACGACACTGCTTCGTCATTTTGGACGGATGTTGCACCTTGCACCGTAGATGTTACACCCTGTGGATATCGATTCTTCGGAGGGCCATAACTCTTGGCTCGTTTAGAGTTACAGGAGCCATATCCAGTCAAAACAAAGGTATCCGTGAGTTCTACAGCTATGACAGCTTTTAGCCGTCAATAGTTAGTTTTATAACCAAAAAATCCTATCCGAACCTCCATCGGGTCATGGAAGTTTTTTACCCTTCGTTTTTTCGTCACTTGGATTTTTTTTGTAAAACGGGATCCCCATGGCTGGTCTATTATTTAACATCGCTAGAAAGTGGTGCACCATGGTACTGCACCGTTTCAAATCCATGCACCCATTTCAAAAGGTCGTACGACACTGTTTCGTTATTTTGGACGGATGTTGCACCTTGCACCGTAGATGTTGCACCCTGTGGATAACGATTCTTCGGAGGGCCATAACTCTTGGCTCGTTTAGAGTTACGGAAGCCATAACCAGTCAAAACGAAGGTATCTGTGAGTTCTATAGCTATGATGGCTTTCAGCCGTCGCTGGTTGGTTTCATACCCAAAAAATCCTATCCGAACCTCCATCGGGTCATGGAAGTTTTTTACCCTTCGTTTTTTCGTCACGTGGATTTTTTCTGTAAAACGGGATCCCTGTGGCTGGTCTATGATTTACCATCGCTGGAGAGTGGTGCACCATGGTACTGCACCGTTTCAAATCCATGCACCCATTTCAAAAGGTCGTACGGCTCTGTTTCGTCATTTTGGACGGATGTTGCACCTTGCACCGTAGATGTTGCACCCTGTGGATATCGATTCTTCGGAGGGTCATATCTCTTGGCTCGTGTAGAGTTACGGGAGCCATAACCAGTGAAAACGAAAGTATCTGTTAATTCTACAGCTATGACGGCTTTCAGCCGTCACTGGTTAGTTTCATACCCATAAAATCCTATCCGAACCTCCATCCGGTCATGGAAGTTTTTTACCCTTCGTTTTTTTTGTCACGAGGATTTTTCTGTAAAATGGGATCCCCGTGGCTGGTCTATGATTTACTATCGCTGGAGATTGGTGCACCATTTCAAATCCATGCACCCATTTCTAAAGGTCGTACGACACTGTTTCGTCATTTTGGACGGATGTTCTACCTTGCACCGTATATGTTGCACCCTATGGATATCGATTCTTCGGAGGGCCACATCTCTTGGCTCGTTTAGAGTTATGGGAGTCATAACCAGTCAAAACGAAAGTATCTTTGAGTTCTACAGCTATGACGGCTTTCAGCCGTCACTGGTTAGTTTCATACCCAAAAAATGCTATCCGAACTTCCATCGGGTCATGGAAGTTTTTTACCCTTCGTTTTTCGTCACGTGGATTTTTTCTTTACAACGGGATCCCCGGGGCTGGTCTATGACTTACCATCGCTGGAGAGTGGTGCACTATGGCACTGCACCGTTTCAAATCCATGCACCAATTTCTAAAGGTCGTACGGCACTGTTTCGTCATTTGGGATGGATGTTCCACCTTGCACCGTAGATGTTGCACCCTGTGGATATCGATTATACGGAGGGCCATATCTCTTGGTTCGTTTAGAGTTACGGGAGCCATAACCAGTCAAAATGAAAGAATCTGTGATTTCTACAGCTATGACGGCTTTCAGCCGTCACTAGTAAGTTTCATACCCAAAAATCCTATCCGAACCTCAATCGGGCCATGGAAGTTTTTTACCCTTCGTTTTTTCGTCACGTGTATTATTTCGGTAAAACGGGATCCCCTTGGCTGGTCTATGATTTACCATCGCTGGAGAGTGGTGCACCATGGTACTGGACCGTTTCAAATACATGCACCCATTTCTTAAGGTCGTACGACACTGTTTCGTCATTTTGGACGGATGTTGCACCTTGCACCGTAGATGTTGCACCCTGTGGATATCGATTCTTCGGAGGGCCATAACTCTTGGCTCGTTTAGAGTTACGGGAGCCATATCTAGTCAACACAAAACTCTCGGTGAGTTCTACAGCTATGACAGCGTCTTTATAACTATAACCAGTCAAATCCATGCACTCATTTCTAAAAATCGAAGGTATCTCTGAGTTCTACTCTATGATGGCTTTCAACCGTCACTGGTTAGTTTAATACCCAAAAATTTCTATCCGAACCTCAATCGGGTAATCGAAGTTTTTTACCCTTCGTTTTTCCTCACGTGGATTTTTTCTATAAAACGGGACCCCCTTTGCTGCTCTATGATTTACCATCGCTGGAGAGTGGTGCACCACAGTACTGCACCGTTTCAAATCCATGCACCCATTTCTAAAGGTCGTACAACACTGTTTCGTCATTTTGGACGGATGTTGCACCTTGCACCGTAGATGTTGCACCCTGTGGATATCGATTCTTCGGAGGGCCATGACACTTGGCTCGTTTAGAGTTACGGGAGCCACCAGTCAAAAAGAAGGTATCTGTGAGTTCTACAGCTATGACGGCTTTCAGCCTTCACTGGTTAGCGTCATACCCAAAAAATCCTATCCGAACGTCAATCGGGTCAAGGAAGTTTTTTACCCTTCGTTTTATCGTCACGTGGATTTTTTCAGTAAAACGGGTCCCCTTGTCGGGTCTATGATTTACCGTTGCTGGAGAGTGGTGCACCATGGTACGGCATCGTTTCAAATCCATGCACCCATTTCTAAAGGTCGTACGGCACTATTTCGTCATTTTGGACGAATGTTGCACCTTACACCGTAGATGTTGCACCCTGTGGATATCGATTATTCGAAGGGCCATAATTCTTGGCTCGTTTAAAGTTACGGGAGCCATAACAAGTCAAAACGAAGGTATATGTGAGTTATACGGCTATGACGGCTTTCAGCCATCACGGGTTAGTTTCATACCCAAAAAATCCTATCCGAACCTCAATTGGGTCATGGAAGTTTTTTACCCTTCATTTTTCCTCACGTAGATTTTTTCTGTAAAACGGAATCCCCGTGGTTGGTCTATGATTTACCATCGCTGGAGAGTGGTGCACCATGGTATTGCACCGTTTCAAATCCATGCACCCATTTCTAAAGGTCGTATGGAACTGTTTCGTCATTTTGGACGGATGTTGCACCTTGCACCGTAGATGTTGCACGATGTGGATAACAATTCTTCGTAGGGACATAACTCTTGGCTCGTTTCGAGTTACGGGAGCAATAACCAGTCAAAACGAATGTATCTGTGAGTTCTACAGTTATGAAGGCTTTCAGCCGTTACTGGTTAGTTTCATACCCAAAAAATCCTATCCGAACCTCCATCGGGTCATGGAAGTTTTTTACCGTTCGTTTTTTCGTCACGTGGATTTTTTCTGTAAAACGGGATTCCCGTGGCTGGTCTATGATTTACCATCGTTGGAGAGTGGTGCACCATGGTACTGCACCGTTTCAAATCCATGCACATATTTCTAAAGGTCGTACGGCACTGTTTCGTCATTTTGGAAGGATGTTCCACCATGCACCGCAGATGTTGCACCCTGTGGATATCGATTCTTCGGAGGGCCATTACTCTTGGCTCGTTTAGAGTTACGGGAGCCATAACCAGTCAAAACGAAGGAATCTGTGAGTTCTACAGCTATGATAGCTTTCAGCCGTCACTGGTTAGTTTCATACCCAAAAAATCCTATCCGAACCTCCATCGGGTCACGGAAGTTTTTTACCCTTCGTTTTTTCGTGACGTGGATTTTTTCTGTAAAACGGGATCCCCGTGGCTGGTCTATGATTTACCATCGCTGGAGAGTGGGGCACCATGGTACTGCACCGTTTCAAATCCATGCACCCATTTCTAAAGGTCGTACGACACTGTTTCGTCATTTTGGACGGATGTTCCACCTTGCACCGTAGATGTTGCACCCTGTGGATATCGATTCTTCGGAGGGCCATATCTCTTGGCTAGTTTAGAGTTACGGGAGCCATAACCAGTCATAACGATAGTATCTTTGAGTTCTACAGCTTTGACGGCTTTCAGCCGTCAGTTGTTAGTTTCATACCCAAAAAATCCTATCTGAACCTCAATCGGGTCATGGAAGTTTTTTACCCTTCGTTTTTTCGTCACGTGGATTTTTTCTGTAAAACGGGATCCCCGTGGCTGGTCTATGATTTACCATTGCTGGAGAGTGGTGCACCATGGTACTGCACCATTTTAAATCCATGCACCCATTTCAAAAGGTCGTACGGCACCGTTTCGTCATTTTGGACGGACGTTGCACCTTGCACCGTAGATGTTGCACCCTGTGGATATCGATTCTTCGGAGGGCCATATCTCTTGGCTCGTTTAGTGTTACGGGAGCCATAACTAGTCAAAACGAAAGTATCTGTGAGTTCTATGGCTACGATGGATTTCAACCATCACCGGTTAGTTTCATACCCATAAAATCCTATCCGAACCTCCATCGGGTCATGGAAGTTTTTTACCCTTCGTTTTTTCGTCATGAGGATTTTTTCTGTAAAACGGGATCCCCGTGCCTGGTCTATGATTTACCATCGCTAGAGAGTGGTGCACCATGGTACTGCACCGTTTCAAATCCTTGCACCTATTTCTATAGATCGTACGGCACTGTTTCTTCATTTCGGACGGATGTTCCACCTTGCACCGTAGATGTTGCACTATGTGGATATCGATTCTTTGGAGGGCCATATCACTTGGCTGGTTTAGAGTTACGGGAGCCATAACAAGTCAAAACGAAAGTGTCTATGAGTTCTATAGCTATGACGGCTTTCATCCGTCACTGGTTAGTTTCATACCCAAAAAATCCTATCCGAACCTCCATCGGGTCATGGAAGTTTTTTACCCTTCGTTTTTCTTCACGTGGATTTTTCTGTAAAACGGGATCCCCGTGGTTGGTCTATGATTTACCATCGCTGGAGAGTGGTGCACCATGGTACTGAACCGTTTCAAATCCATGCACACATTTCTAAAGGTCTTACGGCACTGTTTCGTCATTTTGGACGGATGTTCCACCTTGCACCCTATATGTTGCACCCTATGAATATCGATTTTTCGGAGGGCCATATCTCTTGGCTCGTTTAGAGTTACGGGAGCCATAACCAGTCAAAACGAAAGTATCTGTGAGTTCAACAGCTATGACGGCTTTCAGCCATCACTGTTTAGTTTCATACCCAAAAAATACTATCCGAACCTCAATCGGGTCATGGAAGTTTTTTACCCTTCGTTTTTCGTCACGTGGATTTTTTCTGTAAAACGGGATCCCCTTGGCTGGTCTATGATTTACCATCACTGGAGAGTGGTGCACCATGTTACACCATCGCTGGAGAGTGGTCTATGATTTCTAAAGGTCGTACGACACTGTTTCGTAATTTTGGACGGATGTTGCACCTTGCACCGTAGATGTTTCACCCTGTGGATATCGATTCTTCGGAGGGCCTTAAGTCTTGGCTCGTTTAGAGTTACGGGAGCCTTAACCAGTCAAAACGAAGGTATCTGTGAGTTCTACATCTATGAAAGCTTTCAGTCGTCACTGGGAAGTTTCATACCCAAAAAATCATATCCGAACCTCCATCGGGTCATGGAAGTTTTTTACCCTTCGTTTTTTCGTCACGTGGATTTTTTCTGTAAAATGGGATCCCTGTGGCTGGTCTATGATTTACCATCGCTGGAGAGTGGTGCACCATGGTACTGCACCGTTTCAAATCCATGCACATATTTCTAAAGGTCGTACGGTACTGTTTCGTCATTTTGGACGGATGTTCCACCTTGCACCGTAGATGTTGCACCCTGTGGATATTGATTCTTCGAAGGGCCATAACTCTTGGCTCGTTTAGAGTTATGGGAGCCATAACCAGTCAAAACGAAGGTATTTGTGAGTTCTACAGCTATGACGGCTTTTAGCCGTCCTTGGTTAGTTTCATACCCAAAAAATCCTATCCGTACCTCAATCGGGTCATGGAAGTTTTTTACACTTCGTTTTTTCGTCACGTGGATTTTTTCTGTAAAACGGGATCCCCTTGGCTGGTCTATGATTTACCATCGCTGGAGAGTGGTCGCCATGGTACTGCACCGTTTCAAATCCATGCACCCATTTCTAAAGGACGTACGGCACTGTTTCGTAATTTTGGACGGATTTTGCACCTTGCACCGTAGATGTTGCACCCTGTGGATATCGATTCTTTAGAGGGCCATAACTCTTGGCTCGTTTAGAGTTACGGGAGCCATAACCAGTCAAAACGAAGGTATCTGTGAGTTCTACAGGTATGACTGCTTTCAGCCGTCACTGGTTAGTTTCATACCCAAAAAATCCTATCCGAACCTCAATCGGGTCATGGAAGTTTTTTACCCTTCGTTTTTTCATCACGTGGATTATTTCTGTAAAACGGGATCCCCTCGGCTGGTCTATGATTTACCATCGCTGGAGAGTGGTGCACCATTGTGACGACCGCCCATGACTCCCGCACCAAAACAAGGAAATAGTGCGCTGAAAGGCGTGCCAGGCAGCCATGGACGATAGTCAGGGTAAAATTAAACAGCGAAATCTATCGCATTACTCACAGCGCATGGACAAAATACAATAGAAAATATACATAGTGAAGCTCCATAGCACAGAATCATATAAACTCATAATGGTTTTATACAATCATCTGAATAGTCAATACATCAAGACTCACTACATAACACTCATAGTATCAAACAAACAACGAAACATCCAGTACATATAGTAGGAAAACTAATATGCTAGCCACCAGCTCGTCTTTGTCATCATCATCGTAGATTCTTAAGAACTGCACCTGTCACCTGCTACCTAGTCTGCCCATCCCAACATGGATGAACAGCCCAAGGTAATAAGAGTTGAACATAAAACGTTGAGTTAGACAACAGTCTTAGTGAGTAGTAAATTAACAATCAAACATACCAAAAGAGCATAAAGGATAAAAGGAATAGGAACTCAACCATCCCACTCCACCTCATTCCACAGTGATAGCCCTAGACCCACTAAGCATAACAAGCATAGCAAAGCAGACAATTTAAGTAAAGTAATTATCACTCGAGTCAAGGTCGATGTTTTTCCAAATACAAACCCCCAAGGCCTAACCCAAGATCTGATAAGCACCCAGAAAACACCGCTCTTGAGGCCGAATGATGGTACAATCAAACATCCATGACTCTGGCTATCACTGTTAACATTGCCTCGATATCACCGTTAATTGAATGACCAACACCTTCTTTCAACCGTCCGTCAAGGGTTAATGGCAACCCCGGTTCTAGACATAACTCTGCACGTCATCATGACCCGTGCCTAGGACTATCGCATCTACCCAGAGTACTAACACGTCATCATGACCCGTTTCTGGAACGTCATCGTAACCCTTTCCAACGTACTCTTGCTTTGAGCATGCTAGAACCTTCAATAACGATAAGATCCAAGCCTCCTAGTCATCCTCCTCGACGACTATTCTCACACTATCTCAAGCACCTCTCGAGCCCACCATTATCCACACAAACTCGGACCGCATCACCGAGTTATCAACATAGCTTCGCACGTCGTCGTGACCCGTGCTTGGAACGTCATCATAACCCGTCCCATCTCAACATCATGCTTTGCCTCATCACATCATAGCAAAGTCCCATCTCAATATCATGCTTTGCCTCATCGCATCATGGCAAAGTCCATCATCATCGAATCTATCCATATGAGCTTCCACATCCGCTTCATATGCCATAGGCAGCTTTCCTTATTCAAGAGCCTTTCCACTTAGCTTTTGAATCATCTTCGACCAACTTGTCCAAATCAAGTTATCGATCAACTAATCAATCAAATCAAACATTAATCCAAGCAATTAATCATTCAAACAAGATCTAAATAAACAATTACAACAATAATGACAATTTCGTAAATAAAGTGTCCAAATCTAACATGCATTCTAACATACATGAATCATGAACAATATCTCTACAACTTGATGAATAAACTTGCATAAGTGATCATGTAGTAAAATAGGTGTCAAATCATCATGAACAATAGATCTACATGCAGACTTAGGGAAAATGCAAGAAATCACTATCTTTAACACATAAACAAGCCACCAATCCAATATACTCCCTTGGATCCGTGTGAGAGATAACTACCACTCACCAAATCATCTAAACACCTCAAAATTAACTAACTCCAGATCTGGACAGCAAAGATCCAAGCTTGATCCGGCAAAATCTCACTTCAATCGATGAAATCTCACTTCAATGGATGAAGATCTTCAACTTTGGCTCTTGGATCTTCGATTTGATCCTCAATCTAGGATGGATGTTAGCACTAGATTAGAGTGGAGAAAAGAAGTGAAGAAATGTTGTAGTCGAGCTCTCAAAATGGCAGCACTTCGTTGCTTCAAAATCCGATGCCAAAAAGTGAGCCAAACCCCTCTATTTATAGGCTGGAAATCCCCTTAACTCGGCCGTCCCCCTTGAGTCGTCGCCGACCTACGACCGAAACCCAAGGCCGACCTAACTACTCAACACAACAGCCGACTCAACCACCTGACGACCTAACACGCACGCGAGTTACGACCTACGACTTAGCCCTAGTGCCGACCCAACACCTACGCGACCTAGAGCATGCACGCGACCTAACACTAAGCCGACCCAACGACTCAACACATATAAGTGTCTAACGACCTAATCTACATAACCAAACATAGGTCGCATACGACCTATCCTATGACTCGGCACAGCTGACCTAAGCTATTCACTAAGTCGCCCCAAACGACCTACCCTCCTTAGGTCGGTAACTCTTAAACCGGTCAGCTCCTAAGCGGTTGATCCTTAACTCGGCCATAACCTTAATTCGTCTAAACCTTAAGTTGGCCAAACCCAACAAGCCGCTAACCCTTAAGTCACTCCATCTCTTATCTCGGCTGACTACCTTAACTCGGTCAATTCCTTAGCTCGGTCATCCCTATAAGTCGCTCACACGAGCTATCCTCCACACGACCTAAGCACAAAGTCGATCACGACCTAAGCTCTCTCACGACTAAAGCACCACACGAGCTAGCTTCATACGACTTAAGCTATGGTCGACTCAAACTCTAAACGACTTAACAACGTCAACGACTTAAAGCATATAGTTATACAATGTTTCGATCCGTAAAAATACGGGTCGTTACAACCATGGCATTGCACCGTTTCAAATCCATGCACCCATTTCAAAAGGCCGTACGACACTGTTTCGTCATTTTGAATGTATGTTGCACCTTGCACCGTAGATGTTGCACCCTGTGGATATCAATTCTTCGGAGGGCCATATCTCTTGGCTCGTTTAGAGTTACGGGAGGCATAACCAGTCAAAACGAAAGTATCTATGAGTTCTACAGCTATGACGGCTTTCAGCCGTCACTGGTTAGTTTCATACCCCTAAAATCCTATCCGAACCTCCATCGGGTCATGAAAGTGTTTTACCCTTCGTATTTTCGTCACGAGGATTTTTTCTGTAAAACGGGATCCCCGTGTCGCTGGAGAGTGGTGCACCATGGTACTTCACCGTTTCAAATCCATGCACCCATTTCTTAAGGTCGTACGGCACTGTTTCGTCATTTTGGACGGATGTCCCACCTTGCACCATGGATGTTGCACCCTGTGGATATCAATTCTTCGGAGGGCCATAACTCTTGGCTCGTTTAGAGTTATGGGAGCCGTAACCAGTCGAAACGAATGTATCTGCGAGTTCTACAGCTATGACTGCTTTCAGCCGTCACTGGTTAGTTTCATACCCAAAAAATACTATCCAAACCTCCATCGGGTCATGGAAGTTTTTTACCCTTCGTTTTTCGTCACGTGGATTTTTTCTGTAAAACGGGATCCCCGTGGCTGGTCTATGATTTACCATCGCTGGAGAGTGGTGCACCATGGTACTGCACCGTTTCAAATCCATGCACCGATTTTGAAAGGTCGTACGGCACCGTTTCGTCAATTTGGACGGATGTTGCACCTTGCACCCTAGATGTTGCACCTTGTGGATATCGATTCTTCGGAGGGCCATAACTCTTGGCTCGTTAGAGTTACGGGAGCCATAACCAGTCAAAACAAAGGTATCTTTGAGTTCTACAGCTATGACACCTTTCAGCCGTCACTGGTAAGTTTCATACCCAAAAAATCATATCCGAACCTCCATCGGGTCATGGAAGTTTTTTACCCTTCGTTTTTTCGTCACTTGGATTTTTTCTGTAAAACGGGATCCCCATGGCTGGTCTATGATTTACCATCGCTGGAGAGTGGTGCACCATGGTACTGCACCGTTTCAAATCCATGCACCCAGTTCTAAAGGTCGTACGGCACTGTTTCGTCTGTTTGGACGGATGTTGCACCTTGCACCGTAGATGTTGCACCCTGTGGATATCGATTCTTCGGAGGGCCATTACTCTTGGCTCGTTTAGAGTTACGGGAGCCATAACCAGTCAAAGCGAAGGTATCTGTGAGTTCTACAGCTATGACGGCTTTCAGCCGTAGCTGGTTAGTTTCATACCCAAAAAATCCTATCCGAACCTCCATATGGTCATGGAAGTTTTTTACCCTTCGTTTTTTCGTCGCGTGGATTTTTTCTGTAAATCGGGTTCCCCTTGGCTGGTCATTGATTTACCATCGCCTAAGAGTGTTGCACCATGGTACTGCACCATTTCAAATCCATGCACCCATTCAAAAGGTCGTACGGCACTGTTTCGTCATTTTGGACGGATGTTGCACCTTGCACCGTAAATGTTGCACCCTGTGGATATCGATTCTTCGGAGGGCCATAACTCTTGGCTCGTTTAGAGTTACAGAAGCCATAACCAGTCAAAACGAAGGTATCTGTGAGTTATACAGGTATGACGGCTTTTAGCCATCACTGGCTAGTTTCATACCCAAAAAATCCTATCCGAACCTCAATCGGGTAAAGGAAGTTTTTTACGCTTCGTTTTATCGTCACGTGGATTTTTTGTGTAAAATGGGATCCCCGTGGCTGGTCTATGATTTACCATCGCTGGAGAGTGGTGCACCATGGTACTGCACCGTGTCAAATCCATGCATCCATTTCTACAGGTCGTACGACACTGTTTCGTCATTTTAGACGGATGTTGCACCTTCCACCGTAGATGTTGCACCATGTGGATATCGATTCTTTGGAGGGCCATAACACTTGGCTCATTTAGAGTTACAGGAGCCATAACCAGTCAAAACGAAGGTATCTGTGAGTTCCACAGGTATGACGGCTTTCAGCCGTCACTGGTTATTTTCATACCTAAAAATTCCTATCCGAACCTCCATAGTGTCATGGAAGTTTTTTACCCTTCGTTTTTCGTCGCTTGGATTTTTTCTGCAAATCGGGATCCCCGTGGCTGATCTATGATTTACAATCGCTGGAGAATGGTGCACCATGGTACTGCACCGTTTCAAATACATGCACCCATTTCTAAAGGTCGTACGGCACTGTTTCGTCATTTTGGACGGATGTTCTACCTTGCACCATAGATGTTGCACCCTGTGGATATCGATTCTTCGGAGGGCCATAACTCTTGGCTCGTTTAGAGTTACGGGAGCCATAACCAGTCAAAACGAAGGTATCTGTGAGTTCTACAGCTATGATGGCTTTCAGCCGTCACTTGTTAGTTTCATACCAAAAAAATCCTATCCGAACCTCAATCGGGACAAGGAAGTTTTTTACCCTTCGTTTTTTCGTCACGTGGATTTTTTCTGTAAAACGCGACCCCTTTGGCTGGTCTATGATTTACCATCGCTGGAGAGTGGTGCACCATGGTACTACAACGTTTCAAATCCATGCACCCATTTCGAAAGGTCGTACGGCACTGTTTCGTCATTTTGGACGGATGTTGCACCTTGCACTGTAGATGTTGCACCCTGTGGATATCGATTCTTCGGAGGGCCATAACTCTTGGCTCGTTTAGAGTTACGGGAGCCATAACCAGTCAAAACGAAGGTATCTGTGAGTTCTACCGCTATGACGGCTTTCAGCGGTCACTGGTAAGTTTCATACCCAAAAAATTCTATCCGAACCTCAATCGGGTCGTGGAAGTTTTTTACCCTTCGTTTTTTCGTCACGTGGATTTTTTCTGTAAAACGGAATCCCCGTGGCTGGTCTATGATTTACCATCGCGGGAGAGCGGTGCACCATGGTACTGCACCATTTTAAATCCATGCGCATATTTCTAAAGGTCGTACGGCACTGTTTCGTCATTTTGGAAAGATCTTCCACCATGCACCGTAGATGTTGCACCCTGTGGATATCAATTCTTCGAAGGGCCATATCTCTTGGCTCGTTTAGAGTTACGGGAGCCATAACCAGTCAAAACGAAAGTATCAGTGAGTTCTACACCAATGATGGCTTTTAGCCGTCACTGGTTAGTTTCATACCCAAAAAATCCTATCCGAACCTCCATCGGGTCATTGAAGTTTTTTACCCTTCGTTTTTTGTCACGTGGATTTTTTCTGTAAAACGGGATCCCATTGGCAGGTCTATGATTTACCATCGCTAGAGAGTGGTGCACCAGGGTACTGCACCGTTCAAATCCATGCACCCATTTCAAAAGGTCATACGACACTATTTCGTCATTTTGGACGGATGTTGCACGTTGCACCGTAGATGCTGCACCCTGTGGATATCGATTCTTCGGAGGGCCATAACTCTTGGCTCGTTTAGAGTTATGGAAGCCATAACCAGTCACAACGAAGGTATATGTGAGTTCTAAAGCTTTGATGGCTTTCAGCTGTCACTGGTTTGTTTCATACCCAAAAAATCATATCTGAACCTCAATCGGGTCATGGATGTTTTTTACCCTTTGTTTTTTCGTCACTTGGATTTTTTCTGTAAAACGGGATCCCCTTGGCTGGTCTATGATTTACCATCGTTGGAGAGTGGTGCACCATGGTACTGCACCGTTTCAAATCCATGCACCCATTTCTAAAGGTCGTACGACACTGTTTTGTGATTTTGGACGGATGTTGCACCTTGCACCGTAGATGTTGCACCCTGTGGATATCGATTCTTCGGAGGGCCATAATTCTTGGCTCGTTTAGAGTTACGGGAGCAATAACCAGTCACAACGGAGGTATCTGTGAGTTCTATAGCTATGACGGCTATCAGCCATCACTGGTAAGTTTCATACCCAAAAAATCCTATCCGAACCTCCATCGGGTCATGGAAGTTTTTTACCCTTCGTTTTTTTCCTCACGTGGATTTTTTCTGTAAAACGGTATCCTCGTGGCTGGTCTATGATTTACCATCGCTGGAGAGTGGTGCACCATGGTACTGCCTTGTTTCAAATCCATGCACATATTTCTAAAGGTCGTACGGCACTGTTTCGTCATTTTGGACGGATGTTCCACCTTGCACCGTAGATGTTGCACCCTGTGGATATCGATTATTCGGAGGGCCATAACTCTTGGCTCGTTTAGAGTTACGAGAGCCATATCCAGTCAAAACGAAGGTATCTGTGAGTCCTACAGCTATGACCGCTCTCGGCCGTCACTGGTAAGTTTCATACCCAAAAAATCCTATCCGAACCTCCATCGGGTCATGGAAGTTTTTTACCCTTCGTTTTTTCGTCACGTGGATTTTTTACAATAAAACGGAATCCCCGTGGCTGGTCTATTATTTACCATCGCTGGAGAGTGGTGCACCATGGTACTGCACCGTTTCAAATCGATGCGCCCATTTCTAAAGGTCGTACGACACTGTTTCGTCATTTTGGACGGATGTTCCACCTTGCACCGTAGATGTTGCACCCTGTGGATATCGATTCTACGGAGGGCCATATCTCTTGGCTCGTTTAGAGTTACGCGAGCCATAACCAGTCAAAACGAAGGTATCTGTGAGTTCTACAGCAATGACACCTATCAGCCGTCACTGGTAGTTTCATACCCAAAAAATCCTATCCGAACCTCCATCGTGTCATGGAAGTTTTTTACCCTTCGTTTTTCGTCACTTGGATTTTTTCTGTAAAACGGGATCCCCGTGGCTGATCTATGATTTACCATCGCTGGAGAGTGGTGCACCATGGTATTGCACCGTTTCAAATCCATGCACCCATTTCTAAAGGTCGTACGGCACTGTTTCGTCATTTTGGACGGATGTTCCACCTTGCACCGTAGATGTTGCACCCCGTGGATATCGATTCTTCGGAGGGCCATAACTCTTGGCTCGTTTAGAGCTACGGGAGCCATAACCAGTCAAAACAAAGGTATCTGTGAGTTCTACAGCTATGATGGCTTTCAGCCGTCACTTGTTAGTATCATACCCAAAAAATCCTATCCGAACCTCAATCGGGTCATGGAAGTTTTTAACCCTTCGTTTTTTCGTCACGTGGATTTTTTCTGTAAAACAAGACCTCTTGGCTAGTCTATGATTTACCATCGCTGGAGAGTGGTGCACCATGGTACTACACCATTTCAAATCCATGCACCCATTTCAAAAGGTCGTACCGCACTGTTTCGTCATTTTGGACGGATGTTGCACCTTGCACCGTAGATGTTGCACCCTGTGGATATCGATTCTTCGGAGGGCCATAACTCTTGGCTCGTTTAGAGTTACGAGAGCCATAACCAGTCAAAACGAAGGTATCTGTGAGTTCTACAGCTTTGACTGCTTTCAGCCGTCACTGTTTTGTTTCATACCCAAAAAATCCTATCCGAACCTCAATCCGGTCATGGAAGCTTTTTTACCCTTCGTTTTTTCGTCACATGGATTTTTTCTGTAAAACGGGATCCACTTGGCTGGTCTATGATTTACCATCACTGGAGAGTGGTGCACCATGGTACTGCACCGTTTCAAATCCATGCACCTATTTCTAAAGGTCGTACGACACTGTTTCGTCATTTTGGACGGATGTTGCACCTTGCACCATAGATGTTGCACCCTATGGATATCGATTCTTCGGAGGGCCATATCTCTTGGCTCGTTTAGAGTAACGGGAGCCATAACCAGTCAAAACGAACGTGTCTGTGAGTTCTACAGCTATGACAGCTTTTCTGCCGTCACTTGTTAGTTTCATACCCAAAAATCCTATACGAACCTCAATCGGGTCATGGAAGTTTTTTACCCTTCGTTTTTTCGTCACGTGGATTTTTTCTGTAAAACGGGATCCCCATGGCTGGTCTATGATTTACCATCGTTGGAGAGTGGTGCACCATGGCACTGCACTGTTTCAAATCCATGCGCATATTTCTAAAGGTCGTACGGCACTGTTTCGTCATTTTGGACGGATGTTCCACCTTGCACCATAGATGTTGCACCCTGTGGATATCTATTCTTCGGAGGGCCATAACTGTTGGCTCGTTTAGAGTTACGGGATCCATAACCAGTCAAAACGAAGGTATCTGTGAGTTCTACAGATATAACGGCTTTCAGCCGTTACTTGTTAGTTTCATACCCAAAAAATCCTATCCGAACCTCAATCGGGTCATGAAAGGTTTTTACCCTTCGTTTTTTCGTCACGTGGATTTTTTATGTAAAACGGAACCCCCTGGCTGGTCTATGATTTACCATTGCTGGAGAGTGGTGCACCATGGTACTGCACCGTTTCAAATCCATGCACCCATTTCTAAAGGTCGTACGGCACTGTTACGTCATTTTGGACGGATGTTGCACCTTGCACCGTAGATGTTGCACCTTGTGGATATCGATTCTTCGGAGGGCGATAACCCTTGGCTCGTTTAGAGTTACGGGAGCCATAACCAATCAAAACAAAGGTATCTGTGAGTTCTACAGCTATGACGGCTTTCAGCCGTCACTGGTTAGTTTCATACCCAAAAAATCCTATTCGAACCTCCATCGGGTCATGGAAGTTTTTTACCCTTCGTTTTTTCGTCACGTGGATTTTTTCTGTAAAACGGGATCCCCATGGCTGGTCTATGATTTACCATCGCTGGAGAGTGGTGCACCATGGTACTGCACCGTTTCAAATCCATGCACCCATTTCTAAAGGTCGTACGACACTGTTTCGTCATTTTGGACGGATGTTGCACCTTGTACCGTAGATGTTGCACCCTGTGGACATTGTTTCTTCGGAGGGCCATAACACTTGGCTCGTTTAGAGTTACGGGAGCCATAACCAGTCAAAACGAAGGTATCTGTGAGTTCTACAGCTATGACGGCTTTTAGCCGTCACTAGTTAGTTTCATACCAAAAAAATCCAATCCGAACCTCAATCGGGTCATGGAAGTTTTTTACACTTCGTTTTTTCGTCACGTGGATTTTTTCTGTAAAACGGGACCCCTTTGGCTGGTCTATGATTTACCATCGCTGGAGAGTGGTGCACCATGGTACTGCACCGTTTCAAATCCATGCACTCATTTCTAAAGGTCGTACAGCACTGTTTCGTCATTTTGGACGGATGTTGGACCTTGCACCGTAGATGTTGCACCCTGTGGATATCGATTCTTCGGAGGGCCATAACTCTTGGCTCGTTTAGAGTTACGGGAGCCATAACCAGTCAAAACGAAGGTATCTGCGAGTTTTACAGCAATGATGGCTTTCAGCCATCACTGGTTAGTTTCATACCCAAAAAATCCTATCCGAACCTCCATCGGGTCATGAAAGTTTTTTACCCTTCGTTTTTTCGTCACGTGTATTTTTTCTGTAAAACGGAACCCCCTTGGCTGGTCTATGATTTACCATCGCTGGAGAGTGGTGCACCATGGTACTGCACCGTTTCAAATCCATGCACCTGTTTGCGTAAAAAATGGCCGCAAACACCCAAAGTCGTATGAGTTGGTTGATTTTATCTTGTTTTCAGTGATTTGGGTGATTTATGCAAATATATGAAAAACAGGGACTAAACTGTAAAAGACACACAGATTTATAGTGGTTCGGCCAGAACGTGCCTACGTCCACTTTATATGTTATTCTCCTTTTTTCTTCAGATTACAAGTACAAAGCTTTGATTACAAGTATCTCAAGTTGTTTGAGAGTTCCTTCCTTGCTTGAGCTCTCAAACTTGTCTGCCATTGTTGTACCCCTGCCTCTCTATTTATAGAGTGAAGTAGGGGGCAGGGGTTTTGGAAGTATATAGCTGCTGGTGGGCCCGGGCTGAAGAAATTTGGACTGGCAATTATCTGGTTCGGCGAAGCTCTGGTTCGGTCTTGGTTGGCTTGGCAGTTGGTCCGGTGGCGTTTGGACCGGTACCAACTTGATTCGGCAGGAGTGTAGGAGTGGTTGTAGGAGATGGTCTGGAGCGGTGTCTTGGTGACTGGTAGTAAGGTTGGTCTGGTAGTGGAGCAGGTCCGGTATTGGAGTGTGAAGGTTGGTGGATCGGTAGTGAGTGGACCGGTAGGGGAGTTGGTCCGATGGAAAGGTTGTGGATAGCTGGTTCGGTGGTAAGGAGAGGTTTTCGACCGGTTGTTGGAGTATCGGATGAAACTGATACCGAATGAACTTGGGGAGTGTATGCCGAATGAATTCCTACCTTGCTTTACCGAATGAACCTTTGCACTTGAATCATGAGTGAAATCACAGACTTATATACGCTTGCTTGCTTCCTCTTAGCTCGATCGTGGTGGAGATGCGCTCAACATTGATATTCCAGTTTTGTCCGAAAAATGGGATAACACTTTGCCCCCCAAAATATGCCTTGCGGTAGGAAGGCGTGTTTTGTAATGCCATGAGCTGGATGTTCATATCCTGTCGACAACCTGTAAAGAGCTTGATATTTTATATGGCCCCAAATGACGACCGTTCGAGATCGAGCTATTTGGGATGAAGCGCGGCCATTCATGGTCAAGCGCCTAACTTCAAATGACGATCGTTCGTGATCAACTCATTTGAGGGAAAGTGCGACCCTGCGCGGTCAAGCGCATAAATCCATGCGTCGATCGTTCGGGATCGAGTCATCTGCGGTGAAATGTGACCGTTCAAGGTCAAGCGCTTAACTTCAAATGACGACCGTTTGGGATCGAGCCATTCGAGGTAAAGTACGACAGTGCGCGGTCGAGCCTGTAAGTCCACGTGTCGGTCGTTCGAGACCGAGCTATTTGTGATGAAATGTGACCGTTCAGGGTCAAGCGCCTAACTTCAAATGACGATCGTTCGTGATCAAGTCATTCGAGGTAAGGTGCGACAGTGCGCGGTCAAGTGGCGGTCCTCAAATGACGACCGTTCGCGATCAAGCCATTTGAGATAAGGTGTAACAGTCAGTGATCAGGTGGCGGACCTCAAATGACGACCGTTCGCGATCGAGCCATTTGAGGTAAGGTGAGTTGTGCCGTTCGAGGCGAGTTGTGCCGTTCGAGGCGAGTTGTGATCGTTCGCGATCGGGTGCCGTTCGAGGCGAGTTGTGACTGTTCGAAGTCGGGTGCCGTTCGAGGCGAATGAGTGTGCCCGGGGGGGACTTAATATTATCAGTGTTGGAGTTATTGTTTGGGGAAGTTTTTCGAATCAAAGACTTCGGCAGTTCGCTGCCATGCAAGAGGTGCTCGTGGACCGTTCGCGATCCAACGAGCATACAAGTAAATAATTTTTTCATAGAATTGTAAATGTTAAAGCAATAGTACCTTACAGCAGAAATGTCCAAACAGGAAGAATTCAAATGTTCATATCGAAACAAAAGCAAAGCAAGGATGTCAAAGTGTAAGTTCCCACCCCGAAGCAGTCAATGATCATTCAGAGCATGCCTGGAGATCGTTCGCGATCTCGTACATGTGTAAATGATTTAATTGCCTTAGTGGAAGCTTACGACTTGTTCATCGTTATTTTAATCAAGCAATCAATGGATAATCAAATGGTGCCCTGATCCAGGGTCACCTCTAGCTGATGTAGAGGGTGGTCGCTCTGGCTCCACCGCTGGAGTTCGCCTCCTCACATACTGAAGGAGCATACCGTTCCTGATAAGCCCTTCCACCTCGTCCTTCAAATGCCTACAATCATTAGTGTTATGACCATTCAATTCATGAAATACACAAAACTTATCTGATTTCTTTCGTCAGAGGTTGGATCCCTTCGCATTGGTCTACGATACGGAACATGCCCCTTGGTATCGTGATAAATCCGTTCCAAACTCTCATTCAGCTCTGAATAGGTGGTGAATCGTGGCTCTCTTCGTAGCCACTTTGTCCTGTCATCATTATCCTCAGCCTTTCTTTTTCCTTTGCTAGTCTCCGCACCCTTCCCAGGTGGGTTTCCGCTCTTGATTGTGTAAACGTCATCTTCTTCCTCTCTTTCTGCACTGGCGTCTTCCAAACGCAGAAACTTTTCAGCCTCATGATAGAACTCTCCCAGATTCATAGGCGGGTCCTTGGTTAATGAATTCTTGAACTCTGTATTACCAGCTATTCCAGATACAGCCGCCATCATGACCATGGATGGATCTGGTCGATCCACTGATGCTGCGGCCGCATTAAATCGCGTTAGAAAGCTCCTCAAAGTCTCTCCAGTTTTCTATTTCAAGGTTGCCAAAGTCATCACATTCTTGGGTCTCGCAATATGAACCCTGAATTGCCTCATGAATCTCTCAGTTAAATCTGCCCATGTTCCTATGGAGCCGCTCTCCAGTTGCCTAAACCATAACGCTGCAATGTCCGTCAAATACAGTGGAAAGCACCGGGCCATAACCTCCTCTGATGCCCCCAGCACTTCCATATGTCTCATATACTTCGTTAGATGGACCGTGGGATCCGTTTTCCCGTTGTACATGTCCAATGATGGTAGCTTGAATTCTGGTGGGTTCCCAGCCATCCTAATCGCAGAAGAAAAAGGACTCCTGTTTACATCTTCCAAGTCTCTGTTTACTAAACCGCCTCTCATAGCTCTTCTAACCATCTCTGCTAATCTGTCATTGTCTCCAAGCTGTAGTTCTCGTTCACTGTCTTCGACCTGCCCCCCAAGTCCGCGGGAGTTTCCATGTGTATGCCTCTCTGGCCGAACGTTTATTCCTCTATTGCTACCAGGTGGCTCGGATGTCCCCATCTCACTTCCAGGGGTCGGATCAACATGCTCTGCGTGAGTGCCCCCTAGCTCTGGTGCTGCGCCAGATGGTCCTGCCCCGTTCTGAACCACAGTTGCTCCTTGGATTTGTGCTCCAATTTGCCCAATTTGTTGAAGTAAGTTCTGGATCATCTCTTCTTGTCTTCTCATCATGGCCTCCATCTCATCCCTAGTGATGAAGATCGACGCTTGATTCCCTCCTGAGGAAGCCTCTTGACTTCCTTGGTGTTCACTTCTCTCTGGCCTTTGCCTTCTACTTGTTTGTCTCGTCATAACTCTTAGATTTGAACTCTTAGATTTTAAAATTCAACTTCTATCCGATGTAGCGGGAGCTGGTTTCTCTTAGTGAAAGCACCAAAATGTTTGTGTAAAAAATGGCCGCAAACACCCAAAGTCGAATGAGTTGGTTGATTTTATGTTGTTTTCAGTGATTTGGGTGATTTATGCAAATATATGAAAAACAGGGACTAAACTGTAAAAGACACACAGATTTATAGTGGTTCGGCCAGAACGTGCCTACGTCCACTTTATATGTTATTCTCCTTTTTTCTTCAGATTACAAGTACAAAGCTTTGATTACAAGTATCTCAAGTTGTTTGAGAGTTCCTTCCTTGCTTGAGCTCTCAAACTTGTCTGCCATTGTTGTACCCCTGCCCCTCTATTTGTAGAGTGAAGTAGGGGGCAGGGGTTTTGGAAGTATATAGCTGCTGGTGGGCCCGGGCTGAAGAAATTTGGACTGGCAATTATCTGGTTCGGCGAAGCTCTGGTTCGGTCTTGGTTGGCTTGGCAGTTGGTCCGGTGGCGTTTGGACCAGTACCAACTTGATTCGGCAGGAGTGTAGGAGTGGTTGTAGGAGATGGTCTGGAGCGGTGTCTTGGTGACTGGTAGTAAGGTTGGTCTGGTTGTGGAGCTGGTCCGGTATTGGAGTGTGAAGGTTGGTGGACCGGTAGTGAATGGACCGGTAGGGGAGTTGGTCCGGTGGAAAGGTTGTGTATAGCTGGTTCGGTGGTAAGGAGAGGTTTTCGACCGGTTGTTGGAGTACCGGATAAAACTGATACCGAATGAACTTGGGGAGTGTATGCCGAATGAATTCCTACCTTGCTTTACCGAATGAACCTTTGCACTTGAATCATGAGTGAAATCACAGACTTATATACGCTTGCTTGCTTCCTCTTAGCTCGATCGTGGTGGAGATGCGCTCAACATTGATATTCCAGTTTTGTCCAAAAAATGGGATAACAGCACCTATTTCTAAAGGTCGTACGACACTGTTTCGTCATTTTGGACGGATGTTGCACCTTGCACCGTAGATGTTGCACCTTGTGGATATCGATTCTTCGGAGGGCCATAACTCTTGGGTCGTTTAGAGTTAAGGGAGGCATAACCAGTCAAAACGAAGGTATCTGTGAGTTCTACAGCTATGACGGCTTACAACCGTCACTCGTACGTTTCATACCCAAAAAATCGTATCCGAACTTCCATCGGGTCATGGAAGTTTTTTACCCTTCGTTTTTTCGTCACGTGGATTTTTTCTGTAAAACGGGATCCCCGTGGCTGGTCTATGATTTACCATCGCGAGAGAGTGGTGCACCATGGTACTGCACCGTTTCAAATCCATGTGCATATTTCTAAAGGTTGTACGACACTGTTTCGTCATTTTGGACCGATGTTTCACCTTGCACCGTAGATGTTGCACCCTGTGGATATCGATTCTTTGGAGGGCCATATCTCTTGGCTCGTTTAGAGTTACGGGAGCCATAACCAATCAAAACGAAAGAATCTATGAGTTCTACAGCTATGACGGCTTTTAGCCGTCACTGGGTAGTTTCATACCCAAAAAATCCTATCCGAACCTCCATCGGGTCATGGAAGTTTTTTACCCTTCGTTTTTCGTCACTTGGATTTTTTCTGTAAAACGGGATCGCCGTGGCTGGTCAATGATTTACCATCGCTGGAGAGTGGTGCACCATGGTACTACACCATTTCCAATCCATGCACCCATTTCTAAAGGTCGTACGGCACAGTTTCGTCATTTTGGACGGATGTTCCACCTTGCACCGTAGATGTTGCACCCTGTGGATATTGATTCTTCGGAGGGCCATAACTCTTGGCTCGTTTAGAGTTACGGGAGCCATAACCAGTCAAAACGAAGGTATCTGTGAGTACTACAGCTATGACGGCTTTCATCCGTCACTTGTTAGTTTCGCACCCAAGAAACTCCTATCCGAACCTCAATCGGGTCATGGAAGTTTTTTACCCTTCGTTTTTTCGTCATGTGGATTTTTTCTGTAAAACGGGACCCCCTTGGCTGGTCTATGATTTACCATCGCTGGAGAGTGGTGCACCATGGTACTGCACCGTTTCAAATCTATGCACCCATTTCAAAAGGTCGTACGACACTGCTTCGTCATTTTGGACGGATGTTGCACCTTGCACCGTAGACGTTGCACCCTGTGGATATCGATTCTTCGGAGGGCCATGACTCTTGGCTCGTTTAGAGTTACGGGTGCCATAACCAGTCAAAACGAAGGTATCTGTGAGTTCTATAGCTTTGATGGCTTTCAGCCATCACTGGTTTGTTTCATAGCCAAAAAATCCTATCCGAACCTCAATCGGGTCATGTAAGTTTTTTACCCTTCATTTTTTCGTCGCGTGGATTTTTTCTGTAAAACGGGATCCCCGTGGCTGGACTATGATTTACCATCGCTGGAGAGTGGTGCACCATGGTACTGCACCGTTTCAAATCCATGCACCCATTTCTAAAGGTCGTACGACACTGTTTCGTCATTTTGGACGGATGTTCCACCTTGAACCGTAGATGTTGCACCCTGTGGATATCGATTCTTCGAAGGGCCATATCTCTTGGCTCGTTTAGAGTAACGGGAGCCATAACCAGTCAAAACAAAGGTACCTGTGAGTTCTATAGCTATGACGGCTTTCAGCCGTCACTGGTAAGTTTCATAACCAAAAAATCCTATCCGAACCTCCATCGGGTCATGGAAGTTTTTTACCCTTCGTTTTTTCGTCACGTGGATTTTTTCTGTAAAACGGGATCCCCGTGGCTGGTCTATGATTTACCATCGCGGAAGAGTGGTGCACCATGGTACTGCACCGTTTCAAATCCATGCGCATATTTCTAAAGGTCGTACGACACTGTTTCGTCATTTTGGACGGATGTTCCACCTCGCACCGTAGATGTTGCACCCTGTGGATATCAATTCTTCGGAGGGCCATATCTCTTGGCTCGTTTAGAGTTAGGTTTGCGTAAAAAATGGCCGCGAACACCCAAAGTCGTATGAGTTGGTTGATTTGATGTTGTTCTTAGTGATTTGGGTGATTTATGCAAATGTATGAAAAGCAGGGACTAAACTGTAAAAGACACACAGATTTATAGTGGTTCGGCCAGAACGTGCCTACGTCCACTTTATATGTTATTCTCCTTTTTCTCTTCAGATTACAAGTACAAAGCTTTGATTACAAGTATCTAAAGTTGTTTGAGAGTTCCTTCCAGGCTTGAGCTCTCAAACTTGTCTGCCATTGTTGTACCCCTGCCCCTCTATTTATATAGTGAGGCTGGGGGCAGGGGTCTTGGATGTTTATAGCTGCTAGCGGGCTTGGGCCGAAGCAATCTGGACTTGCAACTTTCTGGTTCGGCGAAGCTTTGGTTCGGCAATTAGTGGGAGAGAGGTTGATTCGGTGGTAGGGAGAGAGGTTGACTCGGCTATAGGTTGTGTGGAGTGTCGTTTGATCCGGTGGTGGGTTGGACCGGCAGTAGTATTTGGAGCTGGTTCGGTGGTGGCATGGTTCGGTGGCTTGTGGAGAGGCACTGGTTCGGGGGGTGTTTGGTCCGGTGATGGAGGGTGTTTGGTCCGGTGATGGAGGAGGCAAGCTTTGGTTCGGTATTGAGGTGGAGAGGCTTGGTTCGGCATTGGCTTGGAGTGGGTGTGGTCCGGCAATGCTTGGACCAGCATTACATGGGAAATACCGAATGAACTGAGTAGGATGCTGGATGAACAGCGCCGAATGAGATTGCCGAATGAGACTTTAGACCTTTGATTCCGAGTGGACTCTCGCATTGTTTCACCAAATGAACTTTTATATTTTAACCTTGAGTGAGATCCCCGACTCATGTACGCTTGCTTGCTTCTTCTTGGTTCCGGTCATGGTGGAAATGCATACAATCTTGATATTCCAGTTTTGTCCAAAAATTGGGATAACACTTTGCCCCCCAAAATATGCCTTGCGGTAGGAAGGCGTGTTTTGTAATGCCATGAGCTGGATGTTCATATCCTGTTGACAACCTGTAAAGAGCTTGATATTTTATATAGCCCCAAATGACTACGTTCGAGATCGAGCTATTTGGGATGAAGCGCGGCCGTTCATGGTCAAGCGCTTAACTTCAAATGACGACCGTTCGTCATCAAGTCATTTGCGGTGAAGTGCGACCGTGCGCGGTCAAGCGCATAAATCCGTGCGCCGATCGTTCGGGATCGAGTCATCTGCAATGAAATGTGACCGTTCTAGGTCAAGCTCTTTACTTCAAATGACGACCGTTCGGATCGAGTCATTCGAGGTAAAGTGCGATAGTGCGCGGTCGAGTGGGGACCGTTCAAGGTCAAGCGCTTAACTTCAAATGACGATCGTTCGCGATCAAGTCATTCGAGGTAAAGTGCGACAGTGCGCGGTCGAGTCTGTAATTCCACGCGTCGATCATTCGAGACCGAGCCATTTGTGATGAAATGTGACCGTTCAAGGTCAAGCGCCTAACTTCAAATGACGATCGTTCGTGATCAAGCCATTCGAGGTATGGTGCGACAGTGCGCGGTAAAGTGGCGGTCCTCAAATGACGATCGTTCACGATCAAGCCATTTGAGGTAAAAGCCATTTGAGGTATGGTGTAATAGTTAGTGATCAGGTGGCGGACCTCAAATGACGACCGTTCGCGATCGAGCCATTTGAGGTAAGGTGAGTTGTGCCGTTCGAGGCGAGTGGTGCCGTTCGAGGCGAGGGGTGCCGTTCGAGGCGAGTTGTGCCGTTCGAGGCGAGTATTGCCGTTCGAGGCGAGTTGTGCCGTTCGAGGCGAGTTGTGATCGTTCGCGATCGGGTGCCGTTCGAGGCGAGTTGTGATCGTTCGCGATCGGGTGCCATTCGAGGCGAGTTGTGAATGTTCGAAGTCGGGTGCCGTTCGAGGCGAATGAGTGTGCCTTGGGGGAACTTAATATTATCAGTGTTGGAGTCATTGTTTGGGGGAATTTTTCGAATCAAAGACTTCGGCAGTTCGTTGCCATGCAATAGGTGCTCGTGGACAGTTCGCGATCCAACGGGCATACAAGTAAACAATTTTTTCATGGAATTGTAAATGTTAAAGCAATAGTACCTTATAGCAGAAATGTCCAAACAGGAAGAATCCAAATGTTCAAATCAAAACAAAACAAAAGCAAAGCAAGGATGTCAAAGTGTAAGTTCCCACTCCGAAGCAGTCAATGATCATTCAGAGCATGCCTGGAGATTGTTCGCGATCTCGTACATGTGTAAATGATTTAATTGCGTTAGTGGAAGCTTACGACTTGTTCATCGTTATTTTAATCAAGCAATCAATGGATAATCAAATGGTGCCCTGATCCAGGGTCACCTCTAGCTGATGTAGAGGGTGGTCGCTCTGGCTCCACCGCTGGAGTTCGCCTCCTCACATACTGAAGGAGCATACCGTTCCTGATAAGCCCTTCCACCTCGTCCTTCAAATGCCTACAATCATTAGTGTTATGACCATTCAATTCATGAAATACACAAAACTTATCTGATTTTCTTTCGTCAGAGGTTGGATCCCTTCGCATTGGTCTACGATACGGAACCTGCCCCTTGGTATCCTGATAAATCCGTTCCAAACTCTCATTCAGCTCTGAATAGGTGGTGAATCGTGGCTCTCTTCGTAGCCACTTTGTCCTGTCATCATTATCCTCAGCCTTTCTTTTTCCTTTGCTAGTCTCTGCACCCTTTCCAGGTGCGTTTCCGCTCTTAATTGTGTAAACGTCATCTTCTTCCTCTCTTTCCGCACTAGCATCTTCCAAACGCAGAAACTTTTCAGCCTCATGATAGAACTCTCCCAGATTCATAGGCGGGTCCTTGGTTAATGAATTCTTGAACTCTGTATTACCAGCTATTCCAGATACAGCCGCCGTCATGACCATAGATGGATCTGGTCGATCCACTGATGCTGCCGCCGCATTAAATCGCGTTAGAAAGCTCCTTAAAGTCTCTCCAGTTTTCTGTTTCAAGGTTGCCAAAGTCATCACATTCTTGGGTCTCACAATATGAACCCTGAATTGCCTCATGAATCTCTCAGTTAAATCTGCCCATGTTCCTATGGAGCCGCTTTCCAGTTGCCTAAACCATAACGCTGCAATGTCCGTCAAATACAGTGGAAAGCACCGGGCCATAACCTCCTCTGATGCCCCCAGCACTTCCATATGTCTCATATACTTCGTTAGATGGACCGTGGGGTCCGTTTTCCCGTTGTACATGTCCAATGACGGTAGCTTGAATTCTGGTGGGTTCCTAGCCATCCTAATCGTAGAAGAAAAAGGACTCCTGTTTACATCTTCCAAGTCTCTGTTTACTAAACCGCCTCTCATAGCTCTTCTAACCATCTCTTCTAATCTGTCATTGTCTCCAAGTTGTAGTTCTCGTTCACTGTCTTCGACCTGCCCCCCAAGTCTGCGGGAGTTTCCGTGTGTATGCCTCCCTGGCTGAACGTTCATTCCTCTATTGCTACCAGGTGGCTCGGATGCCCCCATCTCACTTCCCGGGGTCGGATCAACATGCTCTGCGTGAGTGCCCCCTGGCTCTGGTGCTGCGCCAGATGGTCCTGCTCCGTTCTGAACTCCAGTTGCTCCTTGGATTTGTGCTCCAATTTGCCCAATTTGTTGAAGTAAGTTCTGGATCATCTCTTCTTGTCTTCTCATCATGGCCTCCATCTCATCCCTAGTGATGAAGATCGACGCTTGATTCCCTCCTGAGGAAGCCTCTTGACTTCCTTGGTGTTCACTTCTCTCCGGCATTTGCCTTCTACTTGTTTGTCTCGTCATAACTCTTAGATCTGAACTCTTAGATATTCAAATTCAACTTCTATCCGTGTAGCGGAAGTTGGTCCCTCTCAATGAAAGCACCAAAATGTTTGCGTAAAAAATGGCCGCAAACACCCAAAGTCGTATGAGTTGGTTGATTTGATGTTGTTCTTAGTGATTTGGGTGATTTATGCAAATGTATGAAAAGCAGGGACTAAACTGTAAAAGACACACAGATTTATAGTGGTTCGGCCAGAACGTGCCTACGTCCACTTTATATGTTATTCTCCTTTTTCTCTTCAGATTACAAGTACAAAGCTTTGATTACAAGTATCTAAAGTTGTTTGAGAGTTCCTTCCAGGCTTGAACTCTCAAACTTGTCTGCCATTGTTGTGCCCCTGCCCCTCTATTTATAGAGTGAGGCTGGGGGCAGGGGTCTTGGATGTTTATAGCTGCTAGCGGGCTTGGGCCGAAGCAATCTGGACTGCCAACTTTCTGGTTCGACGAAGCTTTGGTTCAGCAATTAGTGGAAGAGAGGTTGATTCGGTGGTAGGGAGAGAGGTTGACTCGGCTATAGGTTGTGTGGAGTGTCGTTTGATCCGTTGGTGGGTTGGACCGGCAGTAGTACTTGGAGCTTGTTCGGTGGTGGCATGGTTCGGTGGCTTGTAGAGAGGCACTGGTTCGGTGGTGGCATGGTTCAGTGGCTTGTGGAGAGGCACTGGTTCGGGGGGTGTTTGGTCCGGTGATGGAGGGTGTTTGGTCCGGTGATGGAGGAGGCAAGCTTTGGTTCGGTATTGAGGTGGAGAGGCTTGGTTCGGCATTGGCTTGGAGTGGGTGTGGTCCGGCAATGCTTGGACCGGCATTACATGGGAAATACCGAATGTACTGAGTAGGATGCCGGATGAACAGCGCCGAATGAGATTGCCGAATGAGACTTTAGACCTTTGATTCCGAGTGGACTCTCGCATTGTTTCACCAAATGAACTTTTATATTTTAACCTTGAGTGAAATCCCCGACTCATGTACGCTTGCTTGCTTCTTCTTGGTTCCTGTCGTGGTGGAAATGCATACAATCTTGATATTCCAGTTTTGTCCAAAAATTGGGATAACAAGTTACGGGAGCCATAACCAGTCAAAACGAAAGTATCTGTGAGTTCTACAGCTATGACGGCTTTCAGCCGTCTCTGGTTAGTTTCATACCCAAAAAATCCTATCCGAACCTCCATCGGGTCATGGAAGTTTTTTACCCTTCGTTTTTCGTCACTTGGATTTTTTCTGTAAAACGGGATCCCCGTGGCTGGTCTATGATTTACCATCGCTGGAGAGTGGTGCACCATGGTACTACACCGTTTCAAATCCATGCACCCATTTCTAAAGGTCGTACGGCACTGTTTCGTCATTTTGGACGGATATTCCACCTTGCACCGTAGATGTTGCAACCTGTGGATATCGATTCTTCGTAGGGCCATAACTCTTGGCTCCTTTAGAGTTACGGGAGCCATAACCAGTCAAAACGAAGGTATCTGTGAGTTCTACAGCTATGACGGCTTTCAGCCGTCACTTGTTAGTTTCACACCCAAAAAAATCCTATCCGAACCTCAATCGGGTCATGGAAGTTTTTTACCCTTCGTTTTTTCGTTACGTGGATTTTTTCTGTAAAATGGTATCCCCTTGGCCGGTCTATGATTTACCATCGCTGGAGAGTGGTGCACCATGGTACTGCACCGTTTCAAATCCATGCACCCATTTCAAAAGGTCGTACGGCACTGTTTCGTCATTTTGGACGGATGTTGCACCTTGCACCGTAGATGTTGCACCATGTGGATATCGATTCTTCGGAGGGCCATAACTCTTGGCTCGTTTAGAGTTACGGGAGGCATAACCAGTTAAAACGAAGGTATCTGTGAGTCCTACAGCTATAACAGCTTTCAACCATCACTGGTTAGTTTCATACCCAAAAAATCCTATCCGAACCTCAATCGGGTCATGGTAGTTTTTTACCCATCGTTTTTTCGTCACATGGATTTTTTCTGTAAAACGGGATCCCCGTGGCTGGTCTATGATTTACCATCGCTGGAGAGTGGTGCACCATGGTACTGCACCGTTTTAAATCCATGCACCCATTTCTAAAGGTCGTTGTGATGACCGCCCATGACTCCTGCGCCGAACAAGGGAATAGTGCGCTGTAAAGTGTGCCCGGCAGCCATGGATGATAGTCAGGGTAAGGTGAAATCGCAGAATATATCGCATTACTCACAACGCATGGATAAAATACAATAGGGAAATATATACATAGTGAGGCCACACAGAACAGAATCACATCAAATAAGCTTCATAGTGTTTGATACAAAACATCTGAAAAGTTAATACAACCAGCCTCACTACATATCACTCAGAGAAAATACAAACAGCGGAACATCCAATACATATAGTAAGAAAACAATATGCTAGCCTCCAGCTCGTCTTCGTCATCAACATCGTGGGTCACTAAGAACAGCACCTGTCACCTGCTACCTAGTCTGCCCATCCCAAAATGGATGAACAGCCCAAGGTAATAAGAGTTGAACATAAAACCTTGAGTCAGACAGTAGTCTTAGTGAGCGGTAAATTAACAAACAACATACCAAAAGAGCATAAAGGAAAAAGGAATAGGAATCTCAACCATCCCACTCCACCTCTTTCTATAGTGATAGCCCCTAGACACACTAAGCAGAAGTAAACATAGCAAAGCAGACATTTAAAATAAAGTAATTATCATTCGAGTCAAGGTCGATGTTTTCCAAGAACAAACCCCCAAGGCCTAAACCAAGATTAGATAAACACCCAGAAAATACCGCTCTTGAGACCGAATGATGATACAACCAAACATCCATGACGTTGGCTATCACTGTTATCATTGCTTCGATATCACCGTTAATTGAATGACCGGCACATTCTTTCAGCCGTCCGTCAATGGCTAATGGTAACCCCGGTTCTAGACATAACTCCGCACGTCGTCGCAGCCCGGCCTAGGACTATCGAATCTGCCCATAGTAGTAGACCATCAACTATTAGTCTTGGGACTATCGAATCTGCCCAGTGTACTCTTGCTTTGAGCATGCTAGAACCTTCAATAACGATGAAATCTCAGCCTTCTAGTCATCCTCCTCGACGACTATTCTCATACTAGCTCAAGCGCCTCTCGAGCCAACCATTATCAACGAACTCGAACCATTTCACCGAGTTATCAACTTGCTTGGGATGATCCCGTCGGGATTAAACCAAGGCTATCTCACATCATGCTTTGCTTTATCCCATCATAGCAAATTCGTATCTCAACATCATGCTTTGCTTCATTTCATCGTAGCAAAGTCCCATCTCAACATCATCATCAAATCTATCCATATGAGCTTTATCATCCGCTTCATATGCCACGAGCAGCTTTCCTTATTCAAGAGCCTTTCCACTTATCTTTTTAATCATCTTCGACCAACTTGTCCAAATCAAATCATCAATCAACTAATTTATAACAATCCATCAAATCAATCACTAATCCAAGAAATCAAGCATTCAAACAAGATCTAGAAGCAATTATAACTAAAATGGCAATTTTGTAAATAAAGAGTCCAAATCTAACGAGTATGAATCGTGAGCAATATCTCTACAACTTGATGAATGAACTTGCATAAGTTAATATGTAGAAAAATGGATGCCAAATCATCATGAAGAATGGATCTATACTTAGGTTTTAAGAAAATGCATGAAATCACTATCTTTAACACACAAACAAGCCACCGATCCAATATACTCCTTTGGGGTCCGTGTGAGAGATAAGCACCACTCACCGAATCACCCAAACACTTCAAAAGCAACTAACTTCAGATCTGGACAGCGAAGAATCTAGCTTGATTCGCCAAAATTCCGCTTCAAATGATGAAATCTCTCTTTGGTGAACGTAGATCTTCAACTTTTGCTCTTGGATCTTCGATTTGATCTTCAATCTTGGATGGAAGGAAGCACAAGATTAAATTGGAGAAAAGAAGTGAAGAAGTATAGTAGTCACGCTCTCAAAATGGCAGCACTTCGTCGCTTCAAAATCCGGATCCCAAAAGTGAAGTAAGGACGTGTATTTATAGGCTGAAATCCCTTAATTCGTTCGCCCCTTAAGTCGTCCACGACTTAACAAAACCCAACGAACTATAACACCCCTCGACCTACCGACTTATGGCTTAAGACACCTCTCGACCTATAGTTAAACTCAGACGCGACTTAACTGGGCACGACTTACGACCTAACCAATCACAGGGTCACACGACTTAACTATAACGACTTAACCTATAACCTTAAGTCGCTCGAACGACCTAACTATAACACGGCATAGCCGACCTAAAAACTCAAAAGAACACAACGACCCAAACTAAGTCGCTCACGGCTTAAGCCTTAACCCAATAACTCGCTTAACCCTTAAGCCGCTAACTACCTTAAGTCGTTCCATCCTTTAGGTCGTCCGTCCTCATAGGTCAGTCAATTCCTATAGGTCGCTCACTCCTATAGGTCGGTCACCCCTATAGGTTGATCACTCCTATAGGTCGCTCCAATCTCCTAAATCATTACTTTCCTTAAGTCGTCTACTTCTATAGGTCGTTAACTCCTGGACCGTTAATTCTACTAAGCCGCTAGTTAACTTAGGTTGTCTAAACCCTTAAGTCGCTCGCATCTGCCACTACTTCCTTAGGTCGCTCGGCCGACCTAAACTATCACATGACCTAAACTCTAGACAACTTAACTCCTACACGACCTAACTCCTAGGTCGTTCCAAATTTCTTAAGTCGCTTCTACGACCTAGCCTCTGGACGGCTTAACTCTAACGGCTTATCATCACAACAATCTAATGATACCAGCTTAACAGTATTTCGATCCGTAAAAATACGGGTCGTTACATTCTCTCCCCCTTAGGAAATTTCGCCCCCGAAATTCCAAACAAACAAGAGCAATCAAAACTATTCAGCATGCCTACCATCCATAGCAATCAACAAATCATGCATCCAATTACTGACCAACCATGCAGAATTCTAGGATTGGAACAAGTTACAATGTCATGAGATGACACGACACCTTAGTTCCATACCTCGAAGAGTTCAGGATGAGCTGCCTTCATCCTCTCTTCCTCCTCCCATGTACAGTCGTTAACATCATCACTCCATTGTATCTTGAGCAACCTGACTACCTTCCTCCTAAGCTGTTTCGTGTCAGTTTCCACAACACGAAGCGGCTTACGAGGTCTCTTAACAACTGGATCAACATCAAAATCTTCACAGCTATTAGCAGAAACCACTGTATTCGAGTCGTGCACATACTTCCGTAGATACGATACATGAAAAACATTGTGCACACCCGACATCTTTTCTGGTAACTCCAATTTATAGGCGAGCTTTCCAATTCGCTCGATGATCGGGAATGGTCCAACAAATCTCGGAATCAATTTTCCTTTCTTTCCGAATCAAATAACATTTTTTAGTGGAGAAATCTTCACAAAAACCATGTCACCTACGTTAAATTCCAAATCCTTACGACGCTTATCGGCATAACTTTTCTGACGGTCTTGGGCTGCCTTCATTCGTCGCCGAATAATCTCTGTGCAATCGGAAGTCCGTCGAATCATTTCTGGCCCAAGTATCAACTTTTCTCCCATTTCCAACAAACTTGTCGGAGAGTTACACGGTCTTCCATACAATGCCTCATACGGTGCCATACCAATGCTTGACTGGTAACTGTTATTATACGAAAATTCCACCAAATAAAGATGATCTTCCCATGATCCTCCGAAATCTAAAACACTTGCTCTGAGGAGATCTTCCAAAACTCTGTTGACTCTCTCAGTCTGACCATCTACTTAAGGATGATAAGCTGTACTCAAACACAACTCGGTTCCCAAAACTTCCTGGAAGCTCTTCCAAAATCTACCAGTGAACAATGGGTCTCTATCGCTCACTATACATTTCGGAATACCAAGGAATCGAACTATCCACTTAACATACAGCTCAGCCAACTTCGATGCAGTCCTAGTTGATTGAATAGGAATGAATCTTGCACTCTTAGTCAAATGATCTACGATGACCCAAATCCCTTCATTTCCCGCTCTTGTTCTAGGTAGACCATCAATAAAATCCATCGACATTTGCTCCCACTTCCACGTAGGAACTTCTAATGGCTGAAGCAATCCACTGGGCTTCTTCTGCTCAGCTTTTACCAACAGGCAGTTCATGCATTTGGAAATAAAATTTCCAACATCCTTCTTCATACCTTCCCAGTAATAGGTTCTCTTCATATCCCGATACATCTTATTTCCACCTGGATGAATTGTCAACTTTGAGTGATGACTTTCCTTCAGAACTTCATTCCTCAATTCATCTATATCGGGAACAACTAGTCATCCTTGCTTCAGAAGACAACCTTCTCGATCGACTTCGAATCCTTTATCCTTTTCTGGGTCCAATCCAGATTCCAAATCACGGGTAATCTTGACAAGCTTATCGTCTCGCTTTTGGCTCTCGCCAATTCTTTCCACTAGAGTAGGTCTTATCGATAAGTTTGCCAACATCTCAGGTTCCAATTCACATCTAGGCCTGAAGTCAAATCCAGCTAAATACTCGAGACTCTTCCATTCTGAAAACATGGCTCCCAATCCTGCATGTCTTCGACTTAACGCATCTGCCACTGCGTTACCCTTTCCCGGAGTATAGACTATACCAAAATCGTATGATGCTAAAAACTCTAGCCATCGTTGCTGCCGAAGATTCAAATCCTTTTGGGAGAAAAGATACTTCAACGACTTATGATCTGTAAACAACTAGAATTGAACTCCCAGTAGGTAATGTCTCCACATCTTCAGAGCAAAAACAATCTCCGCTAACTCCAAATCATGAGTCGGATAATTCCTTTTATGCGGCTTCAGTTGTCGACTTGCATACGCAACAACTTTACCCTTCTGCATCAATACTGCTCCAAGTGCAGTGCCACATGCATCGGTGTAAACCACCATCTCATCATTTCCACTTGGAATAGTCAAAACAGAAGCACTTGTCAGTCGCTCTTTTAGGATTCCGAAAGCTTGCTCACACTTAGCATCCCATCTGAATACTTGGTTATTTTTTGTCAATCCTGTTAATGGTGCAGCTATCTTGGAAAAGTCTTTGATATAACGATGATAGTATCCTGCTAATCTAAGAAAACTTCTCACATCAGATGCATTCTTAGGTCTACCCCAATCATGGATTGCTGCCACCTTGGCGGGATCAACCGCTATTCCATTTCCCGAGATAATATGGCCTAAGAACCTCACTTCGCTCTTCCAGAAGTGACACTTCGAAAACTTAGCCTTCAGCTGATGTTTTCGCAAGATTTCCAAAACAATACTCAAGTGCGTCTTGTGCTCTTCTTCAGTTCTGGAATAAATCAAAATATCATCCACGAACACAAGTACGAACTTGTTCAACTGATCTCTGAACACTTTATTCATAAGATCCACAAAATATGCTGGTGCATTGGTCAATCCAAACGGCATTACCAACCACTCATAGAAACCAGATGGTGTCCTGAAAGCAGTCTTCGGCACACTATCCTTAGCCACTCTTAACTGGCGAAATCCCGTTGCCAAATCCATCTGAGAAAATACCTTAGCTTCGTGAAGCTGATCAAACAAGTCATCTATTCTCGGCAATGGATACTTGTTCTTCTTAGTCACTTTATTCAGCTCACGATAATCCACACACAATCTCAACGATCCGTCCGCTTTGGTTGCGAACACAATTGGTGTACCCCATTCGGACACACTAGCCGAATGAATCCTTTCTGTAAAAGATCATCAACTTGCACCTTCAACTCTTGCTGTTCCCTAGGCGCCATCCGCCTAAGAGGCATCACAACAGGTCTGGCTCCTTCAACTAGATCGATACGAAACTCGATCTCTCTATGCGGCGGTAACCCTTTGACCTCATCGAAGACATCCTCAAATCCATTCACAATCGGCACCGATGACAGTCCATCCCGTGGAACAACCAGCGAATACATGAAGCTCATGAAGACGCCTTCCTCATGCTTACATCGTATCACAACCTTTCGCCCCTCCACATTCTCGACTGTCACCTTCAACCTTAGCAGCATACTTCCTAAGCCAGTCCATACCCAAAATAATTCCGAACCCCGCAATGTTCAGAACAAAACAATCACAAACAAAAGGGCAATTATGACTCGACACAACCAGAACACGGCATAGCATACACAGACAAGACGATCCCCCAACTGGATTAGTCATAACCAATGGTCTATCAACGATGTCCGGTTCTAAACCCAACCGGCCTACAAGTTCTTTACAAACAAAAGAATGTGACGCCCCAGTATCAAATAATACTCTAACTGGAACACCACAAATGGAAAGAGTACCTTGAACCACCACACTCTTTCCTTTCTCTTCTGCAGTAGGAGTTTTCGAAGATGACGAAACAGCCCCCAAAGCATAAGCTTGCACAATCTGCTTGTCCTTCCTCGGTTCTGGACAATTCCTCTTGATATGCCCCGGCTTGTCACAGTTGTGGCATTTCATCGGCACCATTGGATTCTTGCAATCTTTGGAGAAATGGCCCTTCTGCTGACAATTATAGCAGGTCACTTCGCCCTTCGGCTTCTTATGGCCATCCTTACCCTTCTGCTGCTGCTGCTTCCTCTTCCTGTTCCCACCCTGCTGTGGTTTAGACTCCTCCTTGGTCACAGCAACAAAAGATCCTTCTTTAGGAAACAGGTTCTCGTGCCTGAGAGCTTTCTCCACAAGCTTCTCAAATGGACCGTCCAAATGATCCACCAACTGCCTTCCAAGATAACTGTCCAAGCCTGTCACAAACTTCTCGTTTTTCTGATATGGAGATTCAATATACGACCGGTCATACTTAGACAAAGCTTCAAACTCAGAAACATACTCAAGAACTGGTCTCCCGCCTTGCTTAAGCTCCACAAACTTCTTGAACAAAACAGATTTCTGAGCTGTAGAAATGAACTTAGCTTCAAATCTGGCTTGGAATTGTACCCAAGTAATTTCTTCCTCTAGAGTATCAATGGTGATAGAGTTCCATCAATCAGAAGCTCTTCCTTGAAGCTGTCTTGATGCAAGCTTCCTTTTGGTTGCATCCTCAATTCCCAAGTCACCAAAGATTCTTCTACAAGCATCTATCCATCTCTGTACTTCAATACTTGACTCTATTTCCATGAAAACCTTTCCTCCAAGGGCAGTATAGTCTTTATACAACTTAGCAAAATCCACCAGTTTTGGAGCTTGAACTTGAACTCCAACATCTACTGATGGCTCTGGAGCTGGTATCCTTCTCATGATCGAAGTCATCATAGCCTCGAACATAGCAGCATAATCAGCAGCTCCCTCAGTAGCACGACCTTCCCTAGCAGCTTGTCTCTCTCTTCGACTCATTCTTAATATCTACAAAAAGAAATGATTAATACATCTTGAGAAACAACTGCATAAGAGGTTCAAATCCTTCTAAGCTACTCTATTATATATAGTAATCATCCATCAAAATACAATTATGTCTCTCATACGTAGTTACATCAGCGAGCGTTGGCTAAAATCGATTAACCAAAGCTTTGATACCAAATGTGACGACCGCCCATGACTCCTGCATCGAACAAGGGAATAGTGCGCTGTAAAGTGTTCCCGGCAGCCATGGACGATAGTCAGGGTAAGGTGAAATCGCAGAATCTATCGTATTACTCACAGGGCATGGATAAAATACAATAGAGAAATATATACATAGTGAGGCAACACAGAACACATCAAATAAGCTTCATAGTAGTTTGATTCAAAACATCCGAAAAGTCAATACAACCAGCCTCACTACATATCACTCAGAGAACATACAAACAGCGGAACATCCAGTACGTATAGTAAGAAAACAATATGCTAGCCTACAACCCGTCTTCGTCATCAACATCGTGGGTCACTAAGAACAGCACCTGTCACCTGCTACCTAGTCTACCCATCCCAAAATGGATGAACAGCCCAAGGTAATAAGAGTTGAACATAAAACCTTGAGTCAGACAGTAGTCTTAGTGAGCGGTAAATTAACTAAGAACATACCAAAAGAGCATAAAGGAAAAAGGAATAGGAATCTCAACCATCCCACTCCACCTCTTTCTACAGTGATAGCCCCCAGACACACTAAGCAGAAATAAACATAGCAAAGCAGACATTTTAAATAAAGCAATTATCACTCGAGTCAATGTCGATGTTTTCCAAGTACAAACCTCCAAGGCCTAAACCAGGATTAGATAAACACCCAGAAAATACCGCTCTTGAGACCGAATGATGATACAACCAAACATCCATGACTCTGGCTATCACTGTTATCATTGCTTCGATATCACCGTTAATTGAATGACCGGCACATTCTTTCAGCCGTCCGTCAAGGGCTAATGGTAACCCCGGTTCTAGACGTAACTGCGCATGTCGTCATAGCCCGTGCCTAGGACTATCGAATCTGCCCAGAGTACTAGACCATCAACTATTAGTCTTGGGACTATCGAATCTTCCCAGCTTACTCTTGCTATGAGCATGCTAGAACCTTCAACAACGATGAAATCTCAGCCTTCTAGTCATCCTCCTCGACGACTATTCTCATACTAGCTCAAGCGCCTCTCGAGCCAACCATTATCAACGAACTCGAACCATTTCACCGAGTTATCAACTTGCTTGGGATGATCCCGTCTGGATTAAATCAAGGCTATCTCACATAATGCTTTGCTTTATCGCATCATACCAAAGTCCTATCTCAACATCATGCTTTGCTTCATCTCATCGTAGCAAAGTCCCATCTCAACATCATCATCAAATTTATCCATATGAGCTTTATCATCCGATTCATATGTCACGAGCAACTTTCCTTATTCAAGAGCCTTTCCACTTATCTTTTGAATAATCTTCGACCAACTTGTCCAAATCAAATCATCAATCAACTAATTTATAACAATCCATCAAATCAATCATTAATCCAAGAAATCAAGCATTCAAACAAGATCTAAAAGCAATTATAACTAAAATGGCAATTTTGTGAATAAAGAGTCCAAATCTAACGAGTATGAATCATGAGCAATATCTCTACAACTTGATGAATGAACTTGCATAAGTTAATATGTAGAAAAATGGATGCCGAATCATCATAAACAATGGATCTATACTTAGGCTTTAAGAAAATGCATGAAATCACTATCTTCAACACACAAACAAGCCACCGATCCAATATACTCCATTTGGGTCCGTGTGAGAGATAACCACCACTCACCGAATCATCCAAACACTTCAAAAGCAACTAACTTCAGATCTGGACAACGATGAATCTAGCTTGATCCGCCAAAATTCCACTTCAAATAATGAAATCTCTCTTTGGTGAACGTAGATCTTCAACTTCGGCTCTTGGATCTTCGATTTGATCTTCAATCTTGGATGGAAGGAAACACAAGATTAAAGTGGAGAAAAGAAGTGAAGAAGTGTAGTGGTCGAGCTCTCAAAATGGCAGCACTTCGTCGCTTCAAAATCCGGATCCCAAAAAGTGAAGTAAGGACGTGTATTTATAGGCTGAAATCCCTTAAGTCGTTCGCACCTTAAGTCGTCCACGACTTAACAAAATCCAACGACCTATAACACCCCTCGACCTACCGACTTACGGCTTAAGACACCTCTCGACCTATAGTTAAACTCAAACGCGACTTAACTGGGACACGACTTACGACCTAACCAATCACAGGGTCACACGACTTAACTATAACGACTTAACCTATTACCTTAAGTCGCTCGAACGACCTAACTATAACACAGCATAGCCGACCTAACGACTCAAAAGAACACAATGACCCAAACTAAGTCGCTCATGACTTAAGCCTTAACCCACTAACTCGCTTAACCCTTAGGCCGCAATTACATTAAGTCGTTCCATCCTTTAGGTCGTCCCTCCCCATAAGTCGGTCAATTCCTATAGGTCGTTCACTCCTATAGGTCGGTCACTCCTATAGGTCGCTCCAATCTCCTAAGTCGTTACTTTCCTTAAGTCGTCTACTTCTATAGGTCGTTAACTCCTGGACCGTTAATTCTACTAAGCCGCTAGTTACCTTAGGTCGTCTAAACCCTTAAGTCGCTCGAATCTGCCACTACTTCCTTAGGTCGCTCCGCCGACCTAAACTATCACACGACCTAAACCCTAGACGACTTAACTCATACACGACCAAACTCGTAGGTCGTTCCAAATTTCTTAAGTAGCTTCTACGACCTAGCCTCTGGACGGCTTAACTCTAATGGCTTTTTCATCACAACAATCTAATGATACCAGCTTAACAGTATTTCGATCCGTAAAAATACGGGTCGTTGCAGTCGTACGGCACTGTTTCGTCATTTTTGACGGATGTTTCACCATGCACCGTAGATGTTGCACCCTGTGGATATCGATTCTTCGGGGGCCATAACTCTTGGCTCGTTTAGATTTACGGGAGCCATAACCAGTCAAAACGAAGGTATCTGTGAGATCTAAAGCTATGACGGCTTTCAGCCGTCACTAGTTACTTTCATACCCAAAAAATCCTATCCGAACCTCAATCGGTTCATGGAAGTTTTTCACCCTTCGTTTTTTCGTCACGTGGATTTTTCTGTAAAACGGGATCCCCTTGGCTGGTCTATGATTTACCATCGCTGGAGAGTGGCGCACCAAGGTACTGCACCGTTTCAAATCCATGCACCCATTTCTAAAGGTCGTACGACACTGTTTCGTCATTTTGGATGGATGCTGCACCTTGCACCATAGATGTTGCACCCTGTGGATATCGATTCTTCGAAGGGCCATAACTATTGGCTTGTTTAGAGTTACGGGAGCCATAACCAGCCAAAACGAAGGTATCTGTGAGTTCTAAAGCTATGGCGGCTTTCAGCCGTCACTGGTTAGTTTCATACCCAAAAAATCCTATCCGAACCTCAATCGGTTCATGGAAGTTTTTTACCCTTCGTTTTTTCGTCACGTGGATTTTTTCTGTAAAATGGGATCCCCTTGGCTGGTCTATGATTTACCATCGCTGAAGAGTGGTGCACCATGGTACTGCACCGTTTCAAATCCACGCACCCATTTCTAAAGGTCGTACGACACTGTTTCGTAATTTTGGACGGATGTTGCACCTTGCACCGTAGATGTTGCACCCTGTGGATATCGATTCTTCGGAGGGCCATAACTCTTGGCTCGTTTAGAGCTACGGGAGCCATAACCAGTCAAAGCGAAGGCATCTGTGAGTTCTATTGCTATGACGGCTTTCTGCCGTCACTAGTTAGTTTCATACCAAAAAAATCCAATCCGAATCTTAATCGGGTCATGGAAGTTTTTTACCCTTCGTTTTTTCGTCACGTGGATTTTTTCTGTAAAACGGGATCCCCTTGGGTGGTCTATGATTTTACATCGCTGGAGAGTGGTGCACCATGGTACTGCACCGTTTCAAATCCGTGCACCCATTTCTAAAGGTCGTAAGACACTGTTTCTCCATTTTGGACGGATGTTGCACCTTGCACCGTTGATGTTGCACCCTGTGGATATCGATTCTTCGGAGGGCCATAACTCTTGGCTCGTTTAGAGTTACGGGAGCCATAACCAGTCTAAACGAAACTATCTGTGAGTTCTACAGCTATGACGGCTTTCCGCCGTCACTGGTTAGTTTCATACCCAAAAAATCCTATTCGAACCTTCATCGGGTCATGGAAGTTTTTTAACCTTCGTTTTTCGTCACGTGGATTTTTTCTGCAAAACGGGATCCCCGTGGCTGGTCTATGATTTACCATCGCTAGAGAGTGGTGTACCAAGGTACTGCACCGTTTCAAATCCATGCACCCATTTCTAAAGGTCGTACGGCACTGTTTCGTCATTTTGGATGGATGTTACACCTTGCACCGCAGATGTTGCACCTTGTGGATATCGATTCTTCGGAGGGCCATAACTCTTGGCTCGTTTAGAGTTACGAGAGCCATAACTAGTCAAAACGAAGGTATCTGTGAGCTCTACAGCTGTGACAGCTTTTAGTCGTCACTGGTTAGTTTCATACCCAAAAAATCCTATCCGAACCTCCATCGGGTCATGGAAGTTTTTTACCCTTCGATTTTCGTCACGTGGATTTTTTCTGTAAAACGGGATCCCCATGGCTGGTCTATGATTTACCATCGTTGTAGAGTGGTGCACCATGGTATTACATCGTTTCAAATCCATGCACACATTTCTAAAGGTCGTACGGCACTGTTTCATCATTTTGGACGGATGTTACACCTTGCACCGTAGATGTTGCACCCTGTGGAAATCGATTCTTCGGAGGGCCATAACTCATAACTCGTTTAGAGTTACGGGAGCCATAACCTGTCAAAACGAAGGTATCTGTGATTTCTACAGATATGACATCTTTCAGCCGTCATTGGTTAGTTTCATACCCAAAAATCCTATCCGAACCTCCATTGGGTCATGGAAGTTTTTTACCCTTCGTTTTTTCGTCACGTGGATTTTTTCGGTAAAACGGGATCCCCTTGGCTGGTCTAAGATTTTCCATCGTTGGAGAGTGGTGCACCATGGTACTGCACCTTTTCAAATCCATGAACTCATTTCAAAAGGTCGTACGGCACTGTTTCGTCATTTTGGACGGATGTTTCACCATGCACCGTAGATGTTGAACCCTGTGGATATCGATTCTTCGGGGGACATAACTCTTGGCTCGTTTAGAATTACGGAAGCCATACCCAGTCAAAACGAAGGTATCTGTGAGATCTAAAGCGATGACGGCTTTCGGCCGTCACTGGTTAGTTTCATACCCAAAAAATCCTATCCGAACCTCAATCGGGTCATGGAAGTTTTTCACCCTTCGTTTTTTCGTCACGTGGATTTTTCTGTAAAACGGGATCCCCTTGGCTGCTCTATGATTTACCATCGCTGGAGAGTGGTGCACCATGGTACTGCACCGTTTCAATTCCATGCACCCATTTCTAAAGGTCGTACGACACTGTTTCGTCATTTTGGATGGATGTTGCACCTTGCACCGTAGATGTTGCACCCTGTGGATATCGATTCTTCAAAGGGCCATAACTCTTGGCTTATTTAGAGTTACTGGAGTCATAACCAGCCAAAACGATGGTATCTGTGAGTTCTACAGCTATGGCGGCTTTCAGCCGTCACTGGTTAGTTTCATACCCAAAAAATCCTATCCGAACCTCAATCGGGTCATGGAAGTTTTTTACCCTTCGTTTTTTCGTCACGTGGATTTTTTCTGTAAAACGAGATCCCCTTGGGTGGTCTATGATTTACCATCGCTGGAGAGTGGTGCACCATGGTACTGCATCGTTTCAAATCCATTCACCCATTTCCAAAAGTCGTAAGACACTGTTTCACCATTTTGGACGGATGTTGCACCTTGCACCGTAGATGTTGCACCCCGTGGATATCGATTCTTCGGAGTTCCATAACTCTTGGCTCGTTTAGAGTTACGGGAGCCATAACCAGTCTAAACGAAACTATCTGTGAGTTCTACAGCTATGACGGCTTTCAGCCGTCACTGGTTAGTTTTATACCCAAAAAATCCTATTCGAACCTCCATCGGGTCATGGAAGTTTTTTACCCTTCGTTTTTCGTCACGGGGATTTTTTCTGTAAAATGGGATCCCCGTGGCTGGTCTATGATTTACCATCGCTGGAGAGTGGTGCACCATGGTACTGCACAGTTTCAAATCCATGCACCCATTTCTAAAGGTCGTACGGCACTGTTTCGTCATTTTGGACGGATGTTACGCCTTGCACTGTAGATGTTGCACCTTGTGGATATCGATTCTTCGAAGGGCCATAACTCTTGGCTCGTTTAGAGTTACGAGAGCCAAAACTAGTCAAAACGAAGGTATCTGTGAGCTCTACAGCTATGACAGCTTTGAGCCATCACTGGTTAGTTTCATACCCAAAAAATCCTATCCGAACCTCAATTGGATCATGGAAGTTTTTTACCCTTCGTTTTTTCATCACGTGTATTTTTTCTGTAAAACGGGATCTCTTGGCTGGTTTCATGATTTACCATCGCTGGAGAGTGGTGCACCATGGTACTGCACCGTTTCAAATCCATGCACCCATTTCTAAAGGTCGTACGACACTGTTTCGTCATTTTGGACGGATGTTGCACCTTGCATCGTAGATGTTGCACCCTGTGGATATCGATTCTTCGGAGGGCCATAACTCTTGGCTCGTTTAGAGTTACAAGATCCATAACCAGCCAAAACGAAGGTATTTGTGAGTTCAAAAGCTATGACAGATTTCAGCCGTCACTGGTTAGTTTCATACCCAAAAAATCCTATCCGAACCTCAATCGGGTCATGAAAGTTTTTTACCCTTCGTTTTTTCGTCACGTGGATTTTTTCTGTAAAAGGGATCCCCTTGGCTAGTCTATGATTTACCATCGCTGGAGAGTGGTGCACCATGGTACTGCACCGTTTCAAATCCATGCACCCATTTCTAAAGGTCGTACGGCACTGTTTCGTTATTTTGGACGGATGTTGCACCTTGCACCGTAGATGTTGCACCCTGTGGATATCGATTCTTCGGAGTGCCATAACTCTTGGCTCATTTAGATTTACGGGAGCCATAACCAGTCAAAACGAAGGTATCTATGAGTTCTACAGCTACGACGGCTTTCAGCCGTCACTGGTTAGTTTCATACCCAAAAAATCCTATCCGAACCTCAATCGGGTCATGGAAGTTTTTTACCCCACGTTTTTTCGTCACGTGGATTTTTTTTGTAAAACGGGATCCCCTTGGCTGGTCTATGATTTACCATCGCTGGAGGGTGGTGCACCATGGTACTGCACCGTTTCAAATCCATGCACCCATTTCTAAAGGTCGTACGGCTCTGTTTCTCCATTTTGGTTGGATGTTGCACCTTGCACCGTAGATGTTGCACCCTGTGGATATCGATTCTTCGGAGGGCCATAACTCTTGGCTCCTTTAGAGTTAAGGGAGCCATAACCAATCTGAACGAAAGAATATGTGAGTTCTACAGCTATGACGGCTTTTTGCCGTCACTGGTTAGTTTCATACCCAAAAAATCCTATCCGAACCTCCATCGGGTCATGGAAGTTTTAATCCTTCGTTTTTCGTCACGTGGATTTTTTTGTGTAAAACGGGATCCCCGTGGCTGGTCTATGATTTCCATCGCTGGAGAGTGGTGCACCATGGTACTGCACCATTTCAAATCCATGCACCCATTTCTATAGGTCTTACGGCACTGTTTCGTCATTTTGGACGAATGTTACACCTTGCACCGTAGATGTTGCACCCTGTGGATATCGATTCGTCGGAGGGCCATAACTCTTGGCTCGTTTAGAGTTACGGGAGCCATAACCAGTCAAAATGAAGGTATCTGTGAGTTCTACAGCAACGACGGCTTTCAGCCATCACTGGTTACTTTCATACCCAAAAAATCCTATCCGAACCTCAATCGGGTCATGGAAGTTTTTAACCCTTCGTTTTTTCATCACGTGGATTTTTTCTGTAAAATGGGATCCCCTTAGCTGGTCTATGATTTACCATCGCTGGAGAGTGGTGCACCATGTTACTGCACCGTTTCAAATCCATGCACTCATTTCAAAAGGTCGTACGGCACTGTTTCGTCATTTTGGACGGATGTTGCCCTTGCACCGTAGATGTTGCACCCTGTGGATATCGATTCTTCGGAGGGCCATAACTCTTGGCTCGTCTGGAGTTACGGGAGCCATAACAACTCAAAGCGAAGGTATCTGTGAGCTCTACAGCTATGATGGCTTTCAGCCGTCACTGGTTAGTTTCATACCCAAAAAATCCTATCCGAATCTCAATCGGGTCATGGAAGTTTTTTACCCTTCATTTTTCCGTCACGTGGATTTTTTCTGTAAAACGGGATCCCCTTGGGTGGTCCATGATTTACCATCGCTGGAGAGTGGTGCACCATGGTACTGCACCGTTTCAAATCCATTCACCCATTTCTAAAGGTCGTACGACACTGTTTCTCCATTTTGGACGGATGTTGCAACTTGCACCGTAGATGTTGCACCCTGTGGATATCGATTCTTCGGAGGGCCATAACTCTTGGCTCGTTTAGAGTTACGGGAGCCATAACCAGTCTAAACGAAACTATCTGTGAGTTCTACAGCTATGACGGCTTTCGGCCATCACTGGTTAGTTTCATACCCAAAAAATCCTATCCGAACCTCCATCGGGTCATGGAACTTTTTTACCCTTCGTTTTTCGTCACGTGGATTTTTTCTGTAAAACGGGATCCCCATGGCTGGTCTATGATTTACCATCGCTGGAGAGTGGTGCACCATGGTACTGCACCGTTTCAAATCCATGCACCCATTTCTAAAGGTCGTACGACACTGTTTCGTCATTTTGGACGGATGTTGCACCTTGCACCGTAGATGTTGCACCCTGTGGATATCGATTCTTCGGAGGGCCATAACTCTTGGCTCGTTTAGAGTTACGAGAGCCATAACTAGTCAAAACGAAGGTATTTGTGAGCTCTACAGCTATGACGGCTTTTAGCCGTCATTGGTTAGTTTCATACCCAAAAAATCCTATCCGAACCTCAATCGGTTCATGGAAGTTTTTTACCCTTCGTTTTTTCTTCACGTGGATTTTTTTTGTAAAACGGGATCCCCTTGGCTGGTCTATGTGACGACTGCCCATGACTCCCGCACCAAAACAAGGAAATAGTGCACTGAGTGGCATGCCAGGCAGCCATGGACGATAGTCAGGGTAAAATAAAACAACGGAATCTATCGCATTACTCACAGCGCATGGACAAAATACAATAGAAAATATACATAGTGAAGCTCCATAGAACAGAATCATATAAACTCAAAATAGTTTTATACAATCATCTGAATAGTCAATACATCAAGCCTCACTACATAACACTCAGAGTATCAAACAAACAGCGGAACATCCAGTACATATAGTAGGAAAACTAATATGCTAGCCTCCAGCTCGTCTTCGTCATTAACATCGTAGATCCTTAAGAACAGCACCTGTCACCTGCTACCTAGTCGCCCATCCCAACATGGATGAACAGCCCAAGGTAATAAGAGTTGAACATAAAACCTTGAGTCAGACAACAGTCTTAGTGAGCAGTAAATTAACTATCAAACATACCAAAAGAGCATAAAGGAAAAAGGAATAGGAACCAAACCATCCCACTCCACCTCTTTCTACAGTGATAGCACCCAGACACACTAAGCAGAAGTAAACATAGCAATTTAGACATTTAAAAGCAAAGTAATTGTCACTCGAGTCAAGGTCAGTGTTTTCCGAGCACAAACCCCCATGGCCTAAACCAAGATCAGATAAGCACCCTGAAAACATCGCTCTTGAGTCCGAATGACGATACAACCAAACATCCATGACTCTAGCTATCACTGTTATCATTGCCCTGATTTCACCGTTAATTGAATGACCGCCTGTCAAGGGCTAATGGTAACCCCGGTTCTAGACATAACTCCACACGTCGTCGCAGCCCGTGCCTAGGAATTTTCGCAACTACCCAGAGTACTAGCACGTCGTCGCAGCCCGTTCCAACTTACTCTTGCTTTGAGCATGCTAGATCCTTCAATAACGATAAAATCCAAGCCTCGTAGTCATCCTCCTCGACGACTATCCTCATACTAGCCCAAGCTACCTCTCGAGCAATCCATTATCAACCAACTCGAACCATCCCTCGAGTTATCAACATGATTGGAATGATCCCTGCCTGGATTACGCCAAGACTACATCACATCATACTTCGCTTCCTCGCATCATAGCAAAGTCCCATCTCAATATCATGGTTTGCCTCATCGCGTCATGGCAAAGTCCATCATCATCAAATCTATCCATATGAGCTTCCACATCCGCTTCATATGCCACAAGCAGCTTTCACCATTCAAGAGCCTTTCCACTTAACTTTTGAATCATCTTCGACCAACTTGTCCAAATCAAGTTATCAATCAACTAACCAATCAAATCAAATATTAATCCATACAATCAATCATTCAAACAAGATCTAAATAACCATTTACAACAATAATGGCAATTTTGTAAATAAAGTGTCCAAATCTAACATGTATTCTAACAAGCATGAATCATGAACAATATCTCTACAACTTGATGAATGAAGTTGCATAAGTGAACATGTAGTAAAATAGGTATCAAAACTTCATAGATGATAGATCTACATGCAGACTTAGGGAAAATGCAAGAAATCACTATCTTTTAACACATAAATAAGCCACCAATCCAATACACTCCCTTGGGCCCGTGTGAGAGATAACTACCACTCACCAAATCACCTAAACACCTCAAAAACAACTAACTCCAGATCTGGACAGCAAAGATCTAAGCTTGATCCGGCAAAATCTCGCTTCAAACGACGAAAACTCTCTTTGTTGGATGAAGATCTTCAACTTTGGCTCTTGGATCTTCAATTTGATCTTCAATTTAGATGGAAGGAATCACTAGATTAGATTGGAGAAAAGAAGTGAAGAAATATTGTAGTCGAGCTCTAAAAATGGCAGCACTTCATCGCTTCAAAATCCGGTGCCAAAAAGTGAGCCAAACCCCTCTATTTATAGGATGAAATCCCCATGAGTCATCCCCCCTTAAGTCGTCGCCGACCTATCCATGAGTCGTCCACGACTCATCAAAACCTACGACCTACGACTCAACGACCCAACACCTTAACACGGCCTAATACCCACGACCTATACGACTCACGACTCAACGGTGCCACACGACCTACGACTTAACTGGATGTCGACTTAACACGAGAGACGACCCAGTGACCCACGACTCAACTACACTGCCGCTCTAGGTCCTAAGTCGTATGACGACTTAACAAACATGCCGACTTAAACCAGTACACGAGTTACGACCTACGAGTCATCGGAGAGGCCGACCCAACCAAACACAGTGCCTTACGACTTAACCTATACGCGACTCAACACTTGCGTGCGACTCACGACTCAAGCACACTACCGACTCAACGATATGGCCGACCTATCCTTAACTCGTATACGACTTAAAGCATACACGACCTAACACGTGCACGCGACTTAACACTAAGCCTTGGTCCCCTACGACTTAAGCCTTAGGTCGTTCACTCCTTAAGTCGGCCTACCTTCCTGAGCCGTTAGCCACTAACCCTTAAGTCGTTACATCCTATAGGTCGTCTGTTCCTATAAGTCGGCCACCCTATGAGTCGTAACTCGTACACGACTCAACTCCGAACAACTTAAGCTACCCTTCAACCTAAGCCCCTACACGAGTTAACTTCATACGACTTAAGTACTAAGTCGTCGACTCCTTGACTCGGCCACACCCTAAGTCGCTCAACACCACTAAGTCGGTCACGACTCATGCCTCTATACGACTTAGGCTACCCACGAGTTAGCTATTGCATGGCCTAACCCCCTTAAGCCGTAAACCCTACCACCTAGGTTCAAAACGACTCAAGCAATACTAACGACATAATGCAACTATCTTACGATTTTTCGATCCGTAAAAGTACGGGTCGTTACAGTCTATGATTACCATCGCTGGAGAGTGGTGCACGATGGTACTGCACCGTTTCAAATCCATGCACCCATTTCAAAAGGTCATACGGCACTGTTTCGTCATTTTGGACGGATGTTGCACCTTGCACCGTAGATGTTGCACCCTGTGGATATCGATTCTTCGGAGGGCCATAACTCTTGGCTCGTTTAGAGATACAAGATCCATAACCAGCCAAAACGAAGGTATTGGTGAGTTCTACAGCTATGATGGCTTTCAGCAGTCACTGGTTAGTTTCATACCCAAAAAATCCTATCCGAACCTCAATCGGGTCATGGAAGTTTTTTACCCTTTGTTTTTTCGTCACGTGGATTTTTTCTGTAAAACGGGATCCCCTTGGCTGGTCTATGATTTACCATCGTTGGAGAGTGGTGCACCATGGTACTGCACCGTTTCAAATCCATGCACACATTTCAAAAGGTCATACGGCACTGTTTCGTCATTTTGGACGGATGTTGCACCTTGCACCGTTGATGTTGCACCCTGTGGATAACGATTCTTCGGAGGGCCATAACTCTTGGCTCGTTTAGAGTTATAAGATCCATAACCAGCCAAAACGAAGGTATTTGTGAGTTCTACAGCTATGACGGCTTTCAGCCGTCACTGGTTAGTTACATACCCAAAAAATCCTAACTGAACCTCAATCGGGTCATGGAAGTTTTTTACCCTTCGTTTTTTCATCACGTGGATTTTTTCTATAAAATGGGATCCCCTTGGCTAGTCTATGATTTACCATCGTTAGAGAGTGGTGTTGAATATGCGCTTATATGATTTTTGTTTGATGATAATAAACATATATACATTCGTTTAAATGTATTTGATAATATACTATTTATTTTCACAGATTAAATAAATATTTGTTAAATAAATTAAATAACACAGAATTTGAATTCAAACAGAATATTTTATTCAAACAAATATTTATTACATTTTTGAATAGTACAATTTCAAACTCTCACTATAACTATACAACTTTGATTACAATTACATCACATTTCATATTTACAGTTCACCTCACTACATATCACTCACACTCGTATTTATCTTCAACTGCATTCCAGTTTGAATCCAGCATCTGAGTAATCTGAAAAAATATTTTCAAACGCAGTAAAATTGAAAGAGAAATATTTTTGAAATTTGAAAGAAACGATGATTTTGAAAACATTGTTTTCCTCAGTTATTTGGGTTGTTCGTTATCATTTTTTGACTGTGCAATATCTGTGCCTATCAGTATTTTTATCAGGGACAGGTAACTATGAGTGGCTGCAGTACACACGTGTACATTCGTATACGTGTGCACTGCCTCGCCAACTCGTGTGCAAAAATCGAACAAATGCACAAAAATCAAAAACAAGGTCAAACCCAAGATAGGTTCAACTCAAGGCAGTAGTGTATATGCACACAATCAAACTACAACACTGTACAAGTGCCACAAGCAACATCAACAAGCAGTGCAGACTCAAAGCACCACTGACAAGAATACAATGCAACAACACAGTCAACAAGGCAACAATGCAAATGAACATCACAATGAACCAACAGGTCAGAGGTGAAAACAATGCAATGCTGAAGTGATGAAGTGCATACAAACAACTGCAACACTGCATACAATATGGTGCAGAACCAAATGCCACAAAGAATTAGTGAAATGACCAAGAAATGATACAAGACTTCAAATATGCAATGCTCAATATCACTACGAACTACAGTGGACAGCAAAAATGATCAAATATGCACAAATGTAAAACCACTGCAACAAAAGTGTACAAACACCAATGAACCAACAAAGAATGGCCAGAAGACAGTAGTGTGCAAGTCAGTTTCAAAATAATCAAAGCATGCCACAATAAAGACAGTAAAATGAACAATGCAAAGAAGGCTACAGTGAAGCATATACATGAGTGGACTGGACTACAACTCGACCAAATGGCCAACATAACATGCAGTGCTGTGCACAAAAGCTACAATGGACTGCACAGATGTATTGCAACATGAACACACAGAAATGCACAAAAACTACAATGGATGATCAAACTCAATGGACCAGACTACAAGCATACAAAATGCTCAATGCAAACCACAATGTCATCGCAAACAAGCAAGATTGCCACCAACATAGCAGCAAGTACATGAATGCAAAATACAGGCAGTTAAGAATATCAAGTCAATGGTACAAAGTTAAACCAAAACCATGGAATCGCATAAACAAACACGATGAAGCATACATAATAAAATACAATGGCATAGCAAGAGTCACAAGACCATCAAGCAGTAAGCAAGTGCAAATCGAGTTCCAGAAATAACAAATGCAGACACAAATTTCAACAGTGCAGTGAAATGCAGTGGTATGCAGAAGAGAAAATATAAAAGAAATGGTGATGACAGAAGCTAATACAGAGTAGTGGATTCGCATACCCAAAATCAACAGTCGAAGATATGCGTATCACAAATCACGAAATCAATTCAAAGCCGTGTGAATCAAGCTACTAGAAATACGAATTTGACAAAGTCAGATTAATCCCAAGCATCAATACAAGATCGAACGACTATTAACAAATTCAAATATATTTAGACGAACGTAATTCTAGGAGTTCGAACGCACATATAACCCAATCATCACTGGCAAATTAAATCATCGAGTTCAAGCAAGCCAACAACCATTAAAAGCAAAAAGGAACAAATTACATACTGAAGCAAGGAGTCGAACTCGATCGAACAACGAAGCAGCCGAAGTAAGCAACAATCGATCAACAGTACACGCGAAGAATCATTGGATCAAGCAACAAATTATCGGCACTTCGAAAAGCCCCAAATTTGATAAAGACGAAGCCCTAAAAAGGAACGGCCGCCATTACGAACAGTGAAATAAAGAAACGGGTCGAATAGCAAAGGAGGCCGGCCTACTTTCTAAAGGATTTTGTTTTAAGGGCTTTAAATTTATAATTAGGGCTTATTCTTATTTTTATTTTAATTTGTTTTTTTTTAAATTGTATTCAAACCGTTTATATTTTCTAGTCGTGTGACTAGGGGACAAGCTGCGGTGTGTAGCTTGAGAATTCGCAACTCGGTAGTTGAGTTGTGGCAGGGTTTTGAGCGTAGAGTTAGATTAGTCAATAGCGGTGTATAGCGAGTTTACGTGTGTAAGCGAGGGACTATCTAATTTCTAGTAGAAACCTTGGGGGCAGCACGTAGGCAGGTTTTTGCCGAAGCTGGGTAAATTCTGTGTTGTTCTGTTTTATTCTGTTATTTATATTCTGCGATATCTGTGCTGCTATTCTGTGATCTGAATTGAAACTAATTTATAAGCTTCCGCGATTAATTTTTAATAATTTACACTATCACCCTATTCACCCCCCCTCTAGGGTGAAATCGATCCTACAAGTGGTATCAAAGCCAGGAATAGAAGTCAACATCTGTTTTAAAAATTCGATTTTTTTGAAAAAATCAGTTTTTGTTTTAAAAATTTGAATTTCTAAAATGGCTTCTTTTAATAATGCTTTTGTAGAGGGTCAGTCGATAGTTAGACCACCAATGTTCAATGGTGAATATGCTTTTTGGAAAAATAGGATGAAATTTTTTTTGAAAACCATTGACGCTTGGGATATTGTTGAGACAGGTTATAGGATACCAACTATAACTGTAGATAATCAGGAAATAGAGAAACCAAAGGAACAATGGACAGAATTAGAAAATAAATTACAGAATACTAATGCTAAAACTATGAATTCTATTATCTGTTCATTAGATCAATTCGAATTGAATCAGTTCGAATTGAATCATGTCTCACATTGTCTAACTGCGCAGGAAATATGGCACATACTAGAAGTGACTCACGAAGGAACATCTCAAGTCAAAGAATCTCGCCTTGCCATGCTAAGCAGCGAATACGAGAACTTTACAATGGCAAAGGAAGAAAATGTCAAAGAGATGTACGGTCGACTTTCCAATATCGTATACAAATCAAAAGCTCTCGGAAAAACATACACCGAATTAGAAATAGTCCGGAAAATCCTCAGAGTCCTTCCACGAAGCTTTGAAGCAAAAGTAACTGCCATACAAGAATCAAAAGATTTAAAACAACTTAAAGTTGAAGAACTCATCGGAAATCTCACCACTTATGAGCTAGAAATGAAATTCAAGGAAGAGCGTGAAGGAGGTGACACTCAAAAGAAATCAATAGCTCTCAAAGGAACAATCGAAAGTGATGATGATAACGATGAAGATGATGGAGCAGCAGAATTGGAGCTGTTAATAAGGAAATTCAAAAAATGGAATCAAAAACGTGGAAATTCAGCTCGAATTCAAAAAGCAAAATGCAGAATAGCCAAAGCACTAGACTACTCAGAAGAACAAAAGTTAATTTGTTATAATTGCAACAAACCCGGCCATATCAAGCCCGATTGTCCACAAATTAAATCCAGCCATGGAAAGAAACAGAAAAAGAAAAGTTTTGCAGCCACTTGGGATGAAATAGACGAGAATGATCAAAGCACTGGCAGTGAAAGCGAAAAGGCAGAATTGTGTCTTCGAGGTGATACAACTGACAGTGACGATGACGAGCCAAGTGAGATATCAAAACTTACCCATTCTGAGTTGCTTATATATTTTCATGAAGTAAACGGTTGTTTTGAACGACTTAGGGAAAAATACGCCAAACTTGAATCTCAAAAAGATACTTTGATAGAATGTAATAAACAACTTGACCAATTAGTTAAAACCTATCAAAGTAGAATCCCTAAGTGTTATAAGTATCCAACATTCGAAGAGGAAATTAAAAAATCAAAAATCAATATAAAATCACTTGAAAATGAAATTCTGATTTTAAAGGAGAATGAAAATACTAGGAGAGAGAATTCTATTAAAAAGTGCACACAGTTGTTAAACGAAAATGAATCTCTCAAAACACAAGTCCAACAATTGTCAACGACTTTAGATAAATTTTCAAAAAGTGAAAAATCGTTGAATATGCTATTAGGAAAGCAAACTGTTAATACGGCTTGACAAGGACTTGGATATAATAATTCAAAGATTGTTGAAAGCAATATTAATCAAGTTAATTCTATGTGCACAATTTGTAGAAAATATGGACACAATCACAATAATTGTTGGTATAGACCCAAACATGTGAAAACTATATCGATTTGGGTTCCTAAAGGCACAAATATAAAATCTCTCAAAGTTAAACAAATTAGGGTGCCGAAGGGAACAATTATAAATAGTTTTGGATCTTTACAAAATTGTTTTTCAAAATATTCTGCCACTAACAATCATGGACCTATAAAAACAAATAGGTCACATAAATCCTTTTCCGTGTAGGTGTGGTGGCAGGCTAAGGAACAACAATAGTGCTCTCTGGATTTTGGCTGTTCCAGAAACACAATGGGCAACAAAGCAAAGTTCCTTAGCCTAGTATAAAGGTGACAGAATCACAATGGATAACAACGAAAAATATCGTAAAGGTAAAACAGGTATATTTATTTGAACGATATATTAATTGTGATAATCTGCACCATATTCTGAATTAAAATCAGCCAATATTGAGATTGATGAAAAGATTATGATTTTGATTCTGACTTATTCAAAAATAGTTGGCCAAGTATATTCTTATGCCAAAAACACTATAATAATCTCTAGATTCTTTGAACTACTTTATATATATCAGTTTGGATTAAAAATAGTGTTTTGTTGGATAATACATTTGGTTATAATACGGCTAACTCTTTATTCACGGTTTTCTGATTATTTACACGGCTTCAATTCAATTTCAAAAGAATGTCATTCAAATTGTTGTTAAAATTGAATTTGAAATTTTTGGTGCACACTTCATGTTTTGGTCTATAAAATTCAATTGATGATAATTTTGTGTGAAAGAGAAATTCAGATGCAGATTACACTGGTAATCTAGTTGATAGAAAAATTACTAGTGAAACATGATTTTTATTGAGACATTTAGTAACTGCATCGTTCTTTTCAAAGAAAATATCTGCATATTCTTCATTTCAAATAATTTTCAAATAGCAGAAATTTTTTTAAAAACCCCTTGGAGAAAATCATGTTTGACCATATTTAAAGATTAGTCATTTTTAAAAAATTAATTTTATAATTTTTGGATTTGATTTTAAATGACTATTTTGACTAATCTAACTCCCTAATGATTATCGAAAAGATCAATAGTGATTGAAAAAGTGATAAGTGTCGATATTTGTCATACATTACTCAAGACAATATATTTAGAAAAATTTCTTTAGAATTTCATAACAAAAGTTATAAAAACTTTTTGTTGGGTAAAAATTCCATGATCATTTCTATTTCTATCATCTTTCTATCGACCATCACTCATCAAAATCATATATAGTATGTAAATTTGTTGTAGTTTACAAAGGAAATTATTCGTTCTTCAATTTGTTTTATCTTCAGATTCATAAAGGAAATTATCTGTGCTTCAATTTATTATATTCTTCAATAAAAATAAATATCCAAAGTATTCACTCTCATTTAAAAGTCCTCACGGTTATGCATGGGTGAATTACTTGGATTTTTGATTATGTGCTTCCATGCTCATTTAAAAGTCCTCACGGTTATGCATGTATGGAACGCATATCAAAATTAATTGGTTAAATAGACAAGTTGATTCTAATCCCATTTAAAAGTCCTCACGGTCATGCGTGGTTAGAAGATACTTGATTTCATTTTTAAAATTAAATTGGAATACTACTAATCTCATTTAAAAGTCCTAACGGTTATGCATGGTTAGTAGATATTCAAATTTCCCGAAATAAATATACCACAAATAGACAGAACTGTATGATTTTTATGAATTTATCCCCATCATTTCTGAAAAGTGGAATATGCGTCTGACATGGGTAATTATGATTTTTGTTTGAAGTTTATTGAAATTTGATATTTATATTTAATTAAGTTAAATGTTGGATTCATGTCTGTCACTTCATCCCTATTTTTATAACACTGTTATTCTTTTGCTGATAACAAAAGGGGGAGAGAAAAGTTAAGATTTTGTTAAATAAAATCAAGCAAGGGTCAAATAATTTTCCATTTGCATATAGGCTCATTTATATATTTCTATTTGTATGCATACATGTAGGGGGAGTATCATGTAGAGAGGAAGCATTCAAATAGGGGGAGCAAATTGAACAATCAAATACATTTAATACATTCAAAATCTTAAATATATGTTTGTTATCATCAAAAGGGGGAGATTGTTGAATATGCGCTTATATGATTTTTGTTTGATGATAATAAACATATATACATTCGTTTAAATGTATTTGATAATATACTATTTATTTTCACAGATTAAATAAATATTTGTTAAATAAATTAAATAACACAGAATTTGAATTCAAACAGAATATTTTATTCAAACAAATATTTCTTACATTTTTGAATAGTACAATTTCAAACTCTCACTATAACTATACAACTTTGATTACAATTACACACATTTCATATTTACAGTTCACCTCACTACATATCACTCACACTCGTATTTATCTTCAACTGCATTCCAGTTTGAATCCAGCATCTGAGTAATCTGAAAAAATATTTTCAAACGCAGTAAAATTGAAAGAGAAATATTTTTGAAATTTGAAAGAAACGATGATTTTGAAAACATTGTTTGCCTCAGTTATTTGGGTTGTTCGTTATCATTTTTTGACTGTGCAATATCTGTGCATATCAGTATTTTTATCAGGGACAGGTAACTATGAGTGGCTGCAGTACACACGTGTACATTCGTATACGTGTGCACTGCCTCGCCAACTCGTGTGCAAAAATAAAACAAATGCACAGAAATCAAAAACAAGGTCAAACCCAAGATAGGTTCAACTCAAGGCAGTAGTGTATATGCACACAATCAAACTACAACACTGTACAAGTGCCACAAGCAACATCAACAACCAGTGCAGACTCAAAGCACCACTGACCAGAATACAATGCAACAACACAGTCAACAACGCAACAATGCAAATGAACATCACAATGAACCAACAGGTCAGAGGTGTAAACAATGCAATGCTGAAGTGATGAAGTGCATACAAACAACTGCAACACTGCATACAATATGGTGCGGAACCAAATGCCACCAAGAATCAGTGAAATGACCAAGAAATGATACAAGACTTCAAATATGCAATGCTCAATATCACTACGAACTACAGTGGACAGCAAAAATGATCAAATATGCACAAATGTAAAACCACTGCAACAAAAGTGTACAAACACCAATGAACCAACAAAGAATGGCCAGAAGACAGTAGTGTGCAAGTCAGTTTCAAAATAATCAAAGCATGCCACAATAAAGACAGTAAAATGAACAATGCAAAGAAGGCTACAGTGAAGCATGTACATGAGTGGACTGGACTACAACTCGACCAAATGGCCAACATAACATGCAGTGCTGTGCACAAAAGCTACAATGGACTGCACAGATGTATTGCAACATGAACACACAGAAATGCACAAAAACTACAATGGATGATCAAACTCAATGGACCAGACTACAAGCATACAAAATGCTCAATGCAAACCACAATGTCACCGCAAACAAGCAAGATTGCCACCAACATAGCAGCAAGTACATGAATGCAAAATACAGGCAGTTAAGAATATCAAGTCAATGGTACAAAGTTAAACCAAAACCATGGAATCGCATAAACAAACACGATGAAGCATACAGAATAAAATACAATGGCATAGCAAGAGTCACAAGACCATCAAGCAATAAGCAAGTGCAAATCGAGTTCCAGAAATAACAAATGCAGACACAAATTTCAACAGTGCAGTGAAATGCAGTGGTATGCAGCAGAGAAAATATAAAAGAAATGGTGATGACCGAAGCTAATACAGAGTAGTGGATTCGCATACCCAAAATCAACAGTCGAAGATATGCGTATCACAAATCACGAAATCAATTCAAAGCCGTGTGAATCAAGCTACTAGAAATACGAATTTGACAAAGTCAGATTAATCCCAAGCATCAATACAAGATCGAACGACTATTGACAAATTCAAATATATTCAGACGAACGTAATTCTAGGAGTTCGAATGCATATATAACCCAATCATCACTGGCAAATTAAATCATCGAGTTCAAGCAAGCCAACAACCATTAAAAGCAAAAAGGAACAAATTACAAACCGAAGCAAGGAGTCGAACTCGATCGAACAACGAAGCAGCCGAAGTAAGCAACAATCGATCAACAGTACACGCGAAGAATCATTGGATCAAGCAACAAATTATCGGCACTTCGAAAAGCCCCAAATTTGATAAAGACGAAGCCCTAAAAAGGAACGGCCGCCATTACGAACAGTGAAATAAAGAAACGGGTCGAATAGCAAAGGAGGCCGGCCTACTTTCTAAAGGATTTTGTTTTAAGGGCTTTAAATTTATAATTAGGGCTTATTCTTATTTTTATTTTAATTTGTTTTTTTTAAACTGTATTCAAACCGTTTATATTTTCTAGTCGTGTGACTAGGGGACAAGCTGCGGTGTGTAGCTTGAGAATTCGCAACTCGGTAGTTGAGTTGTGGCAGGGTTTTGAGCGTAGAGTTAGATTAGTCAATAGCGGTGTATAGCGAGTTTACGTGTGTAAGCGAGGGACTATCTAATTTCTAGTAGAAACCTTGGGGGCAGCACGTAGGCAGGTTTTTGCCGAAGCTGGGTAAATTCTGTGTTGTTCTGTTTTATTCTGTTATTTATATTCTGCGATATCTGTGCTGCTATTCTGTGATCTGAATTGAAATTAATTTATAAGCTTCCGCGATTAATTTTTAATAATTTACACTATCACCCTATTCACCCCCCTCTAGGGTGAAATCGATCCTACAAGTGGTGCACCATGGTACTGCACCGTTTCAAATCCATGCACCCATTTCTAATGGTCGTAAGGCACTGTTTCGTCATTTTGGACGGATGTTGCACCTTGCACCGTAGATGTTGCACCCTGTGGATATCGATTCTTCGGAGTGCCATAACTCTTGGCTCGTTTAGAGTTACGGGATCCATAACCAGTCAAAACGAAGGTATCTATGAGTTCTACAGCTATGATGGCTTTTAGCCGTCAATGGTTAGTTTCATACCCAAAAAATCCCATCCGAACCTCAATCGGGTCATGGAAGTTTTTTACCCCACGTTTTTTCGTCACTGGATTTTTTCTGTAAAACGGGATCCCCGTGGCTGGTCTATGATTTACCATCGCTGGGGGGTGGTGCAGCATAATACTGCACCGTTTCAAATCCATGCACCCATTTTTAAAGGTCGTACGGCTCTGTTTCTCCATTTTGGACCTATGTTGCACCTTGCACCGTAGATGTTGCACCCTATGGATATCGGTTCTTCGGAGGGCCATAACTCTTGGCTCGTTTAGTGTTAAGGGAGCCATAACCTATCTGAATGAAAGTATATGTGAGTTCTACAGCTATGACGGCTTATAGCCGTCACTGGTTAGTTTCATACCCAAAAAATCCTATCCGAACCACCATCGGGTCATGGAAGATTTTAACCCTTCGTTTTTCGTCACGTGGATTTATTCCGTAAAACGGGATCCCCGTGGCTGGTCTATGATGTCCATCGCTGGAGAGTGGTGCACCATGGTACTGCACCGTTTCAAATCCATGCACCCATTTCTAAAGGTCGTACGACACTGTTTCGTCATTTTGGACGGATGTTACACCTTCCACCATAGATGTTGCACCCTATAGATATCGATTCCTCGGAGGGCCATAATTCTTGGCTCGTTTAGAGTTACGGGAGCCATAACTAGTCAAAACGAAGGTATCTGTGAATTCTATAGCTATGACGGCTTTCAACCGTCACTGGTTACATTCATACCCAAAAAATCCTATCCGAACCTCAATCGGGTCATGGAAGTTTTTTACCCTTCGTTTTTTCGTCACGTGGATTTTATCTGTAAAACGGGATTTCCTTGGCTGGTCTATGATTTACCATCGCTGGAGAATGGTGCACCATGGTACTGCACCGTTTCAAATCCATGCACTCATTTCAAAAGGTCGAACGACACTGTTTCGTCATTTTGGACGGATGTTGCACCTTGCACCGTAGATGTTGCACCCTGTGGATATCGATTCTTCGGAGGGCCATTACTCTTGGCTCGTTTAGAGTTACGGGAGCCATAACCACTCAAAACGAAGGTATTAGTGAGTTCTACAGCTATGATGGCTTTCAGCCGTCACTGGTTATTTTCATACCCAAAAAATCCTATCCGAACCTCAATCGGGTCATGGAAGTTTTTTACCCTTCGTTTTTTCGTCACGTGGATTTTTTCCGTAAAATGGGATCCCCTTGGCTGGTCTATGATTTACCATCGCTGAAGAGTGGTGCACCATGGTACTGCACCGTTTCAAATCCATGCACCCATTTCTAAAGGTCGTACGGCATTGTTTCGTCATTTTGGACGGATGTTGCACCTTGCACCGTAGATGTTGCACCCTGTGGATATCGATTCTCCGGAGGGCCATAACTCTTGGCTCGTTTAGAGTTACGGGAGCCATAACCAGTCAAAGCGAAGGCATCTGTGAGTTCTACAGCTATGACGGCTTTCAGCCGTCACTCGTTAGTTTCATACCCAAAAAATCCTATACGAATCTCAATCGGGTCATGGAAGTTTTTTACACTTCGTTTTTTCGTCACGTGGATTTTCTCTGTAAAACGGGATCCCCTTGGCTGGTCTATGATTTACCATCGCTGGAGAGTGGTGCACCATGGTACTGCACCGTTTCAAATCCATGCACCCATTTCTAAAGGTCGTATGACACTGTTTCTCCATTTTGGACGGATGTTGCACCTTGCACCGTAGATGTTGCACCCTGTGGATATCGATTCTTCGGAGGGCCATAACTCTTGGCTCGTTTAGAGTTACGGGAGCCATAACTAGTCTAAACGAAACTATCTGTGACTTCTACAGCTATGACGGCGTTCAGCCGTCACTGGTTAGTTTCATACCCAAAAATTCCTATCCGAACCTCCATCGGGTCATGGAAGTTTTTTACACTTCGTTTTTCGTCACGTGGATTTTTTCTGTAAAACGGGATCCCCGTGGCTGGTCTATGATTTACCATCGCTGAAGAGTGGTGCACCGTGGTACTGCACTGTTTCAAATCCATGCACCCATTTCTAAAGGTCGTACGACACTGTTTCGTCATTTTGGACGGATGTTGCACCTTGCACCGTAGATGTTGCACCCTGTGGATATCGATTCTTCGGAGGGCCATAACTCTTGGCTCGTTTAGAGTTACGAGAGCTATAACTAGTCAAAACGAAGGTATCTGTGAGCTCTACATCTATGACAGCTTTTAGCCGTCACTGGTTAGTTTCATACCCAAAAAATCCTATCCGAACCTCAATCGGGTCATGGAAGTTTTTTACCCTTCGTTTTTTTGTCACGTGGATTTTTTCAGTAAAACGGGATCCCCTTGGCTGGTCTATGATTTACCATCGCTGGAGAGTGGTGCACCATGGTACTGCACCGTTTCAAATCCATGCACCCATTTCAAAAGGTCGTACGACACTGTTTCGTCATTTTGGACGGATGTTGCACCTTGCACCGTAAATGTTGTGGATATCGATTCTTCGGAGGGCCATAACTCTTGGCTCCTTTAGAGTTACAAGATCCATAACCACTCAAAACGAAGGTATTTGTGAGTTCTACAGCTATGACAGATTTCAGCCGTCACTGGTTAGTTTCATACCCAAAAAATCCTCTACGAACCTCAATCGGGTCATGGAAGTTTTTTACCATTCGTTTTTTCGTCACGTGGATTTTTTCTATAAAATGGGATCCCCTTGGCTAGTCTATGATTTACCATCGCTGGAGAGTGGTGCACCATGGTACTGCACCGTTTCAAATCCATGCACCCATTTCTAAAGGTCGTACGACACTGTTTCGCCATTTTGGACGGATGTTGCACCTTGCACCGTAGATGTTGCACCCTGTGGATATCGATTCTTCGTAGTGCCATTACTCTTGGCTCGTTTAGAGTTACGGGAGCCATAACCAGTCAAAACGAAGGTATCTATGAGTTCTACAGCTATGACGGCTTTCAGCCGTCACTGGTTAGTTTCATACCCAAAAAATCCTATCCGAACCTCAATCGGGTCATGGTAGTTTTTTACCCCACATTTTTTCGTGACGTGGATTTTTTCTGTAAAACGGGATCCCCTTGGCTGGTCTATGATTTACGATCACTGGAGGGTGGTGCACCATGGTACTGCACCGTTTCAAATCCATGTACTCAATTCAAAAGGTCGTACGGCACTGTTTCGTCATTTTGGACGGATGTTGCCCTTGCACCGTAGATGTTGCACCCTGTGGATATCGATTCTTCGGAGGGCCATAACTCTTGGCTCGTTAAGAGTTACGGGAGCCATAACCAGTCAAAACGAAGGTATCTGTGAGTTCTACAGCTATGACCGCTTTCAGCCGTCACTGGTTAGTTTCATACCCAAAATATCCTATCCGAACCTCAGTCGGGTCATGGAAGTTTTTTAGCCTTCGTTTTTTCGTCACGTGGATTTTTTTTGTAAAACGGGATCGCCTTGGCTGGTATATGATTTACCATCGCTGGAGCATGGTGTACCATGGTACTACCCTGTTTCAAATCCATGCACCCATTTCAAAAGGTCGTACGGCACTGTTTCGTCATTTTGGACGGATGTTGCACCTTGCACCGTAGATGTTGCACCCTGTGGATATCGATTCTTCGGAGGGCCATTACTCTTGGCTCGTTTAGAGTTACGGGAGCCATAACCACTCAAAACAAAGGTATCTGTGAGTTCTACAGCTATGACGGCTTTCAGCCGTCACTGGTTAGTTTCATACCCAAAAAATCCTATCCGAACCTCAATCGGGTCATGGAAGTTTTTTACCCTTCGTTTTTTCGTCACGTGGATTTTTTTTGTAAAACGGGATTTCCTTGGCTGGTCTATGATTTACCATCGCAGGAGAATGGTGCACCATGGTACTGCACCGTTTCAAATCCATGCACTCATTTCAAAAGGTCGTACGACAATGTTTCGTCATTTTGGACGGATGTTGCACCTTGAACCGTAGATGTTGCACCCTGTGGATATCGATTCTTCGGAGGACCATTACTCTTGGCTCGTTTAGAGTTACGGTAGCCATAACCACTCAACACGAAGGTATCTGTGAGTTCTACAGCTATGACGGCTTTCAGCCGTCACTGGTTAGTTTCATACCCAAAAAATCCTATCCGAACCTTAATCGGGTCATGGAAGTTTTTTACCCTTCGTTTTTTCGTCACGTGGATTTATTCTGTAAAACGGGATTTCCATGGCTGGTCTATGATTTACCATCGCTAGAGAATGGTGCAACATGGTACTGCACCGTTTCAAATCCATGCACTCATTTCAAAAGGTCGTACGGCACTGTTTCGTCATTTTGGACGGATGTTGCACCTTGCACCGTAGATGTTGCACCCTGTGGATATCGATTCTTCGGAGGGCCATAACTCTTGGCTAGTTTAGAGTTACGGGAGCCATAACCAGTCAAAACGAAGGTATCTGTGAGTTCTACAGCTATGACGGCTTTCAGCCATCACTGCTTAGTTTCATACCCAAAAAATCCTATCTGAACCTCAATCGGGTCATGGAAGTTTTTTACCCTTCGTTTTTTCGTCACGTGGATTTTTTTCTGTAAAACGGGATCCCCTTGGCTGGTCTATGATTTACCATCGCTGGAGAGTGGTGCACAATGGTACTGCATCGTTTCGAATCCATGCACCCATTTCTAAAGGTCGTACGACAATGTTTCGTCATTTTGGACGGATGTTGTACCTTGCACCGTAGATGTTGCACCATGTGGATATCGATTCTTCGGAGGGCGATAACTATTGGCTCGTTTAGAGTTACGAGAGCCATAACCAGTCAAAACAAAGGTATCTGTGAGTTTTACAGCTATGACTGCTTTCAGCCGTCACTGGTTAGTGTCATACCCAAAAAATCCTATCCGAACCTCAATCGGGTCATGGAAGATTTTTACCCTTTGTTTTTTCGTCATGTGGATTTTTTCTGTAAAACGGGATCCTCTTGGCTAGTTTATGACTTACCATCGCTGGAGAGTGGTGCACCATGGTACTTCACTGTTTCAAATCCATGCACCCATTTCAAAAGGTCGTACGGCACTGTTTCGTCATTTTGGATGGATGTTGCACCTTGTACCATAGATGTTGCACCCTGTGGATATCGATTCTTCGGAGGGCCATAACTCTTGGCTCGCTTGAGTTACTGGAGCCATAACCAGCCGAAACGAAGGTATCTGTGAGCTCTACGGCTATGATGGCTTTTAGCCGTCACTGGTCAGTTTCATACCCAAAAAATCCTATCCGAACCTCAATCGGGTCATGGAAGTTTTTTACCCTTCGTTTTTTCGTCACGTGGATTTTTTCTGTAAAACGGGATTTCCTTGGCTGGTCTATGATTTACCATCGCTCGAGAATAGTGCACCATGGTACTGCACCGTTTAGAATCCATGCACTCATTTCAAAAGCTCGTACGGCACTGTTTCGTCATTTTGGACGGATGTTGCACCTTGCACCGTAGATGTTGCACCCTGTGGATATCGATTCTTCGGAGGGCCATTACTCTTGGCTCGTTCAGAGTTACGGGAGCCATAACCACTCAAAACGAAGGTATCTATGAGTTCTACAGCTATGATGGCTGTTTGCATCAAAATTGGGCAAACACCCTTCGGAAATTTTTGAAGAGATAGTAAATGAAGAACTTGAATTGGAAATAGGGACTATCTAACAAAAACTCCAAGTCACAGAAAAGTAAATTGCACAGAAGACAAGGATTTAGAGTGGTTCGGCTATGCGCCTACGTCCACTATGAAGTTTTATCACTTTATTTCTTAATACTTGAAGATTACAAGTGTTTTTAAGCAAATTACAGCAGGAAATGGACTTAAACTCGAAATTAACAGCAAAGGAGATAGTATGGAGTGATTTTGGCAGCGTTTAGGCTTATTCTTCTTCTCCAAATTCTCCGACCCCTTTTCTGAATGACCAGGGGCTCTATTTATAGGTGTGGAAGGCCAAAATCCCGCCTAAATCATGGAGAGGCTGTTGGCACGTGACGGGGGGCCCACAGGCCCGTGTTCTTGAAGTGCGTGCCCAGTTTGGGATCGATTCGAAGTGAACTTTGAATCGATCAAAAAATTGTCCAATTGCGATGAAACTTGGCGTGGACGTTCTTCATCATGTAGACAAACTTCTGTAAAAATTTCATTGGATTTGGATCAGTAGATTGGGAGTTATGATCGGTTCGAAATTGGGTGCTCGGCATGCTGTTTGGTTCGAATCGATGGAATCGATTCGTTCGAATCGATGCATGGCCGAAGCGAATACTTCGAATCGATTAGGGCGCGCCTGTCTTCGAGCCGTTCCATGTTCGTGCTAGCTTAGCCGCTTTGTTGGACTCGAAGGTCGTCTTCGAATCGATGGAGGGGATTCGTTCGAATCGATCCAAATGCGCCCTGGAACGATTCGAAGTTGTCGAAGTCGATGGAGTCGAAGGTGATGGATGGATTCGAAGGTGAGTAATGGAGTCGAGGCTGTGATAGGTTCGAAGCTATTAATGGATTCGAAGCTGTTGATGGATTCGAAGCTGTTAATGGATTCGAAGCTGTTAATGGATTCGAAGCTGTGGTGGATTCGAAACATAGGAAGGACTCGAATTTGTGATGGATTCGAAGTAGGGAGTCCCTTAGGCGGATTCGAACGTCGCCTCTTCCTATGGGTTCGAATGTGCTGGGTTCGAAACAGATGGTTTCGAACACGATGGTTTCGAACACGATGGGTTCGAATATGATGGGTTCGAACATGATGGGTTCAAACCGAGCAATGTGCACCTTCTTAACTTGAATCCATCATAACTTGAGCATATGACCTCGGATTGACTTGAAATTTGAAATGCTGGCTTCTATGGTCTTTCTTGTCATGTCTTATCAATTGCGGCCCGATCCGGGCTCGGATAGAATTCATCGATATCCATAGTGAAGTAAAATACGACCAATCTCTGGGGTGGACTATTTTCTGTTTCTGACCAATATTTTGGTATCACGGCTTTTGCCCAAAAAGCGGGATAACATTTTGCCCCCCAAAGTACGTCTTGTGGGAACATGACGTGCTTTGAATAGTCGCCATTTTATTCTGAAGATTATTGCTCCCCTTTTCGTTGAGACTCATATATCGTATTGCCGTAACCTTGCCTTGATATGATTGATTACTGTGCGACTGTGCTTAATCGTTGGCTGTCGTTGATTAGCTCCGCCCTTATTAACGTCGTGTGTTCACGAGTTATGTTGGTTCCTCTTTGCTGCTGAATTCTGTATCGATTCTCTCCTGAATCGATTTTAGATTCAAGTCAAAGCATTGTTTTTATGGTTGTCTATGATTATCCTCTTGTATCGATCCTCTCCTGAATCGGTATACAAGGTAGACAAGTAATTTTTCAAATCATAGCGATTCGTTCGCTCTCATCGACGTCCTTTGGTGGATTTGAAGTCACGTCTGTTTGAATTGATCATCTTCGAGTCGATGGTTTTTTAATCCAGCCTTTGCTCAGTGCTTCCTTGAATCGATGACGCCTCGCATCGATAAAGTTGGGATGGATTCGATCGTGTAAAGGTAGGAAGGCAATGGATTCGAAGTGAAATTTGAGTTGCAACAACGTTCAATGTTTGTTTTAAGTCCTTCCTTTTGTATCGATCCTCTCCTGGATCGATTTGGGATGTTAGAATGTATGCTTCGCATCGATGGATTTGTAATATTGGATCTTGGATTGATGGATACAAGTGTAATGTTTTGTGTTAATGGAATTGAACGATCCAGACATAATTGTGCAGTGATTGTTTGCGGAGGATATGCCATCTCTCATTCGTCTATTCAAGAAGAATTCCCCACGGTAGATAGCCTTTGATAGGAGTCATCCATGACCCCTTTCTTGGATCCATCTCTAAAATCTAGTTGATCTTCATCTTTCAGCGCTTGGAATAGTAAATATTTCTACTGGGATAAAGTCTGTTTGTTGCGCATCCCCAGAGTTGGCTAGCTCAGCCAATGATTCGGCCTTTTCGTTTTGTTCTCTAACGATTGGGATAGTGGCGTAATACTAGAAGTCGGCTAGTATCTCTAGGATACAATTGAGATAAGGAGCAAGACGTTGCCCCCTAGTCAGATTGTCCTCCCTGACTTGGCACATTAAGAAGAAATCGTATAAGATATGTAAAGCTTCCATTCCTATTCTTTTTGTAAGTCTTAGCTTGGCGACCAAGGATTCATACTTAGCTTTATTATTCCATTTGGGTAAACTTTCAGACATTTAAGGTTGCCATTGGTCCTATCGTAACGGTTGGTCGGTACAGACATTAACATGGTAAGCTTGTCAATAGCCAGCTTTCATTGTACATTAGTCTTTGGATTAGTTTTATCTTCACATAGCATTGCGACGCTTATGGCATGTGTTGACATGACCCAATTGAAGTGTAGATCTTCACGATCCAAGATCTTGGGCAAAATAGAAGGCCCCTCTGAGCGATCTATCAGAGCTGCTTGGTTTCCTCCATATACGGATGACTCTAATCTTCAGCATTTTCTGACATTAGCCTCAATCCCACGGGAGTTGATGAGGAAACCCGAGAATTCATTTTATACAACGTTGAAAAGAACCTTTCAAAGGATTAAATTTCATTCTGCGGTTGTTGGATAGCACTGAATATCTTTGCCAAGTGATCGATGCGGTCGCTTGATGGTCGTGATCTCACGAGCGTATTAACCACATATACTTTCATTGATCGGCCGATCTGATTTTCGAATGATCTATTAATCGTCTTTTGGTAAGTAGCATAAGCATTCTCAAGTTTGAATCCATGGGTTGCAGCATAGCACTATAGGCTCGGGTCAGTAGCGAAACATGTTTCAATATCTGATTTTATTTGGTGTTTTGCGTACATGGATGAGAGTAATTCATGTCTAAATGATCGAGTCAATTAGTTGGTTGATCATTGGATATGGAAAGCTATGCTTCGCCATGCCTCATGCAGATCTGAGTAGCCGACGTACATCCGCCACTCTCCATTTGTTTCTTTCATAAGTAAAGGATTGGATACACATTTTGGGTAGAGGGCATCATGGCTAAACCTATTGATTTTGAGTAGATTCGCCTCCTCCTTTAGTGCAGCAAATCTTTCTAGATCCGTGTCGCTTCGTTTTTATTCACCGAGACATGCTTCGGGTTGACATTTAATGCATGGTTCTCAATAGTTGGTGGGGGTCCATATGTATATATGAGATCGAGTCCAAGCGGACATACCAAATTCACTTGGAGCAATGCAGTTGACTCTTGCATCATCCTTGTGGAGAGTTGTGATTTGATCTACAATACCTGTGATGGGTTGTAGGCACTTCATGTGCTTATTTGCAATGGTAAATGATCAGGCTCGTAGGGATGTGGAATTAAAGGCATAGTAGAGTTTAGCCTTGTGTCGCATGCTGCAGCATAGCTGGTTCCGGCTATGAGTTGGAATCTACTTGTGTTTCCGAGCAGTGCGCTTTCCATTCAATGTACTTGCAATCCATTGCTCATCGAAAGGGTCAGAATGATGATTAGTTTCCCATAAGTCCAGGCGTCGATCTGATGATTCTATCTCTAAGCATCCTTTCGGTCGTAACTTAAAGTTGTTATGAATACTAGGCATAAGCTATAGGATTGTGTAGTCGTATCCAGTTCTTGGATGATCACATTCATGCCCCCAGTCTCGGGTTGATGGATGTATTATGCGAATGATCGAGCCTAGCTTCTGCTGTGTTTATACTGTAGTCCAAGCTGTAAGAGTTAAAGCTGTTTGATGAATGATAAAATTATTTTCATCTTATTTATCGTGCGTACCCCCAAGTCAGGGGAGAATCTCGATAAGCGGCAAGGTAGATAATGTTCACTTCAATTTTGCATTCTATCCCGTTGAACCATAGGATCGAGTTAACCGATGGAAGGCTGAGTTGTGCCGTATTCTGCATTCTATCCTAGTTCTTTCCTCTAGGCAGAATACTTCATTGCCTCGTCGACATTCATTTTGCTTCTTATGTCGTCATACTCCGGGCATAAACTGAAGAGTGAATCGTCCAGTAAGATCCAATGTAGGATTGATGCTTCCCTTGTCGAATCGAGGGAAAGAATCGGTGCGTGGACAGTTAGGTTATACTTGTTTTGAATTGCTCGTTTTGTCAGATTTGGTTAAGAGCCAAAGAATGAATGGTCGCATTGCATTCTTTTGGAGTTAGGTGATCAACTACGTCCGTTTCGATTTACGTTCTCCCGTCAGATCTAGGGACAAAGTCAGCTCAAATGCAGTCAGGTCGTGCTCATCCAATCTCATGCACTTCCTGGCGGATCGATGGAAGGCGACGGAGGACGAACGGTCAAGTCACACTCATTCGCGGTTCTATCCATGCTCAGGTGGTCGAAGGTATTCGATGGGTGCTCGGGTCACATCGAATTGTAGTCGAAGAGGATTGATATTGGCCGTCGATTTAGCGACACAATGTAGAATGTACGGACCTCATTGCCTATCGATCCTTTGGTGTGACATGAAAGGTGCAGATCGATATTTCCCGTCGATCTGGCGGTATGATATAATTGGCTTCTCGTAACTTCGAGCATCATTCTGATTGGTTAACATTAAGGCCTCCTTGCAATCGTTGTCTTAAATTGTAAAGGAATCTGAATAGCTAACAATGTAGCGAGTCTCATTTCTCTTCTTTCAATGATTTGTTCTTCTGCCCCCAGCCTTGGGTTAGCAGAGTTAGTTTGTGGATGGTCCAATTGCGTCTGTAGCGAGTTTATACTCCTCTCGTCGACTTTAGGTCGGAGTTGGTGAATGAATGGTCGAATCACATTCTTCATCTGTCTATGGTCGCAGTCGCACTCTGGGGACTAGAGGCAGTTGAAGGGCCATTAGTCACACCTAATTGATGTTCATACCCATGTCCCCACTCAGGGGACTAAGAATTTTAGCAGAAAATGGTCAACCGCATTTTCCTCGATTAATTCCTCTGGCACTTGTCAATGGGGAAAGTCGAAGTGTAGTCGGTCACATTGCGGCAACTTTAATTTGATGTTTCTCCTACTGAATTGGAGGAAGGAGTTGATTGGCAGATGGTTGGGTCATATCCGTCCACATTGCATGCAAAACTCGCTAGATCGTTAGCTAGAGTTAGCGGATGAACGGTCGTGTCATGTTCATTTGCGGTAGGATGGGTAGTCACATCCATTTAGAATAAGACGTTCAGCTAGGTCCGTTTTGCGAATCTACATCTCCCTGTCGGATCGAGGAAGAAATCTTGTCTTGCAGGGTTGGAGTGCATTCCTAAAAGATTATGTTATAGGTCCCGTGCCGGGAATAAGTGCTGATGTATGAACGGTCATGTCGTGCCCGCTTAGTGCTAGATAGTCGGATCACAATCGATTTTTTTTATGATAAGTGTGCCCCCATGCCAGGGGAAGAGTTGGAAAGAAGAAAGTCTAACCACATCCGCTTTTTGTACTACAGAACTTGCTGCGGAATTAGAATTGATAGATGGACAATAAAATCGCACCCCTTCTGGTATTTATATTCCAATCCATGCTTCGAGGATTGGAGTTGGTTAATGGGTGGTATGTCACGCCCACTAGGTCTTTATGCTTCAGTCTGTGCTTTCGGGACCAGAGTTAGTTGATGTTTATAATCCAGTTCACGCTCTGGGAATCTGGAGTTTATTGATGTTTATACTCCAGTTCGCACTCTGGGAATCTGGAGTTAGTTGATGTATGGTCGATCACACTCATTTTAGTGTTTATAATCCATTCCACACTCTGGGGACTTAGAGTTATTAAATGTTTATACTCCAGTTCGCAACTTTGACTTGGCATTCGCACTCTAATTCACACTCTGGGAATTTGGAGTTGACATTCGTATTTTGGTCCACGCTCCGGGAACTAGGACTTGATGTTTATACTCCACTTCACGCTCTGGGGAATTGGAGTTGATATTTGTATTTTCCGGTTCGCCCTCTGGGAACCTGAAATTGATGTTAATGCTCTGATTCACGCTCTGGGAACCTGGAGTTAGCATTTGTGTTTTTGGTTCGCACTATGGGAACCTAGAACAGATGTTTATACTCCAATTCATGCTCTGGGAAGTTGGAGTCTAGATTGACACGTCGGTTCGTGCTCCGGGAACCTGGAATTGATGTTTGTACTCCGACTTGCGCTTTGAGAATCCGAAGTTAGCATGGATGCTTCGGTTCGCGCTCCGGGAACCTGTAATTTATGTTTATACTCCAATTCATGCTTTGGGAACCTGGAGTTCACATTGGTGGGTTGGTTCGCACTCCGGGAACCTGGAATAGATGTTTGTACTCCAATTTACACTCTGGGAAGTTGGAGTCAGCCAATAGATGGTTAGTCACACCTATTTGGGCGTTTTAGGAATTTGTTCACACTCTGGGAACGATGGATTTGATGTTTATACTCCAATTCGCACTCTGGGAATTTGGAGTCCGTTCACACTCTGGGAATGATTTATTGGATGTTTATACTCCAATTCACACTCTGGGAAGTTGGAGTCCGTTCGCACTCTGGGAACGATTTATTGGATTTTTATACTCCAATTCATACTCTGGAAAGTTGGAGTCCGTTCACACTCTGGGAACGATTTATTAGATGTTTATACTCCAATTCACACTCTGGTAAGTTGGAGTCCGTTCGCACTCTGGGAACGATTTATTGGATGTTTATACCCCAATTCACACTCTGGGAAGTTGGAGTCCGTTCGCACTCTGGGAACGATTTATTAGATGTTTATACTCCAATTCACACTCTGGTAAGTTGGAGTCCGTTCGCACTCTGGGAACGATTTATTGGATGTTTATACTCCAATTCACACTCTGGGAATTTGGAGTCCGTTCGCACTCTGGGAACGATTTATTAGATGTTTATACTCCAATTCATACTCTGGTAAGTTGGAGTCCGTTCGCACTTTGGGAACGATTTATTGGATATTTATGCTCCAATTCACACTCTGGGAATTTGGAGTCCGCTCACACTCTGGGAACAATGGATTTGATGTCTATACTCCAATTCGCACTCTGGGAAAGTGGAGTTAGTGTTTATACTCCGGGAACCTGGAATTTATTGCAGGACTGTAGTGTGTCGGTCCAATTCGGCCATTGATGCGATGACTTGCCCCCGAGAGGTGGGTTTCGCTTAGCAAATGATCGGTGGTATCTCGATTACTTTCCACTTATCTTCCATCAACGAAGGAGGAGACTTAGTTTATGGACGGATGAATCGCATCCGTGTTCATCTGGATCCCGCTTCTGTCAAGCCTAAGGAGTAAGATTAGTGCTCTGGCAAGCTTTGAGCTCGAGCAAAGGAGAGGATGGCTGAACTACATTCGCTTTGAGTTGTGTATTTTCCCTTAAGTTGGGGGCAAGAGTTGGAGAGTAGACGGTCGAGCCACGTCCACTTTACGCTTTGCGCTCTTCCAGTCGAGTTGAGGAAGAGAGTTGGAATGATGGCTCATGATGATTAGCGAGTAAGCAGTCGGTTGTTGATGACTATAAATTGAGGGTTGGCCCCTGATAAAGTCGGTTTGAGGCATGAATGTTTTGTCGAATCATTGATGAAAACTGGGGAGTGAATGGTCAGACCATATCCGCTATAAATATGTGCTCTTAAAAAACCCCAAGTGTCCAATGCAGGATTGGATGCATGGACGGTCACGTCACATCCATCTTTGGTGTGATTTCGATTTTACTGTGCATCAGAAGAAGCATAAGTATTTTGGTGAGCTTCAAGTAAGAGATGGAGAGTGCATGGTTGGGACATATAACTCCAAGTCTTTCTCAAATCTCCTAATTAAATTGCATAAGCATGTGAGTGGATGGTCGGTTGCATCCACTTCGTACCGGAGCCCTAAACTTGTCTGTCTTCCGCTTTGATGGCCTGCCCCCAAGTCAGGTGCATAGAGCAGCCAGCGAGTGGTTGAATCATGCTCATCATGATGATTCCTAAATGACTTTACCATAGTCCACGGAGGTTGTTTTGCACCCATCCTTAAGTACTCGGTTACCTGCATCATTTGCAAGTAGTTTAATTCAAGTCGATTATATCTTGCAACATAAATGAAATAGAAATAGAAATAATTCAAAAGAGATCGGATAAAATCTCATTGATAAGTGAAGCGGCGTCGTATGCTCGCTATTGCACTTCGGTCCAGTCTTTCACAGTTGGGAGCCTAACGCAAATGGTTCAGTTTGACCAAAGTTCCGGTTGAGGTCGGGGATTCCCGGCTCTTCATTTTATGGGGCTTGAACATATTGCCAGAGCTATCCTTTCTGGAGCAGCCTTATGGCGTTGGCATCCATGATAGTCATATAAAGAAGAGGAGCTTCCCGATTTAGAGTATGGAGCAGGTTCCCTTTTATGTCGCCAAGTTGATCCTTCGTCTGATTCATCAACGTAATGTTGGCCTGGACATGTTGGTGTAGTCGTCGGCAACTATCCACCAGTTCTGTTATCAAACTCTGGAAATAAGCTTTTGTGCTGATTTCATTTATTAGTGTTGGCAGCAAAAGGCTGTGGATTTTGATTAGTTCATTGGCTGCCAGCTTCTTTATTCCCTTTAGCAATATGAGAAGTAGAAATGATATGCCTAACTACGATTGACAGTCTTCTTTGAGAAATAGGGGATACAACGCATTTGATGAAATTCATCACTTTTCGTGGACTCCATTTACCCTTCTCACTTCATGAGGTAGTGGCGGAGGTTGAATTTCCATAGTACACCGACATAGTCGGCACGCTGAACTTTAGTTCGAAATTCTACATGTAGGATGGTCTCAATGAATAGGCCCTGACTGGGAACGATACTCGAATCAACATTACCAAGTCCATTTTATGGTTACGGGGTCTTGTGATACTGGTGAATGATGTATGCCCGACTGCCTAATGTTCGAGTGGTTGGTAATGTCGATTGGATGGGGAGTAGATTAATATGGGCTCACAGATTGGTGATTATTTCTAATTTTCACCATGAAGGAGGTTCGCATAAGATAGTTAGGAAGTCCTCTTAGAGTTGTATGACATGCTTTTAGTCATATGGACGTGGAATGATTAAGATGCAGGCATATGAAGATGGTTTAGTGGTGAACTACTATGTTTTGAGTTGGCAGAGTAGACAAGGCAGGGTAGTCGTAATACTAGCCATCGCACCATAATTGTCAGTTTAGGAGTTTTAAAAGCTGGTCAATTGGAGGAAGGTGCAGTCCACTTTAGAAGCATGATACATTAATCAACTCTAGTTCTTGGCATATTAGCTAGGTTCTCCAGCCTTTGGGAGCACCAGTTGAATAGTATTTCAATACCCATCCCTTGATTGCAACTCGAAATTTGCTATTGTAATGTCCTACTTCCCGTCTAGTCATGGAACAATCTGAATGTTCCTTTATTTAAGTTGAGGTTTCGATTAACTATGCGGGTGCTCTGCGCTGCGGCTAGGGTTCTCGGGGGTTTCCCCCCGAAAAATTTTTTTTTAGCCTCTTTTTAGGAAATTTGAATCGTACCCGAATATTTTTTTTTTTTAATGATGGATACGAAATGTTCGTTCGCATCGATGGTTCGAGCGCTTAAATGATGGATCGAATTAAAGGCAAATAGATGGATACGAACTGCATGTGCGTATCGATGCGAAATGGAGGCAGATGGATGGATACGAACTGTATGTGTGTATCGATACGAAATGGAGTCAGATGGATGGATACGAACTGCATGTGCGTATCGATGCGAAATGGAGGCAGATGGATGGATACGAAGTAGCTCTCCCTGATGGATACGAAGTAGCTCTCCGTGATGGATACGAAGTAGCGCTCCATGATGGATACGAAGTAGCGCTCCCTGATGGATACGAAGTAGCGCTTCGTGATGGATGCGAAGTAGCGCTCCGTGATGGATACGAAGTTCACTACATTTTCTGGATTCGAAGCTATGGATACGAAATTCACCATATTTCCTGGATTCGAAACTATGGATTCGAAATTCACCATATTTCCTGGATTCGAAACTATGGATTCGAAATTCACCATATTTCCTGGATTCGAAACTATGGATACGAAATTAACCACATTTCCTGGATTCGAAACTATGGATTCGAAATTCACCATATTTCCTGGATTCGAAACTATGGATACGAAATTCACCACATTTCCTGGATTCGAAACTATGGATTCGAAATTCACCATATTTCCTGGATTCGAAACTATGGATTCGAAATTCACCATATTTCCTGGATTCGAAGCAATGGATACGAAATTCACCACATTTTCTGGTTTCGAAAATATGGGTTCGAAAATGATCATATTTTCATGGATTCGAACATATGGCTACGGAGAACCACATATTTTCTGGATTCGAAAATATGGGTACGGACTTCATGATGAATATGGTTCCTCTTAGATCTGGGGCAATCTGAATAGAATAGAAGGAACCGCTGAACCATAGATCTGGATCTCCTCCTTAGATTTATGCAATCCGATATCGAAAGTAGATCCAAGGAACGGGAGAAAAACTAGGTTTTTCTCAGTGAAAGCACCAAAATGTTTGCATCAAAATTGGGCAAACACCCTTCGGAAGTTTTTGAAGAGATAGTAAATGAAGAACTTGAATTGGAAATAGGGACTATCTAACAAAAACTCCAAGTCACAGAAAAGTAAATTGCACAGAAGACAAGGATTTAGAGTGGTTCGGCTATGCGCCTACGTCCACTATGAAGTTTTATCACTTTATTTCTTAATACTTGAAGATTACAAGTGTTTTTAAGCAAATTACAGCAGGAAATGGACTTAAACTCGAAATTAACAGCAAAGGAGATAGTATGGAGTGATTTTGGCAGCGTTTAGGCTTATTCTTCTTCTCCAAATTCTCCGACCCCTTTTCTGAATGACCAGGGGCTCTATTTATAGGTGTGGAAGGCCAAAATCCCGCCTAAATCATGGAGAGGCTGCTTGGCACGTGACGGGGGGCCCACAGGCCCGTGTTCTTGAAGTGCGTGCCCAGTTTGGGATCGATTCGAAGTGAACTTTGAATCGATCAAAAAATTGTCCAATTGCGATGAAACTTGGCGTGGACGTTCTTCATCATGTAGACAAACTTCTGTAAAAATTTCATTGGATTTGGATCAGTAGATTGGGAGTTATGATCGGTTCGAAATTGGGTGCTCGGCATGTTGTTTGGTTCGAATCGATGGAATCGATTCGTTCGAATCGATGCATGGCCGAAGCGAATACTTCGAATCGATTAGGGCGCGCCTGTCTTCGAGCCGTTCCATGTTCGTGCTAGCTTAGCCGCTTTGTTGGACTCGAAGGTCGTCTTCGAATCGATGGAGGGGATTCGTTCGAATCGATCCAAATGCGCCCTGGAACGATTCGAAGTTGTCGAAGTCGATGGAGTCGAAGGTGATGGATGGATTCGAAGGTGAGTAATGGAGTCGAGGCTGTGATGGGTTCGAAGCTATTAATGGATTCGAAGCTGTTGATGGATTCGAAGCTGTTAATGGATTCGAAGCTGTGGTGGATTCGAAACATAGGAAGGACTCGAATTTGTGATGGATTCGAAGTAGGGAGTCCCTTAGGCGGATTCGAACGTCGCCTCTTCCTATGGGTTCGAATGTGCTGGGTTCGAAACAGATGGTTTCGAACACGATGGTTTCGAACACGATGGGTTCGAATATGATGGGTTCGAACATGATGGGTTCAAACCGAGCAATGTGCACCTTCTTAACTTGAATCCATCATAACTTGAGCATATGACCTCGGATTGACTTGAAATTTGAAATGCTGGCTTCTATGGTCTTTCTTGTCATGTCTTATCAATTGCGGCCCGATCCGGGCTCGGATAGAATTCATCGATATCCATAGTGAAGTAAAATACGACCAATCTCTGGGGTGGACTGTTTTCTGTTTCTGACCAATCTTTTGGTATCACGGCTTTTGCCCAAAAAGCGGGATAACAATGGCTTTCAGCCGTCACTGGTTAATTTCATACCCAAAATATCCTATCTGAACCTCAATCGGGTCATGGAAGTTTTTTACCCTTCGTTTTTTCGTCACATGGATTTTTTCTGTAAAACGGGGTCCCCTTGGTTGGTCTATGATTTACCATCACTGGAGAGTGGTGTACCATGGTACTGCACCGTTTCAAATCCATGCACCCATTTCAAAAGGTCGTACGGCACTGTTTCGTCATTTTGGACGGATCTTGCACCTTGCACCGTAGATGTTGCACCCTGTGGATATCGATTCTTCGGAGGGCTATTACTCTTCGCTCGTTTAGAGTTACGGGAGCCATAACCACTCATAATGAAGGTATCTGTGAGTTCTACAGCTATGATGGCTTTCAGCCGTCACTGGTTAGTTTCATACCCAAAAAATCCAATCCGAACCTCAATCGGGTCATGGAAGTTTTTTACCCTTCGTTTTTTCGTCATGTGGATTTTTTTTCTAAAACGGGATTTCCTCGGCTGGTCTATGATTTACCATCACTGGAGAGTGGTGCACCATGGTACTGCATCGTTTCAAATCCATGCACTCATTTCAAAAGGTCGTACGACACTGTTTCGTCATTTTGGACGGATGTTGCACCTTGCACCGTAGATGTTGCACCCTGTGGATATCGATTCTTCGGAGGGCCATTACTCTTAGCTCGTTTAGAGTTACGAGAGTCATTACCACTCAAAATGAAGGTATCTGTGAGTTCTACAGCTATGACGGCTTTCAGCCGTCACTGGTTACTTTCATACCCAAAAAATCCTATCCGAACCTCAATCGGGTCATGGAAGTTTTTTACCCTTCGTTTTTTCGTCACGTGGATATTTTCAGTAAAATGGGATTTCCTTGGATGGTCTACGATTTACCGTCGCTGGAGAATGGTGCACCATGGTACTGCACCGTTTCAAATCCATGCACTCATTTCAAAAGGTCGAACGACACTGTTTCGTCATTTTGGACGGATGTTGCACCTTGCACCGTAGATGTTGCACCCTGTGGATATCGATTCTTCGGAGGGCCATTACTCTTGGCTCGTTTAGAGTTACGGGAGCCATAACCACTCAAAATGAAGGTATCTGTGAGTTCTACAGCTCTGACGGGTTTCAGCCATCGCTGGTTAGTTTCATACCCAAAAAATCCTATCCGAACCTCAATCGGGTCATGGAAGTTTTTTACCCTTCGTTTTTTCGTCACGTGGATTTTTTTTGTAAAACGGGATCCCCTTGGCTGGTCTATGATTTACCATCGCTGGAGAGTGATGTACCATGGTACTGCACCGTTTCAAATCCATGCACCCATTTCAAAAGGTCGTACGGCACTGTTTCGTCATTTTGGACGGATGTTGCACCTTGCACCGTAGATGTTGCACCCTGTGGATATCGATTCTTCGGAGGGCCATTACTCTTGGCTCGTTTAGAGTTACGGGAGCCATAACCACTCAAAACGAAGGTATCTGTGAGTTTTACAGCTATGACGGCTTTCAGCCGTCACTGGTTAGTTTCATACCCAAAAAAGCCTATCCGAACCTCAATCGGGTCATGGAAGTTTTTTACCCTTCGTTTTTTCGTCACGTGGATTTTTTTTGTAAAACGGGATTTCCTTGGCTGGTCTATGATTTACCATCGCTAGAGAATGGTGCACCATGATACTGCACCGTTTCAAATCCATGCGCTTATTTCAAAAGGTCGTACGACACTGTTTCGTCATTTTGGACGCATGTTGCACCTTGCACCGTAGATGTTGCACCCTGTGGATATCGATTCTTCGGAGGGCCATTACTCTTGGCTCGTTTAGACTTACGGGAGCCATAACCACTCAAAACGAAGGTATCTGTGAGTTCTACAGCTATGACGGCTTTCAACCGTCACTGGTTAGTTTCATACCCAAAAAATCCTATCCGAACCTTAATTGGGTCATGGAAGTTTTTTATCCTTCGTTTTTTCATCACGTGGATTTTTTTTGTAAAACGGGATTTCCTTGGCTGGGCTAGGATTTACCATCACTGGAGAATGGTGCGCCATGGTACTGCACCGTTTAAAATCCAAGCACTCATTTCAAAAGGTCGTACGGCACTGTTTCGTCATTTTGGACGGATGTTGCACCTTGCACCGTAGATGTTGCACCCTGTGGACATCGATTCTTCAAAGGGCCATTACTCTTGGCTCGTTTAGAGTTACGGGAGCCATAACCACTCAAAATGAAGGTATCTGTGAGTTATACAGCTATGACCGCTTTTAGCCGTCACTGGTTAGTTTCATACCCAAAAAATCCTATCCGAACCTCAATCGGGTCATGGAAGTTTTTTACCCTTCGTTTTTTCGTCACGTGGATTTTTTCTGTAAAACGGGATTTCCTTGGCTGGTCTATGATTTACCATCGCTGGAGAATGGTGCACCATGGTTCTGCACCGTTTCAAATCCATGCACTCATTTCAAAAGGTCGTACGGCACTGTTTCGTCATTTTGGACGGATGTTGCACCTTGCACCGTAGATGTTGCACCCTGTGGATATCGATTCTTCGGGGGGCCATAACTCTTGGCTCGTTGAGAGTTACGGGAGCCATAACCAGTCAAAACGAAGTTAATTGTGAGTTCTACAGCTATGATGGCTTTCACCCATGGCTGGTTAGTTTCATACCCAAAAAATCCTTTCTGAACCTCAATCGGGTAATGGAAGTTTTTTACCCTTCGTTTTTTCGTCACGTGGATTTTTTTTCTGTAAAACGGGATCCCATTGGATGGTCTATGATTTACCATCACTGGAGAGTGGTGCACTATGGTTCCGCACCATTTCGAATCCATGCACCCATTTCTAAAGTTCGTACGACAATGTTTCGTCATTTTGGACGGATGTTGCACCTTGCACCGTTGATGTTGCACCATGTGGATATCGATTCTTCGGAGGGCCATAACTCTTGGCTCGTTTAGAGTTATGAGAGCCATAACCAGTCAAAACAAAGGTATCTGTGAGTTATATTGCTATGACCCCTTTCAGCCGTCACTGGTTAGTTTCATACCCAAAAAATCCTATCCGAACCTCAATCGGGTCATGGAAGTTTTTTACCCTTCGTTTTTTCGTCACGTGGATTTATTCTGTAAAACGGGATCCTCTTGGCTGGTTTATGACTCACCATCGCTGGAGAGTGGTGCACCATGGTGCTGCACTGTTTCAAATCCATGCATCCATTTCAAAAGGTCGTACGGCACTGTTTCGTCATTTTGGACGGATGTTGCACCTTGCACCGTAGATGTTGCACCCTGTGGATATCGATTCTTCGGAGGGCCATGACTCTTGGGTCGTTTAGAGTTACGGGAGCCATAACCACTCAAAACGAAGGTATCTGTGAGTTCTACAGCTATGACGGCTTTCAGCCATCACTGGTTAGTTTCATACCCAAAAAATCCTATCCGAACCTCAATCGGGTCATGGAAGTTTTTTACCCTTTGTTTTTTCGTCACGTGGATTTTTTTCTGTAAAACAGGATCCCCTTGACTGGTCCATGATTTACCATCGCTGGAGAGTGGTGCACCATGGTACTGCACCATTTTGAATCCATGCACCCATTTCTTAAGGTCGTACGACAATGTTTCTTCATTTTGGACGGATGTTGCACCTTGCACCGTAGATGTTGCACCATGTGGATATCGATTCTTCGGAGGGCCATAACTATTGGCTCGTTTAGAGTTACGAGAGCCATAACCAGTCAAAACAAAGGTATCTGTGAGTTCTACAGCTATGACTGCTTTCAACCGTCACTGGTTAGTTTCATACCCAAAAAATCATATCCGAACCTCAATCGGGTCATGGAAGATTTTTACCCTTCGTTTTTTCGTCACGTGGATTTTATCTGTAAAACGGGATCCTCTTGGCTGGTCTATGACTTACCATCGCTGGAGAGTGGTTCACCATGGTACTTCACCGTTTCAAATCCATGCACCCATTTCAAAAGGTCGTAGGGCACTGTTTCGTCATTTTGGACGGATGTTGCACCTTTGCACCATAGATGTTGCACCCTGTGGATATCGATTCTTCGGAGGGCCATAACTCTTGGCTCGCTTGAGTTACTGGAGCCATAACCAGCCGAAACGAAGGTATCTGTGAGTTCTACAGCTATGACAGCTTTCAGCCGTCACTGGTTAGTTTTATACCCAAAAAATCCTATCCGAACCTCAATCGGGTCATGGAAGTTTTATACCCTTCGTTTTTTCGTCATGTGCATTTTTTCTGTAAAACGGGATTACCATGGCTGGTCTATGATTTACCATCGCTGGAGAATCGTGCACCATGGTACTGCACCGTTTCAAATCCATGCACTCATTTCAAAAGGTCGTACGGCACTGTTTCGTCATTTTGGACGGATGTTGCACCTTGCACCGTAGATGTTGCACCATGTGGATATCGATTCTTCGGAGGGCCATAACTATTGGCTCGTTTAGAGTTATGAGAGCCATAACCAGTCAAAACAAAGGTATCTGTGAGTTCTACAGCTATGACTGCTTTCAGCCGTCACTGGTTAGTTTCATACCCAAAAAATCCTATCCGAACCTCAATCGGGTCATGGAAGTTTTTTACCCTTCGTTTTTTCGTCACGTGGATTTTTTCTGTAAAACGGGATTTCCATGGCTGGTCTATGATTTACCATCGCTGGAGAATGGTGCACCATGGTACTGCACCGTTTCAAATCCATGCACTCATTTCAAAAGGTCGTACGGCACTGTTTCGTCATTTTGGACGGATGTTGCACCTTGCACCGTGGATGTTGTACCATGTGGATATCGATTCTTCGGAGGGCCATAACTATTGGCTCGTTTAGAGTTACGAGAGCCATAACCAGTCAAAACAAAGGTATCTGTGAGTTCTACAGCTATGACTTCTTTCAACCGTCACTGGTTAGTTTCATACCCAAAAAATCCTATCGGAACCTCAATCGGGTCATGGAAAATTTTTACCCTTCGTTTTTTCGTCACGTGGATTTTTTCTGTAAAACGGGATTTACATGGCTGGTCTATGATTTACCATCGCTGGAGAATGGTGCACCATGGTACTGCACCATTTCAAATCCATGCACTCATTTCAAAAGGTCGTACGGCACTCTTTCGTCATTTTGGACGGATGTTGCACCTTGCACCGTAGATGTTGCACCATGTGGATATCGATTTTTCGGAGGGCCATAACTATTGGCTCGTTTAGAGTTACGAGAGCCATAACCAGTCAAAACAAAGGTATCTGTGAGTTCTACAGCTATGACTGCTTTTAGCCGTCACTGGTTAGTTTCATACCCAAAAAATCCTATCCGAACCTCAGTCGGGTAATGGAAGTTTTTTACCCTTCGTTTTTTCGTCACGTGGATTTATTCTGTAAAACGAGATTTCCATGGCTGGTCTATGATTTACCATCGCTGGAGAATGGTGCACCATGGTACTGCACCGTTTCAAATCCATGCACTCATTTCAAAAGGTCGTACGGCACTGTTTCGTCATTTTGGACGGATGTTGCACCTTGCACCGTAGATGTTGCACCATGTGGATATCGATTCTTCGGAGGGCCATAACTATTGGCTCGTTTAGAGTTACGAGAGCCATAACCAGTCAAAACAAAGGTATCTGTGAGTTCTACAGCTATGACTGCTTTCAGCCGTCACTGGTTAGTTTCATACCCAAGAAATCCTATCCGAACCTCAATCGGGTCATGGAAGATTTTTACCCTTCGTTTTTTCGTCACATGGATTTTTTCTGTAAAACGGGATCCTCTTGGCTGGTCTATGACTTACCATCGCTGGAGAGTGGTGCACCATGGTACTTCACCGTTTCAAATCCATGCACCCATTTCAAAAGATCGTACGACACTGTTTCGTCATTTTGGACGGATGTTGCACCTTGCACCATAGATGTTGCACCCTGTGGATATCGATTCTTCGGAGGGCCATAACTCTTGGCTCGCTTGAGTTACTGGAGCCATAACCAGCCGAAACGATGGTATTTGTGAGTTCTACAGCTATGACGGCTTTTAGCCGTCACTGGTGAGTTTCAAACCCAAAAAATCCTATCCGAACCTCAATCGGGTCATGGAAGTTTTTTACCCTTCGTTTTTTCGTCACGTGGATTTTTTCTGTAAAACGGGATCCCCTTGGCTGGTCTATGATTTACCATCGCTGGAGAGTGGTGCACCATGGTACTGCACCGTTTCGAATCCATGCATCCATTTCTAAAGGTCGTACGGCACAGTTTCGTCATTTTGGTCGGATGTTGCACCTTGCACCGTAGATGTTGCACCCTGTGGATATCGATTCTTCGAAGGGCCATAACTCTTGGCTCGTTTAGAGTTACTGGAGCCATAACTAGTCAAAACGAAGGTATATGTGAGTTCTAAATCTATGACTGCTTTCAGTCATCACTAGTTAGTTTCATACCCAAAATATCCTATCCGAACCTCAATCGGGTCATGGATGTTTTTTACCCTTCGTTTTTTGGTCACGTGGATTTTTTCTGCAAAAGGGATCTCATTGGCTGGTCTATGATTTACCATCGTTGGAGAGTGGTGCACCATGGTACTGCACCGTTTCAAATCTATGCACCCATTTCAAAATGTCTTACGACACTATTTCGTCATTTTGGACGGATGTTGCACCTTGCACCGTAGATGTTGCACTCTGTGGATATCGATTCTTCGGAGGGCCATAACTCTTGGCTCGTTTAGAGTTACAGGAGCCATAACCAGCCAGAACGAAGGTATCGGTGAGTTCAACAGCTATGACGGCTTTCAGTCGTCACTAGTTAGTTTCATACCCAAAAAATCCTATCCGAACCTCAATCGGGTCATGGAAGTTTTTTGCCCTTCGTTTTTTCGTCACGTGGATTTTTTCTATAAAACGGGATCCCCTTGGCTGGTCTATGATTTACCATCGCTGGAGAGTGGTGCACCACGGCACTACACCATTTCAAATCCATGCACCCATTTCAAAAGGTCTTACGGCACTGTTTCCTCATTTTGGACGGATGTTGCACCTGGCACCATAGATGTTGCACCCTGTGGATATCGATTCTTCGGAGGGCCATAACTCTTGGCTTGTTTAAAATTACGGGAGCCATAACCAGTCAAAACGTAGGTATCTGTGAGTTCTACAGCTAAGACAGCTTTTAGCCGTTACTGGTTTGTTTCATACCCAAAAAATCCTATCGGAACCTCCATCGGGTCATGGAAGTTTTTTACCCTTCGTTTTTCGTCACGTGGATTTTTTCAGTAAAACGGGATCCCTGTGGCTGGTCTATGATTTACCATCGCCGGAGAGTGGTGCACAATGGTACTGCACCGTTTCAAATCCATGCACCCATTTCTAAAGGTCGTACGGCACTGTTTCATCATTTTGGACGGATGTTGCACTCTGCAACGTAGATGTTGCATCCTGTGGATATCGATTCTTCGGAGGGCCATAACTCTTGACTCGTTTAGAGTTACGGGAGCCATAACCAGTCAAAACGAAGGTATCTGTGAGTTCTACAGCTATGATGGCTTTCAACCGTCACTGGTTAGTTTCATACCCAAAAAATCCTATCCGAACCTCAATCGGGTCATGGAAGTTTTTTACCCTTCGTTTTTTCGTAACGTGGATTTTTTCTGTAAAACGGGATCCCCTTGGCTGGTCTATAATTTACCATCGCTTGAGAGTGGTGCACCATGTTACTGCACCGTTTCAAATCCATGCACCCATTTCAAAAGGTCGTACGGCACTGTTTCGTCATTTTGGACAGATGTTGCACCTTGCACCATAGATGTTGCACCCTGTGGATATCGATTCTTCGGAGGGCCATAACTCTTGGCTCGCTTAGAATTACGGGAGCCATAACTAGTCAAAATGAAGGTATCTGTGAGTTCTACAGCAATGATGGCTTTCAGCCGTCACTAGTTAGTTTCATACCCAAAAAATCCTATCCGAACCTCAATCGGGTCATGGAAGTTTTTTACCCTTCGTTTTTTCGTCACGTGGATTTTTTCTGTAAAACGGGATCCCCTTGGCTGGTCTATGATTTACCATCACTGGAGAAAGGTGCACCATGGTACTGCACCGTTTCAAATCCATGCACCCATTTCTAAAGGTCGTACGGCACTATTTCGTCATTTTGGACGGATGTTGCACCTTGCACCGTAGATGTTGCATCCTGTGGATATCGATTCTTCGGAGGGCCATAACTCTTGGCATGTTTAGAGTTACGGGAGCTATAACCGTCAAAACGAAGGTATCTGTGAGTTCTACAGCTATGACAGCTTTCAGCCGTCACTGGTTAGTTTCATACCTAAAAAATCCTATCCGAACCTCAATCGGGCCATGGAAGTTTTTTACCCTTCGTTTTTTCGTCATGGGGATTTTTTCTGTAAAACGGGATCCCCTTGGCTGGTCTATGATTTACCATCGCTGGAGAGTGGTGCACCATGGTACTGCACCGTTTCAAATCCATGCACCCATTTCTAAAGGTCGTACGACACTGTTTCGTCATTTTGGACGGACGTTGCACCATGCACCGTAGATGTTGCGTCCTTTGGATATCAATTCTTTGGAGGGCCATAACTCTTGGCTCGTTTAGAGTTACGGGAGCCATAACCAGTCAAAACGAAGGTATCTGTGAGTTCTACAGCTATGACGGCTTTCGGCCATCACTGGTTCGTTTCATACCCAAAAAATCCTATACGAACCTCAATTGGGTCATGGAAGTTTTTTACCCTTCGTTTTTTCATCACGTGGATTTTTTCTGTAAAACAGGATACCCTTGGCTGGTCTATGATTTACCATCGCTGGAGAGTGGTGCACCATGGTACTGCACCTGTTTGCACAAAAATTGGACAAACACCTCAAAGTCATATGATTTACTTGATTTTATGTTGTTTTTAGTGATTTGGATGATTAATGCAAATATGGAAAAAGCAGGGGCTGAAATGTAAAAAGACACACAGATTTATAGTGGTTCGGCCAGAATGTGCCTACGTCCACTTTATATGTTATTCTCCTTCTTTCTTTTGATTACAAGTACAAAGCCTTAGTACAAGTATATGAAAGTTGTTTGAAAGTTCCTTCCTTGCTTGAGCTCTCAAACTTGTCTGCCATTGTTGTACCCCTGCCCCTCTATTTATAGAGTGAGGTAGGGGGAAGGGGTCTTGGAAGTATATAGCTGCTAGCGGGCCTGGGCTGGACCAATCTGGCCTGGTAGCATTCTGGTTTGGCGAGGCTTCATTCGGCATGGAGCTTGGACTGGTGATGGTGACTTCATGGTGATTTCATCCCTTGGTCCGGTGGTGGTGTTGGAGTGGCAGTGGAGTTGGTTCGGCTATGGTTGGTTTGGTGGTAGGGTATTGGAGAGGTTGGTCCGGTGGACCTGGACCGGTGAAGTCTGGTTCGGCAGGAACTCATGCCGAATGGAGTGGTGGTTGTGCCTTGCCGAATGGAGTGGGGGACCGAATGAGGTTGGCTCGGTAGGGGGTTGATCCGGTAGTGGAGTGGGAGTTGTAGCTTGGACCGGCATTGTGTGGTCCGGTGGAGATGTGGAGTATTGGACCGGCATTGTGTGGTCCGGTGTTGAGCTGGTGTCGAATGGACATGAGAGGAGAGAGCCGAATGAAGTTGAGGGCATGGACGCCGAATGAACTTGGGTTCATGGATGCCGAATGGACCATGGTACAAGGAGGTACCGAATGGACATGAGCACTTGACTGCAAGGAGATGACGCCTACTGTGCCTGTTTGTTTCGACTGTGCATGGGACATGACGCTTCACGGTCTCGTGGCCTTCTGGGCGAGAATCCGCCCAACATTTGCCCCCCAAAGTGGGGCACGTGCTTGCACGTGTCGCGCTTTGTTTCTCGTTGGTGGGAAGACTCGTCTTGTAATGTCATGGGCTGGATGTTTATATCTTGTTGATGTCCTGCAAAGGGATTTACAGTTTTAGTATGATTTCAAACGATGACCGTTCGTGGTCGAAATGTTTGGGATGAAGTGAATTGCGCCGTTCGAGGCGAGTTAGTGTGCCCCGAGGGGGCTTAGCATTATCGATGCCAGGTTCACGTTAGAGTGGTTCCCTGGATCGTTTGTCAAGGTGGTTTATCGCCAGCTCAGAGCATGCCTAGGGGTTGTTCTCGACCCCGTACATGTGTAAGTAGCTTAGCCATTTCATAATTAATATAATCAAATGTCCATTTAACCGACGAGCTTAAAAAGGGATGTCAAAGTTGCAAATTCACACGACGATAGGGTTAATAGCCATTCAGAGCGTGCCTATGGATCGTTCGTGGTCGCGTACACGTGTAAATGATTAACCCACGTTGGTGGGAGATTTACGACTCATTCATCGTTATCATATTCCCCACTTTATTAATAGGTTCTAGAGTTCGGTACTTATCTGAGTGAGGCGCCCTGCATGCCCCCAGTTTTTAGTTTCTGCTGCTAGATACAGCTCCATTTGGCGTTGAGTAGGTATATGTTTTCGTTTGATCCGAGGTAGGTGTGGTTTTCATTCGGTTAAGGGTTGGTCCGGTATGGAGGGTTTCATTCGGCATATGGTTGGAGGGTTACTTTTATTCGGCGTTTGGTTGGTCCGGTATTCTGGTCCGGTAGGTCGAACCATTTGGTTCGGTGCTCCTGAGCTCGCCTATATATAGAGGTTACACCCCCTTTGTTTCTCCTTACCGAATCAACGAACTTCGAACCAATTCTTTAGCTGAATGAACTTGTCTACCGAACCAGACCCATGCCGAATCAGGTATGTATCTATTGCCGAATGGACTTTATTACCGAATGCACTTGACTGCCGAATACAGACGAACGTCTTTGTTTTACCGAACGAGCCTAGTGCCGAATGAGGTATATACCGAGTGAACTCTTGGTGCCAAATGAACTTGGGATTTTAGTGGAATTCCGGACTTATGTATTCTTTTTCTTGCTTATGCCTCTATACTTCTCGTTCCGACACCCTGTCTTTCCACTTTTGTGTGCGCAGATAAATGTCTCGCAAAGCGGAAACACGATCAGATAGACGGAAGTCCAAGGATGGAGTAGAGTCCTCTTCCATGCCCCCAGCCCATGGGATCCGGGGAGCATGGAACTGTTTCGAGACCGCTGGTGGAGGGGTATGGACCCCACGAGTTCCTGGTTTCCCCTCCCTACTGCTTCCCTAGTTCTCTAAAGGAGGGGCAGCTTGATGCTGTACCATGTTCTGTCGGGATGGATAGGATGCTTATGGTGCTCCCGGGAGTCGAAGTTATGCTGTATGATAGAGCGCCCATGAGTCTCTCTTTTTCTTCTTCTCTATTCTCTCTCTCTAGTTTCCGAACATTCCTTATTAGAGCCTGCATGCTCTTCATTCGATGGGGCCACCGAGGAATCCCCAATTCTTTGTATTTCTTCTTCAAAAGAGTTAGACCTACGTTTAATTCTTTCGCTGCTTGTGATATTGGCAAGTAAAAGTGCCCCGATGCTAGTTCAAATGCTAAGGCCGTTTCTTTCCTTGTTCATCGATAACTTCCTCTTATTTCTTTTTTCGCCTTTTGATTCTTTCTTTTGATCATCATTAGATATCCTATAGCTCAACTGGGACTTCTCTATCTCATAACTCAAGTCGTTGAAGATGATGTTACATTCTTCGGAAAGGGTTAATGAAGCTAAACGAGGATCCGAAGGATGGTTTAGAGGAATGGCATTGATTATCTCATCCAAATCTGGTATCTCATTGTTCGGACCGCTGAATGATCCTTTACTGGAATCTAGTTGAGTATCATCAAATCCACCGGGCAGGCCATCAATATCGCTCCAAAGATTATGATCGTCCAAGTAGTGTAATTGGTTATTTATGAAAGCAGAAGGACTGATCATGAAATTTTGTATATGATGCTGAACTGTGTAGTCAATGCAAAGGAGATTGAAGCTGGTAATGAATGAGCCTTTCATCCTGAGTGTTCTGGGTTCAAGCCTTGCTCCGCCTTCTTTTCTTGTTGGGTTTTCATAACTTGATCGTTTACTGTTCGTCTAATGGGTTCCTTTTCTGGATGGGTGGGACCTTTGGCCAACATGCTGGGAGCTCCGACCCTGCGGCTAAGTAGGCTTGGAAAGTTGGCAGGATGAGGACGAAGCATGGGCACAGCTGGTTTTTTATCTTGATTCAGTTTCCTTTCAGTTTCTTTTCATTTCTGTTCTATGTTAGTCCAAAAAATTCATGTGTTGTAATAAGATTATCTGTGACGAATGATTTCATGTAATTATGTTGTGACATCAGACAGCTTTTGTGTAGTTCTATAATATGTGTTGATCTCTTTATGTTGAAATGTTATCACTATCTTGTTGTGCTGTGATTATCTTGATATGTTGTGTGAGAAACGAAGCTATGCATGTGCATGTGATCTGGTTATGTCTAATGTTAAGTTCCACTTGGAACATAACTTCATGCTTTGTAATTGATGTTAGTGTAATGTGTGGATGAGTTATAGCTACATGTTTTATGTACAAGAGATAAGAGTACCGCCCTTCGTGTTTTAATTGCAGGAGGTAGCTTTGAATGTTTTGTGTAGCCGGGTATGGATGCCGTTGAATGCTTCGTCATCCAGTTAGTTGGCTCTGATTCTCATGAGTGAGTGTTTCCTACTTGGTGTCCTGTGCTTGGGAGACCGTTATACAGGATAGGAGTAAAGTATATAAATGGAATTGAAATATAGGAAAAGTAAAACTTCCAGTCACGGAAGGCCGTGATGTGCTTAAGTTCGTGGCGTACGGGCTATGTAGCAATTCTCCCAGGCTGTGGGTCATGGAGACATATGTCACCCATCTTACGCCTACTTCGGGGAGTTCTTCTTTCTTCTTCTTTTTGCCACTGCCGCACTTAAGACACATCGGAGCCGATCGCGCACAGTAACTACCCAGGCCATTATGGCACGTAGTCGAGGGTATTATTCGATTTACTGTGGCCGGCGAGCGTGGGGGCCGATCGTCAACTGTGAACTACCCCTGGCTGGCCACACCTTATGTTGGAGTTTATAATCGGTTCACAGTTGCCGGCGAGCCGAATCACTGTAACGAGCTGCCATCGGCTATAGTCGGCCGTTATGATGACCTTTACTCGACTCGTTACAGATGGCTTTAAGGGCCGAGGCGCAATGAGTTAACTCGGGTAGAGGGATACCGGAGCGAAAGTGTCTCATTGGCGAGGGCATAGGAGCACAGCGTACCTGTTGGGTTTTGTCGCGCTGTGACGCTTTGAATGGAAAAGTCATCTGCAGAGGATTTTGTTCAACAGCAAAGGATACAGTTAACAAGCAGCCAAGATATGAAGGAGCAAGTTAAAAAGAGACAAGTTTTTTTTATGTGGTTCGACGCTAGTGTGCCTACATCCACTAATTCTCTTTGTTAATTGTTTCATATGGGCATTACAAGTTATGAAAAGTATCGACGGAGGTGTCGGATGTTCCAAGCCCTCTGGAACACCACTCCGTCCACTGTTGAAAAAATATAAGCTCCGTTGCGGAGATCTTTGTGAATTGCATATGGTCCGTCCCAGGTGGGGTCTAGTGCCCCGGGGCGCGGAAAGATTCGCTTGAGGACAAGATTTCCTTCCTGTAAGTTGTGATGCTTGTCTTTGGAATTGTATTGTGCTGCAATATCTTGCTTATGAGCTGCTGTTTTGAGTGCTGCATCATTCCTCCTTTCCTCAATTAGATCTAAAGACATGAGGAGGAGTTCTTCGTTTTCTTCTGGGTTGTAGTGGGTCCTACGGTGGGAAGGCACTATTGTTTCAACTGGGAGCATAGCCTCCGATCCGTATACCAAAGAGAAGGGGGTGTGCCCCGCTGATGTTTTGAAAGATGTGCGGTAGGCCCATAGTGCTGTAGGCAGTTCATCCGCCCAAGCGCCCTTGGCTTTTTCAAGTTTCTTTTTGATTAGAGTTTTGGGAATTTTGTTGACGGTTTCGACTTCTCCATTTGCCTGGAGGTAAGCTACGGATGAGAAGCTCTTCTGAATCCCGTGCAATTGGCACCAGTTGGCGAATTCCTCGCTGTCAAATTGAAGTCCATTGTCTGATATGATTCTGAGTGGGACCCCGTACCTTAGTGGTTTGCTTGAGTCATGTTTGTTTACAGACAGAAACTCCATAGCCTCTGCAGGCTCAGCGGTGGCCTCCTCCTCTTTCTCCCTAGGGTCTAACCCGTTAAAGGGATCACTGGTATATCGAAGAGGAGTGGCCTTCTTTAGTTGCTATGCTTCCAAGCTTTTCGTGCAGAGAGTGGTCTCTGCACTCTTCCCTTTCTCTTTCTTGCGGTTGTTGCGAAGTTCGGTTATATAGCAGTCCCGGGCGGCGTCTTGATCTCCTTCTACTTCCCCCACTCCGTTGTCCGTTGGGAACTTCATCTTCAGGCACCACGGGGCAAGGACAATCTGGAAATCAGATAAGGCGGGTCTTCCTAAAAATGCATTGTAGGCCGAGTGGTTGTCTATTAGCACGAACGTTTGTTTTGGCCGAGCGGGGATGGCTTCCTAATTTGACAAAGAGATCCAATTGCCCGAGGGGCATCTTTGCTTCTCCCGTGAAACTGTGCAGTGGTTTGTTGCAGGGAGACACATCCTTCACTGATAGTTTCATCTTGTTCAAAGCATGCTTGAATAGAATGTTCACTGAGCTTCCAGTGTCTACTAAAATCCGGAAAACTTCAGCTGGGCCGAACCAGGCAGAAATAACCATAGGGTCCATGTGGGGGTACTTCCTTCCTTCTAGGTCGCGCCCGCTGAAGGTGATGTCACTGTTTTCCTTTCGCTTAGGGTGGCGTTCTTCCACGACGGAATTGATATTGTCTTCATGGTTCCTGAGTGAGTTTCCATATCTTTCCATTTCTGCCCAGCTCTTGTCGGCAATGTGTGGCCCTCCGGATATTGTATGGACCACTATTATTTCTTGACTGGAGCCGCTCGTGTTGCGGTTTCCTCTACTTGTCTCTGGACGGGGCTGTCCCGGGTTTTCCTTGGCAGGAGTTGGAGTCCTGTCCTGACCCTTCACATAGCGCTCCAATCTCCTCCTTCTGATGTGCTCTTCGATTGGGTCGCGGAGATGACGACATTCGTTGGTATCGTGCCCATGAGATTCGTGGAAACGGCAGAATTTTCCGGACTGGATTGCGTGATCTGATTCTTTCTTGTATGGGGGGCGTTTATAGGTAAGTTCATCCTGGGTGGCCAGGAAGTTGTTTTCGACGGTATCATTCAAGGGGGTGTAAGCGTCAAATCTCGGCCCAGGCCGATATAGGCGCTTTTCCCCTTTCTTGCCCCCTGCATCATTTCTGGGGTCACTTCTTTGAATGTCCTTTGCTGCGGCGGTTGCGTTTCCATGAGTTGCTTTAGCTTGCTGTCCCGTCTGCCTTTCAGAAGCCGCTTCCTCGAGCCTCATGTACTTCCCGGCTTCGTGGAAGAAATCGGACAAGGTGACCGGTTTTTCTTTGGTTAGTCTTCTAGCAAACTTGGTGTCTGGGTGTACCCCACTACAGAGGGCCATCAGGGTGAGTTTCTCATCAGCGTCTTGGACTGCGGCCGCTGCGGCATTGAATCGGGTAAGGTATTGTTGCAATGTTTCTCTAGGCTTTTGGTTGGTGTTGGACAAGGAATAGGCGTCCTTAGGTTGTTCCACATGAATACGGAACTGGCTGATGAATTTTTCTTTCAACATTTCCCATGAGTTGATGGATCCTTGAGGTAGATGGCAGAACCAGGAGGTAGCTATATCTGCCAAGAATAGTGGAAAGCATTTGCACAAGACTCCTTCGGTGGCTCCACACATGAGCATATGCTGTGTGTATCGCTGCAGGTGTACAATGGGGTCGGAGGTCCCCTTGTATGGTTCCATCGTAGGCATCTTCCATTCTCGGGGGGTGATGGCAAGTTCGATATCGCGGGAGAAAGGACTGGTTACCCTTGCGCCTATCCCGCTGTCTCTTTGTTCTTGCTGGATGCACTCCCTGAATAGGCGTGCCATTCTATCATCAGAATTTGGAGCGGATAGGAATGAGCTTGGTTCCTCCCTGTGGGATCGACCCTGTCCATATGATCTATAGGGGTGGTATAGTCTATCGCTTCTGACGTTATCCAATGGCTGTCTTCGGCCGTTCGGATGCATGCTAGGAACAGCTACAGTTGCCCCCTGCCTTGGTCTTCCCCTGCGGGGTTCCGCTTCAGTTATTTCCATGGGGTCAACTTCGAGCTGGGTCCTGGCTCGGCTCCGTTCAGCAAGGTTTCTGTGGTTAGGTGGCATGACCGGCTCAGCTACATCCGACCCTCGCCTGGTGCCTCCCCCGCTGGGTTCGGTTCCAAGCGCTTCCTCATGTCGGAGTTCGGGCTGGGTCCGGGCTCGGCTCCTACCATTGTTGTTTCTGTTGTTAGCTTCTTCGAAGAGGTAAGATCTCTGTCGTCTTCCGGATCCTCCAGATTGGGATTCACCCCATGATTCAGTGTTGCGGTTGGCTTCTTCAGCATCCCTTAAGCGTGACATGAGATGGTCCACCAAAGCTTCTTGTTGGGATGTGAAGCGGTCAGTTACTTCAGCCACAACTCTGTCTAGATCTGCCCTAGTAATTGCTGCCGGTTGCTCCGCGGTACTAGTAATTGCTGCCGGTTGCTCCGCGGCAAGTGCTGTCAGATTTGTCTGATTTTCATCTGGTACTGAGGTTGGGATGGGGGGATTCTCTTGATCTGTGACTACCGGATCTGGAACACTGCTGGTTGCGATGTTCTTTCCTTTGTTAACATCCTTCTTCTGCTTGGAAGGCATGTTTTCTAAGTCCGAACGATGTTTGTTAGGAAGAAGGTCAAGTGGGAGAAGCTGAAGCTTCGAGCTCTAGTTCTCAGTGAAAGCACCAAAAATGTTTGCACAAAAAATGGACAAACACCTCAAAGTCGTATGATTTACTTGATTTTATGTTGTTTTTAGTGATTTGGATGATTAATGCAAATATGGAAAAAGCAGGGGCTGAAATGTAAAAAGACACACAGATTTATAGTGGTTCGGCCAGAATGTGCCTACGTCCACTTTATATGTTATTCTCCTTCTTTCTTTTGATTACAAGTACAAAGCTTTAGTACAAGTATATGAAAGTTGTTTGAAAGTTCCTTCCTTGCTTGAGCTCTCAAACTTGTCTGCCATTGTTGTACCCCTGCCCCTCTATTTATAGAGTGAGGTAGGGGGCAGGGGTCTTGGAAGTATATAGCTGCTAGCGGGCCTGGGCTGGACCAATCTGGCCTGGTAGCATTCTGGTTTGGCGAGGCTTCATTCGGCATGGAGCTTGGACTGGTGATGGTGACTTCATGGTGATTCCATCCCTTGGTCCGGTGGTGGTGTTGGAGTGGCAGTGGAGTTGGTTCGGCCATGGTTGGTTTGGTGGTAGGGTATTGGAGAGGTTGGTCCGGTGGACCTGGACCGGTGAAGTCTGGTTCGGCAGGAACTCATGCCGAATGGAGTGGTGGTTGTGCCTTGCCGAATGGAGTGGGGGACCGAATGAGGTTGGCTCGGTAGGGGGTTGATCCGGTAGTGGAGTGGGAGTTGTAGCTTGGACCGGCATTGTGTGGTCCGGTGGAGATGTGGAGTATTGGACCGGCATTGTGTGGTCCGGTGTTGAGCTGGTGCCGAATGGACATGAGAGGAGAGAGCCGAATGAAGTTGAGGGCATGGACGCCGAATGAACTTGGGTTCATGGATGCCGAATGGACCATGGTACAAGGAGGTACCGAATGGACATGAGCACTTGAGTGCAAGGAGATGACGCCTACTGTGCCTGTTGGTTTCGAAAGTGCATGGGACATGACGCTTCACGGTCTCGTGGCCTTCTGGGCGAGAATCCGCCCAACAGCACCGTTTCAAATTCATGCACCCATTTCTAAAGGTCGTACGGCACTGTTTCGTCATTTTGGACGGATGTTGCACCTTGCACCAAAGATGTTGCACCCTGTGGATATCGATTCTTCGGAGGGTCATAACTCTTGGCTCGTTTAGAGCTACGGGAGCCATAACCAGTCAAAAAAAAGTTATCTGTGAGTTCTACAGCAATGACGGCTTTCAGCGGTCACTGTTTAGTTTCATACCCAAAAAATCCTATCCGAACTTCAATCGGGTCATGGAAGTTTTTTACCCTTCGTTGTTTCGTCACGTGGATTTTTTCTGCAAAACGGGATCCCCTTGGCTGGTCTATGATTTACCATCGCTGAAGAGTGGTGCACCATGGTACTGCACCGTTTCAAATCCATGCACCCGTTTCTGAAGGTCGTACGGCACTGTTTCGTCATTTTGGACGGATGTTGCATCTTCCACCGTAGATGTTGCACCCTGTGGATATCGATTCTTCAGAGGGCCATTACTCTTGGCTCGTTTAGAGTTACGGGAGCCATAATCCGTCAACACGAAGGTATCAGTGAGTTATACAGCTATGACTGCTTTTACCCGTCACTGGTTAGTTTCATACCCAAAAAATCCTATCCGAACCTTAATCGGGTCATGGAAGTTTTTTACCCTTCGTTTTTTCGTCACGTGGATTTTTTTTTATAAAACGGGATCCCCTTGGCTGGTCTATGATTTACCATCGCTAGAGATCAGTGTGTTATCTCGCTTTTTGGCAAAGCCGCGATACCAAAAGAACAATCGAAAACGAAGGACAGTTCGTCTCAGAGGTTGGTCATACTTCGTTTCGCTATGGATATCACTGAATTTTGTCCGAGTCCAGATTGAGCTACAATTGATAGGACACGGCATGAAAGACCATAGGAGTCAGCATCTCAAGTTTCAAGTCAATCCGAGTTCATACGCTCGAGTTATGATCGATTCAATTTGAAGGGGAAGGCTTAGGTTTTGAACCCATCATTGACCAATGGTTCGAATCGATCGCTTTCGAATCCATAGGTTTCGAACCCATCGAACCACCATGGGTTTGACTCCATCACCTTCGACTCCATCACCTTCGAAACCATCGTGTTCGAATCCATCGGGTTCGTATCGATGGGACTCATACCCATGGAGAAGTCACACAGCTCGTACCCATCAAAGGAACACCAGTTCGAATCCATCAGACATGCATGCTTCGATCCCATCCATAAGGCTTCGTTCGAACCCATCCATGAAGTCTTGTTCGAACCCATCACAGAATCCTTGTTCGAACCCATCACAGAAGCCATGTTCGAACCCACCTGTGTAGCTTCATTCGAACCCACTGGGTCAACCAACCATGATGACGTGTCTTCCATCGGTTCGAATGCGCCGAGATATATGGAGTCGAAGCATTCAACTCGGAGCAAAACTCGGATCGAAGCGAAGTGCGCGCTGCACGTCGACACGAAGACACGTGCAACCATGGATTCGAAACCATTGGTTCGAAAACATGGTTTCGAATCGAACAGCCACAGGATGAATCATATTTCAAATCCATCATATCTCTCAATCCACCGATCCAAATGCCACGAAATTTTCACATATGTTTGCATACATGTTGAAGAATGTCCACACCAAATTTCACCTCGATTGGATGAATTTATGATCGATTCTAATGGAGTTCGAATCGATGCCAAAGTGGGCCCAAATTCCCTGAGGCCAGGCGCGTGGGCCCCCTCACGTGCCAGAAGCGGTCTCCCTAGTTTTCAGCGAAATATCAGCAGCCTACGCCTATAAATAGAGCCCCAGAGCCAACAGAAAAAGGACCTTCGGGATCTTCCAACTCTCAAGCGCCTAGACTCAGCCGGATCGAGATCTCCATCATAATTTTGCTGCTGATTTCGAATTTTCAGTTGTAACTTGCTGTAGATCGCTGTAACAACTTGTAATCATTGAAAGAGAATCAATAAAACATCAAAAAACTTCACAGTGGACGTAGGCAACACGCCGAACCACTATAAATCGCTTGTCTACGCATTTTCTTTACTGTTGATTGGAGTTTTTGTTAGATAATATCTGTTTTGAATCCACATTCTCCACTATTATCTCTTCAACGACTCCCGAAGGGTGTTGTGACCAATTTTGGTGCAAACACTTTGGTAATATCTGTTTTGAATCCATATTCTCCACTATTATCTCTTCAACGACTCCCGAAGAGTGTTGTGACCAATTTTGGTGCCAACACTTTGGTGCTTTCGCTGAGAAAACCCAGATTTTCTCCTGCTCGTTGGATCTGTCATCGATACCGGATTGAATAAATCTAAGAGAGAGATCCAGATCATTGAATCCAACTTCCTTCCCTTCTATTTAGATTTGCATAAAGTCTAGGAAAGGAATTCAACTTTCAAGATGGTTAGCACAAGGACCACCTCGAACGCTGTCAATCAGGAAGAACAGGATCGACAGAATCCTGGACCTCTACCTCCATCTAATCAAGATGCTACTGCACACTCGGAACCCTCAGCTCCGGTTACCCAACTAGAGTTGCAGTCATTACTCCAAGAGCTGACCCAGAGTCGGCAACAACTAGAAGAACAGCTATGCGCTAACGCTGAACTAATCAATAAGTTGGATCGCTAGAAGCGAAAGAGATCCAAGAGAGACCACGTGTCTCGCTCCTCAAACGAGAGTTCTTCATCTTCTGATTATCACAATCGATCTCCACGACCCTGACTAGATGGGAATCGTATGCCAACTGCTGGAGATCAACCAACATTGACCGTTGGACAACTGAGAGTTGGTCCATCGGCTAGTTTCCAAACCGGACCCTCCTCCCGAGGTGGTGCCATTCCTCAGCACACTACAGAATACCGCACTATTGACGTTGCGGCTGAACCAAGGGTCGACGTTCAAGATCAATCGGACCTGAACCGTCGTCATGACGGACGTACTCCTGAACCATACGTCCCAAAGGACTATGAGCCAAGAAGGCAAAACTTGGACCGTCGACAACATCCGGTCCAACCCCAAAGCATGGAACGTAATCATACTCCGGTGCAGGCCGCCCAAAACGTGCAAATGCCAGATCTTTCAACTATGATACGTCGAATGATCCGTGAGAGCCAGGGATTCGCAAATGACGATTGGGGAGTTTCCCGAAGCCACACTCCTTTTACGGACGATATCCTTACTGCTGAACCCCCACGGCGTTTCAGGATGCCAACTATACCCATGTACGAGGGAAACTCCGATCCCAACCAACATATTCTAAAATATGAATGGTCGATGACTGCTGCCCGTGCCGACGATGCAGAGAAGTGTCGTAGTTTCCACATATCCTTGGGGGGCATCGCTACCATGTGGTTCACTCGATTGCCACCTCGATCCATCTCTTCGTTCGACCAGTTGGCTACAAAATTCGTTGAGCAATTCCGCACGCACGTCGCAAGACCCAAAGATGTCAACACTCTGTCTAGTGTCATTCAAGCTCCTGGAGAATCGCTCAGACACTACTTAGAGAGATTCCATACTGCATGCGCAGAGATTAGCAATCCGAACGATAACTCCATCCTTATGGCGTTAACTAAGGGAATCGACCACAATTCTGAGTTTGGCAACTGGTTAGCTAGAAAACCACCTGCATCGTTGGACCGTTTCCATGCCAAGGCGGCCCAATTCCTGAGACGGGAAGACGCGAAACAGTCTAGGAAGCAAACTGATGCAAGACCAAACGCGGAAGGGATCCAAAGCAATGTTGCAATCAAACAGTCCGGTAAGAGCTCCGGAAAAGTTCAGTTGAACGTCAAAAATAAACAAGCTCGACGAAGAGAGAGTGTGAATCAAACTAAAAAACAAGATCAAAATCGTGGCCCGCAACGCAAAAATCCGATGTTCGACAGCTATACTCCTTTGAATACTTCTCTGGAGGACTTGTATTTACAAACACGTAATACAATTCAATATGAAAACCTGCTCCAAGACCGTCGTCAGAGAGAAAAATCCAAATAGGAAAGTTCTACAGGTTCCATGAAAATTACGGGCACAACACGAACGAGTGTCGTCACTTACAAGATCTCGTCGAAAAACTGATCAGAGAAAGGAAGCTTGAATAGTTTGTGCGGACACCGCAGCCCAGAGAAGCGAGCCCATCCAATCCAAACAATGAACCCAATCGACCGAGACAGGAGGACTCGACTTGTCCCCGTGGGAGATTGGTGATAAACGCCATCAGTGGCAGACCAACTTTCTCAGGAGCCTGGAACGACGAAGATCTTCGTCACTGTCACACATGACAGGCTCATTCAATCTATGAACACTTTGCAATTTCCTTTACATTCTGAAATTTGATTTTGTAATAAGGCACTGACTTTGCCATATTTTCTTATTTCAGCAATAAAACATTATCTCTTCAAGCTAGAGCTGTGATTCACCGAATGCAACGTTCAACAATCACGACACACGAAGAGCTAAATTCCATCAAACAATGGAATTTATTCAAATAGCGAGTGACTGTGATACGACCGACCACTCACTAAGTGAAACCCCAGCTCGGGGGCAAGCCATCGCGACAAAGGCTGAACTGGACCGACACACGACTGTCCTACAACTAACTCCAACTTCCCACAGCGTGAATTGGAGTATAAACATTTCATAATTCGTTCCCTTGCGCGAACGGACTCCAACTTCCCACAACGCGAATTGGAGTATAAACATTTCATAATTCGTTCCCACTGCGCGAACGGACTCCAACTTCCCACAGCGTGAATTAGAGTATAAACATTTCATAATTCGTTCCCACTGCGCGAACAGACTCCAACTTCCCACAGCGTGAATTGGAGTATAAACATTCCATAACTCGTTCCCACTGCGTGAACGGACTCCAACTTCCCACAGCGCGAATTGGAGTATAAATATTCCATAACTCGTTCCCACTGCGCGAACGGACTCCAACTTCCCAGAGTGTGAATTGGAGTATAAACATCAAATCCATCTTCCCAGAGTATGAACGAATTCCTAAAAAGTCCAAATAGGTGTGACTGACCATCTTTCGGCTGACACCAACTTCCCAGAGTGTGAATTGGAGTATAAACATCCATTCCAGGTTCCCAGAGTGCGAACCAACCCATCAATGCGGACTCCAAGGTCTCAAAGCATGAATTGGAGTATAAACATAAATTACACGTTCCCGCAGCGTGAACCGAAGTATCCATGCCAACTCCAAGTTCCCAGAGCGAGAATTGGAGGATAAACAACAATTCAAAGTTCCCAGAGAGCGAACCGAAGTATCAACATCAACTCCAAGTTCCCAAAGCGTGAAGTGGAGTATAAACATCAATTCCAGGTTTCCGGAGCGCTAACCATGTTATAAACAATCGACAACTCTCAAATTCCTGGAGTGCGAACCAGGTTATCGATCTCAAATTATCCTAAGTCCCCGGAATGCGGACGTGTGCTTAAGATTTGCAACAAATGCAATCGACCACCAAAAATACAAGTGCTGTTCCCCGAAACTGGGGGGCAAGAAAGCTAAGTGTTAATCACTAACCGAAGTGATACAACGTCCGAAGTTCAACTTATTCATCGATCACAACTTGTGACCGAGATTTTCGGGCTTGGCAAACGAAACGAACGTTACTTGACGGTAAGAACACCACAAGTACACAAGACTAAAAACAAGACGCTACAAACACTTAAGCACAAAAGAAATGAGAGTTGAAACAAAGAAATTGAATTTTATTTCAACTAACTGAAGACAAGGACTTACATACAAATAAGTTCTCCCAAAAAGAATCCCTATTAGCAGGTGCCGAACCTGCATCTATACACGGCTTACTAACAAAAAATAAAAACAAGTACCTATTTACCAAAACATCTACTTGAGAAGCCGATCTATTTTTTCTTTTTCGTCCTTCTTATCAGTGGTTCATCATCGGAATCACTAGGAACAGAAATTCATCGTTTTGAATGCCTCCTCTCCAGCGGCTGCTCTTCGGCTGGGGGCATAATATCAATGTCCTCCTCAGAGCTTGAATCTACGTGAAGGCTTCCCGCCGGAGGAGTAGGAGGGACTGGATCCGTAACGGAAGATGGGATAGTGCCACCCGATGACACTACCCTAGCAGGTGCTGGACTCTGCGCCGCCGTGCTGCCACCAACACTACCACCTTGGCCTGCAGTCTCTAGCTCTGCATGAATCTCAGCCAAAAATTCCTCATCTCGAGCTGATTGGGCCTGGCTGGGGGCAACTGTGGTCTGCGTTACAAAACTAGAGGCCGGCGGAAGATCACTGATGATAAATGGCAAGTCTGAAAAAGAGCCACCCTGTTGGCCAAGCAGCTCACTCACCATTTGCTCGTCGAGAGATAAGGATCTTCCCTACGCCACCTCGGTAGACACCGTCGTAGTCACAACGGTCATTTCGGTGGTGATGGCCTTATCCCCTTTGCTTGATTCTTGGGTCGCGGCAATCGGAGCAACTCTAGTCACTAGGCAAAAATAAGAAGTTATTAGTAACTGCTTCAAAACAAACTCCCTATTTGAAATACACTTGAGGTAAATCTGGAGTACCTTTCTCGGTTTGGCTTGCGAATGGCTGAGCGGCCTCAGAAATATGCTCCCGAATAGGAGATAGCCGCGACTGTTCTGGGTCATTAGCAGGAACAGTCTGTGAACTAACCGTAGATACAGGCTCTAATGAAGGCGGAGCGGTGCTTTCAATAACAGTAGCGTGATGCTCAACACCTGATCCCTCTCCAACCTCCAGGGAACGACCACCGATCATCTCCTTCTCATGAGAAATAATAGCGTCATGACGGATCTTCTTCTCATCGTCCATAAACCGGTTTTCGAGCTCAAATCGGTCAGCCGATTCATCCGGATGCGCTTCCCCTTCCTCCTCAACCAATCGGTCCCAAGCGCTACGGAGGTGTACTGGGTAGTCCTGAAGCCAAGCCAAATTTCTGTGTTTTAACACATTGGCGTTGTAAGTTATGAGAAAATCTTCGACATCGGCCTCCAGGCTGGCCTCCGCCTGTTGAACTTTCTCCTCCACCTCTGCTTTGACCGCCTGGACCTTAGCCACTGCCGCATCCCTTTCAGTGTGAAGCAATACGGCTTGTTCGCATGCTTCTTGCGCCGCGTTATGCGCGTCATCTCTATCTTTAGTAATTTCGGCAAATTTAGCCTTAAGCTCATTAAGTTCTTTCAACGCTGCATCCCTCTCAGCAGTGACGACAGTGTTCCGGTGACCCATGTCTTCCACCGTAACATAGTGCTCCTTTTTCATTCTATCCATGGCTGCTTAGGCTTGATCGGCCTTCGTAAGAGCCTCCATCTCTGATTTTCGAGACGATTCAGCTTCTGTATTCAGCACTTGTACAATGCAATCTTTTTGAGCCAGCTCGGCTTGAAGGTTTTCAATGATAGCCGCCCGTTCGAAGGCCAATGCCGATGCTTTGTCGGCCGCCTTATACCACGCCCTGTATTGGGGATAAAAGTCATGCACATAGTCGTGCGCCAATTGCTCGGCCTCCGGCGGGATTCTTTTCAAGTTCGGAGGAAAGATGTAGTTATCAAAGCAAATATTCGGGAAGTCCCTCTTTAACTGCGCAAGTCTAATTGCTCCTTCCCCCGAAATTTCAGTAGGAGGCTGCTCCGCAACTATCGGGGTCATCGCCTCAGATCTGGAAGATTGAGAAACCGACATATATCGAGAAGACTCAGAAGGACGAGAAACATAGGCAGGAGGTTGTACGGGATCTCTGGAAGGAGGAGGGGTACGCGATCGCGATCGACGCTTATAGCCTCTGTTCGTGTCATATCTCTCATGACTGGAATACCCAGAGCGTCCCTGGTCATAATACCCAGAGCATCCTTGATCATAATCTCTGTCCCCTTCTCGTCTGTGCAAATCGTAATATGAAGACTTGCGGGCATGACGGAGACTCCCGAGCATTGAACCTCGCTTAGACATAGTATCCGCGAAGCAAAATAAAATAGAATTAACCACCTTTCGAAACAGGTAGTTTACAGTCAAAGGTTATGCAGTGTCGTGAAATGTGTATAAATATGCATTCCCCCCGACCAACCAGAAGTGTCGACCTCGCTAGTAATAAGAGGCTCGCTCAATTCTAGAGTACGATGGAATTCCTCCAACCCGACATCATGTTGAAAAGACACATCATCCGGGATTGGAAGATCGGTAAGCCCTTCGTAAAGACTTTCAATTCGCGGAGGAGACATCTCAGAAAATCTAACTCCGGGAGAGGACCGGGCCATGACAACCGATTTCTGTCTCCCCTGCTTAGTTGACGTGACGACGGCTGCCTTGCCTTTTCTTTGCTCTTCAACATCCTGAACCACGACTGTAGGCTCCAACAATGCCTCGTCGTCAGTATGAGTTCTTTAAGAATCAGCCTCCTCGGCTATAACAACTTTGGGCTTCTTATGCTTGACCCGCTTCTTCGAAGCGGTCCTTAATGCCCCCTCAAACTTTATGGTTTGCCCTCGTTCAATCAACCCGTAAGTCCGGAGATTCCTATCGGTCAAAAGCAACTCGATATCCCTATCTTCACTCGAGACTTCTCGAAGTAATCGCACCATCTCTTTAAATTGTTCGCCTTCGGGTCGCTGAATCGTTGCCGTAAAAAGGAAAAAATATAAGTCCCACTTCGGCTGCAATTGCCGTAGTAATTATTTAAGAACTCGGCTATACTAACGTCTGAATAACCATCGTCGGGAAAATCCAGGAGGACATCTGATATAAAACCATTACGTCCTGTAATAACTCAACCTGATCCAGGACCCAGTGACCACTTGGCAATTCCTCATCGCTTCCAGGAATGTGAAGGAGGGATAGACATCCCAGGTTTTGAAATTGAACAAGTATCTGATTTCAATCGGAAGTGGCGGTCGATGGAGATATTCCATAAATGCAATGAACAAGCTATTGAGCGACGCATATCCGTTCGAGTGCAATTGAGCTTGGGCGATCCTCAAAAACGACAATACTTCCCTTATATACTCGTTGAACGGAGAAAGTGTCCCGGCCGCACACGCGTGGCGGTTAAACGCTGTATATCCTTCCGGCGGATTGTGCGGTCTATCATTCGGCCTCGGCAGTAACACATCATCCAGTGACAGGCCGTGCCTCAAGCATATTCTCCCCAACATATCTTCAAAAATATTGGATGGAACAGAATCCGATGGATTGGCAATGAACGACGCATCGGGGAGTTCATCCGGGGCTGGAACGATGATCTCAGGTTCAATATCTGGGACCTCTAGTCTCGGAGCAGTTGTGCTTTAAACCTCCTGTTGTTGCGAACTTGAAGGATCCATAACTAGATAACTCATGAGAAACCATCGTTAGACGACCAAGAACCCGTGCGTTCCCCATTGTAAAGTGTATGAATGTATGTTGTACAGTGCCATGCATTACTTGATTAAATGTCACAGAGTTAAAGTAAATATGCAAACGACAAAGCTACGGAGACCAGTGATAATGACCGTCATCGCAGACTGTCATCACTAAATCTATGATGGAAATTGATTCGGATAAAAGTTGTTATAGTTCCATCGACGAGCTTCGAAAGGCGGTCAAGTATGCAGTTTAATATTCAAGTCCAAATATGCAAGAATGAAGCTCGTCGGAGTTATGCTTAGAAAATTTCAAATTTTGGTATCCATCATAAAGGGTTCGAACCGATCACAGAGAACCCATTCGAAACCATCCTAACGTCACTTCGAATCGATGTAGAGAGGCGCTTTTCGAATCGATAATCAGGTGTCAAGTTCGAACCGATCAATGAAGGATGACTTCGAATCGATCTTAGGTTGACAAGTTCGAACCGACAAGGAAACCCTCAACATGACATCAACCACGTTCGAACCAATGCCCTCCGTATCGATGCGAAGTTGAGAACTTCGAACCAATAGCCGATGGATTCGAATCTATCGATTCGAACGGACCCATCGAATCCATCAATCGGTATGAACTGCGTCACCCCATAAAGTCATTCCAGGGATCGATGGGAAATCCAAGGGAAAATGACGTCGCCATCGTCGATTCGAACTCGAGCCCACGTATCGATTCGAAGTCCCCTCAAACCGGATCTGGTTTTGTTAATCAGTGAAGTGAGCAATCGATGAAGAAGAAATGGGTTCGAAATTACTTTGCCGTTTGGATTCGAGGCCAATTACCTAATTTGAGTGATGGTTTCAAGGAATTAAAGACTTGGATCTTGAATGATTCACGTAACACAGTGCCTTCTCCTATGGAGCTTCGAAACGATGAAGAATGCAGTAAAAACGCAGAGTAAAAAAGTAAAAAGTGAAAAAATGGCGAGCCCACTGCTATTTATATGGAGCTTTGAGGGCGACCGAGACGATTCCCCTTCCAGGTGAACTTGACCGGTCGCAGCCAGTCAACTTGTGGATCGATTCGAAATCTTCATTCGAAACCATCCGCCTAATGCCCCATCGGTTCGAATTAAACCACATATTTTATCGATACGAAGCACAAGGCAAAACATAGACTCGCATCGATGCGAAACAAATAGCGGGCGCATCGATTCGAAGCCCTTGTTCACATCAACGAATTAATATCCATCATTTCCTATTTATACGAAAGATGACTTCGTATCCATCCGCTTCCTATTCGAGTCGATTCGAACAAATACTTCGTATCCATCATTTCATACCGGTTCGAATGTCAGTTTCATAGCATGAGTGTACTCCGTCGGTTCGAATGTAGATTTCGAATCCATCGATGCTCCAACGCATCGGTTCGAAGTATCATATTCACACAACCCAAAGTCGATACCTTCAACCTTCAATATCGGTCCAGGAGAGGATCGATACGAAGGGACTTTTCGAAACAACCATCAAGCGTTGTCTCAACTCAAATTTCCAAATCGGTTCAGGAGAGAATCGATACGAAATTCTATAGCAAACCAAACTGACAACGACTCGTGGACGCACGACGTTAATAGGGTTCAAATTAACATATGTGCATGCATGTCGAACTAACATTCGATTTTGAACATTTACAGGGATCAAACACTCATCCTGTTACAAATACAACAGCCAACGGCTAAGCGCTATTATACAGCAATCAATCATATCAACGCAAGGTTACAGCAATACAACATACGAGTTTCAACAAAAAAAGAGCAATGATTTTCAGAGAGAAATGGCAGCTATTCAAATCATGTCATGTTCCCACAAGATGTACTTTGGGGGGCAAAATGTTATCCCGCTTTTTGGCAAAGCCGCGATACCAAAAGATCGATCGAAAACAAAGGACAGTTCATCTCAGAGGTTGGTCATACTTCGTTTCGCTATGGATTTCACTGAATTTTGTCCGAGTCCAGATTGAGCTACAAATGATAGGACACGGCAAGAAAGACCATAGGAGTCAGCGTCTCAAGTTTCAAGTCAATCCGAGTTCATACGCTCGAGTTATGATCGATTCAATTTGAAGGGGAAGGCTTAGGTTTCGAACCCATCATTGACCAATGGTTCGAATCGATCGCTTTCGAATCCATAGGTTTCGAACCCATCGAACCGCCATGTGTTCGACTCCATCACCTTCGACTCCATCACCTTCGACTTCATCACCTTCGAAACCATCGTGTTCGAATCCATCGGGTTTGTATCGATGGGACTCATACCCATGAAGAAGTCACACAGCTCGTACCCATCAGAGGAACACAAGTTCGAATCCATCAGACATGCATGCTTCGAACCAATCCATAAGGCTTCGTTCGAACCCATCCATGAAGTCTTGTTCGAACCCATCACACAAGCCTTATTCGAACCCATCACAGAAGCCATGTTCGAACCCACCTGTGTAGCTTCATTCGAACCCACTGGGTCAACCAACCGTAATGACGTGTCTTCCATCGGTTCGAATGCGCCGAGATATATGGAGACGAAGCATTCAACTCGGAGCAAAACTCGGATCAAAGCGAAGTACGCGCTCCACGTCGATACGAAGACACGTGCCACCATGGATTCGAAACCATCGGTTCGAAAGCATGGTTTCGAACCAAACAGCCACACGATGAATCATATTTTGAATCCATCATATCTCTCAATCCACCGATCCAAATGCCACGAAATTTTCACAGATGTTTGCAAACATGTTGAAGAATTTCCACACCAAATTTCACCTCGATTGGATGAATTATGATCGATTCGAATGGAGTTCGAATCGATGCCAAAGTGGGCCCAAATTCCCTGAGGCCAGGCGCGTGGGCCCCCTCACGTGCCAGATGCGGTCTCCCGAGTTTTCAGCGAAATAGCAGCAGCCTACGCCTATAAATAGAGCCCCAGAGCCAACAGAAAAAGGACCTTCGGGATCTTTCAACTCTCAAGCGCCCAGACTCTGCCGGATAGAGATCTCCATCATAATTTTGCTGCTGATTTCGAATTTTCAGTTGTAACTTGCTGTAGATCGCTGTAACAACTTGTAATCATTGAAAGAGAATCAATAAAACATCAAAAAACTTCACAGTGGACGTAGGCAACACGCCGAACCATTATAACTAGCTTGTCTACGCATTTTCTTTATTGTTGATTGGAGTTTTTGTTAGATAATATATGTTTTGAATCCATATTCTCCACTATTATCTCTTCAACGACTCCCGAAGAGTGTTTTGACCAATTTTGGTGCAAACACTTCGGTAATATCTGTTTTGAATCCATATTCTCCACTATTATCTCTTCAACGACTCCCGAAGAGTGTTGTGACCAATTTTGGTGCCAACACGGTGCACCATGGTACTACACAGTATGAAATCCATGCATCCATTTCAAAAGGTCGTACGGCACTGTTTCGTCATTTTGGACGGATGTTGCACCTTGCACCGTAGATGTTGCACCCTGTGGATATCGATTCTTCGGAGGGCCATAACTCTTGGCTCGTTTAGAGTTACGGGAGCCATAACCAGTCAAAATGAAGATATCTATGAGTTCTATAGCTATGACGGCTTTCAGCCATCACTAGTTAGTTTCATACCCAAAAAATCCTTTCCGAACCTCAATCGGGTCATGGAAGTTTTTTACCCTTCGTTTTTTCATCACGTGGATTTTTTCTGTAAAACGGGATCCCCGTGGCTGGTCTATGATTTACCATCGCTGGAGAGTGGTGCACCATGGTACTACACCGTTTCAAATCCATGCACCCATTTCTAAATGTCGTACGGCAATGTTTCGTCATTTTGGACGGATGTTGCACCTTGCACCGTAGGTGTTGCACCCTATGGATATCGATTCTTCGGAGGGCCATAACTCTTGGCTCGTTTAGAGTTACAGGAGCCATAAGCAGTCAAAACGAAAGTATCTGTGTGTTCTACAGTTATGATGGCTTTCAGCCTTCAATGGTTAGTTTCATACCCAAAAAATCCTATCCGAACCTCCATCGGGTCATGGAAGTTTTTTACCCTTCGTTTTTCGTCACGTGGATT